>CM063445.1:28734330-33734330 GCA_032191425.1 Lymantria dispar
CAAGTTTGTCTGTCATTGTATTTTTATATTCTTTAGCTTCTATTAAACTGTTATGAAATAATTCATCATTTTTATCAATAGTAATGTTATCAGTGGAAGTACTCGGCAATGGTGAAAATGTTGAATTTGGTGATAAGTTATTATCTACAGTTTTATTATTATTAGATTTGTCGGTATTTAATTCATTGATTTTTAATGATTTTGGATCTAATTTATTTTGCTGGGCCTCATCGCTTAATGTATTCCAGTCAGTTTGACTAAATTTTACATCTGCACTATTTATTTGTGTAGGATCATTAACAGTAATAACGTTGGGCAGCGCAGTTGGTGATAGTAGCTCACAAACGTTTTCATATATCTTAATATTACTGGGACTCAGCGATGGTTTATTTCTTTGGTCTTGTGGAGGCAAATTGACTAAATCAATAGTAGGAATATTTAGAGTTTCAATTATAGATGTAGCAACTTCACATTGAATATCATTTTTCGCTATCTCACTAATATTATCGGTAATGTCAAACATTCTCTCAAGATCCTTTAAAGTTGGCATATTTAAAAATCCCACATTACAGGAATCTTTGTTCATATTTTCATATATTGTATGAATATTATTTGGTCTAGGCTTATTTTTCAACACTTTGGATATTTCAATACTATCAGAAATATGAGAACTATCAATTTTAGCTCTCTTAGATAAATTTTTGTTTTCATCATTGATCAAATTAGATTGTTTGTAAACACTTCTCTTATTCTTCATGTTTTGGTCTTCTTTATTAAAACATTGTTGTTTTATTAAGCACTGTATCGTTTAGCGGTCTATAGATTGATCAGCGAGGTTTTGCTGATTATGAATATACCTATATTACTTGCGTTTAATAACAGAATAATCGTAAATTCGCACAAGACACAACAATTTTTTTTTTTTTAATTTTATTCGCCCTTATGGGCAGGCTATAGTCGGTCGACCATACTGCCTTGTCTTACGTAGCTTATAACTATGAATTTATGTTAAATTCTTTATTATGGCGTAGTAACAATCGAAAGGTTTTCGTAATTTCTACAAAACACTTGTCAAACAAGACTATACAAAACTATGCGACCTATTGATAGTCCAACGCGACCTCTACCCGTCCCAAGACATTACAAATATCATGCGACAAGAGCAGAAACCCCTATTGAGCCATCGAACAATAACAATTAATAAATGCTTAAACAAATAGTACAAGGACATACATTACGTTGTAGCGGTAATGCGTTATAACTCATTAACAGTATTTACAATAAACATATATAAGTAAAAGAAAATTGAGGGATTAGTAAGCAACTTCTTAATGTCACGCGGGACCAGTGCCGACTCACTATAATTTGCTAAGAGTTCGTCTATCAGCACAAGGCGCTGAATGCTGAAAGATGAACATTCAAAAAAGATATGATCTAAGGATTGAACTATGTTGGTTTGGCAGTATTGACAATATGGTGAATCAACAGTATTGAGACGATGTAAGTGGTAATTTAATCGACAGTGGCCAAAGCGAATGCGACAAATCGTTGAGTAGAACTTTCTACCAAAAAATCGATTTATCTTGCAGAACCATGGTTTATTATTAATCCGCACATCTAGAGCTGCATACCAAGATCCCTTGTTTTCTACATATGTACAATGATGTGAATGTTTACTCCAGGATTCGCACAAGCTTATTATATCGGTGAATGGCACTTGAAAATTCACATCATCGGCATTATTGGGAATAACATCTGCGAATTTTGTTATTGAATTGGCTAAATAATCCGCATTTTCATTACCAGTAACACCTTTGTGCGCAGGGACCCACATAAAAGTGATACTTATGTTAGAGTTATGGAGTTCAACCCACAATTGCTTAATGTGATATATAATGTAGTTAGTGTTAGCATGTAAATTATTATTTGCTAAACTATATAAAACACTCATACTATCACTAACTACAAGCCATTTTTTATGACCTAAGTTACGATTTTTTATATGTTTCAGGGCACTTAAAACAGCAATAGCTTCAGCAGTAAAGATATTAGAATTCCTATTAATTTTATGACCAACACCAGTATTCAGGGAGGGGTCAAAAATGGCGAACGACACAGCATTATCGTTCTTGGAGCCATCAGTTTAAATTAATTTATGATCAATCCATTCTGATAGTATCATAGTAACTTCCTCCTTGGTTGATAGTGAAGGATTAACAATAACATTGATCGCTGGAAATTTACTAAAGAAGCATCCCTCATAACAGGGTAAATGAAAATTAGATCGATAGATATTTAGAGTTTTAAGAAAATCTAAAAAATTGTGGAATCCCTGTAACATATAGAAAAATTTAGAATTAAAGTATACATGTGTACTAGATAAACTAACTAAGAGACTATTGTTGTGAATACTATACAATTTCAAAATAAATCTTTCTTTTAAAAATGCGAAGCGAATTTCCATTGGTGGAAGGCAGCATTCAACCTGTAGCACATTTATGGGAGAACTTCTGAATGCCCCAGTTATTAATCTCAAACATTTGTTCTGAATCAAATTTAATTTATTTACATTTTTTTTTATCTGGAGCAAAACAAAAAAAGCCATATTCAAAATGACTACGTACCAAAGATTTATATAAAGTTAATAATATTTTTGGGTCTGCCCCCCAGTATATACCTGATAAAGATTTCAAGATGTTGAATGCTTTATTTGCCTTATTGACTTATGTTTAACATAACTATTCCAATTTAAGTTATGAGAGAATAATACTCCCAAGAACCTAACTTCACGCACAGAAGTTAGAGGACATCTATTATAATACATAATAGGCCTATTATTAATATTTTGTTTGCCAAAGACAATTACTTTAGTCTTAGATGGGTTGACATCAAGATTGAGATACGCGAAATAGTTGCAAAGTTTTTCTAAGGATTTATTGATAACATGAACTAAGTGGGCTAAATTATTTCCCAATGTATAAACTACTAAATCGTCAGCAAATTGTAAATTTTTAACAGAGCTACCTAACACGATATTAAGTTGTCTTATATATAATATGAACAGTAAAGGAGACAGAATTCCCCCTTGACTCACGCCTTTAGATGAAAGACGAGGTCCGTAAAGATGTTTATTATACTTAACAAACACTTCCCTGCAGCTCAAAAATGTTTTTAACCAAAAGGTAAATTTTTTCGGAATACCAATTAATGAAAGTTCCTGGCAAAGAATATCAATATTTACACTATTAAAAGCACCTACGATATCAAAGAAAACTGCAATCATATTGTTATTTGTGGCTAAGGATTTGTGAATATCCAGCTGTAATTGGCAAATACTTTCTCTTGCTGAATGATTTTTACGAAATCCATATTGGTTGGATGGCAACAAATGATTTTGTTCAACATAAAACTCTAAGCGCTGTTTAAGCAATTGTTCGAATAATTTACCAACACATGAAGTTAGAGCAATAGGTCGATAAGAATCAGGAGAATAATTAATTTTGTCTGGTTTCAAAATAGGGATCAGGCAGTCCTTTTTCCAATCTTTTGGTATAGTATTATTCTCCCAAAGTAGATTATGTATCTTAAGGAAAATTTCCAAACATTTATTACTTAGTTTTTTAAAAAGAGTATATGGCATTCCATCGAGACCAAACACTGTATCTTTTCTAGTTGCAATAGCAGTAATTAATTCATTAATTGTGAATGCACTGGTAAGGAAGCCATTACTGGAATTGACATTGACATCGCTAGGTATTTCGTGATTACTTGACACAAAGTCTGGGGTATATTTCTTAAGAAATAATGAAATCCATGTATCAGACTCATTAGTATTATTACTAAACGTCTTATTGAATTTACGCATACATTTCCATATACTAGATATGGGAGTGCAACGATTAAAAGTTTCACAAAGAGATTGCCAACTATTAACCCTTTCTTTTTTTAACGTAAGTTTTTTAAGAGCTCGAAGTCTTTTAAACTCTAAATAATTCACTTCTGTTGGAATGCTTTTAAATTTTAAATATGCTTTCCTAGCACTTGAAATTGCCTCATTACATTTCTCATTCCACCATGGAAGGGAAGGTCTTTTATTCAAGTTGATGGGACATGACGGGTTATTACCAATTTTTGTTTTACTTTTACTAGATTTAGTGGCTGATATTAGCAAAATATTATAAAAAAGATCGTATGAATTTATGGGGTTGGAGAAATCAAATTCAAAATCTTCTAACAAAGTATCTGTAAAGTTTCTGAACTCTGCCCAATCTATTTGTTTGTAATTAGGATAGGTTGGTAAATGACTGCCATTACAAAAGCCTACTTTATTACTATTATTTTTATAACTATTGTTATTTTTATCATTACTGGCAGGTGATAGCTAGTACCAAGAGGACTATCCAAGACTGACCATTCACATTGAAGTGCTATTAATGGGGAAACAAAAGTCAAATCTAAAGCACTTGGACGCCATGTTAATGAGCCGATTGTTGTAGCATGACCATTGTTAAGCAGAACTAAATTATTTTCATCGATTATGTCCAACAAATCTCTTCCACGAGGTGTATCAGTGTTACAACCCCAAGATGAGTGGTGTGCGTTAAAATCTCCTGCTAATAATAATGGACCTGGGACTGATTTAATCAAAGTATCAAGCTTAGATTTGTTGAAATTGCAACTTGGAGGACAATAAACACTAAAGATATATAGATCTTTATTATTTATTGTGAGTTTAATGCAAATATTTTGCAATATATTGTCAAAATATGTATTAATCTTATTATAATTGATGCTGTTATGAATAATTATAGCTACACCGTTATGTTTGTTACCACAGTCATTACGTTCTACATTGTAATGTTTGATTTTAAAGTTATGAATATTTTGTAACCATGTTTCTGATATAATAGCGATGTGAATTTTGTGAGAATATAGGTAGTTAATTAATAAATGTTTGTTACTATTTAAACTTTGTGAGTTCCATTGCATTATGTTTAAAAAGTCCATTAGGAAGTAGATAGAAATTTATTACTAAGGGTTTTATTAAGGGTCTCACGAATAGATTGGCTATTGATGGGAACCTCTTTGTTTGCAACAATTTTTACTAGTTTCAATAAGAATATTCATAAAAGTGTCAGACTTCATCAGATTTTTAACTTGTGTGTCAAGGGTACGGGCGTTTAAAACAGGGAATGACTTTGCATCAAATAATTCAGAATACCTAACAGAGTTAGATTTAATTTTATTTTCTTCAATATTTTGCTTTTTTAGTGGACAGACTGATGCAATGGCAATATGGTTACCCTTACAGTTAACACATTTAGCATTTTTACTATCTACTTTACAGTCTTTAAAACTATGGTTTTCTGAACATATTGAGCACACTACATTATTGCGACAGAATTTTGCTATATGGTTATACCGCATACACTTAAGGCATTGTTTTATGGGTGGTATATAAATGTTCACCTCATGCCTCCAAGAGTCTAGATAAATATATTCCGGCAGATTGGTTGAGGCAAAAGTCACTGCAACGGTTTGGGTGGGAACAAAAGTTGTACCAACTTCATCCCTTACCCTACGCATGAATCTTCTTACCTGGATAACATTCTTGGAGCTCCCTATTAATGAGAATATATCTTTATTGGACATACCCACAGGAACAGATCTGAGTACGCCTGTAATCTCAGTGTCACGAGCTGGTATGGTGGCTTTTAAAAGGAGCTCTTCAACAGCTTCTTATTTTTTAAAAACATGTTAGCATTATTTGGAAGATCAAATGTAATGCCTACTTTGTACTTATTTATTGTTTTAAGGTGCATGACACCAGAAACGCCGTGCTCTCTTAGTTTCTTTGACAAAGACATACGATCTCTATCGCTGAAAATGGTGTTATCAGCTGTGTGTGATAGTAGGACAATAAATTCAGACTTGTTCGAATCTTCTGGATAACATCTTGTGTAGCCTGGAACTTTATAGATGTCATACTTCCCTTTATTGACGACTTTGTGTGAAATTACGGACTCTGCATCGGAGAAATCCGAGGACGAAGTCAACGGCTGCTCAGGCAGAGGACCATCCTCCTTCCGTCGACGTTTTTTCCCCATATTGGAGAATTAATAATAATTATGTACGTGAACGATGATTAATAAACTATATTACAAACTTTATACAATATTTACACCCAATAAAATAATTATGTGAAAATTTGTTTATAAAATTGCGCCTTTTCCTTTCAAGATTCCCGCGCTTTTTTTCCAAGACACAACAATATTTTCAAATCAATTCTGTCAGTAATAGGGATGAACAGTAATGAAAACATCGATGTTTTCATTACTTTTCCTTATCGTTCATAAACATCGATGTTAAAATCAAAACATCGACGATACATCGTTGTTGAAGAACGATGTTTTATGAACGATGTTTTATCGTACATAGATCGTGTACATTGTCCGTGGGGTGGCTGAGTAAGAATACAATTCACCACTGCCTATCTTGACCGTGGATGTCGTAAAAGACTACTAAGGAATATAATGTGCATATAACGTCTATGCAAGAGAGAAAATATGAAATTTATCTCTATACCAACTCGTCTGACCAGCATATATATATGAGATAAATTTCCTTCCTATTGTGGAAAAGGCTCGAGCCCAACAGTGTGACATATAATTATGAGCTGAAATGATGATGATGAGATGCACTCTCCTTGTGATCTACACAGATTACCTATCTCAAATTTACAATTGTTTTGTTAATTGTTAAAATCTTGTTTTCGCATCTTAAAAGTGAACTAGAGCTAAATTTAACTGTAATATATGTAATATATATTGCTTGTGTAAGTACTAGTGATGTAACGAATATTCGCATTCGCATCCGCATTCGCGAATATTCGCATATTTTTTGCATATTCGCACTCGCATTCGCATTCGCGAAATTATTGCGAATGTTTTTGCGAATATTTTTGCGTGTATAATTTATTTAAGTAGGTAATAATAGTTGGTTAATATAAGAAAATCCAATTCCATTAATTTCTTATGTTTTTAATGCAATAAAAATAACTTAACCTCTTAATCACATTATCGGTCTTCACTTTATCAATTGGTATCATTTATTTATTTAACTTTAGGCAATGAAACTTAACAATCAAACTTATAACAATTTAAAAAACAAAACTATATACTAAATGGCCTAAATGCAATGTAATCAAACAAAAATAATCTTCTATGAATTTTTACCAAAGTTTAATGTTACAATTATCTTCTTGAACAAAACTAAAAATAATAATCTAAAAATACTTCTACAATTAATATTTATTTAACTTTGGGCAATGAAGCCTAACAATCAAATTGTCATAAGAATTTAACAAACAAAACTATATAGTAAATGGCCTAAATGCAATGTAAACAAACAAAAATAATCTTCTATGATTTTTACTATAATTAAAATCAAATAAAAGCTTAACATGAGTTGCTGTCATCATAATCACAAAGTGTTTATATATATCTATATTATATAGTTTATAGTATTTATAGTATAAATATAATAATTTTACGTAAGAGTTAACAGTTAACACTTTAAGCAACCAAGAATAAAATTAAGTCTTTTACTTTAATAAAGCTAAAAAATTTAATTGTTATTAGAACTTGTGACACAAAATTTTAATGCAATTGAAACTAATAAAATTAAATTCTTCTATTAAACTTTTCTCAGTCTTTAGATATATTTTTAATGTTTAAATTATCAAACAAAAATTATATTCTTCTACAATAGACCATTAAATAGTCTAACTCTAAACAAACAAAAAAATGGATTCTCAATCAAAAATACTTCTCTCCCTTAAAAAATCGGTTGTCTGTAAAGTCGGTTTACTGACGATAGTTGAACGTGACAACGTCATAAGAAAATACTGATGGAATGGTTTCATTTTTTAAAAGAAAATTTTAATTTTATTTGTTTGATAGATATTTTGTACTAGCAACCCGCCCTCGCTTCGCTTCGGTTATAGGTTATAGTCGTTTAACCCGCGTAGTTACCGTTCCCGTGGGAATACCGGGATAAAATATAGCCTAGTTTACGCCCTGATATTATAGCTTTCCATTGGTGAAAGAATTTTTGAAATCGGTCCAGCCGTTTTGAAGATTACCCGGAACAAACAGACAGACAGACAGACAGACAGACAGACAAAAATTTTTTAATTGCTATTTTAGGCATAGGTGTCGTGCAAATAACCGTGTGAGCATGAAAAAAGCCTATTATTTTGACATTACAAACAGACACTCCAATTTTATTTATTGGTATAGATGGATCAAGCCTTAAATGGAACGCCTCAGAGCGAGGTAACGCCGCATACGTCATGTTTTTTCGTGTGTGCAGCCGGCTCCATCGAATTATAAGACGTTGTCACGTCAAAAATAACAGTTAATCTATATATATAAAAATGAATTGCTGTTCGTTAGTCTCGCTAAAACTCGAGAACGGCTGGACCGATTTGGCTAATTTTGGTCTTGAATTATTTGTGAAAGTCCAGGGAAGGTTTATACGGTGAGAAAATATGGAAAAATTGCGAGTAAAATACTAAAGTAGTAAAATACTAAAAAGAACAATTTTATTTTCCCCTTCAAACTGTTCTTACCTGTCAAACATTTGACATTCGTCCTCGCACCTCCTCGGCCACAAACATGTCAATATAATGGTATTATTGATAATTTAACCGGATTGAATTTACGGAAAGTGTTATATTTCCTTAATCCGCAATTTTACGTCATTTGTAGGAGGCTGATAAATCATCATCATAGTCTCAACCCATACACATCTACACTGCTGGGCTCGGCCCCCCTCCACTGTGGGAGGGAAATCGACCTACTATACTACGCTGGTCAGACGTGTTGGTATAGGGTTTTGTTCCGAGTTTTCCTTCTCTTGCATAGATATTATACGCATATTATATCCCTTAGTCGCCTTTTACATATAAACATTAGTTATAAGATACCTTTGTGGAAGAAAACAATAAATTATTATTATTATTTTACGACACCCACGGATGGTGAATTGTATTCTTACTCCGTCACCGCATGGAGAATACTAAAACAAAATAATTACGAAAAAAGGCGGTACGAAATTCGCCGGGTCAGCTAGTTATATATATTTTTCATATTAATAATTGAACTTCAGTAGGAGAATATTAAACTTTAAAAATAGTAGTTTTGATGCCTTGTCTGTTTCGATGTGGCATGTAAATAAGTCCAGCACCACTAAATATGCGCTCGCTGGGGACACTCGTTGGTGGTGTAACTAAATTATGCCGAACTACAGGAAGCAGAAGAACGTATCTTTCTTTGTTCACTTTCCACCAAGTTAAAGGGTGAACGTCATTTGCCACATGTTTATACTGAATATTCGCATTCGCGAATGTTGGCAGCAGATATTCGCATTCACATTCGCATTCGCATGTCCAAAATACGACATTCGTTACATCACTAGTAAGTACTAATTATTTCAATAATGTAATAATAATCTACTATGTTGTTTTACTTGAAAAAGGGGACTTAAAAATTTAGGTGAACGTTTATTTATAGGTTATATAATGAGTTACCGGTTGTTTATTAATATTTTTTTTAAATATATAGGTATTATTATAGTAGTATTATAGTAGTTAGTTATAGTATTATTTATATGACGTAAATAAATTAATATTCTTCCATTTTTAGGGAAATGAATGTTGGGTAAGGCAAAAGACATATAAATAGAATAAATATAGTATTTAGTAGGAATGAGAGTGTAAGATATTTCTTTTAAAGACGGAGTGGAAATGGTGTAAGGGGATGATGTGAGTGAAAGCAAGAATAAAGAAAGATGTACTAAGGTGGTTTGGGTGATACATCGATGTTAAAAAAAAGATGTTTCATTTGCATCGCTGAAATAAGCGTCAAAAGTTAATTTAAATAGTGAAAAAAAAACATCAATATATCGTTCATAAACATCGATATATCATTCATAATCATCGATATATCGTTCATAAACATCGATATTTTTAACATCGATGTTTCACTTTTAAAAACATCGATATCCTAATATCGATGTTTTTCATGAGCGATGTTGCATCCCTAGTCAGTAATCATTGCTTTTGTATATAGAGGGTAGAAGTAAGGAGGACCTCTTGTATGGGGGATTAGTCGAAAAAGTGTCCACTTGTAAACAGCAAATTATTGTTCGAACTCTCACCGAAATAGCGCTAGTGTAGCGGTGTAGCGGTGTAGCGGTGTAGCGTGTAGCTGTGTGTAGGAAATGATATGAATTTAGCAGTTATAAACAGAGTGAAGTGTGCCGAGTTGGAAAGTTTAATATTTCTCTTGACTTCTGTAGTTAAGAAATATGCAGTAATTAAAACCTCAATTATTTACGTATTTCAAAATGGGGAAGATCTTGAAAAAAAAAATACCCGTGTCAAAATTTCACTTCAATTGGTTTGAAAGTAACGTTACGAGCTACTTTAAAATTCTTCCACTTGCTACTATAGCGCCACCTTAATTTGCTGCCTTTCAACGGACACTTTTTAATACACTGAGATGGTCCTCCTTACTTCTACTCTCCATACTTTTGTACATGGTTTTAGGACTGTGGATAAAATATCGATATTATTATTTAAAAATATCGATACTCTTACTGATATTTTTTTGGACAATAAATCGATAGCTCGATACTAAAAAGTAAATATCGAGGGTCAAATTTATTGGAATAAATTTGTTGTTTTATCTTTTCTTATAAAGCATTTATTCTACAAAATCACCCTAAACTTATTATAAGATCTATAACGGCAAAACATTCACGTACTATCGATTACGTCGACCCGGATTTCGAGCATGTCCGATGCTCATCATCAGGGCGAGTGCGCAGCGGTGTCTGCGAGGCTCTGGCGTGCAATTTAATCTACTGCAATAATGTTTGCATGAAATTGATGATAAGTTACACTTAACTCATAGAATTTAGCTAAAAGAAAAAGTTCATCACGGAAATCCCGCAATGAACGAAGTTAAAAAGTGGTCCTGGGAGAAAATATCGATATATCGATTTTTGTTTTGATATATAGGTATATATTTGTTTTCTTTTTGACGTGATAACGTCTTATAAATTGAAAATGAACGAATATACATGTCACTTTTAGTCTGTTATTTTACTGTCATTTAGTATTCGAATCATTCAAATTAAAATTCGTTAAACACGTTTTTTTTCATTCATACATATTATTAATTAAATAATTTAACCTACTGGCATTGTATTGCAGGAAATCATAGTTTTTGTAAATAAAAGTGTTTTCAATAAAACTACGGATTTTATCGCGTTTGTATTTGATTTTTGATTGCCCGACGTTTCGAACACTTTGCAGCGTTCATGGTCACCGGAGGACTGCTGTGATGGTCTGTGGTCCATGATCCACGGACCATCACGGTAGTCTTAGTTTTATTTAAAATGTGTAATACTCGCGTAAAAATCATAAATCAAAAGTGTTTTCATTTTTAGTGATTTTGCTTTTAACCAAGTAGCTTATATCATGAGTTACAAGGCCTGTGTGCCTACTCTTGAATCACAATTCCAATCCTAAATCCAATCGCAGCTCGAATTTGAGCAATTTAGTACTCTTGAAAGCGACACTAGCGCACCATTACAATCAAATTCGGTGGATTTATTTTTAAACTAAATGAATTCGACTCTCGTCGATTAAGTCGAATATTTGATACTCCCGACGTGATTTTGACGTAGTTTAAAATCGTTAATATTGCACAATTTGAAGAAAGCGTCATTGTGGTGAACGAGTTCGGCAACGTTATTAATTTAAAGTAATAAAATACGGCACATTTGGTGATAATAACAACGGCAAACGCGAAGAATTCATTCTTGATTTTGTTTAAGAATACCAAATATAAGTTTGGTGAGATTGGAATTGGATTGGATTCGAAAGTAGAATTGATTTCAAGAATAGGCACACTGTATGATGTATTATAACACTAGCAAATTCCTTTGGTTTCCACCGCGTAATTCCTAATTGTACGTAATTTTTATCCTTTACTATTTGTACAGACAGCTAGCTACCTGGTAGTAAAATATTATCAAAATCAAGAAAAAGATCAGGTGTAACGATAAATGCTGAAATATTTGGCAATTATATTATTGAGACTGTTACATGACTTCTTCAATTCTCAAAATTTTGATTCATGGAGAAAGTGTCATAAAATATTTTGCAAGGCTCCCTATTGGTCAATTTTCGGCAGACACACAAGAATCCCTCAAACATCATCTTTTATCATTTCAGCTCATTTACGGTCCACTTTTCCGTGTGGTGACGGAGTAAGAATACAATTCACCACCCCCTATCTTACCCGTGGGTGATCGTACGAGACGACTAAGGGATATAAAACGCATATAACATCTATGCGAGAGAAGGAAAACTCGAAATAAAACCCTATATCAACACGTCTGACCAGCGTGGTATAGTAGGTCAATTACCCTTCCATTATGGAGGAGGCTCAAGCCCAACAGTGGGACATATATGGGCTGAGATGATGATGATGATGACGGTGCACTTTTGTGCTCGATCTTCCTGCTCATATGAGAGGGAAGTTGACCTACTACACCACGCTGGTCAGACATGTTGGTATAGGGTTTTTTGCCGAGTTTTTCTTCTCTTGCATAGATGTTATATGCATATATAATCCCTTACTCGTCTTTTACGGGCAAGAGAAGGGGTGGTGAGGTATATTCTTAATCCGTCACTAAGTACATGGCAATAAGGATTATAAAATATTTCATCTACATCATGCTAGAAAATGCTTTCGATTAGCTGCAAATAAGGATTTCATACTCTTCTTTTAACGTCAGACCTACATAACCAACATTATAAAACCGTCTGGTAAAAGAGTGCAGGACCTTGGTGAAGACACCTTGGTCTTTTGAAAGTGAAAGTATTAATTTCAAATACCGAAGATCACCAAGTTTAAAATGTCGTCTAGTAAACACTCATTTGAAATTAATTTAACTGTATAAAATTTTACCTACATGATAATATTTTAAGCTATTTACTTTTTATTTTATATGTTATGTTTTTGATTTGTATTAATATTATTTATTATTAATTAAATTTTTATTATATTTTGGATTAACTAAACCATAATTGGTTTTTGTAAGCATTATAATTTATATTGATTGTTAAAAAAAATAATAATGTCCATTTTGGTGCATTTGAATTTGATTTTTTTTAAATTTATGTATTCTATTAGATCATTTTTTTTCAAATACACTAGTCTATATTTGTGCAAATTTTACAACAATGTTTAATAATAAAAAACTTATCGTTTTTTATCCAAAACAATCCTCGATCTTCCATAGTCTACGCCCCGGTAGTAATGTATTATTTCCGGAACTTCGAAGGGAAAGGATAATCCTCAGGGCCGCCCATGGATATCGAGGCATCGGTACCAGTGATAGGCTCAATGGTGATTGGGAAAGAATAAAGTAGGTAAGGTAGGAAAGAATAAGGCACACCACCCTTTCGTTGCCTCAGATGAATTGGGCGGGGTGCATCCAGACTACAGCCTACCCTAAAAAAGGATCATCTCTTAGAATAATAACGTATAGAAGGTAAGTTCGCACACAAAAAGTGAAGCATTTCAATTGGAGCCTAATGGAGCTTACGCTGGAACCGTTTCGTAATGTATGTGTCACTATACTGCACGTACGTACGCAACTCCTAAAAAATAAATAGATAATTATTTCGATTTGTGCACTCAAATGGTGTCACAACACATTTGAAAAACATAAAAAGGGTTTTAACATTACTTTTAAAAGTATTTCGACCATTTATGTTAATAAAAACAAAATTTGATTTTATAATTTGTATAGTGGTGTGCGTGTGTACGTGTGTAATCGCCTGCGCGCATGTAGTATTTTTAGATTCATGTTTCGAACGTTCGAAGTAGCAGCACTATCCTTCTATACGTTATTATACTAAGGATCATCTCATAAATCATTTCAAAAAATATTATGAATGTTTCAATAAGTTTTAAGGCATAGGTATTGAAATCTGTAAGTAATTAAAAAATCCGTAAGGACGTTTTGTTATTCGATCACTGTATGTTAGTTACTTATTAGTGCAGTTGAATTAGTTATACACATGAATTGTTTATAAAAGTTTGGCCGTTTGGTCTTAGTATGAGTTTGACAATAAAAGGTATGCGATTGACGAATATGTAAAGAGTTATTAATTTTAATTCATAATTGAGATTTATATATTAGTTTTTAAAAAACTTCTTGAAAAATGAGCATTATTGATTTTTCCTTTGGATTTTTCACTTTTTATAGTATATTAAAACTGAAAAAAAAAATGGCTGCTTATAAGTCTGGCTGGTTCTATTATTTTTCTAATCTTATTTGAAAATAGAACACTAAGCGATAAAATATTTTTTATTTAATATGTTTTAACTATCTGATAATACTGAATTAAAAGCAAACTTTGAGATATTTAAAGTAAATCGCTTAGAATAATAACGTATAGAAGGTAAGTTTGCACACAAAAAGTGAAGCATATCAGTTGGAGCCTAATGGAGCTTAAGCCGGAACTGTTACTGTACTGCACGTACGTACGCAACTCTTAAAAAATAAATAAGTAATTATGGCGGTTTGTGCATTTAAATGGTGGTCATAACACATTTGAAAAACTTAAAAAGGTTTTTAACGTTACTTTTAAAAGTATTTCGACGATTTATGTTAATAGAAACAAAATTTGAATTCATAATTTGTATAGTGGTGTGGGTGTGTACGTGTGTAATAGCCTGTGCGCATGTAGTATTTTTAGATTCATGTTTCGAACGTTAGAAACACCGACACTATCCTTCTATACGTTATTATTCTAAGGTATATTACGATATACCTTAGAATAATACCTTAGAATAATTTTATTAAGGTCTTTTTTTTACTTTTTATTCAACAATGCTTGACTTAAATACCACCAAAAATCATTAGGCCAGATGAGATGCCCAAAAATGCTTGGATATTACAAGACTTCGAAGATAGATCGTAGCATCCTACGTCTGCTTATGTCCAATTTACGGTACAGATTGACTAATTTTTGATAAAGAAAAGAGGCTAAGAAAATTAGATAATTATTGTACGTAGCAAGTGTAGCAAATGCTACGGGCCCACTAACTGAGGGGCCTCGTGCTCCTAAGCCTGCCGGACCATATAAAATATCAATTTAGATAGGAGCATGAAAATAACTTTCAAGCCTTAAGCGTGAATGCCTATTTTGCATGCGTGAAACGCTTAGGTTATGCTTTATTCCCACCTAAAAATCTAAAACTTCCGAGTGTCCGTTCGTAATACTTTTGAGCACATACTTTTTGAAAAGTGCGTTCAATTATTTTTCGGTTATGTTAGACTATAACATGGCTGCTTGAAAGTTAGAAATGTTCTATATTTATACCACACTTCTACTAGCTTATTTTTTATATATGCATTGATGAAAGTTTTCGAGCGATATATTGACTCATCACCATATCTCTAGAACCATAAGGCGTAGAGACTTGAAATTTAGCATGAATATTCCTTTCGTCGGATAGAGGTCAGCTAAGAAAAGATTTTAGGAGATTCCACCTACAAGGGTTGTTGCGGGGGCGTTAACAGTAATATACATATAAGGGAACAGGTTGAGCCGAAGCTACTGAAGCTAGAAAAATGAAATTTGGACCGTAGTTTAATTTCGTGACGGAGGCACTCACTAAGAAAAGATTTTTTGAAATGGCACTCCTAAGGGGGTGAAACGCAATGGCAAAGTCTGTATGGAAAGAAAAACTCTTTAATGTCTTCAAATTTCATGTGCCAAATGTCAAATGTCTTCAAATTAAATACAGTGTTTATCCATTTTCATTCTCTAAGGGTGTAGAATAGGTAGAAAGATATTAGTTTACTGACTTATCAAGGTGCTACTTAAGCCAGAAACATGAAATTTTGACAGTATTTTACTTGCGTTACCTAGAAACCTACTAAGAAAGGATTTTTTGAAATTCAACCCCTAAAGGGGTAAACCGCAGTAGCAAAGTTTGTATAGCGAGAAAAAAATCTTCATCGATTTTCATTAAATTGTAAACAAATACTCTGTAATAAAAATAAATAAACACGTGTTTCAGCATTTTTTTTATTTTCACCCTCTGAGGGGGTAACCTACACTAATATTATAAAGAGGAAACATTGTATGTTTGTTACCAATAAACTCAAACTGCTGCACGGATTTCGATAATTATTTCACCATTAAAATGTTACAGTATCCCTGAGTAAGATAGGTTATATTTTATCTTGATATTCCTACGGGAACAGAAACTACGCGGATAAGGCGACTGGAACCGCAGCGAAGCGAGGGCGGGTAGCTAGTTTTTTACATACGCATTGATCATCTCGCTGTGATTAATATAGAGCGTGATTGATTTACTTAAAAAGTTGATATTAATAGTGTTTTCTCTATATTTGCCCATATTAAATCCAGAAAATTTAATTTAACTGTAATTTTATAAGAGATAATACATACATACATATACTCACGCTTCTTTCCCATAGGGGTTAGGCAGAGACGACGTCTTTCCACTTGCTGCGATTTTGACATACCACTTTCGTCTCCTCTACATTCATTAATTTCCTCATACATGTTCTTCGGTTCAGGGTACTCCTAACTTGGCATTTCTTAAGAACGTCCCTCTTCCGTTCGCATTCGCCTTATAAATTCTCCTTGTTAGTCTCCTTTCATTCGTTCTCACTACATCTACATTCATACCACAACGTTCCCTAATCACCTTATTCTTAATTCTATCACTCAATTTCTCACCAATCATGCTTCTCAGCGCTCTCATTTCCACAGTATTTATTCTACTTTCATGCTTCTGCCATATCCAGCTCTCATTTTCATACAATGCTATAAGCAATCCCCTATGTACAGCCAGGCGAGCTTTCTCAGAGAGGCCTCGGCTGCCCATAAAGGTGCGCAAAGCACCATTCACTATATTACCCTTACACACTCTTCTTTCAATATCACTTTCACATTTACCATCTCTCGCAAATGTAGAACCCAGATATACAAGCTCTTGCACTTGTTCTAATGTTTCCTTTTCTATATGTATCTTGTAAGAGTTTAATATCCTCGAGGGGGGGACGTCGGTCGATGGGAGGGTACCCCAATAGGGGGTATTCCGTCGGGCCGACCACTGATGTCAAGTAACCCTGCCCCGGTGGTCGGCCCAACGACGAAGGCGACGTGGTGTTTGGGTGGGTCGCGGGAGTTGCGTGCTTAAGCCGCTCTGTCGCCCCGGACGGAGTGGTGCGAAGGCGCGCCGACCACGACCCACCCACAAAAAAAAAAGAAAAAAAGAGTTTAATATCCTAAACTTGTGAGTTTAAAGTATACCAAGAGTCTCTTGACAGACTTTGTTATAGGTACCACCCTGGATTAATCCGGCACTGCTTTTTGGACGTGAGACACCTTAGTTTACCCATGACCATGAATCATCATCATCGCATCATCATCATCGCAGCCCACATACGTCCCACTGTTGGGCTCGGGCCTCCTCCACAATGGGAGGGAATTTGACCTACTACACCATGCTGGTCAGACATGTTGGTATAGGATTTCATTTTGAGTTTTCCTTCTCTTGCACAGATCTTATGTGCATATTATATCCCTCAGTCGTCTTGTACGACATCCACGGGCAAGATAGGGAGTGGTGAATTGTATTCTTACTCCGTCACCACACGGATAATTCTTACTCCGTCACCACACGGACCATGAATACTAAAGTAGAAAAGTGTTACAAACATCGGGAAATTAAAAAAACAGAATACAAACGCGATAAAAATCCGTGAAAATAGTTTTATTTTAAATGTATAATACTCTCGTAAACATCAGAGATCATTAAATGCCTTAGTTGTCTCTAACGATACCCACGGGTAAGATAGAGTGGTAAATTGTATTCTTCATCCGTCACCACACGGAAAGGCCTTTATTTTAATGTAAGTAGGTTAATGGTCAGGCTTACAGAGCTCCTTTAATACAAGTACATTTAAACAATCTAGATATAACAGTGGTGCATTATCCGGCAAAATTTCATGCCGTAAAGCCGATAGAGCTAGTTTTGAACTTGGTAAATAGAAATTTAAAATTCTGATTTTTAAGCAATCTCTAACATACCGCCTGAATTGCGAAATCCGTTACCAAAGTGGCATAATTTGTCTCAGGAAGCAATAGGCAACACTATACGCGTATTCCCAGACGGATAGAAACCGTATTTAGAGAACGAAGTAAGTCATTAATACAACTCCGTTTATTTAATGTTAAAATCTAAAATATGATCAATTTTCAACAATTTTATGTTCTTTAAAAATAATAGAATCATGAATTTGGTTTTGAGTTTTTTACAACGAACTTTTCTAGATTAAATTGGAGACGTGCTGGCGAAAGATTAAGAGTAGGTACGCGTAACCGTAGAGCATGCATGAACACTGATGAGTGTGTCTTCACTCATCAGTCTCAATGGAGGTATGGAAGGAACGTGCTACTGGCAATCCATAGTCTCTACCTATACCTCTGAGCAACAGGTGAGAGGCTACGTTGGTATGTATGTATGACCTTTAATTATGAGTGTATAAGTCAACGTTAAACTCCATTAATTTATATCTTATATATTTATATTATTTTATATTGTTGTGATTGGGATAAGTTGTAAGATTATGTTATAAATGTAACATTGATTTTTACATATTTAAAACAAAAAGACAACGCAATAAAATATACACGAAACCACATATATTACAAAAAGGAAAATCTGACGAACGAAAAGAACGAACATTGAAAATAGAAAGGAAACCTTCATATGCTTACTAAACAAAATTTAATGAAAACTAAAAACTATATGTGATCTCTTCGGAAAGCTTACATAAGCTAACGTTGTGGGGTAGCGTAATTTTGAGACGAACAAGCTCGGTAGCGCTGAGACAAGCGACAAGCTACGGCACGAACTACGGCTAAAGCGCCATAACGGCCTCGCCTTGTCGGACAGACGGACAGTCGCGCTCTGCGTTTCTCGTTGAACGCGCGTTCTATGTAAGAGAATAAAATTGCGCCTTTTCGGGTATAACACGATATTGTGACTAAAAACAAACAAACGCAAAATTTGTGGTAACTATTATCTTATTGTTGCATTTAAAATATAAATGTTACATGAATATCGATTGTTATAGAAGTTGGAAAGTTTTGAATATTGAATGAACCCCGAATGGTGGTCGTGAGAACGGAACGTTTGTATGTAAAGTTTTATTTTTCACAATTCTTTAAACTAAGTACAAAGGATCTTCATTCTGTTTCAAATTAGCGCGTCATTGCAATTTTTCTTATTTAAAAGTTACATTAATTTATTTATACTAAATCATTTAATGATAAATTATTTGAAGATAATAAATAGCATACTAATATAATAATAGCCAACAAAAAGTAACTGAACTAGAGTTTTCAGAAATGTTCGTTTATTTTTCATGGGTAAGTATAGCTTGTTAGCAAGAAGAATCAATATACATATGTATCTGGTTCAGGTAGACCTTGTGCTTTCATTAAATGTTGATTTTTTGTTGAATAAAAACTACATACATTGTAGATTCAGTCACATATTTCGGTATCTATGTATATCGTTAATTGATTTTAATATAAATAAAAGCAATCAAAGACGACCGACTGTTTTTGGTGTATTCTTGTACACACTTTTATGTCACTGACAAAACAATAATATATTTTCCAACTTTTTTGCTAACGATTTCATCATAAAAAACCAAATATAAGTTTATGGCTGCCATTATAGAATTAAAAGTTAGTTTTCAAATTCGTGGAATAGGGGGAAAATATTATGCTATTTTTTAATTTACTCATTCGTTATTTTGATTAGCTTTCGTCGTGCGTATCGCTGGCATAGTAGTGATACGCAACATTTGATTGATAATGCTGATAATGGATGATAAAATAAATGATAAGCCAACACGTAAGAGATACATCCTTATATTATGGTACTAGCAACCCGCCCTCGCTTCGCTTCGGTTATAGGTTATAGTCGTTTTACCCGCATAGTTCCCGTTCCCGTGGGAATACCGGGATAAAATATAGGCTAGTTTTCGCCCTGATATTATAGCTTTCCATTGGTGAAAGAATTTTTGAAATCGGTCCAGCCGTTTTGAAGATTACCTGGAACAAACAGACAGACAGACAGACAAAAATTGTTTGCTATTTTAGGCATAGGTGTCGTGCAAACAACCGTGTGAGCATGAAAAAAGCCTATTATTTTGACATTACAAATAGACACTCCAATTTTATTTATTGGTATAGATTGTACTTCTTAGTAAGTTTTGTTTGTTATATCTTTGTGATGTTTCAGACAGCTCCATATAACTAATTTGTAGCGCCAATATTAATTTCCTTATATACATCTATAAATTAACGAATCTTTGTTTTTTTTTTTTCATTTTATTTGTGTGATTTATATGTAAAAATCAAATCAATTGCCTAATTATTATATATATATATATTATTATCGACGAATCTATTAAGGTGTTCGTCGATAGAAAAAATGCTTTAACGTAACAAGTTGTGACCATAGCAATATTACCCATCTGTTGTGTGCACTTTATCTCAGTTTATATACATCCCACTGCTGGGCTCGAGCCTCCCCCACAATAGAATGGAAATGGCGGGTTGGTATAGAGTTTTATTCCGAGTTGCCCTTCTATTCCATAGACGTTATATGCGTGTTACATTCCTTAGTCATCTTTTATGATACCCATGGGTAAGATGAGGGTGTGGTGAATTATATTCTTACTCCATCACCACATGTTGGTACTTCGTGGGGATAAAATTGGATTGCTGAGCTACCGTACAGTTTTTTGGAAAAATAATAATCTGTCGTTTCATTTATAAATGTGCATGTATTTATTATACTTGCTTGAGATTCGTTGAATATGATAGGGCAGTTAAAGTTTAATGAATGTCTTAAAATGAAAATGATATACATATTTCGTAGGCTAAAAAAATTCAACTTAATGATAATTTATGACTTACTATTCACAAATACACTAACAATTATTTATTACTAATAAATTTTATTCGGTAAACTTTATTGTAAAAAAATTGCGGAATATTAAATAGAATTCCCAACCTTGTGGCGACGCAGTGAGAATAGTAATCGAATGGTCATTTCTGCGATTAACCGTGGGTATTATCAAGATCGAATAATGTATGTCAGCAGATAACATCAATGTAAAACAAAGAAAAGTCAACATAAAACCCTAAGCCAGCCTATTTGAATACACAAATTTTACTAGCTACGGTTTTTTACTACATGCTACGAGGCGTAGCACGAAGCACTTAAGACATTGTAACACAATAATTTGTACATAATATTTTATCCGAGTTTTCGTCATCTGATCATTATCGTTTCAGCTCATATACGTTCCACTGCTGGGCTCGGGCCTCCTCATTTATGAGGGGAGATATGACCTACTATGCCACGCTGGTCAAACGTGTTGGCATAGGATTTTATTTTCCTTTTCTTGCATAGATGTTATATGCACGTTATATCCCATAGTCGTTTATTACGTCACCCATGGGCAGGATAGGGTGGTGAATTGTTTTCATACTCCGTCACCACACGAAAAATTAGAATTTTTGAGTTTTAGTTATTAAGATAATATAGTATATAATATAGTATATATTTTATGGAATTGATGATTGAAGGATTTATTTGCAATAATGGTTTCAGATTAAATTAGTTTATAACAGGATAATCAATGTACCTACCTAGTGTTTTATATAGGTATTTACTGCTTTTGGTTATCAATCAAGATTCCAAATTTTACGCACACTGGTCATAAACCTTTGTTTTGTAGACACTAAAATATTAGAGTACTTGATAATTAATTATATAATATTATTATTGTACATTAACTTGAGTGCTTGTCTAACAGATAATATATAGATCTCAACATTATAATTGTCACAGCTGATATACAGCTGAGCTCTACATTGAGCTCAAGCTTCCTCCACAATGGGAGGGAAATTGACCTATTATACCACGTTCGAGAAACTTACGAGGATCTTCTCGTCCAACATACCTCAGTGTCTGAAAACGCAGGACTACGACCACTGTATGTCACCAATGATGACTTACGGCACAGAAACATGGTCCCTAAATGTACGCCTCATAACAAGGCTCAAAGTCGCTCAGCGTGCTATGGAGCGGGCTATGCTCCGGATTTCCTTGCGAGAAAGAATTCGGAATACGGCAATCCGCAGAAGAATGGGTGTAACCGACATAGCGCGAAGAATTAGCACGGTGAAGTGGCAATGGGCAGGTCACATCGCTCGACAAACCGACAACCGCTGGGAAAGAAAGGTTCTCGAGTGGCAACCGGGTATCGTACGACGCAGTATAGGACGCCCATCCACTACGGACCGGCGACCTGAAGTTGTTGGATGTCGTTGGATGCATTCAAATTTTATTATTATTTCATCCCTACACGAAAAAATATATAGATCTAGCCTGTGCTATTTCAGGCATTGGCTGTATAGATTAAGAATCACTCATAAATATTAACAAATTTTATGAAATGGGTGACGACTTGCTTGGCTCAGTAGTTATATTTCTACTATATAAGTTATTTTTAGTATACTTTTTATTTATACTTTTTAAAATATTTATGTTTATGCTTGTAAGGGATTGAATAGGCATACGTTTGTAAGAGAATTGACAGCTCATGGCTGGTCTCTGCTTAGATATTTATGTTTTTTTTTTAGCCTAAGTTATAATAAGTCCACTATATGGTCGAATAATATACTATTTCAACTGTGTCATGGCCAAATACTAGTAAGGTCGCACTGTTTATTATATTTAGGCAGGATAAAAGATTACTTGTTAATGAACCTTGGCCGTTTATTAATTATAAACTATTTAGTAATAGTGTCATGTCATACATTAACATATTACCCGTCGTTAATAATTAAGCCACTATATAGTTATTATCTATGTTTTGTTTATGCCATATAGCTCGAAATTAAATTACGCTTTTCATGATTTTATTCAGCGCTTTGTGGTTCATTTGGTTTCATGATTCGTTATAATCTGTGAAATTTATATTAATTATTTACTTTAAATTATATCATCCCGTATGGTGACGGAGAAAGAATACTAATCACCACCTATGGGTACATATCCTACCGTGGGTGTCGTAAAAGATGACTAAGAGATATAACACGCATATAATCGCAAGAGGAGTAGAATTCCAAATTAAACCAATTAGCCTGGTAGGTGAATTTCACTCCTATTCAGGTGGAGGCGAGCCCAGTAGTGAGACGTATATGAGCTGACACGAGGTGTTATTCCTTTTTTGCAAGGATTGTGTTAGAGATTATCTATAATAATATTAATCATATAAAATAAACAAAAAAAAACACAATTGCGTGGCAAATAACCTAAAAAAGAAACTAAGAAAACATCATCTGAATAACGAAAGTTATATACACTCATTTGCAAAAAAAACGGGCACCTAAGCAATGAACCATTTCAAATGTTAATATTTCTTTGTTTGATAATTATAGGTAGTTTTATCCACACAATTTGCTAAATTAATAAGAAAATAATCGTTTTCATCAGTATTTCATAAAATTTAGATACAATTTATGGGAAATAATGCTAAACCTCGCTAGTAGTGTATATTCGCTAGTAGTGCATATGCTCATGAAGTAAAAATAAAAAAGTTTTTTTGTTTGTTTTTCTTTAATAAAGTAAAAGCAGATAAATGTTTAGTATCGAGTGTGACCCCCTCTAGCTAAAATCACAGCTTGAATTCGTCTGGGCATGCTAGCGAGTATATCCCGGATACTTGCTTGCGGAATACGTTCCCACTCCGCAGTAATCACATTCTTCAGCTCTCTGATGGTCTGCGGAGCCGGGTGTACTGATCTCACACGCCGTTTCAGAACGTCCCAGACATGCTCTATGGGATTGAGGTCGGGACTTCGAGCTGGCCAATCCAAACGACGAATGCCGACCTCTTGCACATACGCATTAACATCGCGGGATCGGTGGGCGCGAGCATTGTCGTCCATAAAAATCGAGTCTTCACCTAGAGCGGCCAAAGCGGGTTGTGCATGAGAAATTAGAACTTCCGTTATGTATCGATGCCCAGTCAGTGAGCCGTTTTCAATGAAGACTAACTCTGTACGATCCATTGAATTTATTCCTGCCCAAAACATAACAGAGCCCCCACCATAAGGTGTGATTTCTTCGAAACATGCCTCTGCAAAGCGTTCTCCTTGTCTTCTTAGCACTCGCCGACGTCGATCTTCACCGAACAGAGATATCCTGGCTTCATCAGAGAACAAAACCCTATTTCAATCGTCTTGAGTCCATGATTCACAATTTCTAGCGAACCTAAGCCTGTGAACTCTGTGCTCACGGAGTAATTTGGGGCCGCGGGCCGGGCGGTGACTGCGTATATTGGCAGCGAGAAGCCTCCTCCTGACCGTCCATAGACTAATATGCACATTTCTTACTTCTTGGAGGTTGTTCTTAAGATCCACATACGAAGATTTGCGATTTCTCAATGCGCGACTCACAAGAAAACGATCATCCCGTGGTTGGGTACATGGTTTTCTTCCAGAACCAGGCCTTCTCTCGACGGAACCAGTCTCCTGATATCGCTGCCAGGTCCTTTTGACTGTCGAGCGACTAACATTTAGCCTCCTAGCCACGAAACATTGGCTGCAACCCTCTTCAAGCAGCGCGATAATTTTGGTAGCTTTTACCACTTTATCTACCATTTTTGATACAGCCAAACAGCATTAAATAAAGCTTTGACAGTCAAGGATATGAAATTAATCGATAAAAATTGAATAAAAGTTATGAAAGTCGATGTTAACTTCTGGAACTTCGCGCCAAAAATGTAGGATAAAAAGGGGTTTTCTGTAAAAATGAACATCAAATGAAAAATTGAATTTAGAACGTACTTTTTTAAATACCACAGCATTTTTAAAACCGGCCAGTAACGTGTACAAACGATTGAAACCTTTTTGGTATTGTATCTTTTTAAATATGAATGAAAATCAAAACCGCCCGTTTTTTTTGCAAATGAGTTTATTAAAAGATTTCGCCATTATGCAAATTTATCACGAACGGTCCATAAGAACAGTATTGATACAACATCGATGACTGAAAAGTAAAAGAAAACAAAATTATGAATTTCTTGTTTTCTTTACTCTCAACCAAACAGGAAATCAGATATTGATTCACGGCTCCCTTCAATTCGTTCCCTTTCGTATTGAGATAAATCAACGTTTGGTCACATTTTATGGAAATAAAATTAAAAGACTTTTGAGAAAAGTCAAAATAACGGTCTGACAGACACCAGATATCTACCATTTATTATTTTGCGTGGCTTCGTTTAGAAATTTAAGAGTAATATAATATTTTATCAGCACAATGTTCTAACGATTTTATTCTATATCGTTCTGTTTATATTCGTAACATGATTTAGTTTACCGTTTGAATCAGTAATAGGAATTGGTATTTGTATTGTTATATATTAATAACCAATACGTAGTCCGGCGATTAATATATTATCATACAGTTATTTAGTTTGAATTCACTATGTACTTTTGATATATACATACGTGCACATATAAACACCCCGTGGGTGTCGTAAAACACGACTAATATGCATATATATATTTTTTTTTGGGGTGGGTTGCGGTCGGCGCGCTCCTTCCACCACTCCGTCCGGGGCGACAGAGGGGCGTAAGCACGCACACCCGCAACCCACCCACGTGCACGTCGCCTACGTCATTGGGCCGAACACCGGAGCAGGGTTACTTGTCATCAGTGGTCGGCCCGACGGAATACCCCCTATTTGGGGTACCCTCCCATCGACCGACGTCCCCCCCTCGGGGAGGACGTCGGTCTGTCCTCACACGGTTGGCGAGTGGTCTCAGCGAATGACGGACTAATTCCCCGATTACGTCACCCGCGGTCTCGGCTAGGGTGGCATGAGGCGCAAGTACTCGCGCCTACGCCGCCCCAGTCGCCGGTGGCGGATCGCCTCATCGAGGCTGCGCTATCGCGCAGACGATCCTCCGCCTCCTTCTGCGAGATCACTGCCTCGCAGAGGGCTGCAACCGCGTCCCAATTCCCGACGCTGCCGACCATCACCCTGGCGATAGTCGGCAGCGGCAAGTCGGCACCGATGATTGCGACGAGTTCACGGCGCTGCGCGACCAATATGCATATAACATCTATGTAACAAAGAGAAAACTCGAAATAAAACCACACACATCTGACCAGCGTGATATAGTAGGTTAATTTCCCCCTCATAGTAGAGGAGGCCCAAGCCCAGCAGTGGGACATCTATGGGCTGATATGATGATGATGATAGGTATATTGAAATTATTAATTGTCCTTTTCTTAACTAAGAAACAATCTCCTAAGATTGTATCGACATGGTCGTTTATTTTACGGGAATATACGTAAGTAACGAGTAATAGTACCTATGAGAGTATTATTCATAAGTTTGTATTACATAACAATTAAAATACAAATGATCACCGTAAATTCTATATAAATTTATTTGACCCAACTTGCTCTACTTCCACTGTGCGCGTTACCTACGGTCCTAACTCAAAGTAATGAATTCTTTGGTCATTTAACATCCTCTAATTAAATGTTATATGTTAGGTATGACAACTACGTCAAACTGTATCCTACGATTTTATTGTCATTAGTTTTCTTATAGATAGGTAAATAATCTATCACTATGTATGCAAATTTAAATCGAAATAAATCCAAAAATAGTATGTTTACAAAACGTATAATTTTTACTGAAAGGGAAAGCATATGTCTTTATTTATATAATTAGTAGCTGATCCAACAGACGTTGTTCTATTCAAATCTAAAAAAAATAGTTAAAGGAATTCTCCTTGAAATCGATTGCAGCGCTATCTACCGGTTCCAATTATTAATCTAAACCATTCTCATATCCATCAGAACAGCTACAAAATCATTAAAATCGGTTCAGACGTTTAGAAGGAGTTCAATTACAAAAAGACGAACAGAAGATTTACATATATATATATACTAGCAATCCGCCCTCGCTTCGCTTCGGTTATAGGTTATAGGTTATAGTCGTTTTACCCGCGTAGTTCCTGTTCCCGTGGGAATACCGGGATAAAATATAGCCTAGTTTACGCCCTGATATTATAGCTTTCCATTGGTGAAAGAATTTTTGAAATCGGTCCAGCCGTTTTGAAGATTACCCGGAACAAACAGACAGACAGACAGACAGACAAAATTTTTTTAATTGGTATTTTAGGCATAGGTGTCGTGGAAATAACCATGTGAGCATGAAAAAAGCCTATTATTTTGACATTACAAACAGACACTCCAATTTTATTTATTGGTATAGATATATATATATATATATATATATATATATATATATATATATATATATATATATATATATATATAAATATAAAGACCATCGTCTTTACCATGTAGTGACAGAGTAAGAGTACAATTCACGACCCCCTTTCTTACTCGTAGCTGTCCTAAAAGACGACTTAGAGATTATTGCAGATAATATCTATGCAAGAGAAAGAAATCTTGAAATAAAACCCTGTACCCAATTGTCTGACCAGCCTGGTATAATAGGTCAATTTCCCTCGCATATTTGAGCAATCATGAGTTCGAGTAGTAGGACGTATATAAACTCTTATGATGATGACTTAATATACAGAGAAAATATTACCTTGAGAGTTAAAGACATGTAAGTTACCACAAAATTTGTGCATAGTTTTCTGGTCAGGTGTAGTATTGTGATGAACAATATGATGTGAGAGTGATACCGATTGTTGAGATGGAGAGGCGAGCGGAGGAAGGTAGACTTCGATCAGCAGCGTCACAAGATCCAGGTATGTTCGATGAAATTGTATTATTTCTTTTGACTCTTGTAACAATTTATATATATATTTAAATTTACTTATTACTGAAATATGTTCACCGTAATCTCTTTTGTTATCCTAAATTGTGTCCGTTAATTACATACATGTTTGTGAAGTCCCCCGCAATATCGTAAAGTCACCGTAAAGTTTGTAAAGTCTCCATGGCGCGGGGTGTTGTCTTTAAAAAAACTAATTATTAACAATCCTTATTAATAATTAATAATCCTTAAACTTTTAACTTTTCATATGGTGACGGAGTAAGAATACGATTCACCATCCCCCTATCTTGCCGGTGGGTATGTTAAAAGATAACCAAGACATTTGATATTTGCATAGCATCAATGCAAAATAAGAAAAACTCGATATAAAACCCTATGCGAACACGCCTACCTGCGCCTGATGCCGCCCTAGCCGAGGCCGCGGGTGACCGGACCGGTGAATTTAGTCCGTCACCCGCAGAGAGGCTGACCGCGTGACGGCGAACGACGTCCCGGGACAGGGACGTCGAGAGGTGAGGGTACCCGAAAGAGTATTCCATCGGGCCGACCACTGACGACAAGTCACTCTGCTCCGGTGGTCGGCCCAACGACGAAGGCGACGTGGGTACGGGTGGGTTATGGGCCCACGCGCCGTCCTTTCGTCGCCCCGGACGGAATGGACCGCGTGTGCGCTTACCATAGCCCACACATAAAAAAAATGCGACCACGTCTGTCCGACGCAATATAGTAGGTTAGTTAATTTCCCTCTCATTGTGAAGGAGACCCAAGCCTTATAGTCGTCCTTTAGTCGTCTTTTACGACATCCACGGGCAAGATAGCGAGTAGTGATTTGTATTCTTATGCCGTCACCATACGGAAAGCAGTTGATATGTGATTAAATTATGGACTACCGAGTCTGGAACATACGAGTACAAAGCTTAAAAGAATGAAGTTTGAGTGTGCTAATTTGAAGAGAAAACCAACTTACTGATTAAAATAACATCTTTTTATAGAGAAAAAATATTAGTACTAAAGATGTAACATTGCGACCACCATAGAAATGGAGCAGAGTGAGCAAAACCATATAAAACGAATACCAGGAAAAAGTTATATATTTCAATCCATCGCGGATAATTAAGTTAGAAGACAAAGGCATAACGTTGTGAATTATAATAGCAATGCAGAGATCATAAATGTTAATCAACCTGTCATATATAATAACGATAGGAGGGACTAGATATTTAAAGCGTGTGGAACCGTAGGTACTACTATTATTTTAATGGCCTACTATTAGTACTGAAGTTATACTTTAGCGCGATTACCGTAACTAGTCTCTTATGCACCTGATTTGAGTTTATCTTATATCTTTAAACGAGCAATTCTTGTATCTATATATATATATATATATATATTCAGGATCTCGGAAACGGCACCAACGATTTTGATGAAACTTGGCATACTAGAGGTTTCGAGGCCAAAAAATCGATCTAGCTAGGTTTTATTTATAGAAAATGTTGTTTTGTCAGTGTTTTTAGCAAAACAATATAATGACATTAAATTTTAAAAGAATATGAATTCAAACTTTGCCGTCAACGTCATGAGTTACGATAGCTCAGTTGGGAGGTAGTGCAGTTTCCTTTTAGTATTGTTTTGGCATTCAAACGGCGTCGGATCGAACCTCGGTGTTATTATTATTCTCTTTTTGTATCTTTTTATATTTTTTTTATTATTTAATTTTTATTTTTTATTAATTTATATCTAAATAAATTTGCCAAAAATACAACAAAAATATTCCGAGCGAAGCTCGGTCAACCAGATATTACGAGCATTATAGGAGAAAAATATATGAATAGAAATATCAGTATTAAAGTAATGTGTAGTTACATGTGTTAGGACCACACTGTCGATAGTCGTCTGTCTACAGCCACGGGGCGGTTCTTCCACCTTTACCAAACCCAACTTACTGGGGTTGTTTGCCTGTGGTGAGTTTTGGTGATGCCTTTAGTATCACCGAACCTCATTGCTCATATACACGCTTTTTTTTTTTTTATCGGTGGGCTATGGTAAGCGCACACGCGGTCCACTTCGTCCGGGGTGACGAAAGGACAGCGCGCGGGCCCATAACCCACCCATACCCACGTCGCCTCGTTGTTGGGCCGACCACCGGAGCAGAGTGACTTGTCGTCAGTAGTCGGCCCGACAGAATACCCTTACGGGTACCCTCACCTCTCGACGTCTCTGTCCCGGGACGTCGGTCGCCGTCGCACGGTCAGCCTCTCTGCGGGTGACGGACTAAATTTCCCGGTCCGGTCACCCGTGGCCTCGGCTAGGGCGGAGCGGGCGCAGGTATTCGCGCCTGCACCGCCCGAGTCGCCGGCGGCGGAACGTATCGCCGAAGAGTAGCTCCTCTCGCACATGAGCCGCCGCCTCCTTCCGTGAGATGACTGCCTCACAGAAGATGGCGACCGCGTCCTAGTTCCTGACGCTGTCGATGTCTGGCGATGGTCGGCAGTGTCAGGTCGGCACCGATAATCGCGACGAGTTCACGGCACTCCCCCGCCCACGCGGCACACACCTCGAGCGTGTGCTGCGCCGTGTCCTCGTCGCAATTGCAGTGGTGGCAGGATGATGTGCTCTCCCTCCTGACAATCTTGTGCAGGTACTTGGCAAAGAAATCGTGCCCCGTCAGCACCTGCACAAGTCGGAAGGAAAGCACCCCGTGCGTCCGCTCCAACCACTCTATCAGCACCGGCCGGAAGGCCTCGACGGTCCTGACACCGTACCGAGGACTCTCCAGCCGGACTGCCCAACGGGCAATGACGTCTCGGCGGGCGTCGACCCGCCAGGTGGTGATCTCCTTGATTGAGACCAAGCCGCCGCGGGCGTGCGTCTCCGACACCCGCCGGTAAACTCCGGCGAGCGTCTCCGGCACATATACACGCTAACTTTACTTTCTTCACGATAGGTAGCAGCCTAGTAAAAGTTCATGAGCAGTAATATCACTTACCATTAGGTGTGATGTTTGCTCGTTTGCCACCAACAGCAACAAATAAAAAAAAACAGCAAAATATAATATTTGACGTTTATATTTTTTATGACAACACACTAAGGAAATAATTCTTGTGTTGCAAGGGACTTTACAAACATATAATATTAATGGACACAAATTACTACCAGACTCTTGTTCCGCGTGGAATTCGAATCCTTGACACTGGCAGGGTAGCTCGGTATCTTAACCACTACGTCATCTGTGCAGTCAATTGGTGCAATGAATGTTGTACGTACATGCATTATATGCAGTCATATCTTACATACTTGAATAGTCTACCAATAGTACCTATATTTAAATCAATATCAAATGATAGTAATAATAAATTTGAAAGCGTGATACAGGTATAACACATCATTGTCTACATCATAACGATGTGAGAATAGGAACATAAAAATGTAATGTGGCGCTCTTATATTCAATATTTTGATGCTTTTATGTGTTTTATAATATACTAGCAACCCGCCTTCGCTTCGCTTCGGATTCAGTCACTTAAACCCGCGTAGTTCCTGTTCCCGTGGGAATACCGGGATAAAATGTAGCCTATGTTACTCCCTGATATTATAGCTTTCCATTGGTGAATGAATTTTTGAAATCGGTTCGGTGGTTTAAGCGTGAAAGCGTTACAAACAAACAAACAAACAAACATCCTTACTTTCGCATTTATAATATTAGTATGGATAGGTGCTTGTTCTTTTGAGTAGTGTAAAATCTATACCAATAAATAAAATTGGAGTGTCTGTTTGTAATGTCAAAATAATAGGATTTTTTCATGCTCACACGGTTATTTGCACGACACCTATGCCTAAAATAGCAATTAAAAAATTTTTGTCTGTCTGTCTGTCTGTCTGTCTGTTTGTTCCGGGTAATCTTCAAAACGGCTGGACCGATTTCAAAAATTCTTTCACCAATGGAAAGCTATAATATCAGGGCGTAAACTAGGCTATATTTTATCCCGGTATTCCCACGGGAACGGGAACTACGCGGGTAAAACGACTATAACCTATAACCTATAACCGAAGCGAAGCGAGGGCGTATTGCTAGTAGAGAATAAAAATGTTGCGTGTGTACATTACAATTTATCAATCCCTTTCTTAGCCGTAGATGACGACTAAGGGATATATTATGCATATAACATCTATGCAAGGTAAGGTAAATTGAAATAAAATAGCAATTCATCTGACTAGCGTTGGTAGGGCAATTATCCCGCTATTATGCAGGCGATTCAAGCCCAGCAGTGGTACGTAAGTATGAGTCGAGATAATGAGATAATTAAAACAGAGAATTGCGTAAGTGTATATAATATAATAGTGCTTTATGTATGTTTATATGCTTCGTGAATATTTCGACAATAACTGTTTATTGGATAGACAAGTGTAAATTGAACGCTATGACATGACTTACAGACAGACAGATAGTGATTTTAAAAATAAGTAGAAATTTGAGAAATAAAATTGAATTGACAATGACAACAATGGTCTCGTATTAGTCGGTAGTTGAAAAAGAAGAAAAACACGTCAAAATATAAATAGAAAACGATAGAAATAATAATATTCAGTTTTAATTGAAATATTCTTGACCGAAGTGTTCTCAGTTGCTTAATCAGTGCGCGAAAGATTAATTATGATTAGTTACGAATATGATTAATTGCGCATTCACTGCAAACAAGGACTTACTTCTCACAGCTTCTTAGTATTAAGTTTATTTTTCTAATAAACCGTACTATTAGGATTGTCCGTGTGGTGACGGAGTAAGAATACAATTCACCACTCCCTATCTTACCCGTGGATGTCGTAAAAAACGACTAAGGGATATAATACGCATATAACACCTATGAAAGAGAAGGAAAACTCGTAATAAAACCTTATATCAACTTGTCTGACCAGCATGGTATAGTAAGGTGAGTTTCACTCCTGTTGTGGAGGAGGCTCGAGCCTAACAGTGGGACATATATGAGCTGAAATGATGATTAGGATTTGGTATCGATCATCATTCATCATCATCGTTTCAGCTAATATCGTCGCACTGTTGGGCTCGAGCCTATTCCACAATAGGAGGGAAATTGATCTACTATACTATACCGGTCAGACGTCTTGGCATAGGCTTTTATCTCGAGTTTTCTTCCTGTCTTTTACGATACCCATGGGCAAGCAAGGAGATGTTGAATTGTGTTCTTACTCCGTCATCACACGGAAAATGGCATCGATATATTCGGTAAAGTCTAGTTTAAGAATCATTTGCGTCCTGCAAATGATTCTTACTGATGGGACAAATGTTTAAATTATTATATATAATACCGTAGTCTTCTTTTATGGAGACACGCGATATCTGTGTTTCTATGCAAATTGTTGTATTTAAATAGAAGTTCTACTACACAACTAGTAACCAACATACACAATTATTTACGTATTGAGAATTTAACACAAACATGTTGTTCATAATATAGTAATTATGTTTTCATAGATATATTAACTAATCTTTAAAATTTGCTTATCTTTACATATGTATTTCAATATGATAACTTAACCTAAACGGACATTTATTCTCATTTCTTATTAGGCTTCCGTACACAAAGTATGCCAATAAAACTCTATTATTAAGCTTCCGCTGTTTGTCCTTCAACTTATTTATTTTACAGATCTTTATGTATAGAAAATAAATGACTATTTACATATTTTTATGCGCCTCTCTTGATTTTGGTATGAGATTATTTTAAAATATGTTGTCCGAATCCAATTTGGCCGGTTTGTCTATTATCATCTACACTATCTACACTAATAAAATTATAAAGAGGAAAGATTTGTATTTTTGTATGTAACGAATAAACTCAGAAAGTACTGGACCGATTTTAAAAATTCTTTCACTATTGGCAAGCTATAATATCAGGGAGTAACATAGGCTATATTTTATCCCGGTATTCCCACGGGAACGGGAACTACGCGCGTAAGGCGACTGAATCTGAAGCGAAGCGAGGGCGGATTGCTAGTAATATATAAATTTCTTGTGTACGTGTGTATGCCACTGAATTCCTCCTAAACGGCTGGACCGATGTTGATGAAATTATTTGTGGGTATTCAAGGGGATACGAGAATGGTTTAGATTTACAATTGGACTCGGTAGGTGGCACTGCTGTCGATTTCAAGGAGAATTCCTTTTATTTTATTTGAACAGAACAACTATTGGGTCAGCTAGTGTAATATAATACATTAGGTTAGCCCTGATAATATAAGAAACGAATTTGTTTGTTCTTATAGGCACTATACTATCCTAATTAAGTGTAATGCCTATGTTCATAGGCGTACGTAATACATCACAGATATCAATGATACAAAGAGCCTATCCTCTTCAAGAGTTACAAAAATATTATGGAAGGCAATAACCAAGTTGTTTTTCTTTTCAAATAATTAGCGTGTTAATCCCTTTTCCATTTCTCTGGTGTCATAAAAAACGACATGAGCAGAAAAACATGAGAGTAGATAATATCTTGCAAATGAAAAAAAAAACTTAATAAAATGTTACTTACGTCGCCCCTTGTTAAGTCCAGCGTGGTTGAAATAAGCCAATTTCCTACTCATTAGCCATGGGGCATTAGCCACCACGGCTAGGTGTATTTATTGGAAACTATATTGGTTGACAAATAGAAGAAGCAATTGAGTATGAATTTCACGTAAATTGATACGATTTAAATGTTTGCATTTGAAATGCATGTAGATACATATTTCATGCCTTCTGAAGCAGTATTCGCTCTATATGTAAATAATGAATTATAATTCTTTCTTAGTTGAAGTATTGGTTACATAATGCTTATTTTCAACAGTAAGATTATTTTTAATAAATTAACTTGAGCTGATAAGATTATACTGACCGTGTGGAATACAAATTAACACTTTTTCTTGCCCGTGGGTGTCATAAAAGACGATTATAGAATATACGATGCAGATAATATCGATACAAAAAGAGGAAAACTTGAAATGAAAACTTATGCCAAAACGTCTGACCAGCGTGGGATAATAGGTCAAAGTCTCTTCCACAATGGAGGAGGTTCGAGCCCAACAGTGGGACTTATATGGGTTGGGATAAAACTATGTAAAACGGTTATCGTATTAAAATATATTTATTTGGATAAAACGATTATCATACTAAAATTACATTTATTTAAAGATAGATTTTTAGAACAGAAATCGTTTTATTTAGCTTCAAATTCTAATATCAAAAATCTATGGAGATGGTCTATGTTGGACTATGTTTGAAATTTAACGACTCGTATATAGAAATAAGACTTTTGGTCACTGTCATTTGTGAGAATATAGAAAGGAGTTCCCATAACACATTCGAATGTTCTGGTTGTATTTAATGTCAGTGGAAGCTAGCTATTAGGCCGAGATATATTATAAAGAACAAAGACGTGCAGTCTTGATATGAGTGCACTTCCTATGTCACTTTAGGTACTGTTAGCGCTGTAATGTCTCAGCGGTTTTAAGGTATTGAAAATGAGATGTTTTTATATGACTGTAAACTTGATTCCAAAACAGTAAAATATGGATCTATCTAACACTATAAAAATCTTAGAATAATAACGTATAGAAGGTAAGTTCACGCACAAAAAGTGAGGCATTTCAATTGGAGCCTAATGGAGCTTACGCCGGAACCGTTCCGTAATGTATAAGTCATTGTACTGCACGAACGTACGCAATTCTTAAAAAATAAATAGGTAATTATGACGGTTTATGCATTCAAATGGTGTCACAACACATTTGAAAAATATAAAAACATTATTAACATTACTTTTAAAGGTAATTCGACGATTTATGTTAATAAAAACAAAATTTGATTTCATAATTTGTATAGTGGTGTGCGTGTGTACGTGTGTAATCGTCTGCGCGCCATTAGTATTTTTAGATTCAAATTTTGAAAATTCGAAGTATTGACACTATCCTTCTATAGGTTATTATTCTAAGATAATAATATTATAGATATTTTTTTTTTGTTTCAGCTCATATACGCCCCACCGCTGGGCTCGCGCCTCCTCCTCAATAGGAGTGAATCTCCTAACGTGTTGGTCAGACGGATCGGTATAGGATTTTATTTCGAGTTTTCCTTCTCTTGCATAGATATTGTATGCGTTTTATATCCTTTGTTCGTTTTTTACGACACTCTCGGACAATGTAGGTGGTGAATAATATTCTTACTCTGTCACCACACGGAACAGTAATAATATAATCATCATCATCATCTTGCTCTTATCCCAATTATTTGGGGTCGACGCAATATGTCATCTGTTTTGACATATTGCAAAAAGTTTCGGCAATGACTTTTATGACCGGCGGCCTGCCTGACGTCAACCCTCCTTGGGAATGTAATCGTTGACCCAAATGGTACCAGATGGAGTTGGGCCGGGTCAATCTAGGGCTCTTAGTCGTCTTTTACGACACCCACGAGCAAAGCAAGGGTTGGTAGTATTCGAAGCCGCTACCACACAGCATTAATATAATATAACAATAAAAATGTGAGTGAGTTTATTTGCTTGTTATACTTTTACACCTTTATTGGTTAATCAATTATTATAAAATTTCGTCCAATAACTGCTTTCGTTGTATAGAAAACACGTTTCAGACGATCGTTGAGCATAATACGGTAGCGAAGCCACGGGCATAACTAGTAAATATTAATACAGGTTCAATAAGCATTAGGATAGAATTCAATTTGCATTTTTATTAGGGTTATATGTATAGCGGAATATTTTAAGAATTGGAAATTCTTAAGATGACTCTCATGAAATATTTTGAGTATGCGACATTTCGGTAATGCCTATTTCACCTACTTATTTGCATACAATTTATTAGAAATGTAAATTATATATAAGTTCTTTGACAAATATGAATATAAAGGTTGTTTGTAAGAGTTTAGGCATTCTTTTTTATTGATACATTTGTCTAATGATTTATCATTATATTTATTTTTCAATTCCAGTTAAAAGATAATAATATAATTTTATTTAGTGTTTGAATGTTGATAGTATACCAATATTATAATTTGAACCTAATGAATGAATTATTTTTGGAATCATTGATTTAGAAAAGTATGGCCCTATTTAATCCTTTTTTTCTTTTTTTTGGGGGTGGGTTGCGGTCGGCGCGCTCCTCGCACCACTCCGTCCGGGGCGACAAAGGGGCTTAAGCATGCACACCCGCAACCCACCCACGATGCACGGCGCCTTTGTCGTTCGGCCGACCACCGGAGCAGGGTTACTTGTCATCAGTGGTCGGCGCCCTATTTAAACCCAAGAGACTACTGTCTCTAGGGTTTAGGTACAGTAGACGAATTTTCTTCTAACAGTGAAGGTTGTGTGTATTCAACTGTAGGATGTATCCAAAAATTGACTGCACAGAATCACTCCCGGTTAAGATATCGATTTACATGTCAGTGTGACGGGTTCGAACCCCACACAGGTAATATTTTGTGCAATCGACAAATTGCTATTATAAGTCTGGATGTAATTTGTGTCTGGTTATTATATTTCCATGATTTTTTTTTTTTTTTTGTGTGTTGGTCGCAGATGACCTTGACAGCTTAACGTGGGCAATGGGCGAGCGGAAGGCTCTCAACCCGGTAAGTAAGTTAAGTGAACATCGCCCGAGGGCTCCCCCTGTGGGGAACGGACCTCGGCTCGGGGCGTCGCTGAAAGCAAAATGGGCGTGGCCACGTTTAGGTTCATGACTTTTACGCGCCGCGGTTTTCGACCTCGTCGGCGAGGCCGATACCGCGGAGTTTTATGTGTTATCGCTGCGCGAGCTGTGTAGGCCCTTTCTTGGGCGATCGTAATAGCATCATCCCCTTCTTCAAGGAGATGACGGGGTCGTCGGACCGCGGATATTTTTGAGGGGACGTAGTTTGCCGCCCCAACCACTAGTGGATTGGGGTGAGTCATGGCAGAGTCAAAATAGCGCTGGGAGCAACGCTTCATATACTGCCTGATGGTCGGCAATTCGAGGTCGATGTGTAGATCGACATTACGAACGAACCACGGTCCTCCCGTTGCCCGTCGCATGAATCTATTTTGTAGTGTTTGTAACCTGTGGATCCTGTTTGGCCTAACGTGCGCGAACACTACACTGGCATACGTCATGATCGGCCGTATGCAGGTAGTGTATAATCGGATTTTATTTTTAAGTGATAGTTTTGATTTTTCGTTTAATAGGCAGTGAAGGCGTCCCATCACGAAGGCGGCGCGCGCGCGGACCCGCTTCAAGTGGGACAGGAAAGTGAGTCGGTTATCAAGGGTCACATCTAAGTACTTGGCCTCACTGCTCCATGAGACAGATCGGCCAAAGAGAGTGAGGGGAGGGATGCTGTCCGGAGAGCACAGACGGGCAGATCGTTTAGTGAACATGACCGCTTGGCTCTTCTCGGGGTTAATTTCTATTCTCCATTTCCTATACCGGGAGGGGGGGTTAGTTTTCTGGCGGCTGATGTTGTCGCCGCCGTGGTGGTTTTGACCGTGGGGGCCTTGTTGGCCGTGGCGGTCTTGACCCCACTCGTGGAGGGGGTAGGGGCACCTTGCTCCTGGAGGGGAGCAGCGGGTGATGGTGTCGGTGTGGGAGGGTTTGACTCCTCTACAGGAGCGACCTTGAGGGCCTTGGCGGCCTTATTTTTGCGCGCTCTGCGGCTGCGCTTGCGGGACTTGGCCTCGCTGTAGGTCGGGAGAATGTGCTTAACACTAGGGTGTGCCCTAAGCTAGTATCCACCGGCCGATCTTATTGTGCTTGCGTGGTTCCTAACAGCCCGAGTGTAGGGGTGGTATGGGCCCTTGCGGGCAGTCACACCCAAACTGACACCCGAGAATGGGAGTAGGGAATAGGTAGGGTGGGAAGGAGATAACCGGGGTAGACTAGGGGTCACCCCCAAGGTCTACTGATCCGGTCCCGTCCGAGTTGAGCGCCTCGCCCTGAAGGGGCTCGGCAGGCGACTCGGGGCTTCGCCTCACCCGGCTTCGTTAACACCGTTAGGTTTCCGCCGGGGACCAAGAGAAACTTGGTTTTGCCCTGAAGGGGCCACTTGACTTTTATGTCTACTAGACAGAAACAAATAACACTACCTGACCTTGCTTTGAACGCAGGCAGTTAGTGTTATTCGTGAGCAGTCTAATAGATCGCCTCGAAAAAGGCGGTTTTGAACTGCCACTTCTTCGTCCGTTAGCTGCGACGGTTGGAAAGCGCGCGAAACGACAGCGTACGTGAGCGTACGATCGTGAGCGGGAGAGCGCGGAGCGGTACGCAAGCGCACCGAGACACGGACAGGCGCTGAATGTATATTTCCATGGTACAGAATGTGGCTTTAATGCAAAAAGATGATCTAGTCTATTATATTTTAGCGAAATTATAATGAAAATAAATAATCTTACTTTTATTGATACATTTTTTCTACAGGTTGTGGGGAAATATATACCAAAATCTATACCAATAAATAAAATTGGAGTGTCTGTTTGTAATGTCAAAATAATAGGCTTTTTTCATGCTCACACAGTTACTTGCACTATACGTACGCCTAAAATACACTTTATATTTTTTTGTCTGTCTGTCTGTCTGTTTGTTGCGGGTAATCTTCAAAACGGCTGGATCGATTTCAAAAATTCTTTCACCAATGGAAAACTATAATATCAGGGAGTAACCTATGCTATATTTTATCCCGGTATTCCCACGAGAACGGGAACTACGCAGGAAAGACGTCTGAAACCGGAGCGAAGCGAGGGTTGCTATGCTAGTATATAAATAAATTTAATTTATTATTATTGCACATGTACACGACACCTGGTATTTTATTTCATTATTATATGATCGTGTTCCTCCCTATCTTACCCGTGGATGTCGTAAAAGACGACTAAGGGATATAATATGCACATAAGATCTGTGCAAGAGAAGGAAAACTCGAAATAAAACCCTATGCCAACATGTCTTACCACCACGGTATAGCAGGATAAATTCCCTCCCATTGTCATCATTCATTTCATCATATTCATTCATTCATCCACTCTTGAATATCATAAAACGTTAATAACACATTAACTAAGTTATATATGAGGGCAGGTGCTCTGACACTTATAGCATAGGCCTCGGTCTAGTTTAAGATCAGAGTATCTAATCTTATGAAAAATGTTAATTAGAATATAAAGTAAAATATGTTTCGTAAGCTAGCTATATAAGTTAGAGTACTGAATAAATTATTATTATAATTTTTTTTTAAGTTTATTTTCCTCAGTACGGGGCTGGTTATAACTACATTTACGGGCTGTCGCTAAGTAAATGCAGTATGAGGTGTGTTTATGAGTGTTGGTGTCTACTGTGTTGTAATATTATTATTATTATTATTATTGTGGAGGTGGCCCGAGCCCAACAGTGGAATGTATGTGGGCTGCGGTGATGATGATGATGATGATTATATGACGTGCTCACTTTACTTGGTTTCTTTATTTAATTTATTTTGGACAAGTAATAACAATATGGAAGATCAGAGTAAGTTTTTATTCACGTATTGTAGTACTTTTACTAATAAAAAATAACGATGTCAACTTCCTCTATGCATTTAATATTAATTCAATTGATACTCGTTTTCACCAGAGTCTTTTTATTGCGTAATTAGCATGGCTTTTCACTGGTAATAGTCTCGGCCAGGCAGTCACGGATTTGATTAAACATACTGTGAATAAAATTCAATTGTAATAGCTACATGTAAATGGTAACATTAGTAATTATTTTTAATAGCATTTTATTAAAATACAAGCGACCGGAATGCAGGTTTTTTTATTAAAAATATATACTTTTTATTATAGAACGTTAAATATTACAATTTTTTTTATTGCAAACGGTGGCACACAAGCAAATAGTACATCTGCTGCCGCTCATAGACTTTTACTAAAATAAACAGAGTGTGAATGAGTGCAATGAGGTTTCGATGATACTAAGGACGTCACAAAAACCCATCACAAGCAAGTTGAGCTTCCGGCTATCTCGCTCACCGAACGAAGCACGATAACAAATTGCTACTGCTCAGATATTGATTTTTTGCGAGAGTGTGGTAATACCCCAGACGGACCAGCCCGCAGCTGTAGACAGATTACTGTCAACAGTATAGTTCTACTACTATTAAAGTTAATATCAAAATGGAGATGTTTATATCTACAACATATTCTTCTCCTTTACTTTTCATGTTTACTTTGAAACTAAATACATATTTTAGTTTTATGTACTCTGCAAAACTTACTTTCATATATGAAGATAAGTAAATATTTTCTCGCAAACTTTATGTTGTCTAAACAGATTGAAACTATGTGTTTTGTTTGCTATTTGATTTTGTAGTTAACTAATATACAGTTTCTGAGAAAATAGCTTCATTATTTGCTTCACAGAAATTTATAACACTAAAGAGTTCAGAAGAAAGCTTCGTTATACTATTTATAAAATTCTGTGATATCGCTCAAAGGAGCAGATATAAAGATTTTATTACCTGACAAATCGTTTCATTAATATATATAAAACAATTACTTCTGAAACTGGCGTAGTCACATAAAAACACATGTTGTAGTATGAAAGTAAATTGGGAAAATAGTTCCAATTACTATATCAGGTTCTTGGCGTTCATTATCAATTTTTTTTAAGACAACACCTTGCTGTACGGAAATAATGCTTGTTTTGCGAGAGACTATTGGTGCGTAGTGACGTAGTAACAATACTATTCACCACCTCTTCTCTTGCTCGTGGGTATTGTAAAAGACTCGAATGACTAAGGGACATAATATGGTAAAAAATGAAATAAAAATTCGAAACAAGCCATACGCCAACACGTCTGACTATCAATATCTTTCCCTTAATGGAGGAGGACGGAGCCCAAATGTGGGACGTATAAACGTTGAGATGATGATGATTTCGAGGGATTTTACAAACATATCGGAATCAAATTACACCCAAACTTGCTTGATATTACTGTGCATATCTCAACATATTATCATGGACAGATTAGAGTTAATAGCGCGGCGGAGAGATTTGGGTCTCTTTGTGGGTTCTATCGACTTTTCCATGAGAAGTGCTAGGCATTTTTTGACTTGGTACCAACTATAATATTATTCAACGCTTCCGTAGCGTTCACCTATACTACTCGGAAATCATATCCTTGACTTTTCATTATTCATTTCTTCTACTTAAGTGGGAGCTTTGGAATAAACTACCTTCTGCAATGTTTTCTAAGGGCTATGACTTGTTGTTCTTTAAACGAGGTTTGTGAAGAGGTCTTTTCTCACGCTAGATAGCAGCGTCGCTATACTCCTGTATTATTGAGGTCAAAGATAGTGATCATTTTAACTTGCCAAGAAGGGAGTTTCTTTTTAAATAATAAATTTTGTTAGGATTTATTTTATTGTAAGATTTAAAAAAAAGATATTATAGTGCATTAATTAATCTATTCATATATCCATCGGCCTAGCGAAGTTCGACATTGAATATAATTCTTCTTAAAGGGTGTATGATACTATAATCGTCATGCTTAAAAGGCGTGTTGACGATCGCAGTTTATATTTTAATTGTCACAAGAGAGAGCTGCTCCCAATTTTCTTGATAGGTGACTATGTGAATGTAAAGGTACTACTTTATATTTTTAACCCATCACTAGACTACAAAATGATAGTAATAAATAAAATCATACACATATGTACCAGAAATGTATATACAAATAGTAGTAAAGTGAACGAAACACATTAGATATAAACAAAGCTTTTGAGAAATATATGTATACCATCAAAAACAAGACTTGTAAAAAAAAAGCCAAGCCTCGCAACTGAGTTGTTCTACCATAAAAATTTGTGAGATCCATGTTATACCAAGTCGGTTAACTCATTCAGTCCCTGCTTAAGGGACCTTTCTTCTTAAGTTATTACGTAAATAGCTAACCTAACAACTTCTTATAGTGACTATATCAATATTAAAGATCATTTTTGTTTTAAATAAACAGAATGACTTGGGAATCGCATGAAAACACACCTCACAAGTAATACATATTATATTAAATTGTACTAAACATAGTGTGATTGCCAAGTCAATCTATTTATTTAAAACATAAAAGATCTTTAATATTGATATAGTCACTATAAGAAGTTGTTAGGTTAGCTATTTACGTAATAACTTAAGAAGAAAGGTCCCTTAAGCAGGGACTGAATGAGTTAACCGACTTGGTATAACATGGATCTCAAAAATTTTTATGGTAGAACAACTCAGTTGCGAGGCTTGGCTTTTTTTTATAAGTCTTGTTTTTGATGGTATCTCATTTCTTTTTGTAGATAGACCTACTTATTTGCCTTTCCGGTACCTTCTACTTCTGGAATACCAACAAAGGATTTTCTTAGAGCACACTCTCTGAAAAATGAGACATCTCTCCTTTTCGCTTGAGTCAATTCTACCTAAACTAAGCGAAGAGATGTGGAAATAAAGAAATTTGATTGATTTTTCGAAACACATCTCCTCTAGTCTCCGCTCCGCTTCTATAGCAATCGAGCCTAATGATGGCGTTCTTTCTTTCAAATAAATTTGAGGAAATTTAGTTTGCTTAATACTTTGGGAGATTTTGGTACAATTTCATAAGACACGTCCCACTACTTATTTAATCTGTGCTCTTGCTTTTTCATTAAGTTGATTGACCATTTTACAAGTTATCTTTAAACATAATTATATCTAGGTATCTGTTTACACCTATTATGCTAATCATCATTCAGCCTATCGCCGTCCACTATAGAACATAGACCTCCCTCATGCTTCACCATAAAGTGCCGTACTGTGGCACCTGCATCCAACGACGCTCAAGGGTAACAGAGTTGCCATGACTAGAGCTCATTTTTCTTCGCCTTATGAGGAATAATGACGTAGTCGCTACGTTTGGTAGGCGGTTTGGTTTCGCAGTGAGATATCACATATTTCCCCGGCGAGAGCTGCTGCCCACTCTCCTTCCTGTTGAATCTTTTTTAAAGGACAACGCCTTGCACTAAGGGAATAATAATCCTTATTTTGTGGGGGACTTTACAAACATATAATTCAACATCGCATCACACTGTCGACAGTTATCTGTCTACAGCCGCGGGCCGGTCCGTCCGGGGCAGTACCATGCTCTCGCAGAAAATCGACGTCTGAGTAGTAGCAATTTGTTACTGCGCTTCGTTCGGTGAGCGAGAGAGCCGGAAGCCTAACTTTCTGAGGGTGATTGCGTGTGGAGGGTTTTGGTGGTGCCCTTGGTATCACCGAGCCTCAATGCACGCATTCACACTCCCTTCGCTTTCTTCGCGGTAGGCAACGGCCTTGTAAAGGCCCATGAGCGGCAGCAACACTTACCATCAGGTGTACTGTTTGCTCATTTGCCACCGTTTGCAATAAAAAAAAAAAAAAATAAATTATCATCGCAGCCCTCGTATGTCCCACTGATGGGCTCGGACCTCCTCCATAATAGGAGGGAATTTAACCCACTATACCATGCTGGTCAGACATGTTGATATAGGGTTTCATTTCGAGTTGTCCTTCTCTTGCACAGATGGTATGTGCATATGATATCCCATAGTCGTCTTATACGATATCCACGGGCAAGATAGAGAGTGGTGAATTGCATTCTTACTTCGTCACCATACGGAAAGAACATATAATTCACCGACACAAATTACATTCAGACTCAGAACAACAATTTGTGGATCGTACAAGCTGTTGTCTTGCATGGGATTCGAACCCCCGACACTAGCACTGTACGTTGGTATCTTAACCACTACGTCATCTGCACAATCTTAAGCTGGTTGTTACGATTCCCATAGAGAAACAATGATGGCGATAAATGTATTCTTATTTTTACAAAGCTACAATTTCATTAACTGCAAATGTAAGTTTGCAATCCTATATACTTATATGAGTTTACAAAATTATTTATGCAGTTAGTGTATCTCGGAAATTGGATGAAAATTATAATGTTTTATAATTTTAATGTTTTATAATTTTTCCTTAATTTATACACTAAACACTAATAGTATTTTAAATTTGAAGCTTCTATGTTTACTAGAAGTGCCACTTTTATATTGATGATCGGTCAGTCAGTCAGTGAGTGACAAAATTACGAAATTTTGACTAGTTATAATTCTTAAACTATTGGTTCAAATTGAATGAAATTTGAAACACACACAATTTGTATACAATGCCTGCTGGGTTACTAAAAATTCAGGTTTCTAGTTTTATTAATAACGAAGTTATAGGGGGTCGAAAACGGCCTGAATGGCTTCGAGAAAAGTATGTTACGGCAGTGTTGCGTTTTGCCCGACTTTTTTTTTTGCTCGACTTGGCGGGGGCACTGTCGTGCCCCCAGATACGTTACAATGAATGTCAAGTCACTTTAACACAAAGACATAATTCAAAGCATCATCCTCACTCTTCTCTTATCCCAATTACTCGGGGATTTTTTTTTATTGCCAACGGTGGCAAACGAGCAAACAGTACACCTGATGGTAAGTATTGCTGCCGCTCATGGACCTTTACAAGGCCGCTGCCTACCGCGAAAAAAGTGAAGAGAGTGTGAATGCGTGCATTGAGGCTCGGTGATACCAAGGGCACCACCAAAATCCTCCAAACGCAAACACCCTCAGAAAGTTGGGCTTCCGGCTCTCTCGCTCACCGAACGAAGCGCAGTAACAAATTGCTACTACTCAGACGTCGATTTTCTGCGAGAGTGTGGTACTACCCCGGACGGACCGGCCCGCGGCTGTAGACAGATAACTGTCGACAGTGTGATCCTACCACTCTTGACGTAACATGTACCTCCCTTCTTTCGTACTTATTGCAAAAGTTATTGGCAATAGTTTTAAGATTAGCCGCATACCTGACGTTAACCCTCCTTACGAATGTAACTATTATCGGTACCGGAGGAGGATGAAATTAGCCCAGATTGATGTAAAGCTCTTAGACGTATTTTACGACACCCTCGAACAATGTAATGGTTGGTAGTATTTGTAGCCGCTACCGTACAGTGTGAAATCATAAATGAAGAAATGAAGCATGGAATAAATAAAAAGTAATGTATTTATGTTTTCAATGGGCTGTAAAAATGCTACTCATATTTTTAATATTACGGCATTTTATAATGGTATACCATTATTTTTAAAGCCATAAAAACCCATATAACGTATATAAGGGAAGCAGTTGATATAGAATAAGATCCATATGAGAGGAGGGAAGAACGTGTAGTGCACGTACGTCACTAACAATTCTTAGCGTTGTAAATGATGTATTTTGTTATATTTTTAATTGCAGCCACTGCAGTTCCTTTTTAAACTTAATCACAACAATTTTCGTTTTGAATTTTAATATATACTTTTAGTCTGTTTGTTATTTTTTATTCGATTTTAATTACTTTCATTTTCTTACGTTAACTAACGCTATTATTTATCGTGTGGTGACGAAGTAAGAATAAAGTTCACCACCTCTTCTCTTACCCGTAGATATCGCAAAAGAACACTAAGGGATAAGACACAGTTAATGTCTTTGCAAGAGAAAGAAAACTTAACATAAAACTCTATGCCAACACTTCTAACCAGCGCGATATATTTGATCAATTCCCCTTCCATGGGAGGAGTCTCGAGCCAAACAGTGAAACTTATATAGGCTGAGATGATGCTGTTAATTTACTTACATATATATTTCATTATTTTCTCTTTATAAAGACGGGGTTTTTGTCACTATCCCTTCCTTTCCCCTAGAAGATAATAAAGTACTATATAGAATTATAGACTCTTACATAGACATCTGACATCTGAAAGGTAGAGTTTGAACATTTTTTTTAAGCAATACCTATTTTTTAACTTCTAGTAATCCATACTAATATTATAAATGCGAAAGTAAGGATGTTTGTTTGTTTGTTTGTAACGATTTCACGCTTAAACCACCCAACCGATTTCAAAAATTCTTTCACCAATAGAAAGCTATAATATCAGGGAGTAACATAGGCTATATTTTATCCCGGTATTCCCACAGGAACGGGAACTACGCCGCGGGTAAAGCGACTGAAACCGAAGCGAAGCGAGGGCGGGTTGCTAGTAAGATAATAATTTACAGGGCGAAATATCAATCCTACATACACTTTGGAGATAAATGTGTGAGTTTAAAAATACAATTTCTGTGCAATGTTCTATGACTCCATCTAGTAAAGTATTGTATATTGGTTAAGCATTTATCTCAGTACATACTCATACCACTGTTTGGCTCGGGCCTTCTCCGCTATGAGAGAGAAATTGACCTACTATACTTGATCTACTTACGCTGGTGACGTATTGGCATAGAGATTTTTTTCGAGCTTTCCTTCTCTTGCATAGATGTTATATGCATATCATATCTCTTAGTCGTCTTTTACGACACCCACAGACAAGTGAGGGAGTGGTGAAATGTATTCTTACGCCATCACCACACGTTAAGCAATTGTGCCACAAAATTTATTTTACGTGGTAATTGAGCCTTTAATACTTGCAAGTGGTGATCATTGGGCCACTATTGACAAATTCCATTCAATACCCGTGATCATTCAATCAAAACAAAATGTACATCAATAAACAGTCGAAGGAAAATATATTTGCAAGCCGCAACAGCGCTTTCCTGTAGACAATTTGCATTTAGAGTGGAGTAATTTTGGTCAGTGAATACAGAGGCTACAATGTTGTTTACCCCGCTTATCCTAAACCTACAAAAGATTCCGGTACTGTCATAATATTTTAAGAAATGTGAAAAGTCTCTTCGTGAGAAAATAGTTCGCTTATCTCTTTAAAACTCATTGTACTTTAGTACTGAGAACCTATTTGAAATCATAGATAGAGTATCATTGTACTATTAAGAGCGTAGTGCCAACAAATACAGCTTTATTCTTTCCATATATTATGCAAGATGATTTCAACAGAAGCTACCGGAATTCAATGCCAAGAATTAGAACGCGCAACTGGTGAATGAGGTGGATTAGTGACTGAATGACTGAGGATCCATTGTCTTCCCATATTCAATACCTTAACGATTTTATGAAGGTAACTACGTTATTTGGAATAATTTTTTTTTTTTTGGATTATATCATGCTTGTATTGAAGGTTAAGGGACTGTCCCCTTATGACTGTAAACGCTGAAAAGTATTCGAAACATGAAAAACAAACGCGCTAAAATATGTACAAATAGTTTCTTTTCTAATATTATTATGTAATACTCACGTAAACATCAACAATATTTTTTGACATATTATATGAAACTATTTTCTTAAACCCTATGAACTACAGTGCTAATGATATAATGGTGTTACACTGACAGCACCAGTTTTAGTAGATATGCATTCAGCGGCGTAGTCTTCATATTAAGACAATTGTACATCAAATTACTGCTATTTACAGCCTATTGAACATTATACAGAACAAAATATTTACTGTATGTCACGGTAAATAAAAGTCGATTCTAGGCACATTAATTACTTATGTACGAAAGCATGTTATCGCCGTAAAACAGCTATCGAAAGCAATTGCTTATCTCGACTCAAGCCATGCTTTAAAAGACAGTTTTTGTAGTACAAATCCATTACTGAGCAATCATCTTTCATCTTTTCAGCTCATATAGATACCTACGTCCCCCTGTTGGGTTCGAGCCTCCTCTACAATAGGAGGGATATTGACCTTACTATACCATGCTGGTCAGACAGGTTGGTATAGAGTTTTATTTCGAGTTTTCCTTCTTTAACATCTATGCGATGTTATATTTTTTTTATTGCTGATGGTGGCGCACGAGAAGGCAGCACACCTGATGGTAAGTGATGCTACTGCACATGGATCTTTACAATACCAGGGGCACAGCCAGGCCATTGCCTACCGTGAAATACTCTTCTTAAACTTCATTTAAAGAAGGACATGTCATAGCGCTCGGGAAGCACAGCAGCAAGTAGTTCATTCCAGAGCCTGCACGTGCGTGGGAGAAATGATCGCTGGAAACGTACAGTTGAAGACCATAACGTTTCCAGGTGAAATGGATGAACCTTGCTGCGGTATCGAGTGGTACGTTGGTAAAACGGTGACGGTGGTACCAAGTCAAACAGTTCCTCGGAGCACTCCCCGTGAAAGAGTCGGTAGAGTACACAGAGTGACCCAAAGTCTCTCCGCTGCTCCAGCGACTCCAATCCGTTCGTAAGACTGGGATCCCCGACGATTCGAACAGCACGCCTTTGCAGGGAGTCAAGTGGGTCTAGCTGATATTTGGGCGCGCCTGCCCAGAGATGTGAGCAGTACTCCACATAAGGACGAACTTGCGCTTTGTGTAGTACAAGACGCTGTCTCGGTGTGAAGTACCGGCTCTGTTCAGGACGCCCAACATAATTTATATGCATAATTTATCCCTTAGTCGTCTTTCGCGGCATCCACAGGCAAGATAGGGTGAATCGTGGTGAATTGTATTCTTACTCCATCACACGGATCAACTGAGCGATAAAAACTGTTAATCCTGTAATTCATTAAATGATTAATTTCTCGGCTAATAATAATTCGATGATCATTCTGCTCTTATTCAAATTATTTGGGCTCGACAATCGTAAATATTGCAAAAGTTTTGCCCACATTTTTATTACCACGGCCGCCTGCCAGACCTCAACCTTCCTTGGGAATATAACTGTCGACTCGACGGTATCAGTGGAGTTGGCCCAGGTCGATTTGAAACTCTTAGTCAGCTTATACTACACCTGAGAGTAATGTAAGGATTGGTAGTGTTCGTTCTTTAAACCTCTTCTTTCTAGCCTCGACATCCTTTAAACCTCTTCTTTCTAGCCCACGTATATGATGAACTGTTAAATACTATGCTCCTTTACAACTAGTCTACTAATTTTGGTGGAGTGTGCCTGTAACGACAGTTTCATTCAGCAAATATATGACTATTGTTCTCAAAACAGCATAGGTTTTTGTAATAATGTACTGTCTAATCCTACATCAGAAAATGGAGCAAAATTGTTATCTTTAGTTAAGTTAGGCCTTTATAATAGAAAAGTTTGACTGTTTAAAGTAATTATTTTATAAGAAAATTACATGTAACATCTATGTTTTTTTATGGAGTGGCGTATTCGCTTAAGCCAATCAACTCCTTCAATGAATATAAAAAAAAAACTAGTCTACTATGTGATGAACGGCAGATGAGTTGACATATAGTTTTATAGTGAGACCTGCTTTTCTTATCGTGAAGCAAATTTAGTTATTTATTTCCGCGTGCGTTTCTTAATTATTACTTCCTCATCTCGTCATCATTTCAGCCCATACACGTCCCGCTGTTGGCTTCGGAGGCTCCACCGTTGTGGAAGGGAATTTGATCTACCACGCTGGTCAGACGTGTTTGGTATAGGGTTTTATTTCGAATTTTCCTTCTCTTCTTTCTTTTTCCTTCTCTTGTTACATGCAAATTATATACCTTAGTCGTCTTTATGACCACCACTGGTAAGAAAGGAAGTGGTGAATTGTATTCTTATTGCGTCACCATACGGGAATTATATCTCTTATCATTACTTACGGCATCTTTATCACATAGATAGATATTACTAATTAATTGTCTATAATTAACACAGCTATTTTAAATTAACGGAGGCTTGAAGGAAACCGAATGCAAAATCTTATGCTAATGAGTCTTGTGAGCGTAGAATAATAGGCCAATTTTCCAATTAGAGGAGGTTCGTGCCTAACACTTAAATGGTCCTACGGTCTGAGATAAGGAGATTTATCTAATTGTATTAATCGATATTATCATGGTAATTAACTACTTTAAAAATTCTGTCACTAATGGAAAGCTGCATTATTAGTAAGTAACACAGGCTATATTTTATCCCCGTATTGCCTTAGACCGCGGGTGACTGGGGGGCTGACCACGTGAGGCCAACGCCCTGCGTGGGGCGTCGGGGAGAAATGATAACCGAAAGGCTAACCCACTGAGCTGGCAACGGACGTCAATTTCTTGGTACCAGTAGCCGGCCCAATGGCAAAGAGCAGAGGATATGGTGGATTAAGGGGCCGCGCCTTGTGTCGTCCCGTATGGAATGGATGGCGTGTGTGCCGACTATAGCCCACCCAAAGAAAAAAGAATCCCCGTATTCCCATATGAACGGGAACTACGCGAGTAAAACCGTGGGCATTTATTAATAATAAATATTATTATTCCCTTTTTGGCTTATTCAATTTTTGTAACGTATAGAATAGAAGAAACTAAAAACAAATGCCCTGGGACTACACATGGCGTAAAGTTCATTAAACACACATTATACAATATTATGAATGTACAAAGTGCGCTCTTATCATTGAATACAATCTCTTCTAGGTAATCTTTTTAATAACTGATAAAATTGTTGCCTTGATATAATCATATCATATTAAAGCATTTTAATGATGTACGTATATTTTAAAAAGTTTCGTATGGTGTGGATTAAAACTGAAACTCGAAATAATCTCAATACCCTTCTGAACAACGTGGCCGATATTCGTCCTATTATGGATGAAATTTGAAACAGGCAGTGGGATATATATGAGCTGATGATATTTTAACATTTAAGTAAAAAGTTTTACGTCAAATAAATCCATAAACGCTATACGAATCTTATTTGTAAAAATGTTCGTCGATGAAATATCTCTTTTTATGTTGAAATGCTACGAAACTATGAATATTAATAAATCTGATAAAATGTACAGTACCAACGGATTATAATATGATTTATTTTTCTCGGAACGGAATAATATTTATTGATTTTTTTGTTATAGAATCAGATTAAACATACATCCCAAAGTACGAAAGTAAATAACAAATTATTTTATATGCTTCTTATATTATCTGCAATTGTTTATTTGTATTGACGGAGTAAGAATATAATTTACGCAATATTTGGCTTGTGGATGGCGTAAAAGATAGTAACATGCATATAACATCTATGCAATACAAGGAAAAAGTAACAAAATAAAACCTTGTGCCAACCCGTCTGACCTGCGTGGTATAGTAGTAGTTCCCTCTTGTGGAGAAGGTTCGAGCTCAGCAGTGGGATGCGAATGAGTTAAGGTGATATAGACGACATCTCAGCCCATATAAGTCCCACTGTTGGGCTCAGGCGTCTTCCACTATGGGACAGAAATTGACCTAATATACCACGCTGGTCAGACGTGCTAGCGTTTTCCTTCTCTGGCATAGATGTTATATGTATATATCCCTTAATCGACTTTTACGATTATGATTCACCAACGGGGAAGAGGAGGGGGTGGTGAATTGAATTCTTATTCCGTCACTACACGAAAACATATATACTTAGCATTTGAAATATAAGTAACGTTACAAACTAAAAACGAAGATATGCTGATAATTTGATCACTGTAAGCTGGGACAGACTAGTTATCAGTTTATAGTTAGTATTCATAGCTGATGGCGTAGTGCACTGCACAGATGGCGTAGTGGTTAAGATAGCGACTTAGAACGCCAGTGTCGGGGGTTCGAATCCCACGCGGGACAACACTTTGTGTGCTCCACAACTTGTTGTTCTGAGTCTGGATGTAATTTGTGTCCGTTAATTATATGTTTGTAAAGTTCCCAGCAATACAAGGATTATTTCCTTAGTGCATGGTGTTGTCTTAAAATTATTCAAATTATTCAATTATTCATATCTTTTCTTATAGACAATATTTAGTTCGGAAGGAAGGTTTTCTTCGCCGCTGAGAAGGTAAATATTTGACGCACTCTATACATATAGGAACGAGAACTGCTTTCTCTAAGCTTAAGTGCACTTTACAGCGCCAATTGAAGTCGAGGCTAATGATTTCTAATGTTACGCTTTATATTAGAAATTAAATATTAAATGTAATGCCTAATAGTCGCGAATTACCCTTTAAAATTAGCGTTGACTTTGAATTATGCTGTATAGATTTTATATTTGCTTTTCATATATTACGGATAGTTTAATTAAACACATAAAATGCACACAAAAACACACTTACAACAACAAACAAAAATATAATGATTGCTTTAATAGGATATTCTTTATTTATTCGAAACGTAGGTGATAAAAAATACTATGGAATATCTCTAAAAATTGTTTTCATTATCTCATCATCATATCAGCCTATATAGGTACGTCCTACTGTTGAGCTGGGCCTCCTCCGCTATGAGACGTGTTGGTATAGGGTTTTATGCCGAGATTTCCATCTCTTGCATATATATTATATGCGTATTACATCCTTTAGTAGGCTTCTTTTTTTTTTGTGGGCTACGGTTAGCGCCCCCGCCGCCCGGCTCTGTCAGAGGTAACAGAGGGCCGCGCGGCTCCGTAACCCACCCGATAGCACGTCGCCTTAGTCGTTGGGCTGGCCACCGGTGCAGAGTTCCTTGACTTCAGTGATCGGCCCGAGTCCCTTAGTCGTCTACAGGAGTGTGGTGAATCTTACTCTGTCAGCACACGGAAATGTTTTACACCATATGAAATCGACACATTTTATCTAAAGAACGTAATTCAATATTATTACGAATGAAATATTATTATACAGTAAAAAGGATGTAATGATGGAAAATATAAAAAAATGCTAATGGCATAGATAAGTGGAGCGCCTTCTGGGCATAGGAATTAGGTAAAGAGGTAGATAAGGCAAAAGAAAATAAAGTAAGGTCAGAGAAATGCTAATTCAGTGAAATATGTATAATTTATTAAACAGAAATTTCTATAATTACATATAACTTCCTATTACATAGCCTTCCTATTCTCTTCAAATATACTGAATTCTACCACAGATATCACAACCGAATACCGTCTATATATTTTTTTTAATTTGGACTATTTTTTTTGGGACCAATCCCACCACACATTTCCATCACTGTAACTCTTGTAAGCCAGGATCCACAATGGTCTCCGTATAAGACACTGAGGTCTGACCCTCAGGAAGTCCCGGGAAACGCTTTTAATTGTCTTGGGACCCGCAACGAATTTAATTAGAAAAGAAAAACAGGAGGAGTTGGAAAGATTCCACTTCCCTCCTATGCAAAGCGGGAGACATGAAGCAAAGTTGGCTAATAAGCCAGTAAATAAGAATTTGTACAACTACGTGGAACGCAGCGGTATAGCACCACGGATTGGACAGAGCTTAATGCACTTATTAGCTTAGCTTTAGGTTTGGTTACAATAGTAGGTATGGCAAAAGCGCCTAAACGCGGAAATTTTCTGGAATTGCTACAAGATGCGAATAGTATATTACCCCAGACGTGTCATGCAGATTGTCTAACATGAGATCCGGGTCGTTGTGTCAGAGAATGCACTCCCAAAGGATGTGATGAGCTGTTTGTTTAAAATCGGCGTGTGAGGTCGAACATTGACAAAATGGTGAATCTACTAGTTTAAAATAGAATAATTTACTTCTAAAATACCCATGGCCTGTGAGGAATTGGGCTACATAGTGGTCAATTTCTAGCCAAGTTCTCTCCAAACGTTCACGAACGGATGGAAAGAATAGATATAGATGGCGACCCTTTGTTGACGAATCCCACCTTTCCTGCCATTCGGTCAGGAGCTTATCGTATACGACGGATTTCATTTGGACTAGGTGTGTGAGGCTTAAATAGCTGTTACAAGGATGTAACGCTGACTATTGGTGAGTGCTAAGAGCTTTCAACCCGAAAAGGCACCTCCTGTGGGGTACGAACCTCGGCTTAGGGCTGTGCTGAGAACAATGGGGGGGTTACCACGTTAGAATTATTGATTATTACGCAACACAGTTTTGCACCTTGAGGGCGAGGAGGGAAGTGTTTTTTTTGCTTCGCGGGCCCTGTCAGCCATTATCTAAGTTGTGGTGATCTCATCGTCGAGAACGAGTCTCGATGCTGTCTCTACCTTCGAGTACGTTTTTTATACCATTATTACGCTGCATAATGATTTGACTGTGAATCTCATTTTTTTTTCATCACTTTCATTCAATAACCCCCGACGGAAAAAGATGGGTGTTATAAGTTTGACGTTGATGTCTGTCTGTCTGTGTGTGTGTGAATGGATGCCACATCCTTCTATAACCATATCTACTCCATCCGTTTGAAGGCTACCTTCAAACGGATGGACGGATTTCGATGCGGTTTTTTCCTTTGAAAGCGTTGTATAATATCAGTGAAGCAGTTTTTGTTATGTATAATATCAGTGCAGCAGTCTAAGAGTATCAACTCTTTTCCAAAGTTATGGAGTGGCGTATGATTACTCGATTAGGTGCTTCACACGTGTCAGTGCAATCGCTAAATGACGATTAATTAATAATTTCTATTGAAGAGAACGTAATACGTTTATTTGTATTATTTTAGTTTTTGTCGGGTCGGTTATTCAAAATTTGCAATTTTACCTATTATTATTTTCACATTTATTCATGGTAGATGCAAAGTCCTTCAGTCGAATACCATAGCTTAACAATCTGTATATAAGCAAATCTTGAGTAGCTTATTTACAACCTCAGTCCGTCAGTAAGGCGTTATGACTGATTGGCGCTGATAATCAAATCAGTGATCCCTCTGGAGATTTTGGAAGAACATGAAAATGCAATTAATTCCATATTTATCATATTTACTATACTTCAGCGTTTTCTTTGCATTAAATTACATAAAATACCAATAACATATTCCATATAACAGTGTAAACCACTAAATAATTAATAAAATTTAAGCGGAACATGATATTTTGACATTCTCGCCAAAACTCACCGTGACGCTCAGTAGCCACAATGTTGCCCGTGCACAACCTTGGAATTGTCACCACACGATGTGCGATAACAAGATGTGGTTGCTGATTGCAAAGTGAGATTGAGTCCTGGAAGTAATATTAGGCGGCTCACCAAGAAATTCTCAATAGCAAGCATGAAGTGTACAACAATGCCTCGATAAATGGTAATAGGCTCGCCCCTACTACGTGGGACTTAAAAGTTATATGTTATAGACCCTAATTAGTTGTCATGGAGACGAGTGTAAGCACTCCATCAAACACCTTCAAAATTATATTGACCAAGGCAACGTGTCTGTAGTTAAATTTGTCAGCAAGGTTATTTGTAATTACAGGTCACGACGAAGCATAACTGCTTATACATTCTCGTAAATAATCATTTATTGATAGGGTTGGTTACTAAATTTTCATGTATAATATTAGATTGTTAAGTAATGTAAGTATCAAGAAAAACTCGATAGTAGGTCAATTTCCCTGCTATTGTGGAGGAGGCTTGAGCCCATCAGTGGACATATATGAGCTGCGATGCTGATGAATTTAAATATCAATGTTTTATTTTTATAAAAGAATTAAATGCTGCGATCGAGTAATAAGCAATATTTAAAAAAAAATCGATGAAATTAAAAATATTCAGACTTCACTCATTTCAGAGTACATATCTCCGTAATCGAAAACTCCATTCTCAACACACCAATGTTAAACAAAATCATCAAAATCAAATCACGCATTTAGAAATTACAGCAATGACAACCAATGTTACAAAAGTTAGTCTATTGAAAATTAGAATATGGGAAATGAATTACTAAATACATATACGTCAAGGTTCTGGCAACGTGTAATCTGTTATTGTTAAATAAAATAATATTAAAATCTATAACTATATCTAGTTAAATAGGGCAACCGTTTAGTAGAAATTAGGCCACTGTCTATCAGTCTATCTGTTTGTAGGGCAATTCCTACTAAAACTTATTTAAACACTAAAACTTACTTGAGAATTTTGGAGATGCGGTAGATGGGTTTTCATCTATATTTAATACCCTGTTATTTCATATCCAAACTATTTCTGCAATGTCTTTGTGTTATATTGGAGAAACGTCGGCAAAGATATTTAAATATATAATACAATGTAGGTGTCTTCTTTTACTCAAAGTTATCTTATCCTGTACCCTACTTCTGGGCAAAGGGTCCTTCACAATAGGAAAAGAACTGGACGACTATACCTACAACTTTGACTTTATGGGTTGGCATAACGAGCTTTTCTTCTCTATGTTCTACGTCTATTGTTTCGTCGTCTTTTACGACAAGAATTCAATGTCTACCGTTCACAACAAAACTAGTAGTATAAAATAGTACTCATATCTCGCGACAAAGTGCGGTTCGGTGCCGCCTGCATCCAGACGCACAGTAATTTTGTATGACATTCAACGAATACCACTTGGTAATTCTCAGTATAAGGTACACTACTCTTGTCGATACACTTTCGACCCTCACCAAATTCTCTACGAGAAAATTCCGAATGATTAACCGCATATTGCTTTCGGACCGGGGTGATCGTCCTTCCAGTAGAAGAGTAAGTTTCCAGACCAGAGGGTTACCGTCTCCTCGCCCTCTCTGTGCATTTCTTATAATTCTGCAATGCAAAAGCCGATATTTTGCTTAATTCCTCTTCTTGTCCAATGACCCTTTCATCAGTCTCGAGTGTTCGAATGTTGTATGAGTATTATTAGAGCTAAAGGTCATTTTGTTTGGTAGCCGGATCGCTGCCGGAGATTCTTCGCATCCCCAATTCCACTGCTACCGGCCCACCACCAAAATGAACCTGTAGGATAGCGGAATTACCGTCACTGGGGGCAATTTTTGTGTTTGTTCCTTACATAAGCGGACAATGCTGTAAACGCCACGCTTGATAGTCGGGTTGGTATCTCAGGTAAGTTTCTTAGAAGACAGCTGCTGCCCACTGTCCTAATGAATCCTTAGCCAATTCTGACAACTGCTACGAGGAAGCAAGGGGTTGCGACGATTTATTCTTATCTCGTCGCCACAGGGGAAGTACAGAATATAATTTACGTTAATTAGACGCTTATAAGTTACGCAGATCCCTCCTGTATCACATCCCTTGGTGGCAAGATGAAATGGTGTAGAGATTATATTACGGTGGCGCATTTTTATTTCGTAATCATATAGAAAGCATGTCTTGTTTAACATAAAAAATAAATTACGTCGCTAACGATTGTGCTTGTACTGTGCTTTATAACGACATGCGCTGGTAACCTCGAGTTTTATCTTAATGGAATCAAAAGCGGCTCAAGTGCTACCTGAAATGGGCCATCTGTAATTTGCCTGAATATGTTCATGTAAATAGATATTTGATATCCCTGCTTGAATGAATATTATAACCTGTAAGGCGCGAGTGGTCGATAAGTATCGATATTTTATAAAAAATCATATGAAATCACTATCAAATAAACCCGATATTATCGAATCAACTAACATCAATCATTGTTTCATATGATATTAAAATACTACTATTTCTACTTTATACAAATTGGAAATCGATTTTCTATTAATCGATCTATGTAAGTGTAAAATGAAAATTGGAAAAAATCTTTTTTAACATTTGGCCGTTGAATAAATGTAAACTTATGTATGTGTGTGGAAAAAAATAGGAGTAAATTATGTTAGTTGCTTTGAACCAGTGTATGCATGTAATTATACCTCTATAGGCACTCTTATAGGGTCTCTCGGTGGTACTGTTGGGCTGGAATTAATGTATATACGAGTTAATGTAGCCGCGTTATTTATCACGTCGGTATCACTACTGTAGGATATCCGTATGTTCATATATAAAGAAAGAAAGAAAAAGTTTTATTTAAAGAAGAACATGTCATAGCACTCGGGATATACAGCAGTAGTAGTTCATTCCAGATCATGTACGTACGTGGGAGAAAAGATCTCTGAACCAGTAGAGTCGAAGACCATAACGTTTTCGGTGTAATAAATGAACCTTGCTATGGTGTCGAGTAGTATGGTGGGACCAAGTCAAACAGTTCCTCTGAGCACTCTCCGTGAAGTGGGTTTATTTGATATTTAAGCGCGTCTGGCTTGAGATGTTAGTAGTACTTCACGTGAAAATGAACTTATGTTTTGTATGGCATAAGACATTGTGGTCGCGGAAATCTCGGCGGTACGCCGGGCTCTGTTTAGGATCCTTAGCAGACAGCTGAGGATCCTAAACAGAACAGAACTCGTGAACTTAGCTTTGCTCTTCAAATGACTCCAAAACTGGATTGCTCTCCAGTTCGTCGCCAAGGATCCAAATACTCTTGGAAATTTGAAGAGTTATTTCTTGGAAATGAGACGTCATGATATACGGGTACTACTTTGCAGTAAACGCGCAAACATGTGTTTTTGTGAATTGAACTGAACCAAATTTGATTCAACCCATTCCAAGGTCCACTCCAGTGAGCGCTCCATTTGAGGCACAATTTACCCGTCTTACCTGTGATACACGCCGAGGGCCATACTGACGCTCGGTATACCCCTCGAAATCCATGCTATCATCCGCATATTCTCTATGGAGAGTATGCCATTGATATACAAGATAAACAACCTCATTTCTGCAAGTGCCTTGTTCTGACGTAAAAAAAAATCTTCATATTAGTTACGCCTAGTAAACGGTAATAAGTTCGACCCTAATTACGTAGGGTAAATAGTTGCTTGAAAAAAATGTGAATATGTAACACTTATAATATTCTTTTGGGGTTACAAATAACTCTACTGGATCTTTGAAGGAGAAAAACAAACGCCTCACAATTTTGTCTTCTTATCTGCTATAAATAAAAAAGTATTAATAACTATGGGCATGAGTCGCGGTATAACCCTTATTTCTTATTTACATTATGACTTTTCACGACTAGTGAAATATTGGTTTAATCTACCAAAAAAATCTCCATAACGTTTGTTACAATCTTTTCAGCCATTAGGTAACTTTATTGATTATTTTATTACACTGAAATAGAAAAAAGTCGGCGGATTACATGACTATAATCACAATAACGCTATCTATTAAATTTCATTGAACATTCAATGCTATGAAAGCTTAATAATAGAGCTTATAAAATTCCCAACGATTTTTCTGTGTGCGTATGATTTGTATCCAATTTGTATACATATATGGCCCGGTGAGGCGCAGCGGTGTGCGCAAGAACCCTGACTGTCCGTCTAAAGATTCTCTTGTGGCGACCACCGAGGACCATGGCAGTCAGGGTCATAGGCGGATACCGGAAGATGGTGAGGGAGGCAGTGTGTCTGTTAACTGGTACTCTCCCGGGAGACTTGGAGATGTAGATGCTCGCTGGACTCTACGGCAAAGTCTTACTCAGTGAGATGGACGCCTGGCGTGGCGATCCCCGCCTTGACGTCATTGCCTATTGGGTAGTCCGGTTGGAGAAGCCTGGGTACGGTGTTCGGACCGTATGGTTGATAGGAGAGAGTACACTAACCTGCTACTACTGCGATTGCAACGAAAACACGGTGTATTACGAGCGTGGGCGGGGCAGCGACGTGAACTCGTTGCAATACTCGTTGCCCTCGTTTCTCGTTGGACGCTATTGACCATCGCCAAGACGACGCTTGACAACGCCAGCAACTGTGACACGGTCGTCGACTTCTGCGAGGATGTGGCCTCGTGGAAAGAAACGGCTGAGTTGAACGAACCATGCTGGTACACACAGCTGCTGTCGCGTGGGGTGGCGTGGGCGGTCATATCTGCACTTGAAGCCGCTCCAGTCGAGGTCTTTTTTTTTTTTTTATTTCTAGCAATGGCAAACGAGCAAACAGTACACCTGATAGTAAGTGTTGCTGTCGCTCATGGACCTTTACAAGGCCGTTGCCTACTGCGAAGAAAGTGAAGGGAGTGTGAATGCGTGCATTGAGGCTCGGTGATACCAAAGGCACCACCAAAACTCTCCACACGCAAACACCCTCAGAAAGTTGGGCTTCCGGCTCTCTCGCTCACCGAACGAAGCGCAGTAACAAATTGCTACTACTCAGACGTCGATTTTCTGCGAGAGCGTGGTACTACCCCGGACGGACCAGCCCGCGGCTGTAGACAGATAACTGTCGACAGTGTGGTCCTACCACTACCACGAGTAACTGGACCAGGGAATAGTTGGTCACCGGCTGAGAGCATCACCGCGCGGGGGCGTCAGTCCGGTGGCACTGTCGATGAAAGGATGGTACCCGAAAGAGGAACCCGCCGAGCTGGTCACGGACGTCAAGGATTTGGTATCAATGGTCGGCCCAAAGGCGATGAAGAAAGAATACATCAGGTTATGGAGCCACGCGACGCCCTTATGCTGAACCGGCCGGAATGGACGGCGTATGACTACTATTGCCTGCCACACCATACCTTGCTAAAAAAAAAAGGACGTTGCTTGCTATTTTCTCTTATTAATATTTAAAGACACGCGAATAAAAATAATGATGTGGCGTCCTTTTGAATTCCATAATTGATATCAGATACGTGTATCTTGGATTAATACTTTTTGATATTAATTATTTTATACGTCTATGCCTCATCGCTTATTTAATCTCTATCCGTTTGGCCAACGTGGTATAGTAGTTTTAATACGGAGGCGACTCATCTCCATTAATAAAAAGTATGTGTTTTAAGAAGAAGATTAAGGATCATCCTAACTAATACTACAAATATCCAGCTATATAACTTGTTTTATTTACTCAAAAAGCCAACAAACACTATAAACCACCATAATAGAAATCTATCATTCACCCATAATCATTTACCCATAATAGAAATCCTTTGAGTTTCTATTATGGGTAGTCCTGGTCGGGCCACGACCAAGGAGGTATTGGGCTCCATACTCTGCCGTATTTTCTTTTCCGTGTATTGAGTGAGCCACCGCCAGATTTTTTATCATTCCGACTATGGTTGATACTTACTTATCCTTTCCGATACGTAATCAAACTCATAGTACATTATCCAAGTATTGTGGTGATTTAATAATAAAAGAAGATATTGATACTGATATTTACGCCATTACACATTGTAATAAAACTATTTTTACGGATTTTATTGCGTTTTTATTTGATTATCCGACGTTTCTAACACTACTCCTCTACACTCCCTATCTTGCCCGTGAATGTCGTAAAATACGACTAAAGGTACATCCCTTATGCATATAACATATAGGCAAGAGTAGGAAAATTCAAAACGAAACCCTATAGCAACCTTTCTAAGCAGCATGGTATAAGGTAAGATCAATTTTCCTCCTATTGTGGAGAAGCCAACTTCGGTGGGACGTATATAAGCCGAGTTGATGATGATAATCTCTCATACACATAATGTACATAGCTTCTGAACACAAATCACTGAAGTATTATGTAACTACGGATATAGATGCAACAGTATCTGTGTGCATTGCATTGAGCGACCTGCAGGTCGCTTTAGGTCAGGGTGAACCGGCTGAGGTCAGTAGAATTATTATTATTCACCACAATTTATCTGTGGTTATACTCTCTTTCATCCTATTCAAATACAAATAAATTAAAGCCATCTGTATTATGAAATTTTAATTACATTTTGTAGTATTAAACTCATCGTCTATACGTTGCAAGCAGAGAATACATGTACGTAATTTAAGCGTTTTCAAGACTTAAACATGCTCAAAATATAGTCAACTATACATACCTCGCCGCCTTCTGTGAGGCTGTTATCTCACGGAAAGAGGCGGCGGATCGTGTGCGAGTAGAGATCCTATTCGGTGACACGTTCCGCCGCCGGCGACTCGGGCGGCGCTGGCGCGAGTATCTGTGCCTAATGCCGCCCTAGCCGAGGCCGCGGGTGATCGGACCGGGGAATTGTCCGTCACCCGCAGTGTGGCTAACCGCGCGACGGCAACCGACTTCCCAGGACGTCAAGAGGTGAGGGTACCCGAAAGGGTATTCCGTCGGGCCGACCACTGACGACAAGTCACATCTGTTCCGGTGGTCGGCCCAACGACGAGGTGACGTGGGTACGGGTGGGTTATGTGCCCGCGCGCCGTCCTTTCAACGCCCCGGACGGACTGGACCGCGCGTGCGCTTACCACAGCCCACCCATAAAAAAAGAAAAAACTATACATACCTACTGGTAATTGTAATCGCAAGAGAAGGAAAATTCGATATAAAAGGCTATTTGGACACGCTTGACCAGCGTAAAATAATAAGTCAATTACACGCCCATTATATAGGAGACCTGAGCCCCAGAGTGGCACTTGTGTAAGCTGAAATCATCAGATCAATCGTCAGGAGAATAACAACAATCTACTACGTAAATCCTTCGAGACTAACTCTACAGTGGTATAAGCATGCGTGACTTAGTGTATCGATTGTAAGGTATAGGTTCGAGCTCGAATAAAAATATTGAACGTTCCTTTTCAGGTTTTTTAGTAGCAATAGTAAGCTTGGATGTGGAGGTGCATATGTAATAAGTACGCCATAAGCAGCACTAAAAAGTTAACCTTTACATACTTACTTTACTACTTACTATTACTTACTACTTCAGAAATGAAAACTCTTAAACTTGTATTGACTATTTTCATTCAAAGTACCTATGATACTGATCGCAGTTCAAGAGCCATTTCTGTTGAAATTAGTGCGTCTTTCAGTAAAGGGGACGTTTAACTCAAACACTCGGAAAGCTTCATCCGGCCTCGAGGGAGCAACAACACTTTGAGATACACAAGGCATACCTCGCCATGTCGCTAATGATTTCAACTGGGTCGAGACACTGTCATATAATCGTAGTATGAACATTGTGTAGGCATATGGTGTAAAATGATAAAAAATTTAAACGATTCGCCAACGAACAAATTTGGTGTTTTATTACTAATGGGGTATAATAAAAAATTCTCGTGTATATACTCGCATACCGATATCGAGCTATAAAAATAAATTCTGACTATTTTGGGAACCGCTCTGATAATACAAAGTAAACATTGTATCAATCATAGAGTTATATGTATAGAGAAGTTATCCCGAATAAATATTTCGCTCTATTTTGATAACAGGTTAATTAAACAAAAGTTCGCTGCAGTGCTTAAACAATAAATTAGTAGTCTAACACAAACATTTAGGCACACAGCGCTAGATTGCTTACAAAGTTATGTAAGGTGTGGATGATATAGATTTTACACCGGAGAAGTGACACAGTTTTTGTACCTATATTCATTAAAACTCATACTCTATTTCAAAGTGTATTACTAAGTAGTTTAATAAATAAAAATAACAGTCAAGTATAAAAGAAAATGAATTTACGTTTATATAAACCTTGTTTTAACGAACTTTCACACTTTTATGACTAACCAACCAAAACCGCAATACTGCATTATAATCGTGTAACAAAAACTGTAGCTTGTTGTCCCAGTTTTATATTGATAGGCCAGGGAGTGACTCTTGCCTTCTGTGAGGCAGTCATCCCAAAGAAGGACGCGGCGGATCGTGCAGATCGGGAAGAACAACATTACGGCGACACGAATCGCCGCCGAGTACTTGCACTTGATGCCGCTCTAGCTGAGGCTACGGGTGTTTGGATCGGGGACCCATTATAGAAAAGTGGTAAATGACGGTATTTACACTGAACGGCAAAGAAAACTTAATTTGTAATGAAATACGGTTTTCACATGTTTCTTTTTCAACATTTCGTTCTTTTTTATAGTAATACATAAAGGTGCGTGTGTGTGTGTGTGTGTGTGTTTTATAGGCATTGTACGGAGTTACAATTTTATATGTATTTCGATGCTACCTATAAACTTACCGATGAAAACTGACACCTGATGATTCGCTGACATTTCTGGATGTATTTTTGCAATGTCGTAATGCGCACGTCATCATATTTTCTGATCTTTGACAAATAAGTATTAATTGATAATTTATACTAAAGGAAAAAAATAAAAATAATCAAAATACTTTCGAGAAACACCACGTTAAGTCTGTGCTTAGTCACATATTTTTACCTCCAACCAATTGTGTAATTGAACATCTACGGGTTTTAGTCTATGAACCAAGATGGTGTGACATTTAAATGTAAAATTATTTTTATTATTGTGGTATTTTGATATTATTACCTATTTATTCACTTTAACAACAAAACATTTTACTTACTTGACTAAAAAAAATTTATGCATATACAAGTTCACGTTTGGATTCGGATTATCGTATTAATAACGCTGCTCTGTATGCATCCACACTACATGAATGTCGTAGCCACACTAAATTAAGGTGTACGGATTGCAGTACAGTTCAGTCGAACAAATCAAGTGTTCGCACCGTGAAATCTAGTACCTACGTAGTACATATATATCGATGGTATCAATAGGTAAAACTAAATATAGATTTAGATTTGGTTAATATTTATATGCACATATGTTTATCTATATGTACTAGTGGTCGCGAGTAGTCGAAATTCGGCCATAATTCATTTAAATTAATTTTTTGCTACACAAATTTCTTTTAATTATATATATAGTACTAGCTTTTGCCCGCGGCTTCGCCCGCGTAAAAGTTGGCTTGCATATTTCTTTCTATTGTGTTATTGTGGTGACGGAGTAAGAATACAATTCACCATTCCCTATCTTGCTCGTAGATGTCGTATAAGACGACTATGGGATATATACACATAACATCTATGCAAGAGAAGGAAAACTCGAAAAATGAAACCCTATAGATATCTGACCAGCATGGTATAGTAGGTCAAATGCCCTCCCATTATGGAGGAGGCCCGAGTCCAAGAGTGGGAAGTACGTGGGCTGCGATGATGATGATGATGATATTTCTTAATTTAAGAAATACTCTATCTGTGTGTCAATTTTCATCCAAATCTGGTCAACAGTTTACGCGTGATCGAGTAAGAAAGGTCCAAATAACTTCACAAATTTTTATATTTGAATATTACTTCCACCCTTGTAGTTTAAATTCACGTAGAAACACGTTGATAAATATGGCCATCCTTAGTCGCTGATAATAACATTATCCATGATAGGTTTCCATTGGTGAAAAAGAATAATATTGATCAAACGACCGTTGTTTCACCCACGTAGACCCCATTCCCATGCGAATGCCGAGATAAAAATTGCCTATGTTACTCGCTGATATTATAAGTCTACACAGGTGGAAAAAAATTGTACTAACAAATCCCACACAAATATCCAAGATAAAAATTGCCTATGTTACTCGCTGATAACGTAGCTTCCTATTGTTGAAAGAATTTTAAAAATTGGTAAACATCCACCGGTTTCTCTCGCAGTTCTCGTTCCGGGCAAACACCAGGATGAAAATAGCCTTTATTTGTTATTCGCTGATAATGTAGATTTTCATTCGTAAATTAATTTTTATATCCATTAAATGTCCGTGATTTCACCCGCATTGTGCCCGGACCCGTAGAAATATTGGGATAAAAAAATAGCCTAAATATGTTCATCATCATTTCGTCTCATATACGTCCCACTGCTGGGCTCGTGCCTCCTCCATAGTAGGAGGGAAATGAACCTTACTATACCATGCTGGTCATGCAGGTTGGTATAGGGTTTTGTTTCGAGTTTTCCATCTCTTGCATAGATGTCATATGCGTAATATATCCCTGAATTATCTCTTACGACACCCATGGGTAAGAGAGGAGGTGGTGAATTGTATTCTTACTCCGTCACCACACGGAATAAAACCTAAATATGTTACACGCTTAAAATTAGCTTTCCGTTAGTGAAATAATTTTAAAGTCGATTAAATTCTCACAGTTGCTCCAGCCACACCGGGATAAAATATAGCCTTGGATAAAATATAGCCTAAGTTATTCCTTATGTAAGGCTTGGTAGACCTGGTGGTAAAGTATTATCAGTATCGGTCCAGCCGTTTTGAAGATTACCCGTATCGAATAGACAGACAAAAAAATTGAGCCGTTTTTAGGGTTTCGTACCCAAAGGGTAAAAACGGGACCCTATTACTAAAACTTCGCTGTCTGTCTGTCCATCTGCCTGTCACCAAGCTTTATCTCAAGGACCGCAATAGCTAGACAGTTGAATTTTTTACAAATTATGCATTTCTGTTGCCGCTATAACAATAAATATTAAAAACAAAATAAAATAAATATTTAAGGGGACTCCTATACAACAAACCCAATTTTCCCCTTTTTTATAGATAATGGTACGGAACCCTTCGTGCGTGACCCCGACTCGCACTTGGCCGGTTTTTTAGATGTAGGTATCGTGCAAATAATTGTGTGAGCATAAATAAAACCTATTATTTTGACAACAAATAGACGCTTCAAATTTGTTTATTTCTAAAGATAGAAAATTGGATTAATATCTTGATTTTAACTTACTGTCTGGTAGCGGCTAGGAATATTATAACACTTTCATTGTTTGTGGGTGTCGCAAAATTAAGACAAAGATTTACATTGACCTGGACCAATTGGTGATGCCATCTAGCCAGCTATGTCGTCTGGCAGGCAGCTGGTCATAAAATGTTGCTAATAGAACTTTTGCAATATATCTACGATGGCAGAGGACCAAATACATATTGCGTCGATCCAAAGTAATCTTAAGGGTGTAGATTGTTGGCCTGAGATCTCGATTTCGAGCGACCGCAGCGCCAAAGTTTAATGTAACATCCGACGGGGCGGATGAATGACCTAGAGAGCGCGATTTTCAAAATGTTTTGCAACAAACGTTCCACGTTGAGAAATTGTTATTGAACTTGAATATTTACAGCATAAGAATAACGTTGAATTTTTGGAAACTAGCTGTTGATTCTTTTTAAAAGATTAATAAGAGTAGTTGAGACACAATTTTTATGTTTTTCTATCATTACATTACATAGTATAAAACAAAGTCGCTATCCGCCGTATGTCTGTCCCTATGTATGCTTAGATCTTTAAAACTACGCAACGGATTTTGATGCAGTTTTTTTTAATAAATAGAATGATTCTTAAGGAAGGTTTATATGTATAATACATGCATAATATAGTAGAGAAACGCTGATTAATTTAGAGGTTTCTAATGTGATGTCGTAAATAAGCACGTTTTTTTTTGCGCTTATATTGCAAACGTTGGCTGAACCCTACGAGATAGGCCAAAATAATGTACTACAGTATTATCCATCTTAAAAAGTTCAACAAAAAAGTCCACGATGGCATATGTCTATCTCTTAGGGATAACCCACCATAACCATTTTTTATCCTCTACTAAAAAATGATTATTTACTAAGTGATTTTATACAATACAGCATTAATCCTTATCCAATTAAGTACCTTAAATAAATTGTGCATTTATTATAGATCAATATGCTTTTTATAGTATGTAATTTAAGTGAATATTGCCGAAGATAGCGAAGATAGCGAGGGCGGGTTACTAGTTTATAATATAATATACAATCAAGAGCAGGTCCGGACTGACATTTTTGTATTCTACTTACCTAAAATTCCAACTATGTATTTTTTCACTACCAAAATTTATTCTAATTCGTAAAATATTCATTCAATAAAATAATTGCAAATTCAGTAGGAAGTGTGTTTATCTCTACGCAAGGAAATGTGCCTATTGCGTAAACTCAAATACTTACTTTTTGTTTACGATCACCTCGTCGATATCTAAAAAAAAATCCTAGGGTTTTAAAAAAAATGTTAATAAATGAAACACAAGTATAAAAATGATTTATTTACTACACAATAACAAATATGAGTCGCCATTACTCGTATTATCTCAAAAGCGTGCTAGGGTTGTACAAAAATTAGTAAATAATTCATTTATTTACTAATTTTAACAGAAGTTTGTAAATTATTAATATACTAATTAAAAGTATGTAATTAAACAATAACGAAATATGAGTTCAAAATTCTAATGTTTTTTCATTCGATTACGGATCAAGTTCTGATTTCTGCTAATTTGATGATAAAATCAATGGCTATCACAAAACCTATCAGAATGAAAACGTTACCAGCTGCCCGATTCACGTAAGTATTAAAAACCGTAGCGCAGTGACGTCACTTCGTTTTTTGCAAATTTAGCCCTTTTAACCGACTTAAAAAAGGAGAATTCTCAATTCGCTGTATTTTTGAACCAATTTTTATGATTCTTTACACCAGGTAACTCAGAAATTGTATAGTAATTGAGCTATTGGAAGATTTATGACAATCCAAGACTAGATAAGTAAGTGCGTTTAAAACAGAAAACCAAAAGGCGATTTCTAAGTTCCTAAGTTAAAACAACTTTTGGACTGGCGTGTTTACGTGAATCGACTGGCTGGGTAGTTAAGTTACCTGTATCTTTCAAAATCATTAGGCGTTCTTCTCTTTCATAACACGTAAAGCTCTTTCTTTCCTCTCTTTCATAGCCTCTATGATACTGGGCGCGTCACGAATGGGCATGCTTCGTGACTGCCGAGGATCAACTAATTCTGGAAGTAGGCAATCGTAATAAAACCTAACTAATTTCATCTCCATTTTCTCCTCCCAAAATTTGTCGTCCTTTTCTATAATATAAACTTTCATAGGTACAGTAGCACCAAACCAGATGCCAAGCATGCAAACGTTTCTTTTAGTAATATGTACCTGTCCCTGAATTTGGAAATACCAGTTATGATTTTTATTTATGACATAACCCTTGGAAGCCTTGTCCTTAACCCAAAAGGTATGTTTGGCCATTGCTTCATCAAGAGTCATGCCAGCTAAAGAATGTGGGCACTTAATTTCAATTAAACCGTTTGCATAAATGCCATCTGGTGTAGTACCAAGAAATTCATATTGATCGTCGACGAACAAACCGCAACCTTGTATACTAATATTCTCTTGAATTTCTGTTTAATTGCGGTTTCTTCGTTTTCGATACCGTACCGTACAGCAGGCAAACTGGCGATATTACTACCATAAACGATTTTACGAACAAGAACAGCACAACTTGTGCTCTCTCGTTTTTTACAAACTTCCCCGAACGATGATGAGGTTAGTAATTTTATCCTTGTACTCATCCACTCAGAACTACTTCTTTGCAAATGGGTCGACCTTTCAAGCTCCTCTCTTTCAGTACAAGACAACTTTAAATCGGCTAAAAAAGATGACTTGGCTTTCTCATATAATTCTGTACTCAGATCAGGTTTTTCGCAGTTTGGTCCATAGTGAGCGTCTTTCGATACAGCGCTGTGGCTCTTTTTCAATCTTAATTTAGGTTTAGCAATTAAACGGATTCTACGATTACAATTTTCCACTTTCGCGATCAAAGGATTAGGACTAGATTTAAATATTACCTCATGAGTTTTACTATGAATCGATCCTGTATTAAAAGACACAACAGCAGCTGCGCATCGGCCCGCATAAGAACCACGGGAAGAATAATTTACACGCTTACCCCCTACTAATTTGGCAATCACTGCGTTAAAACTTTCAACTATATTACTTGTACAATTATGAATTGAACTTCTAGAATGATATGACAGTCTTTTACTTAAAATGTGTACCGCGTCCATTAATCCGCATCCAACAATTGCTGGAAGCAACCCAACAGGTTCTATTCGACGAGTATCAGGTCTACAGAAATACTCCTTGCAATATTGGTGATTACCAAATACGTGTTGTGGACCATTTAGGATATCTTCACTAAGATTTTTTATTTTTTCTTCGAGTGACTGATTTTGATCGCCCCAATATTTAATAGCGCATTTTACACCCGTTCTTAAACGCAAATACCTTTCTTTTAGGAATTTCCGCAATTCGCAAGGATACTTAGTGTCTTTCGACAGTTTCTCCAAGCTATTGCAGTAGTTTCGTAAAAGATGATTTTTGCATTCAATTTTCTCTACTGTTAAATTACCGTACGGTCGCGAATCTAATATTTTTTTATAAGTACTGGAATCGCCGTCTGCTACAAATTTATTATAAATTACACCGTGATCAACAATGGAACGTTTAAACCCCTCAACTATTATGGTCGATTCCATACCGGTAGATGATCCCGAATAATTCTTGAAACAACGGTGTTCCGAGGGCTGACTTTCGTTCTTTGCGGCTCGTGCACAAACTACGCAGTATTTATTTTTAACTCTAAAAACAATACTTTATTAGTTTTAATGCCAATTATCGCAGCTGCGCCGGACAAGGCGGCAAAATTCTTACCATAAGATCTCTTGCTCCAACAACCGTCAACAGCAACAGATATTAATGGTGTACCATTTTTATCAACACTACCTATAGACACTGCGTACTCCGCTTCTTCCTTGACAGCTTCTGCCATGGAATGTGCTGCTGTCTTTTCCCACCAATCGCAAACCGTATTATTAATTTCATTGTATAATGAAGGTGACATGATTGGTAGGGCTACTGCGGCAGTTAATGTTTTTAACTGATAGTAGCTCCCACCAGATGATATGATACCAGATACAATTTGATGATTCACTTCCATTCTATCTTCTTTCTTTTCAATCAAACACACAGTAAATTTCATACTACACATACTACATTTCATGATGAGTTTTGAGTCCAGACCAACTTTTACTTCACCTATTATACTGAGGTAACTTAACTTACAATCCATTGGACCGTGGTCCCCTATGGCCTGAAGAGCTTTAAAAAAAAAAGAAACGTTTACAACTCTACGCCCAACTTCCATTTCATCCACCTTTCCCTCTTGGTCGTTTTCAATAACTAGTTCCTGTAAAGAAAGATAATGGCTTGATTTATTTATAAAAAATAATTAAAAATTTAAAAAAATGCAAAAGAATTAATACAATATTAGGTTCCTGATGAATAGAAATTATAATTTCTTTACGCATTAGGTATTGTTTTTTTATGACGTCACCTATTTGAACGTAAATTTTCTTTTGAGAAAGTAATTGAGAAGTATTTCGGTACTAAGGTGTTTGTCTCTCGATGAAAATAATAAATATTGCAAGAAAAAATCTATAGGTAGGTATTGAGATTTTGTCTTCGCCCATCACTAACTAAGTAGTTTGTTTATTTATGTAACAAGTCTACAAGAATTACGTATAACAACTTACCTCTATACAGCGCGTAGCATTGTTGCTCAGAGTCTCGGCCCCAAGGTTTTCTTTATTTTCAATACTGGAAATATTATTCATCAATATTATCCACTTTTTATTTATTTTGTACAACCCTAAGCCAGACGCTAGGCGCCTCGCGTCTGTTTGGCGGTATAGGTATGTCGACAAAGTTGCGCTGGCGCCTACCTACTTCCACAATTTGATATTTAGACAATACTAGCCGACCCGGCGAACTCCGTATCGCCTTGTTTTTTAAAAAAAAATCCTATTATTTTGATATTACATACAGATACTTCAATTTTATTTATCAGTATAGATATAGATAATACAAACCAATATTTACATGTTATTGTAAGTATATGTCTGAATCGGGCGATCTAAATCATATGACATATTGTATTAGCTTTGTAATGTACCCTGTTCAAATGCGATAATAAATAAGTAGGGAGGAACTTACATTTTATTCCGAGATCTTTTGGCTTTCATATTTTTATAATGCGTACAAAACTTTCTTTTCCCTGGCATGACACTCAAATTCAATCAGTCCTGCGAAAAAAATAGCCTATGTTACTCAGTGATAATGTAGCTTTCGAATGATAAAAGAATTATTAAAATCGGTCCAGTACTTTTTGAGTTTATTCGTTACATACAAAAATCCAAATCTTTCCTCTTTATAATACCTATTAGTGTAGATATTGTATTTTTTACGATTTATATCTAGTTCCATCATGGTTTTCTTTCAGACATTCATTATATCGATACTTTCTACTAACTGAAAATAAATTAATTATAAAAATGTTATACTTACAGTTTTTTACAAAAAACAAATTCACAATACGTAATTCTGCTGTCTGCAGACGACAAGCGTGGTGTCGCGTCCACTTACAGAAAGGAACTGCCGTAGTGACCACCGAGATTGCACGAATGAAATGCGTTCGCATTATCCCATACATTTGTGTATGAAAATTTTACCTTAAAATATATCTAGATTTTAGGGCTTTAAAAGAGGAAGTCTTTGTTTGTAAAGGTATAAAAAGAAGTATACAGCTATACTTATTGGTTTCTTCAGTGTTCAAAAGTGTTTCTTTTTATCAATTTGTGTTGATTTATGGGGTTAAATCTGAAAAATACGAAGTCATGTTTTTGCATTTTTACTCAATTTTGTGCGTTTGTTAACGTTTATTATTTAACAACTATTAGGTTTAAGAGTTTAATATAAGCATGAACATACTTATTGGTCTTTGATTGTAATATATACAAATTATCATTGATATCAATAATATGTAAATAGGTTAAATATGAAAAATCGTAACACTCTTTTCGGTGATTTTCACGATCTACACCCTTAATAAGCGAGCATTAAGAAAAAATAATGGGGTAACCCAAGAAAGCCGATCATGTATTAAAATGATCGTTCCTAGGCTCAGTGATATCGGTTTTACGCTTTTCACCTCCTTAGGGGTAAAATTACAAAAACTCTTTTTTAGTGAGCACTTTCCCCAAGAAAGAGAACTTTGTACAAAATTTCACGTTTCTAGTAGGGATGTGACTTGGAGGGAAAATAATCGATTTTTTAAATAATCGATTTTTTGTTCTTCAAAATAAATCGATTATAAAATAATCGATTTATTATGATGATTTTTTTTAGGAAATGTGAGCTTCATCTTCTAATATAGTATGAAATACTACACGCAGTATTGTTATTACCTTCTTTTTTTTAGGAAAATCTATTTAATTATAAAAATAATCGATTTTCTATTATTTTGATAATCGATTGTAAAAATCGATTATTACAAAAAAAATCGATTAATAATCGATTATTATAAAAATCGATTATTTTTTCACATCCCTAGTTTCTAGGCCTAATGATTTCGGATATACATTTTTGACCCCCATAGAGATTGAATTTCAAAAACTAATTTCTCAGAGCTCATTTACAATAAAAGAAGGAGAATCGCACAATACAGAGAACTACATAGTTTTACGTTCCTAGCCCCAATAGTTTCGGCTATACGATTTTCACCCCCTTAAGGGGTGATTTTCGCTCGCTGCTCGTGTACCCCAAGAAATACAACGGTGTAAAAAAATTACGTTTCTAGGCCCAGTGGTTTCGGCTTTATGCTTTTTTGTCTTTTAGGGGTTAAATTTCATCCCCATATAAATGAAATTTCCAAAACGCTAAAATAAATATTTATTTATATATTATCAAGTGCCTTAATACAAAGATTCATGGTTTTATCATCGAAAATGATAAATTTGCATATTAAATGTCATCCCCTATTTCAACCCCTTATACCCATTTTTTCGCGATTTCTTTGCTAGAGCTTGTGTACCCTAAGAAATTCTACGGTGTAAAAAAAAAATTACGTTTCTAGGCCCAATGGTTTCGACTTTATGCTTTTTTGTGTTTTAGGGGTTGAATTTCATCCCCATATAAATGAAATTTCCAAAACGCTAGAATAAATATTTATTTATATATTATCAAGTGCCTTATTACAAAGATTCATGGTTTTTTCATCGAAAATGATAAATTTGCATACTAAATGTCATCCCCTATTTCAACCCCTTATACCCATTTTTTCGCGATAAAAAGTAGCCTATGTCCTTTCTCAAGCTTTAGTCCATCTCTGTACCAAATTTCATCAAATCGTTTCAGTGGTTTAGACGTGAAAACGTAACAGTCAGACAGACAGACAGACAGAGTTACTTTCGCATTTATAATATTAGTAAGGATTATTAGGTGCCTGAATACAAAGATTCGTGGTTCTATCATCGAAAATGACGAATTTCCATACAAAATGTCATCCCCTATTTCAACCCCTTATACCCATTTTTTCGCGATAAAAAGTAGCCTATGTCCTTTCTCAAGCTTTAGTCCATCTCTGTACCAAATTTCATCAAATCGTTTCAGTGGTTTAGACGTGAAAACGTAACAGACAGACAGACAGACAGACAGAGTTACTTTCGCATTTATAATATTAGTAAGGATTATTAGGTGCCTGAATACAAAGATTCGTGGTTCTATCATCGAAAATGACGAATTTCCATACAAAATGTCATCCCCTATTTCAACCCCTTATACCCATTTTTTTGCGATGAAAAGTAGCCTATATCCTTTCTCAAGCTTTAGTCCATCTCTGTACCAAATTTCATCAAAATCGGTTAAGTGGTTTCGACGTGAAAGGCTATATGCTTTTCAACCCCTTAAGGGAGTGAATTTCTAAAAATCCTTTGCTAGTGCTCGTGCACCCCAAGAAATACGATGGTGTAAAAAAAAATACGTTTCTAGGCCCAGTGGTTTCGGCTGTATGCTTTTTGGTATTTTAGGGGTTGAATTTCATCCCCATGTAAATGAAATTTCCAAAACGCTTGAACCAATATTTATTTATTATCAGGTACCTTAATACAAAGATTCGTGGTTCTATCATCGAAAATGACGAATTTCCATACAAAATGTCATCCCCTATTTCAACCCCTTATACCCATTTTTTCGCAATAAAAAGTAGCCTATGTTCTTTCTCAAGCTTTGGTCCATCTCTGTACCAAATTTCATCAAAATCGGTTTAGACGTGAAAGACTATATGCTTTTCACCCCCTTAAGGGGGTGAATTTCCAAAAATCCTTTGCTAGTGCTCGTGCACCCTAAAAGATACGATGGTGCAAAAAAAAAATACGTTTCTAGGCCCAGTGGTTTCGGCTGTATGCTTTTTGGTATTTTAGGGGTTGAATTTCATCCCCATGTAAATGAAATTTCCAAAACGCTTGAACGAATATTTATTTATTTATTATCAGGTACCTTAATACAAAAATTCGTGGTTCTATCATCGAAAATGACGAATTTCCATACAAAATGTCATCCCCTATTTCAACCCCTTATACCCATTTTTTCGCAATAAAAAGTAGCCTATGTCCTTTCTCAAGGTTTAGTCCATCTCTGTACCAAATTTCATCAAAATCGGTCCAGTGGTTTAGACGTGAAAGCGTAGCAGACAGACAGACAGACAGACAGACAGACAGACAGACAGACAGACAGACAGACAGACAGACAGACAGACTTACTTTCGCATTTATAATATTAGTTTTATAATATTAGTAAGGATAGTAGTACTTTTAATTATATATATAGTAAGTAGGTATAATTGTATATTAAGCAATTTGTACAAACAGTTATTTGACTTTGTCATCATAATTCTGATTGTTTGACAGTCAGCTCGACCAGGGATTTGAAACAAAAGAGTATAAGCGTATTTGAGTGTGTGTGTGTATCGATTGCATTAGTGTGCGTAACGTAACGCATTTTTTAATGAATTTAATGTAATTCTAATTCATTGTTATATCAAATTTTAGTTTTATGCACTTCTCCTCAATATATTCTTCAACAGTGTCAAATTTCATAATTGTCCATCTGCATAATTTTCGTAAAAAGGGGTACAAAGTTTTTGTTTCCCGTATGCATATATAGACTAGTGGTCGGCGTGTGGTCGAAATTCGGCCATAATTCATTTTATTTAATTTTTCTGCTTCACAATTTTCTTTAATTTTATTTATGTAGAGTTGTAAATTGAGCAAGCTTTATTTCACTAAAAACTAATATATAAGCACAAATCTCCATTAGACATTGTCATCATAATTATGATTGTTTGACATTCAGTTCGACCAGAGATTTTAACCGTAAATAAAAGCGTATAAGCGTTGCTATGCAACACACTCACGCAAACGTGTGTGTGTGTATGTGTGTAGTGATTGTGTTGTAGTGTGCGTAATGCCTTTTTTAATGAATTTAATGTGTTTCTAATCCATTATTACATGAAATTTCAATTTTATACACTTCTCCTCATTATATACTTCAACTGTGCCAAATTTCATACTTGTCCATCCACGTAATTTTCGTGAAAAGGGGTACAAAGTTTTTGCTTCACGTATTTATATAAATATACTAACAGACCCGGCCATGCGTTGTTGTGGCTAATGTTTTTGTTATATTACATTTTATTAAACTATGTAAGTGGAACTGTAAGATAACATCTGTCATGGAGGTCGTCATATTTTTTTACAAATGGCATCTATGTAAAAAAGCAAGTTAAAATCGTATATGCCACGTTTGTAGGATTGACATAATAGTGACATAGCTATTAATTAATTACTCAATCCAGTCAACAGATATCGGCATCTGTTAAAATCGTTTGGAATTCACAGATAATTGTGAATGTCAAATAATAAACAAATAATTTACAATAAAATAATATTGCGACTTTAAATTAAGATGTAAGCTATCCTATCTTTCAAGTTGGATCAAACTGTACACGGTGTGCAAATTTGATTCAAATCGGTTAAGTAGTTTAGGAGTGCATCGCGGACAAACAACGTGACACGTAATTTATATATTAAGATTATGTGTATGTATTGTAAATTCGACTTTATATTATAACCTATTAATGCAAATATACTGAATTACTACTGATGTTTTGGGCAACCATACAAAAAACACCGTTCCTTGTTGAAGTGGTGCCTTGTTTTGCGGTAAACCAAAATATATAGAGCTATTGAAATTAAAATACATATTTGCTTCTCCGTTCAACATCTACACCATTTTTTGTTGGGGTGGGTCGCGGTCGGCGCACTCCTCGCATCACTCTGTCCGGGGCGACAGAGGGGCGTAAGCACGCACACCCGCAACACCATGTCGCCTTCGTCGTTGGGCCGACCACCGAAGCAGGGTGACTTGACGTCAGTGGTCGGCCCGACGACGGAATACCCCCTATTTGGGGTACCCTCCCATCGACTGACGTCCTCCCTCGGAGGACGTCGGTCTTTCCTCACACGGTCGGCCTCTCAGCGGGTGACGGACTAATTCCCCGGTCACGTCACCCGCGGCCTCGGCTAGGGCGGCATGAGGCACAGGTATTCGCGCCTACGCCGCCCCAGTCGCCGGCGGCGGATTGCCTCATCGAGGCTGCACTCCTCGCGCAGGCGATCCGCCGCCTCCTTCCGCGAGACTACTGCCTCGCAGCAGGCTGCGACCGCGTCCTAGTTCCTAACGCTGCCGACCATCGCCCTGGCGATAGTCGGCAGCGCCAGGTCGCTTGTGACGAGTTCACGACGCTGCTCTGCCCAAGCGGCACAGACCTCGAGCGTATGCTGCACCGTGTCCTCGTCGCAATCGCAGTGGTGGCAGGACGGTGTACTCTCCCTCCCAACGACCTTGTGCAAATATTTGGCGAAACATCCATGCCCCGTTAACACCTGCACCAATCGGAAGGAGAGCACCTCGTGCTGCCGTTCCAACCACTGTATCAGCACCGGCCGGAAGGCCTCCACGATTCGCACTCCAAATCGAGGCCTCTCCAGCCGGACTGTCCAACGGACAATGACGTCTCGGCGGGCGTCGACGCGCTAGGTGGTGAGCTCCCTCAAAGAGACCACACCGCCCTCCGCTCGCAACCCCGACACCCGCCGATACAAACCGGCGAGCATTTCCGCCTCCAGGTCCCACGGGGGAGTCCCGTCTAACAGGCACGTTACCTCCGTCGCCACCGTACGGTAACCGCGTATGGCCCTGACCGCCATGGCCCTCTGTGATCGCCACAGAAGAGCCCTGAATCGGACGGTCAGGGACCCCGCCTATACCGGTGCTCCGTACAGGGCCATCGACCGGATGACCCCGCATACAGCCGTCGACACGTAGCGCTCGGTCCGCCTACGTTCAGCATAAGCCACGATAGGGCGGACGCCGCGCCGACGAGCCGTGGAGCGAGCCTGCGGAAATGCTCCCGGAACCACCATTGCCCGGATGCTGATTTCAACCGAGTGGACGGTGATCGAGACGCCGATGGGAGGGCTCATGCGGCGCCCATGGAACAAGAGGGCCTCAGTCTTGTCCAGGGCGACCCTCAACCCCAACGCCTCGATCCGCCTGGCCGTTTACTTGACATTTGTTTATTATATTGTTTTTCTTTATTACCAAATTAACACTTATAGTACAGTCCTTTGGTATTTTTAAATGGAAAGTTTGCCGGGAGTTTTGAAAATTGGCAATTTTATAGATTTTGACGTGCTCTTAGCGAATTTCAACTTTGACACCTCGTATCTTTGCCGCTCGCGCCGCCATATTGGAAAAGTGGCGCCTAAAAGCAGTTTTTTGATAATAACTCCTTTCCGACGCATTTTACAGGAAAACAGATTTCTAGAAAATAATTGTAGAGGCAATATCCTACAATTTATGTCTCAGCCTTTTTTCCTAAAATCAATAGTTTCGGCGTACGAGCGTCGAAAGTGTAGTCCAGCACACGTTTCCGCAGAAATCACCATGTGGTATAGAAGGCGGCGCGTTTTTTTTGTCGTGGTATCCCCAGTAGGCCTAATAGACATCTGACTCACTATTTCCAAATTTAGTTCAATCTCCGTCACTTAATTGTTGTTGACGGACTAGGTGTTAGTTGTGCTTTCATCATCTTCAGTTTGATTGAAATATCAAAGACGGAAGTTTCTCTGTGTCCAATACTTTTTCCTTCATTTCAATAACTTTACGATCTTGCAATATATCACCACAAATAAAACAGTTTACTTCATTAGAAGCTATGGCTCTATAAATGCAAACGATACTGTGAAATGATAAACATGTATTGATGACTCAGACTAAATACATCTATTGAGCTCCGTTAGGGTCAGATGTTTCTTTGAAGGGAGAGGAGCGGCCTGAAATAGAAGGGAAGAATGCATTCCTCTATACCTGCGGAGACAGACCATAGTCAGCCGGGTTTTCAATCTACAGTACAATATTTAATCTTAGTATAATTTTTATATTTTACAATTCACACCTTTCCGTGTGGTGACGGATTAAGAATACAATTCACCACTCCCTATCTTACCTATGGATGTCGTAAAAGACGACTAAGGGATATAATATGTACATAGGATCTGTGCAAGAGAAGGAAAACTTGAAATGAAACCCTATATCAACATGTCTGACTAGCACCGTATAGTAGGTTAAATTCCCTCCCATTTTGTCCTGCCTGAGCCCAACAGAGGGACGTATGTGGGCTGCGATGATGATGATGAAAATTCACAAATACGAGCAGTTTAAAGTAAATATTACGCATTATTTCCGTGTGATGACACAGTAAGAATACAATTCACCACTCCCTATCTTGCCCGTGGGTGTCGTAAAAGACGACTAAGGGATACAATATGCATATAACGTCTGTGCAAGAGAAAGAAAACTCGAAACAGAACCCTATATCAACGTGTTTGACCAGCATGATACAGTAAGGTCAATCTCCCTCCTAATATGGAGGAGGCTCGAGCCCAACAGTGGGACGCAGGTATATGAGCTAAAAGGATGATAACGCGTTAGCATTTATGTATAATGGTTTACGGTGCTCTTACGCCGAAACTATTGATGTCAGGAAAAAAAAGGTTAAGGCATAAATTGTAGGAAATTGCCTCTACAATTATTTTGTATAAATATGTTTGCCTGCAAAATGCGTGGGAAAGGAGTTATTATCAAAAAACTGCTTTTAGGCGCCATTTTTCCAATATGGTGGCGCGAGCGGCATAGATGCGAGGTGGCAAATCTGAAATTCAGAAAAAGCACGTTGTTGGATCCCGCATTTAGTTAATAGAGGATGGCTGAATTTTATTGGCCACAGTCTCGAATATTTTTGCTGCCTACCCTCCATTGGTAAGCAATATTATTAAACCGTTGAGAAATATCATCGGTTAGTTAGCCACAAACAGCCGTGCTGTATGCTTGTGTAGAACATATCGTAATCAGGACGTTCCTCGATCTACATATAGACTCTGTCAGTTCCGTGAACTGAGCTAGCTCAAGACTTTATATCATATACGCTGCCGTGCAGTTTGGTGTTAGTGCTGCTGTGACGTTAATATAGGTTCTGCACATAACTGCTGACCCCTTGGAATTGGCGCAATAAGGCTTAGAGGTAAGTGGTTGATTTATTCACCTCCTCGTCTAGATGCGGGACCTATTACTGTTCAACTACCACCGTTCATTACCGTATTATACAGTCCACTAAAATCAATTACCAGCCCTTTCTGCGTGCTATATCGTACACACGTCAAAATCTATAAAATTGCCAATTTTCAAAACTCCCGGAAAACTTTCCAGGTAACCTCTATTTTTTCAACCAAATGACTGGGCTATTAGGCGAACTGACCATAAAACTTCAGTGGCAACTACAAACGATCAATATACACTTATTTTCAAAAGAAACAGGCACCTTACAGTCACTGGCGTTTCTGTGGATAATATTAATATTTCTAGTATGTTAAGATGATTAGAAATTTCTTATTATCAACGAAAATATAGTTTTCAGTACTTAAATCCTGGAATTGGTGTTTTAATTACTATAAACAGAGAGCCATTTTAAAATTGTTTTTTTAGGGGTATTATGAAATTAAAACTGCGGGTATTTTTATGGTACATATTTTAATAAAAAAACAGTAAAGAAATAAAAATTAATAATGAGTATGACCTTTCCTTGCAGCGATTATGGCATGTAATCGTCTTAGCATGCTTTCCATCAGTCTTTTGATGGTGTCCTGTGGAAAGTCCTGTGTTCTCTCTCACTCTCTCTCTCTCTGTGTGTTCTCTCTCACTTTGCCGAGACCACACGTTTAAGCTGCCCTAATGTTTTGCGGAGGTGGTTGGACAGATCGTACTCGCTTATTTAGGAAGTCTCAAACGTGCTCAATAGGGTTAAGGCCGTGGCTTCGTGCAGGTCAATCTAAACGATAACTACCGACCTCTTGCGTGTACGCATCTATGTTGTCAGAACGGTGGGCTCGAGCATTATCGTCCATATAAATGGCATTCTCGCCAATAACAGTCAGTGCAGGTTGTACATGTTGACAAAGGATTTCTGTTATGTACCTTTGCGCATTTAGTGAGCCATTTTCGATGAATACTATCTCGGTACAATAGCTGGCAGTTACGCCCACCCAAAATATAACAGATCCTTTATCATAGGGGGTGATTTCTTCAAAACACACCTATAGTGTTCTCCTAGTCTTCTTAATACTCGTCGACGTTAGTCCTCACCATGCAAATAAATTCAAGCTTCATCGGAGAAAAAAACGCTGCTCCAGTTATCTAGTGTCCAAGATAGGCAATTTGTAGCGAAACTCAGTCGAACAATCCGTTGCTCACGGAGTAACTCGGGGGCCTACGCTGGTCGTCGACTGCGTATATTAGGTGCCAAAAGCCACCTTCTTACAGTCCGTAACTTGTGTATGTACTTCTTCAAGGCTTTTTACGAGGTCTATGTAACTGCATTTGTGGTTCCTCAGCGCCTGAATTACTAAACAGTAGTCATTTCGTGGTTGTATGCAACGTTTTCTTCCAGAACCTTGCTGTCTCTGAACAGAACCAGTCTTTTGGTATCGAATCCAGGTTCTTTGGACGATCGAATTACTGACCTTAGGCGCTGTGAGACATAATATTGGCTACACCCCTCTTCCAGCAGCGCTATAATTTTACCAGCTCTTATTGCTTTTTCTGTCATTATAAATTCATATAGATATTTAAAGATATTGTTTTATGTCACAGAAAGGTAGGATTATATGACGAACAAATTATTCTACTAAAAATAACGCAAAGTTAGGTTTAGTTGCCTGATAAACTTTTAATCGTAGTCCCGCCAAAAGTAAGGAAATAGTTACAAACTGAAAAAAAGAGATTATCTATAGGTATATTAATACGTGAAGAAAAAACTTTGTACCCCTTTTTACGAAAATCACGCAGTTGGACAAATATGAAATTTGACATAGTTGAAGAATATATTGAGAAGTGCAGAAAACTAAAATTACTAATAACAATGGATTAGAAATACATTAAATTCATTACAAAAGACATTACGCACACTACCATGCAATCGATACACGCACATACGCGTATACACTTTTGTTTACGGTTAAAATCTCTGGTCGAAGTAAATGTCAAACAATCTTAATTATAATGACGATGCCTAATAAATATTTGTACTTGTATATTAGCTACTAGTGAAATACAGCTTACTCAATATACAAGAAAATTGTATAGCAGATAAATTAATTTTTTTCATACCCAAACTATTAAATGCCATTAATAGTTTGGCTATTAAAACCTCCTTAAAACTAATTTATTACCAAAAATGTAGAAAAATCAAAACCACCCGTTTTTTTATTGCAAAGGAGTGTATTTTCTTTCGTGGTGTTCTAGAGAGAAAGAACAACGGACGACAGCATCTGTTCGCAAATTGAATGTATCCGGACCTTTGTATCGTTCTTATCCTTTGTAGCGTTATTGATAGTGATAAAAAGAAAGAATTGAATACTGCTATAGATGTGTTTCACTTCTATAATAGTTTCAATGTTTATTACGGCAAAGGATAAGTTCAGGTGATCACCACTCGCATACGCGCGAGGAGAAATTGTAATTCAAATGAAAAGTAAACACGAACACAAAGGTTCCACGGAATGATTTATATCTAAAAAGCTTGTTTTCAATCTTTTATCTGATAGTAATATCATAATGGTCGTGCTTCCATTCGAATACTTGGAGTTGATGAATTATGTACTCTTCTAACATCCTTAGGGCGGTACCGCACTACGCCCGATCCGAATTCGATCCGAACCCGTGAAAATATGGTCCGTGGTAACCGTAGAACTATTTCCATGGTAATTTACGCACTAGATGCAATCTTCGTCATCCGATTTCTTTCCGTCGTTCTAGAATCTTCATTCCGGAGAAGATTTTTGACGGACCGAAATAGCCACAGAATTATTTGTATGAACGCTCGTGCACTGCGTCCGAGTTAAAGCCGAGCTGCGTACGAGCAGAGAGGCCGCTGCCTCTCTGCTCGTGCGAGCGGGCGGGGTGACTTGAAATGGCAGGTATCCCTCCAGTACCGACGTCCCCGAGGGGGAACGTCGAGAGGAGAGGGTGCCACGCGACCGGTGTGTTCCGTCGGGCCGACCACTGAAGACAAGTTACCCTGCACCGGTGATCGGCCCAACGACGAAGGCGACGTGTCACGGGTGGGGCAGCGCGCCGCCCCTCTGTCGCCCCGGACGGATCTGGGCGGCAGGTGCGCTGACCATGGCCTACCCCTAAAAAAAAGAAAGGTGGATTTTTTGTTGTATTAGTTGAGTGTGGCAGCACGTTGTTATTTGAATTATGTTTCCCTACGATGGTTTTACTTTAATTGAAAATGTCGAAAGTAAGTCCTGTATATGGGACAAATCTATACCCTATAGACCCATATTTTCACGGGTTCGGATCGGACTTAGTGCGTAAGCAATATTCGAATTCGGTTCGAGTTTTCTAGATCCATATTTTCACGGGTTCGGATCGGATTCGGATCCGACGTAGTGCGGAAACGCCCTTACTAATATTATAAATGTGAAAGTAAGTTTGTTAGTTTGTTTGTAAACCACCAAACCGATTTCAAAAATGTTTTCACCAATGGAAAGCTATAATATTAGGAAGTAATATAGGCTATATTTTATTCCCGTATTCCTACGGGAACGGGAACTATGCGGGTAAGGCGACTGAAACCGAAGTGAAGCGAGGGCGGGTGCTTGTAGTACATATTGCAAAGATTTTGGTAATAGTTTTATGATCTTCCGCCTGCCTGATGTCCTCCTTAAGAATGTAAAGAGTGTAATTGTTGACCAGACGGCATGAGATGGAGTTGGCTCACGTTTATGTAAAGCTCTTAGTCGCTTTTTACGACGTTCAGGAGCAATGTAAGATTTGGTAGTATTCGTAACCGCCACTACGATAATATGTGCATTATAATGGTCAGTCTTTTATTAACATGCAGCCTTTTACTGTCCACAGCTTAACGTAGGCCTCCCTCATGCTTTATATTAGCGGTAAACATATTTGCGAATAAAATCGTAATCGCCACCTTTGGTAAGCAGGTTGGCGATCGTAGTGAGGTATTATATGTTTCCTAAACAAGAGCTTCTGCCCGCTCTCTTGATGGTCTTAGCCAATTTTGACCACTTCTAATGGGAAGTAAGGGATGGCGATAATGGTATTCTTATCCTGTCGGCAACGGAAAATGCAATATAGTAAGTAGTAATATGGTAATGAAATTGTAATTTTAAAGTTTAGGTGACTTCTAAGTATCATGTTGGAACACGGCATACATTATTTGGCGGCAGGTTTTATTACTTGGCTCATAAAAAAGTCACACCCAAACGTCCGTCATGTCCACACATAAAATGAGTTTAAAATCTAAAGCCTTAATACAGTTGTGCGACACTCGCAGAAAAAATATATAGTGTTCGGAAAGGGACATTACATTTATAGTCCAGTCATGTAATCTCTCTATACATATAATAAACCAGTAGAAAACGCATGCCAAATTTCAATAAAATTATTAAAAAATGTAGAAGTGTGGGCGTTAAATAAAAGAGTAATGAAAAGAGAAAAGGTTTTGTTATTTTTCATTGGTATGACTAGATCTAAACGCTAATTCCAAAACGCATGAACGGATTGTTTCGTGGTTTCTACAAATAGATTGAGTTTACCATTAAATAAAGCATTTTTTTTTAAATAATCCAATTCATTGAATAATACGGTAATGCAATGGCATTGAAAATGCAATGGCAATACGGTGTGCTTTCTTTCCGACTGGTGCAGATCTTGATTGGGCATGGTTTCGCCAAGTACCTGGACAAGGTCGTAAGGAGGAACAGTACACTACAGGACAGTACCCGATAGGGAATCCCGCGCGGGCTGGTCACGGAAGTCAAGGATTCAGTAACAATGGCGAAGGAAAGGGAGTACGGCGGGTTATGGGGTCACGCGCCGCCCTCTTGGGGTTATGGGGTCACGCGCCGCCCTCTTGTCACCCCGGACGAGACGGATGGCGTGCGTCCGCACCGAAGACTGCGAACAAAAAACATTGAGTAATATTAACCATAGTTTCCATGAAATCTAATGTCAATGAAAAATCTTCTCATATTGTCAAAGATAATAATTGTCAAGAAGGGATATATATTAAACCTGAATTTAATTTGGGCAAAGTCTGACACCAGATAATAACAAATATGTAATTTTTGTAGCATTCATTCTTCGTATGATGATTGAGTAAGAATATATTTCACCAAACCCTCTCTTCGCCGTGGTTATTCTGACATCGATAGAAAAGAAGGAAAACTCGTTCTGAAATTTATACTAACACGTTTGACTAGCATGGTATAGTAGATCAATTTCACTTCTACTGTAGCAGAGATCCAGGGCCAACAGTGGGCTGTATATCTGCTGAGAAAGCCTCGAAAGTAAATATCATCATCATCATCGCAGCCCATTTACGTCCTACTGTTGGCCTCGAGCCTCCTCCACAACAGGAAGGAAATTAACCTACTATACCACACTGGTTAGACGTACTGGTATAGGGTTTTATTTACAGATTTTTTCTCTTCCATAGATTTTGTATGCATATTTAATCTCTTAGTCGTCTTTTACGACACCCACGGGCAAGAAAGGGGGTGGTGAATTGTAGTCTTATTCCGTCACTACACGGAAAAAAGTATATTTACATTTTAATTAAATTATTTTGTGATCACCCACACAGCATTAGTCTTTGATAAAAAATTCTTCAGTATATTAACGGTAATATAAACGCGTATATTAAAGTTTATTTAATGAGGGTAGGCGTATTTGTAATATACTCATGTATATTTGTTCAGCTACATACGTACTCTTGAGAGTGATTACGAACATATTTTGTGTGTAGCGAGGAATTGTGAAATTAAGATTCTGTTTTATGATGGGCGATATTTCATATAAAAAAGATCACGATATTTTACGGGGATACAGAGATGAGGGTACGCGTAGATTTATACACCGTGTTTCATTGTGTAGAAATTATTAGAGCTGCAATTTAGCGTATGTAAATAATTACATAAATTAATCTTAGCCACGGTCCGGTCCCCCGCAGCCACGCCATTTATTTGCATAAAGTAGATAGTACTAGTATAGAAAGAGTGACATTAAAAATAAAAAGTGACTTGTGTGATTACGATGCCGTCTTCTTATACAATGTTAGAATCCCCTAATATGCATTTGATCTATGGAGAGTACAGATGCAATGATCATGCTGCAAGTAGATTGTATCGTGAGCGATATCCGAATACTGAACGCTATCCAGACCATCGAGTGTTCATTCATGTTCCTCGAGCATATTCGGAGGGACATTTACCTAGTGTCCAATAAAATACAATAGGTGTCACTCTCTGTCTCTCTTTCACACACGCAATAAGATTTTTTATATGAGGTCTAATAAAACAGACCAAAAAAATATACCTAATCATTTTTCATAAACTTCGTTGTCTGTTACAATAATATTTTTTTTTCTAAAAGTTACGATAACATCTAGAAGGTATTATACTATTTTGAAATAATAAATAATGTGGCCAACTTTTGAAATTACTTGCCACTATGGTTACGGTACATTTTTTTTACAGGCTGGTGTGTTAAAGTCAAATGATTAACGTTTTCTTCGAAAAAATTAAGGAATAGCCATAACAAATGTATATTTTTTTTTATGTTATTGTAACATGTCTAGTTTTAATTGTACTTGTGGTAGATAGTGCAGTTATCTGCGCTTCCAATAAGAAATATCCGATGCCAAAACTAGCCTATTTGTCGTTATAGTACTTGAAAATATCATACAAGGTCTGATTTTTCGCCGTTTTTAGTAATGTGCTCATATAAAAAAAAAAGTGACATGGATTTTTTTTTCACAGCTGTCATAAAGTCATCTACCACCCACTTACCGTTGGACGTTTAATTTAGGGACATCCTGTATATACGAGAATTATTTATTTATATAAAATGATTTCTGATGTTTACGGGAGTATTAGACATCCCTACTAATATTATAAATGCGACAGTAAGTTTGTTACGCTTTCACGCTTAAACCACCGAACCGATTTCAAAAATTCTTTCACAATGGAAAGCTATAATATTAGGGAGTAACATAGGCTATATTTTATCCCGGTATTCCCACGGGAACGGGAACTACGCGATTAAGCCCCTGAAACCGAAGCGAAGTGAGGGCGGGTTGCTAGTTGTCAATAAAATTACGAATTTTATCGCGTTTGTATTTGATTTTTGATTACCTGACGTTTTGAACACTTTGCAGCATTCATGTCTGCTCGTGACCATGAACGCTGCAAAGTGCTCGATGCGTTGGGCAATCAAAAATCAAATACAAATACGAATGCTATTGTTCCATAAAAGGATTTTTAGAAGACATATTATGATTTTTTTTTTATTATTATTATATATTAATTAATTACTGTATGATGTGACATTTATTTAACATTGAATAGTGACATTTGTTTAATCTTAAATAATATGACATTTGTCTAATATAATTTATATTTTGTATAAATTAAATATGGTGTGACTTTTTATTAACTACATTGACTTCAATCAATGTACTTACATACATTCAACGCAAATAAATAATTAGATTGATTGATTCATTATATCCGTAAAATAGTTTTATTTGCAACATTTCTATAAATTTAATAAAATTAGTAACTTATTTAACTACTGTAAGTTACCATGTAAATAACTGTCGTGATCTTTACGTCGGGTTTGTGGTGAGTAACATCGTTTAGCCAATAGGAGCTATAGAAAAAGTCGTAACATTTTATTGGTTACTGCGGCTCGTTAGCCTACCTGTACAAAATATAAAAAAAATATATAAGTATATGTATAATTGTTAGAAGAATAAGAAGTTGTTGCGGAGCGTAGTGAAGTGAAGTGAGGTAAGGTTATGAAGGTAAAATAGTTATAATTATACCTACATTTAGTTAATTGCACATGTAATGTAATATAGATTATATATAGTATTTTATAAATAATTGCCGCATTTCCATGTTCCGTTTGATATAAGAATATAATTCGCCACCCCTTCGTTTGTTTATGGATGTCGTTAAAGACGACTAAGATATATATTATGCACATGACATCTGACTCTTTTATAAAAAGAGAAGAATATCCCAAATATAACTATATCAAAACGTTGTAAATAAAACTACTTTTACGGATTATATCGCGTTTGTATTTGATTTATGATTGCCCGACGTCTCGAACACTTTGCAGCATTCATGGTCACGGGCGGACTAAGGTGTCTCACGTCCAACAAGTTACTGTAAACGATTAGTTGTTGGACGTGAGACACCTTAGTCCGCCCGTGACCATGAATGCTGCAAAGTGTTCGAAACGTCGGGCAATCATAAATCAAATACAAACGCGATATAATCCGTAAAAGTAGTTTTATTTACAATGTGTAGTGCTCGCGTAAACATCAGATATCATTATATATCAAAACGCTTTTTTTTGGGGATGGGTTACGGTCGGCGCGCTCCTCGCACCACTCCGTCCGGGGCGACGGAGGGGCGTAAGCACGCACACCCGTAACCCACCCGTGACACGTCGCCTTCGTCGTTGGGTTGACGACCGGAGCAGGGTGACTTGACGTCAGTGGTCGGCCTGAATATCAAAACGCCTGACCAGCGTGATTGAATAAGGCATATTTTGCCCACTGTAGGCTCGAGGCCAGTAGTGGGACGTATATGAACTGAAATAATGATGAATGATGTTTAATGATTTATGGAGTATTGGAAAAGTTGAAGTGTAGTTATATATTATAATAAATACTGTCTCAATTGCAGGACGAGTCTAACAATTGAAAAAGTATTAATTATCAACTTCTAATAATTAGTAAAATTGAATATTTTGAATAACCCCCGAAACAAACTGAAATAATAAAAAAAAAAATTTTTTTTTGGGGTGGATCGCGGTCGGCGCATTCCTCGCACCACTCCGTCCGGGGCGACAGAGGGGCGTAAGCACACACAACCGCAACCCATCCAAACACCACGTCGCCTTCGTCGTTGGACCGACCACCGGAAAACAAAGTATTAAGTTCTCTTCAATAGGAATTATCAATTAATTGTCATTTAACGATTATACTGGCATGCGTGAAGAACTTAATCGAGTAATCACACGCCTAATGATGTAATCATCATTTTGGAAAAGAGCTGAAACTGTTTAATTTCTGGGCCGATATTAACTAAATATAGCTAAGAACCACAGCATGGAAACTAGCTTTAGAATGAAAAAAAAAACCGCATCGAAATCGGGCCATCCGTTTGAGAGCTATGATGCCACAGACAGACACGCACACAGACAGACATCCACGTCAAATTTAAAACACACCTCTTTTTCGTCGGGGTTAAAAAATTGTGAAAATCTAAATGTGTTCTGAAGTTAAAATTTAGACTTTTATATCGTTAGACAATCTGTACCAAGTGGGCAATAATTAGTTGAAGTACAATACACTTTTTAAAATTGTTATATCGAAAATTTTCACTCGCAATATTCGTATGAATGTTATGTATGTTTTGATAAACATATTACCTCGCTACATCCGTCACACTCGGCGGCAAACATGAACGTGACGTATATAAATCGAGTGCCACCTATCTAATACATACTACTTTAATCTTTGGTTAGCGCTTTTATAATATATGTTCCTCTGGTTGGCCACAAAAGCTTTTGAAATTATCTGTTTTTTTATGTGGGTAATTTTTTGTATATCTATACTAATATTATAAATGCGAAAGTAAGGATGTTTGTTTGTTTGTTACGCTTTCACGCTTAAACCACGGAACCGATTTCAAAAATTCTTTCACCAATGGAAAGCTATAATATCAGGGAGTAACATAGGCTATATTTTATTCCGGTATTCTCACGGGAACGGGAACTACGCCGCGGGTAAGGCGACTGAAACCGAAGCGAAGCGAGGGTGGGTTGCTAGTAATTCAATATATTTTTTTCATATAGAATCATTTTCTTCTTACACTGGCAATAAATTTGTATCAAAATGTGGGTCAATATTTAATAACCATTTTCTGTATCGGGTAGATAATTTTAAATTTTCTGCAATAACGATGACTTACTGGACGTGAGACATCTTAGTCTGCCCGTGACCATGCACGCTGCAAAGTGTTTGAAACGTCGGGCAATCAAAAATCAAATACAAACGCGATAAAATCCGTAAAGTAGTTTTGTGTACAATGTATAATACTCACGTAGACAACAGAAATCATTATTTCACAAACACAATTTGCATGTATATATTATCTGAGGGCTTTCAGAACCTACTATGCCTGAAGAGGATACTTCTATAATAATTGCACTGTGCACGGCGTGTTCAGAAATAATTTCGAAAAAATCAGAACTCTACATGTGCCTTTTTCAACGTAAAAATCTCTGAAAGACCTTGGTGCTCATTGACCTTAGCAGGGTCTTTTAATTAGTGGGTCCTAAATGAATATGGACGAGATGAAAATTATATCTATTGCCCACTTCATTTTTGTATAGGTCCTAGTTAGTATTGCCATTATTTGAAGAAGTCGATAATTATTTTTACTTAGCACAAATAGCCCAATTGGGTTGATCCCATTTCGGGCAGACGAATTCTAGACTCCATAACCTGTCGTGCATGTGCACCTTTCGAGAGGACTGCAAGCGTCGTGTGTAACTGTAGTATCACTCTAGTGTTTGTTACACTTCTATATATTCCTTTGGGAATTTCATAATATTCTATCTAAATTTAAGCTGATTAGAACATGTTCATAATATATGAAGTTTCTTCCCCAATTACACTAATCTTAATAGATCGATTTTCTAGTCAAGGTATTATGTACATACATATAGTCATAATCCGTTGAAATTATTAAGTAGTTTACCTAATTACATGTTAACATGAATCTTATATCTTTAAACGAGCAATTCTTGTATATATATATTTTCAGGATCTCGGAAACGGCACCAACGATTGATGAAACTTGGCATACTAGAGGTTTCGAGGCCAAAAAATCGATCTAGCTACGTTTTATTTATAGAAAATGTTGTTTTGTCGGTGTTTTTAGCAAACCAATACAATGACATTAAATTTTAAAAGAATATGAATTCAAATTTAGCTGTCAACGTCATGAGTTACGATAGCTCAGTTGGGAAGTCAACCGCTATTCTTTTAGTAGGTAATGTTTTGGCATTCAAACAGCGTCGGATCGAATCTCGGTGTTATTATTATTCTCTTTTGTATTTTTGTTTATATTTTGACATTATTTAATTTTTATATTTTATTAATATATATCTAAATAAATTTGACAAAAATACAACAAAAATATTCCGAGCGAAGCTCGGTCAACCTGATATTATTATTTATACGAAACTTTATGAACGTGTATTTGTTATTTCTTAAAACTTAACCTTAATCTATAACCTTATCTAATTTGGGTAAACGTCGAAATTGGGCAGTGTGTATTCTGTATTACTTAACACGTTTTGATTTTTTTTAGATTTTTTTTCTCTTTGATTGATTTATTCATAAACCCTTTTTTACTGTCCTAGACAAGAATCTCCTTTTAGATTAAGAGAGTTTTCGGCTAATGAAGGTGTTAGAATTCATATGTAAATTATAATATTTTCTTTCATAAGTAGTATCTAACAATTTAAGATATTGACCTTCAACTTTCCTTTTAAAATAAAATGGTGGTTAGTTAGAATGTGAGGTTATAGTTGTAACGAGTGTTTTTAAAATACTTATCTTTCATTTCGGCTCATATACGTCCCACTGCTGGGCTCGAGCCTCCTCCATAGTAGGAGGGAAATTAACCTTACTATACCATGCTGGTCAGGCAGGTTGGTATAGGGTTTTGTTTCGAGTTTTCCATCTCTTGCATAGATGTCATATGCGTAATATATCCCTGAGTCGTCTCTTACGACACCCACGGGTAAGAGAGGGGGTGGTGAATTGTATTCTTACTCCGTCACCACACGGAAAATATACTACTAAAAAATACTTATCTTTAAATGTCTTTTATTGCAGTTATTAAAAATAGATATTAATTAAATTTTTTGATCGTGTATTCCATTTATGAATTATCGGTGCTTAGTATTTTTCTCTTTGCTATCTCAAATATCAGGCATATCTAACTCTGTCATGATACGGAGAAATATGTATATAGGTGATGTCATGCAAATGCTTATAATAATATCTTGAAACATATTATAGGTACATCTATATTTTTGGAATAAAGTTAGTCCTTCCGTGACCACGAACGTTGTAAAGCGTCGAAAATTCAAAACCAAATATAAACGGGATAAACACCCTAAAAACAGCTTTATCCTTAATAATATTATAAATGTGAAAGTAAGTTTGTTTGTTTGTTACGCTTTCACGCTTAAACCACCGAACTGATTTCAAAAATTCTTTCACCAGTGGAAAGCTATAATATCAGGGAGTAACATAGGTTATATTTTATCCCGGTATTCCCACGGGAGTGGGTACTACGCGGGTAAGGCGACTAAAACCGAAACAAAGCGAGGGCAGGTTGCTAGACTCAAATAAAGCTGATAAGACCATATAATTATTATATAAAGCATGAAAAAGACTATAAAATATAACGCCGCTAGCCATAATAACCAGGATTTGAAAAATGACAACGAAAGCGATAAAATATGGATAACGACACGTTGAAGTACCTACGGAATTACTAATATTTAACGGGTATAGAATCGTGGTACGGACAGTTATGATTATATAGCTGAGGTTTCCATTATAGGCATATATATTAAAAATTGTCTGTCCTAAGAGATATTATATTGCTAAAATATAATACAACGATTCACAAAAGCGGTTTAGTGATCATAAATAGCTTTCTTGTATTGTCTACTGTATAGCAATACGCGTATATAATAAAATGCCAGACTCTTTAAAATACCTGTGTTTAAGCAAATTTAAATGTGCAATTTTTAATTTCTTAAGAGCGTTATCGGTAATCGGCACTTCTCGCATTTTTGGTTTTTTGCTACGGTCCGATATCGACGCACACTAATGCACTACACACACGCGAGTTCATAGAATGACCAGTCTTGAGCCTTGGCGCTTATAATAATCAATCTCTAATATATTCTTCGGAGAAGTAGATTTTCAAAAATCAACATGATGTAAATTTTAAAAGTTTTAATTAAAAACCAAATCTCATAACAGTAAAACGGTTAAAATTGTATTTTTAATATGCAAAGTACAGGAAAAAGTAAAATATAGGCACAGAGTATAACTTACAAGGAGACCCTCAGACGTGTGGGTCGGGGATTTCCATGATTTTTGGTGAGGTGGTAGAGGGGGCACGAGGGTATCACAACTACCAAATATTAGGGTCAAATGGGCCCTCGTTAAAAAGATTTTAAGGGTCAAAGTTGGATGGGTAATTTATGTACTAGAAAAATTCAAAGTCGAATCGCCAACAAGCGGTAATCTCGTGGTAACGTGCTCGCCGGCGGGAACTCTGGTCTTGGGTTCGAGACTCGACATCTTATTTTTTTTAAATTTTCACATTATTGTGTAATAATTTTAAAAAAATAAAAATACCCCAATCGACGTCCCTATCCCGGGACGTCGGTCGCCGTCACACGGTCAGGCTCTCTGCGGGTGACACACTAAAGTCCCCGGTCCGGTCACCCGCGGACTCGCCTAGGGCGGCGTGAGGCGCGGATACTCGTATCTGCGCCGCCCGAGTCGCCGGTGGCGGAACGTGTGACCAAAGATTGATCATACACGAGCCGGCTTCTCCTTTCGTGAGATGACAGCCTCACAGAAGGCGGTGACCGCGTTCCAGTTCCTGACGCTGCTGAGCATCTCCCTAGTGATGGTCGGCAGGGTCCGGTCAGCACCGGTGATTGCAACGAGTTCACGGCGCTGCTCTGCCCACGAGGCACACACCTCGAGCCTGTGCTGCGCCGTGCTCACGTCGCAATAGCAGTGGTGGCAGGATGGTGTGCTCTCCCTCCTAACGAGCTTGCGCAGGTACTTGGCTATCGTGACCCATCAATACCTGCACCAGTCGGAAAGAATGTACCCCGTGCTGCCGACCCAACCACCCCATCAGCACCAGCTGAAAGGACTCGACGGTCCTGATACCGTATTGAGGCTTCTCCAGTCCGATTGCCCAACGAGCAATGGCGTCTCGGCGGACGTCGACCCGCCAGGCGGCAATCACCTTGATTGAGGCTATATGTGGCTCGCGTCTCTGATACTCGCAGGTAAAGCTCGGCGAGTACCTCCGCCTGCAGGTCCCACCGGAGAGTTCCGGCCAAGAGGCACGCTGCCTTCGTGGCTGCCGTGCAGTAGTCGAATATGGCCCTAGTCGCCATGGCCATGGATGTCTAACAAGTCCAGTCAGAGATTTAAATCTACCCACTACAGAAATTAGTTATTAAATTTTGATCCACATTTTGCTACATATTTATTGCTAGTACAAGAAGAAAATTATTCTCTATGAAAAAATTATATTGTGTATGGTTAGTAATTATTAAACTCTTCAGAAGATGAGGCTGCATAAATGTTCCGTTCGGATTTTTGATGTGAAATATCTATAGGCGGGGTGAACCTGATCGTCGCGTGGCATTAAAAGCGGCGTTAACGCCACGCTTTGCGGTAACGACTTCAAAATAATGATATCTGATGTTTACGCGAGCACTACACATTGTAAATAAAACTACTTTTACGGATTATATCGCTTTTGTATTTGATTTATGATTGCCCGACGTTTCGAACACTTTGCAGCATTCATGGTCACGGGCGGACTAAGGTGTCTCACGTCCAACAAGTAATCGTTATTACAGACATTTATGATTATCTACCCGATACAGAAAATAGTTATAAGTTTATTAAATTGTTACCCACATTTTAGTACAAATTTATTGCCAGTGTAAGAAGAAAATGATACTATATGAAAAAAATTATATTGTTTATGGTTAGTAATTATTAATTATTAAATTTGTAACAATTATTGTTACAATTTGTTGATTTGTTGGCTATTCGTATTTCAATTTGGTTTTTTTTTTTTACTGCTTCTACAATAGTCGAACAAATAGTGGATATTTTTTTAAATATTCCAAGGTTAGTATTATTCACAAAATTAAATGTTTTACAGGAGCCATTTTCGTCAAATTAATCTTAAGGAAATATTTTTTTTTTTAGTTTTAAAAGGAAGAAATCTTGAATTTCATTTTATACATACCCAAGAACAGTAATTTTCCTAACATCTACAATTTTTTTCGAGCTGCCACGACTTATCGTTTATTCGTACCTGAACTTCAAAACTCGGCGTTTTCGTAAAATCTCATTAACTTAAGTTCAAAATACCCTTGCCTTTTAATAAAATAGTTACAATATTGAGTTATAATTCTGTACAAGCACAATATAAAGATGTGTTTAATGTAGTGGTTATATAAATTTTTAGTAAGCTATTATGATGAACGAGTAACCAGTCATCAAAAAACCACATTTTTGGGTTTACGGCTGCATATTACCGATAACGCCCTTAATGAATAAGTGTTATTACTCAATTAACGAGTTCATGGGCGATTTAATAATGTTATTCAAAAATGTTTTTATATATTAATACTTTGACATATCAATTGATTTCTATTTTATTGCAACCCATGACATTTTATTTCATATTATTATTATTTTTGTTTATTTGATTGTTTTCTATTTTGATTTATAAAAACTACTAAACATGTAATATTTGTACACGCGGAACGATACTTGAAACTGTATTTTACATAACACTAACTAATATGACAATATTCTGTCAATTAAATTATTTTTATATGATTTCTAATTTGATTTAAAAAAAAATGTAAAATGGATGGCAGGTATAAAAGCGCATTGAGCCAAAGGGCAATTTGACTTTTGCAAAAATTCTGATACAAGTTGTTTTAGTATCATATAAAGATGATATAAAAAGCAAGTGCAAACAAAAAATATTCAGTACATGGATCAAGATTCTCATAAGTCAAAATGACTTTGGTGGCGGTTTTATTAAAAATCTGGGATGCGGTATGTCGTATTGGGGTTGTGCTTTATTGTCACGGGACTCTTATATCTCACAATTAAACGGTCTAAAAGGCTTTTGTTTAATGTTACGGAATTTTCGCCTTAATTTGTATTTAGGATAATGGTAAATGGTACTTTATTTGTCTGGTGACGGAGTAAGAATACAATTTATCCTTCCATATGTTCGTTCCGTCGTATATGACGACTAAGGAAAGCAAGCAGATAACATCACTAGGATAGAAAGAAAACTCGAATTATGATCCTATGAATCTGAATTTTTCTCTGTAGTGACTGAGTAAGAATACAATTTACCAATCCTTATCTTACCCGCTGATGTCATAAAACACGACTATAGTATTCAATATGCATATAACATCTATGCAAGAGGAGGAAAACTCGAAATAAAATCCTATATCAATATGTGTGATTAGCATAGTATAATAAACCAGTTATTCTCCTATTGAGGAGGAGGCTAGAGTTCAGCATTGAGCCGTATATGAATTGAGATGAATCCAAATTCATTGTGTCCGTGATTGCAGATAATGTCAATTCGTATTCACATGCATTTTTAATTTTTAATATAATTTGAATGTAAATGTGATTAAAAGTAAAATATAAGAGCTAGAGTCATCATCATCATTCAGCCTATCGCCATCTACAGCTGTTTTGTCACAAAGTGAGGTCCTGTGCCGCCCGCATCAAATGACCCCCAGAAACTTTCACAAGGTCGTACGTCTATGAGGTGGAGGAGGCGTCCCACAATGCTTCGTCCGATACATGGTCGCCACTCGAGAACCTTTTTCCCTAGCGGTTGCCGATTCTTCGAGCGATGTGATCTGCCCATTTCCACTTCAGTGTGCTAATTCTTCGAGCTATGTCGATTACAACCTTTCCTATGCGGATTTCTGTATTTCGGTTTGTATTTTGCAGAGAAAGAGAAGTACAGTTAACTAATAATTTAAGCTAAACTAATATCTTTTTCATAAATATTTAATATTCAGCAAAACGGGAGTATATTGGCTTCTTTGAATGTATAATAAGGAATATAAAAAGTGAATATAAGATAATGTTTACTTTTAAAGAGTAAATTGCTAAAAAGTTCTAACTGCGCATCGTAACCAAGAATGGCACACTTACACAAAACCTTAATTATAAAACTTTAAGGCAGTTGCAGCTGCCCAAAAAGCTACCATAAAAGTAGGAAACCTTTGTGAAATTTCTTGAGGTAAATTACCAACAAAATTGAATGAAGTTTGTAGTTTTTTTATAGAATCTACATACGTCATTCAAGATCCTATTTGCGGTCATAAATACGAATGGACCACATTAAAGCTATAATAAGTAGTTATATATAAGTGCTACAACGAAAGAACAAAAATATTATTCTATAGATTTTTGTCCTTAACGAATAATCACAATGTCGTGGATATAAAAAAAGCTATGTTACTTATTTATAGGTACGTAAATTGTAATAAGTATAAAGTATAGAAAATAGTAACACTATTCACTTTTAATATAACACACTACTTAATACTTAACACAACACCATTCAATACGTTCCAAATAGCAGAATTTTCCATATTTGATATATATATCCTTAATTCCTTACTAATATTATAAATGCGAAAGTTAGGATGTTTGTTTGTTTGTTACGCTTTCACGCTTAAACCACTGAACCGATTTCAAAAATTCTTTCACCAATGGAAAGCTATAATATCAGGGAGTAACATAGGCTATATTTCATCCCGGTATTCCCACGGGAACGAGAACTACGCCGCGGGTAAGGCGACTGAAACCGAAGCGAAGCGAGGGCGGGTTGCTAGTATTCTATATAGTAATTGTCACCGATTTCCCCCTCAATTCTGGATCTATTTTAAATTTATTATTTTTTTTAAATGAAAGGGGTAACTTGCTGGGTGTATTAAAAAAGTAGTGCCGGTGGTCCTTAAAAATGGGTTAGAGAAGGTATATATAGATATATAAATATATAAATATATATATATATATACATATGGTGGGTTTCATCGACGTTGTTTCATTGCACTAGGCCTAAAAAGGTAGACCCATTCTCTATTTACGTAACAAACTAGCAAGAGTTACTACTAGTTACTACTAGCTACTAGAGTGGTTACTATTCCAATCTTAAAGAAAAACACTGATAATACACATTATGCTTTATTATTGAACTTTATCAGTGACGAGACTAGAATTGTAAGTAAAAATATAGATTGGTAGAAAATTTACAAAAAAAAAAAATACAATTATGCAATATTGTATACCAAATAGGAAATTCGGTTGTATTACTATTTTTTATCTAAAAGAATTTCTATGAATATATACCAAGGACGTTTGTTAATTAGATATTCACGAATTGTAAGAGATAAGGCGCTGAAACTCTCAGCTGGGTCTCGCAGCATCTAAATTATTCAGTAAACGTATATCTCGGCTATCTCCTCAGACAAATCTCATACCGTAAAGGAAGATTAAATAGACATAAATTCGTATATTGTGTTTATATATATAAAAGCTATATCGCATGAATAAATATCTCATTTTGGAATACTAAGTTACAGGAAAAGTGTTGGGTATGTGAGGACATGCTGCGCCATTCTTATGCGTATTGATAAAAAGGTATGAAAATACTAGTGTAAACATCAGAAATGATTAGTTCTTATCCTTGCAACTAAATACAAAGATTTATTATGTACTAGCTTTTGACCGCGACTTCGTCCGCGTAGAAGTCATAATATGTGGCAGGGGCAATCACAGATAACTGTGTAGTGTGTTCAGGGTTCTACAGGCACAACGTGTTGTTCTTGATGGCAAGCTAGTGTCGTCGTAATCGTGATTGCCTGCATCAGCCAGCACCTTAGCGAGGTTGTCTCGATCAGACCAACTTTTTCTGGCACATTGTCATGAAGGCGCTCACTGGCGGAGAGGTGCTGTTGGCGGTGTATTTAGATGTCGTCAACTAATTTATTAGTTTAACAATCTGGTATATCAGGCAAGCGCTGTTATCAAGTGGTGCTTCTATACTTAAGCGGCTTATTCTAGGTTATTTGAAGCGGTGCAGTGGCCGCTACGCCTATTTTGTTCTGCTCCCAGCTGTGGTAGTTCGTGCGGGTGATTGTATGGTATATTACCGTGGACCTAGTAACTATACACCCGTCGGCACAGCAATCACTGTTAATTCGGTGCCACTCGATCGAGGACCAGATAAAATATTTGCGCTTAGAGTATTAAGCCCAAGTATTGTATCTGGTCCTCGATCAGTGGAACCGAATTAACCCAAAATGCTTTCAGGAGCATTTTTATCAAATTACTCCCCGGTTCGTTGACGCGGTGTAACATGTTGACGGCTGTACGCGAGACTGGTTCGGTCAATGGCCAGGGCCATACGGTACACCTGTGTGAGTTAGCTCTGACCACTTGTCTTACAACTTGTTTCTGGCATTCAAAGAAAGTCATGGTGCTTATGCTACACGCAGATACCGTACCATGTCGACCGAGGCAGCGTGCGCTTTGGCCGGAACCCTCCCCTGGAACTTAAATGTGGAAATACACGGAGCCCTCCCACAATTGTTTTTCCAGCTAAGATACAGCAGGCATACTTTCGAGATATGTTTTTTATTTAATAGTAGGGAATAGTAGGACCACACTGTTGACAGTTGTCTGTCTATAGCCACGGGCGGGTTCGTCCAGGGTATTATCATACTCTCGCAAAAAATCTCCGTCCGAGTAGTAGAAATTTGTTACTGTGCTTCCTTCGGTGTGTGAGAGAACCGGCAGTCCAACTTTCTGAGGGTGTTTGCGTCTGGTGGCTCTTAGTGATGTCTTTAATATCAACGAAATTTATTGCAGGCATTCACACTCTCTTAACTTTCTTCCCGGTAGGCAGCGGCCTAGCAAAGGTCCATGAGCGGTAGCAACACTTACCATCAGGTGTACTGTTCATTCGTTTGCCACCGTTTAAAATAAATAAAAAATCATACTCCCTTTACTTTCCTCGTGGCTGGCAGCGGCTTAGCTGTGGCTCTGGGATTGCAAAGGTCCATGAGCGGCAGGAACACTTACTATCATGTGTACTGTTTGCTCGTCTGCCACCATTTGCAATAAAAAAAAAGATCTGTGTTCCCGGGGTAGAGCAGCGCCGTGAATTCATCGCAAGTATCACTACCAAAGCTGCCGACCATCACTTAGACCATAGTCGATAGACCAAGAACTGCCGTATGACGTCGCCATTTTCTGTTTCGCAGTTATCTCGCGTAAGAACTCGGCAGAGCGAGTCAGGATGAAAAACTTCCAAGCTGACTCGTTCTATTGCTGTCGTGTCGGGTGGTGTCTAGCCCGAGTGCTTGCGCTTTACTATCTTTACGTGATAGAATCATACTCTCGACATGGCTGGCAAAAGTTCATGAGCAGTATCACTTACCATAAGGTGTGCTGCTTGCTCGTATGACAACAATGATCGCGTGCGGGTGATACCACGCCAACATAATTTGCTGCCTAGGGTCAAAAAAGGATGTTCGATTGACCATGCACAGCCTTCCTTTGTAGGGTTCCGTACCAAAAGGATAAAAATGGGACCTTATTACTAAGACTTTGCTGTCTGTCCGTCCGTCTATATCTCACCAGGTTGCACCTCAAGAACCGTGATATCTAGACAGTTGAAATTTTTACAAATTATGTATTTCTGTTGCCGCTATAACAAATAAACGCGATTTTTTTTGCTTTTTTTGCTCGATATCGATAATGGTAGGTAGGCACTTGAAATATTTTCAAAATACTCAGTTATATTTTTAATAATAAATAATAATAAAATTAAAATAATAATAAATAAGGAATATGAAATAAATATTTCACCCCCGTTAAATATTTATTTCTCTCATACAGAAACGTGATTTTTTGCCTAATTTTGCTCGATATCAGGTAACAGGTGAAGGTTAAAATATAAAATTTCTGTGGACTTTCGAAACACATCTCCTCTAATCTCCTCTCCGCTTTGATGGCTATCGAGCCTAATGATGGCGTTCTTTCTTTCAGATAAATTTGAGCCTTTGCTTAATACTTTGGGAGATTTTGGTACAATTTCATAAGACACGTCCCACTGTTGCTTTTTCATTAAGTTGGTTGACCATTTTACAAATTATCTTTGAACATAATTATATCTAGGTATCTGTTTACACCTATTATGCCAATCATCATACAGCCTATCGCCGTCCACTGTGGAACATAGACCCCCCTCATGCTTCACCATAAAGTGCAGTACTGTGGCACCTGCGTCCAACGACGCTAAAGGGTTGCCATGACTAGAGCTCATTTTTCTTCGCCTTATGAGGAATAATGACGTAGTCGCCACGTTTGGTAGGCGGGTTGGTTTTGCAGTGAGATATTATACATTTCCCCGGCGAGAGCTGCTGCCCACTCTTTTTCCTGTTTAATCTTTTTTTTAAATGACAACGCCTTCCACTAAGGGAATAATAATCCTCACATTGTGGGGGATTTTACAAACATATAATTCAACATCGCATCATCATCGCAGCCTAAGGGCTAGGACATATGAGTGTCCCACTGTTGGGCTCGGGCCTCCTCCACAATGGGAGGGAATTTAACCCACTATACCATGCTGGTCAGACATGTTGATATAGGGTTTCATTTCGAGTTTGCCTTCTCTTGCACAGATGGTATGTGCATATTATATCCCATAGTCGTCTTATACGATATCCACGGGCAAGATAGAGAATGGTGAATTGCGGAAAGAACATATAATTAACCGACACAAATTACATTCAGACTCAGAACAACAATTTGTGGATCGTACAAGGTGTTGTCTTGCATGCGATTCGAACCCGCGACACTAGCGCGGTACGTTGGTGTCTTAACCACTACGTCATCTGCGCAGTCTTTAGCCGCTTATTACGATTCTTATAGAGAAGCAATGATGGCGACAAATGTATTCTTATTTTTTACAAAGTTACATTTCATTAACTGTAAATGTAACTTTGCAATCGTATATATTTTTCTGAGTTTACAAAATTATTTATGCAGTTAGTGTATCTCGGAAACTGGATGACAATTATAATGTTTCATAATTTTTCCTTCATTTATACACTAAACACTAATTGTATTCTAAATTGGAAGCTTCTATGTCGGCTAGAAGTGCCACTTTAATATTGATGATCGGTCAGTCAGTGAGTGACAAAATTACGAAATTTTGACTAGTTATAATTCTTAAACTATTGGTTCAAATTGAATGAAATTTGAAATACACAGTTTTATTAACAACGAAGTTACAGGGGGTCGAAAATGGCCTGAATGGCTTCGAGAAAAGTATGTTACGGCAGTTTTTATCGACTTTTTTTTGCTCGACTTGGCGGGAGCACTGCCGTGCCCCCAGATTTTTTAGTTGCTCTTTTGTTTCTAGTGGCTGTAAATACAGTAAAAAACGATTACTGCCTCGTCAGTTCCGTATCATAAGAATTCAATATAGCCGCTCTTAGCGAGATTTCCCAGGATAATATCCTAGGACTCCGTTGTTTACCTCCATTATGGAATTTCGCCCTCAAAAAATATTCAAAACCACGATGAAGCTTGAATCTGGGCCTAGTAGATGGCAATACGCTGAAAATATGTGTGAAGAAATATGGGTGTCTTACTAATCTGTGTGTATACCTTCAACATTAAAAACGTGTACGTACATACATACATGCATTCACGCCTTTCCCATAGGGGTAGGCAGAGACCACTTTCTTCCACTTGCTACATTATTAACATACCACTTTCGCCTCCCCCACATTCATTAATCTTTTTACGCATGTTCTTCGGTTTAGGGTACTTGTAACCTTTGTTAAGAATAAGAACATTTTCGGATTGAATGTGGAACTTCGGCCTTGGTCCTCCCCTTCCAACATTTCCATTCACATTCGCTCTATAAATTCTGCTTATTAGTCTCCTTTCATTGACGTGGATATTCATTGGATGTAGGAAGCGTGGGTGACCCAAGAGGGAGGGATGCATCCTTCTCTGTGTGAATAAGGATATGCGTATGAAAACTGTGATTGCAGATATGACGGCTGATAGGAGACTATGGAAGGTAAGAGCATGTTGTGTCGACCCCATTTAACGTGAGATTAGGGCAGGCAAATGATGAGTCGCTTTTCTTCTACATACATCTACAAACACAGGTGTAACCCTAAATAAAGATCGCATGTGTATATACTTAGATTTACGAAATGTGTTCAAGTTGCAAATGCCCAATATCAGTAGCTCTATGTATATATATTCTGTCGCCATACAAGAATACCTTTTCTTATGTATATGCAACGATATAGCCAAGATAAAAATGGAACTCGACACACTTATCTCAAGGACCTCTTAGGTACTCGTACAATCAGTGCGAACCCTTCTCGCTGACAACAGAATTATTGTTTTCTGTCAAGCTCGTGTAATTTTTCTATGTTCTTGATATTTTTTTGTTGAAAGCGATAATGTATTTATATTACCTTGCCTTTTATATTTTTGATAACGTTATTTATTTCTTCATATTTATATCGATGTTAATTGACATATATCAATGTTAATTGCATAAAAATGTTCGTCACATTTATGACGGAATGAAAAGAATTTTGTATGAAAGTTTTACGTGTGAAGATCAAATATATAAATTTATAGGATAAATTCAAAGAAAATGGATGAATTAGCTCCATCCAGCATCCATGCAAAAGTTATAAAGAGAGTAATCCCAGAGATGAGAACTGATAGAAATGTGTGTAAAAAGATTTATTATGTTGACCCCAGATATTTGGAGAATTCTTATTCCTCAGAGAGTGACTAAGATATAGAGTATATCTATATTCCCCATTGTATCTTGAAATAATACATTTTTATGATCTGTATGATAATATTTAGTTATTCCATTTAACACATTTTCGCTATTTTTAATACGCTTTTATTAGCTTCCGATGTATCTATGTTAGTATGTAACGGAATCTCAGATTTTGACCCCCTTCCAAACCTCGGATTAACTCGAAATTTGGCATACTTATTAAGAACCGATGACAATTCAATATTTTAAACAGTTTGACCTGTTATCCTTACTAGGATAATCAGGATTAGCGATTTAAGAGTATTTTTTTAGTTTTTTTGAACTATTATATTTATTATTATCATCATCTTATTAGGCATTCGCTATTGAACACGATCATGCCCACGAAGAATGGTTTCATAATCGTTACACTTGTTAGAGGTCCAGTGAAGGGGTACGTATTTGGCACTTCTCTAGGATATAAGTGTACAACTAATGTAGTAGTGTATTAGAATTTGGATCTCGAGTATTGAATTTCTCTTTCCATACTTATAAAGACATTGGCGCACTTAATCGTACAGACATTAATGATGTTCTATAAATGCATTGATCACTAAATTTATATATTATAATGAATGTCTACGAAGCGTTTTTAGGTTAATTTGCATTTATAGTAGCATAATTTGGGTCAGCGAGTACAGGATTTCAAATAATGTTTACTCCTTTTATCTGTAAATCCCGGTTCAGTCATTACTGTTTTAACATTTTAAGAACACAATGGTTGCAAAATATGAAGAAATATTTTTTACAGAATTATTAATAAGACCTTGTATTATGTTTGTGTATAATAATATCTTGCGCTACAAGTTTATCGATTAAACGAAGGTAATTAAAATATTAACATTTTTAAAAGCAATTATCATATTCGACTAACTTCGACTTTTAACTATTAATATCAGGTTGACCGAGCTTCGCTCGGAATATTTTTGTTCTATTTTTGTCGAATTTATTTAGATATATATTAATAAAAAAAATAAAAATTAAATAATGACAAAAATATAATAAAGTACAAAAAGAAAATAATAATAACACCGAGATTCGATCCGACGCTGTTTGAATGCCAAAACAATACAAAAAGAAAACTGGACGACTTCACAACTGAACTATCGAAACTCTTTACGTTGACGGCGAAATTTGAATCCATATTCTATTGACATTTTATGTCATTGTATTGATTAGCTAAAAACACCAACAAAACAACATTTTCTATAAATAAAACCTAGCTAGATCGATTTATTGGCCTTGAAACCTCTAGGATGCCAAATTTCATCAAAATCGTTGGAGCCGTTTCCGAGATCCTGAATATATATATATATACAAGAATTGCTCGTTTAAAGATATAAGATCATCATCATCATCATCGCAGCCCACATACGTCCCACTGTTGGGGTCGGGCCTCCTCCACAATGGGAGGGAATTTGACCTACTATACCATGCTGGTCAGACATGTTGCTATAGGGTTCCATTTCGAGTTTTCCTTCTCTTGCACAAATGTTATGTGCACATTATATCCCATAGTCGTCTTATACGACATCCACGGGCAAGATAGGGAGTGGTGAATTGTATTCTTACTCCGTCACCACACGGACAAAGATATAAGATTATTTTATTATTAGTTAGATATGCGAGCAAAACGGCAATTAGTTGACACTGCACTGTCATGTGTTTTTAACCGACTTCAAAAAAAGGAGAAGGTTCTCAATCCGTTGGAATATTTTTGATGTGAAACATCTATAGGCGAGGGTGACCGTGATCATCGCGTGGCGTTTAACACCACGCCTCGCGGTCTTCTATTAATTAAGTATTAAATTTTTTTTTTTTGTGTGACTTAGTTGTTAGCCTCAGATGGCTGTGACAACTTTACCCGGACTGGTGGGTGAGCGCTGAGGGCTCTCAACCCGTAAGTATTAAATAAATATTTGGATGCATATACCTACATTTTTGTAACGAAACCATGGTGCGATTTAAAATTTTGTACAACGCCATCTAGTGAACTCAAAGTAAATTGTTACTTATAATGTATATTAATGAAAATAAATGTTTATTGAATAAAAATCATCATTTTTTGGAAAAAAATCGCGATATTTTATTAATACTTTATGCCTTAGTTTTATCGTATTAGTTCCTGTCGTAATCTAATGTTCTTTTATGCATATATACTTGTTTTATAAATTAATGTAAAATTCTCTAACTTAGTAATATAGGGGGGCGCGGCCGGAGCACCTCCTCGTGGTGCTCCCTGGTAACGTCCATTTGGACGTCATGCGTCTATTTGGACGGCCAAGATTCCGGCAGGGGGGGGGTCTCCGCGTGCGGCTCTGGTGGCAGAGCGCACGGCGGATCTGACCCGGGGCCAATGGGGCGGATGTGCCTCATGGCACTCCGTCGCCAGGGACGGTTGCGTCACGGCCCGGGGGCGTGACGGGTCGGTCGCTCGCGAGCGGCCAGACCCGGAAGGCCCAAACCGTAATCCTGAGCAGGGGGGTCAGGACCGGGGGTCTTCGGACCGCGGGGAAGAAAACCCCTATAAAAAATTACCCCAATCTTAAGTTTGGCCACTCGGCGAGGAGATGTATGACTGGTGGGTTAAGAAGCGCGTGAGCGTCCAGTCGTTAGAGTGGTAGTCAAGACAAGACTCAAAAACGTCCAAATAATGGCAGAAGTTAATACATGTAATACTTCACCAGAGGGTCCCGGCCAGGCCGGGGAATCCCTTGCTGTGCCGGTGCTTGCGCGCGACGTCCATTTGGAGTCGCGCCCAAGTCCCGGCACAGTCAGTCCCCAGTCGTATGGGTGGGGGACAACTACTGCCTCAGAAGCCGAGAGCCCGGCTCAACACCAAGTGGCTCAGGGGGGGAGGGGGAACGAGGAGGAGGTGCAGGTGCGGAAGAAGACCCGAAGGACAAAGCCGAGGCGTTCCGCCGCTGCACGAGCCCGCATTAGCGCCAATGCATCGAAGGCGTGGCGGGCGCGGATGAAGGCTGAAGCCATTGCCGCACGCGACGAGGGCGGCAGCATTGCTGCTGCAGGGCCGTCGCGGGACGGGGGTGGCGTTGCTGCCCAGCCGTCGGAAAAGGAGAGGATGGAGACCACTGCAGGGCCGCCGCGTGAGGAGAGCGGCAGCAGCAGCGGGTCCGAGCACGAGGGCGGCATTGCCGCAGAGCCGTGCATAAGGATAGCAGGCGAAAGCTCTGAGCTGTCGAGCGATGAGGGCGGCACTGCCGCAGAGCCGTCGCAGGATGAGGGCGGCAGTGCCGCAGGGCCATCCGAGGCATCGGAGATGGAGCTGACGGACGTGGGCGGAAGTGCCGCAGAGCCGTCCGCCGAGGAGAGCAGCACCCCTTGGGTGCTAGTCGGCCGGAGTAGGGACGAGGGCGGTGGATGCGCCACAGGTAGACATATGATAGGCGCGCCGTCAATTGAGGGTGCAGTTAGGCCGTCGTCGTTGCCGTCGTCGCCGTCGTCGTCGTCGTCGCCGAGGAAGAGGACGGAGGGGGCTGCAAAGGCGCCAGCTCCAGCCCCAAGTGCGAGGAAGAGGGAGGAGGCCCTCCCCCCGAGACCCTGGAAGCGCCCCCTGCAAGAGGGTGGCCGCTCCAACACCGACTCGGAGGGGAGTTCCATCATCATGCCTCCTCCCAAGGTCCCGACCATGCGCCGGGGACGCAGAGGCCGAGGATCGGCGGTGGTGGCGAGGCCGGGGACACCGGGTCCGGCTGGCCACGGTGGCGAGGTGGCGGCCCTTCAGGCCGCGAACGCCCGCCTTAGTGAGGAGGTCTCCGGCTTGCGGGAACGCAACCGCAAGCTGGAGACGGAGCTATCGGCGGTGCGACGGGAGAACCGCGGGTTGGCCAAGGAGATGGCCGACCTGCGGGCCCAGTTCGCGCGCCTGGCGCCGGCCGCGCCACCTGTGCCAGCCTCGCCACCGAAACGGGCTGCGCCGGGGAGGGCGGGCCCGTCGTCTGCGCCCGTGGCGCCGGCTGCGCCCGTCGCGGCTGCTGCGCCCGTCGCGGCTTCGGCGCTTCCTCCCCTCATCGTGGTCCCTCCGCCGGCTCGTGGCCGCGGCAGACCTCGGAGGGGGGAGGGGCCGCCGCCCGACGAGGTGCACGGCGTGTCGGAGTCGGCGGTACGCGTGATCCTAGCCCGAGTAGGGGTGATGGTGGATGCGCGTATCGCCGCCGTAGCGGCCAGGCTCCCGCCTGAGCCGCCCCTCCGACCGCCGCTCACCGCGGACAAGGCGAGGCGGCCGCAAGCGTCAGCTCCCACCCCGCTGCCCTGTCAGGGTGGCCGCGTGGTGAGCTACGTTGCGGCCGCGGCCGGGCCCAAGGGGGCCAAGAAGGCCGGCAAGGTGCCGGCTCCCGCCAAGGCCGGGCCGCGGCCGGCGCCAGCGGCTGCACCGCAGGCGCCGGCCAGCGCACCCGCGACCGCTCCTGCTGCGCTCAGCGCTGCTGCCAGGCTCGAACAGGGCTGGCAGGTGGCTGAGCGGAGCAGGAAGGCACGCGGCCAGAAGCGGAGAGCGGCGGCCAAGAGTGCCGCCGTGGCCGCCGCTCCCCAGGCGGGAGCCGGCAGAAAGGGGAAGAAAAGGTCGCGTAGGGGCCTCAAGTCGCCGAAGACGGCCGCGGTGGTCATCACCGTGCTGCCTGAGGCGGCTGAGAGGGGCCTCAACTATGAGGCCGTCCTAAAACGCGCCCGGCGGGAGCTGGACGTCTCCGGTATCGGGGGCGTCGAGGCGAGGACCCGCAAGGCCCGGACAGGGGCTCGAATACTCGAGTTCCCTGGGGCCGAGGGCGCGAAGACGGCCGATAGTTTGGCCACGATGTTGAGGGGGCTGTTCGGGCCGGAGGATGGTGTCCGAATCGCCAGGCCTGTCAAGTGCGCAGAGATGCGCCTGACGGGCTTGGACGATTCCGTGACGGTGGAGGACGTCCGGGAGGCCATTATGGCGCGTACCGGATGTGCCTCGGACACCGTCCGGATTGGCACCATCCGCACTGGTCCGGGCGGCGTCGGTGCTGCCTGGGTGCAGTGTCCGGTGGAGTCGGTCAAGCAATTGGCCGACTCAGGCAGGCTCCTCGTGGGCTGGAGCTCGGCGCGGGTAACCGTGCTAGAGCCCCGGCCCGCGAGGTGTTACAAATGCATGGCGGTCGGGCATACCCGACCGACATGCAAAAACTGCTTTGACTGCAGCGGGCTATGTTTCCGTTGCGGTCAGACCGGACACCAGGCGGCATCGTGCTCTGCGGTGCCCCACTGCCCCGCGTGTGCGGCAGGCAATAGGCCTGCCAAACACCGCATGGGCTCTGGGGACTGCAGACCCCCGGCATCGGCCCCGAAGGGGCGGGACGGCCCATCGACCGGGCCAGTCCCCGCTCCGAGCGCGGCCCGATCGCCCGTCAGCGCGGAGGAGGTGACGATGGATACGGACCGTTAATGGACCCCGTATCCATTCGTCTCCTCCAGGCCAACCTCAACCACACCGCCGGTGCGCAGGACGTGTTCCTGCAAGCCATGGCGGAGTGGTTGATAGGAGTAGCCGTAGCCGCGGAGCCGTACGTGGTGCCCGACCGGCCTAACTGGTTGGGTAGCACCGATGGCACCGTGGCAATCGTCGCCTCCACGTCGTGGCCTTCGTCGCCTCTGACCCTTAGGGACAGGGGCGTCGGATACGTCGCGGCGGACTGGGGGGAGATTACGCTCCTCGGAGTTTATCTCTCCCCTAACTGGAGTGTGACCGATTTCGAGGCCTCCCTCACCATCATGGAGGCCTCGTTACGGCGAATGGCATCGCGCCAGGTCTTCGTCTTGGGGGACTTCAACGCCAAGTCCGTGGCGTGGGGGTCTCCCCGGACGAACGACCGAGGACGGGCGATCGAGGAGTGGGCGGCGGCACTGGGCCTCTGTTTGCTGAACAGGGGCTCGGTGCATACGTGCGTGCGACAACGGGGCGGGTCGATAGTGGACCTTTCGTTCGCTAGCCCCGAGGTCGCCGCACGCGTGGGGAGCTGGCGCGTCGTGGAGGAGGTGGAGACCTTGTCGGACCACCGGTATATCCGGATGGAGGTCTCCCCGGTAATCCCGACGCCCAGCAGGGGTCACGGGGCGGATGGACGTCCTGCGTTCCCGCGATGGGCTGTGGGTCGCTTAGACCGGGACCAGCTGGCGGAGACAGCCATCGTTTACTCGTGGCTGTCCTCTGCCAACCAGTCGGACGGGGTGGACGCCGAGGCTGGCCGCATCCGCAGTGCGTTGACGCAGATCTGCGATGCGGCCATGCCCCGGGTACGGCGTCCGCCCCCGAGGAGGGCGGTCCACTGGTGGTCCCGGGAGCTGGCGGATCTCCGGGCCGCGTGCATTCGCGCCCGGAGGGCCTACACCCGCAGCCGGCGGCGGCAACGCGACGCGGAGCGGGAGGCCTTGCTGTATGAGGGCTACCGCAATGCGCGGTCGGCCTTCAGGCTGGCCGTCCGCTCCGCCAAGGACGTCAGTCGGCAGGAGATGCTGGACGGTCTCGATCGTGACCCCTGGGGACGCCCCTATCGCGCGGTGCTGAATAAGCTCCGCGCGCGGGGCCTTCCCCTCACCGAGACTCTCCAGCCCAGCCTTCTCACCCGGGTCGTCGAGGACCTGTTCCCGCGGCGGGCGGAACACACGCCCCCGGTCATGGCTCCGCCAGACACTGACCGGGAGGCCGACGACGACAGTGTTCCGCCCATCACGGAACCCGAGATGGGAGTGGCGGTGGCGCGCATGTGCGCAAAGTCCACCGCCCCCGGGCCCGACGGTGTTTCAAACCGCGTGTTGGGCCTGATCCTCGACCACCTGGGTCCCCGCCTCAGGGAGCTGTTCGACGCGTGTTTAGCGTCCGGACGGTTCCCTGGGTGCTGGAAGGAGGGAAGGCTGGTGCTCCTGCCGAAGCCGGGACGGTCTCCGGGGTCGCCTTCGGCCTACAGGCCTATCGTGCTGCTCGATGACACGGGCAAGCTACTGGAGAGGGTGGTAGCTGCCCGCATCGAGCGGCACCTCGTCGGCACGGGGCCCGATCTGTCGGACGCCCAGTTTGGGTTTAGGAGGGGTCGTTCGACGATCGCGGCTCTGTTGCGCCTGAGGGCCGTGGCGACTGAGGCCGTCACCGGTGGGGGAGTGCTGTTGGCGGTGTCCCTAGACATCGCCAACGCATTCAATAGTCTGCCATTCAGCTGCATCAGGGAGGCGCTCCGGTATCACGGAGTGCCAGCTTACCTGAGGCGGCTAGTGGCAGACTATTTGGTGGGGCGCAGCGTCCTCTGTACCAACCGAGCAGGGGACGTTGTGCGAACGCCCATGACGTGCGGTGTCCCACAGGGGTCGGTCCTCGGACCCACCCTGTGGAACATCGGCTACGACTGGGCGTTGCGGGGGAGCCTCCCGCCCGGGCTGGGCGTGATTTGTTACGCCGACGACACGCTCGTCACAGCCCGCAGTGGGACGCTAGAAGAGGCGGTAAGCCTGGCGACCTATGGCACCGAAGAGGTCGTCAGGCGGATCGAGGCGCTGGGGTTGAGGGTCGCCCTGGACAAGACGGAGGCCCTCTTGTTCCATGGGCGCCTTATGAGCCCTCCCATCGGCGTCTCGATCACCGTCCGATCGGTTGACATCAGCATCCGGGCCCATATGAGGTACTTGGGCCTGGTGCTCGACGGGCAATGGTGGTTCCGGGAGCATTTCCGCAGGCTCGCTCCGCGGCTCGTCGGCGCGGCGTCCGCCCTATCGTGGCTAATGCCGAACGTGGGCGGACCGAGCGCTACGTGCCGACGGCTGTACACGGGGGTCATCCGGTCGATGGCCCTGTACGGCGCACCGGTGTGGGCGGGGTCCTTGACCGTCCGACTTAGGGCCCTTCTGTGGCGACCACAGAGGGTCATGGCGGTCAGGGCCATCCGCGGATACCGCACGGTTGCGACGGAGGCAGCGTGCCTATTGGCCGGGACTCCCCCGTGGGACCTGGAGGCGGAAATGCTCGCCGAGTTGTATCGGCGGGTGTCGGGGGTGCGCGGGGAGGGCGGTGTGATCTCGCTAAGGGATCTCACCGCCTGGCGCGTCGACGCCCGCCGAGACGTCATTGCCCGTTGGGCAGTCCGGCTGGAGAGGCCTCGGTTCGGGGTGCGAACCGTGGAGGCCTTCCGGCCGGTGCTGATGCAGTGGTTGGAAAGGCGGCACGGGGTGCTCTCCTTCCGACTAGTGCAGGTGTTGACGGGGCACGGGAGCTTCGCCAAATACCTGCACAGGGTCGTGAGGAGGGAGAGTACACCGTCCTGCCACCACTGCGATTGCGACGAGGACACGGCGCGCCACACGCTCGAGGCCTGCGCGGCTTGGGCAGTGCAGCGCCGTGAACTCGTCGCAATCATCGGTGCCGACCTGACGCTGCCGGCCATCGCTAGGGCGATGGTCGACAGCGTCAGGAACTGGGACGCGGTCGCAGCCTTCTGCGAGACAGTGATCTCGCAGAAGGAGGCGGCGGATCGTCTGCGCGTGGAGCGCAGCCTCGATGAGGAGATCCGCCGCCGGCGACTGGGGCGGCGCAGGCGCAACTATCTGCGCCTCATGCCGCCCTAGCCGAGGCCGCGGGTGACGTGACCGGGGATTAGTCCGTCACCCGCCGAGAGGCCGACCGCGTGAGGAAAGACCGACGTCCTCCTCGAGGGGGGGACGTCGGTCGATGGGAGGGTACCCCAATAGGGGGTATTCCGTCGGGCCGACCACTGACGACAAGTTAACGCTGCTCCAGTGGTCGGCCCAACGACGAAGGCGACGTGGTTTTTGGGTGGGTCGCGGGAGTTGCGTGCTTAAGCCCCTCTGTCGCCCCGGACGGAGTGGTGCGGAGGCGCGCCGACCGCGGCCCACCCACAAAAAAAAAAAAAAAAAAAAAAAACTTAGTAATATAAATATACCAGTAGGTATGGTATTTAGTTTCCTTTCAGCTACGAAACCCATTTTTTTTATAGGCTTTTATTAGTTTCTGGTGTATATATATTTATTTCTTTGTATATTACTGACTTCATAGGAATTGAATTTTGACTCACTTTAAACAGTCAAATTTCATTTAAAAGTTGAAAATTTAAGGAGGACCAATGACGTTAAAATTATTTAGATAGTTTGTCTTATTATCATTACAGGATTAAAAATTTCTTTATAAAATATATTGAAGCTGAGAGTTGGTCGTTAGCTCGATAAATGCCGCCATTTCTGTTTCCTAAATCACACTCTTCGTGCGGAAAGAATGTCTGTGAACGGATTTCGGATCTTTTATTAGCTTCAGCTGTATATTTATTTGTTTGTATGTCACCAACTCCTTAAGAATTGGATTTTGACTCACTTTAAACAGCTTGTCTTATTGTCATATCGGGATTAGAGAGTTCTTTATAAAATATATTGTAGCTTAGAGTTGGTCGTTTGCTCGATAGATGGCGCTATTTCTGGTTTATAAATCGCAAATTATTTCAAGCCACGTTTTAGAAGGTTCATTTCGTTTGTACTAAATGACGTTACCATAAATATGAGTCGTAAAGTAAATTTTAAAATGGATAATTTATTCGATACGATACTACCAAAAAGTACTTATTGACTAAAATATCGAAATCCAAATGTATCGGTATCGAAAGAAAAGTACTCGTTACCTAAAGATAAAGTAAATAAAAGTACTCGATACTTTAAACAGTACGTTACTTATCTTTCGATACTATTCATGAGTTTAGTATCGATACTTTATATTCGATACCGTGTCTCTACTCGTACAAAATAGTTTCGATGTTTCACATCTGTCAGGCGTCCTGGGCGACAGCTCACTTTTTTTTTATTTATTTTATGTATGTTCACCGATTACTCAAAGACGCCTGGACCGATTTGCAAAATTCTTTTTTGTTTGATAGAGTATACTTCCCAGGTGGTCCCATAGTCATCAGGTCAGGATCTGATGATGGTATCCTTGAGAAATTGGTGGAATACTTAAAATTTTATAGGCAATTTTAACGTTTTTCTTATACTTCGTAAAGCTATTTAGGTATTTGCGCCTGGTAGTCATCATCTCGTTGCTAAGCTGATGATGGAAGATACAATTCCTTAACGATAAAGAGATAGGGGTAGATGGCTTCCGTTGTTGCAACAATACGTTTACTTTAACGAGGATGATTACACGGGAAACCTTGTGATGATTTCTTTTTTGTTGAAAAGTAGATATTTCAAAGGTGGTTCCATGATAAGGAAACCAGAGTTTGATGATGGCAGACCAGAGAAATCAAGGGGAACTTTCAAACATCGTAGGGGCGACTAGTGCGTTTGTAAGTTTTTTCATTATGTATGTTATTAAAGCACTATAATTTAATAAAGGTCTTTTTTTTTTGGGTGGTTTACGCTCGGCGCACTCCTCGCACTGCTCTGTCCGGGGCGACAGAGGGGTGTAAGCACGCACACCCGTAACCCACCCGCGACACGTCGCCTTCGTCGTTAGGCCGACCACCGGAGCAGGGTGACTTGACGTCAGTGATCGGAGGACCGTGCCCGCGTGCAGTCTCTCCTCCCGCACACGGTCGGCTGCCTCCTTCGGCGAGATGACAGCCTCGCAGAAGGCGGAAACAGCGTCCCAGTTCCTGACACTAGCGACCATCTTCCATTTAATAAAGGTCTAGAATATATTTGATGATGGAGCCAATATACAGTCCCAGGAACTCTTCAACGATTCAGCTACCTTATGTTTGAGCTTGATTAACCTGTATTGACAAGAACTTTACATCTATATAGGTTATTACTGTCATTAGGGGTCCGATGATGAAAACGAAGGACAGTTTAGGGAACTTCTCAACGGTTTAAAGTATCTACCTTGTGCTTGGACGTAATTCATTTATATTGATGAGAACTTTGCACCCATATGGATTATAATGAAGGTCTGCAGTAGATCTGTGATGGAGACCATAGACAGTTGGAGGAATGCCTCAACGATTTACAGCGTTGAATGAATCAAACTGAGCTGGTGAGCACGAGTTTCTTCGATTTCATTTGATAATCGCTCACGAATCAAAGAAAAGCAATGGTCACGATTTTCTTGACTTTCGTTAGTTAATCTATTTGATATATAAGCTCTCATAGCCGACAATCTATTTTTGCGCTTCTGAGTGAAACGCCAGTTTTATTTATTCTCTTCTTATTAGCTTTTACTTAATTTTGTCTAATCGTTTTCGTCTATCATTTTCCGTCTCAAATAACCGACGCGACCTCATTCGAGAAGCACCCTTACTCGGTCTACCCATCACTTAAAATCATAAAATAAAATAATATTTAATAAAAAATAAACCGACTTCAAACAGTAAACTAAAAAGCAAAAAATGAATTTACTTCGCACAAAGTCATATGTATTTTCATTTAGTTAAATAGAAATGAATAATAACAATTATTTTATAATTATGAAGTCGGTGCCAAGTAACTGTTCCACGCGGACGAAGTTGCGGGCATAAACTAATATATATACAACATCACTTGTCGTCTTTTACAACTCCACGGACCACCAACCACGGACAAGATAGGGAGTGGTGAATTGCATTCTTACTCCGTCACCATACGGAAAGGTTACTATTGAGTCTCTAATACTAAAAGAATTCTTTACAGGCTTATACTTTACAAGCTTATACTTGCCAGTGTGTGGACAGGCTTCTTTTATGAGTGTTCATATTTAATTTCACCTGGGTGTGAATTGATTTATCGATATCCGGTTCTGCTATCTCTTTAATGGCGTCACTTGTACATCCATATAGCTAAACAGAATTTGACATACATTCTATCTACATTCTACTGAAATATTTGTATACTAGCTTTTGCCTGCGACTTCGTCCACGTAGAAGTCATAATATGTGGCAAGGGCAATCACAGATAACTGTGTAGTGTGTTCAGGGTTCTACAGGCACAACGTGTTGCTCTTGATGGCAAGCTAGTGTAGAGAATCGTGATTGCCTGCATCAGCCGGCACCTTAGCGAGGTTGTCTCGATCAGACCAACTTTTTCTGGCACATTGTCATTAAAGCGCTCACTGGCGGAGAGGTGTTGTTGGCGGTGTATTTAGATGTTGTCAAGTCATTTAATAGTTTGCCAATCTGGTATATAAGGAAGGTGCTATTATCAGGAGGTGCTTCTATACTTAAGCGGCTGATTCCAGATTATTTGAAGCGGTGCAGTGGCCGCTGCGTGAAGCGCGCAGAGGACTTTGTGCTAACGCCTATTTAGTTCTGCTCCCAGCTGTGGTAGTTCGTGCGGGTGATTGTATGGTATATTAGCTGAAACTGGACTTACTTCAGTTTGCACTCAATTTAAATAAGCGTTACCTTTGGCCATACTTGGTATCGAAGTGGTGATTCAATGAGTCACGCTGCCGCTTAGAGTAGGTCTATATAAAACGAATGATTTACTTTTTCATAGACCTCGTAACTATACACCCGTCGGCACAGCAATCACTGTTAATTCGGTGCCACTCGATCGAGGACCAGATAAAATATTTGGGCTTAGAGTATTAATGCCAAGTATTCTATCTGGTCCTCGATCAGTGGAACCGAATTAACCCAAAATGCTTTCAGGAGCATCTTTATCAAATTACTCCCCGGCTCGTTGACGCGGTGTAACATGTTGACGGCTGTACGCGATACTGGTTCGATCAATGGCCCTGTACAGTGCATCTGTGTGGGTTAGCTCTGACTGGCTGTTAGAACTTTTTTCTGGCATTCGAGGAAAGTCATGGTGCTTAGGGCTACACGCAGATACCGTACCATGTCGACCGAGGCAGTGTGCGCTTTGGCCGGAACCCTCCCCTGGGACTTAAATGTGGAAATACACGGAGTCCTCCCACAATTGTTTTTCCAGCTAAGATACAGTAGGCATACTTTTGAGATATGTTTTTTTATTTAATAGTAGGGAATAGTAGGACCACACTGTTGACAATTGTCTGTCTACAGCCACGGGCGAGTCTGTCCGTGGTATTATCATACTCTCGCAAAAAATCTACGTCCGAGTAGTAGCAATTTGTTACTGTGCTTCCTTCGGTGTGTGAGAGAATCGGCAGTGCAACTTTCTGAGGGTGTTTGCGTCTGGTGGCTTTTAGTGATGTCTTTAATATCACCGAAATTTATTGCAGTTATTCACACTCCCTTAACTTTCTTCCCGGTAGGCAGCGGCCTAGCCAAGGTCCATGAGTGGCAACAACACTTCCATATCAGGTGTACTGTTCGTTCGTTTGCCACCGTTTCCAATAAAAAAAAATCACACTCCCTTTACTTTCTTCGTGGCTGGCAGCGGCTTAGCTGTGGCTCTGGTATTGCAAAGGTCCATGAGCGGCAGGAACACTTACTATCATGTGTACTGTTTGCTCGTCTGCCACCATTTGCAATAAAAAAAAGATCTGTGTTCCCGGGGTAGAGCAGCGCCGTGAATTCATCGCAAGTATCACTACCAAAGATGCCGACCATCACTTAGACCATAGTCGATAGACCAAGAACTGCCGTATGACGTCGCCATTTTCTATTTCGCAGTTATCTCGCGTAAGAACTCGGCAGAGCGAGTCAGGGAGAAAAACTTTCAAGCTGACTCGTTCCATTGCTGTCGTGTCGGGTGGTGTCTAGCCCTAGGGCTTGCGCTTTACTATCTTTACGTGATAGAATCATACTCTCGACATGGCTGGCAAAAGTTCATGAGCAGTATTATTTACCATAAGGTGTGCTGCTTGCTCGTATGACAACAATGACCGCGCGCGGGCGATACCACGACAACATAATTTGCTGCCTGGGGTCAAAAAAGAGTGTTCAAGTGACCCTGCACAGCCTGCCTTTGTAGGGTTCTGTACCAAAAGGATAAAAATGGGACCATATTCTAAGACTTTGCTGTCTGTCCGTCCGTCTATATCTCACCAGGTTGCATCTCAAGAACCGCGATAGCTAGACAGTTGAAATTTTTACAAATTATGTATTTCTGTTGCCGCTATAACAACAAACGCGATTTTTTTTTTGCTCTTTTTTGCTGGATATCGTTAATGGTAGGTAGGGTAGGTAGGCACTTGAAATATTTACAAAATACTCAGTTATATTTTTAATAAAAAATAATAATAAATAAGGAATATAAAATAAATATTTAACGGGGTCTCTCATACAAAAACGTGATTTTTTGCCTAATTTTGCTCGATATCAGGTAACAGGTGAAGGTTAAAATATAAAATTTTTGTGTAACAACTGTTGTTTACCTAGTCAATGGTAGGAAACTCTTCGTGCGCGAGTCCGACTCACACTTGGCCGATTTTTATTAGTTATTCTACAAATTATGAATTTCCCGTTACACCCTCCACTGAGAAACCTTACAAACATATAAGTGACAGACATAAATTAGACTCAGTTTACCTAGACTACCCAGCAACATTTTGTCGATCACATAAAAAATTGTCCGGCGTTGGAATTGAACCCGTGACACTGGCATGGTAATTTGTTATCTTAACCACTATGCTATCAGCCACTATGTGCAGTTAATTAATCATAGAGGTGGTATGAATTTAATACTTGTGTATTAGAGTGAAAATATCAAAGCATAATTCATCCCCTATTTTACACCATTAAAAAGGATATATCTTCGGCGGGGTGGATTTTCAGAATAAATTTCATTTATAATGAATCTTTTTATATTGATTTTCAATTAAGTAGGTTGTGTACTAAACTGTATAAGTTACTACAGTTTTTCGCCAATCCCATGGGAACTCTTTAATTTTCCGGGATTAAAAATATCCTAAATGTTGCCCGGGGATGTAAGGTACCACCATGCAAAATTTTAATTAAATCGGTCCAATAACTTCGGAGATTAGCCCCTACAAACAGATAAACAGACAAACAGACAGAGAAACAAAAAAATTTAAAACAATCTGGATGTGTTCTATTTCACTTCTAACACCCCCTGACTCGGTTTTTAGCGTTTTTTTTCAATGTACAGAATTTCGACCTCTGCAATTTTATTATATGTATAGATAATGTAGCAAAATATGTTTAAAGTTTAAATTATGTATAGAAATCTAGTACATTTCTATAAATATGAAATATATTATATATATTCTATGAAAGGACGGCGCGCTGGCCCATAACCCACCCGTACCCACGTCACCTCGTTGTTGGGCCGACCACCGGAGCAGATGTGACTAGTCATCAGTGGTCGGCCCGACGGAATACCCTTTCGGGTAACCTCTTACCTCTCGACATACTGGGACGTCGGTCGCCATCGCGCGGTCAGCCTCTCTGCGGGTGACGGACAATTCCCCGGTCCGATCACCCGCGGCCTCGGCTAGGGCGGCATTAGGCGCAGATACTCGCGCAGAGCTCCTATTCGCCGCCCGATTCGCCGGCGGCGGAACGTGTCGCCGAATAGGAGCTCTACTCACACACGATCCGCAGCCTCCTTCCGTGAGATAACGGCCTCACAGAAGGCGGCGACCGCGTCCCAGTTCCTGACGCTGACGAGCATCTCCCTGGCGATGGTCGGCAGCGCCAGGTCGGCACCGATAATTGCGATGAGTTCACGGCGATCCCCCTCCCATGCAGCACACTCCTCGAGCGTGTGCTGCGCCGTGTCCTCGTCGCAACTGCAGTGGTGGCAGGACGGTGTGCTCTCCCTCCTGACAATCTTGTGCAGGTACTTCCCGAAGCAACCGTGCCCCGTCAGCACCTGCACCAGTCGGAAGGAAAGCACCCCGTGCGTCCGCTCCAACCACTCCATCAGCACCGGCCGGAGAGCTTCGACGGTCCTGACACCGTACCGAGGACTCTCCAGCCGGACTGCCCAACGGGCAATGACTCCACGGCGGGCGTCGACCCGCCAGGCGGTGATCTCCTGCAGGGAGACCATACCGCCGCGGGCGCGCGTCTCCGACACCCGCCGATAAATGTCGGCGAGCATCTCCGCCTCCAGATCCCACGGGGGAGTTCCGGCCAGGAGGCACGCTGCCTCTGTCGCCACCGTGCGGTAACCCCGTATGGCCCTGATCGCCATGAACCTCTGTGGTCGCCACAGGAGGGCTCTAAGACGGACGGTCAGGGACCCCGCCCACACCGGTGCGCCATACAGGGCCATCGACCGGATCACTCCCACGTACAGCTGTCGGCACGTAGCACTGGGTCCGCCCACATTCGGCATCAGCCGCGAAAGGGCGGACGCCGCGCCGACAAGCCGGGGAACAAGTCGATGGAGATGCTCCCGGAACCAAAAATGCCCGTCGAGCACCAGGCCCAAGTACTTCATGTGGGCCTGGATGCTGATGGTGACCGACTTCACGGTGATCGAAGCGCCGACGGGAGGCCCGGCGGTACGGAGGCCATGGAACAAAAGGGCCTCCGTCTTTTCCAGGGCTACCCTCAGCCCCAGCGCTTCGATCCGCCTGACAATCTCCTCGGTGCCGAGAGTTGCCAGGCGTGCCGCCTCCTCTAGCGTCCCACCCCGGGCTGTGACGAGTGTATCGTCGGCGTAGCAAATTACGCCCAGCCCGGGTGGGAGGCTTCCTCTCAACGCCCAGTCGTAGCCGATGTTCCACAGGGTCGGACCCAGAACCGACCCCTGCGGGACACCGCACGTCATGGGCGTTCCGCGATTTCATCCTGATAAACCTTTCGATGGAAATATGTAGGAATAAGCGGTATTAGTAGGTGTACTGCTTCTTATTACGCGGTTACAAAACATGAAGATTATAATAACAAATACAATTTAGGTTATAAAAATGTGAAAGGTGGTTTGTGTTAACAATGTATCCTGTTTCTTGCAGCCGTTGTACAATCGGCTTATTATGAATGCTTTTTTTTTAAATTTAATTTTATTTAGGGACTTTTGTACACATGTACATATCAGTCCCATCGTAACTCTCACAATACTTACTTACTAATTAGTACTAAGCAATATACATTTATATACAGATTTATACAACAATGCCGCTTTTCTTGACATCGGTGATGTTAAAATCTTATAGTACATGCCAATATCATTTCTATTTAGTCTTAAAAGTGTAATAATTCTCTCTCTATCCAACTCATACTGAACACACTCCTCCATTTTGAATGCTAATTAATAGTTTGGCGATTATTCTCGTTAGGCTAGCATATAAACCGTATGTATAAATACTAGTTTTGAGGGATATGCGCTTATTAATTATTTTTATCTCTTCGAGAGGCTTAAAAGGTACTACTAGTCTTAATTCTATAGCTACCACTACTCCATACTATTGACAGTTGTCTGTCTATAATAGCAGGCCGGTCTGTCCGGGGCAGTAACACACTCTCGCAGAAAATCGACGTCTGAGTAGTAGCACTTTTGTTACTGCACTTCGTTCGGTGAGTAAGAGAGCCGGAAGCCCAACTTTCTGAGGGTGTTTGCGTGTGGTGGGTTTTGGCGATGCTTTTAGTTTCACCGAACCTCATTGCATGTATTCACACTCCCTTTACTTTCTTCATGGTAGGTAGCGACCTAACAAATGTCCATGAGCGGCAGCAACACTTAACATCAGGTGTACTGCTTGCGCGTTTGCCACCGTTTGCAATTAAAAATAAATAAAATAAGGCACAACTTGGGAAAGGTCAATCGCCAATACAGTCAATGCTTGGCATACGTCGAGCTTTGAAGCACCACATCTAATCGCCATGATTACGAATTCCTTATTAAGCGCGTTTTCGACGACAAACATGCTATGGAATGTAACGTATCACTGTTTCTAATTACATCAGGTTATAGAAAATTGGGCAGCGTTCGGGAATCTTAAGACGATCTTCTCGTCCAACATATCTCAGTGTCTAAAAACATAGGTCTACGATCAGTGTGTGTTACCAGTGATGACTTACGGCACGGAAACATGGTCCACTGTAGGCCTTATAACGAGGCTCGAAGTCGCTCAGCGTGCTATGGAGTGGGCTGTGCTCGTGATTTCGAGACCGCAATACCGCGACCTGCAAGATAGAATCTGAAATACGGAAATCCGCAGACCAACGGGTGTAACCGACATAGCACGAAGAATTAGCACGATGAAGTGGCAATGGGTAGGCCACATCGCTCGACGAATCGACAACCGCTGGGGAAGAAAGGTTCTCGAGTGGCGACCACGTATCATAGCAGTGTAGGATGCCCCCCATTAGGTGGACCGACGACCTGGTAAAAGTTGCTGGGCGTCGTTGGATGCAGGGGGCATAGAACCGCACTTTGTGGCGTAATATGAGGGAGGCCTACGTTCAGCAGTGGACGGCGATAGGTTGAAATGATGATGATGATAGCAAATGTGATGGTCATAACAGACCGTGGACAGCCATCGCAAATCGGATGTTAAGTTATATATATTTATACTATTTTTAAGAATGTATTATAAGTTTAAATATTAAAAACGAAGCCAGTTTAAGATTATATATGTAGAATCTGTATATACATATATAAAAGAGAAAGTGTTTGGGTATGTTCCATATAGGCTCCGAAACGGCTAGACCGATTTCAATGAAACTTACAGGGAATCTCCAGATTGACCTGGCGAGTAATCCTGTAAAGTTTGGTGACGATCGGAGCACTCCTCTTTTTGAACTGTCAAATGATGTGAGTTTATTGTTTAAATAAAATAAAGCAAAATCTAGCCCGGCGAAGCGGGCTGGGTACGCTAGTATAAAATAACATTTTAAAAGAAACTGTTCGATATCTATCGAATGACGATATTGGAAGCGATAATTCCATTACATCCATTTCCTTTTTATTTTTACCCGATATCTCATCACGTTGAAGGATTTACTGATTGCATTTTTGCTGTGCAAAGAAAATCTGTGAACTCTATCTACAGTCAGTTTGTTAGAACTTCTCGTAGTTTGATTTGATAGCTTGCAGTTAAGACAAATTCAATCCTACAAAATAGTATGAAAATGAATTAAGTCTGAAATGAACAAATTATAATTTCTGTGGTTAATACAAAACTGTTCATGTTCAAAGTTCTTCTTCTAACTTAACAGAATCATCATCATCATTTTAGCTCATATACGTCAATGGTATCGTAAAAATCGTATACTTTAATACGTAAATATGTATAACTACCAACTCATCTATAGAGGAAAGGATACTCATGCTCGACAGTGGCACATATATACACCGAGAAGGAAAAGATGAAAAAAGAAGATGCCTTGCTTCCATTATATGGCTGGCCTTGAACGTCAAGGACCAACCTTGGTAGCAGTGGTCAGTACGATCGGTTATGAAATCACGCCCTACCCTTGCGCCGTTCCGGATGGAATGGACAACGTGTTTATCTACTGACCATTGCGCGCTGAAATAAAATTGTTGAGTGTTCTTTGTGGCCGTTGATTGTATGATTGTAAGTTTCCTAACGGATTAAGGATTTATTCCTTATACTTAAGGACACATTTCCTTAATTCATCTCGGCCTATATATGTCCCACGGTTGGGCTCAGGCCTCCTCCGTAATGGGAGGGGAATTGACCTACTATTCCACGCTTGGCAGACGTGTTGTAATAGGGTTTTGTTTCGAGTCTTACTTCTCTTGCACAGATGTTATATGCTTATTATATCCCTTAGTCGTATTTTACGACATCCACAGGTAAGATAGGGAATGGTGAATTGTACTCTTACTCCGTCACCACACTAAATTTTTCGTAATACGAAGTATTATTTATTAAAAGAGAATGGACTTGAGAATTTACAGAAAGTCATCATCATCATCTTGCTCTTATCCCAATTCCTTGGGGTCGACGCAATATGTCATCTGTTTTGACATATTGCAAAAAGTTTCGGCAATGACTTTTATGACCGGCCGCCTGCCTGACGTCAACCCTCCTTGGGAATGTAATCGTTGACCCAAATGGTACCAGATGGAGTTGGTCCGGGTCAATCTAGGGCTCTTAGTCGTCTTTTACGACACCCACGAGCAAAGCAAGGGTAGTATTCGATGCCGCTACCATACAGCAAATCTTTATTTACAGAAAGTATTATTTGCAATTACAGTATAATGAATACTTTTGTTCTTGTTATCTTGAGCGTAAAGTCAAAAGCGAGTTATATGTATTTGCAATAGTAATAGGAAAATGGAAACTTCCTCCAACTAAACGCTGGGGAAATCTAAGATTGTATTCAAATAACATATCTAGACTTTGTAGTTATATTTGTCTTATCTACACATACAGTTCTTTATATAGTTTATTGTTTTGTAATGTATACTGCAATTTAAACTTACGGAATAAACTAGTTAGAAATGAAAGCACAAACATATAGTAATGTGTAGAGAGATAAAGTCAGACTGACTCATCAGTCAGTTCAGTAGATAATGATTAGTCTTAAGATAAAGTTGTTCTAATAAATTAGAACTACGCCAGCCTATAACAAACGTTATTGTTTGTTTGCGAAACAATGAATGTAAAAATACGTTAAGATGTTAGGTACTTACGTTATTTATTCATCTAAATTTATTATTCGTAATTGTATTTTGATCGGAATTTTACTCTAGCCAGATACGATACAATAGCCTTAGTTGCAGAAACTCTCGAGAGATTGAATTACATTAACAAAGAGTATTATATTATAGGTATCTATCCATTTGTCATTTTTTTGGCGACAGACTATATAGGGGCGATAGGATAGGCATGCTCCACCTAATCTGTTCGTGGCGATAACTCCACTACCTATCATGCACGTACCTCAGTATGTACGTACCTCACTATGTACCTACCTCTCTGCGCCATGTGAGCGGGTCATCGGTAAGTGTTCCATTTATTTTTTCACGTGGGCAAATAGAATTTTTACGCATGTCCACCTTTGATAGATGGGATATGCTGGGCTCAACGTCGATTTTTTATCAGCACCACTATCAGCTAAAAACCACACGTTGTTCTTATCCCTCGGCTACGACGAAGTCATGGGACCGTTTTCATATGCACCACAAATCAGAACGCGGTCTATGGTGGCATGTATCCAATCGATGCACATTGTTGAATACTGGAATACTGTCGGATCTCCAAAGGGGAAATATATCGCGATCGCCACACTTAGCACGTGAGTTAGCGATTGTAGATGATGTTATAGTTGGCATAAGTAAGCAATTTTTATACCAGCAATATTTTCATATCCCGCTACTGAGAAAAAAGAAAGCATTTATGATAAGCCACAAGTTATCACAGTTTATTGGAAGTTTTTAAACATTAGTTTACTTTGGCAACGATAAAGGAAAGAGGCATGCCTTTTTTCTCTGGGTAGAATTAATATATAAAATAAAGTAAGTTAAATACACAATTTTTCTCATAAAGGAAGGAAGATATCTTAAGGTTTCTGTGTGATGACGCGTAAAGAATACAATTCACCAACCCTGTCTTCACCGTGGATGTCGTAAAAGAGGACTAAGGGATTAAACATTTAACATTCATGCAAGAGAAGGCAAACTCAAAACATAACCCTATACCAACACGTCTGACTAGCGTTGTAGAGTAGATAAATTTTTCTCCTATTGTGGAGGAGGCTCAAGGCCCATAGTGAGACTTATATGAATAATGATGATGATAAATAAGCATTTTATGAATGAAATAGGAAGGACGACTATGGGATACGACGGACGATAAAATAAAAATTATGTAAGAGAAAACCCAAAATAAAATATATTATAGCAGCACGTTTGCCCAACTTGTACCTCAGTGTTCCCTTCTATTGTAAAGGAGGCTCGAGTCTAGAAGTGGGACATATATGCGCTTATATTGATGATGAAGATGAAGCTTATAAATATAGGCTTATAAACAAGCTTAAAAACCTTGTTTTTTTAGTCACAATAGGCTGTCCGTGTGGTGACGGAATCAGAATACAAATCACCACTCCCTATTTTGCCCGTGGATGTCGTAAAAGACGGCAAAGGGATATAATACGCATATAACATCTGTGCAAGAGAAGGGAAACTCGAAGTAAACCTATACTAACCTGTCTGGCATGGTATAGTAAATAAAATCCTCCTATTGTGGAGGAGACTCGAGTCCAACAGTGGGACGTATATGAGCTGAAATAGCGATGATGAAAAATAGGCTTATAAACCTTATTTTTGTATAGTCATAAAGACGCAATGAAAAGTAATCACAGCAACAATATTCATTAGAGGGTTGCTTATAATCGTTCTTTTACTCTTTTACTAATTAGCGACGCTGTTGAAATAGCGGTACTTAAGGCAAGTAGGAAGAGAGCTTTAATTATTTGACTCATGCTTGACATATTTGAAGCGGTTACGTTTCTCTTTGCTTCAAATGATTGTGATTCAAATGCTACTGTAGTTATTATAATTTTTTGATAAATTTCTCTTGCTTTGTATAAATAGTTGTTTCCTTGTTTCTCTTATGATAAAACAAAGTACTATAATTTGGCAAATATAACAGCGCGCGCTTTACATACGTATTTTTCTTTTTTAATTAAATAACCTCTCAACCGACACACAATTGAAAATAGCGTAAAAAGGAGTACGTGTATTATTATGGATACAATAAAAAACGACGAACGTCAAAGAAAAACGATGTAAAGATGAATTTAATGGAAACAATTTTAGCAAAAATTCATCAATTTTTATGAATATCCATTAAACGGTTGTGAGTTTAATAAAAAGCAATGCGAATAATCTTAAAAATAAATGTATATTTATTCGAAGATGTTATGTGAATGAATATGTGTGTGTTTCAGTGTGACGACGAGATAAGAATCCAATTTGTCCCATCCCTTGATTGCACGTGGAGTGGTAAAATTTACTTAAGAATTATCAGGACATTGATTAATAATTGCCCAGTTGCAAGCTAATGCCTGTAGGTATATAGTAGTTATAAAGTACTATAACGTCTTACTGCGACCGCAAACCGGTCTGCTCAGGGTGTCGATTCCTGTACTATCTTCTCCTTTATAGATGAAACTTACTGGATGATGTCACAACATCAATGGTGAGGATTAACAGACACAAAAACAAACTTACTACGATACAAAATTAATTGTATGCAAACAAAGGAATTAAAAAATATATAAATTTTATTAAAAGGTCTTCAATTTATCTGAGCATTTTCTTGGTTATATAAGTTCTATGAAAATTTAAAGAATAGAATATTTTTTAATTCCCAACGCAACCCTTCTCTTTGTAAATACCAGCAGTATTTTGAAAGTATTGTTTAGTTGTTATTGTAATTAGAACTAATAAGGTACCGCGTAGTGATGGAGTAAGTATAGAATTCATCACCCTTTCTCTCGCCTGTGGGTATCGTAAAGATGACTAAGGATTTTTTGTCGATAACATCTATGCAAGAGAAGGAAAACTCGAAATAAAACCTTATACCAACCCGTCTGACAAGCCTATAGTAGTTAAATTTCCCTCTGATTGTGAAGAAGCACGAGCCCAGCAGTAGGGCTGAGCTGTGATGAAGATGATGAATCGTATACTCAGTTCGACATCATATAGACATACATAGATGTTTATTTGAACTTTATACTGAAATACTCAAGTAACATTGACTGTGCTTCAGTATGATCCATTAGTCTATTGATGGCCGCTGTTGGAAATAGATCTCCTTAAGACATTGATAATGCCATAGCAATTACGCTTGAAAAACGATGCAGTTAGGGTTATAAATTTCTCAGGAGAGTCCTGCTATCTATTCCCTAGTGATGTTTCAGCTAGTTTTTATGACTTCTACAGAAATATAAGGGCATGTATTTTAATTTTGACGGTATATTAGAACATGTTTAACACTGAGATCTATAAAAACAAAATGGCAGCCGCCGTTCAGTCGGTGATACATGAGCGGAAGGCTGTAGTTCTGGAGCGTCGTGTTATACACACAATTATTGTACTTTTGGTGTATTAGTGATTATATCTAATATCGATGATTCATGTATATTATGATGAAAGTTCGCGAAAGTGCCATCGCTTAAAAGGTGAGTCTTACAGAAAGGTGACCCAATATGTTAACTCATTACCATATAGATGCTACGGTTTGTATTTTAGGATTTCCCATGCCCTTACTGTTCGGTCTCTGCAAGCTATGTGGAGGGTATTTGGAAAAACTTCACAACTTGAATTCTACAATCGTCGTTAAGACAGTCTAGTAGAAGATTCGAGACAACTCGGTCCGCCAGGCAGTTGTGCCATCGGTGTTTTCGTAAAACGCCGCACCTGCTTAATCCTTGGAAGGACATTATTATACGGAACATTTTGAACCACCATAATAGTGTTTTGTGGTGCTGTGAACTGCCTAATTATAAATATAATTATAAATATAATTAAGAATATAGTGAAACTGACCGCGCGGTTGGCGAGCTTACTGCGACGAAGCTACTGCCCTCGGCGGAGTGGATGAAAGGTTGGTGGAGTATTCCATATTTACATCTTCGCGGCTTGCAGGTATAGGATAAGACCAGTTCCTCACCTAACTCCGTAAAATCACCTCATACAGTCCACTGCAGGCTGTGCATACCGTACAATTATTATTTATCAGGCTAGTTAACGTGCCAAATTGTTGCGTCACAGGCTTAGGCAAGAAACTGAAAAAAAAAAAAATTTTTACGCAACATAATAGAGTTAGCACAGCTGTGAAACTTAGTACTTATATTGACAGCCACTATCAGTTTTTAGGCATGACTTGTTATTATTAGTTCTGCATTAGGATATGAACTTTTGGTCAATTTGACACAGGATTTAAATGTAGAACCATCGCCCACCTGCGCATAACACGTATTACCTGATATATAATTACTTTAATTTACTATTTGTAACATTATACACAAAGTAAATAGGGTCATAGTAGGGTTGTATAGGTACTACGAGGGACAAGGTCCTGACAAGATTGCACAACTCGGAAATTAAGGTCCGTATTAAGGTCCGTTAATTAAAATTTTAATTTAAATTCATTTTCAGTTGTAGTTTCTTAAAAGACACCATAGAGTACAGAGTGAAATTACGTCAGCTAGTGCTAATTACTTCTGTTCTTTGTTAAATAGAAAAACCTAAACATTGCATTGGATACGATTAAAAAATATATTTTAAAGAACTACCCAATCGATTTACCACGGACGATTTATAAGTTCTTAGTTGTCTTTTTCGTGTGGTGGTGAAGTAAGAATACAATTCACCACCTCCTCTCTCGCCCAAGGGAAAAACGATAAAAAATGAAATGTAAACGACAACTAAGGGATTAAATCTATACCAATAAATAAAATTGGAGTGTCTGTTTGTAATGTCAAAATAATAGGCTTTTTTCATGCTCACACGGTTATTTGCATTATACCTATGCCTAAAATGGCGATTAAAAATTTTTTGCCTGTCTGTCTGTTTGTTCCGGGTAATCTTCAAAACGACTGAACCGATTTCAAAAATTCTTTCACCAATGGAAAGCTATAATATCAGGGCGTAAACTAGGCTATATTTTATTCCGGTATTCCCACGGGAACGGGCACTACGCGGGTAAAACGACTATAACCGAAGCGAAGCGACGGCGGGTTACTAGTAGGTATATAAACAAGAGAAGAAAAGCTCGAAATAAAACTCTATATCAACACGACTGATCAGCGGGATAAAGTAGTTAAATTGCCCTCCTATTGGGGAGGAGGTAAGAGCCCAGCAGTGGCACGTACATGAACTGAAACGAATAAATGAATAGTTGTCTTTATATAGTTTTGTTATTAATAGAGCACTAGATATATCAAACATAATTGTGATTAAATTTGTTTTGGTTAAACTCTTGGTTTGATAGAAATTTCATATCGTCTGAACTATTAAATGAACGAACTATTAAATGTTAGAATAGTTAGAATTGTTATCTGTGTTTAATTGTACATCTTCCCAGTAGCAGCTTGTGAACAAAATAGATGGTGAAGTCACACTTGAAAGCCTGTGTCTTCTCATTTTACCTTTCAACTCATATACGTCCCACTGTTGGGAACATCTCTCTTCCAGATGAACTAAACTAGGTATTAACCTAATTTACTTCATCTGGAGATGAGAGATGGATACCAGATTGTAAAAACGGATTGACGTCAGGTTAGTTTTTTTATTTCTACTGCAATCATTTTATTTACTTGCAATTTTAATAGATTGTTCGATAGCCACGGGAAAGGAAGGAAAGATGACTATTATATTCTTATGTCATAACACCATATTCTGCCATACAAGAATAATGGCTCTTTTATTTTTTTATAACACTTTCAGTTATGTTTTGATATTGTTTCGGCATATTGCGACAATTCTCAGTGCATCCTCCTAGTCTGACATGCGTCTTGTAAGTTGGCCAGTTGGCTAGGCTACGCCCGCCAGTACGTTATTAACCGTTGGCCAGTCCCGGAAGGGTGAACAGCAGCATATAATTCCTCTTTCTGTTTGGTACAGATCTTATCGGGGCATGGTTGCTTCAGTAACAAGTCAGTGCTATCACCATTATGATTGCCTGTCATCATCATCATCATCATCATTTCAGCCTATCGTCGTCCACTGCTGGACGTAGGCCTCCCTCATGTTGCGCCACAATGAGCGGTCCTGTGCCGCCTGCATCCAACGACGCCCAGCTACTTTCACTAGGTCATCGGTCCACCTAGTGGGGGGGCCTCCTACACTGCGTCGTCCGATACGTGGTCGCCACTCGAGAACCTTTCTTCCCCAGCGGTTGTCGGTTTGTCGAGTGATGTGGCCTGCCCATTGCCACTTCAGCGTGCTAATTCTTCGTGCTATGTCGGTTACACCCATTCTTCTGCGAATTTCCGTATTCCGGATTCTATCTCGCAGAGAAATCCCGAGCATAGCCCGCTCCATAGCACGCTGAGCGACTTTGAGCCTTGATATGAGGCCTACATTTAGGGACCACGTTTCCGTGCCGTAAGTCATCACTGGTAACACACACTGGTCAAAGACCTGTGTTTTCAGACACTGAGGTATGTTGGACGAGAAGATCCTCTTAAGTTTCCCGAACGCTGCCCAACCGAGTTGGATTCGTCGGCTGATCTCTTTCTCGAAATTGGATCTACCTAACTGGACTGTTTGTCCTAGATAAACATAGTGATCGACAACTTCAAGAATCGCATTGCCAACTAGGACCGGTACAGGAATGACATGGGCATTTGACATGACTTTCGTTTTGTCCATGTTCATTCATAAACCCACTAGTTGGGATACCCTGCTGAGATCATTGAGCATTGTGCCAAGGTCCTCCATGGATTCTGCCATAACGACTATATCGTCCGCAAATCGAAGGTGAGTGATGTATTCGCCGTTAATGTTGATGCCGAGTCCAGTCCAGTCTAAGAGCTTGAAGACATCTTCCAGTGCAGTGGTGAACAGTTTCAGAGAGATAACATCTCCCTGTCTCACGCCTTTCTGCAACTGGATCGGTTTCGTACTCTTATTCCGGATACGGACTGACATTGTGGCGTTCCTATACAAACACTTCAGCACTTCGATATAGCGATAGTCGATTTGGCACCGCTGAAGGGACTGCAGCACCGCCCAAGTTTCGACTGAATCAAAGGCTTTCTCATAGTCCACAAACGCTAAGCACAGGGACCGATTATACTCCTCGGTCTTTTGTATAATCTGCCGAAGCGTGAGGGTATGGTCTATGGTGCTATAGCCTTTTTGGAAGCCGGCTTGTTCGGGCGGCTGGAAGTCATCGAGCTTGCGCGAGAGTCGATTGGTAATGACCCTCGAGAACAACTTATAAACATGGCTCAGGAGTGAGATGGGTCTGTAGTTCTTTAGAAGAGCTTTGTCACCCTTCTTGAAGAACAGCACCACCACACTCCTGATCCACGACTCTGGAACGTCGCCTCCGAGGATAACGGAATTAAATAGCTTTTGAAGGGCTATTAAGACTGGCTTGCCGCCCGCCTTCAGGAGCTCTGCCGTAATTCCGTCATCTCCCGGTGCCTTACCGTTACGTAGTTGTTTGAGAGTCATTCTGATCTCGTACAAGCTGATGTCCGGGATTTCTTCGGTATAGTGCCGAGTTAGCTTGGATCTGGGATCTTGGACCAAGCCGCCAACAGGATTTCGGGATGATTTATATAACTGTCCATAGAACCTTTCGACCTCTCCCAAGATCTCACTTTGGGATGAAATGACAGTGCCATCGTCGGTCTTCAGCTCAGTCATTTGGCTTTGCCCAATAGACAGATCTTGTGCGAACACTTTTGAGCCACGATTCCGCTCTATCGCTTCTTTAATACGGAGCGTATTAAATCGGCGAATATCGCGACGCACAGACCTGGAGATCTGCCTATTTAGCTGCCTATGTTTGGACCAATCGGCTGAAGACTGCACCGTCATTTCTTTTCTCCGCCCCATGAGCTCGAGAGTCTGGTCAGAAAGTTTTTTAGGTCTATTAACGCGGTGAGCCTTGAAAAATTTCGACCCAACCGCGTGGACAGTTTCCACGAACCTGTTGTTCATATCGTTCGGAGATTCGCATTCGTCCAGACATTGGAAGCGATTGTGTAATTCGAGTTCAAAGCCTTCGAAGTTCTGGTATTGGATAGATGTAGGTCGGAGTGTAGACTTCATCAAGCGTGACCGCTCGACTTTTGTGTGGATATTCAATGATTGCCTGTACTCCAACCAATTACCTACCCACTGTCATTCAGGCAAAGAAACTAGTGACCGCTTTAATAGGCGAAAAGGGGTAATAAATCAGATTATGAGGCTTCAAGCCAAACTTCTATGATGTCGGACGATTTAGGAGGGTTGTTGGCGGATAATTTGTTAAAATATTCATTTTACATTTTAAAAAAGTTATGTTACTATGCGTCTTTTCATTTTACATTGATGAATAAATATTCATGACACACAAGCAGTAACACAACCGTTATATTTTATAGCCAAGACTCTCTGGAGGGTCGTAACTTGAGTAAACTTAGTTATAAATCAAACCATTCCTTGATATAAAACACAGAAACATAAAAGTCAAGATGTAGGTGACACCCTCAGGACCTTGTTATGTAGCTAACAAGTATATCTAGGTCTGTTCCATTTATTCATAGGAATGCTTGTGATGATAAATAACCAATGGTATTTTCTATCCACAAATTTTTAATGTTTTCAGCAGAAGCTCAGGGATTCATCTCTGCGTTGCTGTACGTCTGTACCTAGTTCCTTAATAGTAAGCGGTAATTACTGCGCATGGACTTGATAATAAAAGGGAAAAATGAAGAGCTGGTGATAATGAAATTTAATCATGGAGGTGCAGATTGTAATTATCTTCTCTTACCATATCGAAATCTCTTATCATACACTAGCAGCCCGCCCTCGCTTCGCTTCGGTTTCAGTTGCCTTACTCGCGTAGTTCCCGTTCCTGTGGGTATACTGGGATAAAATATAGCCTATCTTACTTAGGGATACTGTAACATTCTAATGGTGAAAGAATTATCGAAATCCGTCCAGAATTTTTTGAGTTTATTCGTAAGGAACGTTTCCTCTTTATAATATTAGTGTGGATTTACACCCTTAGAGGGTGAAAATTAAAAAATGCTGAAACACGGGTTTATTTATTTTTACTAAAGAGTATTTTTGGAGAATTTGAAGAAAATCGATGTAGTTTTTTTTTTCTCCTTATACAAACTTTGTTACTGCGGTTTATCCCCTAGGGGTGGATTTTCAAAAAACCCTTTCTTAGTGGGTTTCTACGTCACGCATAGAAACTAATGTCAAAATTTCATGTTCCTGGCTTCAGTAGTTTCGGATCTGTGATAAGTCAGTAAACTGACATGTTTCTACCTATTTTATACCCTTAGAGGATAAAAATGGACAAACGCTGAAACACGTATTTATTTATTTTTATTAATGAGTATTTGTGCTTAATTTGAAGACAGTAGCTAAAGATTTTTTTTCTTTCTATACAAACTTCACCGTTGCGTTTCACCCCCTTAGGGGTGGAATTTCAAAAAATTTTTTTGTCATAGAGTGCCTACGTCACAAACTGAAACTACTGTCCAAATTTCATTTTTCTAGCTTCAGTAGCTTCGGCTCACCCTGTTCCTTTATATGTGTATTATTGTTAACGCCCACGCAGCACCCCTTGCAGGTGGAAGTTCGTAAAATCCGTTCTTAACTGACCTCTACTCGACGAAAGGAACATTTCTGCCAAATTTCAAGTCTGTACGCCTTATGGTTCCAGAGATATGGTGATGAGTCAATATATATATATATATATGTATATATATATATATATATATATATATATATATATATATATATATATATATATAGATTTGCCGCGTGGTAACGGAGTAGGGATACAATTCACCACCTCTTCATTTAGCCTTTTCTTGCCTGTGGGTGTCGTGAGAGATGACTAAGGGATATAATATGCATATAGTATCTATGCAAGATAAGGAAAACTTGAAACAAAAGCCTGTACCAACACGTCTGACTAGCGTGGTATACTAGGTCAATTTATCTTCAATAGTGGAGGAGGCCTGAGGTCAGCAGTGGGATGTATATGGGCTGAGATGATGACGTTGATCATATCGAAATACAGCATCGCAGTGCCCCATGGCCGATTTGCACAGACTAGTGTCGCCGAGTGGTCGAAATTCGACCATTAATTTTTATACTATACAATTTTATTTTAATTTTATTTGTCTAATTGTATATTAAACATGCTGTGTTTCACTAATAACTAATATATAAGTACAAATCTCTGTTATACATTGTCATCATAATTATGATTGTTTGACATTCAGTTAGACCAGAGATTTTTACCGTAAACAAAAGTGTATAAACGTTGGTGTGTGTGTTGTGATTGCATGGTAGTGTGCGTAATGCCTTTTTTAATGAATTTAATGTATTTCTAATCAATTATTATATGAAATTTGTTTTATGCACTTCTCCTCATTATATACTTTAACTGTGCCAAATTTCATACTTGTCCATCCACGTAATTTTCGTAAAAAGGGGTACAAAGTTTTTGATACATGTATGAATATATAGATAAGAATGGTGGTTACTTAATTTTTCACTTGGTTGCAACATAAAATTCCACTTCGTTTAGTACCGTGGTAAAGTTTTGAATTCACCTTTTCTTGGAGATGAATTATTTATTTACCTACCTCAGCTGACATGTATAATAATCGTGACAAGGAATAGGATAGGTATGGCTACAATTTACATGCTCTCACAGGAACGAAGGAGCTTTGTTAGATATTACTAGACGACCAATCTAGAGCACGAGCGCGCCAAGCTGTTTCAGTTTGCTCGGTGTTGCAATACTGAGCGTAATGTGTTAAACACGTCTCTATATATGTATTTTATTCTATTCTTAATCACTGCTCAAAACTTTCGCTTATATTAAGGTTATATTTTTTGTGCCGCTGTTCACTGATAAATAAATGAAATTATTACGTTCTTCGCTATGACATTCATAAGAGGAGTATCAGTAACCATAATTGTCATCTCGACAAGGTTATATAATTTAATCAGTTTCTAGATTACATTTCTTCATGGAACGACTACCGTGTGATGTTTGCAACGTAAATTTATATTCAGGGATAATATTGTTGGATTAGACTATATTTTAGGATGATCCTTTTTTTTAAATGACAGACCCTGCACTGAGTAAATAATCCTTGTATTGCGGGGGACGTTACAAACTTATAATTAACAAACAAATTACACTCGGACTCAGGATAAGGGTTTGTGGATCGCATGAAGTGGGTATTGTTCTACCTGGGAATCAAACCTGTAACACTAGTACGGTAGGATAGTCTTAACGTTCAGCGTTCATGGTCACGGGTGGACTCGGTCCGCCCGTGACCCTGAACGCTGCAAAGTGTTCCAAAACGTCGGGCAATCAAAAATCAAATACAAACGCGATAAAATGTGTAATACTCGCGTAAACATCAAAAATCATTATACTAGGTAACCAGTTATACACGTAGTAAACTCTATTAATAATGCGAAGTATTCGCACTGCCTTCTAATATTTTAAGAGATTAAAATGAAATCTAATTGGAATAATATCTATACAGTTTATATAACAGCCAAATTAATAAATTTGTCATTGAATATTTAGGTATTAGATACATGAACTGAATAACTTTGTTGGCTCGAAGCCAACTAGTTCGTATTTGTGAATTATAGTACGAGTAGTTTAAAGTTTTTTTCACAAAAGGTTTTGAATCAACCTATTGTTTGTTATGGTACTAGCCTCGTTTTTGTTTTCTCGTATATATAATCAACATCGTGCAATTTACCGATTCTAACAGAAATAATATTATCTGATAGTTCACTTTACTTGCATAAAACATGTACTCATTGTCATCCCACAGGAAAATCCAATTTTACCGGGATAAAAGAAACATACATGTTGATACAAAATTTGATACTTGTTTTTCTATTGGTTGTATAGAATTTATGCTTTCGTTTGTATCATAATCCATTGACAGCTGAAGTGATACACCTTATTATACCAATCAAGGGTAATGGAACAGCTCCATATTTTCACTACTCTGCATGAACCTACGCTAATCGAACTGGGGCTATCTGAATTAAGTGATTGCTAAATTTACCAACTAAGCTATTTTATGTTATTAATGGCAGGGGTTCTCTGCATATTTTTATCATATTTTTTCACTGCCTGAAACACTGATAACACGAAGAATTAGCGCTGAAGTGGCAAAGGAGGGTTTTTTAGCATTAGTTCAAAGGATCTAGTTAGCATCGTACCCGCGACACATTATATTCCAACCGACGTTGGCACCAAGTTGGGTTTATAATTAGAATAATATGATACAGTCTATCTTTTGTGTAAGGCGGCGAATGAACCACTCAAAATAAGGCACACCGCGTGCCATGTAGCTTTATTATATAACTATATAGGATCGGGTTAAGCACCATTCCCTGCGAAATATTACATCCGATAGTTGAACAAAATGCTATCATTCCAGGTAAGAGGGTCCATAATTAGAACAATATGAAGCAATCACGGTCCCTTCGAGACCGAGGCATTATTTCGTTGAAGTTACCTAACTTAATGTAATTTAATAGAGTTCTAACTCGAGAGAATTTTGAACTATAACAAGAATGTTATCGACACTAATGGATATCGGCCTGAAATATCTACTAAAACTGTGACGTGGCAACAAGTTTTTTCACAATACTGGTTTAAAAAATTTGACCTTTATATGAATTTCATCATCATCGCAGCTCATATACGACCCACTGTTGGGCTCGCGCCTTCTCCACAATGGGAAGGAAATTTACCTACTATGCCACCACACTGGTCAGACGTGTTGGTATAGGGTTCTATTTCGAGTTTTCCTTCTCTTCCATCCATCCATCAGCCTAGGGACGTCCACTGCTGGACATAGGCCTCCCCACAAGAATGCCACTCGGAACATTCCTGCGCCACTTGAATCCAACGGTTCCCTGCGACTTTGAGAATGTCGTTAGTCCACCTAGTGGGGGGTCGTCCTACGCTGCGCCGTCCGATTCGTGGTCGCCACTCAAGAACCTTGCTTCCCCAACGGTTGTCGGTTCGACGAGTGATGTGGCCTGCCCATTGCCATTTCAACGTGCTAATTCTGCGGGCTATGTCGGTTACACCCATTCTTCTACGGATTTCCTTCTCTTATTTAGATGTTATATGCATATTATATTCCTTAGTCGTCTTTTACGACACCCAAGGGCAAGAAAAGGGGTGGTGAATTGAATTCTTACTCCACCACCACACGAATAAACGTAGATGAATTTAAGTTAACTAGTGGTCGCCGAGTGGTCGAAATTCGGCTATAATTAATTTAAATAATTTTTTCTGCTACACAATTTTCTAATATGACTATTATATACACATGTATATTCTAGTTCACTCCTGTAAATATATCTAAACGTAAGAAAAAACTGCTCTTTGTTAGTTCGTGATAATCTACATTTTTGCAATTGAAATCCTCCACTGGTCATTAATTTATTCATTTCTGTGTAAATATGTATAGCTTCACTATTTGTTTATGCACCTGTCATCAAATCGTCAACATAATAGTCGCTTTTAGCTATTTTGCTCGAGTGTAGCTCAATCTGAATCAAAGTACTTCGTTTGCCATCGTATCAATATAACTTCAATAGTAATAAGTACACTCTAGTCCTAGTTATATTGTATACCAATGCAAACCACACGCAATGTGATATGGCAAAATAGTTCAATTGTATAGTAATGCAAGTTATTTTACGAATACAATAAAATGTTGAAAATTTTACCTCTCCGTAAACCTCTGTAAGTTTCTTTTTAGTTTAATTAAAAAGTCAACTGCATTATCTTCTTTTGTATACTATTTTATGCCCACAATATTTTAATATTCCCTAGTTTCGGCACCATGTAAAGACGTATTAATTTGTTTTTAACTTGACACTGGCACCAATAGGTCATATTATTGTAGCTTATTCCCAAAAAAAAAGAAGACGAAATGTAAACAAAAGTGTATAAGTGCGCGCGTTTGCGTGTGTGTATAGCAAATGAATGGTAGTGTGCGTAATGCCTTTTTTAATGAATTTAATGTATTTCTAATCCATTATTATATGAAATTTCAGTTTTATGCACTTCTCCTCATTATATACTACAACTGTGCCAAATTTCATACTTATCCATCCACGTAATTTTCGTAAAAAGAGGTACAAAGATTTCGCTTCACGTATTAATATATAGATAATAATCATTTCAGCTTATATACGTCCCACTGCTGGGCTCGAGTATCCTCTATAATAGGACGGAAATTGCTGGTCAGACGGGTTCGTTCATTTTATTCGTAGATCATCATCGCAGCCCACATACGTCCCACTGTTGGGTTCGGGCTTCCTCCTTAATGGGAGTGAATTTGACCTACTATACCATGCTGGTCAGACATGTTGATATAGCGTTTTATTTTGAAATTTTCTTTTCTTGAACAGATGTTATGTGCATATTATATCCCTTAGTCGTCTTTTACGACATCCACGGGCAAGATAGGTAGTGGTGAATTGTATTCTTACTCCGTCACCACGTGGACTTATTATTCATAGATATTATAGGCATATTATAACATTTAGTCGCCTTTTATAACACCCATGAACAAGAGAAGGGGTGATGAATTGTATTGATGCTCTGTAACGATAAAGAAAATACTAATAACAAAATATAAATCAAGCTAAATGACCACGGCATGGTTATGTATTATAGGTTAAATAATTAGGTCTATGAAAAACAAATTCACATATGAAATTGGAAATTGTATAATTGCATAAATGAATTTATGACTTATAAAATTTTCAATTTTATAATTGCAAACGCTAATTTTGACGTGTGGTGACCGAGTAAGAGTATTGACCTGCTATACCATGCTGGTCAGATACGTTGGTATAGGGTGTCATTTCAAGATTACCTTCTCTTGCAAAAATGTTACATGCATATTATCCCTTAGTCGTCTTATATGACATCCACGTGTAAGATATAGACATTGCGAACACTCTAATTGTAAAGTAGCCTATAATTCAACAGTTACTCTGAAACATTAATATTTCAAGAATGATACCGCGAAAGAAAACACGTAATTTTCTTCCTTAAGTCAACAGTTATTAAAAGTCAATTGATTGAGCAGCAAATATATGTCACCGTATTATTGTAAGAACCGTTAGTTTATAAACTATCTAGTGAGGTTATAAACTATCGATAGATTGTGAACGAACACAAAAATTTACAATCTAACGCTTATATTTTCGTAAGATTATAAACTGACTATGTTCAACGGTCGGAACTGTAGGAGAACATCTGTCATGGAGGTAGTCATATTTTTTTACAAATGGCATCTATGTAAAAAAGCAAGATAAAATCGTATATGCCACGTTTGTAGGTTTGACATAGCAGCGCCATCTATTAATTAATTATTCAATCCAGTCAACAGATATCGCCATCTGTTAAAATCGTTTGGAGTTAACAGATAATTGTGAATGTCAAATAATAGACAAAAAATTTGCAACAAAATAATATTGCGACAATAAATTAAGATGTAAGCTATCCTATCTTTCAAGTTGAATCAAACTGCATATGGTGTGCAAATTTGATTAAAATCGGTTAAGTAGTTTAGGAGTCCATCGCGGACAAACAACGTGACACATAATTTATATATATTAAGATAAGACTATAGAGAAAATGCAAAATCATGAGCATGAGAAAAAGATAAAATAAATTGGCTTCAGCTCATATTGTTGGCCTCGAGCGTCCTCCGCAATAGGAGGGAAATTTACCTACTATACCAATCTGTCTAGACGTGTTGGTATAGGATTTTATTTCTGGACTCTCTTCTCTTATAAAGATGTTATCTACATATAATATTACCATCCCTTAGTCGACTTTTATGCTATCCACAATTGGTGAATTATATTCTTACTCCGTCACCATACAGATAATTTATTTTACATAGATGTATTTTAATATAACACTGTTTTAATTTAACCATAAACCTTTTTACTAGTGTAGTGTAGTAGTGTAGTGGTTAGTAAAGCAAAGTTAGCTAACGAAAACAACTGTTTAGAACTTGCTATAATTTATTTAGTGTCGCCCAACGGTAGGTTAGATATAATGAAAGGTCATTTTCAGAAGCAGGACTGGATTATGTGAAAAAAATACAAGCATATGTTATCAATAATAGATGAAAATTATTTTTGATACAAATATCAAAAATAGTTAACGTATTTTCATGATTTTGTAATGGCTATTCGGTGCAATATTGAATGTTAAAAAAAAAAATTATCGAATAGACGAGTTACCGTATCATTATCATTCCAGCCTATATACGGCCCACTGAGCTCGGGCCTTCCCCACATTGCAAGAGAAATTTATATCGACCTTAATTTGCATATATCACTTAGTCATCATTTCTGACATCAACGGGTAAGAGAGAGGGTGGGTAATTATATTGCTTTCTTAGTTCATCACCACACGGAAAATGATAACGAATACTAGCTAAATATCTCCAGTCAAGAGCATATATTTTAGAGACATTTTACTACATCTAATAGTTTCCAACATAGTCAATTACCTTTACTCGAAAAGAGCAAACTTTTCTTTCGTCCTTTAAAATAATGGCTACATAGTAATGGAGAGAGATATAAAAACGTACTATTTCTGGAGATGGCGGTAGGCTGCATTAGTCTACCCGTACGTGAGAATGACCGTTCGGTACCCCACTGAACTGCAACATCTTCGTGACAGGATATTAAATGTGTTTTATATGAAGGACACCCGACAGCAGTCTTCGATATAAATGTATATCTATACCAATAAATAAAATTGGAGTGTCTGTTTGTAATGTCAAAATAATAGGCTCTTTTTCATGCTCACACGGTTATTTGCACGACACCTATGCCTAAAATAGTAGATTAAAAAATTTTTGTCTGTCTGTCTGTTTGTTCCGGGTAATCTTCAAAACTGCTGGACCGATTTCAAAAATTCTTATACCAATGGAAAGCTATAATACTCCCTAAGCTATATTTTATCCCGGTATTCTCACGGGAACGGGAACTACGCGGGCAAAATGACTAAAACCGAAGCGAAGCGAGGGCGGGTTGCTAGTCTATCTGTATATTGAGTATCAGCAGACTAGTAATGGCGTTACTCTAATATATTAAAATAAATTTTGAGCCTATTAAGCGTGACGAACTTGAGAAGGAAAACTCGAAATGAAACTCTATACCAACGTGTCTGACCAGCATGGTATAGTAGGTCAAATTGCCTTCCATAGTGAAGAAAGCTCGAGCCCAATAGTGGGACGTATGTGGGCTGCGATGAAGCTTGACTGACCAGATGGCCTAGTGGTTAAGATACCGACTTACGGTGCCATTGTCACGGGTTCGAATCCCATGTAGGACAATAATTTTGAGATTCACAAATTGTTGTTCTGAGTCTGGATGTTTTTTGGTGTCCATTAATTACATCTTTGTAAAGTCGTCTGTAATACACGAATTATTTCCTAAGTGTTGCGTGTGTCATCTTTAAAAAAAAAAAACAAGGTTGCGTTTTTATATCGAGTAGGGGATCTATTTTTTCAAGGGAAGGAAAACACGAAATGAAACCCTATACTAACGTGTCTGACCAGCATGGTATAGAACAAGATAGGTGAATTTTATTCTTATTTCCTTACCACACGGACTAGTATATAGCTTGGTTTTATGCGGAATACCTAAAGCCAGATAAAACTTCCCATTTAGAATGTTTATGACATCGAATATCGGCGGTTTTATTTAGGTTAGAAGATCGGGTACAAAAGTGTTGTAATCTACACCAAAGATATATTTTTATCGTTTTTGTTACATGATAATCTTCATTTTATTAATAATATGTCTACGTGATGTATGGAAATAACATCGCTGCAAAAAAGGTAAGTTAATGCAACATCACGTAAGGCTAGTATTATATATCTAGCTAACTATATGAATTTCTTTAAATCGATCGGAACGTTACCCCGTGAACCGCCTAAACATGTATGCAAAGTTTCATCAAAATCTGTCCAGTTCCAGATGATTATGTTCGCATAAGCATAACTTCGCTTTAATATTAGCTGATCGGCCGATGACCGTTGACGAGGCGCCTTCGTACTTACTTTAACATCGACGCATTTGCGCGATTCACATTTTTTTATACTGTCGACGCGTTATATGCCCACATGTGTCCTGTCTGTACAGGTCTACATAATATGGAACATTTAAGGACTATGATATACTTACACTTAGTCACACATTTTTGAAATCATTGTAACTGTTATGTGCTATTGTTTTTTTTTGTCTAATATACATTCTAATTACGACCTTCATTCTCATTCACATTCCCATCACAATCCACTTTTAAAATATACTTATTAAAAAAATTATCCACCGCTCTCAATGAACAGTGAATCAGAACAAGATATTGCAGACTTTATAATCGCCAATAATTGATGGCCTTTAGTAATTTTAATCATCGACAAGTAATTGAAAATGGTCGGTAAACTTACAATGAAAGCCCACTTTTACATTCATAATCCTAATAGTTATAAACGGTCATCGCTGTTACATTCAACGTCATTTTCATCGTTGACCTTCTGATTTATTAGATCGCCTACCATAAAACTTCCTTAACGACTTTGGCAGGCTTTGTTGTGTTTTTATTTACCATTTTACGCGGTTTTTTTATTGTCTTCCAAAAAAAAAAACAGAAATTAAAATCTTTAAAACCTTTATTATTTCAAATAAAACATTTTACGGAATGATTTCCAGCTTAAAAACTTGTTTGCAACCTTTTATTCGATAGTAAGTAACAATTATCATTGTGTTGCTTCTATTCCAATACTTGGAGTTGATGAATTATGTACTCTTCTAACATCCTTACTAATATTATAAATGCGAAGGTAAATTTGTGTATTACGCTTTCACGCTTAAACCCCGAACCCATTTCAAAAATTCTTTCATCCATGTAAAGATATAATATCAGGGAGTAACATAGGCTATATTTTATTTCGGTATTCCCACGGGAACGGGAACTACGCGGGTAAGACTACTGAAACCGAAGCGAAGCGAGGGCGGGTTGTTAGTATGTTATAAAATTAAAATACATTAAAACATTTTACGAATCGCATTTTTATTTACTTTGTAACAAATTACACTCGTATATAGTCAGTCAGTTATATTCAATGGGGTATGACCTTTTCTCGTTTGTAACGATTGGAGTGCTTGGTGAAGTAGGGAGGTTTGAGTTTTTCAACGCTCTTCAGCCTGTACGTAAACGCTCTGATTGGCGAGCTCAGTAACGACAGGGTTGGTGGCTACGTGGATAGCGTTTGTGTCAACAATATTATTTACAGAGACGATATGATTTTGCTGAGTGCGTCATTTGAGTCTTATAAAGCTGGTCACAATTTGTGGAGAGGACGCTCAAATGCACAGATTGTTATAAGATAGTAAAAAAATCTAAGATATTACGAGTATATCTAAAGCGACAGAGAAATTCCTCCCACCTACGTGCAGGCTCTAGAATGAACTACCTGTTACTGTTTCCTATTCTTTTTAATACGCTTTTATTAGCTTCAGACGTTGTTAGTATATAACGGAATCTTTGAACATGATTTTGACCCTCTTCAAAACGTCGGATTAACTCGAAATTTGGCATACTTATTAAGGACCGATGACAATTCAATATTTTAAACAGTTTGACCCGTTATCCTTACTAGGATAATTAAGATTTGCGAAAATTCAACTAAAAATAAAAAATAAATAATAGTTAAAAAAACTAAAAAAATACGCTTTCAAAGAAAATCCAACTAAAAAATAGAAAATAAATTTTAAAAATTTGAATTAAGAATAGTGTATATAAGAAAAAATATTTTTTATTGTAAAAAAGCGTGGGGTGCATTTTAAGATATTATCAAAATGATAAACCTTCTACTCATATCTATTTATATAAAAATCAATTGCTGTTCGTTAGTCTCGCTAAAGCTCGAGAACGGCTGGACCGATTTGACTAATTTTAGTCTTGCATTATTTGTGGAAGTCCAGGGAAGGTTTATACGATGAGAAAATATAGCAAAATTGCGAGTAAAATACTAAAAAAATAAATTAAAAAAACGATAAATTTGCCCATACAAATTGTCCTTACCTGTCAAACATTTGATGTTCGTCCCGTCAGTTCGTTATTTTTGGCATAATTATATGTAGATCTAGATTAAAAAAAAAAACGGTTTTGGAATCGATAAGAAAAGGCGGCATATTAAGTACACCCATAACTTCCGATTGACTGCATCAAATTGGATAATTTTTTTTTATTGTGTTTTATGTTGTTAGGACAAGGTTTGTATAGAAGAAAATTAATAGAAAAGATATTTTTTATTAAAACTAGATGACCCGGCGAACTTCGTAGTACGTATCGCCTTTTTTTCCTAATTATTTTGTTTTAGTATTTACTAGCTGACCCGGCGAACTTCGTACCGCCTTTTTTCGTAATTATTTTGTTTTAGTATTTGTCAGTTTGGTTTTAGTATTATCCGTGCGGTGACGGAGTAAGAATACAATTCACTACCCGTGGGTGTCGTAAGAGGCGACTCAGGGATGTAAAATGCGTATAATTGCATAGATGCAAGAGAAGGAAAACTCGGCACAAAACTCTATACCAACACGCCTGACGAGCGTAGTATAGTAGGCCGATTTCCCTCCCATAGTGGAGAAAGCCCAACAGTGTGACGTGTATGTGTTGAGACGATGATCATGATTTATCAGGTTACTGTCCAGCAAAGCAATGATTGGGGGAGTTTTTTTTACGGTGAGAATAGGTCCTTGACAACCCTGATGAGGAGGCCGGATTGGAAAATTTCGGTGAGTGGAGGAGGACATAGCTTTCTCAACGCCGCGCGATAGAGGCGACCCCAGGAGTCACGTTCAAGACTATCCAGATTTTGAAAAAAGGCGGTACGAAGTTCGCCGAATCAGCTAGTCTGTCAATAAAATATTTATAACTATTGACAACATGCACTCCACGCTTTTTTTACAATAAAAAATATTTTTTTCTAATATACACTATTCTTAATACTAATAGTAATAGTATTATTATTACTACTTAATAATAATAGTATTCTTAATACTAAAAAAATATTTTCTATTTTTTTAAACGAGGTTTAAGAAGACTATTTTCTTTACGGTAGGCAACTTCTTTACAGTAGGTAGCTGTGCCCCTGGTATTGCAAAGGTCCATGTTCGGCAGTATCACTTACCATCAAGTGTACTACTTGCTCGTTTGCCACCATCATCATCTTGCTCTTATCCCAATTACTTGGGGTCGACGCAATATGTCATCTGTTTTGACATATTGCAAAAAGTTTCGGCAATGACTTTTATGACCGGCCGCCTGCCTGACGTCAACCCTCCTTGGGAATGTAATCGTTGACCCAAATGGTACCAGATGGAGTTGGTCCGGGTCAATCTAGGGCTCTTAGTCGTCTTTTACGACACCCACGAGCAAAGCAAGGGTTGGTAGTATTCGAAGCCGCTACCACACAGCTCGTTTGCCACCATTGGCAATGAAAAAAAAGATACGTACAGTATGCCCGCTGTAACGCTGCAAGAGACGCGTTTAAATAGATGGGTAGAATTTAAATATCTTGATCATATACTGATGCCCGAGCTCAATACTGACCTTACTATTAAAAGAGTGAAGATTGAAGAGACTGTCGTTAAGGGCGAATATGCTGATTCGCAGAATATCAATATATCCATTCCAGTCATAATAACTCTTTTTCGAGCCTATTGTAGGGCTACATATAAGTATGCAGAGACCGTACACCGTCCGTTGTGCTCAATATAACAAAGGATTTAGGATGCTTATGGGTCTGCCTCGTTTCTGCAGCGCATCCGCAATATTTATGGTTGTATAAATTAATTGCGTTTCAGCTACAATGTATATAAGATGCGGGAGATGTGGGGAGGGTCCATGCCAGCTGCAACTGTATCCTAAATATGATTGCAAGATGAATGAATTGCATCTACAGAAATCACCATAGTGCTCTATTTCATGGGACGAGACTGCCATAGTGGCGGGCATAATTTCCTTGTTCATCTATTCTAAGAAGTGCATTTTGACATTTCGCATTTTTTAATACACAATAACCTTGGTCAAACGTGTACACATGATTGCAAACAATAAATCTTTAACTTTAACTTTAAGAGCAATTAAGTTATTTATATAATTAACGCTGCTGACTTTCTTATACAATAATTTAATGTTGAAACTTGTAAAAGTAATTTAAATTAAAAATAACATGTAAAACAGTAATTGTTATTGACAATGTTACAATGTTACGTCATCACGTTCTATACAGTAGTGCTTAACAAATTCCAATTCACAAATATCCAAATAATCGGTAAAATATTAGAATAATACATATAATTAATGGAATAGATTCAATTCTCAAAATATTTGTATTAAAATAAAACTGTGATGCCGCTATATCCTTCATTGGCTGAATTGTAAGCAATGACACCACTTATAGAAGGGGAGCCCAAGTGGGGATTTCGGGATTCACTAAAGCGCGGCAGATTAATATACAGGAAGATACCTTGTAAGTAAGTACCTCCACCAAATATGAGCCCCATATATAAGGCTGCCCGTCAAGGATCAGATTAGTAAAAAAAAATTGATCATCAGAAATTCTCGAGCGCGTCAGATTAAGGTAGGATGAGTTAATTACATGCTAAAAAGTGTATATTCCACTAATCTGACAATTTGAGAATAACATAAAAAAAGGGAAGGGCTTCAAAGGTGTAAAAAAAAAACGTCATCTCGACATTCTCGAGCGTGGCTAAATTTTTTTTTATTTTAAAGGAAATAATTCAAGAATAACGAAAAACATATAGTCTGACGATTTCCACAAGCCGAAGTAACAAAAATTCGTCAATAAAGTTTAATGCGTGCAGTTGCGTGATGCCTATATTCCCCTCTCCGTGCTTCTATTCCTCTCTCACTCTTTCTCTATCTATTACTCTCTCACTCCGATTTCTGTTGCCATGACGCCATCACAGCTGATCACACGGTTCGTTCGTGGCATGATATTATTATAATTTTTTTGAGCTTTTTTTTAAGAATTATATTCTTATAAATACAAGTTTCTACTTGAAAAACATACCCTGTTTTATTTGCATGCTATTTCCTGAGCTTTTCAATTAATTAGGTTCAATGATTTAAAAAAATTAAAAAGAAAATGTATTTTTATCAGATTAGGCGAATCCCTCTAGATAATCGTCAGATTATGAGACAGCGCATCTAGGACATAAAGATGGACCATATATATCTTAATCTGACGCGCTTCAGTATTTCAAAATGGCAAATTTTTTTTGCATATTATAATAACGGCCGCGAGTTTGCATCACATCGAAATCGTCAGATTATTGAATGAGAGCTTTTTTAGGTTCATTTAACATTCCCTTAAAAAATCTGATTAATTTTTTTTTTCATTTTCAATCCTTTCGTACGACCACCTGCATCATACAAATGATCAGATTAACATACGTACAATATTAAAAATACGTCGGACATCGATGCTACCAATATCTACGTCCATGCAACAGTATTTTTTTACATATTTGAAAATCTATAGGCGCTCCCCCACCGATGAAAAGGTATGTATACACTACATAACATATTTTTCTTCTTATCATCTAAACTTTGCAACCCAATAGGTCTCTATGACGCTCGAGTAAATCCCCATTTAGCATCGTGGGCTCCCCTACTATTACTATTCAAAACAACTAAACTGATTTTTTCGTAGAAATCCAGTACCTTTAAAAGTATCCGCCGGGTGAGCCACCGATGCCAAGACCCAGTACCAGTGGCTCACTCAAGCTATGGGAGGAAATACAGTAGGTTATGGGGTTTACGCTCTGCTCTATCGTCACCCCGCACGGTACGGGCAGAGTGTGTTCGGACCATGACTGATCAAAAAACAAAATCCCAAAAGAAAAACTCTATTGACTGGAGTTTGACTGGAATTACTCTGTACCACCTAGTTTGTGATGCAGTCTCTCGCCATCTTGGCAGCGGACTGTGCGTGTGTTTTGTAATGGTGATAATCTTTTTCTTTTGACTTGGCTATACTTTAGACTGATCTTACTTTATACGTTGACCTTGGCTACACTCATACTGGACTCTGTTTATGCAAATCTTTTTTATTGTTAGAAAAATGAAAGGATGTAGTTGTACTTTGAAGTCTGAGGCTCGTGAGTTGATTGCGAAATTACACGAGTATTATGAACGTGAGTCACAAAACGGCGGGCCTCTACTACCAGTGACACAAGCACAGGAACGTGTTGTTGAGGCACTAGGAATTAGTAGGCAAGATTATCAAAGAAAAATATGAACCTTTAGGCACTGCAGACAATTTATTAAATACACCAAAAAAGGAATAAGAAAAAACCAATAACAGGTATAAATTAATTCGATATAGATGTCATTCGAAACCGCGTCTACGGTTATTTTACAAGAGGTGAATATCCAAGTTTGATGAAAGTTCGACTTTCATTAATCGATGCCAGTTTACATAATGGTTGCATTGAATCGCTGTAAACGATTTTAAGACAAATCGGTTTCCGATACAATCAATATTGATGAACGCAAGATAAATATAGAAAGGCAAGACAAAGAATTTTACAAAGAATTTTTTCTTATGAGAAATGAAAAATATAACGAACTCGGACAACGTCATATTTATTGAAACATACATGAAACATGGGTCAACGCAAACCACACATTATCACAGATGTGGACAGATGATACCGAAGCTTCTTGCCGCAAAGTGCCCACGGGCAAAGGTGGGCGACTCATTATATGTCACGCTGGATCAGCTAGGGGAGGTTTTGTCGAAAATTGTCTACCGGCCTTTTATTCAAAGAGCACAAAAGAATACCACGAAGAAATGAACGCAGAAAGAGTTAAGGAGTGGTTAAAGATTTTTCTTCATGACCGCCCTGAAAATAGCATTATAGTGATGGACAACGTTCCGTACCCTTCGGTCCAAATTGACAAAGCACTAACAAAACTGAATAAAAAAGCAGTTTTAGTGGAATAGCTGCAACGACAAGGTGTGGAGACCAACATGAACATGTTAAAAGCAGAGTTGTTGTCGTTAGTAAAACAATTTAAACCACTGAAACCACGATACGTCATAGACAAATTGGCAGATGAAGGTGGACATAAAATAATGAGATTACCGCCATATCACTGCCAATATAACGCAATTTATGTGGGCCCAAATTTAAGGTTAGTTGTTGTACTAAATATCTTAAATGTGAATATGAAATATTTATAATATAGGTATTATATTTCATTTTACATTGATGTAATGATTGTAGCATTCTCTAAGCCTATATTTTTCTTTTACAGTACGCCACAATATGAAACCACCCTTCACAGTGAAGAAAATAGAAATTTTGTTGAAGGTATCATGTTCCCAAGTCACAAAGGATGACTGGTTCAAAAAACAAAGGAATATATAATGGATAATTTTGACAGAGATGTACATTTCGAAAATTTTATTGATAATGAAATTTAATTAATGCTTGCGATGATGATACTTCAAGCAATAGTAGTGATTCTGAATAAATAACTATTTTCGAATCTAGTTTTTGTTTTTACTCCTAATCCTATTAAATATGATGAATAGAATTTACTTAATTTATTCCTCCTTTTTGAAAAAAAAAATAGCATAAACCAATTATTAATTAAAAAGAATCAATATCGATTTCTCATTAAAGTCGGATATTTTCCATAGAGATTATTTGGTTCATATACCTAGACAACTCACTCCGACAGATGTCAAAGTGCACTTCTTAGATATAAATAGATAAGTCAACGCGCCCGCCGCCCGGCTTCGTCCGGGGTGACAGAGGGGCGGGACGCGGCCCCGTAACCCACCCGATAGCACGTCACCTTCGTCGTTGGGCGGACCACCGGTGCAGAGTTACTTGACTTCAGTGTCCGCCGCCTACTTCCGCGAGATGCCAGCCTCGCAAAAGGCCGATAGACTATAGTTATTTTTTGGGTAATAATATAGTGTAACATAGTTTTTATGTCTACTAACATAATAACTTTTAGTTCTTCAAATATAAGAATAATTTTAAATATTAAATGTAAATTTTAAATTATTTTAAATCTTTTAATTAATATTGGAAATATCAAGAGGTAGAGCTTGTATACTTGTATAAATAGTTACTTAATTGTGATTAAAATCAAGATCACGTACAGATAGTATACAAGCGAGTGCAAATTGGAAGTTTAATTAGGCAACAAACTATTCCAACCTGATTATATTTACATCTATTTTCAGTGCCTGATTGGTAACCTCGTGTACCATAAGCCGACTAAGGTGAAGCAGTTAATATAATTATAAGACAATACTGAACTTCCGTGTGGTAACAGCATAATAACAAAATTCACCACCCTCTTTCTTGCTTGTAGGTGTCGTAAAATACGACTAAGGGAAATTATAATCCCTTAGTAGCAGATATTTTTTACAAGAGAAGGCAAGTTCGAAATAAAAATCTATACAAACACGTCTAATCAGCGTAGCGTAAGTCAATTTCGCTCTCATTGTGGAAGAGGCTGATGATGGTGACGAAATAAAGAAGAGAATACTTCAAATAGTAAGTTAATATACATACACATACGCACACACACACACACCCAGCTATCGTTCCATAACTTATTATAACGAAAGTAGGAAAACACTTAGAGACCCGTAATATCAGTAAAGAAGGTTAGAAAACTTTCCCAGAAACATAATTGTACGAAGGCTCGATTGTTAAATCATTGCTTCTAACAAATTAATTTTAATCCTGTTCATATTGTAATTGTGAAAGTTTGTGAAGATGTTTGGATATTTCTTACTCAGTCACATGTAAATCATTGACCAAATTTGGATAAAAATTGGCAAATACATAGACCACTGCCTGATTTAACATAATTTTAATTATAGAATATTTTTTATCTCGGTAATGTGTTCCTTTAGGGAAACGGGTCAATTTTAATTTTTTGCTTAAGAATATACTTGATTAAAAAAGGAAAGTTGAACTTAATTAACTAAAAATTCATGCTGCGAAAGTTATTTTTTTAAACGGATTACGCTGCGGGTAGAACTTTTAAAATTGGGACAATGAACTATTCCATTAATTAAACTGGTTCACAAATGCACAATAGATTTATGCATGAGAAAAGGTAAAACATAAAGGTGAAAATGAAAGATGAAATAACTTTTTGGAAGATGTAAAGCAAATTAAAAAGAAAGAACAAAGTAGCCATGAGGACTGTCGACAGAAGCGAAAACATGAAGTTATGAACAGTTTTTATTTTTGGATATACAAATGAATTGTTTGATCTTAAATTAAAATTTGTAAATTAACGCTATTTAGCTAGCTACATTTATCTGGTTTTTTTTGGGGGGTGGGTTACGGTCGGCGCACTGCTCGCCCGACTCCGTGCGGGGCGACAGCGACAGAGGGGCGTAAGAACGCACACCCGTAACCCATCCACATAGCACGTCGCCTTGGTCGTTGGGCCGACCACTGGTGCAGAGCTCCTTGACATCAGTACATTTATCTGGTTGTGACATCTTTCGGAATAGATATAGTGACATTGACATAGATATAGTGTTAGCTTTAGCATGTCACGTGTCGACATGTCACCATGTCAATGACATTATACACGTATTTACTCCCCATCCTATCTTGCCTATAGAAGTCTTCATTTCAATAATTTAGGTATTCGTTGACTTCTGTGGCATTAAAACCCACAGAATTCTCTACGGAGCACCCTCTCCTCTCAACGTCTCCCTCTCGGGGACGTCGGTCGCCGTCGCGCGGTCGGTCTCTCGGCGGGTGACGGACTAAATCCCGGTCCAGTCACCCGCGGCCTTGGCTAGGGCGGCATCAGGCGCAATAAAATGATGACCTGCGAGACCGATGTGTTTATGTACATTTCAAAGTATGTGAGCGTTTTTTTTTAATTAATTACTTTTATGGTATCTTAAAGTCTTGGATTTGATGGCAAGCCCTAATATAGCAACGAATTACCTTGATGTTGCTTACGCTATTAATAGTTTTATTCATTTTGAGGTTATAAATCTCTCGGTGTTGTGACCGATTAAAAATAAAATCCAACCCCTTCGTTTCGTATGGAAGTCATAAAACCTATATAAGGCAGCACTAGAGAGCAGCGCTTTCGTGGGCAACCTATACTATCATTTGAAAATGCAAAACCTACAAAAATGTTAAGCATAATAATTACATATTTTCTTTCATAAATAAGCTTTTAGGCCGGTAAATAATGGATTTAAATTATTGCTTTTATTTTGCGACGAATTCCGTCACATATTCTCATCAATGTAACTCTTATAATAACCTAGAATATAGCTTCATTAATGACGACCATGTTTGTTCCTTAGAAGGTTTAGCCTCTTAAATGTGCGCCATCAAGTCTAACTTTGTTTTTATTGCCAACGGTGGTAAACCAGCAAACAGTACATCTGATAGTAAGTGTTGCTGCCGCTCATGGACCTTTGTAAGGCCACTGCCTACTGCGAAGTACGTGAAGGGAGTGTGAATGTGTGCAATGAGGTTTGGTGCTACTAAAAGCATCACTAAAACCCACCACACGCAAACATCCTCAGAAAGTTGGGCATCCAGCTCTCTCGCTTACCGAACGAAGTACAGTAACAAATTGCTACTACTCGGACGTCGATTTTCTGTGAGAGTGTAGTACTACCCCGGACGGACCGGCCCGCAGCTGTCAACAGTGTGGTCCTACCACTAGTTAACTGGAAGATGCAAACAATAAAATAGATACCTCTTCACTCTTATACAAAATAATTGATAAATTTATATATTTGTACTGGTATAAGATCAGGAAGTAAATTCTACTTGATATTGACCTCTATTTTCCATCTCAGTGAGAATTGCAAACATAATTTTTGTTTTTAAATACACATACAAATAAAGTAACGGGATAACCAACAATAATATCAACACAAACAGAGTACAACGGTTGTTAATAACTGGTACGAGTCCTAAACAAACAAGTACATAACTAAGTATACACGTGTTCCAAGTGAAATCAGAATTAATCTGAACTTACTCAGCTGCGAATTGCCGTTCGTATTTAAGTCTGTTAGAATCGTTTGTCCATTGTGATTTGTTTAAGCGTTATTAATGTGAATGCACATACTAGGAGCGGTTGTATGCATTTGGTTTATTTTGAAATTTTCTGAAGCGGCTTCTGTTAAGATATTCTGACCTTTAATTTTTTTTTGTTATTTATCATCATCTCAGATCATATACGTCTCACTATTGAGCTCGAGCTTCCTTACACACTTGAAAAATTTAAGGGAAATTGATCTTTTATACCACACTATCCGCCACACCGCCCGTGTGGCGACGGGTTAAAAATACATTTGTGGTCACCCCTTACTTGCCCGTGGGAGTCGTAAAAATCGGCTGAGGGTCCACCAGGAGAATGGGCAGCAGCTCTCTCGTGGGAAATGTAAAACATCTAAACATCATACACTGCGATCGCCAACCCGCCTGCCAAGCGTGGCGATTATGGCAATATCCCCTTAAAATGACGTACAAAGACAAAATGGCCCCCAGTCACGGCAGTTTCGGTACCCTCATTTTGGTGGCGTGCCCAGTAGTGGTGAAGCGGGGGGTGCGAGGAATCTGCGGCAGCGATCCGGATACCAACAAAAACGACCCTAGGCCCTTATAACACATAACATTCGGACACTCAGGACTGACCAGAGGGTCATCCAGCTGGAAAAGGAATTGAGCAAAATCCTCTGAGGCATTGTAGGATAATCAGAAGTGCGAAGAGAGGTTGAGGGCACGATAATCGTCCGGTCTGGAAACTTGCTCTTCTACCGGGAGGGCGACTACCCGCCCCAAGGTGGTATTTTTTTGTCCCAAGGTGGTTTTTTTTTGAGTCATCGGCGGCGGAAAATTTCATCTAAGAAGAGTTCCTCTCGCGCACGATCCGCCGCCTCCTTCCGTGAGATGACAGAAGGCGGCGACCGCGTCCTAGTTCCTGACGCTGCCGAGCATCAGGGAGATGCGATGGTCGGCAGTGTCAAGTCGGCACCGATGATTGCGAGGAGTTCACGGCGCTGCTCTGTCCACGCGGCACACACCTCGAGCGTGTGCTGCGCCGTGTCCTCGTCGCAATCGCAATGGCAGAACGGTGTGCTCTCCCTCCTAACGACCCTGTGCAGGTACTTGGCGAAGCTACCGTGCCCCGTCAATACCTTCACCAGTCGAAAGAAAAACACCCCGTGCTGCCGACCCAACCACTCCATCAGCATCGGTCGGAGGGCCTCGACGGTCCTGACACTGTACCGAGGCCTCTCCAGCCGGACTGCCCAACGGGCAATGACGTCTCGGCGGGCAAAGTTTCTATGTTTAAATAAACTTCAATCTAAAGATTTCTATCAAAAAAAAATCAGCAATACATTTCTTTGTATTAAATTTAATTATTCTTGTAGTTACAAATTATACATAGTGCTTGAAGCTTTGTTTTATTTAAATAGAAAGGAAACAGGAAATGAAAAACATTTCCCGCCGCTGTCATAGTCAGTGCCATTGTTAATAACTCATTAGCATTTATATACTACTAGCAACCCGCCCTCGCTTCGCTTCGGTTTCAGTCGCTTAAACCCGCGTAGTGCCCGTTTCTGTGGGAATACCGGGATAAAATATAGCCTATGTTACTCCCTGATATTATAGCTTTCCATTGGTGAAAGAATTTTTGAAATCGGTTTTGTGGTTTAAGCGTGAAAGTGTTACAAACAAACAAACAAACAAACAAACAAACATCCTTACTTTCGCATTTATAATATTAGTATGGATGTCATTATTTTAATAGAGTTAATTATAATATTAATATAAAACCAATATTTTTTCGTCTGCTGTAAATCAGAAACTCTTACTAAGTATTCTTACTAAGAATACTATTCACCAATCTTTGTCTTGGCCGTGGGTGTCATGAAAGATGAAAAAAGGAAATGATATGCATGTAACATCTATCATCATCTCAGCCCATATACGTCCCAGCGTTGGGCTCGGACCTTCTCCATAATGGAAGGGTAAGTCACCTATTATACCACGCTGGTCAGACGTGTTGTTATAGGATTTTGGTTCGAGTTTTCCTTCTCTCGCATAGATGTTATATGCGTTTTATATCCCTTAGTCGTCTCGTGCGATCACCCACCGATAAGATAGGGGGTGGTGAATTGTATTCTTACTCCGTCACCACACGGATAACATCTATGCGAGAGAGGAAAGACTCGATATAATCGTGGAGGAGGCCTGATCCCATCGGTGGGACTCAAGTGGGCTGAGGTAATGAGGTTGATATTTAGAATGTTTAGCATTCATTGATTTTTTTACCTTTTCCTATGTGTTGTGACGGATGTAGGAATTTAATGTTTCACCATCCCTTACTTCCATTTGGGAATCAACAACGCTGCTGACCACTTTCTGGATGACTTACAGTATTACTTAATTACTGTAATCGTCATTCCGTATACTAAGGCGATTATGACAAAATCGTCTTTTCGTGGAAAGGCCTATGTCAAACACATGTCAATAGGCTGATGCATAGATGGATTATGAGGATTAAAAATGTTTAATATTACGATCTAAATTATAATACTTTTTTATATTATAGATTGCATTAATGATAGGTACTAGTAACCGTGTAAAATAAAGAGTAAGGCAAATGCTGAAGTTTCCTTTGGCACTAAAGCACTTTTTTCCTTTAGTAGTGTACCAGGCGAGTTAAGCTCTCGGATCTGTGTTGGTAAGTCTGTTCACCCTGAGTCACGTCTTGAGGTACTTTACATTACAAGATACTACAGCGTGTGCAGTACTGTCCCCGGTTCGTTCACTTATGGATTCGGTAAGAGACAACTTAGGCACAGTATGCACACTTCATCTGCCCCACTAGCCCGCTAGTGCCACCCTTACCTAATTTTTAAATCTCTTTCTTGAAAATAATCATTAACCGAGCTGCTATAGTTGTATTAATTTAATAATTTATTCACTAATATGTATATATAAAAACAGAGTATTGTGGTGCAACTTGAAGGCGATAGTTATATACCAACAATGGTATAGCGTAGATTTTAATGCAGAATGGACAACAAAATAAATAATACTGCAAATACCTGTTATTTTTACTTACTCAGGTGCTCGACTAGGTGAAACTCTTTTATAAAGTGTCCATTATTTAACTTTCATCGATGCTTTAAACGCAACATATAAAATTTTATGCGGTTTTGCTTGACTGTAATGTCGCCGACTGTACAAACTCTATTTAAATTCCTTAGGCAGTAATTTTTTTTTTTGTATAAAAGGTACTTGATGTCATTTTCTATACACCTGAAGAAGTGTTTACATAATTTCATAGCAATCTTTTGAATAGATAAAGCGTGAAAGCACAACAATCAAATAAATTCACGTTCCAATTTACCATATTCATTACATTGTCTAGTATCATTATGTAGCATTTGCTAAGGCATATATGAAATAATCATTACGAAAAACATTCAACATCTCAAGTAGATAAAAAAATAGTTAGCGAACTTTTAGATAGTCTATTTATAAATCTCGATACAACTGTCAAACTAGTAAAAAAGCGCGTTAAAAAGGTCGACATACTATCTGAAAGTTTTACACTTAGTCAACAACGATAACTACATCGTTTATTTAAGTTATCGCGAAAGAAAAATAATTGCACGTATAGAACATTATATTTTCTCTAAAATATGTCTATATGTCGCATGGTATATAAATGTACTTTGAATTAGTTCATCTCAGCCTACATAATTCCCACATTTGAATTCGGGTCTCTTCATAATGGAAGGGAAATTAACTTGCTATGCCGCGCTGATCAGACGTGTTGATCTTGTTTCGAGTTTTTCTTCTCGTGGGTAGTGCCGGCTTAAGGTAAATTGTTACCCCAAACAGTATTTCCCTGTGGGCCCCTATCCTCAAGTGAACTATAAAGAATAAAAAAAATTTTATTACGTATCGTAGGTAGAATATGTGTGTTGTTTCTCCTGCCCTTATTCCATGCTAGATGGCGACGACATAATATGATTTCACATATTGTCCTAAGATTTGACTTTACGACCGGTTGCCTACCTGATTTCAATTCACCTCCGGAACATATTATACAACCAACATGTGTTCGTCACATTTGACCGTAGGTGGAAATCATAAACACGACTTCCGGCGTCGAAGGCAATGGTTTCCACGTAACCACCTAAGAGCAAACGAACGGAAATGAGACCGAACTGAAGGTCAACCACAATTTAAATCGCACGGTTTTTGTAATTGCTTTAACTTTCATGTGTTTGATTTTTTCTCGGTCGTCTCTGGTGACCCCTAGGCGATATGTTCTAAGCAATTGCTTAAACAGCTTATACGCTCATCCAGGATTGCTCGCGGATAGATGTTAACTGTAGATATATGGAGTTTCCCATGGATTTCGTAAAAAATAACTATGAGATATCTCTTAGTAATTTTTTACACCCCTAGGCAAGAACGGGCGGTGGTGGATTGTATTTTTACTCCGTCATCACACGGAAGAATTTTGCAATAATTTTTAATTATATTGCAACTAGCTGACCCAACAGACGTTGTTCTGTTCAAATAAAATAGAAGAAATTCTCCTTGGAATCGACAGCAGCACCACCTACCGGATCCAATTGTGAATCTAAACCGTTCACAAATCCCCTTGAACACACAAAAAATTTCATCAACATCGGTCCAACCGTTTAGGAGGAGTTCAGTGACACACACGTACACAAGAAATAAATATATAAAGACTAGCTGACCCAACAGACGTTGTTCTGTTCAAATAAAGCGTCACTTACCGGGTTAAATTGTAAATCTAAACCGTTCTCGAGTCCCCTTGAACACACACAAAAAATTTCGTCAACATCGGTCCACTCGTTTAGGAGGAGTTCAGTGACATCCACACGTACGCTAGAAATGCATATATGTATAAAGATAGAGAATGTTAATTATAATGAGAGAAATGAAAATCTCCTGTGACAAATTAAGGCAGTGTACTATCTACGAATTATTGTAATTCCTGTTTTTTTGTTTTTTGGGGTGGGTTACGGTCGGCGCATTCCTCACACCACTCGGTCCGGGGCGACAGAGGGGCGTAAGCACGCACACCCGTAACCCACCCGTGACACGTCGCCTTCGTCGTTGGGCTGACCACGGGAGCAGGGTGACTTGACGTCAGTGGTCGGCCCAACTGAATACCCCCTTGAGGGGTACCCTCCCATCTACCGACGTCCCCACCTCGGGGAGGACGCCGGTCTTTACTCACGCGGTCGGCCTCTCGGCGGGTGACGGACTAACTCCCCGGTCCAGTCACCCGGACAATTATTGTAATATACCTGGCGTAGACCCGTAGCACTGAGTGATGGTACAATACCTGGGTAGGTGACACCAGACAAAAAACAAAACTAAAAAAACGGCCCAAAAATGTTCTTTAAAAATGTGTTGCCTATTTTTAGCAAGAAACATTTTCTTTGAGCAATAATGAATTTTAAAAATGTTTAAAAAATAAATGAATTAGAAAAAAATAATTGAAGAGAAAATAAGGCTCGGCTCCTTCAGCTATGCTGTTCAAACGGATAATGCGAATAAAAAAACATGACTGTGCACATTAGGGGCCCAAAAAATAAATACGTTTATTTTCACTTTAAAACACTTATTTGTACGAATGCGAGTAATAAAATTGATTTAAAGATAAACTTGTAATTGAAAAATTATACACATTCTAGATATCGCAGTATCAAAAAATTGCCATGATTTTCGTTATTATCCTTTATCTTATTATATTTAAACGAGCAGTTCTTGTATATAAATCTCGGAAACGGCTTCAACGATTATCATAAAATTTAGCATACTAAAGGTTTCTGGGCCAATAAATCGATCTAGCTAGGTTTGTTTTGTCGGTGTTTTTAGCTAATCAATACAATAGCATACAATAGTTCAGTTGGGAAGTTATCCAGTCGCATTCAAACAGCGTGAGATCGAATCTCGGTGTTATTATTATTCTGTTCTTTAATTTTGGATATATTTTTATATTTTTTACATTATTTCATCATTTTTAGTTTCTTATTGATATATATGTATATCCTAAATATGTTCGATAAAATAATATTTACTTAGAAAAAAAAAATTACTGTCAACCAGTCAACCAGTTCTTAATATAACAAAAGCATTTGATTAAATCGAAATTTGTCATACAATAAAAACTGTCGAGTTTGGCTCTGATATGAGAATCATGACGCAGTAATAACCACTTCGAGGCGATAGTGGTATAATATAAAAGAACATTTGAAAAATATGGTAATTAATAGTTTTTACACTCCACTTCTCTCTGAAGAATAGCGAGTGGTCAGCTCTAATTGATAATAACGAAAAAATACATTTGAAAAATATATAGAGATATCGTCGGCGAATAATATTACATTATAATTTAGCACCCTATGGGTAATCGGCTGCTATATCTATGCATGGAATGTATTTTAGACGCTCTTTCGGCGGACTCATAGCCGGCTAAATGGCTATCAGAGGCACTCGCGTCGATTGCCGCAATCCGCGCCCGTTGCTTCGCTTCGTTGTGAACTGCGCACCTAACGCTACCTAGCAAATATAATCACGTTTTGGTCTTTAGCGCCTCCTCGCCATAGTTGAATTACGTATTCGAAATTGTAATTTCACTTTAATTTGTATTTCGGTACTAGATGATGAAAGAAGCGTTTTGAAGATAGGGTGAGCGCTTTTACTCCTATTCAGTTAGGTTAGGTAACTACATTTGGAAAATTCTGGAGTTCTGTTTTATTCTTTTAACGCATTTCTGTATAAAACCTTGTTTAAGTTTCTAATAGGCTGTAGGCGATAAAATACCATTAAATAACGTTTGCAAAGGCAGATATAGCAAATATAGATAATAGTTGTACAGTAGATACAATTTATACAAGTAATATAAAGTAGTACATATAATTTTGACATTAGAGGCGTGATTAGGTTATATTATCTCTATGGTGACGGAGTAAGAATACAATTCACCACCCCCTCTCCTATCCGTGGGTGTTGTAAAATACGACTAAGGGATTAAATATGCATAGAACAATTGGAAGAGATGGAAAAATTGAAATGAAACCCCAAATCAACACATTTGACCAGCGTGGTATATCAGGTCAGTTTCTTTCCTATTGTGGAGGAGACTTAAGCCTAACAGTGGGAAGTATATGAACTGAAATGATGATGGTGATGATCTCTATGGATTTGTTACTTTATATTTATTGTAAATAAAACCACTTTACAGCGTTCATGGTCACGAGCGAACTGGGATGTCTGACTTCAACAAGTCACCATTATTGCAGATATTAATAATTATAGAAATTACATTATATAGCCCGTTATAGAAATTAGTTATTAAATTTTGATCCACATTTTATTAAAAATTTATTGCCAGTACATGAAGAAGATGATTCTATATGAGAAAATTATATTTTTTATGGTTAGTAATTATTAAACATTAAATTTGTTGTAATTATTATAGCAGTTTACACACCAATTTAAACTTAACAAATCTAATATACTGTCACCGGATCGGAACGCGGCCTCACTGAGAAAGATTCAGCAAGAAAACTCAGGAGGACATGATCTTCAACTATTACTAGTGTGGGTCAAATCTATAGAATAAGTGCTCACAGTGTCTTGCAGTCTTGTGGTGATCTTTTTGTTTTTATTTTTAATTATGTTTAAAACAGGATCCCAGCATGATGGTAATACCCAGCCATCCTCTCTATTGGAATTTTTGTGTTTTTTGATCTCAATAGCCTCGCGTACCATTCAAGGTGGGTATCGGTGTTATTTTGCGAGGATTTGTGGTTTATCAAATCAAATCAAATCATTTATTCTGCATAGGCCTCTTAAGGGCACTTACATATTGTCAAATTTATACATCGCTTGAATATAATACAATATCTACCACCGGATCGGCACGCGGCCACAAGCTGAGAAGATCCGGCAAGAAACTCAGCGGGCTGTCATTTTTTTTACCATCTTTTGAATACAATTACGTATACGACATATAGTCTTAGCTCCGTGTGATGCCCTTTGAGATAGGATCTATCTATCAACTTTATATTTAGGTAAAAAGGTTAAAGACATAGCCTTTCGGAATTATAATATTACAACGATATCAACCCTAAAATCGATTTTAGTGTAGATTATATTATTAAACTTAGAGCCTTACATGCTCCATATAGAATTACGATGTTATTGACTTCGTTGAACGGATATTAAATAAGTAAAATATTCAAACTGTTGAATTGGTAATATCATCGGCAATAAAATTGATTTATGACTTCCAGAGTGCTTGTTTGTTGCTTTGAACTGAAATTAACAAATAAAATAATACAAATTTGTAACGTACATAGTTCATAATATAATTTCCCTGTGGTGACGGAGTAAGAATACAATTCACCACGTCCTCTCTTGCCTTTGGGAGTCGTAAAAGACGACTAAGAGATTAAATATGCATACATCTATGCAACGGAAGGGAAATTCGAAATAAAACCTTATAGTAACACGTCTGTCCAGCTTGTTATACTAGGTCGATTTCCCTCCTATTGTGGAGGAGGCTGCGGCCGAGTTGTGGGACATTTATGATCTAGGATGATGATGATGAAGATAATCTTAGCTTATAATCGTCTACCACTCATTGTTTATCATCATACAGCTTTTCGCCGTTCACTGCTGGACGTCTAGTACTGTGAAATATCTTTCACGGTCATTCCTTAATCTACATTATTATATACGTATTATACCCCTTAGTCGTCATCACACGGAAAGTTAGACTTTTTATATTACCGCTGCGTGATAATAAAAATATCCGTGTGGTGACGGAGTAAGAATACAATTCACCACTCCCCTATCTTACCTGTGGATGTCGTAAAAGACGACTAAGGGATATAATAAGTATATAACATCTGTGCAAGATTAGAAAAAAAATCGAAACAAATCCCTATTCCAACACGTCTGACCAGCGTAGTATAGTAGTTCAATTTCCCTTTCATTATAGAGGAGGCTTGAATCCAACAGTGGGATATCTCATTGTTGGGATATCGGCTGAAATGATGAAGATGATGACGATACTAAATGATTTTCGCCAAAAAAAAAACCGACTTTAAAACGCAATGCAGAGTAAACGAAAAGATCGTTATAATGTAGACAATGTAGATAATTTTTTAGATATTTGTTGATTTTTCTAAAACCGCTTGTCCGATTTCGATAAAATTTGCATGGGAGCATTTAATATATACCCTTTCCAACAAAAGATATTTTTTCAAATCGGTTGGCAAACGACGGAGTTATGCGTGAGCAAACACAAAAAAAATACAAACATCCGAATCCGAAAGGAGGAGCTTCTCAACCTCCTCCTTTTTTAGAAGTCGGTTAAAAAAATAGGCCTCATCGACTCGATGTTCCAATTATTAATCTAAACCATTCTCATATCCATCGCAATAGCTACAAAAATCATAAAAATCGGTCCAGCTGTTTAGAAGGAGTTTAAATTACAAACACACGAACAGAACATTTAAACAGAGTTTAGTGATACTTCAGTAAGTGGAATTGTAATGTTCAAGTTCGTAGTTCATGTAGTGACAACATAATCAATCTTATAGTCTCGTTAGTAAACCGTCACGAACTGTATACAGTGAGTATGTAAATATAATTATAGCGTTAATAGTATGTATCTTGAAGGAAATCAATCACTGTAGTTCATAATTAACAGGTTTACCTGATTATTTGTCATTATCTCGGCTCGTATAAGTACCACTGTTGGCTTCGGACCTTCTCCACAGTGACTTACTATACCATGCTAATCAGACAGGATGGAATGCAGTTCTATTTCGAGACTTGCATCTCTTACATAGATGTTGTATATATATTACGTGCCTTAGTCGTCCTTTAAGATATTCATGGGCAAAATGATGATGATGGAGATGGTATCTATGTGTATACGTGAAGCAAAAACTTTGTACCCATTTTTACGAAAATTACGTGGATGTACAAGTATGAAATTTAGCACAATTGAAGTATATAATGAGGAGAAGTGCATAAAACTGAAATTTCATATAATAATGGATTATAAATACATTAAATTAATTAAAAAAGGCATTACGCACACTACCATACAATCGCTACACACATACACACACACACACCAGCACTTATACACCTTTGTTAAAATCTAAAAATAAAAAAAATTTGGTTAAAATCTTTGGTCGAACTGAATGTCAAACAATCATAATTATGATGACAATGTCTAATAGAGATTTGTGCTTATATATTAGTTATTAGCTGACCCGGCGAACTTCGTAACGCCATAGTTTTTTTTTTCGTAAATACATTTTCTAAATTTCCGAATATATATTCTCTAATGGAGGAACCATTACGGCTTTGTCGGGAAAGATTCGATCGCCTTGGTCTCGCCATTGTTAATGATGATTCAAAGAGAATACAAATTACTGATGATTGATTTCTAAGAAAATTATAATTATCAAATTTTAAACCATACTTAACTTTAAACAAAATTACGTTTAGCTGTCATTTGCATTTTATTATTACATATCAAATGCGTTTTTGTTATCCTACGTTTCATAGTAACTTGTATTTTCTTTGACATGAGTTTCGGTGCGAATATGGAAATGTCATGTTTAACTCTTGTATTATATTCATTTTTTAGTGTTTTATAGTGTTACGTTGAATAATTTTGTTGATATTTTATACAGTTAAGTACATACCTTAGGAATGTGATATAAGAGTGGTTTACGTGTATTTTCATATTCTACCGTAATTCCCAGAGAAATCAAATAATTAGGTTTACAGCGGCTAATTAATGGTAACGACTTGACTTACTGATGGACATGACTATAAATAAGTTATTCTATATAAATAAATGTTAAATAATATGAAGAAAATTGTATCAGACTTGGCTGTATGGTTTTTGATTCCTTTGCCCGTCCGAATGGACAAACAGAAACAAAATAAAATCTATTTGACATTTTATGCCATGTCACACGGGAACGCGATCGAACGGGATAAAAAGTAGCTCATTGCCATTAAGAAGAAGAAGAACGGGATAAAAAGTATCCTATGTCCGTCTCCTGGTTCTAAGCTACCTCCCCACCAATTTTCAGCCAAATCTGTACAGCCGTCCTTGAGTTATAAACATAGTAACTAACACGACTTTCTTTTATATATATAGATTAGTGAAATACAGCTTGCTCAATATGCATTTATACATAAATACAATTAAAAAAAAATTGTGTAGCAGAAAATTAATTAAAATGAATTATGGCCAAATTCGGACCACACGGCGACCGCTAGTATGATATAATTATGCCTATTTCTGAGACTATTAGAGGCGTGAGCATGTAAATACATAAAAAACAACTATACTCTAGTATATCCAATAGATGTCTCTTTGAAATATTATAGGAAGAATATTTGTATTATAAAAATGAAAGACAAAAGATAAAAGGTCGCCGGTTATGTATTCTCATATTTCGTAGTTCCTTGATCTACTTCTTATAGAGTGACTGGCATGTAGTGTCTTATATTAAATTACGTATTATAGATATTATTAATAAATAGATAGAGACCACTTCTGGTTTTCTCTAGTTAGATTCCTCAGTTCAAATTTCTATTGTAATAAGAAATTTAGGTGTTAAATATGAAGAGTTGTAGGACAACCAATGTCTACATTGCTATATAATTTTTGTTCTAGTGTTTAGACAATAAAATACATTTTTAAACAGTTTTATTTAGCTTGCCCTGCTCGTTTTTTTAATTTAGTTTACTAATTTAAATTTCATCGCCTTTCCTTCCCTTGACCGGTTGACATGAAATTTGGTACACGTTTTTAGCTCTGATGACAATACAATTTTCTGAATTCATGGCGCCCGCCACAAAATGGCGAAATATATATTTTTGTATGGTATTGTAGGTCAATTTCCCTCCCATAACGGAGAAGTTCCAATGTCCAACAGTGGGATGTGTCCATGGGCTGAGATGATGATAATGATGAGGATCATAAATTATTATCCGAAGCGAAAATGGTTCTTCTGATAAAAAGTAAAATTCTATTTTTGATTTAAATTTATTGCTAGTACAAAAAAATAAATATTTTCCTCCTTGTACGGGCAATAAATTTGTATCACAATGTGGGTAAAAATTTAATAAATAATTCTGTAGCGGGTAGATATCTCTGAAATAACGATAACTTATTGGACGTGAGACATCTTAGTCCACCTGTGATCATGAACGTTGAAAAGTGTTTGAAATATCGAGCAATCCAAAATTAAATACAAATGTGATAATATCCATAAAAATAGTTTTATTTATACCTAGCAACCCACTCTCATTTCGCTTCAGTTTCAATTCCCGTTTCCGTGGGAAACCGGGATAAAATATAGCCTATGTTACTCCCTGACATTATAGCTTTCCATTGGTGAAAGAATTTTTGAAATCTGTTCTGTGGTTTAAGCGTAAAAGCGTAACAGACAAACAAACTTACTTTCGCATTTATAATATTAGTGGGGACTGTAATACTCACGTAAATATCAAAAGTAATTATGGTTGTTTTGAGTCTGTGTTTAATTGGTTTGTAAAGATTCCCTCAATACAACGAATAGGTAGTTCTTTAATCATCATCATCATCGCAGCCCACATATGTCCCACTGTTGGGCTCGGGCCTCCTCCACAATGTGAAGGAATTTGTCCTACTATACCATGCTGGTCAGACATGTTGGTATAGGGTTTCATTTCGAGTTTTCCTTCTCTTCCACAGATGTTATGTGCATATAACATGCTATCTTGCCCGTGGATGTCGTAAAAGACGACTGGGGTATATAAATACCCCAGTCGTCTTTTACGACATCCACGGGCAAGATAGGGAGTGGTGAATTGTATTCTTACTCCGTCACCACACGGAACTATAATAATTAAAATAAAATAAAAAGATTGCATTGTTCCTCCTTCGAGAGCTTCCACCAATAGTGGTAACCGATAGGCTGTAGATGAATGAACACATAAATTTTATTAGTTATAATTTCAGATATTTACACTTTTATTTATATAATATAAAATAATACGTCCGTATGGTGATAATAAAAACAAAATTGAATGCGATAAAATCTATAAAATCGTCTGTATGTAATTGGATATAATATAAGGTACGTAAAATGTCATAACACCGACAATAATATTTTATCATATGACATTGGACATCAACAGAGCTCGTAATTGCATTTAAAATAAACATAGGATTCGCTACAGTAGGCGTGGCAAAGTTAATTCTTTTACTGGACTTTAAAAAAATCTCGCGATCGTTTATACTAAACACACTAGTTGGAGTTGAGTAAAGAATAATCTCTCTTGCTTTCAGAAATTTGTTAAAATATATTAATAATCTATTTACACAATTTAATAAACATTTCCGTTTGGTGACAGAGTAAGAATGTCATTCACCAACTTTTGTTCTTGGGTGTCGTAAAAGACGACTACGGGAATAAATACATAACATCTATGCAAGAGAAGAAAAATTCAAAACAAAACCCTATCCCAATACGTTTGACCAGTGAGTATAGTAGGTCAATTTCCCTCATACTGTAGACGAGGCTGGAGGGTAATAGTGGGTCGTATATGAGCTGAAATGTTGATGATGATGAATAAATATTTTATCAATTTCAGTAAATATAATAGAGTTCATTACAAAGCATTAATAGATAATAATTTTATTCGTTATTTTTTTATATGTATATGATCTAATCATATACATTCCACTTTGGGCTCAAATCTTATTTATAACTAGCAACCCGCCCTCGCTTCGTTTCGGTTTCAGTCGCCTTACCCGCGTAGTTCCCAATCCCGTGGTAAGACTGGGATAAAATAGAGCCTATGTTACTCCCTGATATCATAGCTTTCCATTGGTGAAAGAATTTTTTAAATCGGTCCAGCGTTTTGAAGATTACCCGGAACAAATAGACAGATACAAATAGACGTGTGAGCATGAAAATGGCCTATTATTTTGACATTACAAACAGACACTCCAATTTTATTTATTGGTATACATAGATGGGCTGGATAATTGATCTACAAAATATAACGCTGGTTAGAAGGGTTAGTACAGGGTTTTGTTGGGGGCGCGGCCGGAGCACCTCCTCGTGGTGCTCCCTGGTAACGTCCATTTGGACGTCATGCGTCCATTTGGACGGCCAAGATTCCAGCAGGTGGGGGTCTCCGCGTGCGGCTCTGGTGGCAGAGCGCACGGCGGATCTGACCCGGGGCCAATGGGGCGGATGTGCCTCATGGCACTCCGTCGCTAGGGACGGTTGCGTCACGGCCCGGGGGCGTGACGGGTCGGTCGCTCGCGAGCGGCCAGACCCGGAAGGCCCAAACCGTAATCCTGAGTAGAGGGGTCAGGACCGGGGTCTTCGGACCGCGGGGAAGAAAACCCCTATAAAAAATCACCCCAATCTTAAGTTTGGCCACTCGGCGAGGAGATGTATGACTGGTGGGTTAAGAAGCGCGCGAGCGTCCAGTCGTTAGAGTGGTAGTCAAGGCAAGACTCAAAAACGTCCCAAAAATGGCAGAAGTAAGACATAGTAAGACTTCACCAGAGGGTCCCGGCCAGGCCGGGGAGTCCCTTGCTGTGCCGGTGCTTGCGCGCGACGTCCATTTGGAGTCGCGCCCAAGTTCCGGCACAGTCAGTCCCCAAACGTATGGGTGGGGGGCAACTACTGCCTTAGAAGCCGAGAGCCCGGCTCATTATCAAGTGGCTCAGGGGGGGAAGAGGAATGAGGAGGGGGTGAGGAAGAATACCCGGAGGACGAAGCCGAGGCGTTCCGCCGCTGCGCGAGCCCGCATAAGCGCCACAACATCAAAGGCGAGGCGGGAGCGGAAGAAGGCCGAAGCCATTGCTGCACGCGAGGCGGGTGGCAGCACTGCTGCTTTTACTGGACCGTCGGACCTGGAGAGCGAGTTCACCGCAGAGCCGTCGCTGGAGGAGAGCGTCGGCAATGGCAGCGGATCCGAGGACGAGGGCGGCATTGCCGCAGGGCCGTCCAAGACGATGGAAGGCAGCTCGGAGTCAAGGCTGCTGAGCGACGAGGGCGGCACTGCTGCAGAGCCGTCGCGAGACGAGGGCGGCAGTACCGCAGGACCGTTAGAGGCGGCAATACACACGGCCTCGGAGATGTCGGCGGACGAGGGCGGCAATGCCACAGATTTCGTCCACCGACGAAAGTAGCACCGACCGGATGCAGGTCGGCCAGAGAAGGGACGAGGGCGGTGGATGCGTCGCAGGTCCGTCCGATAGGTGTAGGAGTAGGGAGACGATAGGCAGGCCGTCAACTGAGGAGGAGCTCACGGGTAGGCCGTCGTCGAGGAAAGAGGTGCAGGCTGCCGGGGAGAACACCGACACCACGGTAAGTGGCACGAAGGAGAGGGAGGAGGCCCTTCCCCGAGCGTCCGGAAGCGCCCCCTTAATGGGGGCAGCTCGAACACCGACTCGGAGGGGAATACCAACATGCCTCCTCCCAAGGTCCCAACCATGCCCCGTGGACGCAGAGGTCGAGGATCGGCGGTGGTGGCGAGGCCGGGGACCCCCGGTCCAGCCGGCCACGGTGGCGAGGTGGCGGCCCTACAGGCCGCGAACGCCCGCCTTAGTGAGGAGGTCTCCGGCTTGCGGGAACGCAACCGCAAGCTGGAGACGGAGCTATCGGCGGTGCGACGGGAGAACCGCGGGTTGGCCAAGGAGATGGCCGACCTGCGGGCTCAGTTCGCGTACCTGGTGCCGGCCGCGCCGCCGGTGCCGTCCTCACCACCGAAACGGGCTGCGCCGGGGAGGGCGGGCCCGTTGCCTGCGTCCGTGGCGCCGGCTGCGTCCGTCGCGGCTGCTGCGCCGGCTGCGCCAGTAGCGGCTGCTGCGCCGGCTGCGCCTGTCGCAGCCTCGGCGCTTCTGCGGCTGCACCGCAGGCGCCGGCCAGCGCACCCGCGACCGCTCCTGCTACGCTCAGCGCTGCTGCCAGGCTCGAACAGGGCTGGCAGGTGGCTGAGCGGAGCAGGAAGGCACGCGGCCAGAAGCGGAGAGCGGCGGCCAAGAGTGCCGCCGTGGCCGTCGCTCCCCAGGTGGGAGCCGGCAGAAAGGGGAAAAGGTCGCGCAGGGGCCTCAAGTCGCCGAAGACGGCCGCGGTGGTTATCACCGTGCTGCCTGAGGCGGCTGAGAGGGGCCAACTATGAGGCCGTCCTAAAACGCGCCCGGCGGGAGCTGGACGTCTCCGACATCGGGGGCGTCGAGGCGAGGACCCGTAAGGCCCGGACAGGCGGCGGTCGGGCATACCCAACCGACATGCAAAAACTGCTTTGACTGCAGCGGGCTATGTTTCCGTTGCGGTCAGACCGGACACCAGGCGGCATCGTGCTCTGCGGTGCCCCACTGCCCCGCGTGTGCGGCAGGCAATAGGCCTGCCAAACACCGCATGGGCTCTGGGGACTGCAGATCCTCGGCATCGGCCCCGAAGGGGCGGGACGGCCCATCGACCGGGCCAGTCCCCGCTCCGAGCGCGGCCCGATCGCCCGTCAGCGCGGAGGAGGTGACGATGGATATGGACCGTTAATGGACCCCGTATCCATTCGTCTCCTCCAGGCCAACCTCAACCACACCGCCGGTGCGCAGGACGTGCTCCTGCAGGCCATGGCGGAGTGGTTGATAGGAGTAGCCGTAGTCGCGGAGCCGTACGTGGTGCCCGACCGGCCTAACTGGTTGGGTAGCACCGCTGGCACCGTGGCAATCGTCGCCTCCACGTCGTGGCCTTCGTCGTCTCTGACCCTTAGGGACAGGGGCGTCGGATACGTCGCGGCGGACTGGGGGGAGATTACGCTCCTCGGAGTCTATCTCTCCCCTAACTGGAGTGTGACCGATTTCGAGGCCTCCCTCACCATCATAGAGGCCTCGTTACGGCGAATGGCATCGCGCCAGGTCTTCGTCTTGGGGGACTTCAACGCCAAGTCCGTGGTGTGGGGGTCTCCCCGGACGAACGACCGAGGACGGGCGATCGAGGAGTGGGCGGCGGCACTGGGCCTCTGTTTGCTGAACAGGGGCTCGGTGCATACGTGCGTGCGACAACGGGGCGGGTCGATAGTGGACCTTTCGTTCGCTAGCCCCGAGGTCGCCGCACGCGTGGGGAGCTGGCGCGTCGTGGAGGAGGTGGAGACCTTGTCGGACCACCGGTATATCCGGATGGAGGTCTCCCGGACAATCCCGACGCCCAGCAGGGGTCACGGGGCGGATGGACGTCCTGCGTTCCCGCGATGGGCTGTGGGTCGCTTAGACCGGGACCAGCTGGCGGAGACAGCCATCGTTTACTCGTGGCTGTCCTCTGCCAACCAGTCGGACGGGGTGGACGCCGAGGCTGGCCGCATCCGCAGTGCGTTGACGCAGATCTGTGATGCGGCCATGTCCCGGGTACGGCGTCCGCCTCCGAGGAGGGCGGTCCACTGGTGGTCCCGGGAGCTGGCGGATCTCCGAGGCGCGTGCATTCGCGCCCGGAGGGCCTACACCCGCAGCCGGCGGCGCCAACGCGACGCGGAGCGGGAGGCCTTGCTGTATGAGGGCTACCGCAATGCACGGTCGGCCTTCAGGCTGGCCGTCCGCTCCGCCAAGGACGTCAGTCGGCAGGAGATGCTGGACGGTCTCGACCGTGACCCCTGGGGACGCCCCTATCGCGCGGTGCTGAATAAGCTCCGCGCGCGGGGCCTTCCCCTCACCGAGACTCTCCAGCCCAGCCTTCTCACCCGGGTCGTTGAGGACCTGTTCCCACGGCGGGCGGAACACACGCCCCCGGTCATGGCTCCGCCAGACACTGACCGGGAGGCCGACGACGACAGTGTTCCGCCCATCACGGAACCCGAGATGGGAGTGGCGGTGGCGCGCATATGCGCAAAGTCCACCGCCCCCGGGCCCGACGGTGTTCCAAACCGCGTGTTGAGCCTGGTCCCCGACCACCTGGGTCCCCGCCTCAGGGAGCTGTTCGACGCGTGTTTAGCGTCCGGACGGTTCCCTAGGTGCTGGAAGGAGGGAAGGCTGGTGCTCCTGCCGAAGCCGGGACGGTCTCCGGGGTCGCCTTCGGCCTACAAGCCTATCGTGCTGCTCGATGACACGGGAAAGCTACTGGAGAGGGTGGTAGCTGCCCGCATCGAGCGGCACCTCGTCGGCACGGGGCTCGATCTGTCGGACGCCCAGTTTGGGTTTAGGAGGGGTCGTTCGACGATCGCGGCTCTGTTGCGCCTGAGGGCCGTGGTGACTGAGGCCGTCACCGGTGGGGGAGTGCTGTTGGCGGTGTCCCTAGACATTGCCAACGCATTCAATAGTCTGCCATTCAGCTGCATCAGGGAGGCGCTCCGGTATCACGGAGTGCCAGCTTACCTAGGCGGCTAGTGGCAGACTATTTGGTGGGGCGCAGCGTCCTCTGTACCAACCGAGCAGGGGACGTTGTGCAAACGCCCATGATGTGCGGTGTCCCACAGGGGTCGGTCCTCGGACCCACCCTGTGGAACATCGGCTACGACTGGGCGTTGCGGGGGAGCCTCCCGCCCGGGCTGGGCGTGATTTGTTACGCCGACGACACGTTCGTCACAGCCCGCGGTGGGACGCTAGAAGAGGCGGTAAGCCTGGCGACCTATGGCACCGAAGAGGTCGTTAGGCGGATCGAGGCGCTGGGGTTGAGGGTCGCCCTGGACAAGACGGAGGCCCTCTTGTTCCATGGGCGCCTTATGAGCCCTCCCATCGGCGTTTCGATCACCGTCCGCTCGGTTGACATCAGCATCCGGGCCCATATGAGGTACTTGGGCCTGGTGCTCGACGGGCAATGGTGGTTCCGGGAGCATTTCCGCAGGCTCGCTCCGCGGCTCGTCGGCGCGGCGTCCGCCCTATCGTGGCTTATGCCGAACGTGGGCGGACCGAGCGCTACGTGCTGACGGCTGTACACGGGGGTCATCCGGTCGATGGCCCTGTACGGCGCACCGGTGTGGGCGGGGTCCTTGACCGTCCGACTTAGGGCCCTTCTGTGGCGATCACAGAGGGTCATGGCGGTCAGGGCCATCCGCGGATACCGCACGGTGGCGACGGAGGCAGCGTGCCTATTGGCTGGGACTCCCCCGTGGGACCTGAAGGCGGAGATGCTCGCCGGATTGTATCGGCGGGTGACGGGGGTGCGAGCGGAGGGCGGTGAGATCTCGTTAAGGGAGCTCACCACCTGGCGCGTCGACGCCCGCCGAGACGTCATTGCCCGTTGGGCAGTCCGGCTGGAGAGGCCTCGGTTCGGGTGCGAACCGTGGAGGCCTTCCGGCCGGTGCTGATGCAGTGGTTGGAAAGGCGGCACGGGGTGCTCTCCTTCTGACTAGTGCAGGTGTTGACGGGGCACGGGAGCTTCGCCAAATACCTGCACAGGGTCGTAAGGAGGGAGAGTACACCGTCCTGCCACCACTGCGATTGCGACGAGGACACGGCGCGCCACTCGCTCGAGGCCTGCGCGGCTTGGGCAGTGCAGCGCCGTGAACTCGTCGCAATCATCGGTGCCGACCTGACGCTGCCGGCCATCGCTAGGGCGATGGTCGACAGCGTCGGGAACTGGGACGCGGTCGCAGCCTTCCGCGCGTGACGTGACCGGGGATTAGTCCGTCACCCGCCGAGAGGCCGACCGCGTGAGGAAAGACCGACGTCCTCCCCGAGGGGGGGGACGTCGATCGATGGGAGGGTACCCCGCGTAGGGGGTATTCCGTCGGACCGACCACTGACGACAAGTAAACCTGCTCTGGTGGTCGGCCCAATGACGAAGGCGAGGTGGTTTTCGGGTGGGTTGCGGGAGTTGCGTGCTTAAGCCCCTCTGTCACCCCGGACGGAGTGGTGCGGAGGCGCGCCGACCGCAGCCCACCCACAAAAAAAAAAAAAGTTCAGTGTTTTGTTTCAAGTTTTCCTTTTCTAATTCGGTCCGCTTGTGTTCCTTATTCGTATATTACGAGCATCCACGGGAAAGGAAGGAGTGATTATTATTGTATTCCTACTCCGTCACCCCACAGGTTAATGTATAAAATGTAATAAATATTTAAATTACGTTAAATATACTAGATAGAGACCATTAGGAATTACTGATCATGCCAGTTACTGTAACTCCACAACTCTTTTTCTTATGTGATAGGCTATGGTCTGGATATACTCCGCCTAATCTGTCCGAGGCGACGGATGAGCGGCGTGCGACCCTATAACCTGCCGTATTCCTTCCTCATTGTCATTGGTTCAACCATTGGTAAACTCCAACACCCTAAGCATCGATTGGAATAATGTTGAAAAATTGAAATTTAATAGATGCACTATTAAATTTACATTTAGTTACATCCATTAATAAATCCAGTTTAGGAATATAATGCAAAAGTAAAAACATATAATCATCGTAGCAACCATCATCTTTGAAGTTTTTCGATCCTTACACTTTTCATCATTACCTATGGTACTTATGAATATACCGAAGTTGGTTTTTTACGATACCTGTGGATAAGAAAATGATGGTGATTTGAATTTTTACTACATCATTACACAGTTATTTCTTTATATTTTTAAAATTATAAATTTTATGTAATATTATTTAGTTTTATTTTATATTATAAATATTAGTAAAGGTAAACTGAAATAATTTATAACTGAGAATTATTATTTGACTTTACGAAGATAAATATTAATTTTATTTTTTTAAAGACTGCGAATATTGAAAGGAAACGGTCTCTTCAACTATGTCGAGTGGAGGTTGTGGTAATGCGTAATCATTTCATTGTGATAACACGTTCCGTGGAGTAATAAGAATACAATTAACCACCCCCTATTTTGCTCATACGGTAAAAGGCGGGTAAGGGATATATGCAAGTGAAGGAAAATTCCTGTCAAGTTTGGCATGTGATCCTATTCCGACATGTTTGACCAGCGTGGAATCGTAGGTCAATTTCCTTATTATTATTATTGCAGAGGAAGCTGGAACCCAACTTTGGGACATACATGGGCTTAGATGATGATGATGATACTTAACAACGTTTGCCCAACGTATCTATGCAAATAAATAAAATTCAAGTGTCTGTTTGTAATGTCAAAATGGTTGGTATTTTTCATGCTCCGACGGTTGCACGATACCTATGCCTAAGAACCAGTTAATTTTTTTCTCTGTCTGTTTCAGGTAATCTTCAAAACGGCTGCACCGATTTTGATATTTTACTACCAGGTAGCTGTCTATATAAGGAGTAACTTAAGACTATTTTTTCGCCCCGAAAAATCCTATGAAATTTTGCCGAATCCAGGACTCGAACCCAAGGCCATATCTGAGGAGATATCGCAGATTTAAAATGTGGGCCAAAGCGGCTGAAAATAAAACAGTTATTTATAAATTTGATTGGCATTTGTATTTGACTCCAATCAAATACAAACGCATGTCCAGATCACTGGACCGGGTCCTCCTGTAACCATATACCCTGAAAAGGGTTGGAAATGTCGTGAAAGCAAAAATCAAATAGAAGTACAATTAAATTTCTAAAAATAGATTTATTTCGCAATTGTTAAGGGGACATAGAGCTCTTGTCGCTAATCGATTTTAGGTATTTTAGGCGTTTTATGTATATGTGCGTGAGGAGCACCCACAAGAACGGGCTACTGGAGTCGTACGCCGATCAACTAGCGAGATGCTGCTGATATTTACAAAATGTAATAATAACACAAGCGATTTAAAATAATTTTATCGAAGCTAGATATTTACAGTTTTGCTTTTATATTTTCGTATTTTTTTGATACTTTTATAAAATTGAGCGTATACGCAAGCGATACAATCTCCCCGTCTGATAGCCGAAGCAGCACGGAAACGTAGCGGCTCTAAATAAAGTGGACGAAGCGCGGATGAATTTAGATATTTCCTCCATATTATTAAAAAAAAATATACATTTTAAAAATGTAAAATGTATAAGTTATAGGAAACATAAAGTTTTATTAATTTTCAAAATTTTATAAACTTTTATGAAGTATTTACGCCGTATTATGGGTTTATTTTTTCATTTAGAGATAACTTTGGATTTTTTTTCTATCGAGGAAATTACAAGTGATCGTATTTTTAAAATGTATAATGTATAGAGTCAATCCTTAAATATCTTACATAAGAATTACACAACTAAGCGTTGGAAATAAGGATACAGTAAGGGATCAAACGAACGAATTTTTTTTGTAATTCGTCGGTGCCCCCTTAATAATAATTCATTATCATCATCATCTCAGCCCATACATGTCCCACTGCTGGGCCAGGGCCTCCTCCACTAGGAAAATTGACCTATACCACGCTGGTCAGACGTGTTGGTATAGGGTTTTGTTTCGAGTTCCTTCTCTTGCATAGATAATATATGGATATTATATCCCTTTGTCGTCTTTTACGACACCCACGGGCAAGAGCGGGGGTGTTGAATTGTATTCTTACTCTTTCACTGCACAGATAATATGTAATTATGATGATTAAAATGAATATTTATATTTTAAACAAAACTATTTTACGGCTTTTATCGTGTTTGTATTTGATTTTTGATTGCCCGACGTTTCGAACACTTTGCAGCGTTAATGATCACGGGTGGACTAAGATGTCTCACGTCCAACAAGTCATCGTTGTAATCAGCTACAAAATTAGTTATTCATGAACACTGCAAAGTCAAATACAAACGCGATAAAATCCGTAGTTTTATTTAATACTAGCAACCCACCCTCGCTTCGCTTCGGTTTCAGTCGCTTTATCCGCGGCGTAGTTCCCGTTCCTGTGGGAATACCGGGATAAAATATAGCCTAGTTTACGCCCTGATATTATAGCTTTCCATTGGTGAAAGAATTTTTGAAATCGGCCGTTTTGAAGATTACCCGGAACAAACAGACAGATAGACAAAAATTTTTAATCTGTATTTTAGGTATAGGTGTCGTGCAAATAACCGTGTGAGCATGAAAAAAGCCTATTATTTTGACATTACAAACAGACACTCCAATTTTATTTATTGGAATAGATGTGTAATACTCTCGTAAACATCAGAAATGATTATGAATATTTTCATTTCAATGTTCGGCGTAGCCTCTTCTTTAGAGGGAATTCTTTGGCTGTACTTGAAGTACATTTTCATTATCACACTATACACATTTCATTCAATAAAATGTTCCACATATAATTTGTTACCCGTTGGCGAGAGTGCAGTTGGCAGATTTAGTACGCGTATTGTTATGGAATTGTGTATTTTTATTGCTATTTCAAAAGGTATTTTTATAAATTTATTCATATTTTTGTTAGTGTATTTAGATAGTTGAATGAGTTTTTTTTCATTCAATCTTAATATAGAATAAATATTTAAGATTCTTCGGCTTTATCTTATATCTTTAAACGAGCAATTCTTGTATATATATATATATTATATATATATTTTCAGGATCTCGGAAACGGCTCCAACGATTTTGATGAAACTTGGCATACTAGAGGTTTCGGGTCCAAAAAATCGATATAGCTAGGTTTTATTTATAGAAAATGTTATTTTGTCGGTGTTTTTAGCAAAACAATATAATGAGATTAAATTTTAAAAGAATATGAATTCAAATTTCGTTGTCAACGTCAAGAGTTACGATAGCTCAGTTGGTAAGTTGTCCAGTTCGCTTTTTGTTTCGTTTTGACATTTAAACAGCGTCGGATCGAATCTCGGTGTTATTCTCTTTTTGTAATTTTTTATATTTTTTTCATTATTTAATTTTTAATTTTATTAATATATATCTAAATAAATTCGATAAAAAATATGCCGAGCGTAGCTCGGTCAACCAGATATTTAATATAAAACGCAAAAAGAAAATGCTCTGTTCGATGTCACTACTGTGTTGTAGTTTTTCATTCAATATTTTAGTTACGCCTAGCAACCTCGAGCGTCAAAGCGATTATTTATTCAGGCATATTTTCATATTTTCGTAACAACGTGTAGTAAGATATTGTTCTACTTGGTTATGCTTTCATACAAAATTAAAAAGGAACGTGTCTACAAATAAAAGATCTTTATTTATAGGTTTCACTAGTTAATTTTAATTTCGTGTAACAGAAACGTGTCTTTTATTATCTATTGTAGGTTTGTAAATATTTATGAAAATTCTTAAGCGCATTAAGACCTCGGCATTTCGTAATTTTAAAGGATAATCTCTGAATATCGGCACTCCAAAGAGTGTGCGAAAAATTGCGTTTATCCTAGGCGTCACTTTGGGGACGCGTAGGATAAACGCAATTTCGAAAAAATAATATTCTGTGAATTGGACAGAATAAAAAGCAGACATTAATGTGATTGGAAATAATAAAGGCCAGAACAATAAATCATCATCATCATCGCAATTGCTAGACATGTCCTTTCTCTATAAAGTATTAAGAAATCAGTACGACTGTCCTGCTCTATTAGAATGCTTTTATTTGCATATTCCTAGATGCACATCTAGGCGCGTTATTAAACCTGCATTATTACAACAACCCCGGGCAAAAACTAATTTAAAGCAATTTTCTACTATTTCTAGATTATGTAGGCAATATAATACTATAAACCAACATGTGGATATATTTGCAGATAAATTTTTCAAATTTAAAATTACCGTACTCAGACTGTTACGAAAACTGTACTGGAAGTAATTGAATGCAGAGATACGAAAAAAAAAAAATATGTGCGTGTACAAGTGCGACGTAGTGTTAATTATTTTTTCAATTTAGTTAGTTATTTCTTTTCTCCCCATATTTCCACTTTAATTTTTTCTTTTTTTCCTTACCATGTTACCCTTATTTTTTATCTCAATATATTAATTAGCTATAAGTAATGAAATAATGTACATACCTTTTTATTGTGCATGATGTGGCACCTTTAAAAATTGTGCAACTTAGTTTAATTTTTCATAATAATATTTATTAAGTTTGTATTTTTAGTTGTAGCAATTCTTGGTTGTCCAAATAAATAAATAAATAAATCGTAGCCCACATACGAGTACGTCCCACTGTTGGGCTCAGACCTCCTCCACAATGGGAGGACATTTGACCTACTATACCATGCTGGTCAGACATGTTAATATAGGATTTCATTTCAAGTTTTTCTTTTCGTGTACAGATATTATGTGCATATTATATCCCATAGTCGTCTTTTACAATATCCGAGGACAAGACAGGAAGTGGTGAATTGTATTCTTACTCCGTCATCACACGGAAAACTCCGTCACCATAAGGAAAATAATAAATGTGCCTATTATATTTGATATTTTTCTGTCGTTCTAATATGTACATATTTTGTATACTACTTAATTTCTTCTGGGGTATAGAACAAATAAGGACTAGTTATTTGATATAATTAATTTTAATTTTGAGTCCAACTGAGTATTCTAAAACAAGAAAGGTTAATAAACAACTTGTTTGACAGACGAATGTTTGTAAATTAGTCTCAGGCAAGCAATTTCTTAACAGAAGTCTCGTTAAGCTTTCAACGTTAATGTTCTTATGTTTATTTATGTTATATATATATCTTCTATTCTACAATAACTTTAAGCTTTGTTTGCACTGAAAATATAATTGCTGGTGATCTACAATCAACGTTTGTAATAGTTTGACTTTAAATAGAAACTATTGCTAACATTAAAAGGATAGGAGGGTACGGTACCGAACGAGTGATCATAATGCTGAGTTCATAAGTAAAATTGAAAATCTATACTTATGTATAAAGCTGAAGAGTTTGTTTGTTTGAACGCGCTAATCTCAGGAACTACTGGTCCGATTTGAAAAATTCTCTCAGTGTTAGATAGCTTATTTATTGAGAAAGGCTATAGGCTAAGACTAAGATCATCACACTAAGACCAACAGGAGCGGATCATCAATAAAGAATATTTCAAAATCGAGGTTTTTGTTTGCCTTTTGAGAGCTCCGATGCGTAAACGGCAATATTTTCGCAAAAATCATGTGTGACAGAATCGTATTATTAAAAAACATTTTCACTTTCTACGTAAACGAAGCCTTAGGTTAAAGTTAGCGTTAGCCTAAAGTATCTATACCACGTGGATGAAGTCGCGAGCAGAAGCTAGTTTTTAATAACCACAGACACAAACTAAAGTAAGAAAAAAAAAAGTATTACGTTATATTCAACAGGAATAATCAATTAATTGTTATTTAACGATAATACTGGCGCGCGTGAAGCACTTAATCGCCTAATATGATTAAGCCATTACATCATTTTGGAAAAGAGCTGATACTCCTACACTGCTGGATCATATTAACCAAACATAGCTTAAAACAATGCCAAGAAAACTGGTTTTCAAATAAAAAAAACGCATCGAAATCGGTCCATCGATTTGAGGGCTACAATGTCATAGACAGACACACACACATATACAGAGACGGACAGTCATCGGACGGCAAACTTATAACACTCCTTTTTTGTGTCGAGGGCTAAAAGATTAACAGTGGGTATGTCGGGTTACCATTCAGTCGAGTGACCACTTCAGATACTCTAATTTCTTTCTAAACTAAATAAAATCGGTGATGACGAGTAACGGCAAGTCCTTTTTTAAGTTTGTCATTCTAGACAAGGGGTCCGGCTAGATTGATATTATGAGTTAAGTAGCATTTTTTACATAAATTTAAATAATCACTATCTCATCTCAACTCATATACGTCTTACTGCTAGGCTCAACCCTCCTATATAGTGGGAGGAAAATAAGTATTTTTTTTGCTAACACAGTTATTTACACATTATTTGTGCTTAAAAACTAGTTAAATAGTTTCTGTCTGCCTGTCTATGTATTTATTTCAGGCATTATTGAAAGCGGCTGGCTCAATTTTGATAATATTTTTTTCTAGGTAGCTGTCTGTATAAAAAAAGAAAACTTGTCAAAAAACCAAGCCTCGCAACTGAATTCTTCTCCCATAAAAAGTTATGAGATCCATTCAAAGGTCGTTTTGTTTGGTAGACGGATCGCTGTTAGAGATTCTTCGCATCCCGTGGTCCACCGTTACCGAGTCCGCCACCAAAATGAGCCCGTAGGGTAGCAGAACTGCCATGACCAGGGCCCATTTCTGTTCGCGATATAAGGGAATAATATCGTAATCGCCACGTTTAGCAGGCGGGTTGGCGATCGCAGTGAGATGATATATTTCCCCGTAAAGAGTTGCTGCCCACTCTCCTGATGAATCCTTAGTTGGTTCTTACGACTCTCATAGGCTAGCTAGGGATAGCGATAGTTGTATTCTTTTCTTACAACGAAGTTATAGGAGGTCGAAAATGGCCTCAATTACATCGAGAAAAGGATGCTACAGCAGTGTTGCGTTTTTGCTAGACTTGGCGGGGACTCGGCCGTGCTCCCCGATCTCGGTATTCCCACAAGAACGGAAACTACACGGGTGAAACTGCGGACATTTGTCAGTTTTACATTCGATAAAATTTGATGATGTAACTCCGAAGCTGGCATAAAACTTGCTAACTTATCTGGGACATTTAATATATTCATCATTCTTAATCTGTGTTGAGTTAGTAGGTTAAAACTTTTCACCTTAAACTGGCTATTTATTTTTCCAATTTTAAGCTTTTTAATATCAAACTTCGTCAAAATTAGACCATACCGATTTTTCAGTCGTCGATTACTGATCTCGCAAAATTGCATTCAATACATACATACACAGACTCACGCCTGCTTCCCAGAGGGATAGGCAGAGACTACGGATTGCCACATGCCACGCGTATTCGTAACACGATCTTTCACCAGTACGTCTTCAATTTGATCCAGAGACCATGCTGTGGGTCTTCCTCTATTAATCGTCCCACTCTCACTTTCTTTCTAATCTTGCTACGTCATCCTCTTTCACTCATCTCTTGCATTCAATAGTAAGTGGCAATGCCAGCTTAGTACTTATTTATAACTAGCAATCCGTCCTCGCTTCGCTTCCGTTTCAGTCGCCTTGCTCCACTATTTTAAATGTCCATTTTTTTTTTTTAAAATCTTACTGTAAACGACTGCAGTCCATGAGGTCTCGGGTTCAATTATCGCACTGGACAAAATTTTATAGAAGTTTCTTGAGAGGAAAACTAGGTACCTGGTAGTAAAATATTATTAAAATCGGTCCAGCAGATTGGAGGTTTACTCAAAAAAATCAGGCAGACAAATAGACGGACAGGAAAATGTTTTAAAGTGGTTTATAGGCATAGGTATCATGTAAATAACCGTATAAGCATAAACATTACGTATTTTTGACATTATAAACAGACACTTCAATTTACTTAGGAGTGGTAGGACCACACTGTCGATAGTTATCTGTTTACAGCCGCGGGCCGGTCCGTCCGGAGCAGTACCACGCTCTCGCAGAAAATCGACGTCTGAGTAGTAGCAATTTGTTACTGCGCTTCGTTCGGTGAGCGAGAGAGCCGGAAGCCCAACTTTCTGAGAGTGTTTGCGTGTGGAGGATTTTGATAGTGCCTTTAGTATCACCGAGCCTCAATGTACGCATTCACACTCCCTTCACTTTCTTCGCGGTAGGCAGCGGCCTTGTAAAGGTCCATGAGCGGCAGCAACACTTATCATCAGGTGTACTGTTTGCTCGTTTGCCACTGCTTGTAATAAAAAAAAAAAAACTTGTATAGGTAACCATAGATTCTTATCATCAAGGTTAACATTGAATAAAATATATATTTATCACGCATAGAGTAAGTAGACTAGATATCAAAGAGATTCCATAGATCCTTCGTATTCAAGTAAAGGAAGGCATATTTTATGTAACATGTGAAATTGTATGAAAAGGGTAAAGGGCTCGAAGGAATATATTATATTATGTAATGCACGTAAATTTTTGTCACCTGTTCGTAATAACTGAGAGGATATAGAAAAGCACATAGAGAATATTAAAATGATAGAATTTTATACTTTTTAAATGTTATTTACTATGATTTTAAGAATTTATTCATCAGTGTGGTTACGGAGTAAGAGTTCAATTCACCAGCCCCTTTATTACTGATGGTGGATCTTAAGAGACGAGTAAGGAATACAAGCAGCTAACAGCACACTGCAAGAGAAGAAAAATTCGAAGTAAAACCCTATACCAACTCGTCTGACCAGCGTGGTACAGTAGGACAATTCCTCTTCCATCGTGGAGGCTCGAGGCAAGAGATCATATTTTAATTAGATATTATTAGCTAAGTTAGCTGCTCGACGTCTAAGAGATATGATATGCAGATAACATCAAGAGAAGGAAAACTCGAGGTAAAACCCTATAACAAGACGTCTACCAGCATGTTACCTATATTAGGTTAATTTGCCGTCGGGCCGAGGACTTTACGACATAACGAGGTGACGTGGGAACGGGTGGGTTATGGGCCCGCGTGCCGTCCTTTCATCGCCCCGGACGGAATGGACCGTGCGTGCGCTTACCATAGCCCAAACATAAAAAAAATACGTTAATTTACTTACCATTGTGAAGGAGGCCCGAGCTCAACAATGGGACTTATATGGGCTGTGATGATGATGATGATGAGATGAAAAAGTTGTTGTGCCAGTAATATCTCTAAGAGAATTTTACAGTCGCTATGATCAGTTACCAGTGCAGTGCAGTAGGTCAATTTCCTTCTAATTTTGGATTAGGCTTGTGCATAATACCTGCGCCTGATGCCGCCCTGGCCGAGGCCGCGGGTGACCGGACCGGGGACTTTAGTCCGGCATCCGCAGAGAGGCTGACCGCGCGACGGCGACCGACGTCCCGGCACAGGGACGTCGAGAGGTGAGAGTACCCGAAAGGGTATTCCGTCGGGACGACCACTGAGCACAAGGAACTCGGCACCGGTGGTCTGCCCAAAGACGAAGGCGAAGTGGTTATGGGACCGCGCGCCGTCCTTTCGTTGCCCCGGACGGAATGGACCGCGTGTGCGTTTACCATTGCCCACCCATAAAAAAAAACAAGGCTTGTACATAGTAGTGAGGCATATATGGGCTGTAGTAAGATTAAATAGAATTAGTCCTCATCGAGGTAGATGCTCAAGATTTTTTAAGTATTGTCATCTACAGGGTGTAAGCTTTTTGTTTGATCCAGGACTCGAATCGGATATATTTACTCGCATGTATATGTTATTTATCATCATCATCATTTCAGCTCATATACTTCCCACTGTTGGGCTCGAGCCTCCTCTAAAATAGAAGGGAAATGGACCTACTATAACCACGCTGGTCAGACGTGTTGGTACAGGTATCTTATATGCATATTGTATCTCTTAGTCGTCTTTTATGACACCCACAGACAAGATAGGCGGTCAATTGTATTCTTACTCCTTCACCACACGTTTATGTTATTACACTAACAATTCTTTTTTTCCAAAATGGTGGTAACTGAATTCAACGTTATCCAAACTTTGCTAGTTTGCTAGTCGTAATTATTTAATATCTTACAATTAACTTGTATATGCACAACCTCTCAACGTTCAAAACTTTATAATTTAATATCTTTTAAAGTCATTTTATGATGAGCACTTAAAATTTAGATTACTCTTTCTAACCATATTTGGTTTCTTCAACGCGTTTATAATAGCGTTTGTGTGTCATAACTTTGAAGGTGTATATGCATATCAGTCAAGCCGCTTTTAGGAATAAAATTGCCATTCCAATCCCATTAAAAAGGGCTTATACTCTACTACTACCAACCCGCCCTTTTTTTTTTTTTTTAAGGTTGGGTTGCGGTCTGCGCCCCTCCTCGAGCAATCCGCCCTCGCTTCGCTTCGGTTTTAGTCGCCTTACCCGTGGGGTGGTTCCCGTTCCCGTGGGAATACCAGGATAAAATATATTATATGTTACTCCCTGATATTATAGCTTTCCATTGGTGAAAGAATTTTTGAAATCGGTTCTGTGGTTGAAGCGTGAAAGCGTAACAAACATGCAAACATCCTTACTTTCGCATTTATAATATTAGTAAGAATAGTAGGTCGGCATATAGGTAAGTACAAATTTTATTACATTTCATCATCATTATCATCATTACAGTTCATATATGTTCCACTGCTGGACTTGAGTCTCCTCATGCTGATCAGACGGGTTGGTATAGAGCTTTTTTATTTATTTATTTTATTTATTTAAAACTTTTGCACACAAAAAAAAGGTACAAGGCGGACTTAATGCCTTAGGCATTTTCTGCCAGTCGACCTAGGGTGGAGCAGAAATAAATTAGGCAGGTGCAATGCAATGTGAGCAATAATTTCTGAAATTTGGTTATATAAATGTGGCAAATCTAAATAATCTTATATCTAATACAAGCAAACAATACATATATATATACACACATACATATTTACATACATATATACATATATAAATACATACATACACACATATATACACATATACATACATATAAATTTTATAAACAGCAGAGGTGATTCCTCAATGACGAGTTCATTCCGTCAGAAGGCCTAGGTATAGGCGTTTGACCATAGCCTTAAAACTATCACGACTAGGGGCCATTTTGATCCCTAATGGTAGCGCATTCCAAAGAAGAATGGCCTGGATATAAAAGGAAGAATGTACCAGACTGGAGGAGTGAGAAGGACAGTGAAGAAGAAGATTTTTGGAGGAACGGAGATTACGGTCGTGAGTAGTGCAAAGAAGTTGAAAGTGAAGTTTTAAGTAGGGAGGAGCATTAGGAGAGTTTAAAATAGAATACAGTAAAGAAAGAGTTCGCAAGCTTCGTCTTTGCCTTATCGGTAGCCAATTAAGCCGAGATCGAAATGTGGATACGTGGTCGAATTTACGCAGGTTAAAAACGAATCGAATGCAATTGTTGAGAAGTCGGTCCAGTTTATTGAGCAGATCTGCATTCAGGTCGAGGTAGCATACATCAGCATAATCGATGATAGGAAGGATTAAGGTTTGAACCAGCGCTGTCTTGGTCTTCACAGGAAGAAAGTTTTTTAAACGTTATAGCGAGCGAAGCGTTCCTGTTACTTTATTCGATATGGTAGTGATCTGCGTTTGCCACTCCATCGTCGAGTCTAGGAATAGGCCGAGATTCTTTACGTGTTGACTATAGGGGATCACTGTTCCGTTATAGACAATGGATGGCAAATCATGGGGATCAAGTTTGCTGATTATCCGCGGACTGCCGAGTACAATACATTGACACTTTTCTGCATTGACTGCCAAACCAAATCTTGCAGCCCAAGCGCTTATGGCTAATAGATCAGAGTTGATACTCGTGATAGCTGACTGCACGTCGTCTAACCTGGCATGAGAGTACAGTTGTAGGTCATCGGCATACAAATGATACGCACACTGAAGTTCAAGGGTTATAAGATTAATAAAGATAGAGAAGAGAAGAGGAGAAAGTATACCGCCTTGAGGGACGCCAGAGGTCAAATCGCACCAATCGGACAAAGTATCATCGATGCGGATGCACTGCTGACGACCCTGAAGATAAGATGAAAACCATTCCAAAGCATCCGCCGAGATCCTAAAGTGGGACAGGATAGATAGCAGAATATCGTGACTGACGGCGTTAAAGGTGTTAGAGAAGTCTACCAGGACCAGCACAGTGATCCTAGTATCCTCCACGGCAGCTCTCACGTCGCCAGTCACTTTAAGGAGTGCTGAGACTGTGCTGTGCCCAGGCCTGAAACCAGACTGCAGTGGACTTAAAATATCGTTAGCATGAACAAAATGTGATAACTGTTTATGGGCACAAGCCTCGAGCACTTTGGATAGGAAAGGTAGGATAGATATCGGACGATAGTGCTTAAGAAGAGAAGGACTAGAGATTTTGGGTAAGGGTAGGACATACGCCTTACGCCATAGCATAGGAAATGTTCCAGAACGAAGAGAGAAGTTCAGGATGTGAGAGATAGGAAACAACAGTTGGTCAAGAATGGTCATGATCATACGACGACAGATTGCGTCACAACCCACTGCCTTAGATTTGATAGAGAGGAGTATCTTTCGAATCTCATCGGATGCTACAGGAGAAAAAGAAAAGGAACTAAAGTTGTGAGGTGGTAATCTGGAGATAAAGTTCACTGTTTGGCACTTAGTGATGTTATCTAAAGTGGTGGAACTCGCGAAGAATTTATTAAGATCACCTAGTGAAACAGTGTTAGGTAGTTCTGTTGTTTTCTGCTTACCTAAACCAAGAGTGCCAAGGAATTTCCAGACTTCGGGAGCAGAGGAAGAGGAAATAGTGTTTGAGATGTGTCGGCGTTTAGCGTTGCGTATCATCTGGTTACACCGATTCCTAGCGGTCTTGAAAAGACCCCAGTTAGAGTCGCTGCGTAGTTTCTTGAATTTGCGAAAAGCTGCATCACGACGTCTCATTGCCTTTCGTATCTCATCGGACATCCAGGGCGCAGGCAGATGCTTCAGCTTGACGTTTTTTATTGGAGCGTGAGTATCATAGAGCTTGGTAATAAGGAAATTAAAAATCCCAACTTTCTCATCTACCGTGTCAGCGTCCAGTAGGGGTTGCCAGTCAATTGCCGAGGCCTCTGCACGCAGTTTATCAACTTTTATGCCCGCAAAACAGCGCAGACGCAAAACCTTAACTTTAGGTTTGGGAGGCTTAAGGATGTAGGAGAGAAAAATAAGATCATGATGGGAGATACCAGGAGCAGGATATTGGCCATGGGAAGAGACTTGGTTGGGAGAGGATGTGAGCATTATATCAAGCCACGTGTCGTCTCCGTGCAGGTTGTGGTGAGTGGCTTGAAGAGGCAACACATGAAGACTAGTGGCTTGAACAATGTGTAGGAGTTTACTGGCACGGGAGGAACATGAGGATAGTAGGTCGGTGTTGAAATCACCCATTATGATGTGATGTGCATAGTCAGGCCCCAAAGATCCTAAAACCGATTCCAAATCAGTGAAATAGTCAATTGTAGGGGGACAGTAAACTACTCCGACGACCACTTTGGCTCCTTGAATCCAGACCTCGAGGAAAAGAAATTCAATAGAGGCAGAAGCTTTTTTAGTTTTCCATCTTTTGCTTAAATGTTAGCTGAATAAGTACTCTTTGATATCCTTTATGATACCCATGGGTAGAAAAGTGGTGAATTGTATTCTTACTCCTTCACTACACGGAAATTGTTATACTTATGAGGTATAAATATCAATATTATATATATTTTATATTTAATATTCTCGTTTTGTTTTTAAGAATATCTGTAAGGCACCTTGGCCTAAAGTGTTACAAGATACTCTAATGTCTTGGCTTGTTTCGAATGTCGTTTGAACTACGTAAAACTCTTTTTTCCTCTTATTGTTAGACGTAAATACATTAATATTAACTAATGGTCGCCGTGTAGTCAAAATTCGGCCATAATTCATTGTAGTTAATTTTTCTGCTACACAATTTTCTTTTAATTTTATTTATGTATAATTGTAACTTGAGCAAGCTGTATTTCACTAATAACTAATTTATCACAAACTATAGTCCATAAAATATAACATGATCTCTGTGACAGTTGTTCCTAGTGCTGTCACCCTTACGATGAAGTCCGTAGTTTTTTATCGATAAAATTTTTTAATTTTATAATTGTGATTTTATATTATAATTGAAATACAATCAATGAAAATCCTTGTGAATTTATTGCAAATAAAAACTGTTTTTGACTGTTTTAATTATTCGAAAGGAGTACACTCAAGGTGAACGTCACTATTATCGTCATCACTAGAGCGTTCCTGCTAGAACATTTATAATTTTTTGGCAAAATAGGGACAGCCGTTAGATCAATCGATCAATCATGACTTTTTTATGAATAAAAGTGTTTACTTTATTGACAATAATGCGTAAATAAAATTATCATTTACTCTGAGTCAAAAAGTAGTTTTTTAATGTTTAATTAATTCAATTTTTGTATTTTATAATGTAACTGTCTGTTGTAATTGTAAAAATTATTTTGAAACTTTTATGTAGATACTGTTTTGGGTTTATGTATTTTATGAATAATTTAATAAAGATCCGTTATCGATTTACGTATATCGACAGTCCCATCTCTTTTTTATTTTCAGTCCAGTATGACCTTGTACATGCATAAGCGTCATTTTTCTATAAAATGTTTACTAGGTATTTCAATACGTACGAGGTACATTTTAGGCATGAAAATTAATATTTTTATATTTATAATATATTTCACTTCAGTTGTAATAAAACTGGCATGGAAATAATGAAAATATATGTGATACAAAATAATATCGTAAACATGTCGCTCGATCAAACGTATTTTGTCGGTTTCGTTGACATCTGTCACAGAGATCAAGCTATATTTTATGGACTATAAGTAGTACTACTAATTTATAAAGTACTAAGTACAAATACCTATTAGACATTGTCATCATAATTATGATTATTTGACATTCGGTTTGACCAGAGATTTTAACCGTAAACAAAAGTGTATAAGCGCGCGCATGTGTGCGTGTGTGTGTGTGTGTGTGTGTGTGTAGCGATTGCGTTGTAGTGTGCGTAATGCCTTTTTTAATGAATTTAATGTATTTCTAATCTTATTATATAAAATTTCAGTTTTATACACTTCTCCTCATTATATACTTCAACTGTGCCAAATTTCATACTTTGGACAAGTACACACAATTTTCACACATAATTTTCGAAAAAAGCCGTACAAAGTTTTTGCTTCACTTATTAATATATAGAAAAAGATTTAGACAAAAAATATATTAAGCTAAGATCGCACTGTTGTAAATATTTAAGCTTTTTTATTTCAATGTTTGAAAGTTTAGAAGACTTGAAATATAATTTTACGTTTTTTACCTGAAGTATAAATATAACTGAAATTCAAGTTATAACAAGGGGTAAGTAAACTTATTGCCATCGAGAGTGCGAAAATAATGTATAAACGGAACTCAAATTTCTAAGGTAATATCGTGGTTTTTAGGCTGAAGTTTTCAATCTCCTTATTAATTGCGTGATAGGTCATAAGATAGTCGAAGTCATTGTGCTAAGAACTTGAGGGATACAGAAAAACAGCAATATTCGCAGAAAATCTTAAAATTACTATATTTCATACTTGTCTAAATCTCAATACCTAAATAACATCTTATTTGAATAGTTTGGTATAATAGATATATTTCTCTGTTTTTGTGAAGCAAGCCCGTGTCCAATTTCGGAAGGTAAATGGGCTGAACAAAAACAAACGTTGGCAATCATTGAAGATAAATAAATTACACTTTCTATATGGCATATCACAGGTGTTATAGTAACGACATTTCCCTCCATTTTTGTTCTTACAAATATAAATTCAGAACAATAGATAGATCGGTACCCAAAGCTCAAAGATAAGGTACGGTCAGGATACGCATTTGTGTTGTACGAAACTTGTCTTGAAAGGGCTCGTTTGGAAGGCAGTCCATCTGTTAGAAAGCACGGTATTTAAGTCAAGCCTCCGGAAACCTTCATCCGGCCTTTGGAATATGACGCACGCATATACTTCGAGGTAGCTGTAGATATGTTCGGTTTTACACCGAACTATTTATTATAAACGAAGCTTCGCTTGCTACTACTTGAATATTTAATGGTCTTATTTTTGTCACACACTTCTCTCGGAGTTATTTGAATAATGCTTACAGATATTTATTTCCTTTTCTAAAAAGATAACGTACAAAGGAAATCATCCTTGCATTGCGGGGGAATTTACAAACATATAATTCATTATCATCATCATTGCAGTCCATATACGTCCCACTGGTGGGCTCAGGCCTCCTCCGTAATGGGAGGGAATTTGACCTACTACACCCATGCTGGTTAGACATGTTGGTATAGGGTTTCATTTCGAGTTTTGCTTCTCTTGCGCAGATGTTATATGCATATTATATTTCATAGTCGTCTTTTACGACATCCACGGGCAAGATGGGTGTAGTGCAAGTAGGTAGTGGTGAATTGTATTCTTACTCCGTCATCACACGGTAGCCAACGGTAACATATAATTACCTGACGTAAATGACACTCAGACTTATAAGAACAATCTGTGTGCACAAAATATTGTGCTGTATGGAAATCGAACTCAAGACCTTGGCACTGTAGGGCAGTATTTTAACCACCATGTCGTCATTGTAGCCAATGTTGTGTATAGCCATTCATTTAGATAATCACAAGTTCATACTATGCATATATTAAGCTGTTCTTTTTTTTTGGCAGGCTGTAAGTTAGACTTACAGCCTGCCAAAAATACATGCCGTCTAGAGTGACAAAAGGGAGACGCGGGGCTTCATAGCCTACTGTATTCCCCCTTTATCGCCACTGGACGGCTCACTGGTACCGAATCTGTGACGACTATAGTCAGCTTGGCGGGATTTTAAGATGTTCTAGAGTTATAGAAGGATATACAAATAAATATACAGATTAGATATTGTCAGATATGGGCTTGATACCGTGTGGTGAAAGATTTCAAGGCACTTTTCCTTACTCTCTTATTAGGGTATTAGATCCCACTGTTACGTATGATGATTGAAACGATGAAGTGTGCGTGCGTTTAAACACTGCAACATAAAAAAAAAATTGGATGCGTACGTCCATCGTCGTCATATTACATCCTTACTAATATTATAAATACCAAAGTAAGTAAGTTTGTTTGTTACGCTTTCACGCTTAAACCACCAAATTGATTTTAAAAATTCTTTTACCAATGGAAAGTTATAATAACAGGGAGTAACATATATTTGATCCCGGTATTCCTACAGGAACGGGAACTACGTGGGTAATGCGACTGAAACTGAGGCGAAGCGAGGGCAGGTTGCTAGTTTTTATATAAAAAATCCTTACGGCGTCAATGATTGTTTTTTTTTTTCTACTATAATATTTGATCACAAAAATAGATTTAAGTGGAGTCAACAAGTCAGACAAGTGGTAATTGTCATCCTTTATGGTGGATGAGGTGAGATAAAAGAGCCAACGACACTGTATTCTCAGACTCAAGTTCATCCGGTCTATTGTACGTGATCTCGACGCTGCAGTCAATGTATTGCATATTGTGAACAGAATGGTGTCGTACATATTTATAAATGTACAGATTTATCTGTGTGTATTCATAATTGAATTTCAATAACTTTTGTTGCTACACCATTTATGGCTCTCTTTTGAATATTATAATCAACATTAATCTGTTCTTATCGCAACTCCTTGGAGTCGACGCAGGATGTACTCTTTTTTCATCGCATGTATTGCAAAAGTTTTGGCAATAGTTTTATGAACACCTTTTTTTTTGGAGGGTGGGCTACGGTCGGCGCACTCCTCGTCCGCTCTGTCCGGGGCGACAGAGGGACGTAAGCACACACACCCGTAACTCACCCGCGCAGCACTTCGCCTTCGTCGTTGGGCCGATCACCGTAGCAGGAGTTTTAAGAACACCTGACCAATCTGCTTTCTTGGGAATGTAATTGTTTATCAAAAAACATTATATGGAGTTGGCGCAAGTGGACGTAACACTTGGTTGTCTTTTATGATATCCACGAGCAATGTAAGAATTGGTAGTATTCGTAGCTTCCACAACACAGTAGGTATTATAATAGCAGAAATTATTCGGATTAATTGTTTTTTTGGGACTAATACCACTACCATTGTATCTTCTGTAAGTGAGGATCCATAATAATCTTCATAGATCACACCGAGGTTTGATCCTCAGGCTGTTCCGGGAAATGATTTTAATTGTCTTGGGACCCGCAACAAATTTAATTATAAAAATTAAACAGGAGGAGTTGAAAGAGATTAATTTCACTTCCCACCTATGCAATGCGGGAGACATGAAGCAAAATTGACTAGTTAGTTTTGTAAAATATCCCCTAAAATCCCCTTTCCCAAAACACAATGATTACTTTATTAGTATATGGTGCTGAATGGTGCGTCACATTTCATTTACAGTAAAAATGAAAATTTCTTTGAAGTTAAATATAATAATCTAATTTGCATAAAAGTAATGCAAGAGATACAACATTTTAATACAAAGTTGCTTTTAAAAGAACCCTTCTGTTACACAACTTTATTTACACTGACATTTGTGCGAAACGTATCTGATGAATATAATATGTGAGCAGAATGTAAACTTTTAAATATTTAATAAGAGATACTAAGCTTGTTTACTGAGAACTGTTCATTTTAAAAAGTGTTACTAAAATTTGTCTGTTAATTTATTAATTCGTTGCGTAAAATATTTGTTTTATTGTTTTAAAAAGACTAATGTGCTAAGGAATATATCCTTCTGTCGCTGGGGAACTTTTAAGTAAAGATCTTTACATCAGTAACCTTATGTATAAATGAAAATGAATTTCATCATCATCAGAGCTCACTATGGGGCTCGAGCCTTCTCCACAATAAGAGTGAAAATGGCCTACTATGCTACCGCTGGTCCTAGGGTTTCATTTCGAGTTTACGCTTTTTTACATAGTTGTAGGCATATTCACCCACCAGCAAGATGAAGGGTGGTGAAATCTAATCTTACTTCGTCATTACACGGCAAACATATATGATTAAAATTCACATATAAAACATATTAAATTGACGGACGCAAATAACACCCAAGACTCAGAATAATCATTGGATCATACAAGAAGCTGTTCTGCACTCCGTTTAATCTATAAAAGCGGTCATCCGTGGTCAATATTTAGACCACTACGGTATTAATGCAATCAACTGTCATGAAAGTATCGATAATAGCTACAGTAGCTGATGTTAAAAAAAATTAAGTTTTCATAATATCTATAGTAAATAATGGCTGTAGCTGACATATCTCAAAGGATTAGCGCATTGAAGTTGTAATGAGCAGACTAAGATGCTGGAGAGGCTTTCAAATAGTGGACATTAAAGCTTGACAACACGGTAAAACAAATAATGGACCATCAAACAAAGTCAAGTTTGTTCAAAAATGCCGTTTTCTTGATGAAAATATTAGATTTCGAAGACTAGATGCAACTAAGAACTTAATAATCCATTCAATAGCTTATTGACGACCATTGCTAGCATAGGTTTCGCCTTAGGGAGGATATTACAAGAGGAAGTAAATTACAAAAGAAATTAAAACGGGAAGAACTGTATAAAATTTAAAGTAATTTTGTTAACAACAATAATAAATGGATACCAGCATTATCATCATTTTGCTCTTATCTCAATTTTTTGGGGTTGACTCACTATACACCCTCCTTTCATAATACTTGTTGCAGAAGTTTTGGCAATAATGTTATGACTGACTGAACAGTCCACCCTCGCTTCGGTTTCATTTGCCTCATCTGCGTAGTTCTGTTACCGTGGGAATACCGGGATAAAATATAGCCTATGTTACTCAGGGATAATGTAGCATTTTAATAGTGAAAGAATTGTCGAAATTCATCCAGTAGTTTTTGAGTTTTTTTTTCGTAACAAACATACAAAAATACAACGTTTCTCTCTTTATATAATAACTAGCAACCCGCCCTCGCTTCGCTTCGGTTTCAATTGCTTTACCCGCGTAGTTTCCGTTCCCGTGGGCAAACCGAGATAAAATATAGCCTACTCCCTGATATTATAACGTTCCATTGGTTAAAGAATTTTTGAAATCGGTTCGGTGGTTTAAGCGTGAAAGCGTAACAAACAAACGAATAAACAAACAAACATACTTTCACATTTATAATATTAGTAAGGATGTTAGTGTAGATTGCCTGCCTGACGTCAACCCTCCTTCGGAATGTAATTGTTGATCCGAAGACATTAGAGGTAGTGCAAAACTCTAAGTTGTCTATTATGAAACCCACAACCAATGTAAGTGTATGTAGTATATCAGGTATATACTGCATCAGGGCTGGCCGCGGACTTCAAAGATTCGGTATCAGTATTGGCCCAAAGGGATTGGTAATGGGGATGGAATACGGCGGGTTATGGGGCCGCACGCAACCTTTACGTCATCATAGACGGAACAGATGGTGTCACCATTGCCTAGCAAAGAAACAGTAATATTCGAGGCCTCACATAAAATACTAGTTATTGTTAGACTAGCTTATTAAATAGGTCTTCTCATCATCGAGCATGGACACACTAAGTAGATTGTATTGGATGTATAAGAGAACTTTGAGAGAGAAAGTCGTAAAGATAAGTGTGAAACTGTAATAAATATTCATATTACGTGCGGTTCCCTCGTAAAGAAGTTAATTAGGTTGAAACATTAGCAATGCCCAAAAGTAATATTAGTTGTATAATTAAAAACATTCATCCTTCTCATGTTGGCACGAAGCCTTAGTAGTTATTAAATTATTAATTGCAACATTAGCTTATATCTATGTGGCAAATATTTATAAATGTCAAATACTGTTAGTATTTTATCGATGATTATTATTTATTCCGAGTGGTGACGGAGTAAGAATACAATTCACCACTCCCTATCTTGCTCGTGGATGTCGTACAAGACAACTAAGGGATATAATATGCACATAAGATCTGTGCCAAAATGTCTGACCAGTATGGTATAGTAGGCCAAATTCCCTCCCATTGTGGAGGAGGCCCGAGCCCAACAGTGGAACGTAGGTGGTCTGCGATGATGATGATTATTTATGGCAATATATTATACATATCTCGAGTCTTCGCCATAGGAGGGATATTTACTTGCCGTACCACGTTGATCAGACTGCTTGTTATAGAGTTTCATTTCAAATTTGCCTGCTCCTGCATAAACGTTGTATGTATATTATATGCCCCAGTCGTTTTTTATGACATCCACGAGCAAGATAGGGAGTGCTGAATTGTATTCTTACTCCATCACCACACGGATAATACAATTTTGTACCTTCTAGAGAAACCGGTAATTTTATAAAATATTCTCGATTTCGTTCCTGTAGGTATTTTATGGAATGACTAAATCGATAACATTGCTACAAAAGCAGAGAGACTAAAAACTAGAGGGAGAAATAAAACTTTTGGATACCCTAGTGTAGTAAGTTAATTCTGCTTTCATTATGAAGTAAACTTATGTTAAACAGTAGGACACTTAAGCATACAATAGCAGGAGACAGAGAATTTGAATATCATCATCATCATCTTGCTCTTATCCCAATTACTTGGGGTCGACGCAATATGTCATCTGTTTTGACATATTGCAAAAAGTTTCGGCAATGACTTTTATGACCGGCCGCCTGCCTGACGTCAACCCTCCTAGGGAATGTAATCGTTGACCCAAATGGTACCAGATGGAGTTGGTCCGGGTCAATATAAGGCTCTTAGTCGTCTTTTACGACACCCACGAGCAAAGCAAGGGTTGGTAGTATTCGAAGCCGCTACCACACAGCAACGACAGAGAATTTGAATATACATACTATTAATACACAGCATATGCTTTGTGCTTCCTGCTATGGATATTACCAAACCCTATATTGCTCGTGGGCCCTAGGCCAACTCCATCTCAAATCGTTTGGTCTAAAATTACATTCCTAAGGCATTCTGCGGGCAATCATGAAAATCTTGCCAATAACATTTGCGATATGTACGATAGAAATAGAGTATCTTCATATTGTGTTGACTCCAATTTGGATAAGAGCAGGATGACGAGGACACAACATATGTAAACATACAAATATACCTTATAGAATATAACATGTTATGAATCTATTCCGGTAATGTGTAATTATTTTCAAACAAGAAACATATATTTCAGAAAGGACATTATTTAATTGTACACAATAACGTGTGCCTTAAAACAATTTTGTTACAATATATTTAGGCTTAGTTTATTTGTTACATAACTATTCTGAACAGCACACAAATAAGTAAAGAAATAGCAACGGTGGACAGGTGAAAGGATACGGACGTGACATGATTATGCATCCCTGAAATTAAGGCATAGCTTTGTAGTAGAAAAATCGCATTATTTGGCAGTTTTCTCTCAGTATGAGACTTCACAACATTGCTTGCGTAGATTTTATGGTTATTAACCTTGCTCAACCGATTTATTCCCATCGTTATTTTCATAGGCGCCTTTTATTTACTTAATATCCAATAGTCAAAACATTTTATTTTGTATGGCTTCATAGAATTCGCCCATCTATATCTCTTGTTCTAATCAAGTTCTCGAAATAAAAAACGTCAATTATGTCTTTTAAAACTATTTATACTAAAAAAAATCTCTTACATGCCATCTTTTAAAAGAAAATCCAGACATAATTTGATTAAACCTCTACTATATTGAACAGATTGGTTTGGACTCGTGGATAATGTATTGATTATCACTAACATAGACTAAAATCTCATTATAATGAAAGGCTCGCTTACATATGAATTCGTCATGATTCACAGTAACATTATACGTATATAAAATAATGTATTTCTTGGCCTAGAATATACATAAACAATATATTTTGGTCATTTTTATATCTCTTTGTTATAAAGAATAGTTTAACAAACTATTCTTAATGTTAGCTTATTCAAAAGTGTTATTTTTAGGTTCTTTTACCTGTATTTGAATTTGAAAATTTCAAATTTTATATCCAGCTTATGACCTGTAGAATAGTGACTATAAGTGTCAATAAATGTGCCAGAAGTACAAAATTTTGGTTATAGTTTATCTTGAGTAGTAGCAATAGCTTTGCGTATACTGACGGATTAAGAATTTAATTTAAACCTCCCTTTAAAAATCCCTGGTCCCTAAATGTAGTTCTCATAACAAGGCTCAAAGTCGCTCAGCGTGCTATGGAGCGGGCTACGCTCGGGATTACTCTGCGAGATAGAATCCGGAATACGGAAATCCGCCAAAGAACGGGTGTAACGGACATAGCATGAAGAATTAGAACGCTGAAGTGGCAATGGGCAGGCCACATCGCACGATGAAGAAAGGTTCTCGAGTAGCAACCACGTATCGGACGACACAGTGTAGGACGCCCCCCACCAGGTGGACCGACGACCTGGTGAAAGTTGCTGGGCGTTGTTGGATGAAGGCAGCACAGTACCACACTTTGTGGCGTAACATGAAGGAGGCCCACGTTCAGCAGTGGTGCTGCTGAACGTGGGCTGATGCTGATGAATTAAAAATGCGTAGGTGTCGTGAAAGAGGACAGTAAGGTTATATAACATGCAGATAACATACATGCAAGAGAAGAAAAACTTGATTTAAAATGTTATTCCAACGCGTCTGATTGACGTGGATAGTAAATGGATTTCTATTGTGTTGTAGAGGAGCCCAGCCATAGGACCTATATTGGCTAAGAAGAACAAATTTACATTTATAGAGAACCACTTGTGAAGTGTTGTTATGCCCTCGGATAATAAGGCCGTACTATAGCTATTATATAGCTATTTATGGACTAGAAACTGGTAATGGATATCATATAAGTGAGCTAAAAGCTTTTTTCTGAACCGGAACGTTATTATAGTGCTGCTATCTGTTCAGTACTTGTATTTCCAAGAAGACAATGTTTTAGTAAGCAGTTTGTTGGTCGTTGTTTGCTCTGTGTAATGAAACAAGTTTAATAATAATTAAAATTCTAATTATCATAAAATATACATATTTTCACATCCAATTTCGACGGCGTAAGAATACAATTCACCACCTGGTCAGACGTGTTGGTATAGGATTTTATTTCAAGTTTTCCTTCTCTTGCCAATGCAAGACGCCTAAGAGATACAATATGCATGTAATATCAATGATATTACATGCATATTGTATCTCTTAGGCGTCTTTTAAGACACCAGGCGCAAAAAGGAGTGATAAATTGTATTCTTACTTCCTCACCTCAGGAAGAATATATACGAGTTTATATTCCGCATATTATAATACGGCAATATAACTTTAGTTTTTAAGCACTATCTCTAGTCTATTGTACTTGGTTACGTTCAAAATTTGTAGATTTAATGCACTGTATGTATGCAGGTTAGAGTCCAATTAAGATAAAGACTATTATGTTGCTTTAGTTCAGTACTGGCGTCATGCCACTTCTCATATCTGAGGACCATAACTGTGCCGTTAAACGTAATACATATTCCATGAAATGTTCAAGCAATTTTCTTACAATGTATTTCTTGCAATATGTGTGTACATTGTAAGAATTATCACGCAATGTTTTTATGAAAATAAAAAATATACACCTATTTGATTTGTATATTGTACTTGAAAAATATATTTGCGCACGTATTTCAGTGTTTTTGTTGTTATTCGATTTTAAGTTCGTTTTTATGTATCTCTGCAATTATAAAAGGTAGAGGATGGTCATACCAATAATTATATACTATACTAGCTGACCCAACAGACGTTGTTCTGTTTAAATAAAATAAAAGGAATTCTCTTTGAAATCGACGGCAACTCCACCGGGTCCAAATGTGACCACATACAAAAAATTTCATCAAAATCGGTCCAGCCGTTTAGGAGGAGTTCAGTGCACATACAGACGTAATAAATATAATATGTGGTCGGGCCACACTGTCGACAGTCTTCTGTCTACAACAAGGGTCGGTTCGTTTGACCACACTCTCGCAGGAAATCGACGTCGGATTGGTAGGAATTTGTTACTGCATTTCGTTCAGCGAGCGGGGGCGCCGGTAGGCCAACTTGGTGAGGGTGTTTTCGTGTGGTGGCTTTTGGTGATGCCTTTAATATCACCGAAATTCATTCACAATTGTGAAGTCAGTAGCCTAGTAAAAGTTCATTAGTGGCAGTATCATTTATCACCAGGTGTGCTGTTTGTTCGTTTGCCACCAATAGCATTAAAAAAATCCTGATTTCTAACATAATAGATTTTCTATTCAATACTCATGCCTAACTATATTTTTATGCATCTATTTCAATGTTCAAGTATACAGCATATTTTTTATTCAATAAATTCTGAGAAGTGATATCAGAGCGTTTGTTTAACCAAAGTTTTGTAACTGGTAACCATTATTACGTGAATTTTTCTTGGTTATCAAATGGTTTACACCGTGTGGTGATGGAATAAGAATACAATACACCACCCCCTGTCTTGCCCGTAGGCGTCATGAAAGGTAAGAGATTAAATATGCATATATCATCTGTGCAAGAGAAGGAAATCTTGAAAGAAAGCCCTATACCAAGACGTCTATCCAGCGTGGTATAGTACTGCGCCTGATGCCGCCATAGCTGAGGCCGCGGGTGATCGAACCGGGGAATTTAGTCCGTTATCCGCAGAGAGGCTGACCGCACGACGGCAACCGACGTCCCGGGAAATGGATGTCGAGAGGAGAGGGTACCTCCTCAGGGCATTCCGTCGGCACTACTGAAGACAAGGAACTCGGCACCGCTGGTCGGGCCAACGACGATGGCGACGTGGCTACGAGTGGGTTATGGGGCTGCGCGCCGCCCCATCTGTCACCCCGGACGGAGCCGGGCAGCGGGTGCGCTGATCATAGAAGAAAAAGCGTGATATAGTAAGTCAGTTTCCCTCCCATTATAGAGGAGGCTCGAATTCAACAGTAGAACGTAAATGAGCTGTGATCATGATGATGATGATGATTTATTTTGCATTCAGTTCTAGATGAACTTACTAAGTCCACTTTTGTCTATTTAAATAATACTATGCTTCTGTATATAAAGTACACAATGTTGTGATAAAGTTTTGCTTCAATAAAAAAACCATGTCGTAAAAATTACATTTCAGCATCATTGTCGTGAGGTCACGAAATACTTGAGTGTTTTATTTATAGCTTGATTCACATAACAAAGTTTATTTGGCGTGAAGGCAATGTTACGTTGATAACCACTTCCAACTTTTATGCGACTCTCACAGTCGTACTAAGATAAAACGTCAATGGCTTCATTAACTACAACCTTTAATTGAAAATATAAATGTTATAAAAATGACAATGATTTAGAGAGGTATTATCATCATCATCATCATTCCATACGTCTCATGGTTGGACTAGTCTTTTCCACAATATGAGGGAAATTGACCTACTACACCACGCTGGTCAGACATGTTGGTATTAGGTTTCATTTCAAGTTATCCTTCTCTTGCATAGATGTTACATGGATTTTTTACCCCCGATTTTTATAACACCCTCAGAGAGTGGGTGGTAAAATGTGTTCTTACGCCGTTACCACACGGTAAAAGAAAGTTTATTATCAGTTTAATTTAATAAAATTTAACATAAACATTTTTATCACCATCTCGGGTCACAAATGTCTTATTGGTGGACTCGAGCCTCCTCCACAATAGGAAGCAAATTGACCTTACTATACCATACTGATCAGATAGGTTGGTATTTTTTTTTTTTTGGGTCAGGTTAGGGTCGTCGCACCCATCACCCGGCTCCGTCCGGCGCGACAGAGGGGCATAAGCAGGCACACCCGTAACCTACCCGTATAGCACATCGCCTTTGTCGTTGGGCCGACCACTGGTGCAGAGTTTCTTGACTTCAGTGGTCGACCCAACGGAATACCCCGAGGGAGTCGTCGACATCCCCTACCGAGACGCCGATCGTCTTCGTGATGCAGATAGATTGTTATAGGGTTTTGTATCGAATTTTCCTTCTCTTGCATAGATGTTATATTCTTACTATATACCTTAGTCGTCTTTTACGACATTCACGAGTAAAATAGTGAGTAGTGAATTGTAATCTTATTCCGTCGCCACACAGATTTTTGTAGTAGATAAATTTAATTCACACCCCACCCCACAGAAATCATCTAAAATGAAAATAATAAAAAAGTGAGCCTTACATAGTCTTAGATGATGTCATGATGTGTAACATCTATTATGATGGTGGTACCAATCTCACACAATATAGATAGGCACCATCTTATAGCCATTTCTCCGCTACCACGCACGCTTATTGGTTAAATCAAATAGCACGTGCTTCCCCGTTTTCATATAACTTATATCCGTTCCTTTTCCAAAATCATCCGCGCAAAAATATCCGGCAACCGACAGGAAATATCTTACACATCAATAATAAATAATTATTGATATTAAGAATTCTTGATTGTTGTACATTTAATATATGCCCGGATTTCTAAATGTTAAAGAACTATTTTTTGGAAATTAGTCTTATAAATATTGTATGTTCGTAGTTGTAGATTTAAACGTTGGTGTTTTTGGCCTTTAAATTTAGCGTATTCGCAACAAATACATACAAAATTATTCATATTTATTAAAATTTTTCATGGTCGTCTTATTTCTGATCCTGTTTTTGAAGGATTTTCTTGTGTTTCGTTCGTCAGCTTTTCCACAGATCGATGTCCCTGCAATCTAAGACATAAAGATATTCTGGGTTTAAACATATTTAGAGGACCTATTACACTTTTTTTTTTTTTGGGGTGGGCTGCGGTCGGCGCGCCTCCGCACCACTCCGTCCGGGGCGACAGAGAGGCTTAAGAACGCAACACCCGCAACCCACCCGAACACCACGTCGCCTTCGTCGTTGGGCCGACCACTGGAGCAGGGTTACTTGTCCTCAGTGGTCGGCCCGACGGAATACCTCCTACCCGGGGCACCCTCCCATCGACCGACGTCCCCCCCTCGGGGAGGACGTCGGTCTTTCCTCACGCGGTCGGCTTCTCGGCGGGTGACGGACTAATCCCCGGTCACGTCACCCGCGGCCTCGGCTAGGGCGGCATTGCACGCAGGTAATCCCGCCTGCGCAGCCCCAGTCGCCGGCAGCGGGTCGCATCATCGAGGCTGTGCTCCTCGCGCTCGCGACCCGCCGCCTCCTTCTGCGAGATAACTGCCTCGCAGAAGGCTGCGACCGCGTCCCAGGACCTATTATACTAAAGGGTAACCTTCTAATATCATAAGTATTTATGACCTTCGGTGTTGATTCTATAGTGCTTTCAGTAGCACGCACGTCGGGCTTGGTTAACTGTTCACTTATTAAAATTGACATGTAATAATAAGTAACATATAATATCTCTTTCATCAGATTAATATAAAAAAATGGCTAATCATTATTTAAAAACTAATATTTCATACTTTAATATAGCAGCGGCAAGTTGGCCAAAAGAGATTTACCCGCCGCTTGTTAGTATAAAATTAATAAGGGTTGCGGTTGAAAATCACCGAATTTCCTGTATCTAAAATTCGCTGCAAACCACTGCTAAATAAATAAGCATAATAAATGTTTTGATATTTTATATTATAACTAGCTAACCCGGTGTCCTTTGTAACGCCATAATTTTATTCGTAAATATATTTTCTAAATTGCTGAAAATATAGTGTCTAATAGAAGAACCATTACAGCTTTGTCGGGAAAGATTTGATAGTTTTGGTCGGGGCATTGTTAATAATGATTCAAAAAGAATACAAATTACTCATTATTGATTTCTGAAAAAATTATAATTATCATATTTTCAACCATACTTAACTATAGACAAAATTTCGTTTAGCTGTCATTTGCATTTTGTTATTACATAACAAATGGGTTTTTTTTTATACTACGTTTCATAGTGACTTGTATTCTGTTTGACATTTTATGTCACGTCACACGGGAACACGATTGAACGGGATAAAAGAGTTATTGGCGAAATCTTGTAAACACTATTAAAAAAAGAAACGGGATAAAAAGTATCCTATGTCCGTCTCCCGGTTCTAAGCTACCTCTCTCCACCAATTTTCAGGCAAATCGGTACAGCCAAAAGAACCAAATCAAAAATATCGCCGTGGCGTCACGGAGTGAGCATACATTTCATCACCCCCTGTCTTATCCGTGTGTGTCGTAAAAGAGGACTAAGAGCTTAAATATGCATATAACATTTATACAAGTTTCGTTCGCACGGGATTTCACGTTCGGGAAACTTAAAAGGATCTTCTCGTCCAATATTCCGCAGTATCTGAAAACAAAGGTTTACAACCAGTATGTGTTACCAGCGATGACTTACGGTACTGAAGCGTGGTCTCTAAATGTCGGCCTCATAAAAAAGCTCAAAGTCGCTCAGCGTGCTATTGAGAGGGCTATGTTCGGTATTTCTCTACGTGATAAAATCCGGAACACAGAAATCCGTAAAAGAACGGGTGTAACCGATATAGCCTGCAGAATTAGTACGTTGAAATGGCAATGGGCAGGCCACATCGCTCGTCGAACCGACAACCGTTGGGAACAAGAAATGTTCTTGAGTGGCGACCACGAATCGGACGGCGCAGCGTAGGACGACCCCCCACTAGGTGGACTGACGACATTCTCAAAGTCGCAGGGAACCGTTGGATGTAAGTGGCGCAGGACTGTTCTGAATGGCATTCTCGTGGGGAGGCCTATGTCCAGCAGTGGACGTCTGTAGGCTAATGGATGGATGGATGGATGCAAGAGCAGGAAAGCTCGAAATATCAATAAATTCAGTCAATTGCCCTCTTATTGTGGAGGAGGCTCGAGTCCAACAGTGGGACGTGTGAGTTGAAATGATGATGAAGGTGATGATGGTGATGATGATGATGAAATGAAATGTTGAGTAACGCTTTAATTAAACAACAATGTAGAATAATGCATGAATGATTCGTTTCACAAAACTCACTGAGTGTATAATGTGGCATAAAATTTAATTGCGTGCACACACCGAGTATATAAGCTTCAAACCGCAAATGATTTTATTATACCTGCATAGTAAGGTACGATAAAACGTGGGCAGTATTAAGTTTAATGATGATTTCACGTTAGGATCCATAAAACTGAGCTAGCAAAACCTTTTATGAGGTATTCGAGAGACGTTGAATTACATTAAAATACGGCTATAAGCTGGCATGTGATATGATATGTACATATATTATTTGGTTAGGAAAAATAACCATTAAAATTAATGATTGCCCTCAATCCTTTGGAGATTAATTATCAATTTGAAGATTTTTGAAGCGATGATTGATTGTTTACTACCGTTGTGATTTGAGATTCGTTGAAACGAAAAACAGCCCTGAACAGTGACAAACCATTATATTAAGTTACGTTACATTAATTAAAATACATTACATTAAAATACAATTCAACCATTTAAAATAATTTGCGTGAATATGATATAGATTATAGTTATACAGCGGTTTTACATGTTTTTTAACGTTCTACTGGGCAACTAATAAAATTAACTTCGATCTGCAAACCGCCTGTCCAGCGTGACAATTATAGGGAGAGCACACCGTCTTGGGAGAGCACACCGTCCTGCCACCACTGCGATTGCGACGAGGACACGGCGCAGCACACGCTCGAGGTGTGTTGCGTGGTCGGGAGAGCGTCGTGAACTCGTCGCGAGCATCGGTGCCGACCTGACGCTGCCGATCATCGCCAGTGAGATGCTCGACAGTGTCAGGAACTGGTACGCGGTCGCCGCCTTCTGTGAGGCCGACCACTGACAACAAGTCACCCTGCTCCGGTAGTCGGCCCAACGCGAAGGCGACGTGAGTACGGGTGGGTTATGGGCCCAAGCGCCGTCCTTTCGTCGCCTTGGACTGAATGGACCGCGTGTGCGCTTACCATAGCCCACCCATAAAAAAAAACGTGACGATTATAGCATTATATGCTTAATGTGTGGTAGTGCTCACGAATACTACCAATCCTTACATTGCTTGTGGGTATCGTAAAAGGTGACTAAGAGCTTCACATCGTCTTGAACTAACTCTATCTAATGCCGTTTGATTAACAATTACCTACATTCCCAAGGAGGGTTGATGCCAGATTGATGGTCGTTCATGAAAACTATTACTAAAGCGTTTGTTATATGTACTATTAAAGAAGTGGATATATCGACCTCAAGTTGATCTCAAATAATTGGTATAAAAGCAGGATAATGACGATGATCCTCTATGAGAAGATCTATGTCCAACAATGGATTTTATAGACTCTTTTTTAAATGGAACTAATGCCACCACACCTTCCTATCACTGTAACACCTGTAAGCCAGGGTCCACAATACGGAGACCCGTATAAGATACCGAGGTTTGACCCTCAGGAAGGTAAAAACGTCTAAACGCACGGAAATTTTCTTGAATTGCTACAATGTCCGAATACTATACTAATAATAATACTATTTTATACTAATAATACTACTTTTATATTCATTATTATTATACTATAGGCTGTTATTACATTCTATAGTTTGATAAATAGAATGTAATATGTATGGATAGATCGTGATGGAATACATATTATCCACGTGATGACGGAGAAAGAATACTATTCACCACTTTATATCTTTTCCGTGGACGTCGTAATAACTGAGGGATATGATATGCAAGAGGAGGAAAACTCGAAACAAAACCTTATATCAATACGTCTAATCAGCATGGTATAATAGATAAATATCTCTTGTATTATGGAGGAGGGACGAGCCCAATAGTGGGACATATATGAGCCGAAATAATGAATGATGAAATGCATACTGCTAGATACATAAAAAAATATGAATATACATAAACTTTTATAAACCCTTAATATTGTAACATTACGCTAGACTGGCTGGCTGTTTAAGTGCAACTTTTGCCGCAACGCAGAGTAAATATTCATAAGTTTAAGGAATAATTATGAATTCTTTATGTAATGTTCAAGTTCAGCTTTAAACAACTTTTCGTATTTAATTATTTCTTAGCATAGAATTCCTTAGAAGTAACAGAATGAATATCTTAAATTTTATGGTCAAGTTGAATGAAATTAATTAATTATTATTTATAACGCAACATAAGCGTTAATATTTTAGCAGAGATAAATGCACAATAACGCGTAGATATCAGGATAAATCTATGATGTGTAGTGAAGCTAATACCTTAATTTGTTACTTTAAGTTGTTTTAAAAAAGGGGGGCGCGGCCGGAGCACCTCCTCGTGGTGCTCCCTGGTAACGTCCATTTGGACGTCAGGCGTCCATTTGGACGGCCAAGATTCCGGCAGGGGGGGGGTCTCCGCGTGCGGCTCTGGTGGCAGAGCGCACGGCGGATCTGACCCGGGGCCAATGGGGCGGATGTGCCTCATGGCACTCCGTCGCCAGGGACGGTTGCGTCACGGCCCGGGGCGTGACGGGTCGGTCGCTCGCGAGCGGCCAGACCCGGAAGGCCCAAACCGTAATCCTGAGCAGGGGGGTCAGGACCGGGGGTCTTCGGACCGCGGGGAAGAAAACCCCTATAAAAAATCACCCCAATCTTAAGTTTGGCCACTCGGCGAGGAGATGTATGACTGGTGGGTTAAGAAGCGCGCGAGCGTCCAGTCGTTAGAGTGGTAGTCAAGGCAAGACTTAAAAACGTCCAACAAGATATGGCAGAAGTCAATACACGTGTAACTTCACCAGAGGGTCCCGGCCAGGCCGGGGAATCCCTTGCTGTGCCGGTGCTTGCGCGCGACGTCCATTTGGAGTCGCGCCCAAGTCCCGGCACAGTCAGTCCCCAATCGTATGGGTGGGGGACAACTACTGCCTCAGAAGCCGAGAGCCCGGCTCAACATCAAGTGGCTCAGGGGGGGAGGGGAAACGAGGAGGAGGTGCAGGTGCGGAAGAAGACCCGGAGGACGAAGCCGAGGCGTTCCGCCGCTGCACGAGCCCGCATTAGCGCCACTGCATCCAAGGCGTGGCGGGCGCGGATGAAGGCTGAAGCCATTGCCGCACGCGACGAGGGCGGCAGCATTGCTGCTGCAGGGCCGTCGCGGGATGGGGGTGGCGTTGCTGCCCAGCCGTCGGAGGAGAGGATGGAGACCACTGCAGGGCCGCCGCGTGAGGAGAGCGGCAGCAGCAGCGGGTCCGAGCACGAGGGCGGCATTGCCGCAGAGCCGTGCATAAGGGTAGCAGGCGAAAGCTCCGAGCTGTTGAGCGATGAGGGCGGCACTGCCGCAGAGCCGTCGCAGGATGAGGGCGGCAGTGCCGCAGGGCCATCCGAGTGTCAGGAGATAGATACGGCATCGGAGATGGTGCTGACGGACGTGGGCGGAAGTGCCGCAGAGCCGTCCGCCGATGAGATCAGCACCCCTTGGGTGCAAGTCGGCCGGAGTAGGGACGAGGGCGGTGGATGCGCCGCAGGTAGGCAGGTATTAGGCGCGCCGTCGGTTGAGGGTTCAATTAGGCCGTCGTCGTTGCCGTCATCGCCGTCGTCGTCGTCGTCGCCGAGGAAGAGGACGGAGAGGGCTGCAAAGGCGCCAGCTCCAGCCCCAAGTGCGAGGAAGAGGGAGGAGGCCCTCCCCCCGAGACCTTGGAAGCGCCCCCTGCAAGAGGGTGGCCGCTCCAACACTGACTCGGAGGGGAGTTCCATCATCATGCCTCCTCCCAAGGTCCCGACCATGCGCCGGGGGCGCAGAGGCCGAGGATCGGCGGTGGTGGCGAGGCCGGGGACACCGGGTCCGGCTGGCCACGGTGGCGAGGTGGCGGCCCTTCAGGCCGCGAACGCCCGCCTTAGTGAGGAGGTCTCCGGCTTGCGGGAACGCAACCGCAAGCTGGAGACGGAGCTATCGGCGGTGCGACGGGAGAACCGCGGGTTGGCCAAGGAGATGGCCGACCTGCGGGCCCAGTTCGCGCGCCTGGCGCCGGCCGCGCCGCCTGTGCCAGCCTCGCCACCGAAACGGGCTGCGCCGGGGAGGGCGGGCCCGTCGTCTGCGCCCGTGGCGCCGGCTGCGCCCGTCGCGGCTGCTGCGCCAGCTGCACCCGTCGCGGCTTCGGCGCTTCCTCCCCTCGTCGTGGTCCCTCCGCCGGCTCGTGGCCGCGGGAGACCTCGGAGGGGGGAGGAGCCGCCGCCCGACGAGGTGCACGGCGTGTCGGAGTCGGCGGTACGCGTGATCCTAGCCCGAGTAGGGGTGATGGTGGATGCGCGTATCGCCGCCGTAGCGGCCAGGCTCCCGCCTGAGCCGCCCCTCCGACCGCCGCTCGCCGCGGACAAGGCGAGGCGGCCGCAAGCGTCAGCTCCCACCCCGCTGCCCTGTCAGGGTGGCCGCGTGGTGAGCTACGCTGCGGCCGCGGCCGGGCCCAAGGGGGCCAAGAAGGCCGGCAAGGTGCCGGCTCCCGCCAAGGCCGGGCCGCGGCCGGCGCCAGCGGCTGCACCGCAGGCGCCGGCCAGCGCACCCGCGACCGCTCCTGCTGCGCTCAGCGCTGCTGCCAGGCTCGAACAGGGCTGGCAGGTGGCTGAGCGGAGCAGGAAGGCACGCGGCCAGAAGCGGAGAGCGGCGGCCAAGAGTGCCGCCGTGGCCGCCGCTCCCCAGGCGGGAGCCGGCAGAAAGGGGAAGAAAAGGTCGCGCAGGGGCCTCAAGTCGCCGAAGACGGCCGCGGTGGTCATCACCGTGCTGCCTGAGGCGGCTGAGAGGGGCCTCAACTATGAGGCCGTCCTAAAACGCGCCCGGCGGGAGCTGGACGTCTCCGGTATCGGGGGCGTCGAGGCGAGGACCCGCAAGGCCCGGACAGGGGCTCGAATACTCGAGTTCCCTGGGGCCGAGGGCGCGAAGACGGCCGATAGTTTGGCCACGATGTTGAGGGGGCTGTTCGGGCCGGAGGATGGTGTCCGAATCGCCAGGCCTGTCAAGTGCGCAGAGATGCGCCTGACGGGCTTGGACGATTCCGTGACGGTGGAGGACGTCCGAGAGGCCATTATGGCGCGTACCGGATGTGCCTCGGACACCGTCCGGATTGGCACCATCCGCACTGGTCCGGGCGGCGTCGGTGCTGCCTGGGTGCAGTGTCCGGTGGAGTCGGTCAAGCAATTGGCCGACTCAGGCAGGCTCCTCGTGGGCTGGAGCTCGGCGCGGGTAACCGTGCTAGAGCCCCGGCCCGCGAGGTGTTACAAATGCATGGCGGTCGGGCATACCCGACCGACATGCAAAAACTGCTTTGACTGCAGCGGGCTATGTTTCCGTTGCGGTCAGACCGGACACCAGGCGGCATCGTGCTCTGCGGTGCCCCACTGCCCCGCGTGTGCGGCAGGCAATAGGCCTGCCAAACACCGCATGGGCTCTGGGGACTGCAGACCCCCGGCATCGGCCCCGAAGGGGCGGGACGGCCCATCGACCGGGCCAGTCCCCGCTCCGAGCGCGGCCCGATCGCCCGTCAGCGCGGAGGAGGTGACGATGGATACGGACCGTTAATGGACCCCGTATCCATTCGTCTCCTCCAGGCCAACCTCAACCACACCGCCGGTGCGCAGGACGTGTTCCTGCAAGCCATGGCGGAGTGGTTGATAGGAGTAGCCGTAGCCGCGGAGCCGTACGTGGTGCCCGACCGGCCTAACTGGTTGGGTAGCACCGATGGCACCGTGGCAATCGTCGCCTCCACGTCGTGGCCTTCGTCGCCTCTGACCCTTAGGGACAGGGGCGTCGGATACGTCGCGGCGGACTGGGGGGAGATTACGCTCCTCGGAGTCTATCTCTCCCCTAACTGGAGTGTGACCGATTTCGAGGCCTCCCTCACCATCATGGAGGCCTCGTTACGGCGAATGGCATCGCGCCAGGTCTTCGTCTTGGGGGACTTCAACGCCAAGTCCGTGGCGTGGGGGTCTCCCCGGACGAACGACCGAGGACGGGCGATCGAGGAGTGGGCGGCGGCACTGGGCCTCTGTTTGCTGAACAGGGGCTCGGTGCATACGTGCGTGCGACAACGGGGCGGGTCGATAGTGGACCTTTCGTTCGCTAGCCCCGAGGTCGCCGCACGCGTGGGGAGCTGGCGCGTCGTGGAGGAGGTGGAGACCTTGTCGGACCACCGGTATATCCGGATGGAGGTCTCCCCGGTAATCCCGACGCCCAGCAGGGGTCACGGGGCGGATGGACGTCCTGCGTTCCCGCGATGGGCTGTGGGTCGCTTAGACCGGGACCAGCTGGCGGAGACAGCCATCGTTTACTCGTGGCTGTCCTCTGCCAACCAGTCGGACGGGGTGGACGCCGAGGCTGGCCGCATCCGCAGTGCGTTGACGCAGATCTGCGATGCGGCCATGCCCCGGGTACGGCGTCCGCCCCCGAGGAGGGCGGTCCACTGGTGGTCCCGGGAGCTGGCGGATCTCCGGGCCGCGTGCATTCGCGCCCGGAGGGCCTACACCCGCAGCCGGCGGCGGCAACGCGACGCGGAGCGGGAGGCCTTGCTGTATGAGGGCTACCGCAATGCGCGGTCGGCCTTCAGGCTGGCCGTCCGCTCCGCCAAGGACGTCAGTCGGCAGGAGATGCTGGACGGTCTCGATCGTGCCCCCTGGGGACGCCCCTATCGCGCGGTGCTGAATAAGCTCCGCGCGCGGGGCCTTCCCCTCACCGAGACTCTCCAGCCCAGCCTTCTCACCCGGGTCGTCGAGGACCTGTTCCCGCGGCGGGCGGAACACACGCCCCCGGTCATGGCTCCGCCAGACACTGACCGGGAGGCCGACGACGACAGTGTTCCGCCCATCACGGAACCCGAGATGGGAGTGGCGGTGGCGCGCATGTGCGCAAAGTCCACCGCCCCCGGGCCCGACGGTGTTCCAAACCGCGTGTTGGGCCTGGTCCTCGACCACCTGGGTCCCCGCCTCAGGGAGCTGTTCGACGCGTGTTTAGCGTCCGGACGGTTCCCTGGGTGCTGGAAGGAGGGAAGGCTGGTGCTCCTGCCGAAACCGGGACGGTCTCCGGGGTCGCCTTCGGCCTACAGGCCTATCGTGCTGCTCGATGACACGGGCAAGCTACTGGAGAGGGTGGTAGCTGCCCGCATCGAGCGGCACCTCGTCGGCACGGGGCCCGATCTGTCGGACGCCCAGTTTGGGTTTAGGAGGGGTCGTTCGACGATCGCGGCTCTGTTGCGCCTGAGGGCCGTGGCGACTGAGGCCGTCACCGGTGGGGGAGTGCTGTTGGCGATGTCCCTAGACATCGCCAACGCATTCAATAGTCTGCCATTCAGCTGCATCAGGGAGGCGCTCCGGTATCACGGAGTGCCAGCTTACCTGAGGCGGCTAGTGGCAGACTATTTGGTGGGGCGCAGCGTCCTCTGTACCAACCGAGCAGGGGACGTTGTGCGAACGCCCATGACGTGCGGTGTCCCACAGGGGTCGGTCCTCGGACCCACCCTGTGGAACATCGGCTACGACTGGGCGTTGCGGGGGAGCCTCCCGCCCGGGCTGGGCGTGATTTGTTACGCCGACGACACGCTCGTCACAGCCCGCGGTGGGACGCTAGAAGAGGCGGTAAGCCTGGCGACCTATGGCACCGAAGAGGTCGTCAGGCGGATCGAGGCGCTGGGGTTGAGGGTCGCCCTGGACAAGACGGAGGCCCTCTTGTTCCATGGGCGCCTTATGAGCCCTCCCATCGGCGTCTCGATCACCGTCCGATCGGTTGACATCAGCATCCGGGCCCATATGAGGTACTTGGGCCTGGTGCTCGACGGGCAATGGTGGTTCCGGGAGCATTTCCGCAGGCTCGCTCCGCGGCTCGTCGGCGCGGCGTCCGCCCTATCGTGGCTAATGCCGAACGTGGGCGGACCGAGCGCTACGTGCCGACGGCTGTACACGGGGGTCATCCGGTCGATGGCCCTGTACGGCGCACCGGTGTGGGCGGGGTCCTTGACCGTCCGACTTAGGGCCCTTCTGTGGCGACCACAGAGGGTCATGGCGGTCAGGGCCATCCGCGGATACCGCACGGTTGCGACGGAGGCAGCGTGCCTATTGGCTGGGACTCCCCCGTGGGACCTGGAGGCGGAAATGCTCGCCGAGTTGTATCGGCGGGTGTCGGGGGTGCGCGGGGAGGGCGGTGTGATCTCGTTAAGGGATCTCACCGCCTGGCGCGTCGACGCCCGCCGAGACGTCATTGCCCGTTGGGCAGTCCGGCTGGAGAGGCCTCGGTTCGGGGTGCGAACCGTGGAGGCCTTCCGGCCGGTGCTGATGCAGTGGTTGGAGAGGCGGCACGGGGTGCTCTCCTTCCGACTAGTGCAGGTGTTGACGGGGCACGGGAGCTTCGCCAAATACCTGCACAGGGTCGTGAGGAGGGAGAGTACACCGTCCTGCCACCACTGCGATTGCGACGAGGACACGGCGCGCCACACGCTCGAGGCCTGCGCGGCTTGGGCAGTGCAGCGCCGTGAACTCGTCGCAATCATCGGTGCCGACCTGACGCTGCCGGCCATCGCTAGGGCGATGGTCGACAGCGTCAGGAACTGGGACGCGGTCGCAGCCTTCTGCGAGACAGTGATCTCGCAGAAGGAGGCGGCGGATCGTCTGCGCGTGGAGCGCAGCCTCGATGAGGAGATCCGCCGCCGGCGACTGGGGCGGCGCAGGCGCAACTATCTGCGCCTCATGCCGCCCTAGCCGAGGCCGCGGGTGACGTGACCGGGGATTAGTCCGTCACCCGCCGAGAGGCCGACCGCGTGAGGAAAGACCGACGTCCTCCCCGAGGGGGGGACGTCGGTCGATGGGAGGGTACCCCGCGTAGGGGGTATTCCGTCGGGCCGACCACTGACGACAAGTAAACCTGCTCCGGTGGTCGGCCCAATGACGAAGGCGAGGTGGTTTTCGGGTGGGTTGCGGGAGTTGCGTGCTTAAGCCCCTCTGTCGCCCCGGACGGAGTGGTGCGGAGGCGCGCCGACCGCGACCCACCCCAAAAAAAAAAAAAAAAAGTTGTTTTAAAAAAACACTTTCAATTCTTTTTTTTTTTTTTGTTATTGTCGGATCTTCTTAGCTTGTGGCGGCGTTCTGATTCGGTGGTTTTGGATTGTTTTAAATGATGTGTGAATTTGACAATATGTGATAAAAGATAAGGAATGTTGAATTATATTCTTAATCCGTCACAACATGGAAAGCGAAAATTTCAATTGTATGAAGATGTTAAAAAATAAGAATTTATTACTACAATATATTGCCTGATTCAATCTGTTATACAAATAAAGTTAGAAAGTTCGTGATTTGTATTGAGTATTGCCTTCAACGCTTTTAGCTCTTACTTTCGAAAATATTTATCAATTGGCATCCCGAAGGAATCAAGATTATGTAACAACAAAGGCTGCTTAGCTCAATATAGATAAAGTAATTTTCTTTGTGTTTTGAAAGAAATAATGCGATATCTATCCAAGCAAAAAATTATATAAATTTGTTGTTTTAGTTTTTATATTTTGATAAATAGTATTTTCGTGAAATATTTACTTTTCACAAATATGTACTTACTTTCTCGTGTATTGTTTGCGTTAGATAATAGGGTGCCTTACAAAGTACGCTACGCAGCTTGGCCTTAATCTGAACCTTTACAATTTATAATACACTAGCTTCTGCTCGCGACTTAGTTGGCGTGGTATAGATATTTTGAGCTAACGCTAACTTTAACCTAAGACTTGTTTACGCAGAAGGTGAAAATATTTTTCAATAATACGATTCTGTCACACATGATTTTTGCGAAAATTTACCCGTTTAAACAGCGGAAGCTCTCAAAGGGTAAAACCCGATTTTGAAACATTCTTCATTGGTGCTCTGCTCCTGTTAGTCTTAGCATGATGATATATAGCCTATAGTCTGCCTCGATAAATGGGCTATCTAACACTGAATAAATTTTTCAAATCGGACCAGTTTGTTTGTTTGAACGCGCTAATCTCAGGAACTATTCCTGAGATTAACGCGTTCAAACAACCAAACTTTTCAATTTTATATATTAGTATAGATATTCTATAATTTATAATATACATTCGATCATAGATGGCGTAGTAGATAAAAAACAGTTCTACCGTGCCAAGTATCATTGGTTCTATTCCCAGGCAGGACAATAATTTATGCGATCATGAAATTGTTGCTCTGTGTTTCGCTGTAATTGAAGCTTTTAATTGTGTGTTCGTAAAGGCCCTGTATTACAAGCACCATTTTCTTTATACAAATAAAAACTGATAATGTATTTATACAGATAATATAATTTGTTATTACTCTTCTTTTTTGCCGATAGTTTCATGTATTTAAAGTATTTATACAAATAACACCAATCTTAGAGAAAGACAAAAAAATTATTTGCAAGTTGGCATAAGAATCGTAGGGGTGGACGGCACAGAACCACCTTCTGTGGCATTTTATAGACGATACTTGCGTCTAGCAGTGGACTATTTTTGGGGCAGGTTATGAATATGTCTTACGTTATCCAACTATTCGCTACGACAGCGTAATTCCTCTGTTTGCCTATAAACGCGGTTACTGGAAATGGTTCCTCGACTTCAGTGAACTTCTACAATCTAAAAGATAACAATATTTTTGTTTAGACTACCTCATCGCTCGTTTGACATAAGCGTTCAAGATACTCTATACCAAAAATTTAACGCATTCTCAGAGACTAGATGTTCATGTATGTGTCTTGGATAATATTTTTTTTTATAACGTATACATAATTAATTAAAACTAGAATTGTTTTGGTTATCAAATCGTTAGATTATAAAAATTTTCGCGTGGTGACGGACTAAGAGTTTCATTGCCCTATCTTACCAGCGGGCTGGTAAAAGACGACTACGGAATTTTATATGTGTATAATCTATGCAAGAGAAGGATAACTCGACATAAAACCCTAACCTAACAATAACCTAACCTAACCTAACAATCTGTTTGACCAGCATGCTACAGTAGGTCACACACTTGCCGTCAAGTAGGCTGCATGCTTCTCAGCTACCAGCAAATATAAAAATATTATTATTATATTGCACTTTTAAATAACATCCTTTTTGTAACACTGCGTGGTATTTTTAAACAAATAATGATTGTGACAAGTAATGATTTATTTCTGAAAATCGGTAGTCCCTTTTTAAAAAGTAGAGCAAAAAGGTGGTAATGTAATCCCTGCAGGTATATTGGCTTTCTTCGATCCTTCCTTCTAATATAATTTTGGTACAAAGATTCTCGCGCGAGAACGCTAATTTAGTATACAAAAAATCCGCCAGAGGCTGTCACGTTTGATTACCAGCAAATTTACTGTGATTTTAATTCGACAAATGTTATAAAATCGTACGTTTCTGTTTTTTCGTATGGACATTGCATTATTTGAACTGTTTTTCTACGAGATGTAAAATGTAAATATAAAATTTAAAGTTTGATGAATATTTTTAGTAAGATTGATTAAATATTCTAAATATGTGTAACTTGGCTCCCTCACATTGTTTGTATTATGGTTCTAGCGGCCACATAACATGTAACTGATTGATAATTTTTTATTTAATTTTTTCTTTTTGTATCCTAGACAAAGTGTGCTCTTTCCATTTTGGAGACATAAACAAATAACATAGGATCCTGAACGAATGAAAGAAGTGACTAATGCATCGAGGCAAAAGATATAAAAATCTGTAAAAATATTATTATGTCTAGATTTACGTTAAAACGGACCTTCAAGAATCTTTGGTATAGGGTCCGAAGGTGAATATTATACCTGTGATCTTTGTCGTTAGGTTTCAACTGTACAATATATTAAATGTGAACCCCTTATGGAACCACATAAGCACTGATCAATCTCAACGTTCCACATTTGATAACATAGGAATAAATCCTCATCATCATCATTTCAGGTCATATACGTCCCACTGTTGGGCTCTGTTGACCTTACTATACCATGCTGGTCAGACAGGTTGGTATAGGGTTTTATCTCGAGTTTTCCTTCTCTTGCATAGATGATATTTGGGTATTATATCCCTATGTAGTCTTTTACGGGCAAGATAGGGAGTGGTGAATTATATTCTTACTCCGTCACCGCACGGAAGGAATAAATAATTTAGATTAAATAAGCTGTAAACAAACAAATGAATACGAATGAAAATTAATGCACCTCTTTCAGGTTTCTGAGTCCTGTGTTTTTTTTAATGAAGATTCAAAAACGTGGTAGGGTCCACATTATAATCTTTTCCTCTTAAAATATTGATCAGATCATATTTGTAAAGAAAAATACATATTTTTATAACATTAATAATATTTATACACTCAAATAATTTAATTTAATAATGAAATATTAATATTTAAAATAATTACGACACTTCGACTCAATCTTGTTTTAACGGAAGCTTAAAAATAACGAACAAACTTCACCCATTATACTACAAATGAGTTACTGCAAAATAAAATTCGTAACAGGGCAATAAAGTGGAATATAAAATTTTATAACGCTAGAAGACTTACTCGCATGTGGATGTTAAAACAACTATGTAACAATATTAGAATTAAAAAATAAGATGCAAATGATGTACAGTTTTTACTAACCGTATTTTATCATCTATACTCTATACTAATATATAAAGCTGAAGAGTTTGTTTGTTTGAACGCGCTAATATCAGGAACTACTGGTTCGATATTAAAAATTCTTTCAGTGTTAGATAACCCATTACTAATATATAAAGCTGAAGAATTTGTTTGTATAAACGCGTTAATCTCAGGAACTACTGGTCCGATTTGAAAAATTCTTTCAGTGTTAGATAGTCCATTACTAATATATAAATCTGAAGAGTTTGTTTATTTGAACGCGCTAATCTCAGGAACTACTGGTCCGATTTGAAAATTCTTTCAGTGTTAGATAGCCCATTACTAATATATAAAGTTGAAGAGTTTGTTTGTTTGAACGCGCTAATCTCAGTAACTACTGGTCCGATTTGAAAAATTCTTTCAGTGTTGGATAGCCCATTACTAATATATAAAGCTGAAGAGTTTGTTTATTTGAACGCGCTAATCTCAGAAACTGCTAGTCTGATTTGAAAAATTCTTTCAGTGTTAGATAGCCCATTTATCGACAAAGTCTATAGGCTATATATCATCATGGTAAAACCAACAGGAGCGGAACAACAATGTTTCAAAATCGGGGTTCTTTTTTCCTTTTGAGAGCTTCCGATGCGTAAAGGACTAAATTTTCGCAAAAATCATGTGTGACAGAATAGTATTATTAAAAAATACACCTTCAACGTAAACAAAGTCTTAAGTTAAAGTTAGCCTTAGCCCAAAGTGTCTATACCACGCGGACGAAGTCACGAGTAGAAGCTAGTTTAATATAATTTTATAAAGTAGAGGCAAAACATTTTATTGAACCGATTCATCTTCTGTCAGTTTTAGATAGCCGAAGCTTCGGTAATAGCGCCAACTAGAGCTTTTTCATAATGAGGGTTCTTGGACAACAAAGTTTGATTAATATCTTCCTTTATTTTTGGTGTTAAGATAATCTATATGTTTATCTTTTTATAGATATAAATTAAATAAGTATAGAAATAATAAGAATACAATTCAACACTCCCTATCTTGCCCGTGGGTGTCGGATAAGATGACGTAACGGATATAATATGCATACAATATTTATGCAAGAGAAGAAAAACTGGAATCGAAACCCTATAAATAACAAGTCTGACCAGCGTGGTATTGTAAGTCAATTTCTTCTCCTATAGTGGAGGAGGCCCGAGCCCAACAGTGGGCCGTGTATGGGCTGAGATGATGATGATGGCAATTAATAAAGTATATAAGTTAATCTTCTTCTCTAGAATGGCAAAAAATGGTTTGCTTGAGGTACATTAGGGTCATCTGTGGGAAGAAAAGTAGTATATTATACCAATAATCAGCCAGATAACATAAAGATGTACATAAACTCCGCACACAACTTTAAAATAAATCCTAACATAAAATACCCCCAGTAGTTTATACGCCAACTCCCTATACCAACCTTTCTGACCAGCGTGGTATAGTAGATCAATTTCCCTCCCATTATGGAGGAGGCTCGAGCTCAGTGCTGGGACGTTTATGGGCCGAGATGATGTTCGATATTAGTTTATCTTTATATATATATATATATATATTTATTGTGTACGTGTGTATGTCACCGAACTCCTAAACGGCTGGATCGATGTTGATGAAATTTTTTGTGTGTGTTCAAGGAAATTCGAGAATGGTTTAGATTCACAATTGGACTCGGTAGGTGGCGCTGCTTCGTTTTCAAGGAGAATTCCTTTTATTTTATTTGAACAGGACAACGTCTGTTGGGTCAGTTAGTTATATATAGTTATTTTGTGTCTTGTTGCTGTTATTAACGCCACAAATTCAAAGTCGTTTAGCGCGTTATGGAGCTGGCTTTGCTCGAGATTTCCATGCGAGATAGCATTCGAAATACGGAAATCCGTTAAAGAACTGCTGTATACGATATAGCACGAAGAATTAGCACACCAAAGTGACAATGGGCGTGCCACATTGCTCAACGAACCTACAACCGCTGAGGAAGAAAAGTTCTAGAGTGGCGACTACATATCGGATGACGTAGTGTAGGATGCTCCCCACTAGGTGGACCGACGACCTGGTGAAAGTTGCTGGGCGTTATTAGACGCAGGTGACAAAGGACCGCACTTTGTGGCGTAAAATGAGGAGGCCTACGCCCAGCAACGGCGATAAGCTGAACGATGATGATAAATATCATAAGCTAATAACATTGGATTTTTGTAAAAAGTCAATTGATTTTCTTTTCATCATCGTTTCAGCTCATATAAGTCCCACTGTTGGGCTCGAGCCTCCTCCACAATAGGAGGGAAATTGACCTTACTATACCATGCTGGTCAGATAATAATAGGTACAGGGTTTTATTTCGAGTTTTTCTTCTCTTGTCGAGAGATGTTAGATGCATATTTCAAATCAAATCATTTATTCTGCATAGGCCCCTTAAGAGCATTTACATATTGTCAAATTTCACAACGTTTGAACACAATACAATAATCTACCACCGGATCGGAACGCGGCCACAAGCTGAGAAGATCCGGCAAGAAACTCAGCGGGCAATCATTTTTTTCTTTAATCTTTTAAATATACATAATTTTATGCTTCGTACAACATATATGGTATTAGCTCCAATGTGATGCCCTTCGAAATTGTATACATGTAAAAATTTTCAAAATTTAGTACAATACAAAAAAATAATTAAAGAAAGGAAGAAAATATGGCTGGACCAGATCCTACAAGTAGCACTCGATCATGAGTTAACTACTAGAGCAGCCAGCCATCACTCTCCTCAACCAAATTAGAGGGAAGGGAGTGACCAGCCCCATATAGCTACGGCAAGCAGAACCTTATTCGGTGAGCATGACCAAACCATAAATAAAAATATAAAACGAACTACAACTACTACTATACTATAAAAATTGGTTGTCTGTAAAGTCGGTTTACTGACGATAGTTGAACGTGACAACGTCATAAGAAAGTACTGATGGAATGATTTCATTTTTCAAAAGAAAATTTTAATTTTATTTGTTTGATAGATATTTTGTATGGATCAAGCCTTAAATGGAACGCCTCAGAGCGAGATAACGCCGCATACGTCATGTTTTTTCGTGTGTGCAGCCGGCTCCATCGAATTATAAGACGTTGTCACGTCAAAAACTACTACTATAAAATGAACTACGAACTATAGCAGGTATTCTAAAAAGATCAAAGCCAAAATTCGACGTGCAATTATATCCCTTAGTCGTCTTTTACGACATCCACGGGCAAGATAGGGAGTGGTGAATTGTATTCTTACCACCACACGGAAAATCAATTGATTATGAACATCAAATTAATTTTTAATCTCAGCGGATATGATATTTCATTACAGGCGACTAAAAACTCGTTAAGATAACCAAACACGTTATAAGCTATTAAATAACTCAAAATTATAATTTAATGTCTCTGTTTAATATTACTCAATAGTAAACTCTATTTGTACGAGTATTCTGAACTATAATATGCTATAATCAACACAATCTATTTCAACCGCAGTTAATTATAACCTAATGAAGTGTTATATGAGAGACACGAATGCTTGTTCTGTTTTTGAATGGGAATTCAAAGTTACCAAATGCCGGGCTTAATTTAGAGAGGCACTAAAGGCTTACCTGAAAAGCCATAAACTCAATTAGTGGTAACATCGGTCAGACATGTAGCGGTATACTGTCAGTATTACGGAGACTACCGAGTCTATGTTAGATGAGTTAAATTTTGCAATTAACCCCATACAAGACTTGCTTTGACATTGTTCTATAATACTTAATATCTGGTTGACCGAGCTTCGCTCGGAATATTTTGCTGTATTTTTGACGAATTTACTTAGATATATATAAAAAAAAAAATAAAAATTAAATAATGAAAAGAATATAAAAAAAAAATACAAAAAGAGAATAATGATAACACCGAGATTCGATCCGACGCTGTTTGAATGCCAAAACAAAACTAAAAGAAAACTGGACAACTTCCCAACTGAGCTATCGTAACTCATGACGTTGACGGCGAAATTTGAATTCATATTCTTTTAAAATTTAATGTCATTGTATTGTTGTGCTAAAAACACCGACAAAACAATATTTTCTATAAATAAAACCTAGCTAGGTCGATTTTTTGGACCCGAAACCCCTAGTATGCCAAGTTTCATCAAAATCGTTGGAACCGTTGACGAGATCCTGAATATACAAGAACTGCTCGTTTAAAGATATAAGATAAGTACCTATTCCAATCATTTGTCCATTAGTTTATGATTACTAACATTTTAGTATACTATCATTATAGTATCCTACCATTATACTATTCCACCATTATAATATTCTCAACTTATTTTTTTTATTGTCAACGTTGGCAAACGAGCAAACAGTACACCTGATGGTAAGTGCTGCTGTGGCTCATAGACCTTTGCTAGGCCGCTGCCAACCGTGAAGAAAGTGAAGGGAGTGTGAATGTGTGCAATGAGGTTCGGTGAAACTAAAGGCATCATCAAAACACACTAAACGCAATCACTCTCAGAAACTTGGGCTTCCGTCTCTCTCGCTCACCGAACGAAGCGCAGTAACAAATTGCTACTACTCACCCCAATAGGGGGTATTCCGTCGGGCCAACCACTGATGTCAAGTAACCCTGCTCCGGTGGTCGGCCCAACGACGAAGGCGACCTGGTTTTTGGGTGGGTTGTGGGAGTTGCGTGCTTAAGCCCCTTTGTCTCCCCGGACGGAGTGGTGCGAAGGCGCGCCGACCGCAGCCCACCTCAAAAAAAAAAAAAGACGTCGATTTTCTGCGAGAGTGTGGTACTACCCAGGACGGATCAGCCCGCGGCTGTAGACAGACAACTGTCAACATTGTGGTCCTACCACTAATAGATTATTTGGGATCGACGTAATATGAATTCCTTCGTATATATTGTAGAAAGTTTTTTTGGCATTATATTTATGACCGCCCGCCTATCTGACATCAAACTTCCTTGGGAATGTAATTATCAACCAGACGTTATGAGATGAAGTTCGACAGCGACCTACGATGTAAAGCTCTTACATATATTTTACGATAACGTAATTACCTATAATGTGGATTGAAAACTACCACACATAATGAGGTTGTGCTTTATTTCCGATTACTTAATACGGCCTTAGGCTGAGAAAAACAAATAATTTACAAAAATCTATTTGTTTGCTATATCTTCACGCCTTTCCCTTTCCCTCCCGATGCCCCCAGGGGTGACGCTCCCACGAGGTTAGCCTCTTTGCGGTCGACGACCTATTCCCTGATCTAGTCACCCACGGCCTCGGCTGGGGTGTGCTACCTTTATCCATGGTCCAAATGTAACCTTTCTGCTGAAAATTGGCCAAATTAATAAGAAAATAGTTAAGTCATCATCGTGTCGTCGTCCCAGGCCATATACGTCTCACTGGGGTTCGGGCCTTCTCTTCAATAGGAAGGAAATTGACCTACTGAAGGAAATTGATCAGACGGATTGGCATATGATTTTATGTCAAGTTTTCCTTCTCTTGCATAGATAGTATCTGCATGTTATATCCCTTAGTCGTCTTTTATGACACCCACGCGCAAGGTAGGTGGTGAATTGTTTTCTTTGGTTTGTTTTCTTTGAATTGGTGAATGAATTGTATTCTTACGCCATAATCACATGGAAAATCGTGATATACTTATCCAACATCCAAACCTGTTTATTTGTTTTCACTAACTATGGACAAAAATACCATATTTTTTTTTTTTTTTTTGTGGGTGGGCCGCGGTCGGCGCGCCTCCGCACCACTCCGTCCGGGGCGACATAGGGGCTTGAGCACGCAACTCCCGCGACCCACCCGAAAACCACGTCGCCTTCGTCGTTGGGCCGACCACTGGAGCAGCGTTAACTTGTCGTCAGTGGTCGGCCCGACGGAATACCCCCTATTGGGGTATCTTCCCATCGACCGACGTCCCCTCCTCGGAGGACGTCGGTCTTTCCTCACGCGGTCGGCCTCTCGGCGAGTGACGGACTAATCCCCGGTCACGTCACCCGCGGCCTCGGCTAGGGCGGCATGAGGCGCAGATAGTTGCGCCTGCGCCGCCCCAGTCGCCGGCGGCGGATCTCCTCATCGAGGCTGCGCTCCTCAGGCAGGCGATCCGCCGCCTCCTTCCGCGAGATCACTGTCTCGCAGGAGGCTGCGACCGCGTCCCAATTCCCGACGCTGTCGACCATCGCCCAAGCGATAGCCGGCAGCGTCAGGTCCGTACCGATGATTGCGACGAGTTCACAGCGCTGCACTGCCCAAGCCCCGCAGGCCTCGAGCGTATGGCGCGCCGTGTCCTCGTCGCAATCGCAGTGGTGGCAGGACGGTGTACTCTCCCTCCTAACGACCTTGTGCAGGTATTTGGCGAAGCACCCATGCCCCGTCAAAACCTGCACCAGTCGGAAGGAGAGCACCCCGTGCCGCCTCTCCAACCACTGCATCAGCTCCGGCCGGAAGGCCTCCACGGTTCACACCCCGAACCGAGGCCTCTCCAGCCGGACTGCCCAACGGGCGATGACGTCTCGGCGGGCGTCGACGCGCCAGGCGGTGAGATCCCTTAACGAGACCACACCGCCCTCCGCTCGCACCCCCGTCACCCGCCGATATAGTTCGGCGAGCATCTCCGCCTCCAGGTCCCACGGGGGAGTCCCGGCCAATAGGCACGCTACCTCCGTCGCCACCGTGCGGTATCCGCGGATGGCCCTGACCGCCGTGACCCTCTGTGGTCGCCACAGAAGGGCCCTAAGTCGGGTGGTCATGGACCCCGCCCACACCGCTGCGCCGTACAGGGCCATCGACCGGATGACCCCCGCGTACAGCCGTCGGCACGCAGCGCTCGGTCCGCCCATGTTCGGCATAAGCCACGATAGGGCGGACGCCGCGCCGACGAGCCGCGGAGCGAGCCTGCGGAAATGCTCCCGGAACCACCATCGCCCGTCGAGCACCAGGCCCAAGTACCTCATATGGGCCCGGATGCTGATGTCGACCGAGTGGACGGTGATCGAGACGCCGATGGGAGGGCTCATAGTGCGCCCATGGAACAAGAGGGCCTCCGTCTTGTCCAGGGCGACCCTCAACCCCAGCGCCTCGATCCGTCTGACGACCTCCTCGGTACCCGAGGTCGCCAGGCTTACCGCCTCTTCTAGCGTCCCACCGCGGGCTGTGACGAGCGTGTCGTCGGCGTAACAAATCACGCCCAGCCCGGGCGGGAGGCTCCCCCTCAACTTCCAGTCGTAGCCGATGTTCCACAGGGTGGGTCCGAGGACCGACCCCTGTGCGACACCGCACGTCATGGGCGTTCGCACGACGTCCCCTGCTCGGTCGGTGCAGAGGACGCTGCGCCCCTCCAAATAGTCTGCCACTAGCCGCCTCAGATAAACTGGCACCCCGTGATACCGGAGCGCCTCCCTGGTGCAGCTGAATGGCAGACTATTGAATGCGTTGGCAATGTCTAGGGACACCACCAACAGCACTCCCCCGCCGGTGACGGCCTCAGTCACCACGGCCCTCAGGCGCAACAGAGCCGCGATCGTCGAACGACCCCTCCTAAACCCAAACTGGGCGTTTGACAGATCGGGCCCCGTGCCGACGAGGTGCCGCTCGATGCGGGCAGCTACCACCCTCTCCAGCAGCTTGCCCGTATCATCGAGCAGCACGATAGGCCTGTAGGCCGAAGGCGACTCCGGAGACCGTCCTGGCATCGGCAGGAGCACCAGCCATCCCTCCTTCCAGCACCCAGGGAACCGTCCGGACGCTAAACACGCGTCGAACAGCCCCCTGAGGCGGGGTCCCAGGTGTTCGAGGACCAGGGCCAGCACACGGTTAGGAACACCGTCGGGCCCGGGGGCGGTAGACTTTGCGCGCATGCGCGTCACCGCCACCCCCATCTCGGGTTCCGTGATGGGCGGAACACTGTCGTCGTCGGCCTCCCGGTCAGTGTCTGGCGGAGCCATGACCGGGGGCGTGTGTTCCGCCCGCCGCGGGAACAGGTCCTCGATGACCCGGGTGAGAAGGCCGGGCTGGAGAGTCTCGGTGAGGGAAGGGCCCCGCGCGCGTAGCCTATTCAGCACCGCGCGATAGGGGCGTCTCCAGGGGTCACGGTCGAGACCGTCCAGCATCTCATGCCGACTGACGTCCTTGGCGGAGCGGACGGCCAGCCTGAAGGCGGACCGCGCATTGCGGTAGCCCTCATAAAGCACGGCCTCCCGCTCCGCATCGCGATGGCGCCGCCGGCTGCGGGTGTAGGCCCTCCGGGCGCGGATACACACGGCCCGGAGATCCGCCAGCTCCCGGGACCACCAGTGGACCCCCCTCCTCGGGGGCAGACGCCGTACCCGGGGCATGGCCGCATCGCAGATCTGCGTCAACGCACTGCGGATGCGGCCAGCCTCGGCGTCCACCCCGTCCGACTGATTGGCATAGGACAGCCACGAGTAAACGATGGCTGTCTCCGCCAGCTGGTCCCGGTCTAAGCGACCCACAGCCCATCGCGGGAACGCAGGACGTCCATCTGCCCCGTGACCCCTGCTGGACGTCGGGATTGCCGGGGAGACCTCCATCCGGATATACCGGTGGTCTGACAAGGTCTCCACCTCCTCCACGACGCGCCAGCTCCCCACGCGTGCGGCGACCTCGGGGCTAGCGAACGAAAGGTCCACTATCGACCCGCCCCGTTGTCGCACGCACGTATGCACCGAGCCCCTGTTCAACAAACAGAGGCCCAGTGCCGCCGCCCACTCCTCGATCGCCCGTCCTCGGTCATCCGTCCTAGGGGACCCCCACGCCACGGACTTGGCGTTAAAGTCCCCCAGGACGAAGACCTGGCGCGATGCCAGTCGCCGTAACGAGGCCTCCATGATGGTGAGGAAGGCCTCGAAATCGGTCACACTCCAGTTAGGGGAGAGATAAACTCCGAAGAGCGTAATCTCCCTCCAGTCCGTATCCATCGTCACCTCCTCCGCGCTAACGGGCGATCGGGCCGCGCTCGGAGCGGGGACTGGCCCGGTCGATGGGCCGCCCCGCCACTTTGGGGCCGATGCCGGGGGTCTGCAGTCCCCAGAGCCCATGCGGTGCTTGGCAGGCTTATTGCCCGCCGCACACTCGGGGCAGTGGGGCACCGCAGAGCACGATGCCGCCTGGTGTCCAGCCTGACCGCAACGGAAACATAGCCCGCTGCAGTCAAAGCAGTTTCTGCATGTCGGTCGGGTATGCCCGACCGCCATGCATTTATAACACCTCGCAGGCCGGGGCTCCAGCACGGTTACCCGCGCCGAACTCCAGCCCACGAGGAGCCTGCCTGAGTCGGCCAATTGCTTGACCGACTCCACTGGGCACTGCACCCAGACAGCACCGACGCCGCCCGGACCAGGGCGGATGGTGCCAATCCGGACGGTGTCCGGGGCACACCCGGTACGCGCCATAATGGCCCCCCCGATGTCCTCCACCGCCACGGAGACGTCCAGACCCGTGAGGCGCATATCTGCGCACTTGACGGGCCTGGCGATTCGGACTCCATCCTCCGGCCCGAACAGCCCCCTCAGCATCGTGGCCAAACTATCGGCCGTCTTCGCGCCCTCGGCCTCAGGGAACTCGAGTATTCGAGCCCCTGTCCGGGCCTTGCGGGTCCTCGCCTCGACGCCCCCGATGTCGGAGACGTCCAGCTCCCGCCGGGCGCGTCTTATAGTTTAGGCCCCTCTCAGCCGCCTCAGGCAGTACGGTGATTACCACCGCAGCCGTCTTCGGCGACTTGAGGCCCCTACGCGACCTTTTCCCCTTTCCGCCGGCTCCCGCCTGGGGAGCGGCGGCCACAGCGGCACTCTTGGCCGCCGCTCTCCGCTCTTGGCCGCGTGCCTTCCTGCTACGCTCAGCCACCTGCCAGCCCTGTTCTAGCCTGGCAGCAGCGCTGAGCGCAGCAGGCGCAGTCGCGGGTTTGCCGGCCGGCGCCTGCGGCGCAATCGCTGGCGCCGGCCGCGGCCCGGACTTGGCGGGAGCTGGCGCCTTGCCGGCCTTCTTGGCCCCCTTGGGTCCCGCCGCGGCCGCAGCGTAGCTCACCACGCGGCCACCCTGACAGGGCAGCGGGGTGGGAGCCGACGCTTGCGGCCGCCTCATCCTATCCGCGGCGAGCGGCGGTCGGAGGGGCGGCTCAGGCGGGAGCCTGGCCGCTACGGCCTCGATACGCGCATCCATCATTACCCCTACTCGGGCTAGGATGACGCGTATCGCCGCCTCCGACACGCCATGCACCTCGTCGGGCGGCGGCTCTTCCCCCTTCCGAGGTCTCCCGCGGCCACGAGCCGGCGGAGGGACCACGACGAGGGGAGGCAGCGGAGAAGCCACGACGGGCGCAGCCGGCGCCATGGGCGCAGACGACGATGGGCCCGCCCTCACTGGCGCGGCCCGTTTCGGCGGCGGGACCGGCGCCGGCAGCGCAGCCAGCACCAGGCGCTCAAATTGGGACTGCAGGTCAGCCATGTCTTTGGCCAACCCGCGGTTCTCCCTCCGCACCGCCTCCAACTCCGTCTCCAGCTTGCGGTTGCGTTCTCGCAAGCCGGAGACCTCCTTGCTGAGGCGGGCGTTCGCGGCCTGAAGGGCCGCCACCCCGCCTTCCCGGTCGGCTGAACCCGGCGTTGCCGGCCTCGCCGCCACCGTACCGCCCCGACCCCTGCGCCCCCTGCGCGCGGTCGCAACCTTGGGGGAGGCCTGATGGAATCGGTCCCCTCCGAGTCGGAGGCGGAGCTGCCTTCCCTTTCCAGGGGGCGCTTCCTATCCCTCGGGGGGGAGCAGGCACCCTCCCTCTCCCTAACGTTTAGGGTCGCCGTCAGAGTCTTCGCCGCAGAACGCAGCTTGGACTCCTCAGCAGCCCCCCTACCTCCTAGCTCCCTATCGCTTCCGGACGACGAAGATGACACCTCCACCCTCATCCCCGACGCCCAGAATTTGCCGACTCCTTCGCCAGTTTTCGGCCCCTCCTCACAGGACGGCTCTGTGGCCCTGCCACCCTCGTCCGCCGACATCGCCGATCCCGTGTCGGTCTTCTCCGACGGCCCTACAGCACCGCCTCCCTTCTCCTGCGACGGCTCTGCGGCAGTGCAGCCCTCATCGCTCGACAGCACTATGCGCTAGCGCTGTCGCTCCCTCCATTGGACGGTCCTGCGGCCCCGCCGCCCTCGTCCCGCGACGGCCCTGCGCCTGATGCGCCCTCGTCGCTCTCCACATTGTCGGACGACCTGGCAGAACAGGCGTCCCCTTCCTGCAACGGCTCTGCGGTGGCTGCAGTCACATCGCCCTCGTCGCTCGCGGCCGTGGCGGCAGATATTTGCGCCTACCGCGCCGCCTCCTTCTTCGCTGCATCCTTCCTGGCGCGCACCCTCAACGGGTGCGTCGTTTCGGATAGCAGCTTCCTCCTCTTCCTCCTTTTTTTTTTCTCTTTCCCCCCCCCTGTTGAGCCTCGAGTTGTTGCGCTGGGCTCTCGGCGAATTGAGCAGTCGATGTCTCCCTCCCATACGTATGGAGACTGACTGTGCCGGTGACTGTGCGCGTCTCGCGCTCAGAAACCGGCACAGTGAGGGACTCCCCGGCGTGGCCGGGACCCTCTGGAGTATTTACGCACGTTTTCACTCCTGCCATATTTGGATCATTTTTAAGTCTTGCCTTGACTACCACTCTAGCGGCTGGACGCTTTTTTTTTTCGCGCGCGCTTCTTAACCCACCAGCCATACATCGAGTGGCCAAACTTAAGATTTGGGGTAATTTTTTATAGGGGTTTTCTTCCCCCCTACTCAGGATTACGGCTTGGACCTTCCGGGTCTGGCCGCTCGCGAGCGACCGACCCGTCACGCCCCCGGGCCGTGACGCAACCGTCCCTGACGACGGAGTGCCATGAGACACATCCGCCCCATTGGCCCCGGGTCAAATCCGCCGTGTGCTCTGCCTTGAGAGTCGGCACGTGGAGACCCCCCCTCCCGCCGGAATCTTGGCCGTCCAAATGGACGTTTCCAGGGTGCACCACGTGGAGGTGCCCCGGCCTCGCACCCCAAAAATACCATATTACCCATATTTTGGTTACTCAATATGCTATACTTGCTCCGAAAATTGCGAGCTTTCGTTTTAAATAGAGAAATCATTTCTCAAATTATGGAAATTGATTTGCGCAATTGTGTTAAATGTTAACAAAAGGAAACCATATTTTCTGTTATTTAAATGCATATACTATAGGCTTTTATGGCATAATAATAAATGTTTTACTCCACAGAAACAGAATTGCGGCTACATTTATTTATAAACAAAATCCATTAAATTATTCACGGTTGACCCTTTTTTAGAAATATTAGTTTTGTAATGAAAAGCGGCCATAATAAATACCTCTATCGGGTCTGTTTATATTTGTACAGTTTGAAATACAATCCTCTATGTAATTAAATTATGAGACAATTAATATTAGCTTAGGACAAGCTACCCTCTGTTGCGACGGGTAACATTACAATGCTTACATAGGCTAGTTGGCTATTTAAAAACTGCTATAAATATTCTTATTTCATGGTCATTATATATTGTAGTTATTGCCTACATTATAATTTTTAAATAGTTATTTGCTTATGATCATTTCTGCTTTTTCATTTAAGTTTATAATACTAATAAATGTATCCCGTGTGTTGACTGAGTAAAAATACAATTGATCACTCCCTTTCTTGCCCGTAAGAGTGGTAAAAGACTGAAAAGGGTTAATACGCATATATCATTTATAATTATTATTAAACTCGAAACAAAACCCTATATTATCCCATCTGTCCACCGTGGTATAGTAGGTCAATTTCCCGCATATTGTGGAGTAGGCTCGAGCCCTGCTGTGGTCGTATGAGAGCTGTGATGATGATGAGAAATTCATAGAGCATTAGCAACATTAAACAGCTTATTACCTTATGCTAGTAATGGTCAACCTAATATTTTATGAGGCGGCGGATCGCCTGCGCGAGGAGCGCAGCCTCGATGAGGCGATCCGCCGCCGGCGACTGGGACGGCGTAGGCGCGAATACCTGCGCCTCATGCCGCCCTAGCCGAGGCCGCGGGTGACGTGACCGGGGAATTAGTCCGTCACCCGCCGAGAGGCCGACCGCGTGAGGAAAGACCGACGTCCTTCCCAGGGAGGGGACGTCGGTCGATGGGAGGGTACCCCAAGTAGGGGTATTCCGTCGGGCCGACCACTGATGTCAAGTAACCCTGCTCCGGTGGTCGGCCCAACGACGAAGGCGACGTGGTTTTCGGGTGGGTTGCGGGTGTTGCGTGCTTATGCCCCTCTGTCGCCCTGGACAGAGTGGTGCGAGGAGCGCGCCGACCGCAACCCACCCCAAAAAAAAAAACCTAATATTTTATAATAGGAGAGCCTAAATATACCACTATAGTGCCCAGAATAATGTTTTGGCTCTCTCATTATCATCGTGACCAATATTTTTTGAAGGACAGCTCTTAATTTGCCTTTGCCCGGTAAATAAAATTTACTATAGCGGAACACTTGCCATCAATTATCTATTCATTCATCAACCTGTCAATATCTTTAGCTGGACATAGCGTGCAATTATCGCCTCGCTTGGTAAGCGGGTAGGTAATCGAAGTGGGTGACAAAAGATTTCTCGGGTATTATAAATAAATAGGTATATGAGGGTGATCAAATTGTTGTCTACTGAATATAACATTGTGAAGTGACGGAATAAGTATACAATTCACCACCCCCTTTATCACCACGTGCTATAGAATACGACAAGGCATATAATATGCAGATAACATTTATGCAAGAGAAGGAAAACTCGATAATCCTTTTGTTTTTGGGGTGTGCTACGGTTAGCGCACCCACGAGCCTGCTCTGTCCGGGGCAACAGAGAGGCGTCGTTAACCCCATAACCCATCCGTGGGATGTCGCTTTAGTCGTTGGGCCGACCACCGATGCAGAGTAACTTGTCTTCAGTGGTCGGCCAGACGGAATACCCCTACGGAGTACCTTCATTTCTCGATGTCCCTTCCCTCGGGGACATCGGTTTCCGTCGCGTGGTCGGCCTTTAAGCGGGGGACAGACTAAATCCGCGGTCCAGTCACATGGAAACTCGAAATCACCAATCCCTTTTATTGCATGGTATAGTAAGACAATTTCTCTCCCACAATGAAGAACGTTCGAGGTCAGTACCATGACATATATGAGCTGAGATGAATGAATTAATGAATGAAAATAATACCATATTTATTTTTGAGCCTAAAATTTTGCCCATAAAATTTAATTACTGACTGCTCTATTTGCTCCAGAATTCAATCTCGAGAGCTTGTGATCTTCAGTCATGAGATAATGCACCTTACCAGCCCAAAGAATATATAATAGACGGTATATGAATATACAATATACATATATGTATATTTGTAATATCAACACCAACGTGTTGTTTTATTAATTTCAAGGTAGTTCTACTTGTGTTCTAAATATGCGACGAAATAACAAACTTCCATGAATTAGTAATAATTTAGTACGGAAGAAACTTTCACCTTTAAATAATAATCTTCATAAATTTACCCGTATTGTATAATATCATATCCTTTTTTTTCCAATCCAAATATTTCACTTTTGGGTACAGTTTCTTTCATAATGTAAGTGAAATTAAGATTATACCACCGTTAATCAGATGTGCAGTATTTTTTTTTTTTTTTTTTATGGGTGGGCTATGGTAAGCGCACGCGCGGTCCAATCCGTCCGGGGCGATGAAAGGACGGCGCGCGGGCCCATAGCCCACCCGTACCCACGTCACCTCGTTGTTGGGCCGACCACCGGAGCAGATGTGACTTGTCGTCAGTGGTCGGCCCGACGGAATACCCTTTCGGGTATCCTCACCTCTCGACGTACTGGACGTCGGTCGCCGTCGCGCGGTCAGCCTCTCCGCGGGTGACGGACAATTCCCCGGTCCGATCACCCGCGGCCTCGGCTAGGGCGGCATTAGGCGCAGATACTCGCGCCTGCGCCGCCCGAGTCGCCGGCGGCGGAACGTGTCGCCGAATAGGAGCTCTACTCGCACACGATCCGCCGCCTCCTTCCGTGAGATTACGGCCTCACAGAAGGCGGCGACCGCGTCCCAGTTCCTGACGCTGACGAGCATCTCCCTGGCGATGGTCGGCAGCGCCAGATCGGCACCGATAATTGCGACGAGTTCACGGCGATCCCCCTCCCATGCAGCACACTCCTCGAGCGTGTGCTGCGCCGTGTCCTCGTCGCAACTGCAGTGGTGGCAGGACGGTGTGCTCTCCCTCCTGACAATCTTGTGCAAGTACTTGGCGAAGCAACCGTGCCCCGTCAGTACCTGCACCAGTCGGAAGGAAAGCACCCCGTGCGTCCGCTCCAACCACTCCATCAGCACTGGCCGGAGGGCCTCGACGGTCCTGACACCGTATCGAGGACTCTCCAGCCGGACTGCCCAACGGGCAATTACTTCTCGGCGGGCGTCGACCCGCCAGGCGGTGATCTCATTGATGGAGACCATGCCGCCGCGGGCGCGCGTCTCCGACACCCGCCGATAAATGTCGGCGAGCATCTCCGCCTCCAGGTCCCACGGGGGGGTTCCGGCCAGGAGGCACGCTGCCTCCGTCGCCACAGTGCGGTAACCCCGTATGGCCCTGATCGCCATGACCCTCTGTGGTCGCCACAGGAGGGCCCTAAGACGGACGGTCAGGGACCCCGCCCACACCGGTGCGCCGTACAGGGCCATCGACCGGATCACCCCCACGTACAGCTGTCGGCACGTAGCATTGGGTCCGCCCACATTCGGCATCAGCCGGGAAAGGGCGGACGCCGCGCCAACAAGCCGGGGAACAAGTCGATGGAGATGCTCCCGGAACCAAAAATGCCCGTCGAGCACCAGGCCTAAGTACTTCATGTGGGCCTGGATGCTGATGGTGACCGAATTCACGGTGATCGAAGCGCCGGCGGGAGGCCCGGCGGTACGGAGGCCATGGAACAAAAGGGCCTCCGTCTTTTCCAGGGCTACCCTCAACCCCAGCGCTTCGATCCGCCTGACAATCTCCTCGGTGCCGAGAGTTGCCAGGCGTGCCGCCTCCTCTAGCGTCCCACCCCGGGCTGTGACGAGTGTATCGTCGGCGTAGCAAATTACGCCCAGCCCGGGTGGGAGGCTTCCTCTCAACGCCCAGTCGTAGCCGATGTTCCACAGGGTCGGACCCAGAACCGACCCCTGTGGGATACCGCACGTCATGGGCGTTCGCACAACGTCCCCTACTCGGTCAACGTAGAGGACGCTGCGCCCCTCCAGGTAGTCTGCCACCAGCCGCCTGAGGTACACGGGCACCCCGTGGTACCTTAGCCCCTCCCTGATGCAGCTGAATGGCAGACTGTTGAAGGCGTTGGCGATGTCCAGGGACACCGCCAACAGGACTCCTCCGCCGGTGACGGCCTCCGCTACCACGGCCTTCAGGCGCAGCAGGGCCGCGATCGTCGAACGCCCCCTCCGAAAACCAAACTGGGCGTCGGACAGATCGGGCCCAACCCCGACGAGGTGCCGCTCGATGCGGGCAGCCAACACCCTCTCCAGCAGCTTGCCCGCATCATCGAGCAGCACGATGGGCCTGTAGGCCGAGGCCGACTCGGGAGACCGTCCCGGCTTCGGCAGGAGAACCAGCCTCCCCTCTTTCCAGCACCCAGGGAACTGCCCGGACGTCAAACAGGCGGGGAACAGTCCCCTGAGGCGTGGTCCCAGATGCTCGAGGACCAGGGCCAGCACACGGTTCGGAATACCATCGGGCCCGGGGGCGGTGGATTTGACTCGCATACGCGCCACCGCCGCCCCCATTTCCGGCTCCGTGATGGGCGGAGCACTTTCATCGTCGGCCTCCCGGTCGCTGTCCGGCGAAGCCATGACCGGGGGCGTGTGCTCCACCCGCCGTGGAAAGAGGTCCTCGACAACTCTGGTGAGGAGGCTGGGCTGGAGAGTCTCGGTGAGGGGGGGGCCCCGCCCGCGGAGCTTGTTCAGCGCCGCGAGGTAGGGGCGACCCCAGGGGTCACGCTCGAGACTGTCCAGCATCTCCCGCCGACTAACGTCCTTGGCGGTACGGACGGCCAGCCTGAAGGCAGACCGCGCACAGCGGTAAGCCTCGTACAGCTGGCCCTCCCGCTCAGCGTCGCGGTGACGCGCTCGGCTGCGGGTGTAGGCCCTCCGGGCACGTATGCACGCGGCCCGAAGGTCCGCCAATTCTCGGGACCACCAGGGGACCGCACTCTTCGAGGGCAGGCGCCGCACACGGGGCATGGCCGCATCGCAGATCTGCGTTAACGCACAGCGGATGCGGCCAGCCTCGGCAGCCACCCCGTCCGCCTGGGGCGGTGAGGACAGCCATGACTGAACGATGGCTGCCTCGGCCAACAGGTCCCGATCCAATCGACCCACAGCCCACCGCGGAAACGCGGGAGCTCCGTCCGCCGTGTGACCCCTGCTGGGCTGCAGGAGGGTCCGGGAGACCTCTATCCGGATGTATCGGTGGTCGGATAGGGTCTCAACCTCCTCCTGGACGCACCAGCTCCTCACACGTGCTGCGACATTAGGGCTAGCGAACGACAAGTCCACTATCGACCCGCCCTGCTGCCGCATGCACGTTTGAGAGGCCCAGTGCCGCCGCCCACTCTTCGACCGCCCGCCCGCGGGCATTCGTCCTGGGGGACCCCCACGCCGTGGACTTGGCGTTGTAGTCCCCCAGAACGAAGACTTGGCGCGGTGCTAGTCGCCGTATCGAGGCCCCCAGGATGGTGAGGAAGGCCCCGAAATCCGTCGCGCTCCTGTTAGGGGAGAAGTAAACACCAAATAGCGTAACCTCTCCCCATTCCGCCGCGACATACCCATCGCCCCTGTCCTTGAGCAACAAAGGCGGGGAATGCCACGACGTGGAGGCGACGATTGCCACAGAGCCGTCACTGCTGCCCAGCCAATTGGGCCGGTCAGGCACCACGTACGGCTCCGCGGCTACGGCTGCACCGATCAACCACTCCGCCATGGCTTGCAGGAAAACGTCCTGTGCCTCGGCGGCGTGGTTGAAGTTGGCCTGCAGGAGGTGGTAGGATTCGGTCGCCATTAGTGGGCCGTATCCATCACCTCCTCCACGCTGGCGGGCGATCGGGTCGCGCTAAGGACGGGAGCGGCCGGGGTCGTCAGGCCGCTCCGCCCCTTTGGGGCCGAAGCCGGGGGTCTGCAATCCTTGCCCCCCATGCGGTGTGTGGCGGGTCTGTTGCCAGCCGCACATGCGGGGCAGTGGGGGGTGGCGGCGCAGGATGCCGCCTTATGCCCGGGTTGACCGCAGCGGAAACAAAGGTCGCTGCAGTCAAAGCAGTTAGTGCATGTCGGCCGAGTGTGTCCGACCGCCATGCACTTGTAGCACCTCGCAGGCCGGGACTCCAGCACGGTCACCCGTGCCGAGCTCCAGCCCACGAGGAGCCTGCCTGAGCCGGCCAATTGCTTGGCCGACTCCACCGGGCACTGCACCCAGGCAGCACCGACGCCGCCCGGACCAGGGCGGATGGCGCCAATTCGGACGGTGTCCACGGGACACCCGGTTTTCGAGACGATGGCCTCCCGGATGTCATCCACCGTCACGGAGTCGTCCAGACCCGCGACGCGTAGTTCTGCGCACTTTACGGGTCTGGCGATTTTGACGCCACCCTCCTCTGCGAACAGACCCCTCAACTTGGCCGCCATGCTATCGGCCGTCTTGGCGCCCTCGGCCCCAGGGAACTCTAGAATCCGAGCCCCTGTCCGGGCCTTGCGGGTCCTGGCTTCGACGCCTCCTAAATCGGAGACGTCAAGCTCCCGCCGGGCGCGACGTAAGACGGCCTCATAGCTGAGGCCGTTTTCGGTCGCCTCAGGCAGCACGGTGATCACCACCGCGGCTGACTTCGGCAGCCGGAGCCTCCTGCGCGACCTCTTGCTTTCGGCTCCTACCTTGGGAGCGGAGGCATTGGCGGCGCTTTTGGCCTCCGCTCTCCTCTTCTGGCCGCGACTTTTTCGGCTGCGCTCAGCCGTCTGCCAACCCTCTTCGGGGGCAACGGAGTCGCTAGGCGCAGCAGTCGCGGTCGTGGCTACGGTGGCCGCCGCCGACGGTCCAGTTGCCGGCGGCGGCTTAGGTCCGGCCTTGGCAAGAGCCGGTGCCACCTTCTTCTTCGCGGCGGCTCCTTTGGTTTTCGGCCCAGCAACGGCCGCAGCGTAGCTTCCCACGCGCCCGCCCTGGCAGGGTAGCGCGGTAGGAGCTGACGCCGCAGCCTTCGGCCTGTCTGCAGCAAGCGGCGGCCGGAGACGGGGCTCCGGAGGCAGGGACAGTCTCTGCTCCAGAGCCGCCATGCGCGCGTCAAGCATTTTGCCAACAACCTCCACTACGGCGCGCATGGTCTGGTCCGGCACGCCATCCACTGCGGGCAGCGGGACCACTTCGGCCGGCTGGGCCCTCTGGGGACTCACCGCAGCGCGAGTTGGCGCAGCGGGGACGACGGGGGCGGCGGCAGGGCCGGCACTTGTCGGCGGCGCGGTCCTCGCCAGCTGCGCGACCTGGCGCCGCAAGTCGGCCATTTGTTTTGCCAACTCGCGGTTCGCCTTCTGCACCGCCGACAGCTCCTTTTGTAGGGCCTTGTTCTTCTCCTGCAGGCCCGAAACCTCGCCACTAAGGCGGGTATTTTCGGCCTGCAGGGTTGCCACGTCAGTTGGTGGGGGGTCGATACCTACAGCGGGCTCAGTAGCTGCCGCGCCGGTGGGAGAGATGTCCGCTAACACCCTCATCATTCTTGTGGCAGCCGCCTCATTCGCCCGCTTTTGGGCATCAGTCCCCCGCGTATGGCTGATCGACGCCGGAGCCGCTGACCTTGCCGCCACCATTGCAGCCCCTCGCCCCCTACGAGAGGCCGGAACCTTGGGAGGAGGCATGATAGCGCCACTCCCCTCGGAGGCGGATCCTGAGGTGCCACCCATATTCAGGGGGCGCTTCCGCACCATCGAGGGGAGGGCCTCCTCCCCAACCTCTAAGGCTGCCGCGAGGGCCGGTGCCGGAGACTGGGATGACCCACCGACAGTCTCAGCAGCCGACATGTCGGTATCTGACGGCCCTGCGGCAGTACTGCCGCCCTCGTCAGCACTCGGAGCGGCTGCAGCGGCCTCCCTGGCCAGCCGCTCCTGCCTGGCCAACTCGCGCCTCTTTACGCTCGTAGCCTTTCCTGTCCCCATGTTCTTCCTCTTCTTTCTCTTTTTAGGGGCCTCGAGTGTCGCCGGCCCCTTGCCTGATCTTGTGGCCTCAAGTGCCGAACTAGCAGCCGAGCTGCAGTCGGACGAGGCATCCCTCTCCTCTGGGCCAGTTTTGCTGTAGCTTGGCCGGGCTATAACTACGGGCTATAACGTGGGAACTAATAGGTTCCCCGCTGTCGGTGGTTTTGGGCGTCTCACCCCTCCTATCTACATCCAAATTGTACGAAGAATCCATTCGATTATGGGAGAAATAAAGGTCGACCCGGGCAGAGATCCTGATACCCGGGCAAGCGTACATTTGTATCCCAACACAGGGGGTCCGCAGGTACCCTGGCTGGGGGCGCGCTAACGACTGAACAACCCATCAGCCATGCATCCTCTCGCCGCGCGCCAGAACTTAGGATTCTGGGTGATTGTTTTATAGAGGTTTTCTTCCTCGCGGTCCAGGCGGTTAAGCCAAGACCCTCGCTCCTGAATCTAGGCCTCAAGACAAATGTCCCGAAGCAGGAATCAGGTCTACGATTTGTCGCGGTTGGCAAATGCCTGCTCAGTCCTCAAACGAATGAGTGACTGAGCCCGTCGAATTTTCGCGTCCAATACCCTCTACAATTAGAGGGCATGGAGCGAATTTCGAGGACGGGCGATCGAGGAGTGGGCGGCGGCACTGGGCCTCTGTTTGCTGAACAGGGGCTCGGTGCATACGTGCGTGCGACAACGGGGCGGGTCGATAGTGGACCTTTCGTTCGCTAGCCCCGAGGTCGCCGCACGTGTGGGGAGCTGGCGCGTCGTGGAGGAGGTGGAGACCTTGTCGGACCACCGGTATATCCGGATGGAGGTCTCCCCGGTAATCCCGACGCCCAGCAGGGGTCACGGGGCGGATGGACGTCCTGCGTTCCCACGATGGGCTGTGGGTCGTTTAGACCGGGACCAGCTGGCGGAGACAGCCATCGTTTACTCGTGGCTGTCCTCTGCCAACCAGTCGGACGGGGTGGACGCAGAGGCTGGCCGCATCCGCAGTGCGTTGACGCAGATCTGCGATGCGGCCATGCCCCGGGTACGGCGTCCGCCCCCGAGGAGGGCGGTCCACTGGTGGTCCCGGGAGCTGGCGGATCTCCGGGCCGCGTGCATTCGCGCCCGGAGGGCCTACACCCGCAGCCGGCGGCGCCAACGCGACGCGGAGCGGGAGGCCTTGCTGTATGAGGGCTACCGCAATGCGCGGTCGGCCTTCAGGCTGGCCGTCCGCTCCGCCAAGGACGTCAGTCGGCAGGAGATGCGGGACGGTCTCGACCGTGACCCCTGGGGACGCCCCTATCGCGCGGTGCTGAATAAGCTCCGCGCGCGGGGCCTTCCCCTCACCGAGACTCTCCAGCCCAGCCTTCTCACCCGGGTCGTCGAGGACCTGTTCCCGCGGCGGGCGGAACACACGCCCCCGGTCATGGCTCCGCCAGACACTGACCGGGAGGCCGACGACGACAGTGTTCCGCCCATCACGGAACCCGAGATGGGAGTGGCGGTGGCGCGCATGTGCGCAAAGTCCACCGCCCCCGGGCCCGACGGTGTTCCAAACCGCGTGTTGGGCCTGGTCCTCGACCACCTGGGTCCCCGCCTCAGGGAGCTGTTCGACGCGTGTTTAGCGTCCGGACGGTTCCCTGGGTGCTGGAAGGAGGGAAGGCTGGTGCTCCTGCCGAAGCCGGGACGGTCTCCGGGGTCGCCTTCGGCCTACAGGCCTATCGTGCTGCTCGATGACACGGGCAAGCTACTGGAGAGGGTGGTAGCTGCCCGCATCGAGCGGCACCTCGTCGGCACGGGGCCCGATCTGTCGGACGCCCAGTTTGGGTTTAGGAGGGGTCGTTCGACGATCGCGGCTCTGTTGCGCCTGAGGGCCGTGGCGACTGAGGCCGTCACCGGTGGGGGAGTGCTGTTGGCGGTGTCCCTAGACATCGCCAACGCATTCAATAGTCTGCCATTCAGCTGCATCAGGGAGGCGCTCCGGTATCACGGAGTGCCAGCTTACCTGAGGCGGCTAGTGGCAGACTATTTGGTGGGGCGCAGCGTCCTCTGTACCAACCGAGCAGGGGACGTTGTGCGAACGCCCATGACGTGCGGTGTCCCACAGGGGTCGGTCCTCGGACCCACCCTGTGGAACATCGGCTACGACTGGGCGTTGCGGGGGAGCCTCCCGCCCGGGCTGGGCGTGATTTGTTACGCCGACGACACGCTCGTCACAGCCCGCGGTGGGACGCTAGAAGAGGCGGTAAGCCTGGCGACCTATGGCACCGAAGAGGTCGTCAGGCGGATCGAGGCGCTGGGGTTGAGGGTCGCCCTGGACAAGACGGAGGCCCTCTTGTTCCATGGGCGCCTTATGAGCCCTCCCATCGGCGTCTCGATCACCGTCCGATCGGTTGACATCAGCATCCGGGCCCATATGAGGTACTTGGGCCTGGTGCTCGACGGGCAATGGTGGTTCCGGGAGCATTTCCGCAGGCTCGCTCCGCGGCTCGTCGGCGCGGCGTCCGCCCTATCGTGGCTAATGCCGAACGTGGGCGGACCGAGCGCTACGTGCCGACGGCTGTACACGGGGGTCATCCGGTCGATGGCCCTGTACGGCGCACCGGTGTGGGCGGGGTCCTTGACCGTCCGACTTAGGGCCCTTCTGTGGCGACCACAGAGGGTCATGGCGGTCAGGGCCATCCGCGGATACCGCACGGTTGCCACGGAGGCAGCGTGCCTATTGGCCGGGACTCCCCCGTGGGACCTGGAGGCGGAAATGCTCGCCGAGTTGTATCGGCGGGTGTCGGGGGGTGCGCGGGGAGGGCGGTGTGATCTCGTTAAGGGATCTCACCGCCTGGCGCGTCGACGCCCGCCGAGACGTCATTGCCCGTTGGGCAGTCCGGCTGGAGAGGCCTCGGTTCGGGGTGCGAACCGTGGAGGCCTTCCGGCCGGTGCTGATGCAGTGGTTGGAAAGGCGGCACGGGGTGCTCTCCTTCCGACTAGTGCAGGTTTTGACGGGGCACGGGAGCTTCGCCAAATACCTGCACAGGGTCGTAAGGAGGGAGAGTACACCGTCCTGCCACCACTGCGATTGCGATGAGGACACGGCGCGCCACACGCTCGAGGCCTGCGCGGCTTGGGCAGTGCAGCGCCGTGAACTCGTCGCAATCATCGGTGCCGACCTGACGCTGCCGGCCATCGCTAGGGCGATGGTCGACAGCGTCGGGAACTGGGACGCGGTCGCAGCCTTCTGCGAGACTGATCTCGCAGAAGGAGGCGGCGGATCGTCTGCGCGTGGAGCGCAGCCTCGATGAGGAGATCCGCCGCCGGCGACTGGGGCGGCGCAGGCGCAACTATCTGCGCCTCATGCCGCCCTAGCCGAGGCCGCGGGTGACGTGACCGGGGATTAGTCCGTCACCCGCCGGGAGGCCGACCGCGTGAGGAAAGACCGACGTCCTCCCCGAGGGGGGGGACGTCGGTCGACGGGAGGGTACCCCGCGTAGGGGGTATTCCGTCGGGCCGACCACTGACGACAAGTAAACCTGCTCCGGTGGTCGGCCCAATGACGAAGGCGAGGTGGTTTTCGGGTGGGTTGCGGGAGTTGCGTGCTTAAGCCCCTCTGTCGCCCCGGACGGAGTGGTGCGGAGGCGCGCCGACCACGACCCACCCAAAAAAAAAAAAAAAAAAAATGAAGCGAATTTGGGGCATCCCACAAACTGGGCCCCCCCTCGGACCAGATATTTGCCACGAGCGACAATTCCAGAGAGCAGTCCAAGAAATTGTCGCTCGTGCCCAGGGTACACCACGCGGAGGTTTCTGGTGTAGTACCCCCAGATGTGTTAGTATAGGGTTTTATTTCGAGATTTTATTGTATGGTACTCGTGGAAAAAGCAGCTTTATTATACTTATTTTATATGTAAAGAAAGTTCCTTGTTGTTGTTTCCCTTTTTTAACTTTAAGGACATTACAACTCACATTAAGTAATAAATCTTTCTATTGCGTGGGACTTTAACAACTTTGAAATTAGCGTTCATAAATTACATCCAGACTTAGAATAATTATTTATTTATTGTTAAAGTGGAAATCAATGGTACTTAGCATGAGTAGTTGCTACTTATGCCGCTTCTACTACTATTACGCTATTTGTAATAAAAAATCTTTTTATTCAATTGTTCAAAGGATTTTTCGCCGGCATTTACTTCTTATTTTTTTTTGTAGGCAGGGTTGACAACACAGTTAGGCCCTCCTTAGGTACTAGCTTTTAATTACACGGTGTTATTGTGTATCTTATATATAAATTACTAGCGTACGGTATGTCACTGAACTCCTCCTAAACGGCTGGACCGTATTGACGAAATTTTTTGTGTGTGTTCAAGGAGATTCGACGATGGTTTAGATTCACAATTGGACCCGGTAGGTGGCGCTGTTCAGGCAGGACAATGACATAACTTGAAAACGACTTTACCGATTTCTTCCATCTTTTTTTTAAGTTTTCTAATACATATTTTAAAAAAGGCCTTTACGAAAAAAAAATAAGAAAGTGCAGAAAATTAGAACATTTAAGAAAATCTAACGTTTATATTATATACTTTTCTAATGTAACCTTTTTTTCAACTATATAAACTTTTCTATCTTTATGTATATAAATCTTGTTCGTGTGTTTGTAATTGAACTCCTAAATGGCTGGACCGCTATCGACGAAATTATCTGTGTGTGTTCAATGGGATTCGAGAATGGTCTAGATTCACAATTGGACCTGGTGGATGGCTCTGAAATTCTTTTATTTTATTTGAACAGAACAACGTCTGTTGGGTCAGCTAGTCTTATATATAAATTTCTAACGTACATACACTGAACTCCTCCTAAACGGCTGGACCGATGTTGACGATTTTTTTTTGTGTGTGTTCAAGGGGATTCGAGGATGGTTTAGATTCACAATTGGAACCGGTAGGTGGCGCTGTTCGGGCAGAACGATAACATAACTTGAGAACGACTTTACCGATTTCGTCCATCTTTTTTTTTAAGTTTTCTAATACATATTTCAAAAAACGCCTAAAGAAATTAAGCGAATGGGTCATAATCCTATATATAATATCTTTATTACAATTAAAGATATAAAAGAAAATTACGAAAATTACGCCTTCATGAGGCAGCGCTTAAACAACATTTTGTCACGGCAAACCATAACCATCATTATAGGTCAATATCCTTTCCGTAGTGGAGAAGGTCTGAACTCAATAGTAGGCAGAGTAGATGATTATTTTTACCTTTTTTCTGATTTTCTTTTCCTTTTTTCCTTAATTACCTTTGAACGTTTTCACTATGCTACCATGGTGTCACTTCACACGGCTAATCAGATCGCGATCATATCAAAACGCATTCGTAATCGACCTATCAGTATTATATGGCGATTGGCTGAAATATTGGATGACTTTTTTACCCTTTTCTATCATCGGACGATCAAACAAACGAGGGGCTTGACATTCATACTGTTTGGACACCCAATTAATCCCTTCGGTACATTATATTTACTTTAATATGCGCTGCAAGGGAGTTCAATAATTTGCAGGATCGATGTACCTATTCAATTTTATTTTGATTGGATTTAAGGCAAAGATAAATGATAATGTAGTAATTTCTAACAAAAGTCTAGTTTATTTTATAACGTAAAAATAAAGCGCCTCGAAGTTAGTAATAAATACTGGAGTTATAGAGGACTTTTTAAACACGCTAATACCACTTCAGCTTGGCGGGGTCATTACCTTGCCCCCAGATTATATTCGACCATAAGCTAATGGACGAATAGGATTATATTTAGAAATTGAAAATAAAACAGACTTGTTTGTCGTTTGTTGTGACAAACGAGTCTCATACATGTCCCACTGCTGGGATCGAGCCTCCTCCGCAATAGGAGAAATTTCTATTATTTCATGACCCATTTATTCATAAGGGTTGTTAAAAAAATAAACGATCATAAAATTTGAAAAGAATAAAAAAAAAATAAGCGATGTCAAACGATAATAATAATAGAAAACCGCAGGGCAGCTTGTGGTATGCTGAATGTGAGTGGCGACACTGCGGTCCTGAGTGCCCCAGAGAGTCGACCAGGACCTCGTATCCAGCTGGCCTTTATTGGCTGGCTGGAGTGGAAACCGAAGAGTGCCCGCAGGATTCTCAACTCTGGCTTGCCTTAAACGGCGGGTCACCAGAGCTATATGCTCGGGGGTGGAAGTGTCATTTTTAAGGGCATAACTACGGGGAAATTGCTACGATGGTGAAACCGGCGCCGCACGGCTCGACACCCCAAGCCACTTGCACCAATGTTGCCCCCCTGTTGCCCGTATGGCCTGTGTGTCTGTGCCGACCGTTTAGGGGGGCCCATTCAGTGAGTTGGCGAGTCACCGTCTGCCAAAGTTCAAGACGATAAAGGTATTGAAGGCAGACGACGGTTTTTCAATCAATAGTTTTTAGTTTAGCTAGTTCATCAAACCTCCAACCCTATAAACAATTATTAGATACTATCATCACACAATAGTTTTACAACTACCGTTGGCAGTCCACGTGTGTTATGTGCAGACGTGGAGTGTCATCGGTAGACGTCCCATCCCATTTTTACATTAAATTTCTCCAAAAGCCTCTGCGTGTTGGATCTATATCCTCATGTAAGCTTTTCAAAGGACCGGTTATCTTCCCTTGGGAGATAGCCGTGAATTGGAGATACATGAGTATAATAAAAAAAGTAAACACTCACCTTGGGTATTGTCTACATCTGGAGTGGTAGGACCACACTGTCGACAGTTATCTGTCTACAGCCGCGGGCCGGTCCGTCCGGGGTTGTACCACGCTCTCGTAGAAAATCAACGTCTGAGTAGTAGCAATTTGTTACTGCGCTTCGTTCGGTGAGTGAGAGAGCCGGAAGTCCAACTTTCTGAGGGTGTTTGCGTGTGGAGGGTTTTGGTATCACCGAGCCTCAATGCACGCATTCACACTCCCTTCACTTTCTTCGCGGTAGGCAGCGACCTTGTAAAGGTCTATGAGCGGCAGCAACACTTACCATCAGGTGTACTGTCTGCTCGTTTGCCACCGTTTGCAATAAAAAAAAAAAAAGAAAAATTTCGAAAATTGGCCTCCTCTTGTACAGGTGATATAGGTATATTATATCCCTTCGTCGTCTTTTACGACATCCACGATTAAGAGTTTACTTCGTCAACATATGGATTGCAGATATAACAGACTCTTTAATTATCATGTACATATAAGTATTTTATTGGTTTCAGGTACATCACCTTCGTGGGAGCAGTTCGTGAGAGAGTCTCTGGTGCAAGCTGCGTGGCCCGTGGCGTTGGTTGCTCCACCTCGACGAGCACTTACCGTGGATCATCAGTGAGTAACTTTGTACTAGAATATATCTCCTTCTTTATAGCGTATATACATCATTTATCTGGCAATGGATGCTTACCTCCCCCATATTGTGAGGCCTGCTATATGACTCCGAACAAACTATGTTAAATTTGATTTTCAATTTTCCTTCTCTTGCAGTGACGTTTCTTACCTATATGTTAGATACGAAGAGAAAATCGATAATACTAAAAATCAGAAAAAATATAAGTAGCAATAATATTTCGAATTGGTTTACGGTATACAAACTACTTATAAAGAAAATATTAAAAAAATGGTTCCAATGTTTATTTGATGTCACAATCTATTACAGTAATAATTATGTGTCTTATTTTTATGCAGTTTTTGTACTTTTATATGGAAAAGGTGCAAAATGTGTAAATAGTAGCTAGTTAATAGCGGAGATTATGATAGACAACCTCGGCGAGTTCGGTTTTCATAAGGTTACTATCATTTAGGTATCTCATTACAGTAAATTTAAAATTAAGAAGAGGACAAGAAGGGGATATTTGTTCAAAGAATAAACTCACAGCAAATATAATCCACCTAATGTTTACAAAGGGCAATAAAACCCGTTGATTACACTAGAAAAATGAGAAATAATACTACTGGGATACTTATAATACAGCTCTGATAACCGACTTGGCAGCAAAGTATGGCGATTATGACATTATACCCCCTTAGAGAAACATGTCTTCAATAGTGGACGTCAATAAGCTAATGCATAATTGCTAATGCAATTCATAATTATATATTACGATACGACGACTCATCACAATTAAACAAAAAAAAAGGACTACATATTTATTTAGAAACTAACATATTTAAAAATCTGGACCATTTAGACATATTGTCTGTTGAATATCGGAATTAGGATCCATATTATTATTATTTAAAAAGTTGAAATGAATCAATTGTTATATAAATTGCTTTGAAAGGCATTTATGTAACAAAAAGTAAGCACTATATAAATTTTATTTTTAATGTGGTTAGGGTTTAATGTTTGAATAATGTTTCAAGCCATTTGTCCCAAAAATCAGATCTAAAAGCATATTATTATACTTTTTTATAACAATGTTCTAGATCTATATCTGCAATACATCATCATTGATTAATGATCAAGGTTTTACATGTAAGTGCCGGTTTGAAAATAATATAATATATATATATATATTTTTTTAACTACTCTCAAGCGAGTAAAAAGAAAAATATTTTAACGAGATATTTAGTTCAAGGCAAACCTGAAAACTACAGGGTAAAATAACATTTGAAGTTGTATTTTGATTAATTTTTTAGGTTGAGGTTGTATTTTGAATCCGAAGTTAGTTTTCGTTTATAAATTACCTCATATTAATGACAACGTGGCAGTTAGAAACTTAATAAGCAAGTGAGTACGTATATTGTAAATAAAACCACTTTTACGGATTATATCGCGTTTGTACCTATTTGATTTATGATTGCCCGACGTTTCAAATACTTTACAGTATTCATGGTCACGGGCGGACGGCGGATGTTATTTACAATGCGTAGTGCTCGCGTAAACATTAGATATCATTGAGTGCGTATAATTTGTGTGGTATTGAAAAAATGTTATATGCAATTATTTCCTCTACGGTAGCATTCGTGTGGTGACGGAGTAAGAATAAAATTCACCACCTCCTCTCCTTCTGGGGGGGCCATAAAAATAGATAAAAGATGATAATATCCATATAATATCTATGCAAGAGAAGGAAAACTCGAAACAAAACCCTATACCAACATGTTTGATCAGCGTGGTATAGTAGGTTAATTTTCCTTCCATAATGGAGGAGGTCCGAGACCAACAGTGGGACATGTATGGGCTGAGATGATGACGATAATGGTATCATAGTCTCTAAAGGTATCATAAAGACAATTAAACAAATCACATTTGACCTCAGGGATGTATGTCTGTAGATGATTAAATAAGTTAGCCTTTATTAGTGCGTAAATAACTGAACCAGTCGTTATAATAATATTTTATAACGAGATGTACATTTTTATAAAATACTCGTAAAAACGAAAGTTAAAGCAATAAATTCTGAGAGAAAATGTCTTGAAATATTAATCACTCGACTTCACAGAACATAACTCAAACTTACAAAGCCTTTACTTAAGCGCTTTACTCTGGATTTTCATTTACAGTCTTAAAAAAATATTTCTCTTATTATACACCAACAAACTAGGCGTTTTCATCATCATTATCCTATAAAAGTCCAGAACTGAAAATAAAGTTCCTTATATGAGGGAATAATAGTCACATTTGCAGGCGAGTTGGCGATCGCAGTTTCTCAGGAAAGTGTTATTGCCAAAATTATCAAATTAGTTTTAACGATAAGGGATGCATATAGGACATATCTTATTATACAAATAAGATAACGCTAACGAATTGAGATATGCTGTATGTCTACAAATTATACCAACTCTTTGCTCTTAGGTGTCATAAATAATGACTAAGAACTATACATCGACCTGGGCTAATTTCATCTGAAGCTGTTTAGTCAATAATTATATTACAATCACAAGTAGGGTTGACTCAGGCAGGCGATGAGTTCCGGCCGAGTTATGGTGTATGTAAAAACGGTCCCATCACTTCACCGTAGCCGAGGGATAGGAACAGCGAGCAGTTTTTAGCTGATAATGGAGTCGATAATTAATTGACGCTAAGTCCGGCATGCCCAGACGGCGGCAACAGCAGGCAGGCTGATGGAGGGATATTATTTTTCACGGATTAAAAAGAAATAGAGAAGACTATTTTTATTATCATCTTAGGAATGGAATATAGGTTGTGCAATAAAAAATAAAATAAACTTAACTATAATGACAGCACATGAAAAAAATATAACTGACAATAAGGTGTCCATTCAGCAATATTGCTACAGAGCAACATACGCTACACTACAACGCTGTTTTTTAATAATTACTCTAATAATGTACGGATTAGATAAACGAACAAAAAGCCTTTGCGAATTTTGTTTCGTGGAAAAATTTGTTGTAATTCATATAATAATGTCATAATTCATTCTTTAGAAAATCAACCCATGTCATGTTCTTAAAAACGGTATAAGTCTTTTTTATGTTTAGCCAACATAAACAGATAAAAAATGTAGGTATTCTTTACCATATAATATAATAATTCATCTAGAAACAGGCTATTGTTTTGACGTTACAAACAGATTTTTTTTTATATCATTATGTATTACATGCTTTTAAAACTTTGTGATACTTATTGTCCGTAATGTGCAAAGTGACAATACATTTCAACCGCCTCCCTCCGTTTCTTGCCCGTGGGTATATGGTATATAGTAGAACTTTTTCCTCCAATTATGGAGGAGGTTTAGGCCCAGCAGTGGGACGTATGTGAGCCGGGATGAAGATGATGATGGCTTTATGATACTTAATTCATTATTAATTACTAGCAATCTATGCCTTCATAGGCTTATTGTAGATTTTGTCAATAATTTTTTTATTCCTATATCTCTGGGAAACGGGTTTTTTCGGCATAAAAGGTACTCGAAAACTTTTTTCTGTATTTCAGGCAATTTGTATGCGAAATATAAAGACAATCGGTTAAATAGTTAAGGCGTACAAGTAAAATAAACAAATAAACTAACTCATATTAGACATTCATCACCACACAACATATCGAGGAGATACAAATTTTACGATTAGATGCATTACATATTGCTATGGACATAGCATGTACCTTTGCATGTCATGGCATGCATGCTCAATGCATATGTCAATGTTTAATAGCACGCGTAGACCAAGTATTGATTATTATTTTACTGCGAAGCAAAAAAGGAATTAGTAATTAGACCAATTATATAAATACACCGTTTTGCTGAGTCATTTCAATTCATAAAAAGTCTGTAATTTACGTACGTAAGCAATACTTATAGGGAAAGAAAGGTTCTCGTGTGACAACCCCGTATTGAACGACGCAGTATGGGATGTACGAGATGGACTGACGACCTGATGAAAGTGGCTGGGCGTTGTAGTAAGCAAGCGGTAAAGGACCACACTTTGTGGCAAAACATGAGGAAGGCATAGACCAGCGGTGGATAGGCTGAATGATGATGATGGTGAAGCAATAGTAACGTTTAGATTTAAATAAGCAGAATATATAATATAATTTTAGCTTCATTTCCGACGGATTGATATAGGATTTTATTTCCAGTTTTCCTTCTCTTGTTATAGATGTTACCTACATATCAAATGCCTAGTCGTTTTCTACGGCTTTTACGAGCAAAACGGGGACGAAATGTTTACTTATTCCGTCTCCACATGATATTATATTTAGTACTTAGATAACCATTCGATTACTATAGTCCTATCCGAGGAAACTTTTAATACACACTAAGATCACAAACCCACTTGCCAAGTGAGGCGATAATTGCAAATGCCCACACTGTGTCCAAGCAACGAATGTCGGCAGGTTGATGGATGGATGCATAATGGATGAAAAGGTTTCCACTATAACAAATGTTATTCAATGTACAAAGGCAATTTACGGAGTAGCTCTTCAAAAAAAAATTAGCTACGATAATAATGAGTGAGTCAAATCATTATTCTGGGAACTGTAGTGGTATACATAGGCTCTCCTATTAGAAAACGTTACGTTCGAAGGTGATCATTACAAGCACTAGACATTAAGTAATATAGTATTACTAACGCTCTATGAATTCCTCATCATTAAAGCTCTTATACGTTCCACTCTTGGGCTCGAGCGTCTTCCAAAGTGGGTGTGAAATTGCAGCAAGCAGTAGAATAGCAGTTCCATTTAAATGTAAAGTAGTATGTAAATTAAGAAGCAATAGATAGGTAGATTTGCTTGGGCGTAGGCAAAGTATATTACGATGCTTATATATTAATTTACATAAACTTTCTGGACTACTGGTGGTGGTTTGACATCTACACTCCTTGACTACACTTCTAAAAAGTTAACTTTTTCGGGTTTTGGCGTTTTAAACACTTAGCACCCAATTTTATTATGAACACAAGTTGCTTTGGTACACGCTGTAATCTTATATCTTTAAACGAGCAATTCTTGTATATATATACCTATATATTCAGGATCTCGGAAACGGCACCAACGATTTTGATGAAACTTGGCATACTAGAGGTATCGTAGCCAAAAAATCGATCTAGCTAAGTTTTATTTATAGAAATTGTTGTTTTGTCGGTGTTTATAGCAAAACAATACAATGACATTAAATTTTAAAAGAATATGAATTCAAATTTTGCCGTCAATGTCATGAGTTACCATAGCTCATTTGGGAAGTTGTCCAGTTTTCTTTTAGTTTTGTTTTGGCATTCAAACAGCGTCAGATCGAATCTCGGTGTTATTATTATTCTCTTTTTGTAGTTTTTTATATTTTTTTTGCATTATTTAATTTTTATTTTTTATTAATATATATCGAAATAAATTCAACAACAATACAACAATAATATTCCGAGCGAAGCTCAGTCAATCGGATATTTTTATATGACTTTATTTTATTTTTTCAAAAATAAAAACTTGATCACAAATCCTACGTGCTAGAAAATTTTTAGTATAATTTTCGGTTTTAGCAATCAAAAATTATCAAGAAACAGCCTCTAACATCACAGTCGCAAAATGACTGTTAACTAGTGTAATTATTACAAATTTAATGATTACTGACCAAAAACAATATAATTTTTTATATAGAATCATTTTATTTTTGTACTGGCAATAAATTTGTGCCAAAATGCGGGATAAATTTAAATAACTAATTCTGTAGCGGGTAAATATAAATCTCTATAATAACGATGACTTGTGGGACGTGAATTACTAGTTAGTCCACCCATGGCCACTGGAAAGTGTTCGAAACGTCGGGTAATCAGAAATCAAATACAAACGCGATAAAATCTGTAAAACATCTATATTTAACAATGGACGTCCATAAAATGATATAATTACATTAAAAGCTATGCGTTTTTATATTTCGTTTAATTAAGGCCTAAGGATTATTATATATTCTGATTTTAATAACGTCATATTACATAAAGGTGCGTAATTTCAAAACGAGAAGCGAACGTGCATTATCACTAAGCAACAGTGACTAATCATCAAAAACTTTGACTGATCATAAGACCTTTGCAGAAAGCAGAAAAAAAGTAAAAGATTTTCTAAGACTAGGAGATTAACTTTTTATGACAGTTACGTTATTCATGACCGTAACAAAAGTTTTTCTTTATATTCATAACAGAATGAAAATGCTAAAGCAATTTCGATAATTATATTTCCTTTTGGCCACAATTTTGTTGAAATTATTGGACCCACGCGACATTTTACGCTCTAAAAGTTTGACTTTCGTCCCCTTTTTAATGTAATTAAAGGGCTCAGAAAAACTTGCAACTAATAAAATAAAAATTCATCGTCCTTTCTTTGACATACTATCAGGCTATAGACGGTCCACATTCTGCCTAAACCAAGACAACGGGAGGGCGGCGCAGATTTCCATAACCTGTTGTATTTCTCCCTCTCCCTTTAGAGTGGGCTAACGGAACCGAGTCCATGACTTCGGTGACAATCATTATCTAAGACGTATTGTTCTCGTGGGTTACTGACATTGTTCAGAGGTTAGGTATTCCAAATAGATGAACAGCCAGGTGGGCAAGTAAAATTGGAAGAACTTTTGGTAGCCAAATAAAGGCGGGGAGTAGTGTTGCCCAAATGCAAGACCAAGACGAGACTTGGGCCAGTCTTGGTCTTGGTCTTGCAACAGCACACCTGGTCTCGTCTTGGTCTTGGTATTGCGCACTCGAGTCTTGGTCTTGGTCTTGGTATTGCAGCAAGAGTCTCGCAAGTCTTGCAGTTGGAATAACGTAACAGCCACTTATCATTCCAATGAAAAATCCCACTATGCAATAATAGTTTTAATAGGATAATAATAGTTTTTAATAGGTAATATACCTATGAAGTGGGTCACCAAATGTATGATATTCATCGTCATCGTCACAGCTCATAAAAGTACCACTGCTTGGCTTAAGCTTCCTTCCAGTAAGAGGAAAATTGATCTACTATACCACGCTGGTCAGACATATTGATATAGGGTTTTATTTCTGGTTTCACTTCTCTTGCACATATGTTATATACACAGAGTGTATCAGGTTATGGGGCAACTGTTCGAGTATGTTGTAGTTCAACGGTCATAGATCATAATTAGAATGTATATTACACAAAAACAATATAACATAAAAGTTATAGTGATTACAAAAATGTGTAACTAAAAGTTTATGCCTTAAATTTTACGCATTATCTAGGCATGTACAGATAGGATATATGTAGGCATGTAAAGCTTCGACAGTATAAATAGGTATTAGATTTGCGCGAACCGTTTAATGGTTACGTAGGTACAAAGGCGATTGGTCAACGGTCGTCGGGCGATCAGCTGATTTATGTTAAAGCGAAGTTTGTCTTGCTTATGCGAATGTAATCGTAATTCAATGTCTAATGAATATTAAACAAAATACGAATATGTTGCAGATTAAGTATCATTGACTTTATACATTTCAATCAGATTTAGACGAAAAAGCGATGACAAAATTAAAAACTTACATGTCTCTCACTTCATTAACGAATCGATATTTTTATTTCAATTTTTTTCATGTGTTCCTAACACCATTGCCTCGGTCCGATTTAATACGACATCCACGGGTAAGAGAGTGGCGAATTGTATTCGTACTCTGTCCCTACACGGAAAATTATTACATTGCGCTCATTATGTACGCATACCGATCTACGCATAATAAGTCTTTTAGCGAGTGTGGGTGTTATTTATGTAGATTAATATTAGGTATATTTCTATGTTCAACAGTGAACGTCGTTGGGCTAATGAATAAACGGATATATAAATATGTATAATGGGCAAGAGCACTCTCGTGTGAAACTTATCAAGAGTAACTCACAGGGTGATGATTACGCTATTTTTTTCCTTAAGCTTTTCCGAAGAGTAATTCTGAAAAGCCAATACCAACTTTGGGAATCGATTGGCCAATAGATGGATATCTTAAGACTGATTTGACTTGTCGTGTAGTGGCGGAGTAAGAATACAATTCATCACTCCCTATTTTAGCCGCGAGTGTCGTAAAAGACGACTAAGGGCTATAATATATAACATCGTTGCAAGAGAAGGATAACTTGACATGAAACTCTGTACCAACACGGCCGATCCCCGTGGCGATTCCTCTCCGGCCACGGCCGATTTCCCTCCTATTATGTAGAAGACACGAGCTCAACAGTTGGCCGTATATAAACTAAAATGGTGATTTGAATTAAATGCAAGACCGCGAGACTCTTGCAGGCTGAGTCTTAGTCTTGCTCAAGTCTTGCAGGGCCAGTCTTGGTCTTGGTCTTGCAAAAATTAAGCGGTTTTAGTCTTAGTCTCGGTCTCGCATTTGTCGCAAGACCAAGACCAAGACCGCAAGACCAAGACTTTTTTGGGGAACACTAGCGGGGAGCGGTCACTTGTCGGTAATGGACCTCTTTGCTGGACGGTTCGGATAATCATAGTCTGCCCACTAAAAGGAAAGAGTTATTGTCAAGTCTAACGACATTCGATATATAAACTACTATAAAATATTCTAAGACAGAATTAGATGCCAAAATCGATAATTATAGTTATTCATTGTTTGGAACATATCAACTGACCATCGTCATTTAAAGTATTCCCGATCTGATGTGAGACATATTATTTTATGCGCGTATATTTTTTTGATTTATATTGCTAGTATTACCTGTAGTCCGTCTACGAGCACTATACAAGTCAGAAACAAATTGCACGCGATTTTCTACTTCAGGAATGAGGTGCCCTTGTTTTAAATAAAAGATTACCATTAATTATGCTTATAAACTAAATCTCTCATATAGTCTCTTTTATATATTAGGATTGTGAAAGTATAGGATATATTTTTTTACAAAATATATGCTTACACCCCTTAGTTATTTAAACGACCCCCAACGGAAAGAAAACGCTGGTAATTTTATTTTTAATTTGTCATCACCACAAGCAAAAAGTAATTTTACTACGTCATAATCCGGATTATTATCCAATTAGTACCTACGCTACAAACAGGCTTATTGCGAATTTGTGGTCCGCAACATGTACAGTACTTTTTGTTATTCTATGAAGGCAATATTAACTTAGTAATCCTAGAATGGATTTAATTAAAGTTAATCCTAGTTTACCTGTTGCTAATTAATTCTGTTCTGTAGGAATTATTTTTCATCGTTATCAACAAATATTGGTGTTATTTCGTTTTCGAACGTAATTGTCGTACAACTACCTACTAGTACCTACTAAGGCATATAATATGCAGAAATATGAATTCAAGAGGAGAAAGAATTGATATAGTGCCATTGGCTGTTAATCCGAGCGAGCAAAATGATATAAGTACGTCAATTTCCTTTCCATAGCAAAGGAGGCCCGAGCCCAGTAGTGGGCCACATATGGGCTGTATAGATGCTGCCTATATGCATATTATATTCCTTAGTCGTCTTTTACGACATTTACGAGCAAGATAGAGAGTGGTGAATTGTATTCTTACTCTGTCACTAGAATTCAGCACTGGGACGTTTATTGCCAAGACGATGATTCATACTAATAATAATTATTTTTATAAATATATTACAATTCATGCGATGATAATAATAGGAATAATAAGAAATAAAAAAAATATAGAAACAATAATATCTGCAAAGTATATCTGTAAAGTTCAAAATATTATGGTATTGAAGGCAGACGACAGTTTTTAAGTCAATAGCTTTAAGTTAAACAGGCCGTCGAACCTCCAACTACATAACCAGAAATTAGATGGACCTTATCATCATAAAAGAATTGCTTTATACCTATCGTTGGCAGTCCACGAGTGTTATCTATAGGCGTGGAGTGTCATCGGTAGACCTCCCGTCCCATTTTGAATTAAATTTCTCCAAAGGCCTCTGCGTATTGGATTTAATTTCTCTATGTAAGCTTTTCAAGGGACCGGGTATCTTCCTTTGGAAGATATTCATGGAACTCGGAGATACATAGGAATAATAATACACGAAAACATGTCACATGAAACGAGTAAGTAAATATAAATAATACATGATTGCATAAAAGAAAGGTCGTAACAAAATCCTACGTCACTTCATCTGGCCAAAATTTCTCTCTTGTAGCCGACAAGATATGACCTGCAAAGAAAATTACAATAATAACATTAATTTATGTTTATTTTGCAATGATAATAAAGAATACAATATGTTACAAATATAAGATAGCCATAGTATAGAACAAATATTTATTCCGTTAGTGAACAGACGTTGATACGGAGTATCTTTGTGTACAGCTATATCTTGTTATATACTTTGTTATATACCTTGTTATATACCTTGATTATATTTCATATTCTTTGTAATTTATAGTTAAAATACTACTTTAGCTCAGATAAATCACAAAGTTCGTCTACATAAGTGAATGCAAAATACAATCTGTAGTGATTAATGAATATAACGATAAATGGGCGCTTTTTATTAATTTATTTGTATTGTAGTGTAAATAATATATTGTTATTGCTTATTTGTCTCCTAACTATGACGATAAACCATAGAGTTGTGATATAATTATACTATAACTCAAGCCACTGAGGTAGCGATAACATTTATCCTTTAATATTCTTATTTTTATTGACTATCAGTGGTAGACGAGCAAGCAGGCCACTTGATGGTAAATCATAAGCACCTCAGAAATACTAATAGCAAAAGGCCTGTGAGACAAGATTGTGAAAAGATTTTTTTTAAACAGTGGCGGACAAATCCTGGACCCGTCCACCTGCGGCCTCGGCTAGGGCGGCATTAGGCGCAGGTACGTACGTGCGCCTGTGCTGCCCTACGCGTCGGCGGCGGAGCGTGTCATGGTGGAGGAAGTCCTCCCAGACCCGTTCCACCACCTCCTTCTGCGAGGCAACTGTCTTGGCGACTGCGTCCCAGTTCCTGACGCTGTCGAGCATCGTTCTAACGATTGTCGGCAGCGTCAGGTCGGCACCGATGATTGCGACGAGTTCACGGCGCTGCCACGCAAACCTCGAGCGTACGCTGCGCCGTATTCTCGTCGCAATCGATGTGGTGGCAGGACGGTGTCCTCCCCTCCCCGCGACCTTATGCAGGTACTTGGCGAAACAACCATATATCTATCTCTTAAGGATAACTCACAGCAACTATTTTTATCTTTAAAATTTAGATAACAGTTAGGCGTTTTAATCACTGTTTATAATACATATGTCTAATCAAATAATTTTATTATGAAAAGTATTTAATTTTGATTATTTACTGCTCTTTAGACTATCTAATTTATATTATTATCGTAAGAGTAGTAGTGACATAAAAACTAAACGGCTAGAGTTAAAAAAATGTTCATATAAAACGAAGCGAGGGCAGGGTGCTTGTATTGAATTAAAACAAACCTTATCAATAAATAACTACTAATTTAACCCGTGATAAATCAGTAAAATTTTGCATATTTAATCGATCCTAATATATATCTATCTATACATATAATAAAACTGTAGAGGTCGAAATTCTGTACATTAAAAAAAACGCTAAAAGCCGGGTGTTAGAAGTGAAATAGAACACATCCAGATTGTTTTCAATTTTTTTGTTTCTCTGTCTGTTTGTCTGTTTATCTGTTTGTACGGGCTAATCTCAGAAGTTATTGGACCGATTTAAATTAAATTTTGCATGGTGGTACCTTACATCCCCGGTCAACATTTAGGATATTTTTAATCCCGGCAAATTAAAGAGTTCCCGTGGGATAATTAAAAAGCTATAGTAACTTATATAGCTCAGTACACAACCTACTTAATTGGAAATCGATATAAAAAGATTAATTATAAATGGAAACTATTCTGAAAATCCACCCCTCAGAGGATATATTCTTTTTTAAGGGTGTAAAATAGGGAAGGGATTGCTTTGATATTATTCACTCTCATACACAAGTAATAAATTCATACAACCTCAATGATTAATTAATTGCACTGATAGCATAGTGGTTAAGATAGCAACTTACCATGTCAGTGTCACGGGTTCAATTTCAACGCCGGACAATTATTTGTGTGATCAACAAATTGTTGCTGGGTAGAGTAGACTAGATAGTAGTAAACGGAGTCTAATTTGTGTCTGTCACGTATATTTTTGTGAGGTTCCTTAGTAGAGGGTGTAGCGGGCGAAATTCATAGTTTGTAGAATAACCAATAAAAATCGGCCAAGTGCGAGTCGGACTCGCGCACGAAGGGTTCCGTACCATTAACTAGCTAAACAACAGTGGGTACACAAATTTCATATTGTAACCTTCACCTGTTACCGTTTACTGATATCAAGCAAAAATAGGCAAAAAGTGGCGTGATCGCGTTTGTTGTTATAGCGGTAGCAGAAATACATAATTTGTAAAAAATTCAACTGTCTAGCTATCGTGGTGCCTGAGATACAGCCTGGTGATAGATAGACGGACGGACAGTCAGCGAAGTCTTAGTAATAAGATCCCGTTTTCATCCCTTGGGTACAAAACCCTAAAAAGAGGGCTGTGCAGGGTCACTCAAATACCCTTCTTTGACCCAAAGCAGCAACTTGTGTTATAGTGGTATCACCCGTGGGCAGTCATTGTTGACAAACAAGCAAACAGCACACCTAATGGTAAGTGGTACTGTGCATGAACTTATGCCAGGTCGCTGCCTATCGTGAAGAAAGTGAAGGAAGTGTAAATGCGTGCAATGAGGTTTGGTAATATTAAAGGTAAGGTATCATCAAAACCCACCACATGCAAACACGGTCAGAAAGTTTGGGTTCCGGCTCACTTGCTCTGGACGGACCGGCTCGCGACGTTAGGTGGACGACTGTCGAGAGTGTGATTCTATCACGTAAAGATAGTAAAGCGCAAGTAGGTACTTGGGCTAGCCCCCCACCCGACACGACAGCTTGGAAGTTTTTCTTCCTGACTCGCTCCGCCGAGTTCTTACGCGAGATAATTGCTAAGCAGAAGATGGCGACCTCATATGGTCTATGGACTATGGTCTAAGTAATGGTCGGTAGATTTGGCAGTGATGCTTGCGATGAATTCTCGACGCTGCTCTACTCCGGCTACACAGATCTTTTCTTTTTTTATTGCAAACGGTGGCAAACGAACAAAGAGTACACATGATGGTAAGTGTTGCTGCCGCTCATGAACCTTTGCAATACCAGATGCACAGCTAGACCGCTGCCAACCATGAAGAAAGTAAAGGGATTGTGAATATTTTTTATTGCAAACGGTGGCAAATGAGCAAACAGTACACTTGATGGTAAGTGTTGCTGCCGTTTATGGACGTTTGCTAAGCCGCTGCCTGCAGTGAAGAAAAATAAGGCAGTGCAAGTGCATGCTACACACAAACGCCCTCAGAAAGTTGGGCTGCCGCCTCTTTCACTCACCGAACGAAGCGCTGTAACAAATTGCTACTACTCGGACGTAGATTTTTTGCGAGAATATGGTAATACCCCGGACGGACCTATCCGCGGCTGTAGACACACAACTGTCAACCACACTGTTGACCTACCACTATTTAATAAAAAAAAGATCTCAAAAGTATGCCCGCTGTATCTTAGCTGGAACCAAAATTGTGGGAGGGCTCCGTGTATTTCCACATATAAGTCTCACGGGAGGGTTCCGCCCAAAGCGCACGCTGCCTCGGTCGACATGGTACGGTATCTGCGTGTAGCATAAGCACCACGCCTTTTTGCGAATGCCAGAAGAAAGTTTTAAGACAAGTGCTCAGAACTCATCCAGATGCAGATACAGATGCACCGTACAGGGCCATTGATCAAACCAGCCCCGCATACAGCCGTCAACATGTAACACTGCTCAACAAGCCGGGGAGTATTTTCTTAAATATGCTCCTGAAAGCACCGTCGCCCGTTGAGTACTAAGCCCAAATATTTTATCTGATCCTCGATTGAGTGCAATCAAATTAACAGTGATTGCTGTGCTGATGGATGTATAGTTACAAGGTTTATGAAACAGCAAATAATTCGTTTTATATAGAGCTACTCATTGAATCATCATCTAGATACTAATTATGGCTAAATGTATCACTTATTTAAATTAAGCTCAGCCTGAAGTGATTCCAATCTCAGCTAATAAACCATACTGTCACCCGCACAAACTACCTCGGCTGGGAGCAGAACAAAATAGGCGTTAGCTCAAAGTCCTCTGCGCGCTACACACAGAGACCACTTCGCCTCTTCAAATAATCTGGAATCAGCCTCTTAAGTATAGAAGCACCCCCTGAAAATAGCACCTCCCTTATATACCAGATTGGCAAACTATTAAATGACTTGACGATATCTAAATACACCGCCAATAGCACCTCTCCACAAGTGAGCGCCTTAGTGACAACGAGCCACAAACATAGAAAGGCTGCAATCGTCTGCCAGAAAGAGTTGGTCTGATCGAGTCAACCTCGCTAACGTGCTGGCTGATGCGGGCAATCAAGATTTTCTACACTAGCTTGCCATCCAGAGCAACACGGTGGGCGTGTAGAACCCTGAACACACTACATAGTTATCTGTGATTGCCCCTGCCACATATGATTTCTACGCGGACGAAGTCGCGGGCAAAAGCTAGTGTATAATAAAATAGTAGATACTGTTTTTTTTTTTGTTATTTGAACATTTGAATTGAAAATGAAAAAATACTGCAGGTTAATAACTAAAGAAAAACAGAACAAACCACTATTAAATATTTTTGTCCGTTATATAGACGAATGTACACGATAATCTCCAAAGTTTTTAATTGGATGTTTTGCCGGGTTTTGCAATTACATTTAGCTAAAATTGGGGCAAAATTAAGGATATACCTATGTTACAGAAAAAAGTTAAGATCATGTTAACGTAATTACATAATAAAAGCGAATTTCATGTAGACTAAGTCACCGGCATCATATAGTAAAAAGTAATCGCTTCAGCGTCAGAAATCGTGATGAGTTTATTGTCTAAATTATATTTTAATTGGCTTGAGATTAGGGTTTTCTGTAATTATTAAAGCAATAAGTGTCATTTTAAGAATATAATGGTGCTTTGTAGAGACGTCTAGTACGTTCGGCAAAGATATAAAAAAGAGCCCAAAGTCATGAAGTACCATGTTTTTATTCGAAACATAGTCAAAAAGCAACACATTTGAAATCGACTGTGTTTTTAACGGTCAAACCCACTTTATTCAGGCTTTCCTTGACATTATACCATGAGGTATAAAGTTAAATTGGAATGACATTTTCATAACCAAGCTCGTTTAAGCTAACTATACGATATAGGAAATGAAGTTTCTAATTGTTTCTCGATGAAATATATTATAATTACTCTAGCTATGTGTGTATTATTATTCTAGAATAATTTTTATAATGCTAGAGATTTATCTCTGATCATCAAAGGAGCCATACTTTCTTGGGTCATCATTGTCTTTTTTAATCTCCTTTTTATTAAAATATTAACTGAACTTAGTAAAAAAGATTTAAAGTTTTATACTTAAGTTTTTATTATAGTTGTGCATTCTATCGAAAAGAAATATTAGCTACGAAGATAAAATATTTTTTTAAGATTTTCAGCACCTAGAAAATGGATTTGATGGCGAATTGTACACCTCTGCTACAAACCCTTATAAATAAAATATTTTCTTTATTGAATAGCCTTTGTCAAATTGCATTGCATTTTTCTGTCACCATAACGAACAAAAGATTTGATGAACAGACAACTTATTGAAAAAAAAATTAGGAATTTATACCACTCTGTCACATTTATAGTTAAAATAACATATAGTTGCTATAAATCAATGACTTTGTAACGTTATTTTTACAAATTTCATTTAAAACATGTACATCTGTTATGTTTCTAATTGAATTCATGCTGAAATAGTTACATACAATAAATAGTATTGGTAAATCTTTGGAATTTTCTCCATTAATTGGCGTGATACAATTTTTTGTGGGTTAAAAAGAAGAACTGCTCCCTTATGGTACCCCATGTGGTGACATAATAATATTTGCAAGGGTGGCGTATACGACGCTAAACAGCGTAAGTAGATCATCACTGCAAGAGCAGGACATCTTGTAATTAATATTTACACTACCACTTTTATATCCCGACCACGGAATCGAATTAAGAATTTATAAACGTTATATGCTTGTTTATATTCTTAGAATTACGAGGCGGTATATTCATTCATCCAATTGTACCAGTACGGAGCAATAAATTAAACAAATAAATTTACCGAATCGACGATAAAAAATATAGTGATAGACAAAAGTGTATTCTCGTGATAATAAAATATCTCGTTTCCTTTTACCTGCGGTATTTGAAAAAATAATTCAATTTTGATGTTGATCGTGGGAAATAGCAGCACATTTTTCACGACGTTTCCACCAATCGAAACGAAAATATTCATCTCGTACCCTATTTATTCAAAGAACTTTTTCCTACAATGTTATTACACAAAGGTGATTTTTAGATTACTTTTATGTTAAAGAAATTTTAGAAATATTTTTATTAGTATAACTAATTGTTATGGTTATATTAAAGATGATTAGCTTGTTATGACAGCAATTCTCATTATCTTCCTATTCATTATTATTTCCAACTGTATTATGTCGAAGAACGGGTGTAACTGACATAGCACGAAGAATTAGCACGCTGAAGTGGCAATGGGCAGGCCACATCGCTCGACGAACTGACAACCGCTGGGGCAAAAAGGTTCTCGAGTGGTGACCACGTATCGGACGACGCAGTGTAGGACGCCCCCCCACTAGGTGGACCGACGACCTGGTGAAAGTTGCTGGGCGTCGTTGGATGCAGGCGGCACAGAACCACACTTTGTGGCGTAACATAAGGGAGGCCTACGTCCAGCAGTGGACGGTGATAGGCTGAAATGATGATGATGAAGATATCAACTTTAACCAGCGTAGTGTAGTCGGCTAATTTCTCTCGCCTGGAGGGGCTCCCATGTCGAAGTATATGACGCAGCGTAGGACGACCCCCTACTGAGTAGACTGACGACATCCTGATAGTCGCAGGAAACCGTTGGACGCGAGTGGCACGGGGCCGATTTGAGTGGCATTCTCGTGATGAGACCTATAACAGTGGACATATAGACGTCCACTGTTGGACATAGGCCTCGTGGGTCATGGATCTCTGGGTATACTTTCGTCGACTAGTCCTGTGTCGCCTGTATATCATTCCTACTGTAGCACATGCTACGTCAGTTGTTCAAATATTTTTAGATGTTTGCGTTTTGATGGTAACTTTACTCAATTTTAATTTAAGATTTAACATATCTTCCTAAATAAACTCTTTTTTATATTTCATCATTTCAGCTTATATATATCGCCCTGTTGAGCTCGAGCTACCTGTACGATAGGAAAGAAATCTATAAATCATTAAATCTACCTACTATACCGCACTAGTCAAACGTGTTGGTATAGGGTTTTATTTCAATTTTGCATTCTTTTACATAGATGTTATATACACATTTAATCCCTTAGTCGCCTTTTACGACACCCACAAGATGAAAATGTACTGCATTATTTAGTATTATATCCAAATTCGTGACTAGGATCATGTTAATTAATTAAATACCGCGTATATTTCTTTTAGTTTTATAGGCTCTTTCATGGGGAGTGCTTATAAAAAAGTTGCCCGTAATACAAGAATTGTTTCCTTACTGCAGGGTGTTGCCTTTTAAAATAAAACTCTGTAACTATCACGAAATGAACATAGCTAAATATAAAAAAACTTGTTATGACACAAAGCCTCGCTTTGAAAAAAGTTATAAGCTATAAGCGGAAACTTTTAGTAGAGATTAATTTAAAACTGAAACTCATCTCTGCCGAGTTAATATTATCTGTGGAAAGCATTTTTAACATAATTTATACCTTCATTTAATTGTTCCGTGTAATGACGGAGTAAGAATACAAATCACCATCCCTCTCTTGCCCGTGGCTCTCGCAAAAGACGACTAACGGATATTTTATGTAAGCAACATGAGCAAGAAAAGTAAAACTGGCCATAAAACTCTATGCCAATCCGATTGACCTGCGCGGTATAGTAGATTTCTCGGCCATTATGGAGGAGTGCAAAATTCCCGATTACCGAGTCCAAAATTGGGACGTATATGGGTTGAAATGATACTGGTGATTTATTTGAATGTTAGTTATAAATAGTAACTGTATCTTCTAAAATAGCTATACTCCGTCCAAGGGACCAGGATGACATTAGAACACCATATACTGCCATGTTAATTACCTCCAATTACTATTGGAACGGATTATCGTATTTTTTTGTAATAGTAATCTATAAACACATATTTTTAACAAACTTACAATAATTAATGTAAAATTTAAAGTTACAAAAATCCATTGTAAATACCATAAATAGCAGCTTTATAGAAATTGAACACATGATGGTCTGTAACTAAATCATACACCATGCAATATATTAACTAGTGCCGTTTATTAAATATCTATTCAGTGAAATAGTAACAATATAATTCTTTGGCCGAAAGATAAAACCATTAATTAGATAAGGTACTTAATATACGAGTCGGGCAATAATATTGCACAAGTCCCTCTCTCCCTTGAGAGCGAGGTCACAGAATGACGTCGGTAAACTATGTAACAGAATTCACATTCAATTACTTATCGTTATTTTGATTAGAACGATTGATTTGCATTAAACATTTATCCTCTTGGAGTTACCTAATGCCAATTCCTAATATATGTTTATCATCATTTGCAAGACAATTCTAAAACCTACCTCTGAATATGTATCTCTGAAATGTGGTATGGTAGTTATGTGCTTAGATATTTTTATTATTTGCGATGTGCGTACCGTCATATGCCCGTAAAAATATTACTTTTCTATACAATAGCCTCATATTGAAGTTAGTCGTGTAGAGTTGGAAGCTTGACTCTCATGAGATTTGATATCTTTTTGATAGTGCGAGCCGTATGGTTTCATCTTGGAAATATTTTACACAAAAATTAGCTGACCCAACAGGTGTTGTTCTGTTCGAATTAAAAAAAATAGTAAAGGAATTTTCCTTGAAATCAATCGCAGCGCCATCTATCTATTCCAATTATTAATCTAAACCATTCTCATATCCATCAGAACAGCCATAAGAAAAGTCATTAAAATTAGTTCAGCCGCTTAGGAGTTACATTATAAATACATGAACAGAAGATTCAGAAAGAAGAAGATATGTATACATATATAAAGATGTTTTTGGTATTTCACTTCATTTCATAAGGTTGTTTATAACAATATTTTTTATTTTATTTATTTATTCTTATTTATTTTGGAATATACTTCTTACATATCAGACATACCTCTCTTTTCATAGCCCACTCTTTAACAGCGGGTACATATTAGGCGTTTTACGCGAGCTTAATTCCATCTCCTAGCTTTTTATAACACAACAAGGAGTTCCTATATAAATTTGCATATCGTCATTAAAATTTGATTGTTTTGAATACAACATTGAAATAAAAGACGAAATGTTTCGAGAAAAGGGAATAGTGCCTTTGCTTAACTCATTTTGGCGCTACCGTGCTCCCAGATTAACTAAGTTCCTTCACAGATTCTCAAGTTTAGTATTAGCAAGGCTTACTACGTTTTTCTCATTATATACTTACGCTTAATACTCTGTTATATTTTAATCAAATGCTTAATAGATATGGGCGTTTTCGGTTTGTGCCACAAACGGTTATGTATCCGATATACAGTTGGCATATCGATATCGAAAACGGTTTTCTGATATCGATATCAGTAGTACAGTTTTGAAACGTTAACATTGATATTAAAATGAGCAAACTAACTATGAATGCGAACTAACACAAACTCTCACATTTACAGTTAAGCTGTCAGCGATACATCGATGCAGTTCTTAGGTGTAGGTATTTACCTAAAGTTATTTAATAATTAGCTAATTGTAACTACGGCGATTTCCCTTCATGCTTTATTAGGCTTAGGACTAGCAGAAAAGTTTTTGACTAGTAGATGTTAAAAATTGTTAACTAAGATTACTTCTCTGACGCATTTAAAAATTGACATATTTACAATGATTATATATAATGCAATTAAAAACTATCACAAACAACACAAAATTTGTTTTTCAAATCAAAATAATGCACGAAACAACAACAATTATTATTATTATCTACAGTACTGTATCTATATTGTAACAACTCAAATTCAACCTTATAACTTCGAAATTTAGTTCCATTTTGTAGAGGTAGTGTCTCACTAATATCGAGTAGCCGTGGCCGTAGCCGCCAGAAACGTTATCATAACTATAACTATACAATAACTAAAACTAGACCTTATTCCTAATATAGTAAGATATATTAACCATGCAAACATGGCTAAAGTTATTTCATATTCTTTTCATCTCTTTTATACCAATCAAAGAATATATACTTAGAACAAGAGGAACGAATATGGTTCATATCTCAATATCGTTTGAATAGTTTGTGTTTTGTTCGTATCGATATAGTTTTAAGTTTTGACTTAATAGTTCTCGCATGTTAGTAGAAGTTTTGACTCAATACGGTTCTTGTGATATCGGCTACATTGATATAGATATTGATATGGTATGATATCTAACACATATCCGATATAAGTTACGTTTTGATATATCGAACTCATCATTAAAATGCTAGTACAAACACTTATTATCATGCAAAAAAATACTGAGGTTTAATACCTCAGTATTTGTTAAGCAGTATATTAAGTTTTACGACTGGTCTTTCTGTCAACTTGCCTTACGAAAATTATTCTTATTACTATTGCGTTACTGAGAAACGTAATGAATTCGTATGCTTATTAAGAACGATTCGTATGCTTATTAATCTATAAATTTGTCTTATACAAGTAAAGTTATCATATTTCTCATAAATTACATTATCCATGAATCATGTTTCTATAATGTGTGAGGTGTAATAAGATAAAGGATGATCCTAATTAAAATAAATAAGCTAACGAAGGCACACTGTATCCTATTACCTTGTAAGGACAAGGTCAGTGAATTCCTTCGTTCAGATGCCGGAACTCATAGTAGCGGCCATCAATTATTTAGTTAATGGAATAGTCTAATTATTAGCAACATAATAATGAGCTGGAACAGTAAACACCCACGCTATGATATCTTATCCACGGTCATTGTGACTGCATAGATAATAGCGGTACGCCTTGGAATACGACTACGAATACTACTACCCTTACAGTGCTTTTGGGCGTCTTAATAAATGACTAAGAGCTTTACATAATACTAAACCAATTCCAGTTAACCTTTTGGTCTATATATAAACACATTCCCAAGACGGGTTGGCGTCAGGTTCCTAAGGCGGCCGGTCATAAAATATTGTCAATAATTTTTGTATAGTAGTTCAAATGACTGTACGAGTACAAATACCGCCATTGTGGGAGGAATTTGACCAACTGTTTTAAGCTGGTAAGTACCATATACCAACTAATATACTATAATCACCCATCCATCAGTATACAGACGTCCACTGCTGGACATAAGCCTGCCCACGAGAATGCCACTCGAAATGGTCCTACGCCACTTGCATCCGACGGTTCCCTGCGACTTTGAGAATGTCGTCAGCCCACCTAGTAGGGGGTCGTCCTACGCTGCGCCGTCCGATTCGTGGTCGCCACTCAAGAACCTTTCTTCCCCAACGGTTGTCGGTTCAACGAGCGATGTGGCCTGCCCATTGCCATTTCAACGTGCTAATTCTGCGTGCTATGTCGGTTACACCCGTTCTTCTACGGACTGCCGTGTTCCAGATTTTATCACATATAGAAATATCAAGCATAGCCCTCTCCATAGCACGCTGAGCGACTTTGAGCTTTTTTATGAGTCCGACATTTAGAGACCACGTTTCAGTGCCGTAAGTCATCGCTGGTAACACACTGGTTATAAACCTTTGTTTACAGATACTGCGGAATATTGGACGAGAAGATCCTCTTAAGTTTCCCAAACGCTGCCCAGCCGAGTTGGATTCGTCGTTTGACCTCTTTCTCGAAATTGGATCTACCTAACTGCACTACTTGTTCTAGATAAACATAATGATCCACAACTTCGAGAAGCGCATTCCCAACTGGGACCGGTACATGAATGATATGGGCATCCCTGTCTGATACCTCTCTGCAACTGGATCGGTTTCGTACTCTTATTCTGGATGCGGACTGACATAGTGGCGTTTCTATACGATGCTTCAGCACTTCAATGTATCGATAGTCAATTTGGCACCGCTGAAGGGACTGCAGCACTGCCCAAGTTTCGCCAGAATCAAAGGCTTTCTTATAGTCCACAAACGCTAGACACAGAGGCCGATTATACTGCTCGGTTTTCTGTATAATCTGGCGCAGCGTGTGGATGTGGTCTATGGTACTAGAACCTCTTCGGAAGCCGGCTTGTTCGGGCGGCTGGAAGTCGTCGAGTTTGCACGCGAGTCGGTTCGCAATGACTCTTGAGAACAATTTGTAGACGTGGCTCAAGAGTGGATGAGTCTGTAATTCCTTAAGAGCGTTTTATCGCCCTTCTTGAAAACCACACTCCTGGTCCACGACTCTGGAACGAGACCCCTGAGAATGACAGAATTAAACAACTTCTGTAGGACTTTTAGAACTGGCTTGCCGCCTGCCCTCGGAAATTCTGTGGTAATTCCGTCATCTCCCGGTGCCTTCCCGTTCTTTAATTATTTCAGAGCCGTTCTGATCTCGTACAAGCTGACGTTCGGGATTTTTTCGGTGTAGTGCCGAGTTAGCTTGGATCTGGGATTTTGGACCAAGCCGACAACAGGGCTCTAGGATGATGTATACAACTGCCCATAAAACCTTTCGACCTCTCCCAAGATCTCACCCTGGGATGAAATAACAGTGCCGTCATCTGTCTTCAACTTGGTCATTTGGCTATGCCCGATAGACAAATCACGTGCGAACACTTTAGAGCCACGGTTCCGCTCTATTGCCTCTTCAATACGCTGCGTATACCATATACAAATATAATATACCAACCCGTCTGACCAGCGCGGTATAGTAGGTCAATTTCACTCCCTTTGCGGAGCGGGTTCGAAACCAGCAGTGGGGCATATATGAGGTGTGATGAATGAATAAATTACACAAGTTTTTTATAATATCTTGTCTAATATTTTACTAGCAAATTAGAACGTACCACATTGGAATTTACTGTCAAAGAATTTTTTGAAATTCATCATCATCATTTCAGCCTATTGCTGTCCACTGCTGGACGTAGGCCTCCCTCATGTTACGCCACAATATGCGGTCCTGTTTCGCCTACATCCAACGACGCCCAGCAACTTTCACTAGTTCATCGGAAATTATCATTGTTTTTGAAATTATCATTGTTTTTTTTTAAAGTCGTAACTCTGTAATAAGGTAATCCGTGTATTACAAGGGACTTCACAAACATATAATCAAATTGTAGATCGCTCAAAGTGCTGTCCTGCGTGGGATTTGAATCCGCGACATTAGCACGGTAGGCATCTGTGTCTATGTTAGTTGTTTAAACATTTTTAGATGATTACAAAATTAATTTCTAGTTATTAGCTCTAGTTGGATATTCTTCAGTCAGTATATAATTCTTATCAATCATCATCATTTCAGCCTATTGCCGTCCACTGCTGGACGTAGGCCTCCCTCATATTGCGCCACAATGTGCGGTCCTGTGCCGCCTGCATCCAACGACGCCCAGCAACTTTCACTAGGTCGTCGGTCCACCTAGTGGGGGGGCGTCCTACACTGCGTCGTCCGATGCGTGGTCGCCACTCGAGAACCTTTCTTCCCCAGCGGTTGTCGGTTCGTCGAGCGATGTGGCCTGCCCATTGCCACTTCAGCGTGCTAATTCTTCGTGCTATGTCGGTTACACCCGTTCTTCTGCGGATTTCTGTATTCCGGATTCTATCTCGCAGAGAAATCCCGAGCATAGCCCGTTCCATAGCACGCTGAGCGACTTTGAGCCTTGATATGAGGCCTACATTTAGGGACCACGTTTTCGTGCCGTAAGTCATCACTGGTAACACACACTGGTCGTAGACCTGTGTTTTCAGACACTGAGGTATGTTGGACGAGAAGATCCTCTTAAGTTTCCCGAACGCTGCCCAACCGAGTTGGATTCGTCGGCTGATCTCTTTCTCGAAATTGGATCTACCTAACTGAACTGTTTGTCCTAGGTAAACATAGTGATTGACAACTTCGAGAATCGCATTGCCAACTAGGACCGGTACAGGAATGACATGGGTATTTGACATGACTTTTGTCTTGTCCATGTTCATTCGTAGACCCACTAGTTGGGATACCCTGCTGAGATCATTGAGCATAGTGCCAAGGTCCTCCATGGATTCTGCCATAACGACGATATCGTCTGCGAATCGAAGGTGAGTGATGTATTCGCCGTTAATGTTGATGCCGAATCCAGTCCAGTCTAAGAGCTTGAAGACATCTTCCAGTGCAGTGGTGAACAGTTTCGGAGAGATGACATCTCCCTGTCTCACGCCTTTCTGCAACTGGATCGGTTTCGTACTCTTATCCCGGATACGGGACTGACATTGTGGCGTTCCTATACAAACACTTCAGCACTTCGATATAGCGATGGTCGATTTGGCACCGCTGAAGGGACTGCAGCACCGCCCAAGTTTCGACTGAATCAAAGGCTTTCTCATAGTCCACAAACGCTAAGCACAGGGGCCGATTATACTCCTCGGTCTTTTGTATAATCTGCCGAAGCGTGAGGATATGGTCTATGGTGCTATAGCCTTTTCGGAAGCCGGCTTGTTCGGGCGGCTGGAAGTCATCGAGCTTGCGCGTGAGTCGATTGGTAATGACCCTCGAAAACAACTTATAAACATGGCTCAGGAGTGAGATGGGTCTGTAGTTCTTTAAAAGAGCTTTGTCACCCTTCTTGAAGAACAGCACCACCACACTCCTGGTCCACGACTCTGGAACGTCGCCCCCGAGGATAACGGAATTAAATAGCTTCTGAAGGGCTATTAATACCGGCTTGCCGCCCGCCTTCAAAAGCTCTGCCGTAATTCCGTCATCTCCCGGTGCCTTACCGTTACGTAGTTGTTTGAGAGCCATTCTGATCTCGTACAAGCTGATGTCCGGTATTTCTTCGGTATAGTGCCGAGTTAGCTTGGATCTGGGATCTTGGACCAAGCCGACAACAGGATGTCGGGATGATTTGTATAACTGTCCATAGAACCTTTCGACCTCTCCCAAGATCTCACTTTGGGATGAAATGACAGTGCCGTCATCGGTCTTCAGCTTAGTCATTTGGCTTTTCCCAATAGACAGATCTTGTGCGAACACTTTCGAGCCACGATTCCGCTCTATCGCTTCTTTAATACGGAACGTATTAAATCGGCGAATATCGCGACGCACAGACCTGGAGATCTGTCTATTTAGCTGCCTATGTTTGGACCAATCGGCTGCAGACTGCACCGTCATCTCTTTTCTCCGCTCCATGAGCTCGAGAGTCTGGTCAGAAAGTTTTTTAGGTCTATTAACGCGGTGAGCCTTGAAAAATTTCGACCCAACCGCGTGGACAGTTTCCACGAAACTGTTGTTCATATCGTTCGGAGATTCGCACTCGTCCAGACATTGGAAGCGATTATGTAGTTCGAGTTGAAAGTTTTCGAGGTTCTGGTATTGGACAGATGTAGGTCGGAGTGTAGACTTCATCAAGCGTGACCGCTCGACTTTTGTATGGATATTCAATGTGCCTCGTACCATCCGGTGATCGCTCCCAGTTTTAATTCTGCTGATCACTGAGACATCATTGAATATCTGTCGTTTGTCTGACAAGATGAAGTCTATCTCGTTTTTTGTTGAACCATCGGGGCTAATCCAGGTCCATTTCCTTTGTGGCTGCTTCCTGAAGAAGGAATTCATCATAAAGAGGCTTTCCTTCTCCAGAAAATCAGCCAGTTTCTGGCCCCTCTGGTTTCTCTGTCCATATCCATGTTTTCCCACTCTCAACTCATCATCACTCCCTTTGCCTAGTTTCGCGTTGAAGTCTCCCATAACCACCGTGAAGTGGGTTTTGGACGCGTGTATGGCTTTCGAGATGTCCTCGTAAAATGCCTCCACCTCGTCGTCGGAGTATGTCGAGGTCGGTGCGTATACCTGTATAACCTTCAGCGAATACCTCTTGGTAATTCTGAGTATAAGGTACGCTACCCTTGTCGACACACTCTCGATCCTCTCCACGTTGTCTATGAGAGACTTACGAACGATAAACCCTATACCACCTTGGGACGGGTGATCGCCCTCCCGGTAGAAGAGCAAGTTTCCAGACTGGAGGATTATCGTGCCCTCGCCCTCTCTTCGCACTTCTGATAATCCTACAATGTCCCAGCGGATTTTGCTCAATTCCTCTTCCAGCTCGATGACCCTCTCGTCAGTCCTGAGTGTCCGAATGTTGTGTGTTACCAGGGCCAAGGGTCGTTTTTGTTGGTAGCCGGATCGCTGCCGGAGATTCCTCGCACCCCCCGCTCCACCACTACTGGGCCCGCCACCAAAATGAGCCCGTAGGGTACCGGAGCCGCCGTGACTGGGGGCCATTTTTTTGTTGTACGCCATTTTTAAAAAGGGGATATTGCCGTAATCGCCACGCTTGGCAGGCGGGTTGGCGATCGCAGTATGGATGTTTTACGTTTCCCAGGAGAGAGCTGCTGCCCACTCTCCTGGTGAACCCTCAGCCGATTTTTACGACTCCCACGGGCAAGTAAGGGGTGGCGACACATGTATTCTCAAACCGTCGCCACGCGGCCAATTCTTATCAATACTTAATGCAAAATAATTTTGCTGGACCTGATCCCAGTGGTATATAATCAAGCGTTTAAATGATAAAGCAGTCATTACTCCAACCGAAATTGTAGGTAATCGACCTATCATCGAGGATAAGGTTTTGTTATGTTCGCCAAAACAAAATATGTGAATAGAATTTCAATATTTTGAAACTAAGAGAGAATGAAACGGATACGTAAAATAATATCTATTGTTGGTAATTGTAATAACTTTGAATAGATTCTGAGACCATTTCAGTTATTGTTCGAGAATATTTTCTTAGTCTAAAACAAAATGGGTTAACCTAACAAAAGGTTAACCCATTTTGTTTTAGATTTTCATTAAATAATCTTTCTTACGCAAGAATCTGTTAGAATAATATCGCTAAGTATGGATAGATTTTGAACTAAGTTTTATGAGGTGGTTGCGTAAGAAAGTTTTGAGCTGGAGTCTAGAGGTAACCAATATTTCTTTTATAGAACACACAAAAATATCCAAAACTATTAAGACAATGATGAATATACTTGCTAGACCTGATCCAACAATATATGAGAATTGCTATGTAGTTGAAGTATTTTAGCGTTTTCAGAGGGGCGTAATGTCAAGTAATGGTGCCTCCGTGAGTTGTAGACGAAGATGAGAACTTTCTACTTTTGATATTAGTCTTAAGTCTAATTTTGTAGAATATTGGGCCCCGTTAGTTTTCTGTAAGGTCTTCCTTTTCTAGATATAAAAAGTGCTCTCATAGGTAGTATCAGATTCAAATTCAAATTCAAATTCAAATACTTTATTATGCATAAACCCCGCGGGGGCACTTACATATGGTCACTTTTTTACATTTTTACCTTACACTACTACCGGATCGGAACGCGACCGCACTGAGAAGATCCGGCAAGAAATTCAGTGGGCTTGTCTTCTTTTTTATTCATTTACTATTTTTTTTTTTTTAATAAGATAATATACAACAACATGTCTATTAATAGCTCCAGTGTGATGCCTTTCGAATCATCATACAATACAGTTATTAAATATAACGAAAAAGTACCATGGCTGGACCAGATCCCGCAAGCGGCACCCGATCACGAGTTAACCACTAGAGCAGCCATCACTCCCCTCAACCACAATGGAGGGAAGGGAGTGACCCGCTCCTCGTAGCTACCGCAAGCAGACCCTTCAGTGAGCATGACCAATACCATGGGCCACAAACATAAAACACAGATTAAACAACAAATTCGTTTGGCAAAACACGCTACGCTTTACAATTATATTAACAGCAACAGAATAAACATGTATGTAACACCTTTTGAAATAATGAGAAAATGCCTGAATGAGGAGCTGCTCATAACCAGTCTGTATTATCATCAAGATAATCCGAGATTTTATAATAACCTTTTCTACAAAATCTACTCTTGATTGCTTTTTTAAACTTTTTAACTGGCATATCTCGAATATTAATAGGTAATTTGTTGTAGAAGCGTATACATTGCCCCATGAAGGATCTGTTAACTCGTTGAAGACGAGTACTGTGTACAACTAATTTATCCTTATTCCGAGTATTTACATGATGAATGTCACTATATTTTTCAAAGTTACCGATATTTTTCTTTACATAAAATACATTTTCGTATATATATTGAGATATAACAGTCAGAATATTTATTTCTTTAAATTTCTCTCTTAGTGACACTCTTGGGCCTAAATTATATATCGCGCGGACCGCCCTTTTTTGTAGAATAAAAATTCTATTCAATTCCGCGGAGCAGCCCCAAAGTAATATGTCAGAAGGAATACTTAATATCATACGTTCATCAGACCTTACTTTACCTGATTTTCGTGTTAATATAAAAGCTTGTTTCCTGTATAGTGACGGAGTAAGAACTACTACCCCTTGTCTTACCCATGGGTGTCGTAAAAGACAACTAAGGGACATAACACGTATATAATATCTATGCAAGAGATGGAAAACTCGAAATAAAACCCTATACCACTCCGTCTGATCAGCGTGGTATAATAGGTCAATGTTATTCTTATCCAGGAGGAGGCTCGAGCACAGCAGTGGAACGTATATGAACTGAAATGTATAAATGAATGAATAAAAACTTCATAGTATGAGCTAGTTCTAGCTCAAAGAACTTAAATCCTACGGTAAGAATTATGATTAGTAGCGGCAGTACCAGTTTCAGCAGTACGTGACTAATCATAGACGTAACACCTATTTGCTAGATTTCGTGTGTGTAGGATAAAGTTGGAATATTAGTTTTGTCTCTTATATATTACGCCTACACATTTAGAAATTTACTTCATAATTTAACAAACTCTCACTTACAACCTGATTGGCTTCGATTCCTGCATAGCCCATTTCTTGTTTAATCACACAAATATATTTTCTGTTCTTTTTAAGGTGCCGTACCCAAAGGGTAAAAACGGGACCCTGTTACTAAGACTTCGCTGTCTGTCACCAGGCTGGATCTCAAGAACCGCGATAGCTAGACAGTTGAAATTTTTTCAAATTATATTGTTCTGTTGCCGCTATAACAACAAATACTAAAACAAAACAAAATAAATATTTAAAGGGGGCTCCCATACAACAAACGCGATTTTTATAGATAGTAGTAGTAGTTTTATAGATGGTACGGAACCCTTCGTGCGCGACTCCGACTCGCGTTTAGCCGGATTTTTTAATACGCTTTTTATTAGCTTCAGACGTATGTATGTTAGTATGTAACGGAATCTTTGAACATGATTTTGACCCCCTACAAAACGTCGGATTAACTCGAAATTTGGCATACTTATTAAGGACCGATGACAATTCAATATTTTAAACAGTTTGACCCTTTATCCTTACTAGGATAATCAGGATTAGCGAAAATTCAACTAAGAAATGAAAAATAAATAATGGTCAAAAAAACTAAAAAACATACGCTTTTAAAGAAAATCCAACTAAAAAATAGAAAATAAATTTCTAAAAATTTGAATTAAGAATAGTGTATATAAGAAAAAAATATTTTTTATTGTAAAAAATGCGTGGGGGTGCATGTTGTCAATATTTATAAATATTTTATTAACAGATATGAGTAGAAGGATTATCATTTTGATAATATCTTAAAAAGCACGCTTTTTTTACAATAAAAAATATTTTTTTCTTATATACACTATTCTTTTCAAATTTTTAAAAATTTATTTTCTATTTTTTAGTTGGATTTTCTTTAAAAGCGTATTTTTTTAGTTTTTTTGAACTATTATTTATTTTAAATTGAATTAATACAAATTTTAAGCTATCCTTGTGTTAAAGTACAAAAAATCTATGATTGTAATCTATCATCGAATAAATATTTTCTAATAATTAAATAATGATTGCTAGTATTATAATAAATATAAGCACGCTTCAATTAATTATTGAGTCCCAGATACATTTATTGTAGGACCACACTGTCGACAGTCATCTGTTTGCAGCCATGGGCCGGTCCGTCTGGAGTAGTACCATACTCTCGCAGAAAATCGACGTCTGATTGGTAGTAGACATGCGCAAACCATGTCCTGGAGCGGATTGAACATGGAACGATTCACTTCTCTATCGGAACTATGTCCGGAAATCATGTTCGCGGAACTATCTAGTTCCACAGGTTCAGATTACTTCAAATGTTTGACTTCGTTCCATGGAACTAATTATGTCTAGTAACTGTTTAATTATTGTCCACTGATTGTAAGAGCAGTCAGTGGACATATTTAAATAGTTTCTTACTCTTCCTCGATTTAATTGAAATATAAATCTAAGTAGGCATTATACATTCTTAAAACTAAAATCGTCACTAAATTATACTGTACACATAAAAAGTTCACATAGGTACCTATTTTAAAATTCAATATAATGAAAATTAACGAAACGTTAATACTCACACTACTATGTCAACACACACAACAACTAAGTGAAATTAGGTTTAGATAATTATTTGTTTTAAATGAAATGGGGCCCTTATCAGGAGTCAAGGTCATTAGCGAGCGAGAAACTAAAATTAAATATTAATAAATCAATTGTCGTCCTTAACGCAAAGTGTAATTATTCGCATTGTGTATAACATAAAAGGGATCGTAACATTCCAACTATACTCGTCCTTGGTCGGTTCGTGAGAACTCGGACGGAGTCGGTCGGCTCTGTAGTCGGTTCGGAACATGTTCAACAATTCGTTCCTTTCCGGCGCACCTGACAGTTACTCGGACATGTGGAACTGTTTAATTTCACACTGTGGATTGGACCGACATAGTTCCGACGGTGGACATAGTTCCGACGGTGGACATAGTTCCTGGAACTATTACGATCCGGAACTACACACTTCTAATTGGTAGCAATTTGTTAATGCACTTCGTTCGCTGAACGAGAGAGCCGAAAGCCCAACTTTATGAGAATTTTCGCGTGCAGTGGGTATTGGTGCTGCCTTACATATAAGAAACAAAAAACTAATTCTAAAGCGCAATATGCGTGTGTTGCAATTTTATTTATCTTATAGGTAAGAACGAAAGATATAAAATAATCAAGTAGGTCTTACCAAAGCAGTTACTTTTAAATACATGAGCCATCTTAATTGCCCTCTGGCGGTGGTAACGAATGCTACCAACCCTTAAATTCCGCGTAGGTGATGTAAAAGGTGACTAATAGCTTTACACAGATCTGGGCCAACTCTATCTGATGCCTTGTCAATAATAACATTCCCAAGGTACGGTCGAGGTTAAGCAGGCGGCCGATCATTAAACTATTGCCAAAATTATTAGCAATATATATGATGGAAGAGAGTAGGCGTCGACCCCTAATTGGGATAATAGCAGAATGATGATAATTATGAACTCTTTAATATTTATCATACATATTATAAAAATCGCGTGATGATGGAAGTAAGAATACAATTCACCACTCCCTATCTTGCACGTGGATGTAGTAAAAAACGATTAAGGGATATATCCCTTAATCGTTTTTGACGTGACAACGTCTTATAAATTGGTTTGCCGGGTGACACTTCAAGAAACTGCGTTACGCTCCGCTCACGTTATGCGCTCACAATGAGAGCGAGTGAGAGGCACGCGTCCCTTCCACTCGGGCATGGTTAGCCCGCCTAAGAGCGAGAGAGACAGACATAAAAATTGTATATTTGTATATAAATACGTATGTATGTGTAAAGGTAAAAATAAAATTTTGTTAATATGAAATTCAGTGCGAGATTCTTTGTATAAATTAATGTTTTAAATATAATTCTTTGTATAAATAAATGTTTTAAATTGTTACTATTATTTCATCCTTCTTCCTACTATACGAATGAATATTCACATTAAAATTATTTTACCACTCAAAGTCGTTGTCACGTAAAACTTTCGCCCGTATACCGACTTTACAGGCAACCAATATTTTTTATATTATATTATAATTTTATTATTTATAATATTTTTTATATTATAATATTCATATAATATCTATGCAAGAGAAGGAAATCTTGAAATAAACCCTATACCAAGACGTTTGACCAGCGTTGTGTAGTAGGTCAGTTTCCTTCTCATTGTAGAGGAGGCTCGAGTCCAATATTGAGACATATGTGAGCTTTGATGATGATGATTACAAAAAGGAATGTTCTATTATAATCAATAGGAACAAAGTTCTCGGCAAACTAGAATTAGAACTACATATTTCACTCATCAAAATCTCATGTTGTCTTATATCTTTGCTAATAATATCATTGTCTTATCCATTACTATAGTTTCGTACGTATGTCAAACACATTGTTCATATTCAGAGCCTAAAGCGATGGCGGCATCGCTGTCCACGAGACACCTAATTTCTTCTCAGCACGTGACTTTATGTATACATATATTAAAATGTTTGGACCCATGTTGTGTTTGGAGAAAATTTGGATAATTTCGTATAAAAAAGGCTACAGATGTGAATGATATTTTCTACAATGTTTTCTGTCCAAATTTTATAATTTGAATTGGTTTTTACTTATAACTTTACGCCTTCATTCATGAAGTAGTAGTTAGATAACTACAATTCACTAATTAAAATTTAATGGTATGTAAAAAGCAGCGAGCCTGTCACCGAGTATACATGTTTATCAACTCTTAGTTGTCTGTGATGAATTCCCTTAGAAAATTCTCGAAAATTTCCGGTAGATCCCAGTAATATATTTCTTTATTCAACCTAGGGGGTAAATTTGGATCTTTGACCAAGTACATGAAAATCTTTGAAGTTGTGGTCCGTTTATATGTTCTTTTTTATTAACACATATATATTTTGTTCTGTAATAACGCAATAAAAATACAATTATCATTTTTCATAATTCATCATTTCAGCTCATGTACATCCCATTGTCAGGCTTGAGCTTCCTCCACAATAGGAGGGAAATTGACCTTACTATACCATACTTTTTTTTTTATTCACGCTGTGGAAAGGCATTTACGCACACTAGTCCCCCGCCGGTTACAGACGGGAATGTGTGTCGGACTCGCCGGCCACAAATATGACCGAAATACCCACTAAAACCACAGCGGCCCCTTCCGCGCTTTTACGGGGTGCCAGAGAGATCATCTGATGACATTCTATCCCCGACACCCCAACGCTTGGCCGTCTGGCCACGTCTTGTCATCATTCAGGGCGGTGGGAGAAGAAGGGCATAACGGCGCCTCCTCCTCCCTGGTCGCCGCCAATTACTATACCATGCTGGTCAGACAGTTTGGTATAAACTTCTATTTGAGGTTTTCCTTCTCTTACATAGATGTTATATGCGTCCCTTAGTAGTCTTTTACGACGTCCACGGGCAAGGTAGGCATAGGCAGTGGTAAATTATGTTGTCATCCCAACACGGGGTCATTTTTTACTTCGTACATAATAGTTGTAGTGTGCAACTAATAAGGTAACTATTGGAAGCACAGCACAGCGATAGAAAGTAAACTGAAAATAAAATCGTATGCCAAGTTTTAGCTCCAACTTGATATAGTAGGTCATTTTCGTTTCCAGTGTAAAAAAAGTCTCGTGTTCAATACTGTAAGACAACTTCCTCGTAAAAGACAGTGAACACATTCCAGTTTCTGACGCTGTCGAGCATCGTCTTGGCGATAGTCAGTAGCGTATATTGACATACATCACAGAAAAGAAAAAGTAGTTTTTTATCAGTAAATTAGTAGTCATGAATTTAATTTTGTAGATAGCTATCAAATCCACTGTCATTATGTTCCTAACCTTTTTCTTCTTTATATGGTTGTCAAATAAATCCACGATTGCTATAACTAGTGGTTTCACTTGCATTTAGTTTCTCTTTCTTGGTAAAGAAAACTAATTTCTGTTGAATATGTCCAAGTTTTCGAACATGTCTTTCAGTCCAGCCTCGCTAGCTCAATCCTTTTGACTATTTTAGCAAACTTTCAGAATGCATTCTGTTAATGAGATCCAAGCAAACATTTAAATGGCAATAATCACAAAGTAGAGGTACATGAAGCTATTTAGCAAAAAAACTTTAGTAAATAACTTTTCATGTGGTTACGTAATGAGGATACATTTTATCTGTCTCTTATACAGGGTAATCCTAAGGGTCGCTTAAAAGTAGATAAATTCACTGTAAAAGAAGAAATATGCTACTCAAATAAAATTTTAAACTAAAGTGTTATCGTCAATTTACATCCTATTGCGAAGGAAACCTATGATCGATAGTGAAAATAAAAAAAAATCGTGTGATAACGGAGTGAGAATACAATTTCACCACCCCCTCTCTTTCCTGTGGATATCGTAAAAGGTGACTAAAGAACTCTGAACTGTGATGATGAAAAAAAATTACTTCATTTTAAATACAATGATATAATAAAATTTATTAAAAACTCAATTTATCTATATATAGAAGAAAGTCGTGTTAGTTACAGTATTTATAACTCAAGAATGGCTGTACCGATTTGGCTGAAAATTGGTGGGGAGGTAGCTTAGAACCACGAGACGGAGATAGGATACTTTTTTTATCTCGTTCGATCGCGTTCTCGTTTCCCGTTCGATAAAATGTCAAAGAAATGTAGTATAACAAAAACGCATTTGATATGTAATAACAAAACGCAAATGACGACTAAACGTAATTTTGTCTATAGTTAAGTATGGTTGAAAATTTGATAATTATAATTTTGTCAGATATCAATAACCAGTAATTTGTATTCTCTTCGAGTCATCATTAACAATGCCGCGACCAAAACGATCGAATCTTTCCGGACAAAGCTGTAATGGTTCTTCCAGAGACAATATTTTCGGAAATTTAGATAATATATTTACGAAAAAAATTATGGCAGGCCAAAGTTCGCCGGGTCAGCTAGTATATAATAAAAACATTTCTATTTAAAAGAAAATACTAAAACTAAAAAATAATGTGTCTTTTGTGCTCAGTGTCGCTACAATTATTTTATGTATAAACTTAGTATATTTCAGTTTCAGTACATTTACTACGAAGTGGTAAATGAAAGCAAAGACCTCGTAGTCGAGAGTTTCATTACATAGTGAATGTCTCCAGGGATGTTTCTGAAAAGTTTTTACTTATTACTTAGCTTGCTATAAATGAACAAATAATGAAATTGGAATAATTCGCATTGAGATTTCAGATTATTCTGGATCTCAGAAAAATCATTTGTGAATGTATAAAGAATACTCCGGCATGGAAATTAAATGCGACATACTTGGCTAATGCGACGTACTTTATGTTTGAAACAATCGCTGAGATAGTATAAAGTTCAGTTATATCTATACCAATAAATAAAATAGGAGTGTCTGTTTGTAATGTCAAAATAATAGGTTTTTTTCATGCTCACATGGTTATTTGCACGACACCTGTGCCTAAAATAGCGATTAAAAAATTTTTGTCTGTCTGTCTGTCTGTTTGTTCCGAGTAATCTTCAAAACGGCTGGACCGATTTCAAAAATTCTTTCACCAATGGAAAGCTATAACATCAGGGCGTAAACTAGGCTATATTTTATCCCGGTATTCACACGGAAACGGGAACTACGCGGGTAAAACGACTATAACCGAAGCGAAGCGAGGACGGGTTGCTAGTTTAAGAATAAAACCATTGAAAAATTTTGTAAAATCCCTAATTAATATTTCAACTCCAACAGTTTATTTGAATAACAAATATTAAGTTGTTTCGATAACAACATTTGTATTAAAACTTTTATTGAAGTAAAATGATATTCTTATTAAATTATATCTTTGACCCAGAGGCATAAGACAGCGATTTAAGAGTTGAACAAAAAGAGTAGATATTGAATACAGCAGATAACCATCGATTTTTTTTTAAGTCTTATCAGGCAATTCAATAGCGGGCTCCAACTTTAGAGCTACAGCTAGTTAATGATGACTTATAACCCTTCTACTACACACAGAATATAGACCATTTGTATCTCAATGTCATTGTTACGCACCATTCGTTACACGTGCTACATTAAGTAAAATAATACGAATATTACCTAAAAAGAACAGATATTGTAATTATACGTACTTCTGCTGCCGCGTTTCGGGGATAAAGTGCATATACTGTTAGGATACGATATTTAAGTCCCTCAACGAGATAATAGTTATTACAATATCAACAGTTCCTCCTAAGGGCTCGAGTCTCCTCCACAATAGGAGGGAAATTGACCTTACTATACCATGCTGGTCATACAGGTTAGTATTGGGTTTTATTTCGAGTTTTCCTTCTCTTGCATAGATGTTCATCATCATCATCATCATTTCAGCCTATTGCCGTCCACTGCTGGACGTAGGCCTCCCTCATGTTGCGCCACAATGAGCGGTCCTGTGCCACCTGCATCCAACGACGCCCAGCGGCTTTCACTAGGTCATCTGTCCACCTAGTCGTCCTACACTGCGTCGTCCGATACGTGGTCGCCACTCGAGAATCTTTCTTCCGGTTGTCGGTTCGTCGAGCGATGTGGCCTGCCCATTACCACTTCAGCGTGCTAATTCTTCGTGCTATGTCGGTTACACCCGTTCTTCTGCGGATTTCCGTATTTCGGATCCTATCTCGCAGAGAAATCCCGAGCATAGCCCCCTCCATAGCACGCTGAACGACTTTGAGCCTTGATATGAGGCCTACATTTAGGGACCACGTTTTCGTGCCGTAAGTCATCACTGGTAACACACACTGGTCAAAGATCTGTGTGTGCATAGATGTTATATGCATATTATACCCCTTAGTCGTCTTTTACGACATCCACGGGCAAGATAGAGAGTGGTGAATTGTATTCTTACTCCGTCACCACACGGAAAATTTTATTTAATACACATCCATTATATTATAGATAATGGTACTATGTTAGTGTACAGTTATCCGCTATCCATATGAAACGTATTCATGTTGTTGCATAAATAATTCATTGGCACTAAAACCTCGCTTTAAGAAGTTTATATGTATAGGAAGGGTCGCTCAGTAGTCCTTTTCTAACGATACTCATCATTTACTAGTCTTTAGTTCATTCAACCTTGTAGAAAGGCATTGTTTATATTTATCCAAGGATTTTCTTTCTACTATTATTTGGAGGTCGTATCCATTAACGTTAAGCTTCTTTTCACACGACAGAACCCAAATAAATGTATATATGGTTATACTATTTATTTTTACCACACTCCAAATTACGTGCAATAAATATCATAGATTTTATTCGATATGAAACATACTCCCAGATCACCCAGTAACGTACGAAGCACTCAATCAACAATCTATATTAATTAATCCCAACAGGCGATACTCATACTAAATTTGATAATTGCGAATTTTACAATTTCTCGTATTTTATTTTCTTAAATTACCACAGGAGTGGTTAGCTAAAAGAGAAAAAAAAAACTATTTGAAACGGTAGTCCCTTTCAAGTGTTTCTAAGACCTAAAAATGGCAACTAATTTATGTATCTTTACGAATACATGTAGATATGAGTATAATAAATCTGTATTATCCGGATGGTGTCCAAATATGAATTAAGTGAACTCAGTGCTTTCTCTTTCGTGGGTAAAAGACGGTTAAAAATTAACCCAATATCTTCCTTTCCGTGAATAAAAGATGGATGTCGCAGTGAACAGTAATAATTACTACAAGATAGGATAATCTCGAAATAAAACCCTATATCAATACACCTGACCAGTATGATATAGTTTTGTCAATCAAATCAGCAAGGTCAATGAAGGCACAAGCCCAACCAAGAGATATTTGTAAGACGTGATAATGATAGTCAGGGTCGGATTTAAACTTAATGCCGCTTCTGGGCACCGGAAAAAAATCGCCCCAATATTGAAATTTTACTTAAATATATTTTTATAAATTTTATTTTTCGAAATTAAAATAACTAATTTATTGCAGAAACTTTATTATATGTTATATATTCTAAAAATATAAATAAATATTTGTTTTTTTTTTCTAACAATTATAAATTTGGCACTAAGGGGACTCATAATTGCCGCCCTGGGCACTTGACCCGACTGCCTCTAGTGTAAATCCACCGCTGATGATAATGTTGATGATGATATAGAGATAAAGGAGTCTTTAACTAAATGTGGGGGGAAAATTGTGCCGTGTGGTGGCGGCTACGAATATTACCAAGCCTTATACTATTCATAATTGTTGTAAAATACATTTCCAAGGAGGGTTGACTTCAAGCAGGCGCGTAGGCGGCCGATCGTAAAACTATTGCCAATAACTTTTACAATGTGTGGCTTGGAAGCAGGGCTGGATTATCCATAAGGCGGATTAGGCAACTGCCTAGAGGCCCCGCATCGACTAGGGGCCCCCGAGCAAGCACCAAGAATAAAAATCAAGTCATCTCATGGATGATTTTTATTTTTAAATTCTTATTTCTCTTGCCTACTCCCTCATGAGACCTAGATCATCATTTAATTACAACTATAACCAATTCATTAAGATAATTTTTATGAAATTATAAAGAAATGAGTCGGGCATGTGCGGTGATGCTGTAGTATCAAGTCAAGGTGATAAGGTGTGTTGATGCAATAAGCGATCGAAGTAACAGGATACTAAAGAAGTCGATCTGTTCGACTGGACGCTTGTAATAGAAAATACAAATTTCAAAAAGTACGAAAAGTGTAAAGGCCCCTTAAATTGCATTGCCTAGGGGCCCTAATAGGGTTAATCCGGCCCTGTTTGGAAGCGGGATACATATTGCGTCGACTGCAAGTAATTAATTGTAAAAATCTATCATGTATTAATCGTCGTGTTTCTGAGGTTGCCACACAAATTTACATCTTCATTGCCACCTACACATGTTACATTTATGAACAACATACAGTTCATCATCTATAGATCATTGACATTCACTGATGCACATATGGATGGATAGATTTTCTGTGTGGTGACGGAGTAGGTATACAATTTACCATCCCCTTCCTTGCCTGTGGGTGTAGTAAAAGACGACTAAGGGATTATAATATGTATACAATATATAAATAAGAGAAGACTTGAAATAAAACTCTGTACCAACCCACCTAAATAGCGTGTGGTATAGTAAGTCGAAGTCATTGTGGTGGAGGCTCGAGAACAGCAGTGGGACTTATATGAGATGTGACGATGACGACGACGATGACCATGGACATTGGCCTCTCAAAGTTACACTTGGCGGTAGCAATTGACGTGGTATCCCAGTACTGCAGCCCAATCTTCTGACGATCTTTTACCTGGTTTTTATGACTCCCACAGAGAATATTGCCCAAGGAGACGATTTCCATGCAGCCTAAAATAATAAGCCATTACATTATAAGCACTTATCCACAGACGCTTCAATTATGAATGACTAATTTTGATCCGAAGATGTCTGAATAAAGTTCAGTACTCAGATGACCGAGCTCGGTTTTTTTATTCATTGTGTATTTTAGAAAATATATTTAGAGGATTCCCAACCAACCTATTGTTATTCTCAATGTCAGTGCTTAAATTTACCTTCAGTTCTAATTATATTTTTTTACTATCTGAAAACATTAACCTAACAAGATTTTCCTTAAATGAAACCTAGCTAAAACGATTTATCATACTCGAAATCTGCATACTAAATTTCATGAAAGTCATTGGAGCTATTACCGACATTGCGAATATATATAAGAATTACTCGTTAAGATATTAGATAACATCACATCTTGCAGAAGAAAAATAAGCTGAATTTATTTTATAATTTTTAGGGCCAACTGCTTACAGTTTTCATTCTGCAGCCATAAATGAGCCAGCTCGTGCGGATTAGCACCATATTCCATAAAATCAACGTTTGAATAGTGACTATTTGCAACTGTGTTATGTTTGGTCAGCGAGAAAGTAAAAATTTCGAACCGTACTTAATTCAAACTCAAATCATTTATTGTGCATAAACCCCACGGCGCAGTTATGTATTGTCTATTTTTACATTTTACTTTAAACTAATCCAAATTACTACCACTGGATCGAAAGGCGACCGCACCGAGAAGATCCGGCAAGAAGCTAAACTCATTGGTCTATTTTTTATTCCTTATTTCTATTTCTTTATTTTAATAAAATTACATGTAGTGACATGGAAAGTGAGTATTAGCTCCAGTTTGGTGCTATTCCAACTACAATATAAAATAACTTTGGTTGGACCTGTCTGGTCTAACTATAATCTTTCATTATCCCTTAAACGACACTCATACTTTGGGATAGACAGTGACTTAGCCGTGTCCTCAATATTGTAGAAGTCCTTAAGCGGTAGTTACAACTTACCATCATTTGGATTGCTTGCTCATCTGATAAACGCAATAAAAAAATCTAGTATTCTTTTAGAGCCTTAATTTTAAAAGCCGTTTCATGGAGTATTTAGCATTAATGCTAACACTAGTTCGTTGTACTTACTTAATGAAAACGGGAGGGATTTTCTTTTGTCCTTTACTGAAACTAATGAACTCTAAAAACGAATGAATACCACGTTTAGATTCGGATAGTCAACTCATTTGTAATTCTGTGAATTTAAGTTCATTACTTTAGATTAAGGCTACTAATGTTACTTAATAATACTTACGGATCTAATTAGCATCACATTTAGTTTTTATTTATTTTAAAAGACAGCAGATCTGCATTACATGAAACGGTTCTAAGAATTAAAATGTTTTCTTGTACACATTAGACTGAAATGGCCAAAGCTACTTTATCTGAACACTAGCTTCTGCCCGCGACTTCGTCCGCGTGGATTAGTTACTTTAGGTTAACGCTAACTTTAACCCGCGACTTTGTTTATGTAAAAGGTGAAAATATTTTTAAATAATATGATTCTGACACATGATATTTGCGAAACTATAACGGTCTACGCAGGGCACGCAGTGGAAGCTCTCAAAAGGAAAAGAAAAGCCCCAATTTTGAAACATTCTTCATTGGTGCTCCGCTCCTATTCGTCTTAGCGTGATGATATATAGCCTATAACCTTCCTCGATAAATAGGCTATATAACACTGAAAGAATTTTTCAAATCGCACCAGCAATTCCTCAGATTATCGCGTTCCAACAAACAAACTCTTCAGCTTTATATATTAGTATAGAATATAGATAATAGAATCTAATAAAATAGGTATAAAAAGTCGGCTGTATGGCGGCGGGTACGAATATTACCAACCCTTAGATGCTTGTGAGTATCATAAAAGACCGATGACCCTTAGATGCCGTCTGGTCAATTATATTTCGAATGAGGATTGACGTCAGGTAGGTGATCAGTCGTAAAACTATTGCGATTAAGATTCAGTATCTTTCGGTCAATATCGACGCTGACGAAAGGGCGACGCGCAACCGCATAATCCACATTCGCCATTGGGCCGACTACTAGTATCGAATCCTTAACGTCCGTGGCCAACCTGGCAGGATACCCTTTCGTGAATGTCGTGGAGCAAGTCGATCGGCATAAATTTTTTTAAAAATTTTTTTATAAATTTATTTTTTTATAAATTTCTTAATCCGCTTTCACGACACCTACGGGCAAGAGAAGGACTGGTGAATTGTATTTTTACTTCGTCACCACACGAAAAACATAGTGTACTTTAATGATTGTAATAAATAAAAATATAGCAGGCATTTAAACTTAAGTTACTAAAAGTCGAGTAAATGGTGTGATATTAAATGAAATGTATAATAATAACGCAATAGATTAAACTCATTAGTCTAATCATTTTAACTGTCATTATTTTAATAAAGAATCAATAGTTCCTCATATACTTTAACCGCTAATGGCTATCATCTGTTTGTTGCTAGGGACACGAATCCCTCGCGCTAAGCCCGCACCTGATCGCATAACTGGTTAGGCAATAATCGAATAGTGTACTATGTTTTATTAACTTCGTATATGTGTTCGTATTAGAGATGAAACGGATATCCGGTAGCTATCCGGTATTTTTCCTTGTTTTCGTTACCGAATAATAATTCAGTATCCAGCCGGGTGCCGGATAGTAAAATTCTAAATATACTCATTATTTTTCACAAGCCATATTATACCACGGTAGGTTAAGGACACCGTTTATTTTATAATCAAGAAGTCAATCACGACCAAAATGTTTGTTTTAAATTAATAAACTCATTAAAAACTAAAGTTGTTAAAATCGAAATAAAACCCTATATCGACCTGTCTGGAGGAGGCTCGAGGCCAGCAATTGTTCAATATTTTTTGATACTATGATTGAGGTATGTTTGAATCCCGAGTTGAGCTAAAAATTATACTAGATTTTCCATTGGAAATATTTAATAGTAGTACGAAATTTGGAACTGTGTTTTTCTCTCCTTCTCCTAGCAGACCGCACTAAAATTGACTATAATGCTTATGACTATAAAGCGCTCTGAGTTTATAAGACAGAAAGTGCATGTGTTAGCTAGTGGTATACCACTAGCTAACACTTTGGGGATAAAATGTGTGAATATAAGAAAATTAAAAATGATATGATAATTAATTTTTATTTATTATTCATAAATATTTATTGAATAATAATACTATTATATATAATTTTTCTCATAATTATTATTTTTTTTTTATTATATATATTATTATATATATATATATATATTATTATTATTTATTAGTTGTATAATAGATGGTACAGACTAAATGTCAGTGCCATCTATTGATCGCATCATAAACTATCATTACAAAAAGAAAGGCGCCTACTATAATATATGTAGCCATCAATAAATTTTATTAACTTTAAAAACGTTTGAAAGTCTTGACGGCTGGGTCTTGACGGAGCATAGTTGCTTTGCAAAGTACACGCACACAATCGCAAGCAGAAAAGGGACACCGTTATGCCACTACTAAGATAGCGACGAAGACATGTTGCAACACATCCTCGAGGTCTGGTGTAGAGCAGCACGCTGAACGTATCGCAATTATCTATACCGACCTAACGCTGTCGACCATCGCTAGGACGATTCTCGACACCGTCACAAATTGAGACGCGATTGTCACTTTTTGCGAGTCAATAGTATCGCGAAAGGAGGCGGTAACATGGCTAAGAGAGAAGATTCTCCGCTCGGAAATATTCAGCCGCCGGTGCCTCGGGTGGCAGAAATGCCTATGTCTGATGCTGCTATATACAGAGGCCCCAGGGTGATCGTATAGGGGATGAGTCCATCAACGAATGAGGCATGGTATCCCAGGTATTCGAAAGGATCACCTGCCATGCTGGCTACTTATGTCAAGGAATCGGTACCAGTAGCCGACCTAATTGTAATAATGAGGGAACATGGTTGGTTATGGGCCGTACGCCGTCTTTCTGTTGCCCCGGACGGAATGGACGCGGTGTGTCCGGACCATTGCCCACAAACAAACTCAATTGAAAGTCACGTTATGTTAATCCATAAAGAAGAGATGAAAACATAGGATGAATTATATTACCATATGATATGGCAAGGCTGCAAATTTCTTATAACTTCCTACTGACAGCGATGCCTCAGAATAGTAGGATAAATAAATTATAAGCCCCAGTGCAATGTGTTTAATTTACTATCGAATTCTAGAGGGCCGCAGCGAAGCTTCCATATGGACGTTCGGAGATCGACACTCTTTCCATGCTAAGCACAACGTTACCGTTACCTATGCGAGAGTATTCCACGATTATAGGTACTAGCTTCCACCTGTGTCTTCGCCTGCGTGATTTTTTGTTAAAAACGTAGCTTATGTTCTTCTCCAGGCTTCAGTTGCTCACTTGGTCATCGCGCTTAGTTGGCTAGACCTCCACCCCCGCTCCGCGCACAGGCGACCTGCATTATTACATGAGCTTAAAAGAGCTTCACTGGTATCAATTTTATTGTGATATTTTTAAATATTCGTCTAAATTATTTAGAGTAGCAGAAAAAAGTTTATCTATATTAAATACTAAAAAGAATTAGTTACATACCGTAAAATGTGTATTGTAATAAAAATATCCAATTTAAATATATTTATGCTTCATACTTTCGCATAAAAGGTAAATGCTGTCGCGGGGTTTAGTTTGGAACTACTTAAAACAAACAATCCCATGATACATTAACATTGTGTAACATCAACAGCTTAAGTAGCGCACGCCAAGATCTCTCAGAGGACAGGATATTTGCCAACTCACTAAACTTTTAGTAACATTATGATGAAATTACATAAAATCTTTATAAATTGCAGCCTATGTGTAATTCTGATGTAAACACTAGGTATATTATTGTAAATTTCAGTTAAAATCCGTACCGTACTTTTTGCCTGAAATAATATTAAATCTCCATACAAACTTTTAGCTATATAGTATTAAATACATAAGTAAGATTTTTTGTAGAAAATATGTATTACGCTTATTTACTACTTTATAAGTACTATTAAACTTGGCTTCTTTCAAGCATCGCTAGACGGTATTGTTGTTTTTATTTTCAATGTGTACTTTTGCTTATTACTTATATTATTTTATTGTTATGTTATTAGAGACTATATTTAAAAAGAATTTTAATGATAATATAAGGCAAATATATATTTTTGTCAGGCCAATAAAAATCTTAAAATAGACTAATAAAATTCTATATTATGATGTAATTACGTATTATCGTTTTTTAGGAATCACTTATTTAAATCATGTAAAAATTTTAATTATTTATAATCTATACTAGGCGCTCGCTTCGGTTCGGTTTCAGGCGTTTTGCGATATGACGGAATGCGATTGCAGTCCATGAGGCCTCAGATTCTATTCCAAGACTGGGCAAAATCTCATAGTTTTTTTTCGAGGGGCAAAATAGCCTAATTAATTCCTTAGATTGACAGGTACTTGGTAGAGAAATATTATTAAAATTGGTCAAGGCGTTTGGAAGATTAACCGAAACGAACAGACACTAGGATAGAAAAAAAAGTTTTTTTTAGGGAAATGCCAAAGTGGATAATTTTGGCATTAAATATAATCATAAGTATTACTTTAAAAAGTGTGATTAAAACTTACTTGACGAACTCGGTCTGTGTTGAAAATATAGCTTATTCTTATGTGAATTAAAATTTTATTTAATTATCGTGAAGAAAATAAATTTGTAATTATGATATTTGCATTGGAATTACGTGTCCGGGAATAATGCTGTTACGTTCAAATAACAATTAATATTAAACATTTCATAGTAAAAATAATCAAAAAGTAACTGGGCTCGTCCGGGATTTGAACCCGGGACCTCTCGCACCCAAAGCGAGAATCATACCCCTAGACCAACGAGCCAGCTGATGAATTATATAGAAATTACGACTACAGTCTCATTATATCTTGTTAGAGTATTGCGTATTCTTAGTCCGTAATAGAAAGTTGTTTTTATACGTTTTTGGTAGTCGCTAACAAGTCTGATAACATAACGGGCTTCGCATCCCAATGAAACGAAATCTTACGTACTAATACTCTAAAGATCAAGAACATTTATGATAAATATTTTTTCTTTACAGCCCATATTAATCACACTAGTGCACATAAAATGTTCTCCAAGTTAAGAAAAATAAAAAAATAATGGTTAGGGTTTACGTAGGGTTTTCTGACTTTTATATTCATCTTGATTTATATATATCCCAATGTTAGGCTTCTCCACAAAAGGAGATACATTAACATACTATACCAAACCAACAATCCGTGTGATTAACGAATCACATGTATAGTCCCTAGCCGAGGCCGCGGGTGACGTGACCGGGGATTAGTCCGTCACCCGCCGAGAGGCCGATCGCGTGAGGAAAGACCGATGTCCTTCCCGAGGGGGGGACGTCGATCGATGGGAGGGTACCCCAGGTAGGGGGTATTCCGTCGGGCCGACCACTGATGACAAGTAACCCTGCTCCGGTGGTCGGCCCAACGACGAAGGTGATGTGGTGTTCGGGTGGGTTGCGGTTGTTGCGTGCTAAACGCCCCTCTGTCGCCCCGCACGGAGTGGTGCGTGGAGCGCGCCGACCGCAGGCCACCACAAAAAAAAAATCACATGTATAGTTTCATGTTGTTATAGGGTTTTATTTCGAGTTTTCCTTTTCTTGTATACATGTTATATACTTAAATATCCTTTGGTTATTTTTTGCAACACCCACGGGCAAGATAGGGAAAGGTGAATTGTATTCTTACTCGGTTACCACACGGATAATACTTTCATACCATACTATCTGTATCCATTTTTGTTCCCTTAGTCGTTTCGTATGGTTCTTTTGAGAAAGGAGGGTGCGATGACTTATTTTCTATCCAGAAATTTATCCTAAGGAAAAGTTTTTGCAGTTTCACTTCTTTTAGCACGTTTGGAAGAAATGACAAGAGTAAATTTTTACCATGCGAACCTACACCGTCACGAAAAACGACACGTTAGTCAACATTTTTACGATGCGCGCGCACTCCGTCACAATGTCAACTAGATAATGCGTTATAAAAAAATTTCAATGAAATACCCTTTCTTTTCTATTATTAGTGTATTTTTCTACACACGTAGGATAAGGCGAAGGATAAAATTTTTAGAAAGATTTTTATCTTGTTACACCAAAGAAGTAAAACTTCTTATGTGCGGACATAACTACACATCTCCATTTTTTGATTCATCATCATCATCATCGCAGCCTACACATCTCCCACTTTTAGGCTCCCTAAAACATGCCCTCCCATTGTGGAGGAGGCGTCTTCCACAATGGAAGGGAATTTGACCTACTATACCATGCTGGTCAGACATGTTGGTATAGGGTATCATTTCGAGTTTTCCTTCTCTTGATTCACACAAATATAAAAATTATTGAATCAACTTGAATAACAGTTCATTCCGTTGTTAAAATAATAACGCATATTGGAATTTGTAATGATTGCTTCTACGGTATAGAGTTTAATAATAAACTCTATCGTATTATTGTATCCAAATTATAAGCATTCATACATGAATGCATTAAAATTGATTACTTGATTGGCTGTGTTTGGCTACACAAATACAGAATATACATGCTTCATAACTACATAACTCCATTCGCTATTCAGAACTATAGTTGTATATTAGTAGGTATATATAAAGTTTTATATAGTACCTATATTAGTTCTTTTAATATCTTCTATTCTATAATTAGTGCTGTGTGGTAGCGGCTACGCATTCTGGCAACACTTATATTGCTCCTGGGTGTTCTGAAAGACGACTAAGAGCTTTAAATCGACCTTGACCAACTCTGTCTGATGCCGTCTGTTGAACATTCCCAAAGAGTATTAGCAACAGACAAGCGGCAGGCCATAAAACTATTGTCAATAACTTTCTCAATTCGATGGAGGAGGAGTACATCGACCTTAAGTAATTAGGATGAGAGCAGGATGATGATGATATGAGAATAAGTCTTCTCTATAAAATTGTGTATTTTTTATTGTATGTACTGTTTATTATTTTGCGAATTTATTTGGTAGTAGTTCATTAGAGAATATAAAGTCAATTTTTTTTAAAAGCTTTTATTTAATTTGCCCTGTTAGTATATTAGTATGGGACAAATCTTGCGAGTTAAATTAGAACCACGTCCTGTCGTTAGATTAGGTTGAAATTTGGTTTACTTACATAACTTCGGTGACAATACAATAATACGGTACCATGAAGTTGGTCTGAAGATGGCGTCGGAAGGTGGCTATAGGAACTCCTAAACTAAACAAGATAAAACCAACGAATTTGGACTCGTTTCAATAGTCTTTTTCCTTTGTTTTAGAGCATTTAAATAAAAGCCTGTGTAATAAAAAAATATTTATATTTTATTTTTTGTAAAATATATTTAGTTAATCAAAGTAGTGCATACTTTTTTGTTTCTTTGTTGTTATCTCTGCACTTTTGCCACCTCATATGTAGTTCATTGATCCCTTTCCTAAAAAAACACGGGGACGAGAAACAATAAACTCTTTGAAGGCTGTTTGGACTGCCGCATCGGAGTTGAATTTCTTTCCTTGTAAGAAGTTGTCCAAATGCCGGCAAAATGGTAATCTGTTGGAACAAGATCCGGGGAGTACGGTGAATGTCGCAGACATTCCAATTATAGCTCATCTAACTTATAGTAATCATAAAATAAAAGGCCCGTTTTGACAGTTCACGCCCAAGAAGTTTTCTATTTTTTACCAATCAAACTGTTTTGAAGGTAATTCATTTTTTATTGACGGGTACCGCCCACTGGGCTAAGTTCTGTGGCATAACGATTTTTTTCATATCGTCCACAGACTATTAATAATCGGTTAAGAAAAAATAAATCGATCAAGATATATATTTTAAGGCGGACTCGTACTTGCCTTACTTATTAATTTGAATACTGGTATTTAGACCAACCATTTACAGAATTTCACCAGCTGTGTAGTAATTTTTACGGCAAATCGAGACGTCAATATTGACGATATGAAAATGAAATAATATATATGGGTAACGATAACTCAACTGACAATTTTGGCTCATCATCTTAAGAAAATGATTGATTGAAGATTCACTTTTTCTCGATATTTTTGTGATTGAGTGAATGTTATTGTATCCGAAAAATATTAAATGATAGAAAAATGACCATTCGTAACATTTCAGAATATCTACAATATCACAGTTTAAGTAAAATTTTCAAATCAGAACTTTAATCCAATGCACTTTACATATTCAAATCGATTATATACACATATAAACTTGGTTCGATTTATCGTGAGTATCGAGTACTGAATCGTATGTTTTATCACTAAATACATCGGTAAGACCAAGTGTCAAAACGGGCCTCTTATTTTGTGACAATTATAGTGGTTGTTTGTTGTGCAGTGTGTGGTCTTGCGTTGTCGTAAAGCAGCAGTGGCCTAGAGCGATTGACCAATCTCGGTTGTTTAGCAGCTAGTTCTTCCTTCATGGTTTGCAATTGCTGATAATAGGTATCTGCCGTAATCGTTTGACAAGTTTTCAGAAAGCTGTAGTGAATGATACCAGCGCTAGTCCACCAAATACTCACAAGTAACTCTGAGTAAATTTTCATTTAGGGTAGGATTTGGCTCTCTGTCGCCCCGGACGGAGTGGAGCGAGGAGTGTGCCGACCGTAACCCAACCCCAAAAAAAGGGCAGTATTTGGCTGGGTCTACAGGGTTCAGCCAATGCGACGAGCTCTTCCGAGTATCGTACAGTATCCACTTTTCATCACAAGTAATGTTTCGATTTAAAATCCCTTCATTATTGAGTCGGTTGAGCAAAGTAACACAGCAGTCGACGCGTGTTTGTAAGTTGATTTCAATCAATTCATGAGGTACCCATCGTTCAAGTTTTTTTACTTTCCCGATTTGCTTCAAATGGATTAATACAGTTTTGTCACTTGCCCCGAAGCCTGCAACGATCTCTGAAGTGCTTTGTGATGAATTCGCTTCCACAATAACCTTTAATTCTACAGGTTTGAAGGTCGAAATTTACAGAACAAAAACGTTGGAAGTTGTAACCAAAAACGTACCGTACTTTCTTTTGCGACACCAGCACCGTACACATCAAGCTGTTCCTGCAGCACTGGTGCAACGGTAGAATTCGTACTCGTAAATATACCAATATTTCATGTTTTCTATTGTGCGGTAATAAGCAACGCCAAAGAAAAAAATATGAGGAAAAAACAAACCAATGACTGTTTTCAAAACTCAAATGTACCAATGAGGAGATATTTCAGATCAAAGTGGTCAGTACGACAAAACGCTAATTTCATATGTAAGGACCTAATATAGTTAGGTAATTATAATTATGGTGACGAAGAAAGAATACAATTCATCACTTTCCCGTGGGTATCGTTAAAGGCCATAAAGAGATATTTTATGCACATAGCAACTGTGTAAGAGGAGGAAACCTCGAAATAAAACCTTATACCAACCCGCTTGACCAGCGTGGTATAGTAGATCATTTTCCCTCTCAATGTGAAGGAGGCTCGAGCCCAATAGCAGGACGTATATGAGCTGTGATATTGATATAATTGATATATAATCATACTATAAATATATACTTAGCCGTATTTTAAGACTTCCACTAACAAAATAGAGTATGAATTATATTATTATACGTTATAACATCGATTATGATCTTAATTGTGAATAACTAGCTGATCCATCCATCCTCTAAAGAGAGACAGAGAAATTTAGAAAATGGGTCGTACGTATCTCATATAATGCGCGAATTAAGCAACGATAGTTCTCAAAGGGTATAAATTTACGCGTTTATGCAACATTGTTCATTGTAGTGTGACTTCATATAGTTTATTATCTTCCTCGATAAACATGCTATCAGTACGTATAACAGTAACATATTTTTGCCATTCAACCGTAGTAGTTCCTGAGAATAACAGGTTCTACCAAACAAACGCTTCACCTTTAGTATAAATTAGTGAATCCTCATTCAATTATATGATATAATCTGCTGATATAGTATTGAGGCTATAACTTTATGTTCATAATTCGCTACAAACAATAAACGAAAGTAAATTTTGTCACTGTTATCACAATATCTTATGTTTAATTTAACGACATCGTATATACACAGTAAGATATAGGGGAAAGGACCCGAATATCGGATACTTTTTGAAAATTAGGTAAGAAAATATATTAAATGTATACGTAGTTAAATAGATTTTTTTTACGTAGTCTATAATTCATATACTATAAGAAAATTAAACGAATCACACGACAGCAGTGTTAAATTATACACAAATTAAAAAAAACAACTTAAAAAAAAGTTAGGGCTTGACCAAGTAGGCTCCTAATATCGGTCACCTGATAATATCTCAATAGTGGTTCCCCGATATTACCTACCCTAAATAAAATAGTTTATAATAAATCTTGAAACACTTTTGCGTTTAAAATCTCTTCAAAATATTAATTTTTACAAAAAATAAGTATTAAGTTATAAACGCAGTATCAATCAGCGAAGGTAGCTTAAATTTTATAATTTTTATCACAATACAAAATAAATAAACAGTTGTCAGAATTTATCAAATTCTTATGATCTTCATCTTCTTCTTATATTAAAAGAAAATCAATTTTTTTTTAAATCAGATAGCCGATATTGAGCAACGCTATGTATCCGATATTAGGAATTCGCAAATGTAAATAAAAACATAAAAATATTAAAAACATTGTCTCAGTTTTCCAGTAAAGCTTAGTTTTTAAGTAGGTAACATGGCAATTAAATTTAAAATTAAAATTTAAAATTACAAGAAAGACATAACAGCACAAATCACTTACTTCCTCAAAATACTGCCTTAAAAAGTCACAATCTAATATTTTGTGTGACAAAAATCAAACTTGTATCGGTTTTGTCGCCATTTTGATAGAGAGGTCAATGAAAGCATTGCTTTTATATAGTTTTGAACTAATAGTGACTATGCTGTTTGGCACATAACGTTGCTTTGTTTAGGAGATAATGATATATCTGAAATTAGGAAACCATCCGATATTCGGTGCCTTTCCCCTATGCCACATACATATGTGGCATATATGTTACTTAATTACTATAAGCACTTCCAGGTGATTTCTCCCCTTCCATTATGACAAATAAATTATAGCAATAAATATAAGGAAATGGGGTAAAGTGGAGTAATTATAAAAATAAAATATAACAGGTATAAGCGCAGGGTACGTGGTCATAATTTTTCTTAATTCATTTTAGAATGAAAATGTAGAGAACAATTAAAGTTTAATTTTTTCGTCTTTATATAAAATATAATTTTAATTTATTAGTTACTAGCAACCCGCCCTCGCTTCGCTTAGGTTTCAGTCGCCTTACCCGCATAGTTTCCGTTCCCGTGGGATACCGAGATAAAATATAGGCTATGTTACTCCCTGATATTATAGCTTTCCATTCGTGAAAGAATTTTTTATATAGGTTCGGTGGTTTAAGCATGAAAGCATTAACAAACAAACAAACTTACTTTCGCATTCCTAAAATTAATAAGGATAAGGTTATTTAAGAAAGTCGTGTTACTATATCTCATCGTTATGTTCACTCTGCTCTTATCCCAGTTACGTTACGTGGGGTCGAGTCAATATATGTTTTTTTACAATAGTAATCTCTGGTTGACCGAGCCTTGCTCGGTTTCATTTTTTAATTTAGATATATATTAATAAAAAAATAAAATTGAGATTCGATCTCAAGCTGTTTGAATGCGACTGGACAACTTCCTAATTGAAATTTACATTCCTATTCTAACGACATTTTATATCATTTTATTGATTAGTTAAAAAAACAGACAAGACGTCATTTATAAATAAAACCTTAGCTAGGTTTTATTTCGATCGATTTTTTGGCCCCAAAACCGAAGATAGAAATATAAAAATATACAAGAATTGCTCGTTTAAAGATATAAGGTAGCAGATTGCAAAAGTTTTGGCAATAGTTTTATAACCAGTCGCCTGCCTGATTTCAACCCACCTTGGAAATGTAATTTTGTCTAGACGGCATTAGATGGAGTTATCCCAGGTCGATGAAAAGCTTTTGGCCGTCTTTTACAGTGACTTTATGGGTGTATGGACCAAGCGAGCTGTATATACCTGAGCCACCTTTTAGGTGAATTGGGGATAGACACGTGTTTAATATTTGTAGCTACTATTAATTACATCCTAAGCTTTAGTGACTTAGACGTTTCATCGATTTTATTTGCTGCTCTCTGGTAAGGTCCACAAAACATCGGATATTATCATTATCGTATTCACCTTAGGTACTACGGGGCAGTTAGTAGTAACACAATAGGCCATAAATTGTATAAGGCGCAATAAAGAGAGCATAAAAAAGCTATATGGAACTGCTACTTCTAATTTGCATATTCATTTATGTCAGGTGGTAAATGTAACTTTAGGGATATGATAATGTGATGTTATGATAACATAATCATCATCAGCGTGTATTAAAAAAAAATGTGTACTTTATCGCGTTTATCGTTCTGAAATAAAAGTGACAAAATCCGTAAAATTTTAATTATTTTATGTGGAAGACTCGCGAAAACGTCAGAAATTATTTTATAATACCTCTTCTTTTTTTTCGGGGTCGGCTACGGTCAGCGCACCCGCCGCCCGGCTCCGTACGGGGCGACAGAGGGGCGGCGCGCAGCCCCGTAACCCACCGAAGTCGCCTTCGTCGTTGGGCCGACCACCGGTGCAGAGTGCCTTGACTTCAGTAGTCAGCCGGACAGAATACCCCGAGGGAGTACCCTCTCCCATCGACGTCCCACCTCCCGGGACGCCAATCGCCGTCGCCAGGCAGTCTCTCCGTGGGTGATGAACTAATTCCCCGGTCCGGTCACCCGAATTTTATAATACCTTGTGCTGTAGATTTTCTAATAATACTATTTCTGAGCTTTATGTTGCATGTCAAATAAAGCAATGATCGTGTACGCCATTAGTGTATATCATGATTTGTAAAGCTTATTATCGATGGCATAAGGAAAGATGTAATTCAACCACACTTATTTTAAAAATATATTAAATAGATCCAGTAAATCAAGCGAGTTAAAAGACTAGACAGCAAATGAACGAATACTTTCGTTGTTTTGCAGTGAATTAAACTATCCTATTCTTGTCATTATCTGAATCCATATATGTCCCACTGTTGGGCTCGGGCGTCCTACACTGTGGGAGAGAAATTGATCTACTATACCACGCATGTTAAACAAGTTGGCATAAGGTTATCGAGTTTACCGTCTTTGGTATAAATCTTGATGCGTATTATATTCTTCGTCTTTTACGACACCCACGCGCAAGAGAAAGGATGGTGAAATATATTCTTTTTTTTTTTTTTATTGCCAACGGTGGCAAACGAGCAAGCAGCACACCTGATGGTAAGTGAAACTGCTGCACATGGACCTTTGCAATACCAGGGGCACAGCCAGGCCGCTGCCTACCGTGAAGGAAATACTCTTCTTAAACCTCGTTTAAAGAAGGACATCTCATAGCGCTCGGGAAACACAGCAGCAGGTAGTTCATTCCAGAGCTTGCACGTACGTGGGAGAAATGATCGCTGGAAAGGTACAGTTGAAGACCATAACGTTTCCAGGTGAAATGGATGAACCCTGCTGCGATGTCGAGTGGTACGTTGGTAGAATGGTGACGGTGGTACCAAGTCAAACAGTTCCTCGGAGCACTCCCCGTGAAAGAGTCGGTAGAGTACACAGAGTGACCCAAAGTCTCTCCGCTGCTCCAGCGACTCCAATCTGTCCGTAAGATTGGGATCCCTGACGATTCGAACAGCCCGTCTTTGCAGGGAGTCAAGTGGGTCTAGCTGATATTTGGGCGCACCTGCCCAGAGATGTGAGCAGTACTCCACATGAGGACGAACTTGTGCTTTGTATAGCACAAGACGCTGTCTCGGTGTGAAGTACCGCCTGGCTCTGTTCAGGACGCCCAACTTTTTGCTTGCCAATTTGGCTTTGTCCTCCAAATGACTCCCAAACTGGACTTTGCTCGATATTTTGACGCCGAGAATCCCAATACTCTCAGAAATTGGAAGAGTTACTCCTTGGAACTGAGGCGCCATGACAAATGGGTCCTTCTTTGCAGTGAACGCGCAAACTTGTGTCTTTGTGGGGTTGAACTGGACTAGGTTCCGTTCACCCCATTCCGAGGCCCGCCCCAGAGAGCGCTCGACTTCAGACACAAGTTGAACCCTTCTTCTCACTAGCAACCCGCCCTTGCTTCGCTTCGGTTGCAGTCGCCTTACCCGCGTGGGAATACCGAGATAAAATATCGCCTATGTTACTCCCTGATATTATAGCTTACCATTCGTTAAAGAATTTTTGAAATCGGTTCGGTGGTTTAAACGTGAAAGCGTAACAAACAAACTTACCTTCGCGTTTATAATATTAGTCAGGATTCTGTCACCATACGGAAAGAGCCACACCAGCCAACCACATCGAAATTAACAGTATCAAGTACATACGTCAGATATAATAAAGGTTATATGAAGTATTTTAATGATTCTTATACTTCAATGAGAACTATTCATGTTTAATTTTTTACATTATTTAAATAAAAATAATATTTCGCAACACAATAATGTTACATAAATGAAGTTTCTTACATCTCACAAGTGAGTTAAGCTAAATATTTAATGCGAACTTTCAACTGTGAGTAATGAAAATTATTATTACAACATGTTTTCTTTTGTATAATTTTAAAGTTAATTTTACGTTAATCAGCTGCCACTGTGTATATTACGCATTTTATTTTGCAAATATTTTCACGTTAATTGCCACTGATCATTGCACGTTTGAAATAATTAATTAGAAGGTAAGTGTTGTATCCTAGGCAAAAGAGTTTTATTGGGATTTTCTGTTCTCTTTTTGCTCTCTTCAAATTTTAAGGCTTTTATCGGAATATTTTCACGTGCACTGGAAGACCAGTGTGAATGATGTGTTTAGTATTTTTTTTACTATTGGTCGCAAGCTGATTCTGCCGCTCACCTTTGCTAGGCCGCTGCCTACCGTGAAGACAGTAAAGGGAGTGTGAATGCATGCAATGAGGTTCGATGATACAAAAGACATCACCAAATTCCACAGCACGCAAACACTTAGAACATTGGGTTTGCAGCTGTATCGCTTACCGAACGAAGTGCAGTGACATATTGCTATTTCTCAAACGTCAATTATTTGCAAGAGAGTAGTACTACCCCAGAGGAACCAGCCCACCGCTGTAGACAGACGACTGTCAACAGTGTTCTTTTACCAGATTTTATGATTAAACATCTAATCAGAAAATTTATTATATTTATTCACTTTACACTCTTCCATAATTACACTTATTTCCCTATGAATTCTACTACATAATAGATGTACAATTATTATATAATAATAACATGACATTCTAACACGCGAAAAACAGATTGTCGTCTATACGTTCGAGTCCGCTATTAAAGTGTATCTTTGTAGTACCATTATATCGTTCCAGCGCCACGTAGAGCAACTAAAAATGCTGCCAGAGACAATATAGAATTGTTATTTACGTGTAGGTTTTATTTTATGAGTAGTCTATAGTAGTTCTCCTAAGACATAGTTATTAGTCAGATAAATTCAAATTTGTGGTTAGTGTTCCACTCGTTTATGTCACAGTATTATTATTCATCATTCATCATTTCAGCTCATGTACGTCCCACTGTTGGACTCGAGCCTCCTTCATAATAGGAGAGCAATTGACCTTACTATACCACGCTGGTCAGACATATTGGTATAGGGTTTTGTTTCGAGTTTTCAAATTCAAATTATTTATTATGCATAGACCCCGAGAGGGCACTTACATATTGTCAATTTTACAAAATAAAATTAAATTATCCAATAAAAATAAACTACCACCGGATCGGAACGCGACCGCTACTGAGAAGATTCGGCAAGAAACTCGGCGGGCTTGTCTATTATTTTTTTTTTTTTCTTCTTACTAGATATAAATTTGTATACATGTTTTGTAAGACCTAGCTCCAGTGTGATGTCCTTCGAACTGCAAGATACTTAATATAATTCAAATGATTATGGCTGGACCAGATCCCACAAGCGGCACTCGATCACGAGTTAACTACTAGAGCAGCCATCACTCCCCTCAACCACTATGGAGGGAAGGGAGAGAACCGCTCCACGCAGCTACCGCAAGTAGATCCTTCAGTGAGCATGACCAAGACCATATGTTACAAACATGTTACAAACGACGAAAATGCAAAATTTCGTTACGCAAAACACGCTACGCTTAACAATATTAGAGTTATTAAAAAAGAGTTTATTTAAAATAACAAGGAAATTGCATAATGAGGAGCTGCTCACAACCAATCAGTATTATCATCTACATAATCCGAGATTTTATAATAAGCTTTCTTACAAAGTCTATTCTTGATAGCTTTTTTAAACTTTCTTGTTGGCAGGTCTCGGATATCTTTAAGTAATCTATTGTAGAAACGTATACATTGCCCCATGAATGATTTGCTAATTTTTTGGAGACGAGTAGTATGTACAACTAGTTTGTCCATATTCCGAGTATTCATTTCATGAATGTCACAATATCTTTTGAAGTTAGCGATATTTTTTTTGACATATAATATATTTTCGTATATATATTGTGATATAACAGTTAGAATATTTATTTCTTTGAATTTCTCTCGAAGTGAGACTCTTGGGCCCATATTATAAATTGCACGGACAGCCCTTTTTTGAAGAACAAAGATTCTATTCAAGTTCGCGGAGCATCCCCACAGTAATATGCCGTAAGACATCAGACTATGGAAATAAGCGAAATAAACCATTCTAGCTGTTTCAATATCGGTTAACATTCTTATTTTTTTTACTGCATAAGCCGCTGAGCTAAGTCTACTCGACAACTTTTCAATATGAGGTCCCCATTGAAGTTTAGCATCTATGGTGATACCTAAAAAAACGGTCGATTCCACAAGGTCCAGAGCCACACCATTCATTTGGACATTGGTTTCCACTTGCCTCACATTGGGAGTAGTAAATTTGATACATTTAGTTTTCTTCTCATTGAGAACCAAATTATTAGTGTTAAACCAATGAACAACGTTAGACAGTGCATTGTTCACATCGTCATAATTGAGCATTTGTCTTTTAATTTTAAATAACAAAGAAGTGTCATCTGCGAACAACACAATGTTTTGATTGTCTCCTATATGGTTTTTTTTTTTTTTTTTTTTTTTTTTTTTTTTTTGTGTGTGTACAGCTGTTGGCCGCAGATGGCCTTGACAGCTTGACGCGGACTATGGGTGAGCGCTGAGGGCTCTCAACCCGGAGAAAAGTATGCTAAGCGACATCGCCCAAGGGCTCCCCCTGTGGGGAACGGACCTCGGCTTGGGGCGTCGCTGGAGGCAAAGTGGGCGTGCCCACGTTTTTGGTAGTGACTTTTGCGCGGCGCGGTTTCGCACCTCGACGGCGAGGGCGGAACCGCGGATATTTATTTGTTAAGGCCTCGCGGGCCGTGTAGGCTCTTTGTTGAGCGAGTGTGATAATGTCGTCCTCTTCGTCGAGGACGTGACGAGGACGTCGGATGGAGGAGATTTTGGAGGGTCTATAGGAAGCCGCCCCAACCACTAGTTGGTTGGGGTGTGTCATGGCAGAGTCAAAGTAGCTCTGAGAGCACCGTTTCATAAACTGCTTGATGGTCGGCAGTTCGAGGTCGATGTGGAGATCGACGTTTCGTATGAACCACGGTGCTCCCGTAGCTCGGCGCATGAAACGATTTTGTAGTGTCTGTAGCCTGTGGATCCTGTGTGGCTTAACATGCGCGAACACCACGCTGGCATAGGTCATGATAGGCCGTATGCAGGTGGTGTAAAGTCGGACTTTGCTACTCAGGGGCATACGCGACCTAGAGTTGAGTAGACAGTGGAGACGGCCCATCACAAAGGCTGCCCGTGCGCGGACTTTCTTTATGTGAGGGGCGAAGCTGAGTCGATCGTCAAGGGTCACACCCAAGTATTTGGCCTGCCTGGTCCAAGTGACCGGCTTGTTGAAAATTTTAAGGGGGGGAATGCTATCGATAGAGTAGGAACGGGCAGTTCGTCTAGTGAACATGACCGCCTGACTCTTCTCGGGGTTGATTTCTAATCTCCATTTCCTAAACCAATTGGCTAGGGCGGTAACCGCTGTTTGGAGAGTCCTGGCTACTGTTGTCGGGGATCTACCAGCACAAAAGAGTGCGGTGTCATCAGCGTAAAGCGCTTTATGTACCCGGTTGAATTTGGGCATATCGCTAGTGTATAGCGTGAATAGAAATGGGGAGAGGACCGACCCCTGAGGGACGCCGGCCTTGATAGGGTGGGAGGTCGACAACGTCCCTTCCACCCTGTAGCGAAAGCTGCGATGACTTAAGTAGTCATGTATAATGTGAATTAAGTAGTGAGGGATCTTGAGGAGATAGAGTTTGTAGATTAGGCCTTCATGCCAAACCTTGTCGAATGCTTTCGCTACGTCTAGGAATAATACACCCGTATATCTGTTCATGATGAACTGACTACTTGTGTATTCTACCAAACGGTGAACTTGTTGTACGCAGCTGTGTTTAGCTCGGAAGCCAAACTGTGCGTCGGGAATGAGGTTGTTAGCCTCGGCGAATGTACGTAGTCTACTGAGAACTATTCGTTCGTAGATCTTACCTAGACCTCTTAGTAGACTAATCGGGCGGTAACTACTAGGTTCGGTACGGCGCTTGCCGGGTTTGTGGATTCCTATTACCACGGCCTCTTTCCATTGCGCGGGAAAGATGTTATTATTTAGTGCTGCATTGAAGATGCAGCACAACAGGATTATCAAGTGGGCGGGGAATAGTTTAATGACTTTATTTGAGATTCCGTCCGAACCTGGGGCTTTCCTGGTTTTGAGACCCCTGACTAACGATTCGACCTCATCGGTGGTCACTGCTGGGATTGGCTGATCGGGGCTGTCGTTTCCTAACGAGCGCGAGAGAGTGTTACGACGTTCCACTTCGTCGGCGATGAAGCGGTGATTCGCGGCGTCGGGGTGTAGTGTACTCGGCGTACACTGAAGCTCTAAGCAGTCGGCCAGGCATTCTGACTTTTCATCGTCCATGAATGCCGGAGGCTGGTTGGGTCTGGTGAGAGGAGGGAGAGTGGACACGATGTCTTTTTTGAGTGAGCGGGAAAGCTGCCAAAAGGCTGTGTGAGAGGGTTCTAGCTCCTCGATCATGGCGTCCCATTTGCTCTGTCTCAATTTTTTAATTGCTTGTTTAACCTCCCTCTGGAGTGACCGTAGGTGGGTACGGTTGTCCTCCGTAGGGTAGCGGTCATAAGCGCGTGTCGCGGCGTTTTTCCGTCTCAACAAGTCACGGACGTCGTCTGGCAGGCGCCATTTACGATCGCTCGTATCTGGTACCGGCCGCGAGCAGTCGTCCATTATCGACTGCACGTGACTAGTGAGCGAGTCGATCGCCTGAGAGGTATCTTCCTTAGACGTAATGTCTTTGGGAATTTGATCAAGGTGGACCGACGAGGTTGACTTGAGATTTTTCTCTAGCCGTGCCCAGTCAGTCGCTATCTTGGTCCTTTCGTTATTGTGGCCTGAGGGGCCGGGGGTGCGGGAGGCTAATTCCAGAGTCACCGGGCGGTGATCTGAGTCTAACTCGTGTTGAACTTCTATTGAACATAAACGAAGGTTTATGTTTTTGAGAAGAAAGATATCGAGTATGTCCGGCCTGTGCGAAACGTTAAAGGGGAAGTGTGTCGGCTCTATGGGCGCTATGACATCAAATCCCAGTCTGTCAGCGAATAGCTCTAAAGTCTTGCCCCTCTTATTGGAACTTTGACAGCTCCAAGAGGTGTTCTTGGCGTTAAGGTCACCGCCAATGATGACGGCGCCTCCCAATTCTAGCAAGGCTTTTAGATCTTTTTCAACCAACTGTTTCGAATGTTCTCTATTGGGAGAGAGATATGCGGATACAAGGGTGATAGGCTGATGGCCTGAGAGGGCTAGCCTGCAAATTGAAGCTTCAATGTACATCAGAGGGGGCGGATCCACAGGTGTGCAATGCAGCGACCTTTTGTAGTAGATAAGCGTTCCGCCCATTGGTGAGGTTGTCCTATCGTTGCGAACTATATTATAGTTGGCGACTCTAGGGTCCTTGTTAAATGGTTTAAGGAACGTCTCTTGTACTAGCAAGATGTCGAGCTGGTGTTCCCGAAGGAATGTGCCTACTTCATCCTTCTGTTGGGTTAGGCTATTGGCATTGAATGTCCCTATTTTGAGGTGTCTGGGTTTAACTCTGCCTGGAGTGTACCTATCCATTTTATTTGAATTTAAGCGAGCCTAGACGCTCTAACGTGGGGGAAAATTTAATTGCGGTATTAAGGAGGGCGAGGTTGTTTCCCTCGTTCCTTCTTAATTCGGCTGCAATTTCGCGGATTTCCGTGAAATTGATTTGAGCTGCGAAGTTGGCCACCAGGGCTAGATCTGGATCTAGTCCTTGGGGGGCTTTTGGGGGCGCGCTTTTAGCGACGACGATAGGAATAGGGGCGCCCTGAGGGGGCTTGGGATTACCACCAGTGGGCTGGTTTGGCCCGGTTGTTGGTGGTTTGAGTTGAGATGTTGCGGGTGGGGCAGCGGGCTGCCTGTTGGGCAGGGTTGGGAAAGCCTCCTTGCTGTTTAGCAGGGGGCGAGCCCACGCATTGTGGGTTGGTAAGGGGGCTGGGACGAAGGTCTTGTTATAGTACAAGGCCTTGCCGTTTGTGTTGGGCTGGCGGACTATCCTCCTCGGCGCTCTTGGGCAGCCGCGGTAGTTAGCCGGGTATCCGTATTCTCCACAGAGAACACACGCTGGTGGCTCTTTGCAGAGTGCGATGTCCTTTGGCCGTTCACACTGAGAGGTGTGATGGTCACCTAGGCACTTAACGCACCTAGGACGGGCAAAGCAGTTTTTGGACGAGTGTCCATACAGTTGGCACTTGTGGCATTGTGCCAGGTTGCCATTTTTGTGTGGGGGCTCAACCGAGACCCCAGATAGACCGCAGATGGTCTTAATTTTAAAAATGCCTTTACCCTCTGCGTTATTTGTAAGGCAGACGAGTATCATGTTGAGGGGATAACGACCCTTACCCCGGATCATCCGGTGTACTTCTACAACCGGTAGATCCTGGGTTTTAAGAGATTCTAGAATCTCTTTGGTCTCTATTTCCCTCGGTACGTTGCGTATTACAGCACGCAGAAGTTTGGCTTCAGGGAGGGTGTATGTATGGTAGGGAATCTGTTGATTCCCTAGCATGCTTGACACGGAGCGGTGGTCAGCTGACGAGTGAAGGTCCACTCGTATGCCTTGGGGGGTGGATTTCGCAGATTTGTACGAAATCCTGTTGGTGTTTAGCCACGCGGAAATGGCTAGCCACTTCTCTTTATCCCTAATATATAGGGGCGGCGGAGCCAGTGGTTTTTTGACCGTCTGTGGGGCGACGGTGTTGCTGTCCGTAGTGGATGGGACAGAGAATGGGGCTGTCTGCGAGACGACAGGGAGGGCCGAGGCGGTCGTAGCGGTCGTTTCAGACGGGATTGCGGCTGGAGTTATGGCCGATTCGGTCGGCTTTATTTTTGGGGCCTTAGAGGGGGCCTCTTTGTTGGCTTTTGCCTTCTTAGTACGCTTACGGGAGCGAACTTCGATGAAGGAGCCCTCATTGGGCGAATCTTCCGACTCGGAGGAAGATGAAGCTGAGGCTGAGGAGGGGACCGATTCAGTATCCATCGCCGTGCCGGTGGCCGGTAATTCCGGTTTGAGCGGCAGGACGGTGGAGTGAGCGCGCAGGGGTTGCGGTGGAAGAATAGTTATCGCTCCAAAATGTTGAGCGATGTAGGCTTTTATCTCGGGGATCGCCAGAAGGGCGTCGATGGTGATAGTTTTTTCCGCCATCGTGGGCTGGCGGGAAAAACGTTCGCAGGAATGTGTCCTATCGCCCTGGGTGGGGTAAACCCTGGGTTGTGTGTAGTGTGTGTCCCTCCCAACCGGGTGCAGGTCGGGAGGATGTGTACTTAACTAATGTGCCCTAAGCTTGTACTCCTTCGCCAATCTTAATGTGCGATAGGTTCCTAGCTGCTCGGGCCGTTAGGCCTTCGCAGAAAAATGATGAAAAGCCGTAGATTAGGTCCGACTAGGAGATCCCCCAAGGCCGGATGCTCTAACCCCTTCCGATTGTTAGCTCTGCCCTGAAGGGGCTCGGCAGGCAAATCGGGGCCTTGCCTCACCCGGCTTCGTTTACACCGTGAGGTTTCCGCCGGGGACCAAACAATATGGTTTTCTGCCCTGAGGGGGCCAAAATGGGTTGACTTTTTATCTACCAACGGTAGAAATCTGCACTCGACGTCTTGAAAAAGTCGACTCGTGCAGTTGGGATCCGGCAACACCTGCGTCCAAACAGCGAAACTGCCACAGACAACCGTATACACGGCCACCCGGAGCGGGCCACTGAACGGCCACAGACGTTGAACAAGATGGCGGCTTGACGCGACGCGTGGTTCGCTGCGAGAGCGAGCGAGACGGCGCGAGAACGCACGACCGCAGGGGGCGGGTGCGGGGTGAGCGCGGCGAAATGGAGAGCAGCGAGGCGCACGTCCGTGCGCTACGGGTCTCCGACGCGGAATGGTTTCTCCTATATGGTAGGGTAGGTCATTAATATATACAAGAAACAGAAATGGCCCCAGAATGGATCCCTCTGGAACGCCCATTTTTATGACAGAAGCAGACGATTGTGCACTATTAACATCAACCCTCTGGATTCTGTTGCTTAAATAGGAAGTTACAAGTTCAAGAGCGTTATTCCTGATCCCATAGTGGTAAAGTTTTCTGATGAGTGTTTCATGTTGTACACAATCAAATGCCTTGGATAAATCACAAAAGACCCCTAAAGCCTCATGTGATTCCTCCCAGGCTGCAAAAATATTTTTCAATAACCCTACACCTGCATCAGTAGTAGAGCAATTCTTAGTAAACCCAAATTGATTTTTATGAAAAATACTATGTCTATTAAAATGAGTCAACATCTGATCAAGCATAATTTTTTCGAATACTTTACTGAGTGTTGGTAGTATGGAAATGGGACGAAAATTGTTAATATCTGTCATACTACCGGATTTAAATAAAGGAATTACTCTACTAATTTTCATGAGGTCAGGAAACACACCCCGAGCAACACAACCATTAAACACAAATGCCAGGTGGGGAGCAATAATAGATATTATAAAATCAACAGTCCTTATAGATAAGCCCCACAGATCTGCTGTTTTCTTAACATTAAGATTTTTAAAAGACTTTAAAATATCATCCACACTGACATCTGAAAATTCAAAGGAAGTGTCACATTTTACAATACTCTTTTTAAGGAGCGATTCAGCCAAAATGGGACATGACGCTAAGGACTTTGTTGTTAATACAGGCACATTTGTAAAATAGTTTTCAAATTCATGTGCCACTTCTTTATTCACACATTTCCTTCTCTTGCATAGATTATATCATATATTATATGACATATATTATATGCATATTTAATCCCTTAGTCGTCTTTTACGACACCCACGGGCAAGAGGAGGGATAGTGAATTATATTCTTACTCCATCACCCTCTTTTTTTTTTCATTACCCTCTATACAAATAAATAAAATTGAAGTGTCTGTAATGTCAAAATAGTAGGATTTTCATGCTACGGTTACTTATACAACACCAATGTTTAAAAACCAGTTTCAATAAATTTTGCCTGTTTGATTGTTCCGGGTAATATAGCAAACGGCTGGACCGTTTTTAATAATATTTTACTACCTTGTATAGGTACTTGTTAATATAAGGAGTAATTTAGGCTATTTTCCTCTCGAGAAACCCCTACAAAATTTTGCTCGGTATTAATTGACTCGGATTTGAATCTTACTGGAGGTCTCATGGACTGCAGTTGTGTATCATAATAATTTAGAAGATATTGGAGATTAAAAATAAAATGCGGGTAAAAGCAACTGAAACCGAACCGTACTAAGAGCGGGTTGTTAGTATTAATAGGGATCTGGTCCAGCCATGCTACTTTTTCGTTATATTTAATAACTGTATAATGGTTCGAAAGGCATCACACTGGAGCTATCATTAGACATGTAGTGGTATGTTATCATGTTTAAAAAAAAATTGTAGATGAATAAAAAAGAAGACAATCCCACTGAGTTTCTTGCCAGATCTTCTCAGTGCGGTCGCGTTCCGATCCGGTAGTAATTATGTAAAAAAGTGACCATATGTAAGTGCCCCCGCGGGGTTTATACATAATAAAGGATTTGAATTTGAATATTGATAAATTTGCAACACTTATGTATATATCCGCATGAAAAGTTACGTTACAATATTTCATCGTTGTATACTTACATACATACATAATTAGTCCGCCACCACACGGGTTACTCACTTTAGGTGATTAATCTCACTCAAAAACATACATTTGGTGTATGTTTTCAAGTTTAGATATCGTAATAATTCTCGTTTAATAAATGATTGTACTATATTAACTATTGTTCTTAAGAATAGGCTCTACATAGGGTTATAATTTATAAGTAAGGTTTGAAGACAAATAAAGCACTGGGGGTAACGTTTCTGTATTAACCGCAGATTTATGGTACCGCAATAAAACGAAATGTATATAAATTCTTTAAAATATGCCTTGAAATTCATTGTAAAAGCTTCTAAAGGGCCTATTAAAATATACTCTTTGTGAGTTTGATAAAATTTTTTTCTGAAAGTTTAATAATAATTTAGACTCAATCCTCCGAATGGCTAAAACATAATTAATGGCAGTTTTTTTAGAGAAAATACTGTCATGTTTTCGAATATCTGACGTTTACGTAAGTATTATAAGAATGAAATATAAATATTTCTATGGATTAATTTAGTTTTACTATCGGGTTAATAATATACTTATTGGCCGTAGGCATCATAAAATACGACTAAGGGATTTGATGTACATGTAACATCTATTCAAATCCAACAACATACAAATTCAACTTTTAATTCTACATAAATAAATAGATTCTTGCACGCAGTATTTTAAACATTATTATAAAATAACTAGCAATCTGCCCTCGCTTCGCTTCGGTTTCAGTGGTCTTACCCACGCGGTTACCGTGCCCGAGGAAATATCGGGATAAAATATAGCCTATTTTACTTTCCACCGATGAAAGAATTTTTGAAATCGGTCCAGTAGTTTCGGAGCCTACCGGCCACTGTCATCAAGTCACCCTGCTCCAGTGGTCGGTCGAACGACGACGGCGACGTGTCACGGGTGGGTTACGTGTGTGCGTGCTTACGCCCCTCTGTCGCCCCGGACGGAGTGGAGCGGGGAGTGCGCTGACCGTAACCCACCCCCGCAAAAAAAATTAGTTTCGGCGCCTATTCAATCAAACATACAAACAAATCTTACCTCTTTTTGTTTGTTACGCTTTCACGCTTAAACCACGGAACCGATTTCAAAAATTCTTTCACTAATGGAAACCTATAATATCAGGGAGTAACATTTTTGCCCGGTATTCGCACGGAATTGGCACAAAGCAGGTAAGAAGACTGAAACCAAAACGAAGCGAGGACCGGTTGCTAGTACTTTCTATTCTTTAATTGCTTTTTACAACACCCACGGGCAAGAGAGGGGTTGTTAAATTGTATTTTTACTTCCTCATCACACGGATGAAAACGCTATACAATCATCAAAATTAATTTAACTTCACGTTAGTTGGAAAATTGTTATAACTTATGATACTGCTACTTGGTGATAGCGATCTCATTCTCGCCCCTTGATTTTCACAGCACATTTGTAACAACATCGATTTCCTCATCGCTGTAGCAAACGATTGGTTCTGAATTATTTATGAACCTGATTAATGTGTGCTACGTTATCATAATGTCATATAGAAAAGGTTCATATGTTTTATTATCTTTTGTAACCTGATTGGTAGAAAATATATCTCACCGGGAGATATTTGGATATAAATTACCTACATAAATGGGCGGCAAATTAACATATCTGTTACACAGAGCATATCTGTTACACGTTTTAGTGCCTTCATTTCAAGTTTGTAATTGACGACAATATTCTTGTGATTTGCCTGCATCCCGTCTGCTCATTTTCATCACCGTTTCTTAGATTATAGGCAACACTTAACATAATATTGTTACAAAATGTTTAGGTGTATTAATTTTTAACGTGTTTATATTAACTTGGTTTGCAATAATTTAAATATATTTTTCTATTATCTTTACAGGATTAGCCTTTTTTTCGTCGGTGGCAGAGATCTTAACGTAACTCAGATGTCGCTATTTTATTACCTACATGACACTTTTTAACTCGGTGGTCTGCGTTTTAGTTTTTATTAAATTATCAATTTTAGTTTAATGTCAATTGATATAAAATAAAATAAAAATGTGTTATTTATATTATTACCTCAGGTGTTACCTAAACTTCAGGGGTCGATGGTTCTAACGGGCATTAGTCACCTTTTATACAACCTACGGGAAAGCAAGGAGTGTGGGCACGTCTTATTATCGTGTCATTATATATGAAATTTTACTATATATAACTATTGAGTTGTTGTTCGATTATTTATGATCCCAATCCTACAGACGGATTGCAGTCGCTGCAACGATGAAGACACTTCAGCTTTTGCTGTGTGCTGGCCTCTTTAATAGGGAGTGCTCTGTAGAACTGTTTGACCTGGTACCAACGTGTCCTTTCTATTATCGTACCACTAAGTATTCTCTGGAAACCAAAATAAATATTATCCTTTTGACTTGCTGTGACGTTCATGATTCGACTTTACGCGATATCTAGCTAAGAACACCCAAAAATCTTATCTCACTGTTGAGAATGTCTTTAGAAAAACCGGCAGGAGTAGGTAAAACACATTTACATTTCTGGTCGATTTAGTATTCGATTCCAGGAATACACGAGAGGCAATCGTACAAATATACTGCTAGTTAATACTATAAAAGAAAACTAGGTAAAGTATAAAGGTTTACAAAGGTACTTATATCCATTATAAATAAACCAAAGTTAAATTGAAAACGACCTCGTTTAACTTTCATTATAGCTTCTGGTTTAAAGTGCCGACTTAATACGTTCTTTGAAAGATTCCCTCGTTTACTACGTGTAATGATATGTATGTAAAACTGTGATCAAATCTATCGATTGTTCCTTTCCACTGAAATACGGTATTTCAATTTTCTATTTACGAAAAAACATTAGGTATACTTTTTAAATAAAAATGGAATAAAATAAATTATATTGAAATAAATACAAATTAAGTGTTTATTATGATAGTCAAGGAATCAAAGCAAAATATAATTTTAAACATCAAAATAATATTTTATAAACTAGGCCAAGCTCGGAATCAAATTTTCAGTAATTTCAAGGTTAAATAACTTCTCATAGCAGCAATATGAAATCCGATTATGTTCTACTAAATCACCACAAAGCCCAAAGGCGTCCTGAAGCAGAAAATCGTTTGGAACAAACTTTAGCTACTTCGATATTTGACAAGGATAAACGATCTATATTACCGACGAAGTATTGTTGCTTCCGATTACAATTTTTTTTTATATTTCTTACACGTCGACATCCGACATCCACGGACGACATCCATAAAAATTGAGCCCGCTTTAAAATCTTTTGTTAGGATTTGTAACCGAGTCGCCTTTTATTACGTAAAACTAAGGATGACGTTGCGAATTGTGGCTGTATTTATACATACCTCTGCTTACTTAATCAACAAATAAATAAAGTCAATAATAAGCGAGGAAGTGAGAAAAGTAAGAGTTGGCGCTCAATTAACGGGACAATGTCGGATAGGACGCCAAGGGATTTTTGTAAAAGAAAATGATTAACAATCTTATTTCCATACTCTTATCACACAGATTTCATTAAAAGCGTTACAGGCAGACTGTGAATATCGCGGCATACCGTGACATACCGCGGAATGTAGTGGCAGACCGCGTAACGGTGCGGGATGCCTCGTAGGTTTCGGGACGCCACGGCGGACTTCAGGACGTCTCGGCAGGCTTCGGCTTGCCTTGGCACCTACATACAGATGCGAATGAGAGTAGCACAATGTGGAGGGCCAAATAAGGCACGTTACGTGTAAGATCATTTCCCTCTTCATTAGTCAAATATACATATTCTCTGGCATGAAACGTCCTTCCACGTTCCGATGATACTTTGTCGTGCCATGCCGCAACGTCTCTTATGATTATCATCGCGATTCATGTCTAAGCAATTATTTTCTATTTTAATGCAATGAGTATTAACTATTTTAATTATTTCACACTATACTATTACGTACCTAGTATATAGTATATGTATTATTATGTTAGCGATAACCAATTACAAATCACTGAATTACCACTTCGTCTTGCCGGCGTATCTTAACAGATGATCAAGAGACATACACAGATTACTTAACTAGACAAAGAAAACTCAAAATAAAACTAGTTGCCACTTTGTAACACTAGTATGACAAAATATTATAATTAAATATTTGCCTCTGAGAAGATCAAAAGCGAAGAAAAGTAAAAATGCATATGTACAAGTAAAACTGTATCAATAATGGGTCGCATTGTGCCTCAGATGTATAGCTAACGATAATGTCCCTTGCAATGTGATTTTATTTGTGACAAAGTAAGGGACAGAAAAAGTTATATGGAATTGTATTACACTACAGCTATATGTATATCGAGGGCTGGTGTCGTGCTGTATCACTATCAGATCGGTGGCACATCGCGATGTAATAAAATAACACTTCGGATGGCTACTTTTAAAATATATTCAATAATTAACGTTAACACAATTTATATTATAACTAATGATTACGTATGCCAACAGATAAACTAAGAGTTTGGGAAACGTGGTGAATTTGATACCACGTGGCAGCAACAACGACCGATCGTTCTCGAGTCTCGTTCCCAACTGAGTATTCAACGGACCGCTCTCAATAACGAAAGCTCGGTAATATTTCAAACGGTAAGGGCCAAACGACAAACATCAAAAATCATTGCCAAAGTTGTATCGAACACACCCAAGTATAGTACTTGACGTTTCCGTAATCGATTGATTCTTAAAAACTATTAAAATATGGTGCCAGCGGTAGTGACGCTGCGACATGTATATGCTATATGTATATGCTATATGTATATGCTATATGTATATGCTATATGTATATGTGTAGTGACGGAATAAGATTATAATTCACATTAAAAAGGGGGGTATTTTGCCCGTGGATGTCGTAAAAGACGATTAAGGGATATAATATGCAGCTAACAACTAAGCAAGAGAAAGAAAACTTGAACTAAAATCATATATCAACACATTTTAGAAGCGTGATATAGTAGAGCAATGCTCCTCCTATTTTCGAAGAGGCCCAAATCAGTTGTAGGACGTATGTGGTCGGAGATGATGTCGATGATGATGACAGCTATATGTCCTACTCGACTGGGCTCTCGCACCGCTGTTCGCTCTCGTCTCGCCCTTAGTGCTGGCGTTTGATAGCGAAAGCGTTCATTGCACGATTAAAACTGGTACATTACACCATAATATACATTTTGACCCAGTCGTGCAACTTTTTACTGGAAAAGAAAATTTAAAAGTACAGAAAAAAATATATGAAGCTTTGGTGTGTCTAATTATAAAACCACTAAATGTATTCTGGTTGTCCTGCTACTGTTAGCAATAAAAAAGGACAATGCTTGGCCGACTGTTTTACAACTGAACTTTTGGTACTTTATGTGTTTACGTGGATCATATCTGGTGCTACCTGGAGATGTTAGGCAAAAGGTTTTGGTTGACATAGTATTTTCATCTGAAACGGGAAACGGCTCGTATCACTTTGTGTCAATATTTTAGGAGTTAACAAAACACTACAGCATGCGAACCCCTGTTGGTGCCTATTTAAATTTACATACGCATAATTATATAAATTTCATATACATTTAATATGCATATTTTGATGGAGCCCAGTATGAATTTATAATTATGGCAAGTATTATATTAATAACTGTCGGGATAGATTTTGGGATATCTTGTGTTACGAAATATTAATTTCCTGCCTATATTGTTCGGTATTCATTGGCCCTTATGAAGCTGTGTTAAAGATATATTACATATTGTCGAGTATTATTACAAATAAAGTTCATCACCTTGAAGCGAATTTTCCAATTGGTGTAATAAAATGAATGAATTTGTCACGAGGTGACGAATAAGAAGTGGTGAATTGAATTCACCATTTCTTATCATGCTCGTGAATGTCGTAAAAGATGACTATGGGGTAGATATATCTACGAGTAGGTACCATCGATGCGACAAAAGGAAAACTCAAAATAAAACTCTATACCAGTATTTTTGACCACCATGGTATAGTAGGTCTATTTATATATTATTATGGAGGAGGCTCGAACCCAGCAGAGGCATATAAATAACCTGAGATAATAATGATAATTTTCTTAAATTTTAAATTAAAATATTCTACTGTTCTACTATAGTTAATTTCATTCTACTACTGTTTGCTTGGGACCTATAAAACTATGAAAAATAAATACTTTGACGATATATTTGTCCTTAAAAATGTTTTGTATTTCCAGGACCTATATTCGCTATGAGCAATTATGGACTTCCGGTACCAATCACCATTTGTTAAAACAATGCAGTGCTCCTTTCATCAATCTATTTCCAGTATATTCGTAAATACGCATTGGTATTAGCCTATCAATAACGTGCAATACATATGGTCCCATTAGTTCGATTAAAGGAGAGAGTATGCTTATCGAGGATTATGGGCCTCTATACTATTCTGATCTAATCCTGGACGGTCAATCGGGGCAGTGAAAGCATAGTCTTTCAACTTTTCTTAGATCTTTTAACCTTTCAAATTTCTAATACTAAAAGCCACATAATTAACCATATAATACTTAAAAGACACGTGTATTACTTATAAGATTGGCAAAGATTAAAATTAATGTGTCAGATGTATTTTCGCAGATTATTTGAGGTGTAAATAACTTAATTTCTATCCCAGATAACAATTTATCTGTGTGCAGAGTGTAAAATTTGTAAGTAACGACATTTCAGCGGGAAACATTAAATGATTACGAAAAGTAATCCCCATCTCAGTATAGGCGGCAGGGTTGGAAAAAAACATGTTTTTTTTAAAAAGAACAAAACATCATGTTTAATTGGAAAAACAAAAAAACAACATGTTTTTTATTAATGCTTCATTGCTGTTTTAATTGCCTTGTTTTAAACATGTTTTAATCACGTTTTAAACATGTTTTAAACACGTACATACCTACGTAAAAATTAAAAAAATAATAATAGTTAAAAATCAAAAAGTACAAGCCGGGAAATCCCCGCGTTTTATGAATATTCACCGCATTACCGCTTGTCAGTCAAGGTAATCCCAGCTAGTTATATCGATATATAAAAAACATGCCATAAAATGAGTTTCTTAATTTTTTCTAACTAAAAGTATAATGTGTTTTTTATGTGTTTCAAACATGTTTAAAACAAATTGTTTTTAATTATGTTTTAAACGTGATATGTATTTTTATATTGTTTTAATCAGTGTTTTAAACATATGTTTAAAACAAATGTTTTAAACATTGCCAACCCTGATAGGCGGCGATAAAATTATTTCATAGCTTTGTATAACAACGTTTTACGCGATAAACTTTGTTTTGAGATTTTTTTTTTCATCTGCAATATGTCATTTTTATAAACTTCTATACTACTTACCTTGTTCATGTGCGTTTATTTAAAACAACTGAATTTTAAACCAGGTATGTCGAATCAAACAACCGTTTGTACTGTTTTTTTTTTCTCTTTTATATAAGAGACCACCACCTACTAAGGCATAATTTCTGTGTCGCGGGCGACTTTACAATAATATTTTTATAAAATATATCCAGACTGCATTTCGGCTCATATACGTCCCACTGTTGGGTTCGAGTCTCCTTCACAATAGAAGGGTAATTGACCTTACTATACCATGCTAGTCAGACAGGTTGGTATTGGGTTCCATTTCGAGTTTTCCTTCTCTTGTATCTTTTATCCCTTAGTCGTCTATTACAACATCCACGGGTAAGATAGGGTGAATTATTATAATAGGGTGAATATTTGATAGTGGTGAATTATATTCTTACTCCGTCACCACATGGAAAGCCCCAGACTTAGAACGCTTATTTGTGTATCGCACAGAAAATATCTTCGGTGGCAACGCATACTAAACACAGAGCGTGATAAATCAATACATAGCCCATAATACCACCTATGCAGTTAGCTTCAAGAACATTAACTTTAGATATACACAATAAACAATATCCTGGGTGTACCCACAAGATGGGGTAAGGAAATGGTCATTAAAACTTTTTCTGTGCTCGATATAGGTCGTATGGTATATAAGCATGATGATGAAATTTAAAGTTAAAAATTATTTAAAATAGTTTTTGTTTAACTGCTGGCGTCATGTCCTTCTTTAAACGAGATTTAAGATAAGCACAGGCGCTTTCTTCACGGTAAGCAGTGGTCTAGTTGTGTCCTTGGCATTATTCCTAAAGTTCATGAGCAGCAACATTACTTATTATTAGGTGTGCTGCTTACAAGTTTGCCACAGGCAATAAAGAATCTACGGGACAGGAATTAGTAGTGGCTATTGGATTGTAAGTCTATCACTAAACCGATAATTGTGTAAAAGTTAAATGGCTGTGGGCTTATATGGATGGCACATTAATCCATAATTATATAACTTCGTCGTTTTGTCTTAGCATATCTATTTCTTTCTCATTCGTGTGAGGAACATAACATCTTTGAGTTTCCCCAAGAGAATAACTTTTAGCCGTAGGTAAAAGGAGGCAACCTGTACTTATCTATTAAGCACTTTTCCAAATTTTGTCATGGAGCGTGCAAAAAACTTAATAATACTATTGTCCGACACAAAACGCGACGGTTACAGGTTTAATACTTATGTCTCTAAAACAACTTTATGAATCGATGTGATAAAAATACTTTCAGGACCTTCGCACTTTAATCCGTAATCCATTTTCAATTAGGTTAAGTCGTGTTACGTAACATTAAACTCCTTAGTCATTTGTAACATTGCGCCTGGATTAATGCGTGTTTGCGTAGCTTTGTGAAATCCCTTAGATTCTGAAATGTTATCAGTTGCAGGATTTCTACTCTGGGTCGTATCTTACTTCAATCGAGACAAATGATAAAACTTTATGTAGACGATACACTTTGCTTTATTCTTAATTGAATTGAATAATCTATCAATTTCCAAAATAAAAATAGAATAATTATTATGCATAACAAAAATAGTTTTGAATATACCTACTCACCTTACGTTTATAAAAACAGAAATATTATAAACTAAGTATTGTTATAAGTGGTGTAGTTGTTCTAATAGGATAAGCATGTAACATTAATTTAGGTACTGTTATTTTATTTTCGACACAAATGTAAATTTGTTATGAAATAAATGTCTTACGTCTTAATATCGAGTTAATTGGCAGAAAACAATGTAATGTCCATGAGGTGACGGAGTAAGAATACCATTCACCACCCCCTCTCTTGCCCGTGGGTGTCGTAAAATACAACTAAGGGATATAATACGCATATCAGATAGAGAAAAGCAAAACTCGAAACAAAACCCTACCAGCACATCTTCCGTGGAGCCGACCACTGACGGCAAGTCACCCTGCTCCAATGGTCGGCCCAACGACGAGTGCGACGTGGGTACGGGTGGGTTATGGGCCCGCGCGCCGTCCTTTCGTCGCCCCGGACGGAATGGACGGCGTGTGCGCTTACCATAGCCCACCCATAAAAAAAATACCAGCACATCTGACCAGCATGGTATAGTAGGTCAATTTCTCTCCCATAGTGGAGGAGGCCTGAGCCCAACAGTGGGACTTATATAGCCTGAGATGATGATGAATGTAATAAATCAGTCTTATATTAAAATGGGACATGAGCAATAAGTTAGAACAGCTTAAGAATACATAACATCACTGCAAAAAAGAGAAATCCCTATACCAACACGTTAATTATGTGTTATTAGTAGGTAAGTCAATTTCTCTTCCATAGTGGACGAAGTTCGAAATCAATAGTGGGTAGTATATGAGCTGAAATTGCATTACTTATTTAATTCTATATAATCACTTTTGGCGTTCGTGCTTTATACTGATGGATACTTTCAACCATATTCATATCTTATTAAATTTAGTACTGCACCATATTGAATCGTTTTTTAATTTATACGCCTATGTTCTAATGTTTCATTAATTTCCACTTATGAATATCATGAGAACATTAAAATTATGTATTCATTGCCTAGTGAAGATGGCTTTGTAATCGTTAGTAATTTATTCTCATTTAACTATTTTATTCCGTGATATATAAAATCTGCGCTGACCTAAGTTACAAGGTGGTTTAAACGATTTCCAGTAAATATAAATTCAAGTCCCACGTATGTTAAACACTTTTCGTTATTTTATAAGTCTATAGAAAGTTATAAATTATATCTGCATGCCTCTATTCATTATGTTAATTTGAAAAAGCTGTATCATGTTACCTCTGTATTAATACGTCTTAAGTACCTCTTTAGCCTTAAGATTTCTTACAGCGTTCAAGACGGCTGTAATGTTGGTAAAAGTTATCACGTGCTTTTTGTATCATTGAAAAGCTATCTTCACAGCTATCAAGTGCTTCACAGTAACACACACATACCTTAATCAACTAGAAAAAAGGTAATAATTATTTTTAAAAAAGTCTATTAAATCACTGTTAATAACACAATTTTTTTAAATAAAACAATTTAAATTGACTTATTTATTTCACAGTAGGAGTAGCGGACATATATGCAGATGTGTGTACACACGAGAATTTTATCCTCCTACTCTGAAAGTAAAATAGAAAGAATTTATAAGACAATCATTTGTCAATCTTAAACTTATTTCGCTTTACGATAATTAATATAAAGGACTTTATATTAATCCGCTCGCGACCATGAACGCTGAAAAGTATTAGAAACGTCGGGAAATTAAAAATCAAATACGAACACAATAAAATCCGTTCCAGTTTGCCAGTTCAGTTCTAATTCTATTTAAAATAGAGGACTTTTTCAAATGTAGGGTAAAACCGGGATAGATGCCCCACTTTTTGAAAAAGCTTCCTAATTTTAAAAATATTAATTTTATATGAATAATTTCTATGCGTGTATATAGCTTAATCATTTGTTTTGAAATGTTATTTGCTTTTTCTGACCTATCAATTATAGATTTTTCAAAATGTAGCTTTTTGTGGAACCCTTTTTTTGAGGATTGATGCCTACTGGTATGGATAGTTGCCCTACCATGGAAATAATGAGGAGGATAGGTGCCTGCAGTGCGGGATATATGCCCTTCATGTGTAAAACAGCAATTTGCTCTAAGAAATATGGTTCTAATTTCGAAAAATATTATGCAAATCTTTTCTTATATCTTTTAATTGTTAGCATTATAACATAATACTAATATGACACAAATAAGCATAATGAAATTTCGTTTTATTTCAACATAATTAAAATTCGTTTATTCCCACACTCTTTTATCCATTTCACTAAAGCTGACTGTAGTTGTTCTGTAGTTCAAGAGCATACTCGAGCTCGCACTCCTTTTTTGTGGGCTATGGTAAGCACACACGCCACCCATACTGTCCCGGGCGACGAAAGGACGCCGCGCGGACCCATAACCCACCTCTAGCCACGCCATTACGCCGTCCATCAGTGCCGAGTTCCTTGTCCTCAGTGGTCAGCCCGACGAAATACTCTTTCCGGTATCGTCACCTCTCGACGTCCTTGACACGCAACATCGATCGCCGTCGCGCGGTCAGCCTCTCTGCGGGTGATGGCTTAAAATCCCCAATCTGGTCACCTGCGACCTTCACTAGGGCGGCATCAGGCGCAGGTATACGCGCCTGCGCCGCCCGAGTTGCCGGCGTCGGGCCGTGTCATCGTGAAGACATTCTTCCCGCGCGCACCCCGCCGCTTCCTTCTTCGAAATGACGACCTCACAGAAGGTGGCGACCGCATCAGCTTACACTCCTTCCTTTCTTTTGTATTTACGTGACATAGTTATGCTACAATCAGTGAAAAGTTCAATTATCATCATCATCACCATCGTTTCAGCCTATGGCCGTCCACTGCTGGACATATGCCTCCCCCATGTTACGCCACGAGGTGCGGTCCAGTGCCATCTTCATCCAACGACGTCCAGCAACTTTCACCAGGTCGTCGGTGGACCTCGTGGGGGGCGTCGAGGTCGCCACTCGAGAACCTTTCTTCCTTTCAGCGTGGTAATTCTTCGTGTTATGTCGGCTACACCCGTTCTTCTGCGGATTTCTATATTCTGGATTATATCTCTTGTTATGAGACCTACATTTAGGGTCCACGTTTCCGTGCTGTAAGTCATCACTGGTAACACACACTGGTCGTAGACTGTGTTTTCACATACTGAGGTATGTTGGACGAGAAGACCCTCTTAAGTTTCCTGAACGCTGCCTAACCAAGTTGGATTCGTCGGCTGATCTCTTTCTTGAAATTAGATCTACCTAACTGGACTGTTTGTCCTAGGTAAATGTAATGATCGAAAACTTCGAGAATAGCATTGCCAACTAGGACCGGTACAGGAATGACATGGGCATTGGACAAGACTTTCGTCTTGTCCAGTTCAATTATGCATAAACGAAAATACATACACTGACCCCATATATGGGTATATATATATAGTGTATGGAGGTATAGATGCCCCTAAGGGCATCTATATCTCGAAAAATCAGGGCAACTATCCTTTTTGATAGGGATCGGTGACTAAGTATTTTTTTAATAAATTAAAAATAAAATAGCATCTATTTACATCTAGATGCACACTTAATGAATGAGTATATTGACGTAATAAAAAATATATTAGAATTTATTACTACCTACTTATAAAGTTATACAACGATAAAATACTATTCTTCAAAGTTTTGACGTGTTTTTGGAGTTCGTCATTTACAAGATATTGTATTATGCCGTCACTACACAAGGAATATATGGTATGTTTAACAGACTTCAAAAAAGGAAGTTGTTCTCAATTCGAATGATTTTTTTTTATGTTTGTTACCTCAGAACTTTCCACGGGATGAAACGATGCTGATGATTCTTTGTTTATTTTAAAGCTGGTGTCTCCCGTGTGGACCCATTTCAATTTCCAGTTCCAATTTCTAACTCCAGTTCTGAAAATGCTATCTATAAGAAAACGGTTGAAGTCAGTTTTCTTTTTGTTAATGTATAAACAATTAAAATATAACTCTCTCCTTCTAAATAGTCTGATTTCACAGCAATATGTTTACTTCAGACACTGTTAATGTACATTACATGCTTTAATTCATATAGAGGTATGATTAAAGCTATTTCGTTATACGTACATTCATTCCGGTCCTCGTGTTTATAAATTGACGTGCTTCTAAATTCCTTATCTCTGAAATTGAATTAAGGAAGGCAGCATTTTTTTAATGATTTCAAATTTCTACTTTTATTATTGCCTTCTACCAACATCATCATTGCAGCTTTACGTCTCACTGCTAGGCTTGAACCTCCTCCATGTTGAGAAAAAATTACCGATTGCTGATTAAACGTCTTAGTAGTGTTTTATTTTGAGACGTCATTGCCCGTTGGGCAGTCCGGCTGGAGAGGCCTCGATACAGTGTCTGGACCGTGGAGGCCTTCCGGCCGGTGCTGATGCAGTGGCTTAAACGGTGGCACGGGGTGCTTTCCTTCCGACTTGTGCAAGTCTTGACGGGGCATGGATGCTTCGGCAAGTACCTGTACACGGTCGCTAGGAAGGAGGGTACACCGTCTTGCCACCACTGCGATTGCGACGAGGACACGGCGCAGCATACGCTCGAGGTCTGTGATGCTTGGGCAGAGCAGCGCCGTGAACTCGTCGCAATCATCGGTGCCGACCTGACGCTGATGACTATCGCCAGGGCGATGGTCGGCAGCGTCAGGAACTGGGACGCGGTCGCAGCCTTCTGCGAGGCAGTGATCTCGCGGAAAGAGGCAGCGGATCGCCTGCGCGAGGAGCGCAGCCTCGATGGGGCGATCCGCCACCGGCGACTGAGGCGGCGTAGGCGCGAGTACTTGCGCCTCATGCCGCCCTAGCCGAGGCCGTGGGTGACGTGACTGGGGAATGAGTCCGTCATCCGCCGAGAGGCCGACCGCGTGAGGAAAGACCGACGTTCTCCCCGAGGGGTGGACGTCGGTCGATTGGAGGGTACCCCAAATAGGGGGTAAGCCGTCGGGCCGACCACTGATGACAAGTAACCCTGCTCCGGTGGTCGGCCCAATGACGAAGGCGACGTACATCGTGGGTGGGTTACGGGTGTGCGTGCTTATGCCCCTCTGTCGCCCCGGACGGAGTGCTGCGAGGAGCGCGCAGCCCGCAACCCACCCCCCAAAAAAAAAACTAGTGTTTTATTTCGAGTTAATCGAATAAATAAAATAAATGTAATTTGCAATAATTTGTATTGCCTCATATGTGACTGATAAATAATGAATGTGTTAACAGCCCTTCTCGTACAAATCCACCTGCTATGCATAGCCTGGCCTTGGGAACGCCTATGTGCACAGTTGTCGTTTTAAATAGGCACACACATATTAACCTACGCATACTAGGTGTATTAAGATACATCTATTAAGATCTATGAATATTATGTTGCATTGGAGTGTTTGAATTGAATCTATATGTTTTTAATTTCTCCGCGGTATAAAGATTTATTCCTGAGTGTAAAAAATGTAAATCACTAAAGTTGTTCTGCGCGGTATCGAATGTAATATCTCTCATCTTAATTAAGATATCATCATCATCATTTCGGCTTATATACATCCCACTGTTGGGCTCGAGTCTCCTCTACAGTAGGAAGGAAATTGACCTACTATACTACGCTGGCTAGACGTGTTGGTATAGTGTTTGGTTTCGAGTTTTCCTTCTCTTACATAGATGTTATACGTATATATTATCCTTTAGATAAAAAGTCATTAATTTATTCAGAGAAATTTTCATAATTATGAAGTTAAATACACCTAAAAAATAATATATCCATCGCAATTAACCACGTATGCGTAAAACAATGTCGCTGTAATCAAATTTTGTTTGTTACACCCAAATTCATTCCATTCCTTTGTTATTATAACAAATTTATTTCGTTTTATATGACAGCAAATAAATAATTCTCAAGTAAAATTTCATCAATTGCCACGGAATAAATTTGGCGGGGTTAAACGAAAAGTTAAACGCTTCAAATGGTAATTAAAAAAGCATTTTGTTTTTATTATCTCTTTGAAATTTGTTAAACACCATCTATAAAAATGTGAATTATGCTGTCTTAAAAACTTAACAGTTTTGCTACATAAAAAAAAGAGTTCGTAACTATTGAGTGGATTTTCATTAAATGTTGCGTGGTTATATCTTAAGAGTTAAGTAAATATGCTTTTCTTATATTTTTCTTGTAAAAACTAGCCGTACCAGCTATTTCACTGACGTGGATTACGTACATATTTATTTTACTTCAACGCTCAGTATGTCCCAAAGTATTAGTAATAATAATAAAATGATTAATACTGCAATACATCAATCAAAATATTAGCCCGATTTACTAAGCTACCACTATAATGCTGCAACTAGTGTTATATATATATATATACCCTGCTTCGATAAGCAATATTTTGTCAAAACAAGATTTCTTGAGATTGACTGAAATGAGGCTGAATGATAGGCTGAGATTGGTCCAAAAAATACATTATGAAATTTTCCGTAGGTATATAGTAACATACATCAAACATAGCGTTAGTTTTAAATTGTAAACTATTGTTTACATAACATAAAAATCTAATAACAGATCGTAGGTATATAATTTACTTATTAATTCAACAATGCTATCATATTCTGTAACAAAATAAATATATGTAATTGTAACTGACATAAACTATATACGTATTAATTACTCGATGGCTCCAATAAACACTCGTAATTGCAGGCGACATTATAATTCATCTATAATTTACAGGTTATATTATCAATATACGAAGCATGAGTAGAGCGTATTATTTTATTAATACATGTCAATTTTGCTATAAATAGAAATTGTACTTAAAGAGCACGGTATAATAAGATGTTCATTGAATCTAGGCGTCAGTCGGTCGAGCCTGTCAATTTCCCACGGTATTAGAAATGTAATCATTACGTTGTTCTTGGTGCTTTCCATTTCTTATAGCGCAAATTAAGTTTTCGTATTTAATATGGTACGTTTATAACTTATTTTAATTATGATTATAAGGCCTTTAATAAAATAAGCAGATAGTTTAATATAATAGAATTTTTTATTTCATCTTAGCCGTCGTCAGCGGCTTAGTTTACCACGAATTAAACAAATAATTGTTAGCTCAGTTCCTAGAATAGAAAAATGTATAAATAAAAAAATAATAAAGAACTCTGAATTTCAGTGTTATTAAAAATCTTAAATGGAAAATATTTTCGTAGAAGAAAACCAGAGTCAATTCACAATTTTATAGCTTTTATTTTTTTTTTGCTCGGCTTCAATTTTTTTGAAACAAATAGTTGTTATTACTATTTGTAACATCAGCTAACCTGTCCATGAGAGTGGCGCTAAAATCAGTCCAGCCATTTTAGAAATTCTGAACAAGTTTCGGAACTATTTTAAATGCAAATTCCGAGTTCTTCTTCTATAATAAAAGTAGTTTAAGTCAACCAGTGAAAATCCTGTCAAAATCAGTCCAACTGATTCAGGGACTTTTCATAATTGTATAGGATTTTTACTGTTTTTCACAAGAACCAAATTCTTATTCTGAAATAAATATACTCTAAATTACTCGCTGTACGATCAGCTACCTGCTAGTTAAAAGTCAGTTCAGCCGTTTCAAAGATTAATCGAAACAAACACTTTAAAACTAGTGGTGGTGTTAATCTATAATTAATTGTTATACTCGTTTTAAGGAGTCCGTACCCGAAGGGTAAAAAAGGAACCCTATTAATAAGACTGCACTGTCTGTCCGTCCGTCTGTCGGTCACCAGGCTGTATCTCAAGAACCGCGATAGCTAGACAGTTGAAATTTTTACAAATTATGTATTTTTGTTGCCGCTATAACAACAAATACTAAAAATAAAATAAATATTTAACGCCCCCCTTACAACAAAGGCAATTTTTTTGGCCTTTTTTATAGATACGTACCTTCGTGCGCGACTCCGGCTCGCACTTAGCAGGTTTTTGTTCATTTAAGCTTTCAATTGTATAATTATGTCATCTGTTTTGACATATTGCAAAAAGTTTCGGCAATGACTTTTATGACCGGCCGCCTGCCTGACGTCAACCCTCCTTGGGAATGTAATCGTTGACCCAAATGGTACCAGATGGAGTTGGTCCGGGTCAATCTAGGACTCTTAGTCGTCTTTTACGACACCCACGAGCAAAGCAAGGGTTGGTAGTATTCGAGGCCGCTACCACACAGCAATAATAAATAAAAAAATAAATAAAATAAAATTGTACTTTCATATCTATATACAAGCTATGGTATGGTCATACCCCGCCCGATTCATAAGGCGCGGCGTGATGAAAGAAATGGCGAGCAACCCAAATCTGTCGTACAGTTACCTAGTGAATTGTAAATAAATATTTACTCCGTCACCACACGGCAGAATTAAAATAAACATAAAGGCTTTATTTCGTAAAGGATTTATTTTATATGCATACAATTATCTCTCTACATGGTTTTTTATCTGTTAATTTTCATCGTCGGTTCTTAAATAAAACATTTCTTATTCGAGACTGCCGACAGTTAGAGAAAATTCATTTATATTGTTCAAATATTACACAATTTATTTCTGTATCAAAATTTATTCTATTATTATTTGTATTTTATTATAGCGCCCTTTAAATTATATCAAAGCTAATTTAACTATTCCGTCCTATTATTAACGGAATGCTCGTTGAATCTATTAACATAGCACCCCTAAATTTTCCGTGAGAGTCAAAAATCAGCTAGAGGCATTAAGAAAATACATATCGCCACGCTTGGTTGATGCTATCATCGGCATTACGCCATTATCCTCATAATCCTATCTTGAGGAGGTGTATGACCAATATAAACGTGTGTTGCAGACGTATGATGATGACGACAGTAAACATCACGCCTAGTGTTCGTATTATAAAGTTCAGAGTGAAGTGCTAGTGTTCATTATCCTGGTGATCCTTCAATCGGTTATCTGACACCCACGAGAAAGTAGAGGGGTGGTGACATAATGAGTTCGCTCTAAATCGCCATTAAGAACACCGCTAGATATCTAAACGAACTGGACAAAATCATCATCATCTTAGCTCATATACATATATGTGCGGAGATGATGATGATGATGTGCCACTGCTGGGCTCGAGCCCCCTTCACAATTTGAGGGAAATTGACTTACTATATATACTATGCTGGTCAGAAGGTTGGTATAGGGTTTTCGAGTTTTACTTCTCTATATATTATTTGCATATCATATCCCTTACTCTTCTTTAACGACACCTATGGATAGGGAGAATTGTATTTTTGCTCGGTCAATACACGGAGAGACAATATATAGGGTAGTAGTAGGTATTGTGGTCCTAATTGGTAAACTTGAAACCACAGCAAAGATGAAACGCACGTAGTAATTACCTACACAAACCACAAAGACACAAGAAAATATAAACTGGGCGGTTCTAAGCCTTTTATTTCCTCGTAATGAGCAAGCAACGTTTACTAAGGGACAGCAGAGGCACCAAGTAATTAGCGATAGGACCCGACACCTGTCGACCTCTATCGTCTAATGAGTAAACCAACTCATTAACCGGATAACACTTACGGTTTAAAAATATTAAATAGTAGTAATTATTTTCTTCTTTATTCTTACGTAAAGTTAGTACTATGCTATACAATTAATCAGAATTTGCCAATCACAAATGATAGTTAATAAATCATTCTATTATTTTTATTTGATAATAATTTCATTTAATACTAGAAACCCGCCCTCGCTTCGCTTCGGTTTTAGTCGTTTTACCCGCGTAGTTCCCGTTCCCGTGGGAATACCGGGACAAAATATAGCTTAGTTTACGCTCTGATATTATAGCTTTCCATTGCTGAAAGAATTTTTGAAATCGGTCCAGCCGTTTTGAAGATTACCCGGAACAAACAGACAGACAGACAAAAAAAATATAAAGTGATTTTTAGGCATGTGTATAGTGCAAATGACCGTGTGAGCATGAAAAAAGCCTATTATTTTGACATTACAAACAGACACTCCAATTTTACTTATTGGTATAGATTTATAAATTTTTGTATATTTCTATATTTTTATAGATTCGAAATCTGAAAAACGGTTGCAACGATTTCCATGACATTTAATTTGCAGTAGGTAGGTTTCGGGAGCGATAAATCGATCTAGCTTACTTTAATTTTTTAGTTTATCTGTGTTTTTAGGCAAAAAATAAAAATAGAATATGAAAGTAAATCTTAAACACTGCCAACGAAAATTAAAATTGTTCATTTGGGTAATCGAGCAGTGCCTTAATGCAGTTCGATCCTTGGTTTTTCGCTACTTACATGTTTCTTTGTGTGTGTGAAAGATATTCTTCTTTTGTGAGAAAATCTATTTTAAATATATATATTTTACACAAAAAAGTCGTAAACTCGGTACTATTTGTAAAATCACGCAACTATTTTTTGGGGTTTTGCCTGAACAAAACTTAGTCATCAGCATCCTCAATATCTAAGTCCACATAAGTCCCACTCTTAGACTCGAGCCTCCTCCATAATGGGAGGGAATTTGATTTACTATACCGCGATAGTCAGACGTGTTGGCAAAGGGTTTCATAACGAGTTTTCCTTCTCTTACTTATCGCGTAATACATCCCTTAATCGTCTTTAACGACACCCATGGGCGAGAGAGGACGTTGTGAATTGTTTTCTTACCCCGCCACCACAGGCTAAATTTGTACACCTGTAAATATATTATCATCTCCTAGTCCAAAAAGTACAAGAGGTGGTCATAGGGACGCGTATGGATTGATAACGAAGATGCTATTTCATAACCTTACTTGGTTACCACACGGAAAAACTCACATTTATATAAAGTAAACATTATTTTTGAAAATGGTATAAAAGTGAAGGAAGATCTGGTTATACAATAATATAATAAGTATATATCGTAATTTAAATTTGTTTTTAGTGTTGAGACTAGGCTGTTTGCTGGTCACCTCTGGAGTATAGGATACTATTCTCTGGACTATACAATACGTATCTTTTTTTTTATTTCAAACGATATCTAACGAGCAAACACGATGGTAAGTGTTATGGACTTTTGTAAGGCCGCTGCCTATCGTGAAGAAAGTGAAGAGAGTGTAAATGCGTGCAGAGGTTCGGTGAAACTAAAGGCACCACCAAAACCTACCATACGCAAACACCCTCAGAAACTTGGGCTTCCAGCTCGTTCGCTCACCGAACGAAGCGCAGTAGCAAATTGCTACTACTCAGACGCCAATTTTCTGCAAGAGTGTGGTACTACCCCGAACAGACCGGCCCGCGGCTGTAGACAGACAACTGTCAACAGTGTGGTCCTACCACCAGCAAGTCGAGAAAATTTCCGTCCGTTCAGGTATTTCTATCATACCTACAACTGCAATCAATCTTAAGGCTCACATATAGGCCCCATTACGTTCACCCGTATCCATGGTGCAGTATTTATCGTAGTTGCACAACCCCTTGTCTTATTGGCTGGTTGGTAAATTTGATAGAAGTGGATTCTTGAATATTTTTTTAAAACTCCTCCTTTTCTGACGTTCCAAGATAATTAAAAGCATTTTCCGGGACTGCCTCAGGTTTAAATATCGATGTCATCTATATAGACCATTACGAATCTTAGGTTGCAGGAGTTTCTCGAGGTTTATGCCGCTTGGGCAGAGCAGTGTCGTGAATTCCCGGCAGAAAATGGGACGCGGTCGCAGCCTTCTGCAAGGCAGTAGTCTCGCGGAATGAGGCGGCGAAGCGTGTGCGCGAGGAACGTCTCCTCGACGACGCGAACCGCCGCCGCCGACTGGAGCGACGCAGGCGCGATTACCTGCGCCTGATGCTACCCTAGCCGAAGCCGCTGGTGACTGGACCGGGGGGTTAGTGCGTCACCCGCCGAGAGGCCGACCGCGCGACGACGACTCCTCGACCGCGTTCCCCGGGAGAACGTCGGTCGAGGAGAGGGTACTCCTCAGGAGTATTCCGTCGGGCCGACCACTGACACAAGTCACCCTGCACCGGTGGTCGGCCCAACGGCGAAGGCGACGTGTCACGGGTGGGTTACGGGTATGCATGCTTACGCCTCTCTGTCACCCCGGACGGAGCCGGGCGACAGATGCGCCGACCATAGCCCACCCTCCAAAAACAAAAAGGTTGCAGGGGTTACAATGGTCGCTATATGTGAAATTAAATTTTAGTACAAACAGAGACACGCCCTAAAATGTTTTAAGGGAAAATAGGTTTGCCTATAAATTAAGAGCAAGGCCAGATCTAACTTATGTTCAAGGGTAATGGTGGCTGATATCCAATCTACATCTCGTGGGAATACTAAAGGTGAAATTGTAAAACAAAAAAGCTTTGTTTATACTACGTCCAGAGCGATTTACGAGCCTCATAATTTACCAGCTCGGCCTGCCAACATTCTAAATTATTTTGAGTTTTTGCTAATATTGTTTTACCTGGCAGCTGTTATGACGTCTTATTTTTGTAAATACCATTTTAATAACAGTTCGTATTTCACTTACAATCGGGCGACTGAAAGATAAAAGACGCATATAACAACTATGCAAGGGAAGGAAAACTCGAAACAAAACCCTATACCAACCTGTCTAACCAGCATAGTATAGTAAGGTCAATTACCCTCCTATTGTAGAGGAGGGTCCAACCTAGTAGTGGAACGTAAATGAGCCAAGATGATGATGATGACATAATTTCACTTTCATTTATTTTAATACTAGCAATGCCCGCAGACTGTACGCTGACCAACACGCTCTCGACTCGACTTTCGAATGTAGCTTTGAATAGTATCATTTTCACCAATTCTTCCATTAATTGCAATTGTTTTTTCTGTGTCGTTGTCAAAGACAATGTTTTATGCGAAATTTCGAATCGAGCGATTCTGTATCTAAGACTTAATCCAACAAACACAATCACATCAAATTTCTATAGTCCATAAAATATAGCTTGATCTCTGTGACAGATGTCAACGAAACCGACCAAGTAAGTTTGAACGAGCGACATGTTTGACAATTTTATTTTGTATCATGTATATTTTCATTCTTTACATGCCAGTTTTATTGCAACTGAAGTGCAATGTATTATAAACATAACAATATTAAAATTAATGGTATCGTAAGTTCTGAAATACTAGGTATTTACATATATGTATAAACATTTTATAGAAAAGTTACGCTTACGCACGTACAAGGTCATACTGGACTGAAAATAAAAAAGAAATGGGGCAGTCGATATACGTAAATCGATAACCGATCTTTATTAAATTATTCATAAAAGAAATAAACCCAATACTGTGTAATACCTATCTTTTAACATTCTTTTACAATTACAAAAGATAGTTTCATTATGTTCATTATGTTTTCATAATTCAAAAGCATTTTTTTCTGTTATAAGATCCTCTGACGACTATAAACTATTTCAAAATGACCTGCACACGTTTTATAATTATTGCATAGATAATAATCTTAAATTAAACATTGATAAATGTCATACAATTACATTCTCTCGTAAAAAATATCCAATAAATTACTTATATAATTTTAAGAATACTTATATAAAAAGGGTAACCGAGGTGAGGGATCTGGGGGTACTCCTAGATGATACTCTTTCCTTTGTTCCTCATATCAATAGAATAACTGAACGTGCGTACAAGATGTTGGGCTTCGTCTTTAGACAATGCAAAGACTTCAAAAATATAAATACTTATTTAGTATTATACAATTCATTAATAAGAACTCATCTGGAATTTGCATCAATCATATGGAACCCTATTTATGCGAAGTATAAGAATCAAATTGAGGAAATCGAGAATAAATTTGCACGTAGCCTTAGATATAGGTTTAATAATAGCTCAACTCAACTGTTATCCTTGCAGCAACGGCGTGAGCATAGGGACCAGATATTTTTATATAAAATTGTGCACAGTATCGTTGACTCTCCGTATCTTCTTGGCCAGATAGATTTCAGATGCCCAAGACTTACGGCTCGCTCTAATTCATTATTCTCAGTACCTACATGTAAAACTAATCTATACTAATATTATAAAGCTGAAGAGTTTGTTTGTTTGATTGTTTGTTTGTTTGTTTGAACGCGCTAATCTCAGGAACCGCTAGTCCGATTTGAAAAATTCTTTCAGCATTGGAGCCACCATTTATCGAGGAAGGCTATAGGCTATATTATATTTTCAAAAAAATTAGGGATCCGTACTAAAAGTCCAATAATGTAATCCAAGGTGTAAAAAAATGACCCGAAAAAATCCTTACATCGCGTCTGCTGCGAAAACTATTAATTACAGAACAAAATAATGTACTACAACTTTATAGAACATATAATTGCCTACAAAAAATATCTCGACATCATATGTCTAACTATTGTAGTTATCTCACAATAAGTGTTTTTATTTATTTTTTTAAATAATTAGAATGCCTTCGCTTTAAAATCTCTTTATTTTGTTTCTTCGTATTAATCCTCATCAAAATAAATTACTTCATATTCAAGATGGATTCAATACCTTTCTAAAACTTTTTGAATTATTAAATTCGGACATTTCATTCAAAAGATATCGCGATATTAAAAATGTAAGTATTAGTGATGTAGCCATGTAATTATTGAGTACTAACTGACCAAGCGAACTTCGTACCGCCTTTTCTTCTTAATTATTTTGTTTTAGTATTTATCAGTTTAGTTTTAGTATTGTCCGTGCGGTGATGGAGTAAGAATACAATTCAACACCCGTGTGTGTCATAAAAGACGACTAAGTGATATAGTATGCATATAATATCTATGCAAGAGAAGGAAACCTCGGCACAAAACTCTATACCAACACGTCTGACCAGCGTGGTATATTAGGTCGATTTCCCTCCCATAATGGAGGAGGCCCGAGCCCAACAGTGGGACGTGTATGGTTTGAGACTATGATGATGATTTATTAGCCTCCTACAAATGGCGTAAAGTTGCAGATTAAGGCAATATAACACTTACCGTAAATTCAATCCAGTTAAATTATCAATAATACCATTATATCGACATGTTTGTGGCCGAGGCCGGCGACCGTCCCGCCTTCGGCACCAGCCTCTCCTCCTTCCAACATCCAGGGAACTGGCCAAACGCTATTCAAGCGTCCAGCAAAGTAATGATTTGGGGGGCTTTCCACGGTGGGTTAAGGTCCTCGACAACCCTGATGGGGAGGTCGGGGAGGTAAATTTCGGCGAGGGGAGGACGGCGTAGCTTACTCAGCACTACGATACAGACGACCCCAGCGGTCACATTCATGACTGTCCAAAATTTTCTACTGATTGATCTGAAGAAAAAGTGAAATCTCTTCTTAGTGCCGTTCAATAAGGACGACCACAGGGGTCACGTTCGACACTCTCCAGCCTCTTTTGATGGGTGCTGGCGCTGGTCTTTAAGCACCTGGTACCTTGACTGTACAACGCTTGAATAGCATATGGCCAGTTCCGTGGATGTTGAAAGAAGTGGAGGCTGGTGATCCTGCTAAAGCTGAGGCGGTCTCCGGACTTGGCCTCAAACGTATCAATATAATGGAATTATTGATAATCCAACTGAATTCAATTTACGGCAAGTGTTATATTTCCTTAATCTGCAACTTTACGCCATTTGTAGGAGGCTGATAAATCATCATCATAGTCTCAACTCATACACGTCCCACTGTTGGGCTCGGGCCTCCTCAACTATGAGAGGAAAATTGACCTACTATACCACGCTGGTCAGACGTGTTGGTATAGGGTTTTGTTCCGAGTTTTCCTTCTCTTGCATAGATATTATATGCATACTATATCGCTTAGTCGTCTTTTACGACACACACGGGTGGTGAACTGTATTCTTACTTCGTCACCGCACGGATAATACCACGCTGGTCAGACGTGTCAATATAGGGTTTTGTTTCAAATTTTCTTTCTCTTGCATAGATATTATATGCATATTATATCCCTTATAGTCCATAAATATAGCTTGATCTCTGTGACAGATGTCAACGAAACCAACGGAATAAGTTTGAACGAGCGCCATGTTTACAATTTCATTTTGTATCAAATATATTTCCATTCTTTTCGTGCCAGTTTTATTGCAACTGAATTGCAATATATTATAAATATAAAAATATTAATATTCATGCCTAAAATGTACCTCGTAAGTGCTGAAATAACTAGTAAACATTTTATACATAAATGACGCTTACGCACGTACAAAATCATACTGGACTGAAAATAAAAAAGAGATGGGACAGTCGATATACGTAAATCGATAACCGATCCCTATTAAATTATTCATAAAAGAAATAAACCCAATACAGTACCTACATAAGACTTTCAACATATTTTTTACCATTAAAATACAATTACACTATAAAATACATAAATTGAATTAATTATACATTAAAAAACTACTTTTTGTCTCAAAGTAATTGGTAATATTTTGTACGCATTATTATCAATAGACATATTTATTTATAAAACAGTCGTAATTGATCGACTGATCTAACGACTGGCGCTATTTCGCTAAAAATAATAAATGTTCTAGCAGGAACGTTCCAGTGATGACGATAATAGTGACCTAGACCTTGATTGTCTTGACCTTTTGAATAATTAAAACAGTCAAAAAACAGTTTTGTTTGAAATAAATTCAGAAAGATTTTCATTGATTGTATTTCAACTATAATATAAAATCACAATTTTAAAAATAAAGAGTTTTATCGATATCAAACTACGGACTTCATCGTAAGCGTGACAGCACTAGGGACAACTGTCACAGAGATCAAGCTATATTTTATGGACTATAGTTGTCTTTTACAACACTCTCAAGTGGTGAATTATATTCTAGCTATTTAATATACCGCCTTTTTTTATCGATTCCAAAACCTTTTTTAATCTAGATCTACATGTAATTATGCCAAAAATGCCTAACCGACGTGACGAACATCAAATGTTTGACAGGTAAGAACAGTTTGTATGGGAAAATAAAATTGTTGTTTTTAGTATTTTACTCGCAATTTTGCCATATTTTCTCATATGGCCGTATAAACCTTCCCTGGACTTCCACAAATAATTCAAGACCAAAATTGGTCAAATCGGTCCAGCCGTTCTCGAGTTTTAGCAAGACTAACGAACAGCAATTCATTTTTATAGATAGAATGCGCGCGCATGTATGAATGTGGCGGGCGGTCATGAGGGACGAGGGGGCGGTAGCCTCTACGGAATGCCTAAAAAAAGACCACAACTTCCTCGACAGTCTGCCACTGCAAAACGACTGCGACTTATGTGCAGCAATGAGAGAAGTTTTAAAATAAATAAATAAATCCTGAAAGTCACTATGCCCTCCAAAGTCACTATTCCACGCGGACGAAGTCGCGGGCACTGCTAGTTATTCATATAACCGATTCTTGGTAAGAGCTTGTAGAACTTATAATGCTAGCTATAGTGAAATTGTTATATTCCATAAGGAACTTCCTCAATATGTTTCATTAATAAAGAAGATAAGAACTGATGCTTAATTTATGACTATAATGTACTCTATAATATTAATAATATTTGGCTACTGTTTTTGTTCTTAATTCCATCCTCTATAATCTATAATTTTAGTTTCTATAGTTTTGCCAGTTATGATTTTTTTTTTATTTGTCTTCACATTGTGTTTTACATAAGTGGAAACTGTTTAGCTATTGTTACGTGCATTTGTTTTTACCTTACCTGTATTTTTAAAAGCTGTATGTTTTCCTTAATAAATAAATAAATTATAAAATACATAAATTGAATTCATTTGGCATTAAAAAACTACTTTTTGTCTCAGAGTAAATGATAATATTATGTACGCATTAGTGTCAATAAAATAAACATGCTTATTTACAAAACAGTTGCAATCGACCGTTTGATCTATCGACTGTCTCTATTATGGCAAAAATGGTAAATGTTCTCGCAGGAACGCTCCAGCAATGATGATAATAGTGACGTTGACTTTTATTGCAATCCTTTCGAATAATTAAAACAGTTTTTGTTTGATTTAAACTCAAAAAGATTCTCATTGACTATATTTCAATTATAATGGAAAAATCGCAATTATAAAAATAAAGAATTTTATCGATAAAAAAATATGAACTACACTGTAAGCGTGACAGCACTAGTGACAACTGTCACAGAGATCAAGCTATATTTTAAGGACTATAGTATCATTTAGTGTAGAAGATTTAAAAACGTATTTGTTCTTATAACACCTGCTGAGTTAACAAATTCACATGCAATTATCACTGATATGTTACGAATATTATTAATGTCTAGACAATTTCTTATTTTGTGTTATTTATTAAATTATTATAAAATTCGAGAGCACGAGGTCTAGTGTTCACAAAAAAAAATAAACATGCAAGTGGTGCATGTAATCGAATCCGCTGCCACCGATAGTGAAATGTATAATGCATTCTCTCAGTCATACGAACAGCACCTTTTTGTTTTTCTTTAATACAGAGATATAAAGTGGAATAATACCCAAGTTTTTAAGTCTGCTACTACGTAAATAAAATTATACTCAATATTTACAAAAAAAAAAAAAAACAAATATAAACACTTATCTAGGTAATAATATTTCATATTATATGACTTATTCATAGCCTTTTTGGACGCTGTCTCTGAATGAGAATATATTACGGATCACTTAACGCGTTTAGGTTTACAAATAACGTTCATTTATCATTTATGTCTAACGTAACAAAGAATATTCTGTACTTATATTTTCTGTGCAATAATAGGTGCTAGTATTAAAAATCCATCCCTCATCCATCTATCTATACATCTGCCAGAGTATTGGTGTCTTCTGTTGGACATGGGCACAGGGGGTACTGATATAGCCGAAGCCGCAGATGACGGAACCGGGGATTAGGTCGTCGAGGAGAGTGAAATCCCTCAGGGTATTCCGTCGGGCCAACCACGGAGGATAAAGAACTCCGTACCGGTGGGTGGCCCAACGACGAAGGCGACGTAGTACGGGTGGGTTATGGGGTCGCGCGCCGCCCCTCTGTCGCCCCGGATGGAGCCGGGCGGCGAGTACGTTGACCATAGCCCACCTCAAAAAATGGGTGATACTGATGTAATCAAAATGAGTCCACCGTTATAGACACTATGGGCATACAACCTTTATAGATACTATGGGCATACAACCTTTATAGACACTATGGGCATACAACCTTTATAGACTCGTGATGTTACACTTTCTCAGCAAATTGAGATCGATATGAGTATTGTAAAAGATGAGTGAAAGCTTTATATTGACCTAGGCCAACTCCATCATGTGCCGTCGAGTTAACAATTAGATTCCCAAGCAGGATTGACGTCAGGCAGGTGGTAATAAAACTGAATTAGTCTGTCACCTGCCGAGAGGGACGTCGGTCGACGGGAGGCTACTCTTCAATGGGTATTCCGTCGGGCCGACTACTGACGTCAAGTCACCCTGCTCCGGTGGTCGGCCCAACGACGAAGGCGACGTGTCACGGGTGGGTTACGGGTGTGCGTACTTACGCCCCTCTGTCGCCCCGGACGGAGTGGTGAAATGTGAAGGTGAAATATAATCTAGTAAAATAAATAAAAATTAATAGTACGTAATTCAGAATGCGCAGAGGTAAGTGGGTACTTTAGCTACGTTCCAAATCATGCACAGTTCTTTTGATCATGAGCAGGTTCATATGCTGATACACGTCAATTATTCGGATGGCTGTAATCACAAGTTTTTTTAAGGATCCACGCGAGGACATAGTCCGAGCTTTGTAGGCGGGCTGGCAATCGCACATGGTGTTGCGAATTCCAATACGTTTATAATATACTAGCAACCCGTCCTCGCTTCGTTTCAGTTTCAGTCGTTTTACACGCGTAGTGCCCGTTCTCGAAGTTCTCGAAGAAATACCGGGATTAAATATAGCTTATGTTACTCCATGATATTATAACTTTCCATTAGTGAAAGAATTTTTGAAATCGGTTCGGTGGTTTAAGTGAGAAAATGTAACAAACATACAAACAAACAAACTTACTTTCGCATTTATAATACTAGTAAGGAAGTAAGGATGTATATGCTTATATAGGATAAAACATCATACGATTAGCTTCATCAAAATACGCAATTTCATACCACATACCACAAGCTATATATTAATATTATTTTTTAAAAATTCAATCAACCCTTATCGTCTCTAAAAGTCTTTCAAAACTTTTATCATTCTATTTTTACTATCAGGCTAGGACTTCGTTAATTACTATGTAGTTTTTACATTAGTAAGCCAATAGAAATTTCCTTGTGGAGTAAGAATACAATTTATCATTTTCTGTCTTGCCCGTGGATGCCCTTAAAGACGACCAAGGGATATGCACGTAACAAATATGTAAAAGAGAACTCGAAATGAAACCCTATATATAGTGGTCGGCAAGTGAATGGGTATTCACTTGCCGACCACTGATGACAAGTCACATCTGCTTCGGTGGTCGGCCTAACAACGAGGTGACGTGGGTACGGGTGGGTTATGGGCCCGCGCGCCGTCCTTTCATCGTCCCGGACGGACAGGATCGCGCGTGCGCTTACCATAGCCCACCCATAAAAAAAAAATACCCATTCACTTGACCAACATGGTATAAGTCAATTACTCTCTTATTGTGGAGGTAGCTCGAACTCAGCAGAGGGGCGTATACGAACTGAGATGATGATCATAATGATGATGATGAAGTCAATACAAAATCGCGATAATATGGTGCTGCATACATCCGAGATTTGTATGGCCTAGGCACAGCAATGCCGTGAACATGTTGCAATCATTGGTGCTTACCTATCGCTGTCGGCCATGGTTAGAACGATAGTCTGCTACGATAGAATATCAAACCACGTTGTAGTCAACTATGCCCAGTTCTTTACTATATCAACTTCTTTTATAATCTAACGAATTTGGATATTCATTTCTGCCCATGTATGTTTCATTGTTGGGTGAGGGCCTCCTCCATAATAGGGGAAAGTGGTGGTCAAACGTGTTGGTATAGGGTTTTGTTTCGAGTTTTACTTCTCTTGCATATATATTATATGTATATTATAGGAATACATGTATTTAGGTATAGATGAAGTATAAACATATGAAGAAATATTCATATTTATTTATTACTAGCACCCCGCCCTCGTTTCGCTTCGGTTTCAGCCGCCTTAACCGCATAGTTTCCGTAGAAATACCAGGATAAAATATAGCCTATGTTACTTCCTGATATTAAAGCTTGCCATTGGTGAAATTTTTTTTTTTTTTTAAATCGATTCGATGGTTTAAGAGAAATAGTGTAACAAACAAACAAACTTACTTTCGCATTTATACTATTAGTAAGGATGATTTTAAACGAATAATTTACATGTCAGAAATTTTAGGAGCCATTTATTAGTATTTGATATATCCGTCTGGTGACGAAATAATTTTTTTTTTTTTTTTTTTTTTTATTGCCAACGGTGGCAAACGAGCAAGCAGCACACCTGATGGTAAGTGAAACTGCTGCACATGGACCATTGCAATACCAGGGGCACAGCCAGGCCGCTGCCTACCGTGAAGGAAATACTCTTCTTAAACCTCGTTTAAAGAAGGACATGTCATAGCGCTCGGGAAACACAGCAGCAGGTAGTTCATTCCAGAGCTTGCACGTACGTGGGAGAAATGATCGCTGGAAACGTACAGTTGAAGACCATAACGTTTCCAGGTGAAATGGATGAACCCTGCTGCGATGTCGAGTGGTACGTTGGTAGAATGGTGACGGTGGTACCAAGTCAAACAGTTCCTCGGAGCACTCCCCGTGAAAGAGTCGGTAGAGTACACAGAGTGACCCAAAGTCTCTCCGCCGCTCCAGCGACTCCAATCTGTCCGTAAGATTGGGATCCCCGACGATTCGAACAGCCCGTCTTTGCAGGGAGTCAAGTGGGTCTAGCTGATATTTGGGCGCACCTGCCCAGAGATGTGAGCAGTACTCCACATGAGGACGAACTTGTGCTTTGTATAGCACAAGACGCTGTCTTGGTGTGAAGTACCGCCTGGCTCTGTTCAGGACGCCCAACTTTTTGCTTGCCAATTTGGCTTTGTCCTCCAAATGACTCCCAAACTGGACTTTACTCGATATTTTGACGCCGAGAATCCCAATACTCTCAGAAATTGGAAGAGTTACTCCTTGGAACTGAGGCGCCATGACAAATGGGTCCTTCTTTGCAGTGAACGCGCAAACTTGTGTCTTTGTGGGGTTGAACTGGACTAGGTTCCGTTCACCCCATTCCGAGGCCCGCCCCAGAGAGCGCTCGACTTCAGACACAAGTTGAACCCTTCTTTCCTGAATACTCCGAGGGATATTCCGTTGCTCAGTGTACCGCTCATCACCCGTACTGTCATCCGCATAGCAACGCATACTCTCGATAGAGAGCATGTCATTGATATGCAGGATAAACAACGTCGGGGAGAGCACCGAGCCTTGTGGTACACCAGCATTAATGGTCATGGTATCGGAGCAGGAGCCATCTACGACGACTTTTATACTCCGACCATCCAAAAAGCTGGCAATCCAATTACAGAGTCCCTCGGGGATTCCGTATGATGGTAGCTTCGATAGAAGTGCCCTGTGCCAGATCCTATCGAACGCCTTTGCGATATCTAGGCTGAACGCCAGCGCCTCACCCTTGCCCTCCAAGGCCTCTGCCCAACGGTGTGTGAGGTACACAAGAAGATCACTAGCCGACCGACCATGACGAAAGCCGTATTGGCGATCACTGATAAGCTGGCGATCCTCAAGGTACTGCAGAAGCTGGCGGTTTATAACCTTCTCCATTATCTTGGAGAGCAAGGATGTTATCGCAATTGGCCTGTAATTCGATGGGTCAGACCGGTCTCCCTTTTTAGGGATCGGGTGGACATGGGCTACCTTCCACGAAGACGGAACCCTATTAGTAGCGTAGGAAAGTCGGTATAGGCGCGTGAGGATGGGAGTCAATTCAGGGGCGCACGTCTTTAGTACCACTGCAGGGATGCCATCCGGTCCACTCGACTTATGGACGTCTAAAAGCCGCAGCTCCCGCCTAACCGCTCGCTGCGTGATGCGGATTTCGGGCAGTGAGCTTTCACACCGTGGGATGGTAGGTGGTGTGGCAGCTCCGGCATCCAAAGTCGAGTTACAGGCAAAGAATTGACCTAGAAGATCGGCCTTCTCCTTTGCGCTGTGGGCCAGACTACCATCGTGTTTCTGCAGTGGTGGGAGATTGGGCTGGCAGAAGTTGCCTTGTGCAGCCTTGGCGAGCGACCAGAATGCACGACTCCTAGCAGGATAGCTTTGCAATCGCTCGCCAATTCTGGCAACATGTTCCGCCTTGGCTCTAGCAATAGCCTTCTTACTAGATCTAGAAGCGGCGTTAAATTTCCGCTTCACCTCTTTGGCGTTCGGGTCCTGGCATTTTTTGGCCCTATTCCAGGCCCGATATGCGGACTGTTTCTGGCATGCAGCCGTCCTGCAGGTTTTGTTAAACCAGGGTCGGCTGCGGCCACCGACGGGTATTTTGGTGTTGGGGATGAATAATTCCATCCCCGTAATAACCGTTTCGGTAACGCAGTCCGCACAGACGCCAGGGTCCCCAGAGGCGAAGCAAAGCCGCTTCCATGGGTAGGATGCGTAAAACTCGCGCAGTCCATCCCAATCTGCTGACTTATATTGCCAGACTCTGCGAGTCCCAGTCGCCTTAGAACGACTAGGCCTTACAACAGGGGCACTGCTACGGACCAAGCAGTGGTCAGAAGATCCAAGAGGCGCTTCAACCACTACCTGATATCCGTGCTGGTGTGTAGTCAGCAGAAGATCCAGTAAAGAAGACTCATGGCTCTCAATATCTGGGATACGGGTGGGCTGTGTCACCAGTTGTGAGAGACCATAGGCCGAGACCATATTGAAGAGATGTCGACCCTGGAGGTCGGTGGTTCGGGACCCCAGCCACTCTTTATGATGAGCGTTGAAGTCTCCAAGAATCACCACCTCCGCTGATGGACACTGCTCCAATATTTCGTCAATCCCCCATTGGACGTTCTCAAATAATTGAATTGACCCCGGATCACTGCCATGGGACCTGTAGAGGCATGCGTAGATGCGGGCTTACCCCTCCATAGTCTACGCGTAGCCACAGGATTGACAAGTCACCATGTTCGAGGGCCCGAAGGCGGCGACAGCAGATATCACCTCGGATGAATACGCACACCCCGGCTTTACGACGGAAGGTATGCTCCAACTCGTAGCCGGGGTAATTTAGGTACGAAATGTCATCCGGAGCACCTATCTGCATCTCCGTTAAAAAGAGTAAGGCAGGCCGCGCCGTCTCGAGGTGATGGTGGACGGCGTCGAGATTGCTATGTAAACCCCTGATATTGCAAAAATCCACATCAAATGTGGATAAGGGGACCGCCGTAGAAAATCGTCTCTTTTTAACTTTCTTGGCCATGATTTTTAATTTAAGAAGAGGAGGAAGGGAGTGTGAATGTGTATAACGGAGTTTGGTGATACCAAAAAAAAAAGGCAGGGCATAGTGCATGGTCGAGGAGTGAGTGTTGTGAGGAGCTGACACGAAGCACGGAAGGGCCCCCGATGCCCCCCCGTGTGTAGCCGCCGAGGTCCACTCCGGTTTCCCACACCGGCACAACGACTACCCAACGGGATTTTCGCCGGTTGGTGGGACAGCCTCCCAGGGAGGATGATCCTGGGTTCGGGTCCCCTGCTGACCGGCAGGTGGCCGGCGGTGACCATTCCCATCGGGTCTCCCTGTTCACCATGCCAGCCTCTCACGCTCAATACCCCGACCAAGACCTCACCACCGCAGGTTTCAGGCCTCACCAAAACCCGCCACACACAAACACACCCAGAAAGTTGGGCTCCCGGCTCTCTCGCTCACCGAACGAAGTGCAGCAGCAAATTGCTACTACTCAAACGTCGATCTTCTGCGAGAGTGTGGTACTGCCCCGGACGGACCGGCCCGCGACTGCAAACAAAAGACTGTCTACAGTGTGGTCCTACCACCAATTATAAGAAGAAGAAATAAGAATACAATTCAACACTTTCTGTCTTGCCCGTACTTGTCATAAAAGACGACTAAGAGATATAATACGCATACAATGTGTAGACATAAGAGAAGGAAAACTCGAGATAAAACGCTATACAAATCTGTTTGACCAGCATGGTATAGTAAGGTCGATTTCCCTTCAATTCTGGAGGAAACTCGAGTCTAACTGTGGATCTTATATGAGCTGAAATGATGATGATATGCTTATACCATTGAAATAACGAGTCAAACCAGAATATCTATTAATAAAGATCAGAGCTGTAATTTAACATATCGATACCGGGAAAAATTTGATCTTAACATATTCTCCGATAAAAGTTTAAAATTATGATATATATGATATAAAAACTAACGTATTTTAATGGAAGTTATATATACAAGGGTGTGAACTCTATCTTTCAAGAAATAAGCACCAAAGTTGAATTATTATATGTTATTGATCTTGTAAATAGCTTATCCTACGATCCATCAGCCTCCGATCGCCCCTTTTTTGATTAGATTCTGTCTGGATAAATGAACAAATGTTTATTAGAAATAAAGTTGATTATGAAAAAGTTGAATGTAGTAATTGCAATATAGAGTCTATGATATGTGTAAATAGTTTTATTTATAATGTGTAAATCTTAGAATAATAACGTATAGAAGGCAAGTTCGCGCATAAAAAATGAAGCATTTCAATTGGAGCCTAATGGAGCTTACGCCGGAACTGTTCCGTAATGTACAAGTCATTGTACTGCACGTACGTACGCAACTCTTAAAAATAAATAGGTAATTATGACGGTTTGTGCATTTAAATGGTGTCATAACACATTTGAAAAACTTAAAAAGGTTTTTAACATTACTTTTAAAAGTATTCCGACGATTTATGTTAATAAAAACAAAATTTGATTTCATAATTTGTATAGTGGTGTGCGTGTGTACGTGTGTAATCATCTGCGCACCATTAGTATTTTTAGATTCATGTTTCGAACGTTCGAAGTATTGACACTATCCTTCTATACGTTATTATTCTAAGATGTAAATACTCGAAAATTTTCTAGAGCTGCATAACATCTAGTAGATAACAATAAGCTCACGTCTGATTCGATGTAACTATAGTACATCATTGTAGCGGCCAGTAAGTTCATTACACTTACTATCTTCACTTGAACTAATTTTATATCAAATACAGTTACTTTTCAAAATCAATGACGAACAACGAACAACATTATTCACGCGTCAAAGGCTCCCTTTGTTTTTTTTTCATTATCAAATAGGTTTCTTTTTCAAGCCAGTTAGAAATTTAAATAAAACTCTGATAAGTTACCTCCTTGGTTGCCATGTGTTGGAGTAACAAATCGGTCCATTTTTAAAATACACGATAGATATGAATTTACATACATATTTATTTGGCTGCTAAAACACGACAGATATGGATTTTCCTTAGAATAATAACGTATAGAAGGATAGTGTCCATACGTAAGCCATCAAAAATATGAAGCAAACAATACTACATGCGTGCAAGCGATTACTCACGTACACACGCACACCACTATACACACTTAGAATAATAACGTATAGAAGGATAGTGTCAGTACTTCGAACTTTAAAAATTTGAATCTAAAAATACTAATGGCGGGCAGACGATTACACACGTACACACGAAAACCACTATACAAATTATGAAATCAAATTTTGTTTTTATTAACATAAATCGTCGAAATATTTTTATTTTTTTAAAAGTAATGTTTAAAACCTTTTTATGTTTTTCAAATGTTATGACACCATTTGAATGCACAAGCCGTCATAATTACCTATTTATTTTTTAAGAGTTGTATACGTTCGTGCAGTGCAATGACTACATTACGGGACTTTTCCGGCGTAAGCTCCATTAGGCTCCAATTGAAATGCCTCACTTTTTGTGGGTGGACTTACTTTCTATATGTTATTATTCTAAGTATACACATTAGGAAATCAAATTTTGTTTTTATTAACATAAATCGTCGAAATACTTTTAAAAGTAATATCATTATAATTTTTTATGTTTTTCAACTGTGTTGTGACACCATTTGAATGCACAAGCCGTCATAATTACCTATTTATTTTTTAAGAGTTGCGTACGTACGTGCAGTACAGTGACCTTGTACATTACGGAACGGTTCCGGCGTAAGCTCCATTAAGCTCCAATTGAAATGCTTCAGTTTTTGTGCGCGAACTTCAATTTATCTCGAAGAAGGTTGTCATAATAATACTCAAATTTCCAAGCATGTTTGAGAAAACATTACACTTTTTCATTTGAAGATAAAAACGTGAGACAAAAAGAACAGCAATGCGGTTTCAAGATTTTACATTCAATCGATATAAACTTACCGATACCCTTTGGCAAAAGCTGAATATTTTATTTTTTGACCCCAAAGTTTTATTAAAATCCGTCTGGATGTCGTGATGGGCAGATTTATCTAGATTTAGACCTTCGCAAAATTCAATCAGAAGCCCTGGTGAAGCAATAAAATACTCTGAGAAAACAATATTAGTCTTACAGAGATTATCGTTCAATTGTTTAGGCAAAATCTTATATTCCTAAAGTTCTTTAATATAGATAAGTAGGTAGATTGATTTTGTTACGCTTTCACATTTATACAAATTGGATTGTTTTTATTAATAGACTAGCAACCCGCCCTCGCGTCGCTTCGGTTATAGGTTATAGTCATTTTACCCACGTAGTTCCCGTTCCCGTGGGAATACCGAGATAAAATATAGCCTAGTTTACGCCCTGATATTATAGCTTTCCATTGGTGAAAGAATTTTTGAAATCGGTTCAGCCGTTTTGTAGATTACCCGGAACAAACAGACTGACAGACAGACAAAATTTTTTTAATTGCTATTTTAGGCATAAGTGTCGTGCAAATAACCGTGTGAGTATGAAAAAACCTATTACTTTGACATTACAAACCGACACTCCAATTTTATTTATTGGTATAGATATGGTGTATATGACATAACTCGTAAAAACTACATAACACAAGATACGTTGAAAAACAAGCAATTACGTCAAGAGATGGATTTACGTCTATTCACTGTAGGTTTCTGTTCATGATGGGAGGAATTAGACGGAAAAATACTTAGTGTTCATTACTATAAGTATGCGACAGCATATTGTGAGGATTTGTTTGAATCTGTTTTTGTTTTCGTTTTTCTGTTAACATTTTCAATAGCAATCACATATTGTGTATTTATACTAGCTTAAGCTGCGTTGGAATTAAACTACTTATTTATGAAGTAAACTAATTAAAATTTTGTAAAAGTATGGTTCTAGTTTGAATATAAGTCAGTTTTATTATTAACTAAATGGGCTGTATACGCCACCGATCACTTCCAGTAATTTCTCGGCGATACTGAGTGAAATTTTGCTTTTCTATCGGAAAAATAGATACCACCGTGTTTGGCAGTTAAACTAGCTATCAACCATCTCTCAATCGTTATTGTTCAACTTGATAAAGAAATTACCCATTCTATATCCCATTTCAACAAGTTGATAATGTATCTGTAGGGTAAGTTCTTTATATTGGGTAGTAGTTTAACCATGAATTATAAATACCTTTGAATAGTGTCCGTCCAAATGAATACTACACTCATTTCATTTTAATTTTATAAATACTACAGCGCGTTTAATCTTTCTAATTAAACTCGCTCCAGTGTCCGCAAAAAATGAAACCCTTATAAAAATGTCGGTCACAGAACATCAACCGTTCCAAGTTGATGTAGTTTTATAAATGGTTATTAAAAATGTCTATGAAACATAAAATAAAACTTTATGTCGAAACATGGCCTTTTATCTGGTGGCCTAATATAGCATTTTAAAAGTGAACGTAAATTTTTGATGAGTCATTGTATCCGTCAATCATAATAAAATAAGGAATAGCCATTTTTTAAAAAAAATTGTTGCGTTAAAATTCTGTTGTTAGTTTTATAGCAGATATTGAGACTATGAAAAACATTTTAACAAAAACTGCTAAAAGCTATACCAACCTTGGCTGGTAAAAGAGTAAGTCATTAATCATCCTATTATGGGAGAGACTTGTAAAGAAGACGAAAGAAGTGTACGAGATTCCATAGATATGTATTTTGTCTATAATCAAAGAATATAATAGCAATTCAAAATAAAATTATTATTATCTATATTGTGTACAGGATTTTTTGAGATGTCTATTGTGAGAATTAATTTTATGGCTCGTGTATAAATAAATAAAAAAAATAAACTTCATTGGACTAAAAAAAACAGATTGCAATTATTTTTCTATTATTAAAATATACACTAAGAGGATATATATAATTCTATTAGTACATTTTTGAAAAAAGTCACCTATGCTAGCTGAAAATCCATCGACTTGTTCCCCGGCTTATCGGCGCGGCGTCCGTCCTTTCGCGGCTGATGCCGAATGTGGGCGGACCCAGTGCTACGTGCCGACAGCTGTACGTGGGGGTGATCCGTTCGATGGCCCTGTACGGCGCACCGGTGTGGGCGGGGTCCCTGACCGTCCGTCTTAGGGCCCTCCTGTGGCGACCACTGAGGGTCATGGCGATCAGGGCCATACGGGGTTACCGCACTGTGGCGACGAAGGCAGCGTGCCTCCTGGCCGGAACTCCACCGTGGGACCTGGAGGCGGAGATGCTCGCTGACATTTAGCAGCGGGTATCGGAGACGCGCGCCCGCGGCGGCATGGTCTCCATCAAAGAGATCACCGCCTGGCGGGTCAACGCCCGCCGAGAAGTCATTGCCCGTTGGGCAGTCCAGCTGGAGAGTCCTCGGTACGGTGTCAGGACCGTCTAGGCCCTCCGGCCGGTGCTGATGGAATGGTTGGAGCGGACGCACGGGGTGCTTTCCTTCCGACTGGTGCAGGTGCTGACGGGGCACGGTTGCTTCGGGAAGTACCTGCACAAGATTGTCAGGAGGGAGAGCACACTGTCCTGCCACCACTGCAGTTGCAACGAGGACACGGCGCAGCACACGCTCGAGGAGTGTGCTGCATGGGAGGGAGATCGCCGTGAACTCGTCGCAATTATCGGTGCCAACCTGGCGCTGCCGACCATCATCAGGGAGATGCTCGTCAGCGTCAGGAACTGAGACGCGGTCGCCGCCTTCTGTGAGGCCGTAATCTCATGGAAGGAGGCGGCGGATCGTGTGCGAGTAGAGATCCTATTCGGCAACACGTTCCGCCGCCGGCGACTCGGGCGGCGCAGGCGCGAGTATCTGCGCCTAATGCCGCCCTAGCCGAGGCCGCGGGTGATCGGACCGGGGAATTGTCCGTCACCCGCGGAGAGGCTGACCGCGCGACGGCGACCGACGTCCCAGTACGTCGAGATGTGAGGATACCCGAAAGGGTATTCCGTCAGGCCGACCACTGACGACAAGTCACATCTGCTCCGGTGGTCGGCCCAACAACGAGGTGACGTGGGTACGGGTGGGTTATGGGCCCGCGTGCCGTCCTTTCATCGCCCCGGACGGATTGGACCGCGCGTGCGCTTACCATAGCCCACCCATTAAAAAAAAATGCTAGGTGAAAAACTGTGTTACAGGATCTTACGCATGTTTAGCAGCCAATTTTAAGCTTATTGTATCGTATTATTTCAATTTTCTAACAAATGTATAGGGAAAACGGCAAAAGAAAAAAGAAAAGAAAATAAATTAAAAAATGAAAAGGAAATATGAAAATATGTATATATAGTTGTCATAGTGCTCCGTCATCTTACATCCGTAGTAACATACTTTTGCTCTAATCGTTACTGTCAATTATAATCGTTGGTACGCATGATATATCTGCCAAAATTGGTACTGTATGCATAAGAAAAAAGTAGCGGCGGTCCAATTTTACTGTTTGTCTTTTTTAATTAAATTTACTAGGGTTCTTAAGAGAAATACAAGGGCGACTGGGATTTGGCGGGATCCAAAACTCATCATCATCGTCGTAAACTATTGCACATCTTATTTCCCGGAAGTTGCAATACTGGTGTGTATTTAGTAATGTAGAATAGTCAAGTGTAATGTATACAGTAGTTGCCGAGTACTACTAGTATAAAAAAGAAATATTAAAATACTTAAATCTTCTCTGTCCTCGTTTTTGTTTTTCTGCTAGCGGACTAAAGTCTAAGTGAACCGTACTTACTGTAAGTTGTCACTAGCTCAAAAATTCCATTTCTTTCTGCGCTTTGCACGTACAATTGACATCTTGAATATTTGCTTTTAGTACGCCCGGTTTAGAATACATTATCCTTAGTAGAACAGTTCTTGTTTAATTGGTTAGTTTGCAATAATATGTAGGTAACTCGCGTCCGATGACCTTCAATTACTACCACTGCTACCAAAATGGCTATTAACCAAATCAGATAAAAACAAAGATCTATTCCATAAGAAAAATATTAAGTAGGTCTTAAACGTGGTCTTTAAAAACATTTTCCGATCACAAAATGAGATATTTTTTCATGATTTTACTTTAGTTCTTTTATTTCCCAATGCATTAAGGAGTTGTGAAATACACATATTATACGTTGCCACGTAACTTTTATTTCTTTATGATAAGGGCATATATTGCTGTCTACCACGTACTATTTCAAATGCAATGCAATGCAATGTTGTTATGGACAAATCTGAATAATAATTATAACGGAATTTCGAGAACTTTATAACTGGCTAACTAACTTTATACAGGACCGTTATAGAATTCCAAATCTAAAACATCCAGTGAACTAAATTTTCAAGAAATTTTTGCCATTTTATTTATCAATTTTCACTTGATAAATTAGAGTTAACCTTTTGCTTTCTTTAACCCTGATAATGATTATTGAAAGTTTGAAGACGAGTGATTTGACAAGTGGATTGAGTAGTCAAAATGTAAGAGTGTAACAAATAAATTTACATTTATAATATTAATTAGCGTTAAAAAGGCCATTGCGGGCAACTGAGAGTTTTGTCACAGCGATTAACCTAGGACTCGTAAGTATCGATCCAACCAAACTTAGGATAAGCGAATTATGCTAGCAGAATATAAAGTAAATACTAAAGCCACTTAACCAACAACAGTGCCATCAATTACTGAACAACGGGACCCTATTAGCAGCGATAAGTCAAAGTGGGTTAGCTAAATTAGATTTATTTTCGGCATTAGTTGTAATATTTCGGTAGAGGATATTAAATTCTATACATATTTATATCAACATCAGCGTATAATTTACTATCCTCCTAACTACAAGTCTGTTCTCAGACTGAGTGTTGGAAATCTGTGGTGGATAATCAACCTCATTGATCGCAGTTCTTTTAGTATAAGTAATAAATATCACGACTCAGTCATCTATCAAACTATATGTGAAGGCTATTTTAATCTATCAAATGGTTCTGTTACAGGTGATTTGACAGATTACTCCGAAGAATATCACTTTGATATTACTTAGTCTTTCGTGAGGTGTCGGATTAAGAATACAATTCACCACTTTTTTAAATAAAACTACTTTACGGATTTTATCGCGTTTGTATTTGATTTGACTATGAACGCTGCAAAGTGTTCGAAACGTCGGGTAATCAAAAATCAAATACAAACGCGATAAAATCCGTAAAGTAGTTTTATTTAAAATGTGTAATACTCGCGTAAACATTAGAAATCATTACAATTCACCACTCCCTATCTTGGCTGTGGATGTCGTAAAAGACGACTGATATAATGCGCTTATAACATAACTATGCAAGAGAAGGAAAATTTGAAATAGAACTATATACTAACCTGCCTGACCATGACCATGGTATAGTAGGGTCAATTTCTCTGAGATGACTAGATGACTATTACGTAGTTAAATAATCTATGTATCTGATATTTGTCTCCAATATTCGTTACAGAAAATAATAGTTTATCAATTTCAATATTTGAATACTAATATTTGAAATGTATACCTTTATTGCTGCTACATAGACTGCGCTATCTATGCAGTCATTATTCAAATTGAATGAACTTAAATAGTAGCATGTCAGCAACAATAATCGATAATATGTTTTCTCCCTGTTTAGTCCGTTAACAATGCATTTTCACCGATTTTTTATATTTACTTTTCAGGAATGTCGTAGGTTTAAGTATTTCGTCCCGAGGTGAAGCTATAAAGTATTGGCCAGCTTTGAAAAAAGTGTTCTTTTTTATTATTTTAAGCTCATATGTTCAACCAGATTGTGAGTAAATTATACCATCTTCCTATTATCTCCGTGGTTGTACAGACTCGGATCCAATAGTTGGACGTATTAGACCTGATACGAAGATTTATCATTTCAATTACCTTATTCCCATTGATAGCTAGGCAATCTGTATTTTTACTCGAACGCGTGAAACAAAAGCATAAATAAAAAACACAGGAAGGAATACAAGGCACCCTGTCTTTGACCTTTGAATCGCCACGCTTGTCAGTCCATTTGGCGATTGCAGTTAATCGAACGAAAGAACTTACGGAAACCTTTCAGAGTTGCCCAAAAAAAAGCTGCTGCTACAGGGGGTGGCCCTGTTGTTCCTGAAGCTGATACTTGCGAATCTCATGGGTAACCAAGAGCAACCCATTGTATTCTAACATGGGGCATGTAATAGATGACCACAAATCATTAGTGCATAAGAACTACTACTATATTAATAGAATATAGTAGTATTCTTTATCGGTTCACGGCACCCACCCCAATCATGGCTGTTATTTCATAACATGAACTGAGTAGAAAACTACACTAAAGTTTGCACTTAAATTCTACTAAAATGATTATAATATCAATTCTTGATAGTGAGGAAGGCCCCGAAATCTGTCGCGCTCCTGTTGGGGGCGAAGTAATCACCAAATAGCGTAACCTCTCCCCATTCCGCCGCGACATACCCATCGCCCCTGTCCTTGAGCAACAAAGGCGGGGAATGCCACGACGTGGAGGCGACGATTGCCACAGAGCCGTCACTGCTGCCCAGCCAATTGGGCCGGTCAGGCACCACGTACGGCTCCGCGGCTACGGCTGCACCGATCAACCACTCCGCCATGGCTTGCAGGAAAACGTCCTGTGCCTCGGCGGCGTGGTTGAGGTTGGCCTGCAGGAGGTGGTACGATTCGGTCGCCATTAGTGGGCCGTATCCATCACCTCCTCCACGCTGGCGGGCGATCGGGTCGCGCTAGGGGCGGGAGCGGCCGGGGTCGTCGGACCGCTCCGCCCCGTTGGGGCCGAAGCCAGGGGTCTGCACTCCCTGCCCCCCATACGGTGCTTGGCGGGCCTATTGCCCGCCGCACACGCGGGGCAGTGGGGAGTGGCGGCGCAGGATGCCGCCTTGTGCCCGGGTTGACCGCAGCGGAAGCAGAGATGGCTGCAGTCAAAGCAATTGGTGCATGTCGGCCGAGTGTGTCCGACCGCCATGCACTTGTAGCACCTCGCAGGCCGGGACTCCAGCACGGTCAGCCGCGCCGAGCTCCAGCCCACGAGGAGCCTGCCGGAGTGACGGCCAATTGCTTGGCCGACTCCACCGGGCACTGCACCCAGGCAGCACCGACGCCACCCGGACCAGGGCGGATAGCGCCAATTCGGACGGTGTCCACGGGACACCCGGTTTCGAGACGATGGCCTCCCGGATGTCATCCACCGTCACGGAGTCGTCCAGACCCGCGACGCGTAGTTCTGCGCACTTTACGGGTCTGACGATTTTGACGCCACCCTCCTCTGCGAACAGACCCCTCAACTTGGCCGCCATGCTATCGGCCGTCTTGGCGCCCTCGGCCCCAGGGAACTCTAGAATCCGTGCCCCTGTCCGGGCCTTGCGGGTCCTGGCTTCGACGCCTCCTAAATCGGAGACGTCAAGCTCCCGCCGGGCGCGACGTAAGACGGCCTCATAGCTGAGGCCGTTTTCGGCCGCCTCAGGCAGCACGGTGATCACCTCCGCGGCTGACTTTGGCGGCCGGAGCCTCCTGCGCGACCTCTTATTTGCGGCTCCTGCTTTGGGAGCGGAGGCTTTGGCGGCACTTTTGGCCTCCGCTCTCCTCTTCTGGCCGCGACTTTTTCGGCTGCGCTCGGCTGTCTGCCAACCTTCTTCAGGTGCAGCGGAGGGGCCGGGCACAGCAGTCACGGCTGCGGCTGCGTTGGCTGCTACCGGCGGTGCATTTGCCGGCAGCGGCTGAGGTCCGGCCTGAGCAGGAGCCGGTGCCACCTTCTTCCTCGCGGCGGGCCCTTTGGACTTCGGTCCAGCAACGGCCGCAGCGTAGCTCCCTACGCGCCCGCCCTGGCAGGGTAGCGCATCAGGGGCTGACACCGCGGCCTTGGGCCTGTCCGCAGCAAGCGGCGGCCGAAGACGGGGCTCCGGAGGCAGTCTTGACTCCAGAGCCGCCATGCGCGCGTCGAGCATTCTGCCCACAACATCCACTATGGCGCGCATGGTCTGATCCGGCACGCCGTTCACTGCGGGCAGCGGGACCGCTTCGGCCGGCTGGGCCCTCTGGGGACTCGCCGCAGCGCGAGTTGGCGCAACGGGGACAGCGGGGGCGGCGGCAGCGCCGGCGCTTGTCGGCGGCGCAGTCCTCGCCAGTTGTGCGACCTGGCGCCGCAAGTCGGCCATTTGCTTGGCCAACTCGCGGTTCGCCTTCTGCACCGCCGATAGCTCTTTGTGTAAGGCCTTGTTTTTCTCCTGCAGGCCTGAAACCTCACCAGAAAGGCGGGCGTTTTCGGCCTGCAGGGTGGCCACATTGGCAGCTGGGGGATCGCCACCCACAGCCGCCGTGTCGGTGGGAGGGATGTCCGCCAACACCCTCATCATTCTTTCGGCAGCCGCCTCATTTGCCCGTTTATGGGCCTCAGTCCCCCGCGCCGTGCCGATCGGCGATGGAGTCGCCGACCTTGCCGCTACTACCGCGCCGCCTCACCCGCCCCGCCCCCTGCGAGTGGTCGGGACTTTGGGAGGAGGCATGATGGTGCTACTCCCCTCGGAGGATCCCGAGCTGCCACCCTCGTTCAGGGGGCGCTTGCGCACCTGCGAGAGGAGGAACTCCTCCCTGACCGCTAGGGCCGCCGTCAAGGCCGACGCTGGGGACTGACTGGCGATCTCTGCAGCTGATGTGCTGCCGCCCTCAGTGTCCGACAGCTCTGCGGCAGTGCTGCCGCCTTCGTCAGCAGTCGGAGCGGCTGCAGCAGCCTCCCTAGCCAGCCGCTCCTGCCTGGCCAACTCGCGCCTCTTGACACTCGTGGCCTTCCCCGTCCCCATATTCTTCCGCTTTTTCCTCTTCTTGGGGGCCTCGAGTGTCGCTGGCCCCTTGCCTGATCTTGTGGCCTCAAGTGCCGGACCAGCAGCCGAGCTGCAGTCGGACGAGGCCACTCCTTCCTCTGTGCCAGTTTTTCTGTAGCTTGGCAAGGCTTTTAGGTGGGAACCAATCGAATTCCGGTTCTCCGTGGTGGTGTTTTTGGGCGTCTCACCCCACATCTTCATCTGTGTTAAGTGAACATGAATCCATCAAGTTCCCACGAGCATGGGAGAAATAACGGTCGACCTGGGCAGAGATCCCGATACCCGGGCAAGCGTACATTTGTATCCCAACACAGGGGGTCCGCAGGTACCCTGGCTGGGGGCGCGCTAACGACTGAACAACCCATCAGCCATGCATCCTCTCGCCGCGCGCCAGAACTTAGGATTCTGGGTGATTGTTTTATAGAAGTTTTCTTCCTCGCGGTCCTGGCGGTTAAGCCAAGACCCTCGCTCCTGAATCTAGGCCTCAAGACAAATGTCCCGAAGCAAGAATCAGGTTTACGATTTGTCGCGGTTGGCAAATGCCTGCCCAGTCCTCAAACGCATGAGTGACTGGGCCCGTCGAATTTTCGCGTCCAATACCCTCTACAATTAGAGGGCATGGAGCGAATTTGGGGCATCCCACAAACTGGGCCCCCCCTCAGGCCAGATATTTGCCACGAGCGACAATTCCAGAGAGCAGTCCAAGGAATTGTCGCTCGTGCCCACGGTACACCACGCGGAGGTTTCTGGCGTAGCACCCCATTTCTATTCAGATATGGCGTAAAGTATTTCTATTAAAATAGTGACAAACAGGCCGACATAGTTTCATTCGTTTGTTGCATTTCATCATTCGTTTTGTCACAAAAGGCAAAACTCTTTTTTGTTCTAAAAGGAACGACTAAAAGGCTTTTTTAAAAGCCAAAAGCTTATTTAATGTTCATAAATTAAAACAATGTTTTGTTTTACTTTGAAAAGCTACTGTATGGTATCACTGTACACGACGGTAACTGGCAAAGCGTTCTAGTTAGAAAAGCAAATTAACTAGTTCTGTGTTTCGTATCAGAATTATTTTTAATTGTGACTATTTTCACCAAGATATAACATATATTTGTTATTATAGGTGGTAGAATAGAACGTTCTATTTTATATTACTTTTGTTAACTTTGGGTCGCAGATGAGCAAGCAGCCCATCTAGCGGTAAGCGGCGACTACAGTTCATGGACCCTAACCATGCCAGGGATATAACCCGGTCAGCGTTAAAGTAGAGGCCTGCCGTAGGAGAAAAGATTTTTTTATCAATAAAACCTAATTGTTTATTTTCTATTTCCTAAGAAGGGCATATCTCAAGAAACGACGTAGCGGAATATTAATTTCAAAGTCGTACTTGGGTGAGAAGAACGATATACTTTTCAGATTGTATGGATGAATCCTGCGCCATCGAGTAGAACGATAATAGAAAAGAGCAACGTGCTACCAAGTCAAACAGCTCCTCGGAGCACTCCCCATTAAAGAGTCGATAAAACACACAGTGAGACCCGAAGGCTCTCCGTCCATACCAAGGGGATCCACAGACGAGCAAGAATGCCCAGAGATATAAATAATACTCTACGTGTGTGGATGAACTTATACTTTGTAAAATACAAGTCGATGTCTCGGTGTGAATACCGCTTGGTTCTGTTTAGGACGTCCAGCTTGTTGCTTAGCAATTTAACTTTATCTCCAAATAACTCCAGAACTTTACTGGAAATTTCGACACCTAGGATCCCAATACTTTCGGAGATTTGGTGAATTACTTCTTGGAACTGAGGAGCTATATATAAATGACTCCTTATTTATATTTGCAGTTAGGTAAATGATGTTCACCATTCATCGACTGGAGTTATTCTAAGAGCTCTAATAATATTATATAACCTTTCATAATGGAACTTATTCTCCTAAGAGGAGGACAAGTTTTTTATGATAATGCAAGTTGCTAAGTGTTATACCTACGTAATAAAATAAATTGTTTGATTTTTACTTCAAATTTTATAAATTCAGCGTACTCACGATTAAATAGCTGGGTGCGAAATTAAGTCAGAAGTGAAAGGAAGTGGTTTACCTTGTTGATTTATATGTGAGTCAGTCATCAAAAATTTGATCTATGAATATGATTTCGCTTTCCGTGTGGTGACGGAATAAAAATACAATTCATAACTCCCTCTCTTGCCGCAAAGATAAAAGATGACTGAAGGATACAATATCTATATAAGATCAATGCAAGAGAAGGTAAAATCGAAGTAAAACCCTGTACCGACTCGTCTAAACAGCGTTGTTTAGTAGATTAATTTCCCGCTTATGGTGGAGGAGGCCCAAGCCCAACAGTGAGACGTATATGAGCTGAAATGATAATAAGTATATAACCATTTCAGGTATGTTTATTAAATTGGGGCTCGGCATCAAAGACTTCTATTAAGGATTTACAAATAACACAAAACAAATTAATTAAACGATTATTCAATTATGATATACTCACACCCACAAATCTTTTGTACACTAAAACTAATATCTTTAACCTTTCACAAGTATATGCTTATAATGTGTGTATATTAATAAAAAATATATTAGATAATAAAATAAAAACAAACATTAACTTTACTAAGAAAAGGTACAAATACAACTTAAGGAATAAAAATAAATTAATTTTACGTCATCCTAGAACAGAAAACTATGGCAAAAAGACTATTTTATTTCAGGGGGTGCAATTATATAACAACCTCCCAAACGAAATAAAAGCATCACAAAGTATGATTACTTATAAAAGAAAATTAAAATCCCAGATCTTAATATAATTCACAATATAAAATAAAAGTTATAATATTTACAATAACCACCTCCTGGCCTACATCTAACAAAGTAGCATACTCACACTACTATGCTTTGATTATATACATGTCTAGATGGCTCATTTGCCGTACAAAACGGCCCAAATGATGTCTACTGTATTAAGTAGACTCGCTTGTTCCTTACATCAGTGTCATTTGAACTACAATGCGGTAACGTGCTCGTGAAAAAAGTAATAATATGCCGGTTTGCGCTGTCAAACTGTGTCGCAATTATGTGGGAAAACCTTATAACAATATCAAAATCACTTTTCATCGGTAAGTTTTGTTATTTAAATACATTCTTTCAAGATATCATGATTTTGAACAGTGTTGCCAGTTTATTCTCAGGAGATTTGCCGTAATAATGGGAGATAAAGGAAAACTGACCATAGCCATGCCATATTTGCATACTGATTGTGTTTGATCTTATAATTTTGATATGCAAATCATGAATCTTGAGTTTTCTAAACAAAAAAAAATTGATAAAGTTTTTGAAGTAAAACTTTTTTATCGGCGTTGGAAAAAAATTTACCGTCACATTTTTCGGATACGCCTCACATTTTTTCGTTACGCGCCATATTTTTCTCGTCCCCACCACGGTCGATTCGAATAAAGAGTACTTTCTCCAGTGGAGTAGGGATAGCATGTCGTTTAAGCGGACATAAAGGGATAAAGGTAAAAAGGGATAAAGGTATAAAGGGATAAGTGTTCTGCATTACTCCATCTAGACGTGTATATAATCAAAGCTACTATGCAACTACACCCAATTAACATAACATTTTTATACTATGCCTGAATGAGGGTATTCTGTGATATTCTATTAGAATGATTTGTAACACATTGAATTAAGTTTTCTATACATAATAACTTTTGTACATGGTGCAACAATTAATTTTAGAACATTTACGTACTTTTACTATTTTCATTTACAATTTTACTTTACTTTTATAATTGTGGTTTGTTGCATGTCTGACCCACAACGTACGAATATTTAGGTAAATTGTGTATTTTTTTTATATATCTCATGTAAGTGAACTTTAATTATGTTCTTATGAGAATAAAGTTTCTTTAAACCCAAACCCAAAGAATACAAACTTAACCAGGGATCTCGATATGTAAATCAATATTGTTGCATTTATGTTAATTAAACTTTGAGTTATAAAGGGGTCAAAAGTGGCTAGAATAGAAATGGTTCGTGTGAATATACAAACGGTGTGGCTCGCCAGTTCTTTACTTAAACTTGGCTTGACAGGATACCACTTGTCTAAATAAGTATGTATATTTAAAAGTCTAAAGACATGAATAACAGACATGAAAGTAATAGACTTTGAACTCAATAGCCCCATTGCAATTTATAAACATTAGTGATTTATTGACCCTACATATTAACAGTTTCGAATTCGGGGACAGTTTAAGATCGCAATAATTCGGTCAACTAAATTATTGTTTTTGGAATTCCTCCAGGGAGACAAGATGTTGAGACAAAATGTTATACTATTCAAGTGCATAATTATCATTCCGTGTGGTGACAGAGTAAGGATTCATTCCCTATCTTGCCCGTGGATATCGTAAAAGACGACTAAGAGATATAATACGCATATAATATATATGCAAAAGAAGGACGACTTGAAATAAAACCCTATACCAACCTGCCTAATCAGCATAGTGCAATAAGGTCAATTGCCCACCTATTGTGGAAGAGGCTTAAGCCCACAGTGGGACGTATATAAGCTGAAATGATGAACGATGATGATGAAATGTTTTATAGACCATTCAAAGGCTTATGTAGAAATCTTCCATTTCAATAAACTCTGATATATACATATATCATATTCTATGATATATTTTGTAATAATACCTACTTATAATAAATATTTCTGTGTTCCTGTTAGCTAGCATTAGGTTTTTTTTTTTGGGACTAATCCCACCACACATTCCCACCATTGTAACTCCTGTAAGCCAGGATCCACAATGGTCTCCATAAATGACACCGAGGTTTGACCCTCAGGCAGTCCCGGGATATGATTTTAATTGTCTTGGGACCCGCAACAAATTTAATTAGAAAAGATTAAAGAGGAGGAGTTGGAAAGAGAGATTCCACTTCCCTCCTAGGCAAAGCGGGAGACAGGAAAACAAAATGACTAGTCAGCCAATAAGTAAACAGGAGTACAGCTACGATAGCGCAGCAGTACGGCACCACGGATACGGAAGAGCTTAACGGGGCCTATATGTGAGCGTTAAGATTGATTGCTACAGTAGGTATGGCAGAAACGCATGAACGCACGGAAATTTTCTCAAGTTGCTACAAGGTCCGTATAGTATACTACCCCACAGGTGACTTGCAAACGGTTTAACATAAGGTTACGCTCGTTTCGCCAGAGATCGCACTCCCAGAGAATGTGATGTGCTGATTGTTCATACTCGTGGTCAGATGTGGAACATTGACATAATGGTGATGGTACGAGTTTAAAAGAAAATAATTTACTTTTAAAATTGCCATGGCCAGTTAAAAATTGGGCCACGAAGTGGTCAACCTCCAGCCACACCTTCTCCAGGCGCTCCCGGATGCATGGAAAAATAGATAAAGATGACGACCTTTCGATGATGAATCCCATCTTTCTTGCCATTCAGTTAAAAGTTCCTCATAAACAATGGATTGTGGTGCAAACAATCTAGCAATTTTATTTCGGTCGCGCGGTAGAAGGAAATCTGTATTCATAGTTTCCTTTGTGGTGTAATACATTGACGCTCGTCTCTGAATCTCCAAATCAACCGGAAGTACACCCGCGAGTACTGGTAAGGCCTCGGTACTAACCGTAAGCATTAGGTATTGCTAGGAGAGAATAAATTGAAGGAAAAACTTAGACAAAACTGTCCTTTTTTTAGGGGTGGGCCATGGCGTTTGTACACGCCGCCCGGATCCGTCTGGGGCGTCAAAGGGGTGGGGCGTCAGAAGGGCGGCGCGCGGCCCCATGATCCACCCGTGACACCGTCGCCTTCGTTTTTGGGCCGACTACCAGTGCAAGGTAACTTGTCTTCAGTGGTCGGCCCGACGGAATACTCCGGTCGCGGGGTACCCTCTCCTCTCGACGGTCCCCTACGGGGAGGTCGGTCGCCGTCGCGCGTTCAGCCTCTCTGCGGGTGACGGACTAGATCCCCGGTCCAGTCACCCGCGACCTCGGATAGGGCGGCATTAAGCGCAGATACTCGTGCCTGCGCCGCCCGAGTCGCCGGCGGCGGATTGCGTCGTCGTGGAGGCGTTCCTGGCGTACAAATCTTGTCTACCAGCCTCGGATATTAGGTTACTTTCCTCCCATTGCAGCAGTAGGTCCGCACCCAACACGGGAATTTGTGTAGCTAAGAAATATATAAATTGGTTTCAAAGACAATAAGGTTTTTAAAGAAGCAATCTATAATATGCAAATTTTGTAAAAACGAAACCATTTGCAACCAAAAGGCGGCAATATATACTTTCGTAGATTTTTTTTTTATTAAGTTTCACTTTGTCTTTATTTAATTGCTCGATCACGGATATCATGAACATTTATGAGGAATTACCCCAAAAATCATGTCTTTGAATTGAATCCTATACCTATTATCTATAGAACTATATAGAATATTATTATCTCTTAAAGTAATTAAATTAAGCAAACCAATCTCCGTATGATTTAGATTAATGAAAAGTCCCATTGATATTATTAACTTCCATACTAAATAGAGTAAGCCATTCCATAATGCTTTTAATATAATTACGAACTGAAAAAGTGTGTCAAAATCCTCCCCTGTCAAAGGGTAAACAAGTCCACTAAAGAAATAATCTTGAACCTCGTACACACTCACTTATAGTTGAAATGCATAGTTACAATTTGCATTTGAAACTACGAGGATAGCTAACACCTACAGACTATTATATAATATTGCTTAAACAAACAAATAATTGTTGCTATACTTAACAAATGAATAAGAACTACAATCTACCGGCTGTCCCGATTCACTTCACTGAATCCAATCATAGTAATCTGGCTACTGACTGAGCGCCACAGATTAAAATAGATGAAGTTTTAATAAATACCGCTGAGTTTTATTCTGAATAGTTTTATCAATATTCTCATTCCGGTTTTGATTTATTGAAAATAAATAAGTGCCTGAATCTATTACTTCTGATTGTACATCTACAAATGGTGACAGTTTAGAAGAAATGTGTCAACAATCTCTATTTTCCTGCGGGAATCGTAAAAACCAGGTGACGGATCACTTGACCCAACCCACGTGACGAAAATTATAGAATTATTAACCATGAGGTCAACATTCATCCATCATCATTATGGCTCAGCTTAGCACGTTAAAATGGCAATGGCCTACCCATTCCCACATTGCTCGTCGAACCGACAACCGTTGGGGAAGAAAGATTCTTGAGTGGCGACCACGAATCGGACGGCGCAGCGTAGGACAACCCCCCACTGGTGGACTGACGACATTCTCAAAGTCGCAGGGAACCGTCCGTGGCCCAGGACCGTTCCAAGTGGCATTCTCGTGGGGAGGCCTATGTCCAGCAGTGGACGTCTGTAGGCTGATGGATGGATGGATGGATTACGGCTCATATACGTCCCGTACTGTACTCAAGCCTCCTCCATATTGGAAGAGAAATTGACCTTTTATACCAGGCTGGTCAGGCGGGTTGGTTCAGTTTTCTTTCTCTTGCATAGTTCTTAAATGCACAAGATATCTCTTAGGTGACTAGCGGGCAAGAGTGCGTGTAGTTAATTGTATTCTTACTCCGTAATCACGTGGAAAACGTACACGTTACAACATTAGACAATGATAAACTGAGCAATAGAACCTTTTCAAAATCAAGTATTAACTACGTGTTTATTAAATAGATAGTAGATATTAGCGACCTGCCCTCACTTCGCTTCGGTTCCAGCCGCTTCGCCCTAGCATTTTGAATTTGAAGTATATCCTAAAACATAGTTTCGGGTTTGAGTCCTGGACCTGGTGAATTTTTACAGGGTTTTTTGAGAGAAAATATAACCCAAAGTTACTTCTTATATAGACAGCTATCTGGTAGTAAAATATTATCAAAATCTGTATAAACGTTTTGAAGATTACCCGAAACAAACAGATAGACAAAAATTTTAAACTGGTTTTTAAGCCTAATATTTATATATCGTGTAAATAACTGTGTACGCATGAAGAAAAACAAACTAGATATTTTGATGTTACAAACAGACACGTCAATTTTATTTATTTACATTGACATATTTTTTTTTTTTATTGCAAACGGTGGCAAACGAGCAAACAGTACACCTGATAGTAAGTGTTGCTGCCACTCATGGACCTTTACGAGGCCGTTGCCTACCACGAAGAAAGTGAAGGGAGTGTGAATGCGTGCATTGAGGCTCGGTGATACCAAGAGCACCACCAAAAGTCTCCACACGCAAACACCCTCAAAAAGTTGGGCTTCCGGCTCTCTCGCTCACCGAACGAAGCGCAGTACAAATCGCTACTACTTAGACGTCGATATTCTGCGAGAGTGTAGTACTGCCCCGGACGGTATAATACAGGTTACTAAGATTTAACATTTAACATTCGAGGTTCCCAATTAAAATTTGGTTACGAGTGGAAAATTATTGCCACACACGCGAACCCAACACCAATTGGAACGGATAATTGCAACCGCTTTTCAATGGATGTGGGTTCGAGTAGTAACTATCAACAATAAATATACTGTTTGTAAATGTATTTTTTAACTTTTATTATAAAGTGTAGCGTGTTTTGCCTAACGAAATTTTGTATTTTCACCGTTTGTAACATATTATGGTGTTGGTCATGCTCACTGAAGGATCTACTTGCGGTAGCTGCGTGGAGCGGGTCTCTCCCTTCCCTCCATAGTGGTTGAGGGGAGTGATGGCTGCTCTAGTAGTTAACTCGTGATCGGGTGCCGCTTGTGGGATCTGGTCCAGCCATAATCGTTTGAATTATATTGTGTCTTGCGGTTCGAACGGCATCACACTGGAGCTAGTTCTTACAAAACATGTACCCAATTGTATATCTAGTAAGAAAAAAAAATTGTAAACCTGACAATATGTAAGTGCCCTCTCGGTGTTTATGCATAATAAATACCTAATAAAAAAAAACACTTTTCGTTCGTAAACAAGTTTTCCGTGTGGCAACCGAGTAAGAATACAAGTCACCACCGCCTGCCTTACCCGTGCGTGTCGTAAAAGTCGATTAAAGAGATTAAATATGCATATAATCCTTATATCAATATGTTTGACCAGCGTGGTTTAGTAGGTTAATTTCCCTGTTAATGCAGAGGAGGCTCGAGCCTAACAATGGGACGTATATGAGTTAAAATGATAAAAATGAAAACAGGTTTTTACGGTTATTGATTTTGCGACGAATGTTCACAGTTCTTGTGACGTATGTTCAGTTCTTGTGACGATAATATCTTTAACACGATGATGCAGTTCCATTGCTATGGCTATCGTTCGAATCATCGGGAATCCCAATCTTACGGACGGATTGGAGTCGCTGGAACGGCGAAGAGACTTTGAGTCACTCTGTGTACTCTACCGACTCTTTCACGAGGAGTGCTCCGAGGAACTGTTTGACGTGGTACCGCCGTCACCATTCTACCAACGTACCACTCGACATCGTAGCAGAGTTCATCCATTTCACCTGGAAACGTTATGGTCGAAACTGTACGTTTCCAGCGATCATTTCTCCCAGGTACGTGCAAGCTCTGGAATGAACTACCTGCTGCTGTGTTTCCGAAGCGCTATGACATGTCCTTCTTTAAACGAGATTTAAGAAAAGTATTTTATTTACGGTAGGCAACGGCCCGGCTGTGCCCCTGGTACTGCAAAAGTCCATGTGTGGCAGTATCACTTACCATCAGGTGTGCTGCTTACTCGTTTGCCACCGTTGACAATAAAAAAAAAATATATCATCTGAATTCCATAGCCTTCGGACGGTATTCGTGAATAGCCCGTGCCTGGTAACAAATTAAGCTGAAGTCAGTAAATAATTCATGTGGTGACGAAGTAAGAATACAATTCACCACCCCCTCTCTTGTCCGTGGGTGCCGTAAAAGACGTCTAAGGGATATACTATGCATATAATATCTATGCAAAGCAAGGAAAACTTGGAACAAAACCCTATACCAACACGTCTGACCAGCATGGTATAGCAGGTGAATTTCCCTCTCATAGTGGGGGAAGCTTGAGCCCAATAGTGGGGCGTCTATGGGCTGACATGAAGTAAATAAATATTCACCACCCCTTCTTTAAGGCACCGAGGTAACGATACGGTAAAGGATGTAAGTAAAATCACTGCAAGAAAAGGAAAACTTGAAATAAAACCCTGTAGCAATCCGTAACCATATTTTAAGTCTATTGCCATCCCTATGTGGAGAAGGCATTACTCCAGCATGGAATTGTGAGCTGTGATAATGATGGAATAGGACAGAAACAAAGCGCGTATAACATTTTACAGTCTCTTCACGGTAGGCAGCCGCCTAGCAAAGGTCTATGAGCGGCAGTATCGCTTACCATCAGGTGTGCATAAGTGCTGTTTGCTCCTTTGGAACAGCAATAAAAAAAAGTTTTCTTTCTTAACTCATAAACGTCACACTGCTGGGTTCAAGCCTCCAATAATAGGAAAGACATTGACTTACTATACCACACTGGTTAGACGTGTTGGTATAAGAATTTATTTCGAGTTTTCCTTCTCTTGTATTGTTGTTATATGCATATCATATTCCTCAGTTGACTTTTACGGCACCCGCAGGCAATATAGGGGGTGGTGAATTCTATTCATACCTACTCCGTCATCACACGGAAAAATATGTATAGGTAGGTACAAATTGGTTGAAACGTTGCCATTATTTTTTTAGTACTCAGTTTACTTTCAACTCCACAATATCTAAATTACTATATAATGAGTATGTCACATAAGAAATCTAAAGCAAACAGCTCATATGAAATACGAATCATACGAAAACTAAAGTAAACAGCTTAATCAGGTACAAGCAAAACTAATACATTATGAATCGTATAGACTTACGTAGAACATTAAAACGCTTAGGTATTTCCGTATAACATATACGTGGTCGCGGGTGCATGGACCAGGGATTAATTCGCCACCCGCAGAGTGGCCGACCGCGTGAGGGCGACGGTCCGGCAACGTTGCCTTGTTGTGGGCATCAAAAGGTTACAGTACTGGAAAGAATAGGCCGCTGGGCTCGCCATGGATCTCAAGAAATCGATACCAGTGGTCGGCACAATGAAAATGAGGAGGGAATAAGCAGGGTCATGGGACCGCCCAACCCTGTGGAACGTCGGATTTGACTGGCTTCTCCGAGGTCGGCTCCTTCGCGGGATGGGGGTTATTTGCTATGCAGATGACACCCTCATCACGGTGAGGGGGGCTGACTTCCGGGGGGCCGCCCGACTGGCAAGGGTCGGAGTAGCGCTCGTCGTCGACCGGATAAGCAGGTTGGGCCTGAGGGTCTCACTGGAGAAGACAGAGGCCCTCCTCTTTTACGGACCAAGCCGAGTTCTCCCCCACAGAGCACAAATAAGTGTGTCTGGGGTTGCCGTGCCGGTGCAGACTCGGATGAAGTACCTGGGTCTGCACCTAGACAATAGGTGGAGCTTCGAGCCGTATTTTGCCCAGCTCGTCCCCCGACTCGCCAAGGCAGCCGCGGCTTTAGGAAGGCTTCTGCCAAATACTGGAGGCCCTGGATCGTCTTGCCGGCGCCTGTATGCCGGTATCTTGCGGTCTATGGCACTGTACGGTGCCCCTCTCTGGGCGGAGTCTCTCACCGTCTCCAATAAGGCTAAATTGCGAAAGGCGCAGAGTCATGGCGGTGAGAACAATACGAGGATACCGTACGGTGTCATGGACTGCAGCCACACTGCTGGCGGGCGATCCACCCTGGCCGCTACAGGCTAGGGCTCTTGCAGAAGTCTACCGCTTCTGCACTGCGGCGCGGGCCAGGGGCGAACATATCACCACAAGGGGACTAAGTAGGGCAAGAGAAACGGCCCGAAGGACAGTTATCCGGCGCTGGAGGGAGGAATTGGAGTCCCCCGTAGCAGGGCGGGGGACTGTAGAGGCGATTGCGCCCCACCTCCACCGCTGGATGAAACGAAGGCACGGCAACCTGACCTTCCGGATGACGCAGGTGCTTACCGGACATGGGGTGTTCGGTAAGTACCTGCATAGAATCGGACGTGAAGAGGCCCCCGGATGCCATGAGTGTGGCGCGCCAAATGATGATGCACGTCACACCCTGGAGGTATGTCCCGCCTAGGGGCCTCAGCGCCGTGACCTGTCGGCGGTTATAGGAACAGACCTGTCGTTGCCGAGCATCACATCAAATATGCTCTACAGCGACAGGTGCTGGTCGTCGATGGCCTCTTTCTGCGAGGAGGTCATCGCTCGGAAGGAGGCCGCGGAGCGGGAACGTGAGGCACTAGCGTCCGCTAACTCGCTCCGTAGGCGGCGACCAGGGAGAAGGAGGCGCCGATACGCGCATCTCCTCCCACCGCCTTGAACGATGACAGGACGTAGCCCGACGGCCTTGCGTAGGAGTGCCGGGGATCGAATGTCACTAGACGATCTCTCCGGCACTCCGCAAAAGCGCGGAAGGGACCGCTGTTGGTTTTAGTGGGTATTCCGGTTGCATAGGTGACCGGCGAGTCCCACACACCACCCTCGTCTGTTACCGGCGGGGGGCAGTGCGTAAATTGCATTTCCACAGCGTTAAAAAAAAAAAAAGGGTCATGGGACCGCACGCCGCGCCGCTCATCCGTCGCCCCGGACAAATTGCGCGGCTTGTGTCGAAACCATAGCCTACTACAAAAAATAGGTATAATATATAGATAATGACATTCATAGACGCTACCACGATCACACCGGTATCCTATGTCCGAAAAGCCAAATCACTTGGTACGACCGGTCTGTGCATCTAAGCAGTTGAATTAGAAATCAGTGCAATTATTTTAGAATGTCGTTTGCAATAAACTACGTAGCCATATTTTCTATTTCCTTAACGACATTCATATTTCTTTGCCCCTCTTGTCAGGTATAAAGCATTGTTAAAAATGACAGCGATTAGAAGGGTGTGCAATAACAGAACTTTACTAGGCGTCACTTAAAACTATTTATACTAATAGGTATAATATTTTGTATAAAAAGGCTATCAGTCATTCTGAGACGAACACATTTTCATCATGTTTAGTTTATTCTTAAAGTCTATGTCGCCACTCATCGTGACTCACTGCGTGGTACATTTTTACTTAGATTATAGTGGAAATATTTGTATAAAGCACAAATATTTTGCTGATAATTAATAGAATATATGTTATTTTCAGTGTATCAAAGCAAAAGTGGACCTGGGTGAGTTTGTTTGATTCCGTAGTGTGCTTTGCACTGACACGCTTTTTCAATTTTAGAACGAAAGTCACTACGAATTTCGAAACGTCGCTTTCATATTGTGCATGTCGTCGCGATTTACAAAAGAAATGCACGCTAAGTGGGGGTTAGCATGTGGTCGATGCTGATACAATTAACCCTCCAATCTCTATAGATTATAGCTAGGAAAGAGGGTAGTACCTATAGAGTGTGAGTTGTGTTCAATGTTCCAGGCCAGTGGATCTTCGTCAGTCGCCGCGCATACCCCTCAGTGTGATACACGCTCACAAAAACTAAGCTTGCCTGTGTTAATAAAATTACTATTTTAGTTCCCTTAGATGCAAAAATAATGTTCACTTAGTGTGATAGTGTATGAAGTTAGTGATAATAGTGGCACAATTAAAATTAAAGTATTATATGTGTTATTTAATTTATTTAAAATGAAGAAAAAATAGATATTTTCAGAAGTGATTAATTTATTTCATATTAAACAGGTTGTCGTACAGGTATTAATTGTTCTGCCGGGAGCAGTTTTACAACACAGTCCGTACAATAATCTGTGCCAGTGTTATCTGTCCATCTAGCTCCTAAAAATCCAGTTTTCTGGCAACCAACACACATAGTTTTAGTTTGATAAACTGGTGCCGTTTCATCTAACAACCGTTGCTCCTTGGCCGATTTCAATAATTCCATCATATACCTATTGTTATTTTTTAAATCAAACATAGGCATGTTTTCATGGGACTCCACGCTGTCATGCGGGTCTTCCATAGTAACTGGAACTTGAAGTTGTGGAAAGAATGTTGATTTTTTGTAGAACATTGATTTTTTATCTCGTCCTATACTTTTCGGTATTCTACCAGGAATTGGCAAGCCTGCTTGTGCTAATTTTGTAAAGTATTTTTGTATTCTACTCATGACTTGTATTGGTGTTCTGGTGCCTAAAGCTTGAGCTATTTTCTTGTATCGTCTGGCCTCAATAGGTTCTTTTGGATAAATTTCAAGAAGCTCCTCCAATCTCTTCTGTTCTTCATATGACCATAACTGGTTGAATGTCTCTGGTTTATTATCTGTGAACTTTCGGCCTCTAACCTTCAAACATGAATCTAGTTCGTCAATATTTGGTTTTGTTTCTCTAATATCATCAACATCAGTCGCTACATCAATACCATAGTTGTCCCAATTGATGTTGGGCAACTCGGGTATGGTTTGTCGTGGAGGAAAGTTAAGACTACCTGTCTTAACCTCCTCAATAAAATTTAAGGGATCATTTAAAGCTTGGTTCTGTGCTTGTGATAAGTCCTCTATATCACTCAATGCTTTCATTTTAAGGGCCTCTAACTTAACAATATACTTTAGAAGTTCGCAATAGTCTTTATTTCCACGTAGGGCTAGATGATCCGTTTCAAAGGCGAATTCCTCATCCGAATCCACATTTTCCGTTTCCATGATTCCAGTTTACACTTTGATATCTAGAAAAGAAAGAGTTATCTATTACAAAAACGATTTTATGATTTTCGAATCTTAAGATAATGAATATTACTTCGGGTATTAAACTGCCGGGCAGTCCAAGTAAACTAAGTGTTAAAATAAAGAACAAAATAAGTAGTAGTGTTCAACAACATAAAAAATGCAAACCTGAATATAGGAGCGCGTCACTAGAAGGATGGTCTAATCGGTAAGTTTATATTATTAATACTGCAATTATTGGATAGTTATGTTATCACATGTTTTTTTTGGCGTAATAATACAATAACAACTCTAAAATTACATCACACAGGTATAGCAAACTATAAACAAATAATAATATAATGTCAAAAATGTCAACGTCAAAACCGCACGCATTCCGAAACTAGATTATACAATGCTCAGATGTAATGTAATAAAGTAAATTTTTTATTGGGTTTTACATTTATTAAATAGTAGAATGTCTAAAAGTGCTTAATAATGTTAAAAACAAAAAAAAATAAATTCATGAAAACTAAATATTATCACAATGCCGAATATGCCATGATTTGGAATAGCGCCCTCTAGTTATTTATTGAAGTATCTTTTCTACCTTCGGTGTACCGTAGTTTTCAGTAGGCTATAGATGTCGCTGACTATTCTGGGTGACTAAAAACTCTAAGACTTGTTAAATAGTGCTTAGATAACTAGGTGGCGTTATAAGATATTTAATTTAATGTCTTCCTCTTTTTATGATTGTTGCCTAAAGATATTTAAATATGTGAGTATATATTAAAATTAAACTTAAAAAAAAGTATTTTAGATATATTTTAGTATTTTACCGACACCAATTTCACACTTGTGACTAATAAATGTGAGTGAACGGTAGGTACATAATTCCTTTCCCGTAACGTAAAAGACAAGTAAGTGATTAAATATGGACATAACAGCCATGCAAGAGAAGGAAAACTTGAAATTAAACCCTATACCAACACGTCTGATCAACGTGGTATAATAGGTCTATTTCCCTTTTATTGTGGAAGAAGCTCGAGCTCGAGCCCAACGGTGGGACGTGTATGAGCTGAAATGATGGTGATGATGATGACAGAGTAAGAATACAATTCACCGTCCCCTATCTTGCCCGTGGGTGTCGTAAAAGACAAGTAAGCGAGTAAATATGCCTATAACATGTATGCAAGAGAAGGAAAACTTGAAATGAAACCCTATATCAACACGTCTGATCAACGTGGTATAGTAGGTCAATAAAATAGGTAGCTCTTATTGTGGAGGAGGTTCGAGCACAATAGTGGGACTTGTATGAGCTGAAAAGATGAATGATGATGAAATATTATTTTATTATTTTGTTTAGAAATATCGATATTAAGCGTTCATATACTTACTATGCACTCACCAGTTCTGACATGATTGATGAAGTTCATAACAATTTGCGATGTTTATATTTTGCTAAAGTTTGGTTGTATATTTGTTACTCAATCACGTCAAGACAGCTCAACAAAAGGAAAGGTACACAGTGTAGTTACGATCTTAATATTTTATTGATTTATTTATTTAAGACTAGCAATCCGCCCTCGCTTCGCTTCGGTTATAGGTTATAGTCGTTTTACCCGCGTAGTTCCCGTTCCCGTGGGAATACCGGGATAAAATATAGCCTAGTTTACGCCCTGATATTATAGCTTTCCATTGGTGAAAGAATTTTTGAAATCGGTCCAGCTGTTTTGAAGATTACCCGGAACAAACAGACATACAGACAAAAATTTTTTAATTGCTGTTTTAGGCATAGGTGTCGTGCAAATAACCGTGTGAGCATGAAAAAAGCCTATTATTTTGACATTACAAACAGACACTCCAATTTTATTTATTGGTATAGACAACACCCTGCACTAAGGAAATAATCCTTGTATTGCGGGAGACTTTACAAACATATAATTAATGGACACAAATTACATCCAGACTCAGAACAACAATTTGTGGATCGCACAAAGTGTTGTCCCGCGTGGGATTCGAACCCCCGACACTGGCGCTGTAGGTCGCTATCTTAACCACTACGCCATCTGTGCAGTCAATATATAAATATGCTGTATTTTATTCACTAGTAGATACCTACCTACATATTTACTACCTTTGAAGTTTTAGACGGGTCGAGTGATTGGCAATGTAGCAATTAACATTGCTCTAAAATTTTGAATTCAAATGATTTATTACGCATAAACCCCGAGATGGCAATTACATATTGTCAATTTCAACAAAATTAAATAAAGTGATCCGGCAAGAAACTCAGTGGGCTTGTCTATTATTTTTAATTTAATCTTTTTATTTCTTTTTAGATATAAAATTATTTACAACTTGTATCTTGTAAGTACTATGCTGTACTGTGCTGTGTGGTAGCGGCTTCGAATACTACCAACCCTTGCTTTGCTCGTGGGTGTCGTAAAAGACGACTAAGAGCCCTAGATTGACCCGGACCAACTCCATCTGGTACCATTTGGGTCAACGATTACATTCCCAAGGAGGGTTGACGTCAGGCAGGCAGCCGGTCATAAAAGTCATTGCCGAAACTTTTTGCAATATGTCAAAACAGATGACATATTGCGTCGACCCCAAGTAATTGGGATAAGAGCAAGATGATGATGATGATCTTGTAAGTACTATCTCCAGTGTGATGCCCTCCAAACCACAATATACGTAATAGGTATCATTTTTATTTAAAGAACACACCGTAATATAATTCGAACGATTATGGCTGGACCAAATACCACAAGCGCACAGTGTATTATGAACCCCATTTTTGTTGCATGCTGTTTTTATTGTAGAAATCGATAGTTCTTATAATTTTAAGCATTAGAGTAAAACACCGAAGTCGATGCGACAAGTAGTTTTTTTTTTATAAAAATTGCCAAAGTTTACCATAATCCGGGTCCGAGAAAACACAAAAAAATTAATAAAAAATAAATAAACTACTTACTTAAGTTTTGATTACAGTTAATAATTTCACACATAGTATTACATGTTTAGACAAGTTTTTATTCATTTAGATTGATTAGTTAAAAAGATATAATTTATTTTTCAAATTTTCCTTTACATTTTTTTACTCCGTCATTATGGCGTATTAGATTATAATTTTTAGATTAAACGATTGCTTTTATTGGTGTTATTTAAATCGCATTCTAATACCGCGTTATCTAGAAATTATAACTAATTTAATTTTTATCCGGATTTTTAAGGCATAGGGCTGTCACCTACTGAAAATATTAATTTAATTTTAATAATAAAAAAAAGACCCAAACTATATATCAAACCTTTATGCGATGATGAGGTATATAAAAATGATGAACTTTTGTTCCATTAAATAATTTTTAATTTTTTAGGGTTCCATAGAAAAAAAAACGATTCCATTTAATTTTGTTATTATAATTAAATGAATTAGATCTGCAACTTACCTTACTTATTTAATACTCTGATCCGTTCGCATTTAGAGTATGTTGTACTTATCTGGAGTTCTTTCTATGAAAAATATAAATATGGCAAAGAAATGGTCCAATAACAGTTTTTCGTAACATACATTATAAATACAGTAGTAATACTTACAGTAAAGTGTCTTATATTGAATTATTGTGTTTATACAAATTATTGAACTTGAAGTCCCGAAGTAATCTTATAAAGCTCATAATGCTTCATGGATTATGTAAAAATAAATTCGATAGTAACGTATTAACTAACAAACTGTGTTGTGCTGTACCTACAGTTTTGTCATTTGGAGGCAAACACGTACAGTTGTGTTATTTTATTTCGGAAAATGTAAGAGCAATGGAGGTGTATTAGTTGCTTATAATTCTCATTTTAAAAACACTCTTCACTTTTTCTGAACTAGTTTAAAAAAAGGCTAGTTTTGCTTGCACTTTAGAGTGGTAATTCTTGAGACAATAATTAACTCAAATTATAAATCTGGGTTACTACTTCAAAGATTCTTTATCTACTTTCATTATTTCTTTTTTCTCTTAGTTCTTTTTAATCTCATGCAATGAATTAGTTTTTAGGGCGCGTCAAGTGTGTTTTCACATTTTATTGCGTAAATGTGTTTACATGAATAATATTGTGAGTTATACTTCCTTCATCATCATCTTGCTCTTATCCCAATTACTTGGGGTCGACGCAATATGTCATCTGTTTTGACATATTGCAAAAAGTTTCGGCAATGACTTTTATGACCGGCCGCCTGCCTGACGTCAACCCTTGTTGGGAATGTAATCGTTGACCCAAATGGTACCAGATGGAGTTGGTCCGGGTCAATCTAGGGCTCTTAGTCGTCTTTTACGACACCCACGAGCAAAGCAAGGGTTGGTAGTATTCGAAACCGCTACCACACAGCTATACTTCCTTATAATTTAATATATAATGTTCATTTTTAATACTGCACTATATAATCGTATTTTGTTCCAAATAAATAAACATAGACTAAAACAACTGTATTATCCTAAGCTAAACCCTTGTACCGTATAATTACTAAGGATGATGCCAGTGACACCAAGACCAGAGCAAAAAAAGCTTAGAAACTGTAATAAATGAGTGTCTTACATTCGAAACTACTACAGCAAATATAAATGAAACAAAAAAAAAATAAGAGTGTACCTCTGAAATTTTTATCAGCCAGAGAAGGTATTTTATCATTATTGCTAGAAATTTATCAGAATGAAATCAGATTTTGAAGTTCTCTAGAAATAAATATCTCTATTGATTTTCAAAAAAAAATATCCGGCAAACATTAATTGTGCCACAATATACGAGTGACAACCCTGACCGAAACAAGATAATTACCGATAACTTTGGAATAACGCGGCATTACTGTGATTTAAATATTACCAATAAATGCAAATTTATCAAATCGGTTAATCTAAAAATCATAATCTAATACGCCATAATGGCGGAGTAAAAAAATGATAAAGAAAGATTGAAAACTAAATTATATCTTTTTAATTAATCAATCTAAATGAATGAAAACTTGTGTAAATATGTAATACTATGTGTGTAATTAATTATTAACTGTAATCAAAACTTAAATAGGTAGTATATTTATTTCTTTATTAATTTTTTGTGTTTCCTCGGACCCGGATTATGGTGAACTTTGGCAATTTTATAAAAAAAACTACTTGTCGTATCGACTTCGGTGTTTTAATCTAATGCTTAAAAAGATAAGAACTATCGATTTCTACAATAAAAACAGCCTGCAACAAAAATGGGGTTTATAATGCACTGTGAAGCGGCACCCGATCACCAGATCTAGGTTCTGTACTTAGAATAATAACGTATAGAAGGATAGTGTCGGTATTTCGAACGTTCAAAACATGCATCTAAAAATACTACATGCGCGCATACGATTACACACGTACACACGCACACCACTATACAAATTATGAAATCAAATGTTGTTTTTATTAACATAAATCGTCGAAATAATTTTAAAAGTACCTAATGTTAAAAACCTTTTTAAGTTTTTCAAATGTGTTATGACACCATTTGAATGCACAAACCGTGATAATTACCTATTTATTTTTTTTGAGTAGCGTACGCACGTGCAGTACAGTGAACTTGTACATTACGGAACGGTTCCGGCGTAAGCTCCATTAGGCTCCAATTGAAATGCTTCACTTTTTGTGCGCGAACTTACCTTCTATACGTTATTATTCTAAGGTTCTGTAACTAAAAATTAATGACCTACACAATAGGCATGATCTTTCATGTACTTATGTGGCAGGACCAGACAGTCGACAGTCGTCTATCTATAGCCGCGGGCCAGTCCGTGCGGCGTAGTACCACGTTCTCGCAGAAAATCGACGTCTGAGTAGTAGCAATTTGTTACTGCACTTCATTCGATGGGCGAGAGAGCCGGCAGCCCAAATTTCTAAGTGTCTGTATGTAGTGAGTTTTGATGATGCCCTTAGTGTCATCGAACCTCACTATACGCATTCACATTCGCCATAAAATTGCTAGTTACTCGTTATTCCTTCCGTCTACATGTCTACTTTTCCATGTAGTGACGGTAAGAATACAATTCACCACTCCCTATCTTATCATGGATGTTGTAAAATACGACTAAGGAATACAATATGCACTTATGTGCAAGAGAAAGAAAACTCGAAAGGAAATCCTATACCAACACGTTTGACCAGCATGTTATAGTAAGTCAAATTCCCTTCCATTGTGGTGGAGGCCCAAGCCCAACAGTGAGAGATATGTGGGGTACGATGATGATAACATATCAACTGTATATCGAGAAGGTTGCTTATCACATTCTTTCATCTATCTACGATAGCTCTTTACTAACATATCTCGTTAATACGTCTAACTTGAACTAACTAATCCTTCTTTATAAAGATGCACACGAAATCTTATGTGTAGTTTATTTATCTATTCATATGCACGTTTATTTCAAACAGATAGAGCTGGGTAGGATTATCATGACCATATGTCTCGTTCTCAACGGGACAGTCCCATTATTACGCTGTCTTTCCAAAAAAATCTTGAAAAATATATTCACATTATGTATAGTTCATATAAAAGGCCAGGCGGCGTTGAGTACCAGTACTATACTAATTATTTATATACACAAATTATTGTAGTTAACACTACAAATATTCATAAAGTAGTAGATATATGCTTTTCATTAGTAAAGGACCCGTCTTCTTCGCAATGACAAGTAAAATAGCCTGATGGTATACGCACTATAGATTAGATACTTCTAAAAATAACACTTCATCACCATTGTAAATAAAACTACTTTTACGGATTATATCGCTTTTGTATTTGATTTATGATTGCCCGACGTTTCGAACACTTTGCAGCATTCATGGTCACGGGCGGATTAAGGTGTCTCACGTCCAACAAGTAATCGTTATTACAGACATTTATAATTATCTACCCGATACAGAAAATTAGTTATAAATTTATTAAATTGTGACCCACATTTTAGTACAAATTTATTGCCAGTGTAAAAAGAAAATGATTCTATATGAAAGAATTATATTGTTTATGGTTAGTAATTATTAAATTTGTAGCAATTATTGTTACAATTTGTTGATTTAAAACTAACAAAACTAATATACTACCACCGGATCGGAACGCGGCCACACTGAGAAAGATCCGGCAAGAAAACTCAGGGGACATGATGCTAAATTAATATTGATTTTTAATTTTAGATGCGGCTTACTTTGTCTTACTAAAAGATTTTTGATTTATAAAATTATCTTTAACTATTATTATTGTGGGTCAAATCTATACAATAAGTGCTCACAATATCATGCAGTCTTGTGGTGGTCTCTTGCAAAGTGTTCGAAACGTCGGGCAATCATAAATCAAATACAAACGCGATATAATCCGTAAAAGTAGTTTTATTTACAACTAGCTTTTGCCCGCGGCTTCGCCCGCGTAAAAATTTACTTGCATATTGAACTATTATCGCAAAGAATATTATCGACATAAAAAGTATTACATTTCTTAATTTAAGAAATACTCTATCTACGTGTCAATTTTCATCCAAATCTGCTCAACAGTTTAAGCGTGATTGAGTAACAAACATCCAACTTTACAAAAAAAAATATAAAAGAAGAAAATAAAGAACATAATTTTTTTAATTGTAAATATTTTCTTCTACATGATCTCTGTTAGTTTATAATACAGATCTTCACAAACTTTCACATTTGAATATTACTTCCAGCCTTGTAGTTCAGATTGCCGTGCAAATACTGTGGCCTTTCCTTAGTCTCTGATAACGTACTTTTCCATTAGTGAAAAAAAAAAATATATCAATCAAACACCCGCAGTTTCATTCACGTAGACCCCATTCCCATGCCAATACCGAGATAAAAAATGCCTATGTAACTTGCTGATATTATAAATTTACATGGGTAAAAAAAAAATATATAAATCCCAGAAATATCAGAGATATAAATTGCCTATGTTACTCGCTGACAACATAGGTAGCTTTCCATTGGTGAAAGAATTTTAAAAATTAGTCAACATCCCCCGGTATAGTTGTCGTTCCTGGGCAAATACCGCGATGAAAATAGCCTTTATATGGTATTCACTGATAATATAGCTTTTCATTAGTGAATTAATTTTTTAAACCATTATATTCCCGTGATTTCACCGGCATTGTACCCGATCCCGTAGAAATATCGGGATCGCTTAAATATGTTACTTGCTTAAAAATAGCTTTCCATTAGTGAAATAATTTTAAAATCGACTTAATTCATCCACACCGGGATAAAATATAGCCTGAGATAAAATAGTCTAAGTTATTCCTTATGTACGACTGGTAGACCTGATGGTAAAATATAATCAATATCGGTCCAGCCATTTTGAAGATTACCTGTAACGAATAGACAGACAGACAAAAAAAAATTGGACCGTATTGTGTGAGCATAAATAAAACCTATTATTTTGATAGACAAACAGACGCTTCAAATTTATTTATTTGTAGAGATAGAAAATTGTAATAATATTTTGATTGTAACTTACTGTCTGGTAACTGCTAGAAATATTACCACGTTTTCATTGTTCGTGGGTGTCGCAAAATACTACTAAGACAAAGATTTACATCGACCTGGACCAATTGGTGATGCCGTCTGGCCAACAATGTCGGCCAGGTCATAAAATGTTGCTAGAACCTTTGCAATATATCTACGATGGCAGTAGTAGGTACCCTACCTACATATCACGTCGATCCAAAGTAATTAGGATAAGAGCAAGATAATGATGATATATCATTGGCTGGGTGTCTTCGACTATATGCGTTTTATCCTTTTGGGGCAGCCCAAAATTGTTTCTTAGTGCGTGCTTACCACAAATAACCGATCGGTATACAAAATTTCACATTCTTAGGCCCGGTATCTTTGGCTATACGCTTTCACCCTCTTAGGGGTTGAATTGCCAAAAATTCTTTGTTAGAGCTCGCTTATCCTTGCCAAAATTATTTTCATAGTGCTTGGTAAGTGAGCACTAAGAAAATCTGGGGGTAATCCAAGAAAGCCAACCGTGTACTAAAATGATCCTTCCTAGGCTCAGTGATTTCGGTTAAATGCTTTTCACCCCCTTAGGGCTAAAATTGCAAAAATCTCTCTTCCCCCAAGAAAGGCAACTTTATACAAAATTCCATGTTTCTAGGCCTAATGATTTCGGCTATATATTTTACACCCCTTTAGGAGTTGATTTTAATAAAATAATTTCTTAGAGCTCACTTAAAACAAAGGAAAGAGAATTGCATAGAAAGTTTTACGTTCCTAGCTCCAAGAGTTTCGTCTATACGCTTTTCACTCACTTAAGGGGGTAATTTTCCAAAAATCCTTTGCTAGTGCTCGTGTACCCCAAGAAATAAGACGACGTAAAAAGAAAATACTTTCCCCTATTTCAACCCCTTATACCTATTTTTTCGCAATAAAAAGTAGCCTTATATAATTTCTCAAGCTTTAGTTCATCTCTGTACCAAATTTCATCAAAATCGGTTAAGTGATTTCGACGTGAAAGACTATATGCTTTTCAATCCCCTTTTTTTGGGGTGGACTGCGGTCGGCGCGTTCCTCGCACCACTCCGTCCGGGGCGACAGAGGGGAGTAAGCACGCAACACCCGCAACCCACCCGAACACCACGTCGCCTTCGTCGTTGGACCGACCACCGGAGCAGGGTTACTTGTGCTTTTCAACCCCTTAAGGAGGTGAATTTCCAAAAATCCTTTGCTAGTACTCGTGCACCCCAAGAAATACGATGGTGTAAAAAAAATACGTTTCTAGGTCTAGTGGTTTCGGCTGTATGCTTTTGGTATTTTAGGGGTTGAATTTCATCCCCATGTAAGTGAAACTACCAAAATGCTAGAACGAATATTTATTTATTTATTATCAGGTGCCTTAATACAAAGATTCAGAGTTCTATCAACAAAAATGACGAATTTTCATACAAAATATCATCCCCTATTTCAACCCCTTATATCCATTTTTTCGCGATAAAAAGTAGCCTATGTCCTTTCTCAAGCTTTAGTCCATCTCTGTACCAAATTTCATCAAAATCGGTTTAGACGTGAAAGACTATATGTTTTTCACCCCCTTAAAGGGGTGAATTTCCAAAAATCCTTTGTTAGTGCTCGTGCACCCCAAGAAATACGATGGTGTAAAAAAAAATACGTTTCTAGGCATAGTGGTTTCGGCTGTATGCTTTTTGGTATTTTAGGGGTTGAATTTCATCCCCATGTAAATTAAATTTCCAAAACGCTTGAACGAATATTTATTTATTTATTGTCAGGTGCCTTAATACAAAGATTCGTGGTTCTATCATCGAAAATGACGAATTTCCATACAAAATGTCATCCCCTATTTCAACCCCTTATACCCATTTTTTCGCGATAAAAAGTAGCCCATGTCTTTTCTCAAGCTTTAGTCCATCTCTGTACCAAATTTCATCAAAATCGGTTTCGACGTGAAAGGCTATATGCTTTTCAACCCCTTAAAGGGGTGAATTTCCAAAAATCCTTTGCTAGTGCTCATGTACCCCAAGAAATACGATGGTGTAAAAAAAAATACGTTTCTAGGCCCAGTGGTTTCGGCTGTATGCTTTTTGATATTTTAGGGGTTGAATTTCATCCCCATGTAAATGAAATTTCCAAAACGCTCGAACGAATACTTATTTATTTATTGTCAGGTGCCTTAATACAAAGATTCGTGGTTCTATCATCGAAAATGACGAATTTCCATACAAAATGTCATCCCCTATTTCAACCCCTTATACCCATTTTTTCGCGATAAAAAGTAGCCCATGTCCTTTCTCAAGCTTTAGTCCATCTCTGTACCAAATTTCATCAAAATCGGTTTCGACGTGAAAGGCTATATGCTTTTCAACCCTTAAAGGGGTGAATTTCCAAAAATCCTTTGCTAGTGCTCGTGTACCCCAAGAAATACGATGGTGTAAAAAAAAATACGTTTCTAGGCCCAGTGGTTTCGGTTGTATGCTTTTTGATATTTTAGGGGTTGAATTTCATCCCCATGTAAATGAAATTTCCAAAACGCTTGAACGAATACTTATTTATTTATTGTCAGGTGCCTTAATACAAAGATTCGTGATTCTATCATCGAAAATGACGAATTTCCATACAAAATGTCATCCCCTATTTCAACCCCTTATACCCATTTTTTCGCGATAAAAAGTAGCCTATGTCCTTTCTCAAGCTTTAGTCCATCTCTGTACCAAATTTCATCAAAATCGGTTTAGACGTGAAAGACTATATGTTTTTCACCTCCTTAAAGGGGTGAATTTCCAAAAATCCTTTGTTAGTGCTAGTGCACCCCAAGAAATACGATGGTGTAAAAAAAAATACGTTTCTAGGGATAGTGGTTTCGGCTGTATGCTTTTTGGTATTTTAGGGGTTGAATTTCATCCCCATGTAAGTGAAACTACCAAAACGCTAGAACGAATATTTATTTATTTATTATCAGGTGCCCTAATACAAAGATTCACGGTTCTATCATCAAAAATGACGAATTTCCATACAAAATATCATCCCCTATTTCAACCCCTTATACCCATTTTTTCGCGATAAAAAGTAGCCTATGTCCTTTCTCAAGCTTTAGTCCATCTCTGTACCAAATTTCATTAAAATCGGTTTAGACGTGAAAGACTATATGTTTTTCACCCCCTTAAGGGGGTGAATTTCCAAAAATCCTTTGCTAGTGCTCGTGTACCCCAAGAAATACGATGGTGTAAAAAAAAAATACGTTTCTAGGCCCAGTGGTTTCGGCTGTATGCTTTTTGATATTTTAGGGGTTGAATTTCATCCCCATGTAAATGAAATTTCCAAAACGCTTGAACGAATACTTATTTATTTATTGTCAGGTGCCTTAATACAAAGATTCGTGATTCTATCATCGAAAATGACGAATTTCCATACAAAATGTCATCCCCTATTTCAACCCCTTATACCCATTTTTTCGCGATAAAAAGTAGCCTATGTCCTTTCTCAAGCTTTAGTCCATCTCTGTACCAAATTTCATTAAAATCGGTTTAGACGTGAAAGACTATATGTTTTTCACCCCCTTAAGGGGGTGAATTTCCAAAAATCCTTTGCTAGTGCTCGTGTACCCCAAGAAATACGATGGTGTAAAAAAAAAATACGTTTCTAGGCCCAGTGGTTTCGGCTGTATGCTTTTTGATATTTTAGGGGTTGAATTTCATCCCCATGTAAATGAAATTTCCAAAACGCTTGAACGAATACTTATTTATTTATTGTCAGGTGCCTTAATACAAAGATTCTTGATTCTATCATCGAAAATGACGAATTTCCATACAAAATGTCATCCCCTATTTCAACCCCTTATACCCATTTTTTCGCGATAAAAAGTAGCCTATGTCCTTTCTCAAGCTTTAGTCCATCTCTGTACCAAATTTCATCAAAATCGGTCCAGTGGTTTTGACGTGAAAGCGTAGCAGACAGACAGACAGACAGACAGACAGAGTTACTTTCGCATTTATAATATTAGTAAGGATGTAGTGCTCGCGTAAACATCAGATATCATTACTTCATCACTATTTCAGCTCATATACATCCCACTGTTGGGCTCGAACCTCATCCACAAAAGGAGGGAAATTTACCATACTACGCTGCTCAAACAGGTTGGTATAGGATTTTATTTCGGGTTTTCCTTCTCTTACATAGATGTTAGATGCGTATTATATCCCTTAGTCGTCTTTTGCGACATCCACGAGCAAGATAGGGAGTGGTGAATTGTATTCTTACTCTGTCACCACACGGAAAACTAATACTTATCACTCAAGCTCAATGTTTACTTATGGTATAGTCTCACTCTTTTATTACTACAGGAGTATGTAGTGGATATACCATATGCCAGATAATGCAGATTAATTTTATAGTCATTTACTATTATGCTTACTTAACTATTATGACTATCTCTACCTTCATCTTTGACAGGCTATAGTCTGGTTATATCTCGCCAGTTTCTTCCGGGGTAACGGAACAGCGACTTGCCTCATAACCTGTGTTTCTTACCAGGAATCGGTACACGTGGTCGGTCCAATGGCCCATTGCTATTTGTATCGATTCCTTGATATCCGTGCCAGTTCGACAAGTTTATCTCTATCTACATAACAATTGTATCTGATAATGAACTTCTCCTTTTCAATCAGAATACGCCTCACTGTAAGCAACAAGCCTCTTTCATGGTTATGAACGCTTCAAACAAACAAATAATAAGAAATTCTTCATACGTTGTCAAAATATTCCATACCGCCAAGTTGTGAGTGAAACAGTGAGTTTGTTGAACACACACGTACCCTAATTACTCGACAAAGGTTTGTTCTACCGAGATAAATGCCACGTAATCTTTACTAAATCAGTAGTATTTCAAAATGTCCAGCAAAATGTAGAAAAATTATACTTTATTTTTTAAATTCATTCATTTAGACCGAGTAGGCATCTATTGAAAAATATTTTATGTTTTTAATATCTAAATAATTATTAGATTATGAAACTAAATACATATGATCTAAATAAAACTACCTTACGGATTTTATAAATAAAACTACTTTTCTTTGCAGCGTTACGGTTAACGCGTTCGAAACGTCGGACAATCAAAAATCATTATAAATACACATTTTCATATAATGTTTCATGCATAATATTGCTTATTTAGTTTTAAATGCCTCTCAATCTTTAGGTACCTTTTTAGGTAACTGTAACATTAGAAAATTTTCAATAGATAAGGTACTCATATGTTATCTTAAAATCGAGTGGCGTTTATACTCGTAGTTATAGGATATTAATTCCTTATACGATGGTGATGTGATCTGTTCAAATTACGATACAATCTGTTTGTCAGATGAGTTAAGATCTGCTTATCCTCCACAGAGGCGTACCTCGTAACCTTTGAACCGTATTCAAAGGTGCTTCCATTGTTGACATTACGTTAGCTATCTCCACCAAAACTTATCGCACATATGACTGGCGTGTCGTTAAGGGGATGGAGACATTGTCCAATCATCGCTACATTCGATTATACATCTCCACGCAGACTTGTGAGGCTGCCTCAGCTGGGGGTGGAACGCGTTGGGTTTTTAAACCCTCAATCAAAATGTCCTCCTAGAGGCCTCTATTACATGGGTCTGGTCCACAGCGTTCTGTGGGTCTGTCAATATAGATAGAGGCAAACAGGTGCCAGGAGGCGCTGTGAAATATCTGTGATGCAGCGATGCCGCGAACCCGTTCTAGATGTGTGCCAGTTGTACTGGTAAACCCAAGAATTAACAGTACTGCGATGTATGTATATTTATTGCAGCGTGCCGCCTAAGCACCAGAAATCGCAGAAGGTATTGTAGCTTTTCGGATGGGATAGGGAGACGGAGATATTTTAGGCATACAGAGTGGCACGAGAGCTCTCCATGTAGAAATCTGGCAAAGTTCAGGTCTGCCGCGAGTTAATAGAGGCTTTGAATTTTGATCCAAAGGGCCGCCATTATCGCTTAATATGTGCATACAGTAGAAACTCGATTATCTGGCCCTCAGTTATACGGATTCGCGGTTATCCGGACTACCAACCGCGGCCTATGTATTGACCTACAAATCGCATGAACATATCTGAAATGGCATGCCTCGCCCACACCCCACGGGATTGCTGCCCCCACACGTTTCATTATTGTTTTAGTTAGTAATTATTACTCCGCTCTGATGTACGTGCCCCGCGGGAAATGTATTCGTCTTTTAATAAACGCATATAATTACATACATACTATATATGCACAAAACCAAAGGAGGCTTTTCATACATTCGATTATCCGAATGCCTAACGACAACAATTATTCCGGTTAATCGAGTTTCTACTGTATTCCATTACATTAACCGAATACCTATATGCTGTAGTGGTTAAGATACCTACAGTACTGGTGTCGGCGCTCATATCCCATTCAGGACAACACTTTGTGTGAGCCATAAATTGTTGTTCTAACTCTGGATGTAATTTGTGTCCGTTAGCTATTTATAAAATCTCCCGCAATACAAGGATTATTTTCTTAGTACACTAGTATTGTCTTAAAAAAATATAATAATAGACATATGCACCTAATATACACACCATGGTCACAATGTTTCTTAGTTTATGTAAAAATATTAGTAAGAATATATTGTTGGTTATTCTTTTAAACAAATAAAATAATATAATATAGTTAAAAATAATATAGATCACTGTGATACAAAACTATAGACTAAACTTTAAGTTTATTGTCGTGTCCTGTAAAACTTTTACATAAATGTTTTATTAAAAGCTAGTCTAATTTATTGTCAAAAAAGCAAGCCTAATTATCTATCAACAATAACATTAATGTACTAATTGAAATATGTGTCTATTCACATGTTAATTGACTGTTAAGTAAAAAAATTAAAATAAAAAAGAAACTTTTACATACCACTAAATTTCATCTTAACTTTAACCTCATGGCGTACCTGCCGTCATCAATTTACATGTTCATACACGTTGTTATTCGCTAATCAATTTAGTGTAGAGTATAAACTCTCACCGGCAACAGCACAACCGTGGTAAAATTAATAGCTCAGAGAGCTCTTGAGTCGTGCCGTAATAATATTAAGACCATGTTTGTTGTAAATGTTTGCTATTGTTTACTGCAACATGCACCTGCTTATTTTTTTTTAAATATTGATTCAACATTTAATAATTTCAGACCATATATGACTTGCTGTTAGGCTCAAACCTCCTTCATAACAGGAGGTAAAATAAACCTACTGCACCACGGGTCAAACTCGAAATAAAATCCTGTACCTAACAGGGTTTTATTTCGTATTTTCCCACTTTTGCATAGGTATATTATATCCCTTACTCGTCTGTTACGACACTAACGGGTAAGAAAGGTTTTTTTTAAATTACGATGACGATGTGGTAAGACCACACTGTTGACAGTTGTCGGGCCGGTCCTTCCGGAGCAGTACCACACTCTCGCAGAAAATCGACGTCCGAATAGTAGCAATTTGTTAATGGACTTCGTTCAGTGAGCGAGAGAGCTGAAAACCCATTTTTAGAAAGTTTGCGTGATAAAGGCATCACCAAAATCGACCATTTTGGTAATGCCTTTATCACCGAATCCATTGCACGCAAGTGTGAATACACTTCCTTCACTTTCTTCAGGATAGGCAGCGGCCTAGCTGTACACCTAGGTCCATGAGTGACAGCAACACTTACCATCAGGTGTACCCGGTGTGTATGCTCGTTTGCCACCGTTTGAATTAAAAAAAAAGAATGGACGACGCAGTGTAGGAGACCTCTAACTAGGTGAACTGGCGACCTGGTGAAAGTTGCTGACCGTCGTTGGGTGCAGGCGACACAGAACCGCACTCTCTGGCGTAACATGAGGGAGGCCTACGTCCAGCAGTGGACGATGATAAGTTGAAATGAGGATAATATATTCAATGGGCATAGGATACTAATACTTAGGCATTAATACAATAGAATGTCTACTAGCCGTCACATATTCAAGAAAAGAGTTCGTTTACATCTCCTAAATGAATTAGCAGAATCATTGCAACTTATATAATATAACATTCGTATAATTATGTATATACACTATGTCTGTATATATTTATTTATAGTTTTATATATGTACTAGCAACCCGCCCTCGCTTCGCTTCGGTTTTAGTTGTTTTACCCGCGGCGTAGGTCCCATTCCTGTGGGAATACCGGGATAAAATATAGCCTATGTTACTCCCTGATATTATAGCTTTCCATTGGCGAAAGAATTTTTGAAATCGGTGCTGTGGTTTAAGCGTGAAAGCGTTACAAATAAACAAACAAACAAACATCCTTACTTTCGCATTTATAATATTAGTATGGATTTTTATATATATATTTATATATATATATCGTATTTATGTGTTTTTATCTATGTATATTTGGTATGTATTATGTATTCTTGTATATTCCTATGTATTCTCTTTTCTTTTTTAATCATATAACTTTCTTTCTCGACACATGTGCCTACCAATTATTATCTCTGCACTGCCTATAGTTGACTGGTAGAGAATGCCTCTGGCATTAAGTCCGGCATTGTACTCAATACATGAAGTTTAATAAATAAAAAATAAATTTAATTCTTGGATCTCGCAAAATATTTCTAGATTTTCATAAATTAATTTGATTCACACCAGACATAATTTTACAGAAAATGACAAATTCAGAAGTCTATAAATAGAATACACTAGCTTCTGCTCGCGACTTCGTCCGCGTGGTATAGATTCTTTGGGCTAACCTTAACTTTAACCTAAGACTTTGTTTACGTAGAAGGTGAAACTATTTTTTAATAATACGATTCTGTCACATATGATTTTTGCAAAAATATTGTTGTTTACGCAGCCAAAGCTCTCAAAAGGGAAAAAAAACCTCAATTTTGAAACATTCTTCATTGGTGTGCCGCTCCTATTGATCATAGCGTGATGATATATAGTCTATAGCGGTTTTTTTTTTGGGTGGGCTATGGTAAGCGCACGCGCGGTCCAGCCCGTCCGGGGCGATGAAAAGACAGCGCGCGGGCCCATAACCCACCCGTACCCACGTCACCTCGTTGTTGGGCCGACCACCGGAGCAGATGTGACTTGTCGTCAGTGGTCGGCCCAACGGAATACCCTTTCGGGTAACCTCACCTCTCGACGTCCTGGGACGTCGGTCGCCGTCGCGCGGTCAGCCTCTCTGCGGGTGACGGACTATTCCCCGGTCCGATCACCCGCGGCCTTGGCTAGGGCGGCATTAGGCGCAGATACTCGGGCCTGCGCCGCCCGAGTCGCCGGCGGCGGAACGTGTCGCCGAATAGGAGCTCTACTCGCACACGATCCGCCGCCTCCTTCCGTGAGATTACGGCCTCACAGAAGGCGGCGACCGCGTCCCTGTTCCTGACGCTGACGAGCATCGTCCTGGCGATGGTCGGCAGCGCCAGGTCGGCACCGATAATTGCGACGAGTTCAAGGCGATCCCCCTCCCATGCAGCACACTCCTCCACTCGTGTGCTGCGCCGTGTCCTCGTCGCAATTGCAGTGGTGGCAGGACGGAGTGCTCTCCCTCCTGACAATTTTGTGCAGGTACTTCCCGAAGCAACCGTGCCCCGTCAGCACCTGCACCAGTCGGAAGGAAAGCATCCCGTGCGTCCGCTCCAACCACTCCATCAGCACCGGCCGGAGGGCCTCGACGGTCCTGACACCGTACCGAGGACTCTCCAGCCGGACTGCTCAACGGGCAATGACTCCACGGCGGGCGTCGACCCGCCAGGCGGTGATCTCTTTGATGGAGACCATGCCGCCGCGGTCGCGCGTCTCCGACACCCGCCGATAAATTTCGGCGAGCATCTCCGCCTCCAGGTCCCACGGGGGAGTTCCGGCCAGGAGGCACGCTGCCTCCGTCGCCACCGTGCGGTAACCCCGTATGGCCCTGATCGCCATGACCCTCTGTGGTCGCCACAGGAGGGCCCTAAGACGGACGGTCAGGGACCCCCGCCCACACCGGTACGCCGTACAGGGCCATCGACCGGATCACCCCCACGTACAGCTGTCGACATGTAGCGCTGGGTCCGCCAACATTCGGCATCAGCCGCGAAAGGGCGGACGCCGCGCCGACAAGCCGGGGAACAAGTCGATGGAGATGCTCCCGGAACCAAAAATGCCCGTCGAGCACCAGGCCCAAGTACTTCATGTGGGCCTGGATGCTGATGGTGACCGACTTTACGGTGATCGAAGCGCCGGCGGGAGGCCCGGCGGTACGGAGGCCATGGAACAAAAGGGCCTCCGTCTTTTCCAGGGCTACCCTCAACCCCAGCGCTTCGATGCGCCTGACAATCTCCTCGGTGCCGAGAGTTGCCAGGCGTGCCGCCTCCTCTAGCGTCCCACCCCGGGCTGTGACGAGTGTATCGTCGGCGTAGCAAATTACGCCCAGCCCGGGTGGGAGGCTTCCTCTCAACGCCCAGTCGTAGCCGATGTTCCACAGGGTCGGACCCAGAACCGACCCCTGTGGGACACCGCATGTCATGGGCGTTCGCACAACGTCCCCTACTCGGTCAACGTAGAGGACGCTGAGCCCCTCCAAGTAGTCTGCCACCAGCCGCCTGAGGTACACGGGCACCCCGTGATATCTCAGCCCCTCCCTGATGCAGCTGAATGGCAGACTGTTGAAGGCGTTGGCGATGTCCAGGGACACCGCCAACAGGACTCCTCCGCTGGTGACGGCCTCCGCCGGTGACGGCCTCCGCCGGTGACGGCCTCCGCCGGTGACGGCCTCCGCTACCACGGCCTTCAGGCGCAGCAGGGCCGCAATCGTCGAACGCCCTCTCCGAAAACCAAACTGGGCGTCCGACAAATCGGGCCCGACCCCGACGAGGTGCCGCTCGATGCGGGCAGCCAACACCCTCTCCAGCAGCTTGCCCGCATCATCGAGCAGCCCTCGGAGTTTGTTCAGCGCCGCGAGGTAGGGGCGACCCCAGGGGTCACGCTCGAGACTGTCCAGCATCTCCCGCCGACTAACGTCCTTGGCGGTACGGCCGGCCAGCCTGAAGGCAGACCGCGCACTGCGGTAAGCCTCGTACAGCTGGCCCTCCCGCTCAGCGTCGCGGTGGCGCGCTCGGCTGCGGGTGTAAGCCCTCCGGGCACGGGCTATCTAATACTAAAAGAATTTTTCAAATCGGACCGGTAGTTCCTGAGATTAGCGCATTCAAACAAACAAACTCTTCAGCTTTATATATTAGTATAGATATAGAGTATAGACATAGATTCATCTATCAGCCAATAGGTATCTACCGATGCGCATTGAATTTTACAAATTCATTTAATAATGGAAAACTACATTATCAACAAGTAACATAGGCCATATTTTATCCCTGTACTCTCGTGGTAACATAAACAACACTGGTGAAACGCCTAAACAACTAAAAATGTACAAATTATTTCACCTACGGAAAACTACATTATCAGCAAATAGTATAAGTTATTCTTTATCTCCGTTTTGCCACGGGAACAATGCTTGTTCCCGTGGCGGCAAATTGCCACGGGTGAAACCGTGGCAATTTGCTAGTTATTATATACAAAAACATGAAACCATAAAAATATCTACACGCGCATACATTTACAAAAGCTAACTCTATTTCCCATATATATTTTGTTTCTTTTCCTATTTTGTCAAAGGCAAATAAATTACGTAGGGTGGATTCAAATGGGGTTTTATTATGTACATATATTTGCGGTCGCAACTTCATATCAATTTTCAATCACGCCGTATGTTGTGAAGCTAAAAATCAACATCAAAGTTATATAAATTCACTTAATTTAACTGCTATCCATTGAATCTTGCTAATATCTTATAGAGTAACAAGTTGTTACTCTTTCTCAATCTTGGCTTTTATCGTATTTATAAGGTCAATTTTCAAAGTAATTGTAAAACGATGTTATTAAATAAATTAATAAAATAAATTATTAACTAAATACGGAAGGACTCTCCGTGTGGTGAAGGGGGACAAAATACAGTTCACTATTTTCTTGCTCATGAGTGTCGTAAAGGACGAGACTAAGGTATACAGATGAAGTATAGATACAGATAACAATTATGTAAGAGAAAGAGAATTCGAAGTAAACCCAACATCTGAATATTAGGTCAATTTGCCTCCCATTTCAGAGGAGACCCGAGCCTAACAGTCAGACGTATGTATATGGGCTGAGATTGTGATTATTAAGTAAGAACATCTCCTGTGTACACGAGAAACAAAATATTAATGACTCTATTTCGTTACTGTAATGTTTTAATTGTCGTATGACTTAGAACAGATTTCAAGCAGGTTTATTATCCACGACACTAACAGTTCTTTGGATGAGTTCGGATTTTTACGGTTTTTGTAATTTTAGTGAACATTACTTTTAGTGAACTAGAATGCTAGCAATCCAAATTCCTCTTCCCTGCTTATCATTATTTCATTGCTCCGAATCCTGCACCTGCGGTATGTAGCGACTTAGCTTACCATCACCTTATTCTTTTCTCAATTATTTGAAATATACGCAATACAACCACCGCTCTTCTTCCCTGGAAATGTAATTGTTGAGCAGACAGTATCAGATAAGGTTGGTTATTATCAGATGGTTAGTCCAGGTATAAAATTCGTAGTCGTCTTTTACGACACCCACTAATACTGTAAGGGTTAGTACCACATACATATACAAGTCCGAGAATTAGATGTAACATTTGGTGAGTTTCTGTACTATTTTTAGATACAGTATTTAGGTCATACCGCTTTTCAAACTTAAATTTTGAAACCAAAGGGTTATAACTGACACATTAACTGTTTCGTAATGATTTATTGCAGCTATAAAATTATAAGCACGTGCCGTGGCCGTCATAAAAATGTGAATTCAGGAGACGAATAATTTAAGTGTAATACTCGTGCCTATAGTATAGCCGGGTTAATACTCATACTCATAGTAAAGCCAATTTACATGTCAATTTTATGGATTATTATTATTATTATTACATTGGTACAATTATTTACAATTAAATTTCATAAAGTCGTCAAAACTGTAAAAAGTTTGTTCGACCAGCCAACGTTTAAGACGCGTTTTAAATCCACGAAGAGAAGATGTCATACAAACTGTGCTCCGCAGCTTGTTGTATACTGCCGGCCCCATGACATGAGTTGTTTTGGAGGTCTTTGTCAACGTTCGTTTTATACTAATTAAGTTATTCGCACTTCTGGTGTTGTACGAGTGAACGTCCTTGTGTCTGTTGTACTCCGCCAGATTTATTCTTACATAGGTGGCCACCTGAAAGATGACGATGGAGGGCCCGGTCATGATGCCCAGTTTTTTAAAATGTGGTCTAACAGACACGTTTTTGGGAATCCTAACAATGGCTCTAATGGCCCTCTTTTGCATACGGAAGGCTCGTTCCCATTCCGCAGCCATTCCCCACAGTTTTACGCTATATTGCAGAACTGAGCGGGCAGTTGCAAAGTAGCACGAACGTGCCACTGTCGGCGCCACCACACGAGCAATGCGTCGTAGCGCGAAACATGCACTACCCACCCTACTACAAACTAATAACCAATATTTTATAGAAAAGGAATCAACTACAAATATTATTTTTCATTATTTAAAATCATCAACTTCATTTATAACAGGCGTTTGTAAAACAACGGATTGTTATTTTTAGGAAAGGATTAGCTTACGTTAGTATGAAAAACTTCTAAACCCGTGACCATAAATATTGAAATTTTTAATGACATCAAAATAGTACGAACAAATTTTAGACATGATAAAATCTGTAGCTTTATTTCATACATTACTTTTCATTTTCATTTTATTTTATCTATCCTTCTACATAAATATTCATAATTGAAACGTTTCGCATAAGATTAATATATCGTTATTAAACTTTTTATGGTATTCCTATGATCCTTGCATCATCGTAAGTTACAATTTCAATATTTTCTTGCTATATTGTTTGATAATATATAACTTGTATTTTCTGCATATCTAAAAAAAGAAGCAGCAAGCAGCAAAAGCTATTAGTATAAGGTGCATTTTTGTACATTTTATTTGTGCCTTTAATTTAAATATCTCAATAATGTTATACTATTTCATCATACATCGTGATATATGAGAAATGAATACTAATTTTTCAATATATCAAACGAAAATAAACACCTTTGAAGATTAAATTCCTTCGGCAAAATCAATAAACCAAAACTGTAAATAATATGGCCGATAAAAAGCAGGATGTTTACCGCCTTTTATGGTGTAATTCGACACTTTGATCGACCAACTGCGAATGTCAGCTTGAGCCTTCCGGGTACATTCCTTGACGCACATCAAAGGGCTAAGATGGTTAATTTACTTAAATACCGAGAAAATTTATGTTCTTATACTTGCTATTATTTATGCGTGCAATATACATATACTTATTTACGCTGTTCTCTATTGGCAAATGAATTAATTTAGTATTCTGTCTCACGCCTTATATGGAGAAAAAGGCCATTTTATTTTAATCCAGGAAAGATATTAATTAGATTAGATCTAATGATATGTCCCATAGAAATTACAACTTTCCCGACATAAAAGGTTTGTTTTTTTTGTGTTCAATCATCTTGTTGCGAAGAGTATCCTTAAGGAAATATTATTTCATTTTTATGTACGTTCTCCTCCAACAAAGGCAAAAGATCATTTCATTAACAATATTAATGGTAAGGTAAATAAAGCGAAATGTTTGCATACTTCTAGGTTATCTCGCAACATCACTAGTGCCTACTGCTATGCTTTTAACTAAGCTTTGCGAACGTCCCATTAATTCGGCTGAAATGCAGCCCCATATAGAGTGCTAATGCAATTAGGAAAGACCTTTACCATCTCCACAGGTTTATAGGGGCGTTCTATATATTAAGTTCTTTTTAATCTTAAAGGTTTCTGATAATTACCCGAGTATTACACATTCTAATTCTTTCTGTTCTTTTTTTTACTGATTTTATCGCGTTTGTATTTGATTTTTGATTGCCCGACGTTCCGCATACTTTACAGCGTTCATGATCACGGGCGGACTAAGTCATCTCACGTCCAACAAGTCATCGTTTTTATAGAGATTGATATCTACCCGCTACAGAATTTAGTTATTAAATTTAAACCCAAATTTTATTTTTTATCTATATGAAAAAAAGTATATTGTTTTTGGTTAGTAATTATTAAACATTAAATTTGTAGATATATTATGATAATTTATTAACTTTTTTTAATCTACAAAACAGAATTGACCTAGCAGCTTACTATGATTACTTGCGTTCAAAAAAGTGAACATAGAAGAGTACTGAAGAAACACTTACTAGGTGGAATGAGGTCACGATTGCATACATACCTACTGCCGGTTTTGGCAATGTGCCACTAATAAAGCGTACATTGACACGACGCGGCAATAGTCATTATAAACATCTGCAGTGTACTACACTTCGAAATGTGTTTGTATTACATTATTACTGCATAAGCGTTGTGATTCTAATTTCCCATGGGAATAACTTATTTTCCTGGGATAAAATAGACTCTGACAGATACTTGTAGATAATTTACATCAACAAAATAATTTAAAAAAATAAAATTAGGTCTGTATTTCCAGATATGAGCCTCTAGATAACTTACAAACTTTATTCGCTTAAAATATGACTATAATAATTTATTATTTTTTATACTTTAGGCACAATTATGTACATAAGCAGACTTAATAACAAGAGGGCAAATAGGCTTGTCTAATGGACAACCTATGACTTATGAAGAAAAATCAATTGAGTAGCTGCAATGAAAAGAAAATGCAAATACTTAGTCTTTTTTGGGCGTGCTATGGTCAGCCGACACGCCGTCCATTCTGTCCGGGGCGACACAAGGGCGGCGCGCGAGCCTGTAACTCACCGTATGCCCAACCCTTTGGGCTGACCAGTGGTACCGAGTTCACACGGGAAATGCCCTGATTATATTCATATAATGACATATTATGTACATATAAAAATATGCGACTCTATAGTAAAGAGTCATTTTAAAGATTTACCAAAACATTAATAATATTGTACGCTCCATTAGATTTGGCATGAACCAATATTTCTATAATGTCGTTTCCAGTCTGTCAGTCGCAGAGATGTAAGTAGATATATTTTTTACGCTGAGGCACGTGTTTTAAATTTATTAAGATTCTTCTTATCATATTGATCTCATTGTTGGTACTAGGTATATAAATCATATTGATTTATATGCCTAGGTATATAAATCGCTAGGTAGGCATATAAAACAAGACATTTTACAGGATTTTATGGGTATTTATTTTAAGTTCCTAATAAATACAACACTTACACGACCACTTTACTGCAATAAATTTTTTACAGAAATAGCATATTTAATTAGAAGCAAGCAGCATATGTATAGAGAGACACCCTCAGCTAGTTTAAGCATTTGATAGAGTGGTCTATTATATTACATTGGACTTGGTCTATTCATATGGGTGAATTTATCTTCTCTGTTTATGGTATTTGCGAGAAAGATAGAAGGGATTTTTCTTCCTCACTATACCAATTATTACTTACTATTTCATCCGTTTTGAAACCATAAAGAATGTACAAATATGTCGCCAGAATAAATCCTTAAAAATTTTGTATGTTAGCGCCGATGCGTAACTGGAGTTTGATCCTTAAGAACGATTATCTTTGAACAGGCATAGAACAAAGACTTACCAGACTAAAATAAGAGACACCCTCTTTGAGGGAGCTTACGCCAGGCGCATCGACGCCCGTCGAGACGTCATTGTCCGTTGGGCAGTCCGGCTGGAGAGGCCTCTGTTCGTTGTGTAGATCGTCGAGGCCTTCTGGCCAGTGCTGATGTAGTGGTTAGAGCGGCGGCACGTGCCCTCCTTCCGACTGGTGCAAGTTTTGACGGAGCACGGTAGCTTCGCCAAATACCTGCACACGGTCGTTGGGAGGGAGAGTACCGTCCTGCCACCACTGCGATTGCGACAAGAATACGGCGCAGCATACGCTCGAGGTTTGTGCCACTTGGGCAGAACAGCGTCGTGAACTCGCTACCATCGATGCCGATCTAACACACCCCCAAAAAAAAAAGAGACTAAAATAAGACGGTACCACGAACGGTAAAAAAGTACGATTTTCGTACTGAATCTGTCAACACTCATCCCATCCATCGCCAGCCGTCACCACACATTCCATCCATCACCATCAATCATTACTCATCCCATCCATCACTATCCGTCAACGGTAACCCCATCCAACACCAACCGTCAGCACACATTTCATCCATGAACATCCGTCACCATACAGCCTATCCATCACTATCCGTCACCACATATTCCATCGATCACCATCCGTCACCACTCATTCGATCCATTACCATTCGCCACCACTCATTCCTCACTCACTCATCTTCTCTCGTGAAGGGCGTACTAATCCACGCTAGCTAGACGGGTTGGCATACTATTATTTCCAGTTTTCTCATCATCATCATTATTATTACTCATATAAGTCCCACTGCTAAGCTCGAACCTCCTCCAAAGTAGGAGGGATACCTTCTACATCACGTTGATCAGAGGTGTTGATAAATGGTTTTATTTCGAGTTTTCTATCTCTTGCCTAAATTTCATATACATATTATAAACCCTTAGTCGTCTTTTACGACACCCGCGAATAATACAGGGTGAATTGTATTCTTATTCCACCGCCACATGGCAGACGGCACCAAGCGGTTCTTTCTCATGCATTAAGTTTATCTGCTTATATCACTTAGTCGTTTACAACTTTATAAAGAAGGTGATCAATGATATTCTTACACCATCATGGTGAATTTGAAAACATTTTCGTCTAATAATATCCCATTTATGTCATTGATTTCGTGTGGTGACGGAGTAAGAATACAATTCACCACTCCCTATCTTACCCGTGGATGTCGTAAAAGATGATTAAGGGATAATATGCACATAAAATCTGTGCAAAAGAAGGAAAAATCGAAATGAAACCTTATACCAACATGTCTGTCCAGCATGGTATAGTAGGTCAAATTTCCTCCCATTGTGTAGGAGGCCCGAGCCCAACAGTAGGACTATGTGCGATATCATTGATGTTCACATACAGCAATGATAATTTTACTATGGGTCACAGAACGTTATTCGCCAATTACGAGGTATTACCTCACACTATCATAAAGTACCAATACATGTGCTTCAATACAAATAAATCAGCGTTATTTATTTTCTGCTTCGTGAACCGTATTTAATAGTTTCTACAGCGTTAGCTGCGGCACGATTTTAATTTCCTACTTTAAAACTTTAATCGCTGCCGATAGAAGAAAATAAATGTATTTTATAGATGCTCAGAGGGAGTTACTTCATGTCGTGTATTTCAATTTGATGGTTATCTTTATTCTTACTAATATTATTTATGCGAAAGTTCTTTCACCAATGGGAAGCTATAATATCAGGGAATAACATAGGCTACATTTTATCCTAGTATTCCCGCGTGAACGGGAACTACGTGGGCCGACTAAGGCGAAGGCGACTGAAACCGAAACGAAGCGAGGGCGGATTGCTAGTATAATAAAAATATAATTTTAAAAAAAGAACGAAATGTTGTATACTTTGGTAGACGTAGTATAATATGATATGTTTATCATCATCATTTTAGCTCTACGTCCCACTGTTGGGCTAAGCCTCCTCCATAATAGGAGAGAAATTGATCAAACGTGTTGTTATAGGGTTTCGTTTCAAGTTTTCCTTCTCTTGTATACATGTTATATGCATATTTAATCCCTTAGTCGTCTTTTACGATATCTACGGGCAAGAGAGAGATGGTTAATTGTATTCTCACTCCGTCACTGTTAGAATAATAAAAACCAATTGTTTTGACTTCTTCTTCTCAGCATAGAACATTTCACGGTCGATGCTAGGGCTCATCTATATCTATACCAATAAATAAAATTGGAGTGTCTGTTTTTAATGTCAAAATAATAGGCTTTTTTCATGCTCACACGGTTATTTGCACGACACCTATGCCTAAAATAGCAATTAAAAAATTTTTATCAGTCTGTCTGTCTGTCTGTTTGTTCCGGGTAATCTTCAAAACGGCTGGACCGATTTCAAAAATTCTTTCACCAATGGAAAGTTATAATATTAGGGCGTAAACTAGGCTATATTTTATCCCGGTATTCCCACGGCAACGGGAACTACGCGGGTAAAACGACTATAACCTATAACCGAAGCGAAGCGAGGGCGGGTTGCTAGTTAATAATAAAATGGAGAATTGATCACGCGTATGGTTGACTGGTCAAAGTATTAAAAACTACAAATTAATGCCGACTAACCGATATTACAGTCAGTGCAAAAGTATTTTTGTTTTAACAAAATGCAAGTACATATATGTTTACGCTGAGACACGTGCTTTAAATTTATTAAGATTCTTATTGTCGTATTGATCTCATTGTTGGTACTACGTATATAAATCATGTTGATTGGAATCTCTCACATAACATCTTTCATTTGAATTTGCGTTTTAATTTATGACTGGAGTTGGTGTTATCAATTTCCAAGAAAAGTGTGACTGTTCATACTCCTAGTGATCGCTCAGGCAGTTTTTTTATGACTCCCATGGAAAGGTAAGGGATGGTGACGTAGGAATATTTTTAACCCGTACGAGTATGCCCTTTAGTCGTCTACTATGACAACCGTGGAAGAGGAAATAAAAATTATACTAAATCCCTTCACCACAAGGATGATGAAGCGTCATCAAGTAAGCCTAGCATTTGTCATCATCATCATCATATCAGTTCAAATATATACCACTGCTGGGTTCGGGTCTTCTCCTCAATAGAAGGCAAATTGACCAACTACACCAGGACGGCCAGACGGGTTGGGAAAGGGTTTCATTTCGAGTCTCTCATCTCTTGCATAAATAACATCTACGTATTTTGTATTCCTTAGTTGTATTTAACGATACCCACAGGTCATATAGGGGTTAATAATTTTTTTTTAAGTCAACACCCTGTTTTAAGAAAATAACTGTATGTATCTTAACCACTGCGCCATCTGTGCAGTTAGAATTATGTTCTTACACTATCACCACATGAAAAACGTTAATTAAAGCGAAATTAAAAAAGAATAAACTATGGTACTTATGAAACTGTTTGTGTTTTTAATAGTGAAACTTTTTTTGAGAAGTTTAAACAGTAAGGCATGAACAAAATTGAGTTTGCGCGGTATGTAACATCACAGCGTTACTGAATGTAGACACTCTACGAGCGTAGTATTTGCGTGAATTGCGTCCGTTCTATTCAGTAGCTGACTTGCGCTCCACGCGATACGACTTTACCCGGCGGGCGCTCGCCAACTCGCAAACAAGGAAACTTCTAATAAATATTAACCACAAGTTTTTTTTTATATCTGTTGTAGATACATTACAACAACATGAGTGTATTAATTAACAAAATCAGTTACTTTGAACTTTATATATAGGCTTCTGAAAGTTACAAAAGAGCCTACTTTCTCGCGTGATGTAACGACTTCGTTCAATTTACTAATGCTATTTTTTTCTCTGTGTAAAATAGACTTTATTCACTCCCAAACTGACAAACACCTCTTTTATAGGACTATTTTTTTAAATTACTGTTTCAAATTAAATAATTGGCGGTGCGCCTTATCAAATCTGTGCTTAATGGAGTAAAAAATAAGTTTTTTGTGGATTAAACTACAAAATAAACTATGGAACTAAGATTGTAAAGTTTGTTCTTAATATTATACGAATAAAACTAGGACGTGTAGTAAATTGTCGAAGTGCTTTTGGTTATGCAATTTTAATGCATAAGAAGATATAATAAGTTTATGAGAGTTACAAGTGCATACATTCTGAAGTGGACATAAAACAGTTTAAATACTGGAAGATGTAACTGAGTTGAAGAATAAAACAGTGTTTATATATGCAGTATGTTGAAATAAAGAGAGTAGTGTCTATTGGGGTGTGAAGTATTTTAGGGTTATTGCCCACTGGTCGGATGGTGTGCGATGGTGGCGCAATGCTATGCCTGGAGTCGCTGATGGCACGATGGCGCGAGCGCAGCGCACGCGATGGAGATCGGCGGGCGCGCTCCCGTAGTCTCTGCTCCTCTAGTGCTGATGGAAGTCTCCTGCAATTATTACACAGACGAGCTAGCAGTGCTATGTAAGTACTCATTATCACAATTTTTAATAAACATTACATTAGAATTCTATAAAAATGTATATTGTCTGTTTTTAACGATAACACTTAGGTATCTCTATACTTACAATAATAATAGGTAGTAATCTTTGTATTGACTTCACAAACTTATAATTTAATGGACACAAATTTCTTTCAGACTCACAAGAATAATTTGTGGATCGCATAATGTGTTGCCGTGCGTGGGATTCGAACCCCCGACACTGGCATGGTAGGTCGGGACCTTAACTACTACGCCATCTGTGCAGTCAATATTATGTGAAGTTCGGTCATCCGTGTGCTGAAGCAATAAGAATATGTTTCGCCGCTCCTTATCTTGCTCATCATCATCGTCACCGCAGCCCACATATGTACGTCCCACTGTTGGGCTCGGGCCTCAATGGGAGGGAATTTAACCTACTATACCGTGCTGGTCAGACATGTTAATATAGGGTTTCACTTCGAGTTTTCCTTCTCTTGCACAGATCTTATGTGCATATTATAACCCTTAGTCAGCTTTTACGACATCCACGGACAAAATAGGGAGTAGTGAGTTGTATTCTTAATCTGTCACCACACGGAAATCTAATCTTGCCCATAGAAATCCTTAAAGACGATGTGCTGTGTAATAGCGGCTACGAATACTACCGATCATTATATTGCTCGAGGGTGTCGTATAAGTCAACTGAGAGTGTTATTTTGACCTGGGCCAACTCCATCTGATGCTGTGTGGTCAACAATTACATTCCCAAGGATGGTTGACGTCCTGCCTGACGTCTGGCCGTCTACCGACGCTTGCAGGTGACTGGTCATAAAACTATTACCAATAACTTTAGCAATATGTACGATGGAGGATGGGTATGTATTGCGTCGACCTCAAGTAGATCAAGTCAAATCATAGAAATCCAAAAATCATTGTGCCTTCTGGAGCGAAAAAGAAGGGCAGAATTGGTCAGGGGAATAACACCTTAGCTAAATTTCTTCAAAGCAGATACGCGGGGCGCTGCAGCTACGAAAACCCGCGCATGATAACACCTCAACCGTAGACCTGGGGACAGTCTACTAAATACTGTGCATTCAAACATGTAAAGGCGTTCTTGAAGTGCACCACAACATCATCGAGAATTATCTGAAAAGATATAATGCTTTTTTTTTGGGGTGGGTTGCGGTCAGCACGCTCCTCGAACCACTCCGTCCGGGGCAACAAAGGGGCGTAAGCACGCACACCCGCAACCCACCCACATGCACGTCGCCTTCGTCGTTGGGCCGACCACCGGTGCAGGGTTACTTGTCATCAGTGGTCGGCCCGACAGAATACCCTCTATTTGGGGTACCCTCCCATCGACCGACGTCCCCCCCTCGGGGAGGACGTCGGTCTTTCCTCACGCGGTCGGCCTCTCAGCGGGTGACGGACTAATTCCCCGATCACGTCACCCGCGGCCTCGGCTAGGGCGGCATGAGGCGCAAGTACTCGCGCCTACACTGCCCCAGTCGCCGGCGGCGGATCGCCTCATCGAGGTTGCGCTCCTCGCGCAGGCGATCCGCCAAGATAAGGGTAACATTGAAAGTAACAATGATTTGCTCAGAAAATAGTACCTAGCTAATAAGTCAAAGCTACTTTGTCTTAACAATCAAAATATTTGACATTTTATATGATGTTATTGATAACTTCCATCTATATAGTTACGAGTATGGCAGTTATCTCGTTGTAATGAATTCCATGCTTTCACAAAGTTACTCAAGGTTATTCACATTTCGTGTTTGTTAATTTTAAGTTTAATGTAACATAGGAAGAGTTAGATTAATAATCATTTATAATTTGCTAAATTGAATTGCTTTGAATGAAAGTTTCTTCGAACATCGAGGGAGTGTTTATTATGTAGTGTTTCTTTTTCTTCATAGACAATACAAGTTTCGTATTTGCGCATGGATTTTTTATCATGACAGGCAAGGGATTCAATATGTCAATCTGGTAAGATTGGTTGACAGTTGACAGTACTATATCATTGGCTTTGTTTTGTAGCAATAACGTCTGCAAATATGCTTTAAATCAGAAGACATCCACAACAAAGGACTGAATGGGAGGTAATGCGGCAGCTTATAGGGCTAGACGCTACCTTCCAATGGTTTAGGTGGGGTATGTCCAGACCATATACTGTAAAGGAGAACGCCCTTACATTTCACAAAGTACTAGAAGTACTCTTGTTGTATTTGTATTATAGCTCAGGATATGATATTCATCATCATAATTTCAGCTCATAAATGTCTCAATGCTGGACTAGAGCCTTCTCTATAATAGGAGGGAAATTGACCTAAGTATACCAAGCTGGTCGAACAGGTTGGTATAGGATTTTATTTCGAGTTTTGCTTCTCTTGCATATCTATGAAAGACTAATGGATACAATACGCATATAACAGACGTCTTTTAAGACATCCACGGTCAAGATAGGGAATGCTGAATTATATTCTTACTCCATCACGACACGGAAAATAGGATATAATGGCTCTTGATTGATTGATATTTTGTTGTTAATAATATTCTCAGCACCTTGAAAATAAATGTATATTATAAAAAATCCTTTACTGTTCTATCCCGGATTCTTATAGTCATAGTCACATTGCACTATGTGAACAAAGCAGTAAGAATATCTAGTTACAAATACTTATTTATAATCCAAATGACCATTTGGCTACATTGATATATTAAATCTTGTATATGCAAAGCGGTCGCATTTATCAGTGAAACAGACCCTAGGGAACGGATATATGCGGTAAATCACGTAAATACTATTACTCTCGAATGAACCTCATTGAGGTTGAGCCAATTCCGGTTGAATTCGTGTGCATTTTCCATTTAGACTTTATAAATTAGTATTATTATTGCTGCTAACTTTATTAGCAAGCCATATAGAGAAAATAATACAATTAAATACAAAAAAATCACACTTGCCATCTTACTTTCTCATGAGAGTTCAAAAACCCGTTAAAGAATATAATTTGTCGACACCCTTAGCATCTTACTTTCCCATGGGAGTTAAAAAAATGGTTAAAGAATCGTCAGAAGAGTAGAAAAAAAAATCAACACCGATCGCCAACTCGTCTGTCAAACGTGGCGATTATCTTTATATATAAATTTCTTGTGTACGCGTAGTATGTCACTGAACTCCTCCTAAACGGCTAAATCGATGTTGATGAAATTTTTTGTGGTTTTGAAGGGATTCGAGAATGATTTAGATTTACTATTGGACCCGGTAGGTGGCGCTGCTGAGAATTCCTTTTATTTTATTTGAACAGAACAACGTCTGTTGCTAGTATTATTATATTTTCTTGGGAATGACTATGTCCACCAATAGATGTCGATTGATTAGATTTATAAGTTAATATTATTACTACTTTATTTAAAATTTAAAATTTCATATTGGCTTCAAATATTATCCACGTATAATCACCATTCCGTGAATCACTTTTGTCCGCGTGGTGATGGAGTAAGAATACAATTCATCACCCCCTTTTTTGCCTGTGGATGTCATAAAGATGACTGAGGGATTATAATATGCATACAACATCTATGCAAGAGAAGGAAAACTCGAAACAAATATACTAACCTGTCTGAACACCGTGGTATAGTCAATTTACCTCCCATTGCAGAAGGCCTCATGCCTAGTAGAGGAACGCATATGAGCTGTGATGATGATGATGAGGAAAATAATCATCATTATCATTTGATAATGATCCTGTTCTATGCAATACGTACTAATGTTTCCCTGTGTGATTCAACCTTTCGGAAGTAGAGTTATGAGGCAGACACCATCGGATGGAGTCGGTTCAGCTCGATATGAAACACTTAGTAGTCTTTTACAACACCCACGAACAATATAACGGTTGGTCATAGTCGTAACCGTCATCACATAGCAAACGACACCCACGATAAATCTTACTAATTTTATAAATGTGAAAGTTTGTATGTGTGCGAGTATGTTTGTTGCTCTTTCACACAAAAACTACAAAATGAATTTTGATGAAACTTCACAATAACATAGCTTACATATCAGAATAACACATAGGCTATAATTTACCCGATATCCCCACGGGAAGGGGAACTATGTGGGTAAAACCGCAGGGTGCTACTAATATTAAAATAAATTTAAGAGTTTTAAAATAACCTACGTAAATGTTCAACTCCTGCAGTTGGCGTAGTAGTCTAAATAGCAACTTCCTGTACCGAGTATCATGGGCTAGTTTTCCACTTAGGATTGTTCTTTATGCAACCCATTAATTTCTGAATGTGTTTTTGTGTCTGTTAAATGTTTGCAAGTCTCCAACGAAAGCTCCAGTAATGTATTCTTTTTGGCATCATTATATAAATCATTGTTTTTTTATAATTTAACCAGCCAAAAACGAACCACACTCACATCTCAATTCTCTATAGAACAAAGTTGTACGTACTACGTACTTATTAAATACTTTCCTAAAAAATACAATGAACGCATGGTTCTATTTTAATTTTATGTTAAGAATATATTAATCTTTACATTCCGAAGTCGATATGTTTATGTTGGTAAGCGATATTTGTATAAATTACGATTATTTAAATCACGTTAAAACGCCAAAAGTACCCCTTTAAAATTTGACTTAAAATTTAATTGAAGTTTTTTTTTTTTTATTGCAAACGGTGGCAAACGAGCAAACAGTACACCTGATTGTAAGTGTTGCTGCCGCTCATGAACCTTTACAAGGCCGCTGCCTACCGCGAAGAGAGTGAAGGGAGTGTGAATGCGTGCATTGAGGCTCGGTGATACCAAGGGCACCACCAAAACCCTCCACACGCAAACACCCTCAGAAAGTTGGGCTTCCGGCTCTCTCGCTCACCGAACGAAGCGCAGTAACAAATCGCTACTACTCAGACGTCGATTTTCTGCGAGAGTGTGGTACTGCCCTGGACGGACCGGCCCGCGGCTGTAGACAGATAACTGTCGACAGTGTGGTCCTACCACTCCAAAGTTGTGTGTTATATGTTTTTTACATATTGGCAATGGAAAACACACAATAAAATATTCAGCTGTCAATTCAATGTCCACTTAATACGATTCATGAGATACAAAAAAGTACTCGTAATAGGGCTATGTTGGCTATCATTTCACCGAATCCTAGAATTGAAATGAAACCCATTTTGCAGGCTTTATTGATATTTATGGTTATTACTCCTGCGAGCTTATAATGTATAATTCATAACCTTTCTCAGTAAATAGATGACACACATAACGCAAAAAAAAAACACTTTTATAGAGCCTACTGGAAGTTTAAACAAATAACCGAATACTTTTTATTAATGATTTCTGATGTTTACGTGAGCACTATACATTTTAAATAAAACTACTTTACGGATTTTATCGCGTTTGTATTTGATTTTTGATTACCCGACGTTTCGAACGCTTTACAGCGTTCATGGTCCACCCGTGACCATAAAGTAGTTTTATTTAAAATACTTTTTATTAGTTTTCGTTCCAAATGTTGTTTGTGACTTACATTATCATAGTACGTGAAAGCTTTTTATCAGTATTTTTCTTTATATTTAGTATAACACTGAACTATTATCGCTTACAATTCATTTGCCACTTGGGGTTATCACGTTGAAAACAACAAGGCCACCTAGTGATCGAAGGATATAGAAAAATAAAACGGAATAAACGAGCGTAGACAAAATGATATGGTTTGATTTTTATTTTTTATAATAAAATTCGCTTTTTGGATCTTAGTTTTTTATATTGTCCGTAGTACAAGACATCCTTCCTCTTGCAGCGCTATAATTAGTGAATCTTGGATTTCTTCTATGCTAAATAAGATTTGAATACCGTTTTTCCCGGTTTTTCTTATTTAATTACATATTATGACTTGACTCCCTACATTTTTTTTGGCAGTGAAGGAAAATGCGTTAATGCATGCCTCCCATAAATAGTATCGAGCGGTATGTGGGACTCACCGGGTGTCTTTAAGTGCCCGGAATACCCACTAAAAATCGTCAGCGACTCCACTCTCGCCGTCATTCGTGGGGCGTCAGAGGATCGCCTTTGGGCATTCGACTTAGACGACTCATCTCCCCTACTAGGTGGATTAATAACATCTTGAAAGTCTTAGGGAACCGTTGGATTCCAGTGGCACAGGACTACTTTGAGTAGTATTATTGTAGGGAAACCTATGTTAACAGCGGATGTCTACAAGCTAATGCATGGATGGCCTGTTCTTACTTTTTCACTTAATTATTTCTCTATACTTAATTTTATGTTTCGCTAGTATTGTGTAGCTTCCGTCAGAGTGAGCTTGTTTAATCGAGCTCGTTTAATCTGTTCAGGTTCAGATTCAAATTCTTGAATATAATATATAAGATCGATAAGAAATACAATTGTCACTGTAAATATGATTGAAGGAAATGACATTAAATTGAAGTATTAAAGTGATATGACTACTTAAACAAAAGAAATGTTGACAGCTCAAGAAGAAAACCAAATGATATAAGATGAACGGTGTCTCTAAAGGAGTCGCGCCAATGCGAAACTGCAACATGGTTTATTAGGATAGCCATGCGATGACTGACCGTAAAAACTTGGGTCGATTTCTAGGTCGGGCGTTAGGCTAGTATCATTTAAACAGCACAGAATCTGAAGCAGATATTACTTTATAAACGTCAATACTTTCGACTATTTTTATGTAGAATTTGAAAGATTATATACAATTTGAGTATGTCACACATTTTAAAGTAGATTAGGTTTTGTATTCGAATAAATTGTGAGACTTAAAAAGTATGAGTTCAATGTTCATCATTATTTTCAGTATCATCATCATCATCATAGCATGCATATGAATACGTCCCACAAGTTCGAATCTCCTCCACAATGGAAAGAAAATTGACCTATTATACTATACTGACTAGTATAAAATAGTGACTAGTAGTAAACCCTGTCTGACTAGACGGGTTGATATTGGGTTTTATTTTGAGTTTACCTTCTCCTGTAGGATGTTGCATATTGTAATCACTTAGTCGTCTTTTACAGCACCCACGGGCAAGAAAAGGTGTGGTTAATTATTTCACTAGTATGTAATGCTTAAGTATTTTATTTTTAAACTAGCAATCCGCCCTCGCTTTGCTTCGGTTATAGGTTATAGTCGTTTTACCCGCGTAGTGCCCGTTCCCGTGGGAATACCGGGATAAAATATAGCCTAGTTTACGCCCTGATATTATAGCTTTCCACTGGTGAAAGAATTTTTGATTTTTCGGTCCAGCCGTTTTGAAGATTACCCGGAACAAACAGACAGACAGACAGACAGACAAAAATTTTTTAATTGCTATTTAAGGCATAGGTGTCGTGCAAATAACCATGTGAGCATGAAAAAAGCCTATTATTTTGACATTACAAACAGACACTCCAATTTTATTTATTGGTATAGAAGAGGTATTAGCGCTAGTAGCACGAGTATGCTATTGCCATCTTGAAGTTCTGTGTTGGAATACTTGATGAGGAAAATATAAATAGCAACAAATATTGTATTAATTAATTATACTGCTTATTATGTGATTTTTATTGAAATAACTGCAGGCTAAGTGTATATATTGACTTGTTTACAAAAAAGTGTTTATCACCTCATAAATGTCGAATGGTAGAACGACAACAATATTGGATTAGACGCCACATAAAAATTTACATTTTGTCTTTTACCAATTTCTGCAAGACTGATATAATAATAATATTCTACAAAGAAATTCCATTAACTATTAACATAATTTGAGAAAAGAACGTGCCGTTTAAAAATAAGCAAAGTCCACAGAAGGCACCTAGGCCATGAAAGGCGGGTACTATAATCATTTATGAAACTGCAATATAGACACAAAGTTTATTTAAGAAGTCCTAAATCAGATTATGGAGCTCCATGGCAAGGTGCTGTTTGTCTGCACACTGTCGTGCGAAAAAACTTACTAACTAAACACCATAATGGTATTAAATAATATAATTGCTATAAAACATTTTCTTGCATCGACTAAGATTAAATATGTGATTTAATAACGGTGAACTAATTATGAAACCAGGATCTAGTGTCATTTTCCATAATTAGTATTATTACTAATTACGTCAATTTTATTTATTCAATAATTTCAGGTGTTTACACACCTGGGCATCACACTTAAGCTTAGACTTATTAAAAATGTTATATACAATTTTATATAAAAGAAATTAGGTTTTTGGCTGTGTTTGTGTGTGTTGTACTATGCAGAAAGTGAGACGCGCCACTGCTAATTCCTATAAGAATCCTGTCTGGATACTGAGGAACTTTTCTTAAACTATATCGTTTCATTGAACTAACATTTGAAATAAATAGGCAACATAATATAGTTATTCTACGTTCTTCGATCCGTACAGAACAATTACAATACGTATTAACAAAAAAGAAGCTACAAATAATCCTTTATTATTTGTTGCAAACTTTTCTCGTGAAAACAACTAGGATCCAACAGTGGTAAGTTAATTAATGCTATCAACATAATCGTTCTTCGCGATTAGCTACGTTAGATTTCACAAAATGACCACTATTATCGAAAGGAATTTTCCACGGCTAACAATGTTTATCTTCTTATAAAATACTGTTTTCAAAGTACTTACTTTAGCCATTTTTTGTGTGTTGAATTATTCACTAATATTTGTATACGGGCTGACTAAATCAATACTTACTGTATATTTGCCAAGACTGAGCGTATTTAATTAAATAATTTTAAACTCATCTATTAAAAAGAAGGACTCGATACAAATGGTCAGCAGAAATAGCATCAGAAAGATACAATACGGCAGGTCATAGGCCTGCTCTGGACCGGGGATTTGGCCCATCACACGCTGAAAGGCCCACCGGCGTTCCGAGGGGGGACGTCGAGAGGGAAGGGTACCCCGCGACGGTGGTATTCCGTCTGGCCGACCACTGGAAAACAAGGAACTCTGCACCGGTGGTCGGCCCAACGACAAAGGCGACGTGCCACGGGTGGATCATGGGGCTGCGCGGCGCCCCTCTCTCGCCCCGAACGGAGTCGGGCGGCGAAGTGAGCTGACCATGGATCACCTTCAAAAAAAAAGGTCATTGGCCTGCTTGGATTGTTGTTGGTTGATTGTTGTTGTTGGTTGGATAACCTTTCTTTAATCAGGCCGGGATAGTTTTAACGGAATGTGCCCGTCCTGCAAAAAGAAGTGGCATTATAACTTATAAATAGAAGAAATTGATTTTATATTATGATTTTCTAAAACTGCATTGTTTTATATTTTTCTTTTTTTATTGCCCCTTCGACATAATTACTCAATTTACAAACACAAATTATGTGATAATTTAATCAAAATATAAACAAAAAATAATTATTCCTTCTTGATTTGATAGTATTTATAAGACGAAAAATCAGGACATTTAACTAAAGATTTCGAAGAGCATTATAACATTTAGAATAGATATTTGGGTGACCTACTTCCTTTATGCGCAAATGAGGCCATTTTAGCAATAAGATGCAGCTTACTGGAGAACAATACACGAATGTGTCTCGCTGGCACTTGGAGAAAATGAGTACCCTAATTTCCTACTAACTAAAATTTATAAGTCGCGTTTAATAAGTATCACATTATCCCTATTAGAATAATAAGGGTCTCACTTAATAGGTTGTTAAAATAATAATCGCATTTTGCCAGAGAGTCTCGTAAGCCGAGATCATTGTTGTATTTCTGAAAAACACATCCGTACTATAAATACACTAGGGACTAGTGTGTCTTGAAAAAAGGTTAAAAAACCATTAGCATCATCACCCAGTAGTTCTCTTCTGTCCTGTTTTTATACCAAAAATGGCAATATGTACTCATTTTCCGTAATAGATATTATAGAAGTTTTGACAATAGTTTTATGTTCAGCCGCCTGCTTGATGGCATCTCTCCTTGAGAGTATAATTGTTTATCAAATTTTGATTTTCATTAAAAAAATGTGCTTAGAGTTCCACAGTATTAATTTGTGAGAGTATGAATAAAACTTTAAAATTTTATATTTGCCTTTATCGCTGTTGTAAGATTATTTTAGTTTTTTTTTTAATTTTAGGTATAACTAAAGTTTTTAAGATTTTAACTTGTACTACTTGACGATCTTATCAAGATAAATTTTAGAGATACAGCCATAGCCACTAAGGCCATTCTGTATGTAAGATTCTACCAATGCCTTTTTAACTTGAGCCCTTTTTGGATATTTAAAATGAGTTTTAATATATTGCAGACTCGTTAAATGCAATGACTGTTTGCTAAATTTCTCAATGAGAAATGCCAATATTTCTCAACTCGATTTTCATTGAACTTCTGGCCTCTATGTTAAAGTGGTAGATTATTGATCTGCCCACTACCGCAACATGTATTATTCTTTCTTTCGTGAATGTGTTTCAGAACATATTCTCTAGTCTTGACCCAAAGAATTAAGAACAAGGATTGTAATAATATTGTACTTGGAAGTATTCGTGTGCATTATTTACTTAGACGTTTCAAGACATCCGTAAAACCTTGTGTGTTTATTTATGAAAACTTTATGACTGCAAATAGTAGCAGCAAGCATTGCAACAGCCCAGTCCTCCAATTCAAATGTACGTAATGGATTTTTTAATATATGGTCGGCTATTTTTTTAGGTATGTGTGATAGGTGAATAGTATGAAGTATTATAAATCGCTTTACGTTTCAACTTGATTATCCACCACGCATTCGAAATGAGCGGTCCCCTGAAAGTTCAATTAATTTTAACTACTAAAATACCTAATGTAGAAGACGAATAATCATAAACGAATTTCTACTAAATAGTTGCCGAAAAATTTTGAGATGATTGTTCAATAATATAGTCTATACGAAATTTTCTTGATATTGCTTGTGCGTTTTAACCTTATTATCTTACATTTATTTGTGGTAGGACTACATTGTCGACGATCGTCTATCTCCAGCCGCGGGCCGATCTTTCTGGGGTACTACTACACTGACGTCAGAGTAGCAGCAATTTGTTACTACACTTCATTCGATGAGCGAGAGAACTGGAAGGCCACTTTCTGAGGCTGTTTGAATGTGGTGAGTTTTGGTAATGCCTTTAGTATTACTGAACCTCATTATACGCATTCACAATTCCTTGACTTTCTTCATGGCAGACAGCGGCCCAGCAAAGGCCTAGCAAAGTGGCAGTATTATTTACCACCAGGTCGCACCTGGTGGCAAACACCACAACTGTTTGTTCATTTGCCACTTTTTTTTTTTTTTTTGGGGTGAACTGCGTTCGGTGCGCCTCCGCACTCCATCCGGGGCGACAGAGGGGCCCAAGCATGCAACACTCGCAACCCACCCGAACACCACGCCGCCCCCGTCGCTGGGCCAACCACCGGAGCAGGGCTACTTGTCATCAGTGGTCGGCCCGACGGAACACCCCCCACCCGGGGCACCCCCCCATTGACCGACGTCCCCCCCCCGGGGAGGACGTCGGTCTTTCCTCACGCGGTCAGCCTCTCGGCGGGTGACGGACTAATCCCCGGTCACGTCACCCGCGGCCTCGGCTAGGGCGGCATGGCACGCAATGTTCATTTGCCACTAACAGTAGGTACTAAAAGAACATAATTCATTATGTAACATTAACTATAGGTTATTTTTATACTTTTATATATTAAAATTACTAGCTACACATTCTTCATAGGCGAGAGCTTCTCGAATAAAGATCCATCATATTCTTGTAGCTGAGCATTATTTTCCACTCGATATTTAATTAAATATCTACATATAATGTTTAAGCGAATGTTTATGGTTTATATAAAATCATAATCATCATCATTCAACATATCAGCTCATATACGTCCCACTGTTGGGCTCGAGCCTCCATCACAATAAAGGGAAATTGACCTTACTATACCATGCTGGTCAGACAGGTTGGTATAGAATTTTATTTCGAGTTTTCCTTTTTTTGCATAGATATTATATGCTTATTATATCCTTTAGTGTTCTTTTACGACATCCACGGGTAAAATAGGGAGTGGTGAATTGTATTCTTACGCTGTCACCACACGGACATATAAAATCAAAAATATATAAAATCATAATATATTCTTATAAATATTTTGACCATTGGGTAAATATGCATATATGTATATTATAATAAATAATAAAAAACAATACCCTGCCCTAAGGAAATAATCATTGTAATGCGGGGTATTTTACAAACATATAAATATCCGTGTGATGACGGAGTAAGGATACAATTCACCACTCCCTATCTTGCCTGTGGATGTCGTACAAGACGACTATGGGATATATGCACATAACATCTGTGTAAGAGAAAGAAAAGAGGAGGCCCGACGTGGGACGTGTGTGGGCTGCGATGATGATGATGATGATGATGAACTAACCGACACAAATTACATCCAGACACACAGAACTATAATTTCGCACAAAGTGTTATCCTTTTTTATTGTTTTTTTTTGGGTAGGCTACGGTCCGGCTCCGTCCAGGGCGACAAAGAGGCGGCGCGCGGCCCCGTTACCCACCCGATAGCACGCCGCCTTCCTCGTTGGGCCCACCACTGGTGCAGAGTTTCTTAACTTCAGTGGTCGGCCCGACGGAGTACCCTCTCCCATCGATGTTCCCTTCCCGGGACGTCGGTCGCCGTCGCGAGGTTAGCCTCTCCGCAGATGACGGACTAAATCCCCCGTCCGGTTACCCGAAGCCTCTGCTAGAGCGGCATCAGGCGCGAAGGGTTGTCCTGCGTAGGATTTGAACCCACGATACTGGCACACTAACCACTACGCCATCTACGAAGTCTGTGCATTTTATCAAACTTACCTTTATTTAACGTTATATTTTAGAATATTAATATTCAATCTCGTTTAAATAGTGGACTAAAGTCTTTGCCAAGAGCTTACCTACTGACTAAATTTCACTTAATCCAAATAATCCCAATTTACAAAGTTGTATGGTAGGTATTAAATCTTTGGGTGGTGATGGAGTAAGAATACGATCCACCACCCCCACCCCCTATCTTGCCTGTTGATGTCGTAAAGGTCGGCTATGGGATATAATACGCATATAACATCTATGTAAGAGAAGGAAAACTCGAAATAAAACCCTATACCAACCTGTCTAACCAGCATGGTATAGTTAGGTCAATTTCTCTCCTATTGGGGAGGAGGCTTGAGCCTAACAGTGGATGTAAGCTGAAATGACCATGATGGTATTACATTTTTCTATGTATTGACGGAGTAGGAATACAATTCACCACCGCCTAGCTTGCCCATGGGTGTCGTAAAAGTCGACTAAGGGATATGATATGTATAATTGTATATACTACATCTATGCAAAATTAGGAAAACTCAATAAAACCCTATACCAACACGTCTGACCAGCATGATATAGTAGGTTAATTTCCCTCCTATTGGTGGAGGCTCGAGCCCAGGAGTGGGACGTATACGACCTAAGAAAGAATGGAATTACATTAAACTTTATACATGTGAATATGTTTTAAAGTATATTAAAGTTAAATTGTTTAAAGAATAAAAAAATGCCGAGATGTATAAATTATTCCAACGTGAATTTTTGACCAGCTAATATTGACGTAGTCTAAAGCTCAATCTGATAAATGTCACTAGGCTTGTTACGTTTATATATAACTAATAAGATAGATATAGCAGTAAAACGTGGGTGTAATTCTCTTTTAAATAACCTTTCGATAAATTACTGGCATTATTGTATTCTTATATTATTAAGAAATAATAATTAAAAAGCATTACAAAATAATTGCACAATCCTATGCACTTAATGCTACTAGCACAATTGATTAATTCTTGCAAGTGAAGTGATTTTTTAAAGTATCTGTATAATATTATAGAAAACGCAAAATGCATAAGAATATGGCAAGTGTAGACATACTGAAAGTGCTTGATACCATTTTTTTTTGAGGGTTGGGTCACGGTCGGCGCACTCCTCGCCCGGCTCCGTCCGGCGCGACAGAGGGGCGTAAGCACGCATACCCGTAACCCACCCCTATAGCATGTCGTCTTCATCGTTGGGCCGACCACCGGTGCAGATCCTTAACTTTGGCGTTTTTATACTTGACGACATGATTAAAAATTTGCGGCTATAACAAGAAAATGTCAAACTTTATTTTTCATTAATAAGAAAGAGTATTACAAGTACTTACTAACAATTCATAGAAAAATAACAATTTTCGTAAAACTATAGATATACTAGCTGACCCAACAGATGTTGTTCTGTTCAAATAAAGTGCCACCTACCGGGTCCAATTGTGAATCTAAACCATTCTCGGATTCCCTTGAACACACACAAAAAATTTGGTCAACATCGGTCCAGTCGGTTAGGAGGCGTTCAGTGACATACACACGTACGCAAGAAATCTATACCAATAAATAAAATTAGAGTGTCTGTTTGTAATGTCAAAATAATAGGCTTTTTTCATGCTCACACGGTTATTTGCACGACACCTATGCCTAAAATACAAATAAAAAAATTTTTGTCTGTCTGTCTGTCTGTTTGTTCCGAGTAATCTTCAAAACGGCTGGATCGATTTCAAAAATTCTTTCACCAATGGAAAGCTATAATATCAGGGAGTAAACTAGGCTATATTTTATCCCGGTATTCTCACAGAAACGGGCACTACGCGGGTAAAACGACTAAAACCGAAGCGAAGCGAGGGCGGGTTGCTAGTTTATATATAAAGATTAACCGTTTCGCACATCTCCATCGCCCACGATAATCTAACCAAAATATTTACTGTCACTACTCCGTTGCAACAGACTGCTGCATTGTGTTTTACAGTTTAGTTTCTTGCATTATTAGTTTTATTGCATTACCGAGGCTCCGCTCGCATGTTATTCTGGACTATCTTCTAAAAATTGTTTCTATCTCTCGGAAGCTTTTTTATATCCACTTCTACATGTAAGCTGTAATATTATAACGTTGTAAATAATATTCAATATTCGTCGACGAAGGTATGCTGTATGGGTAGCTTGTAGCTTGTTATAAATTTAATTGTACTACGCCAACTCATACATTGGCGTAACAAAGCGTTATTTTTAACATATAAGGTTAATTTACAAATATGTGTAAAATAGAATACATATTGATAACAATAACTAGTTTATATGATAATTCTAGGATAAACTGCTTGATTATCCAGCAGATTGATACCCAAGAACTTTGTAATATAAAAAAAGAGACAATTAAGATCTCGCATGACTTTGAAATCTTAGCCGCAATTTCGGGAAAGCCTAAACAAAAAGCGTAGTTCTCGGCAAATGTAATCTTTGCTATCAAATGAACGTATAAAAGTTAGTTATAAATTAATGTTGGTCTTGACAAAAAGTAATAATGGATGCATTAGTCTTCCAGTGAGTGATTAATAGGCCTCAAGTGACAGTCAAGCGGCGGCCTTTGAATTTGTTTAAACTTTGCCACGTTAATCTCTGCCATTATTGCTTTTAACGCCTCAGCAAAAAAAAAATAGGTAATATTCGTTATCTATATTATCCATTTATTAGTTTGCTAGAAATAATTATTACCAAGTGAAGATAATTTCAATTAATGATAAGAAAGTGTAAGGTTTATAAGTCTCTTTAACATCTACGATTCTCTACCTACATTATTTTGATGTATCTATTTCTAACCCAGTAAGTGTAAACATCCATACTAATATTATAAATGCCAAAGTAAGGATGTTTCTTTGTTTGTAACGCTTTCACGCTTATAAAAATTATAATTATAAATTCTTTCACCAATGGAAAGCTATAATATCCGGGAGTAACATAGGCTATATTTTATCCCGGTATTCCCACAGGAACGGGAACTATGCGGGTTTAAGCGACTGAAACCGAAGCGAAACGAGGGCGGGTTGCTAGTATTTGATAAATATTTAAGTATATATATTTATACTTGTCAAATATATTTATCAAAGTTATACATTACTAACAACCCGCTCTCGCTTCGCTTCGATTTTAGTCGCCTTACCCGCGTAGTTCCCAATCCCGTGGGAATATCGAGATAAATTGTAGCCTATGTTACTCCCTGGTATTACAGCTATCCACTGGTGAAAGAATTTTTGAAATCGGTTCGGTGGTTTAAGCGTGAAAGCGTAAGAAACAAACAAACTTACTTTCGCATTTATAATATTGGTAACGATTATTGTAGTTTTTGAAAAATATTTATTTAGGTACATATTTCCTTATCAATCTGTTTTAAAAGCAATTTTGTTCTATTTTTCTCCTTAATTTCTATTTCCCACTTTTATATATATAGTATTTATATAATATATTTAACTATGCTGCTGTATATAGGATTTAGTTTTCAATGTGCTTACATCTTGCAGCAACGTTATCTATGACCCTTACTTATCTAATGCGTATAAGAGAAGGGTCTAACAGTAAAGAATTATTTCTCCTTTTTAAAAGAAAACTGTCATACAAACAAATAAATTTTTATGTTGTGGTCAATTTTAAAACCATACAATAGGGAATATGTATGACTTTTTTAAATTTTTTAAACGTTTCTACTAGTTATTACATTACTAGAAATAAATATAACACATCCATAATATAAACCATTACGCTAAAAAAAACTTTTAAAAATCGCTATCATTTTTGGGCCATGTAAACGCGGCTACTTCGGCGCGCATATTCTGTGACGTCAGAGTACTCGTACAAGTTGCTAGGGCTGTTGATATTTTTAAAATATAGTTTTTCGACATATCGATAGTATGTTTACCTTGCAGCTTTTATTCCGCCGAGTTCAACAGATGTTAAATCTGAATTAGATGCGAAATACGTTGTCATCATATACACGTCCATTTTAGGAAGATTATCTGACTGTATTTTGACGATACCGGTTTTAGTCATTGTATTAAGTCTTTTGTTCACAAAGATTAATACTTGAACACAGAAAACTAATAACTTATTATAAAATAACTGGGTAACAATACAAAATAATCACTAGAAACATACAAACAGCAACTTGATATCATAAGGAAGGCTGTTGATAAAATATCGATATGTCGAAATATCGATATTATTATTTAAAAATGTCGATACTTAATACTGAACTTTTTTTAGACGATATATCGATACTAAAATGTAAGTATCAAGGGTCGATATTTATTTCAGTAAAATTATTTTCTTGTAAAGTATTTATTCTACAAAATCACCGTAAACTTAATCTACTGTAAAACGCTGACATGAAATTGATGATCAGTTACCACTTACTTCTAGAATTTGATAAAAAAAGCTCGGCACGGCAAACCCCGCAATGAATGAAGTTAAAGAGTGGTCATGGGAAAAATATCGAAACATCGATATTTTGTTTCGTTATATCGAACACGGATATTGCTATATTTAAAAATATCGATATATCGAAAAACTATATTTTTTAAAAATATCGATAGCCCTAATTAGAAGACTGGGCAGGACTATGATGTCACGTTTTGAACAACCAATGCGTTGCGTTTTAGAAATTTTGCGCGCGACTCTCAAAAAAGACTCTTTTTATTCATTAAATTTAATTATTAAATAATGATAAAATTAAAAAAAAACAATTAGGTAGGTACGTTTTTTTAAGCAATAAAGATTAAAAATAAAAATATTTTGTTCATTTTGGAGCTTCGTGCATATTCCCTGACAGACAACAGACATGAATTTCTATCCGGATAGTAATTATTCGTGGATGAACCTGAACTTAAAAGCTTAAACTGGGCTGTTTATCTATCCATTTATTACCATTATCTCGTCTCATATACGTTCCACTGCTGTAGTAGGTCAAATGCCCTCCCACTGTAGAGGAGGTCTGAGTGTATAGTAGATCAAATTCCCATTGTAGAGAAGACCCAGGCCCAACAGTAGGACGTATGTGGGCTGCGATAACGATGATGATGATGATCAAACAAATAATTACTGTCGTTATTTCATGGCACATTTTTTTTTTTTTTTTGGGTGGGCTGCGGTCGGCGCGCTCCTCGCACCACTCCGTCCGGGGCGACTGATGGGCGTAAGCACGCAACACCCGCAACCCACGTCACCTTCGTCATTGGGCCGACCACCGGAGCAGGACTACTTGTCATCAGTGGTCGGCCCGACGGAATATCCCCTACTTGGGGTACCCTCCCATCGACCGACGACGTCGGTCTTTCCTCATGCGGTCGGCCTCTCGGCGGGTGACGGACTAATCCCCGGTCACGTCACCCGCGGCCTCGACTAGGGACATCAACTCCCTATACAGTTTCTTTTAAAGTGAAGCTTTTATTACATCGCCTCAAATATTTTCGTCCATCATGCATGTTGCATGATGGTCGGCCGTGGAGTAGGGGTAAAGTGAAAGGCGCTCGATAGAGCAGCCGAGGCCAATATGGCCGCGCCTATGGTTCGCATCAGTTGACCGTGTAGTGTATACTCATTTGTGTCAGTGCTCCACACTATTTGTTTGTTTTTATCAGTGTTTAATGTAAATAATGCAATTTTTTTTATAATGCGAAATAAAGTTTCACTTTTACCGTGGTTTCATAAAACCACACAATCAAATTTTTTTAAAGCATTATTACAAACGCTCATAGTTTCAAATTGCCGAAGTCTACTTACAGCGTAGCTTTAAAATTTCAAGATCTCTTACACTAAAAAAACCAACCAATTTCATAAAAAAATTGGAAATTCAGCTGTGATTAATAACGTATAACTCTTAGATATTTTACTAGAATTGACATAACGCGTGATTGAGTAGCTAGGTAACAGATGGTCGTGTAATGAATTTACGTCTAGTTTTTGGTACAATGAAGCTAATATTATTGTGGTGGAATGAGCTAATCTATATTATCTATTATATCTATATTAGAATTTCTATATTTGTATGCTTATATTGATTTTATTGAGCAATACATTCTTAAAATAAGAGCCAATCTGTCCAGGACTTATTAAAATCGACAAGGATGCCTAAATTTTAGGTATGGACCGAGGTCCGCCAGGACATCACCCCTGAGTATGCTACTAAGTTATATGACTTTCGTGTCAGTGATCCACCCAAAACCAATAGGTACTTACTCACCTGGCTAACATTATAATAAGATCAATCAACAAGACGATTAACTTTACTGGTATGCCCGTATACAGTTTCTCTGCAGATATATCCAAAGTATTTTTAAGATAACATAAGTAATATATTATATACTAGCAACCCACCCACGCTTCGCTTCGGGTTTCATTTACCTTATCCGTGTAGTTCCCGTTCCTGTGGGAATACCGCCACCAATATAGACAGCTACTTGGTAGTAAAATATTATCAAAATCGGTCCAGCCGTTTTGAAGATTACCCAAAACAAACAGAGAGACAGACATACAAAAAATTTTTTAACTGGTTTTTAGTCATAGGTGTCGTGCAAATAACCATGTGAGCATGAAAAAAGCACTATATTTTGACATTATAAACAGACACTTCCATTTTATTTATTTATATAGATACTATCGTCACTCAATTGTTTTGCCTTGCCGGAACCTCTCCACTAACACTTGAACTTTATGGTATGGTACTAAAATCCAAATTGACGTTTATGTATTACTAGCAAACCGCCCTCGCTTCGCTTCGGTTTCAGTCGCCTTACCCGCGGTGTAGTTCCCCTTCCCGTGGGAATACCGGGATAAAATATAGCCTATGTTACTCCCTGATATTATAGCTTTCTATTGGTGAAAGAATTTTTGAAATCGGTTCGGTAGTTTAAGCGTGAAAGCGTTACAAACAAACAAACAAACAAACATCCTTACTTTCGCATTTATAATATTAGTATGGATTACAAATCGTTTATATGGGAGTATAGAAAAGTGTTGTAAATAGTAAAACCTTTAATGTAAAATATAATAATGTAAAACATAATGTAAAACCTTTTTAGGCAATTTTTGATATTTTTCTCTGTGTAAGAACCATCCATCATGTCAAATGACCATGTCATACCTATACCAGTCCTAGTTGGTAATGCGATTCTCGAAGTTGTCGATCATTATGTTTACCTAGGACAAACAGTACAGTTAGGTAGATCCAATTTCGAGAAAGAGATCAGCCGACTAATCCAACTCGATCGGGCAGCGTTCGGGAAACTTAAAAGGATCTTCTCGCCCAACATACCTCAGTGTCTGAAAACACAGCTCACACTGGTAACACACACTGATGTGTGTGTTACCAGTGATGACTTACGGCACAAAAACGTGGTCCCTAAATGTAGGCCTCATATCAAGGGTCGAAGTCACTCAGCGTGCTATGGAGCGGGCTATGTTCGGGAATTCTTTGCGAGGTAGAATCAGGAATATGGAAATCCGAAGAAGAACGGGTGTAACCGACATAGCACGAAGAATTTGCACGCTGAAGTGGCAATGGGCACGAACCGACCACCGCTGGGGAAGAAAAGGTTCTCGAGTGGCGACCACGTATCGGACGACGCAGTGTAGGATGCCCCCCCACCAGTTGGACCGAAGACCTGATGAAAGTTGCTGAGCGTCGTTGGATGCAGGCAGCACAGGATCGCTCTTCGTGGCGTAACATAGGGGAGGCCTACGTCTAGCAGTGGACGGCGATAGGCTGAAATGATGATGATGAATGATAAAGAACCGTCCACTTACTTCAAGTGATATTCTAAAAAAAGAATTAGCGAAATCGGTTCAACTGTTCACGAGATTTGCGCTTAGCATCACATTCAACGATTCATTTTTATATTATAGATTAGCATTTGATATGCCAGGTCATTGTAATGTAGGTATATTTATAACGCGTAAACTCTATTTATAGTGTAATATCAAGTCCGTAGTTATTAAGTCTTTAACTAACATAAATATAGACACATTATTTACATCCCAAAATGACCCTTTTGCAATAATCTATACTTAGAATTTCTAAAATTGGTTTTCCTAAATAAGTTTAGAGACGGTTTAATATCAAATAAAAGTTCATTATTATTTTTGGAGGCAAAGAAATAGGTAATAAATAATACCTGCTCTTTTTAGGTATCCTCAGCTAGTCATTTTAAAATAATGGTGACGAATCAATCTTATTATATTACCCGAGTGCACTTTTAACTTGTCTAGGTTAAAATGGTCATGTATAGCCTCCATTTACTTCTAAAAATCGTAAAACTTGGCTATGAGAATAAGCAGTAGCATTCCGCTAAGAAAATATAACATTAACTCTATATAGCCAATCCGCCTGGCAATCGTGACAATTTTCCTTCTTGTAGAGAGGCTTAAATTCAGTGGATGTTGATAAGCTCATGAATGGATGAATAAATATGTTTCAGTAACCTCTAGATATAGAAAATTGACTTAATTTGCATTTCTTTCCTAAGGATAATCGTTTTAAGATTTCGTGAGTCAATCTGGTGTGATGTCCCACACCGTGGTGTCCAATACGTAGTAGTTTCTTTAAAACTTATCATTCCCAACGATTGTTAGTTAAAAAGGTGATATGGCCTGTCCTGTCTATAAATACTTCTGCATGTTAATTCTTCGGGCGGTCTTCACTACCGCATTTTTTTTATTACAAACAGTGGCAAACGAGCAAACAGAACACCTGATGGTAAGCGTTGCTGCTGCTCACGAACCTTTACTAGGCCGCTGCCTAGCGTGAAGAAAGTGAAGGGAGTGTGAATGTATAAAATGAGGTTTGGTGAAACTAAAGGCATCAGCAAAACCCGTGCAGTAACAAATTGCTACTACACAGACGATCGATTCGATCGATTTTCTGCGAGAGTGTGGTCGTCCTACCCCGGACAGACCGGCCCGCGGCTGTAGACAGACAACTGTCAACAGTGTTGTCCTACCACTAATTTCTACGGATGTTCGTTTTTCGAATTTTATCACGTACAAAGAGTACGAAACCGCTACGTTATATCACGAAGCGAAATCTCGAGCAGTCTAGACAAATCTCCATAGCACGCTGACTGGATTTAAGGCTAGTTATGAATCCAACCCTTAGATACCTTAGCGATACTAAATTTATGAGCACTTAGAATCTTTTCATTTAAATAAGTAGGTAGACTATTTATATTCAATCGAAATAAAATTCAAATCACCTTAAAAGACATTCTCTTTTAAGCGCATCTATTTAACGTTTCTATTTATTATTATTATATTAAATATTGACAACTATACCTGCCCCTTTTGGCTAGTATAATAAATGTTAATGTTACTGGCATAATCATAATTATTAGTTTCAATGACGAATTTGACTATTGGATCGCGCATAAATACTAGATTTTCACAATTTTTTTTTATAATTCTCAGCCTCAAACTTACTGTTTGAGACCCCTCTGTTACATATCTGCGTACTTCTTTAGAAATATAATTTTTTTTTAGCAGAAAGAATAAAATTCTTTAGGTATCTATACCAATAAATAAAATTGGAGTGTCTGTTTGTAATGTCAAAATAATAGGCTTTTTTCATGCTCACATGGTTATTTGCACGACACCTACGCCTAAAATAGCAATTAAAAAATTTTTGTCTGTCTGTCTGTTTGTTCCGGGTAATCTTCAAAACGACTGGACCGATTTCAAAAATTCTTTCACCAATGGAAAGCTATAATATCAGGGCGTAAACTAGGCTATATTTTATCTCGGTATTCCCACGGTAACGGGAACTACGCGGGTAAAACGACTATAACCTATAACCGAAGCGAAGCGAGGGCGGGTTGCTAGTATTAAATAAAAGAATAACTAGTGACAAAGCGTTCTAGTCCCACTTTAGATCGTCATCAGCATCTCACCCCATATGAGGCCCACTGTTGGGCTCGGACCTCCTACATTATGGGAGAGAAACTGACCTACCATACCACGCTGGTTTGCACGTGTTTGCATAGAGTTTTACATCGAGTTTTCCATCTCTTGCATAGATGTTATATGTATATTAGATCCCTTACTCGTATTTTACGACACCCATGGGTAAGAAAGGGGATGGTGAATTGTATTTTTACTCCGTCACCACACAGACACTTTAAATGGTAACGAATAATTTTATTCTACCATTTGAACCATTTACACCAACAGAAATAAATATTTTCTTTTTTATGGTAGAATAATGTAAAATACATTACGCCTATTTCAATCTATTTTTTTCAAATAAACCACTGATGTGTAGAATTGAAACGAAACAAAATATACACCACAAAGATAAGAAACTTGATACTGTAATTCGCTTCTGTTCAGTGAACTCTATACAAATCGTTTGGTGACACATAACATGTATGTTTCCAAGACTACGTTATCCCATATTCTATAAAATTACTAGGTATTCTATGTCACACATAAAACGTCTGGTTGAATAATAATAAATTTTATCTAGCCTTTACTTTTTATGTTTATTACCGATTTACATTTGAAACTTGTTCGTGCTTAATCTAGTAATCTTCTCTATATTCTCCCGCTTTGCATAGGAGGGAAGTGGAATCTTTGCAACTCATCCTGTTTTTCTTTTCTAATTAAATTTGTTGCGGATCCCAAGACAATTAAAAGCGTTTCCCGGGACTTCCTGAGAGTCAAACCTCTGTGTTTTATACGAAGACCATTGTGGATCCTGGCTTACAGGAGTTACAGTGGTGGTTAGTCCCAAAAAAAAATCTTCTTCATATATAAAAATTATGTATCTCGATAAATTAATTTATACTAATTTCCAAAACCATGTAATTGATTTTAATGTTTTTTTATGAATGCTATGAATGGTTACAGATTTGAAAGATAACATGGTTTTCCATCGAAGAAAAAGCTAAGTAGTATTGCGAAACGCTAACCAAAGTAAACAATAATTTTGCAAATGATTGAAACATACAACAATTAATTTTTAAATACTACTACTACTTGCTTTGGCCGAAAATAATTGCGGCAATGTAATTACCTATATATCAGAATGGCTGGATTAAGTCGAAAATTAGTTACAAAAAATGATTTTTTAATATTTTGAGAAAGATGCTAAGATTTCATATGAGCTCAATTGCATAATTTTTACTTTTTGTTCTATTTAAAATTATAAAAATTAAAATATAGAAAGGTAAATAGTCACAAACAACAATCAAAATACAATAACTATAGCAAGTTTTCCGCAATTCAGCATATTGAAATGAATAAATTACATTTAAAAGAATAATACCAATTCTAAAATATGAAGTGCTCATCCGACAAATCAATGTGATAACTAACGATGATCAATCGGGCTTCATTAATTTGAATTGGCACTCGAGAATAATCAATTTTATCTGATAAATACCTACTCGATAACGTTCTAATAAAGCTATTGAGTATTCATCACGCCAAAATTATGAATGCAAAAGCTTATATCTATTTGTTAGTTAGGCTACATTCACTGAACTCGGCAGTGGTGGAGAACTCGGCACTGGCAGTCGGCACAACGACGAAGGTGACGTAGGTACGGGTGGGTTATAGGACCGCGCGCCGTCCTTTCATCGCCCCGGATAGAATGGACGACGTGTGTGCTTACTATAGCCCACCCATAAAAAAAGGGTACATTCACTACCGGCCAGGCTACAGATGTCAAGGAGTCGGTACCAGTGGTGGACCCAATGGCTACGGGGAGGGTATACGGTGGCCTGTGAAACCGCACGCAGCTGTTCCATTGCCTTGGACACAGTAAACGGGGTGTTTCCAGACTCGGGATGTGAAAAAATAATCGATTTTTATATTAATCGATAATTTTTTTGTAATAATCGATTATCTAAATAATAACATCGATTTAAAAGGAATCTATTTTTTATATTAAAATTAATCGATTATTTTAGTATTTGCTCTTTTGTTTAAATTTAAAGCTTTCTGTTATATAGAAAATAAATATCACAAAAAAGGTCATCACAATTCTGCCAGGAAAAATTTCATACTATATTAAACAATAAATCTCAGATTTCCTAAAAAAAATGCTGCTGGGCAAAATTTTAAAAAGAACCACGAATATTAAAAACATCGATTATGAAAATAATCGATTAATTAAAAATAATCAATTTTTGCAAATAGATTTATTTTAAAGAAAGAAAAATTGATTATTTATTTAATCGATTTTTCCCTCCAGTCCCTACATCCCGATCGCGACATCCTTAGTCTAGACAATAGCCTACCATTAAAAAAGAGTACATTCACTACAGAGCCGACCACAGATGGCATTTTCATTAGAATCATATCATTAAAATACCGGCTTCGGAATTGGTCATGGCAATATGCAGGCAAGCCGACCGTGGCAAGGGCCTACCAGCGCTATGCTACCAGCATGTCAACAGAGATACCATAAAACATAAGGCTATCGAGGCCAATCAAGAGCGAAGAATTAATGCCGGTGATCGATTATGATTACTTCTCTGTGAAGGGATGCAATAGTACCTACTTTTTGACAATCAGAGATTTGAACCATGACCTGAAGAATAGCAGACAAATGCGTATACAAATAAATGGACGAAGTAGATGCTTAGTAAAATATTTTATAGGATGTTTATATTAGTGCCCATGCGCTGAGTGAATTGGGTTCAATGCCCGAACAATGCAAACATTTGCGTGATCGACTAATGATAATTCTGAGTCAATGTGTACTTTGCGTTCGTTGATTGACTGTTTATAAAGGACCTTTCGCTCGTACTGGTCATAGAAAAATAAAAAATATTTTTACAATCTTTTATTAAATCGACTCTAGTTTAATGTCTCCAAAATTATTGGATAATAAAGTCATGAAAATATTGTTTTCTTTAAAAAAATATTTATTTTTGTTTTTTTTTAAGTTAACACCTACGTATGGCTTCAAAAATATTCGTCATGACCATCATTCATCTATACCAATAAATAAAATTGGAGTGTCTGTTTGTAATGTCAAAATAATAGGCTTTTTTCATGCTCACACGGTTATTTACACGACACCTATACCTTAAATAGCAATTAAAAAATTTTTGTCTGTCTGTCTGTCTGTCTGTTTGTTCCGGGTAATCTTTAAAACGGCTGGACCGATTTCAAAAACTCTTTCACCAATGGAAAGCTATAATATCAGGGCGTAAACTAGGCTATATTTTATCCCGGTATTGCCACGGGAACAGGAACTACGCGGGTAAAACGACTATAACCTATAACCGAAGCGAAGCGAGGGCGGGTTGCTAGTTATTAATAATTATCTAATTAATTATCTAATGATGTCCACTATTGGACATGGGCTTTATCAAGGCGGAATAATATCAATAGTTACAACAAATATTTAACATATTTTGTTAATAATTTAATTAGAATATAGTTTTTATGATCCTTCAGGAATGATTACATTAGGTCCTTACATATGAAATTGGAAATTGTACGGGCGGTTATCTAGGCACTTTTGCCATCTCATAGGTAGTTCATTGATCCCTTTACTAAAAAAAACATGGCGGCGAGAATCAATAAACTGTTTCGAAATCTCACATTGATTATTACCTAAGAAACGGTTTCATCGAGGATAAAAAAGAGATGGAAAGAAGATATCAAGGCCGTTGGGACGTTAATATGATGGCGGACTATGGGTGGATGATACACAGTGATGAAATGAAAAAAAAACTATAAACGAAAATCAGAATCTAAAATGAAAAGGTTATTGTTAATTGTTTTCTTCGCGTATACCTTAATTTTGAATTTTAATAGCTTAATTGCTATAAACTTTAATAGCTATAGACTCAATAAAACTTTACAAAATATTCTCAAATAATTCTCATTCATTTTATTAAATACTAGCTACCCGTCCGTCCTCGCTTCGCATCGGGTTCAGTCGTTCTACCCGCGTAGTTCCCGTTCCCGCGGGATTACCGGGGAAAATATAGCCTATGTTACTCCCCGATATTATAGCTATCCATTGGTGAAAGAATTTTTGAAATCGGTTCGGTGGTTTAAGCGTGAAAGCGTAACAGACAAAGAAATAAACAAAGAAACAAACAAACTTTCGCATTTATAATATTAGTAAGGATGTGCTATGTTCTTTTTCTTATTCAAATATCTTCTAAATCTGATAAATGTGACGTAGTATATATCCCATGAATACCGTTTTCTATTACTTTTAAGATACTTAAAACAAATATTCACCATTTCACAAAAAAAACTTAAGAAAAAAATTAAATTCAAAATAGGTCTGCCTATGAATTAATAAAATAAGTAAAACATGAAATAAGTTAAGGTATAGATATTAGAATGTATGTTAATGGATGTCGTAAAAGACGACTAAGGGATAAAATACGCATATAACATCTATGCAAGAGAAGGAAAACTTGAAATAAAACCCTGTACCAACCTGTCTGACTAGCATGGTATAGTAACGCCAATTTCCCTCCTACTGTGGAGAAGATTCGAGCCCAACAATAGGACGTATATGATCTGAAATGATGATGATGATGATAGGTATTTAGCACTCTACACCGTTGCAGGGTTAATCCATTTCACATGGAAACGTTATGGTCTTCATCTGTACGTTTCCAGCGATCATTAGACTACGTACGTGCAGTATCTGGAATAAACTATCTGCTGGTGTATTGCCCGAGCTCTATGATATGGCCTTCTTTAGGCATCGGCGTAGCTGGGGCCCTGGTACTGCAAAGATCCCTGAGTGACAGTGTCACTTATCATCAGGTGTTCTGTTTGCTCGTTTAACACCAATAGCAACAAAAAAAGTAATGAAGTAATTTTCGGCGATACATTTAAATGCGCACTTAATGTCATTCGAAGAACCTTTATTAGTTTTGATGGTGGATTGAAGGACTTTTAGGATGCGGGTGTTAAAATTCAAAACGTTCTCTAGTAGAAATAAATCTTCTTAAAATCCCTAACATTAGGAAACCAATATCATTCTCAATTTGTAGACGATTTTATTAAGTTTCTCTTAAATGTTTTTTGTCAGTTGTTTTCACTCCAAAAATAGAATCAATTTAACTATTCATGAAAGGTGCTTTTAAAATTAGATTAATAACATTTAAACTAAAACAGTAACATTTTTCTGAGCACCAAACCATTAAGATTTTTTGAGCATTACGCCTATTGACGTCGAAAAATCTTCAAGATGAAATTAAATCACGCCTCATCAGATTACGATATGAATTTAAAGTTCTTCAACGGTGACACTTTTCTTTCTGAATTCGCGTCACGTCATGTACTGCGTTTAACTTAATAAAAATATTATTTACGATATACATAATATCTTAAGTGGTCTGACAAAGCATAAAACCATTTGGAGTTGTACGATTCAGTGATTAGTTTGCTGTGTGGCAGTATCTGCTAATATTACCAATCCTTGTGGATGTCGTAAAAGACGAGTAAAAGCTTTACATTGACCTGGATCAAAGCCATCTTATGCCGTCTGATCAACAATTATATTTCCAAAGAGGTTTGACATCCGACAGGCGGCTGATCATAAAACCATTGCCAATAATTTTTGCAATGTGTACGAGGTGGAGTAAATATTGCATGGACCCCAAAGTCTAATTGGTATAAGAGTAGGATTGTAATAATTATTCAGTGATATTAGTATTAATTATTCATACTTATAAGTGCTATTATAGATTATGAGACTACATTCTTATTATCTTAAAAGAATAAATATAATGCTGACTGTTCAAGACGATAAGTTACAATGTATATCACTTCTTTACGTACAAGATTACTGCAAGAGAAGAAAAATTGAAAACTAATTAAAAAAAGTTATAACAATACGACTATAAAATCGATTATAAAATGACCTAATATTTATCTGGTAATAATCCGTCAGGACGTATATAAGCCGAAATGAGATGATGAACTCTTTACGCTTTTCTCCATCAGATTTACTACATTAGGCATGCATGAAAACTTATTTGTTATAATAGTTGTAGTAGCTTTCTTAGACCAGCTTGAAGTTCTGACATAGCGCTTCTAAAGGCCTTTAAAGGTTTGCGTTTTAAGATTGATCGCTATAGTCCTAAGATTTGCTAAGACATCTGAACGGCTTTCGATAGTCTTGAAATATTTGCTAATTTGTGATTGCAGAGAAAGTTAATACAATGTACATTCTTGGCCAGAAATGATTAGCTTGTATTTGTTTGTTGAAATTGATAGAAAGGGCAGCACTAATACTGTTAGTATTTGACTCCAGTAGCCCTCTAGCTAACATAATATCCATCCATTGATTGGCCTATCGACGTTCAATGTTAGATATGGGCCTCCTCACAAATTTCCATAGTCGCTACCGTTGGAGAGTACTGCTGCCTATCATCTCGGTGTTTCCTTATCTAACTTTATGACTCCCAAGCATGACAAATTTTGTTTTTAAACCGTTACCACATGAGGAGAATAAAAAAATAAATGGCGCTTTTCTTTGTAAATGCGATAAATTTCATAAAAATAGTTTTATTTAGACCAGCATAGTATATAATGAGTAATGCTCGCGTAAATATCAGAAATCATTATAAAATAATGAGGCTCGCAAATATAGTTTTGAATTTACTCCAATATGATATAACATCATACGATCCAACAAACTTTATCTATAATTTGCAGTTCATTTAGGCGCTAAAAAAAACACAACATATAAACTATTGTCTATTATTGACCCAATCAATTGAATCGATCCATATTTACAATACTTTATCGAACTTTCGATACTCACGAGAGCCAATTATATACTAACTCCGTCATGTAATTTGCCACCACACATTTTATTTTCATTCATTCAATTTCACACCTCGATGCTATTTGCCAATCTCTAACAGAATCTGCGAATGGCAATAAAAGTAATATTAAGTTGGCAAACTATTCTCTCTAGACTTCAGTCGCCAGTCGAGAATAAGTCTTCGTAATCTATACCAATAAATAAAATTGGAGTGTCTGTTTGTAATGTCAAAATAATAGGCTTTTTTCATGCTCACACGGTTATTTGCACGACACCTATGCCTAAAATAGCAATTAAATTTTTTTGTCTGTCTGTTTGTTCCGCGTAATCTTTAAAACGGCTGAACCGATTTCAAAAATTCTTTCACCAATGGAAAGCTATAATATTAGGGCGTGAACTAGGCTATATTTTATCCCGGTATTCCTACGGGAACGGGAACTACGCGGGTAAAACGACTATAACCTATAACAAAAATTCTATTTCAAAAATTCTTTAACCTATAGCAACCCACCCTGGTTGCTAGTTAACAATATAAGAACTTGCAAATAAATAGTAGCGTCTAGTATTTTTTACAACACCTTGCATTAATGAAATAATTCTTATGTTACGAGAGACTTTATAAACATACAATTAATGGACTGCACTGTTAAAGTTTTCCCGTGTGGTAACGGAGTAAGAATACAATTCACCACCCTTTATCCTCCCTTTGGGTGTCGTAAAAGACGACTAAGGGATTTAAAATGCATATAACATCTATGCAAGAGAAGGAAATCTTGAAATGGTACTCTATACCAACCCGTCTGACCATGATGATAATATCAATAACAACATAATTTTATTTACATGCAAATAATTACACACAAATAATTAATTGTGAGACAATGCTCCGAATGGTTCTTCCTCCCTTTTAAGCAACATGACTCACATTACATAACAACTCGCTTGTTGATACACACAAACATTATCTAATGATAACAAATGTCAGAATTAGTGATTCGTATGCGTAATGATGACAGGGTACAAATGTTTACTATATATAAGAAACTTGGGGGTGTACACTGTACCGTATGTCCATGGTGGCGGCAATTTGACGCCATTTGCCGCCAAAACGACAAATATGGCCGACCTAGTTCCCGCGTCGATGATCCCGTGACGCACGACATCGTAACTATATTCTATTGTACTGTACAAAAACATCAGTTATGAATTGATAGAGCAGTAGAATAGAGTAAAATTTTTCATCTTTATTATGTATATAAATCTTCTGTTCATGTGAGATATTGCAAATATAAAATACGAAGCTAAAGGGGCAGGAAACAAAGCGCAGCGTGGGCGGGTCCCGGCTTAATCGATATCGATAATATTTTACTACTAGGCAGCTGTCTCTATAGGGAATAATTAAGGCTATATTTGATCCCGATATTCTCACGGTAACACGAACTACGCGAACGAAATCATGCGAATTTACTAATCTATACCAATAAATAAAATTGAAGTATCTGTTTGTAATGTCAAAATAATAGGCTTTTTTTATGCTCACGCGGTTATTTGCACTATACATATGCGTAAAGTACACTTTATATTTTTTTTGTCTATCTGTCTGTTTGTTCCAGGTAATCTTCAAAACGGCTGGACCGATTTCAAAAATTCTTTCACCAATGGAAAGCTATAATATCAGGGAGTACATTAAGCTATATTTTATCCCAGTATTCTCACGGGAACGGGAACTACGCAGGAAAGACTGAAACCGAAGCGATGCGAGGGCGGGTTGCTAGTGAAATAATATGAACATAATGTCATACTGAATAAAATCCGACATAGAACAACAGTAACTTAACTAAATATATTAAATGACTAGCAATCCGCCCTCGCTTCGCTTCGGTTATAGGTTATAGTCGTTTTACCCGCGTAGTTCCCGTTCCCGTGGGAATACCGGGATAAAATATAGCCTAGTTTACGCCCTGATATTATAGCTTTCCATTGATGAAAGAATTTTTGAAATCGGTCCAGCCGTTTTGAAGATTACCCGGAACAAACAGACAGACAGACAAAAATTTTTTAATTGCTATTTTAGGCATAGGTGTCGTGCAAATAACCGTGTGAGCATGAAAAAAGCCTATTATATTGACATTACAAACAGACACTCCAATTTTATTTATTGGTATAGATAATGTGATATAACAAGCGTAGTACAGCTCAGTATTTTTTTCCTGTTTATCCTTAACGAGCAATAAATAACATAACACAGGCAAATACTGGATACATATCTTTTATTTTACTCAATCGTTCATGCTTAATATCCACTACTTATTTTATGAACAGTATAGTTACGGCACTATTTATTTTCCGTGTTATGACAGATTAAGAATACAATTCACCACTCCCTATCTTGCCCGTGAATGTCGTAAAAGACGACTAAGGAATTTGCACATAAGATCTGTGCAAGAGAAGGAAGACTCAAAATCAAACCCTATACCAACATGTCTGACCAGCATGGCCCAACGGCGAAGGTGACGTGCTACGGATGGGTTTTGGGGCCGTGCGCCGCCCCTCTGTCGCCCCGGACGCAGCCGGGTTGCGGATGCACTGACCATAGCTCGCCCTAAAAAATAACATAGTAAAGTCACTAGCTACCGTAAAATGAGATTTGAAATTATATGTTAGTAAAATAACGTGTAGTGACGAATGATGAATATAATTTACCACTTCCTTTCATGCTCGTAGGTACCGTAAAAAACGACAAAGGGATGAAATATATGCAAGAAAAAAAACTCGAAATAAAACACTATATACCAATTCATCTAACCAGCGTAATGCAGTAGGTAAATTTTTCTTCCTTTTGTAGAGCAGGCTCGAGTCCAACAGGGGAACGTATGTGAGCTAAAATGGTGCATAATGATGCATTAATTAAATGAGGAATTACTATTCATAGAGCGATATATTGACTCATCACCATATCTCTGGAACCATAAGGTATACAGACTTGAAATTTGGCAGAAATATTCTTTTCGTAGAATAGAGGTCAGCTAAGAACGGATTTTAAGAAATTCCACCTGAAAGGGGTGTTGTGGGGGCCTTAACAATAATGTACATATAAAGGAACAGGGTGAGCCGAAGCTACTGAAGCTAGAAAAATAAAATTTGGACCGTAGTTTCATTTTGTGACCTAGGCACCCACAATGAAAAGATTTTTTCAAATTCCACCCCTAAGGGGGTGAAACGCAACGGTAAAGTGTGTATGGAAAGAAAAAAAATCTTTAGCTACTGTTTTCAAATTAAGCACAAATACTCTTTAATAAAAATAATTAAACACGTGTTTCAGTGTTTGTTCATTTTCATCCTCTAAGGGTGTAAATAGGTATGAAGAAGTTGGTCAACTAACTCATCAACGCCGATCTTAAACTACTGAAGCTAGAAACATGCGATTTTGACCGTAATTTTATTTTGTGACGGAGGGACCCACGCTGGTCAAACGTGTTGGCATAGGTTTTAGTTTCGAGTTTTTCTTCTCTTGCATAGATGTTATATGCATATTATAATCCTTTAGTCGTCTCCTACGACAGCCACGGGTAAGAGAGGCGGTGGTGAATTGTATTCTTATTCTGTCACCACACGAAAAATACTCTTTAGTAAAAATACTCTTCAGTAAATATGAATAAACAGCATTTGTCAATGTTTACCTTCTAAGGCAACTAGGCGGGTAATGTGACTGAAACCGAAGCGAAGCGAGGGCGGATTGCTAGTATATATATGTAGGAGAGGCGCGTTTTGCGAGCGATATATTGACTCATCACCATATCTCTGGAACCATAAGGCGCACAGACTAGAAATTTGGCAGAAGTATTCCTTTCGTCGAGTAGAGGTCAGCTAACAACGGATTTTACGAAATTCCACATACCAGGGGTGTTGCTGGGGCGTTAACCATAATATATATATAAAGGAACAGGGTGAGCCGAAGCTACTGAAGCTACAAAAATGAAATTTGGACCGTAGTTTCATGTCATGACGTAGACACCCACAAAGAAAAGATTTTTTGAAATTCCACCTCTAAGGGGATAAAACGCAACGGTAAAGTCTGTAGGGAAAGAAAAAAAATCTTTAGCTACTGTCTTCAAATTAAGCACAAATACTCTTTAATAAAAATAAATAAACACGTGTTTCAGCGTTTATCCATTTTCATCATCTAAGGACGTAAAATAGGTAGAAAGATGTCAGTTTACTGACTTATCACAGAGCCGAAACTACTGAAGCCAGATACATGAACTTTTGACATTAGTTTCTCTGCATGACGTAGAAACCTACTAAGAAAGGGTTTTTTGTAATTGAACCCCTAGGGGGTAAATCACAGTAACACAGTTTGTATAAGGAGAAAAAAAATTAAATCGATTTTTCTCAAATTCTCCAAAAATACTTTTTAGTAAAAATAAATAAACACGTGTTTCAGCATTTTTTAATTTTCACCCTCTAGGGGTGTAATCTACACTAATATTATAAAGAGGAAACGTTCCTTATGAATAAACTCAAGAACTCCTGGACGGATTTCGATTATTCTTTCACCATTAGAATGTTACAGTATCTCTTAGTAACATAGGCTATATTTTATCCTAGTACATTATAAATAATACTATTCTTTCTGATGTTATCGGGTTTGTATCTGATTTTTGATTTCCCGATGTTTTTATTACTATTCATGTTAGAAATATATATCTATTCCGTGTGGTGATGAAGTAAGAATAAAATTCACCACTATATCTTGCCCTTGGATGTCTTAAAAGATGACTAAGAGATACAATACGCATATAGCATCTATGCAAGAGAAGGAAAACAAAACATAACCCTTTATCAACCTATCTGACTAGCATGATATAGTAAGGTCAATATCCCTCTTATTGTGGAGGAGTTTCGAGCCCAACAGTGGGGCGTATATGAGCTAAAATGATGAATGATATTAGAAATATAACTATACAACTGACTCATATATATTTCTATATATCAACATGGCTATTTGAACTCGTAAATTAACCGACATGCAAACTCAACCCGTTTAATAAAAAAATAGCCATGACATCACACATAGCTTACAGGACGCGACGAAACTGAGTAATTGGACGAAATGGTGATTTCTAAATTAGCTTTACAGCTTTCGGTCACGCGCGACTTAACTGGCGTAAACGCACCGCAATCTTAAATATATAGCTGTGTCATGTTATGATGATTAGGAAGTAAGCTATAACACGCAATTTTTATCACTATTATAGCAAAAATAGGAATTATATTAGCCTGCATGTTCCATATCCCGAATAGAAATCGTAACAATGTTAGGTACGTATGCTAGCTAGTTTTATTTTGAAGTTTTATTTAAGTTGAAGTTGGCGTCCTAAAATGATATATTTCTTTGTTGATACACTTATGCCATTATTTATTTTCCTGGTATAAGTAACTACCCGGCAACTATTAATATATTTTTATAATATGCTAAAAAATGGTGAATTTTCTGTAACAAGAAAAGAAAATTATGGCGATTACCATCAAGGTGGCCAAGAAGCAAATAGCAAGACTTAAAACTTAATCAAATCTCTTGTAGTATATCCTGCTTCTTCTACAGCTGACAACTATATAGTGACATCAAGATATATTGAACTCATCCAGCTAATCATACAAGGGATTCCCGAGTATGAAATGGTTAAGAAATTTGTTCATGTTACCTACCAATAGCATAGAGTTTGTAACCATTACAATATTTGTTGGAGTGTCGCTAGATAGATGTCGATAGAATGTCGATAGAATATTTGTTATTCACATAAATTATGGTCTCTATGGATGCAGCATATCTGTATCCTTTTGTTTCTCTAATGCAAGATTTTACTTACTCGAATATAGTAACATTAACCTCTATTTATAAGGCGTTGAGTCAGCCATATGAAACTATCCCAAATAAAATGAAAATTTGACTGAAAATGATACATACGTGATAAAAATTGCACTGCAGCTAATAGTAAATTAGTTGTTACCTTAGACACAAATAACACTCGTATCTGTAATAACCTCTAAAATTTTCATAGTTAATTACTTTTATGTAGAAACTTCTTCAGCACTAATTCTTTGATATAAAAATGATCTCTTCAATAATGTAATATCATACTTCTTTAATAGTAAAAATCTATTTCATAAATGTGTATATACTCTTTGAGGTTAGAATTGGACAAAGCTGAAGGGACAGACATTATTTATTTGGGTATAAAATACGTCTACTTTGCCATAAATTAGATTGCTATCTTAGTAAGTAAACAAGTTATTTGTCCTTACAAAAGGTGACCTAATTTATTTATGCGTGACGTATTCAAGTATTTTTATTTTTCTAGACGTAACAATGATACATGCCGGTTTTTTGTATAAGTAAATATAAAGAGAAATTATTAGATTTACCAATTTTAGGAGTCATGTTTTACAATATTGCAACAATTAATACATACTAACTTATTACCACACCTTCTCTGGTTACATTTTTTGCAATTATCACTTTCCTGCGGATTACCAAAAGTCCCATTTACTTTTTCTATACTCTAGGTAATTTATTCATATATGTTAATGGACTAACTTATTATGCCAGATAACCGTCTAAAAGCTTTTTAATTTCTCCCGAAAAATCCTTTTTTTTTTGTTAAAATATAGATTTCGTTGACTCCTGACACCGTCTATACTAAAGAATAATAATAACCGGTATAGTAGTAGAGTGGTTTGTCCTGCAACACCATAACATTTTAGTAGTTTAGTAGTTGGCGATCGACCTCATAACCTACCGTATGCCCTACCCAACGCCATTGGACAAACCACTGGTTCTGATTCCTTGACAGCCGTGGCCGGCCTGGCAGTACAACCTACTATTGCCATGAAATTAAATTTTATAAGCGATAGCTAATGTCTTGGTAAAAAAACCGGTCAAATAAATAATGACTGCTCATGTTTAGATAATTAAAATGTAACTATTTTACACATTTTATATACTTTTAAGATTATTCAGAGTTAGGTGGGCAGATGAGGAGTCACTTCCATGGTCCTCCATATAAATAGTTTTATTTCAATTTCAAATAAATTACAAACCAAAATTGCCCTTGAAACTATCTTAAAATGAAGTTCAAAGTCAAATTTAAGGTCACCAGTCACCATAAGATGTTTATTTCAAAAGCCTCTTTGGCGTATTTTTCATTATCATCATCATCATTTCAACTCATATACGTCCCACTGTTGGGCTCGGGCCTCCTCTACAACAGGAGGGAAATGACCCACTACACCTCGCTGGTCAAACCGGTTGGCATAGGGTTTTATTTCGAGTTTCCCTTCTCTTGCATAGTTGTTATACGCATATTTAATCCTTTAGTCGTCTTTTACGAAACCCACGGAGAAGAGGTGGTAAATTGTGTTCTTACTCCGTCACCACACGGAATTATTTTTCATATTTGGAGTATATTGTCCCTTTTCCGAGACGTTCAGGAGATTTTACACTTTTTCTCACCCTGTATTTCCAAATAACACTTTGTACAAACCTACGAAAGACGAAAGAGTGCTTAGAGAAAGCCATAGCCAAGGTCGTAAATCATTTGACCTTTGCTAATCGTGTGCAATACTTTAAGGGCCTCTACTCAGTGCCCTGTTACAACTATTCAGGTTTTCGACTTGATGAAATAAATTCTTTAGTACCATTTTGTCTGTGTCTAGTATCACAAAAACTCATTTCGGATGTATAAAGAAAAGAAAAAGTTTTTAAATAATAAAATCAACAATTTTTGAAATTATTTTATGTAATTATTTTTAATTAGTATTGATAGGAAGTTCATTTTGATATCTGACAGTAATGTTATTTTGGTTACATATTCTAGACGTCACATGTCCACGTCCAAATTGGTGAATGAAAAATGAAATGAATCTGGTTGATGAATGAATTATTTATATAATTAAGTTGACTTTTATGTATCGAAATAAAAGATGATGTAGATTCTTCATTTGGATAATTAATTCACAATCATGTAATTGCCTACGAAAGCTTTTGCATATTATTTTTTGCAATACCGGAGATATTAGAATTATAAAGATATTCCTGGCACATAAATGACCTACACTTATTGGGTAATATATAGATGTAGGTATTAGAGAATTATATATGTTAAAGAGAATAAAAAGACCGGGTAAGAACATATTTTGAATATTTTTCAATCCGTGTAGTGACGTAGTAAGAATACAATTCACCATCCTCTATTTTGTCCCTGCACACCATCAACACCACTAAAGGATAAAATACGCATATGTTACTGTAAAACCTCGAACTGTGGTAAATTCTAAGATTTGCCAGTAAAACCTAAGATTTACCAACTCTTAATGATAGAAGTCCGAACAGTTTTGCGATTCAATCTTTTACCACCATTTACTTGGTAAATCTTAGGATTTACATTAAAGGCACGGTAAATGTTGAAAAAGACATACCTATCATAACGTGTTCGACACATTATCTGGTACTCGTGGACAGTCTGCAAAGCAGCTACCTGCAGTCTTTGATATTATTTGTTTTTTTGATTTCTAGAAGTAATTTGTGAATAGAAATGAATGTAAAACACAGATTTTATGAAATAATGGACGAGCTCGTGGCAAACAAGTAAGACAATAAATAACTTTTATCAACTTTTCTTAGTGGTCGGATCACACTGTTAACAGTTGTCTGTTTACAGCCGCGGGCCGGTCCGTCTGGGGTAGTACCACATTGACCAGAAAATCAACGTCTGAGAAGTAGCAATTTGTTAGTGCGCTTCGTTCGATGAGCGAGAGAGCCGGAAGTCTAAGTTTCTGAGGATGTTTGCGTGTGATGAGGTTCGGTGACGCCTTTAGCTTCACCGAACCTCATTACACTCATTCACACTCCCTTTAATTTCTTCACGGTAGGCAGTGGCCTAGCAAACGTCCATGAGCGGCAGCAACACTTACCATCAGGTGTACTGTCTGCTTGTTTACCACCGTCTGCAATAAACAAAAAAAAATATCTCGATAAGAACAAATATGCAAAGTGTCTAGAGGAAGTAAAAGCTGCAAGGAATGTGAAAAAAAGGAACCTGTTTATTACAGGCGTATAAAGCGCTATGATACTTTGAATATAGACGGTTTTGAATTTGTTTGTTAAAAACCCAATCATAAGAAAAATACTGATTCAGTTAGATCAGGCAACATTATGTTTGTTAAATACGAAATACCTAATACGAAAAATACTAATCGAGTTATATTAGCTAACACAAGTGTTACGTTTTTGAGAAGATAAGTAACTTGTGTTATTTTTTACTGTTTAGGGATTGTTTTATAATGACTAGTTGAGTGATCATTAGTTAATTTATAACTAAAAATCCTAAATGAAAATAATTTTTAATAGGTAAGGATTTTACAAACTAGTTAATTAATTTCTCTTATATGATTTATAAAAATATGTACCTATTTTGACTAATAGTTAATAGAAAAATAAATTATTAAGAATTATTCATTATTTTATTCCTAAAAACCAACAACTACTAGCCGTCAATGGTAAAACCTAGCATGTACTAAATTGTAATGGTAAAAGTCCGAAAATATCACCCTATTTTCATAAATCCTTACATTTACCAACACATGTCGGTCAATCCTAAGATTTACTTTTAAACCTTAAGATTTACCGTAGGTCGAGCTTTTACAGTAACACATATAACATCTACGTAAGAGAGGCAAAATTCGAAATAGCCAGCGTCGTATAGTAGGTCAATTACCCTCCTATCGTGAAAGAAGTGCGAGCTCAGCAGTGGGACGTATATAAGCCGAAATGAATAAATAAATATGTCCTAACTTCACATTTGCACTAAGTATGTATTGTATATTGATACAATACATTCTTAGTGCAAATGTGAAGTTAGCATGTCACTAGAAATATTTAACTTGAATATGTTGCAATCGAAATATACCATGAAGGTTTATGGCAAATCAGGCGCGAAGGATGTCTTATCCACAGATAACACGAACCAATAAATCGTAGTCGTGAATCTCTATCCGATTTCCCTTTATAAAAATAAGATGCTCATTAAATTGAAACAGGATGTTGTTGCTCAAACTTTATATAAGCTTATATTTTTTTCGTGTCAAATATAAAAGAACTTGCAAACATGAATCATAAGATATTTTTATGAATTCTAAAGCCATTTAGATTAAATATTTTATTTTGTTACTAGTAATGGGCCCTCGCTTCGCTTCGGTTTCAGTCGCCTTGCCGCCGCATTTCAAATCTGCTATATATTTTAAAATATAACGATACGCGACTGCAGTCCATAAGATTTCGAGTTAGATTCCTGGTCCGAGCAAAAGTTAATAAAGGTTTTTAAGAGGAAAAATATCCTAAGTTACTCCTTATATAGTAATACTTGGAAGTAAAATATTATTAAAATCGATCCAGCCATTTGGAAGATTACTCAGTATAAATAAACAGACAGACAATAAAAAAAAAATAAAGTGATTTATAGGTATAGGTATCCTGTAAATAACTGTGTGAGGATAGAATATTTTGACATTACAAGCGAACACTTCAATTTTATTTATTTGTATATAGATAACGTGCGGCAGTCTAAAGTAAACGAAAACATATATAGTTTAGGTCACGCTACTTTTAAAGTGACTGTCAATGTTAGGATAGTCCCTAAATTTGTTAGCCTAAAACCAATTCACGTGGATTATCTTTATTGATTTAGGTGTTTCGTGTGCTACCGAAGAGTGAGAGACGAGATGACGATAAAAGAGCAAAACAAGCAAATCGCTTTAATATTCCATATTAACTCCGCTGATATTCCTAAAGTCCGTAAACACTAAATACCTCTTACCTGTTCGATTCCCTTCCTTACGGCCTTCAATTTCAACACTATAATAGTCATTGAAAAAGTAATAAACAAGTAATGTACATAATAAACATTGACTTTTTTTTAAATTCGCTCATAAAAGAAGCTTCAACTGAGAACTGAAAAACAGTTACGTTAACTTCAATTGAAAAGTTTTATTGGTTCTTGCTACACACTTAGATTTTTTACACTGAAGCTGAAGAAAATTACGTAAGTTTATGCACGCTACTGTGAGTAAGAAAAGGATATGATATAGGTAAAACACAATCTTATTTCATTTTTTTATGTGGAAATTTCTTTAGCTGCGTTGAGCACTTTGTGGTAGGGAAAAATTCTATGGGTTCGTGCTAGAGACTGCAAACCGACGGGAACCAAAGGGGGCCGGGCCCGCCCGGGCCCGGTACCCTTTTAGGCACCCACCGAACCCGACATAAACTCACACATAACAAAATGTCCGTGTGGTGACGGAGTAAGAATACAATTCACCACTCCCTATCTTGCCCGTGGATTTCGTATAAGACGACTGTGGGATATAATGTGCACATAACATCTGTGCATGAGAAGGAAAACTCGAAATGAAACCCTATACCAACATGTCTGACCAGCATGGTATAGTAGGTCAAATTCCCTCCCATTGTGGAGGAGGCCCGAGCCCAACAGTGGGACGTATGTGGGCTGCGATGATGATGATGATGATGATGAGTTTATGTTGGCTACAGAAGTTAGTTATAGTGTGTATACAAACTACAGCTTCATGATTGATGCGTGCATGTTATGTTAGTGTGTGAAATTGTTGTAAGTATCGACCTTGCGTATGTGTTAACATTTTGCAGAGGGGGTAATACGGCGACACTCGTGCTCGTGGAGATTGCGAGCGAGGGCCTTTCTAAATGTATTAATATTTCTGTGGGTTCGCGTCACCGACATGCTTATGAGTGGCGCACGCGCAGTGTGCTGTGAGCCTTAGACTCCTTTTGTATAGATGAAATCTCGTGCGTTGTATATACTGTGCATTGTTGAAATAGTGTTTTTGTTTGATTTTTCATTATTATTTGAATTGTTTAATGGAAAAATTATTATGTAGTACAATAGTGAGTACTAAATTAACATGGTAATATTTGAAAGATTTTTTAATATTTTGAAATAAAAACTGTTAAGTTTTCTGGCAATATTGTAAATAAAACTATTTTATGAAATTTATCGCGTTTTCATTTCATTTTTGAATGTCCAACGTTTCGAACACTACAGCGTTCTTGGTTAAGTGCGGACTGGACATATCTAAATAGTATAATATTAGCGTTACTAAGCCAAGTATGACAACAGAGTCGCATTTAATACCCACAACATAAAATTCACAGCGCGCCTAAAGAAGTTTTTACTTAAAAATCCGTACAGTAGAAGTTAAATAAATGTATTTAACTACGTTTGTAGTTAATAAATAAATAGAACCAACGGAATCCTAGTGCGGTATTGATCGGTCGAGGTTTATTTGCTGCGAGTGTTGAAGTTAAACTTACATTCCCATCAATAGGGTAACACTCAACAGTATGGTTAGGTTGGTATACTTGTACAGTTGATTGGCCTTGCGGCTTCAGAATTGGACAATTTTTGAAGGAGGGAAAACGTAATTTATTTTTCTATTTGCTTCACCTTTAACATTTGTTAGCGATAAGAAATTGATGACAAGCACGATAAAAAACAAATTATGCGCATTACAAAATTTGAATAATAATTATATTAATTGCTATCTAAAAATCTACAAATGACTTGTTGTTATTTGACTATAAAAAAAGTGTTTTCTCCATCACTTATCATTGTCATAGATAACAATTAATTTAAAAATAAATCATGTTCCCGCCAAACCATACTAAAATAAGGAATACATATTGAGAAAACGCGGATAGATGACCTGGCTGTCCGTTCTGCCATTCACAACTTCTAAACGTCCGTCCATCTTACTGTTCGTTAGTTATACCACCAATTCGTCCTACCGCTCATCCTTCTTACTCCATACGACCTGCCGTCCATCTGTTCAACCATCCGTATCATCTGACCATCCGCGTGCTTAATATCAATACTCCTTGAGAGGGTAATCATTGATCAGACGGTATAAGGTGGAATTACCATAGGTCAAACTAAAACTCGTATTAGGCTTTTACAACATCCACGAGTAGGTAATATTAGTTTTTATAACATTTACGAGCGCTCTCAGACGGCGTCCAGGTTGTAATCATAAAGCAGGATAAAGATATATACCATTATATTTTTGCAACCTTAATAACTAATAAATCTATACACGAACTTTGTTATTTACAATGTTAGCGTATACTTAAATAATTATCGATTTCTCCGTGTATTGACAGGGTAAGAATACAATTCACCATTCCTTCTCTTGCCCTTAGGTATCGTAAAAGACCTCTAAAGGATATACATTTAATTTTTATGCAAGAGAAGGAAGACTCGCCATAAAACCCTATACCGACACGTCTGACCAGCATGGTATTGTAGGCCAAAGTCCCTCCAATTTTGGAGGAGGCCCGAGCCTAACAGTGAGACATGTGGGCTGAGATTATGATGATGGGATAAATAAACTCAGTTCAAAAATATTGAGTTATATCTATACGAGAATATCTTGGGTTCTATTATATATAATACTAGCAACCCGCCCTCGCTTCGCTTCGGTTATAGGTTATAGTCGTTTTACCCGCGTAGTTTCCGTTCCCGTGGGAATACCGGGATAAAATATAGCCTAGTTTACGCCCTGATATTATAGCTTTCCATTGGTGAAAGAATTTTTGAAATCGGTCCAGCCGTTTTGAAGATTACCCGGAACAAACAGACAGACAGACAAAAATTTTTTAATTGGTATTTTAGGCATAGGTGTCGTGCAAATAACCGTGTGAGCATGAAAAAAGTCTATTAATTTGACATTCCAAACAGACACTCCAATTTTATTTATTGGGTATAGATAATGTTAATTATTGCCTACTTTAACGGTGTAATATCATGAAATTAAGCATATGTCTACAACTTCTAAATAAGAAGAAGATATATAGGTATGTAATTCAGACAACTGAGAATAATTTGAACGAAGTTAACACAGGTGTTCTTTCTCTCTCTCTCTCTCTCTCTCTCTCTCTCTCTCTCTCTCTCTCTCTCTCTCTCTCTCTCTCTCTCTCTTGTTATTCATTTGTGAAATTGTAACCAGAGCTGTATAATATCAATATTTCGCCCATGTAATTGTTTCGTGTGGTGACGGAGAAAAAATATAATTCACGAACTCCATCTTACCTGTGGCTATTCTATAAAACTACTAGCAAACCGCCCTCGCTTCGCTTCGGTTTCAGTCGCTTTACCCGCGGCGTAGTTCTCGTTCCTGTGGGAATACCGGGATAAAATATAGCTTATGTTATTCCCTGATATTATAGCTTTGCATTGGTGAAAGAATTTTTGAAATCGGTTCGGTGGTTTAAGCGTGAAAGTGTTACAAACAAACAAACAAACATCCTTACTTTCGCATTTATAATATTAGTATGGATAGAAGACTACGGAAATAAAGACTAAGGGAAAATAGGCATGTAAGAGAAAATAAATTCGAATTAAAAACCAATACCATCACAATTGAACATTGCGGTATAGTGGGTCATTTTTCATCTTATTGTGCCGAAAATTCGAGCCCAGCAGTAGGACGTGTATGAGCTGAGATAATGATGAAGATGTTATGTGTACTCTTTCTCGGACAGCGATTTAAGGAACTTGAAACCGCAACAGTGTTCATCTATTTCACCTAGGAAAAATATGATTTAATGACCATACATTTTTTTTATTGCAAACGGTAGCAGACGAGCAAACAGTACATCTGATTGTAAGTGAAGCTGCTGCTCATAAACCTTTGTTAGGTCGCTGTCTACCACGAAAAAAGTGAAGGGAGTGTGAATGCATGTAGGGATTCGGTGATACTAAAGGCTTCATCAAAACCCATCACACGCAAACACCCTCAGAATGTTGGGCTTCCGGCTCCCTAGCTCACCGAACGAAACGCAGTATCAAATTGCTACTACTAAGACTTCGGTTTTCTGCGAGAGTGTGGTACTACCCTGAATGGACCGGCCCGCGGCTGTAGACAGACAACATTTCCAGCGATCATTTCTTTCACGTATGTGCAGAAGAGTCGAGTCCAAGAGTATGACATTTGTAAGCTGACTGATAATTAAATTAATTCGGTTCTTCGTAATTAGAAATGATTATTTAACTTTCCAGCGAACACAATTCCACGCTCCGTAACGCTATGCCGAACTTTCTTATTCACTCAAGAATTCGAACATGAGACTTCACGGTCTTTAAGAATTATTATTCTTTGCTTATGCCCTAGATTAAAGAAGCAGACTTCATACTAGAAATTATGTACACTATTATTCAACCCTATAGTTATGCTAATCGGTAAATAAGCTGTAATTATATATTGTATTGACCTACTTACGTAACGAAACTAATTACGAAGTGCTTAAATTATTTAACCAATGAAAAACTGCCTTTAATTTACGTTCTTTATACACGAAACAACGGTGTAACTATTAGTTTCTTGTGTAGATTGGCTTGGCATTAAGTTATTTATTTTGAACATTAATCAAAATAATTAATAACTGTACAAACCACGTGTATCACGTATAGCATTACTTCAACAATATAAATAACGAAATTCCAAGTACAAGAAAGTGTGTGTCTGTACTTATATACGCACGTAAGAAGCTATACTTATTTGACGTAACAAGAAAAAACTTTGTGAAATTTTTATTCTTCGCGTTATCCTACTTTTATAGAAAAACGGCTCTAATAATAGAAAAAAAAGGTATTTAAGACTAAAATGTAGTTGGCATTTGTGACGTAATAATTTTACCCTAACGCGCCAAATGAAGTATAGCTTCAAAAATAAGAGTTAAACATATTATAAACATAATAAATTATAGACACCAAATTTTACTCATTATTCATGTCTTCAGCATAATGCACTCTAACGAAAACACGTTATTTAAAAAACGTATGTAAACGCCATGAAAGAAACTGATCAATCACTATTTAGAGAGTTCATTCTCTCTTTGATTACTGTAATAAATCACGATGGTTATTACCATAAACAATCAGAGTAGCAAAATATTTAAAAAATTGCCAGTTCTTTATATTTTTACACTATGTTTAATTGGGTCCTCTTTCTTACCCATAGATATCCTAATGTCGGGCATCAGTCTTCTCCAAATTGAAATAAATTGACCTATTATGATAGTTGGGTTAGTGTCGCTATTCAAAGGGGAGGGTACCCGAAAGGGTAACCCGCCGGGCCGGCCACGGATGTGAAGGAATCGGTACCGGTGGTCGGCCTAATGGCGATGGAGAGGGAATACGGTAGACTATGGGGTTGCCCCCTTATCCGTCGCCCCGGACAGATTGGGCGCAATGGGTCCAAATCATAGCCTAACAAAAAAACCGTTAAGTTTGCACTGCTTTTACCTATAGGATTTCCTCTATTTTGTAGTTATATTATCCGCTTAAATCCCTTAACCATTATTTAAGATATCTGTACAAAGCTTACTTTGTACAGGTATCTCTATATCCCTTAAGATGGTATAGAAATGTAATAACTAAATATATTATTCATCATCACAGCTCATATACGTCCCACTGTTGGGCTCGAGTCTCCTCCATAACGGGAGGGAAATTGACATCCCATATCACACTGGTCAGACATGTTGTTATAGGATTTTATTTCGAGTTTTCCTTCTTTTGCATATATGTTATATGCAATATTATATACCTAGTCATCTTTTATAACACCCACGGGCAAGAGAAGGAGTGGTGAATTGTATTCTTACTCCGTCACCACACGGAAAACTACATTATTAATGTAATCATATTTGTTTTATTATTCCATTACCACGCAAAACATATGATCTATCAATAGACGGTAAAAAAATCCCTGCTGAAGTCAGGTGCTGAAGGTACAGGTGGACGTGTAGATAGAGGAGCAGCCACCGCGTTGTCTCGTGTAGCATCCATAGGAAAAGAAAGGAGTAACGAGCTACAATCTTAGCCCATCAAATACATAATACTAAATAATACATAAACTCACACATACATAGACTCACGCTTCTTTTTCATAGAGGTAGACAGAGACTACTTCCCTCCACTTGCTAAGATATTCACATGCCACTTTCGCCTCCTCCAGATTCATAAATCTCCTCATGCATGTTGTTCGTTTTAGGGTACTTTTAACCTAGCCTTTCTTAAAAACGTCTCCAATTTGTTCGTGGAACGTCCGCCTTGGTCTTCCGCTTCCAACACATTCGCCCTATAAATTCTCCTTGTCAATATATTTTCATTATATTCTCTGTACCCAAACCAAATTAACATACCTTTTTCATACCACAACGTTCCCTCTGTTCCTAATTCTATCACTCAATTTCACATCAATCGTACTCCTCAGCGCTTTCATCATTAATACAAAAAAATACGTCCAAATAAAATTTCAATTCACAGACTGGAAAACAAAATCTCAAAATTAAAATTAAATCGAGTTGAAGTATTAAAATTAAATTTAGATAAACAAAACCAAAACCGATTATTTCTGGCAATTAATATTTATATTAAACTAGCAACCCGCCATCGCTTCGCTCCGGGTTCAGTCTCTGTAAACGACGTATAACGCGAGTTGTACGATCGGCATCTGAAAAATAAAAGTATTATTATTAAATAACTATAGTAACAACAATTCTTAAATCTAATATATACTTACACAGTTAAATTATAATAATATGTATGTACTTACCGTATAAGAATATTTGTACTTTCTTCTTGTACCTATAACATGTACTTTTACCTATTTAATTATATAAACGTTTATGAATAAATGCATCGCCCTTTGCTTGCATACCGACGTGCGAATTTTATGTTTAACGCGCAGATGGCGCTGTTCTTCCCTTACCGACGACGATACGCGCAACATCACGTCGCACTCGGTCAGCAAGTAAAAAGGTGTTTATAAAAGTTAGAAGTGTCGCCTCATTTCGAACCCACAACCACTCCACGCATACCTCCATCCGCTACAAAAGTGGTCATTCGGCCGGATATTCACGTGGAACAGTTGCTAACGTAAAGAAATGTTTACTACACCGCCGTGCACGGGCCGCCATGTTGAAGCAACGGTTCGCACACGGCGCGCGCATAAAAAGGAACTTCAACTGCAAAATGCTACCCGCGATGTTCAATCTGATATATTGAAGACAGAAAATATGGTGAAAAATAACTTACCCGCACGCCCAGGAACAGACGGCGCCAGCGGCGTTATGAAGGAAATTGTTCATGAGAATCCTGCAAGCGTGAAAAGTTACAGATCAGCAAGTTCTGTCGGGGCGCGTAAAAAACTACTGGAGTACGAGGCTGCTAAGGCAAAGGCGGCGATCGAAGCCGAAACTGCAAGAAGAGAAGCCGAAATTGCAAGAAGAGAATCGGAAACGAAGAAACAGCTGATCGAACAAAGGTTAGCCGCAGACCTAGCCGCCCTTGAGGCTCGATCTGCTAGTCATCGAAGCCTCAACCACCGGCATAGTGAAGTGAACTCAACGGAAAAAGTGCAGCAGTGGCTCGAGCGCAGTCACATATCTGAAGCAAACTGTAGTACCCAGCAAATTATTGATGGCGGTGGTGACATAAAACAATTAGTTAACGCAATCCATCAATCAAATTCACAAAATATACAACTCATGTCACGAATTGCAACTTCTAAGGATTTACCGCAGTTCTACGGTGACCCTCTCGAGTGGCTTGCATTTAAACAGGCATACGATGAGTCAACAAAATTTTGTAAGTATAGTGAAGCCGAGAATATGTGGCGATTACGTAAATCACTTCGTGGAGAAGCTAGAGAAACGGTTTCAGCACTTCTCATCGTAAATACTTCTCCAAATACCGTTATAGAAGCGTTATCTTTACGCTACGGACGACCTGAAATAATTATAAATAAAACTATTCAACAATTAAGAAAGCTATTACCATTATCACATAATTATCATCACGAAATTGTGCCATTTTCCATTAAGATAAAGAATTTTGTAGCAACAGTGCAAACCGTGAAGCAGACGGATTACCTGCGAAGTCCCGAATTAGTTACTACAGTTTTAACGAAACTGCCAGCAAGTCTCATAACTAAATGGGCCGATTACTACAGCACTAACTGTGACACAGAAATGGCTAAAATAGAGGTTCTCGCAGATTTTTTATTTAACGAGGCTAATAAGATTAGCAATGCGGGGCTATCATGTATATATAGTCATGGCGAGAATAAAAAAAGGCACGAAGACCGCAGACAGCACGCAGTACTATTGAGCGAGGAAGGAGGTGAGTCTTTAAATTGCAAGTTCTGCCGGGTAAGCAAACATAAACTAACCGAATGTACTCGGTTTAAACGGGCTATGACAAAAGACCGGTGGCGATTCGCACGAAGTAATAATTTGTGCCATAAATGTTTATTATCATCGCATAGCCGTGACGCGTGCCCAGTGGCCGCCTGCGGCACTGATGGCTGCACCCTGCCACACCATCGCCTCCTACATTGGAAACAAAAATCAACTAGTGCTAGAAATACAACCCATGAAAGTATTAGTAATTTACCGGTGAATGATAATACAGTGCTTAGTGACTCTTTACAAAATAGTGAAGTTGTGACGCATACATACAATAATCACAAAAATCGCGTTTTATTAAAAGTAGTACCTATACGTGTCCACGGACCGCAGGGACTATTTAGTACGTATGCACTGCTCGATGACGGGGCGACAGTCTCGTTAATATCGGCTAAACTCGCTAATCGTGTCGATCTTAAAGGACAAAAACAAACAATGTGTATTCGTGATGCATGGAACTGTGAACTAATGTGTGAAACTCAAAGCGTAAATTGTAAAATTTCGAATTTAAATAATAATAAAACATTAGAATTAAGTGCTAAAATAATTAGTGAGTTGAATTTACCCATACAGACATTAAGTAATATTGATCTTAAAAATTATAAGCATTTATCTCAATTCTGTAATACTAATTCTGTAACTAATATTAATGTTAAGCCAGAGATATTAATCGGACAAGATAATTATCATCTTATCGCACCAATTAAGACAATTATAGGTAATAAAAATGAACCGTGTGCTACATTAACATCGTTAGGATGGTGCATACACGGAGTATGTCCCGAACGACGTCATTCAAAGTCAGCTGAGTGTGCTATGATAACAGTCGACGCATCAAATCGTCACACTTGCACCGGCGCTGCAGCCAACACCATACCACTGGCGGTCGCGCACACACACACAAGTGCCAGCGAACATAACATCGACTCAACACAACACACACTCACTAATACAAATCGTTCGGAATGCATTTGTTTACGTCGCCCGTGCGATACGATACACACGGACCTCGAGAATGACAAACATCTTCACGAATTAGTACGGAAGTCTTTTATGTTTGAAAGCATAGGTATTTACAGGAAACCAAGGCCGAACGAAAATGAATTGAAAGCAATCAACATGGTTAATAGTACTGCTAAATTAGTATCTGGCAGATGGGAGGTTGGCTTACCTTGGAGAGATGAGAATACAATGATGTCCGACTCTTATAGTAATGCTTATCGACGTCTAAAAATAATAGAGAAGAAGATGACATCAGACGAGGAATATGGTACAAGATATAAAGAGAGAGTTTATCATTTAATAACAAATAATTATGCTAGACGGATTGAGCCTAAAGAAGAGAAAAACTCAATTCACAGATTGTGGTATTTGCCTCACTTTGGGGTCGATAATCCCAATAAGGGCAAATTACGCCTTGTATTCGACGCAGCCGCATCTTCAGCTGGACAATCATTAAATAATTATCTGTTGCCAGGACCCAACTTGCTGGAATCACTACTCGGCATTATGTTTCGTTTCCGAGAAAAGCCGATCGGGCTCACAGGCGATATAAAAGATATGTTCCTTCGCATTAGAATACGAGCGATCGATCAGCATGCACTTAGATTTTTGTGGCGTGACAGTCCTAACGAAACTATTCAAAAGTATGCGATGACGTCTCTAATATTTGGTGCAAACTGCTCGCCATTTATTGCGCAGCATATTAAAAATAAAAATGCACAACGTTTCGTCAACCAAATGCCAGTTGCCGTGAATGCTATCATCAAGAGTCATTTTATGGACGATTACATCGACTGTTTTGAAGACCCAGAAGAGGCGTTAACCTTGATGAAACAAGTGTCTTACATTCACCAACAAGGAGGCTTTGAAATAAGAAATTGGACTTCAAACGACCTACAGGTCTGCATGAATATACCCAAAGGAACCCTAAGTACAGCTGCCGTTCAGTTTAAAGTCGAAGAGAACAATAAAAGTGAACGAACATTAGGTTTATTATGGTATCCAAATGCCGACACCTTTGGATTTAATTTATCGATGCCGCAAGTTCCTATTAAATTACTCTCATATGAGACCAACCCCACAAAACGAGAATTATTGCGAATAGTGATGTCAATATTTGATGTGTATGGATTATTGGCACCCTTTACTATAAACGCCAAGATTATAATGCAAAACACATGGAAATCGAGTTTACAGTGGGACGAAGAAATAAAACCACCAGAATCCGATATATTTTGTAACTGGTTATCACAACTGAAAGAGATAAAGGAAGTTAGAGTGCCCAGGTGGTATTTTCGGTCGCACGACGACGGTGCATGGTCGACGGCACGTGTGAGCGAGACACTAGAACTGCACGTGTTCTGCGACGCTTCACCGGCCGCGTATGCAGCGGTCGCATACTGGCGCGCTCGCGTCAACGACGATATACGTGTATCATTCATCGCATGCAGGAGCCGAGTGGCGCCGATACGGCCTGTTACCATACCGCGACTAGAACTGCAAGCCGCCGTGCTCGCGTGTCGCCTTGCAACCACTATACAGTTGGAGCATACGTTGAAACCAATAAAGCGTTATTTCTGGAGCGATTCGACAACTGTACTTCATTGGATTCGTAATAAAAATCGAAGTTATAATATATTTGTCGCAAACCGTCTCGGTGAGATCGATGAGTCATCGGATACAAATGAATGGTATTATGTACCTACGGACAGAAACATAGCAGATGTAGCTACGAAAAATAACACCTATAAATTACAAGAAGACTGCGAGTGGTTCCGAGGACCAAAATTTCTCTATAATGTTGTGGAAGACTGGTTCACGTCTACACCTGAAAAAGAAAATATAGAAATGAGAGATTGCAATTTAGAATTAATTAATCACATATATGAAACGGTTAATTATGACTTACCTGTACCTGAACCGAACAAGTTTTCTTCGTGGCTTCGGTTATTAAGATGTACTGCCACCATGCTACTTTTTATTGAAAAATGTAAAAAAAACCTGTAAGAAAGAGATAGATGCAGAAATATTGAAGAAGGCTGAAATATTATTATTGCGTTACTCTCAAGCGCAGTCGTTTGCTATAGAAATAAAACTATTAAGAACAAATAAAAGTATTCAACCTAATAGCAGACTACGAACGCTCACACCCTACCTTGACGAGTTGGGATTGCTTCGGGTCGGTGGTCGAGTGGAAGCTGCCTCAAACGTAACGATTGATGTCAAACGGCCAATAATACTGGACGGTCGTCACTCTATTGCAAGACTTATAACTAAAATGTATCATGTGGATTTTGCCCATGGTAATAATGAGACAGTAATAAATGAACTTCGACAGAAATACTGGCTGCTTAACCTTAGACCCACAGTTCGTTCTGTCGTTGCTAAATGTAATTACTGCCGCATAAGAAGGGCTAAACCTTTTACACCCAGAATGGCGGATTTACCTGAAGCCAGATTAGCACACAACGTGCGACCATTCTCACACTGTGGGGTGGATTTATTCGGCCCCATGGAGGTCACTGTCTGCCGTCAGAAAGAGAAACGGTATGGAGTGTTATTCACCTGTATGACAATAAGAGCAGTACATATCGAATTAGTACCATCACTCACCACAGATTCATTCATAATGGCATTAAGAAGAATGGCATGCAGACGAGGCTGGCCACAAAATTTATATTCAGATAACGGTACTAACCTTCACGGAGCTGAAAAAGAATTGAAAAAATCATACGAAGATTTAAATCAACCAGAAATACGACATGAAATTTCTAACCGAGGTGTAACATGGTCATTTAATTCACCACATAGTCCCCACAAAGGGGGAGCATGGGAGCGACTAATAAGAAGTGTGAAAACGGCACTAAGGGTAGTGTTAAGAGAGCGAACTCCAAAGGAAGAAACCTTGGCAACATTATTAATTGAGGTCGAAAATATTGTCAACAGCAGACCGCTTACGCATGTCTCAGTGGATCCTGGAGACATGGAGGCACTGACACCAAATCATTTTTTGATCGGGTCTACCTCAAATTTACCTATACCCGGGGTATTTGACGATGGAGACTTATACGTGAGGAAGATGTGGAGAACTGCTCAAAGACTTGCTGACATGTTTTGGCAACGATGGGTCAAAGAAGTCTTACCGACCCTAATCCCTCGACAAAAATGGTTCGATGAGGATAAAAATCTAAAACCTGGCGATTTAGTGATAATTATAGATCCTAACCTGCCCCGCAACACCTGGCCGAAGGGTGTAATTGAAACTGTTTACCCAGGAAGAGATGGGCGAATACGTACTGCACGGGTAAAAACTAAAACTGGACTGTTAATCAGACCAGCAACTCGCTTAGCACTGCTTCCGACGTCAGAATAGTGTCCCTCGAGTGACACTGGGCGGAGAATGTAAACGACGTATAACGCGAGTTGTACGATCGGCATCTGAAAAATAAAAGTATTATTATTAAATAACTATAGTAACAACAATTCTTAAATCTAATATATACTTACACAGTTAAATTATAATAATATGTATGTACTTACCGTATAAGAATATTTGTACTTTCTTCTTGTACCTATAACATGTACTTTTACCTATTTAATTATATAAACGTTTATGAATAAATGCATCGCCCTTTGCTTGCATACCGACGTGCGAATTTTATGTTTAACGCGCAGATGGCGCTGTTCTTCCCTTACCGACGACGATACGCGCAACATCACGTCGCACTCGGTCAGCAAGTAAAAAGGTGTTTATAAAAGTTAGAAGTGTCGCCTCATTTCGAACCCACAACCACTCCACGCATACCTCCATCCGCTACAGTCTCTTTACCCGCGTAGTTCCCGTTCCCGTGGGAATACGGGGATAAAATATAGCCCATGTTACTCCCTGATATAGCAGTTTGCCATTGGTGAAAGAATTTTTGAAATCGGTTCGGTGGTTTCAAACAAACTTTCGCATTTATAATATTAGTAAGGATTATAGTTAAAAATATTAATCTAAAAAATGAAAAAAAAGCTTTCATTTAAATGCTGCTTGTCAAGACTATTCAAACGAGTCCAAACTCGACGGTATTATCTCATTTCATTTAGGAGTCCCTATAGCCACCTTCCGACGCCATCTTGAGACCAGCTTCATGGTACCAGCTTCATGGTACCATATTATTGTCATCGTCACCGAAGTTACCTAAGTAAACCAAATTTGAACCTAATCTAACGACAGGCAGTAGTTGTAATTTAACTCGCAAGATTTTTCCCATACTAACAGGACAAGTTAAATAAAAGCTTTTAAAATTGATAACACTATACTAGAAATATAAAAAGCTTCTGTAACAATCATAACACGTTTGATGTAAAATGAATCAGTCGTCTCGTGACTAACAATTCTAAAAAGTTTTTATACGTAGCGATAATAAAACTGCAATTAAAATACGATGAAAATCGCGTTGCATAATTTTAAAATATAAAAGGATATCTTCAGCTAAGTTTAATCAATACTGTTATTAACACATCGTATTGTTGACGTGTTTTCTTTAAAAAAATATCTCACTTATCGTAATTCATAACTGCTGGCGACAGATTAATTTCTTCACGATCAATCTCACAAAACCTTCCTGGAAAATTTTCATTCTGTTTTTATAGTGAACGAGAAAACATATTATGTAAACTGTATGCGAACGGTTCCGTGATGAAGAATAAAGAATAAAATTAGTCAGCCCCTTTGTTAACCATGGGTGTCATAAAAGCCGACTAAGAGTTATAATATACACATAACATCTATGCAAGAGAGGAAGAACTCGAAATGAGACCCAATACCAACCTATCTGACCAACATGATATATAAGATGTATAAAGATAAAGATGTAACTAGAAACCCATGCCATTACTTTACACTGACCATCGACCATGATGACAGCGAACTAATTAAAAAAAAAAAATTTTCTTCGTAATAAAACTTTTTTCTATATAGACAGAATACTTTTTGTATTATCTATTTGTTCAGAAAGTAAAAAGTAGAATTTTATATATCGTTCTTTCGATCATAAAGGTGTGTCGGCTTCTTTTCACGAGAATGATATATTGCTGAGATAAAAGATAACCAATAGCGGTTACGGATAATGTAGCTTCCTATTTACGAAAAAAAATCATTCCATATGATGGCACAGTAAGATTACAATACACCACTTCCCCTCACATAAATTTCGTAAATATGTGATTAAGATCTATGCAGATATTACAATTGAAGGAAAACACAAATAAAAACCTTAACCGTAACCGACATATTTATTAATAAGAGTGTGTACTTATGAAAAAGTTATATACCTTTGGTGTAATAAGATAAAAATCTTTTTGAAAATTTATCCTTCGCGTTATCCTACGTTTGTAGAAAAAACCAACACTGAAAATAGAAAAAAAGTATTTAATAATATTGTAAGTGATATTATAATGCCTTATCCAGTAGACATTTGTGACGGTGTGCATGCGCATAGTAAAAAATATTGAGAACCTAACTTCAGAGTGTCGGTCTTTCGTGACGGTGTGCGCGCTCATCTTAAAAATTTACGCTCATCATTTTCCTTAACGCGCCAAAAGAAGTAAATTTTGATAATTTATATAAATAATGGCAAACTTATTAACAGGCACAAATGAACATAGTAAGAAAATATTTAACGTTTGCTATAATTCAAATAGAAATAAGACTTATTACGTTTATTTTGCCTGTAATTATGAATTTCCATTACAGAACTCACGCGAACCAAAATATCTAATTTAACGAACAACAAAATAAAGCTTTGTTACGACAAATGTTAAATACAGGTCATTATATATGATGTTGTACAAAATTTACAGACATGAGAATATTTACACATACTCGTGTGTAGACGATATTTTTAAAATATCACCAGCCCTAGTATATATAAATATACTAGGGCTGGTGATATTTTAAAAATATCGTTTTTTTGATGTATCGAAAAAAAATATAGATTTTTCGATATATCGATATTTTTCCGCATGACCATTTTTAGCTTCGTCCTTTGTAGGGTTTCGTGATAAGCTTCTTTTTAGCTAAATCCAGGGCGTAAGTGATAACTTACACGTATTATCAATTTCATGCCGGCATTTTTACAGTAGATTAATTTTACAGTCATTTATAGGATACATATTAAAAAAAAACGATAAAACAACAAATTTATTCAAATAAATATCGCCCCTCGATACTTACTTTTTAGTCTCGAACTATGGATACATCGTCCAAAAGAATATCGGTGATAAGTATCGATATTTTTAAATAATAATATCGATATTTCGATATATCGATATTTTATCAACAGCCCTAATATATACGTATGACAATCAGGTCATTAATGTTAATGAGGTCACTTGTAATAACCGATTGTAATCTGAAAACATATTACAAATTTCACGACGACTAGCCCACTCGTAACGCAAATAATCTAGCTTCGGTCTTTCATTATATTTTCAAATTTAATGAACCTATTATAATTATTTCCATTAATGTTCTCTTGGGAAGATTTTGTTCAATAAGGGATTTATACCTTGAATATAGGGTAAACATTTAATTTCAAAATTTATTATGCAAATCTTTTCGAGTTTACTTATGTATAAATAAAAGCTTAAGCTCCTTAAAGACTTAATTCTTCTAGTAGAATAATTAGCAGGCTTATCGCAATCTGTTTGATGATTCCCTAGTCCTTCTAATGTACTATAACAATATTTTAAATTGAAAGGTTTTATTCATATAAATTGTAAGTGATATAAAGTTTCACAAGTTACTTAATATTAAATAATTTTAATGGCATTTAATGAAAATATTATGAAGGGAATACATAAGTATAGTGAATAGAAAATAATAGCGCTTTACGTGTATTTTTAAGTTCTACCAAAATTCGGCATCGTTAATAGTATGCCCATCGCACTATCGTAATACTTCGACTTAATAAAATAAAAATGTGACATCAAAATCTCTCTAAGCCAGGCCATGGAAAACCTGTAAAATAAATATAAAAAGAAAAACGACATTTTTAATCGTATATCTCGCTAAAATCAATGTCAGCTTTGTAATTCTTATGTTGTCATCGTAGAAGCTTGTTTGCTGTCTTGTTTTACAACAGTAAAAGTAACATAACTTACTCATATGGTTGCCATATTTCATAGATATTTATATTATTTTTGAAGTAGATAAATTTGCATATTTTAGGCGATTCACACACTGCTCCGTGCTCCATCGCCTGGCGCGGAGTGGCAGATTTTAATATTGTATGCAAGTACATCGATTAGTATAGAAAATACGCCAGATCCAACACACCGAAAACGCGCCACGGCGCGGGAGCACGTCCCGTTAGCAGGTTCTGCCGCCAGGCGGGAAGGTGCAGGGCGGACCGCACAGGAAACGTATAGTGCTCCGCAGCATCGCGCCTGTTGTGTATCCAATATCTTCTATTAGGTTATCTTAGGCTACTTATTTATAACTATATTGCTAAAACCAATACAGCATCTTGAATGAGTTCAGTATTACCCATTGTAATGTAACTAACCACGACGACCAAATGGGAAGTAACCTTTAGTTTGATGCGGGCCACGTACAAAGCCATCATGTGCGGAGGCGTGGTAAAACCTGCTCCGTCGCCGCGCCCGGGATCTGCTGTCCCGCGCCACCGCGCCTGGGCGCATCGCCAATATGTGAATCGCCTTAGTAGGTACGCCATGTGGTTGATCGTCTGGCGATTAAATTATCATCTAGTAATATAGTGTATTTCCGTGTGGTCACAGAATAAGAATACAATTCACCCCTTATCTTACCCACAGGTGTCGTAAAAGACGACTAAAGGATGTAATATGCATATAACTGCATATATATGCATATATCTATGTGAGAGAAGGAAAACTTGATATAAAACGCTTTGCCAACACGTCGGACCAGCGTGATATATTAGTTCAAGTTACCTCCCACAATAGAGATAATCTACAAATAAAATATGACACTTTTTAAGTTTTGACCGTGTTCTTCATTATATTTTAGGAGATAAAACCGTTTAGTTTTCCGGCAAAAAAAATACAATAAACCTCGTTAAGTCATCTCGTCTGAAGATAGTCTTTTAAACATAAACAGCTCGGTTAACCGCTCCACCTGCTATGCAGTAATTTAATTAAGTAACCTTACCACCTTAAGCCAGAGTTTACTCGCGTCCTCATAAACACTTATAAGTAGGTTACTTCATAGTGGTGTTATAATAAAATAAGTACAACATTTTTGGACTAGTTTTTATCTTATGCAATAATAAAATAATTCTTTTCCTTTGTAGATAACTACAGATTAAAAATATTGTCACCATATTAATTACAGCGCGTGTACTTTTCCGTGTGGTGACGAAGTAAAATACAATTCACCACCCCCTCTCTGCCCCATGGCCTACGTAAAAGTCAGCTAACGGATATGATGTGCATACAACATCTATGCATGAGAAGGAAAACTCGAAATCAAACCCTGTGCCAACACGTCTGACCAACGTAGTATAGTAGGTCAATTTCCCTCCCATAGTAGAGGAGGCTCGAGCCCAGCAGTGGGAAGTATTTAGGCTGAGATAATAATAATGATGACCAATAAGCAACTCATCATCATCATGAGGTCATATCATATGTACTCTTTAGTGCGTGAGGCATGACATGGATAGCCTGGGAGTGACTGCAGAGATAACGTCTGATAGGACCGTATGGAAGAAGATGACATATTACATCGACCGCAAGTAATTGGGATAAGAGCAAAATGATGATGATGATGAATATACATATTATTGGAAAACTAATTATTTTTACTTTGTTCTTGCTCTAACTCTGAGCTACCACCATCAGAAGTTAAACTATCTGCGTGTGACGGCATTGAGACGCCGGGATGTTTACGAGGAGTATTATCTGAAAAGGCAAACCATCGGCGGGCCACTAAAATCAACTGAGTACTTCCAATGTCTTGTTTAATATATACTAGGATCGGGCGACTCAATGTTAATAATTTTTAATCGTTGCATAACTGAAGGCATTTTTCCTCGTTTATGGCGGCGCGGTTATATACGTATAATTCCTAAAGGCGGTGATAAGCCACCAGACGACCCGAAGTCATATCGACCAATCACCTTACTGCCTTTATTAGGCAAGCTCTTAGAACGTCTCATTGTTCCTCGTTTATTGCCGGGTGGACCAACGTTCAATCATAAACAATTCGGCTTCACTCACGGCAAATCAACTATCGACGCGGCCGTTGCGGTAAGACGTGTCATTAGCGCATCCGTTTTTAAATACGTACTAGGTGTCTTCCTGGACATCTCAGGTGCTTTCGATAACGCCTGGTGGACAATGCTACTTCTTAAATTAAAGGCTCGTGGTTGCTATAGAAATATCTACCATATCATACAGTCGTACTTTTTAAATGGCTCGACTAAATTGAAACTTGGTCACCATGCTGTGTCGAAACCACTGACGATGGGCTGCCCTCAAGGTTCGGTATTAAGTCCATATCTATGGAATTTAGGTTTTGACGATTTTCTCGAGTTACCTCTACCGAAAAATTGTCTACTGATTGGCTATGCAGACGACGGACTTTTACTTATACAATCGAACACAAGGGATGGTTTAGAGAAATTAGCGGCAACATGCCTCAATGATATATTCGATTGGGGTACACGAAACCGGCTTGCCTTCGCACCACAAAAAACATATCATCTTTTATTAAAAGGACATTTACAATCGACGCCGCGTATAAAATTCAATAATATGACTGTCAAAAAGAAAGAATCAGTTTGCTATCTCGGCCTAGTCTTAGAAAAAAATTTTTCATTTATTGAACATATTAAAATTGTAGGCGAAAAAGCGAAACGGAATTTCTACGCGCTTACTAGAATATCCACATCTACTTGGGGCCTTCGTTTTAATACACTTAAAACCATATACATGGCCACATATTTGGGGTGTATTTCTTACGCTGCACCTGTATGGGCCGATAGGGCCACCATAGGGGCGGCTCGCCTTAAATTACTACAGAGCCAACGATTGGCCCTAATATTTTTATGTAAAGCCTATAGAACGGTTAGTACCGAGGCCTTACCAGTACTCGCGGGTGTACTTCCGGTTGATTTGGAGATTCAGAGACGAGCGTCAATGTATTACACCACAAAGGAAACTATGAATACAGATTTCCTTCTACCGCGCGACCGAAATAAAATTGCTAGATTGTTTGCACCACAATCCATTGTTTATGAGGAACTTTTAACTGAATGGCAAGAAAGATGGGATTCATCATCGAAAGGTCGTCATCTTTATCTATTTTTTCCGTGCATCCGGGAGCGCCTGGAGAAGGTGTGGCTGGAGGTTGACCACTTCGTGGCCCAATTTTTAACTGGCCATGGCAACTTTAAAAGTAAATTATTTTCTTTTAAACTCGTACCATCACCATTATGTCAATATTCCACATCTGACCACGAGTATGAACAATCAGCACATCACATTCTCTGGGAGTGCGATCTCTGGCGAAACGAACGTAACCTTATGTTAAACAGTTTGTAAGTCACCTGTGGGGTAGTATACTATACGGACCTTGTAGCAACTCGAGAAAATTTCCGTGCGTTCATGCATTTCTGCCATACCTACTGTAGCAATCAATCTTAACGCTCACATATAGGCCCCGTTAAGCTCTTCCGTATCCGTGGTGTCGTACTGCTGCGCTATCGTAGCCGTACACCTTTTTACTTATTGGCTGACTAGTCATTTTGTTTTCCTGTCTCCGCTTTGCCTAGGAGGGAAGTGGAATCTCTCTTTCCAACTCCTCCTCTTTAATCTTTTCTAATTAAATTTGTTGCGGGTCCCAAGACAATTAAAATCATATCCCGGGACTGCCTGAGGGTCAAACCTCGGTGTCATTTATGGAGACCATTGTGGATCCTGGCTTACAGGAGTTACAATGGTGGGAATGTGTGGTGGGATTAGACCCAAAAAAAAAAAAATACTAGGATACGAAACAGTGGGTTATGCGCTCTATGCCACCCTTTTGTAACGCCAGACGGTTGGGTGGGATTTAGACCAGTCTATAACTGGCCCAAAATAATAATTGTATTTCCTGAATACATTTTTTTATCGCCAATGGTGGCAAACAAGCAGCACACCATCAGGATCACTTACCATCAGGTAAGTGATCCTGCCACACAAGGACCTTTGCAACATTAGGGACTCAGCTAGGCCGTTGCCTACCGTGAAGTAAATACTCTGGTTAAACCTCGATTAAAGAAGGACTTATCTCGCAACCACTGGATTCCTATTGATCACATGCTACACCACAGTGGTATATTTAACAACTGTTATCTACAATAAATATGCAATAATACAAACAGAATCTGAACTAGAATTCCGTTCAATAATATGAATAAATGAATGGTCTAATCGAAAAACTATTGGATCGGCCAGATCAATTCGATACGTATGTTAGTCACGTCCGCCCAAGCTTCATACGGGCAGGTGTATTGATTCAGTCGGATCACTCCATTGCTGGTTATGTCAAATGACAACTATGTATCTTCTACGCGTCCAGGTATGCTTAAATATTTTTTATTAGTAGAAGTAAAAAATTATATATATTCTGGCACTTTTACCCACAGAAAAATTTCTGTGCTTTTACCATACTTAGTTCTGGAATTTATAATAAGACTTCCATATAGAACTACTTTCTCTCTCGTATCAGTAATATTTTACTAGGGCCCTTATAGTAGCTCTTTTTAGCAATTATTTGTGTTTTCCTTTATCATCTCAGAATATAAGTCCCACTGCTGGAGTTAAGTGTAGACGGGAGTGGAGTAGTCCATAATTTCATTCAACTTACGCGGTGCATATTGCGATGGAAGGATCTCCAGCATCAGGTCTCTTAACTACCAGCTCGCCAAAGGTGAATGTCTTCATCATCCTTAGTCCCATATACGTCCCACTATTGGCTTCTTCTAATACCTGAGGGATTTTGACCTACTATATCGCGCTTGTCAGACGTATTGGCATAGGATTTTTTGTCGCATTGCCCTTTTCTTGCATAGATGTTATCTGCATATCATATTCTTTGTTCGTCTTTTACAACATTTACGGGCAAGAGAGATGGAGGAGAAGTGAGTTTTATACTTACTCCGTAACCACACGGACATGTTTTACTTGTTCAATTATTTTTTTGCGAACACTATAATATGTAATGAAAACCGATTCTTAGACTAACTACGTTTTATAACTATTTATCATTCACTAGCAACCCGCCCTTGCTTCGCTTCAGTTTCAGTCGCTTTACCCGGGGCGTAGTTCCCGTTCCTGTGGGAATACCGGGATAAAATATAGCCTATGTTACTCCCTGATATTATAGCTTTCCATTGGTGAAAGAATTTTTGAAATCGGTTCGGTGGTTTAAGCGTGAAAGCGTTACAAACAAACAAACAAACAAACATCTTTACTTTCGCATTTATAATATTAGTATGGATTGTATCCATTATAATTATGCATCTTACTTTAAGAAAATAAAAATGATAGGTGTAGTGATGGGACTACCATATAAAAAATAATAAACTTTATATCATCCGATGGTGATTGTCAATGCTTTCAACCCAAAATCAACTTGTTGGTGCTATAATTTCTGTACTAACCTGTAACAGCTTTATTCTATAGATAATGCTTAATAAATATCTACATTATCAAGAAGTTAAGCGGATAAATGGTCGTAAAGCAGCTAAAATCATTGCCTGGTCTTTCAATTTTAGAGAATTATTAATTTTGCTATCAGAATAATCAGTTTATTGGTAAATGTTATTTACAGGTCAAATATATATTGTCAAACGTACACAGTCAATCATTTCATTTACAATAGATTATTACATATTGTTAGATGTTTCTAATATATTAAAACCAATGGTGGTAAATTGATAAAAAAATAATAATATAAAATCAATAATAATAATAAATAAATTGATTTCAACTAATAATATTATATATAATAATAAATGAATTGAAAATAAATAATTACAGCAATGGAGATTATTAGTTTTTGTGCTCGTTTTTATGCAATAACTATGGACCGTTAAGTTTATAAAAATTATATTGATTTAGTCACTAAATCCTCAACGCGATAGAAAGCTTTTTCAATTAGCCATGATTTCAATCTGTTTTTAAATATTTTCAGATTATGTGCATCAGTAATATGTACTGGCAGCTGATTATATAAAGTGGGGCCCATGACATGTGTTAATTTGTCAGACTTGGCAAGTCTGCGAGGTACCTCAGCGAGTTTCCTGCTATCACGTGTTGTAGCCGTTCGAGTTATCTCCGCGAGTCTTAAACGAGTCAAGATTTTGTCTAACGAACACAACAATCGAGAATATTACGATTGAAGGGAAAGTGAGTATCCGCGTGACCTAAAATACCGATGTTTCATGTGTCACTTTGCAATCGTTCTCACGACTCGCTTCTGCATACGGTAAACTCGCTCCCTATCCACGGCATGGCTCCATAAAGGATGATTCACACTACACCGTGTCACGACCGGGCCGAGCCTCGGCCGGGGCACGTCCACCGTGCGCCGGCCGGGCCAGTCATTCATATTACACCGGGCTGTTAGGGTGTATTCTTTGCACAGCCGTGTCTGTGTTATGTGGTTTTTGTCAGCTAGTGATTTCATCTGTCGATAGACTTGACGTTTAAGTAAATATGCAATTTTCATAATTTGAATTGGCAGCTATTACAATTGCCATCGATGATGAAGTATTGGAAAAACGAAACGAAATTACTAAAAGAAGGTGGGGGTATACATCCAACATGGTGAAAGCGAGAAGCAGAAGGAAAATTTGCTTTACTTTACAAAGAATTAATAAATTTAATTTTAATTAAATTTTTGTATTTATTATCTAAATACTTAGGATGGCTCATGTCGTAAATCACAGGGTACTTGTGCATATATTCTAATAATTTCTCATCTTTCATTTTGCTGTTGAGCTGCTCACCTCACTAAGATTTGACGTTGACTGCTCTGCGGGCTTCCGGGCGCATATGTTTCATGTTAGAACATGTCGGGGCCGGGTCGTGCCGGAGCCGGCAAACAATACCCACCGACATTTCAATGCCGTGCCCCGACCGAGCCCCGGCGGCGCACGGCCGGGGCACGGCCGAGCCACGGTCAGGCATGAATCACTTCATACAAAAAGTATACCATAATGTTTGACCGTGCCCCGTCCAAGGCTCGGCCCGGTCGCGACACAGTGTAGCGTGAATCATTCTTCAGTCTGCGCCATATTGTAACAGTAACTGTACCGTCGCAAAATTATAAGTACGGACCATGTCTGCAAATACCACCCTTGACATTCTTAACAGAGCATACCATACACTTCCTAGCTTTGCGCATAGTTTATCTATATGCGTAGCCCAAGAAGTCCACTGTCAATATGAAAGCCTAAAAATTTAATCGAAAGTTCTTGTTCAATGATTATTTTTTCTTTCTTATTTATATATCCAAATCAAACATAACAGAATAATAATCATGTTAAAGCGTTGACATTATGCTTATCCAAAATATTAACAATATAATCTGTTTTTCTTCTTACTAAGTGTAGAGGAAGATATTTTATGCACAAGACATTTATGTAGATTAGTATAGGATCTCGTGAGTTAATATTAAATGTATACATTCGCCTCCAAATAAAATATGTAATATAATTTTCTAAAAGGCAAGCATATTCAGAAAAATATTATTTGCAAGAAATATGTTCTTGTCGTTGCCATCACCTGAGATGTGCTTACGTAACATAAATAAACTTGCAATGCTACATAATCAAAAATAAAATTTGGATTCTAAATCAGCTTTACATCATTATATTTTGTAATAACTACCTTCTCGTCACAATATTTTTCAACATCTTAATATATTAGAAAATCAATATCACGCTCTATACTACAAGATAAGCAAAACTAAAACTACAAGGCTAAACTTTGTAAACTTGTAATCCTAGCTTCTCTGTATAGACAGACTTAAAAGGTAACTTAACTTGTTATTGTAAAAAGTTCAATTCTTTATTATATTTTTCACAAAAGAAGTAGAAAAATAACAATCGACAAAGTTGCTGATATACAAAAGAAAAGAATATTAAAATTATTTTCAAATACTTATGATTTTCTTCTTTCTGCCGTTCTATACCACTAAACCTTGTCAATCAATATTCAGATTCCCATAAAACGAATATGTTCAAACGGTCAACCATTTATAACCTTGTTTTGGAGACAGGCTATCATCAATCAGTACCATGCCCAAATCGTATGAGGCGGTGAAATGGACGGCGTGCAAATTTACCTGATCGTGTAAAAGTTGTTCCTCCCATTCTTTTTAAACGAACATTACAAACATAGTGGTAGTGGTATATACCACGACCTTTTAAGTATAATTGTGTTGAAACCTTTAAAATATATTATGATCACATCTCATTAGGTATTTAATTCTTATCATGATAATAAATGGTGGTCCCTTTTATAATGGAAGCGAAGTTTAATTTTGTGTAAGCGATGTCATATTGCGCTGAGAAAATATTTTTAGTACCAATTTTTTATTTTCACCTTCGAAATGAATGAATTTCACTATTTGAAATGAATAACTATTTAAATATAAATTCGACTAAACTTCAATACTTCACGAGTCACAATTTACTTAAATTTTATTTAAAGAAAGATAGCAGTAGTCTGCACACTGCTAGCTTTATGTAAAAACATGTTCTCTGAAGGCTAATGTCAATGCAATTATATTTTGCACTTGAGACCTCCATATCCTTGGTCGTGGATCACCGTATCGGAAATTGATCCGCCACCCTCATTGAGATAGAGTGAACTGCGGACGACGTCCCTACAACGTTTGTTGTTAGAGGATCAAGGAAGTAGGTTCCTATCTACTCTGGTAGGCGATAAAGTAACTTGCCGAGGGGTGCCCCTAGTTACGATGGCCCGCTCAATTGGCGCGACACGCTGACAAGATATAAAATCCTTTTTTTTTTTCGGTCAATCAAAACTCACTATGAGTATACTCACTAACAATGATGTAAAAGATTGATAGTTTACTAATAAGATCAAACCCTGAGTAGTCTTTTCGATTAAATTCTTCAACACTACACCAGTGTTATTTTCATTATACCAGAAATTATGTTTTTGTTTGTTTTAACCTTCTATAAAAAATAATGTGAACAGAAAATTATTACACATAAAAATCACCTATATCATTTTTCCATCGCCACATAACCTTGAAAGAACAAAAAAACATCGAGACGAGGCCAATTAAATGACCAATGTATTTTACATTTTGTTTTCTTTTTCAAAAAACAATTTTTCTTAATTTGAATAATCTATACCAATAAATAAAATTGGAGTGTCTATTTGTAATGTCAAAATAATAGGCTTTTTTCATGCTCACACGGTTATTTGCACGACACCTATGCCTAAAATAGCAATTAAAAATTTTTTGTCTGTCTGTCTATTTGTTCCGGGTAATCTTCAAAACGGCTGGATCGATTTCAAAAATTCTTTCACCAATGGAAAGCTATAATATCAGGGCGTAAACTAGGCTATATTTTATCCCGGTATTCCCACGGGAACGGGAACTACGTGGGTAAAACGACTATAACCTATATATATAACCGAAGCGAAGCGAGGGCGGGTTGCTAGTGTATAATATAAAATTTAATAAACCTTCGACAAAAGCTATAACTGCTTTAAAGTGAGGGTTATATTATAGTTTTAATGAAATTTTGCGCGGTGCAAAATTCATACATGAATTTTAAAAACTTAGACGATTTTTAAATTTTTAAAGATACTCCACTGTTTTGTCCATGTGGTGACGAAGTAAGAATACAATTCACCAGCACATACCCCCCCCCCCCTCTCTTACCTGTGGGTGGCGTAAAAGATGACTAATTGATTAAATATGCATATAACATATATGCAAGGGAAAGAAAATTCTAAATGAAACCCTATGCCAACATCTCTGATCACCATGGTTATAGTAGGTCAATTGCCCTTATACTGTGGAGGAGGCTTGATCCCAACAGTGGGACGTATATGAGCTGAAATGATGATGACGATACTCCAAATTTGCCGAGGCGTGCCCCTGGTTACGGCGGCCCACTGAATTGTCGCGATACGACACGTTATGAAATCCTTTTTTTCCTGCTCAATGAAAACTATACGTACACTCACGTATACTCAAGTAAAACATTGATAGTAAGACCAAACATTGAGTAACCTTTTCGATTGAAGTGTTTAAAAATGGTATAAGAAATTATTTTCTTGATTGTCTCTTCTATCTATACCAATAAATAAAATTGGAGTGTCTGTTTGTAATGTCAAAATTTAGGTCAATAGACTTTTTTCATGCTCACAGGTCAATTAAAGTCAATTAAATGACCCATGTATTTTACAATTTATTTCCTTTTTAGATTTCTGTACCAAAAGGATAAAAACGGGACCCTATTACTAAAACTTTGCTGTTTGTCTGTCACCAGTCTGTATCTCCAGAACCTCGATAGCTAGACAGTTGAAATTTCTACAAATTATGTATTTCTGTTGCCGCTATAAGAATAAATACTAAAAACGAAATAAAGTAAATATTTAAGGGGGGCTCTGATACAACTAACGCGAATTTTTTGCCATTTTTTACTCGATATCGATAATGGCAACAGTGTGCCTACTCTGGAAATCCATTCTAATTTCGAATCCGATTCGATTCCAATTTCACCAAACTTATATTTGGTACTCTTGAACAAAATCGAGAATGAATTCTTCGCGTTTGGCTTTGTTATTTTCACCAAATGTGTCGTATTTTCTTATTTAAATTAATAACGTTATCGAACTCGATCACTACAAAGACGCTTTCTTGCAATTGTGCAAAATTAACGATTTTAAACTACATCAAAATCGCGTCGGGAGTAGCAAATATTTGATTTAATCGACGAGAGTCGAATTCATTTAATTCAAAAATATTCTACCGAATTTGATTCCAGTCGTGCGCTAGTGTCGCTTTCAAGAGTACCAAATTTGCTCAAATTCGAGCTGCGATTGGATTTAAGATTGGAATCGAGATTCCAGAGTAGGCACACATTTGAAATATTCACAAAATACTCAGTTATATTCTTACTTTAATAATAAGATTAAAATAAAATAAATATTTAAGGAAGGCCATACAAAAACGTCATTTTTTGCCTATTTTATAGATAATGGTTTGGACCCTTCGTGCGTGACTCCAACTCGCATTTAGCTGGTTTTTTGATAAAACAATTGCCTTAATATGAATAATGGAAAATGTAAAATTTTATAAACCTTGGCAAAGGCTATAACTTCTTTAAAGTGAAAATAATAAAATATAGTTTTAATTAAATTTTGCGCGGTGCAAAATTTCATACATGATATGAGTTTATAAACTTGAGACGATATTTGCATCCTTAAAGATGTATACTCCACCGTTCAAAATTTGCTTCAATTTACTCTTATTATTGCTTATATATACGTCTGGCCAGTGTGGTAGTAGATCAATTTCTCTTCTATTGTAGAGGAGGCTAGAGCCCAATAGGGAAACGTATAACAGCCGAAAATAATAAATTACTATAATTGCCAGACAGGGTTATAGAGGTGGATTGTCTATATATATACTAGCTGATCCGACAGACGTTGTTCTATTGAAATACAGAAGCGCCACCTACTGGGTCTAATTGTAAATCTAAACCATTCTCGAATTCGCTTGAATACGCACAAAAAATTCCGTCAACATCGGTCCTGCTGTTTAAGAGGAGTTTAGTGACATACACACGTACACAAGATATATATATATATATACATATATATATGCTGTATAATATACGTTCTTAAAAGCACTTAATAAATAATGAGTAGTGAAATAATGGTTACCCTAAAGCCACCATCGTAAAGAAATGTTGAATGAAGTATTAGTTCAACCTCATTTCAGCATGTCAATCAAGTGTCACGCATACTCGTGAACACAGGAAAGATAAGCGAGTTTCAACCGAGACTATGTTTAAGTTTTGTGTTACCTGCCATGGCTTACTTTTGATCTCGGATTTAACATATAAAGTATATATCCAAACATGTTTAGCAGATAATTTCCTAAAATATTAATATTATATATGGCGCAGGTTTATCGCTGTGTACATAATACTTAAAACTTCATAAGTATATATTTCGTCGGAGTGGCAATGGGTAGGGCACATCGCTCGATGAAGCAACAACCACTGGAGAAAATAGGTTCTCGAGCGGCGACCACGTATCGGACGACGCAGTGTAGGATGCCTTCCCACTAGGTGGACCGACGACCTGGTAAAAGTTGCTGCAAGCGGCACAGGACTATTTAAAAGGTAGCAATAAGTACGCAACTAATAATATATAAATTATGTAGTAGTATTATAAATTATTAGTAGTATAAATTATTATGGAGCGCGCCGACCGCAGCCCAGCCCAAAAAAAAAAAAGTATAAATTATTATATACTAGCAACCAGCCCTCGCTTTGCTTCGGTTTCAGTCGTCTTACCCGCGTAGTTCCTGTTTCCGTGGGAATACCAGGATAAAATATGGCCTATGTTACTCGCTGATATTATAGCTTTCCATTGGCGAGAGAATTTTTTTTTTAATTGGTTTGGTGGTTTAAGCGTGAAAGCGTAACAAACAATCAAACACATAAACAAACAAACTTTCGCATTTATAATATTAGTAAGGATTATTTGTATAAATTTCAGTACTAATAGACAATAGTATATACATTCCATACATTCGTCAGCCTATAGACGTCCAGTGTTAGATGTAAGCCTCCCCATGAGAATGATACTCGCAACAGTCCTGTGCCACTTACATCCAGTGGTTCCCTGCGAATTTCAACTTACATTTTATTTTAGGTGGAAGAATAATACCATAATCACCACGATTGTCAGGCGGTTTGGCGATTGCAGTAGGTGTTATAAGTTTTCCCATGAAATAGCTGCAGCCCATTCTCCTGGTGAGACCCTTAGCCGACTCTTACAATTGCCGCGGGCAAGTAAGGGGTGGTGACAATTATATTCTATCACGGCGCCACACGGGTGACTAGTATGTACATTAATTTATCTACTTAAAATTACATATTTAGTTACGCGTTTACAAAAAGAAATAAATTTAAAATTAAAAAAAAAACGATTCATCAACATTCATACTGTTATATTCAGCAAATCTAAAACACTCTGAGGAAATTACCTACTTCAAATGCAGCGCATATTTTAAAGTTTAATTGCCAATCTGTTGTAATTTATTCTACACGGTAACATCCGTTGTCTGCGTTAACAAGATTAAAATTAAAACAGTAATACATTGTAAGGCTTAGTATCTTTTAATGACGCTAATTCCATCCAAGTGCATATACATTTTGTTAAGTATTTGTGACATAGGATTTAAAATGATGTTCTGAAACTCGCTATGATCCAGTCACAACCCACCCATTTCATCTGGGGCGATGGAACAGACAGTCACCATTTATGTGGACCCTTGATACCGAGTCCTTGTCTAGCGGACCGACCGATAAACCTAAGGATACATTAAAAAAAAACACGAAAATTATATGTAAGCACCATAATTACGACAATGCCCTTTAGACAACAATAGACTATTAAGTAATTCCATATGGTGACGGAGTAAGAATACAATTCAGCACTCCCTCTCATACCTGTGGATGTCGTAAAAAACGACTAAGGGATGTATTACGCATATGACATCTATGCAAGAGATGGAAAACTCGAAACACAAACCTATGCCAAACTGTCTGCATACCAGCATGGTATATTAAGGTCAATTTCCCTCCTATTATGGAGGAGGCTCGAGCCTAGCATTGGAACGTATATGAGCTGAAATGATGATGATGATGAGACTATTAAGTGAGTAAAAGTTAATGTTAAAATGTTTGCATATTACTCTGCTCAACTACTTAGTTATTGCATAAACTAAACTAACACTTATTTTTTTTATTCTCGGAGGCATGTTTTTTTTTGTATTGTATTTTTGTGTATTTTTGTTTTTATGTATTTTATTATGTGATAATATACATCATAAAATATTAACAATCTTTTACATTTCAAACTTATAAGGAAACTTATTGAATCTAATCACAGTTTTAAGGATAAAATTGAATTTGTAAATATTATACATTAGTTAAGGCCTTTCTGTCTTTCTGTTCAGCCTTTTGTAATAGGCTAACATCAATTAGTCAGTAAAAAAACTAGAAGATTGAAAGGTTAATTAAAGTTTTAACCAAACATATTAAATAACTTGTAGGACAGAGCGATCATCAGTCTTGACCGCTTTTTAATTAATCAGGACTAATCCAAAAATTAAATTATAAAATGTAAACAAGAGATTTTAGAAATTGAACACGAGTAATTAAAAAGAATTTAAAATGCAATAACGATGGCTTGTTAGACGTGAAATATCTTAGTCCGCCCGTAACTATGAACGTTGTAAAGTGTCCGAAACGTCCGGCAATCTATACCAATAAATAAAATTGGAGTGTCTGTTTGTAATGTCAAAATAATAGGCTTTTTTCATGCTCACACGGTTATTTGCACAACACCTATGCCTAAAATAGCAATTAAAAAGTTTTTGTCTGTCTGTCTGTCTGTTTGTTCTGGGTAATCTTCAAAACAGCTAGACCGATTTCAAAAATTCTTTCACCAATGGAAAGCTATAATATCAGGGCGTAAACTAGGCTATATTTTATCCCGATATTCCCACGGGAACGAGAACTACGCGGGTAAAACGACTATAACCTATAACCGAAGCGAAGCGAGGGCGGGTTGCTAGTCGAAAATAAATACAAATGCGATAAAATCTGTAAAATAGTTTTGGTTATAATACAAGATAGTAAAAGTTTTTGATTTACAAAATAATAATTTCTAATTTTATACTATTCAAAGAAGAATATATGTCCTAGGACGGACTTTACTTATTCCTGGCCTAAATATTCACAATTTTAAAATGGTTTCCTATTTTGGCTTCTTCATGGAATATTTTCAAGGACTGTAAGCTATGTGTTATAGTTTAATAGAATTATATTCAATGTGATGAGCTAATAATTTATATTTATATGATATACTTACATCTATACCAATAAATAAAATTGGAGTGTCTGTTTGTAATATCAAAATAATAGGCTTTTTTCATGCTCACACGGTTATTTGCACTATACATGTTCGGTACCAAACATTTTTATATTAGTTTAATAATTAAATCCATGTAGGGTAGTTCTGATTTTTGTGGTTCGCGGTTGGCTCGGAGCCAGCCGCCACTTTCACTTTGGTGCGCGGATGGCACGGGGCCGGCGCGTCGGCCGGCCCCGGGGTCGTTTTGTTTCCGCCCTTTTTGGGACTAAAGCTGGACTTTTGGTTCGCGGATGGCACGGGGCCGTCGCGTCGGCCGGCCCCGGGGTCGTTTTGTTTCCGCCCTTTTGGTTACTGCACTTTCACTTTCGTTTTGTTGGCGGATCGACTTGCGTTGGAAGTAACGGTCGCGTACGCACATATTTTGTAATTGCTATGTCTTTTGTGGACTAAAGCCGTGAAATCGTGGTATTTGTAATATTGCGCGCCACCCTTTGTTTTGTGTGCCGTTTATGTACGCGAGTTAATTAGAATTAAGTATATATTTGTGAACATTAAATTGTGTGTACGAGTAGCAAGCCTGAGTCCTTGAAGTGTACGAGGCCGTTGTCATCACCGCGCTTTTGGATACAAAGCTAAGTAACCCCTCAGTTAGTTTCTATTTGTCTGGCCAGACCGAACGCTGAGTTAGGTTACGTTATAGCTACCTCCGCGGTATCTACTCGTAAGTGTTAAAATCTGTTCTTGTACTATCATTTAAGAGAACTTAAAATAGCCTTGCGTAATCGCAAGCCAATGTTATTACCCATTTGGTATCCCTCACTGGCCTGGTGTCCCCTTCCACTGCGCATCCTAGGTCAGTAGGGAACGGTAATGAACATACTTTCTGGTAGCAGAGCGTGGTTCTAGTGAATCTAGTAATTTTGTTTGGTATTGATATCTACAAGTGCCCGTGTTGAAAATTAAATCGATATATAATTACTTGAATTTTACGTATTACGGCCCAGTTTAATAAATAGTCTGGTGTATAAAGATACACATTAAATATTTGTGTGATTGATCATTTGTGTACTTATTGTTATTAGTTATTAAAAATATCATATAAATAAGTTCACTGCAACATTTGAAATTTTGAATATCATTGTTTACTTAATGTGCCACAGAGTAATAAAATAATTTGCGTAGTACATTGTGCCACAGAGTAGTGCAGTCTCGTGATTGAATGAACGAATGAATTGAACTGTATAGACAATTAGTTCAATATTATTTTGCGTTTTGTTTATGGTACTTATACAGACAAATATTAACGTTTCCCTTTGCGCAATAATTTAATTGTTGTTCAATTTTGTAATTTGTATTTTTTGATTGTTGTTTCAATTGGTTGATTTATTTAGTTGATTATATATATATTTTTTTTTGTTGTTGGAATTTAATTATTTTATTCGATTATTATGGCTGCTTTTGCTAGCGCTAAGGACTCGGCAGGTAAGCTGCGCTCTGAGTTGAGATGGTTCTCGACTGCAACCGCCTTGGTTGATAGGTCTGATCGAAATGAGTCTCTCCTGGATAGGTACAGCAAATTGGATACGCGCTTACAATTTGTTGATGATGTGTACCGTAACTTCAACACAAAAATTTTAGATATTTCTGATGAAGATTACCCACAAACGTATCGTGACTTGGTACACGCGGATTATGACCAGATCATGGATTATGCAGATCGAATCTCACAGCGTGCTAGGGAAATTTCCGCGTCGAAAAGGGGTGAGTCTCCCGCGTCTAGGGATGTGAAACCTTCTACGTCGGGCTTATTGAGTAAACTGCCCACTTTGGACCTGCCGCGTTTTGATGGTCGTTTGGACCAATGGCTAGGTTTCATAAACTTGTTTGAGAGCTTAGTCCACGCGCGTTCTGACTTAGGTTCCGCTCAAAAATTGGCCTACCTGTTCTCCGTGTTGGAAGGTGAGGCGAGAGGTTTAGTTCAGCACCTGGAGATCAATGATGGAAACTACCTAGTGGCACGTAACCTTCTCATAAAGCGTTACCAAAATAAGCGTTGCCTGGCAGATACACACATTGGTCAGCTCTTGGGTCTGCCAGTGGTATCTAGGGTCTCGGCTTTAAGGTCCGACTTATTGAACCCATTGATGATTGCGATCAACGCACTGGAAAGGTTAGACCTTCCGGTGAGCACTTGGTCATATATGCTGGTGCATATTGTTTTGAAAAAGCTTCCTGCGGAACTTAGGGCTCGTTTCGAGCAAAAATATGGAGGTGATGATGCAACTCACTTGCCTGCTTTTGATGACCTTAAGAAGTTTTTGGAAGACGAGTGTAGGATGGTAGACATGACGGTCGTTGACAGGTCATTTGGTCAACAGTTGCCGCGGTCATCGGCTCCGACCCGCAATCACGCCTTTAGAAGGCCAGAGGTTCGTCACCCACCACGTTTTGCTGCTGTACAGTCGCGACCTGAGTGCACCTATTGCAAGTCCCCGAGTCATAAAGTTGCCAGTTGCTCAGATTTCACTGCGCTGCACGTGGCCTCACGTAGGCGTTTGGCTAAGGCTCGAGGTTGGTGCTTTTCTTGCTTGGGAAACCATTTCCAGCGCGATTGCCCTAATCCTCGCCCATGTACATACTGCGGAGGCCAGCATTTGAAACTTCTTTGTGCGAATAATAATGGGATTGGTCGTGAACATGAACGTCAAGGCTCACCTACGGGTAGTTATGAGCGAAGGCACCGGTATGAAAACCGCAGTTCGAGACCTAGTCGCTCACCCCCGCGCGTCGTAGATTCTGCCGCAGCGAGGCGCCCACGAGGTCAATGCTCGCCGTCATCGGAAGCCCGTGGTAAGAGTGATAACCACGATTCGCGCCCGTATCGTCACGGGCGGGTACCTACCTTTGATGACGCTTCCCGTGAACATGAGAATCACCCGCTGCCTAGACGACACTAGGAACACGGCGCCTGCCCCCGTCATGCACCACCCCCGTTTGAAACCGTACTCCTACCCACTGCTTCTGTAAGGGTCTGGGGACGGACAGGTGCCTCTGTTGTGGTCCGGGCAATTCTGGACACAGGCTCTCAGGGGTGTATAGCGTCTTCTTGGTTGGTGGGGCAGGTACGCCTAAGTATGCGTGATTTTCCTCACGTCACTAGAGGTGTTGGCAACGCAGTTGTGGCCAATGTTGAAGGCCAAGTATTATGTGCGTTCTCTCCTATAAACTCGTCAAGCCCATTGTTTGAGTGTTCAGCCATTGTCATGAACAATATTTTGGGCACCCATCCGGAGAAGCAGTTGTCTCCGTATGCTATTGGTTTAGCGTCGGGTTTGAACTTGGCAGACCCCAAATTTGGTACACCTGGATCGGTCGATTTGTTGCTAGGCGCCGATGTTCTGGGAAACATATTATTGGGTAGCATTCAGGTCATGCAACCAGGAGGCATGGTAGCCATCCCGACCATATTTGGCTCTGCACTGATGGGACCGGTCCTCACGGATACCCGTCTTGACATTGGCTTGATGGTAGGCTCTGCTCTCTCTGATGCGGTTCAGAGGTTTTGGGAAGTGGAAGAACCACCCCAGGCTCCGCGCACTGATCCGGAGCATGAGGAGTGCGAATTGTTTTACCAAAACAATACGAGTCGCCTACGTACTGGTCAGATTATGACTCGATTGCCGTTTCTCGCCGTACGGCCACCACTTGGCACCTCGCGGCCTGCTGCTGAGAAACGACTATTGGCTATGGAGCGCCGAATGGCTCGAGATGCTCTCCTAAAGGAGAAATACATTGATTTTATGCGTGAATATGAGGAGTTGGGACACATGTCTGTGTCGAAATTAGATTGGCAAACAGTGGATCACTTCTTTCTACCGCATCATGCTGTAATTAAGGCATCAAATGGCAAATTGCGTACAGTATTCGATGGTTCTGCGCAAACTTCAACGCGTGTATCGTTGAACAATTGTTTGTATGCTGGTCCTAAATTGATCAAGGATCTCTGTGACGTCATCACTCGGTTTCGTCGACATCAGGTTGTATTTGTGGCTGACATAAGGATGATGTTCAGACAGACGATTATTCACCCGGATGACCGTCGGTATCAGTTGATTCTATGGCGTGAAAGCCCCCAGGATCCCATGGTTGTTTATGAGCTCAATACAAACACGTACGGGTTAAAGTCAAGCCCCTATTTGGCTATACGGTCTCTGTGGGAGCTCGCGGACCTGGAGCGCTTAAAGTTTCCTCGCGCAGCCGCGATTTTGAAAGAGGATTTGTATGTCGATGACATTTGTACTGGTGGACCCTCTGAGAAAGAGGCCATCCTTCTACGGGATGAATTGATAGGCATCTTAGCCACCGCGGGCTATGAGTTACGGAAGTGGATATCCAACTCACCTGCGCTTTTGAAGGGACTTCCGGATGAACATCAGCAAGATCCGCATTTGTTCGAGAATATCGACAACCCTGCGAAATAGTAAAACAGTCAAGGCCTATTTGTGTGTCTTCGTATGTCTGTCAACTAAAGCGGCCCACCTTGAATTAGTGTCATCCCTCTCCACCGAGGCATTTGTTGCGACACTTGATAGATTTGTTTCAAGGAGAGGACTGCCTTCTTTGATACGTTCGGACTGTGGCACAAATTTTGAGGGAACCAATAATTATTTGAAAGATGTACATGATTTTTTAGCCAGCAATCACACAAATATTGGTAATAAACTAACCAGTCGTAGTATAACCTGGAAATTTAGTCCGGCAGCATGCCCACATTGGGGTGGTATTTTCGAAGCCGCAGTTAAGGTTGCTAAAGCACATTTGCGACGAGTTATTGGTGAGTCTGTACTCACATTTGAAGAACTCGCAACTGTGTTTTGTAAGATAGAGGCCGTAATGAACTCGCGACCGTTGTGTCCGATCTCTTCAGACCCGAGTGACTTGGAGGTTCTCACACCGGGTCATTTTTTGATTGGTCAGCCACTTAATGCTTTGCCTGAGTACCCCTTTGTTGATGTGAGACCAAGTCGTCTCTCGCGGTTTGAGTTGGTCCAACAGCTTACTCAAAGCTTTTGGAAGCGTTGGAGCTTAGAATATCTTCATGTTCTCCAGCAGCGCGTTAAGTGGACTGACAAGACTAATCCACCTCGAGTTGGTGACCTCGTTTTGATAAAAGATACCAATTTGCCGCCACTGTGCTGGCGTCGCGGCCGAATTTTAAATTTAGTATATGGCGCAGACAATGTGCCTCGTTTTGCTGAGGTTCAGGTGGACGGTTCGGTACTGAAGAGAGCGGTAGCAACATTGTCCCGTTTACCAATTGATTAGCGGCCAGGTAGACCTGTCCGAGGCGGGTAGATGTTCGGTACCAAACATTTTTATATTAGTTTAATAATTAAATCCATGTAGGGTAGTTCTGATTTTTGTGGTTCGCGGTTGGCTCGGAGCCAGCCGCCACTTTCACTTTGGTGCGCGGATGGCACGGGGCCGGCGCGTCGGCCGGCCCCGGGGTCGTTTTGTTTCCGCCCTTTTTGGGACTAAAGCTGGACTTTTGGTTCGCGGATGGCACGGGGCCGTCGCGTCGGCCGGCCCCGGGGTCGTTTTGTTTCCGCCCTTTTGGTTACTGCACTTTCACTTTCGTTTTGTTGGCGGATCGACTTGCGTTGGAAGTAACGGTCGCGTACGCACATATTTTGTAATTGCTATGTCTTTTGTGGACTAAAGCCGTGAAATCGTGGTATTTGTAATATTGCGCGCCACCCTTTGTTTTGTGTGCCGTTTATGTACGCGAGTTAATTAGAATTAAGTATATATTTGTGAACATTAAATTGTGTGTACGAGTAGCAAGCCTGAGTCCTTGAAGTGTACGAGGCCGTTGTCATCACCGCGCTTTTGGATACAAAGCTAAGTAACCCCTCAGTTAGTTTCTATTTGTCTGGCCAGACCGAACGCTGAGTTAGGTTACGTTATAGCTACCTCCGCGGTATCTACTCGTAAGTGTTAAAATCTGTTCTTGTACTATCATTTAAGAGAACTTAAAATAGCCTTGCGTAATCGCAAGCCAATGTTATTACCCATTTGGTATCCCTCACTGGCCTGGTGTCCCCTTCCACTGCGCATCCTAGGTCAGTAGGGAACGGTAATGAACAATACATATGCCTAAAATACACTTTATATTTTTTTTGTCTGTCTGTTTTTTCCGGGTAATCTTCAAAACGGCTAGACCGATTTCAAAAATTCTTTCACCAATGGAAAGTTGTAATATCAGGGAGTAACCTAGGTTATATTTTATCCCGGTATTCCCACGGGAACGGGAACTACGCAGGAAAGACGACTGAAACCGAAGCGAAGCGAGGCCGGGTTGCTAGTTAATAATACGTTCATGTCAGTCGCCTTTTCTCTTCATGTCACGTCACAACTACTCGCTGCTTATGACAGACCCCCCAACTTGTTTTGCGTAGCAATTCTGTTTTAGATCTAATACACTTAAGAATTGAGAAACGTGAGTGCTAGTGAAATAAATATTTAGTGTATTTTTATATTTTCTGTCTGGTACTTGTAACACTATATAATCCAAATTTGAATCATAAACATGACACAAAATATATTTTATATAAAGTTTACTTAAATGCAACTGTAATCAATAGTTCCATGAAATCGAATATTTATTATACTTTTACTCGCAATTTATAGTAGCTAATCGTAAAATACCTTTTTTTTTTGGGTGTTGGGTTACGTTCGGCGCACTCCTCGCACCACTCCGTCGCCGGGGGCGACAGAGGCGTAAGCACGCACACCCGTAACCCACCCGTGACACGTAGTCTTCGTCGTTGGGCCGACCACTGGAGCAGGGTGACTTGACGTCAGTGGTCGGCCAGACGGAAATCGTAAGATACCTGGATAATATGAGAAACCTGTCTAATATAAGAAAGCATAACAGTTTGAAATTACGGGTTTCACCCAAATATCACAACTTTATTTATTGATATGGCGTCCCACATAAGCAGACGACAACAGTTTAATAACCGAATTCTCCTGCACATACATGACATGAAACGTCTAACAGGATCTTAAATTGATTTTTTAATCAAATTGTATGAGAATCACAAAAAAGAAAGTTTTGGTTCCATAAGATTTTGTAAAACTACAGAAATTAGCTCGTATGTACCTTTGAGTCAGAAAATATATAAATTTATTACTTAAATAAAAAAAAAATTATATGTCTACTAGCTTTTGCTCGCGACTTCGGCCGTGTGGAATAGTTACTTTGGACTAACGCTAACTTTAACCCGTAATTCACAGTTCTCAAAAGGAAAACACCTGATTTTGAAACTTCTTCTTCATTAGTGTTCCGTTCCTATTGATTGTAGCGTGATGATATAATAATATAGTCTATAACCTCCCTCGACAAAAATGGACTATCTAACACTGAAAGAAGTTTTGAAATCGGACCAGAAGTTCCTGAGATTAGTGCGTTCAAAAAAACAAACTCTTCAGATTTATATATTAGTATAGAATATAGTACTAGCAACCCGCCCTCGCTTCGCTTCAGTTTGACTCGCCTTACCTTCGTAGTGCCCGTTCCCGTGGGAATACTGCGATGAAATATAGCCTATGTTACTCCATGATATTATAGCTTTCCATTGGTGAAAGAATTTTTGAAATCGGTTCGGTAGTTTAAGCGTGAAAGCGTATCAAACTTACTTTCGCATTTATAATACTAGTAAGGATTTTATTTGGATGGTAATTATTTTTGGGTTTTTTTTTCGTGGTTTTTTGGTAATTAGCTGTTCGTTCCGTTCCGGGTGAAGTAAGGGCGGGACGCGAGTCCATAACCCACTGTATTCTTTCATATCGCCATTGGACCGACCACCAGTACCGAATCCTTTACGTTCTTAGAAAATACCGACCTACTGCTCCAAGTGTCGCGGTATCGATACCCGTGGGTAGAAAAGACCATATTTTCTATTTCTCAAAGTCTGCGTGTAATTTGAAAACATTAATTTAATGCTTGTAAAATCTCCCGCCATACAAGGGTAATTTTTCTTTTAAGAAAAAAGAAAGATACCCCATATATACGAGTACAATATGTATGCTTTATTGTTTGATTTTTAGTGTAGATTTTTTATAACGATGAATTTACATAGACTTTTGCTACATTTATTTTGAAGAAAGAGATTAGTCAATTACTGAAAAAGCATTTAAGTGAAAACAATATATGTATAAGGCTAAGAATTTGTACTGAAAATTCGAAGCTTGTAGACAATATGGCACAAAGAGACATCAATTTACGTATTTTACAAGTATATGACAGGAGCTTCAACTTGATTTTGGATAATCAAGTTCTTTCTAATAGGGTATTCTACAGAGAAATGAATCGCACTCCACGTATTCTACGAATAAAATAGCGCCTTATAAAATTTAAAACCTTATCAAAACAAACTATTTTCATAGTCAGAGAAACTTTTCACTATGACGTTTATATAACGGAATATGATTGAAATATTCTGACTCTATTTGTATCGAGATCTTCTCGAATTTTACCAGGAAATCAGTAAGACAGAAAACAAAAATGGAAAAGCTACTAACAAAATTCAATATTACCCGTATTTCATTTAATTAAACAAAAAGCCTAAAATTCAACTGCAATTTATTTTCGATAGAAAACCCGTTCTGTTGTGGATTTTCACAATTTTACAAAATTGAAAACGTAAGCCTACACTCGAGTGAGGGATTATATTTCTCCGAAAGATATTTTATGTTTTGGAATTACTTTGACCCGGTATATTAGATATGGTTCTATAAACTTCCAAATAAATTTCTTTGAGGTAACTGATATTGTTTAAAGTGAAAAGTAATACCATCCTTCAAAATATAATTGCCATAATCTTTTACCTGAAAAGGGATGAACCCTTTAGTGTTTAGATAGACATGTTTTACGACTCTAAAAGTTTTATTACCCAGACATAAAGTGAGGCCTAACATAAATTAAAATTCATAATTAATTCTGGAATATTAAAATCTCTTGTAATACTGTCAGACTTATGAAAAGTACTATTTTATATAATTCATTTGCAAAAATTACACAAAATTAAGGCATTAATTTTATAACATGAATTATTTTTAAGAGAAGGAAAGCTCGAAGTAAACCCCTGTACTAGTGTGGTAAAGTAGGTCAATTTCTCTCCTATTGTGGAAGAGGCTCTAGCCCATCAGGGGGACGTATAATGCTAGCTTAAATATTATATTTCTCATAAAAAGCTTGCGGAAGAAATTTCAACGCGATTCTCCATTTGTTACTTATATCAAGATATCGAGGGCATTTCTGCACTAGGTTTTACGATACGATTGTGGTATAAAATCCTATTATGCCTGAGATTAAATGCAAGCCATATAAAATCTTTCTGTAATGTAAGTGAATATGTCAATGCTAATTATTATTAAGCTGAATTAATGTCAAATAATGTAAATTGTCGTAGTGTGTACGGGTTGCAACCGTTCTTCTACGGATTTTCGTATTTCAGATTCTATCTCGCAGAGAATCCCGAGCAAAGCACGCTGGACGACTTTGAACATGGTATAGTAGGTCAATTTTTCTCCCACAGTGGAGGAGGCCGGAGCCCAGTAGTCTGAAAAAACCATAAATAACTACTGCAGATACATTAAAATAATCATCATCATCCATAATTTTAGCTCATAAACGTCCCACTGCTGGGCTCAAGCATTCTCCACAATAGGAGGGAATGGATCAAGTCAATTATATATATCATGCTAGTGAGTCATGTTGATATAGATTTATATTTTTAGTTTTCCTTTACCTGCAGTGATGTTATTTGCTTGCTTCCCTTAGTCACTTTAAATCACCCACGGGCAAAATGCGGTGGTAAAATATAATGTTACTCTTTCAAGAAACCGAGCGCATAAAATAAAGTTAGTTAAAAATATAATATTAAAAATAAATATATTATCCGTGTGGTGACGGAGTAAGAATACAATTTACCACTTCCTATCTTGCCCGTGGATGTCGTACAAGACGACTAAGGGATATAATATGCACATAAGATCTGTGCAAGAGAAGGAAAACTCGAAATGAAACCCTATACCAACATGTCTGACCAGCATGGTATAGTAGGTCAAATTCCCTCCCATTGTGGAGGAGGCCCGAGCCCAACAGTGGGACATATGTGGGCTGCGATGATGATGATAAAAATATAATTAACTTTTCAAAATACCACTATGGGTAATCTTCCTTCTGTAATTGACACGGTCCTCAAGTGTCTACGTGTGCTGACGTTAACTAAATTAAACTTGTTACGACACTCTCAGTCCTATCGATCGTTAAATAGAACGACGTGACGATACCATCTCTTTCATTTATACCGGCCAAACCCTCCAAGCGCCTAATGACCCTTATTTTTTCACTGCGTTAAACTGTGGAGTAAGTCAACTTGGAATAATGCAAAGATAATTGGTGATTACATAAAAAATTATCTATATTATAATGATAAAGTCAAAAGAGTTTGTTTACAAATTTTATATATAGGAAATATAACCATGGTTGATTATAGATTTATATCTATTGGATTCTACCTATTACTTGTGTAATGGGTGAAATTCCGTTCAGTTAATGATAGTAATATTATTAAAGATATATGAAACCAAATTCTATACAACTAAATAAATTTTCTGAGAGTGTTTATGTGTGTGTTCTTTAATATCACCGAACCTCATTGCACGCATTCACACTCCCTTCAATTTCTTTACGGTAGGCAGCGGCCTTGCAAAGGTCAATGAGCAACAGCAACGCTTACCTTCAGGTGTACTCGTTTGCTCGTTTGTCACCGTTTGCAATATAAAAAAAAACTAAAACATAACATTTTATTTTCAACTCAAAATATAAATAAAACTGCTTCACGGATTTTATCGCGTTTGTATTTGATTTTTGATTGCCCGAAATTTCAAACACTTTACAACGTTCATGGTCACGGGTGGACTAAGCTATCTTACGTCGCTCACGTCAAAAATGAAATACAAACGTGATAAAATCCGTAAAATAGTTTTATTTACAATGTGTAATGCTCGCGTAAACATCAGAAATCATTATTTAACTCAAATTTTTCCATCGAAAAACAATAAAATTAATCGTTCAATTACCTCCTCCATTTTTAGGTCAATATAAAAATACGATTTGTTGAACCTATAGTAGGTCAATAACAAAATCATAACATGAAAGTATTTTATTATTTTATAGATTTCAAGGTATTTCCATTTTGTTTTCTTAAGGTTTCAGAGATACAGCGATGACCATAGAATTAATATGTAGTCCCATAAATACGATAACGTTATTACATAGATTTTATACATCCGCTAGACTATTAGTTATCAATTTTAGACTCACATATTTATAATCATCAAAAAATAAGACACGATAGTGACAATTAAAATACCTAGCCTACCTACCTACCTTTATTTCAAATGTACGGTAGTCGAACACTTCAGTTTCGGACGCTCCAACCTCATATTTTAAATCTCGAATAACTAAGATAACAATTTTAAAGTTATTTATTGAAAATTGCCCGGTATAGCACCGGAAAATTTTTATCTACATAGAATCTAGCACGTATCTAATGTATTTAATTGGATAAGGAATATTACTGTAATGCTTAAAATATATTTGCAAATGATCCACATTTTTTTTAATAATATGCAGAAGGTAAACTTTATTGTAAATCCGCCATAGGAGATTGTCCATAATACCGCAAACATTCACGTACATCTTTTTAAAATATACAATTTCGTAGCACATTATTTCGATATATCTCATAAGCTTCAGCCAGCGTTTGCAATGTAAGCACATAATATATACCTTTTTTGACATTACATTACAAATCTTTGAAATTCTCCGTTTTTCTCTACTATAATATAATCGTATTAAACATATGTATAAACATTCGTTATGAATCACAAATCGGTTATGTAATTTCATATACTTATATATTTTCGCGTGATGACGCTGAAAGAATACAATTCACCACCCTCTTTCTTGCTCATGGGTATTGTAAAAGACAGTTAAGGGAATAAATATGCATAATAACATCTGTGTAACTATGCAAGAGAAAGAAAACTCGAAATAAAACCTTATAACAACACGCAGACCAACTGAAGTGAGATCATTAAGTTACAGTTCTTTATTACAATAAGATTTTTATTTAATTTCAATACCTAAGTCCTACATAAGCCGCTCTACATATATAGGTATTATCATAATATTAGTATACACTTCTTATATGAGTTTGCGTAAAACCGAAGTAAGTTATGTATACATTTAAAATTAATTACTGCGATGGCCTACTTCAAGCATGCAACATGTAAATTTTGACCATTATGTGTCATGAATCTTAAACCGCTTTGAAACAAGTACTCTCGTACATATCCTCTGAATTCATGAAGCCTATCTATGTAGAATTAACTTGAATAAAAAACAAAGATTGCCGCAACTAAATGTAATTTTCAACGATATGGCAGTGCAATAAATATGAGATCGCAAACTGCCGCTAGCGACTGGGGCGAGGGCCAAAGAGCCAAGGCCGCGGGTGACTGGACCGGGGAATTAGTCTGTCACCCGCCTAGAGGCCGACCGCGTGAGGAAAGACCGACATCCTCCCCGAGGGGAGAACGTCGATGAGAGGGTACCCCTCAAGGGGGTATTCCGTCGGGCCGACCACTGACGTCAAGTCACCCTGCTCCGGTGGTCGATCCAACGACGAAGGCGACGTGTCACGGGTGGGTAACGGGTGTGCGTGCTTACGCCCCTTTGTCGCCCCGGACGGAATGGTGCGAGGAGTGCGCCGACCGTAACCCAAACCCAAAAAAAAAGTGCAATAAATATGCAATTATAAACAGTATTATATAGTATTACTAGCAACCTGCCCTCGCTTCGCTTTGGTTTCAGTCGCCTTACTCACGTAGTTCCCGTTCCCGTGGGTATACTGGGATAAAAGATAGTTAGATAGGGATAGATACTCGGGGATACTGTAACATTCTAATGGTGAAAGAATTATTGAAATCCGTCCAGGATTTTTTGAGTTTATTCGTAAGGAACGTTTCCTCTTTATAATATTAGTGTAGATTACACCCTTAGAGGGTAAAAATTAAAAAATGCTGAAACCCGTGTTTATTTATTTTTACTAAAGAGTATTTTTGGAGAATTTGAATAAAATCGATGTCGATTTTTTTTTCTCCTTATACAAACTTTGTTACTGCGGTTTACCTCCTAGGGGCTGAATTTCAAAAAACCCTTTCTTAGTAGGTTTCTACGTCACGCAAAGAAACTAATGCCAAAATTTCATGTTTCTGGCTTCAGTAGTTTCGACTCTGTGATAAGTCAGTAAACTGACATCTTTCTACCTATTTTACACCCTTTGAGGATGAAAATGGACAAACGCTGAAATACGTGTTTTTTTATTAAAGAGTACTCGTGCTTAATTTAAAGACAGCAGCTAAAGATATTTTTTCTTTCCATACAAACTTTGTCGTTGCGTTTCACCCCCATAGGGGTTGAATTTCGACCGCAGCCCACCCACAAAAAAAAAAAAAGGGCTTGAATTTAAAAAAAAATTGTCATAGAGTGCCTACGTCATGAAATGGAACTACTGTCTAAATTTCATTTTTCTAGCTTCAGTAGCTTCGGCTCACCCTTTATATGTGTATTATTGTTAACGCCCCCGCAACACCCCTTGCAGGTGGAATTTCGTAAAATCCGTTCTTAGCTGACCTCTACGCGACGAAAGGAATATTTCTGCCAAATTTCAAGTCTGTACGCCTTATAGTTCCAGAGATATGGTGATGAGTCAATATATCGCTCGCAAAACCCGCCTCTCCTATATATATATATATATATATATATATATATATGTGTGTTTTTTTTTCAAAACATGTCACTTACATGCTTATGCCCGTGACGTGAGGGAGCCGTCGCCATATTATCCCATGACCATCCCATCACCTATTTCTGAGAACATACATCGGGGACACGATAAAACCATGGAAATATCACAGCGTATATACTATACGGGTATAACCGACATAGCTCGAAGAATTAGTGCGAAATGGCAATCGCTCGTTGAATCGAAGAACGGTTCTCGAGTGGCAATTACGAATCGGACGATACAGAGTAGGACGACCCTCTTCCAAACGGACTGACGGACCTTTGGATGCAAGTGGCACAGGACCATTCTAAGTGGAATTCTCGTTGGGAGACCTATTTTCAACAGTGGACGTCTTAGGGCTGACGGATGGATGGATGAATTGAGATGATGATGAGATGATTGTATGATTGTGGAAAAGAATATTATATTGTGCTGGGGACTAATCTATACCAATAAATAAAATTGGAGTGTCTGTTTGTAATGTCAAAATTGGCTTTTTGTATGCTCACACGGTTATTTGCATGACACCTATGCCTAAAATAGCAGTTAAAAAATTTTTGTCTGTCTGTCTGTCTGTCTGTTTGTTCCGGGTAATCTTCAAAACGGCTGGACCGATTTCAAAAATTCTTTCACCAATGGAAAGCTGTAATATCAGGGCGTAAACTAGGCTATATTTTATCCCGGTATTCCCACGGGAACGGGAACTACGCGGGTAAAACGACTATAACCTATAACCGAAGCGAAGCGAGGGCGGATTGCTAGTGAGAAATAAAAATATTAATTATCAGACTATAGAAGGCAAATGTCATAATCGTTAGGCTTGGCATGCGGGTTAGCGATCACGATTGGTGTCATAAATTAGGTACCCAAGAAAACGCTGCTGCGATGTCTTTTGGATATCATGAAATCCCTTTACTGATTTTTTACTAAAACGGAAAATTAAAGGCTGGTGGCACATTGTATTCGAAACCATCACACGAGGATTTATATTATTTAAGGACGGCAGCATACATTACTTACAAAATGGACGCGGATTTAGTCGATTTTGTATTAACGTTTTTGCGACTTGTAATATAAAGGTTTTGTACAATAAATATCCAATTTATCCGTACATTAATCCTTTAGCTGAGTGATTTCGGTTTTGTTGTTATCCCTTTGGGTTGCAGGGATCAAATCATAGTGGTAGCAAAAATCGGAGTTATAAAACATTCCTGCTACCTACACAGTCATATACAGTTTTTTAAACTACAGATTGTTCACATCTTTTGAATCAACATTTATCATTCCAGCTCATACATGTCCCACTGTTGGGCTCGAGCCTCCTCCACAATATGAGGGAAATTAACCTACTACACAATACTGTTCAGACGTATTGGTATTCCGTTCCATTTCAAGTTTCATGCATATTTAATCCCCTAGTCGTATTTACGACATCCCCGGCCAAGAAAAGGGGGTGGTCAATTTTATTGTAACTCCGTAACTTTTGGATGACCTAAAAGTTTGACCGTGACCATGAACGCTGTAAAGAGTTCGAAACGTCCCGCAATCAAAAATCAAATACAAACGCGGTAAAATCTTTAACATACTTTTATTATAACCTAAAAAGAAATCAAATCCTAGAATATTGCTACCTGTTACCGCATTCATTAATCATAATTATTTTCGCTTCATTAAATCGCATTGCTAGCTATCGTTTAAACTCTTGTTGGAACCTATGAGTCATAGATATTTAAAAAATCGACTATACATAACGAAAGTACAAATTGAAAAGTAATTTCACTGTTCATTTTCTCCTTAAATTAAAACACCCTACCTCATTCATATACGATACATTAAAATGGCAAATAGCCCCATTTTCTGGGATTTCCATATGGAAATTAATGAAAAATGATTGTATAATACAATGTACAATTTTATGAATAATACGTGTATTTTTTTAGAGGTGAGGTATGGTCCCGCCGCCCGGCTCCGTCCGGGGCGACAAAGGGGCGGCGCGCGATCCCATGACCCCATCCGTAGTACGTCGCCTACGTCGTTGCCGACCACCGGTGCCAAGTTCCAGCGCGATGGAATACCTCCGCAGAGCACCCTCTCCCCTCGACGTCCTCCCTCTGTGACGTCGGTCCCGGTCGCACAGTGAGCCTCTCTGCGGGTGACGGACTAATCCCCGGATAATACGTGTCATTATCATCATCATTTCAGCCTATCGCCGTCCACTGCTGGACGTAGGCCTCCCTCATGTTGCGCCATAATGAGCGGTCCTGTGCCGCCTGCATCCAACGACGCCCAGCTACTTTCACTAGGTCATCAGTCCACCTAGTGGGAGGGCGTCCTACACTGCGTCGTCCGATACGTGGTCGCCACTCGAGAACCTTTCTTCCCCAGCGGTTGTCGGTTCGTCGAACGATATGACCTGCCCATTGCCACTTCAGCGTGCTAATTCTTCGTGCTATGTCGGTTACACCCATTCTTCTGCGGATTTCCGTATTCCGGATTCTATCTCGCAGAGAAATCCCGAGCATAGCCCGCTCCATAGCACGCTGAGCGACTTTGAGCCTTGATATGAGGCCTACATTTAGGGACCACGTTTCCGTGCCGTAAGCCATCACTGGTAACACACACTGGTCAAAGACCTGTGTTTTCAGACACTGAGGTATGTTGGACGAGAAGATCCTCTTAAGTTTCCCGAACGCTGCCCAACCGAGTTGGATTCGTCGGCTGATCTCTTTCTCGAAATTGGATCTACCTAACTGGACTGTTTGTCCTAGGTAAACATAGTGATCGACAACTTCAAGAATCGCATTGCCAACTAGGACCGGTACAGGAATGACATGGGCATTTGACATGACTTTCGTCTTGTTCATGTTCATTCGTAAACCCACTAGTTGGGATACCCTACTGAGATCATTGAGCATTGTGCCAAGGTCCTCCATGGATTCTGCCATAACGACTATATCGTCCGCAAATCGAAGGTGAGTGATGTATTCGCCGTTAATGTTGATGCCGAGTCCAGTCCAGTCTAAGAGCTTGAAGACATCTTCCAGTGCAGAGGTGAACAGTTTCGGAGAGATAACATATCCCTGTCTCACGCCTTTCTGCAACTGAATCGGTTTCGTACTCTTATCCCGGATACGGACTGACATTGTGGCGTTCCTATACAAACACTTCAGCACTTCGATATAGCGATAGTCGATTTGGCACCGCTGAAGGGACTGCAGCACCGTCCAAGTTTCGACTGAATCAAAGGCTTTCTCATAGTCCACAAACGCTAAGCACAGGGGCCGATTATACTCCTCGGTCTTTTGTATAATCTGCCAAAGCGTGAGGATATGGTCTATGGTGCCTTTTCGGAAGCCGGCTTGTTCGGGCGGCTGGAAGTCATCGAGCTTGCGCGAGAGTCGATTGGTAATGACCCTCGAGAACAACTTATAAACATGTCTCAGGAGTGAGATGGGTCTGTAGTTCTTTAGAAGAGCTTTGTCACCCTTCTTGAAGAACAGCACCACTACACTCCTGGTCCACGACTCTGGAACGTCGCCCCCGAGGATAACGGAATTAAATAGCTTTTGAAGGGCTATTAAGACTAGCTTGCCTTCAGAAGCTCTGCCGTAATTCCGTCATCTCCCGGTGCCTTACCGTTACGTAGTTGTTTGAGAGCCATTCTGATCTCGTACAAGCTGATGTCCGGGATTTCTTCGGTATAGTGCCGAGTTAGCTTGGATCTGGGATCTTGGACCAAGCCGACAACAGGATTTCGGGATGATTTGTATAACTGTCCATAGAACCTTTCGACACTTTGGGATGAAATGACAGTGCCATCGTCGGTCTTTAGCTTAGTCATTTGGCTTTGCCCAATAGACAGATCTTGTGCGAACACTTTTGAGCCACGATTCCGCTCTATCGCTTCTTTAATACGGAGCGTATTAGATCTGCCTATTTAGCTGCCTATGTTTGGACCAATCGGCTGAAGACTGCACCGTCATTTCTTTTCTCCGCCCCATGAGCTCGAGAGTCTGGTCAGAAAGTTTTTTAGGTCTATTAACGCGGTGAGCCTTGAAAAATTTCGACCCAACCGCGTGGACAGTTTCCACGAACCTGTTATTCATATCGTTCGGAGATTCGCATTCATCCAGACATTGGAAGCGATTGTACTATAATAAGTGTATTAATTATTTATCAAAAATAACCGAAAAGTCACGCCCTCAGATATCAAAACTACGAATATTACTGGAAATAGAGATTTACACTTAAACTACAATAATAAACATAGCTTGGTTTAAAATCAAGATCAACCTGTTTCATTAGAGCCTCAGGTTGGACAAAGTTTGAGTAAGATATTCTATATTGAATTCTGAGCTTCTAATTAATATCACGTCTGCAAAATGTCACAATCTCGGTTACAGCGGGTGACGCGGTCAACGCTGTAGACCTTTGCTAAGGAAACTTAACTAATTGAACTATGTAAATAATGAAAGTAAATCTTAAGATATGAAATAGATTTTTGTTTAAACACCCTGCACTAAGGAAATAATCCTTGTGTTGCGAGGAACTTTACGAACATATATTTAACAGACACAAATTACATCCAGACTCAGAACAACAATTTGTGGATCGCACATAGTGTCGTCCTGCATGGGATTCGAACCCACGACACTGGCTCGGATAGTATGTTAACCACTACGCCATCTGTGCAGTCAAATATGAGCTTTGTAATAAATAGAAGAAAAGAAAAGCCTATTAATGTATTTCATGGACCATGTTTCTAAATTGTTTAGCGTGTCTATCCCATTAACTTTATAAACACTTAACTATTTCATAACATATTAATGGCATTTCTACCCATTGAGAATTATCATTTTGCGTAGAGCTAATAATAATAATATCACAACCTTTTATAGGTACTAAAATTTAATTGAGACTATAGAAAGATATAGACGAAAGTATACCCTGCCTAAGTTTGTGAATTATCATAGACAAACACTTGGTCTGTCTACGTTAAAAAATACATTATATAATCAAAATATATGTATTATTGTGATCTTTAAAAATGCTTATCAAAGTATTTCTATGCACAGATGTAGGCTATCTTTATGATTATATTACATGAGCTACTTGAAGGAAAAACAATAAAATAGTCACAACGGATATTCCAATATGCTGTTCGTGTGTTTGTAATTGAACGCCTTCTAAACGGCTGGACTGATTTTGATGATTATTATTTTGTAGCTGTTCCGATAGATATGAGAATGGTTTAGATTAATAAATGGAACCGTTAGGTGACGCTGCGATCGATTTCAAGGAGAATTTATTTTACTATTTTTTTAGATTTGAACTGAACAATGTCTCTTGGGTCAGCTAGTTCTATTATAATAACTTCTAATGTTTACGCACTTAAAATAACATTATTTTTAAGGATTTTATTGGTTTTAAGTTTGATTTTTAATGACCTAATGCTTCGGACATTAGCGTTCATAATCACGGGAGATGATAATGTTTATAGAAAATTGAAACTCGCAACAAGATTCACTAGTAAAAAGCCTTTGGTTATTTTACCAATTTATACAGGAGAGATTTTCTTCAGTACTATTTTGTAACAATCCTCCGTAAAGTGTGCGAGAAAAGACAAATATGTTAAAAGCAATTTCCAAATTCTCAAACTTGTAAAAGAGGCCAGATAATATAATTGTCACATCAAAGCATTTTCCAGTAACTACCGACATAGTTTACGGATTCAACTTGCGCGTTGTTGCGATATATGATCATCGACCTCCATTTGTATGGACGAGACATGAATCCTCTGTTGCCACATGTTTCAGAACGGATTTTTTTTATGTCTGCGATTTATATAATGCCACAAAGTATTCAGTAACATTTGCTGTATTTTTAAGAGTAATATTTGAATATTATTTTCATGCTATATAACGCTATTTCCGTGTGGTGATAGAGTAATAATATAATTCATCACCCCCTATCTTGCCCGTGGGGGCCGTGTGTGTCGTAAAAGACCACTAAGGGATTTACTGCGTATATAACAATTACGCAGAAGAAGGAAAACGCGAAATAAGATAATATACCAACCCGTCTGACTAACGTGGTAGATCAATTTCCGTCCTTTAGTGGAGAAGACTCGAGCCCAACAGTGGGACATCCCACTATGAGCTGTATGCTCATAGCTATGTGCACACCATATGAGCTGTGATGATAATGATATAACGCTTAGTCTCAATTGACGTTTGACATTAATCAAAGTTAGGTAGCAATTTCTACAAAAGATTAAGAGCTTATTGTTAAGAATTAAGTATTTTGGACCACAGGAACTAATAAGAAAAGCCCCTCAAATTACAATATAATATTACTGAGCTTTAGATTAAACTAGCAACCCGCCCTCGCTTCGGTTTCAGTCACCTAACCTGTGTAGTTGCCGTTCCTGTGGGAATACAGAGATAAAATATAGCCTATGTTACTCCCTGATATTATAGCTTCCCATTGGTGAAAGAATTATTGAAATCGGTTCGGTGGTTTAAGCGTGAAAGCGTAACAAACAAATAAACAAAGAAACAAGCAAACTTACTTTCGTATTTATAATATTAGTAAGGAAGTAAGAATGTGAAACAATCAGCACCTGATAACTTAAAACAAGGAACATATAAATGGAAACAAAACCCTTAATGAAATAAGTGCACTTTATTTTATCTTATATCTTTAAACGAGCAATTCTTGTAAAATGAATAAGTTGAATCTTGGCATACTAGAGGATTCGGGCCCAAAAAATCGATCTAGCTAGGTTTTATGTATAGAAAATGTTGTTTTGTCAGTGTTTTTGGCAGACAATATAATGACATTAAATTTTAAAAGAATATGAATTCAAATTTTGCCGTCAATATCATGAGTTACGATAGCTCAGTGGCGAAGTAGTCAGGTTTCATTTTATTTTTGACATCGGCGACAAACGGCGTCGGATCGAATCTCGGTGTTATTATTATTCTCTTTTTGTATTATTTTATATATTTTTCATTATTTATTTTTTATTAATATATCTAAATAAATTCGACAAAAATATTCCGAGCGAAGCTCGGTCAACCAGTTATTTATGATTAATCAGAAGAAAAATTAGATGAAAAATTACCAGTTTAATTTATACATAATCTATACCAATAAATAAAATTGGAGTGTCTGTTTGTAATGTCAAAATAATAGGCTTTTTTTCATGCTCACACGGTTATTTGCACGACACCTATGCCTAAAATAGCAATTAAAAATTTTTGTCTGTCTGTCTGTCTGTCTGTTTGTTCCGGGTAATCTTCAAAACGGCTGGACCGATTTCAAAAATTCTTTCACCAATGGAAAGCTATAATATCAGGGCGTAAACTAGGCTATATTTTATCCCGGTATTCTCACGGGAACGGAAACTACGCGGGTAAAACGACTATAACCTATAACCGAAGCGAAGCGAGGGCGGGTTGCTAGTTTTAAATAAAACTGCTTTACGGATTTTATCGTATTTGCATTTGATTTTTGATTGATTGGACTGACCATGAACATGTCATAACATTACATGACAGTCCGCCCGTAACCATTAACGCTGCAAAGCGTTCGAAACGTCGGGTAATCAAAAATCAAATGCAAACACGATAAAATCCGTAGTTTTATTTAAAATGTGGGAATATCAGAAATAATTATACACAATTTTAAATATATAAAAAGAAAATAGTTACATTTCGTATTATTAACCTCGCCTTTATAATGTTTTCACATCCTTCGTGTTATCTTAAGCACACACCATTTTTTTTAATCTTGGACTTTCTGCTTTTCAATGGTAATGACCACTAAAGCAAGTATTACAACTTATATTATATTCACACGCAATTTGAAAAAGTCAGAGGTGTGTAAACTGAATTTGCTACCTCTACGTGAGAATCTATATCTCGCCATTATGTTAACATCACAAAGGCAATTGTAAGACAGTTAATATGTAGAAGTGTACAAATAACCACAATTGTATTAGAAACAAATAAACATTAATGTCTACTATTAGGTAGTAGAGAATTCATTAGAGAATGTAAAGCAATGCTCTCCTGGCAACTTATAACGACAATGACAAACTTGATCACCAATACGCTTGGCGAACATGAAGATGTCTTCACATCTGTCACACTAAAACCATGACAATTTGTGCCTATTATTTAGATGTTTGACGGACTTTTGACGCGAATGTCATGTAACGCTTTTATATTCTTTTCATTACTTTAGTGTTTTACAGTATTGTATTGAATAATTTTGCTGATATTTTATGTAATACTAGCAACTCACCCTCGCTTCGCTTCGGTTATAGGTTATAGTCGTTTTACCCGCGTGGTTCCCGTTGCCGTGGGAATACTGGGATAAAATATAGCCTAGTTTACGCCCTGATATTATAGCTTTCCATTGGTGAAAGAATTTTTGAAATCGGTCCAGCCGTTTTAAAGATTACCCGGAACAAACAGACAGACAGACAGACAGACCGACAGACAGACAAAAATTTTTTAATCTGTATTTTAGGCATAGGTATCGTGCAATATAGTGAAATATAGTGAATATGATATAATAGTGAATTGCGTGCATTTTGACATTCAGACAATTTTCCCAGCGAAGGCATGACTTGGTTATCATAATGATTTCTGATGTTTACGCGAGTATTATACATTTTAAATAAAACTACTTTACGGATTTTATCGCGTTTGTATTTGATTTTTGATTACCCGACGTTTCGAACACTTTACAGCATTCATGGTCACGGGTGGACTAAGATGTCTCACGTCCAACAAGTCATCGTTATCATGCTAACGACTGACTGAAAGACGTGAATAATTAATAATAATTCACACATTATTATAGCTCATTGCCATTAAATAAAAAGAAAATGTTTAACGGTTTAAAGCCATCTTTTAAAAACTACCCGAATTAATGTTTTAAAAACTTCAAATTACAATCATCATCATAATCATTTCAGCCTATATATGTCCCACTAGTGGGCTCAGGCCTCCTCTATAATGGGAGGGGAATTGACCTACTATTCCACGCAAGTCAAACGTGTTAGAATTGGGTTTTTTCTGCACGGATGTTATATGCTTATTATATCCCTTAGTCGCCTGTTACGACATGCACAGGCAAGATAGGAAGTCGTGAATTGTATTCTTACTCCGTCACTACACGAATTAAGTTACCAATAATCTGAAAGAATTGCCATTTAATCATAATATTATCGAATTGTTCATGAATTTTGTTTGAAATTTTATTTCAAATTAACTGTCACATAATTATTTGTAAAAAGTATTTAGTTAAAGATATATTGTTTTCTATATTACGTTTTAGTATTATGTTTTAGTTAAGTAAAGATATTTGAAGGAATGCATTCAAATATCTTTACTTAACTAAAACATAAAAACCAATATTAAATAATGTTTTATTATCAACGAATTTCACAAACAATAAGGCATTTCTTACAAAGAAGTAGAGATTTTGGTGGTGTCAACGAAGAAGTCAAGTCCACTTTGCATTGAATTTGAGTTGTGTCAAGTAGCGTCGAGCTGAGGGCAAAGTAAGCGATATTTCAAAAGCCGAGAGGTTGCAAGGGACGAGATCAGTGTGCTTCAAATTATTGGAAATTTTCACGAAAAATGAAATAGCTGAACTGACTATTTTAATACTTCGTGTCAAAAGTGAAACACATTAACTTTATAATAATCAAACACAGTTACTACGAACACAAACTGATCTTTTCCATTCACATTAGAGTAACATGTATATGTAACTATTCATCATCATCATCTCAGCCTATAATTGTCCCACTGTTGGGCTCAGGCATACTCCACGAATGGAGGGAATCGACCTGCTATTGCACATATTGCACATAATTGGTTGCCTGTTTCATATCTACTATGAAACGCACAAAATGCTGTATTTTCAGTAACCTCTACATCATCATCATCATCTCAGCCCATATACGTCCCACTGTTGGGTTCGGGCCTCCTCCATAATGGAAGGGTAATGACCTACTATACCACGCTGGTCAGACGTGTTGGTATAGGGTTTTACTTCGAGTTTTCCTTCTCTCGCATAGATGTTATATGCATTCTAAATCCCTTAGTCGTCTCGTACGATCACCCACGGGTAAGATAGGGGGCGGTGAATTGTATTCTTACTCCGTCACCACACGGAAGAACCTCTACAGTCTTGTTTTATCTATTCATATTTTAACAAATTTTTAATACCCAACTCCGCACTTCTATTTACTTTTTCACTTGTTCTATTTAACAAAGCAAATACTACGCTTTCTTTGACAAATAAATAATCCTTCAATTTTGTGGGGCCACATGTTTAATAAGAATTTGTAGCATTGCGCGTGATTGCCATGGGAAGTATTTAGTGGACAAAATGTCTAATTTAACATAGGAATGTACTTAGTCTACTTGCAATAAGCTGCAATCACAGCCTTGTAGCATGGAAACATGGTTACCTCATAATAATATCTATATTATTTCACTATATACACATTCTGCAAACTGAAATTGATTTATTTCACGTAAGGATTATCAAAGTCACGTACAGTAACAAATTGACCTATTTCGCAGAAAGGCTAGGATTTTGGCAAAATATACAATTTGTTGTTATTTTTGTACACTAACACTAACGTGGAATGACAGACGAGATTATGTAGTATACCTACATCTAGCTCTGACAATAAACTAATACATACAATAAAGAATACTTATGAAGGCTGAAAAATAAACATCTTCATCATTTTATCTCATATATCTCTCTCTCCTCTCCTCTATAAAAGGAGAGAAATTGACATACTACCATGCTGGTTAAACGGTTTGTTATTTAAGTTTAGCCATTTTTTTTCGAGCCTTCCTTTTCTTATATATATATATATATTTGTATCCCTTAGACGTCTTGATGATAGCTGCGAGCAATAGAGAAGGAAATGAACTGTATTCTTACTCCGTTACCGCACAACAATCATTCGTTACAAAAACAGTAACATATTATACAATAACAAGTAGGTACATAAGAAAGTCAATAGGCGTTATAAAACTCAGTATGGGTAAGCAATAAGTTAACAGTTAGGGGAAAAATCTTCCTCATCCCCTTTCAGTTCTCATTAAATTTCGTTCCATCCTGTACTTTCACATTAGGCAGCTACTTGACTGCCCCAGGTTTTTCTGTAAGTCTATGAGTGATGGTTACAACTTACCATCAAATGGATTACTTACTCGCGACCAAAGGCAATAAACAAAGGCTTTGGATCACAGGCCATAATGAACGTCGAGCCTAAAAAGTCTGCTTAATATTAATGTGTACCTACTTGTAAAAGAGTCAGAAAGTACATGTTTTGTCTACTCCGAAGAGTTTTTAGTCATCCCAAGCAATGATGTAATGCCATGCTTCCAAATATATATATATATATATATATATATATATATATATATATATATATATCTAGTATATATATCTATATATTTATCCGTGTGGTGACGGAGTAAGAATACAATTCACCACTCCCTATCTTGCCCGTGGATGTCGTACAAGACGACTAAGGGATATAATATGCACATAAGATATGTGCAAGAGAAGGAAAACTCGAAATGAAACCCTATACCAACATGTCTGACCAGCATGATATAGTAGGTCAAATTCCCTCCCATTGTGGAGGAGGCCCGAGCCCAACAGTGGGACGTATGTGGGCTACAATGATGATGATGATGATGATATCTATATATATATATCTAGTAAGCATACGTAGCTGGCGACGATATTGCAAAGACCCATGGAAAAGTCAGCTGTGTAAACGTCTGCATGCAGACTAGTCGACATAATCGTTATACGACAATAGAGAGCCTCATCATAAACTCTGGGTTCGTACAATGCAGTACGGATAAAATTGTATGGATACGGATGCAAATTTTCAGGACCAAAAAATGCATTTGTGAAATGAATTTTATAAAAAGCCAATTTTGTGTTCTTTCCCTATTAAACGCTAAAAGACTATAAATTCATATACATTACGGCTTCTCAAACGATTGTCAATCTTTTGATAAAATTATAAATATTTGGTAATTAAATTTAAACAAACCCAATATCGATTCAACTAATTTGTTTAGATGCCCTAATTTTAAATAAAACCATGTTTAATTGGGGTAATTTAGATGTTTTTCAAGTTCACTAATGATGAAGTAATTTGTTTTTTCATTTTTTGACTGAGTAAATTAGGAATTGATATATAATAGAGTAGGAATACAAAGACCAGTAATATATACATTTAAGTAAAATCATCTTAATCTGCTTTACAATAGTTGTTGTAAACAAATCCAATATTCTTACAGAAAACAAATATATTGCTCTAACAATTGTACTTTCACGAAAAACAAAACGATAAAAACATCTTAAGCCTACAATAATCTCATCTTTATATATATATTTGTAGACAAATACAATCTTAACTTTTGTTTACCTAGCCATCAACATATCGATATCCAATAATAAACACTGAACTTCCACGAAGAAAATAATCTTATAATCATCACGTTTCACGGAGGTAATCGTTGAAGTTTCACTTAAGAGTGCGACTGAACTGAGCATTTTTGATGGCCCCCTCTCAATTTTCACAGTCCCTCGAAGAAGTTCTAACCTTGTTATTTAAAAAACTAATTCTTGACTACATTCCAAAGAAAGAGAGACTTACCACTTTGCTATGATTCATTAATATACAGCACCTCAAGAAAGGAAGAAATTTAGGATATGATCAAAGTAGAATAGGATATAAAGAATCTTATTACTCCTATGTGATGAGCCTTCTCCAGAACTTCAAACTGCAATTTTACTCAGGACTTTTTCAGTATTCCCTCCTTTCTCGAGATATGCAGTAGATTGGATAAACCGTAGGAAAGTGGTGAGTCACCTTTCCTTCCCTGCATTTTAAAATGGTAATAGATTGCCGCTATATATCGTCTAATTCAATTATTTATTCTAAATGTTATTTAGTGGTACTTACTACTAACTAACATTAACCATAACCTACGAAATTAAGTATCTTGATACATTAAGACTGTAAGCCTGCAATACTTTTCATGAATAGTTCACGGCAAGGATAATCCTTATATCACTGCACCCGATATGTAATCAAATAGTGTTTTTATTATTCCCAATTAAATTAAATTAGGTTTGCTAGTTTGTTTTGGCCGCATATGATTTTCCATGGTGCGAGTTATATTTGATAGCTGTAATACAAATTTCTGTGTGGAAACGGAGGCAAAGTGCATAATTTCGGGCAGTATCTAAGTCTTTTTTCCTACTAATAACTTAACACACGGTCGAAAGATATAGGCAGATAATATAACTGCAAGAGAGCAAAATTCCAAATAAAATCCTATGGCGACTCCTCTAGTCATCGTGGTATTGTTATATGTCAATTTAGATTTTATGTGGTAGGACCACTCTGTCAACAGTAATCAACTCTGCCTATAGCCGCGGGTCGGTCCGTCCATGGTAGTACCACACCCTCACATAAAACCGACGTCCAAGTAGCAAAAATTTGTTACTGCAACTGACAGTTACTGCTTTGTTACTATTTCGTTTGATAAGCGAGAGAGTTGGAAACACAACTTTCTAGGGTGATTGTGATTGATTTTGGTAATGCCTTTAGTATCATCGAACCAAATTGCACGCATTCACACTCCCTTTACTTTCTTCACGGTAGGTATGAAGAAGAAAAAAGGTTATGAAAAAAAAAGGTTATGAAGAAGAAAAGAACTTCAAAACATGCGTGCTGTAGACTCTAATTTAAGAACTAAGTATGATTGAAATGTATCTGCTAATCAATCTAATCTGCTATGCTACTTGCGACACTCAGCTGAGTTCAAATAAACGTTTAATATAAAACGACGCGAATGGTTGAACAAGTCCGTTTCCATTTCAAATACCTTTCAATAGAATTAAGTTTTACTCGATTTCATTAGCAAAATGGCAGCTGTAAAAGGTATAACGTAGTTTCGACATTGAAATTGTTAATTTAATTTTGTTTTATTATGCACTTGTAGCTGTTGTTTTCTTTTTATAAATGTAGTGAATCGTATCTTATGTGACTTTCTCCTGGTTTAGGAGCATCTTTTATTTTATCTTCTATCGGTTTTTGTTCTTCTCAGCTCGTCTCATTATTAGACACTAACTTCCTCTAATATGGAAAAGAATTTTGGTCGACTCTACCAACCCTATAATGACGGGTTAATAATATGAGATGACCTTTACTTTCCCTTAGGAGTCATGGAAAGTTCGCTGGCCTGACCACCGAAGTCAAAGAATCAGTGGCAAGTTCAATTATGATGGGTAGGGAAAAAGTTGTTCAAGGGGCCACACGCTGCTCTTCCATCGCCCCGGGAGAATTGGGCTGTATGTGTCCAGACCATAGCTACCCTGACAAAAAAGATGTGGATATTAGGCAACTATACTCTCTTGGACATCTTATAACACCAACTGAGATCACCAACTTAAATTCCAAGCATGGCAATTATAGCATAAATAGCCAACGCTATAGCTGAAGGTAAGTAAAGGCGGTGTCCTTGGAGGAAGGTTTCCTTCTTTTGCATAGATATAATATGCATATTATATCTCTTTGCCGACTTTTGTTACACCTATGGACAGAACTGGGGGTGATTATTGTATTCTTATTCCCACACCACACCTTTCTGTTATTTAATTATTTCCTTCATATTAATGTCTAAAAGAATCATGTTAAAGAGTTGATAAAGGATTTGTAGTCCTATCCATAAATATGGTAGTTATAACTGAAAATATAGAAAAATAAAATGCAGAATAAAATCTGCAGTAACGCCGTAAAGTAAGGCAATTACTGTTATAAAAGATGATCATGGTTGACAATGGTACATTTATGAGCCAATAAGCCTTGTCTCAAGTAGCAATATACGTACTCGTACATCGCTTATTTGTAAAAAGCGTCTTTAAACGTCGTAGCTGTGAATAAAATACTTTCTTCATACATAATACATACGTAAATCGGCACAATATTCCTAAATGTAGTTATTATCTCTGTATTTATCGACCATTGTTTTATGCAAACGAATTCTTTATTCTTATAGAAGGCCCTGAATAGCAATGTAATACATATTTATGTGTGGTATCCCTTTTTGGCAGTATTACATAAACCCGTTTGTTTTTGGTAAAAAAATAATAATATGCGGGTTCAGTAAAGTTTGTTAATTTGTTTAAATGTTGGTACTCCTATATCCCCCCGTCTAGACATCTTTGTAAAGTCAATATTCTAATTAAAGTTATTAGAAAAGGCAATAATCAGTGTTTAAACTATTTAACTAAACTAAACAAATATATGGTTTAATTTTAAAGGAATCTGCGCCAAGGCTCAATGTCGGACAAGTTATATTAAGTTACAAAACGATAATGAAAAATATGTGTTTGGGTCTTGTGTAACTTTTACTATTATAGCTGAAGAGAGTTTCATTTGAACGCGCTAATATTAAGAACTGTCGTCATCATGATCACAGCTCATATGCATCCCACTGTTGGGCTCGAGCCTCCTCTATAGTGGGAGGGAAATTGGTCAGACGTGTTGGTAGAGGATTTTATTTCGCGGTTTCCTTCTCTTGCACAGATATAATTATAGGATAACGGATATTTGCTGTTTTTATACCTGAAATATGTAGAGTGGTTAAAAAACATGATGATCAGATTCTGGCGTACAAAAGGAATCTTGCGTTCGAATCAAACGATAATATTAGTGTTGATGAGGACAATGATGTGGCACCACCTGTGGGACCAGATATATCCCATCCTCGTCGCCAATTGGGGCGGACGGCGTAGGGGCAACTACCTGCGCCTCATGCCGCCCTAGCCGAGGCCGCGGGTGACGTGACCGGGGATTAGTCCGTCACCCGCCGAGAGGCCGACCGCGTGAGGAAAGACCGACGTCCTCCCCGATGGGGACGTCGGTCTATGGGAGGGTATCCCAATAGGGGGTATTCCGTCGGGCCGACCACTGATGTCAAGTAACCCTGCTCCGGTGGTCGGCCCAACGACGAAGGCGACGTGGTTTTCGTTTGGGTTGCGGGAGTTGTGTGCTTAAGCCCCTCTGTCACCCCGGACGGAGTGGTGCGGAGGAGCGCCGACCGCAGCCCACCCACAAAAAAAAAATGACGTCATTTATGATGCCCACGAACAAGATAGGATGAATTTTATTCTTTAGTGGTGAATTTTATTCTTTCTCCGTCACCACACGGAAAAAAGGAAGGAACTATCACTTTGTTTCCAAAAGAAAATATTATGTAAATTATACTATTTGCGCTGTAGCATGGTGCGGGTGACACATGTCAATACCAGGTGACTAGGGATGTGACGATTCGCAATTAAATTTTTATCACTAATTATACTCGTAGCATAAATAAATGTTGTTCTGTTTATTATTGTCACGAAAATTATATATAGGAAAAAATATATTCATACAAATTATTCAATTAATTTAATAGTTCAAAAATTTTAAAAAGTTTCGTAAACGCATTCAAAACAACTGGTATTTCATATTTTTTCGTGGCATATTTTTATTCTGTGGCGCATCGCCGAGTCGGCCATTTTGTTTACCCGTGCGATGCTGTCAGTACGAGTGCTACTGCCTTGTATGTGACACGTATTATCCATTTTTCATCAGTTTGTTTTCGTTAAATTGTTATTTGTTATAGTTTGTTGTTTTGTCCTACCTACGCTCTGGACGAGATGGCAAAAGAAAAAGGTCACCAGGTCCTGCGACTACCACCCTACCATTGTCAATATAACGCTATTGAGCTAATTTGGGCCCAAATAAAAGGTATGTTTTTAATTTCAATTCTCGTTTTGATACTTTGAAAAAGTAACAGCTTTCTGAACGAAGCATGTAATTTAAAAACATTACCAGGTAGCAGATTAGACATATTCAAGAGTAAATTTTGCATTAGATATTTGAAATTAATTTATTGATTAAAAACTAAATATTTTTTTTCATAAGTCCATTTATGTTTATGTAGGTCACGCCGCAAGAAATAATACTACACCGCCATTTACGGCAAATAAGATGTTGACCCTGTTACAAGAGGCAATCAGTAACGTTCAACCTAAGGACTGGTCGAAGGTGGTGAATAAAACGAAAAGGGACATTATGTCTGATTGGGATCGTGACGTCCGTATTGATAACATAATTGAGACATCTTTAATAATATCCGTCACAGATACGGATGATGAAAGTGACAATTCCGATGTTCCTGACTCTGATATGAGTTTAGAAGAGGATTAAAATTGAATGAAAAATTGAAGTAAATATGTAATAATTGTATACTTTTAAACAATAAAAAATTGAGCGCACAAATTGTTTTTTATTTATTTTTTAATCGACAATTCTTCGTAGTAGTACATCCCATCACTAAATACGTCTTTGGTGTTACGTTATACGCATACCACTTTGATTATTTTTTCTTTCAATTTCATTTGATTTGTAGGCTAGAACATTCTAGTTGGGTTTAATTTGGAAGGTATACCTTTATTACTACAGTTATTAGTGATTTAATATATTACCGATGTGGTACAGCTGAATTAATAGATCATAATTATAAATCGCGGCAACTTTCAAGAGTGAAACGAAACTCGCCATAACTGTCACCCGCACCATGCTACAGCGCAAATACTTTAGTGAGTTTATAAAGATAGATTATGACGTTACAAAAAACGAGTGTATCGATGTTTATAAATATAACGAATCGGACAATATTTGATAACAATAGGACATCGCACATCAGGGATTCTGCGCAATTGGCGTTCTCATGCTGAAATAATGATTTCTGATGTTTACGCGTTATACTCGCGTTTTTACGGCTTCTATAAATGTTAACTCAAATTTTTAATACAAATATTGGCAATTAATTCGTATAAAAAATTATCATCCTACCTATTAATGATTTTTGTTTGTTTAGGCGAGTATTACACATTGTAAATAAAACCACTTTACGGATTTTATAGCGTTTGTATTTGATTTTTGATTGCCCGACGTTTCGAAAACTGCAGCGTTCATGATCACGGGCGGCCTAAGCGATAAAATCCATAGTTTTATTTACAATATCATCATATTTTTATATAAACAATATAATTTCTCATATAGAATTGTCTTCCTTTTGTACTGGCAGTAAATTTATATTGTATAATTTAGTTTTATTTTGTACTGAATCATAGATACTATGATATTTTTTGTTTTATCTATCTTGTCTGTATCTTAGTAAAATAATCCACAAAATAATCGATTCTGACGCTTCTTTTAGGCACAACCTAACGCTGATCTCCATTTAATACCTCAACTGACATCGCAAATAATTCTCAATTTTACAACAAAACATAAAATTAATTTTCTACATATAAGCTACGTAATTTCTTCACAGCCTATATACTCCCCAATGCCGGTATAACAAAGGTATAAGTTAATCCTTTATTCGAAAAAAATTTATTTAACTATTTATTACTTCTTAATGTAAATAAACTAAATTAAAAACTTTACTTAACTTTCTTAGAACATATTACACATATTAATTAATTATAAGTAGAATACATCGCATTACTAGTAATAATTCATTCAAGACCTTCATACGACTTGGAAATTATTCAGACTTGAAAGGTCAACACAGATCACTCACCTGCAGGTAATCATGTGAAGATGAAACGAGTTACTTATAATTATGAAAATATAATATAATATTTTTTTTTAATTTAAAAAGAATTGTTATCATTGAACGCATAATTTATAAGTAAAATGGAAAATTTTAAATAACCCCTAACATAAACTAAAATAATAAAAAGTATTAGGTTCTCTTCAAGAGGAATTATCAATTAATTGTCGTTTAGCGATTATAGTGGCACGCGTGAAGCATTTAATCAAGTAATCATACGCCATTACATCATTTTGGAGCTGATATTATTACACTGCTGGACCGAAATTAATCAAACATACTCGTAGCTAAGAACCACCACAAGGAAACTGACTTTCATATGAAAATAAACCGCATCAAAATCACACACACAAACAGACAGACAGACATCGACATCAAACTTAAAACACCCTCCTTTTTTCGTCGGGGGATAAAAATAAACGAGCTAATATCAGGGGGCGCTCATAAAATACGTCACGCTACAATCAACTTTTTTGACCCCTCCCACACCCTCCTCCTCTCACTGTGACACAGCGTGACCATAGGGGATTATCACGCTAATCAATCAATCATTAAATATTTCGTCACAAAAACTAAAAAAAAAATTAAAATTCATTACACAAATTTTCAGAATTAGAAATATTTAATTGGATTTTATAATAAAATTTTAATAAATTAATAAAACTCTTTTATAACAAACAAATAAATAATAATTCTATTAATCAGAAGTCCAAGGATTCTGTAAATGCATCAAAATATCTACAATTGGTATTGCAATATCCTCTTCTTTATCTTCAAAACTACCGTCTACTTCATCGTCATCTATCCAATTTCAATTTCAATTTATTTATTTCTCTTTAAGGTACAATACATGTTACAATTCTTTATCAATCTTTTAGCCTTAAGAAGAAAAATCCGAAAAATCTATTTATTGAAAAATATTATTTTAAAATGTTTTAATGAACGGCGAACATCACGTGTTGCTGTAGACTTCCCGTCCCTTCTTGTCACATCTTGTCACAATCAACAAGATAAGTCTTCTCCATATCAGGAGGATAATTTATCTACTATACGACACTAGTAAGATGAGTTGATATAGGGTTTTATTTCAAATTTTTCTTCTCTGGCATAGATGTTATACGCATATTTAATCCCATAGTCGTATTTTACAGCACTGCTGAGCATGATAGGGGTCGTAAATTGCATTCTCACTCCGTCACTACACGGGCAAACTGCTCTATTGCCAATTAAATATTTAATTATAAATAAACTTGGAAACCTTTGCTTTGTTATTCAGAACCATTATTCACTTAGACGGCATGTAATCAAACTTGACAAGCTTTGAACCCAAAGTCACACGCCACCGTACTCGTTACGGCCTTGATTTGATTAACAAAGCATTCCAAATTTTCAATATAAGATAAAGGACTTCAAATAACAATGTAATCAGAGTATCTATAATACTTTGTAAGATTTGTAAACACCCATGCTCAGTAAATAAAACTACTTTACAGATTTTATCGCGTTTGTAATTGATTTTTGATTGCCCGACATTTCGAACACTTTGCAGCGTTCATGGTCACGGGCGGACTAAGATGTCTCACGTCCAACAAGTCATCGTAATTACAGAAAAATTATATTTTATATATCTGTTTTTTTATATATCTGCTTCCCTATAGAAAGGGGTGTAAGACAAGGTGACCCTTTATCGCCTAAAATGTTTATAGCTATCCTTGAATCAGTAATTAAAAAACTTAATTGGAGCAAAGCAGGACTAAAAATAAAAGACACTTATTTAAGTCATCTAAGATTCGCCGATGATCTGGTGTTACTAGCAGAGACAAGCTACCAACTACAGTTTATGATCGAATCCTTGCACTTAGCTAGTATCAAAGTCGGCCTAGAAATGAACTTTACAAAGACTATGGCAATGACAAACAGTTGGAAGCGGCCAATTATAGTTAATTGCAAACCACTAGAATACGTAGAACAATACATATATCTAGGGAAGAGAGTCAGTTTTGATACAAATAATAATGAACAAGAAATTGGGGGACGGATCCAAAACACTTGGAATAAATACTGGAGCTTGAAGGAAATATTTAAAAGTAACATGCCAACGACTACTAAAACGAAAGTATTTAACTCAAGTTTGTTACCTTGTTTGACATATGGCTGTCAAACATGGAAATTTACAGCTAAAATAAAAAATAAAATAAATGTCTGCCAAAGAGGAATAGAGCGTAGCATGCTCAATATAAAGAGAATACAAAAGATAAGACACACAAAAATAAGGTTGATAACCAAAACAACCAATGCTTTGAGCTATGCACTGAAACTAAAATGGAAGTGGGCTGGCCACATAGCAAGACTTACGGACCAACGATGGACCGTGAAGACGACAATGTGGACTGGGCCACAAGGCAAAAGAAAAAGAGGAAGACCACTGACATGGTGGGACGATGAAATAAAAAGAACAGCCGGCTCCCGTTGGAACGAAGTGGCACAGGACAGGGAGACCTGGTTATCTTTGGAGGAGGCCTTCACCCATTAAGGGGTTCTTGTAAACCAAGCACATAATAATATAATATTTGAAAATTACTATCATCACTAAGAATATACTACTATTAAATAATACAACTAACAACTAACAATTAAACTAACACATAACTAATAACAATATGTTTTATAATTTCCATTTTTAATTTTCTTTTTATATTTTAAGTTACTACTAAGATACTATAACCATGTAATTTGCAAGAAATATAAAGGCTTTTTATTTATTTATTTATTTATATCTGTTGGCCATAGGTCAGAATATGATAAATACAAATTCATTTATCAATATGCACATGAATACTACGCATTGCACAATGAATTTTAAGTAATTTTACAAATTAGTAATACATTTCCTTAATTTTAAAAATATTTTTTGTCATATATACCGAGTGTCTCATATTTTAATAGTCCCTTCAAGATTTCTCAATAATTTAATTTACTTGTCCTGTAAAGTAATGAATTTGTATTTATCATATTCTGACCTATGGCCACAGATATATAAGCTACATTTATTTAAAAAAACTACAGCGCCACATTTGCGTCACTGCATTTATAATTAAACTTCTTTATTTATATTGTCAAACATAATTAGATGAGGGATGTTAAATCAAACGTGAAAATCTTATTCACCAATTAATATATACACGTCTGGTCAGAAATTGACCTACAAACGCTTCAATAAACTTCACTGAATAAACATGTGACCTGTACCTAAACTAGCTATATACTCCTGGGCGACATGGGCCAGATTACAAATTACTAATAGGAAACTTGTCCCGTGCTGTGTAGATCATAATTGGAGCTGTGAATAATCTATGTAATCAAAGATCAAGATGGGTGTAGTTTGATATCTATACCAATAAATAAAATTGGAGTGTCTGTTTGTAATGTCAAAATAATAGGCTTTTTTCATGCTCACACGGTTATTTGCACGACACCTATGCTTAAAATAGCTATTAAAAAATTTTTGTCTGTCTGTCTGTCTATCTGTTTGTTCCGGGTAATCTTCAAAACGGCTGGACCGATTTCAAAAATTCTTTCACCAATGGAAAGCTATAATATCAGGGCGTAAACTAGGCTATATTTTATCCCGGTATTCCCACGGGAACGGGAACTACGCGGGTAAAACGACTATAACCTATAACCGAAGCGAAGCGAGGGCGGGTTGCTAGTTATGTATATAGCCAATGATTTTGTCGAAACAAATAGTGAAATATAGCTGCTATTGCCCTAGATTCAGTTTATCAATGTCAAGATAATAGTTATTCACAGAGAAAACTACAAATGCCTTAGCCGAGGCCCTAAGTCTCTTAATCCATCGCCCGTAGAGAGGCTGACCGCATGAGGATGATACCCTTGCAGTCAATAATGTTGTCAGAGCTACAGAAGGTGGTATATGTAAGTGTAACCCGCCAAACGGGTAACTGAAGACACAGGCTCGGTTACGCTAACTCGCCCAAACTGCAATATAGAAACAGTATTCGGCAGATTACAAACAAAACAGTAAAATAGCATATGTAAAATTATTGAAAACATCTATTAAACTTATCACAAAATAAAAGGCCCGTTTTGACAGTTCACGCCCAAGTTGTCTATTTTTTACCGATCGAAATGTTCTGAAAGTTATTATATTTTTCATTGACGGGCACCGCCCACTTGGCTAGGTGGTGTGCATAAAAATTTTTTCATACTGTCTACAGACTATTAATAATCGGTTTAGGAAAAAAATTCATCGATCAAGTATAAATTTTCTTAACGCGGACTCGCACTTGGATTGTTTTATTAATTGTAATACTAGTGTTCAAACCAATTGGGGGGCGGGGCCGGAGCACCTCCACGTGGTGCTCCCTGGAAACGTCCATTTGGACGTCACGCGTCCATTTGGACGGCCAAGATTCCGGCAGGAGGGGGTCTCCGCGTGCGGCTCTGATGGCAGAGCGCACGGCGGATCTGACCCGGGGCCAATGGGGCGGATGTGCCTCATGGCACTCCGTCGCCAGGGACGGTTGCATCACGGCCCGGGGGCGTGACGGGTCGGTCGCTCGCGAGCGGCCAGACCCGGAAGGCCCAAACCGTAACCCTGAGTGTGACTGCGGCTGAAGCTCAGGGCCGGGGGTCTTCGGACCGTGGGGAAGAAAACCCCTATAAAAAATTACCCCTAATCCTAAGTTTGGCCACTCGGCGAGGGGATGAATGGTTGGTGGGTTAAAAAGCGCGCAAGCGTCCAGCCGTTAGAGTGGTAGTCAAGGCAAGACTTAAAAATGTTCCAAAAATGGCAGAGATTAAAACGAGCGTAGCTACTCCAGAGGGTCCCGGCCACGCCGGGGAATCCCTCACTGTGCCGGTGTCTGAGCGCGAGATGCGCACAAACACCGGCACGGTCAGTCTCCAATCGTATGGGAGGGAGACAATCGCTGCTGTAGTTGCCGAGAGCCTGGCAAAACATCCGGAGGCTCCAAAGACGAGGAAGAAGAGGAAGAGGAGGAAGCTGATCGCCACCACCGTACACTCCAATAGGGTGCGTGCGCGAAAGGAGGCAGCAAAAAAGGAGGCGGCGCGGCAGGCGCAACTAGCTGCCGCCGTGGCCGCGAGCGACGAGGGCGGTGTGACCGCAGCCACCGCAGAGCCGTCGCAGAAAGTGGACGCCGGTACTGCCCGGCTGTCAGGCGGAGAGGAGAGCGACGAGGGCGGATCAGCCGCAGGACCGTTGCGGGACGAGGGCGGGAAAGCCGCAGAGCCGTCCCCAAAAAGACGCGGAGGAAGCGACAGCTCGACGGGGCTGTCGAGCGACGAGGGCGGCACCGCCGCAGAGCCGTCGCAGGACGAGGGCGGTGGTGCTGCAGGGCCGCCGAAAGCTATGCGCCGGAGAAGCTGCTCGACGGGGCTATCGGACAGCTCCGGGAGTGATGTGGCGTACGCGCTGTCGACAGACGAGGGCGGCAGTGCCGCAGGGCCGTCTGTCTCTGAGATGTCGGCGGACGAGGGCGGCAATACCACAGAGCCGTCCGCCGACGAAAACATCAGCCATCAGCTGCAGGTCGTCCAGAGGAGGGACAAGGGCGGTGGATGCGCGGGTCCGTCCAAAGGTGGTAGGAGTAGGGAAGGCAGGCCGTCAATTGAGGAGGGTATAGGTAGGCCGTCATCCCAGAGGAAGGAGAAGGAGTTAGGAGGTAGGAAGGAGAAGGAGACGGGTAGGGGGGCTGCCGAGGAGGCTCTAACGGCAGCCCCAATTGTGAAGGAGAGGGAGGAGGCCCTCCCCCCGAGCGTCCGGAAGCGCCCCCTGCAAAAGGGTGGTGGCTCAAGCCCCGACTCGGAGGGGAGTTTCATCGTGCCTCCTCCCAAGGTCTCGACCATGCGCCGTGGGCGCAGGGGTAGGGGATCGGCGGTGGCGGCGAGGCCGGGGACCCCAGGTCCGGCCTGCCAGAGCGGGGAGGTTGCGGCCCTCCAGGCCGCGAATGCCCGCCTCAGTAAGGAGGTTTCCGGCCTGCGGGAGCGCAACCGGAAGCTCGAGTCGGAGCTGTCGGCGGTGCGGAAGGAGAACCGCGGGTTGGCCAAAGACGTGGCTGACCTGCGGTCTCAAGTCGCACTTTTAGTGCCAGCCGCACCGCCGACGCCGGCCTCGCCGCCGAAACGGGCTGCGCCGGAGAGGGCGGGCCCGTCGACTGCGCCCGTGGCGCCGCCTGCGCCTGTGGTGCCTGCCGCGCCGGTTACGCCCACCGCGCCGGCCGTTGGCGCCGCCAAGAAGCGCGGCGGGCCCCGAAAGGAGGCAGAGCCGCTGCCCGTGGTGCACGGCGTGCCGGAGGGGTCGATGCGCGTCATCTTTGCTAAGCTTGAGCTTATGCTGGATGCGCGCATCAAGGCCTTGGTGGATCGCCTTCCGCCCGAGCCACCCCTCCGGCCGCCGCTCGCCACGGATAGAGCGAGGCGGCCGCAAGCGTTGGCCCCCACCCCGCTGCCCTGTCAGGGTGGCCGCGTGGTGAGCTACGCTGCGGCCGCCGCTGGGCCCAAGGGGGCCAAGAAGGCCGGCAAGGTGCCGGCTCCCGCCAAGGCCGGGCCGCGGCCGGCGCCAGCGGCTGCACCGCAGGCGCCGGCCAGTGCACCCGCGACCGCTCCTGCTGCGCTCAGCGCTGCTGCCAGGCTCGAACAGGGCTGGCAGGTGGCTGAGCGGAGCAGGAAGGCACGCGGCCAGAAGCGGAGAGCGGCGGCCAAGGGTGCCGCCGTGGCCGCCGCTCCCCAGGCGGGAGACGGCAGAAAGGGGAAAAGGTCGCGCAGGGGCCTCAAGTCGCCGAAGACGGCCGCTGTGGTCATCACCGTGCTGCCTGAGGCGGCTGAGAGGGGCCTCAACTATGAGGCCGTCCTAAAACGCGCCCGGCGGGAGCTGGACGTCTCCGACATCGGAGGCGTCGAGGCTAGGACCCGCAAGGCCCGGACAGGGGCTCGAATTCTCGAGTTCCCTGGGGCCGAGGGCGCGAAGACGGCCGATAGTGTGGCTTCGAAGCTGCGGGGGCTGTTCGGGCCAGAGGATGGTGTCCGAATCGCCAGGCCTGTCAAGTGCGCAGAGATGCGCCTGACGGGCTTGGACGATTCCGTGACGGTGGAGGACGTCCGAGAGGCCATTATGGCGCGTACCGGATGTGCCTCAGACACCGTCCGGATTGGCACCATCCGCCCTGGTCCAGGCGGCGTCGGTGCTGCCTGGGTGCAGTGTCCGGTGGAGTCGGTCAAGCAATTGGCCGACTCAGGCAGACTCCTCGTGGGCTGGAGCTCGGCGCGGGTAACCGTGCTAGAGCCCCGGCCCGCGAGGTGTTATAAATGCATGGCGGTCGGGCATACCCGACCGACATGCAAAAACTGCTTTGACTGCAGCGGGCTATGTTTCCGTTGCGGTCTGACCGGACACCAGGCGGCATCGTGCTCTGCGGTGCCCCACTGCCCCGCGTGTGCGGCAGGCAATAGGCCTGCCAAACATCGCATGGGCTCTGGGGACTGCAGACCCCCGGCATCGGCCCCAAAGGGGCGGGGCGGCCCATCGACCGGGCCAACCCCCGCTCCGAGCGCGACCCGATCGCCCGTTAGCGCGGAGGAGGTGACGATGGATACGGACCGTTAATGGACCCCGTATCCATCCGTCTCCTCCAAGCCAATCTCAACCACTCCGCCGGTGCGCAGGACGTTTTCCTGCAAGCCATGGCGGAGTGGTTGATAGGAGTAGCCGTAGCCGCGGAGCCGTACGCGGTGCCCGACCGGCCAAATTGGCTGGGCAGCACCGACGGTACCGTGGCAATCATCGCCTCCACGTCGTGGCCTTCGTCGCCTCTGATCCTTAGGGACAGGGGCGTCGGATACGTCGCGGCGGACTGGGGAGAGATTACGCTCCTCGGAGTATATCTCTCCCCTGCCTGGAGAGCGGCTGATTTCGGGGTCTCCCTTACCATCTTGGGAGCCTCGTTACGGCGATTGGCACCGCGCCAGGTGATCGTATTGGGGGACTTCAACGCCAAGTCCGTGGCGTGGGGGTCCTCCCGTACGGACGACCGAGGACGGGCGGTCGAGGATTGGGCGGCGGCACTGGGCCTCTGTTTGCTGAACAGAGGCTCGGTGCATACGTGCGTGCGACCTCAGGGCAGGTCGATAGTGGACCTTTCGTTCGCTAGCCCTGAGGTCGCTGCACGCGTGGGGAGCTGGTGCGTCGAGGAGGAGGTTGAGACCTTGTCGGACCACCGGTATATCCGGATGGAGGTCTCCCTGACAATCCCGGCGCCCGGCAGGGGTCACAGGGGGGCGGTAGGGCGTCCTGCGTTCCCGCGATGGGCTGTGGGTCGCCTAGACCGGGACCTGCTGGCGGAGGCAGCCATCGTTCACTCGTGGCTGTCCTCTGCCAACCAGTTGGACGGGGTGGACGCCGAGGCTGGCCGCATCCGCAGTGCGTTGACGCAGATCTGCGATGCGGCCATGCCCCGGGTACGGCGTCTGCCCCCGAGGAGGGCTGTCCACTGGTGGTCCCGGGAGCTGGCAGATCTCCGGGCCGCGTGTATTCGCGCCCGGAGGGCCTACACCCGCAGCCGGCGGCGCAATCGCAGCGCGGAACTGGAGGGCCAGCTTTACGAGGGCTACCGCAATGCGCGGTCGGCCTTCAGGCTGGCCGTCCGTTCCGCCAAGGACGCCAGTCGGCGGGAGATGCTGGAGAGTCTCGACCGTGACCCCTGGGGTCGCCCCTATGGTGCGGCGCTGAGTAAGCTCCGCGCACGGGGCCCGCCCCTCACCGAGACTCTCCAACCCAGCCTCCTTACCCGGGTCGTCGAGGACCTGTTCCCACGACGGGCGGAACACACGCCCCCGGTCATGGCGCCGCCAGACAATGATCGGGAGGGCGATGGTGGCAGTGTTCCGCTCATCACGGAACCGGAGATGAGGGCGTCGGTGGCGCGCATGCGCGGTAAATCCACCGCCCCCGGGCCCGACGGTATTCCAAACCGTGTGTTGGCCCTGGTCCTCGACCATCTGGGTCCCCGCCTCAGGGAGCTGTTCGACGCGTGTTTAGCATCCGGGCGGTTCCCTGGGTGTTGGAAGGAGGGGAGGCTGGTTCTCCTGCCGAAGCCGGGACGGCCTCCGGAGTCGCCATCGGCCTACAGGCCTATCGTGCTGCTCGATGATATGGGCAAGCTACTGGAGAGGATAGTAGCTGCCCGCATCGAGCGGCACCTTGTCGGCACGGGGCCCGATCTGTCGGACGCCCAGTTTGGGTTTAGGAGAGGTCGTTCGACGATCGAGGCCCTGTTGCGCCTAAGGGCCGTGGCGACTGAGGCCGTCACCGGCGGGGGAGTGCTGTTGGTGGTGTCCCTAGACATCGCCAACGCATTCAATAGTCTGCCATTCAGCTGCGTCAGGGAGGCGCTCCGTTACCACGGAGTGCCAGCTTACCTGAGGCGGCTGGTGGCAGACTATTTAGAGGAGCGCAGCGTCCTCTACGCCAACCGAGTAGGGGACGTTGTGCGAACGCCCATGACGTGCGGTGTTCCACAGGGGTCGGTCCTCGGACCCACCCTGTGGAACATCGGCTACGACTGGGCGTTGCGGGGGAGCCTCCCACGCGGGCTGGGCGTGATTTGTTACGCCGACGACACGCTCGTCACGGCCCGCGGTGGGACGCTACAAGAGGCGGTAAGCCTGGCGACCTCAGGCACCGAAGAGATCGTCAGGCGGATCGAGGCGCTGGGGTTGAGGGTGGCCCTGGACAAGACGGAGGCCCTCTTGTTCCATGGGCCCCGTATGGACCCTCCCATCGGCGTCTCGATCACCGTCAATTCGGTTGGGATCAGCATCCAGGCCCATATGAAGTACTTGGGCCTGGTGCTCGACGGGCGATGGTGGTTTCGGGAGCATTTCCGCAGGCTCGTCCCGCGGCTCGTCGGCGTGGCGTCCGCCCTACAATGGCTGATGCCGAATGTGGGCGGACCGAGCGCGGCATGTCGACAGCTGTACGCGGGGGTCATCCGGTCGATGGCCCTGTACGGCGCACCGGTGTGGGCGGGATCCATGACCGCCCGACTTAGGGCCCTTCTGTGGCGTCCACAGAAGGTCATGGCGGTCAGGATCATCCGCGGGTACCGCACGGTGGCGACGGAGGCGGCGTGCCTATTGGCCGGGACTCCCCCGTGGGACCTGGAGGCGGAAATGCTCGCCGACTTGTATCGGCGGGTGTCGGGGGTGCGCGGGGGGGGTGGTGTTGTTTCCTTGAAGGAGCTCACCGCCTGGCGCGTCGACGCCCGCCGGGACGTCATCGCCCGTTGGGCAGACCGGCTGGAGAGGCCTCGATACGGTGTTTGGACCGTGGAGGCCTTCCAGCCGGTGCTGATGCAGTGGTTAGAAAGGCGGCACGGGGTGCTCTCCTTCCGACTCGTGCAGGTCTTGACGGGGCATGGATGCTTCGGCAAGTACCTGTACAGGGTCGCTAGGAGGGAGAGAACTCCGTCCTGCCACCACTGCGATTGCGACGAGGACACGGCGCAGCACACGCTCGAGGTCTGTGCCGCTTGGGCAGAGCCGCGTCGTGAACTCGTCGCAATCATCGGTGCAGACCTGACGCTGCCGACCATCGCTAGGGAGATGCTCGGCAGCATCAGGAATTGGGACGCGGTCGCAGCCTTCTGCGAGGCAGTTATCTCGCAGAAGGAGGCGGCGGGTCGCGAGCGCGAGGAGCACAGCCTCGATGATGCGACCCGCCGTCGGCGACTGGGGCGACGCAGGCGGGAGTACCTGCGTGCAATGCCGCCCTAGCCGAGGCCGCAGGTGACGTGACCGGGGATTAGTCCGTCACCCGCCGAGAGGCCGACCGCGTGAGGAAAGACCGACGTCCTCCCCGAGGGGGGGACGTCGGTCGATGGGAGGGTACCCCGGGTAGAGGGTATTTCGTCGGGCTGACCACTGATGACAAGTAACCCTGCTCCAGTGGTCGGCCCAGCGACGAGGGCGACGTGGTGTTCGGGTGGGTTGCGGGAGTTGCGGGCTTGAGCCCCTCTGTCGCCCCGGACGGAGTGGTGCGTAGGCGCGCCGACCGCAGCCCACACAAAAAAAAAAAAAAAAAAAAAAAAAAAAAAAAAAAAAAAAAAAAAAGTGTTCAAACCAATTAATTACTGAATTTCACCAGCTGTGTAGGGATCCTTACTGAAAATTATGAGCTTGGAGCTAAAAGCCGTAAATAATGGCTTGGGGAGTTTTGCCGCCATCGTTGAGGGAGGGATTTGAGTATTATATAATTTTCCTAAAGTGGTGTGAATTTCAGTTTTTACGTGTATTTAATAGAAAACTATAATTTAAAAAACTATAAAACACGCTTACAAGCTGACAGCCTGAATCATAGTCGTTTCAAATGTCGCGCATGCGTAGATCACACATTAGCTGTATCTCTCTCTTGCTCTTATGCAAAGGATATGATTAAAAATTTCTACATCCTGGCGAATCAGGATATTCGGCTGTTTTGATCAAATTTTGACGAGTGTGTAAAGTTTAAATAAAATCTGTTTGTTCAAAGTGGGGCAAAATGACGTTCAAAGATTCCGTTACATACATAGATATATATACATACAGGTGAAACTACTAAAAGCGTGTTATAAAGTTGTGGACTTTTGGATATAACCTAAGACGTTAACAACAACACAATTGTAGAAAATATTCACTTTTTATTGATTTTTTGTGATTGAGTGAATGTTATCGTAACAAAAATATTAAATGATAGAAAATTGACCTTTCCTAACATTGGATCATTTCAAAATACCTACAATATGAAAGTTTAAGTTAAATTTTCAAATCAGAACTTTATGCACTTTACAATAAATATTCAAATCGATCAAATACACATGCGTACTTAAATCGATTTATCGTGAGTATCGAGTACTGAGTCGTATGGTTAATCACTAGTTACACCGCTAAGACAAATGTCAAAACGGGCCTTTTATTTTGTGATAACTATAAGCTTCTTCTTTCTTTAACAACCGAAGAAAACCGTCCGGCAGCTACAAATACATTTCTAAATAAAACCCTATTGGTTAAGTACAGTACTTAGGCCTGTTTCCTTTTAATTATGTGAAAAGCTCGGTACTCATTATTAGAGTGTTTATGAGCTAAAAGTATATTTTCGTACATCACGAACGATCGCAGCCACACGCGATTAATGACGCGTGCGACTGATGCAACAATATACCGGCCCCGTTGCCGAGGTATGCGACAGACGCATAAGACGGCTGACGTAAGTTGCGCCATACATTTTCATACTCTGTATACACCAGCCGCGCGTAGTCGCACGCGATCTTGGACGCGGCTACCATCGGCTGCGATGCATGAACCTTAAAGTTACTGACATTCGTTTTAGACAGTAGAGTAGACTTCGGACATTAGATTATTATTTTATTCAATAAATTATCAATTGTCTTCGTAGTAAACTTACAATTTTCAGCGTAAAAAATACAAAAAAAAAAAACAATTTTAAATTAATTATATTACAGGAATGTAGCGCCGTTGTATCTGTAATAACCTTTTATACTACTAATGTGATTTAAAGGTGTTAGAATATTTAATGTAGTTTTAACCCGACAGATGTTGCAAATATATTATTGTGATTTTATAGTATAACTAGCAACCGCCCTCGGTTCGCTTTGGTTTCAGTCGCTTTACCCGCTTAATTCCTGTTCCCGTGGGAATACCGGGATAAAACATAGCCTATGTTACTCCCAGATATTATAGTTTTGCATTGGTGAAAGAATTTTTGAAATCGGTTCGATGATTTAAGCGTGAAAGCGAAACAAACAAACTAATAAACAAACAAACTTACTTTCGCATTTATAATATTAGGTAGTAAGGATTTGTTAGAAATATAATTTGCTTTCAAGAATACCGTTCACTCGATTCGAAATTTTTCACGACTCCGTAGTAGGACATGAATGAGTTCGAAGAGTCATTAATTGCACAAATTTTAAATTCATCTGCATAAGGAATATCAATGTGATCTTAAATAACATTCCTGGGTGACCGGACCGAGGATTTTAACCCGTCATCCACAGAGAGGCTGACCGCGCGACGGCGACCGATGTCCCGTAAAACGGACGTCGAGAAGAGAGGGTACCCCTTAGGGTATTCTGTCGGGCCGACCACTAAGGACACGGAAGTCGGCACCGGTCGTCAACCCAACGACAAAGGCGACGTGCTACGGGTGGTTTATAGGGCCGCGCGGCGCTCCTCTGTCGCCCCGGACAAAGCCGGGTGGCTGGTGCGATGACCATAGCCCACCCAAAAAAAAAAGAAAATAATAACATCCCTGATTGAACAATAAACCCCGTATCATAGAGGATTACACACTGAGCATTAACTAAAAACGCCTCTAAGCACGGATCTTAAGAAAAGGGATCGCGTAGTACGCCCGATAGTTTATGAGAAGTTGCTGTTTGATAAGTCATTGCTAACTGTGCAGTTGAGACAGAATAGCGTTATATTCTAAATGTTAATTACAAGATAGATATTGTCATAAACTATCGTCGACAATACTATTTCTCTAACAAAATGACAGAGGCTCGACTCCGATAAATAATAGGGTATATAAGTTGTCAATAAAATAATATAAAATTTTATAATAATAGCAGACTTCAAAATATTGTAGTCGAGATGAATCAAATACACCTTAATAATAAGGATAACTCAAAAACTAATAGATTTTGATCAAATTTATATGAGAACACCTCTGCAGTATGATCTAACAAACAAACAAAAAAGTTCATCAAAATCAATTCGTCATTGTTGAAATGATCATGTACCTAACATACAAAAAACATACTGTCAATACTGTACAAATTTAGAACCACCTCCTTATTTGAAGTTGTTTTTTTTTTTTTGCAAACCGTGGCACGCGAACAAATAGTAAACCTGATGTTAAGTATTGCTGTCGCTCATGGACCTTTGCTAGGCCGCTGCCTACCGCAAAGAAAGTGAAGGGAGTGTGAATGCATGCAATGAGGTTCGATGGTACTAAAGGCATCACTAAAACCCAACAGATGCAATCATCCTCAGAAAGTTGGGCTTCCGGCTCTCTCGCCCTACGAACAAAGCGCAGAAACAAAGTGGTCCTACCACTATCAATCAGTGTAGGTACTTTACAGTAGTACTTTATAATACAAGCTACTGATGTCTCACAGACAAAGTTTCATGCTTTTTGCTGCTGACAATTTCCTTATGAAATATCCAATAAGCATATGACCTCATCATTGAGTATCGCATGCTTTATTCCATTAGTCCACAATTATTATATATGATTGTAGATTACACAAACGGAGTCGTCATTTGATTTATTGAAATGATAGATTGAATTCTGTACTATTATATGGTGTGTAATGTCATTTTTCTTTCATTTATATTAATAATTTATATTATTTGAAATGGAACTAATCTTACGCTATTTTTGTCCACTTCTTCTAAAAATAGTATTTCAAGTATACTCGCATAATCATCAAAAGTTAATACATTGAATATTATGAATATTGTAACTTTATTTGATATGCTTTCACAACTTAACTAATGAACCAATCATAATGAAATTTGCATACACGCAGAGGTACAAAAACTACCGTACGCAAAATCTCTTTTTATGCAGTAAAAAGGACTGTCCCTAGAGATAAAAAACTTTTAAACTATGTGGACGCTTTCAGATATGACATTACCCATAGTGACTGCTTTACCTCAAAAGAAGTTCATATTTTACGTTATTACGAAGTTTAACTTTCTGAAAAACTGCTTTACATTTCATCCCACAAATTTTTTATTATATTATTTAATTTATACTGTGGATTTTTTGATATCTGTATAAAAATAAACAGTCGAATAATATTTTCATAGTAAAAACTTCTGTGGTCCGCTATATATATATGCTGCTATATGGCTACGAAATCGTCTAAAAGTATTTGTTTGACTATTCGCCGCTTCAATTTACCGCTCTGATTCAAAGCATACCATAGTGTGTGCGACATTTGTTCCTGCCGCGCCCTACACCACGCGCCGCTGTTGTAAAATTCGCTTTGTAAAAACCGCTCGCCTTGTCGCTGAGTACGGCGCCGGCGTCTTGTGTCATTATTGAACAAGTACATTTGTCCTTACCGCTCGCCGCCATGCACTAAACTGCTACTGATAGCGGCATGTTCGTGGCCAAGTCTTAACGCGAAATCTAAACTACTGAAACTACAAACATGAAGTTTTGTCAACTAGTACCTTACTAGGAAAATATTTTATGAAATTAACCCGTTCAACATCAAAAGAAACAACTTTAATCATGGTTAAAAACCATGATAAAAGTTGTTAACTAACTACAAAACTTCTCAGAAAAGATGTTGAACTTTAGCCAATTTTCATTCTCAAAGCGTTTAAATTAGAGAATTAAATTTGTCAATCATAATTTTGCTTGATTTCTTATTGAATTAAAAACTAAAACCAATGAGTAACTACCACACACCTTGTTACTTTTGTGATAAACAGACTCACTAAAAAGGAATATTTTCAAAATCAAGCTCTCAAAGTACATATCCCTGAAAGTGTAATATAGAAGTTGAAATTTTCTTTGATATTTTTCACCATACAACACAAGTAATAAAAATCATTTTTAATGAGACCGTCACAAATGATTACTACACGGACAGAGTCGCGGGCGAAAGCTATTCATATCATACAACTAGCAATAAAAAATACGGGAACGATGATGAACTATTATTATTATTAATGTAAGAAACTCGCAAGAAACTAAAAAAAAAGTGATCCGTCGCTCAGGACGCCTGACAGATGTGAAACATCGAAACTATTTTGTACGAGTAGAGACACGGTATCGAATATAAAGTATCGATACTGAACTCATGAATTGTATCGAAAGATAAGTAAAGTACTGTTTAAAGTATCGAGTACTTTTACTTACTTTATCTTTAGGTATCGAGTACTTTTCTTTCGATACCGATGCTTTTGTATTCGATATTTTAGTCAATAAGTACTTTTTGGTAGGTATCGTATCGAATAAATTATCCATTTTAAAATTGACTTTACGACTCATATTTATGGTAACGTCATTTAGTACAAACGAAATGAACCTTCTAAAACGTAGCTTGAAATAATTTGCGATTTATAAACCAGAAATAGAGACATCTATCGAGCAAACGACCAACTCTATCTAAGCTACAATTTATTTTATAAAGAACTCTCTAATCCTGTAATGATAATAAGACAAGCAGTTTAAAGTGAGTCAAAATCCAATTCTTAAGGAGTTGGTGACATACAAACAAATAAATACACAGCTGAAACTAATAAAAGCCTATAAAAAATGAAACGCTTTCATCGATTCACAGACATTCTTTCCGCACGAAGAGTGTGATTTAGGAAACAGAAACGGCGGCATTTATCGAGCTAACGACCAACTCTTAGCTTCAATATATTTAATAAAGAAATTTTTAATCCTGTAATGATAATAAGACAAGCTATCTAAATAATTTTAACGTCATTGGTCCTCCTTAAATTTTCAACTTTAAATGAAATTTGACTGTTTAAAGTGTGTCAAAATCCAATTCCTATGAAGTCGGTAATATACAAAGAAATAAATATATATACACCTGAAACTAATAAAAACCTATAAAAAACGGTTCTCCAGTTTTCGTAGCTGAAAGTAAACTAAATACCTACTGGTATATTTATATTACTAAGTTAGAAAATTTTACATTAATTTATAAAACAAGTATATATGCATAAAAGAACATTAGATTACGACAGGAACTAATACGATAAAACTAAGGCATTAAGTATTAATAAAATATCGCGATTTTTTTCCAAAAAATGATGATTTTTATTCAATAAACATTTATTTTCATTAATATACATTATAAGTAACAATTTACTTTGAGTTCACTAGATGGCGTTGTACAAAATTTTAAATCGCACCATGGTTTCGTTACAAAAATGTAGGTATATGCATCCAAATATTTATTTAATATATCTACGGGTTGAGAGCCCTCAGCGCTCACCCACCAGTCCGGGTAAAGTTGTCACAGCCATCTGCGGCTAACAACTAGGGTAAGTGTGGGTATTACCGCGGCTAGATGTGAACGTCTAACTTTAAAAGCATATTTTAAAGATTTACTATAAAATATCGTCTTAATTTTTTTTTCTTATCGATAATCAACTTATTTTAAACTTTGAAAAAAATTAAGAGTATGATTTTATGTTGAATTCATTAAATAATTAACATTTGAAAAGAAATTGTAAGTGCTAGTATTACCGTGGACCTTAAAATGACTTGTGACAATTACCGCGCTACAATTACCGTGGATGTTACAATTACCGTGTGACAATTACCGCGGAATCAGATAGAAAAAAAATTAATAGAATAAATTATAAGGACAAACGTTTAGTAAAAACAATAGTTTTTTTTATAAAAAATTAACTTTAATAAGGCACAGCATGTTTCAATTTTGGTATAGCTGACTAATACAATTAAAACTATTAGATATATAAAAATATTTAATTCAGTCAATATCATTATTTTTCATTTCAGCTTCTTTTTTTTGAAGTTCAGCGATTTGTCTTTTCAATTCAGCTGCTTCTTTTTTTTTCAATAATGACTCTTCTTTTATTTTGTTTTTAATTTCAATTTCTTTTATCTTTTGTTCTTGTTTTATGATTTTTTGTTTCTCTTTCTCGAGTTTTATTTGCTCCTTTCTAAGTATTTCTTCTTCTTTTCGAACACGCTTTTTTTCTTTTTCTTCTTTCATAATCTCTTGTTTTTCAATTTTAATTTTTCTTCTTAAAACTATTGCTTCTTTCTTTGACTGTATTTCGTTTTCTTTGGCTTTTTTAATCGATTGCCATTGAGTGCTGGTCAGCACAGATGGAATTTTCATCGAATTAGTTGCACGTTTTTTATTTTTTGTTGAAAGATCACACCTTGGCCAATGTAACAGTTTTTGAAATGGATCAGAGAATTTTCCAACTTCTAGGTCACAATTATTAGAGACATCTTCAAGTGGGAGAATTTTTTCCCTGTCAAAATTTTCAGACGTTGCTAGAGCTTCATCAAAACTAGGAATTTCTAATTCTAGAACGTTTGGTCTTATGACTAGTGACTTTTCAGGAATAACTTCTCCTGATTCAGGTACTTCTATCTCCGTAGCGTCTGAAGCGATATTTGGAGTTTCTTCAATCACCAAAAGTCGTGGTTCTGGTGGTATTAGTGAAATGCTTGGCGTTTCTTGATTGGAGAGGACAGAATCTTCGGGGACTGGTGTTGAGGAAAGAATGTCCGTAGATTGGTCAGAGTCAATCACAACTGGTAATTCTGGGGTCAGGAAATTCGCAGTCAATTGCTCTGTTGCATTTAAATCCTGAATCAGATTTCCATTCATATCAAACGTCAATCCCAATAACAAATCAACGTTATCTTTTTCCATAGTCTCATCATCTTTTGACATATCCTGAAAATTTTTCATTAAAAATATTATTATATATGAATCATAAAACAGCCTGTATAATTCGTAATTATTTTTTTTTTTATTTGAAACATGATTTATAAATTTCTTAAATTCTATCAGTTGATGTTCAAACACACCAATTAATGATCTAGATTATTATCGCGGCAGAAAAAAATTGATTAATATTAAAAAAAATGGATTAATATACATACAAATTGATTAATATTCAAAAAAATTGATTAATATAAATATAAATTGATTAATATTCAGTAAAGTACGAAAACCGCGGTAATACTGACATGCTTCAAAAGTCCGTGACAATTACCGCGGCAGTAAATTAAAAGTGATAATCAATTAAAATTCAATATTTGCTAGATTTTTTGAGCATTAAAAAGTATAATCTTACTCTGAGATGTAATAAATATAGATCTCAAAACATTAATTTATAGAAAAACACATTTTAATCGAACCTACAATTGCACACTAACTGCAAAAAAAAGATGACATTTTCTTTTCAAACGATCAATCAGTTTTCAATCATTTATAACAAACTAAATAATTAAATTTCATACCGGGTCGTTTGTTAATTACATTTTAGAATTAATATATTTATTGCTGAATTTTTTTGAAATTACAAACAATTGTGTGTAATTAGTTTGTAATGTAATGAAAAAAATCCGCGGTAATACTTGCACCCACGGTAATACCCACACTTACCCTAAGTCACACAAAAAAAAAATACTTAATATATAATTATTAGGGGACCGCGAGGCGTGGCGTTAAACGCCACGCGACGATCACGGTCACCTTTGACTATAGATGTTTCACATCAAAATGTATTTTATAGTGTTTTAATTATTGTAAATAAAACTACTTTAGGAGTTTTATCGTGTTTGTGTTTGATTTTTAATTGCCTGACGTTTCGAACACTTTGCAGATAAAATCCGTAAAGTAATTTCATTTACAATGTGTAAACATCAGAAATCATTGTGTTTTAATTAATGTTAACATTTTTTAATTCAATTTTTTTTTTGTTCTTTCCGTGTGATATCGGAGTAAGAATTACAATTTAAGATCCCCTCTTTTGCCCGTAGGTGTCGTAAAAAACGACTAAGGAATATAATATGCATATAACATCTATAAAAGAGAAGGAAAACTCGAAACAAAACCCTATTAACTTATTTTAAAACTTGTACCTTAAAAACAAAAATGCTTCGGAAATCAATGATTGACTGAGAATGGTAAACTCAAAATCATATGTCTATATAGTATGATAGACAAAATCTAATTTTAGTTGCTTTTTGTTCCCAGATCATCAGCGAGCGAGTTGATCTCTAGGCGAGGGGTCTTCTCCAGAAGGCAGTACGGCTCTGTGGAACAAGTAAGTTCATATGATATCTCTAAATGCTATACTGTAATAAAAAAATATATACTTGTACAGATTTTCGAACATCAAAGGTCGCAGACATATAATTTCCTGTTTCATACACAGCGGTAATCTAAATATCAACCATATATATCACAAAAAGTTCTTAGAAATTTATTTCAAGTTCTTAGACATAAATTTTTTTACGTATACGTGGGAGTAATATCGGGTCGTGGGATCCCTGGGAAAATGAGCACTTTCGTAAGAAATTTATAAAACCATTTATGAACGCCAACACGCCTTACTAAGCGTGGTGGTTACTTAACTCATTGATGTTGATTAAGCCTTATAGTGTCTCCGTGCGGTGACGAAGTAAGAATACAATTCATCACCCCCACTGTGTCGTAAAAGACGACTAAGTGATATGATATGCAGTTAATATCTGTGCTAGAAAAGGAGAATTGGTGAAGAGAACGTGGTGGCATAGGGTTTTATATCCAAACCCTATGCCACCACGTCTGACCAGCGCAGTATAGTAGGTCGATTTCCCTCCCATTGTGGGGGAGGCCCGAGCCCAACAGTTATGCTTATATGGGTTGAGATGACGGTAATGAGATGAAGTCTATTAGTGGATGCTCCATACATAATGGATGACATCTATATACCTCATCATCAGCTCAGCTCATACAAGTCCCTTGTCTCCAAACGCCTCCAAAATAAGACAATAATGCACATATTATACCGCGCTGATCACGTGGCTTGGAATAAGGTTACATTTCGAGTCTTCCTTTTCTTGCATGGATGTTATTTGCATATTAAGTCTCTTAGTGGTCTTTTACAACTAAGAGACTTAATATGCACGTAACCGACTATGATGCCCATTGCCAAAATAGGGGGGAAAATGAATTGTATTATTATCTAAATCCACACGAAAATATTATATACTTATCAGATATCAATTCGTTCACTCAGACGACATTGTGGCAATGCATTACGTTATTATTTTGAAATCTAAGAAGGAAAACTCTTCTCAGAATACCAACACGCTTAGAATAATAACAATAGAAGGTAAGTTCGCACACAAAAAGTGAAGCATTTCAATTGGAGCCTAATATAGCTTACGCCGCAACCGTTCCATATCTCTAGCCGCCTGAGGTCAACTCTCTTTGGCAATGTCATTGCTCATCAAACAGTATCAGATGAAGTTGACCGAGATTGATATACAGCTTGTAGTCGTCTTTTACCACACTAATGCAAAGGGATGGTAGATTGTATTCCTACTCCATCACCACATGAATACACGGAATTATAATACGGTATTTAGTATTGTGATTAAAATTATTTTACGGATTTTATCGCGTTTGTATTTTATTTTTTGATTGCCTGACGTTTCGAACAATATAGCGTTTATAGTCACGTGCGGACTAAGATGCCACACTTCCAACAGAAATTAGTTATTAAACTTTGAGCCACTAACTTAATAACTAATTTCTGTAGCGGGTAGATGCAAATCTCTGTAATAACAATGATTTGTTGGACGTGAGACATCTTAGTCCGCTCGTGACCATGAACGTGTTCAAACATCGAGAAATCAAAGTCAAATATAAACGCGATAAAATCCGTAAAATAGTTGTAATTGCAATGTGTAATACTCGCGTAAACCTCAGAAATCATTACGGTATTTAGTTCTTACTAAATAAAACAGCTTATTGTTTTAAATATATAATATGTTCTGTTTTAACAAAGAAAATGTAAACTTAGTTTTTCACACTAAGATTTTAAGCAATAAATCAATTAACAAGCCTTTCATATCCAAAATAGCTGCTTCACTTCTTTTAAACATGGTAGATAAAAGCGGCCATAAGCGGAGAACTCGCTCGGGATTAACTTTTTACTATAGCACAATCGTAAGTTGTATGTTTTTATGTCCTTATATATATTTATATATTATTCTTATAAGAAGCGTTTTTGTTATTTATGTAAGATGTATATAATGCATTACCCGTCAATATCGATAAATACATATAACTTACATATAGTCTTTCTCTACACTTGAAGTATAGCAAACTCTACTATAGGTATCCAACCGAATATGGACGGTTAAAACGTCCGTGTCCGCCATTTATACCCATTTCTTCCTTTTGCAATACCATTCAACCGTAACACTCAACAGTTACTAATACAGCTAATACGGCACACATTCGGAATCCTACCAACCTCTCGATGGGCCATAATACTTGTACCATAATAATATCATCATCATCATCCTCATCGCAGCCCACATACGTTCCGCTGTTGAGACCACCATCACCGGGATTCCTCCACAATGGGAGGAAATTTGACCTACTATACCATGCCGGTCGGATATTTCGAGTTTTCCTTTTCATAATATCATAACCATTATAAATAAAACTATTTTATGGTTTTTATCGCGTCTATATTTGATTTCCAGCGTTTATGTTTACATGCGTTCGAAATGTTGGAAAACTAAAAATCAAATAAAAACGCCATAAAATCCGTAAAAATAGTTTTATTTATAACGTGTAATACTCGCGTAAACATCAGAAGTATCATAATCGCTAATTTGTTCAGATAGTTTACGCTAAGGCTAAGATATAAGCTGCCTATAAGATTATTGTTGCCTATTCTCCGAATGAACCCTCATACGGACTATACCGGAAAATTAAGGAGTGGCCACATAATGTGTATTCTTATCTCATAACCACACGCTGAAAATTTGAACTGCAACAACTATTAAGGTTCATGAGACATAGTCCACTGATAAATAAATGAATGGGCGGTCGGATAGCGGCGGCATACTGTATGATCTATTTACAGTAATAATGTCCCATAGGCACCTCTTAGATCTAATTCCTTTGTTTGTTTAAATTTCATTGAGAAGTATCTACCAAATGAACTGTAAAACTAGATGCTAATGGTTTTTGATGTTTACACGAGTAAATAAAAGTAGTTGTAAATAAAACTATTTTACGCATTTTATCGCGTAGAACTATTTGATTTTTAATGGTGTCTGATGTTTACGCGAGTAAGTAAAAGTAATTGAAAATAAAACTGTTTTTTTTTTAACGCGTTTGTATTTAATGTTTGATTGTCTGGCGTTTCGATCAGTTTACGGGGTCCGCCTCATTACCATGAACACCGTCGGGTAATCAAAAATCAACTACAAACGCGATTACATCCGTAAAATAGTTTTATTTTACAATATTTGTTTTTTGCTTAAAAAATTTAAAACCAATCCCATTATTACTTTTATGTATACCATAAATATTACAGTTTTAAAATTTTTATATCGTATACAAATATTAATAGCAGGAAAACATTACCCTACTCTTATACAGACTTGGACTCGACTGATTATGTACTTTTCTCTCGCAGTACATAATGCTAAAGTTATTGGAAATTGTTTTATGACCGGCCGCCTGTTAATCCTTCTTGTGAATGTAATTGTTGACCAAACAGTATCAGTTAGAGTTGCCCCAGGTCTATATAAAGCTATTAGTCATTTACGACATCCACGAGCAATGTAAGAGTTGGTAGTATTCATAACCGCTACCACACAATATAGTCAATAATTATTTTATGCAAAAAAAAGAAACCGCCTTCAATATTGTAGACAGTGTAGATACATTTTTAGATTTTAGTTTATTTTCATAAATCACTTGTCCGATTCCGATAAAATTTATGGAACAATTTAACAAAAAAAGAATCATCAAAATCGGTTCATAGACGACAAAGTTATCCGCGATCAAGCATAAAAAAGCATATTTACGGTCGCATTGAGAAACCTCCGCCTTTTTTGAAATCGGTTAATAAAAAAAGCATATATACGGTTGAATTGAGAAACCTCCGCCTTTTTTGAAGTCGGTTGAAAATAGAAATAAATGTCACATTTTCTGTAGTACTCGTACACTCCCCTCCACATGCTTTTGCCATCCCTAAGCAAAATAGTGCAGAGCTAAAAATTTTATATCTTTTTTTAAATACATCTTTTTTCTTGAGGATTTTTTTTTACCATTTTTAGTTTTCGAGATATGAGCGATCAAAGAAAACACCATTTTTTTCACTAAAATGACCATAATTTCATTTAAAATACTTATAAAAAATCGTCCGACCGCTCAATTTGAAGGTTTTGGCATTAGCTATCAAATGACGTTGGATATTTTAATGTAAGATAAGTGCTTCTAAAACTGTGGGAACTTTCATGCGCATTGAAAATTTCGAATTTTTTTTAGTCTTTAATTATTGATTAAAAAAATAAATTCTTCATTTTTTGAAATCGACCATATAATTTTTTGAAGGTTTTGGTTCGTAAATTAAGATCCCGTTGGAATTTTTGAGCTGCGGTGAATCCTCTAGAAGATATAAAACTTTTAGCTCTGCACTATTTTGCTTAGGGGTGGCAAAAGCATGTGGAGGGGAGTGTACATCCTTTTATCTTGGAGGCAGGCTCTGGTTTGGAACACACCGTCAATTCCATCCGGGTCGATACACCACCGCGGACACACCTACCGTCCATTTCCGTCCGAAGCAACGAAAGAACGGTCTGCGACCTCATATACATGTTCATTCCTCATCACCACTGGGCGAACCACTAATACCGATGCTATGACATCCGTGGCCCGGTGCCTTACCCTTTCACATACCATCCCCATAGACACCCCAAGAACAACAATAGCGTTGTATGCTCGATACTCTCATGCAGTCTGCCTCTTTGCGGCTAATTCGCAGTCTATTCATCCGCAACCTCGACTAGAACAGTATCAGGCGCAGGCAGCATATCCTACTTATATTATAAATGTGTAAACTTGGTGAAGATTTTTAGATGTTTGGATATTTGTTACTCAATCACGAGTAAACAATGCAAAAAATCTAGATAAAAATCGGCACTGTGATGTAAATGCATAATAAATTATCAATTAATACCGATTTGAGACTATTTTCACAGTTTGCTTTTTCAACTAAATATTTGTTTGAACAAGTTAAAGTGTTTTCAACTCGTTGCAAAATTACTCATCTTAATAATTAAAGAAAATACTTTCCATAAATGAAAACTAAGCGCCATTTAATTAATGCAGAGTAATAGTATTAGTTTTCTCTGTTCATTTTAACATTCTATTTAATTAAAATAGGATTACAGAATATTTGTTCTAGTTGAATATCTGCAAACTTTATTGCAAGCAACTAATTTAATTTGCAATACTCAAAATGCCTGAAAAGTTTCATATATTTTTGTGTCCAATTTTTGGCTTGTATTTTTAAGCTTTCTCAAAATAATGAAAATTTACATTTATATTAAATTTACAAAAATAAATTTTTTACCTACGGCTTCACATGCAATTTTTTTTCTGTCATCAAACTTTCCCAGAGGTGATAACAGGACCCATTTCTTTTGCCTGTACTATTATAGCTCACCACAGTACAATTTATTCGTATCAGTGCCTCTGCTACGAAAAACTACAAAATTTTTAAGCCTTTGAAAAATCCTTATTTTTGGATGTAAATGTAACCCTTATCCTTTTTTGTCTTACTAACACATGTATGAATACTTTGAAGATGATTAAATATTTTCAACGTGGAAACGAAACAGCTAAACAAATTTACATTCGCATTTTTAATACCAAAAAAGCATTATAAGAAACACATTAAAAGATAGAGAGTAACAAATAACTGTTTGATCCTGTCAACTTAGAGAAAAAAGAACTTAAAGAGATATGAAACATTGTAAATAAAACTACTTTTACGGATTATTTTTATTTACAATGTGTAGTGCGTAAACATCAGATATCGAGATATGAAACTATAATAACAAGCAAATAATAGATATAAATTTATGTAAAATAGTCATGGCAATATCTTTTATTATACACATTACACGGGGTACTTAAACACAAAACTATTATTATAAACATCTGATGACGTCAAAACTATGACCCTTATACCAGAAATTACTCGAACGTGCCAGTAATATTTACCACAGGTCGACAGGACAAATTGACCGAGTGCGACAAAGGGCCCTTACATTTCTTCTATAACTAGGTCAAGGTTACTGCTGTTCCCTTGTTTAAACTAAGTTATAAATCTGACGTAATAACTTGAATATCATAACAGGTGAAAGTCCTTGGATCCTGCCTCGCCTTCATTTTAGAAAGCGGAATAATATACCAACATTGGCGGGGGCACTGCCGTGCCCCCAGATCACCGATATAAGGTATTATTTCTTGTTTTCCTTATTCTGTGATGATATTATATATGCCAATATGGACTTTTTCACCCGTGAGTAAAGTAAAAAGGGAGAGAATAATAAATTGCTTGCTTACTTCATCTATACCAATAAATAAAATTGGAGTGTCTGTTTGTAATGTCAAAATAATAGGCTTTTTTTCATTCTTACACGGTTATTTGCACTATACATATGCCTAAAATACACTTCATATTTTTTTTGTCTCTCTGTCTGTTTGTTCCGGGTAATCTTTAAAACGGCTGGACCGATTTCAAAAATTCTTTCACCAATGGAAAGCTATAATATCAGGGAGTACCCTAGGCTATATTTTATCTCGGTATTCCCACGGGAACGGGGACTACGCAGGAAAGACGACTGAAGCCGAAGCGAAGCGAGGGCGGGTCGCTAGTGTTGAATATAATGATAAATATAGAATATATTACCGAATCGTGTTTATCGCAAAATATTACACACCGCAATGCTAAAAGTAGATACTCAAAGCATGTCAATAAATGATATTTTCGTTTATCCTTCTATTCAGAGGATATTGACAATCAAATGATATTTGTACATATATGTCCGTGTAGCCTTGGATTGCAAATATTGAATATTATACATTCCTTCTATATTATTATTATGTTCAGCTTCAGAAGCCTTAACAAAACATTTCGTTTCAAATTACAAGACATTATTTGATTTCGTGTGGTGACTGAGTAAGAATACAATTCACTACCCCCGTTCTCACCGAAAATAAGGTATAAAACAAAGTATGTAGACTTAAAATAAAAAATAGATGATAAAATGGCTATAACGAACTATTGACTAAACAAATAAGACCTTCAACACACGCGAGACTAGCATTTTCGATTTAGTTCTACTTTGGAAGCTCAACGAAAAGTTTATGTACGTTTATAGTATGTTTACATATTAAATGCTTTGCCCTAAATGACTGACTGTCTGATGAATCAACGTATAGCCGAAACCGCTGATCGTAGAGATCTGATACTTGGCGGGTGTGTTCTTTGTATGACGTAGACATCCGATAAGATATGATATTCCAAAATTCTACCCTTGAGTGGGTGAACAAAGGTGGCAAGCTTCGTATGGGACAACGTGATTCCTTGGTCCAGTCTAGATACTTCAAAATTTGCATAAATATTCTTTAACAGAGTTAAACGTGTTTCGTATTTTAATATAATTCGTCACCCCTTTTTTTTGGGGGTGGGTTGCGGTCGGCGCGCTCCTCGCTCCACTCCAAATAAATGTCAGATATTAATATCTGTACTATTCATACTTCTAAAGCATTTTAGTGTCTGGCACTTGGACACAACGTATTCATACAGCGTCTAAAGTGACACTAATTATAATGTCACAATAAATTCGCGATTAAATACCCTCGCGTTCATACAGAGACACTCGGTGTGCACACTAATGTACCGTATATAGTGTCGTAGTCTAAACTTACCATTACGTGTTAATCGAATCTATAATACGACACTCGGCACGGAAGGCCACTACCTAGATTACTACGCGACTAATGCAGTCATGTTGCTGAAACGTAATAAAATATTACAAGTTGAAAATTTGGCGATGCTAAAAGTGGCGTGTATGTTACGACCCTAAGAGCTTATAAAATATGCAGCGCAAAACACGAATGGTAAAATAACATGAATATAAACTGTATTTTTGCTATGTAATAATAAAAATGCGACTTGAACTGATATTCGCCTACTGCAGTGTTTTTTACGGCACATCGACCTCTTTATATTTATAGCCTCACGCCCTTTCCTTAGACCCGTAGGCAGTGTATAACACACCTACATATTACGTATTTATTTAAGGCTCATGTAATAAGGAACAAGTTAAGTATTGTCTATATTGGCGTACGATTGATTATTTTATAAACTTGAATTATAATTGCAGTTAAAATAATTAGTTTTAGTGCAAAATAATTAGTTCCAATACTTAAGATAAATAGTACAATACATGTTATTATAAAACAGTTTTTATAGATTGTCATCGGGAGTTCCCCGCTCTCGGCTTTACTATAAATACGAGCATTTGTTAGTACAACATTCTAAAACTTGCCGGGTTGAGAGCCATCAGCGCTCACCCATTGCCCGCGTTAAGCTGTCAAAGTCATCTGCGACCAACAGCTATACACACACAAAAAAAAAAGTACGACATTCATTCGGTCGCTAGCAGCCAAACAGTGCGGAGCTCTATACTTCAGTTAGTTTTAAACTAGAATTCAATAAAAGGAGTACTGTTTCAAATTTATTGTTTAAATTCCGTTTATCATGGAAAACAATCAACACTATCAACAGGTGGATGACGTTAGCCATGCTGGCGTCATTGCTTTTAAAAACAACAGGGCGCAATCTTCTCCGTCGTGTATTATTTACCTGTGTGGTGGCGAGTTATAAATATAATGTGTCATTAACCCTTATTTTCCCCATAGGATTCCTAAAAATCACTTATAACTAACAGAATGAAAAGCAGCTCTCTTCTAGTATTATTGTCAATTGGGGAGCCTATATCCAAAAGTGTATGTCCATAGGTTGTAGATTTTATTGTTCACCGGCCCCAATTCCAAACTGCGTGCTTCTACTACGTCAAACCCATCACTATCGGTAATCGCATATTACTTTACAATGAGCTATTTAACAATCATAGTTTTTAATGTTATTTTCACTCCTATATATGGTACGTATTCACTATCGATAGTCGTTTGTCTATAGCCGCGTGCCGGTTCGTTCGGTGTAGTACCACACTCTCGCAGAAAACCGATGTATAAGTAGAAGCAAATTGTTACAAAACTCCGTTCGGCGAGCGAGAGAGCTGGCATCCCAATTTTCTGAGGGTCTTGGATGTGATGGATTATCCTCATAGCACATATTCACTTTTTCCACTTTTTTCACGGCAGCCTAGCAAATGTTCATGAGTAGCAGCATCACTCACCATCAGGTGTGCTGTTTGCTTGTTTGCTACGAACAGCAATAAAAATCCACATTATAAACCCTTGTGTTTGAGAATCAAACATACAATTAAGGGACACAAATTACACCTACTCTTAGAATCTTACACACAATGTCCGTCTTTATATGTTTAGATTACGTTATAATCGTCGTTAATACGTCGTAACAAATTAAAAGAACTTTCTGTGTGGTGACAGAGTAAGAGTACAATACCCATGGAGTATCGTAAAAGACGACTATAGATATACTATGCATATAACATCTGTGGAAGAGAATGAAAACTTGAAAAAAGCTGGTATAGTGGATCAATTCCTCTCTATTATGGAGGCTTGACCCCAGCAGTAGAAAGTATTTGAGCTGAGGTGATGATGAACAAAGTAAAAATAGAATGTATTAACACCTTTTCTTAACGTAGGTGTCGTGAAATGAAGACACATATATTAGGACCTTACATATGAAATTGGTGTCTGAAGGAGGAATATAATGTCAATTTTTTTTTATAAAATATATTAATTAAAGTACACCATTGTTATCTATGCACTTTTGCCATCTCCTAGGCAGTTCATTTATCCCTTTACTAAAATAACCATGGGGGCGAGAATCAATTAACTCTTTGAAAGTGGTTTGGACTGCCGCATCGGAGTAGAATTTTTTTCCTTGTAAGAAGTGTGTTGTGGTGTGTAAGAAATTCCGGTAAAATGATAATCTGTTGGAGGAAGGTCCGGGGAGTACGGTGGATGTCGTAGACATTTCAATTGTAGCTCATCTAACTTAGTGGTTGTTTGTTGTGCAGTGTGTGGTTTTGCGTTGTCGTGAAGCAGCAGTGCCCTAGAGCGATTGATCAATCTCGGTTGTTTAGCAGCTAGTTCTTCCTTCATGGTTTGCAATTGCTGACAATAGATATCTGCCGTAATCGTTTGGCCAGATTTTAGAAAGCTGTAGTGAAAGACACCAGCGCTAGTCCACCAAACACTCACAAGTAACTTTTTCTGAATCAATTTTCGTTTAGGATAGGATTTCGCTGGCTCTCCAGGGTTCAGCCATTGCGACGAGCACTTCCGATTATCGTACAGTATCCATTTTTCATCACAAGTAATGATTCGATTTAAAATCCCTTCATTATTGTATCGGTTGAGCAACGTAACACAGCAGTCGACGCGTGTTTGCAAGTTCGATTCACTCAATTCATGAGGTACCCATCGTTCAAGTTTTTTTACTTTCCCGATTTGCTTCAAGTGGATTAATACATTTTTGTCACTTACCCCGAAGCCTGCAGCTATCTCTGAAGTGCTTTGTGATGGATCCGCTTCCACAATAGCCTTTAATTCTTCATTTTCCACTTCGGTCTCCGACGGTCTACGGAGTTGGTTCTGAAAGTCGAAATTTCCAGAACGAAAACGTTGAAACCAAAAACGTACCATGCTTACTTTTGCGACACCAGCGCCGTACACATCATTCGAGCTGTATCTGCAGCTCTGGTGTCACGGTAGAACTCGTACTCGTAAATATACCAATATTTCATGTTTTCCATTGTGTGGTAATAAGCGATGCCAAAGAAAAAAATAATGGGGAAAAACAAATGAATGACTGTTTTCAAAACTCAATTGTCCCTGCTAAATGAATTTATAAATTTGAATTTGGAATTCTTAACCAAAGAGGAGATATTTCAGATCAAAGTGGTCAGTATGACAAAACGCTAATTTCATATGTAAGGACCTAATAGTTAAGATTAATGCAAAAGAGAAGTAATTGAGAACTCATGACGTGGAAAATAGAAAAAAATGAATTAATTTTTATGTACGTTTCAAAACTTTTTATGGTAATATCAGCATTATCACTGCCCATATATGTACATTAAATTGCTCCAGCCTCCTCCACAATAGGAGGAAAACTGACCTACTATACCACGCTAGTTACACAGGTTGCTAAAGGGTTTTAATTCAAGTTTTCCTTCTCTTGCATAGATTTTATAAGCATATTTAATCCCTAACTCGTCTTTTACGACACCTACAAGCGACCTTGCGCCAGGCATTCACTGAACTACACACCTGCCCTTTCTCGCGCTCCGTTACCCGCTGGTAGAATTTGGCGATTATCTGCGCCTCCAGATTCTACGGCAGCATTCCGGCCAAAGCAAATGTCTTAAATGCTCCCGATATCAGCAATGCCCGTCAAGAAGCAGGCCTATACATCTCATATAGACCTGAATATTGCGCCCATGTACATAGTCTGCCACCAGCTGCTTCAGGTATAGTGGCACCTCGTCATAGCGGAGCGCCTCCCAGATGCACCTGAATAGCAGACTATTAAACGCGTTGGCAATGTGCAAAGACACCGCTAACAGTACCTCTCCGCTAATGACAGCCTGCGGAAGGTTCGAAAAAGCTTAAGTTTGTGTTTACATTTTATTGTTATTATCTCATGTTAGGTGAATAAAGTCACGGTTTCGAATGTTTGCCGCGCATTAGATAACTTTGTGACATCATCATAATAAAAAAGCTACATTTTATATGGCTATTACACCCTACACTTTTTCATCCTTATGTATGAATTAACTCCACATTGTCAAAAAAAAATAGTCTACATCTCAAGCCAATGAGACGGTTGTCATAAGGTTTTGCTGTTTTCATGCAACTTAATGCCAAAGGCATACTCTACCATTCTCTTTCTTTGCTAGCAATGGTGCTATTTGCCTTGATTTGTTTTTAAGACATTTACGGTAATGAAAGGGGATATCTTCTTATTCCTTCATCATCATCATCATAACATCTAAATACACTGCTAGGCTGGAGCGTCCTCCACAATGGGATGGACAATACCATATCTATACATATGGTATAGCCCCGTTACGCTACGTTGATTAGATGGAATAGTATTAGTAGATTTTTTTTTTCAGCGTAGCTTACATAGGCGTTATCTGCATATTATAATCCTTTATTCGTCTTTTAAGACACCCATAGGCAAAAAAGAAAGTGGTTATACTGATAGTATAACCACACGCAAACTAACAACCGCAACAAAATGTCAAAAATACTTCGTTTTATATCTATATTGAACGAATGTTTATTCTCATAATTGTAATAATAATAATATATACAACTAGCAACCCGCCCTCGTTTCGCTTCGGTTTCAGTCGCTTAAACCCGCGTAGTTCCCGTTCCTGTGGGAGTACCGGGATAAAATATAGCCTATGTTACTCCCTGATATTATAGCTTTCAATTGGTGAAAGAATTTTTGAAATCGGTTCGGTGGTTTAAGCGTGAAAGCGTTACAAACAAACAAACATCCTTACTTTCGCATTTATAATATTAGTATGGATTTTGAGATTGAAATATTTTATAGCGCAAAGTAGTTTAAAGGATATTCTATCATAAAATTGGTAATAATATGTTGCCAATAAAATAAAACCAAGTAAGTTAATTTCAAATGTTGTTTCCTGAAAGATAAAGATATAATTGTTCTAATTTTTTTCTATTTCCTTTTTTTATTATTATCCAGCAAATTCCCGTGGTTTAATCTAAAATATAGCATTGTTACTCGCTAATAATTTAAACTACGTTGGTGAAAGAATTTTTAAAATAGGTTTAGTGTTTGAGGCGCGAAAGTATAACAAAGTAACAAACTTGCCCATTTATAATATTAGTTAGGCCATGGTAAGTGGTAAATACCGCTCATACCTTTAGCAATATTAGCGTCTAACCAAAATGTTTTCTTGTAAATAATACCTGATCTTATGCATGATAATTTATGCCTTAAAATCCGTAGCACGTACTCTGCTATATAAATATATATTTTCTTAATTTCATCGCCCTTTTGGGCAGGCCGATCATATTGCCTTGTCTTACGTAGCTTACACATAATTTTCTCCATATATTATTTAACACTTCTTCATACTGAGTAACTTATTAAAAGTCATCATCCGTCAGAAAGTCAAGTCATTACCATTAATTGGGCGCTGAAAACCAAATTAAATTATTTCGCTGAGAATTTCCGCAGAGTATGAAAATACACGTAAACGATTCTTATATCGCATTCACCAGACTTAAGCACCTTACATACACTACATATTACATAAAATATCATCGTCTGCTGTATAAAAAAGGTCCCAGGTGCTGCCCTAAAACATTTTTTATGCTAAGAACAATAGCAGTCATTTTAGAAGTTAAATTAAATTAAAAAATATATTATCGATTAGAATATACCATAAATCATTTAAACTGTAACGAAAAATGAATACTTAATTAAATATAGCGCAGCGTATGTTGCTTCCAGTCAACATGGTCGCACGCAACACACAGGTAAAAACATTTTAAAGATTGAAAGATGAAATGAAGAAAGATCATTGTTATTTTTTCAAGTTTTTGAACAACTTGCTGTTTCACATTTAGAGGTATTCGATTTGCCAGTCATCTTAACTTTTACAGTGACTTTTGATGTGTTTGTGATTCTTGCGGTATTCGTTTGAACCACGAAGTCTTGTTTTTAGTATATACATTTATTGCTAATTTGATAAATAGGTTCTCTATCGCATTTATTCGAATCAAAGCATCAATAAAATTCATACAATATAATAGAAATATCGAATATGGTATCATTCAAAACCAACTAAAATCGTTAATTCTTAAGATTGCCGGCTTAAACATACAAAAACCATCCGCATGGTGATGAACTAAACACAGTGTATCACAACGCTTTCCTTCCTCGCGGTTATCGTGAGAGGCAACCAAAAAACCAAATCATCTAACATCACTGCGAAAACAAAAACACTTCTAAATTAAAACATATACTTACTTGTCTGACCAGCCTAATACAATAAGTCAAATACTCAAAAACAAAATTTTAGAATATTTCACACTTACTTTAAGATACTTTATTCATACTTAATAGTATAAATGCCGCTCAGATGTTGGCGGTCTACGCAAATATCCAAGGTTCCGCCGGATGCGCACCTTGCGAGCGACAGTTCCCTAAAAGGATTTAAGAGACTGAATGCGAAATCGGTTATTGTGGAGTGGTTTATTATATTGGAAGTACTAACTGAAGTATTTATTGAAACTTATTTTCATATTACCTTTCTTTTTAACATTCATTCAAGTGAAAGAAAGTTAAAAATGTGATATACGTGTATATCATCATCGTCATCATCACCACTACTGGGCTCAAACCTCCTCCATATTGGGCGAGAAATTAGACCTACTATGCCACACTGATCAGGCGAGTTGGTATAAGGCGGATTTTATTTCGAGTTTTTTCTCTTGTATAGTTGTTATATGCTCAGATATCCCTTAGTCATCGTTTACGACACCCACGGCCAACGTAGGAGAGAACGTACATATATTCCCCAAGGAAAGGTTTTGTATAAGTTGCTGATAACAATTTGGTTAAATATTAGTTCAATATAAATCTCTGCAAAGTATCGGTGACTAAAGTTGACAACATTGAAAAATATTTAATGAAAAATGTTTAAATATATATTACCATGAAATTTAGATAACGGTGCGATTTTAAAACAAATTGTGAATGTTGTTTTATTTATACAGTAATTATAATTTGTTTTCATTAACGTTTTTCTCGACGAAACAAGTTAAAAGTAAGTTAAAACTCGTAACAATTAATTAGCCAGCTCTTGTTAAAGAACTTTTGACCCGTGTAATTCATTCATGCGAAATGGTTAACAGGCACAGCTCATTATTATTATTTTTTTTATAAAACATTTGTCCGAAATTGTATTCTTATATAACATGGGTCATGTTTGATTAGTCCTTTTCCATGGAAGTCGTGAAAGCCGTGTGATCGTTCACTAGGAAAATGGGCACTAGCACTTTCCCGAGAAATTTATCACATTAAATCCAATTACCAACCTGCTTGTCAAGCGTCGGGAATATAGCATTATTTTAACCTAGATTAAAGGCCTTTCACAACATTCTACTAGCCGATGTGTGTATTTAAACAGATGTTCATACTCAGTAGTTTTTAAGGAGTTAAGGGGGTAGTCAGGAGCGTGAAAACATGCCATTTTTCAATTTTTTTTTATCAGTAATTAATTTTATTTAACAAAAGTAAAAACATAGTATCATTCTATCATGTTTCAACATGACTTCTCTAAAATTTCAAGAAAAATATTAATTATTTTAAAAGTTATGACGGTCTATGTTGAACAGGTTTTAATAATGGTTCCTTGCGGTGACCATCACAACTCCTTGGAGATTCATCTGAAATCAATGAAACAAAAAAAATACTTTTATAAATAGATAATCTTGTGCCTGATCAAAGCTTTTATTTTTCTTTTCAAAATTAACAAAATGGCGGCCTCAGGAATTTTTTTCTGATTTCCGGGGAAAAACTAACAGTTAATTGTTTATAAAAAAATCGAAGTTTAAAAAAAAAACAAAAATCCTTCGATCAAGCTTAGCTTTTTATGTTTTCTAAAAGCTGTGTAAATTTCATTAAAATCTATTGAGCGGTTCTTGAGTTACAGTGGTCACCAGTTCAAAAACATAGTTTTGAGAAAAACGCGTTTAAAGTTTTACAGTCGATTTATGTAGAGTAATAAGAATAATTTCATTACTTACACTGAGTCATCTATTTCTGGACCATATAAGTTATAGCAGTTCTTCAGCCGTTGTAGAAGTTTCTAATACACCAATTTGTTGTTGTCTACGTAGAATCCTACCTTCTCGAGTGTTATCGTTAGCGTGCCGATCAGCCGTTTCTATACGTGCAGTATCTATTTTTTTCTTTTATTCTTCGCTGAATATCTCAAAAAATATTTGTCGGATTCACTTCAAATTTTCAGAGAATATTTTTAAGATACTATACTTTAATAAAATGTAAAAACAAAAAAATCGATTTTTTTGAAAATTCTGACTACCCCTAACCCCTTAAGACAAATAATCTCAGCATAATTAGGCTCTAGAGGATCATGATTTGATATTTTTAGTACTTCAAACCATATAAAAACGTCGTTATTCCATAGAAATTTTAATATACCCTCAGCTGCGTTGATTATATTACATTATATCAAACTACGAACTTAATGGAATGTATGAATGTATTATAAATGTATTTTTGTAAATTAAAAAAATAGCAGTCACGAAGACTACCGATAGAAGTGAAAACTGTGAGCAAATAGTTCAGAAGTTTTCAATTCAAAAATACATTAAAATAACAAACACACCAATGAATTTTGAACCTGTATCATCACATGTAAGTGCCACAAATTTCAAAATTTATTAAAAAAAACAAACAAAAACACTATTTCAACAATGCACAGTATATACACATTGTACTTTTACTAAATCCATTCAATTTCACTTACATAATAAACACAGTACTATACGTCAGCTGCTATAAGCATGTTGGTGACGAGAACCCATAAGATTTGCCTCTACAAAAAAGTGCCCAACGTGGCTAAAGAAGTTTTAACTTAAAAATACTCTCTGTATATCTATATTCATATGAAAAACTAACTCTTCTCTAGTATCTAATGCAGTTTGTTACAAAGACAAAAAACATTACTTGTCATTCTTTTATAAAGAAAACGTTACCCTTTGTAGCAACATAATATAAGGCCCTCACTTAACTTACCAAAATATATCAAGTACAAGAAAGAATATTCCCTTTATGTTCCGTACAAACATGTAGGTACATTGCCCAAGTAGAAAGAAATTTCGCAAAGTACAGTCTGAACAATTTCTGTCGTGATGTTTTAGTACGTGTGCTCATATTTCTTTGACATTTCACTGATTAAATCCTTTTTATAAACATTTTTGCTAACAAAAATAAAAACCTTCGAGTAGAAGTTAAAATATTTTTAATTATGTACATACAAGTTAAATGTTTTTAATTACTTTTGACTCATGACAGAAACGGGATAATGCTTTTAATATTTTCTAACGTTTTTCATATTTCAAAATGCTTTATGTTTCGTTAATTTATAATTTTAACACTTTCAAACTTAATAATAGAAGCTAAATATATGTATAGATAATTATATATAGTTTCCAACTAGAGCATTATACAGCGTTACAAATCCGGAACATGGAAATCCGTAGAAGGACGGGTGTAACCGACATAGCCCGCAGAATTAGCACGTTGAAATGGCAATGGGCAGACCACATCGCTCGTTGAACCGACAACCGTTGGGGAAGAAATGTTCTTGAGTGGCGACCACGAATCGAACGACGCAGCGTAGGACGACCCCCCACTAGGTATACTGACGATATTCTCAAAGTCGCAGGGAACCGTTGAATGCAAGTGGCGCAGAACCGTTCCGAGTGGCATTCTCGTGGGGAGGCCTATGTCCAGCAGTGGACGTCTCTAGGCTGATGGATGGATGGATAGACAGCGTTACAGCTAAGACGTAGCCTGTAGGGCGCCGTGCGGCCCTGTAACCCATCGTGTTCTATCACCATCGCCATTGGGTGGACCACTGATACCCACTCCTTGACATCCGTGGCCGTCCCAGCGGGTTACCCTTTCGAGTACCTACCGTCCCCGTTAACGCCTCGCCATTGTCCTGCCATTTCGGCAAACATTAATTATAACGAAGCTTCTTATTATTTCTTCAATCGACAAAATAGTTTCATTTTTAAAATTGTCCAAGACAAGCATATTTAGTAATAATCCGCTTTTAGTTGCTAGATAACTGAAAAATATTATATTCTATGTTTTTTGAACACCTTCTCATCATCATCATCATCGCAGCCCACATACGTCCCACTGTTGCGCTCGGGCCTCCTCCACAATAGGAGGGAATTTAACCTACTATACCGTGCTGGTCAGACATGTTGGTATAGGATTTCATTTCGAGTTTGCCTTCTCTTGCACAGATCTTATGTGCATATTTTAGTATATATGTATATTATATTATAATATGCACATAAGATCTATATCCCTTAGTCGTCTTTTACGATATCTACGGGTAAGATAGGGATTAGGGAGTGGTGAATAGTATTCTTAATCGGTCACCACACGGAAACTTCCACCAGAATATTTTTAACAGATTTTTGTGAGTGATTGATAAAAATACTTTATCTTTTTGTCAGCACATACGCCGTTCATTCCGCCCGAAATGGTCGCCCTTTGACGGCTGTTACGGAAGAAAACGTGCTAGCAGTGAAAAATTTAATCCAAAACTATAGCCGAGTTATGTATCAGGAGATTCAGCACATCCTATAGATTAAATCAGGAAGCGTTCATGAGATTCTACTCGTATACGTCCTTGCCATCCATGGCTACCCTTTCGAGTACCTTCATATACATACATCGTACTAAAATATGTTGTACTTCAACATGATGGATACAATATGTTGTACTTCAACATGATGGATACAATATTTTACCTATCATTAATGACACCCTCCAAATAGCTGTTACTTTTGTATTTACATTAGTCATAACTCAAACGAATACATCTATACATAGGTATATTTAGTTGCAGTCTAAGAAACGCCTTAACAATGGCATACCGTTCATTCTATTTCCGTATTTGCTGGTTGGAAGCAAGTTTTATTATTCCATATCCTGCCAATAACATTCAATTGCTACCATTACTTCATATGTGAGTATACGTATGTAGTTATTTCCTTAATAAAAAGAAGACAGATCTAATATTATACATTTCTAAGCACACACTTTATTTGCATTGCTATCCCCGCGTGTCCAAACGCTTTTTAAATCTGTTTAGACAGGTAGTATTTATATCGTTACCACATTATGTTGATTTAGTAAGAATATAACTATTCGTCCACATCCTGATAAAATTATAATGAGGAAAATTCACTAACCCTTCTCTTGCTTGTGGGTGTCTTAATAGACGACTCGGGAATTAAATATGCATATAACATCTATGCAAGAGAAGGAATACTCAAAATAAAACCCTATATCAACACGTCTAGAGAGGCTGGCCACGCGACGGCGACCGACCTCCCGGGACAAGGACGTCGAGAGGAGGGTACCCGAAAGGGTATTCCGTCGGGCCGACCACTGACGACAAGAAACTCTGCACTGGTGGTCGGCCCAACGACGAAGGCGACGTGGGTACGGGTGGGTTATGGTCCCGCGCGCTATTCTGTCGTCGCCCCTTACGGAATGCACCGCGTGTGCGCTTACCATAGCCCACCCATAAGAAAAAACAATCAACACGTCTAATTAGCGTGGTATAGTACGTCAATTTCCCACTTATTACGGAAAAGCTGAAATGATAATGATGATGAGACTACATTGGAAGTACCAGTTTTCAAATAAAAAAATAATCATCAAAAACGATATATGGGTGATTCTCAGATAGCTGTGATTTTTCGTGTCTAGTACTATAATTATTATTCAACATGATTTTTTCGATCAAAAAACTATAAATATAATAAATTTAATAGTATTTTACCTCTGACATTGTATATTGAAGCATAGGTATTCATGGACTATGAATAACTTACAGAAATATACCCAAAATGTCAGTACCGTGGCATGTCTGATTTTCGTTTTTCAAACTAAATGTATAAATTTCTATAAAACCTCATCTTATAATCTAAAGTTGAGCTTTTTTAACTAAAATCTATTGTATATTTCATCAAATTATACTGCAATCATACCCCAATATTGATTGGTAGAAAGGAATAATAGTTATTGATTTATGTCCTGGAATTTTATTCAATTTTTAAATTCAAAATATTTGCCGCCTAATCTTTTATTAAGTTTCGTTCGCTCGCTCTGGTGGCATTTTAAAGAAGCACTATTTGTGTACTATTCACAGCTGTGTATTTATTTTTTAGTCCCAATGTTATGACAGAAATAATTTGTTTTATTTTTAAAAAGGTAAGTCATAAAATTACATGTCAGTACCATGGTATTGAAGTTTACGCATATTAATACAATGTTTGGGTTAATTATACTAAATATTTATTTAATTTCTCGTGTGAAATCGAAATTATTTGGAAAATTATTTTAGTTATGTGTAAGTAATTAGTTTAGGTTAATTAAACATTTAAATGTCAGTACCGTGGATGTCAGTACCATGGTAAAAATAATAAATTAGATATAAATTCATATTTTCTTAATATTTTAATTTATTATCATTTAAAAATGTTCTAGTATTATGAAAAATGGCCCCAGTACTCCGGACAAGATTGAAAAATACACCCGGGCTTCAAAATTTAGGTCAAAATAAGCTGGCTACAAATAAGAAAGGTGCATTAAAACAGAATAAAAAAATTACTAAAACTCAACAGAATGAAAAATATCTCTGAATAATTATTAAAGTCTTATAATTTATCATTTGTTTTATTAGTTTAAGATTTTTGACAGGTTTAGGCAAGTACTTTGAATATTTCATTTAGATGTCAGTACCGTGGCGTTAGAATTTCGAATTTTCGTTCTAATTTCTTGCCCGTTAAAGTTGTAGTAGAACTACGTTAGAGGCTTAATTCTGAGCATAATCAGAGACCCTTAGTACCCAGAAAAACAATTTTAAAGCATTTTTAAATTTTAAAAATTTTGAATTGTAAAAATCACAGTTATCTAAGAATCACCCATATAGGTAATTAACGGAATGATCGCGTAATACTCATAAAAAATATATTGCCGAATTGAGAACTTCCTCCTTTTTTGAAGTAGGTTAATGAGATGTGTGCGAACGATTGCTATTACGCGCCTTGTGAAATAAATCCTACAAGCATTTATTTCACGCCGAGAACAGTCTAACCATCAATTAGTCTCTCGAGTTTCTGTTAAACGTGGGCCTTCTCAAGAGAGAAGGAAGTGAGTGAACAGGTGGTCAATTTGGCAATCGCAATAGGATGTATTACTTTCATGGCAAATACTGCTGCACATACTTTCTGGTGATTCCTTTGTCAATTTTCATTACTGCCAGGGAAAAGCAAGAGATGATGGGATTTTAAGAAGTGAACGGTAATTAATATCAGAAGTTCGGTATAACCGCTCCAGCTGCCTGGCGTTGCGTTATCACATTTTTTTTCGCTCGAAGATCAAATAAGATAATTTAATATAACCTAATACAGGGCTAGTGTGCCATTCTATTTTTCTTAGCGCTCTCACGGTCTTACATAAGCAGTCATAGTTATTATATAAACCAAACACCATCTGCCTTCCAGTAAACCACTTCTACCATGAATATTACCAATCCGTGCCTTTCCTGGTAACAGTACCTATGGTAGCCAAATGCTCTTATAATACAAATGAAATATCACATAGTTTATAAGTTTGTTAGTAAACGTGTTAATTTTTAGGGTTCCGTACCCAAAGGGTAAAAACGGGACCCTATTACTAAGACTTCGCTGTCTGTCCGTCCGTCTGTGTCACCAGGCTGTATCTCAAAAACCGCGATAGCTAGACAGTTGAAATTTTTACAACTTACGTATTTCTGTTGCCGCTATAATAACAAATACTAAAAACAAAGTAAAATAAATATTTAAAGGAGGACCCCCCTTTAAATACCACACCACACAACAAACGCGATTTTTTTGCCGAGAAACTAAAAAAAGGTTACAATATGAAATTTGTGTACCTATACTCGTTCCAACCATTTATTTTACTTTTGACACATGCTTTAGGACGTAACTGTTTCATTATACGCAATTATTAACTTTGAAACGAGTGAACAGAGAAATATATAAACTGCTCAATAATATTTATATATCTTAATTATTACCCACTAAATACATTAATATGCCGTAAATAGCTCTATTCATAAAATTTAAGTGATAATTCATTTCCGTTATAAAAAAAGTTACATTCTATCGCATCTAGTGACAGGATCAAAAGTATTCGGTGCAAACTAATGAATCGCAAATAATCGATTACACTTATTTGCAGTTAAGTCAGCTGACAACTGTGTTTTGAATTGTTGTAATAGACAACACGTTAAAATTGTATCAGGGAGATATAAAAATCTTCTCATCATACCTATAACATGAAATAAAACAACCAAAATATTTTAATATTATTTTATTATAACGAATCGTCGGATTCTTCATACGAACTCGAATCGTCGCTTGAATCATCTGCAGTGTTTATTATTAACTCTTGTGTAGGTATGTTGTCAAATTCAATTTCCCGATCCCAATCAGAGAATATTATATTTTTTGTCTTGTTGACGACACTCGCCCAGTTTTCAGGCGTCACACTAGCACATGCGTTTTTTAAAAATTCAAGCATTTTATTTGCTGTGAAAGGAGGAGTTGTATTGTTTCTTGCGGCGTGTCCTTTGACTTTTGCCCAGATCATTTCAATTGGATTATATTGACAGTGGTACGGAGGAATTCTGATTACAACATGCCCATATTCTGCTGCCATTTCGTCGTTGACATATCGTTTTGGCTGCTTTTTACTTTTTAATATTTTAAGTAATTCTACTTTTAGTAGGGATTCGTCCACATCTTCCCCATTATCACGAAGCCAGTTTATAATCTCGTGTTTTTTGTTGGCCTGTGTTGGCATTTTATTAATTTGGCGAGAGTGATAGGGTGCATTATCAATAAATATTGTTGATGGCATGAAAGCATTTCTCTGAACCACTTTTCATACACGTCCGCATTCATCTCCTCATGATAGTCTCCTGTTTTTTTTTATTTGAACGCTAACAGAGCGTCTGGTACAAATCCCTTTGTAGTTCCCGCATGGCAAATGATGAGGCGTTCACCTTTCCCCATTGGCACTGCAGAAGTAGAAGCAGCAGTATCGTCAGTCCAACCTTTTGGTATGGAATGATTGGCATTGAGCCAAGTTTCATCTGTGAAAACGACATTCGACCAGTCTTCTATTTTCTTCGCTTGTCTTAAAAATTCACAGCGAGACAAGGCTATATCACGACGTTCCATTAAAATTTTTCTTTTGTCGGATTTCTTATACAAGAACCCGATTTGGTACAGCACCTTTGACAAAGAAGATTTTTGACCACGAAACAAGCCACAATTTCGTATAGACGCTACTAATTTTTTCAAAGTAGGAATCTCTTTGCTTGTGTAATAATTGTATATATGACGACGAATAGCATCAGTATCAAAACTGTCAATTGCTGTCACTTTACGGGGCTGACGTTTTTTCTTAGGCGTAGATAGCTTGTTCTGTTCAATACCACTACTACCATAGGCTTCTTTAGTGATTTTCGCCACCGTTGGAGCACTAATACCTAATGCTGCTGCAACACGGTCTCTAACTTGGATTACTGGTATAAGGAATCCGCCATTGCGGCTTTCCTTTTCAAAAAATTCACGAAGCCGCAGCACTAACTCTCTGGATTGTCCTTTAAGCACCATACTTTTCGGCATTTTGCAAGTAAAATCTTACTGGGAGGAACGATACGCTCAACTCAATCAAAGTAAGAACAATGAAATCAATACGGTGGAATATAAATACTCAACACAGCGTATGAAAAATATGAAAGAGCACTCAGCGAACAGAAATGTGACTAGCACGGGAGTCTTGTTGCGAGTGACAGACAACACAACAAAATGGCGTCGCCGGCGCGCCGTTCAGTGTTGCCAATTCGGCTTAAAAAAAAAGGGGTAGGCTGGATGAGAAAATTAGTGATTTACTACCGCAGACGAGGGCGCCATTGTCTCTAAGTAAAGTTTGGAGCAGCGGACCCCGCTTAATGGAAAAATGCTTCATAAAGTAGTTATTTTTTATTTTGCAAAGTACAAAGTAAAATATTTTGGGAGGACTGAATTAGTGGGTATGCAAAAATTAATGTGCCCAAATAACAAATATATTGTTAGGTTTAATATCCTTTTAGTAATATTAAACCTTATTGCAAAATCATAGTTTTTCTTTTAATTGATTCTGCTTTAAAAAAAAAGAGAACAAAATAAAGAAGATTCATTCGATTGACTTATGATAAAAATGTATGTATTTTATTATTGAGTAAAATAAAATTTATTTTAATGGTTTCCACTGCTTCTTACTTAACAAATGTTATGGGCCCAGAAGAATAGAGTACGAATAAGAGTATTAATTAGAAGATTCAACATTCGAGGTATCTATAGGTCTATTATTATCGAGATGAATTCTTTAACTCGTATTGAACCCTTAAATAAGGATAACTATGAGAGTTGGAAGCTTCAAGCGGAAGCTATTCTAGTAAAAAGTGATCTTTGGAAATTAGTTAACGGTATGGTAGAAAAACCTACTGAATCTGCGGCAATTGCAAAATGGCAACAGGAAGATGCTAAAGCAAAGGCAGATCTAATACTTTCAATAAGCCCATCAGAATTGCGTCATGTAAGAAAGTGCACAACTTCCAGAGAGGTATGGCTTAAACTCGAATCAATATATGCATCGCGTGGACCTACTAAAAAGGCTACATTATTAAAAAGACTACTTATACATAAAATGAGTGAAACTGGAGATATTCACGAAGAGATGAGTATTTTTTTTGATGCAGTCGATAAACTAGAGAGCATGGATGTGGTAATACATGAGGATTTACTATCGATTATGCTTTTATACGCCTTACCCGCAAGTTTTTCTGATTTTCGTTGTGCTATTGAAAGTCGAGATAATCTTCCTAAACCAGAGATATTAAAAGTAAAGATCTTAGAACAGTATGAGTCTAGGAAAGTAAATAATGATGTACATGGAGTTGATGCAATGTACGTTTACAAAAATAAAAAGCTCCAAAGGGAAACTACAAGTAGAAAGAATGGAAACGTATGGCAAAGAAGAAAGGCAATTTTAGTGTGTTATCGTTGTAACCGTCCAGGTCATAAGGCTCCTGATTGCCAAGAATCTGATTTACAAAAGTCAAACTACACCTATGATAATGTAGATAAGGGACTAATGTCTTTAACTCTTTCAGATTTTTCAAAATGTTATAATGTTAATACATTTAATCAACAGTGGGTGCTTGACTCAGGGTGTACATCTCACTTATGCAATGACGTAAGTAAATTCGGAAATACTTTTACCAAAATAAATGGTGATCTAAAATTAGCTACTAATATGAGCACTGAGGTCGAAGGTAAGGGGTTAGTTAGACTATCGGCATTAAATGAGCAATCAACCCACATGATTGAGTTTAAGGAAACACTCTATGTACCAAATTTAAGAACTAATTTAATTTCGGTAGCTAGAATTTGCGATAATGGTTACGATGTTATTTTCTCACGTGATTCTGCAAAAATAGTTGACAAAAGAGGTAATGTCTTATTAAAAGCTCCACGAAGAGGTAATCTATACTACATAGAAGAATATGAATCTGCAAATGCTATGACAGATTATAGAGCAGACTTGCAGCGTTGGCATGAACGCTTAGGTCATCTTAATCGTGTTGATATGATTAAAATATTAAATAAAGTAGGTGAGAAAGTAAACAAAGATGACTTTCAAATACTACGTGATTGTGATGTGTGTATGAAAGGAAAGATGTGTGCTTTACCTTTTTCAAAGTCTGAAGGACCCAGCGAGGACAAATTACATATAGTGTATTCTGATATTGTAGGACCGATGAAGTGTGAATCTATGACAGGTGCTAAATATTTTATTACTTTTATCGACGATTGTTCACGTTGGTGTGAAGTGTATTTTCTTAAAACGAAAAATAAGGCTTTAGAGGCTTTTAAAATGTTTAAGAATCATGCAGAAACTTTTACTGGGCGAAAGATAAAATATTTACAAACAGATAATGGTGGTGAGTATTGTAGTAAAGAGTTTAATGAGTATTTACATCGTGAGGGTATATCAAGAAGATTGATTGTACCTCGTACTCCCCAGCAAAATGGAGTAGCTGAGAGGATGAATCGTACATTAATTGAGATGGCTAGGTGTATGCTTCTAGGATGTGAGTTATCCAGTGGATTTTGGGCTGAAGCTATAGATACTGCTTGTTATATTAGAAATCGTTGCCCGACATCTTCTTTAGGTGATAACATTCCCTATGTAAAATGGGTTGGAAAACCATTAAAAATTCATTATTTACGTAAGTTTGGAGCGAAAGTTCATATTTTAGATAAAAACCCTCAACAAGATAAATTTGCTGCTCGAGCAATTGAAGGTGTATTTGTAGGCTATCCAAAAACAAATAAAGGATTCAGGGTATGGGTACCAGAGAACAGAAAATTTGTAATATCAAGAGACATTAAATTTTATGAAGAGAAAACATTAGGGCAACTTTTGCCAGTATCTAACATAGAAGATCAAAATACAAAAGATGATATTGAAAAGAAGTTTATTAATATAATATTAGATAATGAAGGTACAGAAAATATTCAGCATATCGAAACCAATAATGAGCCTGAAAAAGGAACCGATGAGATTATTATTTCAAACCAACAGTTAAGAAATGAAATAGTAGAAGAAGATATAAGAAGTGAAATTGAGACATCAATTGTGCGCGATATTACAACCAAAAGAGCTCCAGGTAGACCGAAAATACTACGTACTGGTCAAGTAGGACGACGCAAAAAGGAATACAGAGTGGTTGAACTTGATGAAAGATTAATTGATAATGATACTATGAATACTGATTTACAATTTGAAACCCTTCAAGACAATGCAAAATTAAAAGATTCCAGCGATGAATCTTTTACAGACTGTGTAGATTTTATAGGCACAGCTGAAATATCTTTAGAAGATGCTTTAAAAGGCGAAGCGTGTACCAAATGGAAAGAAGCTATTTTGTCTGAAATAAGAAGCCTAGTAAAGCATGATACGTGGGATGTTGTCAAACGACCTCCAAATAAAAATATAGTTGGTTCGCGATACGTATTAACTACAAAAGTAAACATTGACAAAACAATAAAACATAAGGCGAGACTTGTTGCTCAGGGTTACAGTCAGCGATTTGGAGTTGATTACCACAAAACTTATGCACCTGTAGTGAAGCTAGATACCGTTAGATTGTTAATGGCTCTCTCTGTAGAATTAAATCTTGAAATTCATCAGTTAGACATTAATACAGCCTATTTAAATGGTTTTCTTGATGAGGAGATTTATATGAAAACTCCTAAACTATTAAAGGAATGTCTACTTGATTTGGTGAATAATGAGAAAGAAGATGCAAGTGTGGTTGAACGTGCTAACATAATGTTGAACAATCTGAATTCGGGTTGTGATGTTTGTTTATTGAAAAAGTCATTATATGGGTTAAAACAAGCAGGTAGGCAGTGGAATCAAAGACTGGATAAAAAACTAAAAGACATGGGTTTATATCAGAGTCTTAATGAACCCTGTTTTTATATGAGAAAACATGAGGATGAACATTTATTTGTATTAGTATTCGTAGATGATATTTTAGTTGCATCCCAAAAAGAAGATCGTATTTCCCGTTTCAAAAATGAATTAAAGAATGAGTTTGAATTCAAAGATTATGGTCAAGCTAAATATTTTTTAGGTATTGACATTAATAGACGTGACAATGCCATTAGTTTGTCTCAACAAAATTATATTTCAGAACTAATAATATTTTCCAAATTCAAAAATGTGAACAAAAAAGCCACATCTGTTATTTGCCGCCTCAGACTTGGTCATACTTGCTCTAATTTTCACTTATCCAAGCTTCGTATTAAGGACAGTTCACTCTGTGAGTGTGGTCTGGATGAAGACACGAATAATCACATTTTCTTTGAGTGCCCCAAAAGATCATACTTTCTATACGATATTCTTCCTGTTGACTCCATTCCTCGTCCTTCTAACTTTAATTGTCTTCTCACTTATGTTAATTCTTCATTTGTATACATTTTAGCAAATTACATTAACACAAATAACATTAAATTATAGTTAGATTAATTAGCATCACCACAGACTAAAGGATACTTAATTAACATCTTCTGTTTTTAACCGTTTTTTTTTTTTTTCTTGTTTTATTTTATTTTTTTACTGTACATAGCTGCATTAGATTGTCATCCACGTGATTGTAGTCAAATGTTATAATTTTTTAAAAAATAATCCCTCTCATATATCAGTTTTTTAGAATAATTCAACTAATCAACATATTGAAAATTCGAAAGCCAACAACTAAATTTATCTTGTAAATTTCTTAGACATCAGTGTCCTAATTCCTATAACTGTCAATCTAAATTGAGTAATTGGCGAAATTCTGTAAACGCCATAATATAAAAAAAAAAGAAAAAAAAACTAATAATAAAATATGGATTATGCGATTCCAAAGTTTGTAGTACGCCAATGGAGATAGGTAGTTGTAAACCAATACGTGAGGAACTCACAAATGTATGTGAACAACAGAGCAGTGAGAGAGAAAAATATCCTTATAGAGAGCTAATTGGTTCTCTCATGTATTTAAGCACCGCAACAAGGCCTGATATTACAAATTCTGTCACAAAATTAGCGCAATTTTCTAATAAACCAGAAAGGAAACATTGGTTGAGTGCTAAGCGCATTCTAAGATATTTGAAAGGAACCATGGACTATGACCTTACTTACAAGAAGACTGGTAAGTCTATTGAAGGTTACTGTGATGCGGACTGGGGAAATTGTCCCATAGATCGACGTTCATTCTCTGGATATGCTTACATTTTAGCAGATGCATGTATATCGTGGTCTTCGCGCAAACAAAGAACTGTAGCCACGTCAAGTTGTGAAGCAGAATATATCAGCTTAGCGGAAGCCATGAAAGAGACGCTTTATCTGCACAGTCTATTAATAGAGATAGGATTGGAAAGGTATGCATCTATTTCTCTAAATGCCGATAGTAGATCTGCTATATTTCTTGCTCAAGATCCAGTGTTTCATGCTAGGAGCAAACATATAGATATTAAATATCATTTTGTTCAACAAGTTCTAAGGGAGAACAAAAGCATAAGCTTGGGACATATACCTACACAGGATATGTTAGCAGATGTGTTAACTAAACCATTAGGTAAAATTAAACACTATAGATGTGTAAATGGTTTAGGAGTGAAACCTATTCATTAGATAGTATTAGTTAGTTAAAATGTGTAACAACTGTTATATTTATATAACTTTGATTTTGAAGGGGCGTGTTAGGTTTAATATCCTTTTAGTAATATTAAACGTTATTGCAAAATCATAGTTTTTCTTTTAATTGATTCTGCTTTAAAAAAAAAGAGAACAAAATAAAGAAGATTCATTCGATTGACTTATGATAAAAATGTATGTATTTTATTATTGAGTAAAATAAAATTTATTTTAATGGTTTCCACTGCTTCTTACTTAACATATATTTACAGAAGTGAAGTTTTTAAATAATATGAAATATGTATTTAAGCAAAAATAAAATATCCGTGTTAAATCGATTAAAAGTTCTTCCTGACTAAAATCGATTATTACAAAACATAGTATCCGTAATACATTGGTACAACACTAATTGATCAGAATTCGACCTGCCAAAAGTAAAATAAATGGTTGGAACGAGTATACTGTTGTTTACTTAGTCAATGATACGGAACCCTTTGTGCGCGAGTCCGACTAACACTTGGCCTATTTTTATATTCTTATGAATAACAACTGTATTGGAATTTTGATCCAAGGTCTCAGTACTTAATAAGTGCAAATAGAATAATGACTTTCTAAAGACGTAGGGAGCATCTTTGGTAACGATTACACGATTATTACACATATAAAATAAAGCAATTTTTAGAATTGCATCGCCTTTTTATTTTGGTTGATACTCTCCCGTGCCCGATCATCATTCAACAGCATTCTCATGTTTGGGTAAAATATATTAATGCTGGCATTAATACATTCCTTTTCCTTCGTCCAATCCGAACTTACAAAGCAACGCTTCTTTAAGATGACATTTACTCACCTAGAGACATCATAAATAGTTTAATGGTAGCCAGGTAATTCTATCAACGCTAGTTTGATGCGGGCGACATATTACCAAAAATTTCTATTCCTAGGAATTTCGATCGATACGAGACTATAGCAACAACCAATACTAATTAGGCAATTAATATGTCGAAGCAATTAGACCGTGTGAATCAATTCACTAATTTAACTCCGTTGATAATTGGTGTCTGTAATTAGAATATTCAAATATCTTCATTTCAAATAGAAATCTGAATATTATAATAATTACAAGATTTATATAATGTTCGTTATCCGTAGAAATATTCAAGTATCGTTATTTCAAATTGAACTCTAAATATCATAATAATTACACCAACGAAATCATTTTTGAAAGATCCGGCAAGAAATTCAGCGAGCTATCAGTTTTTAAATAATTTCTTTTAAATAAAATTTTAATTATACAATATATAATATTATCTTCAATATAATCCCTTCGAAATGGGAATATTTAGTTTTTTTTTTTTTTTTTCAAATTCTAATCGAAACAAAAAACGAAAAGAAAATATAGCTGGACCAGAAGTATCAAGAAACACCGACACTTTATCTTTACAACATTTATTAAATTCTAGCAATATTGTTACCGTATCGTCAGCAAAAGGGACTGAACTACATTCACTAACTTCTGCGAAGACGCAATCCCCCAAAAGGTGGCATAGAAAATTAGATGAAACCCTCTATGATAAGGTAAATATTTTGTAACACCTGGAGCATCACAGCTGTGAGTATCTGTACCTAATGCCTGATGTATAGAGAGTGAAGGTATCGGATACAATTAATAGACATAAGCAGATAACTAATGAGAGCATAGAGGGTACATCATTCAGTGGGATAAATAATCGAAAATTTAAAGTGCGGGCGTGAATAGTGGTATATCTACGGCGATAGTGGTCCACTCGAAAGGCGAATAAAGACCTCGGGACATGTGGCTCTATTATCATAGGATTGCTAGTTAAACTATAGACCCCCAAAAAAGCTTGGTAAGTAACGCTGATATTACTCAGCAATAGGATTTTTGTTCACATTTGAACGCCAGTCAATTTTTTTTTCCAATAAACTAGTAGATTAGTTCCTAAGACCTAAAGGTTTATAGTTAGTAGCTATTTTGGTAGTATTTGTATATATATATAAATCTGTGAAATTTTCTTCCTCTGTAAGACTTACTTCCAAAAAAAAATTACTCGTACCACGTTGGTCGAGTTTGTATAAGGTTTTATTTCGAGTTTGCCGTATGTCTACCTAAGGCTCTTTATTATCGACAACTTCTAAATTAATTTAGCATCATTTTGCAGGTTTTTTTGTGCTATTTAGAACAGTATTTTTAGGGAAAACAAACTTGACCGGAAGAACTCGGGCAAAAATAAAATGCTCTGTATATGGGACTTTTGTAGGAAACTCAATACCATATCTCAGAATTAGAGTAATAGATATGCGGTATTCTTTATTTTCTTACTTTATTATTTGTAAACCTGATAATATTTTAGGTATACATTTTAGAAAGACAACAATGTAATTTCTAAAAATACATGTTCAATAACTACAATGACAAAATTCGTTGTTTTCTATTTCCTTTTGCTTACATATTTAGATAGTTTTTCCACACATTATCAAAACAATAAAACGTAACATGACAGAGATTTTGGACGCTACAGCAACTATCGGTTCTACTATTACTGTAATAAAACCATAAGTGGCCAAATGACTCTTTGCCTTATCGACGTTAAGAGGTACACAATAATTTTTGGTAATTAAATAACGTGGTTAAAAATGTAAGTCCAACAGTTTATGGTGTTCCAATATGCCGCTCAGGGGTACCCTATGAATGATGTCGATTTTCTTTACACATATAACATTACCCAAAAATTGTTGCTGACACATCTAGTATCAAATCAATCATCATCATCATCATAGAACCTATCGCCGTCCACTGCTGGACGTAGGCCTCCCTCATATTTCGTCACAAAGTGCGGTGCGGTCCTATGCCACCTGCCTCCAACGACGCTCAGCAACATTCACCAGGTTATTTGTCCACCTAGTCGCAAAGAGTCCTACACTCCTACGTCCTTATAATCAAGCTCAAAGTCGCTCAACATGCTATGAAAAGGGCTATGCTCGGCATTTCACTGCGAAATAGAATTCGAAATACGGATATCCGTAGAAGGACGGGTGTATAGCACGAAGAATAAGCACGCTGAAGTGGCGATGGGCAAGCCACATCACTCGACGAACTGATAACCACTGGGGAAAGTTCTCGAGTGCCGACCACGTATCAGACGATGCAGTGTAGCATCAAATAAATAGTGAAAAATATTAGCGACAAACATCTTGAATACAAATTCTTTGTACTTAGTAATTGCTAATTACTGAAACTAATTAATTTTCGAAAGGACTTCGTAGACGGCCAAAGTGTTTACTCCGTTAATAACGTTTCTAAAAGAAGTAATAGCTGTTGTAACCAATTATTTAATGGAAAACGTCAACGAGTAAATTCCTAACGACTTTTATACGATACAATGTTTTTAGTATTTGTCTTTCTTTTGCGTTCGTCTTCAATTCAGAAAGGAATATCAATTAATAATTATTAAAAAAAAACACTTAGGGAATTACGTTTTTTTTAAAGGCACTAAGGAAATTATTCCTGTATTGCGAGGTGGACTTTACAAACATATATATTAAAGGACACAATTACATCTGGACTCAGAACAACAATTTGTGAATCGCACAAAGCGAATGTGTAATTGTATTTCGTGGGATTCAAACTCGTGACACTGGCATTGTAGGTTTAACCACCTCTTAACCATTGCGCTATCTATGCAGGCAATTGTCATATTTTTTATTCTTTCATTCATTTATTTTAGCTCTTATACATCTCATTGCTGGGCTCGAGCCTCCTCCATATCATGATCATTTACCTGCCATCATCCCACGCTAAGTGGGGTCGGCACAACATGTTTTTACCTTCCATAACCTTTTATCAGCCGACATATTTGCACTCACTCCTTTCACACGCATATCCTCATTCACACAATCCATTCATCTCTTTTAGGTCTCCCACGTTTCCTACGTCCATCCACAAGTATATTGACAACCCTCCTCGTCACATGCCCTTCATCCCTCTTTCGAGCTTCCTCCGCAATAGGAGGGAAATTGACCTTACTATACCATGCTGGTTAGACAGGTTGGTATAGCGTTTTGTTTCGAGTTTTCCATCTCATGTCATATGCGTAATATATCCCTTAATCGTCCTTTACGACACCCACGAGTATGAGAGGGGGTGGTGAATTGTATTCTTACCCCATCACCAAACGGTTCGTACCACGACTATAATACAACTTACGTAATACGACCTATACCACGCTGGTCAGACGTATTGGTATAGGGTTTTATCTCGAGATACACTTCTCTTGCATAGATGTTATATGCATGTTTTTTTTTTTAATTTTCAACAATTACATGTAATAACAAGACCCAAACAAATATAACAATTATATATTTATGTAATTATGTTTGATGTCGAAGATTAAGAGGAAAACATTATGAAGGAATTTTGAGAATGTTCCTTTCATCCTTAATCTCATTAGTCTGTCTTTTATGTAAGCATAATGATTTCCCTAATTTCCTAAACCATTTACATATTGTTTTTGAATATTTACATATATAATCACTTTATAATAAATAATAGTTCAAAAAAACTAAAAAAAATACGCTTTTAAAGAAAATCCAACTAAAAATAGAAAATAAATTTTTAAAAATGTGATTTAAGAATAGTGTGTATAAGAAAATAAGTATGCCAAATTTCGAGTTAATCCGACGTTTTGAAGGGGGTCAAAATCATGTTCAAAGATTCCGTTACATACTAACATACATACGTCTGAAGCTATTAAAAGCGTATTAAAAATATTTGAAGCACATTTTCAATAATCAATTAAATTAGCAGTAGGTACCCGAAGCTTGAGCTGCACCAACGCAACCATTTTTTCTGAATAAATCATAAGATATATTTCTCATGAAAAACAATTTTAAGTATATTTGTAAAGTATGAATACTGAGATATAAATCCTAGGCTGATGACTTTACAAATTTACTAACAACTATACAAATACTATTCGATATTTCTAGCCCGAACAATTTAGCCCTAAAAATAGGGGTACCATTACATAAATTATCAACAGACTAAAAATTTACAGGGACGTAAAAATTTATATCGACCGGGCTATTGTTTTACTTCATAGTAGATGAACGTTACTCCTATTCAGAAGGAGGTTCGAGCTCAGCAGTGAGACGTATATGAACTGAAATGACGGTTATGATGATTGTTTCATTATAATAATCCATACTAATATTATAAATGCGAAAGTAAGGATGTTTGTTTGTTTGTAACGCTTTCACGCTTACACCACCGAACCGATTTCAAAAATTCTTTCACTAATGGAAAGCTATAATATCAGGGAGTAACATAGGCTATATTCTATCCCAGTATTCCCACGGGAACGGGAACTACGCGGGTAAGGCGACTGAAACCGAAGCGAAGCGAGGGCGGGTTGCTAGTAACGTATAGAAGGCAAGTCCGCGCACAAAAAATAAAGCATTTAAATTGGAGCCTAATGGAGCTTACGCCGGATCGTTCTGTAGTGTACAAGGTCACTGTAATGCACATACCTAATTACCTACGCAACTCTTAAAAAATAAATAGGTAATTATGACGGTTTGTGCATTCAAATGGTGTCACAACACATTTGAAAAATATAAAAAATGTATTAACATTACTTTTAGAGGTATCGCGACGACTTATGTTAATAAAAACTAATTTTGATTTCATAATTTGTATAGTGGTGTGCATGTATACGTGTGTAATCGCTTGCGCGTATGTAGTATTTTTGGTTTCAGGTTTTTGATTGTTTAAGTACCGACACTATTCTTCTATACGTTTTTATTCTACGATTATTTCATTCTTTATTTAATCTCTCAATGAAAGACCATTTTAAAGGTCGCATAACAAGGCAGTGGATGGACGGATCGGGGCCTGTGTGCTAACCACAACAAGAGGACGTTTATCCGAGCTTAAGTTCTCGAAACGACAAAATTTCGAGAGGGCTATCTACACAGGGAGGTGAATTCAGACCGCACTACATGCATACAGAAACAAGAGTAATGGCAGCTTACAATTTTATGTAATAAAAAGTAATTTAAAAAATATAATGAGTGCGTTGAGTTTCTTACCAGATCTTTTTATCCGGTCGATGGCCCTGTGCGGCGCACCGGTGTGGGCGGGGTCCATGACCGTCCAACTTAGGGCCCTTCTGTGGCAACCACAGAGGGTCATGGCGGTCAGGGCCATCCGCGGATACCGCACGGTGACGGAGGCAGCGTGCCTATTGGCCGGGACTCCCCCGTGGGACCTGGAGGCGGAGATGCTCGCCGGACTATATCGGCGGGTGACGGGGGTGCGAGCGGGGGGCGGTGTGGTCTCGTTAAGGGATCTCACCGCCTGGCGCGTTGACACCCGCCGAGACGTCATTGCCCGTTGGGCAGTCCGGCTGGAGAGGCCTCGGTTCGGGGTGCGAATCGTGGAGGCCTTCCGGCCGGTGCTGATGCAGTGGTTGGAAAAGCGGCACGGGGTGCTCTCCTTCCGCAATCATCGGTACGGACCTGACGCTGCCGGCTATCGCTAGGGCGATGGTCGACAGCGTCGGGAATTGGGACGCGGTCGCAGCCTTCTGCGAGACAGTGATCTCGCGGAAGGAGGTGGCGGATCACCTGCGCGAGGAGCGCAGCCTCGATGAGGAGATCTGCCGCTGGCGACTGGGGCGGCGTAGGCGCAACTATCTGCGCCCCATGCCGCCCTAGACGAGGCCGCGGGTGACGTGACCGGGGATTAGTCCGTCACCCGCTGAGAGCCCGACCGCGTGAGGAAAGACCGACGTCCTCCCCGATGGGGGGAGGGACGTCGGTCGATGGGAGGGTACCCCAATTAGGGGTATTCCGTCGGGCCGACCACTGACGACAAGTTAACGCTGCTCCAGTGGTCGGCCCAACGACGAAGGCGACGTGGTTTTTGGGTGGGTCGCGGGAGTTGCGTGCTTAAGCCCCTCTGTCGCCCCGGACGGAGTGGTACGGAGGCGCGCCGACCGCGACCCACCCACAAAAAAAAAACCAGATCTTTTTAGTGGCGGCCGTGTTGCAATCCGTTAGATTATTTCTTTTATTAACAAAATTGAATGATTGAAAAATAATTGTATCTTTATTAACATCATTACTTTTACAAATAAATATATTATTATTCAAAAGTTATCTACGTATAATTTTATCCCACGTTTACGATGTTATCGTTACATTTTAGTACTATTTTTTACAGTTTCTTGAATATTTGTTACTTCAGTCGTAAGTCAAATCTATTTACTCGAATTATGAAACATAACACATCTTATGGGTAGGGTTTCTCGAGACTTTCGAACGACAAGAGTAACTCGCGCATCTTCATCTACACGCGCTGGGTACGTTCACGTCACAGTTAGTTATACCTAATTTTCAAATATGTAAAAGTAAGCTTTATGATTGATATTAAAGCACCTCTAAAAACGTTGAAAATACATATATAATTTATATGTAAGTATCATCATCATCATCGCAGCCCACATACGTCCCACTGTTGGGCTTTTTGTTTGGCCCACTGCCACTAAAAGCATTAAAAAACGCTTCTAAAATGTATCCCTTATCACTCGTAACAACATCATCGTCATCATCGCAGCCCACATATGTCCTACTGTTGGGCTCGGGGCTCCTCCACAATGGGAGGGAATCTGACCTACTATACCATGCTGGTCAGACATGTTGGTATTTTTTTTTTTTATGGGTGGGATATGGTAAGCGCACGCGCGGTCCTGTCCGTCCGGGGCGATGAAAGGACGGCGCGCGGGACCATAACCCACCCATACCCACGTCACCTCGTTGTTGGGCCGACCACCGGAACAGATGTGACTTGTCATCAGTGGTCGGCTGGACGGAATACCCTTTCGGGTAACCTAACCTCTCGACGTACTGGGACGTCGGTCGCCATCGCGCGGTCAGCCTCTCTGCGGATGACGGACAATTCCCCGGTCCGATCATCCGCGGCCTCGGCTAGACATGTTGGTATAGGGTTTTATTTCGAGTTTTCCTTCTGTTACACAGATCTTATGTGCATATTATATTCCTTAGTCGTCTTATACGACATCCACGGTCAGGATAGGGAGTGGTGAAATGTATTCTTACTCCGTCACCTAACGGCAAAGTAAGTGTACTCGTAGTAATGTGTACTATGTAAGTATAGATAAAATCAATAGTAAAGAAATTAAAAAAAAATAGAAATTATTTGGTTTGAATTTTTTTTTCGGTTGGGTCATGATCAGCACACATACCATCCACTGCGTCCGGGGCGATGCAATGGCGGCATGCGGATCATAACCCACAATATTCCTTCCCCTTCTTGGGCTGGCCACTGGTACCGAATCCTTGACCTCCATAGTCAGCACGGAATAAAAGTCCACGTGAATCACACTCAGTAGCTCTGCTTGCCACTAAGAATGTGAAAATAATAATAAACTAATAATAATAATAATAACCCTCTGGGCCAGTCGTTATCTCACCATGAGACTAACGCAAACCTCGGAGGAACATTATATGGCTCTCTGAGTTCTTTTGATATAAAAGAAAAAATGTATCACAAGATTTATAAGAAAGCCAATAAACCGCAGGGCAGCTTGTGGTGTGCTGAATGTGAGTGGGGACACTGTGGTCCTGAGTGCCCCAGAGAGTCGGCCAGGGCCTCGTATTCAGCTCGGCTAGCTGGAGTGGAAACCGAAGAGTGCCCACAGGATTCTCAACTCTGGCTTGCCTTAAACGGCTGATCAGAGAGGGGTCATTTTCAAGGGCATAACTACAGGGAAACCACTGTAGGTCTCCGGTTATCGGGGACTTGCGATGGTGAAACCGGCGCCGCACTGCTCGACAGCCCAAGCCACTTGCACCAATATTGCCCCCCTGTTGCCCGTATGGCCTGCGTATATGTGGCGACCATTTAGGGGGGCCCATTCAGTGATTTGGCGAGTCACCTTCTGCCAAAGTTCAAGACGTATAAAGTTATTGAAGGCAGACGACAGTTTAAAAATCAATATAAAACTGACAACAGTTTTAGTCCATCTAACCTCCAACCCCATAATCATAATTATATTAGATACCATCATCACACAATAGTTTTACACCTACCGTTGGCAGTCCACGTGTGTTATGTGCAGGCGTGGAGTGTCATCGGTAGACGTCCCATCCCATTTTTAAATTAAATTTCTCCAAAGGCCTCTGCATGCTTCGCCTTTCAAAGGACCGGGTATCTTTCCTTGGAAGATACTCGTGAATATAGGAAATACATAATAATAAAAAAATAAATCATCGGTAGACGTCCCATCCCAGTTTTAGATTAAATTTCTCCAAAGGCCTCTGCGTGTTGGATCCATATCCCCATGAAAGCCTTTCAAAGGACCTGGTATCTTCCCTAGGAAGATCCCGTGAAACGGAGAGACATGAAAATAACAATAATAACACTAATAACAACACTAATAATAACACCTTTCTATCGTTCCGGACCGGTCAGACAGGATGAGTCCAAACATTGCTCAGAAAAAATGTTGGCTTCCTGACTTTTGCGATACTTATGTCCCTTACAATTGAAATGTTATCAAGTACTAAATGTAAATAAAATAAGGACTTCAGAGTTTATTAATTACTTTTCTTTCATGTGTAAGGGTTACTCAGTATTCAGAATACACCTCGTCAGACAATACACCTAAAGGCAATAATCCACAGCGTACAACGGATAATCGCGGCAATAACTCTGGCTAATCCGCACACGTTCATTAAAAGCATCACGCACGCCTTAACTTCATTATTATTCTAATAACTCTTAGAACCTCATCATGTACTTATAGTATTAATGAGTGAAGAAGCGAAATTTGGTAAGATATTTAAATAAAGTATATACTAAAAACGCATATATCGTGATATTTAATCTAATTCTAGTTTATAGAATGTGACTTAGTTGCCATGTGGTGATGGAGTAAGAATACAATTCACACCCCTTTTCTTACCCGTGGGTGTCGTAAAAAAAGACTTAGGATTTCTGATATTTACGCGAGTATTATACATTGTAAATAAAACTACTTTAAAATAAAACTTCCAACAAGTTGTTGGATGTGAGACATCTTAGTCCGCCCGTTACCATGAACGCTGCAAAGTTTTCTAAACATCGGGCAATCAAAGATCAAATACAAACGCAATAAAATCCGTAAAGTAATTTTATTTACAAAAGACCTAGGACTTAGAATACGCAGGTATATGCAAGGGAAAGAAAGTTAGAAATAACACCTTTTTTTTTCTTTTTGGGGGGGTGGGCTGCGGTCGGCGTGCTCCTCGCACCACTCCGTCCGGGGCGACAGAGGGGCGTAAGCACGCACACCCACAACCCACCCACGTGCACGTCGCCTTCGTCGTTGGGCCGACCACCGGAGCAACGTTACTTGTCATCAGTGGTCGGCCCGACGGAATACCCCCTAATTGGGGTACCTTCCCATCGTCTTTCCTCACGCGGTCGGCCTCTCGGCGGGTGACGGACTAATCCCCGGTCACGTCACCCGTGGCCTTGGCTAGGGCGGCATGAGGCGTAGAAATAACACCCTATATCAATCTGTCTGATTAAAGTGGTATAGTAGGTCAATTTTCCAAATATGGAGAATACACAAGCCCGTGGATCGAACATAGCCGAGATGATAACAAGAATACATTTCACTACACTTTATTTTGCAATATACTTATGCCGTAAAAAAGCAATAAGGGTAAAATCCTTAGCGGTAACATCACTGAAGAAGAAGAAATGGGTACGAGTCTCCTCCAGTATATGAGGGCAATTAACCTATTATACCATGTTGTTCAACCATGTTAGTATAGTCTTATTACGAGTTTTCCTTCTCGTGCACTGATGTTATATGTATACTAGCAATCCGCCCTCGCTTCGTTTCGGTTTCAGTCGCCTTACCCGCGTAGTTCCCGTTCCTGTAGAAATACCGTGATAAAATATACCGGGATGAAATCGGTTCGGTGGTTTAAGTGTGAAAGCGTAACGAATAAACTTACTTTCGCATTTATAATATTTCTCAAATTCCATCCCCTTTTATGTGGGTTGTACACATATAAGGCATACTTTAGATTTTAGATGTAAGCGTCTGGCATATTTCAAATAAAGCGGACATAATGTATAAAGTGTCTTGATTTCGTAATCCATGTAGATTCAATTAATGTCATAGTATTCATGAAGAATAGAAATTATTATAGTTAAAATTAATTCATTTTAAATTATTCGAAACCCTGAAATCATTACAATATGATGAATTTTTAAACTTTCAACATCCAAAAGAGTACCTATTTCGCACAGCTATTACACCCATTTCTAATCATGTTGATTTTAGTACCACGTCATAGGTTGCGTGCATAATTACCGTTTCGTGGTTAACCACATTCTAGCTTTATGTTTACTATTAAAAATATCCGCAAAACTCTAGTAACAATTTTTGAATGACTCGGCACTCAATCTGGAATTTCATAAATGGTTGTAACGCTTTTTTTTTTAAATCGGTTCGGTGGTTTAAGCGTGAAAGCGTAACAAATAAACTTACTTTCGCATTTATAATATTAGTAAGGATTATATCCCTTAGTCGTCTATTACGACATCAAAAAAGAGGGTGGTGAATTGTGTTCTTTCTCTGTCAGCACACGAAAGATACCATGCACTGTGTGTGCATGGCATCGTGTGCATCGTCTGATTCCTTCACTTCATCATCATCTCTCCTCTCTCAGTCCATGCGCGTCCCACTGTTAGGCTCGGGCTTCCTCCACTATAGGGGGGAAATTGTCCTACTATACCACACTGGTCAGACGTGTTGGTATAGGGTTTTGTTTCGAGTTTTCCTTCTCTTCTATAGATATTACATGCATATTATATCTCTTAGTCGTCTTTTACGACACCCACGAGCAAGAGAGGGGGTGGTGAATTGTATTCTTACTCCGTCGTCATCACACGCAAAATACTAACACCTCGAAAGATATACATCTGCCTCATAAAATATCAATAGAAAAACTGTATAATAATTTCATTTTATACATTAATTTAAGGCTGATTCAATCATTTTCCTAAATAAAAGAAAGACCAATAAACATTCATAAAGTACCAACCATTTTTCTTCTACCAAAGTAGTAAAAGTAACTTAAAGATTTATTGAAGTAAAAAATTACCCGCCAGAGAGACGATTTTCCCGTGGATAAACATAAACGGTCAAATACCGCGAAAATAAGTAACCAAGTTCAAACAAGATTTAATGCTTTTGAAGTTATGAAATGAAAAAACGACCCAAGTGCGTATCAACCTTCCTTAAGACGTGTTCCGTACTACCTTTATCATCATCATCGCAGCCCACGTACGTCCCACTGCTGGGCTCGGGCCTCCTCCACAATGGGAGGGAATCTGACCTACTATACCATGCTGGTCAGACATGTTGGCATAGGGTTTTATTTCGAGTTCTTCTTCTCTTGCACAGATATTATGTGCATATTATATCCCATAGTCGTCTTTTACGACATGCACGGGTAAGATAGGGAGTGGTGAATTGTATTCTTACTCCGTCACCACACAGAAATCGTACTACCGTACTATCTTACAGGTTTAATTATGTACGTTTTAAATACTTCCTTAAAAAAGACATCAACAAATATATTTCCTTTATCATAAACTCTTTCATTTTAACTTTAATATTTATTTGTTGTAGCAGCGATAGTATAAATCGGAGAAAAGTTTAAGTGGTAGCTACTTGAGCAGGTCTCTTCCTTCCCTCCATTATGGTTAAGTAATAGCTGCTCCGGTAGTTAACTCATGATCAAGTGCCGCTTTTGTGTGTGAAAACTTGTATAGGCAGCTAAATATAAAGTAAATTTGATTTGATTTGATACTTAATAATAGAGGAGAGGATTGTGCAGAAAATGAACGTCTGGCAATTTGATTGCCTTCCTCTCCTTATTTCCTGTCTTAAAATTCTCTTCCTGGTATGGTAGGCAGTGACTTGATTATGTGCCTGGTATAGCTGAAGTCATTGGGCGGTAGTTACCAGTTGCCATAGCAATAACAAAGTCCAAGAACTACTACAAAAATTGTATGCCTATTAGCTCGTGAGATACAGCCTACTACGAAGAAATGAATGGCCGGATAGATAACAGAGATTAAGAATAGAAAAGGTGCTATTGACAACATTTAATTACGGAGCCCTAAAAGTAATACATTTGTCAGTTTTCATTTGGCTATGCGGTTGCCCTTTAGAAAGTTATAAGCGCTTTCACCTTTACAAGTTCGTTCCAGTTGTCAAAGTTTCGTAATGATTAATCAAATTCCGTGTTACTACGAGAGATAACCCTATTACTTATAGTAGATACACGGAGTATGTACGATATATGTGTAAAAGTGCCGGTAAGGTAGTTTTATTGACCAGTTTTATAGCACTAGAAGGTCAACTTCGAGTGCATTTGGGCTCATTTCGGCTGTTCAATAGATTCTGAGACTGACTTTTGGTGAGAATATATCGTGTTAACCTTAATTTTGTGTGGTGACAGTAAGGATACAATTTACTACCTCCTTTCTTGCCAGTGGCGATCGTAAAATTCGACAAAGGGATATAAAATGCAAGTAATATTTATGCAAGAGAAGAAAAACTCGTAATTAAGCCATATACCATGCTGATCGGCGTAATATAATGGGTAAATTTCTGTCCTATTTTGGAAAAGGCTTTTGGGGCCCAGCAACGGGACGAATGTATATGAGCTGAAGTCTTAATTTTCTCCTTATTGAGTAAGTGCCTTCTCGAGATAGGAAAAGTTGTTAGTTGTAAGCAAAGTGTCTAGAATGGCCAGCGTGGTATAACATTGGGCATTCTAAACCGAGACCGCAACTGATTTTAACTTTTAACGTTTTCCTCTAGGACTCCGATGGCTTTTCTACAAGCTAGAGCCCAGCTTGGAGTACGGAATTTCAAACAAAACATTTGGTAGATTCCTCGAAAATTTGATTCAAAGAATAAATTGTTCTATGCTGGCACATGATGGACATTTTTAGATAAATTTTTGAGCGTTCATGATGATGGGAAGACTTAGGAGGACTCTTAATGCTTCCGTAACTTTGATAGGTGTTTAAAACGTCGGGCAATTAAAAATCAAATACCAACACGATATAATCCGTTAAAATAGTGCCATTCTATTATAATTATCTGAGGGCACGGCAGTGCCCCCGCCAAGTCGAGCAAAAAAAAAAGTTGGGCAAAACGCAAAACTGCCGTAACATACATTTCTCGAAGCCATTCAGGCCATTTTCGACCCCCTATAACTTCGTAGTTAACAAAGCTAGAAACCTGAATTTTTAGTAACCTAGCAGGCATTGTATACACATTGTGTATTTCAAATTTCATTCAATTTGAACCAATAGTTTAAGAATTATAACTAGTCAAAATTTCGTAATTTTGTCACTCACTGACTGACTGACCGATCATCAATATTAAAGTGGCACTTCTAGCAGACATAGAAGCTTCAAATTTAGAATACAATTATTGTTTAGTGTATAAATGAAGGAAAAATTATGGAACATTGTAATTTTCATCCAGTTTCCGAGATACACTAACTGCATAAATAATTTTGTAAACTCTTATAAATATATAGGATTACAAAGTTACATCTGCAGTTAATGAAATGTAACTTTGTAAAAAATAAGAATACATTTGTCGCCATCATTGTTTCTCTATGGGAATCGTAACAACCGGCTTAAGACTGCGCAGATGACGTAGTGGTACGTACGTAGTGGTACGTACCAACGTACCGTGCTAGTATCGCGGGTTCGAATCCCATACAAGACAACAGCTTGTACGATCCACAAATTGTTGTTCTGAGTCTGAATGTAATTTGTGTCGGTTAATTATATGTTCATTCCGTGTGGTGACGAATTAAGAATGCTATTCACCACTCTCAATCTTGCCCGTGGATATCGTATAAGACGACTATGGGATATAATATGCACATACCATCTGTGCAAGAGAAGGAATACTCGAAATTAAACCCTATATCAACATGTCTGACCAGCATGGTATAGTAGGTTAAATTCCCTCCCATTGTGGAGGAGGCCCGAGCCCAACAGTGGGACATATGAGGGCTGCGATGATGATGCGATGTTGAATTATATGTTTGTGAAGTCCCCCCACAAAATAAGGATTATTATTCCCTTAGTGCAAGGCGTTGTCATTTAAAAAAAGATTCAACAGAAAGGAGAGTGGGCAGCAGCTCTCGCCGGAGAAATGTGTGATATCTTACTGCGAAACCAACCCGCCTACCAAACGTGGCGACTACGTCATTATTCCTCATAAGGCGAAGAAAAATGAGCTCTAGTCATGGCAACTCTGTTACCCTTGAGCGTCGTTGGATGCAGGTGCCACAGTACGGCACTTTATGGTGAAGCATGAGGGGGGTCTATGTTCTACAGTGGACGGCGATAGGCTGAATGATGATTGGCATAATAGGTGTAAACAGATACCTAGATATAATTATGTTTAAAGATAACTTGTAAAATGGTCAATCAACTTAATGAAAAAGCAAGAGTGGGACGTGTCTTATGAAATTGTACCAAAATCTCCCAAAGTATTAAGCAAACTAAATTGCCTCAAAGTTCAAGAACGCCATCATTAGGCTCGATTGCCATCAAAGCGGGAGGAGACTAGAGGAGATGTGTTTCGAAAAATCAATCAAATTTCTTTACTACCACATCTCTTCGCTTAGTTTAGGTAGAATTGACTCAAGCGGAAAGAAGAGATGTCTCATTTTTTAGAGAGTGTAATCTAAGAAAATCCTTTGTTGGTATTCCAGAAGTAGAAGGTACCGGAAAGGCAAATAAGTAGGTCTATCTACAAAAAGAAATGAGATACCACCAAAAACAAGACTTGTAAAAAAAGCCAAGCCTCGCACTATGTTTAGTACAATTTAATATAATATGTATTACTTATGAGGTGTGTTTTCATGCGATTGCCAAGTCATTCTGTTTATTTAAAACAAAAATGATCTTTAATATTGATATAGTCACTATAAGAAGCTGTTAGGTTAACTATTTACGTAATAACTTAAGAAGAAAGGTCCCTTAAGCAGGGACTGAATGAGTTAACCGACTTGGTATATCATGGATCTCACAAATTTTTATGGTAGAACAACTCAGTTGCGAGGCTTGGCTTTTTTTACAAGTCTTGTTTTTGTTGGTATATAATATTACAGACTCAACACGATATATTCATGGGTTCAAATTACCTGGCAGAAAAATTAGGTTTTAGAAATCAAATAAAAATACAGTAATAATTATGCAAAATTATTTTCCAGTACGTTGATGCCTTTGTAAGATTCTATATTTTATATTTATAGTCAAGTGACTATCTACATAGGTCATACAAAGATATAAGAAAGCCATTCCTTCATTTAATTTGAAATCCCACGTAATGGATGGCTTTTGTCTGGTGACGGATAAAGAATATGTTTAACATTTCATATCCTGCAGATCTTAGAAAAATACTACTTGCCTAAATATAAAAAAAAAAAACAAACTACGAAAAAAGGAACATTCGAATTGTAACCTAATGCCAACCTGTCTGGCTAGCGTGATTTAGTAGGCCAATTTCCTACGAGGTGACACAAAAATAGAACGAGACCACCCAAATTTCAAGTTTAGCCATTAAGACGATACAATGTTTTATATTAGACTGCATCACTCTAAAGTTACACAACGCAAACGATTTTTCATGAATGTAGATTCACACTAATATACATTGCTTTTAAAATAAAACTATTTTACGGATTTTATGGCGTTTGTATTTGACTTTTAATATCCCCACCTTTCGAACACTTCACCGCTCATAATCATGGCAGGGCTATGGTGCCTCACGCCCAAAAAGTATGGTTATTACAGAGATTTATAAAATATATTGTTTTTAGTTAGTTATTATTAAACATTTAATTTCGTGGTTTTATTATACATTTATACATTTAATTATACATACAATTTATTATACATTTAAGAGAAGGAAAACTCTAAATGAAACTCTATACCAACATGTCTGACTAGCACGGTATAGTAGGTTAAATTCCCTCCCATTGTGGAGGAAGCCCGAACCCAATAGTGGGACGTTTGTGGGCTGCGATGATGATGATTATACATTTAAATTTGTGGAACATTTAATTTACTTATTCCAACCAAAGCTATTATGCTTACCATATACATACCTATGTCTCGGTCTCGGCGGTGATATGGGGTTGAAAGTAAATCGAAATATGGGTATTTAAAAACGACATTTTTGAATATCCATATTTCAACTTTGACAGACTCATAAGATCTACGACTCTCTGTACGTCGTTACACACAGCTAATAAATGGTAAATAATATTCTCCTGCGTAGGATTTATACCTACGAGACTCTAGCTCATTTTTAATATTTTGTGTTTTTAAATAGTGTTGGTTGGAAGAGAATGTCATTGTAGCGCGTCAAATAGGTCGAGATATTATTTGGGCGCACCTGTCCAAAGCTATAAGTAACACTCAAATCAAGTTGTCTCAGAAAAAGTACCGCTTCGCTCTACTCAAGTGCGAGGTGCCTTAATAAATGGTTCCTTTTTTGCATTGAGTTTTAATATTACCTTCTAGGTAAGGCCTAACATGCAAAATTAAAGTGATTTGATTTTTTATCCGTGTGGTGACGGAGTAAAAATACAATTCACTACTCCCTATCTTGCCCGCGGATGTCGTAAAAGACGATTATAGGATATAATATGCACTTAACATCTGTGTAACACAAGGAAAACTCGAAATGAAACCTTATACCAGCATGTTTGACCAGCATGGTATAGTAGGTCAAATTCCCTCCCATTATAGAGGAGGCCTGAGCCCAACAGTGGGACGTATGTAGGCTGCGATAATAAATAATAATAATGTTTTTTATCGCCACTGGTTTTATTTCGCAATAATGGTCCATTAATCGTTTCTTGCCATATCCATGGAAAAAGAAGTATTCTTAGTCTGTTAGTAGAAGGAGAATTCGTGAAATTAAATTAGCATCACACATTTTTCCTTCAAATATTTTTCTACTTAAAAAATTGTTTATCAACCAAAACGTTTTAAAGCTTACCCAAAATTTCTCAAATTCCATCCCCTTTTATGTGGGTTGTACACATATAAGGCATACTTTAGATTTTAGATGTAAGCGTCTGGCATATTTCAAATAAAGCGGACATAATGTAAAGTGTCTTGATTTCGTAATCCATGTAGATTCAATTAATGTCATAGTATTCATGAAGAATAGAAATTATTATAGTTAAAATTAATTCATTTTAAATTATTCGAAACCCTGAAATCTTTACAATATGATGAATTTTTAAACTTTCAACATCCAAAAGAGTATTTCGCACAGCTATTACACCCATTTCTAATCATGTTGATATTAGTACCACGTCATAGGTTGCGTGCATAATTACCGTTTAGTGGTTAGCAACATTCTAGCTTTATGTTTACTATTGAAAATATCCGCAAAACTCTAGTAACAATTTGTGAATGACTCGGCACTCAATCTGGGATTTCATAAATGGTTGTAACGCTTTTTCCACTACATAAGCGTGAAGATAATATTATACTCTCTCGAATATGTTAGTAAGTATGTCATATGTATTCTCTTAATACTAAGCTTACAGTTTTGAATACCCGAGCCCCGATTGTTATAGGCACAATTTATCTATTGCTTGCGTTTCACGAACATGGAAATCTACTCACTATCTATTCTTATGCGACGATGTTATAAGCATTTTATCACGGTTTTTATTAGGATAGCCATGTACCCTGATTCGCTATGCCGCTGGATATAATAAGCTAATAACACGCGACGCTCTTACGCTCTTAGATACAAACAGAAGTCTGTCAAAATATTTTCATGGTCAATTTCCACTCTGATGCAACGCTTGTACAATAACTTATGGTATATGATAACCTAACTTTTTTTTTTTTTGGGGTGGGCTGCGATCGGCGCGCTCCTCGCACCACTCCGTCCGGTGCGACAGAGGGGCGTAAGCACGCAACACCCGCAACCCACCCGAAAACCACGTCGCCTTCGTCGTTGGGCCGACTACCGGAGCAGGGTTACTTGACATCAGTGGTCGGCCCGACGAAATACCCCCTATTGGGGTACCCTCCCATCGATCGACGTCCCCCCCTCGGGGAGGACGTCGGTCTTTCCTCACGCGGTCGGCCTCTCGGCGGGTGACGGACTAATCCCCGGTCACGTCACCCGCATGATAACCTAACCTAAACGTGTGATGGTGACATAATAACACCTTTAGTAACTATTCCTACATATTGTGGAGGAGACTCGTGCCCTGGATTGAGAACTACAATTAGACAGAATAGCATCATCATCATCGCAACCCACATACGTCCCACTGTTGGGCTCGGGCCACCTCCAAAATGGGAGAGCATTTGACCTACTATACCATGCTGGACAGACATATTGGTATAGGGTTTCATTTTGAGTTTTCCTTCTCTTGCACAGATGTGATATGCATATTATATCCCATAGTCGTCTTTTACGACATTCACTGGCAAGATAGGGAGTGGTGAATTGTATTCTTACTCACAGGGCACCACAGGGAAAATAGACAGCATCGTCGTCTAATTTACTTGTTGCTTCCGAGACGTGAATGAATAGGTAATGAAAACACAATAAAAATTTCAAATATTGATATTGCTGTTCTTCATAAAAGACCACATACGAAAGCCGGCGGTGTAGCAATTTGTAAACCCGCCAGCACTGTTGCTTCACAAATATATAGAAGTGAGGGAAACATGAACTTGTACATTGGTCCATGGTAATTGTGTTCTAATTTTAGGAATTTACATTATGTGGTAGTACCACACTGTTGATTGCCGTCCGTTAACAGCCGCAGGCCGGTCCACCGGGCCACGTATGACAAGGAACTCGGTACCGGTAGTCGCCCCAATGGCGAAGGTGAGGGAAGACGGTGTGTTATGGGGCCGCACGCCACCCTTTCCGCACCCCAGACGGAGCGGACGATGTGTGCGCTGACCAAAGCCCAGCTAAAAAGAAATAAGCCGGTATAGTACCGCTCCCGCAGAAAATCGACGCCTAAATAGTAGTAAGACAGTTCGTTCGGTGAGCGAAAGAGCCGGCTGCCCAACTTTCTGAGAGTGTTTGCGTGTAATGGAGTTTGGTGATGTCTTTAGTATCACCGAACCTCATTGCACTCATTCACACTCCCTTCACTTAATTCGTGGCAGAGAGCGGCCTAGCATAGGTCTATGAGTAGCAATATCACTTACCATCATTGATCGTTGTTGTATCATGTTTGATCGTTTACCACCAGCAATAAATACAAAAAATCTTCCACTCAATCAATAAATACAATCACAGAGATTATACATAAAAATTTGTTCAAATCACTCTTGAAATATTGTCAATTAAAAAGATTACGATGTAATTCTAGTGATTTTAAGGGAGAATTTTAATGTAAATTTTGCATCAGATGCTGCGCTTCCTTTAATAAAGTAAGAGTTTAGAAACCAGGTTTAGGTCATAAGGTCATAAACCTACGTTAAAACTGACAACACTTTATTGGCGAAAATTTATAAATTGGTATATTTATGAGCTAAGGGTAATGTGTAATATAGTAACAGACATAAATTACATCCAGACTCAGAATAATAATATAATTTCTGTTGTCTTACGTGGGATTTCAATCCAGCACACTGGTGCCAGCTAGGTCGGTATCTTAACCACAATAACGATAATACTGCCTATTACAAAATTTTCACTGTATAGTAGCCGGCGGGCTTTATTCTTAGACAGTTATATTTCTATAAATAAGATAGACTACAGTAGTAGTTTGCAAAACATCGATGATAGGATCGTCCGAGTAATAAAAAATACAATAAAGTTCGTATACCTAGTGTCCTCTAGTGACCCGAATGTTGATTATTTTTGTGTGGGTGGTAATCACTTTCAGTATTATAGATATTACATTTACGATTAAATGAACACACTCTGTAATACTATTAATGATAAATAAAGATGGCTACCCAACATTAAATATCCAATAACAACATTGCACTTACTCACTGAAACACAATTAAATAATCTTCTATAACACATATAAGAGTATGTGTTCGAGCTTTGGTGATAGACATAAATGATACTTAGTCTCTTCAACAAGCAATCCTCTATAGAAACAAACTTATGCCTGATTATGTATGTTCTGTATTTGGCAATATACCCGCTCTCTAATACATAAAACTAAAAAGTTTCTGCATGTAAATTACGTCTCTACTTGATACAGATATAAAAAATACTATTTACAGAGTATACCTAAAAAGAGTAATCAAATATGATGACAAAGGAATCTTGATGTCAACCAGCCATATTTTCAAAGACTAACACGAACACAATACACATTGTATCTCATAGGCGGTCGTCACACCCTTTCAGAAAGCCGCGTGACTTTACAATATATGAACTGACCCTTATATTTAGGCCGCCAATAGGTCGGCCCGGACATTGTGTCCCAGTTTTCAAGAAAACGTAGCGTATAAGTCAACTGCGCCGCTTTCTAGACGGAAAGAACTATTCTAAAGCTTATCTATGTTGACTTTTACTTAACCTAATTATTTCTTACGTGTATATAAACATAATTAAAAGATATATTTAATTATTCAAGTTAATTTATTGTTAAATATTTTTGTTATACTACTTACATCTGATATCAGAGTAAGAACATAAAGCATCACAACTCCTTCCTCTCTACTGCCCTGAAGGTAATAGATGTCTTAGGGAAAGCACCAACGAAATAATAACGTGCATGCATCACGCACTTCTGTTTTAAAGAGAGAGGAGTAAGCCATCAAAATTCATATAGACCCAACAATAATTATGCATATGTAAAATTGAAAATTTTTAACCCGACACGTAACTAAAATAATAAAAAAACTATTGTGTTTTCTTCGACAGAAATTACCAATTAATTGTCATTTAATGATTATACGCGTGAAGCACTTCATCAAGTTATCATAAGCCATTACATCATTTTGGTAAAGAGCTGATACTCTTACTCTGCTGGACCGATATTAACTAAACATAACTAAGAACTACCGCAATGAAACCGGTTTGCAAATAAAAAAAAACACATCGTAATCGGTCCATCCGTTTGAGAGCTACGATGCCACAAACAGATACATACACGGAGACAGACAAACATCGTCGTCAAACTTATAACACCCCTCTTTTTGCGTCGAAGGTTAAAAACTGATAAAACCTTCAGGGGACGTATCAAAAAAAATAATACATGTAACCCTGTTCCCATGGCAATAGATGGCATAAGAACATTGCGAGGTTTTAGTAGTTACAAGGTAGCTAAGGTCAAACACAATTGTGACGCTTACCCTTCACCCGGACCCCACCCATAAAACGAATAAATTTTGCCCGTTATTACAGTGATGTTGAATTATATTTCTATTTTGTTACTACATAGAAAAACATCACCATCTTGCTCCATATGCGTCATACTATTAAGCTCGAGCCTCTTTATTTATGAGTGGGAATTGGACCTACTATAACACGCTAGTTAAACGTGTTGGCATAGGGTAATATTTACGGGGGACGTCGAGAGGAGAGGGTACCCAGGGGTACTCCGTCGGGCCGATCACTGACGACAAGGAACTCTGCACCGGTGGTCGGTCCAACGAATGGCGACGTGCTACTGATGGGTCATGAAACCGCGCGCCGCCCCGCTGTCGCCCCGGACGGAGCCGGGCGGCGTTTACGCTGACCATGGCTAATCCCCAAAAAAAAATATAGTTTTATTTTGAGTTTTTCTCTTGCAATTACGTTATCTGCATATTACATCCCTTAGCCATGTTTTACGACACGGATGGTGAATAAAAAAAAAAGAAAGAAGAAACCTTAGAAACCTTACTCTGTTACCACACGGATATGATAGAAAATATACGTATGTAGTTAAATTAATATACTTTTTGTATAGGTATATAACTGTTAAGCACAAATATTATTCTTACGCTTCGCCCCAGCTATGGGTGGGCCATAAAAGGATTAAATTTTGCCCGTTATTTCTGTGATGTTGAATTATTGCTTTACTTTGTGACTTCATAGAAAAACATCAATAAAATTATATAATTTTTATATAGGTATATAATTGTTTGCTCGCGTAGTACTGTTTTTATGTCCATACATATCATCTGTCAAAATCGGCCAATATTGTATCGATTCGTTACACATTTACCTGTATGAGGAACAACAATCTGTACAAAATGGCGTCGGGTATCCACTGGCCTTGAGAATTTATTTTCATAAATATGGTTCGCTTAAAAATTAATATTGTTTACACTACGTTTCATAAGCTATTTATTATCATATTCCAAAACACATGGCAGGGTATAAGATGTAAGTATGCTTTATATCTTCATGTAACTAATTACCCTTGAGTTCATATAACTAGAATTTATGCGTGAACTCGGAGATATGTTATAAATTTAACAGTTTTAGAATATATTCCAATGAAATATTTTTAAATAACTAATAATAAGATTTTTTTTTTCTTTGGGGGGTGAGTTGCGGTCGGCGCGCTCCTCGCACCACTCCGTCCGGGACGACAGAGGGGCGTAAGCACGCACACCCACAACCCACCCACGATGCACGTCGTTTTCATCGTTGGGCCGACCACCGGAGCAGGGTTAACTTGTCATCAGTGGTCGGCCCGACGGAATATCCCCTATTTGGGGTACCCTCCCATCGACCGACGTCCCCCCCTCGGGGAGGACGGATGTAGCGCAGGTACTCACGCCTACGCCGCCCCAGTCGCCGGCGGCGGATCGCCTCATCGAGGCTGCGCTCCTCGCGCAGGCAATCCGCCGCCTCCTTCTGCGAGATCACTGCCTTGCTGAAGGCTGCAACCGCGTCCCAGTTCCTGACGCTGTCGACCATCGCCCTGGCGATAGTCGGCAGCGTCAGGTCGGCACCGATGATTGCGACGAGCTCACGACGCTGCTCTGCCCAAGCGGCGCAGGCCTCAAGCGTATTCTGCGCCGTGTCCTCGTCGCAATCGCAGTGGTGACAGGACGGTGCACTCTCCCTCCTAACGACCTTGTGCAGGTATTTGGCGAAGCACCCATGCCCCGTCAACACCTGCATTAGTCGGAAGGAGAGTACCCTATGCCGCCTTTCTAACCATTGCATCAGCACCGGCCGGAAGGCCTCCACGATTCGCACCCCGAACCGAGGCCTCTCCAGCCGGACTGTCCAACGGGCAATGACGTCTCGGCGGGCGTCGACCCACCAGGCGGTGAGCTCCCTTAAAGAGACCACACCGCCCTCCGCTCGCACCTCTGACACCCGCCGATACAAACCAGCGAGCATTGCCGCCTCCAGGTCCCACGGGGGTGTCCCGGCCAGCAGGCACGCTGCCTCCGTCGCCACCGTGCGGTATCCGCGGATGGCCCTGACCGCCATGGCCTCTGTGCAAAATTCATGGCAAATTTATGGGCATCAATCTAAGTATGATCCCTTTGCCGATCTTCAATCGTTGCAAAAAAATCTTCATCGTTAAAATAGGCAGAACAAATCTTTGTATATTTCGAAGGTTTCCAGTTTATATATCTATTGATTTTTTAAATCCATTGCTTCTTAAGATTATCATTTGATGAAAAATCCGAATATAATTATTGTGTTCTAACTACGACCCTGGCATTTTGGCACTTTTATGGCTCTTCATAGTTGGCGACAGATGGCGCATTATTTACAAAATATTTGTGAAACTATATGTAAAAATCATTTTTGTCAGATAAAAGTATTTAGATATTAATTTAAATACTTATGTTCATTAGTTATTACGATAATCTTAATAGTCTGAGCTTTATCTTTTTTTATAGTTCTAAGTCCCATTACGAAAAATAGTGCCATCTAACGTTGAGTAGAATTATATATGAACATGGAATCGTCAAAGGATTTTTCTAGAAAATATTTTAATAAACTATGAATAAATATACTTACAAATGAAATGTGATTCCTTTTATAGCATCTGAACGTTTATCGGAGTACTATTTACATGATAAAACAAAAAAATTATTGATTTTCTGCGTAATAAAGCAAAAATACACCAAAAATATAACTGTGTCCACAGTACGAACACGGGCAGAGTCGACAGCAGACTGATAGGCCACGTCCACTACCTGATGTTGACGTGTGTGACGTCAGGACCTAGTTGAGTCACGGTGCACAGTTGCTTAGGCCGTCTCCTCTTTGTATATACTCCGTGGTCTATACACTACACGGTAAGCTGATGCCAACCATAGGCGCCGCCATATTGGCCTTGACTGCTCTGTCGAGCGCCTTTCACTTTACCCCTACTCCGCTGCCAACCGTCACGCGACATGCAATAGATAGACGAAAAAGTTTGAGGCGATGTAATAAAAGTTTCACTTTAAAAAAATTTACATCTGAACTTATATTTATCTCCCCAACTAAAAAAATATTTTTCATTTAGAAACGCCATTTACAACAGTGTATTAATACTTTCAATCCGTGTGGTGACGAAGATTGGATACCACGCCCTATATTGCACACGGTTATCTTAAATAACGCGTCAGATTTCTTATGTTAACATCACTCACATCGAAATAAATGCTTAAATTGGAAGTGTCTTTACAAAAATACAATGAACGTTACAGATTAAAACCAGTCGCAAAAGAATTATTTGTTGAACGCCGTTACACTTGAGCAAGCTAATCCTTCGGACTAAGCCGGTTACATATGTGCGAATTGCCGTATCCCTGATTTTATCTCATAAAAAAATCCCAAGTCGAATCTCCTCAATGGCACACTGGGCGTATTTGCTTTCTTACGAGGCCAATACAATGAAAACTATTCACCTCTAATAATTGTATTTTTTAAACCCTGTATAGAGAAAATATTCCTTGTATTTCAGAGAACTTCACAATTATATAATAATTCATATTGGCTCATATATGTCCCACTGTTGGATTCGGGCCTCCTTCACAATAGGAGACAAATTGACCTTACCGTGCTGATCAAACAGGTTGTTATTAAGTTTTGTTTCGAGTTTTCCTCTTCTTGCATTGATGTTATATGCGTATTAGATCCCTTAGTCGTTTTTTACTACATCCACGTGTAGATAGGGAATGGTGAATTGTATTCTTATTCCTTGACCACACGGATAATATAATTAATAGACGCAAATTACAGTTGGACTCAGAACAATAATTTGTGTATTATTATGTGGAATCCGATTCCACAACATCGGCGTGGTAATTCGCTACCTATTCTATCATATATACAGTAAACATAATTGAAAATAACAAATGCGAAATGAATTCCTTTAACAATTTTTGTGCTTAATAATAAATAATATATGTTTAATAAATTCGTTATTACTTTGAGAAACGTAATGATAATGTTTCTTTTTAATAACGTAATAATGTCACACAAGATATTCGTTTCATAAGAATTCCATTATTCATCAAATTTTAATAATGAGAAAATCCAATAATAAACAATAAGGACACTTCATTTTCTCCAGCTGAATTAGATTTTTTTTTAATTTGTTTTTTAGACTCGCGCTTACCTTTGAACTGTTAAGCAGAAATTCAAGGGTAATAACCTAATTAACTAATTAAGTGCAATGTAGCCTAAGGCATTCACTGAATAGTTTCAAATTGTTTCTAAGGGTTTATATAGCTCAAATTCGTCCTAATGTTGGGCACGAGCCTCCTCAACAATACGAGGTAAATGGGCCCACATCTATTACTATACTTTTCTGATCAAAGAGGTTAGTACAGGGTTTAACTTTGGTCCCGGTGAAGTTATAGTGCTTGTGAAAATGGTCCCATGACTTCGCCGTAACCGAGGGACAACAGCGTGTGGTTTTTAACTGGAAGTGGCGCTGACGCTTAATCGACGCTGAGCCCGACATACCCATCTATCAAAGGTGGGCATGCCTGAAAATGCATTTTCTCAAGGGGACAAAAGGAAAATAGGGTTTCATTTCGAATTTTCCTTCTCTTGCATAGATGTTTTATGCATAAGGGGCAGCACTTTGTATTCTTAGCCCAGGCAATGGTAATGATGTATTTTACTCCTACTCGGTTACTGTAGGTATAGGAGGAAATTTTAAATTGCTCGACCAATTTCCCCTAAAAAATTTAAAAGCTGCATTGATGTTATTTTTAATACAACTTTTAATAGAAGGATTAAGTAAGCACAATAAAATTATATGTAGATATATTAATATTCCGTGCGGTGACGGAGTAAGAATACAATTCACCTACTTCCTATGTTGCCCGTAGATGTGGTAAAAAATGACTAAGGGATATAATACGCAGAAATTATCTATGCAAGAGAAGGAAAACTTAACAAAAAACCCTATAGCAATACGTTTGATCCACGTGACATACATGGTAAGACAACTTCCCTCTTCCCTAGAGACCCAAGCCCAGCCATGGGACCCATATTGGCTGAGACGATGACGACGAGACGACAATATTAATATTCTGTGAAACTTCGATATATATTTTTATACTTTTTTGTTTGTGAAGTCTTAGGACTTTAAATTACTTTTGTGGTTATTCTGTGTTTAAGATTAGTTTTTTAAACTGTGATTGGTTTTAGTCAAAACTTTTACGTTCACTAAACTTGTTGAACTCTGTGATGAGCAATCTTGTGTTTTGATTCCATTAGCTTCGTGTCACTTTATGTAATCATTAACCAATCCAAATAATGAGAGGCGTCAGGTTTCATATCATCGTCCAGTTTGTAGTTGACCCTCAAACATTTTCTTTCCTTTGGTCTTAGACTGAACAAACATAGTGACTTGGACATTGTCACATTAACGTGTTAGCTTTCAGGCTATATTAGGTCTCCTTCTCCAGTTTAAGGTTCTTTTCTTGAAGTGACATTATCATCATCATCATCTCAGCCCATATACGTCCCACTGTTGGGCTCAGGCCTCCTCCATAATGGAAGGGTAATTGACCTACTATACCACGCTGGTCAGACGTGTTGGTATAGGGTTTTATTTCGAGTTTTCCTTCTCTTGCATAGATGTTATATGCGTTTTATATCCCTTAGTCGTCTCGTACGATCACCCACGGGTAAGATAGGGGGTGGTGAATTGTATTCTTACTCCGTCACCACACGGATGAGTGACATTATACAGCCATTATATTATGACACTTGCAGGAAAGAAAGCTTTTGGTGAAATATATTCCAACTCCGTACTACAAAGAAAACATGTCCACTACTGTTACAAAAATATAGTAGATTCTTAGAATAATAACGTATAGAAGGATAGTGTCAGTACTTCGAACTTTCGAAATTTGAATTTAAAAATACTAATGACGCGCAGACGATTACACACGTACACACGCAAACCACTATACAAATTATGAAATCAAATTTTGTTTTTATTAACATAAGTCGTCGAAATACTTTTAAAAGTAATGTTAAAAACCTTTTTAAGTTTTTCAAATGTGTTGTGACACCATTTGAATGCACAAACCGTCATAATTACCAATGGATTTTTTAAGAGTTGCGTACGTACGTGCAGTACAATGACTTGTACATTACGGAACGATTTCGGCGTAAGCTCCATTAGGCTCCAATTGAAATGCCTCACTTTTTATGCGTGAACTTACCTTCTATACGTTATTATTCTAAAAGTAGATTATTATAAAAAACACCAGACAACATTAGTGCCAGGCAAGGCAATCTCGAAGCAAAACCTTAATTTCAACCACCTGATCGCTTGCAAGGACATTTCCCTAGATATTTTAGTCCCGGTGGACGTGAAATAAAAGATATGAACTATGTAAAATATACTGCATTTATGCAGGAAGCTCGTATATCTTTTTCTCAACTTGAGAAACAGAAATGATAGAAGTTCTGGTAAACTCACAAATTTAATGTAAATACATGTTATAATAAAGAAAGAGTAGAATATAAAGTATACTTATCCTTATAGCTCATATACGTCCCACTGCTGGGCTCGAGCTTCCTCCACAATGGAAGGGAAATTGATCTACTATATAGTTACTATATAGTATAGCTCGCTGATCAGACGGGTTGGCATAGGGTTTTATTTCGAGTCTTCCTTCTCTTGCATAGATGTTATCTGCTTATTTTAGTCTCTTAGTCGTCTTTTACAATACCCACGGGCAAGAAAGGGGGTGGTGAATTGTACTCTTACTCCATCACCACACGGCAGATATAAAATATAATATGCTGATATTTAAATTATATAAAAATATATATTATTTTTATATAATCCAACCATCAACGTACCACTTTTAAGCATAGGCCTCTCTCGAGGGGTATAACGCTATGGCAAGCATGTGGACGATCGCAGTTTGATTTTATGAGTTTTCCAGTAGAGTGCTGTTGCCCATTCTCCTGGTGATTTCTTACCTGAATTTGGAATAGATGTTTACACAATGATTACTAGTATTGACGCGAGTTCACACATATTTTAACGGATTCTATCGAGTCTGTATTTGATTCCTCGACGTTTCGAACAATTTTCAATTTTTCAAAAACAGGATATGTTTAAGAATCGTTAAGTCGTTATCTCAACTACTACAGCATGTAGTTACATATATCACCACAAAGGCCTTTAGAATAACCAGCCAAATAAAGTAAATTAATGATCACTATATATACAGTAACAGTAAAATAAATACATTAGCAATATTCGATTATCATCTCATCTATTTATATAGAAAGGCTTTATTCGAGTATATTCTAAACTTGTTAAATTTATAAAATATCTCCGAGTTCACGCATAACTTCCAGTTATATGAACTCAAGGGATTAGTTACATGAAGATATAAAGCATACTTACATCTTATACCCTTCCATGTATTTTGGAATATGAAAATACTAGCAGTGCTCGCGGCTTCGTGCGCATGGAATAGTGACTTTGGGGAGTATAGTGACTTTCAGGATTTATTTATTTATTTTAAAACTTCTGTGGCCAAATGTTGAGAACGTTCAGCACTTGATTCCCGTTGTCGATACGACGAAGTTTGAGTTGTTTGTGAAGCCAAACGTGGTGTTTGTTCAACTCTTGTTTCTCTAGCGCGGTTTCGTTCAGCGATTTGCGTTGAATAGCCAACCTCTGCCTATTTTCATCCTCTGTCGCGTAAGTCGCAGTCGTTTTGCAGTGGCAGACTGTCGATAAAGTTGAGGTTTCTCTCTAGGCATTTCGCAGAAGCCACCGCCCACTCGCCCCTCATGACCGCTCGCCACATCATACTTGTGCGCGCAATACTTAATACTTATTTGGCTATAACACTAATACGTACATTTTTAATATCGCGATATCTTTTGAATAAAGTGTCCGAATTTAATCATTCGAAAAGTTCTAGAAAGGTATTGAATCCTTCTTGAATATGAAGTAACTTATTGATAAGGATTAATACCAAGATATAAAATAAAGAGTTTTTAAAGCGACGGCATTTTAATTATTTAAAAAAATAAAAAATACTCATTGTGAGATAACTACAATAGTTAGACATACAGTGTTGTGATATTTTTTGTAGACAATTATATGTTGTGCAAAATTGTAGTACATAGAATAATCTATAATCAATAGTTTTCGCAGCACACGCGATGTAAGGATTTTTTCGGGTAATATTTTTACAGCTTGGGTTACATTATTGGACTTTTAGTACGGATCTCTAATTTCTTTGAAAATATAATATAACCTATGGCCTTCCTCGATAAATGGACTATCCAACATTGAAAGAATTTTTCAAATCGGACCAGTGATTCCTGAGAGAAGCGCATTCAAACAAACAAACTCTTCAGCTTTATAATATTAGTATAGATATAGCTTATGAAACTTAGTGTAAACAATATTAATTTAAATCAAATTTGAACTATGTATTTATAGGACATAAATCCTTACAAATACTGTAAATGCGAAAGTAAGTTTGTTACTTTGTTACACTTTCACGCTTAAACCACCGAACCGATTTCAAAAAATTGTTTCGCCAATGGAGAGTTATAATATCAGGGAGTAACATAGGCTATATTTTATCCCGGTATTCCCACAAGTACGGGAACTACGCGGGTAAGGCGACTGAAACCGAAGCGAAGCAAGGGCGGGTTGCTAGTAATTCTTATAAATGTGTTTAAGTTATATAGAAATTTATTTCATCGTTAATATTAATCCTAATTTTCGTGTGGTGAGAGTAAGAATATAATTCACCACCCACTTACTTCTCCTTGAGTATCGTTAAGGAAGACTAAGGGATTAAATATGCTTATAACATCTATGTAAGAGAAAGAAAATACGTCTGATCAGCTTGGTATAGTAGGTCAATTTCTCGCCTACCGTGGAGGATGTTCCTGTCCAATAATGGGACTTATGTGAGCTGAAATAATGATGATTAATCCTAAAAGTCAAATTATACAGGAAATAGAACAAAAGATATTTTAAATTTAAACGGAAATGTGTCTAGTCATAAAAAGGGCAAAGAATTGGGTCATAATTACGCAACAAAAATGGCGGGAAAATTTGTGTCACCCATAAATAATAGACTGAATTAATTTTAATGACATATTGTTTGCAGTTGTCGGCTTCGGGAGATCCGGGTGCGGTGGATGCGGTCGCGAGACGTTACCGACTCGAGAACGGGAACTCGCTAGGGGAAAAAGATGAGGTAAGACCTTCATGAAGATTTTACATAAATGTGCTTGCGGCAACAGATTTTGGTTGCGATCGATATTTAATTGCATTATAATATATTCGTTTTCATGCTATACTTACTAAATAATTAAACTTTTACGGCCTTACTTAAACCTAATCTAAAATTCGGCTGCAAAATTAGTACGCTCATCAAGCGTTTGCTAAAAGCCTAATTTTTACATACATTTATGAATAGGCAAATATATATTAGATCCAGTATTTTTACTAACTTATCATTAATTATCGCGCGTCATATTTACTTAAGCAGTTGTGTAATCACACTACTCATAACGTGAAATAGATGAATATTATTTAAAAAAATAAGTGAATTTTGCGAAAATCTATTTATTATAATTTACGAGACACATTTTTATAGACATCCTAGTAAATATACATTCATCTATAGTTGAATTAGAAATCGACGTAAGTACCTATTATATATTGCCCAACCAATTGCTGTCAATCCCATTGGCTTGGTCTCAGTCGGTTTTTACGACTTCCACGGCAAGGTTCTTACTTTCTTGTCGTTCATACTTACTTGTTGACAACGCTACTACATTAGTAGTGACGGATTACCGTCAATACAAATCATTGACATTATATGTTTATAACGACAGCATATCCTTTTAAAATAAGTACAGGTATAAAATACACTTAATTCGTCATGTAATTTTAAAACTCACGGGAATGGTGTTAATCTTGATGTCATGTTATCCAATACAAGATTCCACCTCAAGTCTTAATCTTAATAAAATATTACAAAAGTTGAACTAGGTCTTTATTTTTATTACTCGCTGCTGCTTAAAATCGAGCTAACGTAGCTCGATTTTATCAATATTTTTAAATGCAAATAAATCACGGCTAACTTTTCTCTTAATCCTTTTTTAGTAGAGTTAACGGAAATATGTACAAAAAAAGCTCATTCAGTTTTTATTTTGATGCCAATCGCTGTCTATTGTTAAATGTAAGGCGAAAACATAAACCCGCAGCAAGTGGATCCATCATTCCCCTAGAAAATTGGAACCAATCGTGAATCTAAACAATCCAGGGCGCGAATTTTTATCAAAATCTGTCCATCCGTTTATAAGAACTTCAATAACAATCAGATACATATACTCAAGTCTCTTGGCGAGTCAGGCATAGACGCGTTGCATAACATCTGTAACAAGGTTTGGTTTACTGACGTATGGCCAAGAGATTGGACGGAATCCATAATTGTCCCTTTTACAAGAAAGTTTCGACGAAGGTGTGTGGAAATTACCGTACCCTAGCCCTTGTCTCTCATACCAGCAAAATTCTGCTCCAAGTCCTCAACAGCAGGATTCGATACTATGTGGACTGGCAGATTCCGCAAGAACAAGCTGGGTTCGTGAAGGGCAAAGTTACGAGAGAACAAATCTTAAATCTAAGGCAGCTAATAAAGAAAGCCTACGAATTCAACACTCCAATCATCATGTGTTTTATTGACTACAGCAAAGCTTTCGACGGTGTCAATTGGAAATTCCTCTGGAAAGTACTGCAAGAATTAGGAGTCCCCAAACATCTTATTAGGCTTATTGAAAACCTTTACTGCAACAGCAAAGGTGTGATTAGAGTGGACCAGACGCTTTCGAATCCCTTCCATTTCGGGAAAGGGGTACGTCAGGGGTGTATTTTGTCTTCCATTCTCTTCAACGCTTACGGAGAATATATCATGAAGCGCACGTGCGACGAATGGGAAGAGGATTGAGTATCAGCGGGATGAAAATCACTAATCTCCGATTCGCTGATGATACGACTCTCTTAGCCGCAAATGAACAGGAGGTGATCGCCTTCTTGAGGAGAATGGAGACCATAAGCGAAGAACTAGGTCTCTCTATAAATAGATCCAAGACAAAGCTCATGGTTGTGGACCGTGCGAAAAAGTTGGAGCCCATCGGGACTTAAAACTTGGATATAGTTAACAACTTCATATACCTGGGTTCCAACATCAGCAACAACGGTTCATGTGAAATGGACGTGCGTAGGCGAATAGGTATGGCTAAGAGTGCTATGTCTCAACTCGATAAGGTCTGGAGGAAGGAAGATGCAAATCTGGAAAAGCTAATGATTGTGATTCCTGTGGGAAAGATAGAAGGAAAGAGGCCCCGTGGTCGTAGCCCGATGCGTTGGTCAGACCAGATCCGCACCGCTCTTAAGGCTCCAATGCATGAGGCTCTACGGATAGCTACCAACAGGTCCAAATGGCGCTCCATTGTACAAGATCGCATCCTGAAGGACAGGGGTCATGACCCCCAGTAATGGGGAATACGAATCAAGGAAGAGGACATATACGGAAGCAGGATTGTATACAGTCATAAAGTCCCTATTAATATCTTTATTATAGCATAATTGCCTTCTAAACCTGCCTACCTTGTTTCAAAATTTTGCCGAAAGCGAGTTAAGTCAGCAGATGTTTCAATGATAAATTTCGTAAAGCTGAACAGTCATTTACATTTCTGAATAAAATTTTACGGCGATTAAGAGCAGTTGGTCCCAACGGCGCATGTTTATAGCCAGAAGCCTACTGATAAGATTACTTGGTTAGAATTTTGTTTTATTTTATCAAAATTACATCGACCTTTTTATTTGTTACTGGATTTACATGATGCTTCTCCCACGTAGGCTTTATAATTTACAATTATTTTTATATCTAACTTTGTGGTATTCTTCGTTGTTTAATTTCTTTACACTTAGCCTCAAAAATATCCGTTAAAATTGCCTCTGCTTAGTATAGTCAAAGAAATCTTGGTATATTTATAAAAATTTAAAATTATTCTATGTTAGTTCAGGGTCTAAATTATAACTCGTTAAATCTGTTTATTATACGGGATTTCGAATGACCAATTGACACATATACAGCTAGATATTTATTTATCACGAATTCTGATGCCCTAAATCTAAACTCTAGCAGAAGACAGTAGATCATCATCATCTCCTCATCCTCTATAACGCTAAAAGCAAAATTACATCACAAAATATTGGTATGTTATGCTTAGCCCACTGGTTCAATTCCTAGGCAGAATAGTGCTTTCTGCGGTCCACGCATTATTGTTCAGCGTGATGGGTACTTGCAAAGTCGGGAAGATTTTACAAAATCGAATTTTGTTCATTCCTCGCCACCTTAAGAAATTATTTCCTAATGCGAAGTATTAAAATAAAAAAAAAGGCGTAAGTCTTTAAAGAACGTTTGTTTAGACTGAAAATGCAACGATTTGTTCTCTATTATTTTCGTATGTAGTAGGTAGAGACTATAGGAAATCAGCAAATATCAAATCCGCAAAATAATCAAAATATAAACCAAAACTGCAATGATGGTTCAGTATGAATTCTTTATGGTTACCCAATTACATATATAGTTACCACCATGTTTATTTTAAATATAGTTTGTACAACCTGCTCTTCTAATAGACACAGTATAATCTTTATGAAGTATTTTGCCAATATCCTTCGCAAATTCATCTTCAAAAGGTATCACTTATCAGCTATAATGGAAAGACGAGCTATAAACTTCATGTACCATGCGCATTAAAAATAAATTTATTTCTTTCAACTAATATATTCACGTCAACATCAGAAAGTATTTTATACTCAATAAAAGTAACCAAAAAATAAACTGTATATTATACTTAGCTATAGCTACACTCCGTTTGTTATCGAAGGTAATATTTATTTTGTCAGATTTTTACTATTACCCACGTATAATCTCGTTGATTCAAAAGCTGATTTAACGAAGATACATTTTTAATTAAAGCACCGCGTTTCACTTTTGTTCAAAAGGATTTGCGAACAAAAGTTTGCATGTATTTTTAGAGTATATTTATTACAAAAATTTAATAATACCTCTAACTAATTTAACATGCAGCTGAATTCATTTATGAACATACTTTTAATCGTCCAATTAATGTAAGTTGACTGTTGGGCATTGGCCTTACCACGAAAGGATAAAATCGTAATCATCACGCTTGGCTGGTGTGTTAGAAGGGTGTTATAAGATTTCCAGATGAGTCCGACAGTCATGCTCCTCTGATTCTTCAACCGCTTTTTACTCCCACGGAAAAGTGAAAAGGTGGTGTGGCACATTGCATACTTTACTTGTCACCACAAAGAATTCATAAGAACCCAATTGCATAATGAAAAGTCACTCACAAGTCAAATGTTGCATGTTACTTTGAGATGAACATCATTACGTAGACTCCACAAAATATTTCGTCAATTTCGTCAGTACCCCATTTTGGGCCATTGTGCTGTAACAGATTAATAAACGTATCCCTTCTTATGCATTTGAATATAAACACCAATTTATACCCTAAATCAGGTGGTTTATTAGGATGGAGAGGCATTATAACTGCATAATATTTATGATTTTAGTCTCTTTGAAAGACCATAGTATATTAAAACATATTAATATGTACTTATGCCATGATATGGTAAACAGTACGTAAAATTTCCTTGACCTCAAAACATAAAGAAAACTATATTCGAAGTATATATGCAACGAATATTTTTTACGTTTCTTTGAATATTCGATTGTGCTTTGTAAATTAATATTACAAGGACAAGGTTTATTTAAGTATTGTTTTGATATTTCCGCAGTTGTTCGGACCGCCCAGCGCGCCTGTTCTTGAAAATCCCGAATTTCAAACGAGATGGTACTTCAAATATTTCCTTGGAAAAAGTAAGTAAAATAATTATTAATTTTTATAAAGGTTTTTATATTAATAAAAATATTATGGTAATACAACGGTGACAAATTGAATAGGTATAAATATAAAGCGTCAAAAATAGTAACAATGGTAATTTATTTTATTCTCTGTTTTTAATATTAAAATTTATATAACTAAGCTAGCTGAAATATTCTCAATCATACGTTTTTGGTAGACTAACGGGGCAATCTCCCTTTGTCCTTTATGATCCTCAACTTCTTTTTGGGAGACTACCGGTCCCGTATAGTTGTATTCTCTTTTTAGTTTATCTTATTTGATACCTTCCCATCAGCGATATGCCGCGACAACGCCCTCACTCGGGCGACCTTCTTGCGGATGATAGACTGGTCCCGTTCCAACCACTAACAGTCAGGACTAGGGTAACTTCAGGCACTTAAAATTTTACTCCACGTACTCTATTAGCTACTGAGATAACCAAGTATTCTAATTCTTAACATTATATCACACAATGTGCAAACTTTATATAATCACAATTTCATTTACCGTCATCGTTTTACTAAGATACCACTTGATACTATCGCGGGGTTCATCCATTTCACCTGGAAACGTTATGGTATTCAACTGTCCAGCGATAATTTATGCCACGTACGTCCAGGATCTGGAATGGAAGGAATGAATTTCCTGTTGTTGTTTCCCAAGCGCTATGACGTGTCCTTCTTTAAATAAAATTTAAGAAGAGCACTTTCTTCACGGTATGCAGCCACCTAAGTGTGCCCCTGATATTGCAAAGGTCCATGTGCGGCAGTATCACTTACCATCAGGTGTGCTGCTTGCTTATTTGCTATCATCAGCAATAAAAATAATATTATATCGTTGTCTATGGTTTATGTAATACCAATATTTTATACTATTGATTAAGTACCGTTTGTATTTACATTAAATTGTAATAGAACAATAACCAACCACCTCTAGAAGTTAAATACGTTTGATTGTGTAGTAAAGTAATTGCGATTTTAACATAAATATCAATTTCTTTAGTAAATATATCAACTGATAGTTGATTAATTTCATTAGATACATACCTAATAGCTATACTTTGGGGTGTAAACATTATTAGTATTAATATTATGAAGCTGAAGAGTTTGTTTCTTTAAACTCATTACTCTCATAAACTATTGCGTTAAGATTTATAACTTCTTTTTCACATTAATACATACCACTTCAAACGCCAACTATTTACATAAAAATAGGGCTGCTACCTTTAAAAAAATAGGCTCGGTGAACATTGATCGTAAGACAGGTTTATATAGACAGGTTTTATTTCGAGTTTTTCTTCTCGGTGAGAATAACAGAGGCAAATGACTGAGCTGAAGACCAAAGACATCATTCCATGCAAAAGTGCGATCTTGGGAGAGGGCGAAAGGTTCTATGGGCAGTTGTATAAATCATCCTATTACCCTTTTGCCGGCTTGGTCTAAGACCCCAGATCTAAGCTAACTCCGCATTACACTGAAGAAATCCCGGACAAAAATCAAATCGTGTGATATTTCTGAAATAATTTAAGAACGGAGAAGCAACGGAAGATGACGGAATTAACATAGAACTCCTGAGGGCAGTCGCTAAGCCGGTATTAAAAGCTCTACGGAAGCTCTCTCTGTAGTGACGTTTCTTAGTCGTGGATCAGGTATGTGGTGGTTCTGTTTCTTAAGAAGGGCAATAAAACGTTTTTAAGGAATTACAGACCCGTCAGTCAGACAGTCAATCTTGAGCTACGTATACAAATTTTTCAAGAGTTATTACCAACCGACTCGCGTATAGACTCAATGATTTTTAGCCATTGAAGCAAGTTGGATTCTAAAAAAGTCACAGTACCATAAACCACATCTACACGATACCATAGATTATACAGAAGACCGCCTCCACCACCTCTGTGTCTAGCATTTATGAACTATAAGAAAGTCTTTGACTCGGTTAAAACTTGGGCAGTGCTACAGTTTCTTCAGCAATGCCAAATTGAGTGTGGATATAAGTGACATAGAACCATTCTGAGTGACAGCTTATCAGCCGTAGCAAGAACACTCACTAAGTCAGAGAAGACAACTCATGTTATGGGCCCAGCGGTGTACAATAAACTGCCTACACCGATAACTTCCGCTCCTAGCCTCCAAACCTTCAAGGTTCGACTAAAGCGGTGGCTCGTCAGGCAGGCATTCTATACGTTTGACGAATTTTTGAAAATGTAGACATTACTCAACGCGGATATTGTTTACGTTTCTTTATTACTATTATTGTTACTCTTTGACATTTCTTTGACATTGTTACTTATCCTATTATAATTGCTGGTAACCTAATATTGTTAAAATGTAATCATCTTTACCATATTTATAATGACATGTAAGAAACCCTTACCAATAAATGAGTTATGAGTTATGACATTCTTATGGGGAAGGCTATGTGCAACAGAGGCTGGTGGATCGATGGATGGATTGCATACAATGTGGTGGCTACGAATACTACCAAGGTTTATAATGCCCCTAGTTGTCGTAAAACGACCAAACCCTTCCATAGACCTGGGCGACCTCCATCTGATACTGTCTTGTCAACAATTACATTCCCAAGAAGGGATGACTTTAGGCAGGCGGCTGGTCATAAAACTATTGACAATACCTTTGCAATATATATTATGCAAGAAGATGCATGCATATAACATCAAGCGCAAATAATTGAGACAGGATGATGGTAATGTGAATCTTTATTAATATTATAAATGTGAAAGTAAACTTGATTGTTTATAATAATAAATAAATTTAATTTAATTTTAAGACAACACCATGCACTAAGGAAATAATCCTTGTATTGCTGGGAACTTTACAAACATATAATTAACGGATACAAATTACATCCAGACTCAGAACAACAAGTTGTGGATCACACAAAGTGTTGTCCCGCGTGGGATTCGAACCCCCGACACTGACGTTGTAAGTCACTATCTTAACCACTACGCCATCTGTGCAGTCAGTGTTCATTTGTCTGTTACACTTTCACGCTTAAACCACCGAACCAATTTCAAAAATTCTTTTACCAATGGAGAGCTATAATATCATTCAGGTATTTCTACGATAACGGGAACTACGCGGATAATGCGACTAAAACCGAAGCGAAGCGAGGACGGGTTGCTAGTACATATACAATATTAAGTTTGGGTTTAGTCGCCAAATTCATCATCCTCATCACAGCCCATATGCGTCGCACTACCGCACTCAAGCCTCCTCCACAAATGGAGGGAAATTGACCAAATTGACTATGCAACGCTGGTCAGACGGATTTATATAGAGTTTTATTTCGAGTTTTCCTTCTCTTGCATAGATGTTATCTGTATATTATAGTCCCTTAGCCGTCTTTTACGTCACCCACGGACAAGAAGTGTGTAAATTGTATTCTTAGTCCGACACCACACGGAAATATAATGGTTATACATATAACTATCTGACCCAATAGATGTTGTTCTGTTCAAATAAAATAAAGGGAATTCTTGAAATCGACAGCAGCGCCACCTACCGGGTCCAACTGTAAATCTCAACCATTCTTGAATCCCCTTGAACACACAAAAAATTTCATCAACATCGGTCCAATTGCTTAGGTGTTCAGGGTCATACACACGTACCTACAAGAAATATATATATAACGCTTAGAATAATAACGTATAGAAGGTAAGTTCGCGCACTAGAAGTGAAGCATTTCAATTGGAGCCTAATGGAGCTTACACCGGAACCGATCCGTAATGTACAAGGTCACTGTACTGCAAATACGTACGCAACTCTTAAAAAATAAATACGTAATTATGACGATTTGTGCATTCAAATGGTGTCACAACACATTTGAAAAATATAAAAGTATTATTAACATTACTATTAAAAGTATTCCGACGATTTATGTTAATAAAAACAAAATTTGATTTCATAATTTTTATAGTGGTGTGCGTGTGTACGTGTGCACGAATGTAGTATTGTTTGCTTCATAATTTTGATGGCCTACGTATTGACACTATCCTTCTATACGTTATTATTCTAAGATATAACGATATTTAACTGAAAAGTTTATAGATGCTTAGGTTGATATATGGGTACCATAACAGTTACTATTTCTTGTAATCCAGGATCTAAATAAATCTCCATCACATTTTACTGATCATGAAAATGTTTACTACTCGATAAAATGCTGAACATGAACTATAAAACGCCTTGTTTACGCCTATGTGGACAAACAATTTAGCTAAGTGAACGCTATTATTATGTAGGCACATCGTATTCAGCCGTATACATCTTCATTTTTTATCACTAACCTATATATAACCTATAACTATTTCATTACAGTATATAAATTTTCTTGTGAATTTCCTATAAAAATTATCCCTGACAGACTAAGAATACGTCTGTCTACTCGATGTGTGGCGATAGAGATAGGTCTTTGACTTCATGTCAAAGGCGCATTCAGCCTTCGTGTTGCGATGCAATCACTGAAATCCACGTTTCGTGCATCGCTAAAATGTTTAAATCTGAATAGATGACAAAACATTTTAAACTGCTTTTTAAGCATATACATCGTGTAAGTAATCGTGTAAGCATGAAAAATTCGTATTATTTTAACATTGTAAGTAAACACTTAAATTTTATTTATTTGTGTAGATTGTATAAGTATTCAGTAAGATATCTATGTTATAGGGCAATTTTGTTACAAATACCATTCAGATTTATACTAAATATTCTTCTTCTGCTATTACACTTTTTTATTGCATAATATGTTTTCCCTCTCGGCCTCCAATGTCGTTAGATAAAGGCGTCACGGGCCTCTCGGCGCGTGATAAGAACTCTCTTCATTTATTACAAACAAAGGAAAAAGGAGGTTCTTTCTTCACATTCAAGCTTCTATATGAACAGGTCAGGTAATATAATCAATCTTAACACCATGAAGTATTTATAAGTAACTCCAAATTTATGTAAGATATCTATACCAATAAATAAAATTGGAGTGTCTGTTTGTAATGTCAAAATAATAGGCTTTTTTCATGCTCACACGGTTATTTGCACGACACCTATGCCTAAAATAGCAATTAAAAAATTTTTGTCTGTCTGTCTGTCTGTCTGTTTGTTCCGGGTAATCTTCAAAACGGCTGGACCGATTTCAAAAATTCTTTCAGCAATGGTAAGCTATAATATTAGGGCGTAAACTAGGCTATATTTTATCCCGGTATTCCCACGGGAACGGGAACTACGCGGGTAAAACGACTATAACCTATAACCGAAGCGAAGCGAGGGCGGGTTGCTAGTAGTTAATAAGTTTTGTAGTCCAAGAATTTGTAATCAAGCAGTTATCCTATACTTATAAGCAAGAAACTCAGAAATGACTCCAACCATTTTCTTAAAGATTAGTATACATATGCATAGTATATTTCGGGGACGACAAATCAGTCTAACTGGGTTTCGATTATTAAAATGTTCATACTATCAGTGTTTTTGAATTCCGCATTATGAAGAATAAAAGCTTAGGTTATCCATATCAGAGAAGGAGACCGAGGAGCGGGTCAGGCAGAAACTCCTATACCGTGACACGCTTTGCCACGGGCGTGTCGGAGGCGTAAGCAGGATTAGCTACGCCTGATGCCGTTCCAGCTGAGGTAGCCAGTGGATAGACCGGGAATTAGGGCACCATCCGCAATAAGGCCAACTGGGTGATAGGGATACCCGTTGACGGAGACAGTATACGGAAGGATAACCCTCCAGGCGGAACACCGATGCAAGGAATCGGTACCGGTGGTTAATCCAATAGCGCTGGGGCGCCGCTACAGTAGGTTATAGAGCCGCACGCCGCCTTAACATGGTCAATGACGGATTGGGTGGTGTACGCCCATGGCCTACTGCAAAAAAAAATTTATACACCTAAGTTTTATTCTATTAGCACATTCATTTCAAATAACTAATTAATTTCAAGATCAAAACTTAGTCACCACATGTTGCAAAAACGCTGATCGAAAAACGTTAATTTAACAAGTTGTTTAGATAATATCTACTTATAATATGTTAGTCATCCAGTTGTTCTATTTGGATTTGTTAGCAAAATTTACATATACTAACTAGTTAGAATTAGAACAAGTGAAATGCGACATAAGCACGAATTACTTGCTCCAACAGTTACCAACAACTACAAACTTGTAGCTCGGCTATGTTACAACAACAATTTGTTAAATAGTTCTAAAACACTACATACTAATCTAAATAAATTTTAAGATTAAATATAATAGAACCGATTTAAATCATAGCATACGTTTAAGTTTTGCCATGTGGTGACGGAGTAAGAATACAATTCACCACCCCCTCTCTTATCCGTGGATGTCGTATGCAGATAATGCTTATATAAATTTTTTTTTTTCATTTTAAAATTTTATTACAGAATCCAGTTTCTATGACAATAAATAAGTCCAATAAGTAAAGAAAAATTCCAACTATTTATTTAACCCCTTATTGCATGAATTATGAAGGAGATGAAGAAAAAATTTTTCTTACCGAAAACTTCTTTTATTTTTTATATACAACCAGTCTGAATAGGAAAAATAAAAATTTTGTATTTATCTTAGAAATTACTATACGAAGCCATATATGGCTTCGTATGCATTCTAGTAGAACTATACTAATCCATATCTGGCTTCGTATGCATTAATTAAAAAATGAAATTAGCTTTTATGAAAATCTTTAACACAATTTCTTTTGTCGTTGTAACACAAATTAATATTATACTACCTACATTTGGTAAATTAAAACAATTTTGACAAATTTGTCGACTTAAATTAGTCCATTCGGGGAAATGGTCCACGTTATCTGAACGTATATAATCTAGTGGTAGGTCTTGATGCCTGGTTGGAGCTTTTCGTGATTTTTTAATGAGTGTTTAATTATCAGTGAACAAGAATCTAAAAAGTTCTTGAGGTGTTTCTAACTTTTTTATCTTATTTAGCAAATCAGAGGATCCAGCAAATTTAAAGTTAACTTCATTAAGTTTCCATTTTTTGGTTTTTCCAAATTACTTTGTCCTTTTTTATGTTCTTTTTTTGTTCTTTTTGTCTGTGGTTTAGATGTCGATGGAGCCTGTAAGATTTGCGAGTTAATATCATCATTATCAGAGCAATCTGATTCGGATTTAGGTATAACATTTTTTTTCGATGAGCATGGAGTGATTATGGTTCATAACCAGAATCGTCACTCAAGAAACCATCACGCAGAATAAGATTTACATGCTTGAAAGTACCATAAAGCGCGAAGGGTTCATTGCTGCAAAGAAAAGAAAAAGCGTCTGAATGCGAAGCCATATATGCCCCATAATATTTTTGACAATAATGCATACGAAGCCAAATATGGCAATATCAAAAGAAGGCTCAAAAACAAACAAAAACACGAAAAATGCCAAAATGATAACTAGTTCTTATAAAAGTATATGTAAACATTGTATTTTGAAATTCCAAGTATTTTTACTTACCGTTTTGTTACTATTTTCGCATTTATATAATTAGCACTAATTAATTGCACTCTAACGGTTGGACGCGTTGTACATAACCCCTAATATTTTGACTGAATGCACTTACCATATACAAAAAAAAAATACGGTCTATTAAACGAAGAAATTATGTATACGGATTCAATGTTGGTTGTAAAAAAACAATATTTTAATAAATTGAAAAAATAAATTAACTTTTAAAGCCATATATGGCGTTGTATGCGGTAAGGGGTTAAATGTGTTGCTCTCAGTGTCATTGTATTACAAAATTATATTACAACCTATTATGTTATACTACGGCGTAAAATCTATACCAATAAATAAAATTGGAGTGTCTGTTTGTAATGTCAAAATAATAGGTTTTTTTCATGCTTACACGGTTATTTGCACGACACCTATACCTAACATACAGAGTATAAAATTTTTGTCTGTCTGTCTGTTTGTTCCGGGTAGTCTTCAAAACGGCTGGACCGATTTCAAAAATTTTTCAGTTTATTTAATTAGTAAAAATACATGTATAGAGAAACGCATTGTTTTAACTATTTCGTTAATATATAAAAAGAATCATTTAGTAATAGAAAGTTTCGGTTAAGTTACATAAAACGAAGTCTCATCAGATGTCTGTGACACTGTTATTATTTGATAAATTGTTGACTAACCTCAACAAATCCATCCAGTTGTCATATTGCCCTACTTAGAAGTATAAGAACAAAGTTTACAGACTGAAACATTAGAAACAACTAGAATAACTAAAGTTAGAAATTCTGAGAGGTCTCAATTTCAGAGCTAAATAATGAAAACGGCGAAGATTTAAAAATAGAAAGAAAAAGAAATTAAAAAGGAAGTTGCTCGTTTGGATACGCTAATCTGAAAACCCATTTACCTTTTGCACATGGAACTTACTTAGAAAGATCTCTAAAACAAATAACTATAAAAATAACGTACTCCAATACTCTAAGTAGGTAAATTTGAAATCATTCACCACCCGCCAACTAGCCCGTGGGTCTCATGAAAGATAACTAAAGCATAGTGATATTTTACGACATAAAAGACGAATAAGGCGATATGCATATAAAATCTACGTAAGGGGAGGGAAACTCCTTCCATCCGACGTCTTTGACACGTACTCGACGAAGAGGACTACAACATCACACTCGCTCCACGTAGAACTTACACGACCGTGCTTGCCGTCGCAGTGCGAAACCGCGTCGCGTAAAAGTTAAGAACCAAAACGTGGGCCTACGTTGTCTCCAGTGCCGCCTCAAGCCGAGGTCCGTTCCCCACAGAGGGAGCCCATGGGCGATGTCACTTAGTCTACTTTCACCGGATTGAGAGTCCTCAGTGCTCACCCATAGTTTGCGTCAAGCTGTCCAATCCATCTGCGGCTAACAGCTATACACTCTACAAAAAAAAGGAAAACTCAAAATAAAACGATTTACCAATCCTAATCTAATGTTTTCGTCAATCTTTGTTTATGTAAGTAATGTATGATTGAACAGTTTACAACTTGTACTCGTCATCACTATTCTGCTTTTGTTTTGAATCTGATTGCTTAATTTGAATTTGACTACATGTAACAGCGGTACGACCTAGCGTACGTTGATAGTTTAGTTTATTCATTGTATATTACGTATACCTACCTGTCGGATTACAAGGTACTCTTCTTTAAAAAAAGCCGGATTGTAGGGGTCTCAGGCAGTACTCTATAATCCGACAAAGTCGATAGTCTGACACTGCTGTGCAAAACGTTTGTCGGACTACCGAGGGTCCACTGTACTATGTAATAATATATTTGTGAATTAAATTATATTGTATTTCGAAGGACATCATACCAGATGTGACATCATATCATATGTTGTACCAATTTTAAAAATGACAGAAAAATAAATGTAAATAATAGACAACCCCGCTGAGTTTCTTAACGGATCTTCTCAGTAATGGTGACATTCCGATTCGGTGGTAGTACCGTACTATAGATAGGGTTATGTTCGGCATTTCTCGACGAATTTATTTCGATCTGCAATACAGAAATCCGTTGAAAAACGGGTGTAACCGACTCAATTTAAAAATTAGGACGTTAAAAGTGGCAAGAGGCAAACCACATTGCTCATCGAATTGACAATAGTGGAAAAAAAAGGATCTTGAGTAGTCGTACGAAGCAACGTAGGACGTTCCATCGCCAGGTGGACGAAATAGTAAAATCCGCTGGGAGCTGTGGGATGCAGGTGCACACTTTAAAACCTCTATTTTCGTCATCGGATATAGTGCTTTTGATCGCAAAATAATACATAATTGTTTTTAACCTTCGTATATATTGTTTTAATACAGATGAATTTCTAAGTGGGGACGAAGTAAAAATTAAATTCACCACCCACAGGTAAGAGAAGGTCTCTTGGCCGTGGATGGCGTAAAAGACCACTAAGGGATTATTATATATAGCTGACCCAACAGACGTTGTACTGTTCAAATAAGCGCCACCTACCGGGTTCAATTGTGAATCTAAACCATTCTCGAATCCCCTTGAACATGCACAAAAAATTTCATCAACATCGGTCCAGCCGTTTAGGAAGAGGTCAATGACATACACGCGTACACAAGAAATTTATATATAAGATACAGATAACTGCACAGATGGCGTAGTGGTTAAGATAGCGACCTACAGCGCCAGTGTCGGGGTTCCAATCCCACGCGGGACAACACTGTGCGATCCACAAATTGTTGTTCCGAGTCTGGATGTAATTTGTGTCCGTTAATTATATGTTTGTAAAGTCCCCCGCAATACAAGGATTATTTCCTTAGTGCAGGGTGTTGTCTTAATTAAAAAAAATAAAACGCCTAAGTAAGAGAATGAAAACTCGAAATAGAACCCTATATCAACACGTCTGACCAGCATAGGGCAATTTCCCTCCTATTGTGGGAGAGGCGCGAGCCCAGCTGCAACATATATGAGCTGAGATGATGATGAATATTTAGTATACAGATGGATTTACAAATAATTATATAATAACCCACTCAAATTATATCCGAGCTGAGAACATTCATTTGTTAATTGCACAGAGAATTATTACCCCTGAGAATCAAGATTAATGCTTAGCCAGTTATTCTTATTACCATTACTTATATAATACCATTACTTATAATAATATTTATCTTTACATAACTATTATTCATTCTACAGATTGTACTAACTCTTAATCGATTATTACTTTAAGGTAAATATACTTCCAGCTATTAGATCATATTGTAAATATTTTGTCGGTCAAAGTAATAAAAATCGAAATACCTGCCGTATTTCTGCCTGCCGCTCTATAAATATTTACATAACAGCGACCGTTGCCCTCAGATTTTCACATTAGATCAAATCACCTAGCCAGTCACGTAGATTTCTGTTCTATATTATCATAAAAAAAAAAACTTAAGGTTGGGCTGTAATAAAATACTATTATACACTTGGGCTACGAAAACTGCGAATGAAAGCTACCTATAGCGACGAAGCGAATTTTGAGGTTGGTAATGTGTTAAATGTATGACGTGACAAGAATGGATAAAATAAAGATGGTTGGATTTTGATGGTATAAGGTGAAGTTTAAAAGTTACGCGATTATGGCAAAGTTGAAAAATTAATAAAATATTATCATTGGTGAATTTTGAACACAAAATTTATTACAAATCCGTTACACGCGCTTTACTAATTAATATTTTTTGGTTTTATGTATTAAAATACTAGCAACCCGCCCTCGCTTCGCTTCGGTTTCAGTCACTTAAATCCGCGTAGTTCCTGTTCCCGTGGGAATACCGAGATAAAATGTAGCCTATGTTACTCCCTGATATTATAGCTTTCCATTGGTGAAAGAATTTTTGAAATCGGTTCGGTGGTTTAAGCGTGAAAGCGCTACAAACAAACAAACATCCTTACTTTCGCATTTATAATATTAGTATGGATTAGAAATGTTATAACATCAAGAACCAAATTAACGTGACGTCTCGCGCTTAGTAAACAGAAATAAATATAATTTAAAAGGTCAAAACTGAAATTCAGATTTACTAGAAATCTAGAAATTTAATTGTTCAAATATATTGTGACCGTGAACGTAATTATTTAGAAAAGCGTCCATTTCTATATTTTAAGATTTATTCTAAACGTCTTTTGGTGGTCAAGAAGGTGGTCTAAGGTCATATAATATGATGGTGTATGAATAGTATTGTTGCTATAACATAATAATGTTTACGTGGTTGGTGCAATTATATAGTGTCTCAGGTTATGGAACAACTGTTCGAGTATGTTGTGGTTTATCAATCATATATCGTAATTAGAATACATCATAGATCACAGATCGTAATTAGTATATTACAATATAATATTCTCACACATAAAAAAACAATAAAACATAAAAGTTACAATGATTTAAAAAATGTGTGTTTAAGAGTCTATGCCTTAAATGTTACATATTATATAGGCATGTACAGACAGGATACATATAGGCATGAGGCGCGTCGACAGTATAAATAGGTATGAATCGCGCAAACGCGTCGATGCTGACGTAGGTATCAACAGCCGATTTGTAAATTTAAAAAAAAAATACAATTTCGTTTGCAATGTAAATGCACAAAAATATGTTTTTCACAACATCACATTACAATCCGCAGCTTTTCTCTATTATAATTTATGTAGGTACATATACATACAAATTTCCCTCTTGACTCATTCTGTTTTGTAATGAAAAGCGCATTAAAATCCATTGCGTAGTTTAAAAGATCTAAGGGTACCGACAGCGTTTTATATTAAAAAAAAAAGAGAACCCTATCGATTAAAGCCGCTGATGCCACTTACATATGGTCTCTTTTACTTTTTTAGACTGAAATTAATCTATCAACCTTAGGTAGACTATTAATTTCATACGGTAATCCGTATTACAACTCGGCCGCAAGCTCAAGATTTGGTAAAACCTCAGCGGTTTCGTAATTTTTAGTTACTCCTTTTCTTGAGTCTCTCTTTGCTCTAGTGTAATGCCCTTCAAATCAAGATATATTTCTTTTTTCAAAAATACAATGCAAATAATTTGTGGTTGGACCAGATCATAATTTCGACACTCGACCACGAGTTAAATACTACAGCAGTCATCATTATCCTCAACCACATTGGAAGGAAAGGCCCATTCTATATAGCTACAAGTAGAACAAGCAGAACCCTTTTTAGTGAGCATGGCAAGTCTCCTTATTTAATTAATCCTTCAAAGATAAAAGCGTGGCTGTAAAAAATGAAATAATAATTAACATTTCAGTTCAGGGTGTTCTAAGTAATTAAATATTCATATTTGAACAGTTATAATTTATTTACTTTACAATATATACTATATAATGACATTATTTACTATGTATAGTCTCATTAAGCACTTGTCAGCAACAGATACCCGACGCAGCTTACACAATGGACTAAAGTTGTAGTTGTAGTAGCTAAGTAACCCTATACTAATTTACCCGTATAAGCTATTAATTTTATGCCTCAAGGATGAGGGTACCTATATCGCCCAAATATTATAATTTATTGCTTAAATATCTATTATACAATTAAAAGTGTATAATAGATATAATGTATTGATATGTTTTTTTTTAATAGAGATATAGAGCACCAGGGGAGTGTTGAGCATTGCGCTTCGAGGTCACCTTAAATGAATAGCTTCTAATTTAGAAATTAGTAATAATAAACCTCTCTGTGCTAGGTTTCTAACAGAAATCTGGGAGGACTTGGGTTATGGGGTTATCAGGCCACGCGCCGCCCTTTCTTCACCCCGAACGGAACGGACGGCATGTGCGCTGAGCATAGCTAGGACCGATCAGCTAGGACCTTTTTCTTATCCAGCTCGTCTTCATTGGTTGACTGGAATAGAAACCGAAGAGTGCGGGAATCAACAGCTTGCCCTAAACGGCTGATCAGTGAACTACGTGCTCGGAAGTGAAAATATTATTTTCAAGAGCATAATTACGGAGAATACCGCTCCGGGTCTTCGTTTATCCAATAATTGTAATAGTGAAACCGGTACCGCACCGCTGGACAAACCACTCACAACCCTAACCACTCACTCCAATTTTGGGTCTGTTATCTTTGTGTGTATTTATGGTAACATATAAGGCCTATTTAGAAAATTGGGCCGTCACGGTCTGCTAAAATTTAAAAGTAATTGCTATTGAAAAGCGACAACAGTTTAAAAATCAATAGTTTAAAACTAGCAAGGATATTTTTTGAGGAACCAGTCCAATGAACACCAATCTCTAAGATTTAATGGTGTTCATAAGTTTTATATAACCTCCATATGATGACTGAGTATACCGAAATACATTTCACCATCCTTTTTCTTGCCCGTAGAGTATCGTAAAAGACGACTAAGAGATTATTTTATGCAGGTAACATCTATACAAGAGAAGAAAAGCTCGAAATAAAACTCTATACCAACAAGGCTGACTAGCGTGGTATAGTAGATTAATTTCTCTGCCATTGTGGAGGAGGTTCGAGTCCAGCAGTGGCACACATGTAAGCTATGATGACGAAATGCTATATGCAAACATAGAGTGTCCTAGGTAATTGGCGCATTACATTTTTGAAATAATTTCCTCCAAAGGCGTTTGAATGTTGGACATATTCCCATTTAAGCATGACAAAGGACTAAATACCTTTCCTATTGACAGCCAAAATTATAGTTCATCATCATCATCTTGCTCTTATCCCAATTACTTGGGGTCGACGCAATATGTCATCTGTTTTGACATATTGCAAAAAGTATCGGCAATGACTTTTATGACCGGCCGCCTGCCCGACGTCAACCCTCCTTGGGAATGTAGTCGTTGACCCAAATGGTACCAGATGGAGTTGGTCCGGGTCAATCTAGGGCTCTTAGTCGTCTTTTACGACACCCACGAGCAAAGCAAGGGTTGGTAGTATTCGAAGCCGCTACCACACAGCCAAAATTATAGTTAATATATATAATAACTACATTTATTATTTATTTCAGAAAAAAGAAATGCATGGAGTGTTGGTAATAATGGTAATACATGTATTACTTGTTGCGTAATATTAACAATAAAAAAATATATATTTTGCAAAGTAATTTTAAAAGTTAATTGATAAATTCAGATATTATTCAGTTATATAATATATTATTAACCAGATTTGTTAATATCAATATATACCAAATGTATCTCTGAGCATATTTGTAGTACTGACAATACAAATATAAGACATATTGGATCTGTTGCTCTGAGCGAGCATAACACTAAGTTATTGCATTCCTATATTAAATATATTTCTAATAACTGAGCCATATCTCCCCTCTTTTATAAATATCTTGAATTTAAAGCATTATTGTGTCTTAAATACGTAGCAATATTTATTTAAATATATTTCTGTCTACGTAAATATTATAAAAGTGGAAATCAGAAACAGCTTCTTGTTAAAGAATAAGCATTCATATTTTTGGTCACATATAAACTGTAGAATGCTGAACCGTTCATAAAATGAATTTTCCTTTGAAGGAAGACCTAGGTCATAGATCACTGACTTCACATTTAATAACTTAAGCGCAAATAACTTATATTTTTGATGAAATTCAAAATTTTAAATCGTACTTTATTTACCGCAGTACTTTATTCTCAAGAAACGCAACTATTACCTTATTGGTATGGATAAATTCACCTACTGTCAGGTTATGAGCCAAGAGGACACAAAAGGGCCGAAATGCAAGACTGCGACGCGAATTCACAACGCAGAAAACTACGACGCAGAAAACCGCGACGCAAAAAGCTGCGACGCAGAAAACTGCGACGCAAAATGGTTGGGTTTCGATTTCATGCGGCAAACGATATTTCCCTTCAATGATTCAGGTTCCCCCAAATTCCTTTGATGATTATTAAGTGTACTTAAAATAGTTACATATTTTGTAAACTCGATAATGGTATGAAATGCAAAAAAGTTGCACACCATTATTATGGATAAGAATATAGAGAAAAAGAAACAAAGATATTGGATTCATTCAATAAACAGTCTTTTTAGCTAATTGTAATAAAAAACACTAATAGCGCCTTTAAAACGAGCAATATCCTTCATTACCTGAGTCGTATGATGCCTTGCCAGTGCAGTGCATCTCCTGACAACGTCCCAATTTAGCCATCCATCAACATATTGACGTACACATTTGGACATAGGCATCTCCAAAGGGAAACAACGCCATATTCGTACGATTGACAGGCGTTTTTACGATCACAGTTGATAAGTTTCCCAAGAGAGTACTGCAGCCCGTTTTACTATTGATCCCTCAGTCGGTTTTTGTACAACTCACAATATAAATTAAGGTGTAATGACACACTGCGTTTTTAATACATCACTACACAGGGAGTCGCCCTACGTTAACGCGTTGTCTTATATTTTTTATCATCAAACAATATTTTTGCAAGAAAAACTTCTTTTGGCGCACTGTGCACTTTATTTTGTGGGTGTGGTATGAGATTGGACCATCACGCTCGGCTATTTAACGCTCATTTGAGTAAAGTCGGCTCTCGTTGACAAAGGGAACATTTTTAAAATATAAATATTAGTTACAGCAAAATTTACCAGAGTAATTTATACGCAATTCTAATTACATAGAAAAGAATACTGGTGTTATGTATTATTAATCGTGCCTCAATAAAGTTTTCACTTCCTCTTAAAGTCTAAGTAGATACCTATTTTTATTTATTTTCTTTATATATATATATATATATATATATATATATATATATATATATATATATTTATTTTAGCTTGATTGCCCGAATTATTAAGTTTCACATTACTTTTTTAATTATACATTTGACAATAACTTACGCTAAATATTAACAACCGCATGTATTGTTTGCGGTTATTTATTATAAATGGGAATTAATATAAGTAAATATATTAAGTATTTCACACACATTAATACAAATAAATTAATTAATTAATTAAATGAAATATGTCAATCAGAATTTTTTGACATTAGTCGATAATAAAGAGACTAACGTTTCAATTCATATATCGCCAATTCATCATTCAGCTATTTGCCATTCACAGCTGTGTAAGGCCCTTCATAGATCGCCACAAAGTGTCCATCCAACGACTCCCGGCAAATTTCGCGATGTTCTTTTCACCTGGTGGGTGGGAGGTCCAACACTGCGTCGTCAATACGTAGTCGCCACTCCAGAACCTTCCTTCCCCAGCGGTTATCGTTTCGCGCGATGTAGCTTCCCCGTTGTCTCTTCAGCGAGGGATATTTCTTTGTGTTATGTCGCTTATAGCCGTTCTCCTGCAGATTGCCATATTTTGGATGCTATCTCGTACTCTCTACGATTCCGAGCATAGCTAGCTCCTTAGCAAGCTGGGCGACTGAGCTTTTAGTTATGAGACTTTCTTTTAGGAATCCCGTTTTCGTATCATAAGTCATCATTGACAAATCATCATCATAATTTCTGCTCATATACGTCCCACTACTGTGCTCGATCCTCTTCCGTAATAGGAGGGATTTTCACCTACCACGTTGGTCAGACAGGTTGATATAGGGTTTTATTTTGAGATTTCCTTCTCTTGCACAGACATTATATGCATATTATATACCTTTGTCGTCTTTTATGACATCCACGGGTAAGATAGAGAGTGGTTAATTATATTCTTACTCCGTTACCACACGGAAACTAATATTATTGACAAATACCAATATTATATTATTTCCTTCTTACAGTGCACCAGAACTATATAGGGGTGGATGGATTGAGAGAACCATATCTGCTGAGCGTCGTACAGGAAGGAGGAGCGGGACTTCTACGAGCCATACTCTTCAATAAAATGGTGAGAACTCGAAATATTATTATTACACCTCCTTCTCGGCTTATATTCCTCTCAATGTTATTCACCTTCCCCTTATCAACATTATTCCTGTCCATCCTAATATATCACCATTCTCATCCTTTTCCATGGGATTCGTAAAAACCGCTTAATCAAGAGACTTGGCAATTGTTAACTCCTTGTTAATTTATAACAGCAACTACAATTTCCAACCTACATGCGTTTACAAGCGTAACGATTATAGCACTACCCCACATGTCCAACAGTGGACCTTGATAAACAATATCTGACTCTTCCAAGTAAGAAATTATACTACATTGACCAGACGAGTTGGTATAGGATTTTACTTCCAGTTTCTGTTCTCTTGGAATGATGCTATCTGCTATTCATCTCTTACGAGAACTACAGTGTAAGAAGGAATTGGATATTGTACTTTTAATCCGATACAGATATTGCATCTACTCTCCATGTTATGGTTTTCTAATATTAGTTTACGATTGCTTAGAAACGATATTAGTTGTTTTCACCTCCTAAGAGAAAAACAAACAATTAAAAGTATCGTTATAGTAACTAGTTTCTTGATATAATGTTATAATTTCATTGTTTGAGAAATTATTAAAGGTAGTTTACGTATCTAATAAAACTTTAATCTTATTGTTTAAAATTTAAAGCTTGCTGCAAATATCTTTTATAACGAAAATATTTATTAGGGTGCTCATAAAATTTATCTGCCGCCGAGTGCTTGGATTGGTAGTGGCGGGCAGGCACCGGCGAGGCCAACTGTCAAGCAGATTCTAGGTCAACTGCCTGCAATGGAACGTGTGGATAAAGTCCCACGAGAGGTAAGAAACATAATTTCCTCTTTAGCTCGTTACAAAAAGTAAAAATTTTTCTTTCAAGACGAATTTAGGAGGTTCTACTCCTAAGTTCTTTAAGTGATCCATAACTGGTTATTTTAAGTTTGCATGTAATTTATCTCAGTGTATTTTACGTTTATAAATTTCTCCGCGAAACAACGCTTTTTACCTAAGATTATTTTCTTTCTTATAGTTAAAACGCACACTGATTCAGTTAGACTATGATGTTAGCGATTGTATTACTTAACCTTTTTAAGTATATTTAACATGACCACAGATAGACGACGTATATAGATGAAAAGTTAAAAACCTGCTTTATTGGCTATGCATGTGCCACATAGACAAACATATAAACATAGATATATGTAATTTAAACTTATATTAAGCTAGTCCAAACAGATTTCAACAGAATTTGTGTGTAGTTTGTATGCTTAGATGTTCGTACACAACATTCCTTATATTACGTATGTAGGTTAATATTCGAATCTCGTACATAAAGCCTGAAACATTATAACACTTGAAATAAAATAAGGGCTCTTACATATTGTCAATTTTACATCTAGTTTTTTTTTTATTGCAAGCAGTGGCAAACGAGCAAACAGTACACCTGATGGTAAGTGTTGCTGCCACTCATGGATCTTCGTAAGGCCGCTGCCTACCGTGAAGAAAGTGAAGAGAGTGTGAATGCGCGCATTGAGGCTTGGTGATACCAAAGGCACTACCATAACCCTCCACACGCAAACACCCTCAGAAAGTTGGGCTTCCGGCTCTCTCGCTCACTGAACGATGCACAGTAACAAATTGCTACTACTCAGACGTCGATTTTCTTCGAGAGCGTGGTACTACCCCGGACGGACCGGCCCGCGGCTGTAGACAGATAACTGTCGACAGTGTGATCCTACCACTCTGAAATAGTATGAAATTAATCTAATAATCTACCACTGTATTTGAACACGGCCACAAGCTGAAAAGATCTTTCGAGAAACTGGGTTTGGAACTTGTTTTTCTGATTATTTCTTTTAAATGAAATTGTATCTATACAAGTGTGATTGCCTTCGAAATAGGATACATTTTTTTTTACTTTTTTTTCAATATATAATACACATACAAAATAATATGGTTCAATCAAATCGTACAACTTGACGACAAATTAATTACTACAGTAGCCATCACTATCTTTTGCTAATTATATAAAACACAATCATGTGTCTATACATTATTGAATTAATTGAATATACGGTTGAACAGATTAGGGTTAAAGTAACCGTCATGTGTTGTCCAGTCAACGAATGTAAGCAAACACTATTAGTAGGTCTTTAGTATCATAATCCGATTAAGGATCAACGTACATCGTTACACACGCTCGCCAACCCTATATATTATTTAAGTAATAAAATACAATATTATTAAATACGTATATCTTTATATAGCATAGACAACCCAAAAATAATATTTATCATCATCATCACAGTGCATTCCACTGCTGGGTTCGATGGATGGAGGACCATAGTGGGAAAGAAATTAACCTACTCTACCACGCTGGTTAAACAGGTCGCTATAGGATTTGATGACGAGTTTCCTCCTCGTGCATAGATGTTGATGTATGGAGTAAGAATACAATTCACCAGTCCCTATCTTGCCCATGAATGTCGAAAAAAACTACTAAGGAATATATTATAAAGGTGTTACCAATACCATAGATGTTAATCTATGCAAGAGAAGGAAAACTCGACACAAAAACCTATGGCAACACGTCTCACCAGCATAGTGTAGTAGATAAAATTCCCTCCCAATATGGAGGAGGCAGTGGGTTTTATGTGGGCTGAGATGATGATGTTATGTATGATATGAATAAAATGAAGTCAATCCAACTATTAAACATAAAATTTTAAATCATATTTGTAAAACTAGTCGCCTTATATTTCAGATAACTTGCGCAGAATTACAAAAAGATATTCTGTTACTTGAAGAACAAGAAGGCTCTGTAAATTTTAAGATAGGAGTTATGTTAATGAAACCCGGCCAAAAGACTGATGATGAAATGCTGTCAAACGGTAAACAATTTAATAAAATATTACAGCGTAATGAGTACCTACTCAAGAACATTTATTTAAATGTCGGAATCTTTCAGAGAAAGGCGATGAGAAATGGGAAAGATTTATTTCACTTTTAGGAGACAAAATTCGATTGCGAGGTTGGAATCGTTTTCGAGGCGGACTGGACGTCAAAGGTAAAATTTATTTATTTTATTTAATAAGAAAAACATGAATTAACAAGTCCTAGTACTTTTTTTATACATTTACGCTGTTATTTTCATATCCTACATGGATTATATGAAGCTTCCCTGTGACGGGTTATAACGTAATTTTGTTTACTTACTATTACTTTAATAATTGAGAGTTCCCTAAGAGAATGGGCACCAATACTCTCTTTTGGATAACTTATAACATGAACGGCGATTATAAAAGCAGACAAAGAGAGAGTCGTTGCCGAGACGGTAAGACCTATGTCCAATAGTAACGTCTGTTGATATATGTACTTATGGATTGGCGTGACCATTGTATCATAGTTGACGTAATAGACAATGTTCGCAATTTCCTATCCTAAGGTCGATTACCATGCAGGACTAGGCAATCCATAAATGATTGTTTTGCATCTGGGTGTTGTATGAACAAGAGTTTTTTAGGAAACTCCACATTTATTGGATCTATTTCTTATGAAGCGATGTCATATAATAATAATACGGTCACAAAATTCGTGATTATTATTTATAGATCTATCACGCCGTTGTCTGATCATAATTAATATTAATTGTAATATTTTACCAGGCGACATGACAGGCAGCCATTCCATTTATACAATGCATCAAGGCCATGAAATAATGTTTCACGTCTCCACGATGTTACCGTTTTCGAAGGATAATAAACAACAGGTAAAGATTTTGAAATAGTTTTAAATAAAAAGAACAATTTCCGTGTGGTGACGTAGTAAGAATACAATTCATCACCCTCTCTGCTACCCGTGGGTGTCGTACAAGATAACTAAAGGATTAAAATATGCAGATAACTTCTGCAATCTATTACATAAATATGTAAGAGAAGAAATAGGAATACTCAAAATAATACCCTATGATTTTGTTATTCTGACTATGGTTTCATTATTCCTTCTCTTGTTGTATGGGTGGGTACAGACCAACCCGTCTAACCAGCGTGGTATAGTAGGTCGATTGCCCACAATTGTGGAAGAGGCTCAAACCACTGCAGGGTTTGAGAGAGTTTAAGAGTTTTGCCAAGATAATGCAAAAGAACAAATCTTTATCTACAGTGTGCATCAAAATGCTAATTAAACCTATAATGACTTATTAAATAACGTTTATAAATAAACTCATTTGCAAAAAAAACGGGCGGTTTTGATTTTCATTCATATTTAAAAAGATACAATACCAAAAAGGTTTCAATCGTTTGTACACGTTACTGGCCGGTTTTAAAAATGCTGTGGTATTTAAAAGAGTACGTTCTAAATTCAATTTTTCATTTGATGTTCATTTTTACAGAAAACCCCTTTTTATCCTACATTTTTGGCGCGAAGTTCCAGAAGTTAACATCGACTTTCATAACTTTTATTCAATTTTTATCGATTAATTTCATATCCTTGACTGTCAAAGCTTTATTTAATGCTGTTTGGCTGTATCAAAAATGGTAGATAAAGTGGTAAAAGCTACCAAAATTATCGCGCTGCTTGAAGAGGGTTGCAGCCAATGTTTCGTGGCTAGGAGGCTAAATGTTAGTCGCTCGACAGTCCAAAGGACCTGGCAGCGATATCAGGAGACTGGTTCCGTCGAGAGAAGGCCTAGTTCTGGAAGAAAACCATGTACCCAACCACGGGATGATCGTTTTCTTGTGAGTCGCGCATTGAGAAATCGCAAATCTTCGTATGTGGATCTTAAGAACAACCTCCAAGAAGTAAGAAATGTGCATATTAGTCTATGGACGGTCAGGAGGAGGCTTCTCGCTGCCAATATACGCAGTCACCGCCCGGCCCGCGGCCCCAAATTACTCCGTAAGCACAGAGTTCACAGGCTTAGGTTCGCTAGAAATTGTGAATCATGGACTCAAGACGATTGGAATAGGGTTTTGTTCTCTGATGAAGCCAGGATATCTCTGTTCGGTGAAGATCGACGTCGGCGAGTGCTAAGAAGACAAGGAGAACGCTTTGCAGAGGCATGTTTCGAAGAAATCACACCTTATGGTGGGGGCTCTGTTATGTTTTGGGCAGGAATAAATTCAATGGATCGTACAGAGTTAGTCTTCATTGAAAACGGCTCACTGACTGGGCATCGATACATAACGGAAGTTCTAATTTCTCATGCACAACCCGCATTGGCCGCTCTAGGTGAAGACTCGATTTTTATGGACGACAATGCTCGCGCCCACCGATCCCGCGATGTTAATGCGTATGTGCAAGAGGTCGGCATTCGTCGTTTGGATTGGCCAGCTCGAAGTCCCGACCTCAATCCCATAGAGCATGTCTGGGACGTTCTGAAACGGCGTGTGAGATCAGTACACCCGGCTCCGCAGACCATCAGAGAGCTGAAGAATGTGATTACTGCGGAGTGGGAACGTATTCCGCAAGCAAGTATCCGGGATATACTCGCTAGCATGCCCAGACGAATTCAAGCTGTGATTTTAGCTAGAGGGGGTCACACTCGATACTAAACATTTATCTGCTTTTACTTTATTAAAGAAAAACAAACAAAAAAACTTTTTTATTTTTACTTCATGAGCATATGCACTACTAGCGAATATACACTACTAGCGAGGTTTAGCATTATTTCCCATAAATTGTATCTAAATTTTATGAAATACTGATGAAAACGATTATTTTCTTATTAATTTAGCAAATTGTGTGGATAAAACTACCTATAATTATCAAACAAAGAAATATTAACATTTGAAATGGTTCATTGCTTAGGTGCCCGTTTTTTTTGCAAATGAGTTTATATTATGTTAACTACTTTTATTTATTGAAATCATTACCACAACCAGAGCAATTACTAAGATATCCACTAGCTATTTTTGGTGATCGTTTACAGGAGTATATATACCCGTGTGGTGACGGAGTAAGAATACAATTCACCACCCCCTATCTTACCCGTGGGTGATCGTACGAGACGACTAAGGGACATAAAACGCATATAACATCTATGCGAGAGAAGGAAAACTCGAAATAAAACCCTATACCAACACGTCTGACCAGCGTGGTATAGTAGGTCAATTACCCTTCCATTATGGAGGAGGTCCGAGCCCAACAGTGGGACGTATATGGGCTGAGATGATGATTACAGGAGTATTGGGACTTAATTTTTTTATTTATTAAACCAATTTTTTCAAGTATTTTAAATTTAAAAACATGAATATCTAACTAATTTTGAGAAGGCCAGATAAAAGGTTCATCATCATGTCATCTCATATACGTCGCACTGCTGGGTTCGAACCTTCTCCACAATAAGAGAAAAATTGACCTACTATACACCACGTTGATCAGACATTACAATACCCACAAGAGCAAAAGGGGGTGGTGCTTTACTTACTTCGTTACCACACTGGAAAATAAGGTTGTTTAGGTTAACATTCAACGATGCATTCTATCACAAGTTAAAGTTAAATTTTAATTAAATACAATTCAGTTAAATAAAATGGAAAAGCATATACTTATAGATATTTTTATTACAGTTGGAGAGGAAGCGACACATTGGCAACGACATAGTCAACATTGTTTTCACAGAAGATTCAACTCACAATACATTTAATCCGCAATGCGTCAAAAGTCATTTCACACGTATCCTTTTTAATAACTTTTAAACGCTCACCGCTAACAGTGACTTAATTTTCAGGCGAATACATAAAAAGAAAACTTGTTTATTACAGTAAAGTGTAATAGATACGTGCTTCTACAAAGTTTTTTTACAATACATACAGTATTGGCATGTAAATATAGTCCTAGTTGTAGTAATTATTGTGGTAGGACTACACCGTCGACAGTCGTCTGTCTATAGCCACGGGCCGATCCGTCCGGAGAAGCACCACAATCTCGCAGAAAATCGATCTTTGAGTAACTATAATATGTTATTGCACTTCGTTTAGTGAACGAGAGAGCCGGAAGCCTAACTTCCTGAGGTTGTTTGCCTGTGGTGGGTTTTGGTGATGCCTTTATCGCCGAACCCCATTGCACGTGTTCATACTCTCTTCACTTTCTTCTCGGTAGGCAACGACCTAGTAAAGGTCCATGAGCGCTATCGCTTACCATTAGGTATGCTATTTGCTCGTTTAACGTTTAACAGCAATAAAAATGATATAAATTTATCATGTTGTAATGATGTCAAATTAATTCAGCAAAAGGTAAACGGATGATTGATGATTAAGTTATTGTTTTTTTTTTAATAAGATTCCTTAAAGCCTCAACAGATATATTCGCTGTGGTGTCAGAGGTAGAAGGCGAAGGTTATAAACTTAGTGTTTACAGTGATGATACCGTACCACCTTTTGGACCATCACTGCCGTGTCCACCAGTATTTAATGACCCTCAACTATTTAGAGAATTTTTATTGGTAAGTTTTCACTCAGGTAGGCATAAAATTATTGTCAAAACTTTTAGAATTTTAAAATGGAAGTAGGTAATTGGGTTATTCCCATTACTATTCTCAGTAGGATAATGTAGCTGATATTATACAATTGAATTATTGCGAACGTACACACCAATACTTTCATAGATTTTAAAGTAGAAATGTTTATAACAGCATAATATTTATATCGCAGGTATTATACACCTATTAATTTGACCAACTTCTATGTTATAAAAATAATTTTACTGCTTTTATCGCATTTGTATTTGATTCTGAATGCCCGGCGTTTTGACGACTTTACAGCGTTCATGGTCACAGGCGGACAAACGCGTTAAAATCCATAAAATGCAAACGCGCTAAAATCCGTAAAATAGTTATTACGTGTGTGATACTCGCATAAACTTCAGAAGGCAACTTTTATATGTCACGGTTGAACGATTATTGCAGGTTAAATTAATGAATGGAGAGAAAGCGGCTTTCCAAACCCCAACATTTGCATTAAAAAGGCAACGAACACTCGACACCCTCATTAGGGATATCTACGCGGAACACTGCTCTGATCACAAAGTGGTGAGTTTTCTCATTAACATATGCTTTCTTCTTTTTTTTTATTTGCAGATTATATTAGGTTCACGGATAATATGAGCCTGCTACAAATGGCAAGGTCTACTATACCAAGCTAGCTAGGCGAGCTGAAATATTGCCTTATTTTACCTTCTCTTTTAGGAATGCTATCTGGTAATAGTGCTTAGTTTATCATACGATATCGTTTGGCAACTATGGGTTAAACCTTGATATTGTTACTCTGTCCCAACAGAGAAAACGTTTATTTCCTTTCCGTTATGAAAAGCGATAAGATCAGCGATTACGAAAAATAAAATTTAGTTTTTTTATACCAGGATTCACAACTGCAATGTTCTATTATAACTCAGTTATTATTTTATTCTAATAAACCTTTTCACTGGAATCTGGGAGCACGGCAGTGCCCCCGCCAAGTCGAGCAAAAAAAAAAAGTCGGGCAAAACGCAAAACTGCCGTAACATACTTTTCTCGAAGCCATTCAGGCCTTTTTCGACCCCCTATAATTTCGTTGTTAATAAAGCTAGAAACCTGAATTTTTAGTAACTTAGCAGGCATTGTATACATATTGTGTATTTCAAATTTCATTCAATTTGAACCAATAGTTTAAGAATTATAACTAGTCAAAGTTTCGTAATTTTGTCACTCACTAACTGACTGACCGATCATCAATATTAAAGTGGCACTTCTAGTAGACATAGACGCTTCAACTTTAGAACACAATTAGTGTTTAGTGTATAAATGAAGGAAAAATTATGAAACATTATAATTTTCATCCAGTTTCCGAGATACACTAACTGCATAAATAATTTTGTAAACCCATATAGATATATAGGATTACAAAGTTACATTTGCAGTTAATGAAATGTAACTTTGTAAAAAATAAGAATACATTTGTCGTCATCATTGCTTCTCTATGGGAATCGCAACAACCGACTAAAGACAGCGCAGATGACGTAGTGGTTAAGATACCAACGAACCGTGCTAGTGGCGCGGGTTCGAATCCCATGCAAGACAACACCTTGTACGATCCACAAATTGTTGTTCTGAGTCTGAATGTAATTTGTGTCGGTTAATTACATGTTCCTTCCGTGTGGTGAGGAAGTAAGAATACAATTCACCACTCTCTATCTTGCCCATGGATACCGTATAATACGACTATGGGATATAATATACACATTTTTTAAAGGGACTAATCCCACCACACATTCCCACCACTGTAACTCCTGTAAGCCAGGATCCACAATGGTCTCCGTATAAGACACTGAGGTTTGACCCTCAGGAAGTCCCGGGAATCGCTTTTAATTGTCTTGGGACCCGCAACAAATTTAATTAGAAAAGAAAACGGGAGGAGTTGGAAAGATTCCACTTCCCTCCTATGCAAAGCGGGAGACATGAAGCAAAGTTGGCTGATAAGCCAGTAAATAAGAGTTTGTACAACTACGTGAAACGCAGCGGTACAGCACCACGGATTGGACAAAGCTTAATGGACCTATTTGTGAGCTTTAGGTTTGATTACAGTAATAGGCATGGCAAAAAAAAGCGCCTAAACGCACGGAAATTTTCTCGAGTTGCTACAAGATCCGAATAGTATACTACCCCAGACGTGACATGCATATTATCTAACATGACGTTCCGCTCGTTGCGCCAGAGAATGCACTCCCAAAGGATGTGATGAGCTGTTTGTTCAAAATTGGAGTTTGAGGTCGAACATTGACAAAATGGTGAATCTACTAGTGTAAAATAGAATAATTTACTTCTAAAATTCCCATGGCCTGTGAGGAATTGGGCTACATAGTGGTCAATTTCTAGCCAAGTTCTCTCCAAACGTTCACGAACAGATGGAAAGAATAGATATGACGACCTTTTGTTGACGAATCCCATCTTGCCTTTTTTTTTTTTTTTTATGGGTGGGCTATGGTATGCGCACGCGCGGTCCAATCCATCCGGGGCGATGAAAGGACGGCGCGCGGGCCCGTAACCCACCCGTACCCACGTCACCTCGTTGTTGGGCCGACCACCGGAGCAGATGTGACTTGTCGTCAGTGGTCGGCCCGACGGAATACCCTTTCGGGTAACGTCACCTCTCGACGTCCTGGGACGTCGGTCGCCGTCGCGCGGTCAGCCTCTCTGCGGGTGACGGACAATTCCCCGGTCCGATCACCCGCGGCCTCGGCTAGGGCGGCATTAGGCGCAGATACTCGCGCCTACGCCGCCCGAGTCGCCGGCGGCGGAACGTGTCGCCGAATAGGAGCTCTACTCGCACACGATCCGCCGCCTCCTTCCGTGAGATTACGGCCTCACAGAAGGCGGCGACCGCGTCCCAGTTCCTGACGCTGTCGAGCATCTCCCTGGCGATGGTCGGCAGCGTCAGGTCGGCACCGATAATCGCGACGAGTTCACGGCGCTCCCCCTCCCACGCAGCACACACCTCGAGCGTGTGCTGCGCCGTGTCCTCGTCGCAATTGCAGTGGTGGCAGGACGGTGTGCTCTCCCTCCTGACAATCTTGTGCAGGTACTTCGCGAAGCAACCGTGCCCCGTAAGCACCTGCACCAGTCGGAAGGAAAGCACCCTGTGCGTCCGCTCCAACCACTCCATCAGCACCGGCCGGAAGGCCTCGACGGTCTTGACACCGTACCGAGGACTCTCCAGCCGGACTGCCCAACGGGCAATTATTTCCCGGCGGGCGTCGACCCGCCAGGCGGTGACCTCTTTGATGGAGACCATACCGCCGCGGGCGCGTGTCTCCGATACCCGCCGATAAATGTCGGCGAGCATCTCCGCCTCCAGGTCCCACGGGGGGGTTCCGGCCAGGAGGCACGCTGCCTCCGTCGCCACCGTGCGGTAACCACGTATGGCCCTGATCGCCATGACCCTCGGTGGTCGCCTCAAGAGGGCCCTCAGCCGGACGGTCAGGGACCCCGCCCACACCGGTGCGCCGTACAGGGCCATCGACCGGATCACCCCCACGTACAGCTGTCGGCACGTAGCGCTGGGTCCGCCCACGTTCGGCATCAGCCGCGAAAGGGCGGACGCCGCGCCGACAAGCCGGGGAACAAGTCGATGGAGATGCTCCCGGAACCAAAAATGCCCGTCGAGCACCAGGCCCAAGTACTTCATGTGGGCCTGGATGCTGATGGTAACCGACTTCACGGTGATCGAAGCGCCGGCGGGTGGCCCGGCGGTACGGAGGCCATGGAACAAAAGGGCCTCCGTCTTTTCCAGGGCCACCCTCTTTCCAGGGCCACCCTCATCCCATCTTGCCTGCCATTCGGTCAGGAGCTTATCGTTAACGACGGATTGCGGTGCAAAAAGTCTAGTAATTTTATTACGATAATATACACATACCATCTGTGCAAGAGAAGGAAATCTCGAAATGAAACTCTATATCAACATGTCTGACCAGCATGATATAGTGAGTTAAATTCCCTCCCATTGTGGAGGAGGCTCGAGCCCAACAGTAGTTATCTAGCAACCCGCCCTCGCTTCACTTCGGTTTTAGTCGTTTTACCCGCGTAGTTCTCGTTCCCGTGGGCATACCGGGATAAAATATAGCTTAGTTTACGCCCTAATATTATAGCTTTCCATTGGTGATAGAATTTTTGAAATCGGTCCAGCCATTTTGAAGATTACCCGGAACAAACAGACAGACAGCTAGACAAAATTTTTTTTATCTGCATTTTAGGCATAGGTGTCGTGCAAATAACCGTGTGAGCATGAAAAAAGCCTATTATTTTGACATTACAAACAGACACTCCAATTTTATTTATTGGTATAGATTTGTGCCAGCATGAAAGATAAATATTTTTTTTTTGCAACAGTATTTCATTAAATAAATACAATAACTTTTCAGCCAATGTTATCCCGACGTGCGTTGTCGGACGTGTGGTCTGGCGGCGCTGGCGCTGGAGGTGCAGGCGCCGTTCGAACTGAACATTTTCTACATGTAGGACAGGCATTGAAACTCGATGCGGTTTTACGTGGTGATGCACCTACAAGCCTAGTTTCTACAGGTACTTCTACATAATATTTGTAATATATATCCATCATTATCAGAACTCATACACATTCTACTGCTAGTCTCGTTGGTGAGACGGATTAGTATAGGGTTTTACTTTGATTATATACACGTCTATAATCAAAGGGGTTTTATGACGAATTTTCCTTTTGTTGTGATGATTTTTTTTGCATATTCTCTCCCTTAGTCGTCTTTTTCGACACCCGACACCTGGCACATAAGGACAAGAGAGCGTAATAAATTCTATTCTGATTCCGTCACCACCCGGAAAGTATATATAAAATTTTATTCTTCTATGTACTAATAATAGATGAATTGAAGTGGTCCATGTAACGCCCATAATTAAACTTTAGAGAATTCTAGATGTATAATAATAAATAATATATAGTTTCTTAACAACAGTCAGTGCTGTTCCTTTGTAACACTCATTATTACTTTAGCATATCCTATTAATACATATATCTATAGTACGAATATATCGTGTATACAATGCAGATATAATCCAAGATATTCTTATATTTTTTCATTTCTAAATGAAGTTAAGACCAGCTTAAGATTCCAAAAATTGCAATGCAGACACGTGACAAATCACTCCAGCTGCCAGTTTTAAGCTTCACATATACCTACATCATACCGGAATGCATTTCTTTAATTACCTTTTTAAATGCAATTGGGGTTATTTGACAGCAGAACTCAGACGTGCAACTAACCATTATGTAATTGAACTGGCATAATAAAAGATCATTTTACTATCAGCTATAAAATTACCTGAAGTTATTATTATTTACGTATATGCATTTTTATAAGGATGTGGTGGTTCTCGTCGAGCACCGTGGGAGGGCAGAGTGTGGCGAGCTGCTCCACTCCCAGCGACACCTATCTGTGCAGAACAACTATCCGAGGGACGACTTTTATTGTCAACCACTTCAAACACATACATTTTAGAAGGTACTTTTATTCCATAACTCATATTGAGCCAGTATAAACCTACCTCAATAATACCCATTGTACCCAAAATGTACCTAACCTTCGACAAATTCAGATTAGGTATGTCTACGGCGTCCTAATTGCGAATTAGGTATAATACTGGATAACCATTAGGGGAAGAAGTGAGTTGAGTGACGACAATGAATCGGACAACGCCGCGTAGAATGACCACCTATGGACTGATGACATCTTGAAGTCGCTATAAACCGTTGAATACACACACCACCGTTGAATGTACCACAAAAACGATCTGAGTGGCGGGGAAAAGCCTATGTTCAACGGTGGGCGTTTTCTGGCTGATGAATGGATGACATGACATTGTAAATGTGCAGTGTTCAGATCTAGACTTCATGCTAAAATCCACTAGCTCTTTCACCAATTTACATATAAGAAAATTAAGAAGTAATTTATTTTACAGAAAGTGGTACAACACGAGTAGTTTTAAGATGGGAAGGCTGTGTTCGAACTGCGCGTGTGACCGAACGAGCTGGCCTGTTCAGAGTCGGTGCGAGGATGATAGCGGGAGGCGGGTCTACTACAGGTGGTGCAGGCGGAGCGGGACTTTACGCATTGCCCATACAAGAGCTTTGTGCTGGTGCCTGGGCGATGCGACCGCTACAGGATTGTAAACACGCGAGGCTTCCAAGAACGAAAACTGCTCATTATTTTGATATATTAGAAATGGGTAATACTTTATTTAAGTAATAATACCTGTTTTTAGGTCGCATAGTAACTATAAAATATTATTTTCCCTAATTATTTATCACATAGTTTATGTTCATACAATTAATCCATCTTTTCTTCGTTCTTTCTCTTCCCACGTCCATATTCAAACATTGAATCGGCCGGTGTAGTATTTACCGCACTCTCACAGCCATTTGGCTACTGCGCTTCGTTCAGCGACGGTGAGAGGCTCAAACGCCGCCTTTTTGGTAAGCACATATCTGGCTGTACTTCTGATATTCGAACTGCCTATTTGTACTTATTCTACACCATCCAATTTTGTCATTCCAACATTCTGATCTCAATCGAGTGTATTCTTTTTTTTTGTACTTCATTTCGTGTTCTTATATTCAATTTCACACACGACTAGAATTGTTCTTCAATTTTCTCTAAAAACTTTTGTCTAGCAACCGGGGTAATTTTATGATTAATTTTTCGCCTACTGTTAACAGTATTCTCAAGACAATTTTAAACTTTGACATTAATTATGAATTGAAAATTATTTCAAATGATACAAATATCGGCAAAATTGCTTTGAATGTTTTTAAATATCTTAAAATTTTCAGGCGAAGGAGGCAAAACAACGTTAGCGGTAGCGATCGGTAGGCGGGTAATGATTATGATTGAAGAATCAAAGACTGAAAATGAGATGGGTTTTGAATACATACATATCAAAGTAAGTATTCTGAAAAAAAATGTTCTTGTTAGATATCATAACTGTTGATATACGTACGCACATACAGGCCTTTAATAAAAAAAATATAAATAAAATTTTGTTTCAATAACGTAATGGCTTTTGACGGCGTTTTCGTATTTCAATAATCGGAGCAATACAGCCCGCATTGACTTCTGAATAAATAAATAAAGTGTGCAGAAAATACAAAAAAAAACACGTATTCATTAAATTTAATATTTACTTTAATACAGTTGCATATTTTTTTTATATTTTAGGATATCCAATTAAGTGAATCACCGATACTCATCAAACTTATGGACGGCGAAGTAGGGATAATGGTAGTCGGATACAAACATCATTGGGAAGTATTAGAATCTAATACAGGACAGGTAAATTCCAAATCGCATTTTTACCTACTATATTGCTTTTTTATGATTAATTTTCTATAGATTTTTTTCTATTGTTTCTATGGATTTATATTTTGTTCACAGTCAGTAAAACGAGCTGAAAATTCCGAAGACAGTGGACCTCGTCGTGGAACTCTCGTGAACGCGTTACGTATAGGAGATGAGAGAGATGGACAAATTGTTTTATGTTATAACCGTAAGTATTTTCCTATTTATAATTTCATTTTATAAATTCTAAGAACTGGCGGATAACAATTACTTAGATTTTTTTAAACTCATCACTTCTTGCAGTACATGTAGGTACCTAAGTACATGTTATGGTTGATTTTCCTATTGGATATTCATTTCAGGCATACACAACCTTAGGCTAACCAACATTTTTAAGACATCCTTAAAAATACTACTTCCAAATAGTGCAATTTTCTTATAGAGTAAGAGAAATAGAAAATAAACTAAATCGAATGTTAACCGTGAAACCATGACATTGTAAGCAGATTAGTAAATTTTCAGTTTCTCACATATGCAGTTTCGTAATTCTATTATTTCATGACAAGTCGTAGAGACAATTTTATACAGCATTATACAAATTCTATATAAAACTATTTTAACGTCGTTATTTTAGCATCGTGACATAATTTATTGTCTTCTTATCTGAAGTCAGTGGCGATCCGTTGCACTCTACCTATAGAATCGAAGCTCAAAAATTTGTTACAGGACTTACTTTAGTGGTTTAATAATATAAAGCTAAAATTTCTATACAAAATATTTTTGTTACAGATACGTGTCATTTTGAAAGGTTAACGAGTAAGGGTTTGGAGAGCGATGGTGAATATGATTTTCACTGGACAACTGTACCTGCAGCAGTTGGTAAGCAGTTTTTAAAAATGTTATATGATAAATAATTATTATCTCACAAGCCGATCAACATCCCCTGTTGGATAGTCGTATATTATCATATAAGGGCCAAAGGGGCGTCGACATAATGTGTTCGTAACGAAAATGATGATATATAATGCAAAGTTAATTTATTATGAATCTATATTTAATGTACGAGGTTTGAGATATTCATTTTAAAATATCATTATGCTTATTCACAAATTAGTAAGGCACTGCTGCCTATATGCTAAACTTGCTATGGCTCGGATTCCTCAAATGTTATATTCCACAGGCCATTTAGTTTTCCAGAGGGATGATTATATGCCGACATAGTTCTATATTTAAATATTTCCACTGAACATCCCTTTAGTGAAGACTTAAAGAGGGACAATGATACTCCGACATAGTTCTAAAGTGCCGTATTTGCTGACATTTACAGCCACTGTACTTCTTTATATGTCATGACTTTTCCATGAATGTAATAAAATTACCATCACTTATTAGTTGTAGCGAAGAACAACAGAGCAAAAAACACCAGGTAAAACTATGCTTCGCGACGGCGTTCGGCGTCCAGGTAGGGGACGTCGACGGGAGAGGGTACTCCTTAGGGGTATTCCGTCGGGTCGACCACTGAAGTCAAGGAACTCTGCGCCGTTGGTCGACCCAACGACGAAGGCGACGTGCTATACGGGTGTGTGTGCTTACGCCCCTTTGTCGCCCCCGACGGAATGGTGCGAGGAGTGCGCCGACCGTAAAAAAAAAAATATATAAAACTATGCCAACACGCCAGACAATATTTCTGATATTAGGTATGCAGGCGGAAGAAGACTCAAAAATAAAAATATCTGCAGAACACTCATACCTGCTATGAATAATAAAGAAAACGATAAGAAAATTTAGTGTCTACTATGATGAATATAATCATAAATAAAATTGAAAACTTTGAATAACATATAAATTTTGAATAATACAAACAAAAAGTATCAGGTTCTCTTCAACAAGAATTATTAATTAATTGTCATTGAACGACTGTACTGCCAACGCGTAAATCATCTAATCGAATAATCATACACTATTACATCACTTTGGCAAAGAGCTGCTACTCTTACACTGCTGGACCGCTATTAACCAAACATAGCTAAGAACCACCGCCAGGAAACTGGCATTCAAATTCAATTCAATTCAAAAAAAAAGCGCATTGAAATCCGTTCATCCGTTTGAGAGCTACGATGCCACAGACAGACACACACACACACACACACAACTTATAACACCTCTCTTTTGATCCTTCGGGGGTTAAAAATCAATTTAAACCCGTATAAACCCAAAAAATGCAGTCGCAGACCTATTCAATGTGGCATTTTCCTATGTTCAGTATTGTAGGTATAGGTAGATGTTCTGATTGGTGGAGAACCGCAAGATATATTCTATTGAACTTTCATGTTTGTTTCAGTATGTGCATTCCCTTATATAATGGCTTTCGCTGAAGATTTACTAGAAATACGTTTAGTTGCAAATGGATCTTTAGTACATGCGGCCTGCATACCTGGACTAAAACTTCTATGTGGGCGAAAAGTAAGTTTTAAAACATTTAATTACTTCGATTGTGATTAACACATAACAAATTGGCCACAAGCTTGTGTGAACGTTATCAACAACGAAACATACCATACTTGTCTTCCCGCCTACCTATGATGATATAATCCGATTTTTTAAAATTTCATTCAATATTGGTAACAGACTGGTTAAGGTAAAATAATTTTCTATTGAAAAAAAATTGTGAAGAAATCGTTTCTACTCAATTTGCCAAAAGTGTCACAAAACCTCTATACCTACTCATGCGTATAGTAAAAATGTTATCATCATCACTTCAGCTCATAGAAGTTCAAGTATTCGAGCCTCTTCCATAATAAGAAGGAAATTGACATATTATACCACACTGGTTAGACAGATTAGTCTAAGGTTCTATTTCAAGTGTTCCTTCTCTTGCATGATTGTTATATGCATATCCTTATTTATCTTTTGCTACACCTACAGGCAAAGAAAGTGGGCGGTGAATTGTATTCTTACTCGGTCACCACACGAAAAAATCAATTCTTACATAACTGAGAGAATTGAAACGAGTCTTCTTGGTAAAGATATTTTCTTACAATATCTCATGATCGATCCATCACATAATCTCAAAAACTTACGACTGGCATTATCAATCTGCTAAATCATAAATGAAGGCCAGCTTCATAGCGTAATATAATACGACGGCCAGCCAGATAAACTACTCCATGCAGTTAGCTACTAAACCAACGAGACCAATATGATGAATTGTAATTTTATATACTACACAAATTCCTTAATGATTATTTTCCTGTGATTTTTTTCACATACGTATCAGCTGTATTACCCTCCCATCGCCAATAGGGCCGACCGCTGGTACAGATTCCTTGACATTAGTAGCATGGCCATCCCCTCTAGCCTTTATTATTGCAAGATACTATGTTAAGGACCCAAAATCTGGTACCATAAATCGCATGATTACGCCACGTGAAAATATATTTCATCATATTTTATTCACAGGATATATTCTATGTGGCATGCGCACCGGAATACGTGCCTTTAACCCGTGAGATTGATCCTTGTCTCAGTTTGCACGACGAACTAGTTCGACAGATGAGCAAACAATGTGGACCATATTCTGTCGATGAAGATGAAAATCATGAAAGGTAAAGACTGATATAATAGTAATAAACAACAGTTAAGACTTGTCATCCCAGATGAATCTAAATCGTATGCTGCCGTGTGCAATAACTATATAAGATAATATAAACACATATCGTTAAATCAATTATTTATTTACACAGAGGAGATCACTGCACAGCAAACAACCGTACAGCACCTTCAGAGAATAATTCTGCCTCAAGTAGAAGCAGCTCTATATCTTCGGAACAGGAGAACATCAGGCCGCCTCTACAACGTATGGCGCCGATCTCACCGCCTACTTCACCTCAAGGTATTCTATCATTTTAAATCCTATCGGCATTATTATTTTATCATATTAAATTCCTTTGCAGCGATGGATGATGTCTTTGGACGTCCGAAGTGTCAAAGCTGAATGGAGATCCTCTTGTAAATCCACAAAGTTTAAACAGAGGAGTTGTGATTGACGTGATGGCAATAACACTGCTTTTACATAATCATAAAGACATTATCAAATGTTTACAGGCATCATTACAATGCAACATGCAATAGTATAGCGCAAAATGTAAGGCCCCAGAACTCCGAGTGACCCCTAAATAACCATCTGAAAATCTTTCGTGTTGAGGAATAGTTGACAGACGGTTTAGGTCTTAAAAGGTTCCCAAATCCCGAACATCATCACGCGATTTTAGGATCTACTCTTAGAAGGAATGATTTTTTTATTCATAAATAATAAAATCGCGAAAGTCCGTTGACTACTAAGGCTTATCTTATTTTTCAGTATTACCAGAAAACAGCGGGCGATGCGTGCGCATCTACAAGATTCCTCAAAGCAATTTGAGCGCTGGCGCATACCAGCGGCAGTCTGTGTCTGCCGATCAAGTCGTCACGTCATATTTTTCAGACAGGTGCCGACGGTATTTATTAACTTTCTTACTATTTTCTCGACTGTACTTTTTCATCCTTATACGTCCCTGTAGTTAAGTAAATCTCTGAATTTCTGAAGGGCAAAGATCAAGAAAGGCTTCCGATTTATTTGATAGATCATGTGAATGCTATCCTTCGATATGCTGATAACACTTATTTTGTTTTTTTTCTAACTTTGGAAACTAAATATTTTAACTTATTATTTTTTACGCATAATATTTAGCTATCTACTTTCAACAAAATTAATGTGTTAACTCGAAACAAATTACTTGAGATGAGTCCTGATCCCATTTATTGGAAATCCATCCCATCAGTTTTGGGCAATTAAAATTATAGTTATTTCATCATTTTTATTAGGGTTTCGTACCCATAAGGTAAAAACGGGACCCTATTACTAAGACTTCGCTGTCTATCGGTCCGTCTATCCGTCCTGTCGGTCACCAGGCTGTACCTCAAGAACAGCGATAGCTAGACAGTTGACATTTTTACAAATTATGTATTTCTGTCGCCGCCATAACAACAAGTACTAAAAACAAAATAAAATAAATATTTAAAGAGGCTCCCCTTACAACAAACGCAATTTTGTTGCCCTTTTTATAGTTAATGGTACGGAACTCTACGTGCGCGACTCCGACACGCATTTATTATTTTAAATTTGAACTGTTTTCCATGTATTTTAAACAATTTTAGAATTTAAGGACTTGCCAGATTTGGGACTAATAAAATCTTTTAAGCGATTTTTATTTCACATTCATTTCTAAAGAGTCTAAATTGTAATGTTTCATAAAAAACGATTTAACATGCAACAAGTTTATTACAAGTGGTCACATTCTGAATTACATATGTGAAATTTTAAATAGAAAAGGTCTCATTATTTAATTATATAAAAAACTGCTAGTTCCTTTCATATTTATCCCATATGTCAATAATTATGTGTATATGTGTGTGAATATTACCCACCTTCGCTATATCTAAACTATTTTCTACTATTATATTCTATTTTATATACTTACTCAATAAATTTATTACTATAATAATATAAGATGTTTAACAGGAAGAAATATAAGCAATTCCTTTATTTTACAGACCCAACAGCATGCGTCAAAGATTAGCAGAATTGAGACTGGACAGTAAGTCGAGAGGAGGAGGCGATGACGAAACCCTTTAAATGATAATCTTAAACATTCGTGATGATTAAAAAATACGAACGATGGTGCACAATTAAAATATATAAATAAAAATATATATTGACGTAGATTGACGTTAGATGCGGTTTTCTTTGTAAATACATTCTTAAAAATCAATGTAATGTGTGTTAGACATAAAATGTTTCAAAGGTTTATTAATGTTGATAAGCTTAGTATTAAATGAACATACCATATAAATAATTGCAAATTATTCTCTCATGTCTTGCTCTTACGTATCCGTAGAGTGCATGTTGATTGTAAAAATTGTTAGTTTTGTTAATTATGCACTTGTAGGGTTGACTATGCTACGGAAATGTTTAATTATGTGCGAATAAAATTGTATGACAAGCTTTGTTTTAATTAAATTAAACAAGACATTGCAGGCACTACAAACGCGACTCGAATGAACTAAAAAAACACCAATTTTACTAGTTTGAATTAGAAAAAAATGGTCTCCTTAAATACAATTTACAGGCACTTGTAAACGGATAAAGTATCTAGATTAAAAAAAAAGTATGTTCGTAATTTAAACAATATGAAATTCATTTTAAATGATAATAATACTAATTTTATAATATGTTTTATATAGACAGTAGCGGTTGGCTTCGAATCCAAAGATGTGATAAAACATGCGTGATGTGTAGCAACCAGAATTATTTTTCATAGAATAATATGATCAAATTAATAATATCCAAAAAGCTATTTTACGTTGAGAACTATAAGTATTTTATTAACGTTGCAATATTAAAGATTTATCAGAAAATTAATGCTAGCATTATATATGTAATACAAACTTATCTCTATGTCATTGTTATGAATTAATGAATTGTTATATATATACATATAATCATATATATGTATATACATATATATATATATATATACATATATATATGTTATATATATATATATATATATATATATATATATATATAATAGAATTGCTATGCACAAGAATTATGCTCAATATAATGGGAATACTAAAACAAAATTATCTATAAATTTATCTACTAAATGTCTTGCAGAATATAAATATAATTACATTAATTTTTAAGATCTAATCACGATTTTTACAAAAAATATAAATTATACAATGTACAGTGTATTATAGATACGTATAATAATTATTAATTCAAAATAAATTGTCAGAAATGTGAATCTCTTGTTAAATATTATATTCTAGTCACCTGACTTGGACAACATGTAAGACAAAAAGTGATTGTAAAATAGTCCTCCTTAGTATTGTATTAATCATGATCAAAATTATTGCAAATGGATCTTTTATCAGTTTATTTCAACGAAAAATAAATGCTATATAATTTCGTCATATTTTTAGGCTAATAGTATAAATAACTGTAATATTTTGCGATGCAGGCGAATTGAAATATTATTTAAGTGTTAATACAATCTTCAATGTATATAAAATGATTGTAGAATATTTTAAAGGGTAAAAAGTTATCTGTACTCTGATTTAAGTAGTTCGTTATTTGTGTGATTTCGTGTGCGTATTTCCTTGTCGCACATTTATGTATTTATCCAAAGAAAAGAACCAAACTGATAGTATTAAGAATATCAAATAAGAATTTATTAATATCGCAATGATATTCAAATAATATAAATTTAGTGAAAACCCAATTTACTAGTAAGCATATTGTAAACGGATTGATGTTAATCTTAATGTTTCATAATAGTTTAAAACGTTTTGTCCAATTAAAATTGATATGGCAGACAAGTTGGTTAGAGTTAAGCTTGTCAATATGTTTAGTATAATAAATTAATATGTAGCGAAATTTACATAGATTGTTCGTTTCAATTGTATGTTTCTTTGTGTAATAAGTAGATTCTTATGTATTAAGGGAATGTTATAACTTAAAAATCGATATCGACACGCGCATTGTCTCACAAAACTTTTTGGATGTTGTAGTAATAATAACCAGTGTCATAAAAAATAGGCGGTTTGCCATATCTTGGCTATCACCATAACATACATAACTTTGGCCAGTTCACGAAGAATATAATTAATTCCACTCTTCAAATACGTGGATAAAAATTAATGATGAGAAACGTACAAGGAAACTAAATGACAGTTACTTCGCGCGCAACCGTAGCATTTAAAGCGCAAGCAACAGTCAAACTAAGTCTTGCGTTTACTCGTTTATCTACCTGCATGTCGCACGTTATTTTGTGATTCAGGCCATGTGAAAGCCCTGTCCTTGTGTAAAAGGCGTTCAAACTAAACACCGGCCTTATTTTGGCGGTAATAAAGGCATAATAGTTTAATATAATCTTTACAATAGGTACATTTGCGTCTAAATATCAAAAAGAATCAAAATGCCTATATTGAATATGTAAGTAGCCGTCAACGAAGCCATTGACGGGTAACCAAACCGTTTGGGACACTCATACAGCCGGCGGTCAAACCATAAGAAATGGGTATATGGATAACTGCATTCGAATTTTAATACATGAAGCCTTAGAATAATAACGTATACAAGGATAGTGCCCATGCCATCAAAAATATGTAGCAAACAATACTACGTGCGTGCAAGCAATTACACAAGTACATCACTATACAAACTATGAGATCAAATTTTGTTTTTATTAACATAAATCGTCGAAATACTTTTAAAAGTAATGTTAAAACACCTTTTATGTTTTTCAAATGTGCTTTTTATGTTTCACAAACCGTCATAATTACCTATTTATTTTTTAAGAATTGCGAATGTACGTGCAGTACAGTGACCTTGTACATTACGGAACGGTTCCGGCGTAAGCTTCATTAGGCTCCAATTGAAATGCTTCACTTTTTGTGCGCGAACTTACCTTCTATACGTTATTATTCTAAGACATAAAGCATTTGTTGCATAGAGGGAAGTGTTTTGTTTAAAATGGAGAAATAGATAATATATATTTCACAGTTTCAAGGTAACGTGTAGATATTTACAACTTTTACGACTAAAAATATGTGAATCAACTTTTTAATCCAAACCAAATTACCTAAGAGTAAGTTCTGCGCATCCTACGTACATATATCAAACAAAATTATAATTAAGTATTAAGAATTTTATGGAAGTACAATTGCATGTGAGAAATTATTGAATACCTCATAAAGAATATATAAATATATTTGAAATAACAGAGTAGATATATATTATATTTTTTCTAAATATAATGACGTCACATTGTAAACATAGTATGTACCTAATGTATTGATTTGTGAGTACGTATGTAGAATCAAAATTAGTTTTATAAAATAGTAAGCATTTTAGTGTTATATGTGGCTTAAAATTACTAAACATTTATTTTAAAAATGTGATATATAATGTGAACATTAATTAAAAATCGCAGTACGAGCATCAAATTGTATTATCGTTATAAATATAGTCGACAAAGTCAATATATTGTAGTAGTTCAGGATCTGGCGACCAAAAGGGATGATTATACGACATTTTTTTAATCCATCTGAATAAGGTAAAATTCTTACCGCTGTGCTGAAATCAACAAAGAACTGGAGAAGCAGAGGAAAGAGAAGCAAAACGCGAAATAAAACCCTGTACCAACCCGTTTGACCAGCGTGGTATAATAAGTCAATTTCCCTCCTATTCTGGAAGGAGGCTCGAGCCCAGTAATGGGACAGATACCTATGAGCCACAGTCATTAATACCACAAATGGAATTGTGGTTAAGATACCTACTTACCGCGCCAGTGTCATGGGTTCTTTTCCCATGCAGAATAATGCATGCGATCTTTATGCGATCCACAAGTTGTTCCGAGTCTGGGTGTAATTTGTGTCCGTTAAAGATGTTTATCAAGTACCCCGCAATACAAGGATTATTTTGTTAGTGCAGGATGTAGTCTTTAAAAAAATATATGAGATATCAGTACATACAATTCAGTTTACCTTTTAAAAATTTACTCCACCGTTTCTAGTCACACATGTGCTAATCTTTCATTATCATCATCACAGCCCAGCATAAGTCGAGCCTCCTACATATTGGGAGGGAAATTGATTGGTATAGTAATACCACACCGGTCAGGCGGATTCGGAAAGGGTTTTATTTCGAAAAGTCCTTTTCTTGCATCGTTGTTATATGCACAAGATATCCCTTAGTCGCCTTTTACGAAACCCCACGGGCAAGGGAGGGGGTAGTGAAACGTATTCATATTCCGTCACCACACGGAAAATCTACTAATCTTTAAATGAGGCTAGTAACATTTATAAAAATTAATATTTTATAAATCTTTGGGACGTATCAGGGACATGACAGAAAAATAACTTTAAATTGAATAACTTGTTTCATAACCCATATTTAAACAGCCTCTTCGTGGTACAGAATAAAATCGATTAGTTGGTTTTATTATTTTTTATTATATTCTGAGAAATCACAATTTTTATTGTTATAAGCAATTTATTATTCCGTATGGTGACGGAGTAAGAATACAATTTACCACCCCCTATCTTACCCGTGGGTGATCGTACGAGACGACTAAGGGATATAAAACACATATAATATCTATGCGAGAGAAGGAAAACTCGAAATAAAACCCTATACCAACACGTCTGACCAACGTGATATAGTAAATTAATTACCCTTCCATTATGGAGGAGGCCCTAACCCAACCGTGGGACGTATATGGGCTGAGATGATGATGATGATGAAGCAATTTATAGACAGTTTGTTTTTAGAATAAAAATATATGAAGATAGGATTCTACAATGAATAACTTAATTTAAAAAAGATACGTATAATCATCATATTGTTCGCCAGCTCCTGTGTAATTGTATAGAAGAAATAAGAGCAATAGGCTAGTTGACTTTTCGATAAATTAATTTCGTACATCGCAGTCCGCTACTAAAATATATATTCATTTTAGCACATAAACAATAGTTCGACCTACTATAAATTCATACAGTTGAAAGTGTCGTGAATGCTCTTCATAGATTCAAGACTTGTTGCACAATGGCACATCTAAATTTGAATGACTCCATTTTTTTTAATTGTCTTGTCTGTAGTGTTCATATAAATGGCGCAAATATAGTCTTTTTTTATTTTGATTCAAGACCAGAGCCAAAGGCTACTTTACTAAGGCCATCTTCAAATAGTTTTATGAAGATATTTTGAGAAGAAGCATTAATTTCTTTTGTCGAATAATTCATATTTAATAAATATTTAATTTAAGGATTTCGAAAATGTTTTTACTATATCGTATTCATTCATTCATAAACGAGTCATTTACAGCGCTATCATACAAATCTGACGTACTGGATGTCATGACGTGATACGCTGTTTGGTGCAAGTCGATTAAAGACTATCTGTATACACTATTTCTTAACAATATAATAATAATAAGACAATCTTCTAGAAGATGTGATATTAATAAATTTTTTCCGCTTTTGAGAACATGATATGTTTAGAAATGCAGTCAATTAGCCTATTGCTCTAAAAAAAATATATGTATCTACTTGTATAATGTAGGATTTTACTCTGTTATTTTCTCTGAGGTTTAAATAAATGTCTGTTCGAAAACTCTGTCTTTTAATTCACATTCACACATTCGTGTTTTATGAGGGTCACAGAAAGGAATGGAGTGATGGTAGTGAATTATTCCGTCAACACATTAAATTACCTACCGTCATTTACTAACCAACCATTATAAGACATTAGTGATATCGCTTAATCTCCTGTTATAAAAATTGATAATCCCATATAAGTAAAAAAAAATAATCTCAATTTTTAAAAACCTATATTATAATATATTATGCTATAGCAGATATGTTTGCTAAAGTTTATAAAAATTTGACTTATACTGCGCTGGTCAGACGTGTTGGCCTACGGTTTTATGTCAAGTTTCCTTTTTCTTCCATAGATGTTATCTACATATCATATTCCTCAGTCGTCTTTTACGAAACTCACATGCAAGAATGTGATGAATTGTATTCTTATTCCGTCCCCACACGGAGAAGTTATTAAAAAATCCCAATATTATTATTAATATGAGACATGGTGGTGAGAGTATACCACGCCATCTAATTTTATATCGGCGATGACACCACTTAATATTCTTAATTATTGAACTTAGTCAAAGGCTTAGTCAAGTCAGCATTTAAATTGCTAGAATTTCTATTAAACTCTTTGGTGAAACGTCTTTTTCGCTTACAGTCATTCCCCGAAAGGATCGTTGAAACCTACAGATAGGTTGCACACCATTTTTATTGATGAACAATTGAAACGAGTTTCCAATAGATGTACGATGAACCCTCTCCCTACAAGAATCCCTTTTTCGCTTCATAAATACACATATAATACATTATTTAAAAACGTGGCCACCAAAACGAATTATAGTCACAGACAATTTGTTATCTTTAATAATACTCAAATATGACATTTCGTATTTCATTTACTATTAATTGTTAATACAACAACAAGAAACATCTAAATAAGTACATGCTCTAAGCAAATTAACTTAGATCTATTTAAATATATATACTACCAATACTAAATATTAAATAACAATTACACGTCAATCTTAAGAACATAAAAGTAAATATTACAAAATATACACCAGATATTATTAAAAACCTTAATAATAAAATTATTCATAAAAGTTTCGGTTGTTGTTTCAAAGCTGTTATATCTAAAAACCTAGGCATTTCGGGAGGTATTTGCGGTTTGGATGATATAGGTGCACCTGAAACGTAAATATTTCCTTTTTAATGTTTTAGTCTTCTTATTATTAACAACTGCCCTTGCTGCGCTTCAGTTCTACCCGCTTTGGGCCTGCATTTTAAAACCGCAATATCTCCTAAGATATGGCCTTGGGTTGAAGTCCCAGACAAGGCAAAATTCTATAAAGTGTTTCTGAGAGGAAAAAGAGCCCAAGTTACTCCTTATAAAGACCTGGCCCTGGTAATAAAATATTATCAAAATCGGTCCAACTGTTTTAAAGATTACCCGGAACAAACATACAGACAAAAAAAACATAAATATAATGCAAATAACCAATTACGTTAGCGGCAGCCAAAGGATCGAAAAAAAAATAAAATTACTCTAAAACTATCCAATTAATTATAAAGATTATATAAATCTAATTAACCTAACCTAAGTATGAATAGAGAATGAAGCATTTTATTATAAAGCATAAGTGCAATCGATGTCAACTGCAGCGTCAGCTTTCGGATTACGGCGACAGGGCAGCGGCGAAGCATTGCTTGTGTAATTGATAATTTACCACAATAATGAGTACATAGAAACTGCTGCGTGCACTATTAATTAACGTAGACTATTATACAAATTTGTCTTGTTTGGATAACTAAATTTCGGCATTCATTGCTCGAATTGCATTGCACCTGCCTTTTTTGCTGCACCTGCATTTCTGCTCCACCCCAGGTTGACTGGTAGAAAATGCCCAAGGCATTAAGTTCGCCATGTACCTATTTTTATGTGCAGAAGTTTTAAATAAATAAATAATATGTAACAAACCGACACATGAGCATCAAAATACCCATTATTTTGACATTACAAATAGACAATTCAATTTTATTTATTTGTATAGAGCAGGCTATGAATTACGAGACAGGGGCAAAGTCTGCTATGTTAATAGTATAAGATGAATTAAAACCGCAGCTGCGGTATCATGAGGGTGCTTAGGCATTCACTACAATAAAAAATTTAACCTATCAAAGTCCATAGGAAACGAGTTTAATCAATATATGGCTCATGTGCTAATAATAGACATGTGTCCGCTATAGCAGAACGTAACCGAAAACGGTTATATGCCTCTACCGTATCGTATCGGTACTGATATAACTAATAATGGCTATCAGTTATCTAGCTACAAACAACTGACAACGACGCGACGATGTCAATTAACAATAGCACACCAATTATTGTTTCATCATCATTTCAGCCTATCACCTTCCACTGCTGGACATAGGCCTCCCTCATGTTACGCCACAAAGTGCGGTCCTAAGCCGCCTGCATCCAACGACGCCCAGCAACTTTCGCCAGGTCGTCGGTCCACCTAGTGGGGGGGGGGGGCGTCCTACACTGCGTCGTCCGATACGTGGTCGTCACTCGAGAACCTTTCTTCCCCAGCGGTTGTCGGTTCTTCGAGCGATGTGGCCTGCCCATTGCCACTCCAGCGTGCTAATTCTTCGTGCTATGTCGGTTACACACGTTCTTCTGCGGATTTCCGTATTTCGGATTCTATCTCGCACGGTTAATAGTATTCATACTCTGTCAAAAGGAGAAGAGTAATACTTACTTTGTAACAATTTATGTCGCTCCATATAGTTTCTAGTTGCAAAAGACACATCAATAGGTGCTGTTATCGGCCTGGGTGTTGTTCTCTGTTTTTCAGGAACAGGCGAAGCGGTCTTCAAATACTTAGCTGCTAGTTGATTCATCTTTAGGCTAGTGTCAGAAGATGCTGCGTATATATGAGGCTGGTGGATGCCTAAAGGATCGTCACCGAATTTCACTCTGCAATCAATTTTATTTGAAATATAATAATTTGCAACTTGCAATAAAATTTAGAAATTTGTTATCTATGTCCTAGACAAATATATAATAAAATAACTAATATTTTAAAACTGAAAACTATTCGAGTTTTCAAATTCTTCTAGTGTTCGATAGCCGCCGATAGATTTGTCAAGGACCAATAGGAGTGCAGCATCAATATAAAATATTGCAAAAATGTGGCAGATTCATTCCTTTTTAGAGTTTGCATTGGATGCTCAGCGTATTATAGGTGCCTATAACACACTCTCTGACTGTCTTCCACTCTCTCTTACATGACCCAAACCAATTTGCCGTCAGCTAGTTACTAATAAACTAAAGTAGCATATAGGAATGCAATACACTAAACAAAAAGAAATTTGTATGAAAAATAAAATAACACCACATTCTTCATTGTTCAAGAAAGAAGCAACATCCCTAGTGATAGCATAAGCTATACTTCTCATCTCTATGGTTCTCACTAAAATAGACTGTTAGACCAGTTTTGACCAAGTACCAGTAGTGAGCTAGGGGAAGGGCACAGTAAGTTATAGGGTCCCTATCATGGCACTGGAGAGAACAGACAAGATGTGTCCAGACCATAGCCTCCCAAAAAAAGAAGATCACTTTTGAAATTACTTACCTTTTAGTAACACTAACATTAGTCTTGTCAATTTGCATTTGTACAGTCTGCATTTGTTGCTTCATATTTCTATGCATAGCACTGGCAGAAGATGGCATATCAGAGTCTTGGAGTACACCATTCACATGAGTCTAAAAGTTATATAGAACAAAATGAGACTTGAGCGATTTTAAAAAATCTATTGCTGAATTAAACAAATACAAATATAATATTCTAGGACAAAATGAGGATTTGCGGGAATATGCTCTTATATTCTTACATAGATTCACTCTTAGGGCATTATTAATGAGGCGGCGGATCGCCTGCGCGAGGAGCGCAACCTCGATGAGGCGATCCGCCACCGGCGACTTGGGCGGCGTAGGCGCGACTACCTGCGCCTCATGCCGCCCTAGCCGAGGCCGCGGGTGACTTGACCGGGGATTAGTTCGTCACCCGCCGAGAGGCCGACCGCGTGAGGAAAGACCGACGTCCTCCCCGAGGGGGGGACGTCGGTCGATAGGAGGGTACCCCACGTAGGGGGTATTCCGTCGGGCCGACCACTGATGACAAGTAACCCTGCTCCGGTGGTCGGCCCAATGACAAAGGCGACGTGGTTTTCGGGTGAGTTGCGGGTGTTGCGTGCTTACGTCCCTCTGTCGCCCCGGACGGAGTGGTGCGAGGAGCGCGGCGACCGCAGCCCACCCCAAAAAAAAAAAGGGCATTATTAATAAAATAACAGATATAGTACTTTCTTAGACTATTAGCATAATACTAATATTGAAAATAAAATTATTTAAATATTGTTGTTAAAAATAAAAATTATTACCATGACTTTGTTATAATATGTCCATCCAACATTGGACTGGTCATCGCTTTCTTCTGATCTATAAAACACAAAACATATTATTAATTAAAGCATCAAGCTTAACAAATTAGGCTTCCAGGTGACACATGCATAGATTTAGATATTTATTCGCCAAGAATATGGTGCAAAGACATAAGATGTAATTATTACAAAATGGAAGACCGACATATTCGCCTTTAAAAGGCAAGTGAATTTTGAAGATTACAATTAAATTTTTAATATCAGGTTGACCGAGCTTCGCTCGGAGTATTTTTGTAGCATTTATTTAGATATATATTAATAAAAAATAAAAATTATATAAAAAATTACAAAAAGAGAATAATAATAGCACCGAGATTCGAACCGACGCTGTTTGAATGCTACAAAACTCAAAATTAAAATCGGCCGTCTCCCAACTGAGCTGCCGTATCTCTTGACATTTACAACGAAATTTGAATTCATATTCTTTTAAAATTTAATGTCATTTATTGTTATGCTAAAAACACCGACAAAAGAACATTTTCTATAAATAAAACCTAGCTAGATCGATTTTTTGGACCCGAATCCTCTAGTATACCAAGTTTCAACAAAATCGTTGGAGCCGTTTCCGAGATCCTGAATATATATATATATACAAGAATTGTTCGTTTAAAGATATAAGATAACAAAAAAAGAAAGGTTTAATGTTTGGCGTAATAAATAAATAATAAACAACTCAAGGCAAGGGCCTTAGTGTTCTGTAGCTAACTCATAATACAAATTGATGGCTAACTATCCTGACGAAACATACCATTTTAGTAATCCATTTACATTATAGTTGGATTACATGACAGAGAAACAAAATAATCTCTCATTCATACATTGATAATATTTATAATTATTAAAATCATACTCATAATTTCAGCTCATTTTTAACCCACTGCAGGGTTGACGCTACCTCCAAAGTGCAAGAGAAATTGACCAGCTACTCAATGCTGATCAAGCAGATTGGTATAGCGTTTTATTTCGAAATTCTCTTATCTTGTCATTACATTGATATATCTATATGCATCTCTATGGTCTTTACAAATACACAACATGCTTACAAAAATTGATATATCTCTTGTAACAATGGGACATCACTATTAGTTAACATGTCTGTTAATTGTTATGTAGTTGCATAACCAGATGCCTATAAAAATTAAGAAGAGAAATGATTTATTATAATACTTACTCACTGTAATCTCGTACATCTAAATATAAACTTTGCTCGGGTGACATTAGTGGTGTGATAGCATTCTCTACCTGAACATTATACAAACTTAATTCATTCAAAGTTTTTTCTTCATTTGGTGGTTGTACAGCATTATGACCTAATACACACCCAATATGTTCAACCTCCGATATATTCTTGCCGGCAGTGGGTATGCCATCAAGAAAATTCAAATTTGGAGCCTGGGTTTGTGACAATAGTTCCTTTATACTTATCTGGGATCTATTACATTGTATTTGAGCATTCTCGCTAGATTTTATAACTTCTTTATTAACTATAGTCGAGGTTCTGACCATTTCAAAGCTAGTCATGACCCCTATAGATATTTTATGTTGTTCATTTGAAACGGTCTCTATGGCTACTTGTTCCGATATACAATTATGTAATGGTGAATTATTGGTTTGTTGATTAACAGATATAAATTTGTCAACTTTTTCCTGAAGTAATTGTAATTGTTCGTTTTGTAATTTTATTATTTTAAACAAGTCTGAAACAGTTGGTTCTCTTTTCTCCCTTACTAAATTGGTTTGTTTTTCAATTTCCATTAAATCAGATTTTTTATTTTGCTCATATTTCTCAATGGCCCAAGTCTTTTTTGCTATTGCATCCATTTTTGCATGCGATAATTGTTCTTCATCACATGTTTTACATAATTCTTGTTTATCTGATAAACGGTTACAACAGGAATATCGAATAGATGCTGGTGGAAGATCACACTTGCAATGGTTACATCGATGAATATGACTAACAAAATTAGGATTACACGACCCCATCTGTATCTGTGTATGTAACATGGTTTTTTTATTTATGTTGGAGTTCACTGTAACTTTATTGCAATGATGGCAATTACAATCACCATTTATAATATTAGAAGGTATAAAACTATTATCCATAACTTGAAGCATTTGTGCTTTCTGAATTGGTGGATTATTCTCTTTATTTACTACCTGCTTAGTTTCATTACGCATTGGATTAAAGCTGAAATGTATCTTATTTAAATTATCCCTCTTTATGAAATAATCATCATCTTTTACTAATATATTGGGCGGTTTCAATAGTTTATCTTCAATAGGACATAATACTGATGACCTGGTTTGCTCAACTCTATCTGCTGTATCCATAGCAGCACAAACAACTTCCATTCTTGATTCATTAGGGTTTGTCCTACGGAATAATGGCTGACGAGGCTCATGAGTAGAACTATCAAATACGCTCAGTTCCAAGTCATTACTTGGTGACCACAATGATTCTTGTTCCATAGCTAGTTTTGTTTTATTCATAGATGGGTAAGGAGAACTATTACTAGATTCAAATAGGTGAACAGGGTTGTTGCTAAAGGGCAAAACCTTGGGATTATAAATATCAGGTATATTTGTAAGTATTTGTCTTTCTGTGAAAGGTCGCGGCGAATGGCATTCTGGTTCTTCCATTTTGTTAAATACTTCCGGCGTTACAAATCGAACCTTCTTCATCTAGTTTTTACTGTAGTACCAAGTTTTGCTTCTTTATTAACTTTAGAATAGACTAACGGAGACCTTTTAATTAAAACGATTAGGAAACTTTTGAAATTACTCGCTAAAGCGTAAAAAGTCAGTCACAACAAACTAGTGATGGATGCTATTAGACATGTGTAACACTGCGCTGCGCCGCGCAATTGCGCCAACTCAGTTCACTGCGCTGGAAGTATCAACTCACTTCTAGAAAATGTGTTAGCGCACGGCGCAATCGTCGCAGCGCCCGCCGGCGAATCTGAACAATTTTTTTATTTATGCGCCTATAAGGCAGGCTATAGTCGACCTTACTGCCTTGTCTTACGTAGCTTACACATAATTTTCTTTACATATAATTTATTATTAGCGTAAGAGATAAGTAACATCCGTCAGTAAGTCGTTACCATTAATTGGGTGCTGAAAACCAAATATACTATTATACATATTAACGTAAATCACTATTATATGATATTGACAACACTTCAACTGTATTACATATTAAACTAGCTGACTCAATACAGATGTTGTTCTGTTCAAATAAAATAAAGGAATGCTCTTTGAAATCGACAGCAGCGCCACCTACCGAGTCCAATTGTGAATCTAAACCATTCTCGTATCCCTTTGAACATACACAAAACATTTCATCAACATCGGTCCAGCCGTTTAAGAGGAGTTTCAGTGACGTACACAACAAATATATATAATGTAAATAAAGATAAAATATCAGCAAAATTATTTAAAATATAAAACTAAAAACAATAATTCATTCAATAATTAATTCATTCGTAACATTACACTCCCATATTCCCGCCGAAAAACTCAAGGTCGAACAACTCTGTGAACTGTAAATAACTCTTTTAAAAATTGAGTTATACCTAGGTGCGCATTTAGTTTCTCATTCGGTTGTTTCATGTGTTGTGCCATGACGCAATGAGTTAGAAATGGAGTTATACCTGGAGTGGCGCAGATGGCGCACATTTCATTCGTAGCTCACTCGGTCGTGTTTACATTTCGTTGCGCCATGGCGCAATTTTGAGTTAGCGCAATGAGCCGGCGCAGTCTACTGCGCCTGAGTTACTGAGTTAACGCAAGGATTATCGTTGAGTTACCCATGCCTAGATGCTATTTATAAGGACGCGTAAAAAGTATCGATAATTTTTGGCATCGAGTAATAATATATAATAAGTTTGGATACTCTCCTTTCGATACTGATACCTTTGTACTCGATGCTTTGTATTCGATGCTTTTACTCAATTAGTACCTTTTGCCAGGTATCGTATCAAATAAATTGTAGAAATTACCTATTTTAAACTCGATCTTAAGGCTAATGTTAAGGTAGCGCCATCTAGTTCAAACGTAATGAACCTTCTAAAACGCGGCTTGAAATATTTCCATCTATTCAAAGGTGTTCAATTACTAAAAAAACTGGATAAAAGAAATTAATTTTTTTGGTTTGTTCTACTAAAATTAAACTGATGTCACTTACTGACTGATAATGACGTCCTGACGTAAGAGCATTAGGCCCCAAGAAAAGTACTAATTATTTTTTTTTTTTTACACTTCTCATGAGTACAGTATCGATACTTTCTATTCGATACCATGACCTTACTGATATTTTTTTTTCTAGTATTGTTACGAAGTTTCACCAATTTAATATATATGTATATGAGGTTGATTTATATGTTTAACGTAGTCAATCCTAAGTCTCGTAAATATTTTTAGACTAGTTGAAAAAGTATTGATATATCGATATTTTAGTACAATATATCGATGTATCGATATAAAATATGCAATATCGAAAATCGTATCAAAAATGATATATTTTCTGTAAATTAAGTCGTTAGAATCCACAACCGTAAAAGATAGAAAGCAATATTAAAAAATAATACCTGTATTGCCTGTGACTATTATGTTTTGATTGCGATGTGTTTATATATCTGTCAATTTTAGCAGGGACAATTATTGACAAAAATGATAATAATTTTTTTCCAATACAATGTCGCTTCGTATTCGATTGGTAATTCATGAAACGAATGTTTCTTAATTTTTGCCATTTATTTAAATTACTGTTAAAAATACCTTATAGGCATTGTATCATAGGAAATCATAATTGATGGCAATAAAAGTGTCTTCGTTTTTAATTTATTTCTTTATTTATTTTATTTAAATCTTCTGCACACAAAAAAAGGTACATGGCGGACTTAATGCCTTAGGCATTTTCTACCAGTCGACCTGGGGTGGAGCAGAAATAAGTTAGGTAGGTGCAATTTAGCGAGAGTAATGAATTCTGGTGAACAGTTATCCGAATCAAATTATTTAATATAATCTTATACCTAATACATAAAGACAATACATATATACATAGATACATACCTATCCATATAAATACATAAATACATGCATACATGCATACACACAAATACATATATATATATATATATATATATATATAAATATATATTATATAAACGGCTGAGATAATTCATGACTGATGAGTCGACTCCATCACAAAATTCAGGTATAGTCGTTTGACCATAGCCTTAAAACTGTCACGACTAGTGGCCATTTTGATATCTAATGGTAACGCATTCCAGAGAAGAATAGCTTGGATATAAAAGGAAGAGTGAACCAGATTAGAGGAGTGAGAAGGACAGTGAAGAAGAAGAGTTTTTGAGGATCAGAGATTACGGTCATGAGTAGTGCAAAAAAATTGAAAGTGAAGTTTTAAGTAGGGGGGAGCATTAGGAGAGTTTAAAGTAGAATACAGTAAAGAGAGAGTTCGCAAGCTTCGTCTTTGCCTAATCGGTAGCCAATTAAGCTGAGAGCGAAATGAGGAGACATGGTCGAATTTGCGCAGGTTAAAAACGAATCGAATGCAATTGTTGAGAAGTCGGTCCAGTTTATTGAGCAAATCTGCATTCAGGTCGAGGTAGCACACATCAGCATAATCGATGATAGGAAGGATTAAGGTTTAAACCAGCGCTGTCTTAGTCTTCATAGGAAGAAAGTTCTTCAAACGATATAGCGAGCGAAGTGTTCCCGTAACTTTGTGTTTTTTTAATCACATGCTTTAACTAAGAAACGTATATCATGAGTCACTTTTAAAGACTTGTACGATGTATTCACGTGGTTTCATACGCGTATCTCCCATTTTTGTTCCCGGGAGAAAACTGGAATAAAATGTAGACTACGTTACTCTTTGTACAGACAGCTGGTAGCAAAATAATATCAAAATTGTTTCAGTCGCTTTGAAGATTACCCAAATTCAGAACATCTGGATGTTCTGTAGCTGGGTATGTATCATCATCATTATCACAGCCCTTATACGACCCACTGTTGGACTCAAGCCTCCTTTATAATAGGTAATTAACCTACTATACCACGCTGGTCAGACGTGTTGGTATAGGGTTTTATTTCGAGTTTTCCTTCTCTCGCATAGATGTTATATACGTTTTATATATCTTAGTCGTCTCGTACGAACACCCACGGGTAAGATAGGGGGTGGTGAATTGTATTTTTAATCCGTCACCACACGGAATGGGTCACGCACTGGGTATGTATGTCTGGACATAAAATATTAAAACTTGTTTTTGGCGTAATCTTCATCATGCTGTGAGCAATCACAGAATTAATTCTGTGAGCACGAAAGAAAAAGTTCAATTTTATTTCTTTGTATAGATAAGAAATATACATAAAATATTACCTGAAAGATAACTTTTAGTTTTTTGATATTTTTGTAATCTTTGCCTAGTAAAATAAGTATTCTCGAAATTACCTTAGTTTCGTTGAAATTTGTGTTTTAGTTGTAAATTAAAATAATATGCATTTTTACAAACATTACTATTTACATTAATGACAGGCTGGACTATTTTGTCATTCCAAAAACGAGTTTTATAAATATCGATATATCGATATTTATTTTCTCTTCCAACATCCCTAAGATATTTACTTTTTTTATTTTTTTTAATTTAATCCTCTTGTGGGCAGGCTAAAGTCTTTTCGACCATACTGCCTTGTCTTATGTAGGTAGCCTACAAATAATTTTCTTCACATACTATTTACCGCTTCTTCATATTGAGTAACAGGTTGTATCAGGTTATTGAGCAACTGTTCGAGTATGTTGTAGTGTAACGGTCATAAATCGTAATTAGAATGTAATGTACACAAAAAAAAAATATAACATAAAAGTTATAGTGACTTCAAAAAAATGTGTCTATGCCTTAAATGTTACGCATTATGTAAGCATGTACAGACAGAATACATGTAGGCATGTAAAGCTTCGACAGAATAATTTCATTAAGTCATACCTAGAATTGCGCAAACGTTTCAATGACAGTGTAGGTACAACGGCGAGCGGTCAACGCTCATAGGCCGATCAGCTGTTTTAAAGCGAAGTTTGTTTTGCTTATGTGAACGTAATCATTGATTTCTTCAATTTCTAATGGATATTTAACAAGGTATGAATATGTTGCGTATTAAGTATCATTGACTTTATACATTTCAATCAGATTTATACGAAAAAACGATGACAAAATTGAAAACTTTACATGTCTCTAATTTCTAAACGAATCAATATTTTTCGTTCAAATTTTTTTCTTGGGTTCCTACCACCATTGCCTAGCTCCCTTTTGACCAGTTGCCCCATAACCTGATACACCTGTATATACCTATATCTCACTCACAGTTTGCCTAAGCGTTACGTGAGTAGTGATAAAAACTTTTAATGTATTTTAAATGTTCTAAAGAGATCTACACTGGTTAACCAGCGCCCAATGATTTGATTTATTGGCTACATAAAGTGATCATATGAAAAATAAAAACTTGTTATAAAAGACATTGTAACCATACCACAAAATTTCTTAAAAAAGGAAAACCTAAGGCGGGAGTTTTTGGCGGGAATCTGAAGTGTCATGTGGTGTTCTTGTATTATATTCAATATCTTAGTGTTTTAACGTGATAAATTAAATAATTTTGATGACATTTTATGTAATATATAGTGGCAAAACTGCTGAGGTGTAGTGAATATGATATAAAATTGCTATACATACCTTTTTGTTTCCACCAAAATTCTCAGAAGATACCCTTAACAGTGGCCATTACACTGTTGAGGGCGACACTTTGACTTACTGACAGACCATTATTGACATGAAGAAACTGAGAACTTGAAAAGATAATTATAACTCGACACTGGCAAAAATGGCTCGTATTTGTAGCTGATTGCCAAAACAAAAAAGAAGAAGAAGAAGAACATAAGGACGAAAAAAATAATGGGCGTTTCGGCGCCAATATGGAAATGTCATGTTAAGCTCTTTTATTATATTAATTTTTTAGTGTTTTATAGTGTTATATTGGATAATTTTGCTGAGATTTTATGTAATATAATATAATTAAAGTGCTGAAGTGTGGTGAATGTGATATAAGAGTGGTGTACGTGTATTTTCATATTCAACGGGAATTCCAAGAGAAATCATCTAATTAGGTTTTTAGCGCCTAATTAATGATGACGACTTGACTTAGTGACGGACAATGACTATTAATAAGTTATACAATATGAAGAAGTAAATAATATGTAAAGAAGTAAGCTAGGTAAGACAAGGCAGTATGGTGGAAAAGACTATAGCTTGCCCGTAAGTAAGGGCGATCCAAACAAAAAAAAAAGATAACCTAAAATATTAACAACAGTAACAGTCGCTATCTGAAATTATTTATTATTATTAAATCCCTATTTCATAAAATGTCGTTTTAGTGATGATCCATTATAATACTGTCGTGATTGTTTGAAAACTATAGAAAATGAACTGTATACGATTGCTTCAACTGGCTGAAAAACAAAGTCTAAATTTCTGTAAAATTCAATCCGCAGGATATGCCTCAAAATTGCCTTTACGTTTTTTGGAGACTCAGAACCTGTGGAGAGACAGGGACGATGTATCCAAACGTTGGCAACTAATATACAAAGCGCCCATGAATACTGCACTTAAATTTGCATCAGCATACTTAACTTTTACAACAGGAGTAGTCGGCGCTGGTGGGATTTACTATGCTGCATTTGTTTTCGATGCAGCTAATTTGGACAAGCCAATTGTAATAGGCGAAGACGTAGTGATTGCTAATAGTCCAATAGAATGTCTCGTATATGTTGGAAGTTTCATCGCCATACATCTAGCTATATCATCATTATTGTCGAAATATGTGGTTCGACTTTATCAAAACGGTGATGAATACTTAGCAATTTATAGAGGACATTTATTCAATTCTGTAAGAAAGCACAAATTTCACTTGAATGAATTTGAAAAAGATAATCCTTCTGTAGTAATTCCTTGGAGTGAATCAAGGTATAGCCTTGGCAAGAAAAAGGGCATCCTATTAGAGAACTATTTTAAAGCACCTGAGTATTTTAATTATTTATTATATAAACAAAGTAAGAACAAGCCAGAGGATTGAAACATTAGTAATTAAATGTAACAAATTTAAATAAAATCTAGAATGGAAACAGTATTCTTATTTTACTGATACACCACTAAGATAAGCTGATTGTGTACAGCAGCAGCAATAGGGAAATCTGCAACATGCCATATCTATCCATTTTCATTAGCAACCTATTAATATCTACTGTTGGGTCTCCTAGTCCCAACTCCTAGTAGTCCTATTCTCTACTAAGGATAAATGCCATAATTGCGGTTGATGATCACTGTTGGTGTTATTAGATGCCTAAAAGTGTTGTCTGTTTTCATATTTGTCTCTTAGGTAACAACTCCTATAGAAAGGTAGGGGATGTTGACAAATTGTAATCTAGACCTATCTAACTACACTGAGGAGTATCCAGGCCTAACTCTTTGTCCAATAGAAGCAAATCATCATTAATCACCTCTGTTCCTATAAGACAATAACAATGTCTGGAAGATAAAAAACTTTCAATCAAAACAGCAATGTGATTAAGATTATTTTATTAATGTACTAAACTATCATAACATATTAAATTTAAAAACCTCCATTAAATGCATTATTCCATTTGTATCTGGCATCTTTCTTTATAGTTGGTGGATCCATTCTTTTAACATCATTGACAAATGCTTCTAATGCCTCAACTTGTTCTTGCTTCGGTTCCAATTTTTTTATCACCAAACACTGACCATTTTCTTTCAAAACTGTATGTTTGATATCATCTTTGGTAGGTTCACCATAAGGAAACACAATTGGCACAATTTTTACCAAATGCTTCACTTTCCATAATCTTGCGTTATTTTCGGGTATATTTTTTACAATTGCAACTCTTGTGTCACACTGTAATAAAAGAATATAAATCTGTTTAAAATTGCTGTTAAGTATCAAATTGACATTTATTAATCTTTTAGTCGTGGGATATTAAACTGAAGGCCTAAACCCTATTATTATATGTATTTATATATACTTACATAATCCCCTGATAACACGGTAGATTTGTTTGGCGTTTAATAAAATAATATAATTGAAATTTATTAACCGCCAAACAAAAATTGTACAAGTAAGAATATAATTCACCACTCCACCATCTTGCCTGTGGATGTCGTAAAAGACCACTAAGGGATATAATATGCACATAAGATCTGTGGAAGAGAAGGAGAACTCGACATGAAACCCTATACCAACATGTCTGACCAGCATGGTATAGTAGGTCAAATTCCCTCCTATAGTGGAGGAGGCCCGAGCCCAGCAGTGGGACGTATATGGGCTGCGATGATGATGAATTTTATAACAACACAGTTGATGCACATGCAAATATTCGTAAAACTAATTATGAACTGTACAAATCATTATAAATTTTTGAGTACAGAAATATAATATGGGAAATCCCTCTGTTATATGGGGGAATGCTTGTGTTATATGAAAATGCATTATATAAGTATCGTGTTATAACAGGCATTACTCTATATCACCACACCAGGCCTTTTTCGAGTTACCATATGGGTATATAATAACTGCAACATTAATTTGTATTCAGCATTATTTCAGCCTATATACGTCCCCCTATTGGACTCCGGCCTCCTCTACTATGGGAGGGAAATTGACCTACTATACCACGGTGGTTAGACATGTTGGCATAGGGTTTTATTTTGAGTTTTTTCTCTTGCATAAATGTTGTATGCATATTATATTCCTTTAGTCTTTTACAACACCAATGGGCAAGAGAGGGGGTTGGGAGTTGTAGTTTTACTCAATCACCACATGGCAATTAGTAATTTGTATAACAGGAATAAAGCTGAACATATATATTATTTAGCAAATATGTATAACTACCTAATTTAGACTAAGTTATAATTGGTAGATACTGAGGCAAGATGAATAAATAATTAGATGTTTATGTTTCTCTAGAGCCCTTCTTTATCAAAAGGCATCTAATCGCCTACTTATACTGTGTGTACAATTTTTATTATTTAATCTATGTATAGCCAAATAGTATATATTATTACACTATCCAAATTTTACTAAATATTATACAAAACAACAAGATGCAGACCGTCAATTCTATAAATTATCAAGATACTTTATAAAAATAGCCATCCAGATTTATGACTTGCTGTAATATTTATATAACATTATAGACAAACAGATATGTACAGTAATTAATATTAAAATATAACTCTCTTACGCCTTCCAAAATATTAAGTTCCTTCAATATATTTTTTTGCCAATATGGGAAATGTTTGGTAGACTTGATTCTTTCCACTCTGAATAACTTTGATGGTGTATATTCGGGATCTTGGTGATCAGGATATCTATAATTAAAAGTGATCATTAATAATTAATCAAGAATTAATAGTAAAAACAAAATCAATACATGTATAAAATAAATAAATAACCTTGGATAATATAATATTCCTCCTGGATAACGTATTCCACCAGGACCTTTATACCCTTTGGATCTAATAAATACCATAAAAGGGCTAATAATTTCCAATAATTTTTTATTCATTTTGTATAAATATGAAAAATAACCTAAATTATATACGTCAAATAATTAGGGACATGTAGGAGTGGACGATATACATCGATGTAATAAAAACACTATGTATAGTACCGATGCATCGAATCAAACCTGATGTATTGGTAATTATTCAACATCGAATATACATCGATGTTTTATTTTTTATTCGATGCATCGAAGAGGCAGACATACCTACCAAAAATATTTTTAATGGATGGATTTTCTCTCTATGGTTAAGGGGTTTCGGCGCGAATTTCGAGATGTCATGTTAAGCTCTTGTATTATATTAATTTTTATAGTGTTATATTGAATAATTTTGCTGATATTTTATGTAATATAATATAATTAAGGTGCTGAGTGTGGTGAATGTGATATAAGAGTGGTTTATGTGTATTTTCATATTCAACCGGCATTCCCAGATAAATCATCTAATTAGGTTTTCAGCGCCTGATTAATGATAACGACTTGACTTACTGATGGACAATGACTATAAATAAGTTATACAATATGAAGAAATGAATAATATGTAAAGAAAAATTGTATCAGACTTGGCTGTATGGGTTTTGATCCCTTTGCCTGTCCGTATGAACAAACAGAACAAAAAAAAATCTCTATGGTTAAGAAAGGTTTTCGGCGCGAATATGAAGATGTCATGTTAAGCTCTTGTATTATATTCATTTTTTTAGTGTTTTATAGTGTTATATTGAATAATTTTGCTGATATTTTATGTAATATAATATAATTAAGGTGCTGAAGTGTGGTGAATGTGATATAAGAGTGGTTTATGTGTATTTTCATATTCAACTGGAATAGGCGTGACGAAAGATTTTGAAATCCTTTGCCTTAATGTGGACACACACTTACTATTTACGAAAAACCTATATTTCGGTAATAAATTTATGTTTAAAGAAGTTTAAAACAATTTTTCCAATATTTTTTAAATATAGCGCGAAAACAGCTCGCCGGTGTCATGGCGTCGGCTGTTACGTCACGTTAAGGTAACCACGTCCTTGTGTCTATGTGTAGCGAAGAAAGTAAGCAAAACATTAAATTAATTCTTGTGATAAAAATGAATTCCAAAGTTTATAAGTGGTGTGCAGTACCTCAGTGCAAAAATACATCAATAAAAACCCCCAACAGAGTATTTGTACATGTTCCTAACAAGAAAATAATAAAAGTGGTTAAAGCTCGCAAAGCGGTGAGGGAGCTAATCTCAAGAATAAACAATGACAAGTTTAATGTAAAAATAAGCTATGAAAATAAAATAAACTCGCATCAGTTCAAAACGAGTTAGATTATATCTAAGTTGGTACTAGAGATTAGGTTACTAGAAACATGGTAGTAAAGATAAACAAAAATTTACTTACAAAGAACTTTTTACGTTTCTAAGCTCAGGCGAGCAAAATTCTTTATTTGTAGCGAGGAAATCGCCCAACATCAAAACATCCTTTTTTTTTTTAGGGTGGGCTGCGGTCGGCGCGCCTCAGCACCACTCCGTCCGGGGCGACAGAGGGGCGTATAGCACGCAACTCCCGCAACCCACCCGAACACCACGTCGCCTTCGTCGTTGGGCCGACCACTGGAGCAGGGTTACTTGTCATCAGTGGTCGGCCCGACGGAATACCCCCTACCCGGGGCACCCTCCCATCGACCGACGTCCCCCCCTCGGGGAGGACGTCGGTCTTTCCTCACGCGGTCGGCCTCTCGGCGGGTGACGGACTAATCCCCGGTCACGTCACCCGCGGCCTCGGCTAGGGCGGCATTGCACGCAGGTAATCCCGCCTGCGCCGCCCCAGTCGCATCATCGAGGCTGTGCTCCTCGCGCTCACGACCCGCCGCCTCCTTCTGCGAGATAACTGCCTCGCAGAAGGCTGCGACCGCGTCCCAATTCCTGATGCTGCCGAGCATCTCCCTAGCGATGGTCGGCAGCGTCAGGTCGACACCGATGATTGCGACGAGTTCACGATGCGGCTCTGCCCAAGCGGCACAGACCTCGAGCGTATGCTGCGCCGTGTCCTCGTCGCAATCGCAGTGGTGGCAGGACGGAGTTCTCTCCCTCCTAGCGACCCTGTACAGGTACTTGCCGAAGCATCCATGCCCCGTCAAGACCTGTACGAGTCGGAAGGAGAGCACCCCGTGCCGCCTTTCCAACCACTGCATCAGCACCGGCCGGAAGGCCTCCACGGAACAAACACCGTATCGAGGCCTCTCCAGCCGGGCTGCCCAACGGGCGATGACGTCTCGGCGGGCGTCGACGCGCCAGGCGGTGAGCTCCCTCAGGGAAACAACACCGCCCCCCCCCGCGCACCCCCGACACCCGCCGATACAAGTCGGCGAGCATTTCCGCCTCCAGGTCCCACGGGGGAGTCCCGGCCAACAGGCACGCCGCCTCCGTCGCCACCGTGCGGTACTCGCGGATGATACTGACCGCCATGACCTTTTGTGGACGCCACAGAAGGGCCCTAAGTCGGGTGGTCATGGATCCCGCCCACACCGATGCGCCGTAGAGGGCCATCGACCGGATGACCCCCGCGTTCAGCTGTCGATATGCCGCGCCCGGTCCGCCCACATTCGGCATCAGCCATTGTAGGGCGGACGCCACGCCGACGAGCCGCGGGATGAGCCTGCGGAAATGCTCCCGAAACCACCATCGCCCGTCGAGCATCAGGCCCAAGTACTTCATATGGGCCTGGATGCTGATCCCAACCGAATTGACGGTGATCGAGACGCCGATGGGAGGATCCATACGGGGCCCATGGAACAAGAGGGCCTCCGTCTTGTCCAAGGCCACCCTCAATCCCAGCGCCTCGATGCGCCTGACGACCTCTTCGGTGCCTGAGGTCGCCAGGCTTACCGCGTCTTGTAGCGTCCCACCGCGGGCTGCGACGAGCGTGTCGTCGGCGTAACAAATCACGCCCAGCCCGGGTGGGAGGCTCGCCCGCAACGCCCAGTCGTAGCCGATGTTCCACAGGGTGGGTCCGAGGACCGACCCCTGTGGAACACCGCACGTCATGGGCGTTCGCACAACGTCCCCTACTCGGTTGGCGTAGAGGACGCTGCGCCCCTCCTAATAGTCTGCCACCAGCCGACAATACATCAATCCTGGGCAAATTTGAGCTGTTTGCTTTAACAAACCTTGGTTCCATTGTAATAATCGATTGGAGTCGGTAAATCACACGTAAACAAATAAAAATCAATCCAAATGCGTAATCAGTAGTACTGAGAACAACAAACAGAGTAGTTTACCTTAACGTGACGTAATACACTGTGATTGGTGTTTCAGCCAAAATGGCCGAATGCAGTATTTTAATGATTTAATTTATTGAAAATCTTAATAATCTCAATTATTTAGATAAATCTAAAGTAGCGTATAAATATTTTTTGATATGTATTTTCCCTTAAAATCATTAATGCATCGATTCTTTTATACTGTCGTCACGCCTATTCCCAGAGAAATCATCTAATTAGGTTTTCAGCGCCTAATTAATGATAGCGACTTGACTTACTGACGGACAATGACTATAAATAAGTTATACAATACTTCGTCATAACGAAGTAAATAATATGTAAACAAAAATTATATCAGACTTGGCTGTATGGGCTTTGATCCCTTTGCCTGTCCGTATAGACAAACAGAACCAAAAAAAAAAAAATCTCTATGGTTAATATTTTGTTTTGTGTATTTAAAAGTACTCGCAAGCTATTTCATCAAAAAAGTAAAGGTGCCAGAACATCGGTCACTGGCTGACAAGGCAGCCAGCCCATAAAAAATATAAATGTTCCGATCTCTCTCTCTCTCTCTCTCACGGCTTTCGGCGCGAATATGGAAATATCATGTTAAGCTCTTGTATTATATTCATTTATTTAGTGTTTTACAGTATTATATTGGATAATTTTGCTGATATTTTATATAATATAAGCTGTGTGGTAGCGGCCTCGAATACTACCAACCCTTGCTTTGCTCGTGGGTGTCGTAAAAGACGACTAAAAGCCTTAGATTGACCCGGACCAACTCCATCTGGTACCATTTGGGTTAACGATTACATTCCCAAGGAGGGTTGACGTCAGGCAGGCGGCCGGTCATAAAAGTCATTGTCGAAACTTTTTGCAATATGTCAAAACAGATGACATATTGCGTCGACCCCAAGTAATTGGGATAAGAGCAAGATGATGATGATGATTTTATATAATATAATACAGTTAAGGTGCTGAAGTGTGGTGAATGTGAAGATACAGATTGAAGGGTAAAAGATTGGGCAAACTTTTGTTTTTACAAAGTATTGAGAAGAAGTATTGGGATATTTTAAATAAAACTACTTTACGGATTTTATCGCGTTTGTATTTGATTTTTGATTACCCGACGTTTCGAACACTTTACAGCGTTCATGATCACGGGTGGACTAAGATGTCTCACGTCCAACAAGTCATCGTTACTGCAGAAAATTTTATAATTATCTACCCGATACAGAAATTAGTTATTAAATATTATATATTTAATATTTAATAACTTTAATAATATTTAATATTTAATAACTAATTTCTGTATCGGGTAGATAATTATAAAAAATTTTCTGCAGTAACGATGACTTGTTGGACGTGAGACATCTTAGTCCACCCGTGATCATGAACGCTGTAAAGTGTTCGAAACGTCGGGTAATCAAAAATCAAATACAAACGCGATAAAATCCGTAAAGTAGTTTTATTTAAAATGTATAATACTCGCGTAAACATCAGAAATCATTAAGTATTGGGATATCTAAAGATATCGTGATTTTTTTTGTAAGCTTTTATATAAAAGTAGATACGTATAATGTAAACGTTATAAAGTTTTTTAAATAGATAATTGTTTTTTTATACCTAAACCAAATATATATATATAGTATATATATCTAACTTAAAGAAAAACATCGATGTATAGAAAACGTCGATGTATTTTTTGAAATATCGATATTACATCGATGCCACTATCCGATGCATCGAATCGAAAAAAACATCGATGATTTTTTTTATGTCCATCACTAGGGACATGAAAAATGTATCGATACTTTTTTCTATCGAGTACTTTTCTTACTGATAGTTTTGTACTCGATCCTTTGAATTCGATACATTTACTCAATAAGTACTTTTTTGCAGGTATCAAATGAATTGTAGAAATAATTTATTTTAAACTTGAATTTCCATACGTCCACAAATGTTTAATTCCTAAAAAAAGCTCATCAATCGCAAATGTTGGAGTCTTACGTAAAAAACATGCTTGCATGGAAAATTGATTATAAGTTATCCTTTCCTCCTGGGATTTACCTAAAAAAAACTCTTCACAATCCCGTTATGAACGTGTCTCGTAGACTCTATGAAAAGTACGCGATACTTTTACGTGTACGATACTTTTTTCCGATACTACTCATGTACAGTACAGTTAGTACAGTATCAGTACTGAGTACAGCATCGATACTTTCTATTAGATTCCACGTCTCTAACAAATAACTGACAGATTGTACATATAACTGACAATAACTGTAGAACTGTTCTAGTAGACTTGTTGAAAAAGGATCGATATTTTTAATTCGTTATATCGATATTTTTATCCGATATAGTGTGATCCGATATATACTGCGCCTTGTGCTCGTCGCAATCGTAGTGGTGGCAGGACGGCGTCCTCTCCCTCCTCGCGACCTTGTAATAGTCGAAAAAGCTATGCCCTGACAAGACCTGCACCAGTCAAAAGAAGAGGATCCCGTGCTACCGACCTAACCACTCCACCCTGAAGACCTCGACGCTAACAGTCTGAAAACTGAACTGAGCCCTTGCTGGGCGGAGTGCCCAACAGTTAACTGTCAACAACTGCCCAACATCCCAGCGGGCGTCGCCCCGCCAGGTGGCTAGCTCGCGGAGCGAGCCATAGCTGCTCTCACCCGACGGTAAAGACTAGCGAGCATCCAAGTCCCACAGAGAGTTTTAGCCGACAGGCATACTGCCTCCGTCGCCACTGTGCGGTATGTACGTACGGCCCTGACCGCCATGGCCTTCTGTGGTCCCCACAAGAGAGCCCTAAGTTGGACGGTCAGGGACTCCGCCCATACGGATGCACCATACAAGGTCGTGCACTGAACCACCCCGACGTACAGCCGCCGGCACATTGCGCTGGGTCCGCCCACATTGTACATTCTCCTCGGTGCCAAGAGTTGCCAGGCATGTCGCCAGCAGGTTACACCCAGCCCGGCGTCCCACAGAGTCGGCCCCAAGACCGACCCCTGTGGAACACAACGACATAGGCGACGATTAGGTCCACGTAGAGGACGCGGGCAAGTCCGGAGACCGTCCCAATTTCGGCAGTAGCACCAGTCTCCCCTCCTTCCAATACCCAGGGCAATATCCAAAGGCTACAAGCGTTGTAGTCCCCTGAGGTGTGCGAGGACCATATACAGGGTGTATCAGGTTATGGGGCAACTGGTCAAAAGGGAGATAGGCAATGGTGGTACGACTCCATAAAAAAATTTGAAGGAAAATTATCGATTCGTTAAAGAATTAGAGACATATAAAGTTTTCAATTTTGTCATCGCTTTTTTGTGTAAATCTTATTGAAATGTATAAAGTGAGTGACACTTAATCTGCGACATATTCGTACTTTGTTAAATGTTCATCAGAAAATGAATAAATCAATACTTACGTTCGCATAAGCAAGACAAACTTCACCTTAAAATCAGCTGATTCGTAGCAATGACCAAGAGGCGTGGCCACAGCTATTGAAAGAAATACCGAGATGTACTAAGAAAAAGGATAACAAAAGAAATAATTACCTATATCTTGTAGGCAAAATAAAACAATAAAACCTAAACTGTAATTTGTTATCGAAAATGAAGTTCGACTCTGTTGACATATTTTAGGCTAATAATGCCGACGACCGAGCTCAAAGGAGCCGCCGCGCCGTCGGTCGCCTACCTTACCTACGAAAGATTTAGGTTTTTAAAATTGAGTTATTTGTATTTATTTTTTCCCGGTTCGGTGTGTTGGTTCGATGTGCGGTATCAAAAATGTGTGGAATCTTAGCAATTGTTACAACTTCTTACGACGTTTTCTTCTACGTCACTTCATAACAAAAGTAGAAGTGTAGTAGGAATGTTAATACCACATTCCTATTATCTGGATTACTGCGGTCATCGATATGGGATACTTCCCTTTACTTTCACGAAAAAGATAGGCTATATCTTTATTAAAAACTAGCAACCCGCCCTCGCTTCGCTTCGGTTATAGGTTATAGTCGTTTTATCCGCGTAGTTCCCGTTCCCGTAGGAATACCGAAATAAAATATAGCCTAGTTTACGCCCTGATATTATAGCTTTCCATTGGTGAAAGAATTTTTGAAATCGGTCCAGCCGTTTTGAAGATTACCCGGAACAAACAGACAGACAGACAGACAAAAATTTTATAATTGCTATTTTAGGGTTAGGTGTCGTGCAAACAACCGTGTGAGCATGAAAAAAGCCTATTATTTTGACATTACAAACAGACACTCCAATTTTATTTATTGGTATAGATAGGTAGATTTCTAATTTTCATTTTATTTTTAAGTTAATAATCCTTGTATTGTAGGGGACTTCACAAACATAGAATTAACGGACACAAATTACATCCAGACCCAGAACAACAATTTCTCGATCGCATAAAGTGTTGTCCTGCGTGGGATTCGAACCCGCGACACTGGCACGGTAACATGGTATCTTAAACACTACGCCATCTGTGCAGTCAAATTCAATAGCCTACAGCACTGACATTTATAGGTAAAGAAGACGGGCGAGGCGACTTAAGACACCTACGCGCCGTAACATCAACACGTCACATTTAATGGAGGCCATACACGCTAAGTTTTGCACGATGGTTTTACCTGGGCATGCATAACCGAGTTTCATATTGCACATACACGATAGGGTTTGCATGCACAGTTTTGCCATTAACTCTCAGTTAAGCTACGTGACGGTTTGTGTAGGACGCCTACCTCTCAGTTAAAGCGCTTATTACACTACACGATATTCAGGGCCCTGAATCACTAGGGGTGCTCTACAACAGCTAAATTGTGAGACCTGTTTCACCAGTTTCAGTTTTAGCGAAATAACAGGTTCAGAAAACTGTTCCATATTTATATATATATATATATATATATATACATAATATATATATATATATATATATAAATATGGAAACGAAGCAAATGTTACTTTGAAATTTGAATTTAAAGTAAAGAATTTAATTTATTTATTATTTTAGTTTGTTGTTTTACTAATAAAAACATCATACATTATAAAGTGCATATAACAGTGAAAAAAAAACTGTAAATATATCAAAAGTGTAAATAAACTGTAAATATAATCATTGTATATACAATCAATTTATTTTTAAATACGTCTGCAGTAATACAACTATAATTAAAATAATAGTTTAATTATAACCTCTAATCAATCGTAAATACATATAATGCAATCAGTCCTCAGCCTGAAAAAAGTATGAAAGTAAGAGAATTTATTGATTTAACTGTATAGCTACAAATTTATTTTCGTTTCGCGTGTAACTGTATATAGTTAGTGCAGCTATTCATACAATATGCAAACAATCAAAGTAGCTGTATACAAATAAGTCGTTACAAAAATCACTAGTTTTGAAAAACGTGACGTCGACCAAGTCACTAGTTTCGTTACGTTTCTTAAAAATAACGTAACGACCCACGTCTAATATATTTAAGCATGTATTTATTTTATGTATATATATATATAATGTATATATATATATATATTATGTATATATATATATATAATGTATATATATATATATATATATATTATGTATATATATATATATATATTATGTATATATATATATATATATGGAACAGTTTTCTGAACCTGTTATTTCGCTAAAACTGAAACTGGTGAAACAGGTCTCACAATTTAGCTGTTGTAGAGCACCCCTAGTGATTCAGGGCCCTGAATATCGTGTGGTGTAATAAGCGCTTAAGCTACGTAGTACGTGACGGTGTGTGTAGTACACTAATACCTAACTACAATGAACGATGACGATGTGATAGCTGTACTTGGCTTAACACTTGTTCTGCAGAACAGAACAAGAAAAAGAGAGATCACACTGAATGGTCTAAACGCTGGTTATTGAAAAGAAAGCAATTCTCCCACGTAAATTTGATAAATGAATTGAGATTTACACCCACAGATTACAACAATTATTTACTAATGTATGAGAACTGTGCAGGCAAGCTTGTCGGACGCCACACACGCTCGGTTATGGTTATAATTTTCATATTTGCTCGGTTGCATGTACATGCATCGATAACTGTACAGTTTTATCACATACACGCTAGGGCTTGCCTGTCGGTTATGCATGCACAGGCAAAACCATCATGCAAAACCTAACGTGTATGGCGTCCATAAGCGTAGACTCTTTGACACATATTTTTGAAATCACTGTTACTATTGTTTTATAGTTTTTTGTACATTCTAATTAAGATGACCGTTAAACTACAACATACTCGAAAAGTTGTAGTACGTCCCACTGTTCGAGCTTTTTCTATAATAGCGGCTATACGCACTCGACGAGACACTCCGAGACGGGCCGAGAGCGAGTATGTACATGGTACTCTCGTCTCGCCTCGGTCACCTGTCGGTTTTGCGCCCGAGTCAAAGGGTGTCCATAAGTCTCGCGAGGAAAACGAGGTAAACACTCGATCTTTTAGTTGTCCGTTGACAGTGTTTATGAGTAGATGATGCATAGCAATCATCCACTATCTTCTTTTTTCCATGGCTTACTAATTATCTTTTTATAGTAAAAGTTTAAATAATTATAATAGCTCACGGCACGGCACAAAGACAAATAGCAGCAGTTTCTACGTCCATTGTCTCGGGTATTTACAGTGCAACTGGCATAACGAGTGTGTGCAGGGCGTGCTCTCGCCTAGAACCTTTTGAACGAAACTCGGCGAGAGGCTCTCGTCGAGTGTGTACAGCCGCTATAATAGGAGGGAAATTGACCTTACTGTATCATGCTGGTCAGACAGGTTGGTATAGTTTTGTTTGGAGTTTTCCTTCTCTTTCATAGATGTTATATGGGTACTAAATCTCTTGGTCGTCTTTTACGACATCCACGGGCAAGATAGTGGTGATAGGATCACACTATTGACAGTTGTCTCTCTACAGCGACGGGGTGGTCCATCCGAGGTAGTACCACACTCTCGCAGAAAATCGACTTCCGAGTAGTAAGCAATTTGTTACTACGCTTCGTTCGGTGAGCGAGAGAGCCGGAAGCCCAACTTTCTGAGGATGTTTGCGTGTGGTGGGTTTTAGTGATGCTTTTAGTATGACCGCACCTCATTGCACGCATTCACTCCCTTTACTGCCTTCCTGGTAGGCAGCGGCGTTGCAAAGGTCCATGAGCAGCTCCAATACTTACCATCAGGTGTACCGCTTGCTCATTTGCAACCACTTACAATAAAAAAAAAACATTCCGTCACCACACCGACAATATATTAATATTTCATGATATACTATACATATTCCAAACCATACATAAAATTTTGTAAATAATAAAACTCATTACTTCAGGTTCATAAAGCTATAGTTTAGTTTGTGTTTATTTTCTGCTCATTTAATTCCTCCGAATATGCGCAGAAAGGTCCTATAGGTAGTGTTATTTCATCAGTATCGAAATCAAAATACAAAAGTAGTGGAATTGTATACTTTTTAGTTTTATTACAGACAAATCTGCTTGCATGGCAAATAAAATATACACGGTATTTTAAGTATATATTTTAAGTGGGCAGTAAGGGTTACTGCACTATCATGTAAATAATAATAATATTGTCATGAAATTAATCAACACTAGAATGATATACAACAAAAGCTATTAAAGTATCTGCTAGTTATTGATAAAGTTAACACAATAGATATAAAATAGATAAAAATTACAAATAATGTCTTACGAACTATGGAATATTTACGTTTTTAGTAGTCATGTCATGGAAATTGGATTTTGGAACAATTTAAGCTTCAGTTCTAGAGCGTTCGTGGGCTCTGTCACGACTGGTTGTTGTCAAAGACTCATCTGACAGGATAAAGTTAAAATTAAGTAGCTACATATTGTTATACAGGGTGTATCAGGTTATGGGGCAACTGGTCAAAAGGGAGCTAGGCAATGGTACCCATGAAAAAAATTTGAACGAAAAATATCGATTCGTTAAGGAATTAGAGACATGTAAAGTTTTCAATTTTGTCGTCGCTTTTTCGTGTAAATCTGATTGAAATGTATAAAGTCAATGATACTTAATACGCAACATATTCATACTTTGTTAAATGTTCCTTAGAAATTGAATAAATCAATGATTACATTCACATAAACAAAACAAACTTCGCTTTAAAACAGCTGTTCGGCCTTGGACCGTTGACCGCTCGTCGCTCGTAGGTACAAACCTACACTATAGTGTTTGCCAAATAGCATGGCAAAAGAGGTGATTTGGTGACCTTCACCACGATATCATCAAATCCAAGTAATTTATCGCTAATTCTATCGCTTTCCATACAAAACGTCTTATCGTTGTAATATCGTGGTGAAGGTGTCTAGACTGTACAGAGGTTACAAACATTTGTCTGCGTGTAATTTGTTTAGAATTTTAATTAAGAAATTATTAAACACCTACACGTGCAATAATAAAGCATACGTACACGTTACCTACCTTACCACTGCCCTAGCATGAAACTGATAGCTAACCTATCTTAAGGCTAACTTTTTTTTAAATACGTAAGGTGAGGTAAAATAATATACTAAAATAATTTATGACTTTACAAAAATCTATAGTTCTGGACTGTCACTTCCACTACTGTTACTATCACTGCTGTCTGATACATGAATTATGAATGCATGAATCTTTCGGTATATACTGTCATCGAGGCCCATCATTTTTTTTCAATATCTTTTACGTGCTCCACACGAAATGTCAAACAAAATGGCGACTGGGCCACATGACGCCACTGATCTCGTACACCTGACGCTAAAATCAGTTAAGAAAAGATTTTATGTTTGATACACATAACCTAAAATCTTGTATCTACTTGTGCGATCCTTTAGGTTTATTACACCTGACGGTAAAATGAGTTGAAAGAAATGTATCATAACTTAAAACTTGGCATTTTTTGGGCGTTACATAACTCTTCGAAGCTAATTACGTATTTAATTATAGGATCTATATTATATTGAATTTATATAAATATTCTCGGTACCTTAATTTTAATGTTACTTAAAAACTTTTGATATTCAGTCATTTGAAAGTAATTTGGCATTTTTATCAATGATATTATTTATAAAATAATGAAATGTCACCAGTTACAGGTTAATCTGGTATTTTAAAACAATGAAATACATGATTATAGGATATTAAAAACATATATTTTCTATGGTAATTTTACTAGATTTCGTAAAATTTTGGGTTGTGCTGTTTGTAATGTTGCTTCCTGGTAGGCATCTACCAAGAGAATTTTGCGATACAACTTTTCGATAGATTTGTATGGTAAGCGATAGATTTTTTTGCATTTTAAGATATCGTGGTGAAGCTAGGTGAAGGTCGTCTTTTGCCACGTTATATGGCACTGATCATTGAAACGTTTGCACAATTCTAGGTATTACTGAATGAATTTATACTGTCGAAGCTTTACATGCCTAAATGTATTCTGTCTGTACATGCCTACATAATACGTAACATTTAAGGCATAGACTCTTAGACACATTTTTTTGAAATAACTATAACTTTTATGTTATATTGTTTTTTGTGTAATGTACATTCTAATTACGATCTATGACCGTTAAACTACAACATACTCGAACAGTTGCCCCATAACCTGATACATCTGTATAGACGAAGGCAGAGTCCAAGAAACCGTCACTTTTTACAAACAGGTAGTTCAGAAAGAGGCGTTAGTGTGTAGTCATAACAAATTTTAAGAAAATGCGCCACTTAATGATAATTTCAGATGACATTATTCTTTATATAGGCTCAGTAGGACTACGGTAATTTACCTGTTCTATGTTACAGAAAATTCTAGATCCTATGGTAACCTTGTGAATATAAAAACAATAATTTCAATTCTTACCTAGCGAATTTAAATTATTGGCATACTGAGATCGGTATATAACTATTCTTATACTATAATTACATATACATTAAGATGCATAATTAAATAATATAAAATATCAACAATATAACAAAGAATATACACAACAGTTGAACGATAAATAATTAAACAGTAAGACTTACTTTTTGTCATCTATATATTATTATCATTATATAGTAATATTGCATTAAGTTTCATATAATAATATAATATTTCACATTATGGCTATTACGTATATTTTAAAGTTACCACAGTGGAGTCTATAGCTCAAATCTCGTTAAATCGTAACTCTCAGCAAGTCGAAAATAAAAATGCTATTTCTTTTGCTAACTACTTAGTATTTCGAATTAAAATTTGTAACTCGAGGTGTTATTTTCGTGCAAGGTATTGATAGTATTAACTAATACTCCATAACTCGAATTTCTATGTGTCACGTTCCCTGAACTCATCTTGCTCAGCAATATAATCTAAAAGGAATGTTTTCGCACTTCTTGCCTATTCTTTGTGTTTGGTGTACATACAATGAATTAATACATTTAATTAAACTTTGTAACTTTATAATCGCGTATTTCAAAGTCGAAATTTTGGCATTTTAATTCTCTGTATCAGGAAATACTTGTTAAGTCAACATTCGCATTTCCCTTGATCTTCGAATTATTGAGATTCCACTGTATTATTTCTATATTATGTAGAACTTAAACTGTCATTTGACATTTGCTTTTCAAAGCTTTTGCCAATATTTTTCTGTTCTGTTCTTGATAAACCTTCTTTAGAGTCTTCATACTTTGAAAATAAATAGTGAGCGAAAAGATCATCCTTTCCCATTTCTTTATGTGATATGTTTTGTTTATCCGTATATTTTGATGGTTTGTGACTCGAATTTCGCAATATACTGTTTACATTGACATGATTACTTTTGTTACTGCTAGTGGCATTGTCTCGGTTATGTTCATCTACTGCTTCTGGGCCTACATTGGCAGTTTGTTGCCTCAAGCTCTCAGGCAGTGCATCCGATTTTAACTTGACTAGAGATGTATTAATGACAGAGCAGTCAATTTGCATTAATGTTACATGATCATTTTTAAGTGAATCTGAAACAAAAATGTATATGTTTATTTAAATACATAACATGTTTCTATATTTATATAATAAATCAAATAAATGAAAAATTAAATCTATATTAAGTTGTCCGTGTGGTGACGGATTAAGAATACAATTCACCACTCGCTATCTTGCCCGTGGATGTCGTAAAAGACGACTAAGGGATATAATATGCACATAACATCTGTGCAAGAGAAGGAAAACTCAAAATGAAACCCTATACCAACATTTCTGACCAGCATGGTATAATAGGTCAAATTCCCTCCCACTGCGTCATCTACAATGTTGGGCTCGGGCCATATAATAGGCCCAAGCCCAGCAGTGGGACATATGTGGGCTGCGATGATGATACTGATGATATTAAGTCGCCTATACTCGTTCCAACCATTTATTTTACTTTTGGCAGGTCGAATTCTGATCAATTAGTGTTGTACCAATGTATTACGGATACTATGTTTTGTAATAATCAATTTTAGTCAGGAAGAACTTTTAATTGATTTAACACGGATATTTTATTTTTGCTTAAATACATATTTCATATTATTTAAAAACTTTACTTCTGTAAATATATTTGTTATTTGGGCACATTAATTTTTGCATACCCACTAATTCAGTCCTCCCAAAATATTTTACTTTGTACTTTGCAAAATAAAAAATAACTACTTTATGAAGCATTTTTCCATTAAGCGGGGTCCGCTGCTCCAAACTTTACTTAGAGACAATGGCGCCCTCGTCTGCGGTAGTAAATCACTAATTTTCTCATCCAGCCTACCCCTTTTTTTTTAAGCCGAATTGGCAACACTGAACGGCGCGCCGGCGACGCCATTTTGTTGTGTTGTCTGTCACTCGCCACAAGACTCCCGTGCTAGTCACATTTCTGTTCGCTGAGTGCTCTTTCATATTTTTCATACGCTGTGTTGAGTATTTATATTCCACCGTATTGATTTCATTGTTCTTACTTTGATTGAGTTGAGCGTATCGTTCCTCCCAGTAAGATTTTACTTGCAAAATGCCGAAAGGTATGGTGCTTAAAGGACAATCCAGAGTTAGTGCTGCGGCTTCGTGAATTCTTTGAAAAGGAAAGCCGCAATGGCGGATTCCTTATACCAGTAACCCAAGTTAGAGACCGTGTTGCAGCAGCATTAGGTATTAGTGCTCCAACGGTGGCGAAAATCACTAAAGAAGCCTATGGTAGTAGTGGTATTGAAAAGTGACAGCAATTGACAGTTTTGATACTGATGCTATTCGTCATCATATATACAATTATTACACAAGCAAAGAGATTCCTACTTTGAAAAAATTAGTAGCGTCTCTACGAAATTGTGGCTTGTTTCGTGGTCAAAAATCTTCTTTGTCAAAGGTGCTGCACCAAATCGGGTTCTTGTATAAGAAATCGGACAAAAGAAAAATTTTAATGGAACGTCGTGATATAGCCTTGTCTCGCTGTGAATTTTTAAGACAAGCGAAGAAAATAGAAGACTGGTCGAATGTCGTTTTCACAGATGAAACTTGGCTCAATGCCAATCATTCCATACCAAAAGGTTGGACTGACGATACTGCTGCTTCTACTTCTGCAGTGCCAATGGGGAAAGGTGAACGCCTCATCATTTGCCATGCGGGAACTACAAAGGGATTTGTACCAGACGCTCTGTTAACGTTCAAATAAAAAAAACAGGAGACTATCATGAGGAGATGAATGCGGACGTGTATGAAAAGTGGTTCAGAGAAATGCTTACATCACTTGAAGAGCCATCAACAATATTTATTGATAATGCACCCTATCACTCTCGCCAAATTAATAAAATGCCAACACAGGCCAACAAAAAACACGAGATTATAAACTGGCTTCGTTATAATGGGGAAGATGTGGACGAATCCCTACTAAAAGTAGAATTACTTAAAATATTAAAAAGTAAAAAGCAACCAAAACGATATGTCATCGACGAAATGGCAGCAGAATATGGGCATGTTGTAATCAGAATTCCTCCGTACCACTGTCAATATAATCCAATTGAAATGATCTGGGCACAAGTCAAAGGACACGCCGCAAGAAACAATACAACTCCTCCTTTCACAGCAAATAAAATGCTTGAACTTTTAAAAAACGCATGTGCTAGTGTGACGCCTGAAAACTGGGCGAGTGTCGTCAACAAGACAAAAAATATAATATTCTCTGATTGGGATCGGGAAATTGAATTTGACAACATACTTACACAAGAATTAATAATAAACACTGCAGATGATTCAAGCGACGATTCGAGTTCGTATGAAGAATCCGACGATTCGTTATAATAAAATAATATTGTTGCGGGGGAGCCTCCCGCCCGGGCTGGGCGTGATTTGTTACGCCGACGACACGCTCGTCACAGCCCGCGGTGGGACGCTAGAAGAGGCGGTAAGCCTGGCGACCTATGGCACCGAAGAGGTCGTCAGGCGGATCGAGGCGCTGGGGTTGAGGGTCACCCTGGACAAGACGGAGGCCCTCTTGTTCCATGGGCGCCTTATGAGCCCTCCCATCGGCGTCTCGATCACCGTCCGATCGGTTGACATCAGCATCCGGGCCCATATGAGGTACTTGGGCCTGGTGCTCGACGGGCAATGGTGGTTCCGGGAGCATTTCCGCAGGCTCGCTCCGCGGCTCGTCGGCGCGGCGTCCGCCCTATCGTGGCTAATGCCGAACGTGGGCGGACCGAGCGCTACGTGCCGACGGCTGTACACGGGGGTCATCCGGTCGATGGCCCTGTACGGCGCACCGGTGTGGGCGGGGTCCTTGACCGTCCGACTTAGGGCCCTTCTGTGGCGACCACAGAGGGTCATGGCGGTCAGGGCCATCCGCGGATACCGCACGGTTGCGACGGAGGCAGCGTGCCTATTGGCCGGGACTCCCCCGTGGGACCTGGAGGCGGAAATGCTCGCCGAGTTGTATCGGCGGGTGTCGGGGGTGCGCGGGGAGGGCGGTGTGATCTCGTTAAGGGATCTCACCGCCTGGCGCGTCGACACCCGCCGAGACGTCATTGCCCGTTGGGCAGTCCGGCTGGAGAGGCCTCGGTTCGGGGTGCGAACCGTGGAGGCCTTCCGGCCGGTGCTGATGCAGTGGTTGGAAAGGCGGCACGGGGTGCTCTCCTTCCGACTAGTGCAGGTGTTGACGGGGCACGGGAGCTTCGCCAAATACCTGCACAGGGTCGTAAGGAGGGAGAGTACACCGTCCTGCCACCACTGCGATTGTGACGAGGACACGGCGCGCCACACGCTCGAGGCCTGCGCGGCTTGGGCAGTGCAGCGCCGTGAACTCGTCGCAATCATCGGTGCCGACCTGACGCTGCCGGCCATCGCTAGGGCGATGGTCGACAGCGTCAGGAACTGGGACGCGGTCGCAGCCTTCTGCGAGACAGTGATCTCGCAGAAGGAGGCGGCGGATCGTCTCCGCGTGGAGCGCAGCCTCGATGAGGAGATCCGCCGCCGGCGACTGGGGCGGCGCAGGCGCAATTATCTGCGCCTCATGCCGCCCTAGCCGAGGCCGCGGGTGACGTGACCGGGGATTAGTCCGTCACCCGCCGAGAGGCCGACCGCGTGAGGAAAGACCGACGTCCTCCCCGAGGGGGGGACGTCGGTCGATGGGAGGGTACCCCGCGTAGGGGGTATTCCGTCGGGCCGACCACTGACGACAAGTAAACCTGCTCCGGTGGTCGGCCCAATGACGAAGGCGAGGTGGTTTTCGGGTGGGTTGCGGGAGTTGCGTGCTTAAGCCCCTCTGTCGCCCCGGACGGAGTGGTGCGGAGGCGCGCCGACCGCGACCCACCCAAAAAAAAAAAAAATAAATAATAAAATAATATTAAACTATTTTGGTTGTTTTATTTCATGTTATAGGTATGATGAGAAGATTTTTATATCTCCCTGATACAATTTTAACGTGTTGTCTATTACAACAATTCAAAACTCAGTTGTCAGCTGACTTAACTGCAAATAAGTGTAATCGATTATTTGCGATTCATTAGTTTGCACCGAATACTTTTGATCCTGTCACTAGATGCGATAGAACGTAACTTTTTTTATAACGGAAATTAATTATCACTTAAATTTTATGAATAGAGCTATTTACGGCATATTAATGTATTTAGCGGGTAATAATTAAGATATATAAATATTATTGGGCAGTTTATATATTTCTCTGTTCACTCGTTTCAAAGCTAATAATTGCGTATAATGAAACAGTTACGTCCTAAAGCATGTGTCAAAAGTAAAATAAATGGTTGGAACGAGTATAGTCAACATGGAAGAGTATGTCAATTGTCTTCCTAATATTGAGACAGCTTGTACCCAATAGTGGGTTATATGAAAGTCGCACGACCTCAAACTTCAAACCAAGCTTTCTGTATACCGAGCAATGGTGCTCCCTATACTCACATATGCCGCGGAGACCTGGTGCTTGTACAAGGGAGACATCAGAAAGCTTGACACCTTCCACATGCGGTGCCTGCGCCGCATTCTGCGTATAGGGTGGGAGGATCGTGTGACTAACGCTGAAGTACTGCGTCGTTCGGACATGACGGGCATGGAGGCATTACTTATTAAAAGCCAGCTGAGATGGTGTGGTCACGTTTGTCGCATGGATGACTGTAGACTCCCGAAAACCGTTTTCTACTTGGAGCTATCCACGGGGAAGCGGAACCAGGGGGGCAGCACCTGCGCTATAAAGACGTCTTAAAGCGCCACCACAAAGCCTGCGACATCCCGCTGGAAGGTTGGGAGGATCTTGCGTCGATGAGACCGGAGTGGCGCAATAATGTCAAAAAAGGTGCAGCATCTTTTGAAGAAGCTCGGCTTAAACACCTGGACCATAAGCGCCACCTGCGGAAGACTCGACCGAAGCCCTCCTACCAATACACATATAACGACCAAGGACAGCTCTACTGCGCACAATGCAACCGAACATTTAAAACCAAGTTCGGCCTTGCAAGCCACCTACGTGCTCACCAAAGAAATACCATCCAGAGCGCAGGGTCGCCGTCGTCGGACTCGACGAGGAGGACTATATATATATATATATGTAAGCACTGAGATGCGCACTGAATCACTTATGTCCTCTGTGGGCTTAGCCCGAATATTTTCGTCAAAGTATTCGTAACGTTATCGAGGCCAATTTTTTTTTATTGCAAGCAGTGGCAAACGAGCAGACAGTACACCTGATGGTAAGTGTTGCTGTCGTTCATGGACCTTTGCAAGGCCGCTGCCTACCGCGAAGAAAGTGAAGGGAGTGTGAATGCGTGCATTGAGGCTCGGTGATACCAAAGGCACCACCAAAACCCTCCACACGCAAACACCCTCAGAAAGTTGGGCTTCCGGCTCTCTCGCTCACCGAACGAAGCGCAGTAACAAATTGCTACTACTCAGACGTCGATTTTCTGCGAGAGCGTGGTACTACCCCGGACGGACCGGCCCGCGGCTGTAGACAGATAACTGTCGACAGTGTGGTCCTACCACTACCTTTGTAACGATTTGGAGCAGTGCGCCTATCGTCGATAGAGACGCTGTTCCAAGTCCCATACAAATTGGTCTTGTTAACGATTTTTTTTTTTTTTTTTTATTTTTTTTTATGGGTGGGCTATGGTAAGCGCACGCGCGGTCCAATCCGTCCGGGGCGATGAAAGGACGGCGCGCGGGCCCATAACCCACCCGTACCCACGTCACCTCGTTGTTGGGCCGACCACCGGAGCAGATGTGACTTGTCGTCAGTGGTCGGCCCGACGGAATACCCTTTCGGGTATCCTCACCTCTCGACGTACTGGGACGTCGGTCGCCGTCGCGCGGTCAGCCTCTCCGCGGGTGACGGACAATTCCCCGGTCCGATCACCCGCGGCCTCGGCTAGGGCGGCATTAGGCGCAGATACTCGCGCCTGCGCCGCCCGAGTCGCCGGCGGCGGAACGTGTCGCCGAATAGGAGCTCTACTCGCACACGATCCGCCGCCTCCTTCCGTGAGATTACGGCCTCACAGAAGGCGGCGACCGCGTCCCAGTTCCTGACGCTGACGAGCATCTCCCTGGCGATGGTCGGCAGCGCCAGGTCGGCACCGATAATTGCGACGAGTTCACGGCGATCCCCCTCCCATGCAGCACACTCCTCGAGCGTGTGCTGCGCCGTGTCCTCGTCGCAACTGCAGTGGTGGCAGGACGGTGTGCTCTCCCTCCTGACAATCTTGTGCAGGTACTTCCCGAAGCAACCGTGCCCCGTCAGCACCTGCACCAGTCGGAAGGAAAGCACCCCGTGCGTCCGCTCCAACCACTCCATCAGCACCGGCCGGAGGGCCTCGACAGTCCTGACACCGTACCGAGGACTCTCCAGCCGGACTGCCCAACGGGCAATTACTTCTCGGCGGGCGTCGACCCGCCAGGCGGTGATCTCATTGATGGAGACCATGCTGCCGCGGGCGCGCGTCTCCGACACCCGCCGATAAATGTCGGCGAGCATCTCCGCCTCCAGGTCCCACGGGGGGGTTCCGGCCAGGAGGCACGCTGCCTCCGTCGCCACCGTGCGGTAACCCCGTATGGCCCTGATCGCCATGACCCTCTGTGGTCGCCACAGGAGGGCCCTAAGACGGACGGTCAGGGACCCCGCCCACACCGGTGCGCCGTACAGGGCCATCGACCGGATCACCCCCACGTACAGCTGTCGGCACGTAGCACTGGGTCCGCCCACATTCGGCATCAGCCGCGAAAGGGCGGACGCCGCGCCGACAAGCCGGGGAACAAGTCGATGGAGATGCTCCCGGAACCAAAAATGCCCGTCGAGCACCAGGCCCAAGTACTTCATGTGGGCCTGGATGCTGGTCTTGTTAACGATACGTATACTTTTGACGTAAATATTCGTGCTAAGCCTACTGGAACAATATTGTTATACTCGACTGTACGTTTTCACCGTTCATTTCTACATGTCCATACAGGCTATGAATTGCTGCAATGTTTGCCATGCAATATGGAATGTCCTTCTTTAAATGAGGTATTTTTATACTTTGTTACAATGGTCTTAGATTAGGTAGCATTGGGGCACCTGGTATTTTATTATCTATGATTCAAATAATTGGCCAAAAAAAGCATTAAACAGGACTATATGTGTTACTAACTACATGTGTCCAGTCTTGCTTCTCTTGCATTAATAATAGGCAATATGAGGTAAAAGGAATATGACATTTTAAACCTGGCGTCTTTATCCCTGAAATAGTAAGCAGAGATGTAACACACCTAAATTTCATCAAGTAATTTTGGTGTTACATAGTATGAAGCAAGTCTGTTGCCGTTATTCAAACGGTTTAAATTGTTCAACCTTCCCGAGATTTTTTTCAGAAATGCCTTGAACCTCTTTTTGTGGTAGGCTAAGGGCACACAGCACACACCCGCCCAATTCGTCCGGGGCGATGTATGAGCGGCGTGCAGCCCCATAACATATGGTATTCTCACACCATAGTCATTGAGCCGACCACTGGGACCGACTCCTTGACATCCATGAGCGGCCTGGCGAGTTATCCTTTCGGCTACTGTCCCCTTCGATACCAGCAACAAGGCAGATACTCCTTGAACCCAGAAGAAATGTCAATAATTTATTTTTGTTTGAATTACGATTGAAACCCTTACCATCCTCAATGGCATACTTATCCTAAAACGAGAATAGGTTGTAAAGGAAGAACTGTTGTCTTACCATTACTAGTCCTTGCTGGTAGAATGAGCGCCATTTTAGGCGGTCTTGTAACATTGTGAGAAACTGCAGGTACTAACAAATGTTCCCCTTTACCGACTCCTACAACGTAGAAAGTATCATCCCTCCGGTGCAAGGCTTGCAGTAACGTATTCCACTCGCCCAAGTCATCCATATTAAATTCTTCCACAGATTTTCTAATCGGCTTGCGATATAATGTTTTATAATCTATAACAGCATGTTCCACAAAATCTATATCCTTATTTCGCCTAAGACGACGTAATCGTGACTTTTCTTTCACTGTTTTACCATTATTTTTTACAGTGGGAAAATGTACTAGATTGGCATCCAGGTTTAGTTTGTTGAATAATCCATCCGTTCCTAATATGTCACCTGTAAGGAGGAGTAATTACTTCGTAATTTATAAAACAAATTTCTATCAAAATCTTTATAAAGTATAGCACAATATAGAGATTTGATGGCTTCTAACTAGTCTCGTAAGTCATGTTCATTCTTAAATAATGGTACAAAAAGAGTGAATGTGTTATGCGAAAGAAAATTTCTGCACATAACAAAAACATACCTGGCTTCACAATTAGAAAACAGTAAGGTTCGAATACAATACGACATTACAACTCTCTCTTGAGAGTTATAAGAAAAGACCAATTTAAAACAGAAACTGAATCTTATTCCAATGCTTATTCAAATTTGGTCTCTATATACGTTTTTATAGGCAAAGTAATTTTTTTTTCTGAGGTGGGCTATGGACAGTGCACCTGCCGCCCGGCTCCGTGCGGGGCGACGAACTTTATATGCCTACACCAGTGTGCAGAAAAAGATGATTAATAAAATTCAGCATAATATTACAATAATTAGAAAACATACCATTGATTTTCTCTTCACTGAGGTATGTTTGTCGTTTCTTCCTCGGTACGTCGTAAGTCCAGTTCAAGGTCTTACCGCCACCTATCCATCGGTTCAGTTCACCGGCGATCCGTATACTTTCTGTTTGATTTATAAAGTCTGTAGTTTTCAATGTTGCATTCTGACAATCTGTCATATACGTATTATTGTTTATATCATCTGAAAAAAAAAACAATTGTTGTTTTCAAATGAATCAACATGAGTAGAATAGTGTTTTGAAATGCTTCGGATTGCCTCGCCTCGTTGATTTAATGGTGTAAATATGTCACTGTGTACACTAACTCAGTTTCAAATACTAGGTTCGAATATCGTGTTATGTGGATAGTTTGTTCTAGTAAGAGATTACATATTTACGCTTCAGAATCGCAATATCAAACACACTAACTATGGTTGTTACCCGCTCTCGCTTGGCTTTGGTTTCAGTCGCCTTACTCGCGTAGTTCCCGATGCCGCGGGCAATACCGGGATAGAATAAAGCCTAAGTTACTCCTTATACAGACAGTTACCTGGTAATAAAATATTATTAAAATCGCTCCAGCCGTTTTGAAGATTACCAGATAGACCAAAAGGTTTTAAAGCGATTTTTAGGCATAGGTACCGTGCAACTAACCGTATCAGCATGAAAAAAGTCTATTATTTTGATATTACAAACAGGTACTTCAATTTCATTTATTTGTATAGATGTGTAGAAGAGATTGTCAGTACCTATTCACAGATTCAGAATCGTAATATCAAACACTAGCTATGGATTTTTAGACATAATATGATTTTAGAACAAAATCCAAAGAATATGGCATTGCCAGTAAATATGTATAATACTTTTGTAACAAACTGTAATATAACCAAGACAAGCAATTTTTAACTGTCAAGAGTTATAATAAGGCGAAACTTCACTGTAATGAATATTGCTAATTTTAAAAAGCAACAAAAGGGCAATTCGTCGTATAATTTACGTGATCTTTAATTTATACTAAATGTACATGTTAAAACCAATTTCGAAATCTTACAATTGCACAGATTGCGTAGGCTATGTCTTCTAAAAATTCTAGTTGACGCGCCAGATAAATTACATATTAAATTTGAAATTAATTATACAATTCTTACCATTAGTAATATCTACAGGGTTATCCTCAGACCACAATAAATGTCGCGTGCTTCTATGTGGAGTGGTCTCACTAGGGAAAGGTTTTGCGCTCCACCTAAAAGTATAACAATAAAAGACTTTCAAACTATTTTAGTATATTTTTTTTACAGAAAACACAAAGTGGCGTCACCATACATTCTTTCATTGATGATGTCGTAAGAAAATATTAAGCGGGATGATAATATCCTAAGAGATAAGAACTGAAACAAACCAATCATTTTCGACGATCGCCAATTTAAGCCCAACTCAAATATGTTCCTGCTTAATTTGCTAGTCATCTTAGTTAATAATACTGAGGTTGTATAACAGTACCCCCCTTCCTTCATCACAGCTCATGTACGTCCCACTGCTGGGATTGAAATTGGTTTTATTTTGAGTTTACCATCTCTTGCATAGATGTTGTATGCATATTATAATTCAATATCAGGTTGACCGAGCTTCGCTCGGAGTATTTTTGTAGCATTTATTCAGAGATATATTAATAAAAAATAAATAATGAAAATTATATAAAAAATTACAAAAAGAGAATAATAATAACACCGAGATTCGATCCGACGCCGTTTGTCGCCGATGTCAAAAATAAAATGAAACCTGACTACTTCGCCACTGAGCTGTCGTAACTCATGACATTGATGGCAAAATTTGAATTCATATTCTTTTAAAATTTAATGTCATTATATTGTCTGCCAAAAACACTGACAAAACAACATTTTCTATACATAAAACCTAGCTAGAACGATTTTTTGGGCCCGAATCCTCTAGTATGCCAAGTTTCAACAAAATCGTTGGAGCCGTTTCCGAGATCCTGAATATATATACATACAAGAATTGCTCGTTTAAAGATATAAGATTAGTCGTATTGTAAGTCGCTCAGCGTGCTATGGAGAGGGCTATGCTCGGTATTTCTCTACGTGATAAAATCTGGAACACTGCAATCCGTAGAAGAACGGGTGTAACCGACATAGCCCGCAGAATTAGCAGGTTGAAATGGCAATGGGCAGGCCACATCGCTTGTCGAGCCGACAACCGTTGGGGAAGAAAGGTTCTTGAGTGGCGACCACGAATGGGACGGCGCAGCGTAGGACGACCCCCTCCACTAGATGGACTGACGACATTCTCAAAGTCGCAGGGAACCGTTGGATGCGAGTGGCGCAGGACCGTTGCGAGTGGCATTCTCGTGGGGAAGCCTATGTCCAGCAGTGGATGTCTGTAGGCTGATGGATGGATTGTACACGGGCAAGAGTGGTGAACTGTATTCTTACTACGTCACTCTTTCCTTAGATGTAGGTTTACACGTGGTAGGACCACACTGTTGACAATTATCTGTCTACACTCACAGGCCGGTCCGTCCGGGGAAGTACCACACTCTCGCAGAAAATCGACGCCTGAGTAGTAGCAATATACAACAACATATATATAATACTAGCTGACCCGGCGAACTTCGTACCGCCATAATTTTTTCGTAAATATATTTTCCAAATTTCCGAAAATATAGTATCTAATAGATGAACCATTACAGCTTTGTCGGGAAAGATGACCCGGCGAACTTCGTACCGCTATAATTTTTTCGTAAATATATTTTCTAAATTACCGAAAATATAGTCTCTAATGGAAGAACCATTAGGTGCAGCTTTGTTGGATTCGATCGTCTTGGTCGCGGCATTGTTAATGAGGATTCAAAGAGAATACAAATTACTGATTTTATTGATTTCTGACAAAATTATAATTATCAAATCAACTATACTAACTATAGACAAAATTACTCTTAGCTATCATTTGCGTTTTTTTTATTACTCATACATTATAGATATATCAAAGGCGTTTTTTTATACTACGTTTCATAGTGACTTGTATTCTCTTTGACATTTTATGTCACGTCGCAAGGGAACGCGATCGAACGGGATAAAAGAGTTATTGGCGAAATCTTGTAAACTCCATAATAAAAAAAAACCGGATAAAAAGTATCCTATGTCCGTCTCCTGGTTCTAAGCTACTTCCCCACCAATTTTCAGTCAAATCCGTACAGCCGTTCTTGAGTTATAGACGTAGTAACTAACACGACTTTCTTTTATATATAAAGTTGTTACTGCGCTTCTTAGCGAGAGAGCCGGCAACACAACTCTCTGAGGGTGTTTGCATGTGGTGGATTTCGGTGATGCCTTTAGTTTCACTGAACCTCATTGCACGCATTCACACTTCCTTTACTTTCTTCACGGCAGCAACACTTACCATCAGGCGTACTGTTTGCTCGTTTGCCACCGATTGTAATAAAAAAAAAGGTTATAGCCGCTCTTGAGTGTGGATATCATCACTTAAACGTAAAACAATTTGCTTACCCTAAAACATTCCAATTCAAAGAAACCATGAAGACCATGGCAAATATGACGGCTATGTTTTTCTTCGGTATTAGAAGAGATGCGTCCAACCTCGGTACCTGTAAACCAAAGAATGCCGCACTCTTATAAATCATTATTATAACTTGTGATTACGTGCGCTCAGGGTACAAGACGAACCGTAATATAAGGTGCAATTGCCAAAACAAGAATTTCTCATTTTCAGCCCTTATCGTATTACTAATTGAGCAGAAAAGTCTACTATGCAAGAGAAATTGTATTACTAGACCAATGAGATTGGTCGGAAGGGTCGACGTAGTTCTTTCATTTCAATTCATACACGGTCCAATGTTGGGCTCGAGACTTCTTCACAATAGGATAGAAATTGACTGACTACGTACGGTATAGGGTTTAATTTCAAGTTTTCCTTCTCTTGCATAAATGTTATATGCATATTCAATCCCTCAGTCGTCTTAAACGACACCCAAGAGAGAGAGTGGTGAATTGTATTCTTACTCCGTCACCACCCGGAAGTAGCACGACGTAGGTATTATTTTTTATTCTCTAAACTCATATTTTTTGTGTGGTGGCAGCGTAAGAATACAATTCACCACTCCCAATCTTACCCGTGGATGTCATAAAAGACGACTAAGGGATATAAATAATATGCACATAACATCTGTGCAAGAGAAGGAAAACTCGAAATGAAACCTTATACCAACATGTCTGACCAGCATGGTATGGTAGGTCTATTTCCCTTCTATCGGGGAGGAGGCTCAAAGTCAGCAGTGGGACGGGTACGAGCTGAGACAACCCATATTACCAGCATGTTAATTAATATGAGGATACTTGTAAATGTTTTACAACAATTTAAAAAATTAGATCTTACTGGGATATCATTATATAAAAAAAAAGATATAAATAAAGCCTATTCACCAAATTAAGGCTAAGAGGTGTTAAAGTATAACAATATTAATTATTAGGTATTTAGCATTTTATCTTACTATTTTATTACTACGAATCTTACCTTTCGACTTCGTCCACCACTTTCAAGACGATCTCTTAAAAGTTTATTTTCGAGTCGAAGCCTGGCAATTTCCTGCTGCGCTTCAAGCAAACGTTGTTCTAAAGCTGAAACGTATTCCTTCTTTTTCTGCCTAGACTGACACGCTGATTCACTAAAGAGAACATATTTCATTAAGCAACATATTTTTAGCAAAAATAGAGCTGATCGTTGCGACTTGAATGTCGCCAGTTTATTTGAACTTTTTTTTCCACAACGGTTGTGAGTTCGTCAAGCAACTCTGGTTGTCCATTGCTACTCTAGCGTGCTAATTCGTCAGGCTGTGAAGATTACACTCGTTTTCTAGAGATTTCTCGGATTTTATCGTATCGTATAACAATCCCAAACCCTACCCTAGTCCACTCCATAGCGCGATGTGCGCCTTTGAGCTCTTCAATTGTATCTATTGCACATGATCTCAACTAGGAGAAAAGATGCAATGGAGAATCCGCCATTCAGTCAATTTTTAAGACTCCCATGGAAAAGAAAAGGGTGGCGCCACTTTGAATTTTAACCTTTCGCCACAAAGTAAATTGTTCCTTATTTTAACGGAAATCCTCTGACAGAAGGAAACATAACATCTGAGAAACTTCGCTATGCCCTTTCTTCTGAGAGAAGAACTTATTACAACCTATGATGCGATCGCGTTCCTCTCCACTGTGACTAGCATTCGAGACGTCCAATTTCTTTAGTGGCACATTTAGCGACGAGTATTTGATTTTAGTAATAAGACGTACCGATTCTTTATCATTCTTTGCTGCTTTTTCATTGCTCTGATTTCTGATTCACTGAAGTTAGATGGATCTGTGGTGGGGTTATTAACAGCATCGGCCTCTACTGGAGGTATCACATGGTTTTGTACTATTTGTGGAGTCGCTCCATTAGTTGGTAAAACTGGTTTAGGGTTAATCGCTACATTGGTATTCGATGACGGTACCTTAAAATGTACAAGTTATTATAAAAAGTTAATCATTCAACAGTTTCTTTCTGTACGAAAATAAAAATTAACTTTCTAAAATGCAGAAATTAGTATAGTAAAAATAAAATATTATATATATCAAGTTTATACAAATGATAATATTAAGATTCTTACAGAATAATAGGGGGTGCTGTTAGCGATGTCCCTATACACCGCCAACGCATTCAACAGTCTGCCATTCAGCTGCATCAGGGCCCGTATACCTGAGGCAGCTGGCGGCTGGGCGTAATTTGCTACGCTGATGATACTCTCGTTACAGCCCGGGGTAGGACGTTAGAGGAGGCGGCACGCCTGTCATCTCTCGGCACCGAGGAGATTGTCAGGCAAATCGAGGCGACGGGATTGAGGGTAGCCTTGGACAAGACGAAGGCCTTATTATTCCATGGGCTCCGCATCAGTCCTCCCACCAGCTCTTCGATCACCGTCAATTCGGTTACCATCAGCATCCGGCTCATATGAAGTACTTGGACCTGGTGCTCAACGGGCATTGGTGGTTCCGGGAGCATTTTAATTGACTTTATATTTTAATGTATCTATTGGGTGATAACATACCTTAACTTGGACATCTTTAGCACCATTTAACTTCATATGTGGCAGTGGTGGTATAGCAATTTTGCCCCCTTTTGTACTTTCTATTGGTACTGAAATTCTAGGTGGTTTGACTATACTAGAAGTTCTCTTAAGGATACTGGGAATTTTCTGTTCGACAACGAATTGAATATGACCATTTACTATTATGTGCTGATCATTTATAAGACTTGTATTCTCATTTTCCACTTTAAAGTATGAATTTTGTTGGTATTCATTGTCTGAAAAAATGCAAGGTACTTATTACAACCTATGATGCGATCGCGTTCCTCTCCACTGTGACTAGCATTCGAGACGTGATATATAGATTCAAGCAATCATTTAAAATTTCTGTCATAATTACTCTGTGCATTGTTCTAGTACAAAATCAGCAAATACCATAGACTGACACTCCAGATGTCTTTCTTTCTGTGTCTTAAGTAAATTTTTTTTAAAGACTTACTCTGCACTAAGGTAATATTCCTTGTGTTTGGGGGGACTTTACAAACATATAATTAGCGGATACAAATTACATCCAGACTCAGAACAACAATTTGTGGATCACACAAAGTGTTGACCTGCGTGGAATTCGAACCCGCGAATGAAATCTGGTTAAAATACTGATCTACAATGCTGGTTTCGTATTGCTACTGTAGGTGTTTTATTTGTGTATTTTAACCATACGTCATCTGTACAGTCAAAAGCATGGTTAAACCACACTTTTACACATAAGACAATTAACTTTCAAAATATAGGTAGGTCATCATCATCATCATTTCAGCCTATTGCCGTCCACTGCAGGACGTAGGCCTCCCTCATGTTGTGCCACAATGTGCGGTCCTGTGCCGCCTGTATCCAACGACGCCCAGCAACTTTCACTAGGTCATCGGTCCACCTAGTGGGGGGGCGTCCTACACTGCGTCGTCCGATACGTGGTCGCCACTCGAGAACCTTTCTTCTCCACCGGTTGTCGGTTCGTCGAGCGATGTGGCCTGCCCATTGCCACTTCAGCGTGCTAATTCTTCGTGCTATGTCGGTTACACCCGTTCTTCTGCGGATTTCCGTATTCCGGATTCTATCTCGCAGAAAAATCCCGAGCATAGCCTGCTCCATAGCACGCTGAGCGACTTTGAGCCTTGATATGAGGCCTACATTTAGGGACCACGTTTCCGTGCCGTAAGTCATCACTGGTAACACACACTGGTCGTACACACTAGGTAGGTACTTTGTCAAAATAGTTATAAATTGTTGACCATAATTTGGTAGTGCAATGAATGAATTACTAATGATGCATAATACGAAACATTACGATAAAAAATAAATTACATAAAAGGAAATAGAGAAAACATTTACAAGGTCGCTTTAGACATGCATTGCATGTAGTTTTAGTTTATAATAGTAGTTAAACCTTAATGGATTGACGGTTTAGTGGTGTAACAAGCGACAGCCCATGTCAAGTGTTGTGGATTCGATCCCCACGCAGAACAGTTCCCTGTCCGCTCCACAAATGATTGGTCTAGGTCTAGTTGTTGAGTCTTGTTTAGAATGTTCTTCGCGATACAAGCATATACGCCTTAGTGCGCGATGTAGCGTTATTAAAAAGACTAATTTAAATTTGTAAAAAGAAACTATATTTGTATAATGATTTCTTATGTTTACGCGAGCATTACACATTTTAAGTAAAACCTTTAATTACGGATTTTATGGCGTTTGTGTTTGTATTTTGATATCTCAACGTTGCGTCTTGTCAGCATTCATGGTCACGGGCGGACTAAAATGTCTCACGTCTAACACATCATAGTTATTACAGAGATTTATATCTACCCGCTACAGAATTAGTTACAAAATTTGACCAACATTTTATATGTACTTCTATAAGTCATGTTTGGTGCGGCAGTAACGTTGTCATCCCATTAAAACTGTGTGTAATTACATAATAAAAATAAATTAAATATCACCACCCACTCTCACGCGGGCGACTAAGAGAAAGTTTGGACTCGGGCGCAGCTGCTAAAGTGACATTGCAAAATGACGTAAATTACGTACAGTGCGTTTGAAATGAGAATAGGGTCGACTTTTCACCATGTTGTGACGTCATAGCTGTCAATTCGAATCAGTTGGGCAGGGTCAGCAAAAGAAGATATTTTTTAAATACATGAAATTTATTTACGAATCATGAACGAATAATGTTCAATTAGAATTGAGCTCTTCACTTTCTATATTGATATTTTTTTCCATAACCATTCTTTTAACTTCGTTTTTTGCGGGGTTCCCGTGATGAGCTGGAGGTAGTGATAACTTATCATTAATTTTATGCCAATATTTTTCTTAAAACACCAAAATTTACGAGATTACCGTGATGAGCATTTTTTTTTAGCCTACGCCACTTAGTATAAATAATCTACATTAGATTAAGTTTACGGTGATTTTGTAGAATATTATCGACCCTCGATATTTGAAATGAAACTTCTTTATCGGCGTTGAAAAAAATTTACCGTCACATTTTTCGGTTACGCGTCACATTTTCCGTTACGCGCCATCTTTTTCTCGTCCCCACCACGGTCGATTCGAATAAAGAGTACTTTCTCCAGTGGAGTAGGGATAGCATGTCGTTTAAGCGGACATAAAGGGATAAAGGACAAAGAGACAAAGGAACAACGGGACAAAGGATAAAGAAGTTTCACTTCTGCTATGCGTACTTTGTACAGGTACATACGTTAATTTTTTTCCTTTTTAGTATCGATATATCACATAAAGGTAAATAAGTAGCGACATCTTTAAATATTAATATCGATATAACGATATTTTGTCAGCCCTAATTCATTCACATTCGAGTAACTGATACTCAATTCAACAAAAAAAAAAAAACATTATTGATACGGCAATAAGGTTTCATTGCAAGCCGTACTTTTCAAGTGACATATAGAGATCATTAAAGTTCCTATTATAATTTGAATTGTGCTTTGGCATAATACTCAAGTTAAAATCTAAAGAAAGCTACTTTATTTTCAATTAAATTCTTTTTTCGACACGACGACATCACTACGTGACAACAGGTGGGATGTGGAGGAGCATTATCATCATGTGTTCTGTTTTCCGTGTGGTGACGGAAAAATAGCCAACCCTTATCTTGCTTATAGGTGTCGTAAAAGACGACTAGGGGATATCAAACTCTACACCAATCCATCTGAGCAGCGTGGTATAGTAGGACATTTCCCTCCGGCTGTGAAAATTTGAACCCAGCAGTGGGTTGTATATGAGATGAGATGACAATGATAATTGGGATGTGAACTCTAAAAATTTAAAATAAGTTTAAGTATAATTTTACTGTATTACGGGCAATAAGAAAATCTAAGAACTAAGTATTCAATTTTACAGCAGTTTTCATAACCACAAAGCCCAATATTATAGGTTGTCATTGCTATGAACTCCGAGAGCTTGCTATGAAAGACATATTTTTAATTTTAATATAAGACTTATGGAGTATAAGGAGATTATATCTCCTGATGACCTTACCTCGAAAGAAATTAATAGACGCATTGCAAATGCCTGGAAGCAATTTTGGAGCCTAAAGGAAATAATGAAAAATAAATATACTAACATAAGCATCAAACGGAAACCCTTTGATACCAGCATTCTTCCTATACTCACTTATGGTAGTCAAACCTGGGTACTTACCAAATTACACATCAAAAAGTTAGAAACTTGCCAGAACTCTATGAGAAGGAGTATGATGGGGAAGAGACTATCTGATAGAGTAAGAATCGAAAATATAAATACACTAAAACAAGAGATGTCACGAAAACCATAAAAAAGTTGAAATGGCAATGGACAGGACATACAATTATAGGAAAGAAAAAATGGTCAAAATTGATAATGAACTGGTTCGTAAGTAATAAGAAAAGGAAAAGAGGTAGACCCTTTAGAAGATGGGTGGACGACATTAAAGCTGTAGGAGGAGGCACATGGACAAGAGTTGCTCAAGATAGAGAGAAATGGAGAAAGTTGGAGGAGGCCTTTGCCAATGAGAGGCACGCAGACAGGGTCGTTGATAGAAAATAGTTAATAAGTGTAGAATATAAGAAATAAAGTATAAGATAGATATAGAATATTTAAGTTAAACATTGTAAATGAAAAGCTGTCTGACATAAAGGCTATTATTATTATGGAGTAAGTGTGTCCCATTCCCTGAGCCCTATGCTGACAAACCTCTCCTCTATACTTATTGAGATTCAGAGAATGAATTATTAAACTGACTGCAAAGTGGTTAATATATTAACATACTGCACCAGTGTCGCGAGTTCGATTCTCATGCAGATCAGTACTTTGTGCAATCCACAAATTGTTGTTCTAAGGAAGGTGTAATTTGTGTCCCTCAAATATATGTTTGTAAAGTCCCAGGATCATTTCCTTAGTGCAGGGCATTTTAGTATTTATATGTGTCAAATAATTGCCAAAAAGAACCATTAAATAAATATAATAAAGGTTGAAATTTTAAAAAGTGCTCACCTTTATTTGTTTTACTGTACCAATCCTTGCTATATTCCTCAGGTTCCAATTTAATACCCTGTCACAGTAACTATAATTAGATTGGATATTTTACCATACTGTCATATCCACAGCACTTCACAATAATCTCATTAGTTTCACCATTATTAGGTGTACCAGCTGTACTAGATCTGCCCGGTTGCTTACTATATTATTGAAGACTAAGGTCATGCAGTATTAGTAATATAATTATTATTAAAATTCTTAACACATCACTATTTTTCTTGTCTATGTTAACTTTTGCTTGATTTACTGCCAGAAACTGATCTGTTTCTATTTGTAGTAATATTAATATAAATTTTATCTATTAATTTCTCCATCCATTAGGAACAGTACTTTTGCTTCGAAGAAAGGTATAGCTTATGTGTATCTCTGACAATATATAATTATGTGAAATTTCAAGACAATTGGTTGAGCAGTTAAGTGGTGAAAATGTAGTAAAAAATCAAACTGACATTTACTTGTTAGGATTATCTTTCTCAATAAACAAGCTTTTTAAAATCTTTTGGAGTCCAATTGTAATTTCCGAGATTCAAACAAACTCTTCAAGTTAATAATAGAAATATAGATTAGATTTTTGCTATAGCTAACCATAGGGATAATATTTTTTTCTCATAATAACAGGTATCTGTTTCTGCTGGTGATATTGTAGTATTGTAGTTTTCTATTCAGGAAATAATTTTTAAAGACTTCCAGAAATTAACCCTTTGGGTACCTCTCGTATTAATCTAGATGTATTATAGTATATATAATTTACCTTTATAATACCATTTTCAATTGCCACAACTGGTCCGTTTCGTTCAGGAGATATTTCTTTTGCAAATACTTGTGGTTTTACAGGATCCGGAGCTGTTAACAATTTTATTGTAATTCTATTATAAATCCATCTGTCAAGTTATTGATACAAAATGTCTATTATATACCTGATTTTTGAAGGAATAGCTCAATGTCCTCCAGGTTCAAGTTATTTGTAGGTTCATTATTAAAGTTTGTCATCCAATCAATAGGAGATAGGGTTGATAATCTGGAAGCATCACTAGAATTGCTAAAAAAATAAATAACTTGTAAACAAAATAAACAAATTAATTAATTAATAATATACATTTATCATCCTGATAATAAAAATATGAAAGTGGAACTTTATTTAATACTTAATTAAAAGAAATTGTAAGTTTAAAACTGAAATACTTGCTTTTTTGAGTCATCTTCGCTGCCGGAATCAGAACTACTACTTGTTGAAGATTTGATACTTAATATTGGTGATATAGGTGGCATAAGCGTAGGCGCTGCATCAGCCAAGATCTCACTAGGAGACGCATCTGGCGTATCAAGTAATGACGACCATTTGTATTCATTTGACAATAACTGTTCAAGAAAATCTTCACCTGTAATGTGCGATAAAATCAATATAAGAAATTGAAATTGGCACTGAAAATGCCAAAATGAGGAAAATTTATCGACTACGCCTACTTAGGAGTATGGTAAATAACTTTAAAAATGAATCTAATTACTAATGTTATTAAAATTTTTCAAATATATTTATGAGAGAATGTGATGTGTTAGATCAAAATTCAAAGGCGATCGAAAAAAGTAATAACATGCACATTGTTGTTGTCTAGAGTGAAGCCGGAATAGCAAGTAAATGAAAACTAGTTTACTTACCAACTAAGCAATCTTTATTATCAATTAATATGTCTGTATCCATTAAAAATGCTTGGGCGGTATGCAAATATAGGCCTTAATGTATTTTAAATACTCTTTAATTGAATCTTTCGGTAAAGACAATAACATGTCACAGTCACGACGTGAACATTAACATTATAGATTAATATAACATTTTTTTTTTTTTTCGTTTGGATCGCCCTTACGGGCAGGCTAAAGTCTTTTCGACCATACTGCCTGGTCTTACGTAGCTTATTTCTTTACATATTATTTACTTCTTCATATTGTATAACTTATTAACAGTCATTGTCCGTCAGTAAGTCAAGTCGTTATCATTAATTAGGCACTGAGAACCTAATTAGATGATTTCTCTGGGAATTTCGGTTGAATATGAAAATACACGTAAACCACTCTTTTATCACATTCACCACACTTCAGCACCTTAATTATATTATATTACATAAAACATCAGCAAAATTATACAATATAACACTATAAAACACTAAGAAAATGAATATAATACAAGAGCTTAACATGACATTTCCATATTCGCGCTGAAACTCCTTAATATAACATACTGGAAAATTATGGAGTGTAGAAGTAAGGAGCACCATCTCGTATGGGGGATTAGTCGAAAAAGTGTCCACTTGTAAACAGCAAATTAATAGCGCTAGTGTAGCAAGTGGAAATGATATGAACTTAGCAGTTATAAACAGAGTTATGGAGTGAAGTGTGCTAGGTTGAAAAATTTAATATTTATCTTGACTTCTGTCGTTAAGAAATATGCAGTATTTAAAATCTCAACTATTTACGTAGTCAACTGTAATTTAGTAAATAATAACCTATGAAACTTAAGAGTGAAGTGTGCTGGGTTGGAAAATTTAATATTTATCTTGACTTCTGTCCTTAAGAAATATGAATTGCGCTGTAACAAAGCGGAAATGTGTCTTTCCTTTTCTAATTTAGTATCCTACTCTAATAATTTGTGGCGCTCTATTTAAAATTCTTCCACTTGCTACTATAGCGCCACCTTAATTTGCTCCCTTTCAACGGACACTTTTTCAACACTGAGATGGTGCTCCTTACTTCTACACTCCATATGGAAAATGAACATCAAGGCACAGCACAGATTAATGTATTGTACTACTTCTTCTTCTTCTTTTTTGTCTTGGCAATCAGCTACAATAACGAGCCATTTTTGCCAGTGTCGAGTTATAATTATCTTTTCAAGTTCTCAGTTTCTTCATGTCAGTAATGGTCTGTCAGTAAGTCAAAGTGTCGCCCTCAACAGTGTAATGGCCACTGTTAAGGGTATCTTCTGAGAATTTTGGTGGAAACAAAAAGGTATGTATAGCAATTTTATATCATATTCACTACACCTCAGCAGTTTTGCCACTATATATTACATAAAATGCCATCAAAATTATTTAATATAACACGTTAAAATACTAAGATATTGAATATAATACAAGAACACCACATGACACCTCAGATACCCGTCAAAAAAACGTATTGTACTACGTAGTTATATCAACATAGGGTTGAGGTAATTATACATACCAGCGTTGGTTTAAAAAACCAATATGAACTCGTCAAAACGCGAACGAGTACCGACAGAGACCCGGCACGTATCTGACCACATGTACTCCACCACTACGCACCAAACGAAATCGTATGATGGTATAGAAATATTAGGGATTTCACATTGGAATGAGAAATAATAAGCTGTAAACTCGTATACATCTTCATTTTGGTGCTCCAAATATTGTCACATAAAATCTCGTTTCTGAGCTGTAAGTTATTAAAGGTCGATTCAATTCAAGGTCGGTCGATTTTTATAACTCCAAAGACGTTATGATTTATCAAAAAATTGTAAAGCAAATTTTATTTGCAATAATTTTTTTTTTCAGAACTTTTTTGCATGTCCAACCGTTTTAGAGTTAAAGGGGAGAGAGAAACTGATTTTTGTGACCTTGAATAACTTATTAACTTAACTTATCTGTTCAGATACATATGAATTTACGGCTTATTATCTCTCATTCCAAGTTTGACCTCTTTTAGCTATTTTAGTACATGTACTATGACAGTGAGGCAAATAGTCCCGGACTGTACCACTAATGTCCTAAATCTTACCTTAAATGAATCGCTCTGTTTAACATAAACTGGTTAAATCTTCTCTACCGCTACATTCTGCACTGGTTACGACAATACCATTACACAGTTGGCCGAATTGAACAAATTAATCGAATAGCTTTAAAAATCGAGTACATAGCTTTGACATCTATGTTTGACAGTGGCACTTTCAGTCTCTGACAGGCTTGACAAATGACAAGTGATTCTCATTCTAGCTCGGGCGGAGCGGATGGGATTGATTTGTCGATATATACATTTATTGTTTGGGTGATTGTATTTAAAATAATTAGTTTACAGAATGAAAATATGAACGTTATTTGTAAGGATCGCTCGGATTTGATAGAAACGTCCTTGGTTTTGTTTGAAATGGGTCTTTGAATAAGATATAAGTGCAGGTTGTAAAAATGTCCGATTGTGAACCTGACGAACAATATGAATTTATATTTCGTCCGCAACAACACTTAGACGGAAAATGGTTGAATCCTGATCTACAGGCAGCACTACATAGACATGATGTGTTGTGCGCTTTATTCAACAGCCTCCTCCAAGATAGAGAGATATATTTTAACGCCGGAAATGGTCTCTTAAACAACGCTGGCATTACTGCTCAACTCGGTGATAGTGGCAAATATTATTGTGGTTTAAGGGTGAGTAATTAATTTACTGGTTTTAATGTTTGTACAATATTCTTTTTGGTTTACCTTCCTAAATATTTTTTTTTGTGAAGAGAAATGATTTCAAACAAATATGACTTATGTGACCATCTCAACAGATTTTAACTTGTACGTGTTGTGATGGACTGTGTGGGCCACATTCAGGGTGTGCTTGCCCTCCATGTGCTGCCCTCTCCGCCGAGGAAGAACTCAGAATCTCTATTCAGTCTAGGCTGTCACCCCCTCTTCCTTCTAATCAGATAATTGATGATATTAAATGGAAACTAAATCCAGGTAATCTTTTACTGTTAGTAGATGTTAGTAATTTTATTCTGTACTTATAAAATTCTAACAAGACTTAGAAAATGAAAAAAATATAGATTTTAATGTTTATGTTATCCATTCCAGGTCCAGAATGTCTGCATAACTTAATAGAGTCACTACTTTGGGAACAGCGTAGTCGGGCCATAGCGGCTGCAGTGACGTGTCCATTTATAACTCAAATATCATACCTTATTGTGGTGTGTAATAGACATCTTGTAGCTGTAATAAGGTAAAATACATCTTCATTTCAGTTCATATACTCATTGTTGCGCATGGACCTCCTTAATATGTGCAATATTAGCTTGCTATATAATCATGACCAGATAAAAAGCATTAGGTTTTATTTTAAATTATAGTCATCCCTGAAAGACAAGATCTTGCCATGATGTTTATTTATACACCTCTTCAAATATATAATAAGTAGATAACATTTAAGAAGAGTATTGCTTATATTGCTTGAATTTAAGATACCTATGAAAGAGTAAGGTACAGTGGCCACAATATTCTTACTCTGTCGCTGCAGAGAAAGGAAAGTCATCATTTCAGCTCATATATGTCCTACTGGTGGGCCCGAACCTTGTCCATGATAGGAGGGAAATTGACATTACTATACCATGCTGGTCAGACAGGTTGGTATAGGCTTTTATTTCGAGTTTTCCTTATCTTGCATAGATGTGATATGCGTATTGTATCCCTTAGTCGTCTTTTACGACATCCACGGGCAAGATAGGGAGTGGTGATTTGTATTCTTACTCCGTCACCACATGGAAAATTACTTAAATTCAATTAGTTATCAGAACTAGATGCAATAGAACTGAGCCACTATTAACTTGTACAATAGATTACATATATATTAAAATGTTATTAAAATACAGTTCTGAATATATTAAGTATTATTATCATCTGAATTTATTCCAATACTTTGCGGGTGACTCAATATTTACTTTTAGAACATATTCCATAAGTTATTGGCAAGAATTTTATGATCACCTGCCTGATGTCAACCCTTGAGAATTTGTATATGTAATTCAAACTAAAAATATTTTGTATGTTTGAAGGGATCAAAATCAGAACAAAGGATTAAAAAAAGCAAGATTGAATAAGAAGCTAGTAATAAGTAATAGAGCACTAAGCAGTGTTGTCAATACATTAAAAAAATCTGTGGATAGTACTACTGAGAGTCATGAGGAACATGAAGAACAGACTGAAGATTCAGGCAGGTATGTAACTTTATTGAGGGTTCAATCTTAGTACAATATTTTTGTGTAGATATATATTGAAATGGAAGCCATCAGCTAGAAATTATTTACAGAGATAATTTTTTTAAAAGGCTTTTTTAAATTCCATTTTTTTATATCCACTTTTTTAATGATTTTGAAACCCTGCAATGCAGAACTAATGTTTATATTGCAGAGGACTTTACAAACATGTAATTAACAAACACAGTATATACCCTTAAAATATCAATTTGTGAGTCACAGATAGTGATGTTTTGTGTGGGAATTACACCACACACAGCACTCACATGCTAAGTATCTTAGACATCTATGCAGTTCATTTTGCAATGCTGTGCAAATTTTTTTTTTTTTTGTGGGTGGGTTGCAGTCGGCGCGTTCCACGCACCACTCCGTCCGGGGCGACAGAGGGGCGTAAGCACGCACACCCGCAACCCACCCACGATGCACGTCGCCTTCGTCGTTGGGCCGACCACCGGAGCAGGGTTACTTGTCATCAGTGGTCGGCCCGACGGAATACCTCCTATTTGGGGTACCCACCCATCGACCGACGTCCCCCCTTCAGGGAGGACGTCGAAATATTACTTCTATACAGAATATGTTGTTATTGGATGGTGTGCCTAGTGTTTGTTACAAAACACTTTGTTGAATTAATTTGATTCAGCACAGTAGTTTTGCATTTAAAAAGTGTTTAACCTTCGTATACTCGCGCGTCAAAAGTTACATAAATACTCGCGCACGGTGCCTCAGACCGATAGTTGAACTTGTCTGCATGTTTGTACTTTTATGATTATTAAGTAACATTATTTTTACCCCAATGAAGAGGTTATAATTAAATAAAAAAACTAAAAGAAATGCTATCGCTTCAACTTTATTTGGTAGAAATAGTCCTTTAAATCAACTTCTAAAAAATAACAAACTTTTTAGCACTCTCAGTTAAACATCATAATTAAACTTTTTTATTGTGTTAACTCCAAAAATACTATGCAAAATAATTAAAAGAGTAACAAAACTAATAAAATAGCATAAAATAGTTTTAAAATATATTATTCACTAATGGTCATTTTAAAATCAAATTTAACAGAAGTTACATTTCGATGAGATCCACCTATTACTTCTATATGACAGTAGCGAAGTCGCAGTGTTGATATTTTTTTAGAAAACAACGATTTAATGGTTTGTCGGTCTGAGAGACCAACGCGCGAGTATACGAAGGTTAAATGTTAGTTTGCATATTTTCTATTCTGATGGTGATGATAAAGAATTTCTACTATAAGGTTGCCTGTAGATGTAATAGTAGTCAATTAAGATAAAGCAGTTTGGTTGAAAGTAAATGCTACTATTAAAGTAATAAATTATTGAGACAAGGGTTAAAATCGTTATTGCGTAGTTTAAATAAGATTGTTATAGATAAAATATATTTTCAGACTAAGTTATGAAATCATAGCAATGGGCATAGCGGGCAATCTGAGAAAGTCCATCTTTGGAAAACCCTATTCATTTTGAGCTGAAGAACATTTTAAATTCCTCTGCTAGGCTCGAACTTCTTCCTAAATAGAAGGTTTATTGACCTGCATGGTATACATGCCAGTTAGGTATGTTGATATTGGGTTTTATTTCGAGTTTGGCTTCTCTTGCATACATTTTAAATTTTTATTAGCTTCTTAGTCCTCTTTTATGGTAGCCATGTAGGTAAGATTGATGCAAGAGATAGAAAACTCAATATATAACTCTATTCCTACTCATCTGAACAAAATGGAATAGTAGGTCAATTTTGCAGGAGGCCAGAACCCAACACTGAGATAAACATAAAAACACTGATATAGGCTGAGATGATGATGATGATGAAAGGTAATTTGCGCATTTTTATATTTTGTAGTACCCTTGGTCTAGAACGGGTTGGCGCTCGCGCCGCTCTTCGTCTCGCTCTATCATTGGTGCGTCGCGCGTGGCGGTGTGGTGAAGATGCAGATGTGTGTTCGGCGTTGTTACGTGATGCGCTCGATGCAGTTCGTGCTTTACCAGATGCGGCGCTCTTTGCGGGAGGTACATCACACACTGCCTCGCGATCGCAGAGGATATGGGCAGAAGTTGTAGACAGTGCTGCAAAGTTTCTTCATCAAGTAGTTATTGGGTATGTTGTTTTCTCTAAATAGTTATTTACAATATCTTTTTTTTTGGGGCGGACTCTTGTAAGGACGCACGCAGTTCGTGGCATCCGATGCAATGAAACGACGACGCACGGCGCCATATCCCACTGTAATACCTCCCAATCGCCATTGGTCCGACCACTAGTACTGAACCCAAGACGTCAGTGGCCAGTCCAGTGGGTTACCCTTTCGGGTACCTGGGATGGTACTCGAACGTCCTCCCCGACGCGTCTCAGCCTACGTCGCCTAATCGTCGTTTACAAATCACGTAGGAAAGGAGGAACACAGATGCTTGTACAGTACCCGACGATAAATATTGCATATGAACACTTGAAATGAGAGACTTAATTATTTTTTGCTTCATAGAGTTAGTTGTCCCTGTCACACACTACCTGCGTGACGTCGCGTGCGTAACGTGACATCGGTAGGAGATGTTAAAACAATTGGGACTATTTGTTATTAAATAAAATACATCTATTGTTCAGCATATTTCTAAATTGGTGCGGTTTTGAAAATTCTATGTAATATATTATTTTTTATTGGACGGCACCACACTGTCTTGCATTTGTACATGATTGATGTGATTGATGAAAAAAAAGTTGCGCATGACAGAGACTACTCTCTACGAAGTCGGAATTAACCGATTGCCGCTTTCCAAAGATCGATGAGCATTATTTATTGCTGTGTATTGAATCTATGTCGTTTTCCATCATAATATGGAAAAGTGTTGTATTTATAATCTTTCTAAAGCTACTACTTTCACTGTTGGTTATTATTTCGTTGGTGGTATAAAATAGATGCAATTTTTTCAGGGATGTCGGCTGTAATGTTCCATTAGGTGACTGGAGGACTTCTTTATGTGTTTGGATCGAATCTTGTGCACGTAGAGCAGAATTACCAGCGTTGTTGAAGGCAGCTGATGTTTTAGTCACGTTGCCACCTAAACAGAAACGTCAACCTGACAACAGGTAAACAGATCTCTTTTCTAAGAAACGTGTTTTATTTTACACAATAATAACATAATATCATCTTAATGTTTCTGCGGAACCGCCTATTACTATCCTACTCGATAATGGCGACTTTTTAAAACTTTTCATGTGATGCTTTTTGGTAGTGGCTACGAATACTACCAACCCGTACCATTGAGTATGAGGGGTCGTAAAAGACGACTAAGAGGTTTACATCGACCTAGGCCAACTGCACCTATTGCCATCTGGTTAACAAATACGGAGTGTACAAGGAGGGTTGAAGTTTGGCAGGCGGCCGGTCATCAAAACTATTACCACTATCTTTTGCCGTATGTACAACGGAAGAGGTGCACATGTTGCGTCGACCCCCATGTAATTAGGATAAAAATAGATTGATGATGAGTGTTTCTATGTTCTTATAGAATTACACTGGAAGAATGCACTGCACCACTTGGCCCATTTTTGCGGCGTATGGCGAAAGTGGCATCACCGAATCCTATAGCTAATAATGAGCCAACGTCTGAACCAAATCCTACTGAAAGTTATCTCAAGTAAGTAATAATAACAATATTTTTCTATGTGGTGACGGAATAAGAATACAATTCACCACCCCCTAATAAATTGCTCTCTCCTCTGATCTTCCCTTCCAAAAAGGTATAACATTGGTTATTTAATTTTACCAGAGAACTAGACATACCAGCTGGTGATGGACTAATGAATGTCAGGAAAGCTGGGATCGCGTTGCTATGCCACCTGGATAGACTCGGAGCACCTTTGCTGCCACCTATGAAAGGATTTGCTACTGTAAGTCTCAAATTAATTATATTCCTATTGTCATTTAAAAGAAATGCGAACAATGAAAATTCTTTGAAATTTTTCTATTAGTGCAATTATTATTACGATTGTTTTGAAGTTATACTTCTTTTGGCGCGTTTGGCAGGGAAAAATTAAGAGAGTAAATTTTTACGATGCGCATGCATACCGTCACGAAAATCCGACACCCTAAAGTTAGTCAATATTTTATACGATGGGTGCGCACACCCTCACAAATGTCAAATAGATATATAATGCGTATAAACTTTCCATGTATTAAATACCCTTTTTCTATTATTAGTGTAGCTTTTTTACAAAAGTAAGATAACGCTAAGGATAAAATTTGTAGAAAACTTTTTATCATGTTACGCCAAAGAAATATAACTTCTTATGTCCGTACATAAGTATAAACATACTTTTTTTTTTACTATTTTCGATAGTACACTCGCAGGCAGCTTATTTGAATCTAAGGGTTAAAACAATACTAGGGAGACAGCCAGGTCGCTGTCCTTCATAAAGATGTAGGTTTGGTTCTTAGTTTTCTGTATTGATTCTTGATTAATAATACTTCCCTATAAATATATGAAAGTAGTTTTTAAACTAGGTCACTTCAGCATATAATTTTTTCTATATAGTATTTCATAACGCCATGAGTTAACTATGTGAGTTTAACACATGTTTGTCCTATTTTTATTTACTTTTATCGTCTACACCTTTACATCGTATGTGTAACCAACTTTACAGGTATGCTGGCATTCAGTATACTCATGAGCGTTACTCAATGCTTTATGTCTTTAGAATATAAAGTACTAGCAACCCGCCCTCGCTTCGCTTTCAGTCGTCTTACTCGCGTAGTTCCCGTTCCCGTGGGAATACCGAGGTAAAAATATAGCCTATGTTATAGTTTTCCATTGGCGAAAGAATTTTTGAAATTGGTTTGGTGGTTTAAGCGTGAAAGCGTAACAAACAAACAAACTTAGTTTCGCATTTATAATATTAGTAAGGATGTCTAGCATGTTTAAGCTCTTGGTATAATTACATTAGATTCTTTCTCCATCACCACATGGAAAATGAATTAGTTAAATATTTCTGTTTATTATAGTGTATGGAATCTGCACAAGAGGTGGTGTCAGTTGGAGTGGGACCACTACATTTAGGGGTGTTACGTATCCAGCAGATTGCTTGTGCAGAAAAATTGGCCCTTCTATTAACTCACGACGGCGTTGTATACTCCCTGCCATACGACACGATGACTCCGCAACTTGTTCCTGGTAAAAATTAAATTTCATTAAATATTTCATTTTGAACAATTTTTTACATATCAACGACTGTTAATTTAAACTTCATTTAAAGGAATGTCGTTAACATTGACTATGTCGCCTAACAGCTGTTGTTAAACCGGCAAATCACTATTATGTTGGAATGAGGGATGAATAATAAAGAAATCCCCATCACTTCTCGCCACAGACAAAATTACAAGCTTCAATAAAAGGGCATGTAGGCAACGTCGAAGTAGAATGAAGAATTGGAAAAGAAAACACACCCCATGAAATAATTACTTCCAAAAGCCGAGCATGCAATGTTATACAAATTGCTATTTTATTTGAGGTTAAATAGCTTGACGAAATAATAACATATGTTCAAAAACTTTCAACAATGCAGTTGTTATGCCATAATATTTATATAAGTTTCCCAGGCTGCTACCCACTTTGCTAGTGATTCCTAGACCATGTTTTGCATGTCCTAGGTAAAAGTAAGTGTGGTGTATTCTTATCATTTCACAAAACTGAGATTATGCCACAAACATGGGAACAGGGATTTAAATTTCTCTGGTATGTTATGTCGTAGAGATAATATAGTGAAAAAGCAGCTACGTAGCGATGGAGTAAGTTGCTTTAATTTTACGTGTTAAGTCTGCATGATGTATTACAGAAAAAGACATCGATATGGTAAAACTTTTAAGTACAGGACATTAAGGTGTTATATTTGAACAACTATGTTCTATGAAATTTGTATTATCAGGTTTAGAAAATCAAATAATTAGTCAAGTATCATGTCATCCGGCCGGTCGACACTATTTGTGCTGTTCTACGTGCGGTGGAGCCTGGTCTTGGGGTATAGGAGAAGATGGACGCCTAGGTCACGGCGACACTGCTCCGAGAGACGCGCCCGCGCATCTTCACCACCTTGCACATCATGAAGTTGTTAGAGTGGCTGCTGGAGCTGCTTGCAGGTTGCTTCTGTTTACAGTACTTAATAAAACATCTTTCCGTGTCGTGACGGAGTAAGAATGGAATACAATTCACTACCCCCCCTTTCTTGCCCATAGGTGTCGTAAAAGTTGACTAAGGGATATAATACACATATAACATCTATGTAAGAGAAGGAAAACACGAAATCCTTACCAACACGTCTGAGCAGCGCGAGGAGACGAGCCAACAGTGCCCACAGTGCAACAGTGCTCGAGCCCAACAGTGTGACGTATATGCGCTGTGATGACGATGATGAATAAAACTTTAACGTCTTTTCCTTTATAGCAAGTTAGTTGAGGAATATATCCTTATTGCGAGGAACTTTAGAAACATGCAATTAACAGACAAATTATACTCCAACTAAAATGTACATATTTTGTGTGGTACAAAATTATTTTTTGCGTGAACCTTCGCTCAGCATATAAAGTGATAATTATATTTTGTCATTCTACTTTCTACTAATATTATAAATGCGAAAGTTTGTGAGTATATGAGTATGTTTGTTGCTCTTTCACGCAAAAACTACTGAATAGATTTTTATAAAATTTCACAATAATATAGCTTACATATCAGAATAACACATAGGCTATAACTTATCCCGATATTCGCACGGGAAGAGAAACTATGCAGGTAAAATCGCAGGGCGTTGCTAGTAATCAAATAAACAAAAGTCAAATTCCTTGAATTCGAATCTTCTCTTTTCAAAATCAAATAAACAAATATTATTTTATTTCTAGATTTATTATTAGTAGTATATTATTAGTTTATCTCTAGATTTATGATAGTAATATAGTTCTTTTTCTTCCTAGCGCCGTGATCACTTCTAGAGGTGCCTTATATACTTGGGGTAAAGGAGCTCAAGGTCGTCTTGGTCACGGCACTATCGAGAACTGTCTCACACCCCAACCAGTGACTTTCAACGCGCACAACATAGAAAGAGTCATCGATGTTGCTATAGGTAATATTACTCAAAACTTCTTTGTAGAAAATTAGTGTAGTTATTTTTCATTTACAAAATTAGTGATTTCTAATTTTTACGCGAATATTATGGATAAGTAAGTCAATTGCCCTCCTATTGTGGAAGAAGCTCGAGCTCATTAGTGGGACATATATGAGCCGAGATGATGAAAAACATCCTGTACTGAGGTAATAATCCGTGTATTGCGGCAGACTTTACAAACATATAATTAATTGACACAAATTACACCTACCCTCAAACTAAGAATTTGTGGATCGTGCAGTTTTGTCCTGCATGGGGATGGAACTCAAGAGACACTAGGTATCTTAACCACTACGCCATCTGTGCAGTCATAGATAGGTAGGTAGGTAGGTCATAATATGTGAGTTGTGGTTCAACAATTGCAACTTTGTGATCAAAATATATCAGGTGGCCGATGTAGAACGAGTCTGAAGGTATAAGACATACAAAGATCTGTTCTTAGGAACCATGCTCATCGATTTTAGTGACAAGAAAACTGCATGCTTAGATTTTCAAAAGACTTGTACTTATTTTGGGAATCGAACCCGGTCGTATTAAAAAAATAAAACTTACATTATTTCTATTTAAATATTGTGTAGGCCAAAAGTAGTTACCTCATGTTTTTCACGAATTCATCGCTTCAGGGGATGAACGATCCCTTCGCGATCACTGACGATAGAATAAAAAACAAAATATAGAAAGACTATTGAATTAACTAGATCGCTATAATAATAAGTGTGACGGCAAATGGACATGGCAATATTCGTTAATTTTTCAAGTTTAAGTATACTACTTTCACTAATTTAGATTCGGCTAATCTAATCATTGGAAAATAAATGATTAGTTTTTATTTAATATTATAGGTTGGGGTGAATCTCATACCCTATGTTGTACCTGGGAAGGGGCAGTACAAGTATTTGGGGATAACGAGGCATGTCTCCCCAGGACTTTAACGTCATTATCGGTGAAAAGAGTCACACGTGTATATACCGGCGAACATTGGCACGCTGTACTAACTGATACGTAAGTAAATTTTGCTTTATGAACTCTCAAACAAACATCAAATTTTACCTGTGTCCTCGGTGCGAAAATCGGAGCTTAATTCCCTGTCTTAATTTTTAAGATATCATGGACTGCTTAAGTCCATGATGTCTTAAAAATTATTGTCTTAATAATAACACTAAAATCTATTTGCGTGTTTATAGAAGATACATAATTTTTAACGTATTATTATTTAGTGAAATCACTTAAATTTGTCATTGTATTTATGGTTTTTTTCAGTGGTCAAGTTTATACTTGGGGTAAAGGGGACGGCTACCGCTTGGGTCATGGTAACATGGAGAGTCTGAAAATTCCAAAAATAGTGGAGGCATTTCAAGGTGAATTTTATTAATGATTTCTGATGTTTACGCGAGTATTATACATTTTAAATAAAACTACTTTACGGATTTTATCGCGTTTGTATTTGATTTTTGATTACCCGACGTACCATAAACAATATAATTTTTTCATATAGAATCATTTTCTTCTTACACTGGCAATAAATTTTGTATCAAAATGTGCGTCAATATTTAATAACTAATTTCTGTATCGGGTAGATAATTATAAATTTTCTGCAGTAACGATGACTTGTTGGACGTGAGACATCTTAGTCCACCCGTGATCATGAACGCTGTAAAGTGTTCGAAACGTCGGGTAATCAAAAATCAAATACAAACGCGATAAAATCCGTAAAGTAGTTTTATTTAAAGTTAATTTTATTTTATATATTGGATAATCATCATCATTCTACTGTTTTTTTTTTACAATTTATATGGTGATGTAGCAGCAAACTTGTTTCGTATGGCATTGGTTAAGTTAGAACGCAGGTTCTAACTTAACCAATGCTATGACACTGCCATGATTATTGTTAGGCTCTTTCTTACCCGTGTATGTCCTAAAAGAAGTTTAAGTGATATACCCAGATACAATAAAAAGAACAAAACCTTGAAATAAAACCTTGTGAATATCAGTCTGTATAGGGTGATGCAATAGGTTAATTTTTCTCTCATTATGGAGATTGCCGCAGCCTAATACTGAATTTTATATGTGCTGAGAAGAAAAGTATATTTATCAAAGCTAATACTATTATTTGACGGAATAAGAACCTAAAATTACCACTCTCTATCTTAACCGTGGATGTCGTAAAAGACGACTTAGGAATATAATACGCATTCAACATCTATGCAAGAGAAGGAAAGCTCGAAACGAAACCCTATATCAAACTGTCCGACCAGCATGGCATAGTAACGTAAATTTCCCTCCGAAGAGGGAGGCAGTCCAGCAGTGGAACGTATATGACCCGAGATGATGATGATGATGAAATGCTATTAGTGCGATTCGGATGCTTATCCAGGTGATAAGGCCATGAGGTAATTTTCTCTAGCATCACTGGATCTACGCTCTGATTGTTTTAGACTCTTCAGCACCGTATTATCAAAATATCAGTTTTCTACTCTACTGAATATTGGCAATAAAGTACAAAAAAAGAATGACAACAAATTAATAAATATTTTCACAGGTATAAAAATCGTAGATTTAGCTCTGGGCGCGTCGCATGGTATTGCTGTGACGTCAGAGGGTACATTATATGCATGGGGCACCCACGAACGTGCAAAGATAACTCGACCCGTGCCACAGCTGTTGGAAGTACTCAACAGTTCTTTTAAATCAAATGGTAAATGTTCATTATGTTTTAAAATATATGCTGTGTGCGTGTTACATGTTAAAAATATAAAGTGTCATCTTACTTTACCGTGCTCGGAGGGTCGGTAGGCTAAAGAATCATAGAAGAATAGCAAGCTTCATTCTCCCGGGGAACTTACTTATTATAATCCAACTCGCCTGCCAAGTCTGGAAGTCATAGTACCGTCCCATTTTGAAAGGGTCTATGTCCAACATTGTACATTGACAGATTAATTAGTGGATGTTTCTGCACGATTCGTCTGATACGGTAATCTTTCAGTCGTCGAATATACAGTTGTTCTGGGTCTGAATTTAATTTGTTTCCTTAGTGCAAGATGTTGTCTTTAAAAAAAAACTTCTTTTTGTGTCTGTCGTAAGATACAATTAAGAATTGTCAGTGGGCTTAGCACAAATATTTCTAAGTATTCATATCGTTATTAAACACCATTCTGTATGGTATTTGGAGAACCACCTTTATCGTGCTTAAATAGAACTAATATCAGCAGCATGAACAATTTTATGAAAATTTTTATAGCTGTTCAAAATTGTTTTTTGCTGCCTACTTTCGTTACACTATCGAGGGCGTGATACTTTTACGTTGCGAACTCAACGATATTCGTGCTAAGGTTACATAAAACAAGTTAACGTAAATTTGAATATGCCAATCCTAACCAACGTGGAATAGCGGGCTAATAATTATTTTTCTAATGCGAAAAGTAATAAGACAGTGTACGTATTTGTCCATTAACTTTTCTGAATAGACATTAGCGTATATTATAAAAGTCATTATCTTTTCCTTGTATACAGTAACATAGTATTTTATGTTATGTTTAGGCGTCGCAAATGGACCAAACCAGATTTTCGTTTGGAGTGAAGAAACTCCAAGAGATCTACCGTCTTCTATGCCGTTTGTTATTGATTTATCCGAAAATACCTTTAAGTAAGTATTTATATTAGATTTATAAGCGTTGCGTGAAATACTATCTAGTTATATTATTTTTTTTTATTTACAGGCTTTTAGAGAGATTGTTAAGACTAGTTGTTGAACAAAGCAGTACTGAAGCAATAAAAGATGTAGAGTGTATGGCGGTATCGTGTTTAAATTTATTAAGGCTTCAGGTAAGATAATTATTTATGCTAATGGTCGAAATTAGACCTTACAACGTTGATTTTACGTTATTGAAGATTTTTTTTAATACTAGTTGACCCGACAGACGCAGAGAGTAGGTATCGCATGAATTGGCTCACAATTGGTATTATATATATATTGGTAGTATATTGGTAGTATATAATTCTTATGTACATATATGGTGACGAAAAAGGAATAGAATTCTCCACCCCCATGGGTTTTGTATAAGACGACTGAGGAATATAATATGCATATAGCAAGAGAAAGAAAACTCGAAATAAAATTCTACACCAACACGTTTGACCAGCGTGGTATAGTAATTTAATTTCCCTCTTATTATGGAAGAGGCTGGAGCCCAATAGTATACATATATGAACTGTGATGATGATGATCTTATTATGTTAAAGGTGCATGCATGGCAATGTTCCCGTGGTAGCGAGACTGAAGAGCCGCCGGATGAAACACGTACATGGTGCAGTGGTGTTCATACAGCGTTAGTTTCGCTTGTGGAAGGCCGGGCTGGGGCTATCGCTGCAGCCGCGGCACGTCGTGCCCTTTCAGCCGCGTGGCCACTATTACTACCAACGCCGCACATCAGAGCGCATCACCTCATCACATTACTACCACAAGGTAATAGGCAATATTTTTCCTTATCTGTAGTTTTATAAATTAAAATTGTATGTACTTATGTTATTATTATGTACGTACATAAGAAGTTGTATGTCTATAGCGTAACAAGATAAAAATCTTTCTAAAATTGTATCCTTCGCGTTATCCTACGTTTGTAGAGAAAACGACACTATATTATCATAGAAAATAAATCGTCAACTAACCTTGAATTCTACAAATATGTTTGAAGTAATATGTTAAAACCAATTCTATCACTTATAATTACTGAAAGTTATCTTTAAATCAATAAATTCTTAATAAATATTAGTCGCCACAATATATTATTTGAAAAATGGTATTAAGAAATTGAAAGTTTTATTATAACGCATTATCTAGCTGACAGTTGTGAGGAAAAACGCGCGCATCGTAAAAAAATTACTATATTCAGGTTTTAATCAACACGGGTTTTCGTGACGTTGTTCGCGCGCATCGTAAAAGTTTACTCTCATAATTTTTCGCGTACACGCTAAAAGATATGTTGAACTTCAAGAATTAAAAGTTCAGCCAACAGCTGCCGACATTACTCGTCAAAACGTGGTATACATTCGGAACAGGGTGTTCGTTAACTACACGCAACATTCACCGTCGGAGCTGTATGTAGTGTCCTGAGACGTTCATTTCAACTGAACCGACATGAAGCATTTACCACGACTTGGTTCTCTGAATAATTATATACAATAACTAACAGGGGCAGTCCCGGCTAGTGCTGGAGCGCGTTTCATGACAGAACTTCTAGTATGGTCTCTACTTGGTGGAGGTGGACTGCGCGATGCATTGAAGAATGCACTCCAGGAACATGCTTCAGATGCTTATAACCATTTACAGCTTGATGAGTAAGTTATAATTTCTTTCAATTTGATTTCATTTGATTACTAGTGAAGTTGGGGAAGGAGCACTTCCTTGCTACTCTTTCTAGATTGCGACACAGGTATCATCTTCAGCGAGAATCTAATTTTGCGTTCACTTTATTATAACTACTAATTAATAAATTTATTTATTGACTGATAGATATGGAATAATAGGATACATTATGTATATACATGTACCTAGTATAGGTTACGTATTTAATGTATACATTGAAAAGTAGCTATTTTATAGAAAGTAGCGGTTAATAAAAGGACTAAAGTGCTAGGTTATGCAGTTAAATTATCAGAAATTATTTCCTTAATTTCTTGTATTAACCATGCAAAGATTTTCATTATCATAGAACCCGAATCTTTGCGATTTTATTAAAGTGAACGTGTTTTGAACAAATACCACGAGAATTTTGGCAAAAATTTTCACTTTTAAAGACTTTAATTTAAACTTCATAATGTGTGAAGTGTTTTATTAATTCTAGATATGTTGTAGGGGCTATGATCAAATTGACATAGTAACTGGGCAACGTACTCCACCAGCGACGACTACGTGTGACGGAACAGATCCAGTACCAGGTATTAATTTATTACATTATGATACTATTGCTCTACAGATCAATAATGCGTTATAATAGTTGAAATTCCAGTTGCAGCTTGTGTTGAAGATTATCAGTTGAACAACGTAACAGCTACCGATAAGGGGGCATCGGTGCCGTTAATGCATTTGGTAAGTTGTTTGACTTTTTTGGACTTAAGGAAACGTTTTTTCACCCCAGTCAAGATACAACAGCATAGTATATCCCTACAAGCAGCACCCTGCGGTTTCATCCGCATAGTTCCCCTTCCCGTGAGAATATGGGGATAAATTATAGCCTATGTGTTATTCTGATATGTAAGTTATGTTATTGTGAAGTTTCATCAAAATCCATTCAGTAGTTTTTGCGTGAAAGAGCAACAAACATACTCACATACATATAAACTTACGCGTTTATAATATTAGTAGGAAAACTTTACAGTGTTCGATTGTGGTAACTTATGGCGGGGAAGTAGATTTCATTTGAGGTATCATTTAACATTCAATTTAAAAAAAAATGGCCATTTGCTATAGCAAATGGCCATTTTTTGCCAGAACACGTGCGCCACCTATATGTGGCGCACGTGTTCTTTATCTTTAACGGTTCTGTAATAATTAGATAAAAGTTTATCACTGTATAAGTACAGCATAAACAAATTAAGAAATAGAATTAAAAATTAAAAAGTTTAATTGTTTATTTTTTTATATTCGAGTTGACATTTATTTGTTATGTACTTGTACGAAATTTGTATAATAAACTAAATTGTTTTAACTTTTATGTTCTTAGGTGAAACATCTGATACGCAATACTACGTGCCAAACACAAATGCATATAAATGATATTTTACAAGACGACCCGAGCAAGACTGACGCTCCAAAGAGCCACGATACTATGAACCCTAGCTGTGATTTACTTATAAGATTTCAAAGGTAACATTTTAGCAACTTTATTCCGAAAATTAGTTAAAAATCTGTTACAAAGAAGTATAACGTTCAAATTTATATGACTAAATTAACCGTATAAATGTTCTAACTTTGCTCCGTGATATCTTAAATGAATAAAAAGATTATAAGAAAATTAAATGCAGTTTACGACACGGGCGGCCCATAAACGCTCTAAAGTGTTCGAAAAGACGAAAATCAAATACAACACGATAAAATCCTTAAAAATTGTTTTATTAATATGCGTAATACTCGCGTAAACATCAGAAATCATTATGCATTTCTATTGTTGGGGAAGGGAATAGCTCTTTGACTTCGTATGAGTTCGTCTACATAGTAACTGTAGAAGGCTTGACGTATGTATATAGTACTGCAGATTTAAACGCTTTCTATTAGTTTAAATGTCTTTTAATTACGGCGTCTAACATAATAGATAATACTATAGCTATAGCATTCTAACATGAATATAATAAGTTATGGTTATTATATTTTGCTTTCAAAAAATATTTTCTTGAATATGCCCATTACGATTTGAAATATCAAACTCAAGCCAAATATGATCATTGAGAAATATATCATTCAAATATATCATTGAGAGTTTTGCAGAATGTTTTTTTATTCAGATTGTTGTTCTGCGAAGCGATGTGGTCTCGTGGTGGTCGGAGTACAAGAGGCGGAGTACGGGCTCTTCTCACGCAATACACGGCACTATTAGCTGAACACGTTCAGGCAACTCTAACTTCGTTCGTCAGAGCAGTCCGCTGGGCCAACAAGTTTCAGTTAATTGCACTGGGAAAACTTATAACTGCTGAAATAGTTGGTAAGAATTAAGTAAAATTTATTTAATATTAGATATATCCGCAGGTTATAGTAGACAATTGTTTATAAGATATTTTCTAACCCTCAGTAACAATTAATTTTAACTGGAGGAAAGATTTTCTACATCTTTTTTAATATCGACTGATAATGTGTATGCAAACGTGTAGTTAAATCGTGTGCAGGTAACAATCAATCATTTATAATATTAGCTAGGTATATCTTAGCTAATATTAAAGTAAATGGATATACATTTGTTGTTTGATCACACACAAATAACAGCTTTACACATGGTAAATTATCAATTGTTAAATCAGACGTATGGCTGATTCAATATTTGGATTATGCATTCTCCTATTGAGTTATTGAAATTATAACATCTCCTACAAATAAAATAATTTATAATTATTGTTGACTAAGGGAATACGTAAGAATATTAAGTGGACCAGTAAGCCATTGTAAATGTTGAAAAATGCGACAAAGTTAGGTAGTTTCCTGTGATTATTCCACGTAGAATAATTGGTGATTAATGATAATTATTATCAGGTTGTCTTTGGATAGATGGCTATAAAGTTAATCCTTGCGATGAGATCTATTCTTTCGTATTTATGTGTAGAAGATAAAATTACAGTACCTGGCAATAAATATTGCACATCGATCCTTGGAAAAAGGCAATTGATTTCTTTTAGGTGCCCAGAGCGTTTCTCTGTCAAACACTACCTGTGTGACTTTTGTCAATCGTACTAGTGCGAGAGTGTTTTTACGTCCAGTCAAGAAAATTGTACAGAGTTGATAAAACTTCAACGATTTAGAAAAAAAGTAGTGTCCGACCGAATGTTCGGTTTCGGTTTCGGTCGAGTTTCGGCAAAAAAACGAGTTTCGGTTATGTTTCGGTTTCGGCAGCAAACCTGCCGAAACTACGACCGAAACCGAAACTGCATTCGGGAGTTGCCGCGCTGTGTTCGGGTGTGTTCGGCGTGGTAAATGACATCCAAGCGACGATGACATTTGGCCGCGTCCACGTGCGTAATCATGTCGTAACCTGTTTGTTTGCAGTGCATTTTGTTTGTTGTGAGTTTTCGTGTGATATGTTTTGAATTCGGTAAGTTTTATCATGTGATATAATATAAGAGTACCTCGAAAAGTAATTTAATATAACAAAGGAGTACCTAGATTATAGTAGAATCAAGTTTACCATAAAAAATTAAAAAACTAAACATTTTGTGGTTAATTTAACTCTTTCGCTAATGCTATATGTAAACAAACATTAGTTAGGTACATGGTATTTACTATAGTGCATTAGTGGTGATATTCTATTCAGGCATACTTATTAGAGCCTAGATTACAGAGAAGTGCAGATATTTATTCTTACTGGGATTCTAGTCCATATCTGTCTTTAAGAAAGGTGGCACTGAAATACTTATCAGCTCCACCAACGAGTGTTTCCAGTGAACAATTATTTAGTGCTGCTGGACAAATTTATTCAGACAGAAGGAGCAATCTGCGACGCGAAAATGTTGATAAACTATTGTTTCTTACCTATAGGTAATATAAGATTGTTTAACTATGAATATTAATAAGAAGTAACATTTAAGTACAGATACCTACTTGAAATTATTAGTATCTAGTCGTCGCGTTTTGCAATATTATGATTACGATTAGTTTATAATTTAGCTTTTGTTTTTTGTTGAAGTGTCAATATGACGATTAAGTATAGAAGAAGTTAATTTGTTTTTAAGATAAAAGTGATTTATATTGTTTTGTTCATTACTTAAATATTAAATACCTATCCACCTATAACTATTGTGATATTAGGTTAACAACATAAATAAATAAGTATTAAAGCTACGTATGTGATTTAAACAAAAAAAATTAAAACTGACTGATTATAAAACATTTTCTTTATTTTTCTCTGAAAACATGATCCTTATAAGAAAGTTTCGGTTTCGGTTTCGGTTTCGGCCGAAACTGAGACCGTTGCCGAAATTCGGTTTCGGTTTCGGTTTCGGTCGTAAAAACCAGTTTCGGTCGGACACTAAAAAAAAGGCTTGTGGAATAGATGTATATTATTTAATAAAAAAAAGTCATAATTATTTTAACTGTTCCTAATAGATACCAGACTGTTAGTGCTTCTTGTGTCGTCACACAGGCAGTGTGCAACAAGGATAAATAATCTATTGTCTCTTTCTAAAGATCGATGTGCAACATTTATCGCCGAGCAATGTAGCTTGTTTTCCTTGTGGTGACGGAGTAAGAATACCATTCACCACCCCCTTTATTGCCCGTGGGTGTCATAAAAGACGACTAAGGGAAATTATAGCAGATAACATCTATGTAAGAGACGGAAAACTCGAATTAAAACACTATACCAAGACGTTTGACTAGCATGGTATAGTAGATCAATTGCCCTCCTATTGAGAAGGAGGCTCGAGCCCAGCAGTGTGACGTATATGGGCTGTGATAAAGATGATTATTGAATGTAGGTTGTATATACATCGGTATAAAAGTGCCGAATGATAATTGCATTGCTCGCTTTGATGATAATGTTGTTGTAGGTCGTGTCGTCAGCGAGTATGGAGCATGGTTGTGTGCATGTGCAGCTCGCTCGCCATGTGTACTATCGGATTGCACAAGTTCTTTAGTCAAAATAGCGCGCGCTTGTGATGACGCCGCAAAGTGCCTACCCTCGACTGCGAAGGTTGGCACAGATCACCTTGGCTGGCCTGGCCTCCTAGCCAAGAAACAATTACGCAAAAACACTGTTATTCGCAAGTATGGAATATTAATTAATCAATAGTATTAGATGGTATCTAATATATTTTATCAAATTTTGAAGAACTTTTCTATATAATATTTTCGGTAAAGGAAATATTTATCATGCATTTCTCAATCCTTGCAAGTATTATACCCAATTGAAATAGGATCAACTTTCCAGTCTCACCAGTTTCAGTAAAATTTTTTTTCCATGTAGCTACCGCCGTTCGTCCCCCACAACTCTAGAGAGATAACGATATTCTAGTATTAGATCGGGTGTCAGAATATTTGTGTTTACCGATTCCCCATATTGAATGACATAATGTTCGTGACAGTAGAGATTAACAGCTTAACGAGTATCCTAAAGTGTATTTGACCCAAACTCTGAATCATTTTCTTGTATAGACATAAGACATACGTAATATTAAAGGTTTTCTCTTGATGTTTGCCGTCAAGGAAGCGATAATTATAAATTTTTAATTTTATATAGAAATATTAACTGCCGAAGTGCTCTAGGTGTGTGCTGTAGAAATCGAACTTCGAAATAGCAAGCCCTATTAAATATATCTATACCAGTATCTTATTACAATTTGCTGAATGTTTTTATATTTAAAAGCCTATCCTAGTACAGTTGGATATAATTTAAACCAGATGAATAACATAATATTATAATCAGACATGAGTCCACATCTGAATAATTTAATGAAAGCTGTACGTTTTATTTAGATGTGATATTCAAAACCATATGTTGGAAGGAGGTTCGTGGATCATAATAGCCGGATTCGTTTATGATGTTGCGAAGTTTGATTGTGAAAATGCAGCAACAGTTGAGCTGGTTCGTAAATTGAGTGGTACAGACGCAACAGCCGCGTTGAGTGTTGAACCCCACGCTACGTATATGTCAAAAATTACGGAAAACTATGTCGGGATGTTCACAGATCAAATTCACAGCTATCACTGTAAAGTGAGTATCAATTTATTGACAATTGACTGTTTTTACTATTAGTACTCTATTTGTTAAATTCAATTAAAACTTATTCTGTATTTTTTTTAAATTAACCCACATGAAGGGGTGTCACGCTTAAAATATATTTTAAGTATTTTCGTGTGGTGATGAAGTAAGAATACCATTCTCCATCCTCTTTCTTGCCTGTGGGTATCGTAAAAGGCGGACGCTCGAGCTCAGCGGTGGGACGTATATGAGTTGAGATGAAGTATTTCTAAAGTTACAAGTACACACGCACGCACAAGCACGCACGCACACGCACGCACGCACGCACTCACGCACGCACGCACTCACGCACGCACGCACTCACGCACGCACTCACGCACGCACGCACTCACGCACGCACACACTCACGCACGCACTCACGCACGCACGCACGCGCACACACACACACACACACACACACACACACACACACACACACACACCACACACCACACACACACACCACACACACAGGCATGACAAATTCAACACTTCAAAAAATAAAATGTAATCACTTGTTTCTAAGGCTCGACCGAGATGGGCTTTTCGTTCTCGGCCGAGACCGAGAATAAAATAATATCTCGGCCGAGACCGAGAGCCGAGACCGAGAATAGACAAACCGTGAACAAAAAATTTTTAATACTGTTAACGTATACTATAATACACTTTTTTTTTTTGGAGGTGGGTTGCGGTCGGCGCGCTCCTCGCATTTCTCCGTCCGGGGCGACAGAGGGGCGTATAGCACGCAACACCCGCAACCCACCCGAACACCACGTCGCCTTCATCGTTGGGCCGACCACCGGAGCAGGGTTACGTGTCATCAGTGGTCGGCCCGACGGAATACCCCCTACGTGGGGTACCCTTCCATCGACCGACGTCCCCCCCTCGGGGAGGACGTCGGTCTTTCCTCACGCGGTCGGCCTCTCGGCGGGTGACGGACTAATCCTCGGTCACGTCACCTGCGGCCTCGGCTAGGGCGCCATGAGGCGCAGGTATTCGTGCCTATGCAGCCCCAGTCGCCAGCGGCGGATCGCCTCATCGAGGCTGCGCTCCTCGCGTAGGCGATCCGCCGCCTCAACTTTTTAATACACTACTAATTGTTTAACAAAATTAACTGTTTTAATAATTAAAGTTAAATAACATTATATTATAACATACGCATAACGCAGCGTATTGAAGAGGCAATAGACCGGAACCGTGGCTCAAAAGTGTTCGCACGTGATTTGTCTATCGGGTACAGCCAAATGACCAAGTTGAAGACCGATGACGGCATTGTTATTTCATCCCAGGATGAGACCTTGGGAGAGGTCGAAAGGCTCTATGGGCAGTTGTATAGATCATCCCAGAATCCTGTTGCCGGCTTGGTCCAAGATCCCAGATCCAAGCTAACTCGGTACTACAACGAGGCAATCCCGGACGCCAGCTTGTACGAGATCAGAATGGCTCTGAAACAATTAAAGAACGGGAAGGCACCGGGAGATGACGGAATTACCACAGAACTCTTACTCACAGAAATATTAGCATTTCTTTGCAGTCTTGGCTCCCTAAGGAAGCTTTCTAGCGCTATTTCGATTACAGAGCTAGAATTGTATTCGTCATTGGTCATGGGCTCGTCTTCCAACTCTATCGAATCATGAGCTGCCCATAAGTTGGATTGATTTGTTGCAGCCATGTTTGACGAGTTAGTTGAAAATCCCCATGTCGTATCACGAGAATCTGATTCACAATTCAGCTCTCTCACGCACTTACACCAGCCGACTTCGCGCTGCGGCGCGTGGCCACGCGCAATAAAATTTGAATCGATCCGAACAAAGTTACAATCTCGGTCATGACCGAGAATCTCGGCTATAATTAGCCGAGAACCGAGACAAATTTCTCGCTTGGATTTGTAGCCGAGAATGCCGAGACCGAGATCTCGGTCGAGCCTTACTTGTTTCTAATATCGTCAACAAACATGGCTGACATTATTGGGCAGAGGCCTGTCTTTTGTAACACACTATCAACTAACACAAAAGACAGCGTTTCAATTATGTTACCGATTTTGTTTTTTGCAATAAAGATATTTGTATTATTTGTAGTTTATTACATATTTGGAAATACTTCACTCGAATCGCATGTAACTACGAACTATAAAATTAATTTTTTTTTACACCTCTAAAGATCATATTCTTGAACCCTAAACATCTTCATAATGAAAGGAATATTTGCCTATTACCCCATAATTCTCATAGGATTATCTTTCCAGATTTCTTTCTCTTGCAATGACGTTATTTCTTCTCTCTCTTCTTTAAGATAATCACAAGATAAGTATTGTGGTGGATAAATATAGTTTTCATAGTTTCACTGACTATAGTACTATCACGTGTAATATTCATATATATGCGCTAAAGTAAATTATATTTCATTTAGGAAAGCACAGCAACGGTTCGTGCTCACCATATCCTGTCGAAATGTGCCTTCAATATATCGATAGGAATGACCCAATGCGGGGCAAGACTGGCAATTTCTTTGCCCGTGCAGCAGACGGAGCGAGAGGCTCCCTACGCCTCAGCGGTCTTTTTGAGAGGAGGGCTTCAAGTAAGTGCAGTAACACTTAATGTAGATGAATTAATTTTCTTGTAGATTAATTCTGTAGTATGTGTAGATCCATATGGTGATGGAATAAGAATACAATTTACCACTCCCTATTTGGCATGTGGATGTCATAAAAGACGAGTAAGGGATATAATAAGCATATAACATCTATGCAAGAGAAGGTAAATTAGAAACATAACCCTATACCAACTTGTCTAACCAGTATGGTATAGTAAGGTCAAATTTCTTCCTACTGTGGAAAAAAAATTAAGTCCATAGACCGTTTTAAAGACAGGCAAAAACTTTGTTTTTTTTTGCGGTGATTTTCATATGACTTTTCAAAGACTGCTGTCTATAAAAATTATTAAAGTTCATATTCAAAAAGTAGACACTTGGAGCTACAGTTTCCTTTTTTTATTGCTTTACAATCATCACCTCAACCTGTCAATCAACCTGTTGAAAATCACCCCAAAAATAGCATTTTCTTGGATATCCTTTGATTTTGCGACTAGTGTAGATATATCATGTTAGCTTCACTTTGGTATAAGGTCATTGATTTGGTTTAATTGATAATATTAAATCATATTGTGACAGGTGGCTCAACTTACCAATCCTTTCGACGAGGAGAAAGCAGAAGCCCGTAGCGGTTCATCAACCGGCGGTAACAGTCCTGCAGGAGAGGTGCCTTTACAGCAAAGGATTTGTCGGCCTCCACGTCCTTTGCCTCGTGATCAAATACTTGCATCTGATGCTAAAGCAGATGCACTTTTGTATGCCCTTGCTGAACCTAAACTACACGTAAGAGCCAATAACAAAGAGTATTATTTACTAACTTATGTCTTTATACACGTTAACGTGTCAAAATTATACCCAAATTCGGAAAAATTGTTTGGGATGCTGCGTAGAATTCCACTTCGACAGAGGAGGTCCTTATTTAAATCACTACTACTACATATTTGCCTAAAATATGATTTTCCACTATATAAACCTGACATATATAGTGCTGTATTGAAAAATAATTGATAGATATTTATTTTTATAGGCTTTTGTTCGTTTTCTAATTTAAAGTCGCAGTATTCTAAAAAACGATTAACATTAAAGTGCAAATTTAATAGACATAATTATAATTTTCCAAATATCTATATATTCAATTTCATATATTTCAAATATCTATATATCAAAGTCTATACTTGCAATGAATTACATCATAATGTAACCGTGTTATAATGAGGAATAACTATATTTGTGCCCTGATAATGTACTGTTATTTTTACCAGGACCCGTTAGCTTTACACCTCTGGTGGGCATGCGAAAGACGTGAAGGTTGCGCGCCGCACTTTCCTCCGGAACACCCATTGGAGGAACTACGACGAGCATTATTGGCAGTTTTATTATATCACGCCGGGTTGAAAGAACACGCCTTGGCGACCGCTACAGCTGGTACGTGTATCTTTTCCAACTTTTTGCTTGGCCATGTATTTTCATTAAGCAACCATGTCATCGTATCTAAAGGGAACCAGTTTGTGATGATATTGATTTCACAAGGCATTTTAGATGGATCACGGGTCCTAAAACTTAGCTAAAGGCTTACGATGAAATACGATGTGATCTGAATTTTATCTAGTAGATTCATGACTATGCTAAAGAGTAAGGATTTCGGCTTTTTGGATTTCCTCTTATCATAATGCACATAAATTGAATTACAGAAAAGGAGAAAGGCGAAGTGAAACTGTCGCCGGCTATGTCAGAGATAGTCAAAGCAGTGCAACAAAGCAAATGGACTTTGATGAGAACTAGACAACAACTCTCGCGAGGTTATAAAGAGGTATTTTTGTATTTTATTTTTCTCATTATCATCTAAACTCATAAACGTCCCACTGTTAAGCTCGAGCCTCCACCTTAATAGGACGGAATTTCATCTATTACACCACGCTGGTTCGACAGGTGGTATATGATGGCTTTTATTTCGAGCTTACCTTCTCTTGCATAGCTGCATATTTAATCTCTTAGTCATCTTTTACAACACACGGGGACAAGAATGGGAGTGGTGAATTGTATTCTTACATCGTCACCATACGCAGATTTTTTTTTTAATCTTTATTTATTTGGGGGCTTTTAGCCTCAAGGCCATGCCAGCTCCATCGTAACCTACATTACATTAGCTGCCCTATATCACCTTAGATTAACCCTATTTACTAACTCATAAACCAAAACGGCTGCCTCAAAGAGAGGTTTTGATAAGATAGTTAAAATACTCAAAATTTTGCACCAGAGTTTCTTCAGATTATTATTATTTTGCTCATTATCAGCCAATTGATATGAGGGTATGAAATTCTGATATGAAAAAACCAGGTATGTGCTGCACCACTGGAAAGAGCACGATTTCTTCTCCACGATGTTCGTGCTGCAATATCGCCTGCAGTGACTGCTTTACACTCCCGCCCGCCTACAAATCGTCCGCCTACTGCCAAGAGAATGTTCCAGAAAGTGATAAAAGCTGCCAAAAAACCTGGTTTCAGTAAATGGTAAGTGGTGAAATACAATTTTTAGTCATTATCATCTCAGCTCATATACATCCCACTGTTGGGTTCAGACCTCCCCCACTTCTACAGAAGGGATATTGGTCTACTATGCCATTCACGTGAGACGGGTTGGTAAAAGATTAAATAATAGCAAAGGTGTGATATGCTAGAATAATGTACCTACTGCTATGGAGAAGCTTCGTTCTTTACATTAGAATGTGTGTAAGTACGTTATATGACTTAAAATGAGTATTAATGACTGTATATTATTTTTAGTTTCGAAACAACGAAAGAGCTAAGAAATAGACAAAATAGTTTAAGCAAAAGCATGCTAAAGACGACAGGTAGCCTTTTACAAGGCGACGCTCTCCTGATAAAATCTTCTGCACATACATCAAATAAGACCCCTGACGATCCACCAAGTATAATTATAGATTCATCTAGAACTAGAAATGCCAAGTCATTCACTAAAGATATTTCAAATAAGTCTAAAATGTCTTTAAAAGTTAAGGATAAATTATTAGAAAAAGATTTAAAGAACGCATCTAATTATGACGATATGAGGAATGATGGTCGCGGTGATAGATCGAATGATAGGGATGATATAATAGACAAAGACAACGAAGATAAAACCCCTACAAACGAGATGTCCATTAGCTCCATTAATGATTTAACCGAGAACTCGATTTTAAAAGAATCGTTGGAAAGCGAGAAGCAAGTCATGTTATTTGCTGACGATATAAAGACCGATTTGATTTTGGCCGATGAAGAGAAAGATGACGATAATTCCGAAAGAAATAAATTTGTTAATGCTTGGGTTTCAAAGCTTGCTTGTGAAGAAAAAGGTAAGAATTTTCAATCGCTTATTGTATTATTATATGCGTAATAGTCAAACGTAGATAAAAGGAACATTTAAAACAACAAAGAGTATTATAACATTGATTGTTTAGTCACTTTTTTGTGTTTGGAGACCCTTTCTAATTTTATCACCCGAAATTAAATACATAATATGGAATTATAGACTAGCCCTGTGTTTTAGGCTTTTATATTAGCCCTGTTGTAATTTGAATCTCTATTTATAATGTCATTTGCTACGCTTGTTTTAGATTTATACTGGTTATTAGAGGAAGTGACCCAGGAGCAACAAAATCTAACAATGTCTATTATTGACTTTGTCATGAAGGAAGAGCCTTGTGATATAGATACGCTTAGGCGAGCGTTATATTGCCAGGTAATCAGCCATTTTTTTGTAAACTTTAATTATTTAGAGATTTCTGATGTTTACGCGAGGATTACACATTGTATTACAATTTTACGGATTTTATCGCGTTTGTATTTCATTTTTGATTACCCGACGTTTCGAACACTTTACAGTTTATGGTCACGTGCGGACTGACTGATCAAATATAAACGCGATAAAATCCGTAAAACAGTTTTATTTACAACCTTAATTATTGTAATTTTAACTATATACAAACCAACTGGCAGAAAATATTTAGAATGTTGTCAATATTCATTTTATTCTTTGATAATTGTATGTGGTATATATAAATTATCTCTGTGCCAAATTATATTCGAATCCCTAAACCGCATAATTACCCAAATATAATTTTACAATCTTATAAAATGTTATGTTATGTGAATTCTGACAGTATAATTTCCTTTCAGGTGCAAAGAGCAGAAATGAGAAGAAGTGGATATAATATGATTAACAGTATACTCAATTCTGTACAGACGATGTCTGAAAGTATTAAATACGGGGCCTTGTCTGGTTTGCTCGGTGGTTGTATAGCGGACTCTATACCCCACGTATCATTAAAACCATCAATGCCTTTAACGGCACCGTTGAAAGGAGTCGAATCTGTGATACCTTACACCAAATATATGTTAATGTTAGAACGATCTAAGTTAATGGATTTTATATTACTAGAGCTTAAAGCGAGAGTGTTAGAGGGAGAATTGAATGCGGCACTGCCATTGAAAACGAGTGCTAATTGTGGCGCATATGCCTTATTGAATAAACCATCTCGAGCCAGGTTAGTTTATTGGATTTAATTGCTAAATTATCTCATGACTGTGCAGATAACGTACTAATAAGTAGCGACTGTGAAAATCACACCTTGTGTCTAATGCCGTCATCATTCCCAATTACTTGGGGTCGACTCAATATATACTCTTATTTCATAGTAAATATTGCAAAAGTTTTGGTAATAGTTTTATGACCGGCTGCCTGCCTGACGTCAGCCCTCTTTGGGAATGTAATTGTTGACCTGGCGGCATCAGAAGAAACTTTTCTCAATTCGATGAAAAACCCATAGTCGCCTTTTACGACACCCACGAGTAATGTAAGGGTTGGTAGTAGGGTATGCTGCCATCACAGAACTAGAAGCTTTAGGGTCTATTTACTAAAAAAAGAATTCACCAAATTGATTGGTACTAAAACACGACTAAGAGAAATAACATTTTAAACGAAAGTGGTTAATGTTTCAGATTTCTTATTACATTATTATCACTCCTCATAGAAGGATGTCAAGGACCAGAGCTGGAACAGCTAATTAACGGTGGAGCTTTAAGCACGTGCCTTACACTACTAAAACAAATAGGAGGTGATACGTCACAGTTGACCTCGCTTATTACTAATGGCTTTAGATCCAAATGTAAGTATGAGTAATAATTAATATGAATACCGTATGGCGGGGAAGTAGGAGTACAAAGTCGCTCCACTCCTACCACTGTCGCACATGTGGTACTAGAAACTGATTCATCATCATCATCGCAGCCCACATACGTCCCACTGTTGGGCTCGGGCCTCCTCCACAAAGGGAGGGCAAATGACCAACTATACCATGCTGGTCAGACATGTTGGTATTTTTTTTTTTTTTAATGGGTAGGGGTAAGCGCCCGCGCGGTCCAGTCCGTCCGGGGCGATGAAAGGACGGCGCGCGGGCCCATAACCCACCCGTAGCCACGTCACCTCGTTGTTGGGCCGACCACCGGAGCAGATGTGACTTGTCGTCAGTGGTCGGCCCGACGGAATACCCTTTCGGGTACCCTCACCTCTCGACGTCCTGGGACGTCGGTCGCCGTCGCGCGGTTAGCCTCTCTGCGGGTGACGGACAATTCCCCGGTCCGATCACCCGCGGCCTCGGCTAGGGCAGCATTAGGAGCAGATACTCGCGCCTGCGCCGCCCGAGTCGTCGGCGGCGGAACGTGTCGCCGAATAGGATCTCTACTCGCACACGATCCGCCGCCTCCTTCCGTGAGATTACGGCCTCGCAGAAGGCGGCGACCGTGTCCCAGTTCCTGACGCTGACGAGCATCTCCCTGGCGATGGTTGGCAGCGCCAGGTCGGCACCGATAATTGCGACGAGTTCACGGCGATCCCCCTCCCATGCAGCACACTCCTCGAGCGTGTGCTGCGCCGTGTCCTCGTCGCAACTGCAGGACGGTGTGCTCTCCCTCCTGACAATCTTGTGCAGGTACTTCCCGAAGCAAACGTGCCCCGACAGCACCTGCACCAGTCGGAAGGAAAGCACCCCGTGCGTCCGCTCCAACCACTCCATCAGCACCGGCCGGAGGGCCTCGACGGTCCTGACACCGTACCGAGGACTCTCCAGCCGGCCTGCCCAACGGGCAATGACTTCTCGGCGGGCGTCGACCCGCCAGGCGGTGATCTCTTTGATGGAGACCATGCCGCCGCGGGCGCGCGTCTCCGACACCCGCCGATTCCGCCTTCAGGTCCCACGGGGGAGTTCCGGCCAGGAGGCACGCTGCCTCCGTCGCCACCGTGCGGTAACCCCGTATGGCCCTGATCGCCATGACACAAGAGGGCCCTAAGACGGACGGTCAGGGACGCCGCCCACACCGGTGCGCCATACAGGGCCATCGACCGGATCACCCCCACGTACAGCTGTCGGCACGTAGCACTGGGTCCGCCCACATTCGGCATCAGCCGCGAAAGGGCGGACGCCGCGCTGACAAGCCGGGGAACAAGTCGATGGAGATGCTCCCGGAACCAAAAATGCCCGTCGAGCACCAAGCCCAAGTACTTCATGTGGGCCTGGATGCTGATGGTGACCGACTTCACGGTGATCGAAGCGCCGGCGGGAGGCCCGGCGGTACGGAGGCCATGGAACAAAAGGGCCTCCGTCTTTTCCAGGGCTACCCTCAACCCCAGCGCTTCGATCCGCCTGACAATCTCCTCGGTGCCGAGAGTTGCCAGGCGTGCCGCCTCCTCTAGCGTCCCACCCCGGGCTGTGACGAGTGTATCGTCGGCGTAGCAAATTATGCCCAGCCCGGGTGGGAGGCTTCCTCTCAACGCCCAGTCGTAGCCGATGTTCCACAGGGTCGGACCCAGAACCGACCCCTGCGGGACACCGCACGTCATGGGCGTTCGCAGAACGTCCCCTACTCGGTCAACGTAGAGGACACTGCGCCCCTCCAAGTAGTCTGCCACCAGCCGCCTGAGGTACACGGGCACCCCGTGATATCTCAGCCCCTCCCTGATGCAGCTGAATGGCAGACTGTTGAAGGCGTTGGCGATGTCCAGGGACACCGCCAACAGGACTCCTCTGCCGGTGACGGCCTTCAGGCGCAGCAGGGCCGCGATCGTCGAACGCCCTCTCCGAAAACCAAACTGGGCGTCCGACAAATCGGGCCCGACCCGGACGAGGTGCCGCTCGATGCGGGCAGCCAACACCCTCTCCAGCAGCTTGCCCGCATCATCGAGCAGCACAATGGGCCTGTAGGCCGAGGCCGACTCGGGAGACCGTCCCGGCTTCGGCAGGAGAACCAGCCTCCCCTCTTTCCAGCACCCAGGGAACTGCCCAGACGTCAAAGACATGTTGGTATACGGTTTCATTTCGAGTTCTCCTTCTCTTGCACATATGTTATGTGCATATTATATATTAGTCGTCTTTAACGACACCCACGATAGGGAGTGGTGAATTGTATTCTTATTCTGTCATCACACGGATGGAAACTGATTATATGATTCCAAGAGATGCAAACTTCTAAATAAAACTGGCACTATGCTCAATGATCTTAGCAGGGTATCCCAACTAGTGGGTCTACGAATGAACATGGACAAGACGAAAGTCATGTCAAATACCCATGTCATTCCTGTACCGGTCCTAGTTGGCAATGCGATTCTCGAAGTTGTCAATCACTATGTTTACCTAGGACAAACAGTCCAGTTAGGTAGATCCAATTTCGAGAAAGAGATCAGCCGACGAATCCAACTCGGTTGGGCAGCGTTCGGGAAACTTAAGAGGATCTTCTCGTCCAACATACCTCAGTGTCTGAAAACACAGGTCTACGACCAGTGTGTGTTACCAGTGATGACTTACGGCACGGAAACGTGGTCCCTAAATGTAGGCCTCATATCAAGGCTCAAAGTCGCTCAGCGTGCTATGGAACGGGCTATGCTCGGGATTTCTCTGCGAGATAGAATCCGGAATACAGAAATCCGCAGAAGAACGGGTGTAACCGACATAGCACGAAGAATTAGCACGCTGAAGTGGCAATGGGCAGGCCACATCGCTCGACGAACCGACAACCGCTGGGGAAGAAAGGTTCTCGAGTGGCGACCACGCATCGGACGACGCAGTGTAGGACGCCCCCCCACTAGGTGGACCGACGACCTAGTGAAAGTTGCTGGGCGTCGTTGGATGCAGGCGGCACAGGACCGCACATTGTGGCGCAATATGAGGGAGGCCTACGTCCAGCAGTGGACGGCAATAGGCTGAAATGATGATGATGATGATGAAATAAAACTCTATGCCAACCTATTCGTCTATAGTAGTTTAGAAGACCAACTTCCTCCAATTAAATGAAAAATAATGTTCAAGGGTTAATGTACACCTCACTAATTTCGTGATTTTTGATAAAATAAGACTCACTATTACGCATTTAGGCGCTGTGTCCAATAGAAACATCGACCAATAGATAGGTATTGCGTTCATGTGTAGCTAAAAATCACTCAACAAATTGTATTTACATTTTGAGGTGAATGAGAGAGAATGAAAAAATAAAAATTCACAAAATAGTTATCTGCTGTCATATAGAGACAGCAACCAAAACATTTTCATTTTATTTTATATATTTATCACTCTCTTCATTCAAATGGGCTAATGATACAATTACCATGCTGGCCAGGCGCATTCGTAATTGCAACTTCCGTCTGCTGGCTCTTCTGGTGATCCTTCACCTGGTTTTTACGATTCTCATCAGAAATGCGATGGTAACACATTGAAAATGTATTTATTTTTTTAATAAATTTTACTTACCTTTTTAGCGGATTGTTTGATCATATACGAAGATGAAAGATTAGGCGCTAGGGCTCGTGGTGCTTCATTGTCGGGTCCTGAACTTGCGTCACTCATGAAAATCGGCACTCGAGTTGTGCGAGGCAAGGATTGGAAATGGGGAGACCAGGTATCATTAACAAATAATTTTAAATTTGGGCGTTAGTCCACATGCAGAAATATATTTCTGTAGCATTTTAAGTACTTTATTTGGATTTATTAGTGGTAGGACTGTTGACAGTTGCCTGTCTACAGCCGCGGGCTGGTCCGTCTGGGGTAATAACACACTCTCGCAGATAATCGACGTCTGAATGATAGCAATTTATGAAGGTGTTTGCGTGTGGCGGGTTTTGGTGATGCCTTTAGTATCATCGAACCTAAATGCACGCATTCACACTCTTCACCTTCTTCACGGTAGGCAGTGTCCTAGCAAAAGTCCATGATCGACAGCATCACTTACCATAAGGTATACTGTCTGCCACCGTTTGCAAAAATAGAGTAAATCCTTTTACTTATGAAATCCATACTACTTAAGAAGTTCTTTTCATAGCCTCCTCAGTTCATAAGCATACTATCGTTGAATGTTACGAGTACCTACGTTTCGAGTATTAAATCGTGATTTGATGATTTCACTTGGTTGGACTATAAATTACACATCCAAATAGCTATTTCTGCTCACCCCATTAGGGATAATGCCGTGAATTAATAAGAATAAGAAGTTATGATTCCTCAATACAAATTCAAGTGCTATAAAAATATAATAATGTTACGTAGGATGGTGTGCCAGGTAGCGAAGGTCGTGTTATAGGCGAACTCGGCGAAGATGGATGGGTGCGGGTGGCGTGGGATGCAGGCGGCACAAATTCTTATCGCATGGGCAAAGAGGGCAAGTACGATTTAAAGCTAGCCCGAACGCCATCACCACCGCCATCCGTTGATGAAACCGTACATGGTCCTGGTAAGTTTGGTTCAGCCTCAAATTATAAAAAATTACGTTTATATCTGTACTATACATATTACAATTAACAATTACACTTTTTATTATTATATTATATTTTTTATTTTAATTAATCACGTTAGCTGAGTTGGTATAGCAGTTAGAATGGATTTCTAATGAATGTGGGTTCAAGACCCGAATATGGTGATCACTTTTCGATCACAAAAGAGGTTTTGTTTATCGTTAGATAACTTAGCGTTACAAATACTACTTCAACAAATAGTTTACCATAATTTAGATTATGTTCCGTGTGGTGACAAAATAAGAGTACAATTCACCACTCCCTGTCTTGTTCGTGGATGTCGTAAAAGACGAATGAGGAATATGATGTGCATATAACAGCTATCCAAGAGAAGGAAAACTCGAAACAAAATCCCTATACCAACCTGTTTGACCAGCATGGTATAGTAAGGTCAATAATTTCTATTGTGCCGGAGACTCGAGCCCAGCAGTGAGCCGTATATGAGCCGAAATAAATTTAGATAAATAATTCTTTATTTGTGCATCAGTTACAAAGAAAAAAAAATACAAACACCTTAAATGCTAACATAACTCAGAATGTATAAAGGGCGGCCTTATAACCCAACTCTTCCAGGATTATTGGATTATATCGTGATCTAGTACAATTGCGGCTTTAAATCAGAACAATCTGTATACATTCCTGTAACGTCTTAAAGAACTGTGCAAGCTAAATTGTTGTGGCGGTTAGAATAGACTTCCATACTTGTGGGTTCACTCGAAAAGTAATTATGTTTGGATTCGCAAATGAGTTTTTATAAATAGTCTAGCGTGTCCATTACTAATCAACAATACAAATAATCAATTTGTATGCGCAGTCTTGTTTTTCAATCATTATCATCATCATTTCAGCTCATATAAGTCCCATTGTTGTACTCGAGCCTCCTCCAAAATTGGAGGGAAATAAACCTTATTATACCATGCTGGTCAGACAGGTTGGTATAGGGTTTTATTTCGAGTTTTTTTCTCTTGCATAGATTTTATATGCATATTATAACCCATAGTCGCCCTTTACGACATCCACGGGCAGGATAGGGAGTGGTGAATTGTATTCTTATTCCGTCACCACACAGGAAAAAGCAATCTGTATACATTCCTGAAACGTCTTAAAGAACTATGTATAATGATCACGCTAGCCAAATTGTTATAGCGGTTAGAATGGACTTCCATACTTGTGGGTTCACTCAGCGATGAGACGAATTGCTTTTTTTTTTCAATTCGAATCAATCGAATTAAAATTACTATTGATTCGAATCGCAATTCGAATTGATTCGAATCGTCACATTCGTCACGTCAGCATTATAGTCAAATTCGTACTCGTATGTCAAGTCATCCGCCTGTGAAGCCGAGTTGGCGAGTTATAATTCGTTTACATTATTATTCCAGCGAGTTTTTTTTGCGGATCGGTTTTTTCATTACGAATGAGTCGAAATTTTGAGTTACAGCAGTGTGCTCGGTATTTGGTTACGGAAAGGGGACTTATAGGTATATAATATTGACTTTTAACCACGTAGGTAATGACAATACTCTTTTATTGTTATGATTAAAATCAGCATACTAAATAACAAAAAGTAATAATAAAATCATATACAAAAAAAATGCTTTTTTTTAAATAAAGTCTGATTCTAATTAGTAATTACCCGATAAATCAACTTTAAAAAAAAAATACGTTTTTATACGTCTCAGGTATACTCATAATTAATACCTATTATTTTTAATTACGTAAACGAGCAGTCAACAAAAGTAAGAAAACATTAAATCGCGCGAGGGACAGAAAACGAATCAACGAATAGAAAACAAATCAACGAATGTCCTATCAAACCGAATCGACTAATCGCCGCGCCGCGCCGCCGCGGCTGCCTGCGCTACGAGTGCCTACCTATGAGTTAACGAATTGATTCGGTTTCGGTCAACGGCGATTCGAATGAACGAGTCAATAGTCTTATTGGAGTTATTCGAATTAAATGATTCGAATTACGCAACGCTACAACGAATGTCCTATCAAACTGAGTCGACTGATCGCCGCGTCGCGCCGCCGCGGCCGCCCGCGCTATGAGTACCTACCTGCCTAAGTACGACACGAGTTAACGAATTGATTCGGTTTCAGGTCAACGGCGATTCGAATGAACGAGTCAATGGTCTTATTCGAGTTATTCGAATTAAATGATTCGAATTACGCAACACTAGGTTCACTCGTAAAGTTAATCACTTTATTGTGTATTTGTTTGGGTTCGAGAATTTTTATAAATAGCATATCCATTGTAAATAAAACTACTTTTACGGATTATATCGCGTTTGTATTTGATTTATGATTGCCCGACGTTTCGAACACTTTGCAGCATTCATGGTCACGGGCGGACTAAGGTGTCTCACGTCCAACAAGTAATCGTTATTACAGACATTTATAATTATCTACCCGATACAGAAAATTATAGTCTAACTTTTTATTAGCTGCAGTAAAATGACGTTTTGTGGGTTGCCGGTTTTTGAAGAAAAATAAATAGGGATGTAGCTAAATGAGTGAATCATAAATGAATAATCAGTGTGGTTTTTTTTTGAGATTTAATATTAAGTTGTAATGTATTTTTTTAACCTATTATTATTACTATACTAGAGGAATGATCTTTTTTAGTGGAAGTATAGGGAGGTACATTCAAAATGAAACAAAAACGTCATAATAATGTTATTTAATTAATCTTTTTCGAAATCACTGTCGCTGTCGCTTTCGGTCACACTAATAACAAATCTATCTGTCACTTCATCTATAATATGATCGAGGTGGCACATTTTATCTTCCTCTTTAATAGTGTGAGACACACAGTCACTCCACTTAGCCGGTGTCACTTTCTTGATTCCTTCTTGGAATAAAGTTTTCACTTCTTGCATTTTATACGTCTTATTATTGTTTGCGACGTGACTCTTTACCTGCGCCCATACCAACTCAATGGGGTTCAATTCACAGTGATAAGGGGGCAGTCTTAAAAGTGTGATACCTTTTTGTGCAGCCATCTCGTCTACGGCATATTTCTCAGTATGATTTTGTTGTTTCACAATATCTATGAGAGTGGCCTTGACCATATTTGGTTCAAACGCAATATTTTTAGTAGTCAGCCACTCTTGAATTCGTGCTTTCGTCCACGACATCTTCGGGATTGTTTCGATCTTCCGAGAGTGATAGGGCGCATTGTCCATTACGACTACTGCATTCGGCTTGAGTTTAGGTAGAATACCGCCGAACCAATCCTCGAAACACTCCGCGTTCATTTCATCATGGTAGTCTTCTGTACCTTTCTTTGCTTCAAACATAAGAAGTCCGTCGACCAGGAAGCCTTCTTCTCCGCCTATGTGACTAATTATGAGTCGTTTGCCCTTTCCTGTGGGATTTTTTAATCCCGTAGTCAGGCCGTCTCAAAATGCCTGTCGCGAAGATTTAATACTTCCGTCAATCCAGGTTTTTTTTGTAGTATGACCTGAAAAGAACAAAAAAGAATCATAAGTTTCGACATCAAAACAAAAAGGGAACAAATAGAAGAAACTAAGAGTTGACACGTACCAGCGTTGACCCAGGTCTCGTCTTGATAATATATGTATTTTCCCTCCCTACGATATTGTTTAATTAAACGCAGGTAGCGCTGGCGCCATGATATGATATCTTGTCTATCAATAAGCACACTCTTGCGTGATCGAGTAGCGAATTCGAAATTAAGATGCTTCATAATTTTTCTCAATGTCTCTTTCGAGAAGTTGGGCAATCCTGGGTCATCATTTACAACTTGCAGCACCTAAAAATGATTAAAGTTATTACCTAATTGGTTAAGATTACACATGGGATGGGAGAAAACATACATAACGTATAATAAAAAGATGAGTGACGACATGTGTAAACTAACTTTTGCGATGGTGGGTATTTCATTTCTATGAAAGAACTGATGTACAATTCGTCTAACAGCAGTGAATGTGAAATCATCAAGTTTATCTTTAAATGTAAGTTTTGGGCCCGTTTTTTCGGGAGGCTTTGGTGATTCGCTGTCGTTCTCCTTGTGCTCCTTTAAAACGGAATAAACTGTGCGGATGGATATTCCCAAGACTTCAGCCACCTTGTTAACGCATTCACTTGTTTTTGGAACTTCAATGTTTGATTCTGAAGATTTCACTTCAAACACATATTTGTAAACGTTTTGGACCCAAAGTTTTTCAGTTGCACTTAGAGCTACACGTGGCCTTTTTTTATTAGGAGATAAAAATGTGTCTCCATCTTGCGATGTGCTCGGCAGAGCATCCATGTCTTCAATGTATCAAACAAAAAAAAAACTAACACGATTAACGAAAACAGGTAATGAAAAACAAACACAACGTAACATAAGTTTAACAATAATGATAACAAAAACAACGCGCAGTGAGCAAATCAAAGTTATTTATGCACTCAAAACAGAAGTATGAAGCCGAATGAGCGAATGACAATCGAAACAAAATGGCGGTCAAGCGTCATCGTAGCACCGTAACCAAAAACCAGTACTACCAACTTGAGAGAGCGTTTTCTTGAGTGTTACCTTGTATATGTCTAAAAGGATCAACGTTTATACAGCCTTTTATTTACATTAATATTAAATAGAATTTAGTATGATCATTATGAGTCAGCTATAGAACGATTAGATATTCTGTAAATTTTTGTGAACTGAATCACATCCCTATTGAGATTAGGCTGTCAACATTATTTTACGGAATGACATTTAGAAACGTCATTTTACTGCAGCTAATAAAAAGTTAGACTTTAGTTATAAATTTATTAAATTGTGACCCACATTTTAGTACAAATTTATTGCCAGTGTAAGAAGAAAATGATTCTGTATGAAAAAATTATATTGTTTATGGTTAGTAATTATAATTAGTAATTAAATACAATCCGTAAAAGTAGTTTTATTTACAATGTGTAGTGCTCGTGTAAACATCAGATATCATTAGCATATCCATTGCTAATCAATGAAAAATGATCAATATGCGCTGTTTTGTTTTTCAATAGGTAATCGTTAATTAGTAAGTGGTCTTATGTTTAAGTGGTGGAGACAAGTGTGGAGTGGTGGCCTGTGAATGATGTGCGTTTGGCGTGTACTACCGCATTGCGTATACTATGCGCGGGCACGGGCACGGTCACATCATTGGGCAGAGTGCCGAGACGCAACGTGGCTGCCCTACAGCGTCGCCTGCTTACATTAGCGCACGCGCACGCCACGCCTCCGCCGACAGCCTTCGCCGGACAGTTTCACACCGCACTCGCACTTGTTAGAGGTAACTTAGGAGTGCTTGCAACTCCACTCGCATTAAATTTTGTGCTTAAATAATAATTATTAAAATTATCATATAATATTATCATACCGCTGACTATATTGACTGTTTTCATACAAAATTTTCAAGACATTCGCCTATACTCGTTCCAACCATTTATTTTACTTTTGGCAGGTCGAATTCTGATCAATTAGTGTTGTACCAATGTATTACGGATACTATGTTTTGTAATAATCGATTTTAGTCAGGAAGAACTTTTAATCGATTTAACACGGATATTTTATTTTTGCTTAAATACATATTTCATATTATTTAAAAACTTCACTTCTGTAAATATATTTGTTATTTGGGCACATTAATTTTTGCATACCCACTAATTCAGTCCTCCCAAAATATTTTAATTTGTACTTTGCAAAATAAAAAATAACTACTTTATGAAGCATTTTTCCATTAAGCGGGGTCCGCTGCTCCAAACTTTACTTAGAGACAATGGCGCCCTCGTCTGCGATAGTAAATCACTAATTTTCTCATCCAGCCTACCCCTTTTTTTTAAGCCGAATTGGCAACACTGAACGGCGCGCCGGCGACGCCATTTTGTTGTGTTGTCTGTCACTCGCAACAAGACTCCCGTGCTAGTCACATTTCTGTTCGCTGAGTGCTCTTTCATATTTTTCATACGCTGTGTTGAGTATTTATATTCCACCGTATTGATTTCATTGTTCTTACTTTGATTGAGTTGAGCGTATCGTTCCTCCCAGTAAGATTTTACTTGCAAAATGCCGAAAGGTATGGTGCTTAAAGGACAATCCAGAGAGTTAGTGCTGCGGCTTCGTGAATTTTTTGAAAAGGAAAGCCGCAATGGCGGATTCCTTATACCAGTAACCCAAGTTAGAGACCGTGTTGCAGCAGCATTAGGTATTAGTGCTCCAACGGTGGCGAAAATCACTAAAGAAGCCTATGGTAGTAGTGGTATTGAACAGAACAAGCTATCTACGCCTAAGAAAAAACGTCAGCCCCGTAAAGTGACAGCAATTGACAGTTTTGATACTGATGCTATTCGTCGTCATATATACAATTATTACACAAGCAAAGAGATTCCTACTTTGAAAAAATTAGTAGCGTCTCTACGAAATTGTGGCTTGTTTCGTGGTCAAAAATCTTCTTTGTCAAAGGTGCTGCACCAAATCGGGTTCTTGTATAAGAAATCCGACAAAAGAAAAATTTTAATGGAACGTCGTGATATAGCCTTGTCTCGCTGTGAATTTTTAAGACAAGCGAAGAAAATAGAAGACTGGTCGAATGTCGTTTTCACAGATGAAACTTGGCTCAATGCCAATCATTCCATACCAAAAGGTTGGACTGACGATACTGCTGCTTCTGCTTCTGCAGTGCCAATGGGGAAAGGTGAACGCCTCATCATTTGCCATGCGGGAACTACAAAGGGATTTGTACCAGACGCTCTGTTAGCGTTCAAATAAAAAAAAACAGGAGACTAGCATGAGGAGATGAATGCGGACGTGTATGAAAAGTGGTTCAGAGAAATGCTTACATCACTTGAAGAGCCATCAACAATATTTATTGATAATGCACCCTATCACTCTCGCCAAATTAATAAAATGCCAACACAGGCCAACAAAAAACACGATATTATAAACTGACTTCGTGATAATGGGGAAGATGTGGCCGAATCCCTACTAAAAGTAGAATTACTTAAAATATTAAAAAGTAAAAAGCAGCCAAAACGATATGTCATCGACGAAATGGCAGCAGCTCCGTACCACTGTCAATATAATCCAATTGAAATGATCTGGGCACAAGTCAAAGGACACGCCGCAAGAAACAATACAACTCCTCCTTTCACAGCAAATAAAATGCTTGAACTTTTAAAAAACGCATGTGCTAGTGTGACGCCTGAAAACTGGGCGAGTGTAGTCAACAAGACAAAAAATATAATATTCTCTGATTGGGATCGGGAAATTGAATTTGACAACATACCTACACAAGAATTAATAATAAACACTGCAGATGATTCAAGCGACGATTCGAGTTCGTATGAAGAATCCGACGATTCGTTATAATAAAATAATATTAAAATATTTTGGTTGTTTTATTTCATGTTATAGGTATGATGAGAAGATTTTTATATCTCCCTGATACAATTTTAACGTGTTGTCTATTACAACAATTCAAAACTCAGTTGTCAGCTGACTTAACTGCAAATAAGTGTAATCGATTATTTGCGATAAATTAGTTTGCACCGAATACTTTTGATCCTGTCACTAGATGCGATAGAACGTAACTTTTTTTATAACGGAAATGAATTATCACTTAAATTTTATGAATAGAGCTATTTACGGCATATTAATGTATTTAGTGGGTAATAATTAAGATATATAAATATTATTGGGCAGTTTATATATTTCTCTGTTCACTCGTTTCAAAGTTAATAATTGCGTATAATGAAACAGTTACGTCCTAAAGCATGTGTCAAAAGTAAAATAAATGGTTGGAACGAGTATAAGTAAATTAACGTGTTCCAGAACAAATTTAATATACAGACAAAAATTTGCAAAAATCATGGGAATATGTTGTGAATGCCGTGTTGTGTTGACCCCTCTCAACCTGTGGGTGTTGTAAAAAACGAATAAGGGATATAATATGCAGGTAACATCTATGCAAGAGAGGAAAAACTCGACATAAAACGCTATGCCAACCAGTCGGATCAGTGTGGTATAGTAGGTCAATTTGCCTGCTATTAAGGAGGAGGCCAGAGCCCAACAGTGGGACTTATGTGGGCTGAGATAATGATAATGATGACCATGTTATAGGTTTTTCCTCAAATATTTTTTATGTGGAGATTTTGTTCAATATATAATAAGTCGTGGATTTCATAAAAGGTGTAGTTACACTTATTTTTCAACGAAACCACAGGCTATGCCTTCCTACATGTCTATATACGATTACCATTATTTGATATGGTATGCAAATCAACTATTTTGTTTCAGCGAGTGCTCAAAGTCCAGAAATGCGAATATCCTTGTGCACTGACTCGTGGTTCGAGCTTTGTTACAGTATTATTTCAGCGGTGGATAAGCCTATAACTCAAGATTTAATTTATTTACAAGTACGTAAAATAAAGTTTATTTTATTATTATAATTCTTTTTCTGCGGCCCATTTATTTATCATCATTGGGCATGGGCTCGCCAGTCAGAAGGGTTAATGTAAGTTTTCATTTCTGGTTTTCCTTCTTTTGTAATAATTTTATCTGCTTACAATGTTGAATCGTCTTTTACAAGACATAAAGGAGCGATCACTAACTAAACATATTATGGAAGGCTAAATATATTTTCGATTTTCTATGCATCTTTTTATGTTATAATTAGTATGTCTAGGACTGTGCCGTATACTCAATTCTAGACTAGCACTTAGTTGTTAACAAATTGTACGACACTGATGAATAGTTTCCAAATGGCAAACTTATGTGGAACAAGTGTGAATTCGATAAGTATTATTTCTATTCATCCATCATTCCACGACGAGTACTTAGAACGCCTGTGCCACTTCCATTAACGCCAACGATACCCTGCAACTTCTAAGATGTCATCAGTCCATCTAGTGGAAGGTTGTTCCAACGCTGCATCGTTAGATTTGTGGTCTCCACTCGAAAGTCTTTTCCCCCCAACAGTTGCCGGTTTCACGAGCAATGTGGCCAGCTCATTGCCATTTTAACGTGCTTATTCTTCGGGTTATATCTGTTACACCTGTTTTTCTAAGAATTTTTGTATTCCACATTTTTTACGTGTATAGTCCTTACCATAACCGTATGCAAATGGTATTTATAATCACAATTTCAGTAATAATTTATGATAACAGATTCAAGCACTATGGTTACTGCGTCGAGTGTTGGTGGAGCATACCGGTGCTGTTGAGTGGCGACGAACTGCTGGTACACAGCTCTTAGCATTGATAGGACGATTGTGGCTTGAGACACACGCATGGGACCCTGCTTTTAGACCAAATCGTCACGCGATCTCAAACAACACAGAAGAGGAAGAAGTTGGTGAGTATTTACTTACTATTTCAAATTATCTATCACTGGCATGGCCCTATTCCACAGTAGCAGGGTAATATACCTATTATGTCCTGATCGTAAAGGGGATTAATATAGGTTTTTATTGCCAGTTTTACTTCTCCAGTTGGATGTTGTCTCTTAGTCGTCTTTTATGACAAAGTAAGCGGCGATGAACTGAATTTATACTACACGACCTCGTGAATAATAATAATATACTCTACTTAAACATATGGGGAAGTATTTAGATGTCATTTTATTTACGCTTATCTTTTTAAGTGATAAATAATATTGTGAGGACAGTGCTGTATCTCATCCATGTCATCCCGGCTTATACACGTTTCACTGTTGGGCTCGAACCACCTTCACAATGGGGGAATCGACCTTTTATTACGCTGGTCATACGGTATGGGGCTGTATTTCGAATTTTTCTTCTCCTGCCTAGGTGTTAGATGCATATTATATTCCTTAGTCGCCTTTTACGACACCCACGGGCAAGGTAGGGGTTGGTGAATTGTATTTTTACTCCGTCACCATAGGAAAGTGTAGTGTATATTAGTCTTGCAGTGCACACAGTGCTATATAGGCTCAATTCTATACTCGCACTTAAATTATAAAAAGTTAAAATGTAACCGTTGTTCCTTCATTTAAACTACGTGCATTTTAGTAAAACTGCATTAACATGTACAATGTATTACTGAGCAGACATAAGATGGCGGGCTCCAGCCACAGCAAGTTACTCAGGTGGAACATGCGCGGCGCTTGTAGCTTTACTACGAACGTTACACGCCACTCCTCAATGGCACATACCGCTCTCCGCGCTATTACTTGACAAACTGCAGCTTGCCGCCCAAATGGTGAGTATATTTTACCGCAGTGTTTACCATTTGATAAGTCGTGATCCAATACTGGGTCATATAAATAAAATTCCCAGACGTAAATACCTAGCTTGTTAAAAATAATTGTCTAAATATAAGGAGCTACATTGTGGTCCTGCTTGTTCTACTCGCTGATAACGAAATATAAGTTGCAAAATTTTGTGAATCATTGTTAATTGTAATAAATAGCAAGTAATAGTCTCACGTTTTAATTTTTTTTTATAATTTTACTTAATCTAACCAGTTTTCGGTTAAAACTTGAGTTGGTGACGAACGGTTCGTATAAAAATAGCAAGCAACGGTTAAAAATTTTTGTCAATCATGCTCTACATAATGCTCTACATAAATAATAAGTTTGCTGGACACATAATATTACCTTGGATGCAAATAATACACACAGCGTACAAAAATATTTTCCAAATTTCTTTGGCTTATAATCTATCACCAATAGTTTTTTGTTTAGCTCGGCCATGATTAAGCCACAACTTGTTCAAATGTTCGATATCACTGAAGCGTGGCGCCGCAACGTCCACTGTATTTTCTCTGTCTCTGTAGACAATAACAATGACTGATAACGAAACTGATATTTTGAAGAGAATCATACCAATGAACATTCATAATTCATGGTAAATATCTATACGTATGAAAGCTATTCGTCTGAGCCACCATCCTTTATTTTGACTATATTATTAGTAATTGTTTTAAAGCCTATTTTTATTAACAGGTTACTTGTGATTGGCATTGGTGGCCTCATACTAGTCAACAAGATATGACCCAAACTATGAAGCCTGCTCCACCCAGTCTAGAGAGTTGTCTTATAGGTGAGTATCTGCATATGAGTCAATAGCATTTTTCTTTCGTTAAATTGAAATTATTTTATGTAAGAAGTTCTTGTCTTTAATTATGTTTGTGTTTTTTTTATTAGATTTAACGAGAATAGAATAAATGTTTTCCTTTCTATATGCCATAATTTTTCGTTTACAACCTTTATTCTGTTCTAGTTTACGTACCGTTTGTGTTTATTTTTTACTAGCAACCCGCCCTCGCTTCGGTTCTAGTAGTTTTACCCGCGTAGTTCCCGTTCCCGTGGGAATACCAGGATAAACTATAGCTTAGTTTACGCGCTGATATCATAGCTTTCCATTGGTGAAAGAATTTTTGAAATCGGTCCAGCCGTTTTGAAGATTACCCGGAACAAACAGACAGACATAAAAATTTTTAATCTGTATTTTAGGCATAGGTGTCGTGCAAATAACCGTGTGAGCATGAAAAAAGCCCATTATTTTGACATTACAAACAGACACTCCAATTTTATTTATTGGTATAGATAATGATATATTTCAATGCGAGGGCCTGATCAGAGATGGTATACCTGTTTTGAAATTTAACTTTTAACTAAAAGTAAAATAAATAATACTCATCTATGAGGGAAGGATTAACTGAACAATTTGTCGTCACTCTTTCCTTTCATGCGGTTGATTTCACAGATGGCATAATGGTTAAAATACCTACCTACCGTGCCAGTTTCACGGGTTCGAGTCCCACACAAGACAACACTTTGTGTTATCCACAAATTATTATTCTGAGCCTGGGTGTAATTTATGCCCGTTAACTATAAGTTTGTTGTCTCCCCCAATACAACGATTGTCGTTAATGAGACAGCCCGTCTTAAAAAAAATATTATAATAATTTCATTATAAAAGTAGAGCAAACTTTGTTTTCTCTTAAATAAAGTTTAATTTCGTTTACGCAGCTGGTGCTCTCGGCGTAGTCGGTGGTGTTGAATGGCGTATAAGGCTTGGACAATGTGTAACAGCAGGAACACCGCCACGGAATGCGGTTGTGACACAGCTCTCACCTCGAGCGAAAGTAAACCTCGTACATGACGATAATACCACTACTAAGGTACTATATTATATCTATATACCCATAAGAACTTATTTCCACTTAATAACAATAATCTTGAGTTAATCATTGGAGATAGAACTGATTTTGACTTTTATAGAAGGCAAATTTATAGAAAAGCATATGTTTTGCCAACATGGTATATTAGATAAATTTTACGCCAATTTTAAAGAGGTCTCGTTCAATAGTAATGCACAATTTAAAAAAAGAAACGATTTTATTAGATTTCTATTAAAAAATCCTTATAGGAAGAACTTAGCTGCTATTCACAAACTTTTGGTAAACTGTTTCACTAATTAACCTAAATATCTCGTTTAGTTTATCATAAAAACTACTTAACTGCTATCTATTGTAAAGGTTTTAATCAGCAATGAGAAGCAAATGTACTAAAGAAGAGGAATAATGCAAAATTGAAATTTCGTTATTAGTAATAAAATATCTATTAATAAAAATATGTATATTATTGCAGTGTGAAATAAGTGGTATACAGAGCGTCGAAAGTGAGCGTTTGTCTCAACCGCTAGGTGGTGGCGAGAGTGCTTTGAGGGTATGTGCTGCGCTCCTGGGCGCTGGACCGCAAGCCTCGCCCATGCATCCACATCACTTACCTGGTATGTTTAATGTATATGTTGTGTGATAATATTTCTGCCTTGAATCATCATCATCTCAGTTCATATATTACTGTTGGGCTCGAGCAACCTATAATAGGAGGATATTGACCTAATACACCACTTTGGTCAGACGGGTTGCTAGGGTTTTATTTCGAGTTTTCCTTCTCTTGCATAGATGTTATATGCATATTTAATCCCTTAGTAGTTTTTGACACCCACGGGCAAGATAAGGGAATGTGAATTGTATATTTACTACAACACAACTTGATTGTACCATAGATTTTTTTATGACAATGTATGGTTATGTTTTTGGAGAAAACAATGTCATCATCATCTTGCTCTTATCCCAATTACTTGGGGTCGACGCAATATGTCATTCAATGTTACATTTCATCTAGTATACTTTTGATAACGCAACCATAGAGTAATTCAACTGCATTGTAATTAATAAATCATCATCATCATTTCAGCTCATGTACGTCCCACTGTTGGGCTCAAGCCTCCTCCACAGTAGGACTCCAATTGATCTCACTATACCATACTGGTCAGACAGGTTGGCATAGGGTTTTGTTTCAAGTTCTCCCTCACTTGCATAGATGTTATATGCGAATTATATCCCTTTGTGCGAGTTATATGTCTTTTACGACATCCACGGGCAAGATAGGGAGTGGTGATTTGTATTCTTACTCCGTCACCACACACAATTAGTAAATGAAGATATTTAAATTGTTTGAAAATTATAGGATTTTTGTTTTGTCCTAAAAACAATTGAAAAACGACTTACCGGAATTCATCCAATAGAACGTTAGTTAAACCTGTTTGAGCATACATGGTATAAGTATTATTTTATAGTGTAGATTCACCACTAATTAGTATATTTCTGTACAGCTGAAATAGACGTCTACGGCCTGAGGAAACAACAAATTGAATTGTTAACCCTTTGCGCTGTACGTGGATTATTAACCACTCGTACTAGACTACGGAAGGTATTGATGCAGCCACCGGATAATGCAGGTAATTTTGAGTGGGTAACTAGTATTTCGATTAACATTCTTATGATGTGTTAAACTCGAATAAACATTAGACATTTTTAAGATTTCTCTTTACTTCTTTCCATCTAATATACATATGACCTATGTGCTCTTCACTTTTAATAGAAATTGGTCTAATATCTCTGCACTGGTCAGACGAGTTGACATATTTATCCTACTGTGTAGTGATATAATCAGCTTATACTTTGTATTTCATTCGATATATACGCCAGCGAAAGGGGGTAGTGACATTTTATTAAGAATATATTGTCATCACACCTAATGTTTTTTTTATAATTATGAATAACAAAAAAATATTTTAACTTGTATTAATAAAGTACTGCATTTATATTTATTAATATGCGTGAATGACTTTAATAAGTCACGGGATCTGCTGTATCCAGGCGGCACACTCCACCCAGGAAGCCTGAGCCTTCAGCAGAGAGTGACGAAGGGCTGATAGATATACAGCGTGACTGGTAAAAGATTGTACATATTGAAGGAAACGATAGATAATGGTCACAGGTAACCAATAAAAATGTAAAAAGAAAACAATATTAATTAACAACATAGTAAATATCAACAATATTAGTGTCGCAAGACTCCCAAAAATATGGTCACCCTATAGACTAGAGGTATCGGATCGTGTTCGAGCTTAGTGCACAGATGGCGTAGTGGTTAAGATAGCGACTTGCAACGCCGGTATCGGCGGTTCGAATCCCCCACGCGGGACAACACTTTGTGTGATCCACAACTTGTTGTTCTGAGTCTGGATGTAATTTGTGTCCGTTAATTATTATTGTTTGTAAAGTTCCCAGCAATACAAGGATTATTTCCTTAGTGCATGGTGTTGTCTTAAAATTATTATTATAAATTATTATAGTCATTGATAAAGGTATCAGTCACTTTTCCTTCATACTTTGATCCTGGCTTAGGACAGGCAAAAATACCTAGATAATAATAAACGTTCTAAACTGAAGATTTTCAAAATATATTCTTAATTTCTAATGTACTTAGATTAGAGGCAGTTGGTATAAATTAGGAGGCACCTTGGTGTTTCTGGCCTTAACTTTAAACGGGTTGAGAGCCCTCAGCGCTCACCCACCAGTCCGGGTAAAGTTGTCACAGCCATCTGAGGCTAACAACTAAGTCACACAAAAAAAAAAGGTGTTTTTGGCGTATTTAAAAAGTGGAATCATACCTATGTACAGTGATTAAATAATAAATCTATTTACAAATTACAATTACGCTAATCAAAATTAACAAAATAATTGCTTACCTCTTCGCGTACGTAAATGATCAACTTTAGTTACTAATATTGTTAATTCACAACGATTTAGTGAATATGAAATTAAAAATTCATATCACTATTCTATCACTTTTTACAAATACGGGCAATGGTGGTTCCGGGAGCATTTCCGCAGGCTCGCTCCACGGCTCGTCGGCGCGGCGTCCGCCCTATCGTGACTTATGCCGAACGTGGGCAGACCGAGCGCTACGTATCGACGGCTGTACGCCGGGGTCATCCGGTCAATGGCCCTGTACCTACGGCGCACTGGTGTGGGCGGGGTCCCTGACCGTCCGACTCAGGGCTCTACTGTGGCGACCACAGAGGGCCATGGCGGTCAGGGCCATATGCGGATAGCGCACGGTGTCGACGGAGGCAGCGTGCCTGTTTGCCGGGTCTCCCCCGTGGGACCTGAAGGCGGAAATACTCGCCGGTTTGTATCGGCGGGTGTAGGGTGTGCGAGCGGAGGGTGGTGTGGTCTTTTTAAGCGAGTTCACCGCCTGGCGCGTCGACGTCCGCCGAGACGTCATTGCCCGTTGGGCAGTCCGGCTGGAGAGGCCTCGGTACGGTATGCGGACCGTGGAGGCCTTCCGGCCGGTGCTGATGCAGTGGTTAAAGCGGCGGCACGGGGTGCTATCCTTTCGACTGGTGCAGGTTTTGACGGAGCATGGATGCTTCGCCAAATACTTTGTACACGGTCGTTCGGAGGGAGCGTACACCGTCCTGCCACCACTGCGATCGTGACGAGGACACGGCGCAGCATACGCTCGAGGTCTGTGCCGCCTGAGCAGAGCAGCGTCGTGAACTCGTCGCAATCATGGGCGTCGACCTGACACTGCCGACCATCGCCAGGGCGATGCCCGACAGCGTCAGGAACTGGTACGCGGTCGCAGCCTTCTGTGAGGCAGTAGTCTCGCGGAAGGAGGCGGCGGAGCGCGTACGCGAGGAGCGTCTGCTCGACGACGCGAACCGTCGCCGGCGGCTGGGGCGGCGTAGGCGCGACTACCGACTCATGCCGCCCTAGCCAAAGCTAACTTCTTGGAAAATTTATTGTCCGACTCACCGCCAGTGTCCGCACAAAATATTTTTCTACCAATTTTGCCGCCCTTCTAATAGTGGCGCCTGGGGCGGATTTAAGTACTATTTTTTTATATATTCGGTATCAGAATCGAGTACTGAGTAGCCTCCTTCAATATGTACAATCTTTTAACAGTCACCCTGTATAAATATATTGCCAGTCAGAATAACGTTTGACACTTTTCAGGCTCCTTAGATAGAAGTAAAGCTTCAGGCACTGAAGGGATGTTACTAAGACGATTGTTAGCACTAGCAACTCGACCCAGTCCACTTGCAATGTCCCACACACCAAGGGAATTAGAGGCAGCTGCACTCACCATAGTACAACAATTAGCTGCTCATATCAATAGTAAGTATTTAATTGTTTTTATGATATAAACTTGCAATTATCGATTGTTAGCTTCCGAACCTGATTCTCAGAAAAGGAGTATCTTTTTAAAGGATTTCTCAAATAAAATCTCAAAGTTTGTATATAAAAACTTCAGAAATAGCAACACCAATTTGAAGATGAATAACGCCGCTGTTAGCTGTAGCTACCTATAAGTTTGCAAAAACATTAGCAAGATTAAAAGACCACGAAACCTGTACTAAAAAAGATGCCATGTGTTGCGGGGGATCTTACAAACATATAATTAACGGACACAAATGACATCCAGACTCAGAACATCAATTTATGGATCGCACAAAGTCCTGCGTGGGATTCGAACTCACACCACTGGCACGGTAGGTCGGTATCATAACCACTACGCCATCTGTGCAGAATAATCCAAAAATATAAAAATAGACAATCAAAATCAATAGTTTATTTTAAATATTTGATTCGACCTTAGTACGTATTTCAGGAGCCGATAGGGATCACGAAGTGCCTTCAGACATGCCTCTCATAGAAAAGAGCAACGTTGTACAGATGATGTCAATAGGTCCATCGACGAGCACGGCATCCACTTCACTTTGTAAGTAAAATTACTTCTTTTACTAATTTCTTATCACATCAAATGCTTACCAGTTTATTTAGGTCTTCTAAAACATTAAAAAACACTACAAATTTGGAAATGCACCTGAAAGTACAGTTAAATTCACTGATCTGTGTATGAATTTACTACTCAAGCACCTAAATAGCAATTACATCATCCTAACTTTAATATGAATGTTACACATATCACTTGCCGCTTAAATTTGAGAAGACCGAATGTGTAGTGTTATAAAATGTGTCACTGTGTTACCAAATACGTCGTAATCATTACATCACTAGCTTTAACATCGAATGTATTTTTCTTATAGCGAGAAAGGATTTGAACACATGGGCTAACTCATCGCAAGTTCAACAAGTTATAGAAATGGGCTTTTCAAGACACGCTGTATATAATGCTATTCAAGCTCTAGGTATGGGATATTCACTTTTCACCTCATTTTACATTAGATAATACCATTGGACCTCTCGGTAATCACAATGCATTTATTGCAAAGCACCTTATATATATATATAATTGGAACCTAAAACTCATGATCGTCAGTAGCATGCTTATGCCTCTAGACCATGGATGCACAGACCGCGGCCCGCGGGCCGCATGCGGCCCGCCGGTCGAATACTGGTGGCCCGCCGACAGCAAAAATAATACTCTTGTATATTCGAAAAATATTGAATTCTATTCCAGATTATCAATTCTTTATTGTCTTTAATTACCTATACTTCTGGCGGCCCGCCATCAGTTCATGATTTGCCCGAGTGGCCCCTAGTCTTAATAAGTCTGTGCATCCCTGCTCTAGACCAACAAAGGAGTCAATGATATTTTCGTTTACATAATAATCATATAGTATAAATAAAACTGCTTTTACGGATTATATCGCGTTTGTATTTGACTTATGATTGCCCGACGTTTCGAACACTTTGCAGCATTCATGATCACGAGCGGATCGCCCGTGGCCATATGTAGTGCTCACGTAAACATCAGATATCATCATCTATACCAATAAATAAAATTGGAGTGTCTGTTTGTAATGTCAAAATAATAGGCTCTTTTCATGCTCTCACGGTTATTTGCACTATACACATGCCTAAAATACACTTTATATTTTTTTTGTCTGTCTGTCTGTTTGTTCCGGGTAATCCTCAAAACGGCTGGACCGATTTCAAAAATTCTTTCACCAATGGAAAGCTATAATATCAGGGAGTAACCTAGGCTATAATTTATCCCGGTATTCCCACCGGGACGGGAACTACGCAGGTAAGGCCACTGAAACCGAAGCGAAGCGAGGGCGGGTTGCTAGTATAGTCTATACCAATAAATAAAATTGGAGTGTCTGTTTGTAATGTCAAAATAATAGGCTTTTTTCATGCTCACACGGTTATTTGCACTATACACATGCCTAAAAATCAATTTAATTTTATTTTGTCTGTCTGTTTGTACCGGGTAATCTTCAAAACGGCTGGACCGATTTCAAAAATTCTTTCACCAATGGAAAGCTATAATATCAGGGCGTAAACTAGGCTATATTTTATCCCAGTATTCCCACGGGAACTACGCGGGTAAAACGACTAAAACCGAAGCGAAGCAAGGGCGGGTTGCTAGTATAAATTAAACGTCACTAATTGTGAGACGTACCCGATAGACATTATCAAATTAAATGAAACTATTGAAGTTATTTTTTCATGCGGTGACGGAGTAAGGATACGCTTCTTTAATAGGAATACAATTCTTAAGTACGAACTAGTCCATGGGGGTTCGAAAAAGACGACTGAGTGATATAATATGCATATTAATTAGTTAAGTTTCTATATGGACATAATCTGAAATAAATGGAATTATTATTATTATTTGTATCACATCTATGCAAGCGAAGGAATACTCGAAATAAACGCTGTACTAACACGTCACACCAGCGTGGTATAGTAGGTCAATTTCCTTGCAATTGAGGATGCTAGAAACCAACAGAATTATATGAGTCTAAATGATGTTGGAAGTTATTAGCAATGAAAAAAAAATTCGTTGAAAAACAGGCTATAAGTGCAGGGTGTGATTACAGGGTATGATTATAGGCAATCCTGTATGTATTCCTAATCACATCTATCTTTTGACCGCTTTAAACATTGACGTTAATTGCCATCTCAGTTATAAATTGCTTATAGGTGGAAGCAGCCTGCCGTCAGTGGAGTCATTGGTAGCGTATTTATTAGAACTACCACAACAAGGAATGAACGATTCAGTATTTGAAGCTCGACCCCAAAGTTCTATTAAACAGGAAAAGAGACAGACCCCATACAGATGGCGCAGTTGTTTTGCATCTGAAGAAGAATACGGGCAGTACTTATCGGATGTTATAACTCCCGGAATGACTGTACGTTGTTGTAAAGCGATTGAGCCGGTGAGTGATTTAATTATATTGTCTTTTAATCCATTTAGTGCATATCAGTCTAGAACTTTTTATTTTTCAGGTTGCATTAGGCGACGTTGGACAAGTTCAAAAAATTGAACGTGATGTGAAACAAAATATATTTCTACATGTAAGATTTTATTTTATACATTTCACTTACATTTTTCGGCACACCTACACAGTCTTTTATTATTAAATCTTATCCGATTAAATATTATATTGGTGTTTATATTTAGAACAATCGTATTAATAATTAACAACAATAAAGAATTACTATTATTGAAAAAAAATATTTAGTTTATATTCATTGCCTAATGATTGATTAAGAATACAATATAGTATGGTAGTCTTACCATCTAAAGTTACGATATCCAATCATTTTCAGGACCACTAAATTGACGTTCAACCTATTGCTTCTAACTGGGCACGTTTCCAAACATATAGCAAACTGTTGAGAAATATTGTATTGTATATAGAAACCCTTGGTTATATTTAACGTATCAGCCCTTTTAAATTGATAAGATGCTTCAGGAATCGAAAGATTTTTAATATTAATTTTAGGTGGAATGGCGTGGTTTGGGGCGAGTCTTTGGCGTACGCGCAATGCATGCTGAAGTTGTATCTGGTGCTCCACCATTTGCAGTGGGCGATCGCGTTCGAGTTCGGTCGGCAGTCACTCAGCCGCGCTACAAATGGGGATGTATCGACCATACAAGCGTTGGTACTGTTACTTGTACGTACCCTATGGTTTTATTATATTTTAACCCTAGTACTTTAAACACATCTGAAATAAAATTATATTTAAAAAATATGTATTGTGGGTGTTTCCATACGGATGCCGTCGTAACATATATCTAATATATTACAACTGGTGTGTTTAATTTAATGGATTGTCAACCCATACACTTTTTGTTGTATAATTTAGATGCTCCATGTCTGGTTGACTGAGCTTTGCTCGGTACAAGTTTTTTGTATGGCGTCCTCTATAATTAGAGGGAAATTAACCTACTATAGCACGCTGGTCAGGTACAAGGTTTAATTGCGAGTTTTCCTTCTCGTGCATAGATGTTGTATGTACATACAATACATACAACATCCCTGCTCCTCGTCGTCTTTTAGAAGCTGCTAGTCGCCTTTTACGAGACCCATGGGTAAGAAAGGGGGATAGTGAATTGTATTCTTACTCCGTCAACACATAGAAGACATGTCTCTTCTATTTTCTATTAATATCTACAAAAGTGTGTTATATTTTGATCTCTATTTATTAGTAGTTTGCTAAATTGGTACGTCTTTATAATAATGTTATTGTCTTACAGCAATCTCAAGTAATGGACGTGATTTGACAGTAGACTTCCCTCAACAACCAGGTTGGACAGGACAAGTCAGTGAGATGGAACTTGTTACCGATCAGTGTAAGTAGTTCTTTCTTCTCATTCATACTTAACAAAATTGTGAATTATGATAAGGATGTAATATTTTCTAGCTCTATTATGTTTCTGTCAGGAAAAATCTTGTTCTTTAATCGGTGATACTTATTATCTTCTAGCGTATTAGATTTCTGAAATTCTTTTTAGATGTGATAAACCAGTATTATTTCACCATTCATTCTCGATAAAGAAATAAAAGTAAATGTAAATTATAGGCTTAATTATTATTCCACCATTCATTTTCGATAAAGGAATAAAGTAAAAGTAAATTATAAGCATTATTGAATTTTTAATCGTTATTTCACTGTAGTAGATGTAACCTTATCGTGGTCTATAATGTACCTTATCGTGGTTTATACCACGATAAGGTACATTAGTGATTCAAAAATATATAGGTATTTTTTTTATTCATATTAGCGGAATGGGCAGAGAGCGCTGGTGGCACAACAGTGGGTTGGCGCGGGACGATCAGAGCCGTTCGAGTGTCTTCATGCCGTCCCGGTGCCGGCGCTAGGCGTTTACTGGACTCACAACCACACACTTATTGGCATAGCTCCAGTGGAACGGGACAGGTACGCAACGTTATTGATAGATTAAAGCGTTTTATAATTTCCGTGTGGTGAAGAAATAAGAACACAATTCACCACGTTTTTGCCCGTGGATGTCGTAAAAGACGACTAAGGGGTGTAATATGCATATAACATCTTTGCAAGAGAAGGAAAACTCGAAGTAAAAACTTATATGTTTGATCAGCATGGTGTAGTAGGTCGATTTCCTTCCTATTGGGAGGAGCCTCGAGCCCAGCAGTGCCACGTGTATGAGCTGAGATTACGACGACGATAATCTTCTTACTAATTAGAGGCAAATAGACCTAATAAACGCTGACCATATTAGTATAAATAGCGTTTAAGTTCCATTTTTCCTTCGTATGCAGAGATATGTGTCCTTAAGTGTCTTAGTTGTTTCATGTACTACCTTAAATTACGTCTATCGTCTAAACACAATAGACACTATTGATGTTCAATATTATATCGCTATTTTCTATTAACTGGTACATTTATACTAAATTAATAATATGTAAAAAATACGCAGCATTGGATTCGCGTGGAGGTTCGCAGTGGAGTACGAATTCGCCGGCTGGGTTTGGGTGTTTTCGGTGGGGCGGCACTTGCGGTGCGTGCGGGGGCGACTTTCGACGACGCCGCATTAGCACCCCTGGCTGCAGCTCCTGCCGCAGCACACCGGCCTCATCATCCGCACCACCTCCGCCGCAACCCTCACTTACAGCAGATACAACTTCTCAACGATTGTAAACAGGTTTGAATACTACCATGGAATTTTTCACGGACCTCCACACTGGGAGAGAGTTTTTTCTATTATATCACAGACAGATGGTTATGGATACGTTTTTATTTTGAACTAGCAACCCGCCCTCGCTTCGCTTCGGTTTCAGTCTTTCCTGCGTAGTTCCCGTTCCTGTGGGAATACCGGGATAAAATATAGCTTAGTTTACTCCCTGATATTATAGCTTTCCATTGGTGAAAGAATTTTTGAAATCAGTCCAGCCGTTTTGAAGATTACCCGGAACAAACAGACAGACAGACAAAAAAAATATAAAGTGTATTTTAGGCATATGTATAATGCAAATAACCGCGTGAGCATGAAAAAAGCCTATTATTTTGACATTACAAACAGACACTCCAATTTTATTTATTGGTATAGATTTTTCTCGTAGTGATGTTACTTAGTCATCTTTTACGACAGACACGGTAAAAGAAGATGTAAGAAATTATATTCTTCCTTCACAGTAAAATATTATGATAACTATCTCTATTTGACACACAATTTTTTTTTGTTCTTAAAAATATGGCCAATGCCTTATTAGTACAAAAATTTATAACTAAAAGATTTAACTTACACGAAGTTCAAACAGCTCTGGCTTTCGAATGAGCTTCCTGAGGTTCTGTTAGTTTTATAGGGGTACTTAGATGACTTATACCCATCAATACACATATTGTTATTTAAGCTTATAGACAAAGCCTTACAATATAAATCTTTATGTTGCGGGTGACCTTATAATTGTTAATTGCAACTAACGGACACAACTTACACTCAGACTAGGTATAAACATTTGTGAATCTCACAAAGCATTGTCCATATGCAACATAACATTACATTTTGAAGCCAAAGAATTGATGGAAATACGCCTTGAAACCAACGAACTTATGGAATCGACTTTCGACACTAGAGGTCGCTATTTAGACTACTTTAAACCAGGCCATTATAAAAATAAAATAAAAGATTATTGAGATAAAATGAAAGGAGCTTATTCTATTCGATGAAAAATTAATGTTAATGTTTGTTGTAAATATTTTTGTATGATATTATGTTATTCTCAATTTCTATCACATTTCACCGCTAAGTAATCTTTGTGTCTTATATTTCAACAACAATTTTTAATTCATTTGATAGAAATAGAACATTATTGTTGTTGTTGTTGTTTCAGTATTATCCTTGTATAGAAATAAGCATCAAGCAAAATCGTAATGTGAATGCTGATTGCCGAGTGTATGGCCTCTACATCACAGGATTTAGACCAAATCCACTTTACACTGAAATCCTACAGGTATGCAATGAACCTTATATTTTTAAACAGCCGACTTTTTATGAGAAGAAGATATTTTATGAGTGAAATTGCTATTTCAGAGCATGAACTTCGTAGCAGAAGACTGGATGGAAAGAGATAATTTATCGGGAGCCGTATCTGCAGACAATAATCCACCATCCTTGTCTAGTGATTCTCCAAAGGTACGTATTGCAACATTTCTGGTAATAAATAGCTCATTTTTTATAACTACATGACTTTGGCCCCTAGGAAATAAGCACAGTTGTAACAGAGCCACATTTCGTCTTATAATTTATAGTCCCATAGGATAAGAGGTGAGCATAACATCTACTTTTTATTGGACTCATACTGTGTATTCATGTTGAGTTTTCGTGCTCTTACACAGATGTTATATACGTATATTATATCTCTTAGTCGTCTAACAGCACATGTATGAATTATGTTACAGGTATATGTATGGGGCTTAAACGACAAGGATCAGTTAGGTGGCGTAAAGGGCTCCAAAGTAAAGGTGCCCGTTTTTTCGCCAAGCCTCAGTGCTTTGCGACCAGTACACATCGCGGGTGGTTCTAAAACACTTTTTATTGTGTCCCATGATGGAAAGGTAAGATTGCTAATTTTTAAGGGATTTAAGTGTAGGTTTAAGATAGCTGTCAAAATTTATATTTTTATCGTCTTGCTCATGTCACCGAAGGGGTAGACTTAACAAAATCTCATTACACTAAGACATAGGGAGTAAGGCTATTTCACTTATTACATATAGTGCTAGACAGACTACGTTCTTGGTATTAAAAAAAAAATTATTAGCTGGTTTAGTCATCCATGTCTGATTATTCCTGTTTGAAACTTGTAACGTCTCCATTGAAAGTCTCAGTTTTTAGACCATCGAGGCGTTTATATGTTACTAAACTATAATTTTGTGAATTATGTAGCAAACATGAATTCTGTAAATATTAAGCTACTAATATTATACATTACACACATACCGATCACAATATTCTTGATTTATAGACGAATATACTGTTAAATTTATTGTATCATTACAAGTCTATTGAATTTATGAAATTTTATGATACTTAACCGTTCCCTGTTTCTGGATATAAACATGGAAAGAAAATGTTCTATTATTCCATATTTGGCAGATGTTCTTGTTTCGATTATTTTGTTCTTCTGCAGTGTCTCTTTCAACACTCCAACGTAGGTAATGGCGAATAATTCCTTATTTAACATACATAATCATGAGTACGTAAATGTTGTAGTATCCAGGACTTTTGACTTTGCGCAGCGTCCTCTACGTTGACCGAGTAGGGGACGTTGTGCGAACGCCCATGATGTGCGGTGTCCCGCAGGGGTCGGTTCTGGGTCCGACCCTGTGGAACATCGGCTACGACTGGGCGTTGAGAGGAAGCTTCCCACCCGGGCTGGGCGTAATTTGCTACGCCGACGATACACTCGTCACAGCCCGGGGTGGGACGCTAGAGGAGGCGGTACGCCTGGCAACTCTCGACACCGAGGAGATTGTCAGGCGGATCGAAGCGCTGGGGTTGAGGGTAGCCCTGGAAAAGACGGAGGCCCTTTTGTTCCATGGCCTCCGTACCGCCGGGCCTCCCGCCGGCGCTTCGATCACCGTGAAGTCGGTCACCATCAGCATCCAGGCCCACATGAAGTACTTGGGCCTGGTGCTCGACGGGCATTTTTGGTTCCGGGAGCATCTCCATCGACTTGTTCCCCGGCTTGTCGGCGCGGCGTCCGCCCTTTCGCGGCTGATGCCGAATGTGGACGGACCCAGTGCTACGTGCCGACAGCTGTACGTGGGGGTGATCCGGTCGATGGCCCTGTATGGCGCACCGGTGTGGGCGGGGACCCTGACCGTCCGTCTTAGGACCCTCCTGTGGCGACCACAGAGGGTCATGGCGATCAGGGCCATACGGGGTTACCGCACGGTGGCGACTGAGGCAGCGTGCCTCCTGGCCGGAACTCCCCCGTGGGACCTGGAGGCGGAGATGCTCGCCGACATCTATCGGCGGGTGTCGGAGACGCGCACCCGCGGCGGCATGGTCTCCATCAAAGAGATCACCGCCTGGCGGGTCGACGCCCGCTGAGAAGTCATTGCCCGTTGGGCAGTCCGGCTGGAGAGTCCTCGGTACGGTGTCAGGACCGTCGAGGCCCTCCGGCCGGTGCTGATGGAGTGGTTGGAGCGGACGCACGGGGTGCTTTCCTTCCGACTGATGCAGGTGCTGACGGGGCACGGTTGCTTCGGGAAGTACCTGCACAAGATTGTCAGGAGGGAGAGCACACCATCCTGCCACCATTGCAGTTGCGACGAGGACACGGCGCAGCACACGCTCGAGGAGTGTGCTGCATGGGAGGGGGATCGCCGTGAACTCGTCGCAATTATCGGTGCCGACCTGGCGCTGCCGACCATCGCCAGGGAGATGCTCGTCAGGAGGAACTGGGACGCGGTCGCCGCCTTCTGTGAGGCCGTAATCTCACGGAAGGAGGCGGCGGATCGTGTGCGAGTAGAGCTCCTATTCGGCGACACGTTCCGCCGCCGGCGACTCGGGCGGCGCAGGCGCGAGTATCTGCGCCTAATGCCGCCCTAGCCGAGGCCGCGGGTGATCGGACCGGGGAATTGTCCGTCGCCCGCAGAGAGGCTGACCGCGCGACGGCGACCGACGTCCCAGGACGTCGAGAGGTGAGGTTACCCGAAAGGGTATTCCGTCAGGCCGACCACTGACGACAAGTCACATCTGCTCCGGTGGTCGGCCCAACAACGAGGTGATGTGGGTACGGGTGGGTTATGGGCCCGCGTGCCGTCCTTTCATCGCCCCGGACGGACTGGACCGCGCGTGCGCTTACCATATCCCAAACATAAAAAAAAAAAACCAGGACTTTGGAATAGTCAAAAACGAAGTTAATACTAATTTTAAATAGATCAGATTTATATTGCTATTTTATGAATTGTAGTTATACGCATGCGGTGAGGGTACGAACGGCCGGCTCGGCTTGGGCCATAGCAACAACGTATCAAGTCCACGAGCGAATCCATACCTTGCGCACACGCTTGTACGTCGTGTAGCAGTACACTCCGGGGGCAAACACGCGCTCGCACTTACAGCTGATGGCAAGGTAAGTCAATGTTTATTTTATGAACATATGCACAATGAGTCCGTGTTACATATTCTAAGTCTTTATCGCATGCAGGTATTGTAGCTAAATAACTTGTTATACGTCCCACTGCTGGGCTCGAGCCTCCTTCCTAATAGGAGCGAAATTGAACTATTGTCCCGGCAAGATAGGCAGGAGTGAATTGTATTCTTATTCCGTCACCAGTTCAGCACACGGTTATATGCGTAATACGCATTAATATATAGATCATATACAGCATTCTATTAGCTCTGTCTTCCGCACTCTAAGCAGAGGTGTAAGAAGAGTACAACAGAGATCACAAGTAATGAATAAGTTTACAACCGGGCGTCTACTTGATAACGGTCCCTCTTGCAAAGCGTGACCAGACTGCTTAAGTGATATTGATTGTAGCTGTTATTGGACGTTTTACATATCTACAAACATTGATTTTTCTTTATAATTTCTCTTCTTCATTCCTAAAAGCGTAAGTAGATTACTATATTATAAGGCACTAGCTTATTGTCGTCTAAAGGGAATGGCTTACGCTCTATATTTACTATTAATTTTAGTGGAAAATAAAATGTAAATTTTTGTTTTGAATGTTAAAGAATCAGAATCATTTTATTGTTTCACTGTTACATTTGGTGCAGATGTTATTACAATATATATATATAGTACTGAAATAGTGTACCCATATCGGGCGTGCAATAATAAAATATTATACTAGTCAATGTTTCATGCAATAAAATAAAATGTCACAGAATTTATAATAGAGGGTATTTAACAAATTCATTACAATAGATTAATTCTTCAAATAGGTACATTATTATATTCTCTAGTTTATTAAAATTGATTGAAACAAATTATTAAGGTCTAGATTAGAATGTCAATTATTTGTCCATAATGAGAAAAATTCATCTATATTATAAAATACATTTTTTATCAACCAAGCCTTTAATTTATTTTTGAATAATATGCCGTTTAATGCTTTTATATGGATTGGCAGATGATTGAATACGCGAATTGCAGTGATGTATGCACTTTTGTAGAATATTGCGTTTCTTATATTGGGTAGCCACAGTCATACCTATATCTATTACGTATATTATTTCTTAGTGAAGCTTTACACGTGAAGTGTTCACTGTGATTCTTCTTTACAAACAAAGTCGTGCGTCCCAATTATATATATATATATATATATATATATATATATATGTGTGGTCAATAATTCCACCTACATTTAACTTGATGGCATATTTTATACAGGTGTATTCGTGGGGCGAAGGTGAAGATGGCAAACTCGGTCACGGCAATCGCATCACATTAGAAATGCCCCGGCAAATAGATTCGTTGTCAGGCGAGCGGGTTGTGAGCATCGCATGTGGTTCGGCACATAGCGCATGTGTGACAGCACGTGGACATTTGTACACGTGGGGACTCGGAGAGTATGGCAGACTGGGACATGGAGATGATATGACGCAATTACAACCTAAAATGGTAAGTCTATTGTAGAATTTACAACGTTCCATCAATCTATAGATGTTCACTGTTTAATATAGGCATTAACTAGGTGAAGACGACATGACGAACTTGGAAACCCAATTGGCGGTCACTGTAGGTGTTATACATTTTTTTTACTGATGATGATTACATGAGCAAGCAATTGGTATTAGGCTATTATTGTAGATTTTGTATTTAAACCAGAGTGTGCCTGTGTCTGATAATAAATAATGTTTTAAGGTGGAAGCGCTATTAAACTTCAGAGTAATTCAAGTGGCTTGCGGGTCTCGTGATGCACAAACCTTGGCGTTGACGGCATGTGGCAAAGTATTCTCGTGGGGAGATGGTGATTTCGGCAAGTTGGGTATGTATATAATGTAGCTGTTATTAGAACTCTATGTAACCGGCAATTAATACACGCCCGGAGTTCGCAAACGTTCTGTGAACTCCTGATCATAGCTATGAACCCCTTCCTGATCATAGGCTCTGGATATGCTTGACGTAATCGAACATAAATTTGGATTGATTGCCGATTATATAAATTTCTAATTTGTATCATGTTCACAAGGATACTAAAAAATGTGCTTCCAATATTCATTATCAAGATTCAAGGCTCGCGTAAGTAATAAATATGATTAGTTTGTTTCAATGCGCTAATCCAAAAAATAGCACAGCTTTCAAAATAAAATAGACTGTTTATTTTGCACCAGATAGCCTGTTTAAGGAAAATGGTGAAGGGCTAAATCATTCTTAACAAATGTATCAAATCTTAAAATATGGACGAATCCTGTTCACTTTGGTTTAAATGTTAAGATGACCGTTATATAAATAGCTGTATATATTATTGCAATTTAATTCTAAGCTGTGTAATATAAACAATTTCAGGATAATAAAACATTAAGCCAAATTTATGAAATTCTTCTCATCGATTGCATGTTCAATTAGTAGTCTTGTAAATATAAATGTATTAATGGAGTGATCACGCTGACTTTGCTTCGGTGTCGATAGTAATCACCTCCATGCTCCTTGCTTAAAGACTCATTTGGTTCGGAATATAGATGAAACTATGAAGGTAACATCAGCTAGTTCGGATGCAGGTCGCGGTGGTTCAGACGGTTGTGCTGTGCCGATGAATATAGAAAGGCTGAATACACTGGGAGTTGTTCAAGTGGAGTGTGGTGCACAATTTAGTTTAGCCCTGACGAGGGATGGTGAGGTGAGTCAATTAAAATTATTATTATCTTACAAATATACTTTTTTACTTTTGATCTCCGAAAATTCGTACCTAACCTAACACTTTATATATAGCACGTTACTGCAGCGGCCAGCAAGGGGCATTGATGGACGAACGTGTGAATGTGGGTAGAGGCAAAGCCGAGGCATACATACATAAGTCCATCAATGCTTAGTTGTGGCCAAGGCTTGTATAGTACTTTTCTCAAATAATGCGCGGAAATTAAAACTAAGTAGTACTAAGTAGAACTTTTTATTTGAAAATAGATACGAATTGCATTTACGAGCTTTCTATTATAGATCTTGCCGCCTCTTGAATTCCAGGTGATGTTCAAGTAAGTGCATTGCACTCACTGTCTTTACTTGAACTCATTTTAAGTCAAATATAATTACATTGACAAACAACGAATAACATTTTTCACGCGCCAAAGGGTCCGTTCGTTTTTTCTTCATTATCAAACAGGTTTCTTTTTCAAGCCAGTTCGAAAATTAAATAACTCTGATACGTTGTCTCTTTGGTTGCCTTGTGTAGGAGTAACAAATCATTCCATTTTTAAAATACACGATAGATATGAATTTACATATATGAATTTTCATAAATTTTTTGCTCACCTCTGCTCGCGCAGTACGGCAACTTCGATTTATCTCTAAGAAGGTTGTCAAAATAATGCTCAAATTTCCAAGCATGTATGAGAAAAAATAGACAAAATATTCTAAAAGTAATTTTGCAGAGCAGAACTAAATCCATATTCGAGTTCAAACATTGTCAGACAATGTTTGAATGTGTTGGCTACTTTTTGTAATACTATTTTAATAAATTGCTAAGGGGTCATGAAAAATAATTTACAAGTTCTCTGAAACGTATTTTTCATAAACTATAGATCGAAATGGGAATGGTAAGTATTTATTTTTAAAAATATTTTTCAATTAATAAATCAAAAACATAGTAACAATAGGATACTATAAATATGCTACATATCGCTTTAATATGCAATTGATAGTTGACGTAACCGATACATGTTGAATGAATAAGTAATTCATACTTTTGTGGTTATTCACATTGAAAAAATTATGTTAGGTATGGACTTGGGGTAAAGGCGACTACTTTCGTCTTGGGCACGGGTGTGACGCTCACGTGCGCAGGCCGACCTTGGTGGAAGCACTTCGAGGTCGCCGTGTGGTACATGTTGCTGTAGGAGCACTTCACTGCCTTGCCGTCACCAGCGAACATCAGGTATCCTTACTGTTACACTTTATCTTATCAGACTAATATAATAAAGAGATAAAGAAGTAAGTTTAGATAATTGACTTTTAACCGACTTAAAAAGAGGATGTTCTTAATTCGTAAGAATCTTTTTTTATGCATTTTCACTGATTACTCGAAGAAGCTTAGACTGTTTTGGAAAGTTAATTTTTTGTTTGATAGAGTACACTTGCCAGGTACTCCCATGGTCATCAGATCAGGATCAGAAGATAATAATTAGGATCAAGAGGAGATAGAGAGATCCTGCAAAATCGAAGATATCATTAAAAATATTTATGTACACTTGAAACAATCGGGCTTAAAAATATACCCCAAAAAATATTTCTTTTGTATTTATGTAAAAAAAAAAACCGTCTTCAAAAACACCGATGCACTAAAAGCAAAACCCTTGAAGGATTTTGATTAATCTTTTTTACAATTTACACAGGTGTGGGCATGGGGAGATAATGATCATGGCCAACAAGGTAATGGTACAACCTGCGTGAACCGACGTCCTGCACTGGTTGCGGGGGTGGAAGGCGTTCAACGTGCAGCCGCTGGTTCGTCTCACTCGGCCGCATGGTCATTACGACCGGCCGCATTACAAACTGATGCACATTCGCCGCATATAGCACCGGTTCCATTCCCATGTCTTAAAGATCCCCTGGGCGCTCAGAGTCTCGGTAAGTTTTTATTTACAATCATGACTATATTTTTGAAGGACAAGCAAAATAATGTATAATCTTAAACTATGATGCTATGAACGGAGGCATTTTTGTACCTTATCAACTGGAATCTCAAAGAATCTATTAATGATAGATTTTAGGTGTTATATTTATTGTACAAGTAAACCTGTGCAAAATAATGGTTTTGTGCTCCATAATTTCTACACTGTTTTTGAGTTTGGATGTAATTTTTATCCGCTTTTGTATTTGCAAAATTCACCGTGATAAGAGTTTATACTTTACTGTTGAATATTATGTGTTATTTTTAAACAACAGATAGTTCTGCAAGGCAAAAATTATTTTAGTATTAACTATATATATATATATCGTGTGGATCTCTTTCTATTTCATCAACCCATGTTTACCATTATTGGGCATGGACCTTCTTTATAATGTAAGGAAACAGAACATTATTACACGCCTGGTTAAATTGGTTGGCATAGCGATTTGGCTCAAAAGTTTAGTTCGCTTTTAGTAGTTATTATCTATTTATTTTCCTTAATCAAACTCCTAACGACACTAAAATTAGAAGGGGTGATGAATTAATTTCTTCTCTATCAACACCAGAAAAAGTGTCTGTAGACTCTGTAAAGACATATTGTTCTCAGGTTTATATTCTGAAGAAACCGTGGTGGAAGAACCACAAGGACCCCGGCCTTCTCTTGCCGTGGCAGCCTTAGCTTTGGAACCACCTGTAGCAGTGCAACATGCTTTATCACTTATATTACTTGCATTGCATATAACGCAGGTTAGAAGCTTGTTAATAAATATAATATAACTAGCAGACCCGGCCACGCGTTGCTGTGGCTAATGTTTTTGTTATATTACATTTTATTAAACTATTTAAGTGGAACTGTAGGAGAACATCTGTCATGGAGGTCGTCATATTTTTTTACAAATGACATCTATGTAAAAAAGCAAGTTAAACTTGTATATGACACGTTTGACATAGCAGCGCCATCTATTAATTAATTACTCAATCCAGTCAACAGATATCGCCATCTGTTAAAATCGTTTGGAGTTAACAGATAATTGTGAATGTCAAATAATAGACAAATAATTTGCAATAAAATAATATAGCGACTATAAATTAAGATGTAAGCTATCTTATCTTTCAAGTTGGATCAAACTGCACACGGTGTGCAAATTTGATTAAAATCGGTTAAGTAGTTTAGGAGTCCATCGCGGATAAACAACGTGACACGTAATTTATATATATTAAGATTATAGTATTGATTTGTGGTGTCCCCGTAATCATATGCGACCTACTTGGTATGCTATAATGCCATACATAGGCATTATAGCTGTCGAATGTTTAAAAAAATCGAAGTTTAAAGACATTATAATCCCTGTAATTAAAATTAGTTTAATGATGGATATTTTTTACAATCCACTAGGCGCGTACATTATTAGTGGAAGCTCTGCGTGCTCACGAGCTATGTGCTACAACCGCGCCAGTAGTGTCTGCTATCGACACAGAAGATGAAGATAATGAAGGAGACGCTCGCACAGGTGGTGGCGAAGCACCAGCTGATAGGGCTACTTTACCGGTGAGTACTCTCAAACTATATTACTTGTAAGATATGTTTATTTCTTTGATTCTACGTCTGTTACACATTTTACACAACCATTATTTATCTTATTTTTGTTATTACCTATGATGGATGCCGAGCAAGCAGTTTACCCAGTAGTCGTAACTAAATCGCTGGTTAACGTGTATATCATTTATTATATTTTCTTTAAATAGAGTGGTGCAAGCAGTCCTTTAAGCGGTTCGATATCGTCTCGACATTCCGCCGTTATGTCATCAAGTGCGGTCTCAGTTGCTGCTGCAACTATGACAGTACAACAAGCCGAAGCGCCTAAGGTAAATTTACCATTTTTTTTTTGTGGGTTGGCTGCGGTCGGCGCGCCTCCGCACCACTCCGTCCGGGGCGACAGAGGGGCTTAAGCACGCGACTCCCGCAACCCACCCGAAAACCACGTCGCCTTCGTCGTTGGGCCGACCACCGGAGCAGGGTTACTTGACATCAGTGGTCGGCCCGACGGAATACCCCCTATTGGGGTACCCTCCCATCGACCGACGTCCCCCCCTCGGGGAGGACGTCGGTCTTTCCTCACGCGGTCGGCCTCTCGGCGGGTGACGGACTAATCCTCGGTCACTTTACCCGCGGCCTCGGCTAGGGCGGCATGAGGCGCAGGTAGTTGCGCCTACGCGCCTTTCCAACCACCGCATCAGCACCGGCCGGAAGGCCTCCACGGTTCGCAACCCGGGCCGAGGCCTCTCCAGCCGGACTGCCCAACGGGCAATGACGTCTCGGCGGGCGTCGACGCGCCAGGCGGTGAGATCCCTTAACGAGACCACACTGCCCTCCGCTCGCACCCTCGTCACCCGCCGATATAGTCCAGCGAGCATCTTCGCCTCCAGGTCCCACGGGGGAGTCCCGGCCAATAGGCACGCTGTCTCCGTCGCCACCGTGCGGTATCCGCGGATGGCCCTGACCGCCGTGACCCTCTGTGGTCGCCACAGAAGGACCCTAAGTCGGACGGTCAAGGACCCCGCCCACACCGGTGCGCCGTACAGGGCCATCTACCGGATGACCCCCGCGTACAGCCGTCGGCACGCAGCGCTCGGTCCGCCCACGTTTGGCATAAGCCACGATAGGGCGGACGCCGCGCCGACGAGCCGTGGAGCGAGCCTGCGGAAATGCTCCCGGAACCACCATCGCCCGTCGAGCACCAGGCCCAAGTAACTCATATGGGCCCGGATGCTGATGTCAACCGACGACATGGACGGTGATCGAGACGCCGATGGGAGGGCTCATATGGCGCCCATGTAACAAGAGGGCCTCCGTCTTGTCCAGGGCGACCCGCAACCCCAGCGCCTCGATCCGCCTGACGACCTCCTCGGTACCAGAGGTCGCCGGGCTTACCGCCTCTTCTAGCGTCCCACCGCGGGCTGTGACGAGCGTGACGTCAGCGTAACAAATCACGCCCAGCCCGGGCGGGAGGCTCCCCCTCAATGTTCCACAGGGTGGGTCCAAGGACCGACCCCTGTGGGACACCGCACGTCATGGGCGTTAGCAAACGTCCCCTGCTCGGTTGGTGCAGAGGACGCTGCGCCCCTCCAAATAGTCTGCCACTAGCCGCCTCAGGTAAGCTGGAACCCCGTGATACCGGAGCGCCTCCCTGATGCAGCTGAATGGCAGACTATTGAATGCGTTGGCGATGTCTAGGGACACCACCAACAGCACTCCCCCGCCGGTGACGGCCTCAGTCGCCACGGCCCTCAGGCGCAACAGAGCCGCGATCGTCGAACGACCCCTCCTAAACCCAAACTGGGCGTTCGACAGATCGGGCCCCGTGCCGACGAGGTGCCGCTCGATGCGGGCAGCTACCACCCTCTCCAGTAGCTTGCCCGTGTTATCGAGCAGCACGATAGGCCTGTAGGCCGAAGGCGACTCCCGAGACCGTCCCGGCTTCGGCAGGAGCACCAGCCTTCCCTCCTTCCAGCACCCAGGGAACCGTCCGGACGCTAAACACGCGTCGAACAGCCCCCTGAGGCGGGGTCCCAGGTGTTCGAGGACCAGGGCCAGCACACGGTTAGGAACACCGTCAGGCCCGGGGGCGGTAGACTTTGCGCGCATGCGCGTCACCGCCACCCCCATCTCGGGTTCCGCGATGGGCAGAACACTGTCATCATCGACTGCCCGGTCAGTGTCTGGTGGAGCCATGACCGGGGGCGTGTGTTCCGCCCGTCGCGGGAACAAGGTAAATTTACCATTAACAAAAATTTCGAATTCGAATCGAACAGTCTATTCACGTCCACAGTTAGATATTCGCACGAATAGGAGGACAATGCCATAATCGCAACGTTTGGCGGCAGGTGAGTTGACGATCGCAGTTGGTGCTATGAGATTCTCAGAGAGTGTGGCTACCGATTGACAAATCGTGGGATACACGATAGGATTTAGAAATCTTTAAGATCTAAACTGTCTGTAAACTATTTCCTAATACATCATACCAGCTATACATGTTGAGTTCCAACCGCCTTCACAATAGGAATGAAATTAACTTACTATATCACTCTGGTCAGAGAGATAGGTTGGTATACTGATTTATTTCGAGTTCTACTTCTTTTGCATAGATGTTAATTGCATATTATATCCCATGGTTGCTTTTTTATGTCACCCACGGGTAAGATAGGTGATGAATTATTGTTACTCCGTCACCACCCGGAATTTTTTAACAACCCAAAGAGCATAAAAAAAATTAACATAAAGAGTTGTTCAGAGGTACTTTTTCGACGCTTTGTACCCGGCTGAGCGCTCCCATTTGATATTACTGGTCCGGGCCGCTATTTGCGCAGATATCATTACATAAACATTGTTTCAGTTGGTACTTGACGAATTCACATCTCAACTTGGTGAATCAGACGCAAGAGCATTGGTGGATTTATTAAAACTAGCTGCAGCTGGGAGAATACCAGATGCGAACAACGCTGTTAAAATCATCACCGATGTATTAATGGGTACAGAACAATATGTTTTTTAGTCGTAATCTTTATTATAGGATGTCCTAAAAGCAATCCTCGGATAAATATCTCGTTTCAAATACTAACTCCTCTTTGCATATTTAAATTATGTGCAAGTAAGTTTATTAATTACTAGCTTTTGCCCGCGGCTTCGCCCGCGTATAAGTTAACTTGCATATTTCTTAATTTAAAAAATAGTCTTTAAAAGTTAAAGTAACGTAAAAGTTATTTTTCTTAATTTAATAAATATCTATGTATCTATTTTCATCCAAATCTGCTCAACAGTTTACGCGTGATTGAGTAACAAACATCCGAATATCTTCACAAATTTTGTTAAATATGGCCTTCCTTAGTCACTGATAATACATTATCCATGATAGTTACCCATTGGTGAAAAAAAAATATCGTTCAAACTCCCGTAGTTTCACCCACGTAGACCCCATTCCCATGCGAATGCCGAGATAAAAATTACCAATGTTACTCGCTGATATTATAAGTTACATACATGGGTGAAAAAAAAAATATTCTAATCAAATCCCATAGAAATATCCGAGATAAAAACATAGGCAATATTACTCGCTGATAACGTAGCTTCCTATTGGTGAAAGAATTTTAAAAATTGGTCAACATCTACCGGTTTCACTTGCGGAGTTCTTGTTCCTGGGCAAACACTGGGATGAGAATAGCCTTTATTTGTCAATTGATTGAATAATTGATTGAATAATTGATTGAATTAGGCGATACATAGTAGAAATCCATTTTTATTTTATTTTAAAATGGAAGGATGGGTGGGTCTACCACTCCCCCCCCCCCCCCTTCCTTCCTTCCTTTATTTGTTATTCACTGATAATATAGATTTTCATTCGTAAATTAATTTTTATATCCATTAAATTCCTGCGATTTCACCGACATTGTGGCCGGTCCCGTAGGAATATCGGGATAAAAAATAGCCTAAATATCTTACTCGCTTAAAAATAGCTTTCCATTATGAAATTTTTAAAATCGACTATATTCTCACAGTTGCTCCCAGCCACACCGGGATAAAATAATTATAGGCTAAGTTATTCCTTATGTAAGGTTGGTAGACCTGGTAGTAAAGTATTATCAGTATCGGTCCAGCCGTTTTGAAGATTATCCGTAACGAATAGACAGACAATAAAAAGAACCGTTTTTAGGGTTCCGTACCCAAAAACGACCCTATTACCAAAACTTCGCTGTCTGTCCGTCCGTCTGTCTATCACCAAGCTGTATCTCAACGACCGCGATAGCTAGACAGTTGTTTTTTTTTTACAAATTATGTATATCTGTTGCCGCTATAACAATAAATATTAAAAACCAAATAAAATAAATATTTAAGGGGGGCTCCTAAACAACAAACGCAATTTTTCCCCCTATTTATAGATAATGGTACGGAACCCTTTGTGCGCGACCTCGACTCGCACTTGGCCGGTTTTTAGACATAGGTATCGTGCAAATAATTGTGTGAGCATAAATAAAACCTATTATTTAAACAGACAAATAGACGCTTCAACTTTGTTTATTTCTAGAGATAGAAAATTGGATTAATATCTTGATTTTAACTTACTGTCTGGTAGCGGCTAGGAATATTATCACGCTTTCATTGTTCGTGGGTGTTGAAAAATACTATTAAGACAAAGATTTACATCGACCTGGACCTATTGGTGATGCCGTCTAGTCAGCAATGTCGTCTGGCAGGCAGCTGGTCATAAAATATTGCTAGAAGAACCTTTGCAATATATCTACAATGGCAGAGGAGTTCCTACATATCGCATCGATCCAAAGTAATCTTGTTAAGCGAGCACTAAGAAAAAATATTGGGGTAACCCAAGAAAGCTGACCGTGTACTAAAATGATCGTTCCTATCGTTCAGCGGTAATATTGCAAAAATCTCTTTTTTTGTGAGCACTTTCCCCAAGAAAGACAACTTTATACAAAATTTCACGTTTCTAGGCCTAATGATTTCGGCTATACATTTTTGAATTTCAAAAACTAATTTCTTAGAGCTTATTTACAACAAAAGAAAGAGAATCGCATACACAGTTTCACGTTCCTAGCTCCAATAGTTTCGGCTATACGCTTTTCATCCCATTTTCCAAAATTCCTTTGTGCTTGTATACCCCAAAAAATACGACGGAATAAAAAAAAATACGTTTCTAGGCCCAGTGGTTTCCGCTGTATGCTTTTTGGTCTTTTAGGGATTGAATTTCATCCCCATGATAGTGAAATTTTCAAAATGCTAGAACGAATATATATTTATTTATTATCAAATGCCTTAATACAAAGATTCATGGTTCTATCATCGAAAATGACGAATTTCCATACAAAATGTCATCCCGTATTTCAACCCTTTATACCAATTTTTTCGCGATAAAAAGTAGCCTATGTACTTTCTCAAGCTTTAGTTCATCCCTGTACCCGATTTCATCAAAATCGGTTCAGTGGTTTAGGCGTTAAAGGCTTATTACCCTTATCACCCCCTTAAGCGGGTGATTTTCCAAAAATCCTTTGCTAGTGCACGTGTACCCCAAGTAATACTACGGTGTAAAAAAAGATTACGTTTCTAGGCCCAGTGGTTTCGGCTGTATGCTTTTTTATCTTTTAGGGGTTGAATTTCATCCCCATATAAATGAAATTTCCAAAACGTTAGAACGAATATTTGCTTATTATCAAGTGTCTTAATACAGAGATTCATGGTTCTATCATCGAAAATGACGAATTTCCATACAAAATGTCATCCCCTATTTCAACCCCTTATACCCATTTTCTTGCGATAAAAAGTAGCCTATATCCTTTCTCAAGCTTTAGTCCATCTCTGTACCAAATTTCATCAAAATTGGTTTAGACGTGAAAGACTATATGTTTTTCACCCCCTTAAGGGGGTGAATTTCCAAAAATCCTTTGCTAGTGCTCGTGCACCCCAAGAAATACGACGGTGTAAAAAAAAAAAATACGTTTCTAGGCCCAGTGGTTTCGGCTGTATGCTTTTTGGTATTTTAGGGGTTGAATTTCATCCCCATGTAAATGAAAATTCCAAAACGCTTGAACAAATATTTATTTATTTATTATTAGGTGTCTTAATACAAAGATTCGTGGTTCTATCATCGAAAATGACGAATTTCCATACAAAATGTCATCCCCTATTTCAACCCCTTATACCCATTTTTTCGCGATAAAAAGTAGCCTATGTCCTTTCTCAAGCTTTAGTGCATCTCTGTACCAAATTTCATGAAAATCGGTTCAGTGGTTTAGACGTGAAAGTGTAACAGACAGACAGACAGACAGAGTTACTTTCGCATTTATAATATTAGTAAGGATTATTAGGTGCCTCAATACAAAGATTCGTGGTTCGATCATCGAAAATGACGAATTTCCATACAAAATGTCATCCCCTATTTCAACCCCTTATACACATTTTTTTGCGACAAAAAGTAGCCTATATCCTTTCTCAAGCTTTAGTCCATCTCTGTACCAAATTTCATCAAAATCGGTTTAGACGTGAAAGACTATATGTTTTTCACCCCCTTAAGGAGGTGAATTTCCAAAAATCCTTTGCTAGTGCTCGTTCACCCCAAGAAATACGACGGTGTAAAAAAAAATACGTTTCTAGGCCCAGTGGTTTCGGCTGTATGCTTTTTGGTATTTTAGGGGTTGAATTTCATCCCCATGTAAATGAAATTTCCAAAACGCTTGAACAAATATTTATTTATTTATTATTAGGTGTCTTAATACAAAGATTCGTGGTTCTATCATCGAAAATGACGAATTTCCATACAAAATGTCATCCCCTATTTCAACCCCTTATACCCATTTTCTTGCGATAAAAAGTAGCCTATATCCTTTCTCAAGCTTTAGTCCATCTCTGTACCAAATTTCATCAAAATTGGTTTAGACGTGAAAGACTATATGTTTTTCACCCCCTTAAGGGGGTGAATTTCCAAAAATCCTTTGCTAGTGCTCGTGCACCCCAAGAAATACGACGGTGTAAAAAAAAAAATACGTTTCTAGGCCCAGTGGTTTCGGCTGTATGCTTTTTGGTATTTTAGGGGTTGAATTTCATCCCCATGTAAATGAAATTTCCAAAACGCTTGAACAAATATTTATTTATTTATTATTAGGTGTCTTAATACAAAGATTCGTGGTTCTATCATCGAAAATGACGAATTTCCATACAAAATGTCATCCCCTATTTCAACCCCTTATACCCATTTTTTCGCGATAAAAAGTAGCCTATGTCCTTTCTCAAGCTTTAGTCCATCTCTGTACCAAATTTCATCAAAATCGGTCCAGTGGTTTAGACGTGAAAGCGTAGCAGACAGACAGACAGACAGAGTTACTTTCGCATTTATAATATTAGTAAGGATTAGTATGAAAAAGAATTTTTCGAAAGTATAAAGCTTAATTTTGCAACTAAACCAATTCGAGCTAATAGTAGCTTTATTAATCCACTTTGGGGATTCGTAAATGAAAGAATGTTCTAAACAGAATATTGTTTAATTTTATGGCTAAATTCGTATACTAATTTGATTAAATAATGTTCATCCGATACTTTAAATAAAACGAATCTGTTGGATTCATCTCGGATCAATTGTCTAAAACAGTATATTCTGTGATAGTGATGTATAGGATGCTTTTTGTTCTTCACAGCATTGTGCGCAAGTAAGCCAGCTGTGGCAGATATGGTGGTGGAAGTTTGCGTATGTGAGCTTGAAGAGGCGGCGGCTGGTGGGGGCAGAGCGCCACCGCAACCTGTTACAGTTGACAGTCCACATCCATACGCTGATGATACTGACATATCAGGTAGGACAGTGACACTCCATTTAGATAATGAATTTTTATCTAACTTTAGTGTATCTTACCAAACGAATTTTGTTATTTTATCTGCGGCTTATGTTTGTGGCAAATGGCATTAGGCTTGCTCACTGAAAGTCTGCTTGCGATAACTACTACGATCGGGTCTCCCTTCCCTCCATTGAAGTTGAGGGGAGTAATGGCTGCCCTTTGGTGAACTCGTGATCAGGTGCCGCTTGTGAGATCTGACCCAGGCATAATTTTTGCATTGTATTATATCGTGGTTCGAAGGGCATCTCACTGGAGCTATTAATAGGCATATTGTTGTATTTAATATTATTAAAAAGAAGAAAAAGTAATTCTCAGTGCGCTTGCCTTCCGATCCCGTGGTGCCATAAGGTAAAATGTAAAAAAGTACAATATCTTATTTATGATACAGAAACCGCCGTTTCTGTATAATAAATTACTTGAATTTGAACTCCAGTTTTTACTAAAAAACCCAGTTACAGTACTTAAAAAAAAGTAGATCCATCCATCAACGTATTGAGATTTACTGTTGGACGTAAGCACCTCTAAAGGAGATACTGCTATGATATGCTCTAATCGCCGCGTTTGTATACTTTGTGTTTTAACTCTCTCAGAAAAGTGCTGCTGCCCATATTCCTGATAATGTCTCAGTCGGATTTTACGACTGCCATATCATGAGCCACTCATGGTATTCTAAATTCCTTCACCATACGGGACGGAAATAATATAGTTGCATGAAACAATTTGTGTCTAGGATGAAAGTTAGGACTATAAATCTCAATAATAATGATCTAATCAAGTTTCTTGTTTTAGCACGAAATAAAGATAGCGTGTATACTAGGGAAATGTAGGGTTTGCTAGGTTTCTGATATTATTTACATTTTAGATTTGTCATAGATTTTTTTATAAATAGGTACTATACATAGACTTTCCGTGTGGTAACGGAGTAAGAAAACAGTTCACCGCCTCCTTTTTTGCCCGTGGGTGTCGTAACAGACGTCTAAGGGTAGTATGCATATTTGCCTTCTCGAAATAAAATCCTTTACTAACCTGCCTGACCATAGTAGGGCAACTTCCCTCCCGCTGTATAGGAGTCCAGCAGTGGCACGTATTTGAGCTGTGAATATGATGATAATATATAAAGCTTACCCCCGCATTTACAATTATACGTTTTGTCTTAAGTTAATCCAACCGGATGGGAATGCGGTCGCCACTGAGAAAGTCCAATAGGAAGCTCAGCGGTCTTGTCTTTTTTATTGGCTTCTCCTTATATAAAATTGTATACAATATCATCATCATCATCACGACATTGTGTACATTTTGTTTAAGGGTATATAAGGATTGTATATAAAATGTTTATTAAGTATTAGCTTCATAGCAGCCTTTAAAATATAATACCTAAGATTATGGTTATTCCGTATCCCATAAGCGGCATCCGATCACGAGTTAACTTCTAGAGTAGCCATCACTTCACTGTGTAGAGTAATACGCATTTCATTACGTTCACTACATTGAATTTTATGACAATTGTATCAGCATTTTTTAAAAGATGATATACCAAAATCCTTAATTTAATATGACACAGGTGTAGTGAAAATTCCCGGTGCATCGTCTCTTCGTGTGGTGTTCGAGCAGGGTTGTTCTACTGAGCGACGGAACGACCCTCTTACTATATCGGACAGCACAGGTCGCGTGCTCGCCACTCGATCTGGTCGCGAACCCACGGACTGGGCACAAGAAATTGTCGTGAATGGTAAATCGACTAACTTTTTTTTTTATGTTAATCAATTATTACGCCGAATTCATATTATTTTTGTTAATCAATATTGCATCGTTCGAATAAAGTGCTTTTTATCGCCTTGCTCGAGATTCACAAAATGTAATTGATTTAATGATTTTTGATGTTTACGTGAGTTTCAAAGCAAGTTATTTTTACAGCTCTTAACGTGTTTGCATCATATGTCGTTGGCCCAGGTCTATATAAAGCTCTTAGTCGTCTTTCATGACACCCTCGTAGACCTCGAAAAATGCAATGTAATGGTGATAGTATTCATAACCCCAACGTTAGTAGCAAATTAGTATATAATTATTAATTAATTATTTAACTGCCGTGGCATCGATTATTCTTCCTAAGATATACTTGGCTGTATTTGTAACTTAAAATCACAGATTTTATCTCGAAAGGCATCTAGAGTTTTATAGACTAATTTCGTCATTTCATTATCTTTATAGGGCCACATTGATAGCCACCAGTAATTAAGCTTTATTTATTAGCACTGAAATATATATATATATATATAATTACTAGCGGCGCCCTGCCGTTTTACCTGCATAGTTCCCCTTCCCTTGGGAATATCGGGATAAATTATAGCCTATGTGTTATTCTGATATGTAAGCTGTATTATTGTGAAATTTCATCAAAATCCATTTAGTAGTTTTTGCGTGAAAGAGCAACAAACATCCTCACATACAAACTTTCGCGTTTACAATATTAGTAGGATTCTAAAATAATAATATTATTCAGGTGACGAACTTCGTTGGAGGTTTACAAGTGATGGGTCAGTGAATGGCTGGGGATGGAGGTTCACAGCTCATCCTATACTTCCCTCACAATCTCTTACGGTAAGTGTACCTCGTGCATTTAACATATATTTTGAAAAATAGTTAGCATGTTGAGTAACTTGTGGCCTTGATTGTGGTCTTATCTCTTGTTAAAACCACTTCTATATGTAATAATAAATAGGATTTAGAACATTTATTAATACCTTTTTATACTGTAAGGCATCGATAAGTAATACCTATGAATAATACAAATTGGACTTTGATGTGGCCATGAAGTAAGAATAGTGTGCCAACATCCTAATTTCCCCTCGCAACATTCGTAAGAAACGTCCAAATAAGGTCGGCACTGCAAGAGAAGGAAAATTCGAAACAAAACCCTATGCAAACTGATCTAACCAGCGTGGTATTGTTGGTCATTCTTCTTTCCCGGAGACTTTTCCATAATATTATTAAACTAGCAACCCGCCCTCGCTTCGCTTCGGTTATAGGTTATAGTCGTTTTACCCACGTAGTTCCCGTTCCCGTGGGAATACCGGCATAAAATATAGCCTAGTTTACGCCCTGATATTATAGCTTTCCATTGGTGAAAGAATTTTTGAAATCGGTCCAGCCGTTTTGAAGATTACCCGGAACAAACAGACAGGCATACAGACAAAAATTTTTTAATTGCTGTTTTAGGCATAGGTGTCGTGCAAATAACCGTGTGAGCATGAAAAAAGCCTATTATTTTGACATTACAAACAGACACTCCAATTTTATTTATTGGTATAGATTATATATGATTTGGAAATAAATAAAAATAGAATTATTAAAATATGACAATGATTTTTCAGGAGATCGGGTCTGATAGATATGTTCTGTCGTGCCCATCAGTGGAATTAGCGTGGAGATTACTTGACGGCCCTTTGTTGGCGGCGATATCGAGCGATCATCAGTTGGCACCGCGGCTGGCGCAAGCCCTGGCTATATGTGCACAGATGCCTACTCTATGTAAGTTTTTTAAGTATCGTGACTTCATCCTTGTAAAAATAAATAGAGGCGCAAGTCTGTGGAATAAATCGTGGAAGACATAGAGGTCCTAATTGTTCTATCTTCAGGTAGTACAGTTCTTTGTGCATTCTACAAATGATTGTTAGATTGAATGTTTTTGTATTCATTAATTTGTAAAAATAGTTGCGACACTAGAATTTATATTTTAGCCCCGTATATTTAAAAAAAGGTGGAATGCAGATAAGTAATAAAAATCTGTGGAGACTTATGAAGAATAAAAAATAATACGAAGGCCCGTTCTAATCAAGAATGGGAGTCGACGAAGGAGAGCAAATCATATAGTCGTCAAGTAACTTAAATGTGTACCTATATTTATAATATGTTACCTACATATTATTAAGTAAAATATGTATATTGTCATATGTGCGGTAAATTTTGTCCGCCAAAGTAATTTTAATTAGCATTACAATAGCAACATTGTCAAAATATTAAAATTGCATTATTATTGAGCGGTGTTTTAATATTTAATATCGTGCATTTCATTGGCAATTCGGCATAATACCCATTTTTAGATGATTTTACGCACATTTCGGCTACGACCCAGTGGGCAACATGCGGTCCTATCGTCTTGGCTCAAATACAATGTATTTTATAGTGGGTAGTGTTGGATTCAAGTCAATGCCAGATAGAAATTTTATTGTCAAGGATTCGTACCCGTACCGTAACTTTTGATAGATAGTTAAATTTATAACGAGAAAAAATAAACGGGTGATGATTGCTGACTGCATTCTTAGTTACAGAAAATAAAGAACGAATGAATATTTTTTAAATATATTATGTTCTATTGTAGCGTGGCGTGCTCGTGTATGGTGTGTTCGTCGTTTACGTGGCGTTGTTTGCGGCGGTAGTGGTTGTGGGGGCGCTGGAGGCAATGACCCCAGCACAGGGACACCACCGGCGTTACATCATTTGCCGCAATTATTGCATGCGCAGTATGAACATGAAGAGCCAGCTCTACGCACACCGACGCACCTTCTACATACACACTATCTCAAGGTATAATCGTCGTATGTACTCTATTAATGTTAGCTTTTTTTTTGTGTGATGACGGAGTAACAATACCATACACCACTCCCAATCTTACCTGTGGCATCCACAAATAAATAAAGGACGATTAAGGGATATAATATGCATATAACATCTATGCAAGAGAAGGAAAACTCGAAATAAAACTCTATACCAACCACTCCGACCAGCGTGGTATGGTAAGATCAACTTCCCTCCTATTGTGGAGGAGGCTCGAGCCTCACAGTGGGTCGTATATGAGTTGAAATGATGATGATGATGATATTTTACAGAGCTGCCGCGGTGAGTACACGTCTCGGAGAAAGTCATCTATTGTGTGATTTACTCTCATCCAATCTGTGACTTCCTCTCCTATATACTTGTGGCAGAACTTTACGTCAATAGAGATTTAACCCATCCAACTATCGGTCTATCAATGTCCATCGCTGAACATAGCCTTCTCCAAAGGGCGAATAATGTTATAACGGTCAAGCTTGGCAGTTAACCTAAGACTCATCATTATTTCAGCTCATATACGTCCCACTGTTGGGCTCGGGCCTCCTCCACAATAGGAGGGTAATTGATCTTACCATACCATGCCGGTCAGACAAAATTGGTATAGGGTTTGTTTCGAGTTTTGCTTCTCTTACATAGATAGATGCTATATACGTATTATATTCCTTAGTCGTCTTTTACGACATCCACAGGCAAGATAGGTAGTGGTGAATTGTATTCTTACTCCGTCACCACACGGAAAAACCTAAGACTAAAGATTATTATTTTAAAACCTTAATTTAGAAACGAAATGTAAAATTGACAATATGTAAATGCCCTTATACAGCATTAATGATTTATAGACGAAGCCAGGGCCATAGCTATTAATATTATAAATTAAAACAATTTTTTTCAACAGGAACTGGCATGGTTAGCATGTGGTCTTCGTATGGACTCACGAGTATGCAGTGGGCCTGATGCAGCCCGTTGGGCGTGGTTCAAACGTTATTGTCTCTGTATGCGAACAGCCGACGCGCTCATACGTCGAGTAACGATGCCTATGCCGTTCTTATCTGATGTGAGGAAAAGACTAACCGATCTAGGTGTCTATAACAGTGATGAAGTAACAAGTGATGCGCATTATCCGTGGGAAGACAATAACAAGATCACAAGACAACATGATGAACAGCTGTTGCATTGGGCTAATAAGTATGTTTTAATTCATATTTATATACCAGTAAATAACCGCAGTTTTACCTGAGTAGTTCTCTTTCCTGTAAAAATTTCAAGATATAATATAGCCTAAGTAGGGCTTGGTGACAGATTAAGTATACAATTCAGTACTCCCCATCTTGCTCGTGGATGTCGTAAAAGACGACTAAGGTATATAATACGCATATACTGCTGCTGTTATTATTATTGTTATCGCTTCGTGTCTTAACGAACTCCTTCGCAGTGTTACACGTTTTTATTTTTTTGTGGGGTAATTTCTGTGTGTTATTCCGATAACTGAATGTACCATATTCTGAGAAATTATTATTATTAAAAAAGAACAACAATTGGCGAATCGCACAAAGTATTGCTTTACGTGGAAATGCAATCCACAACATTGGTACTGTAGGTCTGTATTTTTTTATTGTACACAATCACTACAATTTGTCTTTGTCGTAGAACTACACTCATTTGCAAAAAAAACGGGCACCTAAGCAATGAACCATTTCAAATGTTAATATTTCTTTGTTTGATAATTATAGGTAGTTTTATCCACACAATTTGCTAAATTAATAAGAAAATAATCGTTTTCATCAGTATTTCATAAAATTTAGATACAATTTATGGGAAATAATGCTAAACCTCGCTAGTAGTGTATATTCGCTAGTAGTGCATATGCTCATGAAGTAAAAATAAAAAAGTTTTTTTGTTTGTTTTTCTTTAATAAAGTAAAAGCAGATAAATGTTTAGTATCGAGTGTGACCCCCTCTAGCTAAAATCACAGCTTGAATTCGTCTGGGCATGCTAGCGAGTATATCCCGGATACTTGCTTGCGGAATACGTTCCCACTCCGCAGTAATCACATTCTTCAGCTCTCTGATGGTCTGCGGAGCTGGGTGTACTGATCTCACACGCCGTTTCAGAACGTCCCAGACATGCTCTATGGGATTGAGGTCGGGACTTCGAGCTGGCCAATCCAAACGACGAATGCCGACCTCTTGCACATACGCATTAACATCGCGGGATCGGTGGGCGCGAGCATTGTCGTCCATAAAAATCGAGTCTTCACCTAGAGCGGCCAATGCGGGTTGTGCATGAGAAATTAGAACTTCCATTATGTATCGATGCCCAGTCAGTGAGCCGTTTTCAATGAAGACTAACTCTGTACGATCCATTGAATTTATTCCTGCCCAAAACATAACAGAGCCCCCACCATAAGGTGTGATTTCTTCGAAACATGCCTCTGCAAAGCGTTCTCCTTGTCTTCTTAGCACTCGCCGACGTCGATCTTCACCGAACAGAGATATCCTGGCTTCATCAGAGAACAAAACCCTATTCCAATCGTCTTGAGTCCATGATTCACAATTTCTAGCGAACCTAAGCCTGTGAACTCTGTGCTCACGGAGTAATTTGGGGCCGCGGGCCGGGCGGTGACTGCGTATATTGGCAGCGAGAAGCCTCCTCCTGACCGTCCATAGACTAATATGCACATTTCTTACTTCTTGGAGGTTGTTCTTAAGATCCACATACGAAGATTTGCGATTTCTCAATGCGCGACTCACAAGAAAACGATCATCCCGTGGTTGGGTACATGGTTTTCTTCCAGAACCAGGCCTTCTCTCGACGGAACCAGTCTCCTGATATCGCTGCCAGGTCCTTTGGACTGTCGAGCGACTAACATTTAGCCTCCTAGCCACGAAACATTGGCTGCAACCCTCTTCAAGCAGCGCGATAATTTTGGTAGCTTTTACCACTTTATCTACCATTTTTGATACAGCCAAACAGCATTAAATAAAGCTTTGACAGTCAAGGATATGAAATTAATCGATAAAAATTGAATAAAAGTTATGAAAGTCGATGTTAACTTCTGGAACTTCGCGCCAAAAATGTAGGATAAAAAGGGGTTTTCTGTAAAAATGAACATCAAATGAAAAATTGAATTTAGAACGTACTTTTTTAAATACCACAGCATTTTTAAAACCGGCCAGTAACGTGTACAAACGATTGAAACCTTTTTGGTATTGTATCTTTTTAAATATGAATGAAAATCAAAACCGCCCGTTTTTTTTGCAAATGAGTTTATGTATCTGAATATGTAAATAATAAGTTGCCGTGTGGTGACGGAGTAAGAATATAATTCAGCCCCCACCCCCCCCCCCCCCCCCCCTCTCATACTCGTGGGTGTCGTAAAAGACGACTAAGAGATATATAACGCATATGACATCTATGCAAGAGATGGACTCCCTATCTTGACCATGAATGGCTTAACAGACGATAGGATATAATATGCATATAACATCCTATGCAAGAGAAGGAAAACTTGAAATAAAACCCTATACCAGCATGGTATAGTAGATCAAATTCCCTCCCATTGTGGAGGAGGTCCGAGCCTAAGAGTGGGACATATGTGGGCTGCGATGACGATGAAGTTTCCAAAGTTATATTAAAATATTGGTAATAGGCGTCCCGAAGACTGGTGTGGTTGGTGGGGTGGCGGTTCTCGTGGTTGCGCCGTTTACGGTTGGGGACACAATCACCGCGGACAATTAGGCGGAGTTGAAGGCGCTAAAGTACGGACACCAACACCTTGTCACGGTCTCGCCAGTCTAAACCCCGTGCAATTAGTAGGAGGAGAGCAGACACTGTTCGCTGTTACACCAGATGGAAAAGTTTACGCTACAGGTACAATATTTATATTTTGAGACGTTTAAAAAAAAACTCATGTACTATTTTTGGACGGGAATTGATAATTTGAGAATGTAATCAAATTACTTTTTGCTAACGGTGGCATACGAGCAAACAGTACACAAATGGTAATTGATGCTGCCGCTCACAGACTTTTGCTAGGCCGCTGTTTACCGTGAAAAAGGTGAAGGGAGTGTGAATGCATGCAATGAGGTTGGGTTGGGTGACACTAAAGGCACTACCCAAACCCACCACACACAATCACCCTCAGAAAGTTGCGCTGTCAGCTCTCTCGCTCACCGAACGAAGTGCAACAACAAATTGCTACTACTCAGACGTCGGTTTTCAGCAAGATTGTGGTACTAACCCGGACGGGCCGGTCCGCGGCTGTAGACAGACAACTCTTAATAGTGTGGTCCTACCACTAGATGTGTTAATACTAGATATAAGCAATCATCATCATTACCTTTTCGCTGTCTACTACTGTACATAGGATCTAGAGAATGCTACATGGCGCGGTCATTATTTGGTGGGGTATTACCATTATCTCCCCTCTTAGCGAACGGGTCGACGATCGCAGTACGGTGTTATACGTTTCCTAGAAGAGTGCTACCACTCATTCTCCTGGTAATTTCTGAACCGTTTCTATTACGCCCATGGCTAAGTAAGGAGTAGCAACCACTATATTCTTACGCTGCCACCACACTGAAGGTAATATTTACCCTCAATTTCCTTAAATATTTGTTGAAGTTCTCCGCAGATCTCTGTAAATCTTCGTCAGCAATAGAATAATTCGCTACCCTTTAACTTCACATAGGACTAGTGAAGATTGGCTCGTAATTACTAGGAGAATGCACTGAAGCATCGGCGACCCGCCTGTCGAGCGTAGCGGTTATGGCATTATCCATTTTTTTTTTGTGGGGATGCCTCTGTATCATGGTGGTCGTCGCGGATCAATAGGCTAGATTGGAGGGTATAAAGGCGTCGCGTGTTGCACCTCTGCAACACCTACTAAAGGCGTGAGATTAACTGTTAAAATTTCACTTCCCGTGTTTTAAATAAGTATTGTTCTAATTTTACAGGTTATGGTGCCGGTGGCCGTTTAGGTATTGGTGGCATAGATTCTGTGTCACAACCCACTCTACTCGCATCCATTCAACATGTTTTTATTACAAAGGTAATTATCATTTTTGGAAATAGTATCCTCTAACTTTCACAGCCATTAACAGCACAGCCATTAACTTGAATATCTTGCCCAACACAATGTTTGGTCGCACAGCAGCAGGATTCGTACGCAGAACTAGAGAGTCGGCTGTCTCATGTTTCTCCTCTGTGTATTTAAAAAATCCACTATAACGGATTCACTTCTTTGTGGTACTAGTATGAAGTTTACATCAAAGATATGGGTTTCAATTGCCTGTATTCTTAAGTTGCCCGAAATTCCCCTCTATATCTAAGTTCTTCATATTATATTCGTCATTTATTGGTTACTAGCAGCGCCCTGCGGTTTCACCCGCAGTGCCTCTTCCCGTGGGAATATCGATAAATTAAGACTCTATGTGTTATTCTAATATGTAACCTATATTATTGTGAAGTTTCATCAAAATCCATTCGGTAGTTTTTGCGTGAAAGAGCAACAATCATCTTCACATACAAACTTTCACGTTTAGTTGGATAGGATATTAATGACGAAAATGGCATGTCCACAAACATCTCCGGCCTTTCATCAGCTAAATTATTCTAAATTTATTTGTTCTTAGGTTGCGTGTAATTCGGGAGGCAAACATTGCTTAGCGCTTTCGTTGGATGGTGACGTGTACAGCTGGGGAGAGGGTGAAGATGGTAAATTGGGTCATGGGAATAGAGTGTGAGTGTACCAATTAGAGTATTATTTTAGAGTTTACGTGTACCATTTATTATTGTATATGTAATTATTTCCATAGATTAATGGATATTAATTAACTGTAGTGTCACCCATTGAAATAAAATAATGGGCGCATGGGGTCATTAATACCGCTCCATAATACTGCACCAAAAACGTAACCACTTCAAAACTTCTGCAAGTACGTTCAGGTGCGCTTGTTGAAAAGTAGGCGTTACAAATAAGTTAAAAAGTAACGGAATAAATAAATCTTTATTTTGATGTTGTTTTGTGGCTCCGTCGTACAGATATAAGCATCTTTTCTTTAATAATTTTTCAAACCGTTTAAGCAAGGACGGTACACTATGCAGGTTGTAATTTGAGGACCTTTCAATATAAAATACCTCTAAACATTAAAACACTAAACAGTTTTTAAGCACAAATAAAAATTCCTTGATTAAGTTATCATCATATGAATAAATTAAAACTAAATCATAATACTTTCATTGGTTTGGAAGTTACTATGCTACAGATGAACACCCAATCACATACATTACGTGCAACACTTTTACATCTGTGCTTAAAAAGTGACAAAAATAATCGGGCACAGTAGTTAATAGTTTTAAAAATTGTATTCTCCTTCTGTTATGAAAACGCAGCTTTAAACTATGTAACTTAATTAATTTAGTATTTTTCGTTTGATTTTAATCATTATCCAACCTACAAACTTAATCGTAATCACAACAAAAATGCCTGCTCGTATTTCACTTTTATATATATATAATAGGCTTTTTTTGTGGTAGTCTACGGCCTAGACACGCCCTATCCAATTAGTAGCAATACCTTGACGTCAGTGGTCATTTCGGCGAGTTACCTCTTCGGGTACTGTTCCAACAGTGCTGTCGGAGCGTCGTACTCACGCCCTCTGCAAGTGGCGGACTACTGCCCGATCTGTTCACCTGTGACCTTCGCTAAGGCCCCATCGGGCGCAGTTACTCGCGCTTGTGCTACAGGACGCGCTGGTGACGGTCTGTGTCAGCATAGAAAGTTGCCTCTCTGACCCGCTTCACCGCATTCTTCTGTAATATGATTGCCTCGCGGAAGGTGGTAACCGAGTCCCAGTTCCTGATTCTGTAGAACATAGTCTTAGCAATGGTCAATGGTTTTAGGTCAGATGTAATAGACCTGAGCCCTTGTTAAGTGTGTATTAATACTACTATTATTATTTTTTTAGGAGCTACGACCGACCTAAACTGATAACAGCGTTAGCAGGTCTTGAAATAGTTGCAATAGCATGTGGCGGCGCTCATTCGGCCTGTCTCACGGCGCGTGGACGGATATACACATGGGGGAAAGGTCGATACGGGCGATTAGGACACGGTGATTCAGAAGATCAACTTGTACCAAAAATGGTAAATATTTGGCGGTGATAGTGTTATCTAAGCGGTGATCGACACCGCTAGATAACACTATCACACACACCGTTTCTTTTCCGCTCGCAACCTTTTATTAACAGACAACAATTTGTGCAAATCTCCTCAAATAAAAGGACGTAGACATCTTTACGGACACTGGATACTACACTATTTTAATTACGTATTAGTCTGCTCGTCTATGTATTTTTTTAGGGTAACCTATTAACGAGTCTCAAAATGGTATTGTTTGCTATTTATGACTTTTAGTAACTTCAAGCGGTAGTATGTAGGTTGCCCTGCATCTATCTTAGACCGAGTTAAAAAAGCATTGAAAGCAAATTTGAGAGCAACACACTGAATAGTATACAACCTGACTTTGTTTTGTAGGTGGAGGCACTATCAACGTATCGAGTAATAGATGTCGCTTGTGGTTCGGGTGACGCGCAAACATTGTGCATCACCGACGACGATAACGTTTGGTCTTGGGGTGACGGTGATTATGGAAAACTAGGTGACGTATTTCTCGTTATTTTCTCTACAATTTTAAGCATATTATTATTTGTTTGATACATAATGTAAGAAATTAATAAGTGCAACCAAATATAGTACATCTATGTAATACACACATACTTGCCCATACGCTTGTATTAAAAATAAAAGAATTGGCAGAGATTATGGATTTCCACTTACCACGACCTTAATATTCATTTGTATATATGGCATATATTGGGCATCATATTATTTTGTACCTGGACAGTAAAAATAAACGCTAAAAATCCGTAAAGCTTTAATTTTATTAGTCTCATTAATTAAGTCTGACAGACTTGGTCAGGTCTTAGTCTCTTTGTCTTTTATGTAGTTCATATATGTGAAGTCCTGGTTTTTTTTTGCGAGTTTTGAGCTTTACCAAGTCACAATTTAATTGTCGTCGAGGACCTGTTCCCACGGCGGGCGGAATACACGCCCCCGGTCATGGCTCCGCCAGACACTGGCCGGGAGGCCGACGACGACAGTGTTCCGCCCATCACGGAACCCGAGATGGGAGTGGCGGTGGCGCGCATGTGCGCAAAGTCCACCGCCCCCGGGCCCGACGGTGTTCTTAACCGTGTGCTGGGCCTGGTCCTCGACTACCTGGGTCCCCGCCTCAGGGAGCTGTTCGACGCGTGTTTAGCGTCCGGACGGTTCCCTGGGTGCTGGAAAGAGGGAAGGCTGGTGCTCCTGCCGAAGCCGGGACGGTCTCCGGGGTCGCCTTCGGCCTACAGGCCTATCGTGCTGCTCGATGATACGGGCAAGCTACTGGAGAGGGTGGTAGCTGCCCGCATCGAGCGGCACCTCGTCGGCACGGGGCCCGATCTGTCGGACGCCCAGTTTGGGTTTAGGAGGGGTCGTTCGACGATCGCGGCTCTGTTGCGCCTGAGGGCCGTGGCGACTGAGGCCGTCACCGGTGGGGGAGTGCTGTTGGCGGTGTCCCTAGACATCGCCAACGCATTCAATAATCTGCCATTCAGCTGCATCAGGGAGGCGCTCCGGTATCACGGAGTGCCAGCTTACCTGAGGCGGCTAGTGGCAGACTATTTGGAGGGGCGCAGCGTCCTCTGTACCAACCGAGCAGGGGACGTTGTGCGAACGCCCATGTCGTGCGGTGTCCCACAGGGGTCGGTCCTCGGACCCACCCTGTGGAACATCGGCTACGACTGGGCTTTGCGAGGGAGCCTCCCGCCCGGGCTGGGCGTGATTTGTTACGCCGACGACACGCTCGTCACAGCCCGCGGTGGGACGCTAGAAGAGGCGGTAAGCCTGGCGACCTATGGCACCGAAGAGGTCGTCAGGCGGATCGAGGCGCTGGGGTTGAGGGTCGCCCTGGACAAGACGGAGGCCCTCTTGTTCCATGGGCGCCGTATGAGCCCTCCCATCGGCGTCTCGATCACCGTCCACTCGGTTGACATCAGCATCCGGGCCCATATGAGGTACTTGGGCCTGGTGCTCGACGGGCAATGGTGGTTCCGGGAGCATTTCCGCAGGCTCGCTCCACGGCTCGTCGGCGCGGCGTCCGCCCTATCGTGGCTTATGCCGAACGTGGGCGGACCGAGCGCTGCGTGCCGACGGCTGTACGCGGGGGTCATCCGGTAGATGGCCCTGTACGGCGCACCGGTGTGGGCGGGGTCCTTGACCGTCCGACTTAGGGCCCTTCTGTGGCGACCACAGAGGGTCATGGCGGTCAGGACCATCCGCGGATACCGCACGGTGGCAACGGAGGCAGCGTGCCTATTGGCCGGGACTCCCCCGTGGGACCTGGAGGCGGAAATGCTCGCCGAGTTTTATCGGCGGGTGTGGGGGGTGCGCGGGGAGGGCGGTGTTGTTTCCTTGAGGGAGCTCACCGCCTGGCGCGTCGACGCCCGCCGAGACGTCATTGCCCGTTGGGCAGTCCGGCTGGAGAGGCCTCGGTTCGGGGTGCGAATCGTGGAGGCCTTCCGGCCGGTGCTGATGCAGTGGTTGGAAAGGCGGCACGGGGTGCTCTCCTTCCGACTAGTGCAGGTGTTGACGGGGCATGGGAGCTTCGCCAAATACCTGCACAAGGTCGTAAGGAGGGAGAGTACACCGTCCTGCCACCACTGCGATTGCGACGAGGACACGGCGCAGCATACGCTCGAGGCCTGCGCCGCTTGGGCCACGCAGCGCCGTGAACTCGTCGCAATCATCGGTGCCGACCTGACGCTGCCGGCCATCGCTAGGGCGATGGTCGACAGCGTCGGGAATTGGGACGCGGTCGCAGCCTTCTGCGAGACAGTGATCTCGCAGAAGGAGGCGGCGGATCGTCTGCGCCAGGAGCGCAGCCTCGATGAGGAGATCCACCGCCGGCGAATGGGGCGGCGCAGGCGCAACTACCTACGCCTCATGCCGCCCTAGCCGAGGCCGCGGGTGACGTGACCGGGGATTAGTCCGTCACCCGCCGAGAGGCCCACCGCGTAAGGAAAGACCGACGTCCTCCCCGAGGGTGGGGACGTCGGTCAATGGGAGGGTACCCCACGTAGGGGGTATTCCGTCGGGCCGACCACTGACGACATGTAAACCTGCTACGGTGGTCGGCCCAACGACGAAGGCGAGGTGGTTTTCGGGTGAGTTGCGTGCTTAAGCCCCTCTGTCGCCCCGGACGGAGTGGTGCGGAGGCGCGCCGACCGCAGCCCACCCACAAAAAAAAAAATAAAGTCACAATTTAATTGTGCTGTACACAGTTTATACTTTGACGCTCATCTTTGAGGGTTAATAGAGTTGACTTGATTGGTTGACCGTAATTAACGGATATGGTGGTAAATCTTGATAAAGAATTTATTCAGCAAATCTGTTAAAAATTCAACAATACCTTGATCAAGCAAGGATTAGACAGCGAGACATCAAAATCTGTAAATAATTATAATTGACATACGTCCTTAGGTCGAGGTGGATCTGAGGGGTGCAAACTGCCTATGAGGATAGACTGTTTGAAAGGATTGCGGGTCATCAAAGTTGAATGCGGCTCACAATTTTCCGTCGCGCTCTGTCAGTGTGGCAGTGTTTACACTTGGTAAGTGCTAGGTCATCGTACAAGAAAACCAATACCAAGTCTTTTTTGCGAAATTTTTAGACTTAATATAAGAAGAATTACAGGTACCGTTATAATCTTATTTTCTATGCCTCTATTCGATACTGCCCACTAAGCCTCCAGAGCACACCAATATCGAGGGATGTCATAGCACATTCATAAATCAAACATAGGAGGCAATTTGATATTACAATATGTCTTAGCCTTTTAATAATTCCACGTAAATATCCCTAATGAGGCTGCATTAAATATTTGTGTTATCACTGCGAATGAACGTGGTAAACTTAACACATTTTTTTGCTGTTTATGTTTACTCTGAATGTATTATATATTTAGAGTAAATATAAACGCTACATGTATTGTATTAGTAATGGCTGCTCTAGTGGTTAACTCGTAATCGGTTGTCGCTTGCGGGATCTAGTCCAACCATAATTGACGTCTAATATTTTTATTGAAGGGGCAAAGGTGACTACCATAGACTGGGACACGGCACTTATGAACATGTAAGACGACCTATGAGAGTTACCGGTATGCAGGGGAAGACTATCGTCTCGATTGCCACAGGTTTGCTAATATATTCTACTATAAATCCATTACCAACTCCTCGTAAGAATACATTGTGTCACCACCAATCTTAGCCGCTTACTTGGTAGAAATGCGATAGTCAAGTACAATGCGTTAGATTATAGTATCGCACGCCGCCGCGGCTGGTTCGATTGAGATATGTGATAACTGTACTCAAAAAAAAAAAGGAAGTTGGACAATAGTACTATCTGGGAATTCGAATAATACCAGCTGCGATCACCAATCTGTCTATAAAGTTTGATGATTATGGCATTATTCTCACCCTGGAGAGGTCCATATCATTTAATGCATATGAATCGTTGATGGGATGGATAGAGATTTCATTGTATAAATACATTTTAATATACAGTAGAACCCGTTTAATACGATCACGTTTAATACGATTTCCCGCATAATACGCCATTTTGCGTCAGTCCCAGCAACTTGAGATATGTTTTCATACATTTCTTAACGCTTAATACGATCGTCATCCCGTTTAATACGCCAACTCGTGCCACTTAAATGCACATATTACCCCTTGCGTGTGACGATTGTCGAGCGACCCTAAGTGATAATGACCAAGAAGAAGATGAGTCGACTCCGATTTTGTAACATGCCCAGGCATTATTAGCAGTTAATGATTTAAGACGCTATGTAACTTCTTTGAATCAAAGTGAAAACGCACTGCGAAAATTAATTTACATACGTTGAAGATCTTGTAATTGCTAATGTCTCAAAATCTTTTTGTCAAACTAAAGTAAGTGATTATTTTATTTTAGATAATTTTTAAATGTTAAATTCAATACGCCTACGTATTCAAACGTATTCAAAATAATAATAGAATATAATAAATAATAATGGCACGTTTTTCTCCTTTCCCACATAATACGCTTTCCCGCCTAAGACTCGTTTTTGGTCGGGTCCCTGCGAAATCGTCTTAAACGGGTTTTCCTGTATATAAATTTAAACAGGTCTTGGTGTAATTTAACATCTAGTGATATTCAAATAAGTATATGTATTTGTCCATGTGGTGACGGAGTAAGAATACAATTCAGCAATTTCTATCTTGCGCGTGGATGTCATAAAAGACCTTTAAGGGATATAATATGCAAATAACATCTATGCAAGAAAAGGTCAACTCGAAATAAAACCCTATACCACAATGTCATGTATTTGTCGTCTAAATTGCTACCGTGCCATGGTTGTAGGTTATAGTCGTTTTACCCGCGTAGGTCCCGTTCCCGTGGGAATACTGGGATAAAATATAGCCTAGTTTACGCCCTGATATTATAGTTTTCCATTGGTGAAAGAATTTTTGAAATCGGTCCAGCCGTTTTGAAGATTACCCGGAACAAACAGACAGACAGACAAAATTTTTTTATTGCTATTTTAGGCATAGGTGTCGTGCAAATAACCGTGTGAGCATGAAAAAAGCCTATTATTTTGACATTACAAACAGACACTCTAATTTTATTTATTGGTATAGACCAGCAACCCGCCCTCGCTTCGCTTCGGTTATAGGTTATAGTCGCCTTACCCGCGTAGTTCCCGTTCCCGTGGGAATACCGGGATAAAATATAGCCTAGTTTACGCCCTGATATTATAGCTTTCCATTGGTGAAAGAATTTTTGAAATCGGTCCAGCCGTTTTGAAGATTACCCGGAACAAACAGACAGACAGACAAAAATTTTTTAATTGCTATTTTAGGCATAGGTGTGGTGCAAATAACCGTGTGAGCATGAAAAAAGCCTATTATTTTGACATTACAAACAGACACTCCAATTTTATTTATTGGTATACATTTGATGATAATGGAGGATATACCTTTTAATAAAAATTATGTATTGTAATGTTTTTTTCAAGTAGGTTTTTGAATGTGTTACTATTTCTCACAGCTGTCTTATGAAACGGCTAAACGATACAAATAAATAATATGACTACAAGAAATGTAACGTCGCCAGCATTGTTTAGTGAGTTAAATTTCTTTTCTGATTAAAGAAGGTCCATACCCCAAACTGGAAAGTATAATGAATTAGAAAGAAGAATGATATTTACAACGCATAATGTGATGTAAATATCTTTAGTATTTTGGTTCTAGTCTTATAAACATTACAGGCAGTCTTCACTGTGTGGCGTGTACGGATAATGGCGAAGTCTATACGTGGGGTGACAATGATGAAGGACAGCTTGGAGATGGTACCACACTCGCTGCTCAAAGGCCTAGGCTGTTGATAGCTTTACAGGTAATTAATATATATTATTATATCATATGTACATCATCCGTGTGGTGACGGAGTAAGAATACAATTCACCACCCCCAAACTTACCCGTGGGTGATCGTACGAGACGACTAAGGGATATAAAACGCATATAACATCTATGCGAGAGAAGGAAAACTCGAAATAAAACCCTATACCAACACGTCTGCCCAGCGTGGTATAGTAGGTCAATGACCCTTCCATTATGGAGGAGGCCCGAGCCCAACAGTGGGACGTATATGGGCTGAGATGATGATGATGATGAAATGTACATCATTATATAAAACATAGTTTATTGATTAATTTTGAGTCCATATATGTATACTAATCTAAGTAACAATCTACCTTGTTGACTTCGATTCTCACGTGCGATAAAGATTTGTGTACGTTAATTGTGTTAAATGTTTATAAGTAGTCCACGACGCCATTTTTAACCAATTCCAAAGAAAAAGGAGGTTCTCAATTCGCCTGTTTTTTTTTTTATTAATGTAATAGGATTTTTGTCGGATGACGATGAATGTGCGTGGCGAATAACCGCGCATGGCGTTCTATGGCGTAAGCATACGTCCAGCAGTCGACCATGAAAATCTAAATGATGATTATGAAGGCTTTTTATTAAATTAGGTACAAGAATTTTTAATAGTGTGGGAGAAAAATGTGTATGCTATAGTTGTTGGTTTCATTCACAGGGTAAGCGTGTAACCAAAGTAGCATGTGGCAGTGCTCACACCGTGGCGTTATGTGTGGAGGCCCCTCGAGCTCCTCGACCTCCACCGCCGCCGCCCCTAGAGTGTCACCTGTTAAGGGATCTACCGACTCAAATTATTTGCAACCGATTGGTATGTTCTTTTTTTGTAAGGTGTTGAAATAAGAATACAATAAATCGCGTTTTCCTTTACTCTCGTAGAAATAATAATACGAATTTCATCGCGCTTGTATTTTATTTTTAATCCGTCGATGGTTAGAACACTTAACGTTTTTGCTCATGTTTGTTCATGTTCACATAAGGACTGGGAAGTTAAAAATTAAAGACAAAATTGCTGCAAAAATGTGAAACCTTATACCATATATTATCCGTCTGATCAGAGTGTATATTGTAGGTCAATTTCGGTCCTATGAGAGTATGTAAGAGCGACCACAGGAAAAAAAAGGCGCGATGATTATTGTATTACTCAGTGAACACGTAGAATATAGTTAGATACTGATATTAATTTTTTGGTTTCACAGATATTATTGCATCATTTCTCTGAGTTGGTTTGTCCAAACTTACCGCTATTAATCTTAGAAGGACCCCTGGACCACTTGAGGACTTTACTGTTTTACAGCGTGAAAGAAGCTGCGTTTAGAAAGGTAATACTTGATAAATAAAAGTTCACACCTTTATTAATGTTTGTTTGGTTAAATCTCAACCAATTTAACAAGGCCATATTTAAAAAAGCAACAAGAGCAAAAATATAAAGTGCGAACACTATGCTGTCTGTCTAGAATAAGCATTATCACTGTCATTGTGAAGGAAACCCAACCACAACCTTAGGACGAACATGGACTGATAAAAAACATATTTTTGATCTGTGTTCCTTTTGCAATATATCTTCACACAAATGTCTATGATTAGTTTCAATTACTGTGACGAAAATATTGTCGCCCAAGTAAAACAAATACTTTGTAATACTTCTTTGTTTTTCTTGCAATTAACAGCAACGAAATGTTGTAGCGTTAGAATAAAGGCAAGTTTCATCCTAAAATAAGTACCTACTATTCCTAAGGCATTGACTAATTGACATTTAACTTTTGATCAGTATAAAGATTACTGATATTTACAGAAATGCCAACCATATTAAATGAAACACATTTTATCGCGTTTTAAATTTATTTTATGTATCAGATACATAAATATAAGCAATTAACATTCTAAACTTAACATTAAATTTAACCTCGTAGTAAATTCTTTCTGTGTATTAATTCTTGTGGTGACGGTAAAAATCATAAAGTTCACCGCCCAAATCAAATCCAGTGTATCAACATTGTATCTTCGTTAACTCGGCCTCAACTAGGTGCTGCATATAAGTCGTAAACGTGCTTGTGTATAAATGTCTATATTATGTACAGGCGATAATGTCGACGATGGTACGTGAACGTCAGCACGGGCCGGTAGTGGAGTTGTCTCGTGTAGCAGCTCGAAGGGCGAGGCGTGGCGGTACAGGGCTTGCGGGTCCGGCTGGCATGCGCAGCGTGTTCGGACAGATGGTGGCTCGACTGCCTGCGCTCACACAAGACGCGTTGGCACTGCCGCACCGCGTTTGGAAGGTCAAATTTGTCGGTCAGTACACCTTTAAATTACTTAACATATATACATTACTTACCCTCCCCAGGTAGACTGACCACTCTTAAAAGTCGCGACTCGAACTGCTCATAAATAATCTCCAGTGCAAAGAACTTTAATATATATGTTAACGTCGATTTATCACGTAACCTTGTAAAGATGCATTTCTATGAGTAGTAAAGAAAATTATTTTACGAATTTTATCGAGTTTGTATTAAATTTTTGATTGTCCGACGTTTCGAACACTATAACTATATTTTTTCCTATACTACCTACTAGTGATGTAACGAATGTTAGGATTGAGACATTCGCGAATGCGAATGTGAGTGCGAATATTTATCTCCAACATTCGCGAATGCGAATATAATATATATGAATGTTGACTTTCAAATAAAGCGCGTGCAAAATATCATACGGTTTCAAACCCGTATGATATTTTAACGGTTAAGCTTTGCTATATTTGGTTTAAGCCAAATATAGCAAAGCTTAACCGTTACAAGTTGAACGAATGAAACTAATCAGATTCTTTCGAAAATATTCGTTGTAATTTGAGATTAGTTTATTATTATTATTGTATTTGTCAAATTTACAAACATGAGTAAAGCACGTGTTACTGAAGTGTGAAGTTATTTCACAATTTGTGACGCTGAGAGTGTTAAATGCATGGCATGTCAAAAAGTTTAATGATTACTTAACAAAAATAATGTAATTTTTTCATAAAGAATCATGTTCTTTTTTTATTGGCAAAATTCATTATTCATTCACACAAGAAATCGGTTGTCTGTAAAGTCGGTTTACTGACGATAGTTGAACGTGACAAACGTCATAAGAAAATACTGATGAAATGGTTTCATTTTTCAAAAGAAAATTTTAATTTTATTTGTTTGGTAGATATTTTGTATGGCAAGCCTTAAATGGAACTGGAGGCGGAACTGCTCGCCGAATTGTATCAGCGGGTGTCGGGGGTGCGAGGGGAGGGCGGTGTTGTTTCCTTAAGAGAACTCATCGCCTAGCGCGTCGACGCCCGCCGAGATGTGATCGCCCGTTGGGCAGACCGACTGGAGAGGCCTCGATACGGTGTCTGGACCGTGGAGGCCTTCCGGCCGGTGCTGATGCAGTGGTTGGAACGGCGGCACGGTGTGCTCTCCTTCCGACTCGTGCAGGTCTTGACGGGGCATGGATGCTTCGGCAAGTACCTGTACAGGGTCGCTAGGAGGGAGAACACCGTCCTGCCACCACTGCGATTGCGACGAGGACACGGCGCAGCATACGCTCGAGGTCTGTGCCGCTTGGGCAGAGTAGCGCCGTGAACTCGTCGCAATCATCGGTGCCGACCTGACGCTGCCGACCATCGCTAGGGAGATGCTCGGCAGCATCATGAACTGGGACGCGGTCGCATCCTTCTGCGAGGCAGTTATCTCGCAGAAGGAGGCGGCGGGTCGCGAACGCGAGGAGCACAGCCTCGACGAAGCGATCCGCCGCCAGCGACTGGGGCGGCGCAGGCACGACTACCTGCGTCCCATGCCGCTCTAGCCGAGGCTGCGGGTGACGTTACCGGGGAGTTAGTCCGTCACCCGCCGAGAGGCCGACCGCGTGAGGAAAGACTGACGTCCTCCCCGAGCGGGGGACGTCGGTCGATGGAAGGGTACCCCGGGTAGGGGGTATTCCGTCGGGCCGACCACTGATGACAAGTAACCCTGCTCCGGTGGTCGGGCCAACGACGAAGGCGACGTGGTGTTCGAGTGGGTTGCGGGTGTTGCGTGCTTAAGCCCCTCTGTCGCCCCGGACAGAGTGGTGCGGAAGCGCGCCGACCGCAGCCCACCCCAAAAAAAAGGCTTAAATGGAACGCCTCAGAGCGAGGTAACGCCGCATACGTCATGTTTTTTCGTGTGTGCAGAATTATAAGACGTCACGTCAAAAACAAATATAAATTCCGGATAAGTATTCACCAACATATCATATACTAAATCTTTCTCCGAAACATGCTGCATCTTATGGTTTAAATATTATTCTGATCGTTCAGTGGTTTTTGCAGTATAACCGAACAAAAAACCGGCTCCCCATTCATTAGTTTATATTAGACTGACAGAAATAAGAGAGACAGTATTTCTAATTTAGTTGCCGACCTGAGTGTTCCATAATATTGTTTTATTCAAATATTATGAGTAAATAAAAATAATAAATATTATCATATCATTACACAATTACATATATAATTTGCTTTTAGTTTGTCAAATATATTCGCCAAACATTCGCATCGTTCCTTGCGAATGCGATTGCGAATGTCAGAAACATATGCGAATATTCGCGATGCGAATGCGAATATTCGTTACATCACTACTACCTACTATATTTGCAGCTTCAAATAGAATCATTTTCTTCTTGTCTTGCGTGGCGTTGAACGTGACACATCTTAGTCCACCCGTGACCGTGAACGCTGTAAACTAGTCGAAACGTTGGGAAATCAAAAACCATATACAAACGCGATAAAATCTGTGAAATAGTTTTATTGACAATGTGTAATACTCGCGTAAATATCAGAAATCGTTACTTCTACGAGTTGTTTTCAAAATACATAATGTTATGCGTATATCCCCTGGTGACTAAAATTAATTTATAAATATTTTTGTTTTGAAATATTTTTCCAGGCGAAAGTGTGGATGACTGTGGTGGAGGTTACAGTGAGAGTATAGCAGAAATGTGTGAGGAGCTACAGAACGGATCCCTTCCGCTACTGATGGCCACGCCTAACGGACGCGGTGATGCGGGTGCCTCACGAGATGCATTCTTACTGAGCCCCACTGCCAACACGCCTTTACACCTTAACTGTTTCCGATTCTTGGGTAATGCATATTTTTTAAGTTATTCTAGTAGGTAACGTAATCGAATGTCGTTTGTGCAATCTGGTCCAACATATAAATAAAAATAATGAATATATTGTGATTTGAAAGGCATCGCACTGCAGTTAATATTTACTAAATATGCTGTTTAAAATTTTATATAAAAAAATAAGACTAGTCCGCTTAAATTCTTGCCGGAACTTCTCAACCTGCAGTCGCGTACCGTTCCGATGATAGATTATTAGATTAATTTCATACAAATTTGTGTTCAGATCAGAAAATTATCAAATATTTTGTTTAACACAACACACATTTGCACAATATGCCAACAAAACAATAACTAACGCACACAATTCTATTTCCTTAGGTGTATTGATGGGTATTGCCATACGCACTGGATCGCCCCTCTCGCTGTCACTCGCCGAAGGCGTATGGCGGCAGTTAGCAGGTCAGCCTCTAAGACCACAAGACTTGGCGGAGGTGGATAAGGACTTTTTGCCAGCTCTGTTGTGTATACGAGATATGACGCCTAGCAATAAGGTATCTATTTACTTATTCAAATACTTCATAACTTGGATTTGTACGACACCAACGCAATTAATGTAATCAATATTTTCGTACTTAGTATACTACCAAGTTTAATGGTACTTGCATTGTATATGCCATGAATTTTCTACATAATATAATAGTGTTAAGTAGATGTAAATAAAGAATCAACAAATATTCTATCTTTGTCACACTTGAAAGAGTATTTGGATGGGGTAGAGTAGGATAGGGTAGATATTAGAGTATTTAGAAGGAATAAGGTAGGGTAGGTACCCTTCTAGGGTATTTGTGTGTTTTGTGGTTGGCATCGGGCGTAACATCCTTTGAGTTTTTGGTGTTTCAAAGTAACATCCTATAATTTATAATAGAATAGGATGTAGTGACCACCAATTTTGGCGCGTATTAGGGTACCGTAGGTAAGATACCGTATTTGTATTTTCCGTATATCCTATCTCCGCTCTTCTCCCGATTGAAGCTCTAAGCCAAAAACTCCTTTAGGAGAATAAGTTTCATTATGAAAGGTTGGTCGATTTTATAGATACGTTAATTTCATTATTTATAAATAACTTCTTGGAATTGCTAATTAAATGAGGGCTCACCATGATATAAACCGCTAGACTATCTACCGTGGTTCTCAATTAAAAACTCAAATTTAACTTTTATATGCAGGAATTACAAAATTTGGAGCTTCCATTTTCGATACCTTCGGCGGCCGGGCATGAGGTGCCACTATCGACACGACACAAACGTGTCAACCCTGACAATAAAGACGAATATGTGCAGCTTGCTTTACACTATAGGTAAGATCAGCAAATTGAATTTGTTGCGAGTCCCAAGACAATTAAAACCATTTCCCGGGACTTCCTGAGGGTCAAACCTCGGTGTCTTATACGGAGACCATTGTGGATTCTGGCTTACAGGAGTTCCAGTGGTGGGAATGTGTGATGAGAATAATCCCTAAAAATACCCGCAGATTTTTCTGAGCCCAGATTGATATTATTTAAACATCAATCATCATGTCCCATACTGATTCGTTTTGTTTGTTCTATAAAAATCAATCTTTAAAAAAATCTGACCATTATTCATTTCTGAAATGATTTTTATTTAGTTGTTTTTGTTATAGCTTGTTCATGTTTCAATATTAAGTAGGAGCTTCCTCCACGAGTAGGCATTTGGATTGACTTCTTATATGACGCTAGCCAAATGGATTAAGACACTTTCGTTTATAGTATTCATCCTTTGCAGTGATGTTATCTACTTACATCTCTTGTTCTCTAATTATTTTACTATCCCCCAGTTAAAAAAGTAGTTGTATTATTAAATCGTAATTTGTCATCAGTCATGAATTATAAGAATATACCTAATGTGATAAATGTTTAATATAAGAATATCATACACATATTTACCTGAGTTAATAAATAAATACTTGTCGTTTTAGTTACTTACTCGGTTATACCCATTTTCACTAACAACTAAATTTTAGGTAACACTTAAACCAATCATCATTCGCGTAATATTTTGTTGCTTTATGTTAAAGTATTTGCGCTGTAGCATGGTGCGGGTGACAGTTATGGCGAGTTTCGTTTCACTCTTGAAAGTTGCCGCGATTTATAATTATGATCTATTAATTCAGCTGTACCACATCGGTAATATATTAAATCACTAATAACTGTAGTAATAAAGGTATACCTTCCAAATTAAACCCAACTAGAATGTTCTAGCCTACAAATCAAATGAAATTGAAAGAAAAAATAATCAAAGTGGTATGCGTATAACGTAACACCAAAGACGTATTTAGTGATGGGATGTACTACTACGAAGAATTGTCGATTAAAAAATAAATAAAAAACAATTTGTGCGCTCAATTTTTTATTGTTAAAAAGTATACAATTATTACATATTTACTTCAATTTTTCATTCAATTTTAATCCTCTTCTAAACTCATATCAGAGTCAGGAACATCGGAATTGTCACTTTCATCATCCGTATCTGTGACGGATATTATTAAAGATGTCTCAATTATGTTATCAATACGGACGTCACGATCCCAATCAGACATAATGTCCCTTTTCGTTTTATTCACCACCTTCGACCAGTCCTTAGGTTGAACGTTACTGATTGCCTCTTGTAACAGGGTCAACATCTTATTTGCCGTAAATGGCGGTGTCGGAGGCGAACAACAAACTCTCTAGCTTGACTACCCAAAACAGTTTTTTTCGTATGCTTAGGCATGGTTATAACCAACTAATATAACAACAAACTATAACAAATAACAATTTAACGAAAACAAACTGATGAAAAATGGATAATACGTGTCACATACAAGGCGGTAGCACTCGTACTGACAGCATCGCACGGGTAAACAAAATGGCCGACTCGGCGATGCGCCACAGAATAAAAATATGCCACGAAAAAATATGAAATACCAGTTGTTTTGAATGCGTTTACGAAACTTTTTAAAATTTTTGAACTATTAAATTAATTGAATAATTTGTATGAATATATTTTTTCCTATATTTAATTTTCGTGACAATAATAAACAGAACAACATTTATTTATGCTACGAGTATAATTAGTGATAAAAATTTAATTGCGAATCGTCACATCCCTAGTCACCTGGTATTGACATGTGTCACCCGCACCATGCTACAGCGCAAATAGTATAGGTGTCATTCAATTGTTATTTAAGTGTTGAAAAGAATATGTGTCATTGATAAAAATGGGTACAAGACCATAGATTCTGTGGGGTGACGGAGTGAGAATACAATTCACCACCCCTCTATCTTGCCCGTGGGTATCGTAAAAGACGACTAAGGGATTATAATATACATATAACATCTATGTAAGAGGTAGAAAACTCGAAATAAAACCCTATACCAACACGTCTGACCAGCGTGGTATAGTAGGTCAATATTCCTTCTATTGTGGAGGAGGTCCGAGCCCAACAAAGAATATTAAAATATCTATATAAAACTAAATATGTATGCCATTATTAACAAACTATTTATTTCATTTGCAGGTTACACGAGTTCGACGAACAAGTGCGAGCCGTCAGGGATGGTATGTCTCGTGTGATACCGGCGCCATTGTTGGCTCTGTTCACAGCAGCTGAGATCGAAACACTTGTATGTGGCTCGCCAGACATACCCGTGCACGCGCTCAGAGCTTCCGCTACATATAAAGGTAAATTAATACAAAATATCTTTCATAAAAAATACAGGAAGTTATTCTTGACGTTCGATGCATCGGAAAAGGCATCGCATTTGTACTCATTTCAGTTTGCTACTTTTGAAAGCTTCACTTTTTTATTTTATTGCAAGCAGTGGCAAACGAGCAAACAGTACACCTGATGATAAGTGTTGCTGCCGCTCATGGACCTTTACAAGGCCGCTGCCTACCGCGAAGAAAGTGAAGGGAGTGTGAATGCGCGCATTGAGGCTCGGTGATACTACAGGCACCATCAAAACCCTCCACACGCAGACACCCTCAGAAAGTTGGGCTGCCGGCTTCCTCGCTCACCGAACGAAGCGCAGTACCAAATCGCTACTTTTCTGCGAGAGTGTGGTACTGCCCCGGACGGACCGGCCCGCGGTTGTAGACAGATAACTGTCGACAGTGTGGTCCTACCACTCCAAAACACTACTTTAAGTCTCTCTCTCTCTCTCTCTCTCTCTTTCTCTCTCTCTCTCTCTCTCGCGTCTCTGACAACCGAACAGAATTTGGCTGAAGATGATGCCTTTACTTGATCGCTCCACCTGGTTGGGGACCGTCCATGGCCTCGTTTGCCCTCCGTGTTCCCAACAACGATCAGTTTTTCTAGGCATTCATCTTCTCTTCTCACTATATGGCCGAAATATGTCAAAATTCGCTGTTGACAGATTGTGGAGAGACAGTTTTGGACACGAAGCTGTGATAAAATCGATGCATTGGTGTGCTTGGCGGTCTAGGGAATCCTCAGCATGCGCCTCCAGCACCACATCTCGAAAGCATCGATCCTTTGCCTTTCTCGAGCTCGTATTGTCCAAGTTTCTACCCCATACAGAAATATAGGTAATATACGAGCGCGTATTAACCTGGTCTTTGTGGTGTTGGTAATTCCCCTCTTCCTCCAGATATTATTGAGACGGGTCAAAGCATGCTTAGCCATACCTATACGCCTCATTATTTCCGGTGCGCAACTACCATCGTTATTAATCAGTGCGCCTAGATATATATATAGTGATCTACAACGTCTACTCCTGGTATTACACTAGTGATGGCACTTGGCAATTTTTCGGCACGGTCTATAATCATGAGCTTTGTTTTACTCCTGTTTACTGCGAGACCCATGTTGTTACTTTCGGTCTCGAGTCTCTGAAACAGCTCCTTCATATCTTCTGCAGATGTTGCCAGGAGGACAGTATCATCGGCATATCTGAGGTTGAGATTCTTTTTCCACCCACTGGGAATCCTTTCATCTAGTTTGAAATCACAACGATTCTAAAGAAGTTTCAACTTCAATAATCCACCAAAATCTATTAATTTGATGCTAGTAATGAAGCTTCATTTATACCAATAAATAAAATTGGAGTGTCTGTTTGTAATGTCAAAATAATAGGCTTTTTTCATGCTCACACGGTTATTTGCACGACACCTATGCCTAAAATACAGATTAAAAAAATGTTTGTCTGTCTGTCTGTTTGTTCCGGATAATCCTCAAAACGGCTGGACCGATTTCAAAGATTCTTTCACCAATGGAAAGCTATAATATCAGGGCGTAAACTAGGCTATATTTTATTCCGGTATTCCCACGGGAACGGGAACTACGCGGGTAAAACGACTAAAACCGAAGCGAAGCGAGGGCGGGTTGCTAGTTCTCAATAAATCATCATCACAGCTCATATACATCCCACTGCTGGGCCCGAGCCTCCTCCATACTGGGAGAGAAAATGACCTATACCATATGGTCAAACGAATTGGTGTCGGGTTTTATTGCGAGTTTACTTTCTCTTGCATAGATATTACGAGTATATCCCTTAAAACGTCTATTACGATACCCACAGGCAAGAGAGGTGGTGGTGAATTGTATTCTTATTCCGTCACTACACGGACATCGGAAATCTCAATAAATCAGGATTGGAGTATTTTTAACAACATTGTTGTAGTTAAAAATACACCGGAAGAAGGAAAGGGACCTTATAAATATGCAATTATTACATCCTTGCTTTAAAATAACCCATCTACGAATTGCTCAAAGAAGAATCGAATCCACGACAATCTGCATGAAGAATTCTTTCTTAGACCGCTACGCCACCTATTCAGTCCTAATTAATACACGTTATGCAACAACATCATCATCATTTCAGCCTGTCGCCATCTACTGCTGAACTATTACGCCATAGAGTGCGGTCCTGTGCCGCCTGCATCCAACGGCGCCCAGCAACTTTCACTAGGTCGTCGGTCTACCTAGTTGGGCGTCCTATACTGCATCGTCTGATACGTGGTCGCCACTCGAAAACCCTTTTCCTCAGCGGTTGTCGGTTCGCTGAGCCCATTGACATTGACACTTCAGCGTGCTAATTCTTCGCGCTATGTCAGTTACACCCGTTCTTCTGCGGATTTACATATTTCAGATTATATCTCGCAGACAAATCCTGAGTATAGCCCGCTCCATAGCATCCTGAGCGACTTTGAACTTGGTTATGAGGCCTACATTTAGGAACCAATGTTATGAGTCAACTTTATATTCAATATTATTCAATAATCTTTTAATAACAGGTGTAGAGCCGAACGCGCCGTTAGTGCAATGGTTTTGGGAGGTAATGGAGGAGTTGTCAGGATCCGAGCGTGCCTTGTTCTTACGTTTTGTATGGGGTCGGACAAGACTACCGCGAGCGCCTCAGGACCCCAGGCAGAGAGATTTTGTATTACAGGTAAGTTTAACATCGAAATGAAATCGAGCTTTAATTTAATTTTACTTTCGTCCAACCCATATCAACCTATTCGAGATAGATCTCTTAGGAACTAATTTTTTTTTACAGATACAAGTGTAACTTTGTGAGAGCCTTTTTGGCGACGAGTCCGACAAATAAAATTGAAGTGTCTGTTTGTAATGTCAAAATACTAGGCTTTTTTCATACTCATTCGGTTGTTTGCACGACACCTATGCCTAAAAACCAGTTTAAAATTTTTTGTGTCTGTTTGTTTGAGGTGGGTAATCTTTGAATCGGCTGGACCGATTTTAATAATACTTCACTACCAGGTAGCTGTCTATATAAGGAGGCTATATTTTATCCCGGTATTCCCACGGGAACGGGAATTATGCGGGGTAAGGCGATTGAAACCGAAGCGAGGGGGTTCGCTAGTTATTTATAAAAGAATTCAGAGCATTTGTTTTTATAACAGTACCACGCGTTAAATTTGTCAATTGTAGTTTAATATATTGAGGTATATTTCAGGTACTAGATAAATACCAGCCACCGGATCACTTCTTGCCCGAGAGTTACACATGCTTCTTCCTTCTCAAGATGCCAAGATATTCATGCAAGTCTGTGCTGAGAGAGAAACTGAGGTAATTTGGTTTTGCATTCTAATATCTAATTATAAAACTCAGAGCCCACACTCTATGGGGTGATGAAAAAGACGGCCTGCGACCTCTTAACCCACCGTATTCACCTTTGTCAGTGCGCTGGCCACTGGTATCGAGTTCCTTGACTTCCGCAGTCTGCGCGGCGGGATACCCTTTCAGATACCGTCCCTCCCAGACTCCCCTCACGGGGTATCACCCTCACTATCCCTTCATTTGTGAGGCCTACGTCTAGCAGTGGATGGCTAAAGACTGAATGACGATATTTTCATATACATATTATTTTTTTTCATATACATTTAATTATTTGGCTGAAAGTGCATGAAGCATAAGACGTATTTTGTCTAAACCAAACGAAATATTTCTCCTGAAAAAAAAAATCAAACTAATATATACATATACAGGCTGTATCAGGTTATGGGGCAAACGGGAGATAGACAGTGGTGGTAGGAACCCATAAAGAAAATTTGGAGGGAAAATATCGATTTGATGAAAATATCGATTAATGAATTAGAGACGTGTAAAGTTTTAAATTTTGTCTTCGCTTTTTCGTGTAATTTTTATTGAAATGTATAGAGTCAGTGATACTTAATCTTCAACATATTCGTACTTTGTTAAATGTTTATTAGAAATTGAATAAATCAATAATTACGTTCGCATAAGCAAAACAAACTTCGCTTTAAATCAGATGATCCGCCGATGACCGTCGCCGAGTCGCGTTTTTACCTACGCTACCATTGAAGCGTTTGCCCAATTCCTACCTATTCATGCTGTTCAAGCTTTACATGCTTGTATGTATCCTGTCTATACTAGCCTACATAATACGTAACATTTAAGGCATATACTTGTTTAACACACATTTTTTAAATAACTATAACTTTTATGTTATATTGTTTTTTGTGTAATATACATTTTAATTATGATCTATGGCCGTTAAACTACAACATACTCGTACAGTTGCTCCATAAACTGATACACCTGTATATATATGTAGGCTATTCGCTTCTTGTATACTGATGATTTAAGAATGCAGTAAGCAAGTACCAGGGTAGATTTGGCAGCAAAAAAACTGGAAAGAGTGTGCACCGCGTGCATGCGCAAGTGTAACGATTTTAGCGTTTTTCTTCTTCTCAGAGAGATCTATGCCTAGCAGTGGACAACAAAGGGCTGATAGATGAGATTTAGACTAGTTTCATCCTGACCAGTTGTCTGGGCACCACAGGCCAAGAACGTGGGGTCCTTCAACCCACCGTGTAACCGTTCTGCCTTTTCGACGGATAAAAACATCGATATATTTCATTAAAATCATTTCGTTCTTTATTATGATCAGGTACGCCATCCATTTCTGTAAGAGCATAGACACGGACGAATATGCTCGGGTGGCGCTTAGCGCGGCGGAGCGCGTTTCGTCTGAGGAGTCGGACTCTGAGGCTGATGCAGCCCCAGCGCCTCAGCCACCTCCACCTCTTTATTCGCTGACCAGAACTCCCACGTGGCTATAGTAACACCAATTAGTATGTTCATACTCCACCAACACCGCTATACGTGCTTTTAAATGACTAGAATATTAGAATATTCTAGCAAATATTGGAACAAACCTCATAAGGCCCCAATGAATTTTCTAATTGGATAAATACAATTGATTAACCTTGTACACAACTCGATTGATGACATTTTTGTTTCATTGAAAATTCCTTCATTTTTATGAAGCAGAAAATTGAGAAAAGAGCTATGATTTTCAATGAAGCAAGAATATATGTTTTTGTAAAGATTTATGAAAATTGTATTTGTTAATTCGTAGAGAAGTTCGTCAGTTTCACACGAGGGTTCAAACAGTTCAATTAATGAAGAAATAATTGTATCAGGAATGTTTTAAGATGAGGATATGAAGATATTTCGGTATTAAATATGGGAGACGTATGAAACAGAATAGATTTTTAAATATTGTTTGGTTTATTAGAGACGAAAATTATGAATTTTTCGAATCTTCCAAAGAATGCAAGCTCTAGTCTATTTAAGAATCAAGCGATAATGCTTCATGGAGTTTTTTTTAAATATTGGTGAAGGTTTTGTTTTTATTTTATTGACTCGAATTCATTGAAATCATGGTATTAATTTCCATCCTAATGCATTGTACCACTAATAGTTAAGACTTCCTTATATTGTACGCGCAATATAAGTTAATGTTGCGATTTTCAATTTTCAGCATTCCATCCATAGCTTAGTCTGACGCTGTGGCTCGAATAATTTGTATTGTATGAGTTTTTATAACGAATATTGTATACAACGAGAAGGCAATATTGCCACATTCCATTTTGTCGTAATATATTGTACGGGGCTTATTAATCTCGGTATGTTGTTTGAAAGCATGAATCTGATCCGGAAATCGGAACATATGGTATTAAGGAAAAGTCGCAAATGTGAATATGAACATTAAAATCGTATAGAAATATATTTATAGATATTTTCGTGCTTGAGGGACCGGTTTGTGTGTTTATAATATAATATTAATTACCTGTGCTTTGAAACTGCCCGATTTTTTTTTTTCATTTAAAACATATTTCTTGCAAATTATTATATAGTGTTTCTTATGATTTATATACAGTATGGCTATATAAAAAGAATTCTTTGATTACATTGTGATTTATACGAGTTAGTGATTATTCCAGTTCTAACAAAATGTTGACTGATAGATGCTTACAACTGTGATTAAGGCATAAATGGTTACGGCTGAATTCAGCGCTGAAGAATTATATTAACGGTGCATTTGTGAAATGGAACTTTTATGAAAGCTAGTCATTGCTGCTGCAGTTATATGTAGGACGCCGATACGATATTATTTATAAATTTCTATTATATATATTATCTTGTTAACACCATTAGGAATATATTAGGATGACAACACAGGGGAACGATTACATTAAGCTTAAGAATGCCAAAAATTCTGATGAATAAACTCGGTTTATTATTATTATTATTGTAAGTCAGAAAAGGCACCAAGTATCGCTCATAGAAATAAGCGCTTGTAATAAATTTGCACGTGCGGTTATTAATCGTATAATTATACCCTGAAATTGTGAACATGTCAAAATCGTAATGTAACTATTGATATAGATTTTGCTCTATAGTTTTATATGCACATGAATGATATTCAAACTGAATCTATTTTATGAGAACCATTCTTAATGGTTGTTATTTTAATGAATGAATGAAAGTGAAGATAGAAATGTCATAAAATTTACGGGCAACCATTTTAAAATGATTGATAATTTTAAAAGAATATAATATTGATTTTGTAAATTAAATTGCAGTATATTCGCACTATTTATTAAATTAACTTTAAAACGAAAAAATATCATAGTTTATTAAAAGCCCATCATTTCAAGAATTGCGTATATGTAATACCAATAATATGATTAAAATTATATTCATAGATGACCATATTTTTTTAAAGTGAAATTGTTTTAGGTTTACCAAACTAATATTGTGTTAAACGCATATTGATGTTTCTTTTAAATTGTAATCAAAACTAATAGCTTATCACAAAACAAATCACCTAATCAATTATTCTTGTAGAAGTTAAAACATAATCTGTCACAACGAGTATTTGTAATATTTGCGTTAAAAATCCGCGCTTTAAAACGGCACATTTCAAGTCTATATTTGTTTAGTTTAATTTTTTACATCCAAAATGTGTAGATCTATCTATATTTAATGATTTATTCATTATTATTTTGCTTTGCTTTATTAGTATTTAGCCCTTAGTGCAAAATGACCATAGCATGTAAAGCGCGAGTAGCTGTCAATCTAGTACCATGATAGCTACTCGTGCTGTCATGTCGCTTATTGTTGTAGGCTTCTGGTGCTGGTATCAAACTAGTGTTAAATTCTTATATTTGTGAATATAGACTGCACAGATACCTATACACTGGGTTGAGAACCCTCAGTGCTCACCCATAGTCCGGGCTAAGCTGTGAAAGCCATCTGCGGCTAACGGCTATACACACACTAAAAAAACAGATACCTATAACGCTCTTGCAACATATTTTTAGTTGATTATTTCAGGCAATTGACTCGCATTTAGAATGGATTAAATCGACCCGGATTTTGCGTATAACCTATGTTCATAATCAATACGAAGGTACGTTCGTACTATGGTTCTATATAATGGAATTTAACGTGACTTAATTGCCGAACTTTACAAGTTCTAATATCTATTCGACTTGATAGGTTTGTATAAATAGACCAGCACCTCCGTTTGTTTTATCTCATTATTTGAGACGCCTATCCTAAAGCGTAACAGGGCCCTTTATTCATTTCAGAGTTAGTGATACATAGAAATATTACGACATTATTACTGTGATTTGCCTATTGCGATATTGTATACTGCAACATACATTTTGAAAATGTTTGGGTGATTGTTAATTAAATATTACAGTATACATTATTTGTTGAACTAAGTCTTTAAAGCTTTTTGTTAATCTGTTTATTAAAATTTACCAAGAAAACATATATCATTGTAGGCACAGGTCATAAAATATACTAATTCTCTTATACAACATTTTTTTTTGTAAACGTCTTAAAAGTTCATAAAAATGTAAACAGATACGTCAATATATTCTGTAAGGGGAGGGGTAATGCTTTATAGTACAGTTATTATAAATTAACCATATCTTCTTATCCTTAGATGTAGTTTATTTTTCAGCGGAATGGAATGGAAGCGATTTTTTCATCGAAATTATACATACCTAGCATAATGAACTCTATGTCAATTGCATAACGTAAAAATTAAATACGAGCCAAAAAAAGACGTCGCATGTCCTCTGCGAGGCACCATCCTCATTCTCGAGAATTCCTGTAGCTACCGTCGGTGGAATTTTTGTTTTTTATATTCCGTCTTTTATGATTATTTTTATGATCTAAGGTTTAATTGCATATATCTTTAAAACTAACGAAATCCAGAAATCAGGTTTTAAATATTATCGAATCTTATTCTTCCGCGCGATTATGGAATAATAATACATTTAACCACCTCCCCCCCTCTCTTGCTCGTGAATGTCGTAAAAGACGACCAAGGGATATCTATGCAAGTAACATCGAAGTAAGATAAGGCAAACTATGTAAATCCCTATTCCAACAAGTCTGACCAGCGTGGATTAGTAGTAGCCCAATTTTCCTCCAATTGTGGAGGAAACCTGTGCCCAAAAATGGGTCTTATACGGACTGAGATGATGACCAACCCGTTACATAATATTGTATTAGTCTTATGATGTTATTGGTTTTCTTGGTATAACACTGAGTGTCGACAATGGCTATTATTTTATCACCAAAGAACGCCCAAGTTAAAGTATTTTTACGCTTGAGATCTGAAACTATAGAGCTTTTTTATGATCTTATCAACCTGCGCAGCATTATTAATTTATAATTTATTTTATATGTGCATACTAAGGTAACTAAAAATACATTATTTATTTGGATTTCTTGTTTTATTTCTAACCTTAATATTAAAAGATTGAATAATGTGAAATCTCTACTGGTGCGCTTAACACGTTGAATGCCTTGGGGGTCACCATGTGGGCCTCGTTTATCTATAGCCAGTATAAAATCGCTTGTTTCTAAAATTTTAATGATAATTTTTTATTGCTTTAAATTGTGGTGAATCACGTAGTAAACACCGAAGAAAAGTAATTGGTGACCATATTTGGCTAAAAATCGCCCATTTCGCAGTCATATTTTGTGTCCCACGGCTCCAAAGGAACAACTGTATGTCGGCTACATAGTGTCCGCCATGGCCCAAATGGAAAACTAAAAAATGAGGCCGGTGTTTAACGTGTTAAGCAGGACTCATACGGTCACAGCAAAAAGCGTGACTTTCATATGCCGTCATGGTCTATCTACGTCACCGCTCCCGACTCATAGTTATCTATACTAATATTATAAAGAGGAATGATTTGTTTGTTTATTTGTATTGAATAGCCTCGAAACTACTGGAGCGACTTTAAAAATTATTTCACCAATGGAGATCTATAATATCGGGATTAATAGATATAATACGGGATTGGGAACTACGCGGGTAAAGCGACTGAAACCGAAGCGAAGCGAGGGCGGATTGTTAGTTATTATTAAAGTATATTAATTTTATTAATAAAACTTATTTAATATTTAACTCCACATTTTTAATGGCTCTAAAACCTTACATAGTGGCGGATAAAGAAAGCAATTTACAGCGACATTATGGAATTGGCATTTTAGTCGTGCCTGACGGATACAATTTTGCGTTTTCCCCTTTTTAGGCCAAGCAGCAACAGATTAAGGAAATCCAACTCTCGGAGCTGTGCATTGGCGTCGCTGAGAGACGCAAGTACAAAGTTTTTATAGCACGTGCACAACCTATTCCGTATGGTGACGGAGTAAGAATACAATTCACCATTCTCTATCTTGCCCATGGATGTCGTAAAAGACGACTAACGGAATTACACGTACATCGAACATTATGCAAGAGAAGGAAAACTCGAAATAAAACCCTATACCAACCTGTCTGACCAGCGTGGTACAGTAAGGTAAATTTCCCTCCTATTGTGAAGGAGGCTCGAGCCCAGCAGTGGGACGTATATGAGCTGAAATGATGATGATACAACTTTTTAGTTATGTGACGGTAATGTACCGAAAGATCATGTAATTAATGCAGAATTTCTGAAGGCAGGCAGGATGAAATACAGTACTAAAGACCTCCCTATTGTGTAAGGAGTAGTGTGGCTCTGTGTTTCAAAAAGAGAAAGAAACCCTTTTAAATAACTATAGATCCTTCAACCTCTTATCATGACTATAAGTTGTACCACATCCATAGGTGGGGACAGTTAAACCAAAAGTTAACTTCGATAATCGTTAAAGCGTTAAATTTGCGAAAATTTAACGCAAGTTAAAGTTAACCATTCAAAACTTATTCTGCTTTTAGGCAGAGAGAAATAGATAAATTCTACAGCATGTAGTGGAATTATGTTGGCGTACACCTGTCCACACTAGCTTGGTATCAGGGTTGGCAATGTTTAAAATATTTGTTTAAAACACTGATTAAAACAATAGAAAAATACATATCACGTTTAAAACATAATTGAAAACAATTTGTTTTAAACATGTTTAAAACACATAAAAAAAACACATTATATTTTTAGTTAGAAAAATTAAGAAACTCATTTTATGGCATGTTTTTTACCAAAGAGTTGGCAATTTCGATGTAGGTACTAACTAAGATTCCCCTGACTGACAAGCGGTCGTGCGATGAATGCTCATAAAACGTGGGGATTGCTCGGATTGATTGATAGAATGAAAGCCGAACTAACTAATTCGCTTGAGAAACTTCAGATCGTGGAAGTTGAGGGTTGAGTTGAAGATAAAAGAAGGGAAGTTGATTGAACTTGATTGCATCTTGCAACTTGGAAACTGTTGTTTTAAATCTATCTATATATATAAAAATGAATTGCTGTTCGTTAGTCTCGCTAAAACTCGAGAACGGCTGGACTGATTTGGCTAATTTTGGTCTTGAATTATTTGTGGAAGTCCAGAGAAGGTAAGAAAATATGGAAAAATTGCGAGTAAAATACAAAAAACAACAATTTTATTTTTCCATGCAAACTATTCTTACCTGTCAAACATTTGATGTTCGTCCCGTCGGTTCGACTTTTTTGGCATAATTACATGTAGATCTAGATTAAAAAGGTATTGGAATCGATAAAAAAAGCGGTATATTAAATAGCTGGAATACAATTCAACAAACGGAGGTGTCGTAAAAGACGACTAAGGGCTATAATATGCATATAATATGTATACACGAGAAAAAAAACTTGAAAAAACCCTATATTAACACGTCTGACCAGCGTAGTATAATAGGTCGATTTCCCTCCCATAGTGTAGAAGGTGCGAGCCCAACAGTTGGACGTGTATGGCCTGAAATGATGGTGATGATGATGTATCAGCCTCCCACAAATAGTATAAAAATGCTGACTAAGGTAATATGACACTTACCGTAAATTCAATTCAGTTGGATTATCAATAATTCCATTATATTGATACGTTTGAAGCAGAGTCCCGAGACCGCTCCAGCTTCGGCAACTTTACGCCATTTGTAGGAGGTTGATAAATCATCTTCATCGTCGGGCCTCCTTCTCTATGGGAGGGAAACCGATCTACTATACCACGCTGGTAAGACGTGTTGATATTGGGTTTTGTTCCGAGTTTTCCTTATCTTGCATAGATATTATATGCATAATTGTATTCTTACTCCGTCACCGCACGGATAATACTAAAACCAAACTGATAAATACTAAAATATAATAATTAGGAAAAAAGGCGGTACGTAGTTCGCCGGGTCAGCTAGTAAATAATTATAATTACAATATTTAAAGTACTTTTTGGTTTTCAACAATTTTTTTTTTATTTTTTCACGTATATACTTATGTATTTAAAACGTGATTAAAACATGTTTAAAACAAGGCAATTAAAACAGCAATGAAGCATTAATAAAAAACATGCTTTTTTGGTTTTCAAAAAAACATGATGTTTTGTTCTTTTTAAAAAAAACATGTTTTTTCCAACCCTCCTTGGTATACGTTACTGCCGGTGGCCGGGAATGGCCAAATGAATCACCAATACTTTACGATTCTTTTTTAAGTAATAACCAGGTGGAGGTGAGAACCCCTTCCGTTACTATCATAATCTACAATAGAAGAATTCACAGCAATTGAAGAAGACTCGGGCTTAGTTTCCGTTTTCGCGGGGCGTGGCGGAGAGCAGCTTAGTCGAGCAGATGGCCGCCTGGCGGAACAACGCCTGCCATCACGTCATTGTCCGTTAGGCACTCTGATTAGGGAAGTCTTGGTACGGTGTTTGGACAGTGTTCTCCTTCCGACTGGTGCAGGTATTGACGGGAGACATGGTAGCTTTGCTAAGTACTTGCACACGGTCGTGGAAGGAAGGAGAGCACACTGTCCTGTCGACGAGGCACTGCACAGTACACGCTTAAGATGTGTGCCACCTAGACAAAACAGTGCCATGAAGTCTTCGCAATCATTGGTGCCGACCTGAAGCTGCCGACTATCGCTCGTATCAGGAACAGAGACGTGAGCGCCGCCTCCTATGTGGCAATTATGTCACGGCAAGAGTGGGCGGATCGTGTGCGTGACGAACTCCTTTACGAAATCATCCGCCTCCGCCAGCATGGGCGGCGGTGACAAGATGTCATCTCTCCCAAACAGAATGTATAAGTCATGGTGGCATACGGTTCTGCACCACTTACCTCTATCGCCATGTGAGCAGGCCGCCAGTAACAAGTCTTCAATGACTCACTTTATGAGTTACGTTTTCAGATACCATCTCATTCTGACATTGACACCTTGGCGACATTGTTTACTGACGGGGAGTTGGCCTCACACTCGTGAATTAATCGGCGGTCCATTCACATTACATTTACGTGTGATGATGGAATAAGAATACAATTCACACCCCTCTCTCTTGCCCGTGGGTGTCGTAAAAGATGACTAATATATCCCTTAGTTGTCTTTTACGATACGAACTGGGCTCCCAAGAATATGAGATCTATGCAAGAGAAGAAAAACTCGAAATAAAACCCTATACCAATCTGACAGCATGATATAGTAGGTCAATTACATTCATAGTTCGGAGGAGGCCAACAATGCGATATATATGAGTCTCAGCTCGTTATAGGATTAATATCCTTATTAATATTATAAATGCCAAAGTATGTTTGTTACGCTTTCACCTTTAAACCACTGATCCGATTTCAAAAATTCTTTCAGCAATGTAAAGCTATAATATCAGGGAGTAACATAGGCTATATTTTATCCTGGTATACCCACGAACGAAACCACGACTGAAACCAAAGCGAAGGCCGGTTGCTAGTATAAAATAAAATTTTGTTTATGAATAAAACTAATGTGCTTTTTACATGATTTTATTGACTAAATAACTTAACATTGCCCTTATTGAAATTATATTACCATGAAGCTAAAATAATCACAAAACAATATACAAGGTAGGATTTACTTCTTAGATTTGGGTTTTAATGTGAAGTATAGAATGACAGCACCCATGACTGCATATGTTGCTTTGGCGGTCTGCAAGAAAATATATGTGTCAGCGCTAGAATGACATAAAAAAAAATTAATTGAAAACCAAAACACCTGCTGGACATGATAATAAGAGGTGTTGGTGGATATCCTGAATGCATACAACCTGTCCATAATTTCGCTCATGTTAAGGAGCTCGAGGCTTTCTCATATTAAGAATTTTTACTTGATATGCAACTTTATTCTATGGTTTATACCTGAATAAATATGCAATGTATACGCATTTCCAGATGGTGACAGAGTAAGAATAAGATTCACCACTCCTTTTAAATAAAACTACTTTACGGATTTTATCACGTTTGTATTTGATTTTTGATTGCCCGATGTTTCGAACGCGGGCGCGGTCCTGGCTATGTACACAGACTGCAGTCAATATTTAATAACTAATTTCTGTATCGGATAGATAATTATAAATTTTCTGCAATAACGATGACTTGTTGGACGTGAGACATCTTCTTCCGCCCGTGACCATGAACGCTGCAAAGTTTTCGAAACGTCAGGCAATCAAAAATCAAATACAAACACGATAAAATCCGTGAAGTAGTTTTATACAAAATGTGTAATACCCGCGTAAACATCAGAAATAACCACTCCTTTTCGTACCTGTGTATGTCGTAAAAGTTGACTAAGGAATATAATATGCGTATAACGTCTATGCAAGAGAACGAAAACTCGAAATAAAACCCTATAACAAAATGTCTGACCAGTGTGATCTAGTAGGTCAATATCCCTCCTATTATGGAGGAGACTCGAGCCCTGCAGTGGGACGTATATGAGCTAAAATGATGAAATATGCAATAACATAAATATATATTATTATTATATAGTTTTGTCTGCATAAATGGGTTGACTTAAGGTACTTTATTTAGAATGAGAGTCAGAGGGCCAAACCATAGCCTGGGTGAGAGTCTGCAGAGATCCATGAGTGCCAGATACCACTTACCACTATGTGGGTCTTCCTCGTCTGCCACTAAAGCCAATAAAAAGCTAAATAATCCATTGAGCCAAGGAATGAAAAAATCCACTATCCAGGATTTTGTTACTTGAAGTAGGTTGCTCAAGCATCTTTTTGAAGTGAAACTTCTTTGCGCATGAGAGTAAAATTTATACGGATGAAACACAATTTAGTGACACGAAAATGTGGGACTTTTTGTCCAAGAAGATGAAGAGAACAATTGAGACCAATTGAGAGAGAGTGTGAAAAAGGGCGAATATAGCACGAATCACATAGCCATGGAGCATGAGTAGGGACCAAGCAAGTGAAAGAGGACAATTTTTATTAATATTGACAAAAAACACGTGGCACCAAAGAAGTCTCACTTCCTACAGACGTACTTTATATGCACACTCTTTTTTTTAAATTAAGATTATTATCAATCATGCTGCCCTACTGCCATCCCAATTACTTGGGGTTACCTCACTATGTACATTTCTTTCATAATGTATATTGCAAAAGTTATTGGGAATAGTTTTATGACCGGTCTGAGCCGTACTTGGGAATGTAATTGTTGACACAACTGCATCAGATGACTTTAGCTCAGGTCGAATAAAAACTGTTTGTAGTCTCTTATGATACCCATAAGCAATTTACGAGTGGATATTATTTGTGGCCACAGCTTTCTTTCAAGATTAAGATGAATATCCATTACTAGAAATATACAAAACTTGAGTCTGTCCTCAAGTTGAGAGACCTCAGCCCTCTCCCATAGTCCAGGCAAAGCTGTTCCATTTGTAGATAACAGCTAAACGCACACACAAAACAAAAGAGTCTGTCTATCTGTCATGTAAAACTACAGTTTATTTATTACATTGCTTTTCTTTCATTCTTTGTTACTTTGAAATTGGAAATTCCTCAGAACATATTAAATTTATGTATTTTGGATACTTAAATGTAGAAGTATGGCGTACATATGAAGATTTCTTTTAATAATTCAGTATTGAACTCGCAGTACTACAGCCATAGAAATATATAGCCCATCAAAGGAATCCACTGACATAACCTCTATAATCTGATCATTAAAAACATTTCTATCTATTTAGTACTTACATTAGCTCTGCCTCGGTTTGTTTGGCTGTTGAAATATTTGGACAAGCCCTTGAGTTGGGATTCATCAACAGAACTGTCTCCGGCCATTCTACAAATAAAATTTAATCAGTTTTTCAACAACAAATTCAGATATATTCTGTATATCAAGTTCACATATACGTTATAATACGTTTATATTAATAATTTGGACGTGGTGCCAATAGCTAATTTATATGCTTTCTTAAAAATAAGAATGTTACCTGCTAAATAGATTTTTTAGCCTTATGTAATACGCAAGTTACAAATGTCACAAATGTGATATTGCTGTTCCTTCCTATCATATAGCATTGGAAGGATTGTTATCTTTTATAGCATAGCCAATGACAGCAAGATAGCTTATCATAAATTCTGTGCGATAGAAAGAGATGTCATGATATATATAAGCTAATAATGTAACTATTTTTGGTGTGGAGTATTTTTCATTCGACGATTAGTTCTCTTGAATCTTGAATGAGAAAATATGCAACATTCATGAAATTCACAGTTAAAAAAATATTAGGTACTGTCTTAGAATAATAACGTATTATAAATATCACAAGTTCAAGGAAATAAATTATTTTAGAAAAAAGCACTCTTTGGTATAAAACAAATGCAATAAAAGCAACAAAGTATAATTATTGCATAAAGTATAAGATAATAACAATATCTATACCAATAAATAAAATTGGAGTGTCTGTTTGTAATGTCAAAATAATAGGCTTTTTTCATGCTCACACGGTTATTTGCACGACACCTATGCCTAAAATAGCAATTAAAAATTTTTGTCTGTCTGTCTGTTTGTTCCGGGTAATCTTAAAACGGCTGGACCGATTTCAAAAATTCTTTCACCAATGGAAAGCTATAATATCAGGGCGTAACCTAGGCTATATTTTATCCCGGTATTCCCACGGGAACGGGAACTACGCGGGTAAAATGACTATAACCTATAACCGAAGCGAAGCGAGGGTGGGTTGCTAGTATGAAATAAAATCCGTGTGTTGACACAGTAAGAATACAATTCACCACTCCCACGGGCAAGATACTTGAAGATACCCGTGGAAGTCGTAAAGACGACTAAGGGATATAGGCCGGGATCCACCGTACATTTTTTATTTCATTAATAACAAGCAAATTTTTCGTGAGTAGCTTTATCTTGATGAGACGCTCAACAATATCTGTACAAAAACTCTCAATTGTGGTAGGTTTCGGAGGTAGGAAGGATAGAATATGTCCATTTGGTGGTTCTAAAAAATTTATTACTAACGGGGTGATTTTTGGTATATCTCAAGATAATTATCTAAATTATCTAAAAAAATATTTGTTCTACAAAATCTGTGGTTACATCACAGAGTCTCCCCTGCTTCAAACATGTATCGATAACGAAGTCATCAAAAGTAATTACTAACAAGCTGATTTTTCTTTCTTTTTTTTTATTGCAGACGGTGGCAAACGAGCAAACAGTACACCTGATGGTAAGTGTTGCTGCCGCTCATGGACCTTTACAAGGCCGTTGCCTACCGCAAGAAAGCGAAGGGAGTGTGAATGCGTGCATTGAGGCTCGGTGATACCAAGGGCACCACCAAAACCCTCCACACGCAATCACCCTCAGAAAGTTGGGTTTCCGGCTCTCTCGCTCACCGAACGAAGCGCAGTAACAAATTGCTACTACTCAGACGTCGATTTTCTGCGAGAGCATGGTACTGCCCCGGACGGACCGGCCCGCGGCTGTAGACAGATAACTGTCGACAGTGTGGTCCTACCACTCCTCATCATCATCTTGCTCTTATCCCAATTACTTGGGGTCGACGCAATATGTCATCTGTTTTGACATATTGCAAAAAGTTTCGGCAATGACTTTTATGACCGGCCGCCTGCCTGACGTCAACCCTCCTTGGGAATGTATTCGTTGACCCAAATGGTACCAGATGGAGTTGGTCCGGGTCAATCTAGGGCTCTTAGTCGTCTTTTACGACACCCACGAGCAAAGCAAGGGTTGGTAGTATTCGAAGCCGCTACCACACAGCAAAGTGGTAGTGGTCCTACCACTCCTAATACTCCTAAATAATAAATTTCTTACTTATTTAATATTTATATAAATTAACAGTCATATTGTCCTACAAATTGCGTGGTACGTTATCCCGGTCCTACGCTCAGAAATTGTTAATACCACAATAGCATTTGTCCGCCATCTGCGAGGTGAGGAGGCGGCGGAGCGCGCGCGGGATAGGAACGCCTCTACGACGACGCGATCTGCCGCCGGCAACTCGGGGGACACAGGCGCGAGTACCTGCGCCTGATGCCACCCTAGCCGAGGCTGTAGGCACTCGCAAAGAAGCGGGCGGCAGGAGCGCTGACCATGGCCCACCCCTAAAAAAAAAGGATAATACTTTGTGCGCCCCTTATATTGTTATCAGTCTGTGTATCATTGAAGTCGGTTAATTGTATGTTTGTGAAGTTCCTCGCAATACAAGGATACTAATCCTTGGTATTGTCTGCCACAGTACTAAAATTTTTATTCATTCAATGTTCATGTTCATACATGTGATGGTATATACTTATATATATATATATATATATATATATATATATTCAGTTGTAGCAGACTTTCGAGGAAAAACATGTATGTAGGCTATTGCCTATAAACAGAGAGTCTACAAACGAATATCTACATAAACAGATTTTTCGAAATCCTCACTACATTGCACGCAGTACATACACAAAGCCTAACTTTAGTAGCTTTGTGATCATAAAAACAATGTTTCGAATTAAAGTAATCTGTCCACCTATCAAAAGACCATCCTCGCGAAATAGGCATGCTATGTTCCGTCAGCAGCCAAAAAGATAATAATTAGTCTACATTTTGCTACCTCACGCGTCTGTTTCAGGTTCGGAGACGTAGTAGCCGAGTTATTTACTCACCGATATTTTCTCTGGAAGTGTTTCTTGTTTGTTAAATATAAATGACGGTTTGTTTGCTATGCCAAAAGGAATGTTGTTGGAGCAAGATATGATAAAGCTCACCAATTTTAATATTTCTTTGGCTTTTTTCTCAACTTGTAGTAGATATAATAGATTGCTGCCAAGCCCATCGTAGCCTTTGCCGTCTGTAAAACACGAACCTTATATCGGAGACACTTGTATGTGGCCATGCTAACACCCCATATTTTTACCGTGAACTGCGACGTTTCGATCTCTAAAATACAATTGTCACCACCCTTACTCGTGGGATTTGTAAAAATCAGCTAAGGATTCATTAGGAAACCGGGCAGTTCTCTAAGGAAACGTATACCTAATATCTCACTGTGACCGCGAACCCGCCTGCTAAGCGCAACGATTACGGTATTAGCACCTCCTATATGTGAAATACGAAGGAGGGTTACGTTCAGCAGTATAAATGGCTCAAGGCTGAATAATGATGATAATGACTTATTTTTGAAACAATAGATAGATTAGGCTATTTTGTGAGCGAGATTTTGCTGTTGCCCCTTGCCATCATTTTGACTATTGTTAGTAACAAGACTTTTCTGTGTGGTGACGGAGTAAGAATACAATTCACCACTCCCTTTCTTGCCCATGGATGTCGTAAAAGACGACTATGGGATATAATATGCATGTAACATCAATGCAAGAGAAGGAAAACTCGAAATAAAACCCTAAACCAACCTTTCTGATCAGCATATGGTATAGTGAGGTCCATTTCCCTGCTATGGGGAGGAGACTCGAGCCCAACAGTGGGACGTATATGAGCTGATGATGATGATAATAGCAACAAGATATGTATGAAATATTTACATTTGCTCTACCCCTATTTGTTTGGCTGTTAAAAATACGGCTAAGCCCTTTTAGGCTTGGATCGTCCTCAACTCCTTCACCAGCCATTGCACTTAATATTTCTTAAAATTTTGATTTTCACACGTTAAGGTACTTTACACTATTTTGTATATCTAAATGACAGGTATATTTTATAAGCAGTGAAGCTTAGATGCCAGTATTTGTGAGCAAATTTTGAAAAAAGACCCATTTAATAAAAGTTAATATATTTGGTATAAGATATGGTTACACTTTTTAATTAATCGCCATATGTGCTAGCCTTTTCTTTTGGCAGGCTATGTTCTGAATCCATATCTAATGTCCATTACATCGAGGTCCAGCAACGAAAAAGTGGCACGCGGCCATATAACAAAAGGTTACCTTTTGTTATATTGATCTATATCGATAACTCATCACTGGACTCGAACCTATTCGTCAAAGGGAGGGAAATTGACTTTCTTCGTCGACAGCCAGTGTGTTATAGTACCAGATCCAATAATTAATACAATACATACACTGATAGGATATTTAACTTGATTTAAGAGAATTAATCTTGAATCAAGAGAACCCTTTTGAATAAAGTGATATGTAAGAGTTATATGTGTGTGTATGTTTATTCAAAATCAGTCTCTTAAATCGAGTCTTTTAACAGCTAGCAACCCTCATTTGCGGCCATTTGTTTACAGACAGCGATATATCATCATATTTAAATAAAATTGCTTTAATTTGACATAAAAAGCAAGGGTACATATACGTTATCCTTACTAATATTATAAATGCGAAAGTAACTCTGTCTGTCTGTCTGTCTGTCTGTTACGCTTTCACGTCTAAACCACAGAACCGATTTTGATGAAATTTAGTACAGAGATGGACTAAAGCTTGAGAAAGGACATAGGCTACTTTTTATCGCGAAAAATGGGTATAAGGGGTTGAAATAGGGGATGACATTTTGTATGGAAATTCGTCATTTTCGATGATAGAATCATGAAGCTTTGTATTAAGGCACTTGATAATATATACATAAATATTTGTTCGAGCGTTTTGGAAATTTCATTTATATGGGGATGAAATTCAACCCCTAAAAGACAAAAAAGCATAAAGCCGAAACCACTGGGCCTAGAAACGTAATTTTTTTACACTGTAGAATTTCTTAGGGTACACGAGCTCTAGCAAAGAAATCGCGAAAAAATGGGTATAAGGGGTTGAAATAGGGGATGACATTTAGTATGCAAATTTATCATTTTCGATGATAGAACCGTGAATCTTTGTATTGAGGCACTTGATAATATATAAATAAATATTTATTCTAGCGTTTTGGAAATTTTATTTATATGGGGATGAAATTCAACCCCTAAAAGACAAAAAAGCATAAAGCCGAAACCACTGGGCCTAGAAACGTATTTCTTTTTACACCGAAGAATTTCTTAGGGTACATGAGCTCTAGCAAAGAAATCGCGAAAAAATGGGTATAAGGGGTTGAAATAGGGGATGACATTTAGTATGCAAATTTATCATTTTCGATGATATAACCATGAATCTTTGTATTAAGGCACTTGATAATATATAAATAAATATTTATTCTAGCATTTTGGAAATTTCATTTATATGGGGATGAAATTTAACCCCTTTTTTTTTTTTTTTTTTTGTGAGTGGGCTGCGGTCAGCGCGCCTCCGCACCACTCCGTCCGGGGCGACAGAGGGGCTTAAGCACGCAACTCCCGCAACCAACCCACCCGAAAACCACCTCGCCTTCGTCGTTGGGCCGACACACCGGAGCAGGTTTACTTGTCGTCAGTGGTCGGCCCGACGGAAAACCCCCTACGTGGGGTACCCTCCCATCGACCGACGTCCCTCCCCTCGGGTTGAAATAGGGGATGACATTTTGTATGGAAATTCGTCATTTTCGATGATAGAATCATGAAGCTTTGTATTAAGGCACTTGATAATATATACATAAATATTTGTTCGAGCGTTTTGGAAATTTCATTTATATGGGGATGAAATTCAACCCCTAAAAGACAAAAAGCATAAAGCCGAAACCACTGGGCCTAGAAACGTATTTTTTTTTTACACCGTTGTATTTCTTGGGGTACACGAGCTCTAGCGAAGGGTTTTTGTAAAATCACCCCTTAAGGGGGTGAAAATTGTATAGCCGAAACTATTGGGGCTAGGAACGTAAAACTATGTATTTCTCTGTATTGTGCGATTCTCTTTCTTTTGTTGTAAATGAGCTCTAAGAAATTAGTTTTTGAAATTCAATCTCTAAGGGGGTGAAAAATGTATATCCTAAATCATTAGGCCTAGAAACTAGGGATGTGAAAAAATAATCGATTTTTATAATAATCGATTTTTATAATAATCGATTATTAATCGATTTTTTTAATAATCGATTTTTACAATCGATTATCAAAATAATAGAAAATCGATTATTTTCATAATAAAATCGATTTTCCTAAAAAAAGAAGGTCATCACAATACTGCGTGCAGTATTTCATACTATATTAGAAGATGAAGCTCACATTTCCTAAAAAAAAGTCATCATAAATTATGACTTTTTTTTTATGATTCATAATCCTGTTAGGAAAAATCGATTATTTTATAATCGATTATTTATTTTTAATTAATCGATTATTTTATAATCGATTTATTTTGAAGAACAAAAAATCGATTATTTAAAAAATCGATTATTTTCCCTCCAAGTCACATCCCTACTAGAAACGTGAAATTTTGTACAAAGTTCTCTTTCTTGGGGAATGTGCCCACTAAAAAAGAGCTTTTGCAATTTTACCCCTAAGGAGGTGAAAAGCGTAAAACCGATGTCACTGAGCCTAGGAACGATCATTTTTGTACACGATCGGCTTTCTTGGGTTACCCCATTATTTTTTCTTAATGCGCGCTTATCGAGATTACTTGGGATCGACGCAATATGTATTCGGTCCTCTGCCATCGTAGATATATTGCAAAGGTTCTTTTAGCAACATTTTATGACCAGCTGCCTGCCAGACGACATAGCTGGCTAGATGGCATCACCAATTGGTCCAGGTCAATGTAAATCTTTGTCTTAGTAGTATTTTGCGACACCCACAAACAATGAAAGTGTTATAATATTCCTAGCCGCTACCAGATAGTAAGTTAAAATCAAGATTTTAATCCAATTTTCTATCTCTAGAAATAAACAAATTTGAAGCGTCTATTTGTTGTCAAAATAATAGGTTTTATTTATGCACAATTATTTGCACGATAATGTCTAAAAACCGGCCAAGTGCGAGTCGGGGTCACGCACGAAGGGTTCCGTACCATTATCTATAAAAAAGGGGAAAATTGCGTTTGTTGTATAGGAGCCCCCTTAAATATTTATTTTATTTTGTTTTTAATATTTATTGTTATAGCGGCAACAGAAATGCATAATTTGTAAAAAATTCAACTGTCAAGCTATTGCGGTCCTTGAGATACAGCTTGGTGACAGACAGACGGACAAACAGACAGCGAAGTTTTAGTAATAGGGTCCCGTTTTTACCCTTTGGGTACGAAACCCTAAAAACGGCTCATTTTTTTGTCTGTCTATTCGATACGGGTAATCTTCAAAACGGCTGGACCAATACTGATAATACTTTACCACCAGGTCTACCAAGGCTTACATAAGGAATAACTTAGGCTATATTTTATCCAAGGCTATATTTTATCCCGGTGTGGCTGGAGCAACTGTGAGAATTTAATCGATTTTAAAATTATTTCACTAACGGAAAGCTAATTTTAAGCGAGTAACATATTTAGGTTTTATTCCGTGTGGTGACGGAGTAAGAATACAATTCACCACCCACTCTCTTACCGGTGTCGTAAGAGACGACTCAGGGATATATTACGCATATGACATCTATGCAAGAGATGGAAAACTCGAAACAAAACCCTATACCAACCTGCCTGACCAGCATGGTATAGTAAGGTTAATTTCCCTCCTACTATGGAGGAGGCACGAGCCCAGCAGTGGGACGTATATGAGACGAAATGATGATGAACATATTTAGGCTATTTTTTATCCCAATATTCCTACGGGCCCGGACACAATGCGGGTGAAATCGCGGACATTTAATAGATATAAAAATTAATTTACGAATGAAAATCTACATTATCAGCGAATAACAAATAAAGGCTATTTTCATCCTGGTGTTTGCCCGGAACGAGAACTCTGCGAGAGAAACCGGTGGATGTTGACCAATCTTTAAAATTCTTTCAACAATAGGAAGCTACGTTATCAACGAGTAACATAGGCAATTTTTATCTTGGATATTTGTATGGGATTTGTTAGTACAATTTTTTTTTCACCTATCTAGACTTATAATATCAGCGAGTAACATATGCAATTTTTATCTCGGCATTCGCATGGGAATGGGGTCTACGTGGGTGAAACTACGGGAGTTTGATCAATATTATTCTTTTTCACCAATGGAAACCTATCATGGATAATGTATTATCAGCGACTAAGGATGGCCATATTTATCATCGTCTTTCCACGTGAATTTGAACTACAAGGGTGGAAGTAATATTCAAATATAAAAATTTGTGAAATTATTTGGACCTTTCTTACTCGATCACGCGTAAACTGTTGACCAGATTTGGATGAAAATTGACACACAGATAGAGTATTTCTTAAATTAAGAAATATCATCATCATCGCAGCCCACATACTTTCCACTCTTGGAGTCGGGCCTCCCCCATAATGGGAGGGAATTTGACCTACTATACCATGCTGGTCAGATACGTTGGTATAGGGTTTCATTTTTCGAGTTTTCCTTCTCTTGCATAGATGTTTTTTTCTTTTTTTTTCTTTTTATTGCAAACGGTGGCAAACGAGCAAACAGTACACCTGATGGTAAGTGTTGCTGCCGCTCATGGACCTTTAAAAGGCCGTTGCCTACCGCGAAGAAAGCGAAGGGAGTGTGAATGCGTGCATTGAGGCTCGGTGATACCAAGGGCACCACCAAAACCCTCCACACGCAATCACCCTCAGAAAGTTGGGCTGCCGGCTCTCTCGCTCACCGAACGAAGCTCAGTAACAAATTGCTACTACTCAGACGTCGATTTTCTGCGAGAGCATGGTACTGCCCCGGACGGACCGGCCCGCGGCTGTAGACAGATAACTGTCGACAGTGTGGTCCTACCACCTACTGTGTATATATCCCATAGTCGTCTTATACGACATCCACGGACAAGATAGGGAGTGGTGAATTGTATTCTTACTCCGTCACCACAATAACACAATAAAAAGAAATATGCAAGCCAACTTTTACGCGGGCGAAGCCGCGGGCAAAAGCTAGTATTAAATAATTTTGATGGCATTTTATGTAATATATAGTGGCAAAACTGCTGAGGTGTAGTGAATATGATATAAAATTGCTATACATACCTTTTTGTTTCCACCGAAATTCTCAGAAGATACCCTTAATAGTGGCCATTACACTGTTGAAGGCGACACTTTGACTTACTGACAGACCATTACTGACATGAAGAAACTGAGAACTTGAAAAGATAATTATAACTCGACACTGGCAAAAATGACTCGTATTTGTAGCTGATGGCCAAGACAAAAAAGAAGAAGAATATTAATTTAATTAAAAATACTTGCGGCCACCTATTGACTGGCACTGACCCTGTTATTAATATATTCTCCTAATCATAAATGTATATAAGAATCTGAGTTTGATTAACTACGCGATGAACGTAGTGATTTTGCAGCCGGATCTTAGTCTATTAAGAGTATGCGCTGAGAAACTTTTAGACTTTATAAAATAGCTCTTAGGCTATTAGTAGTAAGCACAGATGAGCACAGTTAATCCAAAAGTTAACTTCGTTAATCGTTAATTAAAATGTTAACTTCGATAATCGTTAAAGAGTTACATTTGCGAAAAGTTAACGCAAGTTAAAGTTAACCGTTAAAAGTTAACTATTTAAAATGTATACTTTAAGGCTGAGAGAAATAGATAAATTCTACAGCCTGTAGTGGAATTATGTTGTATATGTATGCATCTGTCAACGCTAAACTTGCGACACGCTACTGCCGGTAGCCGCGATCCCAAAAGATTCACCAATACTTTATGAGGCATTCTGACGTAATAACCAGGTGGAGGTGAGAACATATCACTTCTGCTATTATCATAATCTACAATGGAAGAATTCACAGCAATTGAAGAAGGCTCGGGATCTGTTGCCTTTTTCGTGGGGCGGGGCGGGGACCGGCTTAGTCTCCGTTAGCGTGATGGCCGCCCGGCGAGACGACGTCCGCCGTGACGTTATTTTCCATTAGGCAGTCCGGTTGGAGAGGCTTTGATACGTTGTTCGGACCGTCGCGGCTTTCCGGCCGGTGCTGATGGAGTGATTGGGTACGGAGTGCTTTCCTTCCGACTGATGTAGGTATTAACGGGGCATGGTAGCTTCGCCAAATACCTGCACACGGTCATGAGGAAGGAGAGCACACCGTCCTACCACCATTACATTTGCGACGAGGACACGGCACAGTACCTCGTGGACAGAGCAGCACCTTGAACTCATCGTAATCAATGGTGCCGATCTGAAGCTGCCGACTATCGCTAGGGCGATGCTCGACGGCGTCAGGAACTGTGGCCTGTACCTTCCGTGTGGTAGTTATGTCATGGAAATAGGTGGCAGATCGTGCGCGCGGGGAACTCCTCTACGACACGATCCGCTGCTGGCGACTTGGGCGGCGCATTCGTCATGGAACTTACGAGCGTGGCGTGGCGCGTAATTCAAACAAACAAAATGTCAGCATGTCACCAAACGACTATTGTAACGCACTAAAGTTAACAGATGTTCAACTTAACGCAAATTAAAAGACCGTTAACATTTTTTGAAGTTAACTTAAAAGTTAATCCGTTAACCAGATTGTTAACTTCGTTAATTAACGAGTTAATGCCCACCTTTGGTAGTAAGCACTAAGCAGTATCTTTTTAAACGTCATTTATTAGCTTCACCTGTCTGTAACTTTAAAACGCAATTTTTTACCTCTTCAAACTGGATTGTATTGAAGCTGCATATATATCAAGGATAATTTAGTATCTTCGAGCTGATCTGATGATGAAGCCAGGAGATAGACTTCAATGATTGCCATAGGTATGTAACTCGAGTTTACAATTATGGTTATGTTATGAACTCATTTGATTCATATTTACGAGTCCAATAACGGCTTAGTAACTCACACTCTGTGTACTCTACCGACTCTTTCATGGGGAGTGCTCCGAGGAACTGTTTGACTTGGTACCACCGTCACCATTCTACCAACGGACCACTCGACATCATAGCAGGGTTTATCCATTTCATCTGGAAACGTTATGGTCTTCAACTGTACGTTTCCAGCGATCATTTCTCCCACGTACGTGCAAGCTCTGGAATGAACTACCTGCTGCTGTATCCCGAGCGCTATAACATGTCCTTCTTTAAACGAGGTTTAAGAGTATTTTCTTCACGGTAGGCAGCGGCCTGGCTGTGCCCCTGGTATTGCAAAGGTCCATGTGCGGCAGCGTCACTTACCATCAGGTGTGCTGCTTGCTCGTTTGCCACCGTTAGCAATAAAAAAAAAAACCAGGGTCTGATAATGAAGTTAAGAGTACTGGAACTTTCTTGTGGCTACTAATAAAAACTTTGTTTTTGGACCGTGTTATTTGTGTCTTAACGCGTGCCAAGTACCGATGACAATACAACAATTATGTAAAATTGAGGTGATCTAAAGATGGTATCTTAAGGTGAAAGTGGAACTGTTTAATGGCTTCGAGTATGCCCCTTGGGTTTGCGCTCATGATTCCTATTGCCGAGACTAATACATATATTGGACTAGCAGAAAGAAAACCCTTTCCTAGCCGGGGCTTTAAATCACAATAGATTCTTCATAAGTAAACTGCAAAAATAATAGATTTATTTTAAATCAAATTTAAATAGTAGTAAAAAAATCAAAAAATCTCATCGTTATAAAAATCAAACTGAAAAGTAGAAAATAATTTTGAATAAGTTTAAAATGAAAAAACAAAAAAAGAATAAATGAATAATATTTCTTTTTGCAAAATAATACCTATATAACCTCGCTGAAAAATAGAAAATTATTTTCTCTTTTATAGTTTAGTTTTTGAAGTGAAACTTCATTAGAATCATTGATTTCAAACCCGATGAAACGAAAAAGCGAGTCCATAGAGACACAAACACGTAAATGAGGGACAAAGCACTAAAAATCCGAGCGCTATTTATAACCACCCTCTATGAATGCGTAACTTATATTAAAAATAAAAACACTTTATAATTTATTTGCATTTTGTAAATGCATTTAATTTAAATGACTCCATTCCGTCCAAAATAAATCACAAAGACATAATAGTGCTGTTTGCTCTATATTATCTGATTTACATAATAATGAATACACTTTTATCAGTCACCTACTCTTTGGGTAAACATTTTTGTAAACAATTAATTACTATTTAAGTACAAGCAAAAAAAACTGGTGTTTTATTAGTGAATAATAAAGATACATTTTTATTTTAAATACATTGCATTATAAAACTTTCATGTGTACTTATATATTACTTATATCAAAAATTCATTCCTATCGGAATTTAAAAACTAATCTAATGATGGACTAGTATTCAATAGAAAGAGATATAATATATCCTATCCAACCATCTTATCAAAAATATATAGTGCTATACGAAAATCGTTAATTGCTTCCATTAATACGAATAGCCAATCAATTTTGTAGAAAATTCCTAATCACAATTCGACAATTTATTGGGACATAAATTAACCAACTGGGGTTACATATAATCACTAAACACTGGCGCATTATGCACCTTTATCCTCGCCTCAATATAAGCGCTATTTAAATTGTCAACTCATAAGACTAACTACTAATTGTACCTACGCTAACTTTTGAGCATGCCAAAAGATATAAAAAACATTTAATCTCTTACAAATCTCCATTAATGACATCATATTTTATTACTAATAATAATTACAACGCACACAATCAAATCATGCTGATATTGTCCTCTTTTCACAGAGAAGATCACAGATTAGTTAGGACCATTTAACACCAATATTGCACCAACCCACATACATGCTACATTCGAATGATACAAATATAAATGAGCTCAACTCATTCACAATTCTATGAGTTGCTTTAACAAAGTTCTAACAGTCATCTTTTGTTATGGAACTGGCCCTGAATGCATATAAGTGTTTAAATAATGCACTTTTCTATAGTATGAGATCTTCTTCCCAGTCTTCCTTCTGTCTCTCTGATACAGTTATGGTTGGCCGCGATAACTGTTTCAGCTCGTCGTATGTCCGCGGCGGAATAGGGTTGTCGCTGATATCGACATATTCGAGTGCGCGCGACCTTGCCAGTCTGTCCACATCAATCTCTGTAATTGCAAATTATAGATTAAATTAAATATTCTCTAAATTCATTATCATCATCACTTCAGCTCATATACATCCCACTGTTGGGCCCAAGCCTCCTCCACAGTAGGAGGGATATTGACCTTATTATAACTCGCTGGTCAGACAGGTTGGTATACGGTTTTGTTTCGAGTTTTCCTTCTCTTGCATAGATGTTCAATGTACGTATTATATCCCTTAATCGTCTCTTACGACATCCACGAGCAAGATAGGGAGTGGTGAATTGTATTATTACTCTGTCACCACACAGCTGAAATTATGTTTTAAAAAATTTTAAGATATCACTAAAAGTGTTTATTAAGGTATTGGGAAGTAAGAACTTTACAGATATTTTGAATAGTAGATGTGTTTATTTAATATTAACTAATACTATTCATGCATATTATATTCTATCTGAACTTGCATTTATATTTTTTTATCGATAGGACTTGGCTATGCATGATAAGTGTACTACCCAAGCCATCTATTTGTTGAGTGTGAACTATGAAGTATAGGGTGCGATCTATTGCAGCAATCATAATGGCCAAATGTATACACTATGAGTCCTGCAATGGATTATATTATCTCCCTATACTAGTCTTTTGAATTTTTGTTTTGCGAAAATTACATATTTATCTAAAAAGATTTCTTAATAAAAAAGTTATAATAATTTCCTTCACATTTGCGCGCTTTAATTTCAAAGTATGAGAAGAAGAGTTGAAAGTAAAGGTTCATTATCATCTGCTCGATGGCAATTGATCAGATCAGCACAGGATAGTGCAGAATTTATAATGGGCTTTTACAACACTCAAACATGATTTGGGCTAATACTATTTGTGACCATCACCACACGATAAGTATTAGTAAATCTTATTTCCTTACTATATGTATTATTTTTACAACAAAATATTATGTACCGATGATCTGATTGTGGTGTGCCAGCAGTGTGGTGAGACTGGGGCACTGGAAGGTGATATGCGGCAGCGCGACAAATGTGTTATGTGAGATGTCCAATCGCTCCAGGCAGGCTAGTGTACAGAGCTCATCAGGAAGTTTGGCCATTTGGTTGTTTGACAGGTTTAAATCTGGAATAAAAGAATTAAGAATATTAAGTAATAGTAAAGTTTAAATAATAGTAAAGTTTTTTATCTACCAATTTTTCTTTTGTTTTTAATTGTTTTTAGATGTATAGATGATTTATTATAGTATGTTTTGCAGTTAAATGTGCCTTATGGCTATGGCTAACGGCTTCCATTGTTTCCTATCCTTTCAACCCCTTCTTCAATTGTTCCCCACTGACAATTTTGGTTATTCCATCTCTTGCATTTTCAACTTGATTTACGATTTCTAGGATTACATTCTGTTAAGATTTAGCTCCATTTTTCATGAATACTCCAAAGTGTAGTCCATCTGTCCATTTCAACTTCATTTAGTCTATAAGTATTATTAAGTAAGATATAATAAGTTAAAATTTTTTGGGAGTATGATTTTTTTAAGATATTTAATCTATAATATGCTGTCGCTAATGATAGAAAATCATTTTAAGTATCTTCTATATCTCTTTAATGTGAAATCCTGAATTGTTACACCCTTAGCCTTTTTTTGTAACTATATCATCTTATCTATTTACTGCAATTATCATCTTCGTTATGGTCTTAACGCAAATACGTTACATTGCCGGGTCTGAGCCCTCCTCCACAAAAGGAGCGAATCGGACGTACTCCACCATGCAGATTAGACAGTGATATAGGGTTTAATTTCAAGCTTTCAAAATGAGACTGGCAATTTAGTTTTAGGAATTTACTGACCCCTCATATTTATTGTCATAGACATTTATGATAATTATATATAGTCAAGGCCAATGGCTAAACACACTCAATTGTAAAAATTGCATAGAATTTTAAATATGTTTCTATAAAGTTCCCACCTGTAATTAAACTAAACTTGACTGCAAACTTAGGAGGTATCTTGGTGATTACATTTCCACTGAGATCACAGCTCTTGAGCTCTGTGTGTCGCATCAAGTGGTACACAGCATCGGGTACTTGCATCAGCTGACATTCCGATAAATCTAGAAACAAAAAAAATAATGTTAAGTCAGTTTTAAAGAGGTTAGGAATTATAATTTATCATCATTGGTACTTAATAATATCCAAAAGTAATTATTATGGAACTATTGCAAAATAAAACTTTTACACATTTATTAAATATATAGAATGCTTATTAGTGCATAAATATTTAGTAGTTACATCATTCTTTAATCATTTTAGTGCTATATTTGTTTTATAAATTTAAGATGAACGGATACCTAAAATTTGAGATTTTTGAGCGTCCTCGCATTTTAACACCACTCTGGTCACAGCTAAAGCCATAGTTTTCGTGAATACAAGACACTAGTTCAATTAACACTATTGAATACAATCTAATAAAAACTGTAACATGAGTAAAGGCGGACGTTCTCAAAGTTATTTATATACCCGCTGGCGCACAGCATAGAGCAAGTAAATTACTAAACGAATAAAACAAACTCGGCTCATAGAGCGTACTAACTGAATAACCGAATAAAAGAACATGAGTTTATGAGTTTGAAAAAATTTCCGCTATTGATTATAGATAACTATTTGAATGTAACACTGCCTATATATTTCTAGGTTAAATTGCCAAGCAGATTACTTTAGAGACACAATATAAGATTTAATCACTTTGTTTGATAGGCTCTGCAGTTCCCAAATTATCTAATCAACTTCATCTATTTGACAATTTTGACAACTTTCCACAAATTCCAAATTTCCAACCAATTTGCGATAATCTACACGCAGAAATTATCCGTTTTCATTGTACTATATATTTCTGGCTTCCTTACAGTTTTCATTATAGACGTTAAGTATATAAATGTTTTTTATTTTATAATGTGTTTGCAATGTAGCGACCAGTTTAAATCAAATTACAAAATACATAAATCTTGAATAATAATTTTATTTATAACTCTTAAAACAATATCATAATTCTTCATATAGTTAATTCTTTATCACTCTTCGTCAGTGAGTCGAATCAATATCAATAATTGAGCGCTCACAACTAAATTAGTATCATCTGAGATTCTTGGTAGAACACGAAATTGAAAGTAAACCATTGTTGTATCATATTCACTACATTTTAGCAAAACTCTGTTACGTTCCCCATATTTCAAATAGTAAGAAAATGGATTATTAAGAATTATTGTATTTTTATTGAATCTTGCAACTCCTATGAGGAAGTGTATTCTACAAGCAGTGACCTCTCTGCCTATCCCTATCAGCGACTCACTAGTTACATATATGGAGTAAATTAACTTGCTAAGGTCAACCTGATTTAAAATAATTGTTACGTACAAGTTTTTAAATCACTACGCACGAGTAGATACGTATGATGTTCTAAATCGATCATTCGACAGTGCGTTTGCATTGGCTATGTCACGCATGACAGAGTTAGTTCACGAGTTGATTTTGCACTCACATTCTAAGATTGTATGCTCTGGCATTGCATATCTTCCGCATTTACAAACACATTCCATATAGGTTTCTAAGTCGGAAAATTAATTCTCCAATCTAGATAGTCACTAGATATAAAAATATAAAAACGTAATAAGTAACTTAAATTCTCTTAGTTCGGGGGCATTGCACGAAGATATGAAATAATTGATGTGATTGAATTGATGGTGTTCAGTGAGCATAAATAGTAAATTGTGATAGGCAACAATTAGGTATGCACGTGCCGTAGGTCCAAATTTAAAAGCTTAGGTTAAGAATCGAGTTCTGAAGGTAAATTATTAGAATCGGTGTTGGGATTGCAGAAACCGCTTCTGTGAGAGAACTCATAATAGAGTTGCGGAACTATTTCAAATGCTAAGCTATAGTTGGGTATATAATAAGAGAGTTCCGCAATACGACTATTATACGCCCCATATGGCTTGAAGTTTCTAGGTGTATCTAATATAATGTACTTACACACTAATAGACACATAATATTAGGCCCTTACCTGACTGTTGGAGGCGACACTTTGACTTACTGACGGACCATTACTGACATGAAGAAATTGATAATTTGATAAGAAAATTATAACTCGACACTGGCAAAAATGGCTTGTATTAATAGCTGATTGCCAAGACAAAAAAAGAAGAAGAAGGTCCTTACCTACATATGAAATTAGCGTTTTGTCGTACTGACCACTTTGATTTGAAATATCTCCTCTTTGGTTAAGAATTCTAAATTCAAATTTATAAATTCATTTAGCTGGTACATTTGAGTTTTGAAAGCAGTCATTCATTTATTTTTTTGGGCATCGCTTATTACAGCACAATGGAAAACATGAAATATTGGTATATTTACGGGTACGAGTTCTACCATGGCACCAGTGCTGCAGAAACAGCTCGAAGGATTAATGATGTGTACGGCGCTGGTGTCGCAAAAGAAAGCACGGTACGTTTTTGGTTTTAACGTTTTCGTTCTGGAAATTTCGACCTTCAGAACCAACCCCGTGGACGGCCGGAGACCAAAGTGGAAAATGAAGAATTAAAGGCTATTGTGGGAGCGGGTCCATCACAAAGCACTTCAGAGATAGCTGCAGGCTTCGGGGTAAGTGACAAAACTATATTAATCCACTTGAAACAAATCGGTAAAGTAAAAAAACTTGAACGATGGGTACTTCATGAATTGAGTGAATCGAACTTGCAAACACGCGTCGAGTGTTGTGTTACTTTGCTCAATCGACACAATAATGATCGATAATGGCAATTTAAATCGAATCCTTAGAATAATAACGTATAGAAGGATAGTGTCAGTACTTCGAACTTTAAAATTTGAATCTAAAAATACTAATGGCGCGCAGACGATTACACACGTACACACGCAAACCACTATACAAATTATGAAATCAAATTTTGTTTTTATTAACATAAATCGTCGAAATAATTTTAAAAGTAATGTTAAAAACCTTTTTAAGTTTTTCAAATGTGTTGTGACATCATTTGAATGCACCAACCGTCATAATTACCTATTTATTTTTTAAGAGTTGCCTACGTTCGTGCAATACAATGACTTGTACATTACGGAACGGTTCCGGCGTAAGCTCTATTAGGCTCCAATTGAAATGCCTCACTTTTTGTGCGTGAACTTACCTTCTATACGTTATTATTCTAAGATCGAATCATTACTTGTGATGAAAGTGGATATTGTACGAAAATCGGAAGCGTTCGTCGCAATGGCTGAACACTTCCTGCCCTAAACGAAAATTGACTCGGAAAAAGTTACTTGTGTTTGGTGGAACAGCACTGGTGTCGTTTACTACAGCTTTCTAAAATCTAGCCAAACGATTACGGCAGATATCTATTGTCAGCAACTGCAAACCACGAAGGAAGAACTAGCTGCTAAACAACCGAGATTGGTCAATCGCTCTAGGCCACTGCCGCTTCACGACAACACAAGACCACACACTGCACAACAAACAATCACTAAGTTAGATGAGCTACAATTGGAATTTCTGCGACATTCACCGTCGTCCCTGGACCTTGTTCCAACAGATTACAATTTGGACAACTTCTTACAAGGAAAAAAATTGAACTCCGATGCGGCAGTCCAAACCGCCTTCAAAGAGTATTGATTCTCGCTCCCATGATTTTTTTTTAGTAAAGGTATCAATGAACTACCTATGAGATGGCAAAAGTGCATTGATAGCAACGGTGCATACTTTGATTATTTAAATATATTTAAAAAAAAAATTGACTTTATATTCCTCCCGTTCAAAACACCAATTTCATATGTAAGGACTTAATAGTTCTAAGGTTATTTAGTTACGTAGTTACTATTATTAATTTTGTTTATCGACCATGATGGATGAGATTATGACGCATCTGATTCATTTTTTTATTATATCGTATCTGCTATTCATATACTTCTTAACAAAGCCGTTAATCATTGTGAATTCCACCATCCAGAAGCGGAGTCGTAAATAGGGCGATGTACAACTACAAACCGCAGAGATTAGATCGTAGTCGCCACGAAAAAGAGAGCAGCGATAAAAACTCCCATCGGGCACTTAAAATGTTAGTTGCATAAATGCTGTCTATAACTGAAGACAGCACCTGTTTACTCTATGTTGCTGGACATACATAGGTTTGGTCCAGCCAACGACAACGCCTTAACGCGCATGTTCTAAAATAGGTCGTCCGAATTGTGATTGCAGTTTAGAAATCTTACTTTCTTATCGCTTGTCGGCTCGTTGAGTGATGTGGCTTGTTCTTTGTACTTCAGCATGTTTACTTTTCTAGCTACTATGTTGGTTACACCCGTTTTTTACAATACTTCCTTCGTTTTATCTCATAGGGATCTATTGAACTTTTCTCTACTGTGGTAGCGACAGCATACCTACTGACGAAATAAATGTAAACACAGATTTAGTAAAAGATAACTTAGTTTTAAGAAAAAAGCGAGCCGTCGCTCAGGACGCTTGGCAGATGTGAAACATCGAAATTATTATGTACAAGTATATGCATAAAATAACATATTACGTCAGGAACCAATATGGCATAAAGTATGAATAAAATATTACGATTTTTTTCCTAGAAAATGATTATTTTTATTCAATAAACATTTAGTTTCATTAGTATACACTATAGGTATGTGTTTAGGTTATTAATTTATTTTGAGCTCACTAGATGGCGTTGTACAAAATTCTAAAACAGGTTATGGTTTCGTAACACAAATGTACATATGCAAGCGTGGCGTTAACGCCACGCCAACGATCTGGTTCACCCCCACCTATAGATGATTCACATCAAAAAATCATAATTTTTACGTTCATAATTTCTACGAGTAAAATCGCGCTTCGTTAAGTTTTATAAAAATGTTGGTTTTTTTTTTATATTGAATGACATGGTTTTATAAGTCACATATTTTATTTTCGAATGGATGTTCGGTTGAAATAAACATGTAAAACTCTAAATAATATTTAAATTTCTCCAGTTACTATATAGTAGCACTAAGTTAAGTACCTATTGTCACAAGTCAGATAATTATGATCACGCAAGGGAAAACAGAATCTGCGTTCTTGTTCAACACGTCCGCATATTAAACCTTACTGCGCAAAAGTTTCTACTTCTCCAAAATAGCCGACTAAAATTAGTTATTACGACTTTGTACGGCGGCCAGGAGTTTTTCTAATAAATATATTTTATTTAAACAAGGAAGTCATTTATATTGCTGTGAAATGTCAAATCATTTTTAGTTATATCAAAGGTACTTATGAAATATCTTCGTTTCATTGTCAATTCTGAGATTCCACTTTGTGGAGTAAATATTGTTGTGGAGTCTTATTTCCGTGTGGTAACAGAATAAGGATACAATTCACCAGTTCATATTTTGCCCATGAGTATCGTAAAACGTCTTCCGTGTGATGACGGAGTAAGAATACTATTAACTATCCCATATCATGCCCATGTGTGTGGTAAAAGACGACTAAGGTATATAACACGCATGCAATATATATGCGACAGAAAGAGAACTCGCTATTAAACGCTATACCAACCCGTCAGACTCGCATGGTATATTAGGTCAATTGTATCCTATCCAAGAGGTGATTCTAAGTGGGACATATATGAGCTGAAATGATGGTGATGATCGTAAATAAACAAACGGGGTAAGCTAAATAAAACCGTTTAAATACGACTATAGGATACAATATGCATTTAATATTCTATGCCAGTGAAGGAAAACTCGTAATTTTATTCGAGTTTTCCTTCTCTTGCATGTTATCTGCATATATATGCCCTAAGTCGTCTTCCCCTCATACCCTTGAGTCGTCTTTTACTACACTCGTCGGTAAGAAATGAAGTGGTAAATTGTACTCTTACTCCATCACCACACGGAAAGTTCTTCCATCATAGTAGTGAAAAATTTACCTACCATATGGTCAGTATTTCGTGAGCAGCGGTAATCTAAACATTATCCTACAGGATGATATATAGTTTGTACTTGTATAAAGCAGATTAAATCTGTCTTTCATAATTTTTATAAAGTGAATGTATAACGACGCCGCGCACCGTAAGTTAGGTACCTTACCTATATCTTTTCCGTGTGGTGACGGAGTAGAATACAATTCACCACCCCCTATCTTACCCGTGTACGTGGGTGATCGTACGAGACGACTAAGGGATATAAAACGCATATAACATCTATGCGAGAGAAGGAAAACTCGAAATAAAACCTTAAACCAACACGTCTGACCAGCGTGGTATAGTAGGTCAATTACCCTTTCATTATGGAGGCGGCCCGAGCCCAACAGTGAGACGTATATGGGCTGAGATGAAGTTAGGTACCTTTAGTTGGACTTCCCCCTTACTCCAGTGGTGTTTGAGTGGGACTATTGAGCATGAGATCTAGGATTCCAATACTGGTGGAACCAAAACGTTTTATTGGACTTTTAAAGACATTCTTTATAGTTAACATAAATTTTGGACTTGTTGAGACCGTAATAGCCATGCTCCTTAGTAAGTAAAATAAATAATTAAAGAAATACAAACATAGGACAAATAGGCTTTGAATCTTCATCTGCTTATCCTTTCAGTGATAAAGACCACCCTTATTGTCCCTATTATATTAATATAAAAAATATAAACAGAGGCACCATTAATAATTAACAAAAGAATAAATGCGCTAGGTGCATGCAATCAACGCGTATTACCTCTTCGTGAAGGTAACGCCTTCATGTTTTTATTATTTAGTACGATTTTGTTACAAAAAGCTATTGTGTATCACAAGGAATTAATTAACCGAACGAAATTAATCCGCGTAACAAAGGCCAGTAATACTATTCCAGGTCGACTTGGCCTCGGCTTTCACAATTTTTACACGATATCTTCGTTTACGAAAGTCAAATGCAAGAACACTCATTTGAGCTACCAAGCTTTGCGTTACGTAAAAACATATTCGCGTAATTATTCATTTTAGTTACCGTATTATATACTTTATGTATATGTTTTAAAGTTCTCTATAGTATAAAGTGATAACTATAACTATTAAATTAATACACTGTCAACATCTGCAGTTTATTTAATATGCTTGAGTAAGGCATATAAGTTGGAGATAAGGAAATTGTTGCCAAGTTTATCTGAAAATTGGTAATTTTTTTTTGTCATCAACAGACTAGAGGAACATATATATGTTGTAGACCTTAATTCATACGTCTTAATTATATTTACGGTGTCGTATCTTCTTGTTGCCTAGACTACAGGTGTGTCACTATTGGGCATGAACATACTATTCAAGACGAGAAGTTTCACGTGTAAGAAATAAGAGTAAGGGCTTACCTTACCCTTATATCACTTGCAGGGATATTATCTACTCATATGTACTAGTAAATGAATTAAAAAGAAGACAATTCCACTGACTTTCTTACCGGATCTTCTCAGTGCGGTCGCGTTCCGATCCGGTAGCAATTTAAGTTAAAATTAAAAAAAAATGACAAAATGTAAGTGCTCCCGCGGATTTTATGCATAATAAATGATTTGAATTTGAATTATGCTATGTCTTGACCCTTCATGACACTAAATTCACTACCCCCTAGTCGTGAATTAAAATTTCATTCGTTACCAAAAGTTTTGCATGTCAACAAAAACATAATAACCAGTGTACGTGTTTTCTTTATACCTGGTTTTATTATTCTGGTTAATTTTAGTAGGTTATAGTTAGTAGGTTGTGTTTTCGTTGCAGTAAAGTTATCTGCAAATGTCGCTTGGGCTTTTCATAACCAGAAAAGTAAAGAACTTTTCTTTCTTACTGTATTCTTAGTTCCTTAGCTATCAGAGAATTTATCGGTGTTTTTACTTCAGTAGTTAACTATTAGACGTTGTTGAACGGTGATTCATTGGGCTGTTTGTACAAATGATTCTTAAATTTTAAGTGACCGAACATATTTTTTGCATGTTGAATGGCACATACCATCAATCAATCAATCGTTGATGTTGCGAGTCATGTAAATCGCCGTAGGTGTTATCTAAAATTTAGTTGTGATTGATGACAACCGCTATTAGTGAATGAATGACAAACTTGTTCCATTGAAAATTATAAATCGATAGTAAATTAATGGGATTCGCTTGCAACTAAACTTAATACTGGTATTTACTTATCCTTTAGAAGTAGAGTTTAATTTGTTTATAGTTATGTTGATTTTGTTTTTATTCTCAATTTTATTTCAGTATTTTTAGTGCATTAATTTTTTTTTGCATTGGAGTATTATCATTATTTATTTATTTTATAAAAAAAATACGGCAATGGTAATTTCTGTTTTGTGAATTTAATAGGATTTTTTTTGTTTGGAATTTGAATGTTAGCCTCAGATGACTGTTACATTCTTATGAGGATTATTTATGAGAGCAGAAGGCTCTCACACTAAACTTAACGGTGTATGATTTTGCATAAAGTTGTACAATAGCAGAGTGACTGTTCCTTGATACCTACAACTAGTTTAGATACCTGGGTATCTACCCTATCTCTTGCATAGATGTTATATGCGTATTATATCCCTTAGTCGTCTTTTACGATATGATGTGTATGAATCGACTGAAGTGATCAATGACTTTAGAAATAAAATAATTATTATGACATACTAATTAGTTAAATTGCTAAGATTAAATATATTTTTTATGTTGTAATTGGAATCAGATAGCCGTTCACTTTTGGCCTGCGCGATGACTAAGTCATGTTGCTGTTACATTCCATCCAACGGGTATCGTAAACGGTGATTCATATAAGGAAAATATAAAAAATAATCCTGTACCTCATCATCTAGTGGTCCATTAACTTTTTTGAAAGTTTATATATATATATGTAGGTACTCCTTACTCTACGGACGTGCCGGTGATGTCATGTTACTTTTGATTTTATGTATGTATACATTTGTATTTTGAAGAAATCATTAATAAAATTGGGGTGGCAAGAGTTAGCTTGTAAAGGTGAGTATCTCTAATTTTATACAAAAATAAATACAAGTACTAAGGATTAATTACATGTTTTTACATAACACCCGTATAGTGACGGAGGAAGAATACAAATCACCACCCCCTTCCTTGGCTACGGGTGTCGTGAAAGACTACTAAGGGATATTATATGCAGATAACAGTTATGAAAGAGAAGGGAATCTTGAAATATAAGCCTATTCCACACGCCTGACCAGCTTGGTGATTTTCTTATATTGTGGAAAGGCTCGAGCCCAGTAGTGGGACATATATGAGCTGAGATAATAAAGTAACACCAGTACTGTGACATTATAATTGAATAAACATATTAGTAGGAACCTAATAATTATATAATTTGTTGTTCTACGTGGGATTTGAACCTAAGACACTGGCACAGTAAGTGGGTACCTTAAATACTACGTCATCTGTACAGTCCAATAAGTTTTTGTTTATTGATATATTTTAGTGCTTTAGGAATTACATATATCTAAATAATTGAATAAAGGTAAGCACTCTCTAATGATGTAATCCACGTTATTTTGTGGTCACGACTAATAATTAATAAAATGCTTGGTTACTTTAAAACAATGTAATGCACCTACTTATTTAGTGTTTTTTTTTTAACTTGGACTGCCTTTTAATATTTAGTATTGCGAAATATGTTACATTAAAATAAAGCATAATTTTATGTAATCAAATACCATAAGTATATAGGTACATACCTATCTAACCACTAAGTTCTAAGTTCTGGTTATCTTACTTTTTTGAGCTCGTGTAGCATCGCCACAGAGCGTAGTTTGGTAAAATTGCCCACTACGCTACGTAAGTAGTGATTTGATGCGAAACTTCAAGAATTGAGCTGGTTTCTTTATCACCAATTATATATTATTTATGATCATTTGCTATGATATTAACCATGTCTAACTACAGGACTCTGCAAATGTCCTACTCGGAGTTTAGCTGGCATGCTGTACTCAGGAATTTTTAATGGGCAATTAGAAGAATAAAAGTTAAAATAAGTGCTGTGTGGTAGCGGCTTCGAATACTACCAACCCTTGCTTTGCTTGTGGGTGTCGTAAAAGATGACTAAGAGCCCTAGATTGACCCGGACCAACTCCATCTGGTACCATTTGGGTCAACGACTTCATTCCCAAGGAGGGTTGACGTCAGGCAGGCGGCCGGTCATAAAAGTCATTGCCAAAACTTTTTGCAATATGTCAAAACAGTTGACATATTGCATCGACCCCAAGTAATTGGGATAAGAGCAAGATAATGATGAATTAGAAGAATAAAAGTTAAAATTTTGAAGTTGTATGTTTTGTTAAGTAAATAAAAAGAAAATGTCGTCTAGGAAATAAATAAAAACTTAGAATCCGTACATAATTGTAGAGCTACTTTTTTGGGGTGGGTATGATCACAACACACACCGTTCATTCCGTCCGGGGTGATGATAGGCGCAACCCATCGTATTACTTCACCTTCGCCACTGGTTTGTGAAACATTAAGACACCTATTAAACACATATAAATTATCAAATCTGTCTAGTTATTTATAAGTTCATTTACACAAACACAATTATAGGTGAGTATCAGAAATGATTATTATGATCTAAGGCGAGAGCGAGGCTATTCAAGTTATGTACACGATATCCAGTATTTTTAAGTAGGTTTTAGACCGGACGTATAAAGTTTAGCACTGGCCTTAGTGTTGCGATTACTTAATCACAGTTACTGTTACTATTCGCATATTTTGGAAACTTTTTACTATTAAATTTGTTGCTACTTGACCTTGGAACGTATGTGGTGTCGAAACATATCGTCCAATCCATCGTTTGAAAAGATTATTTGGCTCTCGAAATATAATTCATGCATTTATACGTAATATGTATTGACTGGCTATCAAAATTAAATTTAACTACTAAATTATTAAAACAACATTAACTACTAGATTGAGAGCATATATGTTGATAAAATACTGAAGGCTCTCCATAGACTACAAACTTTACATCGGAAGCATTTAAATATAGAATTTAATACCAATCTTTCAAGTGTCGTACTTGCGCACTGTGGCAAGAAAAAAAATATTTTATGTTTTTATTGGGTAGCTACCATAGATATTTACAAAACGTCAATTGAAATTCAATGTTTGATATAGTGCCGAGATTAGCGTGAAAGGGCATCTTTGGCTGTCTTCTCAAACTTCGTTTTGATTTGGCAATTCTAATCTAATTCCACGAAATATGAACTCTTCCTTAATTACGTATTGCAAATATTTTGGCAATAGTTTAACGACCAGCTGCCTGCTTGATACCACTCTGCTTACGAATGTAATTGTTGACCAGATGATGGCATGGACGATTTGACGCTCTAAATAACTTATGACACTTTGACTTTGCTAGTATCCATATTTTACGACACTTTGATAATATTCGTGTTTTACGATATTTTTAGGCGGTCATTTGCAGCCGCTCTCATACAGCACGGCCTATTATAGGAACATCAACAAGTAATTAGTGCTAATGCCCATATATTTGATAATGCCTAATGATTTGTTTAGACCAGAAAGGCAATGGAATTAAGAATAGTAGGAATATTATGAGAATAGTTCATATATTAAAGGATTAATAACGCCTAAATAGGACAATCATCAACACAAATCTATTTGTTTTTGCTGACGTATCTGCTTTATTCTCTTAGATGAATGAGAAGTAATACGTATTCCATTAGCTTGATAGAATAACAGTGCATTGCTGTACAATTGTTAGCAAACACGAACAGCTGACTATTGAGAAACTTCATGGCTGTGTCACAATCTAAAAATAAAATGCATTCATTGAACTTTAGTGTGGTTGGCTATGCTGTTAAACTTTGCGTGACCTTACTCATTCCGATTCACAAATCATAGATGTATATTATAATATTTTTTATAGATGTTTTAGTCTATTAAAAGGAGGTCGAAACGATAAATAAATAATTATTACTGAATGTTAGTTATCTTTGATATCATTGTTTTCATCGATTCATGAAGCTAGTTGAAGTAGCTTAAGATAACGATAAAATTAAAAACAAAGGAGTTTCCATTTTCATGTTTTATTTCCTAAGGATAATTTCACGGCGACGGACGAGACTAACAATGTATCATCGAACCTTATTTTTCCACGGGAGTCGTTTAAAATCGGTTATGATCACCAGGAGAATGGGCAGCAACAGTTTCATGGGAAACTTTACCAACTGCGGTCAAAAATGCGCTTGCACAGCGTATCGTTATGGTATTAATCGCTTCTCTAGCCTGGCTAATGACTAATAGTGGCTGTCGATAGGCTGATGACGATCTATATCTTTTTCCTTAAACCGGCATGTAGAAAATTAACTTACGACACCGTAAATTTGAGTAACATCACATTCTATTACAGGATTTAGAAGATATTCAGAGATAGATAGGTAAAAATAGGCACCTAACTATACTGCAGGAATTATTATATTCATTTAATTCAATAAGCGATTTGTTGGTTAAGAAATGCCAATTATACAATATGAAATGAACATTAGTGATCATCTCAGCTCATACACGTTCCACTGCTGGGCTTGAGACTCCTCCACAATAGAAGGATGATTGATCTACTATACAACTCTGGTCAGACGGGTTGTTATGCGATTTCAAATTTTGCCTATTCTTGCATAGATGTTATTTGCATCCTTTAGGCAACTCTTCTGAAATACACGGGCAAGAAACGGGGTGGTGAATTACACTCTCACCCCGGCACCATACGGAACACATTATCAGTGTATATTGTTAAACATTAAAAAACGTTTTTGATCCATTGTATTAAGTAATAACATTTAAACGTTAAATCGCTAAATTTTATTAGGAAATATAACATTTTATTACTTAGATTTAGAATTGATTAGTTAATTAGCAACTTAAACTTCCAGTATGTCACGGCCAATGATATTTGTTAATACACAGAAAGAGGTTTCTACGTTTTGTATGTCTATTGAACAATATTCTCACAAACAAAGATGGTTAGTTAACATTCATGTCAGGTCTGATGTCCTTGGCCATGATAAAAAAATCTCATAATTAATCTACAAAGTTTTAATGTAGTCTTACAGAATTTTTATGTTTACGAATATTACATATCAAATGTTGTCAGAAAATTGAGACAATCGCATTTAATTACTCAATCTTTTGTTTGAATATTATGTGCGTATTTTGCAAAGATAGTTGCATATCGCTTGTCTCAATGACACAGATATTTTAGATTAATTAATTGTAACTATTTATATTAGTTTCTCAACTGTTGCTTTATTTTGAATTGATATTAATTTTACGAAATATATGTACCGTGTTTCATGCATGGATATTTGTAATAATTTATTGTAACGCTTGATGATTTAGGCGATTATCCATTAACTAATTATACGCTTTTTTATATATAGAATTGCATTGCATTTTGTTGAATGACAAGCCTCATTTATTTGAACTTTATCTATTGATGCGTCAAGATGATGAAACTACATTTGTATTACGTACCCAATTGACTATTTTCCTGGGCATCCTCGCATCGGCCAACCACTCTAATGATGGCACGTCCAGCCAGCCTTGCACAGATCATCATCGCTGGCGCTTGATGTACACTTTCCTCCGCCTCAGTGGGCAACCTCGTACTGCCATCGTATTCCGTTGGGGGCCTCATCACTGCACTTGATTATCAACAGTCACTGCACAATCCCAAAAGTCACTGCAAGTCACGACAATGAAAGTCTTTCACGTACTGAAAGAATCACGTATCATCTACTACCGCTGCGAAACGCGGTGCGCCTGGATCCACGGTAGTACTCTGGTAAAATTCGAGCGCCGCGTTCTCAGCCTGCCTTTATATCGTTGCCAAAACAAAGAAGCGTGGTGTAGGATAGAGATAGCATCAACAACAAACGTCTGTCTCACTCGCACTGTCTGCTGCGCAGTTGACGCAAGTTGCTCCGCTAGCGGAAGCATGGCCAGAAAATATATAATCTATAGTTACCGTGACACTAAGTAACGGTGCGATTCTTGTCACAAAGGCATCAACCGTTTTCCGCATGGATAAACAATCCTTCCAACTCGTATATAGCGCTACATTGTCGCGTCTTCAATGTGCTATTGTGATTTCTATAGCTGCGTTATCCAGATCTCATTGTTAAAGTAATCGGCGTTTGAATACATGTTGTTGATCAGTTTAATGTGAAAGGTTCGTTCGGTACATGATTTTCCAGCCTAATTCCCAATGTGCCATCATATGTTGCAATATATTGCGGATGCATTCGAAGCGCAAACCTGATTACGTTGAAATATATACTTCTTTAATATGACTGATGTACACGTTATTTAATTTATTTCCTTGGATTGCATGATATAATATTATAGATTTTATCGACTTTAGATATAAATTGAAATAGTCTGCATTATATTAATGCAAATAAATGAAATTGAAATATCTGTTCGTAATGTCCAAATAGTAGGTATTTTTCCTGATTGTGGGGTTATTTTCACGTTACCTATGCCTATGCGAAAACCAGTTTAAAATATCTGTTTGTTCCAGCTCATCTTCAAAATGGCTAGACGGATATTTATAGTATTTTACTTCTACTTAGCTGCCCATAACGTAGGTTTTTTTCCACTTAGAAAACCCTATAAAATTTTGCTCGGTCCGGGATTCGAACTTGAGGCCATATCTTAAAAATGCGGAGACAAAGCGTCTGGAACTGCAGTGCAGCAAGGGCGGGTAGCTAGTCTATAATAAAATAACATTATAGGTTTTACAAATTTCTCATCGACCTTGACTGAATTATCATCATAGATCATGAATTGTTGTTTAAGAAATCGGCAAGAAAGTACAATATTTTAATTCGTTAGTTATAGTTAGGTACTTTAGCTAGCGTAATCTTAGTTTAAAAATAAAAAAAAAATGTAATAAATGAATATATAGCGGATTACAACATATATAGCGTAATGAACTAAATTTGTAGAAGTACCAAGTTCAAGGGCTGAATATAATTTTCAATCATAAAAATGTTTTATTACGATTATAATAATTGTAATAATAGTCAAAATAATTACTTTCTTTTTATTTATATACTCCAAATTGACATTTGCTAAGTCCGTGTAAATAATTGCGTCAATTAAAAAGTTGAAGTCCAAGTCTTGCGTTCAACGTACCACCTTGATGTTTCGGCCAAAGAGTCGTAGATTTTCGCCAGAAGCAACCTTGAACACGTGCCAGAAATATTCTCGACCGCCGTGATCCATTTAACATTTGCATTAAACTATATTTTAGGAAAATAAATGCGGAACTTTGAAATGTCGCGTATTAAGAACACATGGCAAAGAAAAACAAGAATGTTAAAATAAAGTTTTATAGACATCCGTCCATTCATTAACCTATCGATGTCCATTTAAGAATCTCGAAACTGAGATAATAACATATGAGCCACGCTTGACTTTCCTTGTGGTGACGGAGTAAGAATACAGTTCACCACTTCCTATCCGTGGGTGTCCTAAAAGCCGATTACGGGACATAATATTCAGATAACATCTATATAAGAAAAGGAAAACTCGAATAAAATCCATTACCAAACCGTCAGACTAGCGTGGTATGGGAGGTCAATTTCACATTCATTGTTGAGGAAGCTGGAGTCTAATAGTGGACATATATGAGCTAAAATAATGATAATGACGAGTCACACTTGGCGGGCGGATAGGCGATTACAGATGATGATATTAATTTCCCAGGAGAATGCAGCTGTCTACACTTCTGATGATTCGGTAGCTGTTTTTCGGTAGCTTTTATTTAACTTGCAATGTATGTTCGGGTGGAATCTTTGAACTCAATTTTGAAGTAGATATCTTCAACCGATTGAGCTGAAATTTCGTGTACACGTTTGGTTTAGATGACAATGCACGATATGGTGTGTGACATCATTCTAAATCCAATATGGCGGACCATCCAAATGGCAGAATAGATATTTTTAAAGCATTTCTACAATATCGGTATCATATGAAAGGGCTTGTTGAGAGTAACTCGAAAAATAATGTGGCGTCATTCTAATTTTAATATGGCGGACCATTCAAGATGGTGGCGTAGATATTTTTAATGCATATCAATATGGGTATCAAATAAAAGGGCTTGAGAGTAATTCGAAAAATAATATGACGTCATTCTAAATCCAATATGGCGGATCATCCAATATTGAGGAATAGTTATTTATAATGCACTTCTGCAATATGGGTATTAAATGAAAGGGCTCATTGCGAGTAAATTGAAAAGAGAGATCCAAGCTGAAATAAGTTTGACTGGTGTAATTTGGCGAGATGGGCTTCTTCAGCATTGGTCTGCAACTTGTCCAGGAGAAGGACAACTCCAAAATCAAACTCGGGATTGTGTTTCGTCCCACATAAGTAAGTTCTAAATTGAAATAAATTTGACTTGTGTAATTTTGTGATATGGGCATCAACAGCGTTGGTCTGCAACCTGTCTAGGAGAAGGACAACTCAAAAAATCAAACTCGGAACTATGTATCACCAGCCACAAGTAAGTTCCAAACTGAAATAAGTGGAGCATTCTCTTAAACACTCCAGTCAAGGTGTGGCCGTGCCGAGGATTTAGTGGCATTGGGGTGTAATATGATATCGTGAACGTACCACCTTAGGGCACCTGGGCGAACCCTGCTGTAAATAATATTATACCATCCGATATAAACAAGACAGGAGGGCTACCTAAGGAGCTAGAAATATTTACTGGGGCCAAGGTGATGTTGCGTTACAATGTAAATGTCTCCAAAGGCCTGGTGAATGGTGCTAATGGATATATTACAGAAATTATATGGCCCTGCTTCCGAAGAGCACAAATGTATGACACTGATATACCATCCGTCCGTATAGACTTTGGTAAAGACGGCGTTCATCTAATTCAGCCCAAATCTGTGCAATTTCCAGCTAAATCTAGTCACGGAACCGCGGAACGAGGAATGCTGCCAATTGTATTATGTAGGGCTTGTACAGTAGTTTACAGTACACAAAATGCGAGGTAGCACTGTCAACTACGCCATTATTTACTTAGGCTCGAAGTTCTTTGCTGCTGGTCAAGCATATGTGGCCTTAAGTAGGGTAAAAACATTAGGTTTCCTTATTGAAGAGCTGGACTGTTCGAAATTAACCGGCAAACGGCCTTGCAACAATGATGCGTTGAATGAGATGACCAGACTGAGAAGCCTAGTCAGCGACAACTAAAAAATGAAAAATAAATTAAAAGCAAAAAATATTAAAAAAAAAAGCTTTTATTTAAACGCCCTAAAAAGAAGAAAATAATTTTTTCCTTAAAAATTTTAACTGTCAACTTATAACCTCATTATATACAATTTATATTATAATAAAAGCTTGTCGCGCGATTTGTATATAAACAAGTACCAATTTAATTATGTAAATTGATCTGCTAAGTTTATTATATTTTCAATTTCAAATTAATAAAATTCAAATTAATAAATACTGATAGGTAATTAAACCTCGCGACAAGCTTTTATTATCATATAAATTGTATATAATGAGGTTATAAGTTGATAGTTAAAATTTTTAAGGAAAAAATTATTTTCTTGTTTTTAGGGCGTTTAAATAAAAGCTTTTTTTTTAAAATATTTTTTGCTTTTAATTTATTCACAATTAATAAGAAGAAAGAATTAGAAGTTTACTCTTTTTTTTTTTTTTTTTTTTTTTTATTGCCAACGGTGGCAAACGAGCAAGCAGCACACCTGATGGTAAGTGAAACTGCTGCACATGGACCATTGCAATACCAGGGGCACAGCCAGGCCGCTGCCTACCGTGAAGGAAATACTCTTCTTAAACCTCGTTTAAAGAAGGACATGTCATAGCGCTCGGGAAACACAGCAGCAGGTAGTTCATTCCAGAGCTTGCACGTACGTGGGAGAAATGATCGCTGGAAACGTACAGTTGAAGACCATAACGTTTCCAGGTGAAATGGATGAACCCTGCTGCGATGTCGAGTGGTACGTTGGTAGAATGGTGACGGTGGTACCAAGTCAAACAGTTCCTCGGAGCACTCCCCGTGAAAGAGTCGGTAGAGTACACAGAGTGACCCAAAGTCTCTCCGCTGCTCCAGCGACTCCAATCTGTCCGTAAGATTGGGATCCCCGACGATTCGAATAGCCCGTCTTTGCAGGGAGTCAAGTGGGTCTAGCTGATATTTGGGCGCACCTGCCCAGAGATGTGAGCAGTACTCCACATGAGGACGAACTTGTGCTTTGTATAGCACAAGACGCTGTCTCGGTGTGAAGTACCGCCTGGCTCTGTTCAGGACGCCCAACTTTTTGCTTGCCAATTTGGCTTTGTCCTCCAAATGACTCCCAAACTGGACTTTGCTCGATATTTTGACGCCGAGAATCCCAATACTCTCAGAAATTGGAAGAGTTACTCCTTGGAACTGAGGCGCCATGACAAATGGGTCCTTCTTTGCAGTGAACGCGCAAACTTGTGTCTTTGTGGGGTTGAACTGGACTAGGTTCCGTTCACCCCATTCCGAGGCCCGCCCCAGAGAGCGCTCGACTTCAGACACAAGTTGAACCCTTCTTTCCTGAATACTCCGAGGGATATTCCGTTGCTCAGTGTACCGCTCATCACCCGTACTGTCATCCGCATAGCAACGCATACTCTCGATAGAGAGCATGTCATTGATATGCAGGATAAACAACGTCGGGGAGAGCACCGAGCCTTGTGGTACACCAGCATTAATGATCATGGTATCGGAGCAGGAGCCATCTACGACGACTTTTATACTCCGACCATCCAAAAAGCTGGCAATCCAATTACAGAGTCCCTCGGGGATTCCGTATGATGGTAGCTTCGATAGAAGTGCCCTGTGCCAGACCCTATCGAACGCCTTTGCGATATCTAGGCTGAACGCCAGCGCCTCACCCTTGCCCTCCAAGGCCTCTGCCCAACGGTGTGTGAGGTACACAAGAAGATCACCAGCCGACCGACCATGACGAAAGCCGTATTGGCGATCACTGATAAGCTGGCGATCCTCAAGGTACTGCAGAAGCTGGCGGTTTATAACCTTCTCCATTATCTTGGAGAGCAAGGATGTTATCGCAATTGGCCTGTAATTCGATGGGTCAGACCGGTCTCCCTTTTTAGGGATCGGGTGGACATGGGCTACCTTCCACGAAGACGGAACCCTATTAGTAGCGTAGGAAAGTCGGTATAGGCGCGTGAGGATGGGAGTCAATTCAGGGGCGCACGTCTTTAGTACCACTGCAGGGATGCCATCCGGTCCACTCGACTTATGGACGTCTAAAAGCCGCAGCTCCCGCCTAACCGCTCGCTGCGTGATGCGGATTTCGGGCAGTGAGCTTTCACACTGTGGGATGGTAGGTGGTGTGGCAGCTCCGGCATCCAAAGTCGAGTTACAGGCAAAGAATTGACCTAGAAGATCGGCCTTCTCCTTTGCGCTGTGGGCCAGACTACCATCGTGTTTCTGCAGTGGTGGGAGATTGAGCTGGCAAAAGTTGCCTTGTGCAGCCTTGGCGAGCGACCAGAATGCACGACTCCCAGCGGGATAGCTTTGCAATCGCTCGCCAATTCTGGCAACATGTTCCGCCTTGGCTCTGGCAATAGCCTTCTTACTAGATCTAGAAGCGGCGTTAAATTTCCGCTTCACCTCTTTGGCGTTCGGGTCCTGGCATTTTTTGGCCCTATTCCAGGCCCGATATGCGGACTGTTTCTGGCATGCAGCCGTCCTGCAGGTTTTGTTAAACCAGGGTCGGCTGCGGCCACCGACGGGTATTTTGGTGTTGGGGATGAATAATTGCATCCCCGTAATAACCGTTTCGGTAACGCAGTCCGCACAGACGCCAGGGTCCCCAGAGGTGAAGCAAAGCCGCTTCCATGGGTAGGATGCGTAAAACTCGCGCAGTCCATCCCAATCTGCTGACTTATATTGCCAGACTCTGCGAGTCCCAGTCGCCTTAGAACGACTAGGCCTTACAACAGGGGCACTGCTACGGACCAAGCAGTGGTCAGAAGACCCAAGAGGCGCTTCAACCACTACCTGATATCCGTGCTGGTGTGTAGTCAGCAGAAGATCCAGTAAAGAAGACTCATGGCTCTCAATATCTGGGATACGGGTGGGCTGTGTCACCAGTTGTGAGAGACCATAGGCCGAGACCATATTGAAGAGATGTCGACCCTGGAGGTCAGTGGTTCGGGACCCCAGCCACTCTTTATGATGAGCGTTGAAGTCTCCAAGAACCACCACCTCCGCTGATGGACACTGCTCCAATATTTCGTCAATCCCCCATTGGACGTTCTCAAATAATTGAATTGACCCCGGATCACTGCCATGGGACCTGTAGAGGCATGCGTAGATGCGGGTAAGCCCTCCATAGTCTACGCGTAGCCACAGGATTGACAAGTCACCATGTTCGAGGGCCCGAAGGCGGCGACAGCAGATATCACCTCGGATGAATACGCACACCCCGGCTTTACGACGGAAGGTATGTTCCAACTCGTAGCCGGGGTAATTTAGGTACGAAATGTCATCCGGAGCACCTATCTGCGTCTCCGTTAAAAAGAGTAAAGCAGGCCGCGCCGTCTCGAGGTGATGGTGGACAGCGTCGAGATTGCTATGTAAACCCCTGATATTGCAAAAATCCACATCAAATGTGGATAAGGGGACCGTCGTAGAAAATAGTCTCTTTTTAACTTTCTTGGCCATGATTTTTAATTTAAGAAGAGGAGGAAGGGAGTGTGAATGTGTATAACGGAGTCTGGTGATACCAAAAAAAAAGGCAGGGCATAGTGCATGGTCGAGGAGTGAGTGTTGTGAGGAGCTGACACGAAGCACGGAAGGGCCCCCGATGCCCCCCCGTGTGTAGCCGCCGAGGTCCACTCCGGTTTCCCACACCGGCACGACGACTACCCAACAGGATTTTCGCTGGTTGGTGGGACAGCCTCCCAGGGAGGATGATCCTGGGTTCGGGTCCCCTGCTGATCGGCAGGTGGCCGGCGGTGACCATTCCCATCGGGTCTCCCTGTACACCATGCCAGCCCCTCACGCTCAATACCCCGATCAAGACCTCACCACCGCAGGTTTCAGGCCTCACCAAAACCCGCCACACACAAACACACCCAGAAAGTTGGGCTCCCGGCTCTCTCGCTCACCGAACGAAGTGCAGCAGCAAATTGCTACTACTCAAACGTCGATCTTCTGCGAGAGTGTGGTACTGCCCCGGACGGACCGGCCCGCGACTGCAGACAAAAGACTGTCTACAGTGTGGTCCTACCACCAATAAAGAATGTATTAAGAATACAATGAGTAAACTTTCATCCTTCCATCCATGACAGAATTTATTATGTATAGTTATAGTTCTTATAAAATATTTTTCTTCCTCCTTTCCGCCCATTTACGTATCGCTGCCGATTACGGGTCGCCGGCACATTGTTGAGGAAATTGGTTCACTATACACCAAGTGATGGATGTCTCGGTATGTAGTTGTCCCGAATTAATTTTCTTGTAGTGTTGAATTTTTTAGTAATCTCTTACAAAATGCTTGGAAATCAAAGGGATGTTGGTATATTATATTATTAGGAAGGATTTGGCTCGGGTCAGGGCAAATTCTTGAAGATCTCTTAGACATCTCATAGCCTTTTTAAAGTACTTAATTATGTCATGATGAAATAGATACGCAAAAAAAAATGTGAAGCCGTTAAAATGAGCATTCGAATGGAGTCATCAAGGAAAGTACTCAATTCTAATTCGATATTGTCTGTTGTAATTACTCGTACTGTTATAAACTTGATTTGGTAGATAGCGTAATGGTGAACATACCGTGCCAAGTGTCGCGGGTACGATTCCCAAGTAGGGCAATACTTTGTGCGACAGAGATATTGTTTTTCTGAGTCTGGATGTGTCTTTTTGGTAATTATAAGTTTGTAAAGTCCCCTGTAATAGAAGCATTAGTTCCTTAGTGCAAGGCTGTGATGACCTTTTTAAAAATTATAAATATCTGACATAAGTAAAAAGGTAGGTTACGTTAGGAGAGGTGGGTTGGTAACTTCGAAATTATTATGTATATTTAATTATCTAATTCAAAAAATAATCAGAAATTATAGTATCCAGTTAGTCTTTATATATAAATTTCTTGTGTACGTCTGTGTGTACTGAACTCCTCCCAAACAGCTGGACCGATGTTGATGAATTTTTTGTGTGTTCAAGGGGACTCGAGAATGGTTTAATACAATTGGACCCGGTAGGTGGCGCTGCTGACGATTTCAAGGAGAATTTCTTTTATTTTATTTAGACAGAACAACGTCTGTTGGGTCAGCTAGTGTATGATAAAAATTAACACTAAAAAAATTGAATGAAGAACTTTAAAACTTAAGGACAGCATTCATTGCTTTACACTCTTTACAGTATTTAAAATTGTAATATTTATATTTGATAATATAAGACTTTCTTTATGAATGTGTATTTTTATTCACTTTTCATACTAGCCTTTAAATAAGGAAAGTCATTGCATTAAAAGATATTTCACGAAATAATCTCAATGAGGCAAACTTCTGTAAACACTGTGTTAGTTATACTCAGCATAATATGTACTGTATTAATAATGAAATAGGTTATAAGTACAGCGTATTTATTATTAGCCATGCCATAAATATCTTACAGTGCCGTTTTTAAGAGTGCAATAACTCATGAAAAATTCTCTCTAATATTATTTCTTTGTTTCTTCAAACTTTATTTATTTTTCAGGTCAATGCCGTGTGAATCGAAAGCGCAATTTTTGAATTGCTTTCAAACAGTTGGAAAACTACTCGCAATCGAAGGTGGATTGTTATACGTTTTAAATGACAAAATGTTGGGATATTTCAACATCGTATCTACAAGTAGCTTGTTTTTATGACGGCCCAGTTTCATACGTATTAGCATAAATTTATTGACACATGCGTATGTTGTCCAATACGTAATATGTGAAGTTTTTTTATTTATCTCAAGATGTTATTCTCAGAAATCATTAGACAATATTAAGTGATGAGAGGCAAGAAAGCTTTAATGCCGTCATATTGTTCAATAATATATTGACAATCGTCTGCAATGTGTCGAAATTACCAAAATTCATAAATCTAACCATATACCTTACAGATCTACATACAAAAATAATAGTTGTGGTACACCCCAAGGCAGTTTGTTGGCCCCTTTGTTGTTCTTGTTGTATATTAATGACCTGCCAGGCGCCATAAACAAAGACACAATACTCTTCGCTGACGATACAACAGTAATAGTTGAAGGTTCTAGTAAAACCCAACTTGAAAATGATGCTAAACTAGCTCTTAAAAACACTGTAAACTGGTTAGAACATAATAACTTAAAGTAAATTTGACGAAAACAAACATAATACACTTTCAAACATATAAAACACATACTACTCCTCTTAACATACAATTTAACGGAACACAAATAAACTGTGTCAGCGATTGTGCATTTTTGGGTATCACTCTAGATAAATACTGTAACTGGAAACCGCACATAGAAAAAATGCTTAATAAAATAGATCGCTTTGTATATGTCATAAAAAAAATAAGACAAACGGTTAATGTAGCCACTGCCCTAACCGCATACCATGCTTACATCGCATCTGTATTTAGGTACGGTATAATTATTTGGGGAAACTCAGTGGATGCTGATAGAGTACTAAGAGCACAAAAGAAATGTATTCGAGCAATATGTGGCATTAGCTTCTTGGATACCTGTAAGCCACATTTTATTAAACTCAAAATTTTGACCGTCCCATGTCTATATATTTATGAAATGTGTATATTTGTTAAAAAATACCCCGACTTCTTTAAAAAATTTGACAGTACCTTCGAGACATAAAGCTAAATTAAAAATGCCAGTGATTAAATTAGAAATATATAATAGAAACTCATATTGCATGTCAATAAAAATATATAATAACCTGCCAAAAAATATGAGATTGCTACCGTTGCACAAATTTAAAAAAGAACTACAGAATTTATTAATAAATAAAAACTACTACAATTGTAAGCAATATTTAGAAGATAAAATCGAATACGAATTAACTGAAATTTAAACTGACATTTATAATTTAATAATATCATCAAATATACATATGGACATTAAAAATTTTATAATTAACTGTATGTAACTAAATCTTAAATATATATATATTTTTTTATCTTTTTTATACAAATTATATTACTGACATTAAAATTATATTTTTGACATGTAATTAATATAAAATAGCATTATATTATATAACCATTTGCACGCCCCACGGGGCAGAATATGATGTACTCTATCGATTTGTAAACACCTGTAATAACCATATTTTAGCAAATTAAATGAATTGAATTGAAAAAAAAAGCAAAACAATGACTTTTGAAGAAAAATATATATTACCGATTTGTATTCTAAATACTGTAATCATTCTGGGTGGTGATAGAGTAAGAATACAATTCACTACCCCCTTTCATGCCTGTGGGTGTCTTTAATGACAATGAGAAAGAAAACTGGAAATAAGACCCTATACTAACCCGTTTGACCAGCGTGGTTATAGCCGGTCAATTTCTCTTCAATTGTGGAGGAGATTCGAGCCCAATAGTGGCACGTAAAAGCTGTAATTATGATGATGACGATTCTAAATACTATCAATCCTTACTTTACTCGTGGATCTTGTAAAATACGATTAGGATTTAGGCAACAATTATATTACCAAGGAGCGTTGACAAATAACTTTTATTACCAATAACTTTTGCAATACAATGTACAATGGAAATGAGTACATGTTGCGTCGAAACCAAGTAATAGGGATACGGGCAGGATGATGATTGCTGATTCGTATTCTAATTTCAAAGTATTTTTATGTTATTGAAATTGAATGATTTGTTAGGTTATTTATAAAAGCTTATACGTGAGCGAAAAAATATTACCACACCTGGGACTTGAATTCACATCTATTGGTAATACATTTCAATAATATATAAATATTTGTTATTGCATGAATGAAAGAATCACGTAAGAATCTTTTATTCTAATTTGGCAACTTATTAATAAATTACTATACACATATTCTAAATTATATAATATATTTATTATAATACTTGTAGCAAAACAAGTTACTTCCTACTAATTAATAGTAAAGAAGGATTAGCTTATTCGTTTCTTTTTCTCTGGAACTACTAGCCCAATCTGAAGAGTATTGTGGACTGTTTATTAAGAAGACTACTGTTCTATATTTTGAACGGATTAGTAAGTATAAATACCAATAAACAAGCCAAAAAGTGTAATTACTCTAAGGTACTAATCCAAAGCGTCCCTTAGTCGTATTTTACAATATCGCGATAAAGGAAAGATTGACATAACTAAATTCTTCATGTGGTGAGGGTGTAAATATACAATTCACCACGCACTTTCTTGCTCATGGGCATCGTAAAAGACTACTAAGGGATTATAATATGCATAAAATATATGCAAGAGAAGGAAAACTCGCAATACAATCCTCTACCAATTCATCTGACAAACATGGTATATTAGGTCAATTTCACTTCCATTGAAGCTCGCGCCCAGCAGTGGGCCGTATGTAAGCCGCGATGATGATGATGACATAATACATTCTCACTCCGCCATTACACAAAAATGAGTCATTGTTATATTATTGTTTGGAAATTAATATCATTATCATTTCGCTATCACTTATTATATCAACAATAATATACTATTATAAACTTAAAAACGCAGATAATTTTCACCTGACTAACTATTGTGGCGGTGTGGTGACGGAGTAAGAATACAATTCACCATTCCCTATCTTGCCCATTGATGTCATAAAAGACGACTAAGGGATATAAATCCGCATATAACATCTATGCAAGAGAAGAAAAGCACAAAATAAAACCCTATACCGACCTGACCAGCATAGCATGGTAAGGTCAATTTCTCTACTATTGTAGAGGCGGCTCGTGCCCAGCAGTGGGACGTATACATATAAGTTGAAATGATGATAATGATCTACTGTTGTTCTTTTCAAATAGCTATTTACGAAAATAGCATGGGGTCAGTGGCGCTATGGAAATCATTATTGTCGACATACAAAATTTGTGCAATTCACTGGCAGATGCGAATTAGCTTTCAACACAACCATTGCGTTGGTTTAGATCGGTAATCATTTGTATATCTAGATCACCGGCGCACGCGCCGATGACGCACCAAATTTTCCACGGCACACCGACCACTGACATTTCACAGAAGTCTTTCTTCACGACGAAAGTTGAGGTCGATCCTTTGTGCTATTTCAGGCAAATTTGGACACGAGCCAGTTCCCCATTCGGCAGAACATTCGACGTAGTTTGAACGCATGTGGTTCCTTGATCCCTTTAACCTAACGAGCTGAAATAGTCTTTGTTTTTTCAGTAAGAAGATTTATAATGAGGAAGCTGGAATAAAGTTGTTGTTTCTGCGATCCACTTGTATTGTTATTCTTTGTGTATAGCTAAAATATAAATGATTATATTCTCTTGTTTATTATATTCTCTTGTTTATTAAATCCTGTAGTGGTTTCATTATAAATTTAGGAACGGAATTTACCTGCCGGATATTATTACGTATGTTCATGTGGTTCATGAAAATATTGCAACACGTTTACATTATGATTAGAATTATTTTTATTAGTTCATCGTCCGCTTTCTCAATCTAGTGGCCATTGATAGCGAGTTTAAGGTTAAAATTTTAAGCCGGTTGTTATTAATTATTAGGTTTGTGCGTTGGAAATTATCCAACAGCAGTCTGAAGTCTATAGTCGTATTTAGTTGACATTAAGAGATTTGTCTCTATTTGGCAATTCTTAAAAGTTAAATACAAACGAAATATTAATGATTGCTCGGCTTTTTCATTTGAGAATAAAAACATAAAACTATAATAAAGAATATTAACAATTTCATATCATCATCTTAGCCCTAACACGTATTGGGCTGAGATTCACCCTATTGGGCTCGGGCCTCCTCCATTTTGAGAGGAAAATTGACCTATCTTATATTGACCTTTCTTATATTTGTCATATCTTCTTTATCTCGAGGTCTATAACTCCATGATCTTTCAAACAAAGCTACAGTATTGATTCCATTTATATCACAACGAATACAATTACATATAACAGTCTATTAAGGTACTATTGTAATGCTTATATGGTTAACAACTAAACAAGCTACATAAAAACTCCATAGGTCTCTAACAAATCACATCTTGAATGCTTCCTTTTACCTTTTGAGCTTTTGTTCATGTTACATTCGTTTAGTTCGACATAAAGTTTTCAATATTATAACAATTCAATACTTTTCATAAATTTAACTACATTTACCTATTATTTATTGATCTTTTGTAAAAAGTGTTATATGGAATTAAACTTAAAATTTTTATTTCAATTCTGTATTAACGTTGAGCGTTTGTGAATATAGACGATAGATATGAGAGTTTTAGAGGTGGAATATAAAAAAAAATAAAACAGATGCATTGATATGCATATAAATATATTTGCCGTGTACTGACGTGGTGACGGAGTAAGGATATAATTCACCGCCACTTACCCATGGTTGTCGTAAAAGACGATTAAGGAATATAATATGCGTATAACATCTGTGCAAGAGAAGAGAAATTCGACATAAAACCCTATGCGTCTCAACGCGTCTGACCAGTGCGGTATGGTAGGTAAATTTCTTTTCTACTATCGAGGCGCTTCGAGCCCAGCAGTGGGACGCGTATATGCTTCCGCTGCAGCTGGTTAATCATAATTTGGGAATATTTATATGATGTGAATTTCGATAATTATGCGATGATGTATTTGTAGGTCTTTGGACTGTATTGTGATAGTAAGAACCCCTTAATTATTCAAGGCATAAGCTTCGTGACTTGATTTTGGCAACTACCAGAAAATTAGTGGTAATTAAACTGTCAATACAGCTGGAAACTCTATAGACTTAAATATATATAATGTTTTCATACGTTGTTCTTGTAATGGATTTTAGAACATGTTTTTATTTTGAAGCTTTGCACTAACTTCACAAATAGCGTAAAGGTCTAAACAGTGACCTCTCACGTCATTTATAGTGGGTTTGATTCTGCCACACATAATTTATTCATTATTCATTTATTTACAAATTTCTGTCTTGAGTTTACAAGTAGTTTGACCTCATTAGAGAGAGTAAGAATACAATTCAGCACCTCCTTTTTTGCCTGTGGGTGTAGTAAACGACGACTAAGGGGTTAAATATGCCTATAAAATCTAAGCAAGAAAAGGAAAACTTGAAATGAAACCCAATACAAACATGTCTGACCAGCCTGGTAGTAGTAGCGTGGTCAATTTCTCCCTTATTGCGGAGGAGGCTCGAAACCAACAGTGGGACGTACATGACCTTATGCTTTGTTTTATACTTTTTTTTTCGCAACCAAAGGATTTATTTGTTAATTCGGGTTGGTGGCTTTAAAAACAAACATATTGTGACTGTCGAAGTGCAAGATATAAATAGCGTGCCTATTGCGTAGTAATCTTTTGACGAGGATAATTGTTATTGACTAACCCAAAATAGATACGTAATTATTCTACTATGTAGTAGTGACGTGACGTTTGTTTTTATTGATTATTCAAAACACACGGTATTGATATCAAGGTTAATTAAGTGTTTTTAAATGTTTACTTCAGATACAATTTTTTGGGGTAATAGTTTGATATTTAATTAGTGTTACTGGAGATTCTGTCTGATGATGGAATAAGAATACAAATCACCACTCTCTATCTTGCTCATGGTGAATTGGTGAGTCCTTATATGAGTGAGTGAATCCTTATACTCAAAATAAAATCTTATAACAACCCATCCGACTATCCTAGTATAGTAGGTCAATCGCTCTCCTATTGTACCTCTACAAGGCATGCGCTTAGTAATGAGGTGTGCATAATTGAAATGATGATTGTGGTTTACCGCCGAATTTCAGCATTTTTCAAGAACTTGTCAATTATTTTTTTTATATAATAAGATAACAATTAAGCACTAAGGAAATAATCTTTGTATTGCAGGAGACTTTACTAACATATAATTAACGGACACAAATAACATCCAGACTCAGAACAACAATTTGCGGATCGCACAAAGTGTTGTCCTGCATGGCATTCGAACACCTGACACTTTTTTTTTTTGGACCGACGTCTCCCTCTCGGAGAGGACGTCGGTCTTTCCTCACGCGGTCGGCCTCTCGGCGGGTGACGGACTAACTCCCCGGTCACGTCACTCACGGCCTCGGCATGGCATGGCGCGTAGGTAGTCGCGCCTGCGGCGCCCCAGTCGTCGGTGGCAGCAGTGTGACCAAATTTAGCAGAATTCTGCGATTTTAGCAGAATTCGACCCCTAATTTAGGCTTTAACAGATTATGTCGCAGATTTGAAAATTTGGCAGATTTTGGCATAATATTAACAAAACTCCTCAAGAAACTAACAGGATTAACAAATATTGACTGACCTGTGTTTCACTTGGGTAGTTGCGCTAAACATATTTAAAAACTTTAAAATCTTTCTTAAATAATGTAAGTTATTTTCTTCTGAACTGGCAATTATTATATACATTTTTGGGAAATAACCATTTTGCTTTGAAGTTGTATGTAATGTAAATTTTATGAGTACTCGAAGACCATCGTTAGTCGGGTACATAGAGGGACACGGAATCGAATAGAAAGTACCGCTACTGTACTAATTAGTATCAGAAAAAAGTATCGTACTCCTAAAAGTATCGCAATTTGATTGTGATGAGCATTTTTTCGTTCGGGAAAGTAATATTTATATTAGTATTTTATATTAGTTCTTATAATCAATTGCCTGCCAGCATGTTTTGTCTTGCATAAAGTACCATAATTTGTGGGATACCCCCATGATCAGCTTTTTCTATAGGAATTACATATCTGTGAATAGATGATTATATCTTATAGTCGGTTATATCTTATAGCGAGCTCAAATTAGACAAAATAGTCACTGATCAAATAGAAGTTGGTGCTATACACATCAGAAGTGCAGAAGTTCCAGTAGGACTATGAACATCGAAATTTTTTGGACTGACATTTCAAGAAGAAAATGGATGAAGAAGGCCGATGGAATTAAAAAGTACCGTCCGCTCTTGTCCACTCTTGGTTGATTTCGCAAAAGCTATGATGATTTTACCTACGTCTAATATATCTTGTGAGCGCATATTTTCTCAAATAACCAATATAAAAAATGACGGGCGAAACAAATTTGAAAATGAGCATGTTGCTGCACTTGCTGCCAAACAGCCAGCTACAGAACAGGGTGAATGCATAAATTTTATGTCATCCAAAATATGGTGAAGATAGCTCAAAACTCTACAGCCCTATATAAAAATATGGATAAAAGTTAGAAAATGTTTGTTAATAAACATTTGAAAATATTAAGTTACGTTTTTCTTTAATATTCGTGAACATTAAAACTTTATCTATTAGCAGAATTTTAGCACTTATACCAAAAGTCTGCTATTTTTTTTAGCAGAATTCAAACGAGTAGTTGGCATAATGATCAATTTAAATTTGGTCACACTGGGCGGCGGGTCGCTTCGTCGAGGCTGTGCTCCTCGCGCGCGCGATCCGCCTCCTCCTTCTGCGAGATCACTGCCTCGCAGAAGGCTACGACCGTGTCCCAGTTCCTGACGCTGAATACCTGACACTGGCACTGTAGGTCGATATCTTAACCACTACGCTTTCAGTGCAATTGTAAACTTGTAGTTTGGATGTTTGCTCAGTTAATAAAAAGGTTGCTGTCCCTTTTTTTTTGTTTTAAGGGTGGGCTATAGTAAGCGCACACGCGGTCCATTCCGTCCGGGGCGACGAAAGGAAGGCGCTTGGCCCATAACCCACCCGTCGCCTTCGTCCTTGGGCCGACCACCAGTGCCGAGTTCCTTGTCCTCATTGGTCGGAAGGTTGCTGTCCCTTAGATACATTTTGATGTTGTCCGTTTATTTTTTTACGATGACCATAAGACTTGCATAATTTACGTTAAACCGTCGTCACAAATCGGACGTGATGATCTTAATAACATTTAAACAGAAAGGTTTTTTCACAAACCGTGACAAATTAAGATACTATGCTGCTTATTGTGCAAGATGAACATAAATACCATTTTTAAATAAATAACATTTATTCACTAGCTTTGGTTAATAAATAATTCAGTATTGTTTTTTATCTGCTAACATTATGATTAACATTTTGATTCCGGTTTAGTTGAGTTTAATATTTTAGTATTAAAATATATTTTTATATTTATCTGAACTTGTTTAATTTTCAAGACTAGCAAAAAAATGTAAAAGAGACTGTAGATTTAGGTTAACAAGAAATTATAACCTTAAGAAAGAAAAAGAAAACATCATGCAGCCAGTTGTTTTATTGTTTTTTTTTTATTTATGTATAAAAAGAACGAATGAAACGATGAAACGAATAGACCTTATAAACATTTAACTAACGGACACAAGTCACATTCAAGCTGAGAAAATCCCTTGTGGATCGCACAAAAAATTGTATGCGTGGAAATCAAACCGATGACACTAGGCATGAAACGTCGGTACTTTACGAATCCTTACATGTTTATGGGTGCCGTAAAAGACGATTAAGAGTTGTTTCTAATGGATCTGGGCAAATTCCATGTGATGCCGTCAGGTCAACAATCACATTCCCAAGGAGGGTTAATGCCAGGTTATGTCAACCCCAAGTAATTGGGATAAGAGAAGTGCGATGACGATGATGAGATAGATTAAGGTAGGAGGATAAAAAGAATACAAATTTGACAATTAATGATAATTTAATTTGATCAAGTGGGTGCAGGTTCAGCGCGCTGTTGGGCAAGCTGTGCCGCGGCGCAGCAGTGTAGCATCAATGCGGTGAGAGCATACGCACGTCCTTCACCACCGCCCACATCTTCACTGGCATCCTCTGCTGACAACTCTTCGCGGACTGCTAATAACTGTACCAAAAAATGATTCCTCATGATGTTATCATTATCATCAACTCAGCTTATAAACGTCCCACTGCTGGGCTTGAGCTTCTCCCACAATAGTGGGGAAAAATGATCTTACTCTACCATGCTGGGCAGACGGGTTGGAATAGGCTTTTATTTCGAGTTTTCTTCTCTTGTATAGATGTTACATGCGTATTATATCCCTTAGTCGTCTTTTACGACATCTACGGGCACAAGATAGGAATTCCAGAATTGTATTCTTATCTGTCACACCACCTCAAGATGTATTTACTTTAAATGGACAAGTAAAACTGTATTGAATCCGTGTGGTGACGGGGGACTTAAGCCCACGTCTATCGCTAACGCCTTTCAACGATGTTTAAATATTTATTATCGGGTAAAAGATTTACGTAAGAATCTTTTATTCTTATCTGGAAACTTTTAAAAAAAATATCATAGGTGTAGCGAAAGTACTTGAGTAGTTTATTTGTTTGATCTCTGAATTTACTAGCCCAATCTGAAAAGTACTGTGGACTATTTATTAAGAAGACTTTGTACCTCTCCGTATGGTGACGAAGTAAGAATAAAATTCACTACCCCTTTTCTTACCTCGGGGTGTCGTAAAGGCCGTGTCGTAAAAAAAGGTGTCGACTATGGGATTATAAATGCATATAACATATATGTAAGAGATGGAAAGCTTGAAATGAAACCCTATACTAAAATGTCTGAGGAGGAATGAGGAGGCTCAAGCTCAGCAGTTGGGCGTATATGAGCTATGATGATGATGATAGTTGAATTCTTTCGGCGAAAATGTAATTTGTATCGAAATCTGATCTTCAGCAAAATGTATGAGAAAGATATTTAACTTTGGCTAGTTATGACCATTGGTCCGGCCATACCACTTTTTAATCATCTGGGGCGATTAAATAGTAGCGTGATATCAGCGTGATAAATTCGAAATAAAACACTAACCCAATCCGTCTAGCTAGCGTGATGTAGTAGGCCTGTGTTCAAAAGAACATGGCCTTAGAAAAAAGATATCCCTAGTATTGGTGCATTAGAAAATCTTAGTAATAATTCTACCGTAACTTAATATTGGTAATACGGAACGACATTATGATGGTGGTTATTTAACAGATTTTTCTTTTAAGTAGACAAAAATTAGTCACCATGTCATGAATCTGCTGCGCTGTCAGCATAGCTGCCAGTTCAGGGGCGGAATCCCGCGCGGCCGCGAGCAGTGCGTCCGGTGGTAAAGCGCTGCGCAGAACCGGAGCTAGAACAGCGCTCACGTCGCCCTTCGCAAGCCACGTCGCGCCGCAGCCGCCGAACGGGTTGCCCGCCTCCAGCGACTGCTTCCTTTACGTCACAGCTGTTCGTCAACAAATTGCACCCGCTCTTTCTTTCTTTACCACAATTATTTGCGAATAAAAAGCATATGGAAAGAAATAATGTGCGAAAAGAAATAAATAGTTTTCTAATATGCGCTATATGGGGAGATTGTGCGTAACGAAATAATTATACATATTTATAGAAACTTAATATCAAATCAGGTTTAAAGCAGTCTTTTTAAATGATATGATACAAGAGATGTGATTAAAATATGTGGTTATATTTTCCCGTTATTAGTCATTTCAGTTGTGAAACTTAATATTATTGAAATGAAGCTTTACTTTGATTAAATTTAAGCTCAAAATCTGTTCACTTCGTTTGGTTTTTGTGTGCTTTTAACACTGACGAACTTATTTGTGCCCTACAAAAAGATGAATCACTATTTTACTCAGAAAAAGTAGGAAAAAGTATCAGACGAATAAATAACAGCAGTATCTTCTCACAATTAAGTATTTTTAAAGTTACGTATACATTAAATAACTATGAATTGTACGTGTAAATTAAAACTTAGATTTCTATGTTATTGTAAACCACATTATTGACCTTACATGTTTCATGCCTATTTCTCTATTCTTAAGTTCCAAGGTTTATTTATCATAAGATATACCGAGTTACCGACTATAGCCTAATAAGGCTGCATAATTCTCTTACGGAACGGTCAGCTTTTTATGTGAATAAAGTTGAAATGTGTAGCTGTTATTACCCTTTATAATAATTTATTTATAAAATACATATGTATACAATAAAGAAGTTAGGATAAAAGGAATGTATACAATAAAGAAGTTAGGACAAAAGTTTAGTAAAATCGTGGTCAAATCGCGTTGAGATAATGAATGATTGGGAGAAAGAGATTATTATAATTAAAAAAAAGCAGGCACAATTATTACACTTATTCCAACCACTTTGCAGGGATTATAAATAAATAAAATAATAAATATAATAAAGCAGGTGTATTTCTATTTTATTAAATAAAAACATATTATTGCCGAATGAATTAACACTTATGAAACTACACATAATTTACCTTAACACATTTTTGTTTAGAAATTTAGTGTGACATACTCAGGGAGCAATCAGAAACAGGTTGGTATGTGATTCATTACTGATAGGTGTATTACAGAATATGGAAAGGTCTGCATTCAAATTACCATATTATAAGTAATTTTGCTTGTTCGAGAACAAAATATATAATTTTTCAGTGGTGGTTACTATATGATTGTTTTTAGAACAAAATTCTGATGCAATTACAATTTTACGTAGGTTGCATGCAATAAGATACGCAGAAATAAATAGATTTATTTGAATACTACACCATGTATAATAAATGCCGAAAGACGTGTTTATATTTAAATAATCTGCAATAGAATATAGTTACACAATTATATTAAATTGTAAATTATTATTCGCTTAGTAGTGAAGGTAAACATGAGTTAACTTGCATGATTAAGAGTTCGATACACTACGGGGAGGGCCGCGGACATGACGATAAGCCGTTCCCAATTGCGATGACCGTCTTCGACCATCAAATTGGACATTGAAATAAATATATTGATTTGTACGCAAAGATAGAGCAACTAGAAACGAAATTAGGAAGAAAGAATATTAGCAATTACACCTTTTAGACCTATTGGTTCTGGAGCTCTGATGCCCGTCTAAAAATTCGACGGCAATAAGTTTGGGTATAATAAAAGCTAGCATGATAATGAACCAAACTATAAAGTAAATAAATAGGTATATCTACAAACTTTTATGATCCATATAATCATAATAACAGATTTAATTCGAAGACTTCTTTTCAATCAACCGTGTACAAATAAATATAGCCTACGAGATGAAAAAAATAGCCTACAATTATTATACATAAATTATTTAAATCAGTAATATATCACACATGTTTAAAAGGAAGTATAGGACTACGATACGACCTTATATTAACACCAATAGAAATTATGCTCTCTATAAATAAGTACCTTGTTAGTGTTCAGCTTCGTTGATGGATAAATGCGGAAAAATGATATTGATCAATAAATTATAATACCGATGAAAATGATACCTATACATTATATATGTCAAAATATAATCAAAATTAAGATCCAATATGAGCATAAATAAACTGTGTAGTTGACTATTGCCAAGCAAAATTAAATAAATATAATGTATATATAAATCTGCATGAAGACTAAAAATATTAACAGATTGTCTTCAGTCATCAGTTATTAGTGCTTGATATGAATAATTCTTGTTTTTGAAAGAAAATATTGTGCAATTCTTGCAGCGCAACGTGCAACAAAACTTTTGGTCCTATGACCAAAAGTTTTGTCAGCAGTTAGGTACTATTACCTAATCGCTATTTATGACTATAGTGACAATAACATGTTTTTTTTTTTTATTGCAGACGGTGGCAAACGAACAAACAGTACACATCAGGTGTACTGGTAAGTGTTGCTGCCGCTCATGGATCTTTACAAGGCCGTTGCCTACCGCGAAGAAAGTGATGGGAGTGTGAATGCGTGCATTGAGGCTCGGTGATACCAAGGGTACCACCAAAGCCCTCCACACGCAAACACCCTCAGAAAGTTGGGCTTCCGGTTGTCTCGCTCACCGAACGAAGCGCAGTAACAAATCGCTACTACTCAGACGTCGATTTTCTGCGAGAGCGTGGTACTACCCCGGACGGACCGGCCCGCGGCTGTAGACAGACAACTGTCGACAGTGTGGTCCTACCACTCTTAAAATATGTATAGCGTAGTAACATGTAGAGTAGTAACATGTAGAGATAACATATAATTTATTGCAGTAATGTTTGACTTGACTTTAGGCTCTTATTCGCTGTTTATGACAGACTCATAAAAGATTGTATAAGGATCGTACCATTCGTTAGAGTAATTTTTGTCATGTTGGTATATATTCACTTCAGTTTACGATGTGTAACTTCTTTCCTCTCGTTTGCTGGATATTTGTGTAGGAGTGACTTTGAAAAAGGGACGGAAATGTATTACAGGAAACCGGCAAGCGTGCGTTGTTTAATTTAAACAATGAGCGCGCGCGATGGCTGATAATTTGCGTGAGGTTGGTAGCATGACGTACAGTCAGCCAACATAGTGTATGCGTGTTTGTGACGAGAAAGAAAAAAGGAAATACAGTTTACTAACCGTATGATATTAATCATATTTAAACGAACTTTTTCTCTTATAATTTAATAGCAGTAATTCTATAATAGGATGAAGGACATGTTACACACCATTTGGGGCTACTGTAAAGCTCGTTATAATTTGTTTGGTGTTTCTACGTATTATATTGCTAGGTGCAACAAACCTGGGTGTGTGACTGGGTGATGGCGGTAAAGATCTCGAAGCGGCGTTGGTTTTAGGCGCCGAGAGAGAATGCGCTGAACCTGCTCGTCGAAGTCCAGCTACTAGTGCGCTCATAGCTCCTCCTCCTTGACAAAATACTCTAATAAATGCATGTTTTTAAAAATAAAATAAATACATACATAATTTTGGTGTTGAAGTTAGAAGTAACTTTGAATATGTACATACAGAATTAGAGTTTAATGGTCAAAGATGGTTGTAAAAACATAAATAATAAGGTTGCGAAAGGGGTCGGGGTATTCTAATACAGGGACTGCTAACACAAAATTTTAATAATATATACATCAACGAGGGTCAGCGAATACATAAAATTTTTGTATCGACTAAGCTGTTTAGGACGAGCAGATACTGTCAACTTAATAGTCGCTCGTAAAAGCTGCCTTTGATTGAGATTTATTAAAGTAATGTAGGGACATTAGTTTAAATCATCATTTGACATTCAAAGCAAAAGGTTTTTGATGGGTATCATTTTATCCTTGCAGAACTACTATATATTTACACATATTAGCGTACATTTCAGCGTATTTAGTATAGATCATAATTATTCATAATAATTAATATTGTGATTCTTGGTCAAAATTGAAATAAACCTATTATTACGGATTTTATCGCGTATCTACGGGGAATAGGTACCAATTCAGAATTCTTGCTATGACTGAATGTGGAAAAGTGTTTGAACCATCAGGACATTCAAATCAAACATAATAACATCCGTAAAATCAATCAATCAATCTTAAGGGTCACATATAGGACCCGTCAAGCTCTCTCATATCCCTGGTGCTGTGCGGCTGCGCTTATCGTAACTGCACGTCGTCTTATTTATTCACTAACTAGTCAATTTTGCTTCATGTCTCCCGCATTGCATAGGAGGGAAGTGGAATCAATATCTTCCAAATCCTCCTATTTAACTTTTTTTAATTAAATTTGTTGCGGGTCTCAAGACGATTAAAATCATTTCCCGGGACTGCCTGAGGGTCAAACCTCGGTGTGCTCCATGTAGACCATTATGGATCCTGGCTTACAACGGTGGGAATGTGTGGTGGGTTTAGTCCCAAAAAAAAAACATCCGTAAAATAGTTTTATTTCAAATGACGCGTAAACATCAGAAATCATTAATTGGCCTATTTATTAACCAAATAATGGTTTCTTTAATATTATATTGGATTTTTAAATTTAATTGTGCAATCAACACAATGCGATTGTCCACGTGTTATACCTAGTTCAATATTTTATCTACAAAATTTCAATTAAAAATAAATGTAAATAACTACACATGAGATATTACAAGCACTCCATATTTTCTTATTTTAATTATCTTTTATCAGTATTTACATCATAAAAAATATACAAATAATTATAATTACAAAATGTTCTAAATAATTACATCAAAGTATGTGTGTTAACTTTTGGGTCGGGTATTAGATGATGTTATAATTATTCTACAGGAATAAATCTATTCTTAATTGGCATAATTTGTTCATTAAAGAACATGAAGCTAACTAAAGATATACTATCTAAATTTTGTAATATTTATTTCTCCTAGACACAAAATAATTTGTTTACAGTTTTTTTTTATCTGATTACGAAAACGGTAATTAACTTACGTTATAACAAGGCAATCAAAATGCAGAAATTATAATAAAAATTTAATGAGTTATTTCGCATAGTTTTGGAAACTTTGGTTTTGCTTACGCTAGATAACATATATGCAATCCTTGGTTACAATCTTAACCAGAGCGTTAAAGGACAAATGGAAAAATTGCCACAACACAAGGAAACTGATTCTTTACGGATTAAGAGTATTTAATAATTAAGCTGAAAATTATTGCCAATGTTCGTATTGGTAGTGTTTTAAATAAACCAAAGTATTTCGCTGTGTAAAAAAGACACTAGGACGCAAAGTCAGAGGATAATGAAAGTAAATTAATCTCTAACAGTTTTTCATTTATAGAATGAATATTAGGCATAGGAAAAATATATTTAATTACGTTTAATGAGATGGCGGTCATTTATGTGATGCAACTTTCACTTTAGAATACTAGCCAATAGTTGTGAAAAATTCTAGACGTCAACGTACTAATTAAGTGCGGGTTATTTTATTGTACAGGTTTAAGATAATATAGGAAACAAGAATCTATTTACCAGGTATCTATTCTCAATTTATTCTAAATATTCTTAATTTATTATATCCTCAAATCCTATGTTGTCTCTTTTAAAGAAATAATCATTAAAACCCTAATAATTTAATAAAGTTATGTTAAAATCAGAGGACTTTTTAATATGTACATATAGATGTGTTGTAAGGAGTGTATTATTGCGTGATACTTTGTGACATAGTGGTTAATAAAATTTTATAAACAAAAGACATACAACATTGGAATTAAATTTGGTTACAGAGTTTTATCCAATAGGGTTGTTAGACATATCACAAAGGAAACAAGAAATAGGTATACTATTTGAAAAACCTGTATGTCTATGTAGAAAGGTGTTGAGCAACTCCGAAGGTGTTTATTTTGTAAAATCTCCATTTGTCAGCATTCGAATATTTCGTCTGTGCGTAAATAAAAATATATTTTATGAGTAAAATACTTTCTGAGTCAAGTACACATAAAAAAAATGAGACGTGATTCCTAATTTAAAACTACATTAAGCTTTATAGATGTATTAAACATTTACTTAAGTACCCGCTTCTTCGTTGAACATCGAACAAAGGATGGACCAAGGTAGAATACTTAAAACTGTAGTTTAAAAAATATTCGAACGGAACCAGTGTAGTGTAATTTCCTTAATAAATAATGTAAAATTCATTGTCAAGTTAAATTTGAATTATTAAAAGTAATACATTAAAACTTGTTGAATTCTGCTAAAGCAATAATGTACTTTTTAGTTATTACCTATATATAGCTAGAATAACTAAGTAAAGTCTACGATATTTCTTCCCCTATTATCCTAATCTGAATATGTCTTCTTTACTGTCTTCTTTACTATCTAGTCTAAATATGCCTTCTTTACCCAATACAGACAGAGGAATACCAAAGAAACTCGCTTAATTTACCAAACGGCGGTCTTCACAACATCACTCCTCCTTGTAAATGTAATCGTTGACCATACACATGTAAGTACATATGTAAGAGTTGGACTATCAAGCACTAATTTATGGCCACATGGAATTAAAGTCGTCATTATTAACTTGCTCTATTCCCAACTACTTAAGATTCTATGCAACATGTACTCTTCTTTCATCCTATCCTACTAATATTATAAACGCGAAAGTTTGTGAGTATGTGAATATGTGAAGATGTTTATTGCTCTTTCACGCAAAAACTACTGAATGGATTTTAATGACACTTCACAATAATATGGCTTACATATCAGAATAACACGTAGGCTATAATTTATCCCGATATTTCCACGGGAAGAGTAACTGCGGTTGAAACCGCAGGGCGCTGCTAGTTGTACATAATGCAACAAGTTTTGTCAATAGTTTTATGACCAGCCTCCTGCCTCATGTCGATCCTCCTTGAGAATATTATTATTAATCAGATGGAATCAAGTGGAATTAGTTTAGGTCGATTTAAAGCGCTTAGTTGTCTTTTATGACACTCACAAACATTGTAAGGGTTGATCTTAGAATAATAACGTATAGAAGGATAGTGTCAGTACTTCGAACTTTAAAAATTTGAATCTAAAAATACTAATGGCGGGCAGACGATTACACACGTACACTCGGAAACCACTATACAAATTATGAAATCAAATTTTGTTTTTATTAACATAAATCGTCAAAATACTTTTAAAAGTAATGTTAAAAACCTTTTTATGTTTTTCAAATGTGTTGTGACACCATTTGAATGCACAAGACGTCATAATTACTTATTTATTTTTTAAGAGTTGCGTACGTTCGTGCAGTGCAATGACTTGTACATTACGCGACTGTTCCGGCTTAAGCTCCATTAGGCTCCAATTGAAATGCCTCACTTTTTGTGCGTGAACTTACCTTCTATATGTTATTATTCTAAGGGGTTGATATTATTCGTAGTCTCTACCACGTAGTATTACTACTATTACGTACGACATGGAAATAAAGTAGAAATATATTCATTCACCATTTCATTTCAGCTCATATACGTTTCACTCTTGGGCTTCAGCCGCCTCCACAATAAGAGTGAAATTGACCTATATAACTACGCTGGTCAGATGTATTGGGGTAGATTTCATTTGGAGTTTTATCGGTATTGTATAGATTTATATGCATATTTGATTCCTTAGTCGTCTTTTATGACATCCACAGGCAAGAGAGCGGGTGGTAGATTGTATTCTTATACCGTCACCATGCGGAAAAGAATATATATATTAAAAGAAATCTAAAAATATTCTGAAGCTAACACATTAAAGTAATAATGTAGAAGAATACAATACTTTCAGATAGCAATAGATATACGACTCCTAACAAACAGAATGAAGGAACATGTACCTATAGGTTTTTTAGATGTGTTTAGTTAGGATGACATCTAGAGAATATTAACTAATATTATAAATGCGAAAGCAAGTTTATTTAATTGTTACGCTTTCACGTTTACACCACTAAACCAATTATATATAGAATTTTTTCAAGCTAAAGCTACATTATCAGCGACTAACATGCTGTATTTTATTTCCGTATACCCACGGGAATGAGAACTACGAGGGTGAAATCGCGGTAATTTGGTAGTAATAAATAAACTGAAGTTAGTTTTAGTAGCAAGTTCATTAGGTGTGTAAGTAGTTACAGCAAGGAGTATTTTCTTAGTATCTATGGTGACTCTACTATCGCTTATGCACTTCAGTAGTATAGGAAGACAGGCTATATTACGGTCACACCCCGCTTAAACCGCCCGGAGGGATAGAAAAACGGTGTGCAACCCTATAATCTGACATAAACTTTCTCTATCGCTATGTGAGCCGGCCACCGGTATCGAGTCCCTGACGTTGGGAGGTTTTATTAACTTAAAGTATTAACGAAGACTATGCTTCACTAAACGCCTTATTATTTTAAACTGGATTAAATTAATTATACAGTAGAACCTCGATAAGTTAAAGACCAAGGGAAACGTTAAATTATTGAAGTTATAGAGGTTTTTACTTACTGAGGGTTTAAGTTAAAGAGTTTTTATAGGTTTATATTTTTACTTACAGAGGTTCGTTTATAGGCTTTATTTAGTAGGCACTTATAGAGATAGACGAGCTAGGTTAAATGTAAATGAAATGTTAATATGTATATATAATTATATACATACGTACTTTATTTTACATTTAAAGATACATTTATTCAGGTATTCTACATAAAAAAGTCGGTATTTCTTTTATTTCAAACTGTTCGCACTTTTTACATCAATTTTATTTTAAATTTTTAATAAAGGGGAGACAATATCGAACAAATTTGAACGAGGGCCAAAAGCTACCGATACATAAAAATAAGTTACTGTACTTAGATCTTAGTGTATTGTTTACATGAGAAGTCATTTCGTAAACATGTGTAAATAACAATGGTTTACAGGTAACATTTTTGTTTGCACATTCATTTAAAATGACTTATTGATAGATTTTTGAAGTTACAGAGGTCGTCATCATTACAACTTTGAGTTACTGAGGTATGAAGCCCAAATTATTTGTTTAAGTTATAGAGGGTTCGTATTTTAAGTAAAAGAGGTTTTGGACTCTGAGGGGAAGGGAACACAACATTTTATGAAGTTAAAGAGGTTTTTAAGTTGTCAAGGTTTAAGTTATCAAGGTTCTACTGTATATCTATCATGATAATTATAAAATATTATGAGTTATTGGACGCTGAGATATTATTAGAGTTAAATACAAATGTAACGCTATTGATGAGTGATGGTGTTGTTTTTAGTTACTATGTAAAAACGTACCCTCTTCATGGACTTCGAGCGAGTCTTTTCTCTCCGGTTCATCTTCGGAGTCAGGATCGGCGACAGAGTCAGGCTCCGTCATGATTAACTCGGGGGGCGGACAGCTTAATGTGTTTGAAGGATCTGAAATAAATATGAATCATTTATAAAGAATGAAATACGGTACACGGCATTAGATTAAATCCTTAAACCTCCACGTCTTTACGGTGACGATCAGTATAACGAAACGAATATTTTGTAATATCCTTGCTTTCAATCTTACCACCAAACATTTAATTTAAATATTACATTAAATCTGAATGGAACGTTTTGTAGTATGTACTTGCGTAAATTGACCTACTAACATAAACTAACGCTGTTCGTTAGCAATAAAATCGAAGGAAAATTAAGTATTAGTAACAAAATTATTATTGTCATTTTTCTAATTTGTATACTTTTTTTTTATTGCAAACGGTGGCAAACGAGCAAACAGTACACCTGATGGTAAGTGTTGCTGCCGCTCATGGACCTTTACAAGGCCGCTGCCTACCGTGAAGAAAGTGAAGGGAGTGTGAATGCGTGCATTGAGGCTCGGTGATACCAAGGGCACCACCAAAACCCTCCACACGCAAACACCCTCAGAAAGTTGAGCTTCCGGCTCTTTCGCTCACCAAACGAAGCGCAGTAACAAATCGCTACTATTCAGACGTCGATTTTCTGCGAGAGAGTGGTACTGCCTCGGACGGACCTTCCCACGGCTGTAGACAGATAACTGTCGACAGTGTGGTCCTACCACGAATAGCATAGTAAAAATAATCAACTCGTCATTAATATATCATTGACAGTCCTGGGATAGTATATAAGCTATTTAAGCAATTGCTTAGGACATCCCGTCTAGACGGCATCAGGGACGACGGGAAAAACTGCCTTCGATGCCGGTGGTCATGGTTGAATGATCAACTATCGAATATTGGCTGTGTAAGATGTTCCCGAGGTGAGTTGACATCAAGTAAGCGGCCGGCCATACAAATATAGTCGAAGCTTATGACAACAAGTGAAACCATGTTGTGTCGACCCCATCTTGTAGGGATCTCTACTAGATGGGGTCGAAACAACATGAATGGTAGGAGGAACAATAGATAGATAAATTACGTACAATAGGTATTAATATATTTTTTAAATTCTTTGTAGTTCACTTAAGGATAGGGCGGCCCATAGGGGAAGATTGCTTAGGACATCACGTTACCCTATTCCGATACTGATCATATAAATTCTTTGATATGATTATACTAGAAATCATCATTGTTATTATCTTGCTCTTATTCCAATTATTTGGCGCGGACTCAATATGTACTCTTCTTTTGTAGTACATATTGTAAACGTTCTGACAATAGTTTTATGACCGTACTCCTTTTTTATTTAGGCTGTGGAAATGCATTTACGCACCGTCCTCCGCCGATGACAGACGGAGGAGTGTGTGGGGCTCGCCGGCCACCATGCGACCGGAATACCCACTAAAACCACAGCGGCCCCTTCCGCGCTTTTACGGGGTGCCGGTGAGATCGTTTGATGACATTCAATCCCCGACACCCCAACATGACTGTCCTCCTGCCTTAACCGTCTTTGGTAATGTAATTACATTTGTCTCCTCTGATCAACAATTGTTTATTATAGTGTTTGCCAAATAGCATGGCAAAAGAGGTCATTTAGCGACCTTCACCACGATATCATCAAATCCAAGTAATTTATCGCTAATTCTATCGCTTTCCATACAAACCGTCTTATCGTTGTAATATCGTGGTACGCGTCGGATAGGCAGTACAGAGGTTACAAACATTTAAGTCTGCGTGTAATTTTTGTTTAGAATTTTAATTAAGAAATTATGAAACACCTACACGTGCAATAATAAAGCATACATACACGTTACCTACCGTACCACTGCCCTAGCATGAAACTGATGGCTAACCTATCTTAAGCCTAACTTTTTGTTAAATACGTAAGGTGAGGTAAAATAATATACTAAAATAATTTATTTATGACTTTACAAAAATCTATAGTTCTGAACTGTCACTTCCACTACTATAACTATCACTGCTGTCTGATACATGAATTATGAATGCATCAATCTTTCGGTATATAATGTCATCGAGGCCCCTCATTTTTTTTTCAATCTCTTTTACGTGCTCCACACGGAATGTCAAACAAAATGGCGACTGGGCCACACCACGCCACTGATCTCGTACACCTGACGCTAAAATCAGTAAAGAAAATATATTAGGTTTTGACATACATAATCTAAAATTTTGCATCTACTTGTACGATCCTTTAGGTTTATTACACCTGACGGTAAAATGAGTTGAAAGAAATGTGTCATAACTTAAAATTTGGCATTTTTTGGTGGTTACATATTTCTTTTAAGCTAATTACGTATTTAATTATAGGATCTATATTATAATGAATTTATATAAATGTTCCCGGTACTGTAATTTTAATGTTACTTAAAAACCTTTTGTTTTTCAAATATTTGAAAGTAATTTGGCATTCTTATCAATGATATTATTTATAAATTGATGAAATATCACCAGTTACAGGTTAATTTGATATTTTAAACAATCAAATACATGATTTTAGGATATTAAAAACATACATTTCCCATGGTAATTTTCCTAGATATCGTAAAATTTTGAGTTGTGCTGTTTGTAATTTTGCTCCCTTATAGGCCTGTACCAAGAGAATTTTGCGATACAACTTTTTGATAGATTTGTATGGTAAGCGATAGATTTTTTTGCATTTTAAGATATCGTGGTGAAGGTAGGTGAAGGTCGTCTTTTGCCACGTTATCTGGCACTGAGTATACATGTAGTCGGCCCAGTTCGATGTAGAGTCCGCAGTAACCTTTTACGATGCCCACGAGAAATGTAAGGGTTGCATTCGTAGCCGTAACCACACAGCAATCTATGTAATATTCTTAGAATAATCGAGACAAAGAAGGCTATTCAAAACATTTTACTGGTTTAAGTTTAGTCTAATCTACTTTTTGGATGAGAATGAGAAAAATACAGTCGCTCTAACACATCTAAACAGAGAGATTGCAAGAGATTTAACAATTTCCCGCTCTTTGTGGAGGAGATCCTTCGTCGAAGGGTTATTGCGAGAACAAAAGTTAAAAGTATAAAGGTTTTAAAATTTTAGCTCATATTTGATAGAGTGCATTTCATTTAATGGATGACCTCTCTAAATCGGATATCAGTTTGTTTAATTAAGTAGTCGATATTAAAAATGAGTTCAATAAGCTTTGCTTAAATCCGCTCCATCCATTAAAATTAAGGTATTTAGGAAAAATAATATCATCAGACAATAACATTTATTAATTTCTTCAAGCATCCTACTATGGGTTCATAACAGTACAGGACAGTACTCGTTCTTATATCACGTTAGACATGATATAAAATGCTCACTAATATTATAAAAGAGATTGTGAATTTGTTATACTTTTTAATAATTAAATAAAAGCCAATGTGAGTTTGTTATATTTTTAACATTTACAACGATCGTTTGACGATTTCACATAAACGTTCACAAGGATGTAGGAGACATTTTTTTGTTGTAGGCACAGTAAGTCTGCTGTCTGTCCGCCCGGAAGGATATAGGCAACCTAAAGAGTATTTTTGATTACCCGACGTTTCGAAGACTTTACAGCGTTCATGGTCACGGGTGGACTAAGATGTCTCACGTCCAACAAGTCATCGTTACTGCAGAAAATTTATAATTATCTACTCGATACAGAAATTAGTTATTAAATATTGACCCACATTTTGATACAAAATTTTTGCCAGTGTAAGAAGAAAATGATTCTATATGAAAAAATTATATTGTTTATGGTTAGTAATAATTAAACATTAAAATTAATAGTAATTATATTTAAAAAACTAACTAATAATATAGTATAATAATAGACTATAATAAAAGTATTTTTTTTTTCAATAACCACGTCGCCTTCGTCGTTGGGCCGACCACCGGAGCAGCGTTAACTTGTCGTCAGTGGTCGGCCCGACGGAATACCCCCTATTGGGGTACCCTCCCATCGACCGACGTCCCCCCCTCGGGGAGGACGTCGGTCTTTCCTCACGCGATCGGCCTCTCGGTGGGTGACGGACTAGTCCCCGGTCACGTCACCCGCGGCCTCGGCTAGGGCGGCATGAGGCGCAGATAGTTGCGCCTGCGCCGCCCCAGTCGCCGGCGGCGGATCTCCTCATCGAGGCTGCGCTCCTCGCGCAGGCGATCCGCCGCCTCCTTCCGCGAGATCACTGTCTCGCAGAAGGCTGCGACCGCGTCCCAATTCCTGACGCTGTCGACCATCGCCCTAGCGATAGCCGGCAGCGTCAGGTCCACACCGATAATTGCGACGAGTTCACAGCGCTGCACTGCCCAAGCCCCGCGGGCCTCGAGCGTATGGCGCGCCGTGTCCTCGTCGCAATCGCAGTGGTGGCAGGACGGTGTACTCTCCCTCCTAACGACCTTGTGCAGGTATTTGGCGAAGCACCCATGCCCCCTCAAAACCTGCACCAGTCGGAAGGAGAGCACCCCGTGCCGCCTCTCCAACCACTGCATCAGCACCGGCCGGAAGGCCTCCACGGTTCGCACCCCGAACCGAGGCCTCTCCAGCCGGACTGCCCAACGGGCGATGACGTCTCGGCGGGCGTCGACGCGCCAGGCGGTGAGATCCCTTAACGAGACCACACCGCCCTCCGCTCGCACCCCCGTCACCCGCCGATATAGTCCGGCGAGCATCTCCGCTTCCAGGTCCCACGGGGGAGTCCCGGCCAATAGGCACGCTGCCTCCGTCGCCACCGTGCGGTATCCGCGGATGGCCCTGACCGCCGTGACCGCGCCGTGAAGGGCCCTAAGTCGGGCGGTCATGGACCCCGCCCACACCGGTGCGCCGTACAGGGCCATCGACCGGATGACCCCTGCGTACAGCCGTCGGCACGCAGCGCTCGGTCCGCCCACGTTCGGCATAAGCCACGATAGGGCGGACGCCGCGCCGACGAGCCGTGGAGCGAGCCTGCGGAAATGCTCCCGGAACCACCATCGCCCGTCGAGCACCAGGCCCAAGTACCTCATATGGGCCCGGATGCTGATGTCGACCGAGTGGACGGTGATCGAGACGCCGATGGGAGGGCTCATAGTGCGCCCATGGAACAAGAGGGCCTCCGTCTTGTCCAGGGCGACCCTCAACCCCAGCGCCTCGATCCGCCTGACGACCTTCTCGGTACCCGAGTTCGCCAGGCTTACCGCCTCTTCTAGCGTCCCACCGCGGGCTGTGACGAGCGTGTCGTCGGCGTAACAAATCACGCCCAGCCTGGGCGGGAGGCTCCCCCTCAACGCCCAGTCGTAGTCGATGTTCCACAGGGTGGGTCCGAGGACCGACCCCTGCGGGACACCGCACGTCATGGGCGTTCGCACGACGTCCCCTGCTCGGTCGGTGCAGAGGACGCTGCGCCCCTCCAAACTATAATAAAAGTATAAAGTTTTTTTGTCATAAGTATCACAATTAAAAAAAAAGTGAGCCGTCGCTCAGGACGCCTGACAGATGTGAAACATCGAAACTATTTTGTACGAGTAGAGACACGGTATCGAATATAAAGTATCGATACTGAACTCATGAATTGTATCGAAAGATAAGTAACGTACTGTTTAAAGTATCAAGTACTTTTATTTCAATACCGATACTTTTGTATTGGATATTTTAGTCAATAACTACTTTTTGGTAGGTATCGTATCGAATAAATTATCCATTTTAAAAATGACTGTACGACTCATATTTATGGTAACGTCATTTAGTATAAACGAAATGAACCTTCTAAAACGTAGCTTGAAATAATTTGCGATTTATAAACCAGAAATAGCGACATCTATCGAGCAAACGACCAACTCTAAGCTACAATATATTTTATAAAGAAATCTCTAATTCTGTAATGATAATAAGACAAGCTGTTTAAAGTGAGTCAAAATCCAATTCTTAAGGAGTTAGTGACATACAAACAAATAAATACACAGCTGAAACTAATAAAAGCCTATAAAAAATGAAATGCTTTCATCCGTTCACAGACATTCTTTCCGCACGAAGAGTGTGATTTAGGAAACAGAAATGGCGGCATTTATCGAGCTAACGACCAACTCTCAGCTTCAATATATTTAATAAAGAAATTTTTAATCCTGTAATGATAATAAGACAAGCTATCTAAATAATTTTAACGTCATTGGTCCTCCTTAAATTTTCAACTTTTAAATGAAATTTGACTGTTTAAAGTGAGTCAAAATCCAATTCCTATGAAGTTGGTAATATACAAAGAAATAAATATATATACACCTGAAACTAATAAAAGCCTATAAAAAAACGGTTCTCCAGTTTTCGTAGCTGAAAGTAAACTAAATACCATACCTACTGGTATATTTATATTACTAAGTTAGAGAATTTTACATTAATTTATAAAACAAGTATTTATGCATAAAAGAACATTAGATTACGACAGGAACTAATACGATAAAACTAAGGCATAAAGTATTAATAAAATATCGCGATTTTTTCCAAAAAATGATGATTTTTATTCAATAAACATTTATTTTCATTAATATACATTATAAGTAACAATTTACTTTGAGTTCACTAGATGGCGTTGTACAAAATTTTAAATCGCACTATGGTTTCGTTACAAAAATGTAGGTATATGCATCTAAATATTTATTTGATATTTAATTATTAGGGGACCGCGAAGCGTGGCGTTAAACGCCACGCGACGATCACGGTCACCCTCGCCTATAGATGTTTCACATCAAAAAAAAAAAGACAGATACGGATGTTATAGTCAAACTTTTCTATTGCTGTGATGGAAAACGAGCAAACACCCGATGATAGGTGATACTGCCGCACAAGGATGTTTGCAATATTAGGGGCACAGCTAGTCCGCTGCCTAGGTCATCGATGGTATTTAACTTCTATTGAATATCTAATTCACTACTAGATAAGTAATAAAAACAAACTCACAAATTCGAGTTTCGCTCTTATTTTAATACAAATGGTAACTTCATAAAGAAATAAAGTGGAGCATATTCTTCCGCGTACATACACGCAACCTTCTAAAATGTCTATTACCGTGTTGAAAATTCTTACTTGTAATAATGTATCTTGCGTTATATTTATTGCACATGCAAGTAAATAACGCCCGAACATTAAAATTATAGAGTAATTAGTGATGTAATGAGATGCTAGTGAGACCAAGTAGCAACTTGTATTTCAATTATTTTATTTTATGAGAGGAATGTAATAAAATAAGAACTAGTAGCAATTCTCACGCCGAGAATCGTGGGTTCGGCTCCTGCGCAAATCAAATTTTTATGTACATACTAGCAATCCGCCCTCGCTTCGCTTCGGTTATAGGTTATAGTCGTTTTACCCGCGTAGTTCCCGTTCCCGTGAGAATACCGGGATAAAATATAGCTTAGTTTACGCCCTGATATTATAGCTTTCCATTGGTGAAAGAATTTTTGAAATCGGTCTAGGCGTTTTGAAGATTACCCGGAACAAACAGACAGACAGACAGACAAAAATTTTTTAATTGCTATTTTAGGCATAGGTGTCGTGCAAATAACCGTGTGAGCATGAAAAAAGCCTATTATTTTGACATTACAAACAGACACTCCAATTTTATTTATTGGTATAGATAACGATTTTGAGTCGACGACGTGTAATACGTGGCAAAGGGATTAACTTTATGATTTTTTTTTAATTATGTTGAAAATTTCATTTTAACGTGTCTGTATGTGGCATCTACCTCCTAAACGAATGAATCGATTATGATGTTTTTTTTGTTTGGTAATTGAAGTGATCGAGATGAGTGTTAGCAAGAATTTTTTGACTCGGCTCAAGCGTTTCAAGGACATCAGTTCTTATTGCTACCTGCTGTAGGGATCTTAGTCGCATAATGGGTAACATTTGAAACACACTGATAGTAAACCTATCAAGTTTGGGCTCAATGGATTGGTTTTAATTAGACCCGTTTATTTCTCCCGATGACGAGGACCCGATGCTTGCCTCATGGACTGTCGCGTATCGTAAAATACAGGGCCAAAGCGGCTGAATCCGAAACGAAGCGAGCGCGGTATGCTAGTAATACATAGATTATTTCATACCACGTACTACTTCCATTAATTTGTAGTAAGTCATCCAGAAAATATACGATTTACAAATGAATTACTATATTACGACTATCATCCGTTCCTTTGCCAAGTATGATGAGTATACAATGAGATTGTAATTTATATTTAAGCAATACGTCACGATGAGCAATAAACATAATTACAACAAAGCTATCGAAGTGCTTTATATATCTTATTTAGTTAGTTTTTCTTTCTTGTTAACATCTTAGTAACGTGAGTTCCAAAGCAGTACCCACACCCTTTCCGTATTAGAATGTTAATGGCCTAACATAAATCTAGCGAGACTGTTTAGTTTTATTTCGAATAGCAACCCGCCCTCGCTTCGCTTCGGTTTTAGTCGCCTTACTCGCGTAGTGCCCGTGGGAATTCCGGGACAAAATATAGTCTAAGGTACCCCTTATATACATAGACAGCTACCTGGTAGTAAAATATTATCAAAATCCATCCACCTGTTTTGAAGATTACCCAAAACAAACAGACAGAGACAAAAATTTTTAAACCGGTTTTTAGGCATAAGTATCGTGCAAAGAACCGTATCAGCATGAAAAAAGCCCATTATTTTGACATTACGAACAGACACTTCAATTTTATTTATTTGTATAGTCTTTATCTTAAATATAAATTTCTAGCGTACGTATGTATGTCACTGAACTCCTCCTAAACGGCTGGACCGATGTTGACGAAATTTTTTGTGTGTGTTCAAGGGTATTCGAGGATGGCTTAGATTTACAATTGGACCCGGTAGGTGGCGCTGTTTGGGCAGTACAATAACATAACTTGAGAACGACTTTACCGATTCCGTCCATCTTTATTATTAATTTTTCTACTACTTTGAGAAAAGCTTTTACGGCAAAAAATTGGAAAGTTGCGCAGAAAATCAGAAAGTTTAAGAAAACTTAACGACTAGGTATCTAGGTTATTTATCTCATCATCATCATCATCATCATCGCAGCCCACATACGTCCCACTGTTGGGCTCGGGCCTCCTCCACAATGGGAGGGAATTTGACCTACTATACCATGCTGGTCAGACATGTTGGTATAGGATTTCATTTCGAGTTTTCCTTCTCTTGCACAGATCTTATGTGCATATTATATCCCTTAGTCGTCTTGTACGACATCCACGGGCAAGATAGGGAGTGGTGAATTGTATTCTTAATCCGTCACCACACGGATGGTTATTTATCTATACTGCAACTAAACGGCTGGATGGATTTGTATGAATTTTTGTGAATGCATTCAAGTGGGGGCCTGGATGATTTAGATTCACAAATTAGCCCGGCTGATGGCGCTGCAGTCAGCCAGTCCCTGTTACTGCTGTCCATTTCAAGATTACCTTTTATTTTATTTGAACAGAACAACGTCTGTTGGGTCAGCTATACTCCGGCCGTTCTGAGTTTGCGTTCCTGACAGGTCATGACAGAATGGGCGATGTAACTTTGAACTGCCGTACTATTTACGGCACAATTTTAAATATCTTATATTTACCTTATTAACGAGTAATAACATTAAAAATTTAATAATTATGCCAACTTACAATAAACGTATTAATATTCGGCTAAAATTATTAACAATTAATCAATTAACAAATATAAAAACAATAGTTTTAAAAATCAAAACATGTCAATCTGCCCTGTTTCAAGGTTTTGTCTTATGTTTGTTTTTGTAGTGATCGGACAAAATAACGAGACAATTGTAATCGCATATTTTTATAATCTTAATATAATCTGGCGGTATAATATTAATAAAACGTTATAATTTTATTTTGTAATATATAATGTATTTACTATTTAATAAAGTTAGTAATACGACAAAGGTACACCCAATCAAAACTTAAGAAAATAAATATCGTGATAACAATCACATCTATAAAAAAAATGAAAATAAAATGACTTACTACTTTATATAACTAGCGAAAAATGGCTACCCGTAAAAGCGTTGTGGGGACCGCCATTTTATGACAGTCACAAAAAGTCATTTCTTGTCGTCTCGCGCGCATAGACTACGTTCTACAGTGTTTCTCAATATGCATTTTCTCGTGACTGTTATTGTTGTTTATTTGACTGATTCTTCTTGTTTATGAGTAAGAGGTCAGCCTCTATGCTAATCTAGACTTTTGTTGTGTATCGTATATTACTGTTCTGCACTTTCAGTGCAAATTAATAATGCCAAAATACGGTTAAATATTGAAAAGTGAAACACGAGAACTAATTATCAAGTTTCAATATTACCTTGAGCTTGAAAGACAAAATGGCGCACGCCGTAATTATAACAAGACAAGAGCGCATCTCTCAGGCGCTTAGAATAAGCGAACGGACAATAACAAATATTAATACAGAAAAGTTCGGCTCCTCGGGCACTGGAGAAAATATTTTACGAACACCAAAAAAGGAAATGCAGAAATGAACCTATAACAGACAATGATAGCTTTGAGGCTGATGCTATAGGGAATCATATTCATTTATCATCACTCACCATAGTTCATAAACATCCAAGTACTGAGCTCGAGCCTCCTCCACAATGGGAGGGAATTTGACCAACTGCACCACGGTAGTTAGACGTATTGGTATAGGGTTTTATTTCGAATTTTCCTTCTCTTGCTTAGATATTGTATGCATATTATAATCCCTTAATCGTCTTTTACAACACCCACAGGCAGTAAAGGAAGGTGGTGAATTGTATTATTATTCCGTCAGCACACGGAAGCATATATATAGCAGTTATTATCCCAGAAGTGAATACCTTAATAGGTCATCAGTTCTAGCATCTTTGAAAGCAGCTGATTTGTTTCTTCTGGAAAATTCTTTTAGAAAGGAATAACATAATTTTAAAATCAATTAAGTTTTTGAAAGAAGCGAAAAATATTGATAATTGGGACAATACCGCTTTCATCGACGTGATAAGGCTAAACCCCAACCACACGCTTTCCCGTTCTTGGACAAATGATACTCAAGCGTCATCGTCGAAAGTGCCAATGGGTAAAGGAACACGACTCATAATATGCCACGCTGATTGTGCGAAGTACGGTTTTGTGGAAAACGGTTTATTGGTTTTTGAGTCGAAAACTACTACTGACTACCACGAAGAAATGAATGCGACTGCATTCAAGAGTGGTGCCAGGATGTGTTGCTATCTGGCCTCCCAGAGCCTTTAGTTATGTTAATGGATAACACCCCTAATTATTCGGTGCAATTAAATAAAGCACCTACCAAAGCTGATGAGCAGAGTTGATGAAATTAGTCAATGACCATAAGCCGGCATAAGTTCGTTATGTTTTAGATGAGTTGGCTCTGGAGAACGCTTATTGCGTTCTTCGAATTCCCCTATTCCACTGCCAGTACAATACCATAGAGCTAATCTGGGCTCAAATTAAAGATTATGGAGCTGTCCATAATATTCCTTCACCGTATAGCATAAAAAAGATGAAGGCACTTTTAAAAAAACATGCGAAATAATTCCTATAAATTTAACAAAATCTATATTGAATTTAATAAATAAGCATAATGAATGCAATAAATAACGTTATTAAATATAATGAATGTTATTTAGTGTACATCACTAGTTATGACGAATTGACATGTGTCAGGAGCGCAAACTCAGAGCGGCCGGAGTATAGTATATCTTCTATACCAATAAATAAAATTGGAGTGTCTGTTTGTAATGTCAAAATAATAGGCTTTTTTCATGCTCACACGGTTATTTGCACGACACCTATGCCTAAAATAGCAATTAAAATTTTTTGTCTGTCTCTCTGTCTGTCTGTTTGTTCCGGGTAATCTTCAAAACGGCTAGACCGATTTCAAAAATTCTTTCACCAATGGAAAGCTATAATATCAGGGCGTAAACTAGGCTATATTTTATCCCGGTATTCTCACGGGAACGGGAACTACGCGGGTTAAACGACTATAACCTATAACCGAAGCGAAGCGAGGGCGGATTGCTAGTACATATATATATTTCTTGTGTCCGTGTGTATGTCACCGAACTCCTCCTAAACGGCTGGACCAATGTTGACGAAATTTATTGTGTGTTCAAGGGGATTCGAGATTGGTTTAGATTTAGAATTGGATCCGGTAGGTGGCGCTGCTGACGATTTCAAGGAGAATCCCTTTTATTTTATTTGAACAGGACAACATCCGCTGGGTCAGCTAGTATTGTATATATTCTTCTCTCCCTGATGACGGATTAAGAATACAATTCACCACCGCTTCTTTTGCCATGTCGTAAACGGCGACTAAGATATGTTTTGTGCATATAACAACTATGTAAGACAACTCAAAACAAACGGTTTCCCGCCTATTACAAAGGAGGCTCGAGCCCAGCAGTGGGACGTAAAAGGATGATAATGATGTTACTCTCAATATTTAATAGTAATCTGTCAATACCAAATAGTAATGTAATTTTACTTGATTAGAGACAATCTTACTAGATATGTATATGCGTGAGGAGTAGATGCACGTAAGACAGCAAATAAATTCCACATTTGGCATGTAATATCACAGGAAAGACAAAGGACAAGTGATTACGGTAAACAGCTTGCCAAATTACATACTATCTTAGAATACGTTTAGAACATTTTTAAACATGTGATTTAATTTTCAATGAATAATATCAAAGTCGCCAACTCGCTTGCCAAGGGCGATTACCGCATCATCCCCAAACGGAAAGATGTTAGTCTAACAATGAACCTGAATCTCTGAGAGATTATCTTTTTGATTTGTGAAGTCCACCAATTTTAATGGTACATTATAGTGGGCTTGTAGGCCATATAAATTATTTTTTTACCATTAAAGCCCACTTTCCGCGCGATGACGGAGTAAGAATACATTTCACCAACTCTATCTTGCCCGTGGGTGTCGTAAAAGGCGACTAAATAATATAATATGCACATAACATCTACGCAAGAGAAGGAAAACTCGAAACACTCTAGTCAACACGTCTGAATAGTGTGGTAGATCAATTTCCCTTCCATAATAGAGGAGATCCCAGCCCACAGTGAGAACTATATGGGCTGAGATGATGATGATGATTCTAAGTCCATATCTATAAGGACAACCTTAGCAATAAGCATATAAAGAAAATAGTGTAGCAGACTTTAACGAGGTATATATTTGCTATATTATATTACAAGGTCGAAAATTGTTATAAAAATGTTAGTAATTAAATAATAATATTTAATAATTAAATTTGTTATATTTAACTATGTGACCTAGCCAATATAATTACGTAAACCATTTAATTTTCAAGAGCGTAAAGTGCTGTAACCTAATTAGTAGAATAATAATATAATATACACTTTTTTTTTTTTTTTTTTTTTGTGGGTGGGCTGCGGTCGGCGCGCCTCCGCACCACTCCGTCCGGGGCGACAGAGGGGCTTAAGCACGCAACTCCCGCAACCCACCCGAAAACCACCTCGCCTTCGTCGTTGGGCCGACCACCGGAGCACCGGACGTCGGTCTTTCCTCACGCGGTGGGCCTCTCGGCGGGTGACGGACTAATCCCCGGTCACGTCACCCGCGGCCTCGGCTAGGGCGGCATGAGGCGCAGGTAGTTGCGCCTGCGCCGCCCCATTCGCCGGCGGCGGATCTCCTCATCGAGGCTGCGCTCCTGGCGCAGACGATCCGCCGCCTCCTTCTGCGAGATCACTGTCTCGCAGAAGGCTGCGACCGCGTCCCAATTCCCGACGCTGTCGACCATCGCCCTAGCGATGGCCGGCAGCGTCAGGTCGGCACCGATAATTGCGACGAGTTCACGGCGCTGCGTGGCCCAAGCGGCGCAGGCCTCGAGCGTATGCTGCGCCGTGTCCTCGTCGCAATCGCAGTGGTGGCAGGACGGTGTACTCTCCCTCCTTACGACCTTGTGCAGGTATTTGGCGAAGCTCCCATGCCCCGTCAACACCTGCACTAGTCGGAAGGAGAGCACCCCGTGCCGCCTTTCCAACCACTGTATCAGCACCGGCCGGAAGGCCTCCACGATTCGCACCCCGAACCGAGGCCTCTCCAGCCGGACTGCCCAACGGGCAATGACGTCTCGGCGGGCGTCGACGCGCCAGGCGGTGAGCTCCCTCAAGGAAACAACACCGCCCTCCCCGCGCATCCCCCACACCCGCCGATACAACTCGGCGAGCATTTCCGCCTCCAGGTCCCACGGGGGAGTACCGGCCAATAGGCACGCTGCCTCCGTTGCCACCGTGCGGTATCCGCGGATGGTCCTGACCGCCATGACCCTCTGTGGTCGCCACAGAAGGGCCCTAAGTCGGACGGTCAAGGACCCCGCCCACACCGGTGCGCCGTACAGGGCCATCGACCGGATGACCCCCGTGTACAGCCGTCGGCACATAGCGCTCGGTCCGCCCACGTTCGGCATAAGCCACGATAGGGCGGACGCCGCGCCGACGAGCCGCGGAGCGAGCCTGCGGAAATGCTCCCGGAACCACCATTGCCCGTCGAGCACCAGGCCCAAGTACCTCATATGGGCCCGGATGCTGATGTCAACCGATCGGACGGTGATCGAGACGCCGATGGGAGGGCTCATAAGGCGCCCATGGAACAAGAGGGCCTCCGTCTTGTCCAGGGCGACCCTCAACCCCAGCGCCTCGATCCGCCTGACGACCTCTTCGGTGCCATAGGTCGCCAGGCTTACCGCCTCTTCTAGCGTCCCACCGCGGGCTGTGACGAGCGTGTCGTCGGCGTAACAAATCACGCCCAGCCCGGGCGGGAGGCTCCCCCGCAACGCCCAGTCGTAGCCGATGTTCCACAAGGTGGGTCCGAGGACCGACCCCTGTGGGACACCGCACGACATGGGCGTTCGCACAACGTCCCCTGCTCGGTTGGTACAGAGGACGCTGCGCCCCTCCAAATAGTCTGCCACTAGTCGCCTCAGGTAAGCTGGCACTCCGTGATACCGGAGCGCCTCCCTGATGCAGCTGAATGACAGACTATTGAATGCGTTGGCGATGTCTAGGGACACCGCCAACAGCACTCCCCCACCGGTGACGGCCTCAGTCGCCACGGCCCTCAGGCGCAACAGAGCCGCGATCGTCGAACGACCCCTCCTAAACCCAAACTGGGCGTCCGACAGATCGGGCCCCGTGCCGACGAGGTGCCGCTCGATGCGGGCAACTACCACCCTCTCCAGTAGCTTGCCCGTGTCATCGAGCAGCACGATAGGCCTGTAGGCCGAAGGCGACCCCGGAGACCGTCCCGGCTTCGGCAGGAGCACCAGCCTTCCCTCTTTAATAATAATATACACCTAATATAATTTTATATTATAAATACGTTGAATGTTGGGTTACCCTTCCTATATATTTGCGAGACGAGGACACAGCGCAGTATACGCTCGAGGCCTGTGCTACTTGGGCAGAGCAGCGTCGTGAACTCGTCGCAATCATCGGTGCCGACCTGACGCTGCCGACTATCGCCAGGGCGATGGTCGGCAGCGTCAGGAACTGGGATGCGGTCGCAGCCTTCTGCGAGGCAGTGATCTCGCAGAAGGAGGCGGCGGATCGCCCGCGCGAGGAGCGCAGCCTCGATGTGGCGATCCGCCGCCGGCGAATGGGGCGGCGTAGGCGCGAATACCTGCGCCTCATGCCGCCCTAGCCGAGGCCGCGGGTGACGTGACCGGGGAATTAGTCCATCACCCGCCGAGAGGCCGACCGCGTGGGGAAAGACCGACGTCCTCCCCGAGGGGAGGGACGTCGGTCGATGGGAGGGTACCCCAAATAGGGGGTATTCTGTCGGGCCGACCACTGACGTCAAGTAACCCTGCTCCGGTGGTCGCTCCAACGACGAAAGCGACGTGCATCCTGGGTGGGTTGCGGGTGTGCGTACTTACGCCCCTCTGTCGCCCCGGACGGAGTGGTGCGAGGAGCGCGCCGACCGCAACCCACCCAAAAAAAAAAAAAATACCCTTCCTATATATTTGTTGTTTCCTAAATAATGTTTTAGTAATTATAATTTTAATATTGAATTCATCCCTAGTTTTATTTCACTAATTACAGGTTTTTCCGTGTGGTGACGGATTAAGAATACAATTCATCATTCCCTATCTTGCCCGTGAATATCGTAAAAGACGACTGAGGAATATAATACGCATAAAGAGAAGGAAAACTCGAAGCAAAACCCTATACCAACCTGTCTGACCAGCACGATATGGTAAGGTCAATAGATCCTATTGTGGTGGAGGCTTAAGCCCAGCAGTTATGTTACCCGTATATGAGCCGAGATGATGATGATGAATTACGGGTTTGAGTGTTTATTTGTTTATTACATATTTAAGTGTCGTTGTTCTTGGTTTATTTTATACATACCATCCATTATCCAGCAGCCTATCTACTATTAAAAATGTGGCTTAATAGGGTCATAATTACCATGCAAGAGTGTTGGAAATCGTGTTATAAGAATTAGAGGACAGCGCTACAGCTCACTATTCTGGTGTTCTCTCAGTCGGTCGACTACCACAGGAAATTAAGGATAGTGACGTATTATATTATTAACCTGTCACTCACTGCTTCCATTGTGGGTAAAGCGAGCGTAAGGCAGAAGAAAAAGAAGAAACATAAACGTATTCAAATCCGTAAAATATGGGATCATGGGATGGAAGTAACTACACTACATATATACATAATTATATAATTGGTTATGGCGACTCAAATCTTAAATGTAGGTACCTTACGCCATAGTTATTAGCCCGCTCGCCTTGCGATCACTAAAACTTCAAGTGTCAACAAATATTTACATTTAGTGTATAGTTAGCCTTTGGAAGTTCCTTTAATTAATGTTATTTAAAAAAATCGAGGTTTCATATCCGCATGTTTAGGAGCTTGTTATTGTTTTTTTTAAGATCTCAGAATTCAAATCGTGTAAAGTTTTGATTTTATTTATTATGAAAGATAGTATGATAGCTATATTTTATATTGAGCAAAGGTCATACGTAGTGTCTTGATTTAAGCGTAATTGTTTTTCTTGATTCTGTAAGTAAAGAAATTTATTACCAAATCACTTAGGTACCTATGCGTGTATGAACAAAAACTCATTATTTAATAACCGGCAACATACTAAAAATATTTAAAATGATGAGTGTATTATATAGTGAGGGTTATTAGATATAGGCACATATGTCATTCGTAATTAACGTTAGGCACATTACAAAGCGTGAAGATGCCAAGTAGGTATGTTACACTGTAAAAGATTGCGAGTAATTATACTAGGTATTCTGACGTTGCGCAGTGTTCAATAACACGAATAGTGTTTAAATAAAAGATTGATTTTGTTATTCATTTACAATCTGACGCGGTTATCATCGAAGACTTATGCAATGATAATTTTAATGACATGTCATTTGGAGCAAGCCGCATGCTACATAAGCATTTATGCTACATGAAACATGAAAACAAAATTCCTCAGCGGCAAATGTAATTTTATTTTCTATTTCAAAGAGGAAACTTGCGAAATAAAATTCTAATCTATTTGTCTAGCCAGCAAGATAGTGGGTCAATTCCCTTCTATTATTGAAATGGGTGTACTTAATGAGTAGTAGTAGTTTCATGAAATACATACACGGTATAGAAGAATAAGAAGCACAAGAACCCGGAATCTTTTTACCGGTAGTCACATTTTAATGCCACTGAACTAATGAGGTAGTTATTATCCAATTAGTTGCGCAATAAACTCATAGTTTCTGTAGATATATGTATTCAACATTTTCTATTAGGCAACGAATGAGAATCAGTGAGTTATTGATAAATTAACGAATGGCTACGTAGGTGCATTATGACAGAAGTTATTTAGGTAATAGTTCTGTTGTTATTAGGATACTTTATTACGTCATCTGTGAGGTGACAGAGTAAGAAAAATACAATTTTATCTGCTGGTAAAGCAACGGAATAAAACTTGTTTTACGTACATATATTAATATGTTATTTTCTCTTTAGAAAAACATGTTTATTTTTTCAGGAAAGTAGCTTCAGGATGGAGATGATAGATTAATATTCTAATGTTCAGCAGCAAGTATTTTTAACAATTAACATAAATGTATGACGACGACGGTATTTGGGTGTGAGGCCGTTTTAGTCCGAGGGGCTTGGGAGTCGTCTAGGCACAGGCAGCTACTTACAATAGAGCCAATACTAAAATATATCGTCTTGAAGTGCACCGCAGTGCACTGCAGTGGGATCAAGCAGTTGCACGTGCTGCCTTGCCGCCATTCTTAACGATTGGGCGGAGTGTAACAAGACCACATGCTGTTCAACACAAAAATTTTCCAAACATAAATGATAAAATAAAACCTTTTGTAATTATTTCACCATCATCATCACAGTTCATTTACGATATATGAATAAGTCCCACTGCTGGGATTGAGCTATACTACGGAAATTGATCTACTATATCACGCTGAAGTGGCAATGGGCAGGCCACATCGCTCGACGAACCGACAACCGCTGGGGAAGAAAGGTTCTAGAGAGGCGACCACGCATCGGACTACGCAGTGTAGGACGCCCCCCCACTAGGTGGACCGACGACCTAGTGAAAGTTGCTGGGCATCGTTGGATGCAGGCAGCACAGGACCGCACATTGTGGCGCAACATGAGGGAGGCCTACGTCCAGCAGTGGACGGCAATAGGCTGAAATGATGATGATGATGATATCACGCTTGCCAGACGGCTTGGTACAGCCCTTTATTTAGAGTTCATAGATGTTATATGCAACAATATGTAAATAGAAATTACTTGATCGTAATTATTTTTATTAGTTAAAATAATAAGCTAATTGTAACTAGTTTCAACAAAAAAGCTACGAATTATGAAATAAAATTAGTATTTTTATTTATAATAATTATGATTTGGACTATTAGTCAAACGCAATAACTGAGCGGCCGGACAATGATATTTGCAACTCATTCTGTCGCAAGCTACAGAGGTTAAATAATTTTCGAGCATCTATTTTTACCACTAACTACCATTAGGATCTTTTTTGTATAGCAGACCATTCAGAATTGATTTTCTTATTAATTTCTTGATCGTCTAGGAGTAGTGAAATTTTACAATCCTCTATATAGAAAGAAAGATATATCTTTTGTTGATCCCTGCGGGTTTTCTAGATTTTCAGTGCAATTTTCAGCAAATGCTCAGAATTTATGTGTTCCATTAATGTCTATAGACTCGTCCGCTATTACGTAGAACTAATTATTGTGTATTTATTTTGTATACATATAGACCTATATCCTATAGACTCACATTTTTAACCTAGAACACCTAAGTATGTAAGAAGAAGGTAACATGTCAATATTATATGCTAATAAACACGTGTGCTTGTGTGTTTATTCTATTGTGCCCAGACAGCGTGGTTGGTGGCTTAGCTACACTTATTAAAGTACAAATATGATTAATAGTTTATACAATTTTGTTAGAAACTCATCGACAGCGTGCCTTTACCTGATGGCAATATATGCCTCCTATCTATTAAATACAGATGAAGGAAGGATTTGGAAGGAAGGAAGAAGGAGGAAGCAAGGATTTGGATAAGATCGACGTCAACACAATATTTTATTTGTAAATACCTATCCATATAATTGCATATTTCCTTTTAATGAATCCCTTACTCGAAATATCTGAAGGTTATTGACCGTATGGGCCGTTAACACTTTCGGCGATGAGATTATATTGGCGTACTTTCAAAGAGAGTCTCTGAAAATACAAATTTATTAGTGCTTATTAATTCCTTTTGCAGAGTATATTCGGTATTCAACAATCAACAAACCGGCTTATTGAAATGGAATTTTGCAAATTCCAAGTGGTAAGTAGAACTGCGATGTTCTTTAAAAATTTTAGTGAAAATATTTACAGCAAATTTGTTTTGATATTTACTGTGTAACTTTAAATAAGTCATGTAGACTTATGGTATATTCCGGCATAAATACAGTTTCTAGTGCGTTGTTAATCTAATTCTATATTTTTTGGCAACGAGTAAGAAACACATACTTAATATGCGTTTGACTTCGGCGAATTTATTTACGTTGTTCAATATATGAATTTACAAGAAACAGACTTGAGATCTACGTTTTATCCTCTATAAACAGACGGGATGTTTTGTTTTTGAGATACCACTAAATGGTGTTAACGTTATGACTCGATAAATTGTTTTTCGTGTTTATATCATGTTTACAAGAACTATATGAATAGGCTGTTTATAATGTTGGTTTTATAAAGAGATGTTTTAAAATTAATTAGGTGAAAATAAACCATTATTAACATCATTTATGATAAAATTTATTTTGACATATAGCTCGATTGTCAGATCAGGGTTATTCGTGCAGTTGGAAGATCGCCCTCAATTTCTCATTAGTTTTATTATATATGCAATAATGAATCAATTTCATTCTCATTGTTATAATGTGTTAGGATAGCTTATATGTGGACAGACTACAGCGTCGACAGCCGTCCGTCTACAGCCGTGGGCGGATTCGTCCGCGGTAGTACCACACTCTCGCATAACCATAATTAAATAGATAAATTATTTTATCTCTTAATGTTTGGATTTACATACATCTATATTTTAAGCTATAGAAATCGGCAACAGGTTTGTTACAGATGTATCTGAGAGGCTATGCTGCCAAATGATTCAAGTCCAGCTTTAGTGTGATATTTGGAAGACTTTTATAATAGAGAAAAGTTCTATGTTAATCCGTATTTTTGTCAGGCTTTCTTTTGTCGGTCACAGCTATTCTCCGCCACTGATAATTGGGCTGGTTCCTTTGACTTTGATGACTTATCTAGTCTTATCATCATCTTTATCATCTCAGTCTGTATAAGTCCCACTGTTGGGCTCAGGCCTTCCCCACAATGGGAGGGAATTCGACCTATAATTTACTAATATCTAGTCTAATATATAATAAAACATTAAGTATTTGCACAATACAAAAAATTTAAATAAATAAAAAACGTTAATACGTATTCTTAACGTATTAACGTTTTTTATTTATTTTAATTTAATAGGTTTATAAGAAATTAGGTAATTTTTAGAGTATAGTAGGATTAATATTATACATGTTGCCAGCGAGAATGTTGCTGCGTAAATAATGTTAGGAAAATTACATAAATGTGACAAGACGAATGGTTGTTATATTCACAAGCCGCTTGTCAACCAAAATATATGTTGATAATTATTGGGTTTTGGGAAGTATTACGTTTATCATAACTTTTGTACCTATTTATACACCTTCATATAATATATATATTTCTTGTGTACGTGTGGATGTCACTGAATTCCTCTTAAGCGGCTGAACCGATGTTGATGAAAATTTTTGTGTGTGTTCAAGGGGATTCGAGAATGGTTTAGATTTACAATTGGACACGGTAGGTGGCGATTCTGTCCATTGCAAGGACAATTCCTTTTATTTTATTTGAACAGAACAATGTCTGTTGGGTCAGTTAGTATTATGTAAATTATTAGTAACGTCATCCGCTTATATACTTCTACTAATCCGTCACAGCTGGGATCGAGCCTCCTCTACAATGGAATGAAAATTGACATATGCTGATCAGAGGAATTAGTATAGAGTTATTACAAGTTTTCCTCCTTATTTATAGATGTTATCTGCATATGATATCCCTTAGCCATCTTTTACGACACTCATGAGTAAGAAAACTTTCTCGACACATGTGCCTACCTATTATTATCTCTGCACCGCCTATGGTTGACTGGTAGAGAATGCCTATGGCATTAAGTCCGCCATTGTACTGCATTGCACTGCCATGTATAAAGTTTAATAAAAAGAAAGGGTGATGAATTGTATGATTACACTGTCACTACACTAAAAGCGCGTTATAGTCCAACATAATGCATCATCAGCTTATCGACGTCCATTGATGGACATAGGTTTTCCCAATAGGTATAATGCCCTAATCGCCACGCTTGAAAGATGGGTTGACGTCACAATTGATGTTGTAAATTGCCTGGGAGAGTGCGTTACCCATTCTCTTAGTGACATCTCAGCCGTGTCTTATGATTCTCACAGCGAAGTAAGGATGAAAACATTCTTAACTTCCTTCTTTTTCTTTGAAGCCCAGGAAAACGGAAAGTTGAACGAGAGAACCCACTAACTAACAGACAACTAACAGAATCCCATAACCCGTCGTTAACCCTTTCAGCCAATGGAACCGTTCTTTAAGTTCGGTAACGATTTTTCCTGATCTAAAATTTGAATAGGTGCTGGGTTCGAATTCCGCCCGCGAACATACTTATGTTAAATAACCATCGAGGCTATTAGAATAAAAAAATTCAAATAAAAAAGTCTTACCTCGATTTTGCTTTGGGATACACGGTGATGACTCCTGGCATTTCGTAACGCACTTCTTGTGACACGATAAGCCGCAAGTTCGACATTGCATTGCATCTTTCAACCAAATCTAAAAATTTTAATCATTTTTTAATTTTGCAAAGCCATTTGATTATCAATATTTTATGTATTGTCTCAATATTGAGCACGTGTCCCCCTTTAAAATCAACTAGATTTAATGCCATACAGTCGAGCATACTGTTTGAATACGCGGCAATAATATATTTCGGTCAAGTATATATAAGGTAATTCAATAAGTCCGTAGGATAAGTACGAAGAAAACAAAATTTTGATGAAACTCGATTTTATTATTCAACATAGGTCATAGTTACTTTCGAAGGCGATACAATGGGTGTTTTCCAACTTTTTGATACCACTTTTATAGTACGATTTCACTTTCTCGTCAAAATAGGCCTCAGTTTCAGCGATTACTTCATCATTGGACTTGAATTTCTTACCAGGAAGCATTCTCTTGAGATCTTAAAACAGGAAAAAGTCGCTAGGGGCTAAATCTAGAGAATACGGTGGGTGGGTAAGCAATTCGAAGCCAAATGCATTCAATTTTGCCATCGTTATCATCGGTTTGTGACACGGTGCATTGTCTTGGTGAAACAACACTTTTTTCTTTTGAAAATGTGGCCGTTTGTTTACGATTTCAGCCTTCAATCTATCCAAAAGTACAAAGTAATTGTCGCTGTTGATGGTGGTTCCTTTTTGGAGATATTCGATGAATAGTATTCCGTTCGTATCCCAAAATACAGACGCCATCACCTTACTGGCCGGCTGTTGGGTCTTTGCTCGCTTTGGATTCGGTTCGTCGACTGCTGTCCACTCAGCTGACTGTCTTTTGGATTCTGGTCTATAATAATGAAGCCATGATTCATTCATTGTCACATATCGACGATGGAATTCAATTTTATTGCGATTTAACAGCGTCAAACAGTCCTCTGAAGCATCAACTCGTTGTTGTTTTTGGTTGACTGTGAGCTCACGCGGCACCCACTTTGCACAGAGCTTTCGCATAGCCAAATGTTCGTGTAAAGTGGTAAAAACACTACCATCTGATATATTTACAATATCAACTAGTTCGTGCACCTTCAAATTGCGATCATTCATAATCAATTTGTGGATTTTTTGATGTTTTCTGAAATAACAGCCTTATTTGGGCGTCCGCTGCGCTCTGATTCATTTGTGCTAGTACGACCAGATTTAAATTCACCAATCCATTTTTCTACCATTTGCCTCGATGAAGCAGAGTCCAGATAATGTTTATGAAGCCATTGTTTGGTTTCCACTGTAATAATTTTTCATCATAAAGCAAAGCTTTATCAAAACTCGAAATTCACTTTTTCCATTTTCTTTTTTCAGTAATAAAAGATGCACACAAAATGCTATAACTCACGAATTAATTGTCAGATTGCTTTCAAATTTTTAAACGTATCCTTTAAGGGTTAATACTAAATAAAAAACATATGAAAATAGATCTAGTAACGCCATCTGTGTGGTATCCTATGGACTTATTGAACGAACTGATACATCTCAAACATGCAGGCCTCTTCACGATATTTTTCTTCATCGATAAAGCAAGCCATAATGATCTTTAAAATAAACAGGGGCAAATTGAGTAGGTGTTTTCCTGATTAATTTGTTAGTGGTATGTTTATAATAGAAAAGCAAAAAATTCGTTGATACAAAAGATTTGAACTCATATACGTCTCACTGTGGGAGAGGCTTACACCACATTGGGCCAACATGGCCTATTATCTCGAATTATTCGAATGGGTTTTGTTTCGAGGTTCTCTTTCTTTGAGTGATGTCATCCGCTTAAAACCGTGAATCGTTTGCACCTTTGAATGTAAAGTATATAATAGACTAGATAACAGAGCATGCCAAACCTCTCTTTCAATGGTTCAGCTTATATTTGTCGCTATTGGAGATGGCTTCCTCTCCAATGAGCGAAATTAACGTACTACATCATATACGAAAAGGTTTGTGGAGTTTTTTTTTCGTTTTATTTTCGAGAGAAAGTTAAGTTTTCATTTCGAGGGAATTTCATTTTATTTCGGAAAGGTTTGTAGAGTTTCATTTTCGAGGAAAGAATAGGGTTTCATTTCGAGGGAATTTTGTTTTATTTCGAAAAGGTTTGTAGGATTTTATTTCGTTTTATTTTTGAGGGAAAGGTAGGGTTTTATTTCGTTTTATTTTCGAGGGAAGGTAGATTTTTATTTCGAGATTTCGCGCTATAATGTTATCTGCTTACATATATCTTTAATTTATATTTTATAATACGTACGGAAAAAAGAGATGGTGCATTGTACGTAGGTCATTCAGGACAATATGATTCATTATCATCATCATCTCGGCTCGTAGATGTCCCTTCGCTGCAAGGGACTTGCCATAACACCCTGTTCAGACGGGTTGGTATAGGGTTTTATTTTGAGTTTTCCTTCTCTTACATAGATTTTATATGCATATTATATCCCTTAGCCGTATTTTACGATGCCTATGGGTAAGATGGGGGGTGAATTGTATTCTTACTCCGTCACCACACGGAAAAATGAAATGCAATACTATTATTTCTTTATATTTTATTATAACAAAATATTGTTCTTTCAATGTCCATTTTAATTTCTAAGTACTAGTACTATGTATGCATACCTTCTTATTACAAAAATCACACTGCGTTGATCTATGGAAATGTGTTCGAACAAAATCGTGTGTTGCTCTGTTTGGCTTAAAAGGCTTTGGTATGATTGGATCTCGAGACGTCCTAGGCGCAGTTCGCGTAGTACCAACACCCTCCCACTCCCACCAGACCAATGCATCACCGAAGCAAAGACAAGGTTCGAAACCTGCGTGTGACGACAGCTTGTGGCTTTTGCTGAAAAGTCATGAATTCCATGAAACATGGCAATAAAGATTATAGTACAAAATTTAAGAATTACAATTTTCAGCTATTATGTATTCAACTCAGTTCTCGTCAGACATTGTTTCATTATTTTCGTTAAACGACATCATTTAGGTGGTGTTTTATTGTGTATATTATGCTTCTTCGCATATTTATTAACAGACTTCAAAAAAGGAGCTGGTTATCAATTCGACTTTATATTTTTTTATGTTTGTTACCTCGGCACTTTCGACTGGGTGAGCTGATTTTTATAATTCTTTTTTTACATTAGCTGGTGCTTCTTGTGTGGTTCTATTTCAATTTGGTTTAATTTAACAACGGCATCCATGAGAAAATCGTTCAAGTCAGCTTTTTAGTACAAAATTATTTAAAGATGAGTTGTTGGTGCAAGAAATACAAAAATTGGATTGCTGATATAGAGTTTGCCTTAACATGCAGGTATATATCAAACTAGATAACTTATAAATAGTAGCTAGCTAAAATTAAAGGAAATAGTGCAATGATATTTTAGATATTTTAATCATATTTTAATAATAAAATAAATTAATTATAAGAAGGATGCTTACTTGTAATTAATATGATAGACATGCAAGAAAAAGGTTTTTTGTTATTCAATTAATTAAGGTAAATATAGAGCTGGAAAAAATATTAATGAAATGGAGTTTAAACCCCAAAATTATATGACAATAGTACAGTATGTTAATAATTTTATTGATAAGTGTAAATCGAGTGGGAAGAATTTGTAGATAAACATTCTCACCTAAACTTGATGTCAACATCTGGTGGCAAAAATTGATACCTCTTCATGTGGTGTGGAACTGTGGAGTCTTGGCATTCAGCTAATAGAGCTGTTAGCGGTATATTCAAATATCCTAATAAAATCTCTTCCTTTTCTCCAGAAACAGTAGCCCAAACATTTATGTTTAAATATTTATGATTCTCATTTAGTTTAAATTCGGTTTCTTCATCGAAGGGTATTATTGGTTTCAGAGGTGTATTTTTCGTCCAAAACATTTGACAAATCTCAACATGCTCGGATTGTCTGGGCCCACCTGTTTCAAATACTTGATCCTCTTCGTCAACCGCCTCTTTTTCGGTAACCCGACATTCTGAGGAGTCAGTTCGTATTATGGGAATGTCAGGGTGTTTAACTGTCTTGTTAATAACATTTGCTTGCCTAAGAGGGGTGCTAGCTCCTGAAGCTGGTGGAGTACTGCCGGCAGAACTATCGGAAGACTTATTTTCTACAGAGCAACGACGCTTTCGTAGACCTAAATTAGCTGATGGCGACTGCTCTGACGGTTTTGTTTGTCGTACAGCTTCTATTTTTTGTTTTGTTTGTGCATCAGTATCGTTTTGGAGTTCAGTTGATTTAGCTGGACTTGATTCCGAATCCTGTATAAACAATATAACAAGTCATTTTTATGTTGTTATGTAGTATTTGTAAGTAAGTATTTAAGGACTAAGCAGACATAGACCAATATTCGGTCTAAGGATTTTTTAAGTCACATAGTAAGTCACGTAGTAAAGGGTGAAAATATTACTATCTATCTGACAGTTTATGTCTACATACTCCTACTCATAACCTACATCCGAAAAACTCAAGTAGGTATACTTTTCCGAAAATTTTCATCAGCACGTATGTGTTACTAGTTCAATGAGATTAGTAAATATATTTGAGAATATACTTTAATCATAAATATTGTTATTTTTTAAATTAACACTTTGTAATTACCAGTAAATTAGCCTTAGACGCAGCAGCCTTCATACTCTGTAGTCTTACTCCTTCCATAACCTCAGATACCCTTCGGAAAGAGAAGTTAGGCTTAATTTTCTTGTTCTCGTTGGAATCGTCTCTTCGAGCTGCTGATCCACTGCCACCGCGCTTCACGCGAACCGTTACTGCGCGTCGTTCTACTAAACGGAGCAATTTACCCACCTGGCAATGAAAGGTTACTGTTATAATTTCTACGGACTATTTCTTCACATTACATTTAATTATATTATGAAACCTGTATGGATATATTATAGATACTGGAATATGGTGGCGAGATATTTTCTTAATACATATATATATATATACCCCAATGTTGCATACAGGCCGCTTCAGATGAAGGAAACTGGCCTACTACCTCACAGTAATAATAATTTAATATTTAATACATGTTTATCTTACTGTACATCTGCGCAAGACTTAGATATCTACCTTAATATTTTATAGTTTATCTACGATTTATATTCAGTAAAATAAATTTAGGATCAACGTACTTGTGCAACATTATTGACTGGCTTGTTATCAACTGCAAGCACGACGTCGTCCCTTCTTAGATCAACGCGATAAGCAGGCGACATAGGTACAACTGTATCGACCAACACAGCGCCTACTCCTTGGCAACAGACTAGTCCTAGCGGACCTGTGGTAGCCGGCAATACTATGTCTAAAACCAATACTCCACGGCGAAGGGATACCTGCGAAAATATTATTATATAGAACGGGCTGGATGGTGAAAATTTTATTTTTAACAAAATACAATACAAATCACCTGTATAAGTTATTGTATTAGATTAAAACAATGACAGATGAAGAATACATCTATTACATAAACGAATATATTGACGTGTACACGTGGTGTGATAAGACATAATCCATGAAGTATTTCAATACAAAAGAACTTTAATAGAAGGGCATGATATGGTTCAGACTATACGGATAACTTACTTAATCTGAACAATATTATATTAATTTAAGATTGGGCGGAGACCCAAGAAAAGGTTGATGGAAAATAATAATGAATTTCATCGTAAAACAGAAAGGATATATGTCGACAATTTGATCGCGACTAACTGCGTTACGTGTGGGAGAAATACTTGAAGAAGTAGCTGTTATAATTTAATAATATAGCAAAAGAAATTTTGTGACTATGTATGTTTAATATTTTTTCGTATTCGTACTAAGATGCCTCAATAGTTTTGACAGAATTTTTAAATGTTGATATACTGAATATCTTTAATATAAATTGGTATGGTATGGTAACCTCTCCCTATCTTGCCCGTGGATGTCGTACAAGACGACTAAGGGATATAATATGCACATAAGATCTGTGCAAGAGAAGGAAAACTCGAAATGAAACCCTATACCAACATGTCTGACCAGCATGGTATAGTAGGTCAAATTCCCTCCCATTGTGGAGGAGGCCCGAGCCCAACAGTGGGACGTATGTGGGCTGCGATGATGATGAAGAAATTGGTATCTTTTAAAAAAGGTCAACCATATACATGGCCGGTCAGTTTTTAGCTTGAAGGATTCGGGACGTGTGATTTTTTCCATAAATTAAGGTACCTTACCAGCTGTATGTAAATACATATAACAAATTCTTTTATTCTACTAAACTTACAGAATAAAGCGTATCATTATTAAAAATTAACCAAGAAGCTTAAGAAACGTACATATAGGTATACGACATGAGCCATTTTTACAATTTTTAACTGTTAGATATAGGCCTCCCCACGACAGAGATTAAGTCGTAAGCGCTGGACTTGACAGACAAATTCGCGATCGCAGTCAATCAATGATATACACATACGCCTCCGTTTTTTGATGTTATTTAGAATATAGAAATCTTTAAAATCTTAGCAAGATACTGTTATAGTAATTAGATAATATACCAGTCTCACGAAATCGTAGGCAGTTTTTAATAAAATCTACATACCCATCCATGAGAGTCAACAGCTAAGGCGGCACGTACAGTCGCTGGTCCGCCCGACCACTGTAGCCTAGTGACTTCCATAAGTCGAACGGTGAGTCGTCCATTTGGAATTGGCCCATCTTCACCTTCTGTACTCCCTGGATCGGACTTCGGGAAGAACGGCTTGTAGCTGCCAAATGCATCCTTTAACTTATGTATCGGGTATTTATAGTGCACTTATCTATAAAACATCGTTTGTAAATAACACTGATAAATATTTATCCGTCTGTAGATAACCGATCCGTTTGATAACCTAAATAAATAATGGAGGATATCAGTTTGATTTAATGTTATATAAATATATATTTTATCAGCAAATATTATTATAAGAATAAATATAACCATTTTTGGTATTTTAACGTTTAATTATCCGCGTGGTGACGGAGTAAGAATGCAATTCACTACTCCCTGCCTCGGACGAGGATATCGTAAAAGTCGACTCATCGACTGAGAGATATAATATGCATGAAACATCACGTAAGAAAAGAAGAAGTCAAAATAAAACCCTATACTAACCCGTCTGACCGTCGTGGTTCAATACGTCCTCCTATTACAAAGAAGGCTCGCTTGGTATAGGGTTTTATTTCGAGGTCGCTTGCATGGATGGTATATGCATATCATATCCCTCAGTCGTCTCTTACGACATCCACGGGCAAGAATTGTATTCTTACTCCGTCAACTTACAGGAACCGTGGTTACTTCTTAACGAACCTGCAATTAATATAATTTAAACAATGATCGAGACCAACTGTTATTTGGGTTCTAAAGCTTACCGTATTTTATAATTAGGTAACGTATGTCTTTGTGCAACTGCTCTTCTTATGTGTGCTGCGACTAATGAAGCCAATCGTGGCTTGATCTGTCTTCCCTGGAATCGTCCACGTACTCGAAGTTCTAGCTTCGGTGGCGATTCGAATGCAAGAGCCCAATGCGTGTAGGGGTTTCTACGAAACATTACTCGAACGATACCGCTCAAGCTTTCCACTGAAAAAAAAATACAAATATGTATGTAGTGATTTCTGATGTTTATGTTATAAAAATTACTGGCCGAAAACATTTTTTTCCCATGGAATGATTTTCTTTTTGTACAGGGAATTTAATTAAAAATGTGGATAAATATTTAATAACTATTTCTGTTGTCGTTAAATATAAATCTCTGTAATGCTGATGGAAAGTATTGGAAACGTCGGGCAATTAAAAATCTAATACAAACGCAATAAAATTCTTAAAATTGTTTTATTTTAACATATGAGTATATAACTTTTCATCAACCTTTTCATTTTTTCACAAATAGATAATCAATATAACATTCAAAATGATTAAAAAAATATTTTTATGAATGGAATTTCAATTCAGTGTAATAATAAATAATCTATTACTGTACCAGTTATAGATATATTGGCAATCTTCCCCAGCAGCATGACAGCGTCCACATCAATTTTAAAGTTGCCGTCATATGCTAGGTCGAACTTTAGGTCTAAAGACCTAAGTCTGGCCCCATCTTCTTCTAAATCTCCTGATAATAGTTCCATATTTGTAATGCTGGGGAACTCCGTACCAACTTCCAGACTACGAAGCTGTAGAATAAAGTTTTATTTGAAATGCTAGTGACAGATATTTAAGCAAAATTGTGTTACTATAAACGTTGGCTAGATGTTGATGAAGAGCATTTTCTTTAATGCTCGTCTTAAGACTGTAATGTCTTGTATTGTTAGTACCTATATCACTATATAAGGATTATAGATGACAATAGTACTGGTTGCCCGTGTGGTGATGGAGTAAGAATACAATTCACCATTCCTTATCTTGCTCGTGGATGTCGTAAAAGACGACTAAGGGATATAATATGCACATAACATCAGTGCAATAGAAGGAAAACGCGAAATTAAACTCTATACCAACATGTCTGACCAGCATGGTATAGTAGGTCGAATTCCCTCCTATTGCGGGGAAGTCCCGAGCCCAACAGTGGGACGTATGTGGGCTGCGATGGTGCAATGAATGGTACTGGTTTTCCATGTGGTGACAGAGTAAAAATACAATTTAACACCCCATATCTTCCTCACGGCTCATATACGTCCCAATGAGCTCGAGCTTCCTCCACAATGATAATAAAGCACTAATTATTTAAATATAATACTAAAACCTATTGCTACCAAAGGCAATTTTTATCACTACAAAAAATAATACAAAATATTATGTTTGCGTGTTGCTAAACGCTTTATTTCAGGCTTTTCGAACACATTGTTGATGTATCTATTCCTTTGAAATGTATCCGATGTAATTGCAAGCTTCACGTCAAATAATAATAAATCCTTTTAGCTTTTCGTAAATATAAATCGAAAAGAAAATCGTAGAACGCTACTCCGTTATTTTCTATCCATTCCTAAATTGAATGGAAAATATATTTGATTCGAAGATACATTTCATTTATCACGTTCATTGGTTGATTACGGTTTGATAGATATCAATTCCTTAGAATGTAACCTTTTACTCGGCTCATATAATATACATCTTGTTATTAGATAGAGGCTTCTACATTGAGAGGAAAGGTGCCTTATTGTACCATACTGTTTGGATTGGCATTTTTTTTTTTTTTTTTTATGGGTGGGCTATGGTAAGCGCACGCGCGGTCCCATCCGTCCGGGGCGATGAAAGGACGGCGCGCGGGCCCACAACCCACCCGTACTCACGTCACCTCGTTGAGCAGATGTGACTTGTCATCAGTGGTCGGCCCGACGGAATATCCTTTCGAGTAACCTCTCACCTCTCGACGTACTGGGACGTCGGTCGCCATCGCGCGGTCAGCCTCTCTGCGGGTGACAGACAATTCCCCGGTCCGATCATCCGCGGCCTCGGCTAGGGCGGCATTAGGCGCAGATATTCGCGCCTACGCCGCCCGAGTCGCCGGCGGCGGAACGTGTCGCCGAATAGGAGCTCTACTCGCACATGATCCGCCGCCTCCTTCCGTGAGGCCTCACAGAAGGTGGCGACCGCGTCCCAGTTCCTGACGCTGACGAGCATCTCCCTGGCGATGGTCGGCAGCGCCAGGTCGGCACCGATAATTGCGACGAGTTCACGGCGATCCCCCTCCCATGCAGCACACTCCTCGAGCGTGTGCTGCGCCGTGTCTTTGTCGCAACTGCAGTGGTGGCAGGACGGTGTGCTCTCCCTCCTGACAATCTTGTGCAGGTACTTCCCAAAGCAACCGTGCCCCGTCAGCACCTGCACCAGTCGGAAGGAAAGCACCCAGTGCGTCCGCTCCAACCACTCCATCAGCACCGGCCGGAGAGCCTCGACGGTCCTGACACCGTACCGAGGACTCTCCAGCCGGACTGCCCAACGTGTTTGGATTGGCATAGGCTTATATTTTGATTTTTTTTTTACTAGCCGTGACATTATCTGTTTAAAACGCTTAGGTCGTTCTTTATGTTCAAGGAATCGATATCAGTAGCCAGTCTAATGGAGATAGGGAGAGGATACGGTAGGTAGGTATGGGGTTGCACGCTGCCTCTCCGCCACCCCCCAACGGATTAAGCGGGCTACGTCCAGAATATAGTTTACCCCAAAAAAAACTGTTCGACTAGCGGGGAAAATAGTTAAATTTCCTTCCTATTTTGAAAATAGCCGAAGCCGGCAGTAGAACATATATGAACTGAGATGATAATAATTGGATGCTAGCAAAGTTGCTGTAGCGCTGTTGAGATGCATTCTTTAGAATAAAAGGAAAGAATCTCCAACAGCTCTAAAAAGTTAAATATAGGTTTTCTTTTACTTATAATTATTTATTTTTTGCTTTTTATTGGTTACACACAATAAAAATATGCATCAGTTATCTTTATTTGGTGTCCATGGAACAAACTGGAAAATATACTCTATCGAATAAAAATCTATTTTTCAAATCGGTCGCAGTGGGTTCGAGTAATCGGTGAGCACACATATAAAAAAAATGAAAGATGCCGATGAATTGAGAACCTCCTTCTTAAGTTAAAACATTTTAAAAAGATGAAGCGGGTTACTAGAGTACGAAGCTTGTATATATATATATATATATATATATAAAGACATTTTATTTACACTTGAATTTATTTCTTATATAATGGTGATGTCCGTGTGATGAAAGAGTGAGAATACAATTCACCATCCCCTCTCTAGCCCGTGGGTGTCGTAAAATATGACTAAGGGATTTAATAAGCATTAACATTTATAAAAATTCAAAGCAAAACCCTTTGCCAACACGTCCGACCAGCGTGGTATAGCAGTTAATTTGTCTCCCACAGTGGAGTTGGCTTGAGCCCAACAGTGGGATGGATATGACTTGAGATGATGAGAAGTAGCAGTCGCAGTATCATATACAATGTCAAAAAAATAATAAATCTTTTGTTGTTTCTGCACATTATAATCTGTTTACCTGTTTTCCCGAAAAGAGATTACGCCTACGTAATAACCAAACGATCAATATCAATTAACGCCGAGGTTTTTCAATTTGTTACTTGTAGTGTTGAAAATTTGTCCCATCATTCACTAGTCATTAATATGTCAATCGATCGCTCTGTTTATCAATTAATAGGGTTGACGATGAGGCTGTTGAAAATAGTTCTTTAAATACTTTATAAATTTGTTTCATTTTAATATGTGTAATATTGTCCTATTTACATTTGCTTTATATAATTCTATTGTATTTTTTTTCACCCATTATTTTATCACCATCTCAGCTCATATATGTCCCCTGCTGGGCTTGAGCCTCTTCTAGAATAGAAGGAAAAATTGACCTTACTAAATTATGCTGGTCAGACAGATTGGTATGGGGCTTTGTTTCGAATTTTCCTTCTCTTGCATAGATGTTATACGCGTAGGTATTTAGTCTTAGTCTTTTACTTAGTCCTTTAGTCGTCTTTTATGACAACTACGGCCTACACAGAGATTGGTAAATTGTATTCGTATTCCGTTACCACACGACCCTGCATTATTTATTTATACATTTAAAATTCTCCTCAACTTTTTTCTCTGAATAATTGTAAATAACCTTATTATTGTGAACCTACACTGCTGTTTTATAACATAATAATTGATTAATCTTTCAAAGATAATTTAGACATATTTGTACAGCTAGAGTCTATACCTGTTTAGCTTAATGCTCTGAAAATTGTACAAATTTTCATTCTTAAATATGAATATTCGTAAGAATCTGTTCTAATACTCGCATCGGTTTTGACATCTTACTACAGCTTAAATGAGCGGATTATTATATTCACTGTCAGCTCTTACTCTCCTTTTACATTATTCGTCATTTGGTATAAATTATATTTTACTAGACACCCGCCCTCGCTTCGCTTCGGTTTCAGTCGCCTTACCAGCATAGTTCCCGTTGCCGTAGGAATACCGGGATAAAATATAGCCTATGTTACTCCCTGATATTACAGCTTTCCATTGGTGAAAGAATTTTTGAAATCGTTTTGGTGGTTTAAGCGTGAAAGCGTAACAAACAAACAAATAAATAAACAAACAAACTTACTTTCTCATTTATAATATTAGTAAGGATAAATAAAGTATTCGAATAGTTGATATTTCATTGGTATAATGTTTTGAGACTTCGATTTCCCCTATGGTGACGGACTAAAATACACTTCACCACCCCCTCTCTTGCCCGTGGGTGTTGTAAAACACGGTTAAGGGATCAAATATGCATATATTAAATATGCATATGCATAATGTTACGCATGAGACGAAAAACTCGAAATAAAATCTTATAGCAACATATCTGACTAGCATGGTAGTAGGTCATTTTTCCCCCGATTGTAGAGTAGGCTCGAGCCCAACAGGTGGACGTATATGAGCTAATGAGCTGAATAAATGAATGAAGATTTCAATTTACCTTGGCCTCGGCATAAGCTTTGAATCCAAGTTCAGATCCTTGTTGATATGAAACATGTATAGCTGCACATAAAACCGATTGCTGGCGTGGTGACGCATGGTCACGCTATATGATAGTAAGTACAGTGCCGACCAATTGTCACAGTATTTTTATAAATTACTAGCAACCCGCCCTTGCTTCGCTTCGGTTATAGGTTATAGTCGTTTTACCCGTGTAGTTCCCGTTCCCGTGGGAATACTGAGATAAAATATAGCCTAGTTTATGCCCTGATATTATAGCTTTCCATTGGTGAAAGAATTTTTGAAATCGGTCTAGCCGTTTTGAAGATTACCCGGCACAAACAGACAGACAGACAAAAATTTTTTAAGTGCTATTTTCGGCATAGGTGTCGTGCAAATAACCGTGTGAGCAAGAAAAAAAGTCTATTATTTTGACATTACAGACACTCCAATTTTATTTATTGGTATAGATTGATGTCTCAACTTGAATGAATAAAATTTTATAGTAAATTATTTCATATATAGCGATTAAAAGAAAATAAGAGCAAATAAGAATTCATACCGTCAATGATTCAAAAATCTTCCCGGATGATGTCTTGGCAAGAAGTTCGGCAAGTTCAGTGGCCATACGTCGGCGCAGCCATCGCGTATCAGCTGTACTTTGTTGAAAGATGAACTGCAACATCGCATTGAGAGCACCCTCTGGCGTGCTGCCCGCGCCTCGTGTAAGCTCATTCAATATTTCCTGTTTCAAAGATATAATAAAATCAAATAAATACACAAATTCAGAATGAATAAAAAATAAACAATCGAGTGGTACGCCGTTTTTCTGTTTTTTGCTCCGGAAGGATCGGCGGGGTGTAACCAAACTATAACCTGTCCTCAGAAAGAGGGTTCATACGAGAATGGGAATTAAGTAATTTATACAACAAAGTATATTCATTTTCCTGCTTTCTGACATTAATTAAAATGAAAAAAAAATAATGCGAGGATCTCAGTATGGGGACGGTAAAGAATGCAATGTGTTACCACCATTGAATTTACAGTAAGCATCAAGGCTTTCCATGTGGTGACGGAGTATGAGTCCAATTCACTAATCCCTATCTTGCCCGTTGATGTCGGAAAGACGACTAAGGGATATAAATGCACATAACATCTGTGCAAGAAAATTAAAACTCGAAATGAATCCCTATACAAACATGTTTGACCAGCATGGTATAGTAGACCAAATTCCCTCCCATTGTGGAGGAGGCCCAAGACCAATAGTGGAACGTATGTGGGCTGCGATGATGACGATGACCAACATAATTGGTAGCAACCCTCTTTTAGGGAGCTCTTTACAAAATAAAAAGTGCTCTTTCATTTTAAATAAAAACCGGCTAAGTGCGAGTCAGAGTCACGCACGTAGGGTTCCGTACCATTATCTATAAAAATCACATTTGTTGTATGGGAGCCCACCTTAAAAAAATATTTTAGTATTTGTTTTTAGTATTTGCTCCTATAGCGGCAATAGAAATACATAATTTGTGTAAAGTTCAACTGTCTAGCTATCGCGGTTTTTGAGATACAGCCTAGTAACAGACAGACAGCGAAGTCTTAGTAATATGGTCCCGTTGTTAGGTACCGTCTGGGTACGGAACCTTAAAAAGGAATTCGTTCTGAGGAAGAATAAAATAAATTTAATACGTCAGCGATTCCGTGGGCATACTCTCAGTAATGTTTGCTCTGATAGACCTTATGTGCTCTAAATAAAGATAAACATTCTGAACCAATATCCACTTGAACATTCATGAATATAACCTCATCGAACTGCGAGCTGCTTCACACACAAAATAGAAATTCGGAAGAAATAACCCCTTCAAGATTCATGAATATTTTTATAAGCAAAACATTTCAACAATAGTACTGCTAAGGTATCGCTGACAATTGAATATGATATAAATGGATTGGATAAAGCAATCTCGAACACGAAGCTTTTTGGGTGTACTAAAGCTTATTACATAGAGTTGTCTTCTATATTGTGCGTATTTTCTTTATTCAGAAAATGTATACGCAGTATTCACGAAAATTGTTATGGAAGACATAAATATTTAAAAAGAAATTTTTCCATGTCTTGGCGCAGTAAGAATACAATTCACCACCCTTCTTGCCTGTGGGTGTCGTAAAAGACGACTATGGAATAAAATATACATAATATTTATGTATGAAAAAGAAAGCTTGAAATAAAACCAACACATCTGACCAGCGTGGTATAGTAGGTCAATTTTACTCAGATTGCCCTTACATTACTCGTGGGTGTCGTAAAAGACGACTAAGAGCTTTATATTGATCTGAGTTAAGTCCATTTGTTGTTGTATTGTGTTGACTTCAGGCCGGTTGGTCATAAAAGTATGTAATGCCAAAACTTTTTCAATATGTAGGTACTACCAAATTGAATACTCAGATTTTAATAACTTTTACAATTATCATCATTCTCATCTTGTTACATACGCGTATAACATCTATGTAAGAGAAGGAAAACTCGGAATAAAACCCTATACCGACCTGTCCGACCAGCATGGTATAAGTAAGGTCAATATCCCTCCTATTGTGGAGGAGGCTCGAGCCCAACAGTGGGACGTATATGAGCTGATATGATTGAATGAATGGATACCACGCTAGTCGAACGGGTTGGTATAGGGTTGTATTTATTACGAGTTTTTCTTCTCTTGCACAGATTTTGTATGCACATTTTATGCTTTAGTTGTCGTTTACAACACCCACAAATCACTACATAGAATACTTTCACAATACATCCATACTAATATTATAAATGCGAAAGTAAGGATGTTTGTTTGTTTGTAACGCTTTCACGCTTAAACGACCCAACCGATTTCAAAAATTCTTTCACCAATGGAAAGCTATAATATCAGGGAGTAACATAGGCTATATTTTATCCCAGTATTCCCACAGGAACGGGAACTACGCCGCGAGTAAAGCGACTGAAACCGAAGCGAAGCGAGGGCGGGTTGCTAGTTATGAAATAAATGTGTATAATAAGTATACTCATTAAGGTTCCTTCTTAGATTTTCATTATTCATACCTTTACACCTTAATCTTAAAATGAGATGGCAGAACTGTATCTGATACATCCACACCACAATCCCTATCAAGCAATGCCCAATCCCACGTAATATGGGGCGATGGTTTTACTATCTATACCGGTATCGTTATAATCGACACGTTTGGCAGGAGAAACGGCAATGGTTTTATGAATTTCCCAAGAGAGCGCTGCTGTAGACGTCCCTGGTCATTACTTAGTCGAGTCATATTACTTTCGCAGAGAAGTAAAGGAAAATACGGAGTGGCGAAATCGCATTTTTACGGTTACGAGGGGAATGGGTATAAATTTTATCTTGAGAATTGTATAACATCTTACTTTGATCACCAACCCGTTTGCCCGCAGCAATTATATCAATAACTCCATCAATGACCGCTTCATGTGCCATTCTATGGGGACGCCTACAACCAGGAATGAATGGCGAAAAGCTGAATGGTGAAGATGGATTTATCTTTATTTTCCTATACTATTATTCCGTGGGGTATCAGTAAAAGAATTAAATGTCCTATTGTATCGTAAAAGACGACTAAGGGATATAATATGCAGATAACTTCTGTGCAAGAGAAGGAAAACGACATAAAACCAAAACGTGTGACCAGCGCGGTGTAGTAGACCAATTTTTCTCCCTTTGTGGAGGAGGCCCTGGCCCAAACGTGGTACTTATATGGGCTGATGATAATAGGTGTCATAACGATTAAACGACATTATCAGGTGAGGCTGTAAGAGAAGGAAAATTCAATTCAGCATGCTGTGTCGAAGTATTTAGAGAAAAGATATATTAGGCCAAATTATCACTCGTTTTTGAGGAACTTTGTGCTCAACCATCGTCTAGAATAGATACGTACATTAGTTACGGAACAGTCTAGAAGAGTTCCGTCCCTGATAATAGGACTTACATAGTCTATGAAGAATAAGAAGAAGAATAGTGTCTATCTTTGTAAGTAATAAATATGCACTTCATGAATTGACAGGTTAAGAATACATTCAATTATCAATACTTATTTTCCTGTGGGAAACGTTAAAACCAACTAAGGGGGTACTAGGGTTGTGGGCAGCGGCGTCTCTAGAGAAATTCATAATACCAGCTGCAACATAGTGATCTTCTTGCTAAGTTAGGCTTTATTTCCTTCGTGGAATGGCCTATGTTCAATAGTAGACGTGAATGAAATATATACATTATAAAAAATTATAAATATAACTAAACAACTTTTATCGAAACTCATATTAAATATCATCATATTATCAATGAATTTTTAAACTTCAAATATATTGCAAAAATTTTAACGCATAGCAAAGCTTAACTTGTAAATTATAAATGCCCGGTTGTATGGCCCTAAGTCATGCTACGAGTTTATAGCATAACTTATTGCGGTACAAGGCCACATTTCTAATTTTATTAAGTGTTATAGTGTTAAATTGAGGATTATCGTAATTAAACATGAAGTTAACAAACAACAGTTTTAATAATATATAACCTATAGGTACCTATAGGCAAAGAAAATATACTGAAACATCCTATATTGATTACTTACATATCAAGAATGAAAATTGAAGAAAGCATTATCGCCATCATCTCAGCTCTTGTACGCTAGTTAGATGGGTTCATATAGGGCTTTATTTCAAGTTTTCCTTCTCTTGCATATGTGGTATATGCATATTCTATCCCTTAGTCATCTTTTACGATACCCACGGGCAAGATAGGGTGATGAATTGTATTACAAAAACTGTAAGTTTGAAATGATGTTATAATTGTTACTAATTTGACTATTGTCCATTTTGAATAATTTACGGACCCATTAATTAAAACTCTTCTATACTTGCATTTCTTGTAACCTGTAAGTAACACCGCAGTTGAACATCAGCGCTACAATTTTATGTAGCACTAGCAACCCGCCGTCGCTTCGCTTCGGTTATAGGTTATAGTCGTTTTACCCGCGTAGTTTCCGTTCCCGTAGGAATACCGGGATAAAATATAGCTTAGTTTACGCCCTGATATTATAGCTTTCCATTGGTGAAAGAATTTTTGAAATCGGTCCAGCCGTTTTGAAGATTACCCGGAACAAACAGACAGACAGACAGACAAAAATTTTTTAATTGCTATTTTACGCATAGGTGTCGTGCAAATAACCGTGTGAGCATGAAAAAAGCCTATTATTTTGACATTACAAACAGACACTCCAATTTTATTTATTGGTATAGATATGTTAAGCTGGCTTTTAGACACTAATACATGGAATTTTAATTGTTAGATAACTACGATTATTTTAATTATCAATATTCTTTCGTCTTCGTTTTATATTTCATTTTGTGTACATTCTAAAGTATATGTAGTTACATATTGGACCCTATAGATAAGTGTCCAATAAATCTTATTATTTTTCTTTCTTTCTTTGCCTTTCTATTCTTACTCCGTTACCACATAGAAAGGAAAAGTATAAGTGTCATTAATTACATCCATAAGATTTCAGTTTACGGCTGTCGGCGTTTGCATTTTATATTTATATTGTACTTGCATTATCATCGGCTCCTTCATAATAGGAGGCAAATTTTACCTACTATACCACACTGGTCAGACGTGTTAGTATAGGGTTTCATATCAAGCTATCCATTCCTTTCATCAATGTTATATGCATATCATATTCCTTAGTCGTCTTAGTCAATATAAATACCCCTTAGTCACTATGTATAGATAAATATATTGTACTTTAATATTAGCCCATAGACGCCCCATGGACTCGTGCGTCCTACATTGTGGGAGAGAAATTGACCACGTTAATCAGACGTGTTGGCATAGGGTTTTATTTCAAGTTTTTCTTCTCTTACATAGATGTTATATACAAATACAAATATCTTTGCAAAAAACAAAATCGGTACATAACAATTTGAAGCACTGTCTTTTGATACTTACGTTACGTTAGTTGATACTGTGTTACAAAAGACAGGCCTCTTCCCAATAATGTCAGCCATGTTTATTGACAATATTAGAAACAAGTGATTACATGCATATTATATCCCTTAGTTGTTTTTACGACACCTGCGGGCAAGAGAAGGGAGGTGAATTGTATTCTTATTCTGTTACCACACGGAGAATTGTACGTTAGCTACTTGTTAAATAATATAATTTTTTTTTTTTTTGTGTGTGGGTCGCGGTCGGCGCGCCTCCGCACCACTCCGTCCGGGGCGACAGAGGGGCTTAAGCACGCAACTCCCGCGACCCACCCAAAAACCACGTCACCCCCGTCGTTGGGCCGACCACTGGAGCAGCGTTAACTTGTCGTCAGTGGTCGGCCCGACGGAATACCCCTAATTGGGGTACCCTCCCATCGACCGACGTCCCCCCCTCGGGGAGGACGTCGGTCTTTCCTCACGCGGTCGGCCTCTCAGCGGGTGACGGACTAATCCCCGGTCACGTCACCCGCAAATAATATAATATACACAATTTCTCTTTTCAAATCAACTTATTGCGAAAATCAATACTTATTCAATTTATATAAATTGAGCAGCTCTAGTTCTTAACGCCTACTTATTTAATTTTGAAAAAGTATTTGCAAGTAATTAAGTTGTAATTTTGTGTTAAATTCAATTAGTCAATAATAACATTTGTTATATATATGTAGATATTGTTATAACTAATTAAAGGAAAGCATTATTATATCACATTTGTTACACTAATCTAGATTTATATTAAATAGCTTTAAGTATTGCATTATTATTGAGGAATGATTCAATATTAACAACGCTCACACTAATGTATAATTAAGTTTTTTTTTATTTTTTTTTTTTGGGACTAATCCCACCACACATTCCCACCATTGTAACTCCTGTAAGCCAGGATCCACAATGGTCTCCATAAATGACACCGAGGTTTGACCCTCAGGCAGTCCCGGGATATGATTTTAATTGTCTTGGGACCCGCAACAAATTTAATTAGAAAAGATTAAAGAGGAGGAGTTGGAAAGAGAGATTCCACTTCCCTCCCAGGCAAAGCGGGAGACAGGAAAACAAAATGACTAGTCAGCCAATAAGTAAACAGGAGTACAGCTACGATAGCGCAGCAGTACGGCACCACGGATACGGAAGAGCTTAACGGGGCCTATATGTGAGCGTTAAGATTGATTGCTACAGTAGGTATGGCAGAAACGCATGAACGCACGGAAATTTTCTCGAGTTGCTACAAGGTCCGTATAGTATACTACCCCACAGGTGACTTGCAAACTGTTTAACATAAGGTTACGCTCGTTTCGCCAGAGATCGCACTCCCAGAGAATGTGATATATATCGAGAATGTGATATATTGTATAATTAAGTTAGCTATTATTGTTATTTTCAGTCGCTAAAGAATAACATTTGTTCCTTATGTTAATATTTTCGCGCGACGGCGAGTGATGTCCCCGAGGGGCGACGTCGTGAGGAGAGGCTACTCCGGGGTATTCCATCGGACCGACCACTAGACGAGGAACTCTGCACCGGTGGTCGGTCCAACGACGAAGGCGACGTGCCACGGGTGGGTTATGGGGCCTCGCGGCGTCCCTCTGTCGCCCCGGACGGAGCCTGGCGGCGAGAGAGCTGACTATGGCATAACCCCAAAAAAATGTTAATATTTTAATAACAGCTTTTACATCATCATCCTACAGACATTTCATTGCTGAATTGAGCCTCCTTCACAATGGAAGGGAACAAGGTTTCATTGCCAGCTATCCATATCTTTGTCAATGTTATTTGCATATCATGTCCTCAGTCGTCTTTTGCAACACCCATGCCTGATTGTGGTGGAAGATAAATACATTGTATTTTCATTGACCTATTATACCACGCTGATCAGACATGTTGGCATAGGGTTTTATTGGACATATACATGTACATGTTATATCCCTTAGTCGTCCTTTACGACTAGGGAGTGGTGAATTTCTTATTCCGTCATCACACGAAAAATTTAACAATAATAATAGTAACTAAACCGCAGCAGTGTCTGAAAACACAGGTTTATAACCAGTGTGTGTTACTAGTGATGACTTACGGCACTGAAACGTGGTTTCTTAATGTCGGCCTCATAAAAAAGCTCAAAATCGCTCAACGTGCTATGAAGAGAGCTATGCTTGATTTTTCTCTACTTGATAAATTTCGGAACATGGAAATCCGTAGAAGAACGGGTGTAACCGACATAGCCCGCAGAATTAACACGTTGAAATGACAATGGGCAGACCACATCGCTCGTCAAACCGACAACTGTTGGAGAAGAAAGGTTCTTGAGTGGCAACCACGAATCGGACGGCGCAGCGTAGGACGACCTCCCACTAGGTGGACTGACAACATTCTCAAAGTCGCAGGGAACCGTTGGATGCAAGTGGCGCAGGACCGTTCTGAGTGGCATTCTCGTGGGGAGGCCTATATCCAGTGGTAGACGTCTGTAGGCTGATGGACGTATGGCAACCGCAGCTTGTGCTGTGCTGATGCGAGTGGTAACACCGCGGTCCTAAGTGCCCCAGAGAGTCGTGTCATTTTAAGGGCATAACTATGGGGAAACCACTGCGGCTCTCTGTTTATCAGCGAGTTACGATGGTGAAACTGGTGCCGCACCGTTCGATACCCCAAGCCACTTGTACCAATGTTACTCTCCTGTTGCCCGTAGGGCCTGCGTGCCTGTGGCGACCGTTTAGGAGGGATCCATTCAGTAAGTTGGCGAGTCACCGTCTGCCACCGTTCAATACAATGCAAGGAATTGAAGGTAGACGACAGTTTAAAAATGAATAGTTTGAGTAAAATAGTCCACCAAAACTCTCAACCTCATAATTAAGTTTTAGATAACATCATTACACAATAGTTTTACAATCACCGTTGGCAGTCCATGAGTGTTATGTGCAAACATGGAGTGTCATCAGTAGATTTCCCATCTCATTTTGACATTAAATTTCTCCAAAGGCCTCTACGTGTTAGATCTACATCCCCATGTAAACCTTTCAAAGGACCAGGTATCTTCTCTGGGGAAGATCCAGTGAACCAAAAGGAGATACATATAATAATAGTAAATAAATCCGCTACTTATTTAAAATTTATATCTCAGTAACGAACCTAATATATTAGAATTCACCTATAAACTAAGTTGTTTGCATGTAAAGGAGTAAAATATAAAAGGTACATATTTGTTTATACGGTACAACTGACAGGCAACTGTTGATTTTTCCGCTTAAGTTAAAGTCAAATTATGTTTAGCTATGCTTAGAAGTTTATTACTTGTTTACTACTTTTGGTACTCAATTCTGACTACGAAATTAGTTTCTACCGTAATTTTGTATGAGTAAGTGCAAAATTGCTGGCTAAACTACTTCGCCTTGAGGGATAGCTGGAATTTTCCGTTTTCTTATTAGATTTTCGATACTATACAGAGATTGAAGTGAAGGTTAATACAACCAATAAGTTATAGTTTAGTTTTTTCAAATAAGAGCGAAATTTGAGAGTTAGTGTAGTAGGTATCAGTTTAGTTCCTATTTTCTTAAAAGAAAACCACAAGTTGGAGTAGGAACAATGGTTTTTAGCTTAGAATCTCAAGCCAACATACATACATAGCTTCACGCCTCTTTCCCATAGGGGTAGACGGAGACGACTTCGCTCCACTTGCTACGATTGTATTGTTGACATAAAATTTTTGCTTCCTCCACATTAATTAATCTCCTCATGCATGTTCTTCGCTTTAGGGTACTTTTAACCTGGCCTTTCTTAAGAACATCCCCGATTTGATCGTGGAACGTCCGCCTTGGTCTTTCACTTCCAACACTTTCGTTCACATTCGTCCTATTAATTCTCTTTGTTAGTCTCCTTTCATTCATTCTCTCTACATGACTAAACCAACATAACATACCTATCTCAATCCTTGTCACTACATCTACTTTCATACCACAACTCTCTCTCAAGTGTTATATTTAAATTTATATCTATCATTATTTATATGTAATTAATACCATCTTTTATGATCCCATTCTCAAATAATTCGATTGATTATGTGCTAACCCATCTCAATCATTGCCTCCCTTCTGCTATGGAACTGAGCTATATAATATTTATACGTTGTTAAGGAAACAGGATCTGAGAGATTAATTACGTCCGAACGATTCAATAATGTAACCCTTTTTTTAATGCAGGCTGTGGTTTGGATATATCCAATCTGCCCGGAGCGACGGATGGGTCTACCGTATTTCCTCCCCATCGATATTGCGCCGAACATGGTTACCGATTTTGTGAAATGAAGAAGGGACGGAAAAGGACGATGTCTTCTACCTTCTTGTGATCTTGTGTAGGTTCTTGCCAAAGCAACCTTAATAATATAACCTTTTTTTTTTGGGTAGGCTATGGGCAGCTCAAATGCCGTCCGCTCCGTTCGGGATGGCCAAAGGTCGGAGCACGGCCCCATAATGTAGCCCTGGTTTTCCATTTGCATTTAAATTAATGAAATCGTTCTCATAACATTTTACAGATAAAAGCGAACTTGATGTGATGAACATAAATTATTTAAAGTATTTACATAATATTTTAACCATAGTTCTATTCTTAATATTATGATATCCTTCGATTTTACCTTTAGGTTTAAAAATAAAATTATTCGTTTGACAAAGTCAGTGGCAAAATTGTCTTTGTTTCGGTTTACACGTTTTGAGTTATTAGTTATTTCTGCGACGTTAATTTATGAAATGAAATCTCAGCATTTAAATGAACAAATAAATCATAACTTTATGTGAAAGTTACTATATTGTTTACATAATGAAACATTTTACTCTCCGTGTGGTGACGGACTAAGAATACAGTTTACTACCCCAGTACTTGCCCGTGGATGTCCTAAAAGTCGACTAAGAGATTAAATATGCTGAAATGCTGAATTCTAGGTCATTTGCACTAGTTGATAGAAGCTCAAAGAATGGTGGAAGATTATTATCTCCTATGATTGTTTATTAATCATTTTTATATTTTAAATATGAGCGCGTTATTTTTTTTTATTGTTACAATCATCCCAATATACAATTATTTTAATTTGAAACAAATTTTTCATGTGATAACGGAGTAAGAATAGATACACATACACCAGCACCTGTCCTATCCGTGGATTTCCTAAAAGTCGATTAAGTGATATAATATACAGATAATTTTTATTCAAGAGAAAGAAGACTTGAAATAACTATCAATAACTGATAACCGACCAACATAGCATGTGGTGACCACGTATCGGACGACGCAGTGTAAGACGCCCCTCTCACTAGGTGGACCGACGACCTGGTGAATGTTGCTGGGCGTCGTTGGATGCAAGGAATACAAGACCGCACTTTGTAGCGTAACATGAGGGAGGCAGTGGAAAGTGATAGGCTGAAATGATGATCATCTCGATGAAAATCCATGGTACATATTAACATGTATTGGTCTATTTTCATTGTGGAGGATACAATGACATAAAATGTCAATAGAATAGGTATTCAAATTTAGCCGTCACCGCCAAGAGTGACAATAGCTCAGTTGGAAAGTTGTCCAGTCACATTCAAACAGCGTGAGATCGAATCTCGGTGTTATAAATATTCTGTTTTTGTAATTTTTGATATTGTTTTCATTATTTTATTATTTTCATTTTTTATTAATATATATCTAAATCATCATCATCATCGCAGCCCACATACGTATATCTAAATAAGTTCTTCAAAAATACAATTTACGAAAAAAAGTATTATACCGAACAAAGCTAGGGAGATGCTCGTCAGCGTCAGGAACTGGGACGCGGTCGCCAACTTCTGTGAGTCCGTAATCTCACGGAAGGAGGCGGCGGATCGTGTGCGAGTAGAGCTCCTATTCGGCGACACGTTCCGCCGCCGGCGATTCGGGCGGCGCAGGCGCAAGTATCTGCGCCTAATGCCGCCCTAGCCGAGGCCGTGGGTGTTCGGACCGGGGAATTGTCCGTCACCCGCGGAGAGGCTGACCGCGCGAGGCCGACCGACATCCCAGGACGTCGAGAGGTGAGGTTACCCGAAAGGGTATTCCGTCAGGCCGACCACTGACGACAAGTCACATCTGCTCCGGTGGTCGGTCCAACAACGAGGTGACGTGGGTACGGGTGGGTTATGGGCCCGCGTGCCGTCCTTTCATCGCCCCGGACGGACTGGACCGCGCGTGCGCTTACCATAGTCCACCCATAAAAAAAAAAAGAAAAAAAAACCGAAAAAGCTCGGTCAATCAACCATATTAACGTATATGAGCCGAGATAATGAAAATATTGTTCTATTTATATTTTTATAAGTATTATATTTAATGCCGTTTTCTATTCTTAACTTACCAGAGGCAGCGTGATGGGTAAGCTGAAGTCTTCTTGCACTTGCGGCTTCTTCTCGAATGGGCGTATGAAATAGATGAAAAGCACAAGAGGAATTGAGAGTGCTGATATCGCTCCAAATAATGCTGCTAACAGCAGCCACGTCCAGTCAGGCATTGTTCTAGCGTTAATAACTGTTAAAGAAAAATTGTAAGTAAATAGTTGTACAAGATAAAATTCATATTTTTTGATTTTTGTTAAATCTCTGTTTAGTTACGTGGAATACAAAAAAGAAGTGTTTGAAATAAGTGTTATTTTCCATGAAAATCATAATTATGACTAAATTCATACGTAAATAATCTACACTAATATTATAAAGAAGCAACGTTGTATTTTTGTATGTTTGTTACGAATAAACTCAAAAACTACTTCACGAATTTTGATAATTCTTTCACCATTAGAATGCTACATTATCTCTGAGTAACATATGCTATATTTTATCCCGGTACTCCCACGGGAACGGGAACTATGCGGGTAAGGCGACTGACACCGAAGCGAAGCGAGGCGAGTTGCTAGTCGAATATAAATTAAATAAATAAAATCATTATCATCTTAGCCCATATATGTCCCAGTGTTGGGCTCGCGTCTCTTACACTATGGGAATGGAAATTGACTTGACCACGTTGGTCAGACGAGTTAACATAGGGTTTTATTTCGAGCTTTCTTTTTTTTGCGGATATGTAATATGCATAATATATTACTCAATCATCTTTTACGACACCCACGGGCAAGAGAGAATGTGGTGAATTGCATTCTTACTCCGTCACCAAATCTCTTTTCTTTTATAATTCTAACTAATTAATGTTTAAAAATACAATATGGCAGTTTCTTAAACTACATCATCCATTTTATTTTCAACTAGCTTTTGCCCGTGACTTCGTCCGCGTAGAAATCATATGTGGCAGGGGCAATCACAGATATCTATGTAGTGTGTTCAGGGTTCTACACGCCCACCGTGTTGCTCTGGATGGCAAGCTAGTATAGACAATCTTGATTGCCCGCATCAGCCAGTACGTTAGTGAGGTTCTCTCGATCAGACCAACTCTTTCTGGCAGACGATCGCAGCCTTTCTATGTTTGTGGCTCGTGGTCATTAAGGCGCTCACTGGTGGAGAGGTGCTGTTGGCAGTGTATTTAGATGTCGTCAAGTCATTTAATAGTTTGCCAATCTGGTATATATACCAGGTGCTATTATCAGGGGGTGCTTCTATACTTAAGCAGCTAATTTCAGATTATTTGAAGTGGCGAAGTGGTCTCTGCGTGAAACGCGCAGAGGCTTTGAGCTAACAACTATTTTATTCTGCTCCCAGCTGAGGTAGTTCGTGCGGGTGATAGTATGGTTTATTAGCTGAGATTGGACTTACTTCGGGCTGAGCTTAATTTAAATAAGCGACACATTTGGCCATAATTACTATCTAGATGATGATTCAATGAGTAGCTCTATATAAAACGAATTATTTGCTGTTTCATAGACCTTGTAACTATACACCCATCAGCACAGCAATCATTGTTAATTGGGTTGCACTCAATCGAGGATCAAATAAAATATTTGGGCTTAGTACTAGACGGGCGACGGTGCTTTCAGGAGCATATTTATCAAATTACTCTCCGGCTCCTTGAGCGGTATTACATGTTGACGGCTGTACGCGAGGCTGGTTTGATCAATGGCCCTGTACGGTGCATCTGTGTGGATGAGTTTTGAGCACTTGTCTTAAAACTTTCTTCTGGCATTCGCAGAAAGGCATGGTGCTTTTGCTACACGCAGATACCGTAGCATTTCGACCTAGGCAGCGTGCGCTTTGGGCGGAACCCTCCCGTGAGACTTATATGTGGAAATACACGGAGCCCTCCCACAATTGTGGTTCCAGCTAAAGTATAGCAGGCATACTTTTGAGATTTTTTTTTAATAAATAGTGGTAGGACCACACTGTTGACAGTTGTGTGTCTACAGCCGCGGGTAGGGGCGTCTGGGATTACCATACTCTCGCAAAAAATCTACGTCCGAGTAGTAACAATTTGTTACAGCGCTTCGTTCGGTGAGTGAAAGAGGCGGCAGCCCAACTTTCTGAGTGCGTTTGCGTGTGGCCTACATTCACACTGCCTTATCTTTCTTCACTGCAGGCAGCGGCTTAGCAAACGTCCATAAGCGGCAGCAACACTTACCATTAGGTGTACTGTTTGCTCGTTTGCCACCGTTTGCAATAAAAAAATATTCACAATCCCTTTACTTTCTTCATGGTTGGCAGCGGTCTAGCTGTGCACCTGGTATTGCAAAGGTTCATGAGCGGCAGTAATACTTACCATCTCTTTGTTCGTTTGCCACCGTTTGCAACGAAAAAAGAAAAGATCTGTGTAGCCGGAGTAGAGCAGCGTCGTGAATTCATCGCAAGCATCACTGCCAAATCTACTGACCATTACTTAGACCATAGTCCATAGACCATATGAGGTTGCCATCTTCTGCATAGCAATTATCTCGCGTAAGAACTCGGCGGCGCGAGTCAGGAAGAAAAACTTCCAAGCTGTCGTGTCGGGTGGGGGGCTAGCCCAAGTACCTACTTGCGCTTTACTATCTTTACGTGATAGAATCACACTCTTGACAGTCGTCTATCTAGTGTCGCGAGCCGGTCCGTCCAGAGGGAGAGAGCCGGAACCCAAACTTTCTGACCGTGTTTGCATGTGGTGGGTTTTGGTGATACCTTTACCTTTAATATTACCAAACCTCATTGCACGTATTTACACTTCCTTCACTTTCTTCACGATAGGCAGCGACCTGGCAAAAGTTCATGCACAGTATCACTTACTATTAGGTGTGCTGTTTGCTCGTTTGTCAACAATAACTGCGCACGGGTGATACCACGATAACATAATTTGCTGCCTGGGGTCAAAAAAGGGTATTTGAATGAACCTGCACAGCCCTCTTTTTTAGCGTTTTGTACCCAAGGGATGAAAATGGGACCTTATTACTAAGACTTCGCTGTCTGTCCGTCCGTCTATCTATCACCAGGCTGTATCTCAGGAACCACGATAGCTAGACAGTTGAATTTTTTACAAATTATGTATTTCTGTTACCGCTATAACAACAAACGCGATCGCGCCACTTTTTGCTTATTTTTGCTTGATATCAGTATACGGTAACAGGTGAAGGTTACAATATAAAATTTATGTACCCACTGTTGTTTACCTAGTTAATGGTACGGAACCCTTCGTGCGCGAGTCCGACTCGCACTTGGCCAATTTTTATTGGTTATTCTACAAACTATGAATTTCGCCCGCTACACCCTCTACTAAGGAACCTCACAAAAATATAAGTGACAGACACAAATTAGACTCCGTTTCCTACTATCTAGTCTACTCTACCCAGCAACAATTTGTTGATCACACAAATAATTGTCCGGCGTTGAAATTAAACCCGTGACACTGACATGGTAAGTTGCTATCTTAACCACTATGCTATCAGTGCAGTTAATTAATCATTGAGGTTGTATGAATTTATTACTTATGTATGGGAGTGAATAATATCAAAGCAATTCTTTCCCTATTTTACACCCTTAAAAAGAATATAGGGGTATAGGGGGGACCGCCTCTGAGGGGTGGAATTTTAGAATAGTTTCCATTTATAATTAATCTTTTTATATCGATTTCCAATTAAGTAGGTTGTGTACTGAGCTATATAAGTTACTATAGCTTTTTATCTATCCCACGGGAACTTTTTAATTTGCCGGGATTAAAAATATCCTAAATGTTGACCGGGGCTGTAAGGTACCACCATGCAAAATTTCATTTAAATCGGTCCAATAACTTCCGAGATTAGCCCATACAAACAGATAAACAGACAAACAGACAGAGAAACAAAAAATTGAAAACACTCTGGATGTGTTCTATTTCACTTCTAACACCCCCCCGAACTCGGTTTTTAGCGTTTTTTTTTTCAATGTACAGAATTTCGACCTCTACAGTTTTATTATATGTATAGATTACAATATTAGATATGGCAAATTTTATTAAAAATAAAAGATATAGAAACGTTTTAAATTATTTATATGAATTAACATTTTGCTTTAAATTTGCTATTTTGTGGCGATGACGAATAGATACTACCAACCCTTGCATTGCTATAGACATTGGGCGAGATGTTTCCAGACCATAGACTACCTTAAAAAATACTCATCTGCCCGGTAATGTGAGTATATAATGTACATCATCATTATCATCGCAGCCCAAATAAGTCCCACTGTTGGGCTCGGGCCTCCTCCACAATGGGAGAGAATTTGACCTGGCAATGCCAACATGTTTGACAAGCAAGGTAAGGACCTTGCTTGTCAGACATAACATGTCTGACAAGCATAGGGTTTCATTTCAAGTTTTCCTTCTCTTGCACAGATGTTATGTGCGTATTATATCCCTTAGTCGTCTTTTACGACATCCACAGGCAAGATAGGTGATAAAGTGGTGAATTGTATTCTTACTCTGTCACCACAAGGAAAATATAATGTAATGTACAGAACTCTTATAATTATGCTAGCTGACTCAACAGACATTATGTTCAAACCTAAAAAAATAGTAAAACGAAGTCTTCTTGAAGTCAAGTCAAGACAGTCACAAAAAAATCATCAAAAGCGATCCGCGTTTTGAAGGAGTTCAATTACAATCACGAACAGAAGATTTATATATCCTTACTAATATTATAAATGCGAAAGTAAGTTTGTTTGTTTATTACGCTTTCACGCTTAAACGACCGAACCGATTATAAAAATTCTTTGACCAATGGAAAGCTCTAATATCAGGGAGTAACATAGACTATATTTTAGCACAGTATTCCCACGGAAACGGGAACTACGCGGGTAAGGCGACTGAAACCGAAGCGAAGCCGTGTTGCTAGTTATAATGATAATTTACAATCAACTGATAAATATTAATAACATTAAAAATAGTTTCAAAGCATTAAGATTTTAAGACAAACGCTTTAATTAAGGTCGCCTCCACTAGTTTACTTAGGTAATTTCTAAAATATCATTTGATTTGAACGAAAATCGAAGTGCTATAAATTCGTTAAATCCTGGCGTATTGGATTCGATCCTATCATTTCAGCTCATAAATATCCCACTATCGGACACCACCTCCACAATAGGAGGGAAATTGACCTTACTATACCATGCTGGTCAAACAGGTTGGTATAGGGTTTTATTTCGAGTTTTCCTTCTCTTCCATAGATGTTATATGCATATTATATCCCTTAGTCGTCTTTTACGATACTCACGCGCAAGATAGGGAGTGGTGAATTGTATTTTTACTTCGTTACCACACGGATTAAGATTCGATCCTATAATCAACACCAATTTGTAACTTGAGAATTATACCGACAGGGTAAGGCTTTAGATGAGTTTGTCAGAATACGTTATAACACCATAGTCACGAGGAGTAAGAATACAATGCACCCTCTTCACCATCTTGCTGTGGGTGTCGTAAAAGACGACTAAGGGATAAAATATGCATATCTGTGCAGGAGAAAGAAAGCTCTAAATAAGACCCTATACCAACCGGTCTGATCAGCGAAGTATAGTAGGTCTCTCCTATTGTGGAGGCAGTCCGAGTCCAACAGTAAGAGGTACATGAGCCGAAATGAATGAATGATGAATGATCATGAGGATGCCTTTGTTCAAATATAACTTATTATTAAATAAATTTAGTAATTCAAGACTAGTTGATTGAGTTTAATATAATTATTCCTCATTTTTATACGTAACTAGCAACCTGCCCTCGCTTCGCTTCGGTTTAGTAATTCCTGCCTAGTTCCCGTTTCCGTAGGAATACCGGGATAAAATATAGCCTAGGTTACTCCCAGATATTATAGCTTTCCATTGGTGAAAGAATTTTTGAAATCGGTCCAGCCGTTTTGAAGATTACCCGGAACAAACAGACAGACAGACAAAAACATTAAAAAAGGACAAAAAAGGCCTATTATTTTGACATTACAAACAGACACTCCAATTTTATTTATTGGTATATATAACTGTAACACATTCAAAACAGTGTCGATTACTATAGTACATTAGTAATCAAACTCACTCAAACTAAATGTAATTAATGGATTCCCTTTTCTTACCGCGAACAACAAAGTAAAATGTGATCAGTCAGAATCGTAATCAACGCGAAGAAAAATAAGTTCATAAACTACTAGCACATAACAACTTTCAAACATTATTATGAGTTTTTTTTTAATATTTCACTTAGGCTGATAATGTAATTTATTTACCATTTAAATAAAACCACAGATAACAAATAGATATTAATTAGTCTTTAATGTAATAACTCCTCGTTGGTCCGGTGAAACATGAGAATTAAAAAGTGTAACACAGACATCGATCGATTATGAGTTTTCGAATTAAAATCCTGAGTCGGACAAATATTTTAGGAGTGGTAGGACCACACTGTTGACAGTTATCTGTCTACAGCCGCGGGCCGGTCCGTCCGGGGCAGTACCATGCTCTCAAAGAAAATCGACGTCCGAGTAGTAGCAATTTGTTACTGCGCTTCGTTCGGTGAGCGAGAGAGCCGGAAGCCCAACTTTCTGAGGGTGATTGCGTGTGGAGGGTTTTGGTGGTGCCCTTGGTACCACCGAGCATCAATGCACGCATTCACACTCCCTTCGCTTTCTTCGCGGTAGGCAACGGCCTTGCAAAGGTCCATGAGCGGCAGCAACACTTACCATCAGGTGTACTGTTTGCTCGTTTGCGACCGTTAGCAATAAAAAAAAAATATGAGGTATTATTCAATATTCTTGGAGGTCTTCTTAAGAGCCGCAGTCAAAACATCGGCACTGATGGTTCACTCAACTGGCGGAGGAGGATTATACGACAGGCAAAGAGGCTGCTTCCGAAAGTATAAGGCAGTTGGAAGAAAATAAAGAAAAGTTTTCTAAAGATATTTCTAAGAGCAAGCTTTTATTACGCAGTATGACAACGTCAAATTTGATAACGGCACGTGTGTGGGTATGTTACACGCCTGCTTCGTGAAAATTACGTTGGACTATGAGTATAAATAAAAAAACTGATTTAGACTCTCTCTTTACTATCTTTATGTTTACTTAGACTCATTACCAACACGTTGCACTTAAAGCGTTACACAAGCTCCATAAATAAATATTGTAGCGATTCAACAAGCCTGTGGTTGACAGACGTTGACAATGAATTTGCGTTTCAATAGATAGAATAATGTTTATTCTGTTATCCCTTTGGATAATATAGCATAGTACCGGAGTAAGAATAGAAATCACCGCCCACTATCTTGACGTGAAAGTGTAAGTTAGTGAATTATCTATGGTCTAAAACGACTAAGTGATATAATATACATATAATGGTAACACGATATAAAATACTATATATCAACTTATCTGACTAGCATGGTAAGTCAATTTATCTCTATTGTGAAGGAGCCTTGAAGCTAGCAGAGGGTCATTTATGAGCTGAAGTGATGATAATGATTGAATAATTGCAAAACCTTTGAAATGTGTGCTAAATAAATGTATATACATGTAAGTAAAAATATTAACCTCAGCTTCACTCAACTATCGGATATAACCCTACCTAAGGAGTGATAATCACATAGTCGCGACGCTTAATTGGTGAATTAGTGATCGCAGTTGATGTTATGTGTTTCTCCAAAGAGTGCTGTTGCTTATTCTTTTGATGACCAATCAGCCGGTTTTTCCGACTCTCGAGAAATTAAGGAGTGATGATAACACATTATATTTTAGGCCGTCGTATATATCGATAAAACCAATTTGTATGAAAATCATGATACAGGGTGGCGCAATAGAACGTGCATATTGCATCATCTTTTTTTGCGGGGTAGAAGGGGCGTGGGCGGGGGGAGACCGATATCGTTGGGTAGCGCGGTTCATAAAGTTTTAGTCACTATGAGTCACTTCGACGGGAAGCGTCGCGCATTTTGCGTGCGCGCATTTTACGAAAACTCTCGTTCGTACGTAGTTGTCAGGCGACTATTTTGTTCTGAGTATGGTGTACGGCAAATTAGGGAGGCTCCGAGTGCTAATTTAATTAAAATCTGGATAAAGCGTTTTGAAGAGACTGGATCGACGTTTAAACCACACGCAAAAGGTCGTCCACGCACATCTAGGACCGAAGACAATATTGAGAGTGTTAAGCAGTCGGTACGAGAAGATCCACAAATGTCTACTCGCAAGAGATCGTCTGTCCTAAACATATCGCGACGAAGTTTGCAACGAATTTTAAACTTGGATCTTAAATTGCATCCATACAAGCTGCAATTAACTCAAGAATTGAAAGACTCTGACTTCATAGAACGGCTCACATTTGCTAATGAAATGCTCAATCGGTTTTCAAATTTTGAAAACATCCTTTTCTCTGATGAGGCACATTTTCATATGAATGGGTTCGTAAACCGCCAAAATTGTCGTTATTGGAATAGTGAAAATCCCAGACTCAAACATCAAAAACCGTTACATAGCCCTAAAGTGACAGTTTGGGCCGCAATATCTGCCAAAGGAATAATTGGTCCTTATTTTTTTGAAAACGCACGGGGGCAAAACATCACTGTTAATACCGAACGCTATGTTGCGATGTTGGAAGGTTTTTTGGCCCCAGAACTTGAAAATTCAAGAATAAAGAACTCTAGGACTTGGTTCCAACAAGACGGAGCTACCAGTCACACATCAAATGACTCCATGGCGGTTGTGAAGCAGATGTTCCCTGGCAAACTGATTTCGAAAAGAGGTGATATCCCATGGCCTCCGCGCAGTCCAGACTTGACGCCTCCTGACTTTTTTTTGTGGGGATACCTCAAACACAAAGTCTACACCAATAATCCGAGAAACATCAGTCAGCTCAAGGAGAATATTCGTGGTGAAATGGCAGCAATCACACCAGCACTACTTAAGAAAGTTTTCGGTAATTTCCGTTTGCGGTTAGAGGAGTGCCAACGTAGAGAGGGTCATCATTTAGATGATGTTATTTTTAAAAAATAAACTTCAGTTATCACTTAATAATTGCTTAGTTTTATTTTAACTATACCTTTTGTATTTATTTTTTAATAATTATTTTAAAAATGCACGTTCTATTGCGCCACCCTGTATAATAATTCAATTTTCTTTTTATTATAAAGGAGTCTAATAATGACCTTAATCTATATGGTTTTTGCCCAATCTACATGCTTAAATGAATGGTTAACATCATTTACAGGTGATATTCTCTTGATATTTAAAAAAAAATATCGTCTATTACAGATATATTTTTCTCTTGATCTTTCCGTGTAGTGACGGAGTAAGAACACAATTCATCGCTCCTTATCTTGCCTGTGGATGTCGTAAAAGACGACTAAGGGATATAAAATGCACATAACATCTGTCCAAGGGAAGGAAAACTCGAAATGAAACCCCATACCGACATGTCAGCATGGTATAATAGGTCAAATTCCCTCTCATTGTGGAGGAGGCCCGAGCCCAATAGTGGGACGTATGTGGGCTACGATGATGATGATGATGATGATAATTATGATGACAGATATATTTTAATACGTTGACAAATGACGCAGAAACCACTGTATCATATTTGTTATGACAATAATTTACCCTCTTTAGTAGTAGTGTATAAGATTATTTTAATGAAATGTTATAAAAAGAAATACAAATTTCGTCATGGAATCGTAGACAGCTAGCGGCACAATTAAAAAAAAAGATTGCAAGTGTATGTAACTATACTTCCCATGACTTCTGTTAAACCTTAATGCTCGTCAGTCGACTACAAAAAAAAAATGAAAACAGAACAGACGAAATAAATGTTGAAATCGTTAACCTAATGGATGTACACAATTTACTACAGTAGTAATATAAACATAACAGTCACATGACCAATGATTTACAAAAGTTCTTTGGAGAACATTGGGACTGGACCACAGGGGCCCGAGCGTAATAACACACTACGTGGAGTCGTTAAGCTGTCGTAAACACACCTAAAAAGACGACATAAATTGTATTGACAGCTTTATAATAAAATCGATTTATACATACATTTAAAAAGATATTGACGTCACTAATATTTTAGTCAAATAAGGTCACAGTAAGGGCGTATCACTTGAAATTCGTTAATAATTGTACAAATTGATTGAAATTTGAATGAAATATAAACACAAATAATTAATGCTAAGTGACTGTCCGCGCGGTGACGGAGTTAGAATACAATTCACCAGCTATATCTAGTCCGTGGGTGCCATATAAGACGATTATAGGATATAATATGCATATGACATCTATGCCAGAGAAGGACAACTCGAAAAAACCCTATACCAACCCGTCTAACCAGCGTGGCATTGCAGGATAATTTCATTCCTATCCTCCTGGAGCCTTGAGTTCTACAGTCAGAGGTATATAAGCTGAAATGATGATGATAATTATTTAGCTCTTATCTTAATTACTAGGGGTTGACAAAACATGTGTTTTGTTTCTACCGTTTTTTTTTTTTTTTTTTTTCACGCTGTGGAAATGCATTTACGCACACTAATCCCCCGCCGGTTACAGACGGGAGTGTGTGTGGGACTCGCCGGCCACAAATATGACCGAAATACCCACTAAAACCACAGCGACCCCTTCCGCGCTTTTACGGGGTGCCAGAGAGATCATCTGATGACATTCTATCCCCGACACCCCAACGCTTGGCCGTCTGGCCACGTCCTGTCATCATTCAGGGCGGTGGGAGAAGAAGAGCATAACGGCGTCTCCTCCTCCCTGGTCGCCGCCGGCGGAGCGAGTCAGCGGACGCAAGCGCCTCGCGGGCACGCTCCGCGGCCTCCTTCCTTGTCATAACAGCCTCACAGAAGGAGGCCATCGCCGACCAACAGCTGTCGCTGCCGAGCATCTTGGAGATGATGGTCGGCAACGACAGGTCCGTTGTTCCTATCTCCGTTGACAGGACGTGGCGCTGAGGCCCCCAGGCGGGGCATACTTCCAGTGTGTGGCGCGCATCGTCGATTAGCGCGCCACACTCATGGCATCCTGGGGCCTCTTCTCTTCCAATTTTATGCAGGTACTTACCGAAGACCCCATGTCCGGTAAGCACCTGCACCATCCTAAATGTAAGGCTGCCGTGCCTTCTTCTGAGCCAGCGGTGGAGATACGGCGCAACCGCCTCCACAGTCCCCCCGCCCTGCTACGGGGGACTCTAGATCTTCTCTCCACCGCCGGATTACTTCCCTCCGAGCCACTTCCTGGACTCTGCCCAGTCCCCTGATGGACACTTGCTCCTCGTTGGCTCGTGCTGTGGCGCGGAACCGGTACACCTCTGCCAACGCCTCCGCCACCAGCGGCCAAGGCGGGTCGCCTGCCAGTAGTGTCGCCGCAGTCCAGGACACAGTACGGTAGCCTCTAATAGCCCTCACCGCCATGGCCCTCTGTGGTCGTCGCAGGAGGGCTTTGTTGCGGACGGTGAGGGACTCCTACCAGATAGGTTTTGTTTCTACCGTGCATCTACACTAATATTACAGAGAGGAAAAAAAATATTTTTGTGTGTGTATGTTTGTAATGAATAAACTCGAAAACTACTGTGCTGATTTTAATAATTCTTTCACCAATGGAAAGCTATAATATCAGGGAGTAACATACATATTACATATTACATCCCGGTTTCCCATGCGAACGGGAAATACACGGGTAACTGAAATACACGGCGACTGAAACCGAAGTGAAACGAGGGCAGGTTGCTAGTATTGCAATAATTTGGAAAAAATTTACAACCGACCGCTTGCCTGACGTCAACCCTCAATGGGGATGTGTTGTTGAGTAGACGGCAACAGATGGCGAGCGGGACCTCATGTTAGACAGTCTGCATGTCACGTCTGGGGTAATAAACTCATTTGCAAAAAAAACGGGCGGTTTTGATTTTCATTCATATTTAAAAAGATACAATACCAAAAAGGTTTCAATCGTTTGTACACATTACTGGCCGGTTTTAAAAATGCTGTGGTATTTAAAAAAGTACGTTCTAAATTCAATTTTTCATTTGATGTTCATTTTTACAGAAAACCCCTTTTTATCCTACATTTTTGGCGCGAAGTTCCAGAAGTTAACATCGACTTTCATAACTTTTATTCAATTTTTATCGATTAATTTCATATCCTTGACTATCAAAGCTTTATTTAATGCTGTTTGGCTGTATCAAAAATGGTAGATAAAGTGGTAAAAGCTACCAAAATTATCGCGCTGCTTGAAGAGGGTTGCAGCCAATGTTTCGTGGCTAGGAGGCTAAATGTTAGTCGCTCGACAGTCCAAAGGACCTGGCAGCGATATCAGGAGACTGGTTCCGACGAGAGAAGGCCTGGTTCTGGAAGAAAACCATGTACCCAACCACGGGATGATCGTTTTCTTGTGAGTCGCGCATTGAGAAATCGCAAATCTTCGTATGTGGATCTTAAGAACAACCTCCAAGAAGTAAGAAATGTGCATATTAGTCTATGGACGGTCAGGAGGAGGCTTCTCGCTGCCAATATACGCAGTCACCGCCCGGCCCGCGGCCCCAAATTACTCCGTGAGCACAGAGTTCACAGGCTTAGGTTCGCTAGAAATTGTGAATCATGGACTCAAGACGATTGGAATAGGGTTTTGTTCTCTGATGAAGCCAGGATATCTCTGTTCGGTGAAGATCGACGTCGGCGAGTGCTAAGAAGACAAGGAGAACGCTTTGCAGAGGCATGTTTCGAAGAAATCACACCTTATGGTGGGGGCTCTGTTATGTTTTGGGCAGGAATAAATTCAATGGATCGTACAGAGTTAGTCTTCATTGAAAACGGCTCACTGACTGGGCATCGATACATAACGGAAGTTCTAATTTCTCATGCACAACCCGCATTGGCCGCTCTAGGTGAAGACTCGATTTTTATGGACGACAATGCTCGCGCCCACGGATCCCGCGATGTTAATGCGTATGTGCAAGAGGTCGGCATTCGTCGTTTGGATTGGCCAGCTCGAAGTCCCGACCTCAATCCCATAGAGCATGTCTGGGACGTTCTGAAACGGCGTGTGAGATCAGTACACCCGGCTCCGCAGACCATCAGAGAGCTGAAGAATGTGATTACTGCGGAGTGGGAACGTATTCCGCAAGCAAGTATCCGGGATATACTCGCTAGCATGCCCAGACGAATTCAAGCTGTGATTTTAGCTAGAGGGGGTCACACTCGATACTAAACATTTATCTGCTTTTACTTTATTAAAGAAAAACAAACAAAAAAACTTTTTTATTTTTACTTCATGAGCATATGCACTACTAGCGAATATACACTACTAGCGAGGTTTAGCATTATTTCCCATAAATTGTATCTAAATTTTATGAAATACTGATGAAAACGATTATTTTTTATTAATTTAGCAAATTGTGTGGATAAAACTACCTATAATTATCAAACAAAGAAATATTAACATTTGAAATGGTTCATTGCTTAGGTGCCCGTTTTTTTTGCAAATGAGTGTATACTATTCGGACCTTGTATCAACTCGAGAAAATTGCCGAGCCTTCAGGCGCTTTTTCAATGCCTACTATTGTAAACAAACCTAAAGCTCACAAATAAGTAGGTCCATTAAGCTCTGTTCAATCCGTGGTGCTGTACCGCTGCGTAGCTGTACAATTTCTTATTTACTGGTTTATTAGCTAACTTTGCTCCATGTCTCCCGCTTTGCATAGGAGAGTAGTGGAATCTTTCCAACTACTCCTGTTTTTCTTTTCTAATTAAATTTGTTGCGGGTCCCAAGACAATAAAAAGAGTTTCCCGGGACTTCCTGAGAGTCAAACCTCGGTGTCTTATACGGAGACCGTTGTGGATCCTGGCTTACAGGTGTTACAGTGGTAGGAATGTGTGGTGGGATTAGTCCCAAAAAAAAAGAAAATTTTAGTTTAATAATGATATCTAGAATTAGATTGTAGATGTCACAATATTGAGGGTAATTGGAGAACATACCCATATTACGTGACCCATTATTTTTAATTTTAAACTGCCTCGGCGACCATTTGTAGTAGAAATTAAGACCAATTTTTGTTCATGTGCAGTAGGTTAGTGACTCTTTCCCCACTTAAACAGATGGCATAGTATGGGTATGTTCCTTAATCACTATTAATGTTGACTGTAACATCAGTGTTAATGACAGCGGGGGCGAGCGGCTTAACAAGCTGTCCCAAAGACGTATTTAATACATTCACGAGGACATTTTTTGGTTCTTATAGGAGTTTTCACGACTTTTTCCTTCATCATTAAAGCATAGGAAAATTAACAATTAGTCGTTGTATATAAAAGTATGTATTTAACTAATTTTGTCGTATTTGTATTTGATTTTTGATTGCCCGAGGTTTCGAACACTTTGCAGCGTTCATAGTCACGGACTAGATTTGACTCACAATAATAGTTAAAAATATTTTATAAATTAAAAACCTTTTAGTAAGATGAAGTAAGCCGCTTTTAAGAATTAATAATAATTTAGCATGATGCGCTCTGAGTTTTCTTGCCGGATCTTTCTCAGTGTGGCCGCGTCCCGATCCGATGGGAGTATACTAGATTTAAAGTTAGGTTTAATTAAAGTCATAATAATTAATTTAATGTTTAATAATTACTAACCATAAACAATATATTTTTTTCATATAGAATCATTTTCATCTTGTACTGGCAATAAATTTGTGCCAAAATATGGGTCATAATTATCCCTCCTTCATGATCACGGGCGGACACTTTATAGCAGCAAAATGCTGCTATAAAGTATTCGAAAAGTCGGGCAATCAATAATCAAATACAGACGGGATAAAATCCGTTAAATAGTTTTATTTACAATGTGTATATACACGCGTAAACATCAGAAATCATTAACAATTATAGTCGGGCCGCTCAGAGATTGCGTATCTGACAGGTCATGATTGAATGGGCGATGTAACTTTGAACTGGCGTACTATTTACGGCACAATTTCAAATATCTACCTTATTAACGAGTAATAACATTAAAAATTGAATAATTATGCCAACTTACAATAAACGTATTAATTTTCGGCTAAAATTATTAACAATTACTCAATTACCAAATATAAAAACAATAGTTTTTAAAAGTCAAAACATGTCAAACTGGGCTGTTTCTAGGTTTTGTCTTATGTTTGTTTTTGTAGTGATGGGACAAAATAACGAGGCAATTGTAATCGCACATTTTTATAATCTTAATATAATCTGTCGGTATAATATTAATAGAACGTTATAATTTTATTTTATAATATATAATGTACTTACCATTTAATAAAGTTAATAATATGACAAAGGTACGCCCAATCAAAACTTAAGAAAATAAATATCGTTATATCAATCAGATCTATTAAAAAAGAAATTAAATTAAAATGACTTACTACTTTATATTACTAGTGAAAAATGGCTACCCATAATAGCGTTGTGGGGACCGTCATTTTGTGACAGTCACAAAGAGTCATTTCTTGTCGTCTCGCGCGCATAGACTACGTTCTCCAGTGTTACTCAATATGTATTTTCTCGTGACTTTTGTTGTGTATTGTTTATTACTGTTTTGCACTTTTCGTGCAAAATAATAATGCCGAAACATGGTTAAATATTGAAAAGTGAAATAAGGGAACTAATTATCAAGCTTCAATATTACCTTGAGCTTGAAAGACAAAATGGCGGACCCCGTCATTATAACAATACAAGAGCGCATCTTTCAGGAGCTTGGAGTAGGCGAACGGACAATAAATATTAATACAGAAAAGTTCGGCTCCTCGGGCACTAGAGAAAATATTTTACGAATACCAAAAAAGGAAATGCAGAAATGAACCTATAACAGACAATGATAGCTTTGAGGCTGATGCTATAAGGAATCACATTCATTCATCATCACTCACCACAATACATAAACATCCAACTACTGGGCTCGAGCCTCCTCCACAATGGGAGGGAAATTGACCAACTGCACCACGCTGGTTAGACGTATTTGTATAGGGTTTTATTTCGAATTTTCCTTCTCTTACTTAGATGTTGTATGCATATTATAATCCCTTAATCGTCTTTTATGACACCCACGGGCAGTAAAGGGGGGTGGTGAATTGTATTTAGAAGCGACGACCTATTAAGGTATACAATTCTGGGATAATAACTACTATATATATATGCTTCCGTGTGATGACGGAATAATGCATCTTTGAAAGCAGCTAATTTGTTTAGGGGAGATAAAACTGCTTTATCCAAATTTTTTAAAGATATTGGAGTTCAATATAAAACAAAACCGACAAAAGGAAAATTCTTTTAGAAAGTTAACATAATTTTAAAAAGAATTATCTTTTTGAAAGAAGCGAAAAAAATTGATAATTGTGACAATACCGTTTTCATCGACGAGACAAGGCTAAACCCCAACCACACGTTTTCTCGTTCTTGGAGAAATGACACTCAAGCGTTCAAGCGTCAACGTCGAAAGTGCCAATGGGTAAAGGAACGCGACTTATAATATGCGACACTGGTTGTGCGAAGTACGGTTTTGTTGAAAACGATTTATTGGTTTTTGAGTCAAAAACTACTGCTGACTACTACGAAGAAATGAATGCGACTGCATTCAAGGAGTGGTTCCAGGATGTGTTGCTACCTGGCGTCCCAGAACCTTTAGTTATGTTAATGGATAACGCCGCTAATTATTCGGTGCTAATAAAAAAGAAACACCTACCAAAGCTAATAAAAAGAGGAATCGGTGGCTGCAAAGACGTGGCAATGACGAAAATATGTCTACACTAAAAGCAGAGTTGATGAAATTAGTCAATGACCATAAGCCGGCATAAGTTCGTTATGTTTTAGATGAGCTGGCTATGGAGTAATCTTATTGCGTTCTTCGAATTCCCCCATTCCACTGCCAGTACCAATACCATAGAGCTAATCTGGGCTCAAATTAAAGATTATGGAGCTGGCCATAATATTCCTTCACCGTATAGCATAAAAAAGATGAAGGCACTTTTAAAAAAAACATGCGAAATAATTCCTATAAATTTAACAAAATCTATATTGAATTTAATAAATATGCATAATAATTGCAATAAATAACTTTAATAAATATAATTAATGTTATTTATTGTACATCACTAGTTATGACGAATTGAGAGGTGTCAGAAACGCAATCTCTGAGCGGCCGGACTATAATCATTCAATATACTTCATACATATTTGCAAAACACACTTTCCGTGCGGTGACGGAGTAAGAATACAATTCCCACCCCACGACCTAAAAGACGACTAAGGAATTAATGCCTAAGTAAATTTGTTTGTAACGCTTTCACGCTTAAACCACCGAACCGATTTCAAAAATCTTTCACCAATGGAAAGCTATAATATCAGGGAGTAACATAAGCTATATTTTATCCCAGTATTCCCACGGGAACAGGAGCTACGCGAGTAAAGCGACTGAAACCGAAGCGAGAGCGGGTTGCTAGTATAACATATGGGCTAAGTATGCATACAGAAAGAGAATCGTGGCTCATCATAAACTGAAGTGCGACCACGTTAAAACTCGTTAAATCAATTTTTGACGGTTGCTATTGAAGGAGAAGAGTCACCGTACACAGCATCCAAGCGCTCTTTGATATCGCTGCGCGATTTCCTTTCCAAAACCAAGAATCGAATCACCGACCGATATTGCTCTTTTTCCATTTTAGCAAAAGTTGCGTACACACCGGCTTTTACACGCGATCAAAACAAAACTACAAATCCAAGATGGCTGAAATTTTGATAGTAGCCGTCTACGAGAATTTACTACACGATAGTAATTTTTCTTACGGCAGTGGCGCCATCAGGCGGTGAGGCTAAGTACTTATCGGACTGCCGTCGTATGAGTGGAAACTTACTTCCTCATTCAACTATGACTGCATCAACATAACTAGTAGCTCCGACATTCTTGTTCAGCTTATATATCTCCGATTTATTGAGGACAGACTGTAATGCATAAAGTTGTCAAAGTCGGGCGAGTGGCTCGGTGAAAAGGCGGGAAACGGTCCTGTAGATATGGTGACATGACACAAAGTCCGTAGGGCGACCCTACGGACTTTCTACCTTATTATCATCCTGGATGACCACATGGAGTATCGCTGTATAGTTGAGTAGCACTACGGTTCTACCTCGCAGCAAATTAATAAGATCATAGAACGAAGAATTTGTTCAGTACAAAATAACAGGAATTTACGAATTGTACTTTACGTAAGTACTACCCTCACAAATAATTTGAAACAAAGCGAAATCATTCTAAAGTAAATTGATGAATTCTGTCACTGAATTGAAAATAAACCGGCTATATAAGTGCCGACCTTTTAAATTATGTACATATTAAAATATAGGTATAATTTCATCAAGATGTCACAATAGTCTCACAATTAAATTAGTTATTAAATATCTACGTCTTCAAGGGACTCCTAACGTAATGTATTTAAGGCAATTTTGTTTAAAATTGAAATGTAACGCTGTGCCATTTACTAGGAAGTTTTTTATTAAGACTGGATAACAACCACGAATTCTTTGCTTCATTAAAAAGGAATTTCTATATTGCGCAAAGAGGGTTCTTAACTTTGACATATTAAATTTTGAGTACTCATTATACTGAAGAGAGGAACGTGGGAAGAACTATCCCAGATATTGCCCGAATGCCCAGACAATAGCTTACATATATATCGAGGTTGGGGGGTGCCGTGCTGTATCACTATCAGATCGGTCACACATCACGATGGGATAGAATTATACTTCGGATACTACTTCGGCTACTTTTAAACTATATTCAATAATTAACGTTAACATAATTTTCTATTATAACTAATGATTACGTATGCCGCCAGCTAAATTACAAGTTAGGCAACGCGGTGAATTTGATACAACACGGCAGCAACGACGACCGATCGCTCTCGTGTCTCGCACTCAACTGAGTATTCAACGGACCGCTCTCAATAAAGAAAGCTCGGTATTATTTCAAACGTTAACGGACAAACGACAAACATCAAAAATCATTGCCAACATTGTATCAAAAACACCCAAGTATAATACTTGACGTTTCCGTAATCGATTGATTCTTAAAAACTATTAAGATATGGCGCCAGAGGTAGTGACGCTGCGACATATAATACATATTATTGTCATAAGATTGAGGACATTGTTGGTTTGTAGGTTTATGTACAAATTTCAGGGTTGAGTGAGTTAGGCTGTTTATCGATACAAAATATAAAACATAATTATATTGACCGTATCATCTCAGTCCCACCGTGGGCTCGTGGCTCCTCCACAATGGGAGGGAAATTGATTTAAGTCTTTTATTTCCTTCTTTTCACTTTTCACGTTTGACCAGTGGCATAGCGTTTTATGAAGAGATTTCATTCTCTTGTTTAGATGTTATTCGCACATTATATACCTTAGTCGTCTTTTATATACCTTAGTCGTCTTTTATGACACCCGCGAGCTAGAGAGGGGGTGTTAAATTGTATTCTTACTCTAAAACACACAAAAACTAACATATAATAGTAAAATTACAAAATTTAACCTTTTTCAGCAAGTCATTGATATATCAGAACAATCCGGGTTCGAACCCAGATTGTTTGAATATATAAATACAAATTAATCACTGAAGAAATGAATATTTTTATATTCTACTAGCAACCCGCCCTCGCTTCGCTTTGGTTTCAGTCGCATTACCCGCGTAATTCCCGTGGCCGTGGGAATACCGGGATAAAATATAGCCTATGTTACTCCTGATATTATAGCTTTCCATTGGTGAAAGAATTTATGAAATCGGTTCGGTGGTTTAAGCGTGAAAGCGTAACAAACAAACAAACAAATAAACAAACAAACAAATAAACAAAAAATAAACACACAAACTTACTTTCGCATTTATAATATTAGTAAGGATAATAGTCATAATATAAAACAAATGTAAAAAAAATATTGATGAAATAATGAAAAAAAAAATTAAAAAGAGAAATATTATTACAACGAGGTTCGATCTTGAGCAGATTGAATAGGGCTGGTCAACTTCTCACCTGAGGTGACACATGAATAGTGATGTCTAAATTTAGGTTTATATTCTAAATATATTTTATTCGTTGGTGGAAACCACTGACAAAATGACATTTTCTATATTTAAAACCTAGCTAGACCAATTTTGTGTCCCTGAAATACTAATTTCATGGAAGATTAAAGATTAAGGAAGGTTAAATGTTAAAGATTAATATGGATTGAGGATTGGTGATTGGGGAATGGGGATTGGGGAATTGGGATTGGGGATCAATCCATCCTATCCATTTCCTTTCCATTTTGCTACCATCTGTATACAGCCGCACTGCACTGCCCACCATTTCTTCAACTTGCTGTGAGTTTCACATCCGGCACTGGCCGGTATTCTCTCCTGACTGCATAGAGAAGAGTATTTTCTCTTATGCGAATCTCAAGAGGTAGCGCCCCGGCCAACACCAGAGCGGCATTAAGGGAGACTGTACGGAAGGCCTTTACAGACTTCAATACAAAAAGCTTTTGTATCTGGTTGAGGTGGGTTTCGATGCATTTTTTATTAGATGCCCACCCCGCCCATGGTCGTGGCGTATCGTATTTTAGTTTTTTGGTCAACACCATCGCGGTGGTCTTATGCGGGACAAACTCCATTCCTGAACATGTTCGAGAGTTGCGTTGTCATGCCTTAGAATCTCCTCCGCCGTGTCTTCCGAGAAGATGAGAACTACGTCGTCTGCAGAAGCATGACAGTATGCTCCTCTTCTTGTTAGACTTTTCAACAGAGAGTGACCCTAGGGTCCAGAAGGAGATTCCTTAGGATAGGGCCTCCTATTGATCCTTGCACACATCCCATGCTGGTTGGCCGGATATGTTCATGACCGGCATATCTTCCGACGGCTGTACACGGGGGTCATCCGGTCGATGGCCCTGTACGGCGCACCGGTGTGGGCGGGGTCCTTGACCGTCCGACTTAGGGCCCTTCTGTGGCGACCACAGAGGGTCATGGCGGTCAGGGCCATCCGCGGATACCGCACGGTGGCGACGGAGGCAGCGTGCCTATTGGCCGGGACTCCCACGTGGGACCTGGAGGCGGAGATGCTCGCCGGATTGTATCGGCGGATGACGGGGGTGCGAGCGGAGGGCGGTGAGATCTCGTTAAGGGAGCTCACCGCCTGGCGCGTCGACGCCCGCCGAGACGTCATTGCCCGTTGGGCAGTCCGGCTGGAGAGGCCTCGGTTCGCGGTGCGAACCGTGGAGGCCTTCCGGCCGGTACTGATGCAGTGGTTGGAAAGGCGGCACGGGGTGCTCTCCTTCCGACTAGTGCAGGTGTTGACGGGGCACGGGAGCTTCGCCAAATACCTGCACAAGGTCGTAAGGAGGGAGAGTACACCGTCCTGCCACCACTGCGATTGCGACGAGGACACGGCGCGCCACACGCTCGAGGCCTGCGCGGCTTGGGCAGTGCAGCGCCGTGAACTCGTCGCAGTCATCGGTGCCGACCTGACGCTGCCGGCCATCGCTAGGGCGATGGTCGACAGCGTCGGGAATTGGGACGCGGTCGCAGCCTTCTGCGAGACAGTGATCTCGCAGAAGGAGGTGGCGGATCGTCTGCGCGTGGAGCGCAGCCTCGATGAGGAGATCCGCCGCCGGCGACTGGGGCGGCGTAGGCGCAACTACCTGCGCCTCATGCCGCCCTAGCCGAGGCCGCGGGTGACGTGACCGGGGATTAGTCCGTCACCCGCCGAGAGGCCGACTGCGTGAGGAAAGACCGACGTCCTCCCCGAGGGGGGGACGTCGGTCGATGGGAGGGTACCCCACGTAGGGGGTGTTCCGTCGGGCCGACCACTGACGACAAGTAAACCTGCTCCGGTGGTCGGCCCAATGACGAAGGCGAGGTGGTTTTCGGGTGGGTTGCGGGAGTTGCGTGCTTAAGCCCCTCTGTCGCCCCGGACGGAGTGGTGCGGAGGCGCGCCGACCGCAGCCCACCCACAAAAAAAAAAGAAAAAAAAAAAAAAATGACCGGCATATCTTAATCTGACCAGTCTTTCAGATAGGTGGCTGGCCATGGTACACCGCAGGCTTGCTGGACACTGCTCCTCCGCCAATCTAGCCTTAAAAGCGGGCCACCAGGTGCTGTTGAATGTGCCCTCTATATCTAGCGACACCATTGTGATGAGTTTCTTCTTACGAAGCTCTCCCCTCAAATGGGCCACCAGATTATAGAGGGCATCCTCAGTGGAGCGCTGCGGCATAAAGCCATATTGGCGGAAGCATAAACGGGGCACCAAATGATGTGCGAGTCTTTGAACCAGCACCTTCTCGTAAATTTTCCCTATTACCGGCAAAAGCCCTATAGCCCGATTTGGGTTGTGTGTAATTTTCTTTTCCCTACTACTATTACTGTAGCTTTTTTCCACCGTTTTGGAAAGTAATTTAGATGCCAGCATTTGGTTTAGCATTGCCAAGTGCATATTTAGGTCTCGGAGGATTACCCGGGAGCAGATGTCTGCCGTTAGGTCGTCAGCCTCGGGAGCTTTTCCGGGGTTGATGTCGGGTCCGGTTCATGACCATCATGATTGGGGCTTATTTTTTCCGCTGCCTTTTTTCCTTATTCGGCTGTAATCCGGATTATCTTCCTCCAGTCTATCCTCCGGATAAAAGGTTGCGGCCAACAGTTTTGCTGATTCTGCGTGTGCTAATTGCATGTCATCTACAACCAGCAGTATGTCTTCCTCCCTTTTGCTTCTATTCCTAATTACCCTATATTTTAATTCCCGGAGGCCTTCTCTGTCTTGCTTAGCACGGCATTTTTTCAGCTATCGACTTGCGTGTTTTTGGCGTTTTGTTCGTAATTTTCTTTTGCTTTGAGGTACTGGTCAATGGCTTCCGCTCTATTCATTGGAGCTGCACACCTGACTCTTCGCTTTTAAGTCGCGATTCCACTCTTTAGTTGTTCCAGTTCTTCGGACCACCATGGTATTTTAAGTTGGTTTCATTTTTAGCATTAGTTAGTCACATACTTCGTTTATGGCCAGTGCTGGATTAAGGCATCGCGGGACCTGTAGCAAATTTTGTCGAGGGGCCCTTGGTTTGTTTCAGGTTCTCAAGTTTAGGGTATTAAATCAAACAAAACTGTTAAGGCACGCAAGATATTTTACGCTTCTATCAAAATTGATATTTTTTTAATTACAGTCAGACAGGCGTTGGAGCGCGAGGCCTCGCAATTCGCGGGGCCCGTAGCATTTGCTACTCTTGCTATATGGCTAATCCGGCACTGTTTATGGCTATTGTGTAATTGGTGATGAAAGTATCTAGTTGGTCTGGATTGTCTATTCTATTGATTTGGTCTATGTTGATGATCTAGTCTATTTTTAATTGTCCAATTTTTCATAAAATTGTGACTAATTTGTTTTCTTGGTGCTGTATTTTCTGGTTGTTCGTTGTATGTGAACGGTCTGAATTTTATGTAAATGCAGTCGAAATACTATTGCACTATGATTCGAACTGGTAAGGCCGCCGTGTACTCACCAGTCGTCAACTAGGTTTAGCAAGTTGTTGGTGTACGCGGTGATATCAAAGTGATTTTTAAGATGTCTTCCGCCCCTCACAGTGTTGAAGGTCGGAGCATCACTATTATTTAACGCCAGAGGCGTAATTATACCATCTGGGGCTCGCGGAAAATTCTTTTGATGAGGCCCTACCAGTAAGCATCATCACGTTGTACTTAGGTAAAATAAATTTAATATAACCCAGGTACGTTGTTAAAAATTTACTTCTGAGTTCGCGGCGTTTTGGGCCGGGGCTCTCTCGAGTCTGGGGCCCGTGGCATTTTGCCAGCCCAGCCACCCTATGGTTACGCCACTGTTTAGCACTTGTAGTCTAGTTTCAGCTATCGCGCCTACCATTGCCTTCCCTCTTTTGTCGTTCCTATCACTTAAATTGGCGTCGATGCGTATAAAACTCTAAATCGACTTTTACACTAGCTAATGATAATACTGAACAAAAAAAAAACCGACTGCAATCGTTTTCTCATAGACGCCATGATCAAAACCGGACCATCATTGAACTACACGGCAACACCAGTTTTCCAATAAAAAAAATCATTAATATCGGTTCACCCAATCGAAAGGTGACTGAGCTATCAAACATGAAAAAAATACAGTCGAATTAAGAACCTCCCTCCTCTTTTTATTAAAGTCGGTTAAAAAAGTTTGTAGTAATCTAAATATCTAGTACACGACATGTCGTCATGCTTACAATATATATTATATATTACGCATTCCATTAATCATGATACGCGTCGGTTGAAACCCACGCGAGATACGTTTGGCTATTTTTAGACAAAATCATTAAATTAATTTCGTACCTCTCCCTTCTCCAGCAAAACTTATAATAATAATCGTTTTTCTTTATGGCTTCATAAAATTGAATCTTACGAGGTGATGGCGTAAGCATCTTTACTAATTGGTAGTTAGACTATGTACCGTTTATACTGAGGTTTTAAATCTAAGCTGAAGGTACGTACTAATATTACATTATACATAAGTAGGTAAGTGTTGCTGCTGTTCATGGATCTTTCCAGGCTACTGCCTACCATAAAGAAAGTATGAATGCGTGCAATGAGGTTCACGTGAAGGCATCACCAAAACACACCACACACAAACACACTCCAAAAGTTTGGCTGCCGGTTCTCTCGCTCACCGGACAAAGTATAGTAGTAAATTTCTACTACTCAGACGTCGATATTCTGCGAGAGTGTGGTACTACCCCGTACGGACCGGCCCGCGGCTGTAGACAGAAGACTGTCAACAGTATGGTCCTGCTACTAGCCACTATATTTTATACAGTCTTAAGTTTTAGCTGCACGATGGATAGAAGTAACTACAACACACATTTCACCATGTAATTTTCAATTCCGCACTAAGGTTTTATTGCCTTTTACAGGCCACGGTTAAAAACTTCATGCTTGATGTTGAAAATATCTTGACAGATAAAGCTTTTTGTCCTACCCAGGTATGGAACTATTTATCGTTAGCAACAACCTTTTTGTTTAGTGATATAGGTAAACGTTTGACTGCAGAAATTCTCAAACACATATTTTAGTTACCCCTTCAGAGAGAAAGCCATGAAACTATAAATAAATTATGGTGACGCTTGGTTATAATAGTTTGGTGGGCTATTTATGTATGGGTGACCATCAAACTCAGCATGTCTCAAACTCTGTTACAAAATATTTATGATGATATCCATCACTATCGTCAGGTTGAAGCAATTTCATTAACCAAACAGGAACTATAAACCAATATCAAACGATTTTTTGCGTTTTATAAGATGCAGCGCTTTTTTTGACAGGTTATGGTAGACCTTGCCATAGTATAGTAGACCAACTAGAGTTGCATCCCGTTCAAACCAACCGAGGCATCGAAAGGGACCGCGCCATAAACTACCGTCGTATGCCTATCTGTTGCTCTTTGGACCGTCTACCGACTTCTTGTCTTCCATAACCCGCCCGAAGAGTTATCCTTTCTAATACCATACCCACACAATGATGACACCCCGGAAATGTTTTCGGTTGGCGATTGTACGTGTGGCGGACTAATTCCCAGCCCATCCATTCGATGAAGGCACAGACAGTCTAATAATCAAAGTAGGGAATACTATAAAATGTCCGAGTACTCCGTCGGCCTATTGGACATAAACATCCAAAAGTAGGATAAAGCCATAGATAATAAAAGCGGTTTTGCAGATGACCAAGCAATTATTAGTGCAAACCTCAAATATATTATCGGGATTGCTTTATCGGTTTCTGATGTTTACATGAGTATTAAACATGTGGAATAAAATCATTTGTACGTATACGTAATTGATTTTTACTTTTCCGAATATTCGAACACTTTTAAAAATGTTTTATTACATTTTTCTAACGGATTCATCCCAGAAACGGTAACCCGTTACAAGACCGGGCAACCATTATAGCTCGGAGTTACAGCACTCTAAACTGGCAACGCTGTCACCAGTTCGCTCAACGAACCAGCAACGGTTTGTGAGGCAAGATTCTCAGACGCGACCGGTTCTCGAACGAAGCAGTGTAGGACACCTTTCCTCATGTAATCTGAGGCTATTATAAAAGTCACCGGGAACCAACGGATTCAAACGGCACAGAAACAGTCTACGCGGCATTCTTCTGAGGAGACCTATGTCCAGTGTAGGCTCATGGATAGAGATATTATTATATTATATGCATATTATATATTAGCCGTCTTTTATATCGTGGATGTCACACGGCCCAGTAATAGATTGATAAATTGTATTCTTACTCCGTCTCTTCACGGAAGAAATAATCTGTGAATTCTGCCATGTCTTCTTCTTATTAATCAGTTATATCATACTAGTAGGTTTCCAAATTTACCTTTCGAATTTTCCAAATTTAATTAGAAGATACAATATTTGTAGAACAGATAATTATGTAGATACACAGATTATAATAATACAATAAATTTCAACCCAATTAACTATCGTGTTCACGATGGAATATTATATAATATTATATATTGACACACCTGTTCTTTTCATATTAGACTGCCATATAGATTCATTTTAATGTTTAATTATATTAAGTAGGAAATAGAAAACTGGTTCCATTTATTTCAAAATAAATACATATATCTAAACACTTTTTTTATAAAGTCGATTCATATTGCAATACATTAGTGCCTAAATTCTGCAATCGACCTGTAGAACCATTAGGGAAATAACTCCGAGTGTGCCTATTGTAGTCGCCCAAGGAACTTAAGAAGGTGATGATACACAAAATGTAGCCGAACATTATTATTTAATGACAATAATATTCTAGGATAACATGACAGATCATGTCTAAATAATAATAAGTTGTGTATTATGTTTAAAAAACGTAAAACTTTCGTTATACTTATAAGTATCGGTGTATAAAGTTAATACATTTTTAATTAATAACACATCTACTTACCTGATATATTTACTTAAAAACAACAAATACTTTCACATATAGTAGATATACACATTAACAATTGACATAAAACGATCAACTATTCTAATCGTATATATTTTTTTAGTAACTATCTTTCTACTACATTTTATTCGCCAGCCGGGCCGCCCGGCGGCGTGAAATGTCCTTTACATCACTGATACTAAGTAAAATTATTATTTTTTTTTCATGAAAAGGTACCTTTGCTCTACTGGGCATGCGTGAACCCTCGCCAATTGGACCAGTGTTTGAGAACACTGCTATTGGAAAGCATTGCTAATTGGTATGCAATGCACAAACAGATGTATTTTGTTCCACAATTTTCTGAGCTGTTGATTCCCTTTGTTCGGGCCCTTCATCATTATTAATGCGTAGGTATCAAATTGATGTTGTCATTCCGTTATTACTTTCAGAAGATAATATTTTGGGTATCGTTTCGAATGCAAAGAGACGCTTGCGCGAAGAGCCGATCAATAACGACCCCACGTATAACTGCAATAGGACCGGTAACAATGCATTCATCACGGTAAAAACTATCTTAGAATATCTACATAAAGTGTGGAATAGTTTGTAATGAATATAAAAAGGTGGATTTCATTCATAAAAACGAAAGAAAATATACATTTGGGGAAAAATAATGTCAACAAAGTTCAGATTTGTCGTACAGGGCACGTTGATATTTACAATTAAAAGAGCCCTGTGCCCTTTTAATAAGGTCACGTTGAGAGGGCGAATAGGGGATAAAGTATATGAAATATATAACCTCTCTTATCTTGTACGAGTATTTGTTTATTTTATAGTCAGAAACCTGTTTTTGATTAAATTAGAAGATCAAATTAGTTAGGTATCTTTATTATGATGAAAATGTACTGCATTGAATGGTAATGAATGTACAAACTAAGAATATAAAGTAGTGGCATCACCCCTTGTTCTATTCTTGCGATTGTTTTTTTTTTTATTGTCTTTTAGTGACGACCAAGTAGTCTACTTGATGGTAAGTGGCGACTGCCGCTCATGGATTTCAGAATCAGAATCGTTTATTGTTTAACGCAGTTAGTTTCGTTTTGTGCATATGTTATTACAATTTTTAGTACTGGACAGTAAACCCATATTAGGCGTGTAATAATAAAAGTTTTATACATGTCGAATGTCTCAAGCTATAAAATGAAGTATTACAGAATGTATAATTAGACAGTATTTTCATTCATTAAGTACATCCTTATATTCACTGATTTATTAAAATCGATAGAAACAAATTATTAAGAAAGCAGATCTAAATTAGGATGTCAAATATTTGTCGTCTATAATATTATAAAAACATATTTTATCAACCAAAAGTTTAATTTATTTTTAAAAAATATACGGTCAATGCATTTAAATAGATTGGAAGATGATTAAATACGCAAATTGCAGTTATATATGCACTTTTATAGAAGATTGCATTATTTATATTGGGTCTCCACAGGTCATACCTATATCTATTACGTATATTACTTCCTAGTGAGGTTTTACATGTGAAGTGTTCCTTGTGATTCTTTACAAACATAGACAATTCTAAAATGTAGACATTGATTAGGGTAAGAAACTCTTTTTCCTTAAAATTGTTCTGAGAGACTTCATCACTATACATTTTCTAGATAATTTTTAGACACCTTTTCTGTAAAACAAAAGATTTTTGTGCGTTCAGCATTACCAAATGCACACTTGTACACTTACTTCAGTTGCTGACTACCACAACAAAAGATCCCTTCTTAAACCTCATTTAAAGCAGGGCATGTAACGTAATGTATAAGTCCAGTAAGAGAATTAGTTTTCCGTGTGGTGACGGAATAATAATACAAAAGACGACTAAGGGATAAAATACGCATATAACATCTGCAAGAGAAGGAAAACTTGAAACAAAACCCTATACCAACCTGTCTGACCAGTATTCTATAGCAAGATCAAGTTTTAGTTTAATAATTAAATCCTATATTAAAGTTCTCAAGGCAACTTCTAAACGGTTGTACGGATTTAGATAAAATTTTGTGTGTAAATTTGAACGGGTCATTAGATGGTTTGTAAATAAAAGAAGACCCAGTAGGTGGGCCTGCTGTCGGTATGTCTCCAAATTTTATTTGCTGTACAGTTGACAACATAATTTTAAACGGTACTTTTCATTGCCTAGCTAGAGCTTTTAGCTTTTTATTTTCACATTTTGGTTTATATCTTTGCTATAAATAGTAAACATTAAACAGTGAAAAAACCTACGGAATAAATCAGATATTGTCATCCTGCGCGCAGATAAAGGAAACGTGACCGTGGTAATGAATACGTCGGAATACAATGCTAAAATTAACCAACTTTTGTCGGATGAAACAACGTATAAGAAGGTCAAAACAGATCCCACTAATGTCGTTCTAAAGAACACAAAGAAACTAAACTAAAATAATAAAGTACTCCCATCCATTACATCTAGACGTAAAAAACTTCATACCACCGTGTGTGACGCCCCATAAATTGTATGGGTTACCCAAGATACACAAATCAAATGCACCACTGCGACCAATAGTAAGTCAGATCGACACGCCGACTTATAAATTAGCTCAGATGGTTGCGAAAGTCTTCTCACAACTCCGGGGACACACTAGTGCATTTGTGAAAGACTCTTACCATTTTGTCAGTGAAATTAAAGATCTACATCTCGCTGACAATGAAACTATGGTTAGTTTTGATGTTACATCACTCTTCACCTCTCTACCTGTGGAAGATTGTATCAAAATTATAACTAAGAAGCTATCTGACAATAATATGCCATTGGAATATGCCAAACTGTTACGTCATTGCCTAACAACTGGCTATTTAATGTGGAATGATGATTTCTACAAGCAAGTAGATGGAGTGGCTATGGGCTCGCCGGTCTCCCCTGTCGTTGCTGATATATTCATAGAGGACTTCGAGGAGATGGCCTTATCAAGCTCACCTGTCACACCCAGGTTCTACAAGCGGTACGTAGATGACACTTTCACAATATTACCAACAGATAAAATAACCATATTCCTAAACCATCTTAACTCCATTAACCCAAAAATTCAATTCACTATGGAACTGGAGTTAAATAGCTCTTTAGCCATCTTCATTTTGGTTATTCGTAAACCTAATAACACCTTGAGTCATACAGTGTATCGTAAGGCAACACATACAGACAGGTACTTGAACGGTGATTCTCATCATCACCCTTCACAGTTAGCTACCGTGTGTAAATCATTGTTGCAGAGAGTACGAGGAATCTGTGACGATGAACACCTGGCTGGGGAGCTGCAGCATGTCAAGCAGGTTTTATGTGCAAACAAGCTGCAAGTTCCTCGCCCCCGTCGCAGAGACCGAGTGAAACCACCCACAGGAACGCTGCAGTGTTCAAAACGTCGGGAAATCAAAAATCTAATACAAACGCGATAAAATCCGTAAAGTAGTTTTATTTAAAATTAGCAACCCGCCCTCGCTTCGCTTCGGTTATAGGTTATAGTCGTTTTACCCGCGTAGTTCCCGTTCCCGTGGGAATACCAGGATAAAATATAGCCTAGTTTACGCCCTGATATTATAGCTTTCCATTGGTGAAAGAATTTTTGAAATCAGTCCAGCCGTTTTGAAGATTACCCGGAACAAACAGACAGACAGACAGACAGACAGACAGACAAAAATTTTTTAATTGCTATTTTAGGCATAGGTGTCGTGCAAATAACCGTGTGAGCATGAAAAAAGCCTTTTATTTTGACATTACAAACAGACACTCCAATTTTATTTATTGGTATTGGTATAGATGTGTAATACTCGCGTAAACATCAGAAATCATTATTAAACAGTGAGACAACAAAAAATATAATCCAAAAGTAAATAAATCCATCAAAAATATTTACCTCCAAATCCAGCATAATCGCCTCAGCTCATATAAGTCTCACAGCTGGGCACCAGCCTCCTCTACAACTGGAGGGAAATATTACTATCACAGTTGTTATAACTTTTCTAGGAGAGCTCTCCCGCGTATCGTTCTGATAATTACTTAGTCGTTTTTTACGACGTCCACAAAAGGGAAGAGGCGGTGCATTTTTATTCGACACTGCAAGGAATATTTGAATTCCAACTCCAAAAATACTTTTCTCTACTAGGTAATCACATTAATACAAAAATGTTTTTATCTAATTAAAATCAACAAACCTTTTTATTTAATGAAGGGACGACATTTATTCAAATTAATATTCAAATAAAGAATTAATTTGTAAGCTAATGGCGAGGCGGGTAATGGACTGGAACGAGTGACTTGCTTTTGTAATTTACTTGCTTTTACTTAAACGTGGTATTTGAGCTTTGGTATTTCTAGTGGGCGCGACATTTCTTGCAATAAAATCTATTACGCTAAGACGAAAAACCGTGCTTAATTTGTGTTAGGCTTTCAACTTGAGAGTCATCTCAGCATACTAATAGTCCGTGCAAGGATGTAAGAATCGTCATCATCATCATCATTCACCCTTTCGTCGTCCACTACTGGCCGTGGGCCTCCCTAATGCTTCGCCATAAAGTGCTGTCCTGTACCACGTGCGTCCAACGACGCCTTGTAAATTTCACTAGGTCGTCAGTCCCCCTGTTGGGTTCTATACTTCGTCGTGCAATATGTGTTCTTTACGGTTTTTCTTTTTTTTCTTTTTTTTTTGTGGGTGTGTTGCGTTCGGCGCACTCCTCGCACCACTCCGTCCGGGGCGACGGAGGGGCGACAGAGCACGCACACCCGCAACCCACCCGAACACCACGTCGTCTTCGTCGTTGGGCCGACCACCGGAGCAGGGTTACTTATCATCAGTGGTCGGCCCGACGGAATACACCCTATTTGGGGTACTCTCTCATCGAGGGGGGGACGTCGGTCTTTCCTCACGCGGTCGGCCTCTCGGCGGGTGACTTCTTTACGGTTGTCGGGTCGTCAAGCGATGTGACCTGACCATTGCTATTTTAGCGTGCTAATTCTTCGTGCTGTCACTTACGTCTACTCTTCTACGGATTGCCGTATTCCGGGTTATATTTTGCAGAGAAACCCTGAGCATAGCACGTTGAGCGAGTTTGAGCTTGGTTATGAGGCCTACATTTATGGTCCACGTTTCCGTGCCATAAGTCATCACTGGTAACACGCATTGGTCGTACACCTGTGCTTTTTGATACTGAGGTATGTTGGGTGAGAAGATCATCTTAAGCTGCCCAAATGCTGCCCAGCCGAACTGGAGTCGTCGGTTGACCTCTTCCTCATAATTGGTTCTACCTAACTGGACTGTTTGTCCAAGGTAAGCAATAATGATAGACAACTTTGAGAATTGACATTTAACATGACTTTCGTCATGTCTATGTTCATTCGTAAATCCACTAGTTAGAATACTCTACTCTGATCGTTGAGCATGGTGCTAAGGTCTGAAGAAAAGAGGAGGAGGATTCTGCCATAATGAGAATATCATCTGCAAATCGAAAGTGATTGATGTATTAGCCGTTGATGTTGATGCCGACTCCGATCCAGTCTAAGAGCTTGAAGACCTCTTTCAGTGCAACGGGGAACAGTTTCCGTGAGATGAAGTATCAATTGGATCGGTACTCTTATCTCGGATATGGACTGATATTGTGGCGTTCCTATACAAACACTTCAACACTTCGATATAACAATGGTCGATTTGGCACCGCTGAAGTTACTGGGGCACCGTCCAAGTTTCCACTGCATCAAAGGTTTTCTCATGGTCCACAAATGCTTTACACAGATGCCGATTGTATTCCTTAGTCTACTAGATAATATGCCGAAGCGTGAGGATGTGATCTATGGTGCTATGGCCGTCTCAGAAGCTGGTTTGTTCAGACGACTGAAAGTTATCAAGTTTTTGGGTGAGTCGATGCTTTGTCCCTCGTTTTGATGAATAGCACCACCACATACCTGGCCCACGACTTTGGAACGTCGTCCCAAGAACAACTGAATTAAATAGCTTCGAAATCGACATCTTAGTAGCTATTTGTTACTGCACTTCGTCCGGTGAGCAAGAGAGCCGGTAGCTCAACTTTCTGGATTTTGGTGATGCCTTTAGTACCAGCGAACCTCTTGGCACACATTCACACTCCCTTCACTTTCTTCACGGTCGGTAGCAAAGGTCCATCCGGCAGTATCACTTACTATCAGGTGTGCTGTGTGATCGTTTGCCACTAGTAGCAATAAAAAAGATAGAGATACTCTGAGATTTTGACAACAATGGCTAAAATTTAACTAATGGCGTTTTTGTTTTTGAACATATTTGAACTAAAAAATAAATCAACTTATCGTTTACGATTTATTTTTTCGGGTGACGAGTTCGGGCAGTTATTGATAACTTCCCTAACTCAGAACAACTATTCGACGGCGAAATAAAAGTAATCGTGCTTGAAAATTAAATCTGCATTGCTCGGTAGTTCACTACTTGGACCATAACGTCTTTTGATGTAGTCTTTAATGAAATGGAATATTGAAAATGAATATTCTATATCAGCTACCATATGTAATAAAACATATCGTTTATCCTGGTTGTTGTAATTTATGAATGTATATGAAAATATTAGCTTACAAACATGCGTTATACGAGTCTATATTTACTGCTATAAAAATATAAATTGATTACATGCCCATCCATCTCTGAAGTAATACAGTAATATGTTTATGTTTTAAGAGCTTCTACATTAAGTCTTTATGATTAAGTTAAATAGATTTTAATTCATTTTGGCTTAATTTTGTAAATAAGCCTGCTAATAATTTCCGTGTGGTGACGGAGTATGTTCGGTATCAAACATTTTTATTATAGTTTTATAATTCATTCAATGTCCCTACAGTAGTTCTTTCTCTTTTTTGGTGCGCGGTTGGCTCGGAGCCGGCTGCGTCTGCCGGCGGGGTCCTACTTCTTTCCCCTTGCCTTGGAAGCAACGGTCGCGTGAGCACCTATTTGTGATAATTCCCTCACTGACCTGGTGTTCCCTTCTCCATTGCGCATCCTAGGTCAGTAGCGGACGGTAATGAACAGAGTAAGAATACAATTCATCACTCCCTATCTTGCCCGTGGATGTCGTAAAAGACGACTAAGGGATATAATATGTACATAACATCTGTGCAAGAGAAGAAAAACTCGAAATGCAACCTTATACCAACATGTCTGACCAGCATGGTATAGTAGGTCAAATTCCTGCCCATTGTGGAGGAGGCCCGAGCCTGACGATGATGATGATGAATACCTATTGATGAAGACAATAATTATGATGACTTAGCAGTATTATATGTAATTCAGCAGTGTCTGAAAACAAAGGTTTATAACCAGTGTGTGTTACCAGCGATGACTTATGGCACTGAAACGTGGTCTCTAAATGTCGGCCTCATAAAAAAGCTCAAAGTCGCTCAGCGTGCTATGGAGAGGGCTATGCTCGGTATTTTTCTACGTGATAAAATCCGGATCACGGAAATCCGTAGAAGAACGGGTGTAACCGACATAGCCCGCAAAATTAGCACGTTGAAATGGCAATGGGCAGGCCACATCGCTCGTCGGACCGACAACCGTTGGGAAAGAAAGGTTCTTGAGTGGCGACCACGAATCGGACGGCGCAGCGTAGGACAACCCCCCACCAGGTGGACTGACGACATTCTCAAAGTCGCAGGGAACCGTTGGATGCAAGTGGCGCAGGACCGTTCTGAGTGGCATTCTCGTGGGGAGGCCTATGTCCAGCAGTGGACGTCTGTAGGCTGATGGATGGATGAATGGATTATATGTAAAGGAGCTGGGTGGACTGACTGGGTAACCGAGCTAAAATTATTGAAGGTAGAAAACTGAAATTCGGACTGTAGTTTTTGATACGTAGGAGTCACTAAAAAGAATTTTATGAAGTTCAACCCGAACCCGTTCGAAAAGTTAGGTTTTATGGGGAGAAAAATCTTTATTGTTTGTCTTCCCATTAAGCACAAACACTCTTCGGAAAAAATAAATAAATACGTACCTATTTCAGCATTTGCCATCTTTCATCCTCTGAGGGTGAAAAATAGGGGCTTAAATTACGCGATGATAAGGTTTCTTGATTTCTTATTAAAAAATAAATCATCACAAAAAGACTCTCTATAAAATAACATTCTCAAAATGAACCCATTAAAGGACATATTATTCTTCTCTATGGAGGTAAAATAGGCAGTGAATTTTGCTTTGTTACTTTTTGCTTAACAACACAAGTAATGAATTGATACAACACCATTACATAATTGACTGCACATATGGCATAGTGATTAAAATACCAACCAACCATGCCAGTGTCACAGGTTCGATTCTCATGCGGGATAATGTTTTATGCGATCGACAAATTGTAGTTCTGAATTTGACTGTAATTTGTGTCCATTACATATATGTTTGTGAGATTCCTTGCGATATTAGGATTATGCCCTTAGTGCATGATGATGCATTTAAAAAAAGGAAATAATAAAATCTTATTTAATGTCGATGCATAGATGTGCGAGTCAATTAAGATAACTTTTTAGCAGGGTTATAGAGCTCTATGTAATCTGTTCCAAAGTAAATTCCACCAGCAGTCCGGTAATTTTGATAAATAGAAGATAGATAGACAAACATACAATGGTGCAATGTATATGCATGATGCATCACACGGTCGGCCGCAAAACGAACCTCAACTGGGCACCGTACAATATGCGCATTAGCACAAACTCCTCTGTAGACTTCACCCTAAGAACACTGTGCCGCTCCAAATAGTCTGCCACCAGCCACCGTTCTATAATCACCCACCAGGTATCCCGGGATAGCGGAGGTCCCTGATGTAGCTGAGTGGCAAACTATTGAATTAGGTGGCGATATCCTAACCGCCAATAGTACTCCAAGGTGACCGCTTCTTTGATTACGGGCTAAGGAACGTAAGGAACGTAAGGAAGGAAAAGCCGCGATCACCTTCCAGAAACCGAACTGAACATCGTTCAGAGCAACGCCAATCTCGTTATGGTGGCGAGTGATGTAAACAGTAAGAATTCTCTACACTGGATTGCCCACATGATCCAGCAATACGATGAACCTGTAACCCGTGTTTGCCTCTGTTACACAAGATTTTTACTCGTACAAAGTCGTGGGCAAAAACTAGTGTAGTTTATACGTTGCACGTTTATACGTTGAGTTTAAATAATGACTGCGTCTGTTAGTGGCAACTTTTATAATTTCATATTTACAACAGAAATATATTTAGCTGATTAATGCGATAAACTATTGTTATCATTTTCAGAATAATATAATTGCTAGGGATTTAAACGCAATAATGGCATGCGTTAAGGTATATATTGTATGTAGTATTATGGTTGGAGGTAAGGTATTAAATGGTACGAGGTAGGCGACATCGCCCGACGAACCGGCAACCGCTGAGGAAGAAAGATTCTCGAGTGGCGACGAGAGATGTGCGATGAGCATTCCTATTTTCTATGAAGATATGAAGAATGCTATCTGGACAATGTTCTTTCACTAAATTGAAAAGAATTGACAGCAAAAAAATGCCCGAGCGGCGTCGACTCCTGGTGAGAATGGCAATAATCAGCCGCTGCTAATGCATTGGATTTGTTTCAACATAGGTACAGTGCATTTGCCGAGGATGTTTTGGATGCCATCAAGCCAGTTTGTGAAGATCTGAGCAAGGATGCCCTCCTGGAGCAATGTGTCGGAGGCTTCACGCAGAATAAAAAAGGGCAGCTAGTGTCTTCCATGAAGGTTCTTTTACTTTACTAACCCTCATGCAAGACGTGGAAACCAGAAGTGGATCAAGCGCTCATGACTGGGCGCACTCAACTAACTCTATACGTTGAGTAGAGCACGAAGCTGAAAGACAAACTAAAGAAGACAGGATTCGCCGTAGATAGGAGGAAAAAGGTGTTTTAGATATCATGGATGATAGCAACATCTTTTATAGACTTGGCATTGATGATTCAGTGTGAGGTAAGCCGATAAAATTCGTTTATGAACCTTTTACACCAGACTTTTTAGTGTTCAAAACTTTAAAGCGTTTTCTCCACAACTCACATTTTCTTTTACGACATCCACGAACATGATAGGGAGCGGTGAATTGTATTCGTACTCCCTCGCTACACGCACTGCAATCTAATTTTGATTTATTCAAACTGAATAAATAAATAATACTTATTACTTAGAATAATAACGTATAGAAGGTAAGTTCACGCACAAAAAGTGAGGCATTTCAATTGGAGCCTAATGGAGCTTACACCGGAACCGTTCCGTAATGTACAAGTTATTGTACTGCACGAACGTACGCAACTCTTAAAAAATAAATACGTAATTATGACGGTTTGTGCATTCAAATGGTGTCACAACATATTTGAAAAATATAAAAAGATTATTAACATTACTTTTAAAGGTAATTCGACGATTTATGTTAATAAAAACAAAATTTGATTTCATAATTTGTATAGTGGTGTGCGTGTGTACGTGTGTAATCGTCTGCGCGACATTAGTATTTTTAGATTCAAATTTTGAAAGTTCGAAGTTTTGATACTATCCTTCTATACGTTATTATTCTAAGACTTAATATTAATATATTTTTCATATGTTATTTTTGTTTCTGTAAACGTTCGTTATGACATAAAAAACGGTCACGTTGCGAATAACACTGCACTTGGGACTTCTTTTTTCACTTTAATTTTGGTTACCAGCTAGTATTGGAATAAAACACACATTTTATGCTAACAAATAATTTATTTCCATATCATCATAAATGTTACAATATTCGATATACAAACATGAATCAAAACTTAAAATTATAATATACATACATACGACTTAAAATATATTTATAATTTAATTTCAAAGTATTATTTTCACTATAAAGCATGGCGGTTCTAAGACAATGTCTATTTTGTAGTAGTAGATAAAGTTACTTAGACTTATGCATCGGATAAAGCGGCAACGCCCGGCAATACTTTACCTGAAAAATAATATTGTTTAATAAAAAAAAAATGCCTTTTGTACATGTAATTTAAATGTACTATAAATAATAAGTAATACATTTTTTTTACTCGTAGAAGATTTATTAAGGTGGTATGGAGCCATCTTATTCCGAGCTCTTCGCAATGGAAAAGAAATCGACCGATCACTGGTCAGACAGATTGGGTTTTTATTGCGCTGTGGAAAAGCATTTACGCATACCCATTGCTAGCGATGGCAAGGGGGAATGAAGAACTCGCTAACGTAGTATGGTTTTACTACGTCAGAATACCTACTAAAAACCACAGCAGCCCCGAGTCCTTGCCTTCTGTAGGACGCCAGAGGTTCGCCTTTTGGGCAGACGACTCCTAACGCTCCGGCAGACGGATTCCGTATTCCTTCCTGTTCTATTCCGTTTCGAATGTACTTAAATAATGCTTACTTATAAATAAAACTATTTTAACGGCTTTTATCGCGTTTGTATTTTATTTTTTGATTGCCCGACCGTGCCCATTCATGATCACGGGCGGACTAAGATGTCTCACGTCCAACAAGTCATCGTTATTACAGAGTTTTGAGAGAGTGTTCCAAACGTCGGGTAACCAAAAAACATATACATCGCGATCAAATCCTTTAAAAAAAGTTTTATTAATGATGTAATACTCGCGTAAACATCAGAAGTCATAATGTATGTACTACAGCACTTACCTTCGAGTAACTCTAGGGATGCGCCACCGCCGGTAGACACGTGAGACACTTTGTCTTCAGTACCCCACTTTGCACAGCAAGTAGCCGTATCACCTCCACCTATATACAGATAGATAGATAATTCTTTATTTGTACACCAATTACAAAAACAAAATACAAAAACTTAAATACTAACATAATTCAAAATGTACAAAGGGCGGCCTTATCGCTATAAGCGATCTCTTCCAGGCAACCTTAGGATGGCAATGGCAGAACAGAGAGATGGTAGGTTGTTTACTGCTGGTGGTAATGGAAACTAATGTAAATAATATTTATAAGTCCTAGATAAGGATTATATATTAAATTGTATAACCTACTGTAAAATAAAAACAATATAAAATAATAAATAGTAGATAATAAGATACATATATATATATATATATACATTATACACATAGATATACACAAAATACACACATATGCAGGCATTCACATACATATAATTATTACAGTGACAAGTAGTGATCGGTCAACTTTTTTTAAAAGCAGATAAAGTTTGGCGTTGTCTAATTGTTACGGGCAATGCATTCCATAGCATAGAGCAGTAAAAGGTTTACGCCTTAAGGCCTTTACAATAAAAACCCATGAAATCAGTGTAATGTGTTGGTATCTTTAATTTGAAATTCTCAGATGATCTCAAGGATTTTGTACGAGTGTCGTGGAGGTAATTAAATCGTTCTTTAAGATAAAAAGGAGTCTATATACATGCAATAACATTCGTAATATACACTACTGGAAAAAATTAAGGGAACAAAAAAAAATCCAAATTTTTGGGCAATTTTCAACAGACCGTAACTTCGAGTGAAATTATCGTACAGGAAATCAAAAAAAAAGGAAATTGTAGCTCGAAGTGTCTAAATTTTGGATTAGAACTTTAAAATTTTGTAACCACGGTTTTTGAGTAATCGTAGAAAAACCAGCAACAAAAAAATTTCAAAATTTTTTTTTGGTCTAAGGGCGTAGAAAAAAAAATTCTAACTACTATATCTATCAGATAACTTGTTTATTCAGCTTGAATTTGCTTTTTTAAAAAGTTGGAGTCGAAATGTAGAAAAAGCTCGGAAAACAATTTTTTTTTTCTCATTTTTAAAAATTAAGTGCTTTTCAGAGCAAAATCCTTTAATTTTTTCAAAAATTCGATCGAGTTAAACAAAAAAACGGCTGGCTGAATTAATTTGGTTTTTTTAGGGTTTTTGTGGTGTGGATATTGAACTGTAAAAGGCACACTTAACATTAGTGGTTTCCTCAATATTTTCGATCTAGTGCTTGATTTTCCAAAAAACTACCAAAAGCCCTTTTTTGTTGCATTTTCAAATTCATGTGACAAAAAGAAATTTTTTTTTTCTGAAAAGCAATGGCTAGTCGTTAAGAAGAATTCATTCAAGTTCTTGAAACCCACCTTTAACTTTCTGTGCAATTATTGATTGTTGAGATATTGATAGTTAAAGACAATAAGATCCTTTTCCATTCAAAGTTCGATATCTCAGCGAGAAAGGATCGTATCGAACTTTTTAAAAAAGCAAATTCAAGCTGAATAAACAAGTTATCTGATAGATATAGTAGTTAAGTTGGTAAAATTTTTTCTACGCCCGTAGACCAAAATAAAAACTAAAAAAATTTTGAAAATTTTTTTGTTGCTGGTTTTTCTACGATTATTCAAAAAACGCGGCGGTTACAAAACTTTAAAGTTCTAATCCAAAAACTAGACACTTGGAGCTACAATTTCCTTTTTTTTATTTCCTGTACGATCATTTCTCTCGAAGTTACGGCCTGTTGAAAATTGCCTAAAAATTTGAAATTTTTTTTTGATCCCTTAAATTTTTCCAGTAGTATATATCCTAATAATCGAATTTCATCTCATATAAATCCATATAAGTCTCGCTGTTGAGCTCAGACCTCCTCCACAGTGGGAGCAAAATTGACCTACTCATCTTAGCTCACTGCTAAGCTCAAGCCTCCACTATAACAAAAGGGAAATTGACCAACTATACCCATGCTGGTTAAATGTGTTGGTACAGGGTTTTATTTCCTATTTTCTTTCTCTTGCATAGATATTACACCGATCTTTTATACCTTAGTCGTTTTATATGACACTCACGGGTAAGATGGCCACCCACAGGTCGTAAATAATATTCTTACTTCGTCATCACGCGGAAAAAAATATAGACATTAAAAATATAAACAAAAGAAGAAATTATATACATTATAGCGGTAAAATATAATAAACATGGTTGTCATTTTGCTCTTATCACAATGATTTGGGGATATTGCAAAAAAATTTACAATAGTTTTATGCATTATGTGAAACATCTTTGGGAATGTTGGTTCCTTTTGTTGTTGTCTTGGTTGGCCCAGTTCGATGTAAACGTTTTAGTCGTTTTTTAAAATATCTCCGAGAAATGTAGTGGTTGGTGGTACTTTTCTATTTTTAAATAGCAACAGGACATAATCCTTGTGTTGCGGAGGACTTTACGAACATATAATTCACGGACACAAAATACATCTCGACTCGGTACAACAATTTGTGGATCGCAGAAAGTGTTGTCCTGTGTGGGAATCGAGCCTACAACACTGCCACGATAGATCAGTATCTTAACCACTACGCCATCTGTGCAGTCAAATTCAATTTATAGTACAGTCAATTTATATTCACAGCAAGCAGTAACACAATAATAAACACTCACCAATAATAGTGACCGTTCCATTGGTTGTAGCTTTTACAACGCCGTCCATCAAGGCTCTGGTGCCTCCGGCGAATTTTTCGAATTCGAATACACCAGCAGGGCTGTAACAAAAAAAAACAGGAATAGTATTTGATTCTATTGTTTTTGAAGTGAAACTTTTTAGAATCGTTGTGATTTAAAACCGGATGCAACGGAAAAAACGACAGGTAAGAGACACAAATACAAAAATGCGTAGGATGAAGCCGGCAAAGAATGAGACAGAAATATATATACTATTTTATATTATTTTTAAATCCGTCTATAATTGACGAATTAAAGGATAAAGAAGTTTCAGTTCTGACATGCGTAGTTTGCACGCACGCTTTTTCTTTGTTATTTCAGGGTCCTAGCATAATGAAATTGCCTTAGCATTGAGAGCTCTTAAAAAAGTTCTAGAAAATTCTTTAACGGATTTGTAATAGTGCCACATTGTGGATTCCAAGAAATTCAGTAGGAGAAACGTAAGTTCAAATTTAATGCCTGCTTGTTTTATATTTATTACACTCTCAACTTATATACGCCCCAAGGTTGGGCTGGAGTGTCCTCCACAAAAGGAGGGAAATTGACCTACTTTATCATGTTGGTCAGACGTCTTGGCGTAGGATTTTACTTCGAATTTGCCTTCTTTTGCATAAATGTTATATGCGCATTATATCCCTTGCTCGCCTTTTATGATACATACAGGTAAGGTCGGGGTGGCGTATTGTATTCTTATTCCAACACCATACAGAAAAATTACCATTTAATTTGTTAAAAAATATTTCTTGTGGGTATTTACTTAAAATTGTTTTGCTCGAAGTGATCATAGTAATATCACACTAGTTATGACTTTAATAATACAACACATGCAACATACCCATTCCAAACAATTACTTTTGCTCTTGCAATCGGATCAGCAAATAATTCCTGTGATTTAGGTCCAACATCAAGACCCATCCAGCCATCAGGAATACCAGATTCTACATCAGCAGCACCCACCTAATAACAATGATATAGTCAAATAACATCACATAATTAGCCAGAAAAAATGTTTATTTTAACTTTGGGATGGTGTGCGATATAGCACGCAGAAAGGGCTGGTAATTGATTTTAGTGGACTGTATAATACGGTTATGAACGGTGGTAGTTGGACAGTAATAGATCCCGCATCTAGACGAGGAGGTGAATAAATCAACCACTTACCTCTAAGCCTTAATGCGCCAATTCCAAGGGGTCAGCAGTTATGTGCAGAATCTATATTAACGTCACAGCAGCACTAACACCAAACTGCACGGCAGCGTATATGAGATAAAGTCTTGAGCTAGCTCAGTTCACGGAACTGACAAGAGTCTATATGTAGATCGAGGAACGTCCTGATTACGATTTGTTCTACACAAGCATACAGCACGGCTGTTTGTGGCTAACTAACCGATGATATTTCTCAACGGTTTAATAATATTGCTTACCAATGGAGGGTAGGCAGCAAAAATACTCGAGGCTGTGGCCAATAAAATTCAGCCATCCTCTATTAACTAAATGCGGGATCCAACATACCCCCCACCGAAATCATGATGATGATTTCCAGTTGTAAAACTAAATAATTATAATAATATCGGACATGTCCAAAAAATTCTAAGGTTATAAATGCTTAATAAAATTATATCTAATTCTATCAACTATTCTAATAACTAATTGAATTGAAAATAACAAATCTTAATTAGTATATGGTAAAGGACACAGTTTATTGACAGGCCTTTTTAATATGCCTGTTTGTGTTCTTAATGTTACTACTCGCACTACAGTGTCCGGACCGGGATGGAGACGCTCCACCCTGCCCATTGGCCATTGAAGTGGACGATTAAGCTCTGATTTTATTAACACTAAGTCACCAATTTTTAGGTTAGGTGGGCTGGACAACCACTTTGCTCTTTGTTGTAACGTGTGTAAATAATCGTTCGACCATTTCTTCCAGAATATTTGGGACATTTTTTGCAAGCACTGCCAACGTGACAAGCGGCTTATAGACATGTCATCTAAGGACTGTTCTGGTACTGCCAGTAAACTCTGTCCTACCAAAAAATGCCCAGGAGTTATTGTTTCGAATTCATTAGGATTATTTGACAGTGGGCACAGTGGTCGCGAATTAAGAATAGCTTCGACCTTGCAGAGTACTGTAGTTAACTCTTCAAACGTAAGTGGTCTATCACCTATTGTGCGCTGAAGTAACCGCTTGGTTTGTTTAATACCTGCCTCCCAGAGCCCTCCCATGTTCGGAGCACTAGGAGGGTTAAATTTCCACTCAATGCATCGATTAATGCAACCGTCCGCAATTAAGGCAGTATTATTTTTATAAAATTTGCAAATGTCCTTCAAATGCTTTGCCGTAGCTATAAAATTCGTAGCACAGTCCGAGTATAACACTTCGCATAAACCTCTACGCGCAACAAATCTATCTAAGGTCGCGAGAAAACAGTCAGCTGATAGATCACTAAGCACTTCGATGTGAACGCATTTAGTAGAAAAACATACAAAGAGCGCCATATAACATTTACGAATCCTTGCATTGCGAAGTAAACTGTCCTTTATATAGAATGCCCCACTTAAGTCTACACCAACATGATTAAAGACCTTATTAGGTTTAAGTCTTTCACTGGGTAACGTACCCATGTATGGTTGTCTAATAGTGGGATTACATTTAAAGCATACGACGCATTTTGACAATACGCTGCGGATCTTGCTACGAGCAGATACGATCCAGTATCGTTTACATATAATACCTTGTAAGGTTCGTGGCCCTACATGTAAATACATTTTATGAAAATGTTCTATCAATAAGGTCGTAACATAGCACTTCTTGGGTAACAATAAAGGATGTTTGGTGTTATAGGGCAGTTCCGATTGGGATATTCTACCCCCCACCCTGAGGAACCCATCATCGGCGTTTATAAACGGTGATAAATGACGTAACGACGAAACAAATTTATTATGTTTTATTTTATTTATTTCGTCAGAAAAATATTTTTGTTGTGTAAATTTTATTATTAAATCATGCGACTTATTTAACTCATTAGTTGAAAGAGAACCGTGTAATCGCCGTTGGTTCGACGCCCGAACATTAATTATAAACCTCAAACACCATGCAATTGTACGTTGTAGACGTTTGAACGTTGAAAACCGTTGACATATGAATTCAAAGTCATCATCATCATTAATATTTTGGGACGGCAAAGAAAACGTGTCTGTATTTGATTTTAATTCTAATATTTCTGTTTTATTAGGGATATGAAATTTGGTAATTGGCCACTGATGAACGTCATCAGCTAACCAGACCGGACCATGGAGCCATTGTGCGGCGTCAGCTACGAGCTGAGCGGGCATGGCGCCGCGTGAACACACGTCAGCTGCGTTATGTTCACTCCGCACGTGATACCACCTGTCCGGTGCTACTACGTCGACCACTTGGGTGACACGACTAGACACGAAAGTTTTTAATTTATGTGGTGCCGTTTGTAACCATGCGAGTGCTACGGTCGAGTCTGTCAATGCAGTTAGCTCAAATTGTATTTTTGTAATATTTTGTTTCACAAACAATACAAGTTTGGACTTTTACTTTTTTTTACTTTTACTTTTACTAATAAGTAATCTAGTCTTAACAATATTATTTGCACCGACACTACGAATATAAATACTCGCTGCATAACCACGAGTAGATGCGTCACAAAATGCAATTAAGTGTACATTGCTGAACTGTGGTGATAACATACGTCGCTCAATTCGTAACCCGGAGAGACATGACAATGAGGTTATAAAATTTGACCATTTGTCGCGTATAAAACCAGGAATTTGTTCATCCCAGCCTAGATTTAGTTTCCATAAATCCTGCATTATGCATTTAGCCAAAAAAATACATGGATTTAAAAACCCGAGTGGATCGTAGATGCTAGCTAACAGTTTTAGTACAGACCGTTTGGTGAAAGTATTGTCTTTCATGTTATATTCAAAGGAAAAGGAATCATCGGTGGGTGACCACCTTAATCCCAGCACCTTGATAGTTGCACTCAGGCTGTCGTCAGAGCTGATGGGGATTACTCGGTCAGTTTCAACCCTGTGCAGCAATCGAGGTGAATTACTTGCCCATTTACGAAGATCGAAACCGCCTAATTTAAGAAGGGCTACGAGCTGGTCCTGCAACGTGCAGGCTTCTGAGATATGTTGTGTGGACCACAGCAAATCGTCGATATAGAACCCATTCATTAGCACTTCAGCAGCGCGCGGATACCGCTCACGCTCGTCACACGCCAACTGCTGTAACGTACTGACAGCTATAAACGGTGCACTGCGAAGGCCGTACGTGTTTGTTAACAATTCAAATATTTGAACTGGTTGTGATGGCGACTCCCTCCATAAGATATGTTGGTAACAACGGTCAATAGGATCAATAAGAACCTGCCTATACATTTTTGCTATGTCAGCAGTAATGCAAATATCAAATAGACGAAAGTTAATTATAATTTTTAATATATCATTTTGAAGTTTTTTACCTGTTAATAAAATGTCATTTAAAGAGATACCGTTAGACGTGGTCGCAGACCCATCGAATACCACTCTCACAGGAGTACTGGTACTGGAGACTCACTATACAGTGGTGTGGTATCACGTATTTGCTTGGTTCTCCGCCTGTATGTGGCCGCATATGGCCCAGCTGTTCATATTCACGCATGAATACCTTATACGCTTCATACAAGTCGGGTGTTCGAGCGAGACGTCGTTCGAGGTGAAAAAACCTACGCATGGCAATATCACGAGACTCGCCTAGGGTTGCGTGGTTCGGGTTTAAAAGTAAGGGCGAGACATATCGACCACTGTGGTCGCGGTAATGCCGCTTTGTAAATATGTCTTCAGCAAGCTTATCAAGTGGGCTAGTAGGGTTGTCGCACGGCGACTCCTCTATTTCCCAGAACGCCTTAAGTTGAGAGTTAAGGCTGTCACTTTCAGTGGTGTACGACACCATGTTGTACGAAGCTGCAACATTAACACCATCGTCAGAAGTACACGGTACTTCTAACCTCCCACACAATATGTACCCAAATATACTGCCAAGTGCAGTGGGTAATGAAGAGCTAAAACATATTTTATTGCCGTCATATATGTGAGGGAAGACATCACCAGCTAATATTATATCTATAGATGATTTTTTGTAAAATGTTGGATCTGCTAGTAACAAATTCTTAAAATTATTCGTAATTTCTTTAGAAATTTCCACTGTGGGCAAATTAGCAGTTAATTGATGTAATATTACTACATCAATATCAAATGAAGGGCTGTCAGAATATCTTGGTTTAATGTTACAGGAAGTCATTCCATAATTCTTAACATTATTTCCGGCTAAACCGAATATATTAAAAGGACACTTCGTTCGTGACAACCCTAGCCGCTCTAAACAATTAATTGTCATAAAGTTGGTCTGTGCCCCAGAATCTATCAAAACACGGCACGGTTGCTCATTACCAAACGCATCAGTAACATTTACTACAGCAGTACCCAATAATACGATGTGATTATTATTTTTATTGTTTACGTTACACGAACGAGTTATATTGGAATGCATACCTACGGTCGGCGTCTTATCACAGCTAACATCTGTTTGCAAAATCGGTTTATTATTTGTGTTTAAATGCAATAATGTGTGGTGTCGTCGATCACACATAAAACATTTAAATTTACTTTTACAATCGCCCGAAGAGTGGTTGCGTTTTAAACAATTGTGGCACAATTTTAAACAATCAGCACGGCTAACACGTTGAGCAGGAGTCAATTCACGGAATTGCGTACAACGAAATATCATATGATTTTGTCCACAATGCATACAAGTACCCACATCAGAGCTTTGATGAATATTCGTTGACTGCGAGTACGCGCGTCTATTAGTTTGTTCAATCGACCTTTTATTTACATTAGTCGAGGAGGAATACTTACTAGAAATGATAGAATTTATATTATTAGAATGTTGTGAATGTTCTAACACCCTTACCTGATTTTTAACGTAAATCATTAATTGTTCATAAGTAGGTATTGACTTTTGATCAATACTCATTTCGAACATTTTCTTTGTATTCGAGTCTAACGCCCGCAAGGCTATATGACAGAATAAATAACCTGATATATTTTCGATGTTTAGTGCTTTAATAGCCTTATAGGAATGGTCAAAGGTTTCAATGAAGTTATTTAAATTAATTATTGACTCCGACTTTAACGTTGTGAATGATAACATTTTATCTAGATATTTTCCTATAAGCGATCTATTGTCTTGATATTTATCAAGCAATGCTTGCCATACCACATCGTAATTACTAGCCGTAATTGGCATACTCTTGACAATATTGAGTGCAGCACCACTTGTACAAGATAATAAATAATGAAATTTATCAATATTAGTAATTGCCGATTGATTATGTACCAAAGAGCAAAATGTTTCATAGAATGTAGTGAAATTTTCAATGTTTCCATCAAATTTAAATAAGTCAATTTTAGGAAGGCGTGGGCGTGATTGATGCTTATCCACGCATGCATTTTTGCATACATCGTGAGCACGCATACCTGGTGGAACGTCCGCCATTTTGTTAACGTACTTAGATGAGCACAACTTTATGCGAAAATACAAATCATCAAAATTTTTTAAATCAATATCAGAAAACTTTGTATCAGAATCTAAGCTTAATTGTAACTCATAAATTTCCATACATATTTTCTCAAATTTATCACGTAAGGTTTCGAGCTCTAAAGTACGCAATACAAACATATCTACCTGCTCGGGGTGGGTATCTAATTTAGTTGATAGATCAAATATAATTTGCAGTTGAGAAAAGAGCCTTTGTTTCATTGCAATATTTTTATTAAGCATTCTAGAAGATTCTAAATCCTTTTTACTAAGGGTAATTTGGTCACCAGGTTTCGTCATCTTGACTATATTCAAGTAAATTAATATACTTATGTATATTTATATTTTAAATTTAATACAAGCACGGCTTATATTTTAACGGTTAAAATTACAATATCGCGGGTCGATGGGCCAAAAAAATGTGCGATATAGCACGCAGAAAGGGCTGGTAATTGATTTTAGTGGACTGTATAATACGGTTATGAACGGTGGTAGTTGGACAGTAATAGATCCCGCATCTAGACGAGGAGGTGAATAAATCAACCACTTACCTCTAAGCCTTAATGCGCCAATTCCAAGGGGTCAGCAGTTATGTGCAGAATCTATATTAACGTCACAGCAGCACTAACACCAAACTGCACGGCAGCGTATATGAGATAAAGTCTTGAGCTAGCTCAGTTCACGGAACTGACAAGAGTCTATATGTAGATCGAGGAACGTCCTGATTACGATATGTTCTACACAAGCATACAGCACGGCTGTTTGTGGCTAACTAACCGATGATATTTCTCAACGGTTTAATAATATTGCTTACCAATGGAGGGTAGGCAGCAAAAATACTCGAGGCTGTGGCCAATAAAATTCAGCCATCCTCTATTAACTAAATGCGGGATCCAACAGATGGTGTAGTTTAATGAAGGGTTAAAAAAATAACAAACTTTAACAATACTTATTTCATTTCGAGTCTTCTTTTCTGGTAGAATGCGGTATTGTCAATCATACATAATTTGTATGTTTTTGGCTACCCCCACTTTAGCATAATAACAATTTGTCATTATGTAAAAGTATAGAGAATCTTAAATTTCAGTTAATAGAAGTTTTAATTAGACATTGAATTGTCCTCTTGATTTTTTTTCTATTATAAATAAATAACACATTTCTAAAATTGTATGCAGCACAAATTACCACTTCCTCTATATGAAAATAGTTAAATATCATCATCGTCATCAACTCAGCTCATATACGTCCCACTGTTGGGCTTGAGCCTCCTCCACAATAGGAGGGTAATTGACCTTACTATACCATGCTGGTCAGACAGGTCAGTATAGGGATTTATTTTGAGATTTCCTTCTCTTGCACAGATGTTATAAGCATATTATATCCCTTAGTCGTCTCTTACAACTTGATTTGTATTCTTACTCCGTCACCACACAGAAAATACGATTAATTCAATAAAAAGAAAATGTAAAAAAATTTCAAATTTGAAGTCTTATTAATTTACCTGAGCATTCTCATCAAATTTATCAGCAGTGACAAAGTCAACTGGTAGATGTACTTTAACATTATTTTTAGCCGCCTTCTCCATAAGTTTCAATACAATTTTTGCACCATCAGCATCATACAAGGAATTGCCAATCTGTAAAGCAAAATATTATTGAAATATGAAATAACATTAGTTTATACAAAACATTGGCTGTGAAGAGTGTGAAGCCAGCTAGAATACTAATAACTCTTATATTGCTTGTGTACATTTATTTACCTTGACCAACTCCATCTCATGCTGTATGGTCAATATTACTTTTCCATGGAGGATTGATGCTAGCCAGGCAGCTGCTCATAGAGCTATGCCCAAAATTTTTACAAGTAGAGTACATTTAAGTATATCCCAAATAATTGAGATAAGAACGGAATGATGACAATATAACTTATAATAAAAGTACTTTAGCTCTTCTAATCATCATCTCGGCTCATATACGTCCCACTGCTGGGCTCAAGCTTCCTCCATAATAGGAGAGAAAGCGACCTTACTATACCATGCTGGTCAAACAGATTGGTATAGGGTTTTGTATTGAGTTTTACTTCTCTTGCATAGATGTTATATGCTTATCTTATGCCTTAGTCGTCTTTTACGACATCCACGGCTAAGATAGGTAGTACTGAATTGAATTCTTAATCTGTCACCACTCTAAATCTTCTAATAGATACACAATAATTAAATTCTTGCTTAACAATTGTGATATCTCTGATAACACTAGCGTTTGCACTGTTTTATTTAGGCTTTTTACTTTCTTTAATTTTTTAGTACTTACAGCCATGCCTTTAGTTTCCTTTAGGAATGTGTATGCCATGCCTCCTCCAATGATCATCTCATTGACTTTATCCAATAGATTTTCAATCAGCAGAATTTTATCAGCCACTTTTGCTCCACCAAGAATGGCAAGGAATGGTCTGCAAAATTATGAAAAATATACACACATTCACTAAACTGATGTCGATTTGAGTCATAGATTTTTTTTTGTTGATCTACTAGTTGACATGTTAGCTAAATTAACACATTGACGGACAGTACTGCCTCTGGCCGTTATATAGCCAAAATTAATACGACAGTACGTCCATCGACCTCCTAGTTTCAACTCGCATAAAATTGGTACATCTCAAGACATACCATTTTCAAGGGATTTATATGGAATAGCATGTAGTACTGTCACCGAAGATTTGATTTAGACTTTTTACTCTCACTACAAAATGTTCAAAAATCTTTTCAAAAAAAAGTATTTCAACACACATTCACATTTTGATAACCCCTTTTCGTACACTACGCCCGTAGACGTCGTATTTCAATACAAACTGTGGAGTACTGTCACCTTGCGACGCGCCGACAATGTAAGGAAAAAGTACTGTAATAACACCTACAACCTGTGAGAGGGTACTGTCCGTCAACGTGTAAACAAAATAATTACCACGCGCAGGATTTAAATTCACAACTATTGAGCATTCATTCATCCACTGCTGTATCAATCCCCCTGTGACTATTAAGTGTAGTAACCAAATTACCAGACACATTTTCCTGCTTAGGTAGACTTTTTTACTATATATCTATATCAATAAATAAAATTGGAGTGTCTGTTTGTAATGTCCAAATAATAGGCTTTTTTCATGCTCACATGGTTATTCGCACTATACATATGCCTAAAATACACTTTATATTTTTTTTGTCTGTCTGTTTGTTCCGGGTAATCTTCAAAACGGCTAGACCGATTTCAAAAATTCTTTCACCAATGGAAAGCTATAATATCAGAGAGTAAACTAGGCTATATTTCATCCTGGTATTCCCACGAGAATGGGAACTACGCAGGAAAGACTGGAAGAGAGGGCGGGTTGCTAGTCTATTAATAATGGGACTAGCATTTTCTGAAAGACAGATGACCAGTGGTGTAGCTTGCGTTAGGGTGCCCTATATTAAAATTTGTGGAAGGACCCAAAGAAACTGTTAAGTTTTTTAACAGTCAAGATGAAAAGTGGTGGTATTGGAATTTTTAAATCGCTTGTCTAAGACAAGCGATTTAAAAGTTAGTTTCAAAAATGTTATTAATGATTATAATAACATTTTAGGAATTTTTGCTTGCATATAGAAGATTCTCTACAGCCTAGCAGCCCAGTATCCTTACTATCCTTACTAATATTATAAACGCGAAAATTTGTGAGTATGTGAAGATGTTTGTTGCTCTTTCACACAAAAACTACTGAATGGATTTTGACGAAACTTCACAATATTTTTGCTTACATATCAGAATAACATATAGGCTATAATTTATCCTGATATTTTCACAGGAACAGGAACTGCTAGTCATTGATACAGGGGTAGCTATGCGCCTGCAGATAACCGATACTTAACTAAAAGTTCTTCTTTGAATACTTCACAATGCATAATAATGTATGAAACATTAACTTAACTAATTTATAAAGAGAAGAAAGGCCAGTAACTAACCTCTCAGGTTCATGTAAAGCTTTTGCGAAGTACTGCAATTCTTTCTTGAGTAAGAAACCACTTGCTCTCTGATCAAAACCTTCTCCCATCATAGAGCTGTGAGCTCTATGCGCTGTGCCTGTTAAATTTTTATTTAATAAATTTAATTACCGAGTATTATACAACTAATAACGAATTAATAGATTTTAGTAGTTATCAAAGACTTCTAGAACCTACCAAAGGCATCATTGATGTACACATCGCCAAGATTCCTCAGGCTAGCTCTGAACTCCTTCACCTTTGCTGGATCAGCTTTCGCTTTAGCACCAGATGCATCTACACCTTTGCCTTCCTCTTCAATATGGAACCTGAGGTTTTCTAGTAAAATAATAGAGCCTGGTGTAGGATCTGCACATGCACTTTCCACTTCTGAGCCCACACAATCAGCCAGGAATGTCACATCCCTAGATAAAAAAGATACCAGTTTAAATACATATTAATTATTGATAAGTCATAAGTTTTCCGTGTGGTGACAGAGTAAGAATACAATTCACCACTCCCTATCTTACCCGTGGATATAGTATAAGACGACTAAGGAATATAATAAGCATATAACATCTATGCAAGAGAAGGAAAACTCAAAAAAAAATCCTATTCCAACATATCTGACCAGTGTGAAATAGTAGGTCAATTCCCCTCCTATTATGGAGGAGGCCTGAGGCCAACAGTGGAACATATATATGCTGAGACGATGATGAAGTTATAAGCATTGATAAGGAGTTAATACAGTATTGCAATCCTAGCAACCACATTCTAAGTTCTTAATTAATTCATTAGCAACAATGAAAATATCCTTAGCATATGTTTACTATACTTGGTTTGTTTCATAATAATCTATGCATTTAAACCAGCTATTATAAAACAATTTTATTTAAATTTATAAGAAAATCTAAATACTTTAGAGACATTTAGGATTTTTTAAGGCCATTTATTCTATTGGACAATGTTGCTGGTAAAAAATTGGTAAGGTAAATTGTTAAATATATATATGGAGGATGCAATAAAATTTATTTATATATAAGGCTTACTTATTCAGTAACTTCTTAAGCTCCTCCGCGACAGGCTTCAAAGTATACTTCAAGTTAGCTTGGCCATCCGGTCTACCCAGGTGTGACATAAGAACCACTGATTTAGCGCCCTTGTCCAATGCATATTTAATAGAATCTAAAGCAGCTACAATTCGCTGGTTATTGGTAATTACTCCTTCCTTTAATGGAACATTAAAATCAACCCTGGAATCAAGTAAATATATTTTTAAAGAAATCATAAACTTTGTTTGAATAATTACTTATACAAATCATTTAATACCTCATCAAAACACGTTTTCCTGCTAAATTTAGGGCATCAATACTAAGTTTATTTAATGCCATTTTGATGGTATTTAATTTTTATATTGTAATTTTTAATTCTCGCACTTAAACACGGCGATCTCGATATAAAAATGACATAAATAACCTTGTCATTATCAAAGAGGTCAATTTTTTTTTTATTTATTTAATGAAGCTTTGGCAACGAAGCCATCAGCTTAAACCAAATTACAAAATTAATTATAAGTTCTCAAATTATTTACTTCTTCATATTGTATAACTTATTTATAGTCATTGTCCGTCAGTTAGTCAAGTCGTTATCATTAATTAGGCGCTGAAAACCTAATTAGATGATTTCTCTGGGAATTCCGATTGAATATGAAAATACACGTAAACCTCTCTTATATCACATTCACCACACTTCAGCACCTTAATTATATTATATTACATAAAATATCAGCAAAATTATTCAATATAACACTATAAAACACTAAAAAAATGCATATAATACAAGAGCTTAACATGACATTTCCAAATTCGCGCCGAAACTCCTCAAAGAGGTCAAATAGTCAGTTCATAGAGTAAGAGAATTCCTGGAAAGGCCAGTCTTTCAATACATGCACATATTAAAAGCAGTGGTTGGTGAACATTTTTGGTAAATAAATGGTCTAATTTATTTTAATATATTCTCAATTGTTTACTTGCAATCTGTAGTAATCCGAAACACATACTAACATGTTTTTCATCTTAGGTTTAGAGGCAATATGAAAGTATAATTTGAGTCTGGTATCTACGTATTATATCTGCATAACTTACCTACTTATAATATTATCATGGGATGCAAGTGAAATGTAATTAATTAGTAATTAGGTTTTGCCATTTTGTGTTTTTGAATTTAATTTTTGTCACGGAATAATAGTTATTGCTTCAAGCTATGTCCATACTACGACGAATAACTGGTATTTGTAATATACAAAAGAATAGTGAATAAAAAAATAATTTATCACTGTGTATTCACATGTTACTAAACTAAGTCATCCAATGGTCTTATTTTCCTTTGTTTTTAATCAGAAATGCAACAGTGATCTTAACACGTTCCCGGACGAGCATGCTATAGCATTCGTATTGGACAGTTTAATTATGTCGCGGATGCGGCTGCATTCCAAGTTTGTCGAGTTATTTTGTCAGTTATACTTGAGCGGTTGCTTTTTACCTATAAAATATAGGTAGTCCATTTTTTACTGTCAGTGCTGACACAACCACAGATTGCTTACTGTCATATGAGAGCTTTTCTGCACACAAAGATAAAACAGCGTTTATCCCTTCCCTACTCCTCGCTCGGTCTAACTAACCCGCGTGGTAACGTATGCTATAGCATGCGTCAAATGTATTGAAATCCTGTCAATGTAGTGGTTACTGCCGCACGTAGTGGTAGTGAGTGTGTTATGTATTTTCGTTCCGCGCCAACATATTACAAATATCGTAAGTACAAATATTTTCATGACTTCTTTTGTTTTTTTTTGTTACTATGATGCTATTTACAATGTATTTCAGTAGTTTGACGTTAGACCAACTAAGTAACAACGTTAGACAAGTTGAAAAAAATACCCAAACCGCATTATTTTCATTCACAGATGGCACCCAAAAAATATCCTCGAGCTTTCAAAATTACAGATTCAGAGCAAATCCTGAGGTTGTTTGAAGAAGTTTCAGATGATTCTTTGGCTCCCAGCATTGAAGAATCTGAACAATCGTCAAGATATTGCTTTACTATCCGCATTAGTTACATCATCATCAGTTAAGCAGTCGTCTGCTATAACATTCGCGTCGCACTTGATGATATTAGTTGGTACGCATCGTGACGGAAATGCTAGAGCAATCGCAAAAATCCCATACAAAAAAATACTGCTAAAGTAGGGTGACTTACTGCCCGGGAACGTGTTAAGGGCTGTTTTATTGACAGCCCAGTCAAATTAAAGTATAAAAAAAGAGTACTAAAGTAGGGGTTATACCTTGTAATGACAGGTTGGACCGTCAAGCAAAAATGATTATCAGATAAGTGATATTTTTTTTTAGAAGGAACTTATTTGTTTGATAATAAAAGAAAGTACGCGGGTACCTATGGACGCACGTAACAAGTTATACTTTTTTTTTTTTAGAACAAGATAAAATATGTCTAAAATCTTATTATTCGCGTAATTCTACATTTGCATAAAAAAAACGACACATATAACAAAGGTATTTACTACGTTAAAAGTTTTATTATAACGCATTATCTAGTTGACCTTTGTGACGGTGTATGTGCATCGTAAAAATTTACTCTGATCATTTTACCCTAACGCGCAAAAAGAAGTACCACTTAATGGGATCAACTCAAAATATGTACTCTTGTTGCATAGTATGTAATCTCATTAATTATAATAAAGTTGTCTTACTTTAAATTGGAAAAAAGCGGTGGGGGGCGCGGCCGGAGCACCTCCTCGTGGTGCTCCCTGGTAACGTCCATTTGGACGTCATGCGGCCATTTGGACGGCCAAGATTCCGCCAGGGGGGGGTCTCCGCGTGCGGCTCTGGTGGCAGAGCGCACGGCGGATGTGACCCGAGCCAATGGGGCGGATGTGCCTCATGGCACTCCGTCGCCAGAGACGGTTGCGTCACGGCCCGGGGGCGTGACGGGTCGGTCGCTCGCGAGCGGCCAGACCCGGAAGGCCCAAACCGTAATCCTGAGCAGGGGGGTCAGGACCGGGGGTCTTCGGACCGCGGGGAAGAAAACCCCTATAAAAAATTACCCCAATCTTAAGTTTGGCCACTCGGCGAGGAGATGTATGACTGGTGGGTTAAGAAGCGCGTGAGCGTCCAGTCGTTAGAGTGGTAGTCAAGGCAAGACTCAAAAACGTCCAAAAAAAATGGCAGAAGTTAATACAAGTAACACTTCACCAGAGGGTCCCGGCCAGGCCGGGGAATCCCTTGCTGTGCCGGTGCTTGCGCGCGGCGTCCATTTGGAGTCGCGCCCAAGTCCCGGCACAGTCAGTCCCCAATCGTATGGGTGGGGGACAACTACTGCCTCAGAAGCCGAGAGCCCGGCTCAACACCAGGTGGCTCAGGGGGGGAGGGGGAACGAGGAGGAGGTGCAGGTGCGGAAGAAGACCCGAAGGACAAAGCCGAGGCGATCCGCCGCTGCACGAGCCCGCATTAGCGCCAATGCATCGAAGGCGTGGCGGGCGCGGATGAAGGCTGAAGCCATTGCCGCACGCGACGAGGGCGGCAGCATTGCTGCTGCAGGGCCGTCGCGGGACGGGGGTGGCGTTGCTGCCCAGCCGTCGGAGGAGAGGATGGAGACCACTGCAGGGCCGCCGCGTGAGGAGAGCGGCAGCAGCAGCGGGTCCGAGCACGAGGGCGGCATTGCCGCAGAGCCGTGCATAAGGTTAGCAGGCGAAAGCTCCGAGCTGTCGAGCCATGAGGGCGGCATTGCCGCAGAGCCGTCGCAGGATGAGGGCGGCAGTGCCGCAGGGCCATCCGAGGCATCGGAGATGGAGCTGACGGACGTGGGCGGAAGTGCCGCAGAGCCGTCCGCCGAGGAGAGCAGCACCCCTTGTGTGCTAGTCGGCCGGAGTAGGGACGAGGGCGGTGGATGCGCCGCAGGTAGACAGATGCTAGGCGCGCCGTCAGTTGAGGGTGCAGTTAGGCCGTCGTCGTTGCCGTCGTCGCCGTCGTCGTCGTCGTCGCCGAGGAAGAGGACGGAGGGGGCTGCAAAGGCGCCAGTTCCAGCCCCAAGTGCGAGGAAGAGGGAGGAGGCCCTCCCCCCGAGACCCTGGAAGCGCCCCCTGCAAGAGGGTGGCCGCTCCAACACCGACTCGGAGGGGAGTTCCATCACCATGCCTCCTCCCAAGGTCCCGACCATGCGCCGGGGGCGCAGAGGCCGAGGATCGGTGGTGGCGGCGTGGCCGGGGACACCGGGTCCGGCCGGTCACGGTGGCGAGGTGGCGGCCCTCCAGGCCGCGAACGCCCGCCTTAGTGAGGAGGTCTCCGGCTTGCGGGAACGCAACCGCAAGCTGGAGACGGAGCTATCGGCGGTGCGACGGGAGAACCGCGGGTTGGCCAAGGAGATGGCCGACCTGCGGGCCCAGTTCGCGCGCTTGGCGCCGGCCGTGCCGCCTGTGCCGGCCTCGCCACCGAAACGGGCTGCGCCGGGGAGGGCGGGCCCGTCATCTGCGCCCGTGGCGCCGGCTGCGCCCGTCGCGGCTGCTGCGCCAGCTGCACCCGTTGCGGCTTCGGCGCTTCCTCCCCTCGTCGTGGTCCCTCCGCCGGCTCGTGGCCGCGGCAGACCTCGGAGGGGGGAGGAGCCGCCGCCCGACGAGGTGCACGGCGTGTCGGAGTCGGCGGTACGCGTGATCCTAGCCCGAGTAGGGGTGATGGTGGATGCGCGTATCGCCGCCGTAGCGGCCAGGCTCCCGCCTGAGCCGCCCCTCCGACCGCCGCTCGCCGCGGACATGGCGAGGCGGCCGCAAGCGTCAGCTCCCACCCCGCTGCCCTGTCAGGGTGGCCGCGTGGTGAGCTACGCTGCGGCCGCGGCCGGGCCCAAGGGGCCCAAGAAGGCCGGCAAGGTGCCGGCTCCCGCCAAGGCCGGGCCGCGGCCGGCGCCAGCGGCTGCACCGCAGGCGCCGGCCAGCGCACCCGCGACCGCTCCTGCTGCGCTCAGCGCCGCTGCCAGGCTCGAACAGGGCTGGCAGGTGGCTGAGCGGAGCAGGAAGGCACGCGGCCAGAAGCGGAGAGCGGCGGCCAAGAGTGCCGCCGTGGCCGCCGCTCCCCAGGCGGGAGCCGGCAGAAAGGGGAAGAAAAGGTCGCGCAGGGGCCTCAAGTCGCCGAAGACGGCCGCGGTGGTCATCACCGTGCTGCCTGAGGCGGCTGAGAGGGGCCTCAACTATGAGGCCGTCCTAAAACGCGCCCGGCGGGAGCTGGACGTCTCCGGTATCGGGGGCGTCGAGGCGAGGACCCGCAAGGCCCGGACAGGGGCTCGAATACTCGAGTTCCCTGGGGCCGAGGGCGCGAAGACGGCCGATAGTTTGGCCACGATGTTGAGGGGGCTGTTCGGGCCGGAGGATGGTGTCCGAATCGCCAGGCCTGTCAAGTGCGCAGAGATGCGCCTGACGGGCTTGGACGATTCCGTGACGGTGGAGGACGTCCGGGAGGCCATTATGGCGCGTACCGGATGTGCCTCGGACACCGTCCGGATTGGCACCATTCGCACTGGTCCGGGCGGCGTCGGTGCTGCCTGGGTGCAGTGTCCGGTGGAGTCGGTCAAGCAATTGGCCGACTCAGGCAGGCTCCTCGTGGGCTGGAGCTCGGCGCGGGTAACCGTGCTAGAGCCCCGGCCCGCGAGGTGTTACAAATGCATGGCGGTCGGGCATACCCGACCGACATGCAAAAACTGCTTTGACTGCAGCGGGCTATGTTTCCGTTGCGGTCAGACCGGACACCAGGCGGCATCGTGCTCTGCGGTGCCCCACTGCCCCGCGTGTGCGGCAGGCAATAGGCCTGCCAAACACCGCATGGGCTCTGGGGACTGCAGACCCCCGGCATCGGCCCCGAAGGGGCGGGACGGCCCATCGACCGGGCCAGTCCCCGCTCCGAGCGCGGCCCGATCGCCCGTCAGCGCGGAGGAGGTGACGATGGATACGGACCGTTAATGGACCCCGTATCCATTCGTCTCCTCCAGGCCAACCTCAACCACACCGCCGGTGCGCAGGACGTGTTCCTGCAAGCCATGGCGGAGTGGTTGATAGGAGTAGCCGTAGCCGCGGAGCCGTACGTGGTGCCCGACCGGCCTAACTGGTTGGGTAGCACCGATGGCACCGTGGCAATCGTCGCCTCCACGTCGTGGCCTTCGTCGCCTGTGACCCTTAGGGACAGGGGCGTCGGATACGTCGCGGCGGACTGGGGGGAGATTACGCTCCTCGGAGTCTATCTCTCCCCTAACTGGAGTGTGACCGATTTCGAGGCCTCCCTCACCATCATGGAGGCCTCGTTACGGCGAATGGCATCGCGCCAGGTCTTCGTCTTGGGGGACTTCAACGCCAAGTCCGTGGCGTGGGGGTCTCCCCGGACGAACGACGGAGGACAGGCGATCGAGGAGTGGGCGGCGGCACTGGGCCTCTGTTTGCTGAACAGGGGCTCGGTGCACACGTGCGTGCGACAACGGGGCGGGTCGATAGTGGACCTTTCGTTCGCTAGCCCCGAGGTCGCCGCACGCGTGGGGAGCTGGCGCGTCGTGGAGGAGGTGGAGACCTTGTCGGACCACCGGTATATCCGGATGGAGGTCTCCCCGGTAATCCCGACGCCCAGCAGGGGTCACGGGGCGGATGGACGTCCTGCGTTCCCGCGATGGGCTGTGGGTCGCTTAGACCGGGACCAGCTGGCGGAGACAGCCATCGTTTACTCGTGGCTGTCCTCTGCCAACCAGTCGGACGGGGTGGACGCCGAGGCTGGCCGCATCCGCAGTGCGTTGACGCAGATCTGCGATGCGGCCATGCCCCGGGTACGGCGTCCGCCCCCGAGGAGGGCGGTCCACTGGTGGTCCCGGGAGCTGGCGGATCTCCGGGCCGCGTGCATTCGCGCCCGGAGGGCCTACACCCGCAGCCGGCGGCGGCAACGCGACGCGGAGCGGGAGGCCTTGCTGTATGAGGGCTACCGCAATGCGCGGTCGGCCTTCAGGCTGGCCGTCCGCTCCGCCAAGGACGTCAGTCGGCAGGAGATGCTGGACGGTCTCGATCGTGACCCCTGGGGACGCCCCTATCGCGCGGTGCTGAATAAGCTCCGCGCGCGGGGCCTTCCCCTCACCGAGACTCTCCAGCCCAGCCTTCTCACCCGGGTCGTCGAGGACCTGTTCCCGCGGCGGGCGGAACACACGCCCCCGGTCATGGCTCCGCCAGACACTGACCGGGAGGCCGACGACGACAGTGTTCCGCCCATCACGGAACCCGAGATGGGAGTGGCGGTGGCGCGCATGTGCGCAAAGTCCACCGCCCCCGGGCCCGACGGTGTTCCAAACCGCGTGTTGGGCCTGGTCCTCGACCACCTGGGTCCCCGCCTCAGGGAGCTGTTCGACGCGTGTTTAGCGTCCGGACGGTTCCCTGGGTGCTGGAAGGAGGGAAGGCTGGTGCTCCTGCCGAAGCCGGGACGGTCTCCGGGGTCGCCTTCGGCCTACAGGCCTATCGTGCTGCTCGATGACACGGGCAAGCTACTGGAGAGGGTGGTAGCTGCCCGCATCGAGCGGCACCTCGTCGGCACGGGGCCCGATCTGTCGGACGCCCAGTTTGGGTTTAGGAGGGGTCGTTCGACGATCGCGGCTCTGTTGCGCCTGAGGGCCGTGGCGACTGAGGCCGTCACCGGTGGGGGAGTGCTGTTGGCGGTGTCCCTAGACATCGCCAACGCATTCAATAGTCTGCCATTCAGCTGCATCAGGGAGGCGCTCCGGTATCACGGAGTGCCAGCTTACCTGAGGCGGCTAGTGGCAGACTATTTGGTGGGGCGCAGCGTCCTCTGTACTAACCGAGCAGGGGACGTTGTGCGAACGCCCATGACGTGCGGTGTCCCACAGGGGTCGGTCCTCGGACCCACCCTGTGGAACATCGGCTACGACTGGGCGTTGCGGGGGAGCCTCCCGCCCGGGCTGGGCGTGATTTGTTACGCCGACGACACGCTCGTCACAGCCCGCGGTGGGACGCTAGAAGAGGCGGTAAGCCTGGCGACCTATGGCACCGAAGAGGTCGTCAGGCGGATCGAGGCGCTGGGGTTGAGGGTCGCCCTGGACAAGACGGAGGCCCTCTTGTTCCATGGGCGCCTTATGAGCCCTCCCATCGGCGTCTCGATCACCGTCCGATCGGTTGACATCAGCATCCGGGCCCATATGAGGTACTTGGGCCTGGTGCTCGACGGGCAATGGTGGTTCCGGGAGCATTTCCGCAGGCTCGCTCCGCGGCTCGTCGGCGCGGCGTCCGCCCTATCGTGGCTAATGCCGAACGTGGGCGGACCGAGCGCTACGTGCCGACGGCTGTACACGGGGGTCATCCGGTCGATGGCCCTGTACGGCGCACCGGTGTGGGCGGGGTCCTTGACCGTCCGACTTAGGGCCCTTCTGTGGCGACCACAGAGGGTCATGGCGGTCAGGGCCATCCGCGGATACCGCACGGTTGCGACGGAGGCAGCGTGCCTATTGGCCGGGACTCCCCCGTGGGACCTGGAGGCGGAAATGCTCGCCGAGTTGTATCGGCGGGTGTCGGGGGTGCGCGGGGAGGGCGGTGTGATCTCGTTAAGGGATCTCACCGCCTGGCGCGTCGACGCCCGCCGAGACGTCATTGCCCGTTGGGCAGTCCGGCTGGAGAGGCCTCGGTTCGGGGTGCGAACCGTGGAGGCCTTCCGGCCGGTGCTGATGCAGTGGTTGGAGAGGCGGCACGGGGTGCTCTCCTTCCGACTAGTGCAGGTGTTGACGGGGCACGGGAGCTTCGCCAAATACCTGCACAGGGTCGTGAGGAGGGAGAGTACACCGTCCTGCCACCACTGCGATTGCGACGAGGACACGGCGCGCCACACGCTCGAGGCCTGCGCGGCTTGGGCAGTGCAGCGCCGTGAACTCGTCGCAATCATCGGTGCCGACCTGACGCTGCCGGCCATCGCTAGGGCGATGGTCGACAGCGTCAGGAACTGGGACGCGGTCGCAGCCTTCTGCGAGACAGTGATCTCGCAGAAGGAGGCGGCGGATCGTCTGCGCGTGGAGCGCAGCCTCGATGAGGAGATCCGCCGCCGGCGACTGGGGCGGCGCAGGCGCAACTATCTTCGCCTCATGCCGCCCTAGCCGAGGCCGCGGGTGACGTGACCGGGGATTAGTCCGTCACCCGCCGAGAGGCCGACCGCGTGAGGAAAGACCGACGTCCTCCCCGAGGGGGGGACGTCGGTCGATGGGAGGGTACCCCGCGTAGGGGGTATTCCGTCGGGCCGACCACTGACGACAAGTAAACGACGAAGTATGACGAAGGCGAGGTGGTTTTCGGGTGGGTTGCGGGAGTTGCGTGCTTAAGCCCCTCTGTCGCCCCGGACGGAGTGGTGCGGAAGCGCGCCGACCGCGACCCGCCCCAAAAAAAAAAAAAAAAAAAAAAAAAAAAAAAAAAAAAAAAAAAAAAATTGAAAAAAAGCGGTGGCATATATTTTTTTTTTTTTTTTTTAAAAAGCCATACTAACCACTAACCTTAGAATAATAACGTATAGAAGGTAAGTTCGCGTAAAAAAGTGACGCATTTGATTTGGAGCCTAATGGAGCTTACGCCGGAACTGTTCCGTAATGTACAAGGTCACTGTACTGCACGTACGTACGCAACTCTTAAAAAATAAATAGGTAATTATGACGGTTTGTGCATTCAAATGGTGTCACAACACATTTTAAAAACATAAAAAGGTTTTTAACATTACTTTTAAAAGTATTTCGACGATTTATGTTAATAAAAACAAAATTTGATTTCATAATTTGTATAGTGGTGTGCGTGTGCACGTGTGTAATCGTCTGCGCGCATGTAGTATTTTTAGATTCATATTTCGATCGTTCGAAGTACCAACAGTATTCTTCTATACGTTATTATTCTAAGCCACTAACTAAGTATCAATCGGACTCACACTTAGAATTTCCACAGTAATATAATATATATAATATTAAATATAGAATATTATAAATTTGTACTCTATTAAATATGTACTCACTAAGAACTAACTCGGATAAGATTTTATATGTTCTAAGTAAGTCCTGTGATTCTTTATGACTTCGATTAGCGCTTGTTGGCTTTCTAAATAACTTGCTTACTATTTATTACTAAACAACAATGGCCTATCAAATTATGTGGAACTTTTACCTAAATATAAAGATAAATGTTACGAGCTATGGAAAGAGTATTTTAACCAGCAATCTAAAGAGAAAGGGATTTGGTATAGGACAATTGTATCGGAGCCTCCTCATATTCCATGGTTCATGAACACCAAGCTCAGCAGAAAACATGCTGTGATAGCACACAGACTGAGATCTGGACACATGCCGCTCAATAAGTTTGGGTTCCTTATGAAAAAGAGAAGTTCACCAAATTGTGATGTGTGTGGAAATATTGAAGATGTCACTCACTTATTGTCGGAGTGTTCCAGGTTTCAGTCAGCTAGAGAGGATTTATTTAAAAAGCTTAATATAAACATATGTGATATAGGTATGTTTCACCATATATTGTCGGCACCTAATTCTGAAGCAGCCTATAATTTATTTAAGTTTGTAATGTTACGTTTTAATTAATATTTAATCTTGTAAGGTACGATGGGACTGGCATGTACATTTGTATAAAAGTCCCTAATAATAAATAAAGAGGAAAAAAAAAACAATGGCATATATTATTAGTAGGGATTATAAGTAGGGATTGACTTTGATGGAAACGTGACGGTTTATATTATATTTAATGTCGTGATACTTTAGCGTGTTAGTATAATATAAATTAAATTAATGAGAATTATTTATTCTGATTACTTGCTTCTGATTACGATTATTTGCTGTGTGGTAGCGGCTTCGAATACTACCAACCCTTGCTTTGCTCGTGGGTGTCGTAAAAGGCGACTAAGAGCCCTAGATTGACCTGGACCAACTCCATCTGGTACCATTTGGGTCAACGATTACATTCCCAAGGAGGGTTGACGTCAGGCAGGCGGCTGGTCATAAAAGTCATTGCCGAAACTTTTTGCAATATGTCAAAACAGATGACATATTGCGTCGACCCCAAGTAATTGGGATAAGAGCAAGATGATGATGATGATTTATTCTGATTACATTTTCTGTAATTTTGCTGAGGCATAGTAAATATGATAAAAATGTGCTTTATGGAGGTTTTCTTTTTTTTAGTAAAATTTCCAAAAGATTACAATTTACCATGTGGTAAAACCGTAAAAGCAATGTTGAAGGTGACAATTTGACTGCCGGATGGTGGCTTATATGAAGAAATTAAAATTTGATAAAACTGTTAAATTGTGAAGAATATTGTTACTCGACACTGACAGTAATGGTCTCGCTATTACGAGCTGTTGTCAATATAAAAAAAAAACACGAGAATAACTTCTTCTTCTTATTTGATGGCAATGAGCTACAATAATATGGGCTAGTGGTGCCAGTGTCGAGTTATAATATTATATTTATTATTCACGTCTTCAGTCTTCGTCTTTCAGTCAGTCATTAATTCGTTAGCATGATTTGGTGCTGATGTCCAAGTCATGCCTTCTCTGGGAATTTTGGCAGTCCGTCAAAATGCACGTATTTCACTATTATATCATATTCACTACATTTCAGAATTTTATTTGCATTATATTACATAAAATATCAGTAAAATTATTCAATATATTACTTCAAAACACTAAAATAATGAAAAAAATATAAAAGCGCTACGTGACATTTTGACATTTGCGTCAAAAGTCCCACGAGAATAGCAATCAAACGTGTCATTTGCCAGCAGTCATGTGTATACTGTCGGAAGATGACCGTATCGTTTCACTCAGGGAGTAGATAAGGAAAAAAAAATGATTATGTTGGCAGCATTGATCTCTCTTCGCGAAATATGCACCCATTGAGACGCTCCGATTTAGAATGTTCTTTGAATATCTACGGTAAAATTCATGTAAAAACTGGAGTGAGTGACAAGTTCTGTGTGCTACCTGTTCCAAAGTTTACTTTAGATTGTTATACTTTGTGTATTAGTGATTGTGTTGGGTGACGAACAAAATAAAGCGTAGTGCGTTGAAAGTTGAAACATGGTGCCGCTAGGTCCCGGGCCAGGCCATCCTGCTGCACACCAAACACACGGTGGGCCCTCCGCCAACCTTTCCGGCCCAAATTCTTTATCACAAACTGCTCCACAATCGAACAAATCCTCAGTGGCGGTAAGTATCACAGCGCTATATTATTTCATTGGTTTGCGTCAGTGGCGGGCGGCACATGTTTATGTAACTTCAACTAGTATGAGCACGTGCGATTTGGCGCTAATTTTGATATCGGTTTCCAGAAGCCGAATTATACCCTCAAATTCACTCTAGCGGGACACACGAAGGCAGTGTCGTCAGTTAAATTCAGTCCAAATGGAGAATGGCTGGCTAGCTCGTGTGAGTAATAAGTTTTTTTTGTTTGAACAATTAGCTTTTTAGTTATTTATTTACGTTTCGTAAGTCCATATGCTAGGTGTTTATTTTCGTCATATATATATAGACAGAATACTTCCATCAGATATAATTGTATTATCAATGTATCAAGTTTATTTTTAAATTATATCATTTGAATAGTTATAAACCTTATGTAGTTAGCATAATGTCCATTTTGATTGAGTCTGAGTTGTTAAAATTCTTGTTGCTATGTGCATTGATATATGGTTTTAAGCATTTTATATTTAGCCAGTTAATTATTCTTATTATAGTATTACTTCATATTGTGTAAGACTTTACATAGTTACTCTATTTATTAATTTATAATTTATTTTCTAAGTCTTATAAAATATATGGATTACTACATAATATTAGTACATAATTATTATTATAGGTGTTAAATGAATATGATCATTCAGCATTTATGAGTCAAATATATTCAAAGATTGACCTTGAATACATACAACTAATATATAAGTTACTGTAATAAAGGATTTTTTTGTTTGTTCAATGATGTAATATGTTTGAAGTACTCCTTGATTTCTTTATTTCATCCATTCTAGTTCATTTTAGCATTAATTGAAGATATTTGTAAGTTCCTAAGTCAAGTATAGAAATTATTGTTGCCCATTTCCTTTACATATTTTATTAAGATACTTTTTACAATATTAAAATTTTAGCATTAAAATTATCATGTCTTATACTCATCGTCAGTGTAATTGTGCAGCAGTCTACAAGGCCCCAGCAAACACTGAATGAAATTAATTCTAAAATAATAATTTTTATATATTAGGCAACCATTTTTGTAGTGTCTTTTTAATAATAGCCATGTGATAAATATGAAGGAATTTTTTATATTTGAAACTTTGTGGGCCAATTACTTCCTCAGTAGATATTAAAAAAAATATTACATTGCCTTTGCCCATAATTATTACAATAAGTTTCTGAGGTATATAAATATATGTTTATTTTATTTAATATTATCTATGCCTAATCAATGGTGGTCTCCCAAGTTACTTAACAATAAATAATGCAGGTATTCTAAACAATTTGGTTTATTTATAAATATTAACTTTGTGTATAACATTTATATGCTCGTTTTTTACAGAAAATTAATTGAATTATTTCTTTGGTTTAATATTAAATACTATTTTATGAATCATTATTTAATTTCCAAGACTTACAATATTTAAAATGAATTTATAAATACAAAAAGTAATGCTATTAATTTATTATTATGTAAACAAAATGTCTTAAGCTTCTTTTTACTTGATTTAACTTAACATCCTTTGTGCAGTTGTATTATTCTCTTACAACTATATTCTTGAGTGTTAGTTATTGTTTTTTGTCAATAATATAACATGAAATTGAATTGTTTATAATGAAAAATGTCAAAAAAAGAAAACCGCAACCAAATCAGGGCAGGTATTAATCTGACTCAGTTTGGTTGCAGACTTACACTTTGTTAGTAATAATTTGACTAATGTATAACAGTTATAAATATTGGCTATGAGAGATAGTTGCCAGAAAACCTTAAAAGTATTAGAATTTTGAAGAAACAGTTAATCAAATGACATTTGACAGGAACAAGGTGCTCTTTGTTAGATATTTAATAATTATATTAAAGGTGCATACAAATTTAAAGATGTGATGTGTTTAGATATGTTTGACCTTTTTATTGATGCCTAATTGATGCCTAGATGCCATTACACTATATCTTATATATGAAAATAAGTGCTGTAGATGGAGGATAATTATATTCATTAAAATTCATAACTAAATCAGTTATTTGTAATTTGCAGCCGCTGACAAACTTATTAAAGTGTGGGGGGCTTATGATGGCAAATTCGAGAAGACTATATCGGGACACAAGATGGGTATCAGTGATGTGGCTTGGTCATCAGATAGCAGATTGATAGTCAGTGCCAGTGATGACAAGACATTGAAGGTTAGTTTTATTTTAATATTGACACCTACTTTTATAACCACAAATACGGTTAAATTTTACTTGTTTATTAATCTAGACTAATATATAAAGCTGAAGAGTTTGTTTGTTTGAATGCGCTAATCTCAGGAACTACTGGTCCAATTTGAAAAATTCTTTCAGTGTTAGATAGCCCATTTATCTTGGAAAACTATAGCCTATATATCATCACGCTAAGACCAACAGGAGCGGAGCACCAATAAAGATGTTTCAAAATTAGAGGTTTTTTTTCTTTTGAGAGCTTCTGCTCCGTAAATAGCAAAATTTTCGCAAAAATCATGTGTGACAGAATCATATTATTAAAAAATATTTTCACCTTCTACGTAAACATAGTCTTAGGTTAGAGTTAGTGTTAGCCCAAAGTATCTATACCACGCGGATGAAGTCGCGAACAGAAGCTAGTATATATAGACATTAAAAACTAACATTAATGGATTCTGTGGTGAAAGAATGAGAATATAATGCCCATCATCTCTTATTTAGCTGGAAATATCATCAGCAAGAGAAGAAAAGCTTGAAATAAAAATCTATTCTAATGTCTAGACCAGTGATGGACAAAGTACGGCCCGCGGGCCAACTCCGGCCCGCGAAAGTATTTAATCCTGCCCGCCGAGAGTCCATCCATCCTAAATATTCTAGTCAGCATTTTGGTGCGAAAAATAAAATTTGACGTTTATAATTGAATATCTCCGAATTTTTAATAAAAGCTCCAATTCGTCAGAGGTGTTTTGAGCTTTCTGTATTTCATAATTTACTTGCCATAATTATAATTATCTCAGAAGTCTGTCTCAGATGGAACCTGCTTTCGAAAATATTATGAAAAATAAAAAAAATTCCATATGTCGCACACGCCTAACAAGGCGTAAAAGTAAAAGGTATTTTGTTTATTAAAAAACTTTAATACAAAATGCATTTCTATAATTCTGGCCCTCTAGAATTTCTCAAACTTTGTGGCCCGCCATTAAAAAAAGTTTGCCCACCACTGATCTAGACCGTTATCATAAAATATTTTGCCTTATATATAAGAGGCCCATTCTCAACAGTAGGACATTTGTAAGCCGAGGAGATTAGTAGTGTTTGTTGATGTATATTTTTTTCACATTATCTATTTTTAGTAGATAGATGTTATTTTGAATAATCTAATATTTTCGTGTATGATCTGGATGGTTTCCCTCAATACAATTGGATTGTAGCATATGAACTCAAGGCAGAGTAACTATAAAAATGCTGCTACTCTCCTGAATCCAGGATAGTAGTACAAAACTAATACAATTAAAGAAAGGTACTAAGCAACAGCATTGCAAGAATCCTTAAAATTCCTTGCCTGGGTTGGACTGGCTATTAACAGCAACAGTGTCTGTATTTCTGATATTTGATTTGCAAATAATATATAGCGTTGGGGGAATCCCTGGTTAAGGCTTGGTTCAAATTTTTTTTTTTTTTTTTTTTTGTGTGTACAGCTGTTGGCCGCAGATGGCCTTGACAGCTTGACGCGGACTATGGGTGAGTGCTGAGGGCTCTCAACCCGGAGAAAAGTATGCTAAGCGACATCGCCCAAGGGCTCCCCCTGTGGGGAACGGACCTCGGCTTGGGGCGTCGCTGGAGGCAAAGTGGGCGTGCCCACGTTTTTAGTAGTGACTTTTGCGCGGCGCGGTTTCGCACCTCGACGGCGAGGGCGGAACCGTGGATATTTATTTGTTAAGGCCTCGCGGGCCGTGTAGGCTCTTTGTTGAGCGAGTGTGATATTGTCGTCCTCTTCGTCGAGGACGTGACGAGGACGTCGGATGGAGGTTCAAACCTTAATAGATATCAACTTTATATGGGTTCAACTATAGATTGAAATGAAGATAAATACTACAAAGTTATACATATATAAATGCTTTTCATTGCAGTATCCATTAATGACTACTATATTTACCTAGAATAAACAATTTTATTTATCTAGATATATACCAATTTTGAAATAGATATATGAGTCTAGGGACCAGTTAGTTGTAACCGAGTGGGGAGAGTGTTTGTGTAACTTGGAAACATTTTCGTCAGATATTTTGCAATGTCGGCAAATAAAGGTTTGATTAGTTTCTTAATGGTGCTATGCGATAATGCGATTTTTATTAGGGTTATCTTTATAAGATACGGAGCATGGATATTAGGGTTGCCACCTCTTTTCTCTTTCAATAAAGTAGGTATATTAGTTAATGACTGAAGAAAAAATAAAGTACTTTGTGTTCAAATATAGTACGGTTTGCATTATTTTGTTTTAAAACATATTTACGATTATTTTTAGCAAATTTTAATAAATAATGATCAATGGTAAACCGCGTCTTTGTACTTTATATTTATTTTATAGTAAATAATTATTTTTTAATAGACTCAAAACTTTATCTTGAAAATGTTGCCTAGAAAAATCAATTCGGCGAAATAAAGTATTGCCGCGTACTTTATTGTTCACATAAAGTATAGAGAGTACAATTACCCCAAATAACGTACAATACTTTATATTAAAATACGGGTGGCAACCCTAATGGAAATCCACAGAATTATAGGCAAAACTGGCATAATCCAAAAGATTAGCACGCGGCATTCGTAATGGTGGCCGTTACTATTCTACAATGGTTAGGAAACGATCAATGATGATCAAGGTAAAGTGTAGAACGGTGGTAGCTGATAAAGTGACGGTGAAATAAGTCATATAAAGCCGTTGGAGGCAGTTGGCTCAACACGACACGTCCTTCTCGTGTATAGGTCCAGGACTTATCGATTATATTTTGGCCGATTTGTTAATACATATTTATAGATATCGTGTCGTTCTTATTATTCGCAGCACTATGTATATAAGCCGAAACCTTTTCAACAAAAAGGTATTTGAAGTGTAAATGGTACTTTCGAAGATTAAGTTTCGACAAACAAACTCTTTATAATCTACTTGCTGACCCAACAGATGTTGTGTTCAAATCTAAAAAAATAGTGTAAGGAATTCTCTTCGAAATCGATTGTAGCGCCACCTACCGGGTCCAATTGTGAATCTAAACCATTCTTGAATCCCCTTGAACACACAAAAATTTTCATCAACAGCGGGCCAGCCGTTTAAGAGGAGTTCAGTGACACACACGTACACAAGAAATATATATATATATATATATATATACAGTGCAACCTTAATATTACGAACCTCAATTTAACGACTTCCTCGATTTAACAAAGTTTTTCTAATCCCCTTGAATTGTCCATAAGAGTCAGTGTAAATAATACCTTTACATTACAAATTTTTTTACGAACATCCTCTTTATAACGAATTTTCAACTATCAAAAAAGAAGTGTAAATACCTCTATATGACCCTTAGTCCCATAGTATGTGATTCAGTCGCGACAGGTTCCAACACGTTTTTTTCGTAAAACAATTGAAGTCGTTTGATGGGAAATAATGTAAATAGTGCTCATCACTATTGTTGAAGATTCTAGTTGCTGAATGCAAAAATGTTGAGGTGATCAAAACTATTTCTTGGCCTCTTTATAAAAAATTTTTGACCAACCTTACCTCAATATAACAAACCTCAGTTTAACGAATTTCTTGATATAACGAATATTTACGAGTTCCCGTCGGATTTGTTATATTAAGGTTGCACTGTATATATATAGTGAATATATATATATAGAAGTGCATACAACTGAAATTTCGTATAATAATGGATTAGAAATACATTAAATTCATTAAAAAAGGCATCACGCGCACTACAACGCAATCGCTATACACACACGCACACACGTTCATTGAGTGTGTTGCGTAGCAACGCTTATACACTTTTATTTACAGTTAAAATCTGTGGTCGAGCTGAATGTCAAACAATCATAATTATGATGACAATGTCTAATAGAGATTTGTGCTTTAGTTATTAGTGAAATACAGGTTGCTCAATATACAATTATACATTAATAAAATTAAAAGAAAATTGTGCAGTAGAAAAAATATTTTTATTTAATTATGGCTGCATTTCGACCACTCGGCGACCACTAATAAAAGTAAAACCGCGAAAATTATTTTAAACCACTAACACGCTATATCAGGACTCGGTAGGTGGCGCTGCAATTCATTTCGAAGAATCCTCATTTTAAATATTATTTCTACAGAAACAGTGCTTGTTACGTCAGCTGGTAGTATTATAGATTAGCCGGGTGTAGCGTAGCAATGTGCAGCTACAAGTAACAAGTTAAAGTTCAGGCAGTCGTGCAGGTGCACTTATAAATATGCGTCATCGGTAACTGTTAGAGTTTTAGTTGCTAGTTACCGAGGGTTCGTGAGGACTTAACTAAGGCCCTTTTAAATCACCTCTGTTGACATTTACCTATATAAGGACCGTTAGTAGGAAACGGATTATTATCTGATAAAGTTATAAAAAACAAGAGACGTTACATTGCGTAAATTTTAATAACTGTAGAGTTATCAGTTATTTTTTTTAGTTGAGGTATTATTTAACCCGGCGTGTGTACACTGGGACTTTAAAGGAACAGTCGAAATTTCGAAGTCAAAATTCTTTCTTGCCGATAAATGGCAGGCTCCGGTTCCCCTCCCTAAAAAATCTAGGTAGTAGTAGGGACTGAATGGCTAAGGGACCGCCGGTTTCGACAGTTTACCTAGGAACGCCAGTGAGTGAAAGTCGTTGCCGTTCCCTGAAAGGGTTAGTGTACACACCGCGTCAGTATTTTCGAAGGTGAAGTGGATGGTGTTGTATTTATATAACAATTGCGCACAGTAATTTGTGTTTTTGAGATAATTATCTTTAATAATCATTTCTTTGTATTTTAAACAATAAAAAATCATTTTTGTTTCGTAAAATTACATTCTCGTTTATTTTATGACATGCATGAATCCATAAAATATTCCCCACTTTCAGGTGCTCAAATAATTCAACTTTTTGGAACCCACATCAAAAACAGTATATTCTTTTGAACGCTCATAGTCTAAGCTACAAAACCCTAGAACCGTTTTTTTTATATTTGTTTGTTGTAGAGTTACGAATTTTGTAACAAAACTCCGTTTTGCCCACTTTTTAGACGATTATTTAATTTTTTTTAACACCGGTTTTTAACTTTTGAGTTCGGTAGCTGCTGGGTCGTGTAGTAGAAACTTAAATAAGTAACCCAGAATTTTTTCAGATTTTTTAGAAGCCTACAAAACCTTGTAAACTTGACTGTTCCCTAAAATACCCAGTATACACACCGTGCACCGAAAAATATAGTGTACACACGCCGGGTTAAAATGGTAACTTTGTATTGTTAGTCTAACACTCCACCGATTATGAAAGTAATGTGTTTGCATGTGTGATAAGAATTTATAGATATGTTCTTATACAAGTTGCACAGACGAAATTAAGATGAATAAAACTTCAATTTAGTCAACAGTTGAATTTTGTTGAAAATTGTCCGTATTAAATATTTTATTGAAAAGTTTTTTGTATAATGTTTCTAAATGCGCGTATTAAGTGTAACTTGAAATAAATCATTTGTTGTTCAATGCAAAAAACAGTATGGGAATCGAACTCGTGACACTCGCTATGTGAGCTTGCTTCTTAGATCACTGACATTTATGCTGTCAAATTTAAATCGGTTTTTGTTTTTACCTTGTTATATGGTTATTAGTATACGTATTCTTCCGGCTTCCTTTGTTTTTCTTAGTTTACATGTAATCTGCCGTAATAAGGAATAAATTTGTTTACGGGGGACTTTACAAATATACAATTTACGGAGGCATATCCAAAAAATTTGGACTCGTTGAGAACGCACATTATAATTTATGAAATATTACGATGCAATTAATATATAATTATTCTGTTATTTGTTGAACGTGAACCGCCAACCGTCTGCGGTTTAGAAAATTTTAATGGACTGGAAAATTGACTGGTCAAATCTGGTTTTTATTATAGAAGTCTAATGACTAAAGAACTCCAGATGCATATCTAAGTTTCCATTAATAGTCGAAATCGCATGAGAATATAGATATATTATTTATCAGGTTATTAAACTGTTTAATATGTATGTTAAATCGATAACGTTTGTTTTAGAAGCTAAAATGCTCTCAATTCAAAGCATTTAATGCTCCAAATAGCATATTCTAAATTATATGATATATTTTTACGCTGATAATTTTGATAACATTTGTTTGGCAAGTATAGCTCACTTCATGTGGCTTAGAGATGCTTTATGCGCTAAATTATTGTTTTAGAATAATCACACGCTGCGGTTAAAATTGACAGAATTTGTGACACTGTTATTCGTTTGTTTTAATAATTTCGACACAACGAACGTGTTTAACAAGCATTGGAAAGATATAAGTTTTTATTTAATTTTGTTTAGTTTGCATTTTGTCTGTCAAGCGATTAGCAAGCAACTTTAGTGCCGAACATTGCTTGAAATGCGATGCATTGAAACACGAATAATGTTCTACTCTTAAGAATCTCTATATAGTCAGGGTTTCATTATCATCATCCCAGCTCATATATTGTGAATAAATAAGAGCGAATTTGACCTACTTTACAATGCTGGTCAGTCCTATTATAAACCTTAGTTATCTTATACGATACCCGCGCGTAAGATAGGATTGGTGGTGAATTGTATTTAAATCCGTCACCACACGGAAGGCGGAGTCAAGGTTTACTAATGTGGTGACAGAGAACATGTTTTACTATTCATAGTTCATAAATAACGACTCAATGACGTAATCAGAGAAATCTATGTAAGAGAAAGAAAACTCGAAACAAACCTGCCTACATGAGTGCTCAAGTTGGTACCAGCAGTCGACGTATGTGGGCTCTAAAGAGAGAAACAGGAATTCAAAATAATGTGTAATAAATAGATATATTTATTTACATTCGTCAGTAATTATTTATTCATTCACAGAAACGGTAAATAAATATACTTATGGCGTAAATAAAAAATCAACCCGGATTTATTATACCAAAAATTTCAACGATATTATAAGTGTACAAATTTAAATGCAAATTAGATTACAATAATGTGTACTCGTATGTAAATACTTAAGTATACTACTACTCAGAAGTCAACATACATTAGTATATAATATATGTACAATAGTTTTAAAATGTAACTGAGTGAGATGTATAAATGAATTGTCTTCAGAATAAGGCTGTATTTAGTTCGGCTGCGTCAAAGTTTATTTAGCGTGGCTATAAGCACATAAGTATTCGTAATTTTAACATATTCGTCTATTTAGCACCTGGTGCTGTGCTGTCTTCTTCAAGTTATCCAGAAATTAATTGCCTGTAAAAAGTTTAGGCTAATGATAGCACACACTCAATCGCGAAGTCGGTTAGGTTCATTACATTTGAACTCTTTTGATTGAAGAAGCCAACCTGTGTAAGTTTTGGCTGTAATTTTAAGACTCTTTGTTTAGGGTCCAAAAAGAACAAGATTTACCCAAAATTACTTTTTACAAGCGCTCGTTTCCGCTTATTTAAATTAAAACTATAAAAATGCTCATTATTATGAATTTTACCTCTGCAGTTAATCCTTTTTAAGAAACCGGGTAGGCTTGAAGTGGTTTTTTGAAGGGCAAAGATGACAGTAAAATAATTAAACAGTCAATATTTTTTGGCAATTTTAATGGATCCAGTGTCTTGACTGTTTAGTGTAAGTCTATGATACGCAGCCTCAAATAATATAAATTATGTACTCTTATCAACAATCAAGACCCTGGAGTTGATTAAAATTTACATAAAATGAGTAAAAGTGAGGTACTTTAGATCGCTGCCATTATTCAGAGATATTATTCAGCTATTTTTTTACGTTAACGCTATCACTGTCGTACTCTCCCTTCAGCAAATCGAGTAGATAACTGAAAAAGAAATAAAAGTAGATCTAAAATTAATAAATTCTCCTTTTTTAAGTTTTAATGGATATAGGCGGACACGAGCGCTTGCGAAAATTACATTTGAGTAAATATTGTGTCCTTTGGACCCTAAAGACGAGTTCCTCAAAGTACCAGCCAAATTTTAAATGGGTTTTTTTTTTTTTGTGGTTGGCGCGCCTCCGCACCACTCTGTCCGGGACGACAGAGGGGCTTAAGCACGCAACTACCGCAACCCACCCGAAAACCACCTCGCCTTCGTCATTGGGCCGACCACCGGAGCAGGTTTACTTGTCGTCAGTGGTCGGTCCGACGGAATACCCCCTACGTGGGGTACCCTCCCATCGACCGACGTCCCCCCCTCGGGGAGGACGTCGGTCTTTCCTCACGCGGTCGCCCTCTCGGCGGGTGACGGACTAATCCCCGGACACATCACCCGCGGCCTCGGCTAGGGCGGCATGAGGCGCAGGTAGTTGCGTCTGCGCCGCCCCAGTCGCCGACGGACCGGATCTCCTCATCGAGGCTGCGCTCCACGCGCAGACGATCCGCCGCCTCCTTCTGCGAGATCACTGTCTCGCAGAAGGCTGCGACTGCGTCCCAAAAATTTTAAATGGGTAGCCAAAACGATTCAAATGATTTCTTATGGGATGACTCATTATTATATAACGTTTGAAATAAATTGGTGTGTACAAAATATGTAGCGTATTATCACCCCTTTCCTCGTGGTTGACCTACGAGTAGTCTAATAAACATAATTAAACAACTAAACTGCATATGAACCTACATATACATCTTACAGTAACCTTTGGGAAAGTTCCATTCCATGTAGCATGTGGAATAGGAAGTGTGTAGTGTCTTTAAAATTAGCCGTGTCTTAAAGGTATAATTAGAAATTGTTCGCAGTCGTTAATTATATATGTATAGACACATTATGTGGATATTTATTCATTAGGGATTGTATCTAGTAAGTTCTATCTTGCATACGGTATTTGATCTAGCTTATATTACATATAAATGACAATTTCAAATGTGTAGTAATTACACATGTATTTATACATATTTTAATGTAGAATCTACGAGTTTAGTAAGTTTACATACAAACTTATTTGTGAAACGAGTTACATGTTGGCCTAGATTTTCTACTTTTATTGAAAGCTTTCCAGTAAAGTGCCTATTCAGGTTCGGACCCGGACTTTCATAATCGGCAATGTTTTTGTCATTAGACACATTATCTCTTACAAGATACATTATCTTCTTTCATATGCTCTTACAAGTTGGCGGAATTAGGTCTGCTAAGGCCTTAATTGCGTCAGTTGTAATCATGTTTCCTTTTATGTGTATTTTGTCGACAAAACCCTCTAAATAAATTGAAAAAATAAAACATGCTCTCCATATCATTTCGTTACTGATTATATACTATTTGATAATGATATCAAATAGTATTTAATTAGTAACGAAATGAGATGGAGAGCATATTTGATCAAATTTAATTATTAGCAATTAATTCTGATACGACAGTTCATTTCTAAACCGTCATGAGGCGACCAATTCAAACGCTAAATGACAATTCACTGACACATATTACATGATTTCCATATGCATGACAATTATTAATAACGATGAACGCTATTAACAAACACATGTTAGGTATTTTGGTTGGTAAGAGGCCATTATACGCGTTTTTTTAATTTTTGTGTTAGGAAGAAGCGGCTTGTCCTCATTTCAAAGCACTATAAAACTTACGTGTTGAAACGACATTATCATTTTAATTACCCTTATCACAATTGTTGGGGTCAGCACAATATATCTTGCCATCTACTTGAAAACGTGCAATTTGCATAAGAATTGATCACTTTACGACACCATGTCATAATGTCACGAATTGGATTTGTTAAGCGTATTTAGTGTAGTGTATCTTTAGTTTCAATACGCTTTACCTTCTATTGGCTATGAAGCTCCTCTAAGGTGTAAAATATATTGGCTTACTATCCCACGCTAGGGGGACGAATAGCCCGCCGGGCTGGCCACAAGCAACTCGGTACCGGTGGTCGGCCCAATGGCGAAGGAGAGGAGATACGGTGGGTTATGGGACCGCGTGCCGCCCTTTCGTCTCCCTGGACGGAGGGGACGACGTATGAGCTGACCATGGGCCACCTCCAAAAAAAATTTTAGAGGGACGAATAGTATAAGATTTTATGTTAAGGTTAAGTCTTGCAGTAATTTTGTCTGCTTACATCGCGTATATTTGTCTTCAACACCGTGGGAAAGAAAGGAAATAAATGGAAATACATTGTATTCTTAAACAGGCAACATCCTTTATAAAAAAAAAAAAACGTAAAAATAGTTAATACACCATGCATTTCTTTTATTATTTTATAAGTAAATTCAGTGTGATATTACAGGTATGGGAGCTGAGCTCAGGCAAATGTTTGAAGACACTGAAAGGACACAGCAATTACGTGTTCTGTTGCAATTTTAACCCTCAAAGTAACCTTATTGTATCTGGTAGCTTTGATGAAAGCGTTCGGATATGGGATGTAAGAACAGGTAAGATATTTAAAACATTTATGTATTATGCAATCGTTCTAGAAGTATATAATATGATAGGTAGCCCCCTGTTGTTCATCAATTCAATAATACAAAGGGATTAAACCGCGGCTTTTCAAAGATATTAACGATTCGATCAGATGGGCGTAGATAGGATTGACCATCTATTTTGGTCTACAGACTGAAACGCAGGTTCTTCAAGTTCTTGAAACTTCATACGTATAAGTCGCAAAAAAATCTCGCTCGTCGAGTGAGAACTTTTACTGGTTCCAAACGTTACCGCCCACCACGATTTCGTTTAATTTTCTTTGTAAAATTTGTCGAAATAAGGGATATAATAACGCTTAGTATATTTAGTCCGTCGTTTAGAGAATATTTATGATATTGGGTACATTTGGATTTATAATAAAATGTGAGTACTGTACTTTTGTAAGATGGGTATTACACAAATAGTCGTGACTATCAGTCACGAATGGACCGTAAGAAACTCATTGTGGGTCAACTCGACTTCAAAGTACGTTTCACAAGTTATTTGCTTTAGTAATTTTATTAACGCTACACCGTGAAGATATTACATAGCACGTAATAAAATTACACCTTCAATAACTACATATAATTGTATCTAGTAATGCATAATATTGATTAACCAATTGACAATAATAAAATAATTATAATATGTAGGTCAGAAATGTTTGTGTTTCAAACATTGTAATTTGTCATTACAGTACTCCTTGTCTGATGACGGACTAGGTATATAATGTGGACTAAAGTATGTGCCTCCCACGAGAAAGTAGTAATGCAGTTAAAAAACCGCTAAGAGAGTATCCGGGGCAGCGCTCAGTATTCATGAAACATTAACTGCAATTACCAGTATGCCTGTCAAGTGTAGCGATTATGGCCGGGACTCCCCCGTGGGACCTGGAGGCGGAAATACTCGCCGACTTGTATCGGCGGGTGTCGGGGGGTGCGAGCGGAGGGCGGTGTGGTCTCTTTAAGGGAGCTCACCGCATGGCGCGTCGACGCCCGCCGACACGTCATTGCCCGTTGGGCAGTCCGGCTGGAGAGGCCTCGATACGGTGTCTGGACCGTAGAGGCCTTCCGGCCGGTGCTGATGCAGTGGCTAAAACGTCGGCACGGGGTGCTTTCCTTCCGACTGGTGCCGATCTTGACGGGGCATGGATGCTTCGGCAAGTACCTGTACACGGTCGCTAGGAGTACACTGTCCTGCCACCACTGCGATTGCGACGAGGACACGGTGCAGCATACGCTCGAGGTTTCTGCCGTTTGGGCGGAGCAGAGTCGTGAACTCGTCACAATCATCGGTGCCGACCTGACGCTGCCGACAATCGCTAGGGCGATGGTCGGCAGCGTCAGGAACTGGAACGCGGTCGCAGCCTTCTGCGAGGCAGTGATCTCGCAGAAGGAAGTGGCGGGTCGCGAGCGCGACGAGCACAGCCTCGACGAAGCGACCCGCTGCCTGCGACTGGGGTGGCGCAGGCGCGACTACCTGTGCGCCATGCCGCCCTAGCCGAGGCCGCGGGTGACGTGATCGGGGAGTTAGTCCGTCACCCGCCGAGAGGCCGACCGTGTGAGGAAAGACCGACGTCCTCCGTGAAGGGGAGACGTCGGTCGATGGGAGGGTACCCCAAATAGGGGGTACTCCGTCGGGCCGACCATTGATGACAAGTAACCCTGCTCCGGTGGTCGGCCCAACGACGAAGGCGACGTGGTGTTCGGGTGGGTTGCGGGTGTGCGTGCTTACGCCCCTCTGTCGCCCCGGACGGAGTGGTGCGAAGAGTGCGCCGACCGCAGCCCACCACAAAAAAAAAGTGTAGCGATTATGGCATTAACTGTATGTCCAATAATGGACGTCGAACTTATGGATGTATGAATTATCGCACAAAAATAATTCCGTCTGCCGTCATTAGGGACCAGATGGGACTCCTTATAGTGCCAAAACCGGTGTGCAATCTGACAATCGGAGATAGATCTTACAGAGAGCGTTACGTTTCCACGGAAGCATGGAAAGCTAATGGTAATTTATGTAAATACGTACATTATTTCGAATAGTAGGGCTTGATACAGTTTAAATTTGATACCTATATTGTTTAGACGTACTCGATAATTTACTGGCAGTCATTGATTTACCAATAACTTATTAATAATGATATTATGGAATTGATGTAATTGTTACTTTTTTGTCTCAGCATAAGAACTTGACGTCTCGTGTCACTTTATCGATACTGAGATAACTATTTATGAAATAGTTCCGTCGCCATAGCTGTAGGCGGTAGCTAGTTTTATACATTTTTACAAGGCCATCATTTGAGTAATATTGGTGGTCTTTAGTAAAGAACCAAGGTAAAGAATAAATTTATGGTTGGGCTCGTGAAGGTTATGTTATGCAATTGTACTATAGTTGTCACAAAATAAGAGGCCCGTTTTGACATTTGGTCTTACCGATGTAATTAGTGATGAACCATACGACTCAGTACTCGATACTCACGATAAATCGATTCAAGTTTGTATGAGTATATAATCAAATATGTGTTGTAAAGTGCATTGGATTAAAGTACTGATTTGAAAATTTTACTTAAACTGTGATATTGTAGGTATTTTGAAATGATACAATGTTACGAATGGTCATTTTTCTATCATTTAATATTTTTGTTACAATAACATTCACTCAATCACAAAAATATCGAGAAAAAGTGAATCTTCAGTCAATCATTTTCTTACGATGATGAGCAAAAATTGTCAGTTGAGCTATCGTCACCCATATACATATATATTATTTCATTTTCATATTGCCAATATTGACGTCTCGAATTTTAAGTAAAAATCACTACACAGCTGATTAAATTCTGTAAGAGTCCGCATTAAAAAATATATCTTGATCGATTTATTTTTCCTTAACCGATTATTAATAGTCTGTGGACAATATGAAAAAATCGTTATGCCACAGCACTTAGCCCAGTGGGCGGTACCCCTCAATGAAAAATGTAATTACCTTGAAAACATTTCGATCGGCAAAAAATAGAAAACTTCTTGGGTGTGAACTGTCAAAACGGGCTTTTTATTTTGTGACAACTATAATGACAAGCAATTAAGATTTTTGGTATTTTTTAAAAGACCCTATAGAAAAGTGTCGTTAATTGGTAACATAATTGGGATGAAAATTTTAAAATAAATTTGTGGTAGTTTTCAACTACTACCAACATTTGTTTTCTTCCAAAGCTATACGTATGTATATATGTATAAAAAGCTAAATGACATGCCAGTCTTTAAATGAATGACTATTGTTTCGTCAGGTAGCGGACTATCTGTGCCTCTGGTATCATTTAGGTCCTTGAGCGGGGTAGATACCACTTGCAATCAGGCAGGCTTTTCGCACGTTCTATCAAAGAAGTATAATCTTGTACACTAAGAAATTTACTATTTCCGTGTGCTGACGGAGTCATAGCAGAATTCAACACTCCCTATTTTCCTCGTGGGTTTTGGTGATATGGTGATTGATGTATGATGTTATATTTTTCCAGGATATTATTATTTCTTATGGTTCTGTTGCTATCCCTCGATGTGGAAGTGGCACCAGCTCAGAAGTAGAACATAGTTTATGAACTGAGAAGAAGATTGAGTAAAACATATTAATAAAGTTATAGGCCTATACCAATACGTCTGGCTACCATGACCAATTTATGTGGGCCAAGTTACTTTTCTTTCCGTAGAAGTCTAGTATTTTATAGGGAAATTAGGGACGAAAATGACCTGAAAAAAGGCAACTTACAACAAACTAACCAAGAAATAATCCTTAGAATTTGTAATGTTTATTTTGATTGTAACGTCGAATGTCATTGATTCCAGGCAAATGTTTAAAGACTTTACCGGCTCATTCGGACCCAGTTTCGGCAGTACACTTCAATAGAGATGGCAGCCTTATCGTATCATCAAGTTATGACGGACTGTGGTTGGTAACTTTAATTATTGAACGCATAATACCTATTTGTTTAAAAAGTTGGTAAAAGCGCAATTTGAAAGGCGGTCGGGTTTTAAGTTGATATATTAAATTATTATAATTTCAATCATTTGGGTAATGGAAAATGGAAATGGATTTGAAATCGGCTAAAATGATTTTATTAAAGTTTAGAACTGTGACCAGAGATCAGTAAAATGTTCCTCCGGCCCACCTAGGGCTTAATGTTGTCCTGAAATCAAAATAATATTTAATTATGTAGTGGCAGCACAAACTTTCTCTAAAAGGAAGTGAAATAGAAAAGGTTAAACTATATATATTTTTAATAAATTGACCCTCACTATCTACCAGAAAAATAAAATACGGCACTGAGCAAATTATTACAACTAATATGTAAATTCAGTGTTGAAATATTGTCTGGCTACAAAGGGACACGATAAAATGATAGCAATCTGTTGTTATATTATTTTTTAATCGAAAAATTATACTATAATTGGCTTAAATAATATTATAAAATATTACTTAAATGTACAATAAACCTAATGTAAAATTTTGTGCTAGTTTCAAATAGAATTAATTGTTTAAAAAAGGTAATGTTTTAGAGGGACAGGCCTGAAAACGCCCTTGTGCATTTTTATGAAAATGCCCATATAATTTACTTGCGCATTACAAACTTTTACTGCTTAAATTTTATTAAACTGAAATATTAAAAAAAAAAGTTTGTTTTAAAGCTTTTATATTTCAATATATAATTTTATTCTGTTTACAGTCGAATTTGGGATACAGCATCAGGTCAATGTCTCAAAACTTTAATCGACGACGACAATCCCCCTGTATCATTTGTGAAATTCTCACCGAACGGTAAATACATCTTAGCGGCAACTCTAGACAACACGCTCAAACTATGGGATTATAGTAGAGGCAAATGTCTCAAGACATATACGGGACACAAGAATGAAAAATATTGCATCTTCGCCAACTTCAGTGTAACTGGTGGGAAGGTAAGACTTATAAAATACTATTTATATATGCAGATTTCCCAGACTACATAGTTACCGTAGATATTTAAAGAGCGACCTTCTATGCTGAGTAAACGAGTTGGAAGACGCGGATATTTTTTTTGAGCGAGTAACAATTGTGTTTAATTTCAGTCCGTTAATTATATGTTTTTGCAATTCATCCACTAAAATTACACAATTCATGCCATTAACCACATATTTATGTATAAGCGGAATGCTCTGTGCCTTGTAATACAGGTACTAACCAAACCGCGTGGTCACGGAGTAACAATACAATTCACCACGCCTCCTCTTGCTCGTGGGTGTCGTAAAAGACGACTAAAGAAGAATATGTAGATAACATCCAATGCAACAGAAGGAAAATTCGAATTAAAACCCTATACAAACACGTCTGACCAGCCCGTTATATTAGGTCAATTTTCCTCCCATTGTGTACTCCTACACGGGCTCCACCGCCTCCGCCCGAACCCAAGAGTGGGAATTACATATGTAGGCTGAGATGATGAATAGAAATCTCTTGGATAGTGGAATATTGTTTTATATGGTTCTGTCGTTCTAAAAAATGCAATAAAAGTAAAAAGTCATTTTTGTGTAAAGTCCATCTGACGCAAGTATCGCGTTATTTCCCTTTGTCTGAGTTACATTTACATATAGTATAGGGTCCCGCTATACAACAACCTTCACCGAGATGCTTATTTAATGAAACTTATTTTTTATGTAATTTAATATGTCAATAAATATATTGCATATGGGTTGCCTAACAAATTTTAGTCCAGAGTATGATTAATTTTGATTATGATTATGATTAATTAATAATTAAAAAAATCATTTTTTTTTTAACGTTGCACCGGTTTGATTATTAGACAAATTCTATACCAATCGAAAGTATGAAGCCCATAGAATATGCAAACGTTAGATTGCCTCTTCTTTTCCGGTCATAACTCTCGGGTAGCCAGGTATAAACAGATAAATCGACACTAGCATTTTGCACCGGTCTGATCGATGTTTGCATATTCTATGGGCTTCATACGTTCGATTGGTATAGAATTTGTCTAATAATCAAACCGGTGCAATGTACAAAAAAAGAAAAAAAATATTAATGAATCATACTCTGGACTAAAATTTGTTAGGCAACCCATATGCAATATATTTATTGACATATTAAATTACATAAAAAATAAGTTTCATCAAATAAGCATCTCGGTGAAGGTCGTTGTATAGCGGGATCTTAGACCAATAGCTTTAAAAATAACTATTAACTTTATACATTATAATAATCTAGCTCGCGCTCGCGTAAAAAGTAATTTTATCGAAATCCGTTCAATGGATCATGCATGATTAATTAAAATAAAAAAGTGGTAACAGAAATACATATGTAAAAATTTCAACTGTCGAGATATCGGTTCCTGAGATATAGCCTGGTGACAGACAGACAGACGGACGGATAGACAGCGAAGTCTTAGTAATAGGGTCCTGTTTTTACCTTTTGGGTACGGAACCCTAAAAAGGAATATTTCATTACTATCTCATGAGAACACATCGGTATCGTTTTAAAATGTGCAGTATGAATTACTCCAGAGAATGGCCTCGCTATGTGCCTATTTTCATATAAATTGTTCAACGGTTTACGCGTGTAATAGTGATAAACATTCATACAAACTTTCGCATTTATAATTTTAAAGGTAATTTTAGGATGTACGTTGCCTGTGCGTGAAGGATTAAGTTTATTTGTCATACCACTTTTTCATCACTGCTATTGCAAAAGATGATTTAAGGACTTATACAATTAATGTGTTTGGCCAATTTCTCTGCCATTGTTGGGGACTTTGCATAGGAATGCGACCTACATAAATCCCCCTGAAGAAGATGGATATCTTTGCTTATTACTATTTAAATTAATTTATGATCTGTGCAAAAATATGTCTGCACTTTCATCTGGCTAAATTTCATCATCACAGCTTATATACGTCCCACTGCTGGCCTGGAGCCTTCTCCACAAAAGTAGGGATATTGACCTAGGGAGTTTCCCTTCTCTTACATAGATGTTATATGTAAATAATCCCTTAGTCATCTTTTACGACACCCACGGGCAATATAGGTGGTGAATTGTATTCTTACTCCGTTACCACACGGGCTAAATTTACACTAAACAAATAAAAAAATTATGAACAAGTATGGCCGCCATATGATTATACATCTTGTCATATACAAAGATTCGCTTATCTTAGTTCCAAGCTTATGTAATTATGATAAACGTATGTAAATGTAGTTAGTAATCTTGTTAACAATATTTTCGTGGTTTATTCTGTTGCTGAGATTTATGCGGCATAGATTTATCTTATCTTAACCATACCGTTGATAAGGCATTCCAGATTGAGTAAAGTTCATTTTTCCCATGACCTAAATGTGATTCTTGTTATAACACGCCCAGGGTTGGCAATATGTTTAAAACAACAACACAACAACAACAATATATTTAACATATGTTAAACACTGATTAAAACAATACAAAAATACATATCACGTTTAAAACATAATTAAAAACAATTTGTTTTAAACATGTTTAAAACACATAAAAAAAAAAACAAAAAATTAAGAAACTCATTTTATGGCATGTTTTTTACCAAAGAGTTGGCAACTTCGATGTAACTAGCTGGGATTCCCCTGACTGACAAGCGGTCGTGCGGTGAATGCTCATAAAACGTGGGGATTACCCGGCTTGCTTGATAGAATGAAAGCCGAACTAACTAATTCGCTTGAGAAACTTCAGATCATGGAAGTTGAGGGTTGAGTTGAAGATAAGAGAAGGGAAGTTGATTGAACTTGATTGCATCATAACTTGGAAACTGTTGTTTTAAATCTATCTATGTATATATGTATATAAAAATGAATTGCTGTTCATTAGTCTCGCTTATACCAGAGAACGGCTGGACCGATTTGGCTAATTTTGGTCTTGAATTATTTGTGGAAGTCCAGGAAAGGTTTATACGGTGAGAAAATATGGAAAATTGCGAGTAAAATACTAAAAACAACAATTTTATTTTCCCATACAAACTGTTCTTACCTGTCAAACATTTGATATTCGTGCCGTCGGTTCGACATTTTTGGCATAATTTACATATAGATCTAAATTAAAAAGGTATTGGAATCGATAAAAAAGGCGGTATATTAAATAGCTGGAATACAATTCAATAAACGGAGGTGTTGTAAAAGACGACTAAGGGATATAATATGCATATAATATCTATACAAGAGAAAAAAAAACGCGAAATAACCCTATATTAACACGTCTGACCAGCGTGGTGTAATAGGTCGATTTCCCTCCCATAGTGTAGGAGGTGCGAGCCTAACAGTTGAACGTGTATGGGCTGAAATGATGATGATGATGATTTATCAGCCTCCCACAGTGTAGTGTGTAGTAGTGTAAAGTTGCGGACTAAGGAAATATGACACTTTCTGTAAATTCAATTTAGTTGGATTATCAATAATTCCATTATATTGATACGTTTGAGGCCGAGTCCCGAGACCGCTCCAGCTTCGGCAACTTTACGCCATTTGTAGGAGGCTGATAAATCATCTTCATCGTCTCAACACATACATGTCCCACTTTTGGGCTCCGGCCTCCTTCCCTATGGGAGGGAAATCGATCTACTATACCACGCTGGTAAGACGTGTTGGTGTAAGGTTTTGTTCCGAGTGTTCCTTATCCTGCATAGATATTATATGCATATTATATCCCTTAGTCAACATTTACGACACACACGGCTGGTGAATTGTATTCTTACTCCGTCACCGCACGAATAATACTAAAACCAAACTGATAAATACTAAAATAAAATAATTAGGAAAAAAGGCGGTACGAAGGCCGCCGGGTCAGCTAGTAAATAATAATTATAATTACAATATTTAAAGTACTTTTTGATTTTCAACTATTTCTTTTTAAATTTTTTACGTATGTACGTGTTTAAAACATGTTTAAAACGTATTTAAAACAGCAATGAGGCATTAATAAGAAACATGTTTTTTTTTTATTTTTCAAAAAAAAAACATTGTTTTGTTCTTTTTAAAAAAAAACATGTTTTTTCCAACCCTGAACACGCCGCGAAATATTTTTTATATGGATTAATAAGAAATTATTCGTGTTATAAAACGATTTATCTAGGTATAAAAATATGAATTTATTGCTAAATTGGGCTAGTGATTTTAGCTTTTTTTTGTTTTTTTTTTGTTCCTTTTTTTTTGGGGTGGACTACCGTTGGCGAGGTAGGTAATTTGAAGTATTCTTAAACGGGATTAGTCCGTTCTCGGTGAGTCTTCGAGAATGGAACTATGCTTATGAAAAGATCGAATTCGAATTTTTATCTCGTTTTCGAGATCTATTTGTATGACGAGAATTGTTCCCCTAAATCTTTCATAAGTGTTTCTTAATATAATTACAATGCAGTTTGGTATGATCTATTAAGGTTATACCTTGGTACCACAGTATCGCCCTTACTAAGGCATAGATACTCGTGTCGTCAGAACTTAACCAACATTAGCGATGAAAATTAATTCGAGATCGGGCAAAACCATTTGACTTAGGTAACAACTACAATATTTGCTAATTGAATCCTTCACAGTTGACATAGGAGGTTGTTATATAGGTCCTTACGCTATTTCTTTAGCCATTCTCTTGCAAACAAATATGCATACAATATAATTATGTTTCCAGATCCAGACTTTCTATGCTTTTGTTTTTTTTTATGGCTGGGCTATGGAAAGCGCACACGCGGTCCATTCCGTCCGGGGCGACGAAAGGACGGCGCGCGGGCCCATAACCCGTCCCATGCAGGTATTCGCGCCTGCGCCGCCCGAGTCGCCGGCGGCGAAACGTGTCGCCGAAGAGGAGCTCCTCTCGCGCACGATTCGCCGCCTCTTTCCGTGAGATGATGGCCTCACAGAAAGCAGCGACGGCGTCCCAATTCCTGACGCTGTCGAGCATCTCCCTGGCGATGGTCGGCAGCGTCAGGTCGGCACCGATGATCGCGACGAGTTCACGGCGCTCCCCGGCCCACGCATTACCTTCTATACTGCCATATTTTTAAAACACAGTTATTATAGTAGAATTTCTTCTATGCAGATCGTAAATTAAAATGTTAAAATTAAGTTTCTTAATCTCGATCACAAATTCATATAAATTTTTCGAACTTTGTCTAGCCGTTATAAGGAGTCACATAACCACGCAACACAATATTATTTATATTAAATAATCCCTATCTGTATTATTATAAAAAGTTGAGGAAATGGTTTATTTTATAGTAGTTACTATTGGGCATTATCAGTTCGAGATTAGATCAAAGCATCTAGGGTTACACAATCTGTGCGCCTCGAGTAATTTAGGGCTATTTTACATTTGTGTAAGTACCGTCATGAAACTATATTTGAGATAAAATCGCGTAGAGCACGACGTTAAATTCATTCTAACGAAATCAGTGGTAACTTCGTGAAAGTACTAAAAAGCCCGAAAATTCGATGCGATAAAACGTAAGTATCGTCGCGATGATGGTTCGGAGACGATAATTTCGTGAATGTTAAACCAACCAATCTTAGTCTAAGTTAGGCTGATAACTGATAATATGTGAGAAAATAGTTTTAGATGAACCAATAGAAAATTAAATGCGGGTGAAACGCATAGGCGTAGCTAGTAAATTAATAACTATAGTTATGGTGGGTGTGTTATATAATAAAGCTTTTTACAATAAAGCTTTTATTCATTATAAATTCCATTAAACCGAATACCACACCTGTAAAATTAAAATGCAATAAAATCCATAAAAACTTTATCCCTAAATTAATATAGCAAATAATAGACTAAATATAAATTAATTTTGTACAGTGGATAGTATCGGGCTCGGAAGACAACTTGGTATACATTTGGAATCTGCAATCAAAAGAAATAGTGCAGCGATTGTCAGGGCACACAGACACTGTACTCTGCACAGCGTGCCACCCCACCGAGAACATCATTGCATCAGCGGCCCTCGAGAACGACAAGACTATCAAACTTTGGAAGAGTGATACTTAAAATTTACGTGATGTAAGTATTATTAAACTATTTGGGATACGGTATAAGAATATGTGTAAAGAATTTTACTTTATATTTTCCATGTGATGACAGTTACTCTGTCACAATTTGACACCCCCTATCTTGCGCGTGGGTGTCGTAAAAGACGACTAAGGGATAAAATATGCATATAATATCTAGGCAAGAGAAGGGAAACTCGAAATAAAACCCTATGCCAACATGTCTGACCAGTGTGGTTATAGTAGTTCAATTTCCCTCCTATTGTAGAGGAGGCTCGTACCCAACAATGGGACGTGTATGAGCTGAAATGATGATGAATGATGATTCTTTATATGAGCCAAGGGATTGAGAAGCAGCGCCTTCCTTGGAAACATTCACATACTGTGATTGCCAACCTGCTTGTAAAGCGTGGCAATGATGGAATTAATCCGTCCCTTTTTCAGGGGGTATTTTTATGTGGGTATCCATTAGTTTACCGTTACTGCACATGTAATGACTGTCCATGTAGCAAGGGATTAAGAATACAGTGTGCCACGCACTTATCTTTTCCCTGTGTATTTCACACGACTACTATGGAGGCGATACTACATATATAATTTTTGGCCCAAATGAAGGAGGTTCATGTTCAATAAAATGTAGAGCTGAGAAAATAAACATTAACTCTCGATCATCAACTTTCAAGTATTCCCAAATAAACTGTAATCCCAAATATTCCTAAATGAATCGCATTTTTTGCCGTGGAGACAATAGGGACCTGTCGTCTTGGGCATTGGTAAACTTTAACTACAGAAGGCAATACATATTTGCATTCAGAAAATTAAAACTAACAAAATAATCTACAATAAAAAAAATAAAATAAGTAGTGATCTGATTGTGATAGCTGCATACTTTTTTGGCGAGTATAGTAAAAGATCACACGATGATAAATAGATATCTCTATCAGAGAAGAAAACCTCAAAACAAAATCGATCCGTCTGCATAATGTGGTATACATAGGTAGTAGGGTAGCTACGGGGATTCACATCAAGGAATCTGTCCCGGTGGCCTACTCAAATGGCCCTGAGGTGACATACAACAGGTTATATGCTCGCGCGACATATTTTCGTTCCCCCGGACGGTTTGGGAGGAGTCTGACTATCATCATCATCATCTTGCTCTTATCCCAATTACTTGGGGTCGACGCAATATGTCATCTGCTTTGACATATTACAAAAAGTTTCGGCAATGACTTTTATGACCGGCCGCCTGCCTGACGTCAACCCTCCTTGGGAATGTAATCGTTGACCCAAATGGTATTAGATGGAGTTGGTCCGGGTCAATCTAGGGCTCTTAGTCGTCTTAGTCTGATTATATCAAAAGCTATTAAGAAAAAAACAAGAAACGTGCAGGAAGCTTGCTCCCAAAAATGAAGAGAGAAGTATAACTAACTATTGCTTCCTTTGTATTGTTGCAGGCTCTTGATCAGATGCTGATCTGAATTTTGTGGCGTTGAATATTGAAAACTGACGCCATCGACGTGTGAATAAATTTTATATTTGGATACTAGTCGAGTATCTGGACGGATAAGGACACTGATATTATGAGTGCATTGTTTTATTTCAATAAGTTAGTGTATCAGTTGGTAAGAGTGACTTTTCTGTTGATATAAGATATAAATATTTTTGTATCTGACATACAAAATGAGCAAGTTATTAGCGATTATGTTTAGTTAAGTATTACTATAAGAATTCGCTTAAGAGTATTTGTTGGATGTAATGAAATTAAAGATTCAGTAGTTGTATATGTTGTTATTAATTATAACCCTGTCCTTATTCATGAAATTATTCATATGATATTTTAATAATATAGCAGTCCATTAGATTGTTCTTTCCTGTTCTACATAATCATATTTTGATTGTTTGTACGTAAGATTAAAAATACAAAATATCACTACTCCCTTCATTTGCTACGGGTGTACTGAAAATCGCTCACAATATCCGCGGACTTCTGTCAGTATTCTATCTGACTGGAAGAACCAGTCGGATTTACCATGCAAATAGTATAGCGATAAGCCAGGCAACTTATATGTGCCACATGTGTAGGCAATTATATTAATACGATTTGGTAAATTTTCTTCTCCCATCCGTCTACCGTTTCATCCTCTGTCGGACATAGGCTCCAATTTCCACATAGGGAGAAAAGTGTTATAAAAGGTTGGTGATCGTTATTATGTTACGAATTCTTCAGTGGCTGCTTCCTCGCCTTGTGCTCTCCGAGTCGGTTTTACAATTCTGGAAAATTAAGGATGATGATCCTTTCCGTGGGGTGACAGAGTAAGAATACATTTTAATAGGGTGTGGCCCTATCATACCTGTGGGCGTCGTTAAAGACCACTAGGGGTTGAATATGCATATAACATCTATGTAAGACGAGGAAACTCGAAATTATATATTATTTGATTTGTTTGATCAGCGTGGTGTGGTTAGTAGGTCGCTTTTCATCCTATTGTGGAGGAGGCTCGAACCCAGCATGGGACAAATTATATGATCTGGAATGAATAATGAATGACACATTTACACATAACCCGTCACCACAGAAACAATTTCTTTTCGGTTTTTATATTTTAAATATTGGGCATGAGTCTTTTTAGGAATTGCCCCACTATTCCATGCTGGCTAGATCTAATGATGTCACCAAATCAACAAATCTATGAAGGTGTGACAAAAGTTTTTAAAGTGATATCCATGAAAGTTTCAGTTTAGATAAACGAATTCATTGCCTTAATATAAGTTTTAATACTAGAAGGATGTTGATTGGTATAATAACAGTGTAACGAGTATGAAATATAATTATTTAGAAATCAGGCCACCATCGTCGTGGGAGTGAAAACATGATGGCTTTTATATCCTATGCTATTAGTGGGAGCCGTAAAATTAGGTCAGCCAACCTACAGGGAGTATTAGCGTCATGATTAAAGAAATTCTAAGTACGTAGTCGCACGACTGCTCAACTATCGCGAGATCAATATTAGCGAGGGAAAAATATTTACCTATAGCTATAAAACTCCGGTAGAGTGTTTATCTACACTCTGATTTTTTGCTTTTCACATTTTTCTTCTAACATCCTTATTAATATTATAAATGCGAAAGTAAGTTTCTTTGTTTGCTTGTTACGCTTTCACGCTTAAACCACCGAACCGATTTAAAAATTCTTTCACCAATGGAAACCTGTAATATCAGGGAGTAACATAGGCTATATTTTATCCCGGTATTCCCACGGGAACGGGAACTACGCAGGTAAGGGGACTGAAACGGAAGCGAAGCAAGAGCGAGTTGCTAGTTAAATATATAAAATCAAGGTTATTCACCTTACTTTTGCCCCTTACTCGTATTATTAGTGGTATATGTATATTTTTATCGGTATTCAACGCTGTAAGTGGATAGCTGATAAAATTTATCGTAGTCAGGTATCGTAATGTTTTTTCTGCTTTGGCAAGTGAATTTATATAGCCGGTAGTGATTCCGAGGCTGGCTGAACGTGCTGCGGCAGGCAGCAGGTGGGGGTCAGAGAACCGATAAACATTTTATAATTCTATCCATGTGAGCGCTAATTTGATTACAAATTAAGTTTGGTGTGATTGGCTCCGAGTAACGACTACTTGGGCAATGTCTCAACAGGTTGGAGTGACGTAACTATGTGCGCATCGACTTGCAGTCGCAGCACTACTGGTCTGCGATCAGCTGCGGCTGCAAGTCGCAGCAACACTTGCATTCGAGGCTCGGCAGCACGTACAGCCGCAGCCGCATTCGGAATGTTTTCACAGAAATCTAAACTACTACATAGAAAACCAGTCGTGCAGACATAGCCGGCTTCTTGCAGCCGTCGCATGTGCTGCCTGTACCCGCAGTCCGCAGCCGAGGTTCGAGCACCTTTATACCTCATCCGTAAGCGAGGGAAAATATCCTTAGTAGAACCGTCATCACAGATCAATGCGCATGCTGTATGTCATACGCAATTGAGAAACTTAATATAGGTATATAAATTAATTTTCATTTAAATATCAACTACTACTCTATCATTAAGGAAGGTACCTCAAAAGGCTCAGAGGGGGTTCTTGAAAACTGACATTATCAGTCGGCTTTTATAACTTAACCTGTAAATGCATGATTATTTTATTCTTTTTAAGAAAAAATATATAGGATGTCTTATGGTATGGAGACTACTAGGACAAATATTTGAGAAGGTTCAGTTCCTTAAATTCTTTATCATCATTTCAGCTCATATAGGGGAACGCGGGGTATTGAGAGCGGTCGGGTAATGTGAGCGACGATAAATGAACGGCTAATACGTACCTTTACGCGATCCTAAACACTCGAATCTTTCCGTTAGTCACCCAGAAACTTCAGCCGACGAACAGGGAATCGTTAGTGCCAAACGTTAAGTCACGAGGGAAATTTTAGATAAATATATCTTCTCTTTTTATTTCAAACTAGCAACCCGCCCTCGCTTCGCTTCGGTTTCAGTGGCCTTACCCGCGTGGTTTCCAATCCCGTGGGAATACCGGGATAAAATATAGCCTAGATTACTCCCTGATATTATAGCTTTCCCTTGGTGAAAGAATTTTTGAAATCGGTCCAGCCGTTTTGAAGATTATCCGGAACAAACAGACACAAAAAATATAAAGTGATTTTTAGGCATATGTATAGTGCAAATAACCGTGTGAGCATGAAAAAAGCTTATTATTTTGACATTACAAACAGACACTCCAATTTTATTTATTGGTATGATACCACCTAAAGCCACAAAAGTTTCTTGGACTACTTGATACATTATAAAATGCAATCACTGTTCTCAAAAGAGGAAGCATTTCACTGTACAATGTATCTCAGCAAACTAGTATACCTCACAGCACTTTAAAAAGGTCATTCATGAAGTCAATTAAACTGCAGCAAAAGATTGGCTAGTTGAGTTTTTACAGTGTCATCCTGATTTAACTATCAGCAAGGTCGAAGCTATTAGTATTAATAGAATCATCGGATTTAACACAACTGAAGTAAGACAAGAGATTTCTCTTACAACCAACAAGTGTTACAACCAGAAACATTAGGGCTAAAAGTGGGAAGATGTGATGATGCAGACCGATGCAGAAGCCCCGGCAACTGGTCCCATAAAGAATGTTCTAGCACTGATAGTTCAAATTCTTACATATGTGCTTTTTGTTTGGATCCGTAAACATCGCTCTTTTGCTTTCCTTTTGCCATTTTATAATCTTTTTCTCTCATATTTACAAAGTAGATTTTTGAATGTTATAAATAATTCTTTATATTATTAATATTAAGATCTGCTATAAAGTACCTACGTTTGGTTTAACTTTTGGGGAAACTAATGGTATCACTTTCATTACACATACGATCATCAAATAGGCTCTCATTACCCCCATGAGGCGGGTAATGAGAGCGACTGATTTTATTTGTTAAATCGTTATTGTACATACAAGGCTGTAAATTGATTATAATTGTGATTAAAATATGCTTTAATAATGAATGTAGAAATGTCTTATCAAAAATTCTGAGATAGTATGAGTTTTATTTTAATTTTCCCTTAGTAGGCGCCCAATACCCTGGTTTTCCCTACGTCCCACTGTTGGGCTCGAGCCTTCTCCACAATAAGAGCGAAATCGACCTTACTATACCATGCTAATCAGACAGGTTGGTATAGGGTTTTATTTCAAGTTTTTCTTCTCTTGCGTATTATATCCCTTAGTCGTTTTTAAGACATCCACGGGCAAGATAGGGAGTGGTCAATTGTATTCTTACTCCGTCACCACACGAACAATTCTTTATATTGTCTCCGTATATTTTGCATCCTATATTATACGTTCCAAATAAAAATATATTTATTATATTAAGTATTTATTTAGTATGGTTTTACTTAAAATTAAAAACAATCTTTAGTGTAATAAATATTATAAAATATGTATATCTATCCATCAGCTCGTGGAGGTCCACTGGTGGACATAGCCCTCCCACGAGAATTCTATTCAGAACGGTTCTGTGCCACTAGCATCGAACAGTGCCCATCGGGTTTCAAAATGTTATCAGTCCACCTAGTAGGGGCTCGTCCAAAGTGGCGTCGTCCGATTCGTGGTCGTTAGATACTCGAGAACTTTTCTTCCTCAACAGTTGTCGTATTTTGCAATCTATTTCCACGTGCTAATTCTTCATGCTATGGCGGGTCAGACCCGTTTTTCTACAAATTTCCGTATTTCGGTTTTTATCATGTAGAGAAATACCGAGCATAGCCCATTGAGCGACTTTAAGCCTTTTTATGAGGCCGAAATTTAGAGGCCCTGTTTCAGTGGCATATGTCATCGCTGGTATCGGATCCCTGCCGATCGAAGTCAGCATTTTTTCATTACTTTCTTCACATTAATCTTCTTCAGCCCCTTCCTTTGCATCATAGCCATCTAAGTTGGCTAAGTAGGGGGGCGTATTTACTCAGCGCAACCATTCCATCTTCGATTAGCCATCTGAGATATCATTTTTATACGTCTATAAGAAATATACAACATTATATTTTAGTACTGAATACACAAAGTAGGATAAAACCTACATAAAGGAATTTCGAAAATTTGTGGTTGTTCCAAATAGAATAATAATTTCGACTAATTTTACTCAATATTCATCATTAATACAAAAGAAATATCTAGGTACTAATAAAACAGCATAACTTACTTTGAAACTCCAAAAATTAATGAGTTCACATCTATTTACTAACAACTTTTTAATTCCCACCTAACCTTCGTTAAAGAATATACAAAACACATATACAACGAATATACAAAAAAAAAACAGTTCTACTAACTTTATAATCTATATTATATACAAAATATATAAAGCTGAAGAGTTTGTTTGTTTGAACGCGCTAATCTCAGGAACTACTGGTCCGATTTGAAAAATTCTTTCAGTGTTAGATAGCCTATTTATCGAGGAAGGCTATAGGCTATATATCATCACGCTAAAACCAACAGAAGCGGAGCATCAATAAAGCATGTTTCAAAATCGGTTTTATTGTCCTTTTGAAAGCTTCCGCTGCGTAAACGGCAAAATTTTCACAGAATCGTATTATTAACAAATATTTTCACTTTCTACGTAAACAAAGTCTTAGGTTAAAGTTAGCGTTAACCAAAAGTCTCTATACCAGGCGGACAAAGTCGCGAGCAGAAGCTAGTTTAAAAATAAGTCTGTTCTTGATGGACAGGTGACATATTTCTTTTTTTTAAGATGAAGGCGCATGACGTTCAGTAAGCACAAAGTAATGCAGTGTACATGCTACATTATGAATTTAAGAGTTAAGCTATTTGGACAGGTATTACATTTATACAAAACTAATTTCATAACATCGGCATCGGTTCCTTTTGGTACTTATTTTATTTACAGTACGAAATTTTGTTAACACTTAAATGTGGTAAACGAATTTGTTAAGCAATAGATCAAAGCCAAAAGTTTTAACACCAAAAGTCAATTTTAACCTTTAGATATCTACTCTTTTGAATAGAGAGTTAAAACTTTACTGCCGTTTCGTGATGGAGATGAATGAGTATCTTACTTTAATAAATAATTTACAGATTTGTTTTCATTTGGCGAAGACGATACCTTTGGTGATGTGATTACTTTGTCACAGATGTCTAACTGTATAGTGACGTTGGTTTTATTTTTAGTCATTAGTAAGCAATGTAGCGTCAGAGACTTATTTCGAATCAGACGGATTTACAAAAAATATTTTGATCTATATAGTAATCAATCACATAATTATTATAATGTACAAAAATTCTCGTGTGGTGACGGAATAAGAATCCGATTCAGAATTTTTTTTTTGATGGTGGGCTACGGTCGGTGCACTCCTCGCACCATTCCCTTCGGGGCGACAGAGGGGCGTAAGCACACACACCCGTAACCCACCCGCGCGACGCCTTCGTCGTTGGGCCGACCACCGGAGCAGGTTGACTTGACGTCAGTAGTCGGCCCGACGGAATATTCCTTGAGGAGTACCCTCCCATCGACCGACGTCCCCCCCTCGGGGAGGACGTCAGTCTTTCCATCCAATTCACCATCACCAATTTTTGCCCGTGTGTGTCGTAAAAGACGACTAAGGGATATTATAATATGCTGTAGGAAATAATAGGAAACGTCATGTTAGATAATATGCATGTCACGTCTGGGGTAGTATAGGGGAAAGTCCTCCAGTACCGGCCGGCATCCAGTATTGGCCAGTTAGAGTTGCCTGACTTTTATAAGAGATGACTCTCATCTAGATTTTGCCCTTAAGGTAATGCGTTCTTACAAGTATATACCCCGAGTGGCGTCGACCTATTGTGACACGTTTACTAACAGTATGCCAATTTGTGTTGCGCATAGTGAACGCACGATACACAACTTAAGTTCCGTGAGAGATTACAGAAGTTTATAGAACGAGTTCAAAAGAAGAGAAACCTGGTATGTATTCATTATTTATATAGCTATTATAAAACATGTTTCATTTCAATAACTATTTGTAAATTATTCTCCAAGCTTGCATATTATATTTATTTCGTTCCCTACAGTACCGGCCATAAAATTGTCCTCCAGTACCGACCATTAAATATTTTTATTTTTGAGAGATTTAATTTTCTTATAGATACACAAAAATGGCAGGCGATAATAGTGATGGTGAGAAGAAGAAAAAGAAGGGTAAGTTGGAACCTGACAGTATGCATAAAGCCGTGCAAAAGGTGCTAAGCAATGAAATGAGTGCGCGTCGGGCCGCTGCTTTTAATCGAGTCTCTCGATTGGATATTGGCGTTAATGGCTTTCGTTGCACTGGTATTAATTAACTCCTTTAATAAAAATATTTTCAGTGATTTAGATTTTATAGCTTCGAATATGAATAATGTTACAGAAAGTTATCAATCACAGTCAGAATCATTGCTTTCAAATTATCATCTGTCTTCAGTTTTTGAACAGTCAGAGCTGAGAAATTTACCGCCATGTCAGCAGCCAGAAATGATATAGGTCCTCCAGGTCCTCAACAGTCTCACGCTGTCACCTCTCAACAATCCAATCCTCAAGAAACTATCGGTTTCGGTTGATAATTTTAAGGCAATAGTTGCGGAATTGTCACTGGTTCCTGATGCTTCACAGTGACGAGCTACTGCACGACGTCGTAAAGCCGAAAAAAGTGAAATTTACACAAGTTTCCCATAAAAAAGATGCTGGAACAAAAAATGACAAAAGTGTTGAGTCAGCTAAGCGAGTTAGGATAATGCTTTCAGGACCAAATGCCAGTAAGAAAGGCAAGCACTTGGTTTCAGGAAAAGATGTCAGCAAGATAGGAAAAAATAAGAAAAAAGAAAACCAAAGTCCTGTCCACAAACCAAACGAGGAACAAAGGCCATTTGTCCTTTGTGCCTTGAATTTCATGAAGAGGATTGGATTCAATGTGGAAACTTAAAAGCATGGGTCCACGAGGCGCGTGTAAACATACCAGATCTAACAAATCAATACACACTTGTGATTATTGTCTAATATAAATGATCATTTTATGCTGGCCGATACTGGAGGCCATTTTTTTTTAAGTTGATTTTTGTACTCTTCAAATTTTATTAATAAAGTTGATTATTTCTAAATATAGCAGTATTTTATTGTTTTTATTAAGAGAAATTGAATGCCTGAACACATTTTAGCTGATATTTAACATTCAACCTGAGGACTTTTTATTTTATCTTAAATAAACCTTAAGGTGACGGTACTGCCGGACTCTCCCTATTCGGATCTTGTAGCAACTCGAGAAAATTTCCGTGCGTTTAGGCGCTTTTGCCATACCTATTACTGTAATCAAACCTAAAGCTCACAAATAGGTCCATTAAGCTTTGTCCAATCCGTGGTGCTGTACCGCTGCGTTTCACGTAGTTGTACAAACTCTTATTTACTGGCTTATCAGCCAACTTTGCTTCATGTCTCCCGCTTTGCATAGGAGGGAAGTGGAATCTTTCCAACTCCTCCTGTTTTCTTTTCTAATTAAATTTGTTGCGGGTCCCAAGACAATTAAAAGCGATTCCCGGGACTTCCTGAGGGTCAAACCTCAGTGTCTTATACGGAGACCATTGTGGATCCTGGCTTACAGGAGTTACAGTGGTGGGAATGTGTGGTGGGATTAGTCCCAAACAAAAAAAAAATGCTGTAGGAAAATATTTTTTTGCAAAAAAAAAAACCCACTTTAGTAAAGATTAATTTTAAGACTATTGTTGATTTTTCAAAAACCGCTTGTTTGATTTCGATAAAATTTACATGGGACCATTTGGGAAGTAGGTATACCTTTTCCAACAAAAAAAGAATGTTCAAAGCGATTGGCATGCGACAGATTTATGCGCGAACAATCAAAAAGAAAACAAAAAAATCCAAAAATCCGAATTGAGATTTGAGAACCCCCTCCTTTTTTAGAAGTCGGTTAATAAAACATCTTTAAGGAAAACTCGTAATAAATCCCTATGTCAACACGTCTGACCAGCGTAGTATAGTAAGTCGGCTAGTAGGTCAATTTCGGTGACAGGCTGGAGGAGGCGCGAACCTGGCAGTGGAACGTTTATAAGCTGATATGATGACCATAATGCTAAGTAATCTTAAGATAAAAGGATACGGAATAGTAGGTCTTCTTTATTCTACGGACAGAAAACACAAAAACAAACGTTTTAATTTATTGATGTTACCAGCCACTTTTAGAGAAAACTACTCGTAATATCAAAGTACTCGTAATATCTTATTGTTGATTACAGCAATTTGTCTCCATATATTGCCTAACTAGAACAGTTAAATAAAATCAAACAATTGTTTAACACAGTGGTTCTCAAACTTTTTAAATGACGGAACCCTTTTGGGAAGCAAAATACTTGATGGAACCCTACAATAAAACAATTATTTTTATAAGTGTATTCTATATTAATCAGCATAATAAAAGTACAATGTATCAGTTACTAATTATTATTTACTTCACCACTTGGTAAGGACAATAATAGAAAACATTAAAAAAGAAAAAATCTAACTAGTGGGAGGTATGAAACTGTTTTTTATTTTTCATCAATTGCTTGATATCAGGTTTGATGGAAGAAAGTTGGAGTCTCATATCAGCTTCGGCGTCCAGTCTATTGCGATATTTTGTTTTCGTGGCTGCGTAGGTAGAGAATCCTGTTTCGCACAAATATGTAGTTGGGAACGGGAGAAGAATATCCAGAGCCATTTGGCCAAGCATTGCATATTCATCTTGGATTCTGCACCAAAAATCATTAAGAGGCGTCGTTTTGAACAATGACTCCATACTTGTGTCTGATGACATTTCTAAAAGAGATTCATATATCTCATTTGACATGTTTTCAGGCTTTTCCAAGTTGGGTAAAAAAGGATTATGAATCCAGGAGTTCACTTTAATTTTTGTATTGTGTTCTTCGGGAAAATACTTTTCAAAAGATGCGCGCATCGAACTGAGATATTGGACCAATTCTTCAAACACATTATCTTCAAACATTTCTGAGTCGTTTTCGCTAACAAACTCACTGAGTAACGTAAAACTTTCTATTTCTTTCTTACCAATGCAAATGATCCAAAAATCTAATTTTCTTTTAAAAGCAGTTATTTTATTATAGGCCTGAAACACTGTTGTCTGTTTACCTTGCAACGATAAATTTAATTCGTTAAGTTTTTGAAAGATATCCGCTATAAAAGACAATCGGCACAACCAAGTTTTATCATACAAACGGTCCTTCAAATTAAAAGAAGTATCTGCTGAAAGAAACATTTGTAACTCGGCTCTAAGTTCAAATAGCCTTGTTAAAGTTTTTCCCCGAGACAGCCATCGCACTTCTGTATGGAGCAGCAGTGTTTTATGTTTGCTGTCATAATCTTCACACAATAATGAGAACAATCGGGATTGTAGTGGTCGTGATTTGATAAAATTAATTATTTTTACCGCTTCATCCATAACTAATTTTAGATTAGACGGCATTTGCTTCATCGCAAGTGCTTGTCTATGCAGAATACAATGACTGGAACTACAATTAGGCGCTTTATTTTTCATTCGTGACACTGCTCCTGCTGTTTTACCTGTCATCGCCTTGGCCCCATCTGTACAAATGTCAATGCAATTGTTCCAACTGAGATTATGTTCTTCAAAAAATATATTTATTTTATTAAAAATTTCTTCCCCGGTAGTGTTTGTAAGCAGCGATGAACACATAAGCATGTCTTCTTCAAAAGAACTTTTATATGGATATCTCACAATAACCAGCAGGATAGCCAAACCAGCGACATCAGTCGACTCGTCCATTTGCAAAGCGAATCGTGTATTTTGTAGACGTGTAACTAGTTCTTGTTTGACGTAGCTTGCCAGATCATGGATTCGTCGTGAAACAGTATCGTTTGATAGCGGAACAGTAGAAAGATGCTTTGCAGATTTTTCATCAAGCATACATTTTGTTATGTCTAATACACATGGTTTTATTAATTTCTCAGCGATAGTGTGCGCTTCACCTGCTTGTGCAATGCGATAGCTAACTAAGTATGATGCCTCCGTGGCCTTTTCGTTGGTAGTTTGTGTTACATGCATAATATTTTTTTGACTTTCTAATAACTGATCTTTTTTGCGAACAAAAAATTCTTTATTCTTGTCTTTAGTCTCGGGGTGTACGGTTTCTAAATGTCGACGCAATTTGGCAGGTGCCATGGAACTATTAGGAAGCAGTTTACTACAGAGCATGCAGAGAGGTGAGCCGTTGGAATCAACAAATCCGAAACTGATATAAGATTCATCATACTTCCTTTTTTTCGTCTTTGAAACCGTCGAGCTTGACGTCGTGGCACTCGTGGCATCATCTTCTGGATCGGTGATTGCTAAATTCTCCGCGCGCATTGCTTTTGAACATTCAGCGTCATTAGAAGATGTTGTTGGAACACGTTTAACACCTTTAAGCCAACGTTCCATTCTTCTTTATTTATAATGTTACAAGTCAGGATAGTGGGGTTTAAATAATGCACAATCGTTACTGCGTATAAGAGACTAAATTTAGAACCTACAGGGAAGAAATGTATAAAACTGAGACAACAGAATACAGCAGGCAGTAAAACAATGAACACTAGTTTCTCGCTAGCGAGCTTGTAAGTAGGTAGTAACTTATCGCTCCGAACGCTACTTAGTCCTAGACTCGATCTCAAATATTCTCGAAAATACTCGAGTCGGCACCTTTGATAAACAAAAAGCAAAAATAAAAACAGAAATTTAAAAATAGCGTTGTAAACAATATCGACTTTATCCTTTGAAGTTAGAGACGAAAGTCGCTAGTTGACAACTATAGCGTCTAATTCAGAGGCGGCTTTTATCAAAGAGACTGAGCGCTTACAAGTATACTACCCGCTCGTTTTAAGTTTGCCGCTGGCGATAGGTATGAGTGTATGACGTTCGAAATTTTTTATTTAATTGTAACAATAAAAATTGTGTACGTTAGATATTTGGGTAAAACTATGACACATTATAAGTTTTGTTGTCACGTGGGGGAGGGTACGCGCATTCCACAGACCGGCAAACTTAGAGCGAACGCGTTGTACAAGTATAAAATTGTTGAGACCAAACTTATGAGATATTGTACCAGCTAATGTAACACAAGCTTATACAAATACAAATAAATAAATAAATAACATTCATAGCGTTTTGTCTCCGCGCGGCCGCGGAGTCCGCACAGTTTTGATTTTTTTATTTCTAAATTCTTGCGGAACCCCGACAGAGGTATCACGGAACCCTAGGGTTCCGCGGAACACACTTAGAGTATAGCTGGTTTAACATATGTACATTAAATAAATAATGGATGTGGTTTAACATTAAATAACTGGTGGACATACCTACTACTTCAAGTTTATGCAGATACAAATCAATTTATTAATACAAAAAAAATGAACACAATACTTTAATATCTAGCAGCTATTAAAAATATACTGCATAATATATAATATGTACATAGTTGAATATATGATTATCTATACCAGAAAGCGAATAGATATTCACTTTATAGAAAATCAGTTAACAATATTGCTGAGGTTTGCACTCTCGAATATTACCTTAAACTTCTTGTTAGTTCTGTACAACAATATATTAATAGAAAGCTTTATGTTAGAAAAGTTATAATAGGATTTATGTGCTGCCTACGTACTTGTTAACAATGGTAAAGGAAAGATCAGTGAAGAAAATCTTGCAACGAACGTATTCTTAACAAAAGGAAGACCTTTCCGTAATATTATGTCCGTACTTACCTGTTGTGAAATGGAAAATAGATACGGCCCTGTTAAGAGGCTTTGTATCGCACAGATTTCGTAATATTGTCTATTAAGAGCAGTGCTAACGGGATGTTGGTACATATGTAGGCACATAATGATTAAAATAACATACACGTAAAATGTATATAATAACAAGGGCAACCTAGTGTTGATACTGAGCTATTGTGCCTGGCCTTTAGACAATGGTCCCAATTTTTTACTAAAGTTATAATAGAATTTTAGAAATTAAGAGCAGATTTAGTTGACGACAGAAGGGAAGCCACTCGTCTTTTCGTGACTGTGCACAGGTACTTGCTTAAACAACTGTGCCCTAAATCAATAGGAAGTAAAAATTGCCCTGTTATCACTGAGTGGCTAACTCTTTAGTCGAGCGGTCGCTACTTCCTGTGTGCATCATCGATACACGTCAGAGTCAGTTCCAGCTAGTATTGCCATTTCCAAGTCCTAAGGGTGCCTAAACGCCTACCTTAAAGGGATACCTAAATGCCGAAATGCTTTGACTAATACATTCTGCGTTAGTGATTCTAAGTGCCAACACTTTCTGTGTTAGCCCTGTAATAGGTCAGAGACTGTGTATAGGAACAGACTTTGCGCCGTATCCGACCTCCCTCATCTACAACTGCTCTCACGTAGCGCTGAGTCCGCCGGTAAATCACCATAATTACATCTTTTTTTTGACGCTTTTGAAGTGCACTTCTTTAGAATCGTTGTGATTTCAAACTTGATGAAACGAAAAAGCGAGTCCATAGAGACACAAACACGTAAATGTATAGGATTGAGCCGGCGAGAGAATGAGATAGAACATATTCGCGTAGCCTCCCCACCACGGAGTAAGTACAAAGAGGAGTTGTTGTAATTAATATTTTCTATGAAACAATGCGTGGCAGTTACAGGGGGCATATAAAGCATGAAGGATGAAGGATGATGGATAAAGGATTTTCACTTCTGATATGTGTACTGTACTTTGTACATAGACTTTTTTTAAACCCATAAATAGCAATAACACATAAAATTAGAATAAAAAAACATCTTTTCCAAATTATGATTTGATAATTAAATAAGTTGGATAAAGTTTTAACTACATAACAAAACAATTTACTATATTTTGAGATCATAATAAATATAGTATTACTAAGATTTTCTTTTAGTAGAAACGTGCTTGATTTGATCGACTTAATATTAAAGTTAAGAAACTTAATTTGTCACGTAGACATCAAAGACTAGCGTTTTCTAATAAGACGTTAGATTGCAAACTGTTTCAATATTGTGGCTGGCGGTTGTTAAACTCAAGTAATATGCCTTCAAACCCAGTTTTGTACAAACTTAAGTTCTTTATTAAGGTACCTATTGTTCTTCTTCTTTTGTTTTGGCAATTAGCTACTAATACGAGCCATTTTTGCCAGTGTAGAGTTATAATTTTCTTTTCAAATTATCAGTTTCTTCATGTCAGTAATGGTCCGTCAGTATTTCAGTAAGTCAAAGTGTCGCCTTCAACAGTGTAATGGCCATAGTTAAGGGTATCTTCTGAGAATTTTGGTGAAAACATAAAAGGTATGTATAGTGTATATAGCGGTCCAAGTTATCTTAGTGGCGGATAGTCGCCACATATAGCAATATCACATTCACTACACCTCAGCAGTTCTGCCGCTATGTATTACATAAAATGCCATCAAGATTATCTATACCAATAAATAAAATTGGTGTGTCTGTTTGTAATGTCAAAATAATAGGCTTTTTTCATGCTCACACGGTTATTTGCACGACACCTATGCCTAAAATACAGATTAAAAAATTTTTGTCTGTCTGTCTGTCTGTTTGTTCCGGGTAATCTTCAAAACGGCTGGACCGATTTCAAAAATTCTTTCGCCAATGGAAAGCTATAATATCAGGGCGTAAACTAGGCTATATTTTATCCTGGTATTCCCACGGGAACGGGAACTACGCGGGTAAAACGACTAAAACCGAAGCGAAGTGAGGGCGGGTTGCTAGTTTAATATAACACCTTAAAACACTAAAATATTGAGTATAATACAAGAACCAGATTCCCGTCAAAACCTCTTTTGAGTAGTTAGTGGTAGGACTCCCTTAGTGGTAGGACCATACTGTTGACAGTCGTCCGTCTACAGTCGCGGGCCGGTCCATCCGGAGTAAGTAATAGTCGCGGGCCGGTCCATCCGGAGTAGTACCACACTCTCTCGCAGTAAATCGATGTCTGAGTAGTAGCAATTTGTTACTGCGCTTCGTTCGGTCAGTGAGAGAGCCGGAAGCCCAACTTTGTGAGGGTGTTTGCGTGTGGTGGGTTATTATTATATAAATTAAAGGTATCAATCAACCTTTAATTTCCTCGAACCTCATTGCATGCATCCACACTATCTTCACTTTTTTCATGGTAGGCAGCGGCCTAGCAAAGGTCCATGAGCGTCAGCAACACTTACTGTCAGGTGTACTGTTTGCTCGTTTGCCACCGATTGCAATAAAAAAAAAGGTGATGTGTGGTAAGTGATATAATCTTTTCCAATTTAAATGCATGTATTTGAACAACTGAAATAATTACGCGATACTTAAATTTTACTGCCCTTGTAATACATAGCTGCTAGCTAGTTAGCCCTCACAATTTCGTTCTTACGTGGAGAACTGCTCACATGTGCTTAAAAATCAGCAGGACCTAATTGTCTCCCTGAAAAGAAGTGCTGTTCGAGGTCTCTACAGGGGTGGAGAGACCGGGTCACTCTGTGTAGGTACTCTAGCTGTTTCATGAAGAGTGCTCAGAGGAATTGTTTGACTTGATACCACCGTCCCCTTTTTATTAACTTAGTAGTAACGACATCGTAGTAGAAATCATCCATTTTAGTTGTAAACGAACACTGACAACATCATGGTCGTCAACTGTAGATTTGCAGCGATTATTTCGCCCACATATATGCAGTATTTGGAATGAACTACATATTTTTTAAGTGCTATGATATGGCCTTATTTGAGTATTAAAAAAGAGTACTTTTCCAAGGTTTTGACTGTAGCCTTGGTATTACTAAGGTCTATGCATTTATTATCATCATCCATTCATGCATCAAATGTGTTTCTTGCTCGTTAACAAGGTAGACAATAAAAAAAAAATGTGAGCTGTGTTCCACCAGTTCACCTGTCGAGAATATCCTGTAAAATAAATAAGTGGCACGTGACCTCGAGCTAAAAGTTCCTCTGTTAACAGTTATACGTGAAAAAAGTTTATTATTCAAGACTAAAGAAGTTTTCCATGTGGTGTCGAAGTAAAAATATAATTCCCATTGCCTTGCCTGAGGGTGTTGTAAAGGACGACTAACGTATGTGCAAGAAATGGAAAGTCTATACCAATAAATAAAATTGGAGTGTCTGTTTGTAATGTCAAAATAATAGGCTTTTTTCATGCTCACACGGTTATTTGCACTATACACATGCCTAAAAATCCCTTTATATATTTTTTTGTCTATCTGTCTGTCTGTTTGTGCCGGGTAATCTTCAAAACGGCTGGACCGATTTCAAAAATTCTTTCACCAATGGAAAGCTCAGAAATAATATCAGGGCGTAAACGAGGCTAAATTTTATCCCGATATTCCCACGGGAACGGGAACTACGCGAAAAAACGAACTAAACTAAAACGACTAAAACCGAAGCGAAGCGAGGGCGGGTTGCTAGTTCGAAATAAAACCCTATAGCAACCCGTCTGACGCGTATGGTATAGCAGGTTATTGCCTTCCTATAACAGGAGGTAAGAGATTCGAGTCCAGCAGTGCTACGTATATGCACTGAGATGTCGATTATGAAGGAAGTCGTACTGACAAGAAGTATATAAAGTCACTTCTTCGCTATTTCTGCAGTCACCTTTAATATTTATGTAAAATGCAATACAAATCACCAGATTGTCCTGCCCAATAACATACACGAATAATAATGTTCAGTATAATTTCATTAGAAGGTCCATTTCGTTCGAAGGTTCAACTTTCAAGCGATTAGTAAATGAGAAAAGTTAAAACTGGTATTAGCAAAGTTGTTGGTACGATTAGTGAGTGTTGGCGCTGAACCCTCATGGGAACATTTAGCGAGGAAGGGAACTCGTAAAATGGATGGGTGTTATTTTTTAGGCATATGAGTAAAAAGTTGTGACTGTTTGTGGATATTTAATATCTACATATAAGCTATTCAACGGTATATCTATAGTATTACAGATTGTAAATAAAACTAAGTACTTTACGGATTGCCGCAGCGTTCATAGTCACGGGACAGAGTTGGTCCGCCCGCGACCATGAACGCTGTAAAGTGTTCGGAACGCTGTAAAACGTCGGGCAATCAAAAATCAAATACAAACGCGATAAAATCGTAAAGTAGTTTTATTTACAAGATAGCAAGAAAGGGTTTAAACGAGGTTTAAGAAGAGTAGTTTCTTCACGGTAGGCAACGGCCTGGCTGTGTTCCTGGTATTGTAAAGGTCCATGTGCGGCAGTAACACTTACCATCAGGTGTGCTGCTTGCTCGTTTGCCACCGTTGGCAAAAAAAAGGGGGTGGGAATCGTAATTGTATTTTATAGGGCTGGAACTGCCACAGTGTCGACAGTCGGACAGACCAGACGTCGTAGTTACAATTTGTTACTGCACTTCGTTGGGTGAGCGAGAGAGCAGAAAATAACTTGGATTTTGGTGATGCCTTTAGTATTACCGAACCTCTTATCACTTACATTAGCTGTGCCGTTTGCTCGTTTGTCACCAATATCAATAAAAATTATTATTACTCCGTCACCATACAGAAACTAGGGACATTGTACTATTTTTTTACGAGTTATATCTGATAATCAAATTATATGAAGCTAGATTATTTTTCAATAATTTGCTTTATCCATGGTGATATGTTACTTGCGTCTGATGTCGCTCGCCTGAGCCGAGGTCGCGGGAGACTAGAAAGGAAGGGTACAGGAAAGAGTATTCCGCCGGGCTGACTACGACTAGGAACTCGGTATCGCTGGTCGGCCCAATGGTGAAGGAGAGGCAATACGGTGGGTTATGGGGCCACGCGCCGCCCTTTCGTCACCCCGGATGGCATGGACAGCGTGTTCCCTGACCATAGCCCACCCAAGAAAAAATAAATAGTGATATGTTATTAATTAGATACGAACGATTTTAGATAAAAAAATACTATTCACAGCTCTTGGTTCCGTCACCACAATTTCCGTGTGGAACAAGAATACAATTCACCGCTTTCTCTTTTGCCCGTGGGTGTCGTAAAAGACGACTAAAAGATAATATAAGGCGTGTAACATCAATGCAAGAGAAGAAAAATTCGAAATAAAACCTTATACAAATATGTCTGACTAGGGTGGTATAGTAGATCAATAATATCTCACTTATTGTGGAGGAGGTATGAGCCCGGTATTGGGACGTAAGTGAGCTGAAATGATGATTCATAACTAAACACGTGTGATTCAGACGAGTACATCTATGAAATTGTTGCAGCAAATGCAATTGGCACGCGTGACCCAATTTGGTAACATCCTTTCAATTTGCTGTATTGAATAGTGTACAGATATGAAAATGTAAAACCTTTTATCAATGACGTTTTATCTTAAATTACTAAGGAAATTCGATGATTAAAATCAACAGAAATATAAGTATGATGTTGTCAGTGTTCTTTAATGAGATGAAATTCCAATTCGATAATGTCAATCTCCAAAGATTTATGGTACTGAGTCCCAAAATTTCATTATAACTTTTCTAAGTATCTGTTTAGCTATTCTCAGATGAATGCGACCAAGTCCGAGAATGTTGGGCAAAGTTCCTTTTCACTGAGTGACGTTATGTAACTTTTTATAACTTCTACCTATTTGATTGTTTCTTTACTAATTGCAAATAAATGATCGATATTATTTACCTATTATAATAATTTAAATTTCCATGTGGTGAGTAAGAATACAATTCACCACCCCCTATCTTACATGTGGGTGATCGTACGAGACGACTAAGGGATATAAAACGCATATAACATCTATGCGAGAGAAGGAAAACTCGAAATAAAACCCTATACCAACACGTTTGACCAGCGTGGTATAGTAGGTCAATTATCCTTCCATTATGGAGGAGGCCCGAGCCCAACAGTGGGACGTATATGGGCTGAGATGATGATGATGATTATAATAAAATTATTTATAATGATTGCTGATGTTTACGCGAGTACTACATATTGTAAATAAAACTACTTTTTAAAGTAATTTATTTACAACTAGCTGACACGGCGAACTTCGTACCGCCATAATTTTTTTCGTAAATATATTTTCTAAATTTTCGAATATACTATATAGTTTCTAATGGAAGAACCATCACGGCTTCGTCGGGAAAGATTTGATCGTCTTGGTCGCGGCATTGTTAATGATGATTTAGAGAGAATCTAAATTACTGATTATTGATTTCTGACAAAATTATAATTATCAAATTTGCAACCATACTTAACTATAGACAAAATTACGTTTAGTTGTCATTTGTATTTTGTTATTACATATCAAATGTTATTTTGTTATCCTACGTTTCATAGGGACTTGTATGTACTTTGAGATGAGTTTCGGCGTGAATATGGAAATGTCATGTTAAGCTCTTTTAAAATATTCATTTTTTTTAGTGTTTTATAGTGTTATATTGAATAATTTTGCTGATATTTTATGTAATATATAATACAGTTAAGGTGCTGAAGTATGGTGAACGTGATATAAGAGTTGTTTACGTGTATTTTCATATTCTACCGAAATTACCAGAGAAATGATTTAATTAGGTAACGACTTGACTTACTGACGGACATGACTATAAATAAGCTATTCTAAATAAAGAAATGTTAAATAATATGAAGAAAATTGTATCAGACTTGGCTGTATGGGCTTCGATCCCTTTACCTGTCCGAATGGACAAACAGAAACAAAAAAGTGAGCCGTCGCTCAGGACGCCTGACAGATGTGAAACATCGAAACTATTTTGTACGAGTAGAGACACGGTATCGAATATAAAGTATCGATACTGAACTCGTGAATAGTATCGAAAGATAAGTAACGTACTGTTTAAAGTATCGAGTACTTTGATTTACTTTATCTTTAGGTATCGAGTACTTTTCTTTCAATACCGATGCTTTTGTATTCGATATTTTAGTCAATAAGTACTTTTTGGTAGGTATCGTATCGAATAAATTATCCATTTTAAAATTGACTTTACGACTCATACGCTTGAAATAATTTGCGATTTATAAACCAGAAATAGCGGCATCTATCGAGCAAACGACCAACTCTAAGCTACAATATATTTTATAAAGAACTCTCTAATCCTGTAATGATAATATGACAAGCTGTTTAAAGTGAATCAAAATCCAATTCTTAAGGAGTTGGTGACATACAAACAAATAACTACACAGCTGAAACTAATAAAAGCCTATAAAAAATGAAATGCTTTCATCCGTTCACAGACATTCTTTTCGCACGAAGAGTGTGATTTAGGAAACAGAAATGGCGGCATTTATCGAGCTAACGACCAACTCTCAGCTTCAATATATTTAATAAAGAAATGTTTAATCCTGTAATGATAATAAGACAAGCTATCTAAATAATTTTAACGTCATTGGTCCTCCTTAAATTTTCAACTTTTAAATGAAATTTGACTGTTTAAAGTGAGTCAAAATCCAATTCCTATGAAGTCATAAAGTATTAATAAAATATCGCGATTTTTTTCCAAAAAATGATGATTTTTATTCAATAAACATTTATTTTTATAAGTAACAATTTACTTTGAGTTCACTAGATGGCGTTGTACAAAATTTTAAATCGCACCATGGTTTCGTTACAAAAATGTAGGTATATGCATCCACATATTTATTGAATATATCAACATTCCGCGTCGGAGACCCGTAGCGCACGGACGTGCGCCTCGCTGCTCTCCATTTCGCCGCGCTCACCCCGCACCCGCCCCCTGCGGTCGTGCGTTCTCGCTCCGTCTCGCTCGCTCTCGCAGCGAACCACGCGTCGCGTCAAGCCGCCATCTTGTTCAACGTCTGTGGCCGTTCAGTGGCCCGCTCCGGGTGGCCGTGTATACGGTTGTCTGTGGCAGTTTCGCTGTTTGGACGCAGGTGTTGCCGGATCCCAACTGCACGAGTCGACTTTTTCAAGACGTCGAGTGCAGATTTCTACCGTTGGTAGATAAAAAGTCAACCCATTTTGGCCCCCTCAGGGCAGAAAACCATATTGTTTGGTCCCCGGCGGAAACCTCACGGTGTAAACGAAGCCGGGTGAGGCAAGGCCCCGATTTGCCTGCCGAGCCCCTTCAGGGCAGAGCTAACAATCGGAAGGGGTTAGAGCATCCGGCCTTGGGGGATCTCCTAGTCGGACCTAATCTACGGCTTTTCATCATTTTTCTGCGAAGGCCTAACGGCCCGAGCAGCTAGGAACCTATCGCACATTAAGATTGGCGAAGGATTACAAGCTTAGGGCACACTAATTAAGTACTCATCCTCCCGACCTACACCCGGTTGGGAGGGGCACACACACCACTCACCCCTGGGTTTTTTCCCCACTCAGGGCGTTAGGGCTGCTAGGAAACAGTCGTAAAGCTCCCAGCATGGCAATGGAGGGCCACAATAAAATCCAGTACTCACTAGAGTACTTATTAAACATTCCCGCCATCCGTGACATTTTAGTCGCCCTACACGGGGAGGAAAACGTTCCTCAACCTGTGTTCTCTTCCGCGTATCCCACGGTAACCGCTACAACATCGGCTATACCACCACCCTCGAAACCAATGTCGCCCACGGCAATGGAATTCGAGGTAGCCCGGCTCTCAGAGAGCTCATCGGACCAGGAGGATAACTCCTCCGACTCCTCCGACTCCTCTTCTCCTGATGAAGGCGAGTTCACTACCGTTCGCTCGCGAAAACGCAGTAAGAAAACTGCAAAAAACGTCGCCACTAAGGCCCTTAAAACAACCGCTACCGCGTCAAGCCACCCCGCTGCCTCCGTGGCACGCACCTCAACTCAGCCCGCCACCCAAGCCGGCCCCTCTAAGCCCGAGTCAATGACGCCAACCGCCGCGCCTCCGCGCAAGGAACCGACCCCACCTCCTATTTATCTACAGGACAAGTCCAAATGGACTACCGTCTCTGGGTGGTGCACCGAGCACCACATAAATTTCACCTCGGCCCGATCTACCCCACAAGGGATAAAAATCTCCTTGTGCGCCTCAGCCGACCACCGTAAGCTGTCGAGCTTATTAACGGTGAAAAAACTCCCGTACCACACGTACACTCTCCCCGAGGAGAGAATATTACGTGTCGTCATCAAAAACGTTCCCACGGAACTCACAAAAGATGAGATCCATAAGTCCTTAGAGGAACAAAGCCTCCCTGTCCTAGCCGTGCACCGCATGATACGCGGCAAAACCCGCAAACCCTTCGAGATGGTTCTAGTCCACCTCGAATTATCTCCAAAAGGCAAACAGATCTTCCGCATTAGTGAGATCTGTGGCCTGTCCGGCATTCATGTAGAGCCACCGCACAAAACAGGGCTCATCTCGCAGTGTCACAACTGTCAGATGTACGGGCACTCGGCCCGTAACTGCCATGCCCCCGCCAGGTGCGTTAAGTGCCTTGAAGACCATGGCACGAGTGATTGTCCACGGCCGAAAAGAAACGACCACATCCAATGCGACACACCGCCATCGTGCGTCTTGTGCCGCGAGGAAGGTCACCCTGCAAACTACCGCGGGTGCCCCAAGGCTCCCCGCAGGCAGTACAGACGCCCTCGCAACCCCCCAAACTGGGGCTTCCCACCCCAGCCCCATCAACCTCTTCTTGCAAACCCAGTGCCGAAGCCTCCTCAGGTTAACGCATGGCGGGTATCCCAGGCGGAATTCCCACCGCTACCTAATAAACGAGTGGTGCCTAACACCACCCCACCACCCCCCCATACTGCAGCAACGCCATACACGGCGCCTTGCCCACCCCCCGCGAGCCAACCCAAGCCCCAACAGGGCGCACACTCGAACCCGCATGTAGCCCCGAGGTCCGTTAAAACCCTACAAGGCGTAGATCCGGATCTCGCCTTAGTAGCTAAATTCGCATCTCAAATAAATTTCAATGAGATACGTGAAATCGCCTCTGAAATCAGAGCAAACGTAGGCAACAGCCACGCTCTCCTTAACGTAGCCATTAGGTTCTCTCCGGTCCTCGAGAACCTCGCCTCTTTTACAATCTAAAATGGATAGACACCCATCAGGCAGAGTTAAACCCAGACACATTAGAGTAGGGTACTTTAATGCTAACAGCCTAGCCCAACAGAGGGACCAAATAGGCGCTCTAATGAGCGACGAGCAGCTCGACCTATTTCTTATTCAGGAGACCTTCCTTAAACCGTACAATAGGGACCCCAAGATTGCGAACTATAACATAGTTCGCAACGACAGGCTTAACTCGCCTAAGGGAGGTACTCTCATCTACTACAAGAGGTCACTGCACTGCACACCTATGGATCCGCCCCAATTGACGTACATTGAGGCTTCAGTCTGCAGGCTAGCCCTCACGGGGCACCAACCCATCACCCTCATATCAGTATATCTCCCCCCCGGTAGGGAAAACAATATCGAACTCCTCGGGAGTGATCTTAAATCACTCCTCGACCTAGGCGGAGCCGTCATCATAGGCGGCGACCTTAACGCCAAAAACACCTCATGGAGTTGTAACACCACCAACCCAAGAGGAAAAACCCTCGAATCCCTTGCCGAACGGCTGGGGTTTGACGTCATCGCTCCTATGGAGCCGACGCATTTCCCAGGGAACATAGCGCACAGACCCGATATTCTAGATATAGCACTGCTAAAGAACATTAACCTTCGGTTAACGTCTATAGAAGTGCTACATCAACTAGACTCAGACCACCGTCCGGTCATTCTCGAACTTGCCCCGAGACTGCCAGTCCCCTCAGGACCTGGGCAGGCCCCCACCATAACAGTAACTGATTGGAATAGACTAGAGTCCGGACTCAAGTCTAAATCCACCAGTCACTTAGATAGGATCCCCGCTGACATAAAATCCCCGGAGGACACAATGACGGCAATCGACTGTCTCACAAGTCATGTACAATCATTAATTAATTATTGTTCGCGGCAAGTACCAGCAGCGAGCGATCACGGCTGGCGCCTGCCAGACGACGTCCGCGACCTTCTGAGACAGAAGAATGCAGCCATACGTGCCTACGACCGTTACCCTTGCGAGGAAAACCGCATACGTATGCGTTTCCTGCAAAGGACGGTCAAATCCGCAGTAGCAGAAGTCCGCGAAAAGAGATGGAACACCACTCTTAGCGAACTAGAACCTAACCACCAAGCCTACTGGCAACTCGCCCGATCCCTTAAGAAAGACATAGTTTCCACTATGCCTCCCCTAAAGAGACCCAACCTCCCCCCCGCCTTTGAGGACGAGGAGAAATCCGAATGCCTGGCCGACAGCCTAGAGCAACAATGTACGCCAAGTACCACATACCCCGATGCCGAACAGCACGCCCACGTCGATAGGGAAGTGGTGTGGCGAGCCTCTCTCCCACAACCGCCGCTAGATACAGAATTAGGTAGGGACGACGCCCCAAGTCAGCCTATCCCAGCAGTCACCATAGATGAAGTAGTTTCGATCGTCAAGGGACTACGCCCTAGGAAAGCCCCCGGTTCGGACGGCATAACCAATAGAGTTATTAAACTTTTTCCCACGTCCCTACTGGCTCTTCTGACCTGCATTTTCAACGCAGCGCTCAATAACAAAATCTTTCCCGCTCAGTGGAAAGAAGCCGTGGTAATAGGAATCCACAAACCCGGCAAGAACCGATCCGAACCCAGTAGTTACAGGCCGATAAGTCTTCTTAACGGTCTTAGCAAAATGTACGAGCGCGTAATCCACCAAAGACTTAGAATCTTCGCCGAGGAAAACCACCTCATACCACACGAGCAGTTTGGCTTTAGACCCAAACACTCGTGTGTCCATCAAGTCCATCGTATCGTGGAAAGCATCAACGTAAAACTGCAACGCAACCTTTTTACGGGGGATACTCTTCTTCGATGTAGCCAAAGCCTTCGACAAGGTATGGCATAATGGCCTTATCTTCAAGTTATTCCAACTAGGAATTCTTCACTACCTCGTAATTATCATACGAGACTTTTTAACAAATCGTAGCTTCCGCTACAGAGTAGAAGGGACACTCTCTTCCCCGCACCCGATCAGAGCTGGCGTACCGCAAGGTTCAGTCCTCTCACCCCTTCTATTCTCGCTATATACTAGCGACATCCCCAAGTCTAAGCTCGTGCAGTCAGCCCTCTACGCTGACGACACAGCTATATTCGTATCCGGGCTTAACCCGGACGCCGTCACTCGTAATCTCCAAACTGCAGCTACTGCCCTTGGCAAATGGTTCCGGAAATGGAGAATAGACATTAACCCAGAAAAGAGTCAGGCGGTCATGTTTCACAGGAGACGTGCCGACCTGCACCCCCCCGATAGCTTCACTCCAGTCCGCATTTTTGACAAGCCCATCCCCTGGGCGTCAAATGCCAAGTACCTAGGCGTCACCCTTGACAATCGTCTCAGCTTCACTCGACACATAACCACTGTGCGCTCGCGTGCAGCGTTCGTTATGGGTCGTTTACACAACTTACTCAACCCAAAGAGTAAGCTGTCGCTCAAATGCAAAATCCGTCTTTACACTGCCTGCATACGCCCCATCATGTTGTATGCCAGTGTAGTATTCGCTTACGTTAGGCCACACAGGATCCATAGGCTACAAACACTTCAGAATAGGTTCATGCGTAAGGCTACGGGCGCACCGTGGTTCATACGCAATGCCGATCTCCACATCGACTTGCACTTGCCGACCATCAGGCAATATATGAAACAGTGTGCCCGTAGATATTTTGATTCTGCCACAACACACCCCAATCCCTTAGTGGTCGCTGCGACCAACTATATCCCGTCCCGCATCTCGAAGGTCACTCGACCGAGACTTTCTCTCGACGAGTCCGACGACGAGATCACGATAGCTCAGAATACAGCATACACGGCCCGCGAAGCCGCAACAAAGAAAAGACCACGGTTCCGTCCTCGCCGTCGAGGTGCGAAACCGTGCCGCGCAAAAATAAATAAATCTAAAGTGGGACCTCCCACATTGCCCTCAGCAACGCCCCGAGCCGAGGTTCGTACCCCACAGGGGGTGCCCTTGGGCCCCGTTGCTTAAATTTTTTGGGTTGAGAGCCCTCAGCGCTCACCACTAGTCCGCGTAAGGGTGTAACAGCCATCTGAGGCTAACACTCCTTGTCAGAACAAAAAAAAAAAAAAATTGAATATATGCGGGTTGAGAGCCCTCAGCGCTCACCCACCAGTCCGGGTAAAGTTGTCACAGCCATCTGAGGCTAACAACTAAGTCACACACAAAAAAAAAAAAAAAAAAAAAATTGAATATATTATACGGCCACTCAGCGCGCAACTGCTACGCGCGGCCCAGGTGCGTAAAATGCCTGGAGGATCACGCAACGGCAGATTGTGCCAGGCCCAAGGCCAACGACCCGACCAAAAGTACCACACCACCATCGTGTGTACTCTGCGGGCAAGTGGGGCACCCCGCAAACTACCGTGGCTGCCCACGCGCACCACGGCCGGTTATGAGGAGGCCACCACCACCCCCACCACAAAGGTACCTTCCGGCACCTAAACCCACACGCAACCCGTGGGTTAACTCGCAAAGCAGGGCGGAATACCCCCCCCTGCCCACCAAATTAGCCACCCCGCCGGTACCCGCGATCGCGACACCGTCGGCAAAGGCCGGAAATAATAATAGTTTATACAAACCGCCAACCGTTGGGCAAAAACTGCCACCCGCGGGCCTTCCTAAGCCTCCTCAAGGCAATCAAGTGCACACACACGCGCCAGCCGCTAGCGGTCTAGACCCGGATCTAGACCTAGTGGCCAGATTCGCGCAAATAATAAACATTTCAGAAATACGCGTAATCGCAGCAGAACTGCGAAAAAATGAAGGCAATAGCCTCGCGTTACTTAACGTCGCCATGAGGTCACCCGTTCTAGAGAGCCTCGGTTCCTTCAGAGCCTAAATAATGGATAGGTACACACCAGGCAGAGTCAAAACACGATCACTCCGCGTAGGGTTTTTCAACGCGAACGGTCTCGCTCGCCAGAGAGACGAAATAGGTACATTTCTACAAGACCAGCAGCTTGACCTTTTACTAGTCCAAGAGACTTTTCTTAAACCCTATTCAAGAGACCCTAAAATTGCAAACTACAATCTAGTGCGCAACGATAGGGTCGGCTCTCCCCTAGGCGGGACTCTCATTTATTATAAAAGGTCACTGCACTGCACACCCCTAGATCCCCCCGCTATGACGTACATTGAAGCCTCGGTCTGTCGGTTGGCCCTTACCGGTCACCAACCACTGATCATAGCATCAGTATACCTCTCCCCTCCTAATGGGGACCCACCAAAAGAGTTGCTTGAGAGTGATCTCCAAGCCCTCTTAAAACTCGGCGACGCCGTCATCATCGCAGGCGATCTAAACGCCAAAAGTAAGTCGTGGAATAGCCACACCAACAACCGCAGGGGACTGGCCCTCGAGACTTACGCAGATCGGCTCGGGTTCGACATCATAGCCCCAATGGAGCCGACTCACTTCCCTTACACAGTCGAGCACAGGCCCGACGTATTAGATATAGCCCTATTAAAGAACATAAACCTACGTTTATGTCTAATAGAGGTAATTCACGAGCTTAACTCGGATCACCGCCCGGTGGTCATAGACTTCGCCCCCCCGATACGGCCCCTCAGGCCTCACCCCCCCCCACTGAAAAAATGTGCACAGACTGGGAGCGACTGAAGGCAAAACTCCAGTCTCCCTCCTCGTCGGCTCATCTTGACAGTGTATGTAATACATTAAATAACAAAGAGGACATCGAATCCGCGATCGACGCCCTCACCGGTCACGTACAATCGTTAGTTAACGATTGTTCACGGAGAGTGCCCGACACGAGCAATCGTAGAAGGTGCTTACCCGCTGACGTCCGCGACCTACTGAGGCGTAAGAACGCAGCCATAAGAGCCTACGACCGCTTCCCCTGCGAAGATAACCGCTATCACATGCGGTCACTGCAGAGGGCGGTTAAAACGGCTATAAATGAGTTTCGACAAAACGAATGGGACGCCACCTTAAGCGAACTGGAGCCTTCGCACCAGGCTTACTGGCGGCTTGCCCGTTCTTTCAAAAAGGATACGGTGTCCACCATGCCACCCTTAAACCGCCCCAATCAACCGCCGGCGTTCGATGACGATGAAAAGTCTGAATGTCTGGCGGCCGACCTTGAGCAGCAATGTACGTCGAGTACACAACACACAGACGCGCGACACACCGACACCGTTAACAGCGAAGTGGAACGATGTACATCGCGTACGCGTACCGCAGACGCTGAGCCACAAGAGCCTATACCAACAGCGACAGTGGAGGAGGTTCAGTCGATCGTTAGAGGTCTCCACCCTAGGAAATCCCCCGGTTCGGACGGTATTTCTAATAGAGTTATTAAACTCTTCCCTCATTCACTATTATTAATACTAACAGCAATTATTAACGCCGAATTAGTCAATTACATATTTCCTAAACAATGGAAAAAGCCGTGGTAATAGGTATACCTAAACCCGGCAAGCGACGTACCAAACCGTCATCATATCGCCCGATTAGTTTACTTAACAGTTTAGGTAAAATATATGAGCGCGTACTACTTAGTAGGCTAAGAAAGTACGCTGAGGAAAACAACCTCATCCCGCCGATTCAGTTCGGCTTTCGCACGCAACACTCTTGCGTTCAGCAAGTACATCGAATAGTCGAGTATACAAGTTATAAACTGCAACGCGGTTTATATACGGGTTGACAAAGTCTGGCATAACGGCCTTATTTTCAAGTTAATAAAGCTCAAAATCCCCCACTATTTAGTTATGATAGTTAGAGACTTCCTACTCGAGCGTAGCTTTCGCTACAGAGTGGAAGGTACTTTATCAGCACCGCACAAACTAGAAGCCGGCGTCCCCCAGGGATCGGTGCTCTCTCCAATTCTCTTCTCGCTGTTCACCAGCGACATACCCCAACATAGTAGAATACAAACAGCATTATTCGCTGACGACACTGCCATCTTCTATGCAGGTCAATCTCCCTCAACAGTGACAACCGTTCTCCAAACTGCGGCTACCGCCCTAGCCAAATGGACTAGGAAATGGAGAATCGGTATAAACCCCACCAAAAGCCAGGCGATCATATTTCATAAGGGGATAGATCGCCGCTACCCAATGGCTGAATATCCACAGATAAAGATGTTCGACCAACCCATCCCCTGGACAAGGGAGGTCAAATATCTGGGTGTGACCTTGGACAGACGACTGACCTTCGGTCCTCACATAGGGCGAGTCCGCGCGCGCGCAGCCCTAGTGCTAGGATGGTTACACAGCTTAGTACACGCAAAGTCTAAGCTATCTCTCCGTAATAAAGTTAGATTATACACCGCTTGTATACGTCCTATCATGACGTATGCAAGTGTAGTGTTTACACAAGCGAAGCCACGCAGGCTACATCGGCTACAGGCATTACAGAATAGGTTCATGCGCCGAGCGACGGGAGCACCGTGGTACATGCGCAATGTGGATCTTCACATAGATCTTGGCTTGCCGACCATCAGGCAATTCATGAAACAGTGCTCCCGCCGCTACTTCGACTCTGCCGCGACACACCCGAACCCATTAGTGGTAAGGGCGGCTTCTTACATCCCCTCTAAAATGTCCGCGATTAAACAACCGCGACTAATACTCGACGAACCCGACGACACTATTACTCTCGCCCAGACTGAGGCATACACAGCCCGCGCGGCCTTGACAAATAGTAGTAAATATCCACGTTACCGCCCCCGCCGACGGGGAAGGAAGACGTGTCGCGTTAAAATCATAAACGTGGGAGTGCCCACTTTGCCAGCGACCGCCCGAGCCGAGGTCCGTACCCCACAGGGGGTGCCCTCGGGATGGGTCGCTTAACTTTAAGCGGGTTGAGAGCCCTCAGCGCTCACCCACCAGTCCGGGTAAAGTTGTCACAGCCATCTGAGGCTAACAACTAAGTCACACAAAAAAAAAAAAAAAAAAATGAATTTTGTTGGGTTGAAAGCCCTCAGCGCTCACCCACCGGTCCGGGTAAAGTTGTCACAGCCATCTGAGGCTAACAACTAAGTCACACAAAAAAAAAAAAAAAATATTTAATGTATAATTATTAGGGGACCGCGAGGCGTGGCGGCCCGGTCACCGGACCCGGTAAGAATAGCCAGCTTTAAAACATTCTTTCAGACTGAAAAGTAAATGTTTTGCCCTATGCAAGTTAGAATATACTTTTTGTTTTGTTATAATATACTTATAAAGCCTATGTAACGTAACCAATTTTACGTTACATTTTGTTAGTTAAGACTATACAAGTGTGATTGTTTACAGTTACAATACAGCCTAGCCTATAAGATTTCGCTATTTGCTCAATTAGTAATAGTAACATTTACTAGTCTCAATAACCAAAGTTTAAGAAAAACATAATACTTTACTTTTAGCAGCTAAGAATTTTTTTGTTTATACCAAAGCTACCAAAGTTTTATCTATCTATCGAATCTAAGTTGTTATGACACGTTTAGTACTTTAAACTGCGTTATTAGTTTCTTATTTTAATACTGTTTTCAAATAGACACTATAAGGAGTAAAGAGAAAGACCTGCTTGATTCAACTTATAAAAATGAATAAATTACTAATACTAATGTTACTTTTCCGTCCATAAGTAAAAGTAATCAATTATGTATTAAGTGTGATTTTGAGACTCGAGTGAGACTGATTATTGTGATAACTGTTCATCATAAGTCAGTTTGAAATAAATATTAACCTTAAATCATTGTCTTTTTCACTTCATATATAGAAAATTTTCATAAAATACTTTAAAGGTTTCATGGCTAATACAACCCGGCCGGGTTGGCGACGAATGCAACCGGGCCCGGCCGGGTTGAGAAACGTACCGGGTTGCAATCTCTAATATAGATGTGTAGTGCTCGCGTAAACATCAAAAATCATTATGTAAACCAGAAAAATATACGTGGAAGCGCTAAGATCTTAGAACAAGCGTGTAAAAAGTTATTGCAGATGGTAATTCACGAAACCTGATCTGCGATAAAATCCGTAAAGTTGTTTTATTTACAAAATTATTTATGTTTAAATAGGTAATTTGAATTAATGAAGGAAAAACATCATATAATGAGAGTGCCCCTGCTCTCGATCCACGTATAATGTTATGAATCAACTATTCCACTAACCCATACTTGTCCTTGGGAGTTGTAAAAACCAGCTTAGAGAACAGCGTGGGAATGAGCAGACTTTAATCCATCTAGGTGTTTATCTATCAGCTTATCGACGTCAATGGTGGACACAAGCCTCCCCACGAAGGGGAAATAACTCCATAAGAGGTCGTTTGGCGGTGCAAGTCGTGTTATGAGTTTAAAAGTGCCGCTGTCCGCTCCCTTGGTTCTTCTATAGTCAGTTTTTTACGATCTAGTAACAGAAAAAGTGACGAGATATCACGTCATGATTTCACGATCTCTTTATGTAGGCAAGTCATATTTATTTATCGGAAGGCCAAACAACTGCTAAAAATAATAAAGATGTAGGTAAAAATATTTAAGATACATATAGCCAAATTACGTTTTCGCTATTACTTATGTTCTCGATTATTTTCTCGAGAAATAGAGTACGTATTGTATGGCCTAGTGTAAAAAGTCTCAAATTCTATAACAGCAAAACTTAAAACAAATGGTAGCAGACGAATAATTATATTAAATCCATGCAAATAAAATTCTATTCAGTCAGCGCCGTTCTACCGAGAAATACTGCACCGAATACAAGAAAAGAAAAATAAAATATACCGCGGAAATGTTTAGTTTTACTTTTATTCATCTAACGATAGCGCTGTACCATACGGGTTCCGTAGCACTGCAGCTCGAAGTTCAATCATAAAAGTGCAATTTGCAGTGAAAACTCGATCTTGGTTGTGCGGCTATGAGCATAGACTGGGAACTATGAATACGTTCCAAATGTCTCTGATCATTATATTAATAATATTTTTAAAATTTTCTTTATAAATTTAGAGTAGATATTAATTTAGAGTAGATATGTAGTTTATAATAAATACATCGATGTTAGTAACGAATACAATGCAATTGTACTGATTTCTCTATACTATAAAGGGGTTAACTTGTTCAAGTTTCGATCACGTTTATTTAGAACGAATCAATTAATTGATAAATCAGTTTGCCGCGTTTTTTCCTGCTAATGACAGAGCCGTAACCGTGTTAAAAGATGTATAAGCGATATTATAAGCAGAGAACAAAGATGTAAAAGAAATAATACTCAACATAAAATTTTTTGCTAAACCTTCTAATCAATGTGGTACAATAAGTTAATACACCTCCATTGAGAAGTAGTCTTGATTCCAGCATTGTAACATATGTGATTTGGGAAGAACAATAAGCAAGAATATATAAACTCTGAGTTGTTTTACATATTAAGTTAAAGCTTAAACGTGTTTGAATTAAATTATTTATTCATCTAAACAGGTAATCTAATATAAAGGGTAGGTAATAATTTACCTACCCTTTATATAGGTAAGTAATATTTTAGTGGTAATATTACCGATTTGTTTTAGTGTAATTTCTTTTGAATTCTGTATGTAATGTAGAGACATTATTTACAATTAAGAGAGTTAATTGATATAGTTAGGACCTTAAATTACTGTCAATAATGTATTTTTGAAGTTATACTTCTTTAGGCGCGTTATGAAAAAATGATGAGAGTGAAATTTTAAGATGCGCGCGCATCTGTGACACAAAATTAACAGTATGAAGCTGTCTGCTTAACCTTAAATTCAATTTTTGAATTTATAATTAAATTTATTTTTAAAATATTAAATAATCAATAATAAACATTTAAAATTAAGAATCTTATAATATTTAGTACAAATTATGTCTTATATATTTATTATTCTCTAAATTTTGTTTTTAATAATTATATATATATATATATTAATTATATATTATATAAATTTATATTAAATATATATATTAAATATATTATTATATAAATATATTAATTTTCAATTTTTAATATTAATTATTGATATCTAAGATCAATCTAAGATTCTTTTAGTTTAAATTTGATGACTATTAAACTGAACTTTGTTGATTATCCTTTTCCAATCCTTCTATTATTTTATTGTAATTAATTATTTGCATGCAATTAAAAACTATTTTTTAATGATGCCAAAGAAGTATAACTTCTCACGCGCGTACATAAGTACACGCACCCATTTTTTTTTATTGCATACAGTGGCAAACGAACAAACAGTAAACGTGGTGATAAATAATGCTGCCCCTCCTAGGCCTTTGCCAGGCCGCTGCCTACCGTGAAGAAAGTGAAGGGAGTGTGAATGCGTGTAATAAGGTTTGATAGCTACTAAAGGCATTAACAAAACCCAACACACGAAAACACCTTCACAAAGTTAGACTTTTGGCTCTTTCGCTCATCGAACGAAGCGCAGTAACAAATTGTGCTGAATCGGGATCAAAGTTATGTTGAGAGAAAAGTTTTATTTATGAATGTTGAAAGCTTTAGAGGTAGGGAAAGATCAAAGAAAAGATAGATGGACGTAAAGCATGACATGGAATTGATCGCAGATATGTCGTCTGATAGGATTATGGAAAGGCTGGACATAATTCGTCGATTTTAAGTAATATGGATAAGATCAAAATGATGTTATTTTACGACTTCCACGATCGGTAAAGAGGATAGCATTCTATTCCTCACCAGACAACAATCAGGAAACTCGGTTCGATGTATATATTTGTCTATATGACAATACATATAAAATAGAACCTATATTAATGTGCGTGAATACCTTAATTAACTAAACAGCTCGAGCGCTTTGTAAATATGCAGAATAAATATTAATACCCACATAATAAATTTGTAAGTACATTTGTATACGAATTATGAATACAATTTATTTTCATTTATTTTAGCTCATATACGTTTCGTTTGATAGGAATGAAATTGACGTACTGTACTACGCAGATCTACGCAGATCAGACAGTTTGGTATAGGGTTTTATTTCTCGACAGCACCACGAACTGGGACGCGGTTGCCGCCTTCTGTGAGGCCGTCATCTCACGGATAGAGGCGGCGGATTGTACGCGAGAGGAGCTTTGCAGGCCATATGAGACGACGCTTGGAGTCCAATTTACCTTGACAACTATTAGGAAATATAAGAGCCGTTCTAAACGCCCCCGAAGAAGTTCCAGCAAGTGAACTCCCCGTTAAATTGCAAAAACAAGCTTGATGTGCATTATGTCCTCGAAAGAATGGCCAAAAAAGTGAAGATTTTTGTTCAAAATGAAAAAGGCCTGCTTGCCCTGAACATCGTGTGGAAATTTGTCTCAATTGTGTTTAAGTTGCTCAATTGTGTTGTTTTTAATATAATTTCATTTAGTTACTGATTGATCTCAAGAAGAGTTCTTTTAATTTATTTCAAGAATAAAAAGTTTTATTTTTCATTAAACAACTTTTTTTTTATTCTTGGGGTGATGTAGCACTCCTGTTACTATCCGTGTTCATTTAAAATATGTTACCATCCTAGGGTTAATTCATGAGTCGAAGTCACTACTTAAACCACCGCACGGAGCAATGCATCTACCAAAATTACAATTTAAAAAAAAATAAGCAGTCAATGACAAAACTTCTTTGTTCATAATTTATGTGAAATCCACATACCACACATCTTGCATTGCGTTTAGGTAAAATATAATGTAAGCTTTTAGTATGCGTTATACTTACAATGTTTTGGTTATGAGCAAATTATACGGCGTTTACGGAAACACCATCAACTTATCTAGATTGGAATAGAGTTCATAGTCGACTATTCCGTTAGCTACGAAATCTGTTTATATTTTTAATAATCGTCATTGAACGAAACGAACAAAAAATTATGAGTTAAGGATAAGAAAGGCTAGTCAGTCCTTATACGGTTTGAACTTAGAATAATAACGTATAGAAGGACAGTGTCGGTACTTAAGCGATCAAAATCATGAAGCCAAAAATACTAAATGCACGCAGGCAATTACACATGTACACACGCACACCACTATACAAATTATGAAATCAAATTTTGTTTTCATTATCATAAATCGTCGAAATACTTTTAAAAGTAATGTTAATACACTTTATATGTTTCTAAAATGTTTTGTGATAGCATTTGAATGCACAAACCGTCATATTTACCTATTTATTTTTTAAGAGTGCAGTACAGTGACCTTGTACACTACGGAACGGTCTGGCGTAAGCTCCATTGGGCGCCAATTTAAATGCTTCATTTTTTATGCGCGGTCTTATCTTCTATACGTTATTATTCTGAGGTTTGAAGAACTGTTACTGCAAAAGTTTTTAGGTACCATTGAGTTAGTTATTATTATTCGCTTTGTACTAGCAATGCACCCTCACTTCGCTTCGGTTTCAGTCGCCTTGCACCTGCATTTTAAATCTCTAATATCTTTTAAAATATTACTATACGGGAATGCGATCTATGAGGCCTCGGGTTCGATGCCAGCGGCGTGCTGCCCAATAACCGACCGTGTTTCCTTCTCATCGCCAATAGGCGAACAACCTTGATATCTGCGGCCGGTCAATGCTATCAAAACCTACCAGATCATCGAGCTACAGTAGATCGATTTAAAAAAAGTTTCTTAGTCCAAAAATTCGATGATTCGAGTAATTGATCTGGGATCGCCATCACTGGTTTACGCCGTCCTTCTGATATCTTTGGCAGTTGGACACAATATGACTAGATTATAGCCGAGAAAAAAAATTAACAATACTTAATACTTAAATTTACCTTGTCTCTATGTTTATCTATCTATGCTTTTCCACTCCCTATCTAGCCCGTGGATGTCGTAAGAGACGACTAAGGGATATAATATGCACATAACATTTGGGCAAGAGAAGGACAACTCGAAATGAAACCCTATACCAACATGTCTGGCTAGCATGGTATAGTAGGTCAAATTCCCTCCCATTGTGGAGGAGGCCTGAGCCCAACAGTGGGACATATCTAAGCTGAGATGATGATGATGACATAATAATATGGAAGTTTAAAGTTATATGAAATACTAGCAACCCACCCTCGCTTCGCTTTGGTTTCAGTCGCTTTACCCGCGGCGTAGTTCCCGTTCCTGTGGGAATACTGGGATAAAATATAGCCTATGTTACTCCCTGATATTATAAGCTATAATCCATTGGTGAAAGAATTTTTGAAATCGGTTCGGTGGTTTAAGCGTGAAAGCGTTACAAACAAACAAACATCCTTACTTTCGCATTTATAATATTAGTATGGATTAAACTATTGTAGTTAATATAAATATGTTTTAAACAAAGAGAGAGACTCGCGTCTTCGAAATATGTCATGCATTTGTAAATTTTTAATACCTTCAAACTAATGGTGGATTAAATATTGTTTTCTAGATATTTATTTTCACTGAAACGTAGCTGTATTTGTGTAGTGACGGAATAAGAATACAAAGTGTTTACATTATTAAAAACACAAGGTGTTACGGGTCAAGGTGAAACGTAAAAGACGATTAAGTGAGGCAAACAGATAACATCAATATAAGAAGGCAAATTTGAATAAAACAAATACCAACCGGTGTGACGTAGGTCTATTTTCTTCGTATTTTAGAAAATGTACGAGGTTCACTGTGGTTTGTATATGAGCTGAAATGAAGATGATGCTACTTATTTGATTCGTAGCATCGTACAAAATTATGTTTTTAAATACAATTGTAAAATAATACTAAAAAAAAGGGCTAAGTACGAGTTGGAGTCGCGCACGTAGGGTTCCGTACCTTTATCTATGAAAATCACGTTCTTTTTATGGGAAGCCCCTTAAATATTTCTTTTTAGTATTTGTTGTTATAGCGGTAACAGAAATACATAATTTATAAAAATTTCCACCGTTTATCTATCGCGGTTCCCGAGATACATCCTGGTGACTTGGTGACAGACAGATGGACGGACAGACAGCGAAGTCTTAGTAATAGGGTCCCGTCCTTACCCTTTGGGTACGTAACCCTAAAAATGGAAAGAAATGGTTTTTCCTATTTTAGAGAAGGTTGAAACCTAGCTCTGGGATGCATATGGACTGAAATGAAGATGTTATAACATTTCATTTATAAAATCGTAGAAAATTATGCTTTATGCAAATACAGGTGTATCAGGTTATGGAGCAACTAGTCCAATGGGAGTTAGGCAATGGTGGTAGGAACCCATGAAATTTGAAATAAAAATATCGATTCCTCAATGAATTACAGACATGTAAAGTTTTCAATTTTGTCATCGCTTTTTCGTGTAAATCTGATTGAAATGTATAACGTCAGTGATACTTAATCTGCAACATATTCGTACTTTGTTAAATGTTCATTTGAAATTGAATCATCATTTGCCTGCCCTCGTCCCACGCTAAGTGGGGTCGGCACAACATGTTTTTACCTCAAAACCATGTTGTAAAAAAGATACGGCTATTAATTTTATGGCCGGCCGCCCGCCTGACGCCAACCCTCCTCAGGAATTCTCGTTTAAAGGGAAATGGATGTGACATGGTGGATGAATAAGGAAGAAAATGGGTTAAGGATACTACTGTCATGGGATATAGGAAAGAGGGACGACAGCGGCAGCTGGAGCAGTCCGGGATCGCGCGCCCGTAGTGGCACTAATCAGTTGACGGACAGACAATTGATAGTGACACCCTCTGAACTTTTTCATTCATTCATTTAGTTCATTAGAAATTGAATAAAATAATAATTACATTTGAATAAGCAAGACGAACTTCGTTTTAAATCAGTTGATCGGCCGATGTCCGTTGACGAGGCGCCTTTGTGATTACGCCGTCATTATAGAATATGTCTAATAATCAAACCGGTGCAATGTTCAAAAAATTTTTTTTCTTTTTTAACTTTTAATTAATCATGATCTGGACTAAAATTTGTTAGGTAACCCATATGCAATATATTTATTGACATATTAAATAAAATAAAAAATAAGTTCATCAATTAAACATCTCGGTGAAGGTCGTTGTATAGCGGGATCTTAGACCACCAGGAAATATGTAATAGCACTCTTTTGGGTCGTTCTTCTTCTTTTGCAGTTTTAACACCAACTAAGATAACCAATTTGCCTGCCAAGTGTAGAGATTAGATCATGAATAAAACATACCTACTTGAGTGAAAATTTCAATTGTCCACCTATTATCGGTAATAAGATACAGTTCGCTGATAGACAGACGGATGGACAACAGAGGCTTAGTAATTGGGTTTTCATAGCATATACTGAGTACGGAGCGTTAAAAGCAAAAATAATCTTTTATCTTTATATATAAATTTCTTGTATACGCGTGTCACTGAACTCCTCCTAAACGGCTGGACCGATGTTGATGAAATTTTTGTGCATATTCTAGGGGATTCGAGAATGGTTTAGATTCACAATTGGACCCAGTAAGCGGCGCTTATTTGAATAGAACAACGTCTGTTGGGTCAGCTAGTATACATAACATGTACGTATGTATTACTTATAAATCTTCTGTTCGTGTATTTGTATTTGAACTCCTAACTGGCTGGACCGATTTTGATGTTTTTTTTGTGGCTGTTCCGATGGATATGAGAATAGTTAAGGTTAGTAATTGGAACCGGTAGGTGGCGCTGCGATTGATTTCAAGGAAGCTTAATTTTACTATTTTTTTTAGATTTGAACAGAACAACGTCTGTTGGGTTAGCTACTATTATATAAGTAAGAAGTTATATTTGTTTAACGTAACAGGATAAAAATCTTTCTAAAATTTTATACTGGCATTACTTTTGTAGTAAAAATTACACTATTTTCAAAAAAATGGAATTTAATACATTAAAAGTTTTATTATAACCCATTATTTAACTGACATTTGTGGTTTTTCGTGACGGTGCGTGCATCGTAAAAAATTACTGTCATTATGTTTTCCTAAGGCGTCAAAAGAAGTCTAGCTTCAAAAATATACGTATTAGTTCCCTATTTTTTAAATTCCTAGGTAACAAATTGGTTGACTACCAAAAGGAACAGACGTAGTTTACTTGCTTATATTAGAATAAAAGTTCCTGAGAAATGTAACAAGTAACACGATTTCAATTTTATAAAAGTTGGCCAATTAAGGTGCGCGTAGGTTGGATGGGTGGGAGGGCCACGAATATCTTTGCGACAGGATTTCCCTATTAAATTTTATCAAAGGATCCGTTATTGGTTTTGTTTGTTGTTTGTTTAAATTTAAAATTTCATGTTATATTTACAGAAATATTATAATTCATACAGAAATTCATTATCGTGTATAGATAAACATAAATATAAAAGTGGAAAAGCCAACAAGGTGAAAGCCGTAGTAAGTATTTGAACTTGGTGTTAGGTGAGCCTACATCGAAGTATAAATTTCATTGATTAATAACTAACTAGATTGTTATGCAGCCGGAGACAGGTTTGAAATCACGATGATCTTTGAATTTTTTGCGTTTTGTATGTACTTCTCTGTAAATTATTAATAAATGCTTGTGTTAACAGTTAAGATAGTAGCCATGAAGAAACCCGCATCTTAAAGAAGGAAGCGAGTTAAATAGCAACAGCGAGCAGGATGAGATGATGCAGTATACATATATGGATGACTAACTTCAAGGTTTTAGTATTGAAATTATCGTGAGATTAATACATATACCTAATATTTATAACGGCAAAACACTCAAGTACTGAGATCGATTACGTCGACCCGGGTTTCGAGCATCCGATGCTCATCATTAGGGCGAGTGCGCAGCGGCATCTTTTAATATCTGCTATCGGTGCTGGTATCCATGCTGATGGCAGCTCTTAATATTTCCTCGAGTCGTATGTTGTGGTTGGTGTGGAAAGTGACATGTATATGGATATCTAACATATTATTACGTAACATTAGACGATAAGTATATTCATTTAACTTGAGATTTATTATAAAAGCCATAAATATCTTTTTTAAATAAATTATTTTTGTAATAGAATAACTTCTTCAGAAATCGTAAGGGTAAGATACCAACTGTTAGTAAAGATACTACAAAATAAAAATAGTGACAATATTATCTATAATCCTTAGACTTATATACTACATGTAACTGCATACATTATCTGGATACAATCGGAATTCTGTTAGAATCTTTAAAAAAGTATATTAATTATAACCCATGTATTAGTCTACCCATTTTTATTATTGGAAATAGACCCCTTTAATGGGAGATAATGCCACAATCGCTTGGTAGGGATCTTAGTAATGACTGTTGATCTTATAAATTGTCTTAGAGAGTGCTGCTATCGACCCTCCTGATAGTTGACGGTTTGTTTTACGACTTTCATGGGAAAGTAAGTGGGTGTAATACATTGTAATCTTAAACCATTAGTACGGAGGATGTAAGGGCGTCGAATATTCTAACCTTTCTAATTCTAGACAATAAAGGGATTATCCCTTTACATATCGGTTATCTGTTTATTCCAATATTATATTTTTCTACATAGAATTCATTGCTGTTTGGATATTTATTTTTATTTATTTATTAAACTTCATGCAACAAGTACAGTAGTGGACTTAATGTCAGAGCCATTCTCTACCTGGGCCGGTCACGGAGGACAAGGATCTCGGTACCGGTGGTAGACCCGACGGCGAAGGAGAGGAGAAGATGGATTATGGGGTCACGCGCCGCTCCTTCGTCACCTCGGCTGCTGCACCCCGGAAGCTGGACGGCAGGACGGCAGGTGCGCTGACCATAGAAAAAACAAAAGATCCATTCTCTACCAGTCAACCATAGGGGACGCAGAGATGGTAAAAGGTAGGGTCATATCTGAGGTAGTTATATATGTAATATCAAAATGGAAAAACACATATAAGCAAATATATATAAATATACAAGAATACAGAATAATAGATACATAGTGACATATACTATATAAAGATTATAATATCTGGTTGACCGAGCTTCGCTCGGAATATTTTTATCGAATTTATTTAGATATATATTAATAAAAAATTTAAAATAAATAATGAAAAATATATAAAAAATTACAAAAAGAGAATAATAATAACACCGAGATTCGAACCGACGCTGTTTGAATGCCAAAAAAACCAAAATTAGAACCTGTCAACTTCCCATCTGAGCTATCGTAACTCACGACGTTGACAACGAAATTAAAATTCATATTCTTTTAAAATTTAATGTCATTGTTTGTTTTGCTAAAAACACGGACAAAACAACATTTTCTATAAATAAAACCTATAGTCCATAAAATATAGCATGATCTCTGTGACAGTTGTCCCTAGTGCTGTCACGCTTACGATGAAGTCCGTAGTTTTTTTATCGATAAAACTCTTTAGTTTTATAATTGTGATTTTATGTTATAATTATAAAATCAATGAAAATCTTTTTTAATTTATTTCAAACAAAAACTGTTTTTCTGTTTAAATTATTCGAAAGGATTATCGTTATCACTGGAGTGTTCCTGCTAGAACATTTATCATTTTTTGCCAAAATAGGGACAACCGTTAGATCAATCGATCAATCATGACTGTTTTATGAATAAAAATGTTTAGTTTATTGACAATTACCGCCTACAACTACTGCTCTTTCCTTACATGTTTCCATCCAAAGGTTGCCTGGTAGAAATCGCTTTTAGCGATAAGGCCGCCCATTGTACTTTCTCCGCTTAGAATTATTATTATAAATGTGTTAACATAGGTGTGCAATAAAGTAGAAATAAATAAATAAAATAATGCGTAAATAACATTATCATTTACTCTGAGACAGAAAGTAGTTTTTTAATGTTTAATTAATTCAATTTTTGTATTTTATACTGTAACTGTCTGTTGTAATTGTAAAAATTATTTTGAAAGTTTTATATAGATACTATATTGGGTTACTTCTTTTATGAATCATTTAATAAAGATCTGTTATCGATTTACGTATATCGACTGTCCCATCTCTTTTTTATGTTCAGTCCAGAATGACCTTGTACATACGTAAGCGCCATTTTTCTATAAACTGTTTACTAGGTGTTTCAGTACGTACGAGGTACATTTTAGGCATGAAAATTAATATTTTTAGATTTATAATATATTGCACTTCAGTTGCAATAAAATTGGCATGAAAATAATGAAAATATATGTGATACAAAATAAAATCGTAAACATGTCGCTCGTTCAAACGTATTTCGTTAGTTTTGTTGACATCTGTCACAGAGATCAAGCTATATTTTATGGACTATAGCTAGATCGATTTTTTGGACCCGAAACCTCTATTATGCCAAGTTTCAACAAAATCGTTGGAGTCGTTTCCGAGATCCTGAATATATATATATATATACAAGAATTGCTCGTTTAAAGATATAAGATAAGATTAGTTCCTAATCATAGGCTTCCATAAAATATTGTTGAATACACCCTGCACAAATCAGCATTAATTAATCATTAATGTCATCGTCTCAGTTCATATACGTCCTACTGCTAGATTCGAGCCTCTTCCAGAATACTATGCCACTGTAGGGAGACTGTCATGTACGGGCATTCTATTGCATAGATTTTACATACACAAATTAAATCCAATTTAATCTTACTAAGAATATAATTATTCTTTAATCGTATTTTTATAACACCCACAGGCAAGATAGGGAAAAAGAAAAGAATACAATTGTATCCTAACTCCATCACCACGTGAAATTACAATCTAGTATATGCATATAGATAAAGTAATAAAGCATGACAAAAAAGCATATGTGAAAAGATATGTTCTTTGAAAGAAAATAAAATTTGATACGATGATCAAATAGCAATGAAAATGCATATTAACGTTTTAGGAATATCACGGTGTTTCCATTACCTTAAAGAATACGTCAATTCACCATCTTTTTTACTCTTTACAAGAATATACGGAGCGATCAAAGGCTTATGTATTATACTTGTGAATTTTTTCCGTTAAATAAACGGGATTTAAGACATTGTTGGCACCTGAAAATGACTTGTCAATCTAATGACCTAACATTTATCAAAATCGTATAAAATTGTCACTGTACTTAATAGACCTAATGGTCTACCTATGAAATTGCCGTTATGTATGAAAAAAATTAACCGTTTTTTTGCATGTATTTTTTATTTGTATTAATCGAAGTAATCACCCATGCAATCAATGCATTTTTGCCAACGCAGCGGCAGTTTATTGATGCCCTTCTTAAAGAAATCAGCTGGACGGGAGGCAACAAATTCTTCAAAGGTATTTTGTACTGCCTCTCGGGTATTGAATTTCTTTCCCGCTAAAAAGTTATCCAAATTCTGGAAAAAGAAGTAGTCTGTAGGCGCAAGGTCTGGTGAGTATGGCGGATGACGGAGATCTTCCAACCCCAGTTCTTGCAACTTGGAGACCGTCTGCTGTGCAGTATGAGGTCGCGCATTGTCGTGCAGGAGCAGCGGAGACGAGCGATTGACCAATGCTGGTTGGAGATGTGCCAGCTTCTTCATCATTGTGTTCAGTTCTTCACAGTACACATCTGCAGTAATGCTCATCCCGTTCGGTAAGAAGCTGTAATGAAACACACCGGCGCTAGACCACCAAACAGTGACCATCACTTTTCTAGGGGTAAGTTTTCGTTTAGGGCATTGTTTAGGCGCTGAACCAGGATCCAACCAACTTGCTGAGCGCTTGCGGTTATCAAACAGAATCCATTTTTCATCGCAAGTAAAAATGCGTTTCAAAATTCCTTCATTTGTGTGTCTGTTGAGCAATGCAAGGCATGTCTCGACGCGTACTTCGCGCTGGCGATCATTGAGTTCGTGGGGCACCCATTTGTTAAGCTTTCTTACCTTGCCAATTTGACGCAAATGGACCAATATTGTTTTGACGCTAACGTCGAAAGCTGCTGCTAATTCAGCCGTAGATTGTGTATCATCGGCTTCCACAGTCGCCTTTAATTCGTCATTGTCGACCAAAGTCTTCGGACGACCGCGAGGTTCATTTTTCAGGTCGAAATTTCCAGAACGGAAGCAAGCACACCAATAACAGGCGGTGCGTTGGTTTCTAGTGTTAGCTCCGTAAACGTCGTTGATGTTGCGTGCCGCTTGTGCCGCGTTGCTGCCACGACGATACTCATATACCATAATTACTCGAATTTTTAACGTATCCATGATGACGAAAAAGATTGAAATGTGATGAAAACGTAACACTAATCAATAAACAAATGACTATTTTTGGAAAATGAATTCCATGTTTTAAAATAAAATTAATTTGATATTAGAATTCTTAGCCAAACAAAAATTATTTTGATTTGAAATGGCCAGTACTGCAGAACGGCAATTACATAGGTAAAGACCTATTATTATGTATGTAGCTGACCTAACAGATCCTGTACTGTAGCTTTTAAAATTAAATATAATGCCTTGAAATTGATCGCAGCGCCACCGATTGGATCAAGTTATTAATCTAAACCAATTTCAAATCCACTGGAACACACACAAAAAACGAATCGTAATTAGTTTAGTCATTTCGGAGGAGTTTAGGCAAATAAATATGGGCAACCAATTGTATATATAAAGACTATTTTAAAATGCTTCAAATGAGTGCAGTACCAACTACAAAGAAAATAATTACTAATTTATGTTAACGAAATAGTAGCGAATGGATATATTTTAAAGAAATATTTTTTAAAGTAAAAAGAACAGCTCTTCTTGGCCAAAATTTACTATACGATTAATAATAATTTATTGCTCGTAGAGTATGGTAAATTATCAACCCAAGCTCTGCATAGAACTCTATAAAATTAATATGAATAAACCACCTCAACATTGTGACATCTGGATTTTTTTTTCATTATTCATAATAGTGAAGATTTAAAACAATTTCTTAACGGTGAGAAATGACGTCAAAATTCGCATTTATCTTTATTAATATTACCTTGCCATGGAAAATAACTAGCCATTTATTTTATATTCTGACTATATGGTTAAGTTGAAGCACTATTGTGATTCAAGTTATAATATAATTTGAATCACAATAGTACTTCAACTTAGTTTTTCGCAAAAGTAAAAATATTTCAACCAACATTCTGAATAGTAAGAAAGCGTGAGATTTCTCGTAAGCTTGCGTTCTAGCAGTTTAAAATATACCAAATAAAGTAATTACCTAATTTAAGCTTTCATTGAATGCGTAACAGTATATATGAGAGTTCATCAAGCATTTCTTAGAAATGTTCAATTTCTGCGAGAGACAAATATTTGTACGATTCACAAATAATTGTTCTCAAACATATAATTTATTTAGTATTTAATATGTTAGGTTATTTATAAAAAAATTGTTTACGAGCGAAAAATGATTGCTACACATGGTACTCGAACCCTGTGTGGGTTCGAGTGCCACTTGTAATTAAAACGTGTATTAAAAATCCGTTTCAATCGTCCTACCAACTGGACGAACGAGGTCTTATTTATGATAGCCAAATTTTTGCTTGTATCGAAGTCGGAGATGTTCCAAAGGTTTATTTAACAAAAAATGTACACTCTTAGACATAGACCTCTCTACAAGAATGCCACTCAGACCAGTCTTGTGCCACTTGCATTCAGCGGTTCCCTGCAACTTACAAGATGTCAACAGTCACCTAGATGGGGATTGTCCTACGCCGCGTCGTCCGATTTGTGGTCGCCGCTAGAGAACCTTTCTTCTCCAATGATTCCTCCTCCTCCTCCGTCCTCTTTTTGCCCTTCTAATAATCTTAAAATGTCCTAGCTGGTTTTGTTCAACTGCCCTTGCATCTCGATTAGAGCAATCGGTTGTCGGTCCTAAGGGTGAATGTTGTGTGTTAACTTTGTCCAAATGTTGTGTGTTATTTTGCCAAAAATCGAAATTTTTTTAGTCAGATTGCGGCCGGAGATTCTTAGTAACCCCTGCTCTACAATTAATGAGCCCAATACTATGATGAGGCCATGGAATGGCGATACTGCCGTGACTGGGAGCCGTTTCTTTTTGTAAATTTATATTTTTTGGGTTAGGGCGATTTTGCCATTATTACAATGGTAAAATCGCCACGTTTGGCAGGCGAGTTGGCGATCGCAATAGGTTTTATGAATTTCCCAAAAGGTAGCTGCTGCCAGTCATTCAAATATCGAAACCAAGAATATCGATGTATCGATACAAAAACATCGTCCTAAAAACATCGATGTTTTTTTAAAGATCTAAGGCCTTAATTTGTACAAACCATCCCAACTTTAATTTAAAATGCAAACAATCTTTATTATCTATTCCAATATTATCTATTGAATAGGTAAGTCTTTAGAGCAAGGAAGGTGTAGAGTTTAGATAAAACAATTACATTCAACAGCTACTTTTTTATTTCCATCCATCCATCCGTTAGCCTACAGACGTCCACTGCTGGATATAGGCCTCCACGCGAGAATGCCACTCAGAACGTCTTTTTATTTACTAAAATTATTACAAGCTATGTTAACTGCAGCAAGTTATTTAGAAACAGAGTAACTAAACTGTCATGCAGGCTCTGCTAAAAGTACCATATATTTTAAATAGATGGTAGGCAAGACACCAATGTAAAAACATCGTATAAAATAACATCGATACATCGATGTTTTACAATAGTGAACATCGATGGCAAACATCGATGTTTTTTTTACTGAAACATCGATATTTCAGAAACATCAATGTATAGTTTGCATCCCTAGCTGCTGCCCATTCAACTGGTGACCCTTCGCCGATTCCCACAACTTCCACGGGCAAGCAAGGGCTGGCGACAATTGTATTCTATCCCGTCGCCACACTAAAAAATTGATATCTTCTCAATTAGAATTGTATTAAACGAAAACCTTATTGATTAGTGAAAATTGCTGTACGTGGGAATCGAACCTACACCTATAGTCGCTTTGGGTCACATCTAGTCGTATCATTCTTTAATACAATCCTAACTGAAAAGTTAATTCGGAATGATGTATAAATCTTTATAAGCATAGGCATAATGGACACAAATGATATTCAGATTTATTTATTCAGATGTAATTTGATTTATTGTTCGCACAATTAATTTTAAAGGTACGTTGGAATAAAATCCATGATACTTGGTATGCCAGGTTTCTGTTTAGACTACATTCATCCAACAACTACTAGTCTTTTCGTGACCATAAACGCCAAAAAGTATTCGAAACATTGGGAAATCTAAAATCAAATACAATCGCGATAAGATGAAAAAAAAAATTATTTGCACTTATGTAAATATCAGAAATCGCATTCTCACCCCTTCAGTTTTATATATGTTTTTAAAATGATAGATAAATATTATTTTTAATAATAATTTTATTCAACGACATTGTTTACGAATTTGTCAATACATTCCTATGTCTTAAGCTTTTTCTGTCAAGCCGAAATTTATTCTTTTGCGTTATCTCTGTCGTTTTTAGTTTTAATTTGCAATTGTTTTATCCTAAATGCAGTGTTTTTAAAACACTTTTGTTAATTTCTTATTTCATCTATTACGGTTAAGCATTCACATGATCAGAGCAGGCACAGAACTTTTCCGAGTTGTATTTTCATTGTAATATAAGGCCTATATCCAGTATTGCATCTGTAGGCTGAGGGATTCTCCTAGAAATAGAGTGCCAACCAGCGGGTCCAATTATTAATCTAAATCATTCTCGAATCCACTGGAACACAGATAAAAAAAATACCAAAATCGATTTAAGTGATTAGGAGGGGTTCATTCATTCAATAGTTTATAAAAAATCCATTCGTAATAATACTATTTGCTGTAAACAATAAATATTTCATTTTATTAGATTTTAGATTATCCACCCGCTCTTAATGACCACCTTACTGATCTATATTTTTGTGTCTCAAGACTTGAAAAAAATAAACAGCAGAACGCCTTTGAGGTGCGATATTATAATTTTTATATCGTTTCGCTGCATTTAGAATAATCACAAAAAATTTAATCCAACATTTACTATTTGCAACATTATGAAATATTATTCCGTTAATTGCGTCCTTGCTTACGATTTCCTTTTAAAAAAAATTACGACAATTAATCTATCGCATAAAATGGATTTTAAATTGTCAACATGCCAAATTTCTAATTAAAAAAGAAGATCCTCACTCACCAAGTTTTTATTATTTTCAATGCACATATAGTGTAATGTTAATAATAAGGACTTTTCTTTTTTGTGGGTGGGCTGCGGTCGGCGCGCCTGCGAACCACTCCGTCCGGGGCGACAGAGGGGCTTAAGCACGCAACTCCCGCAACCCACCCGAAAACCACGTCGTTTTCGTCGTTGGGCCGACCACCGGAGCAGGGTTACTTGACATCAGTGGTCGGCCCGACGGAATACCCCCTATTGGGGTACCCTCCCATCGACCAACGTCCCCCCATCGGGGAGGACGTCGGTCTTTCCTCACGCGGTCGGCTTCTCGGCGAGTGACGGACTAATCCCCGGTCACGTCACCCGCGGCCTTGGCTAGGGCGGCATGAGGCGCAGGTAGTTGCGCCTACGCCGCCCCAGTCACCGGCGGCGGATCTCCTCATCGAGGCTGCGCTCCTCACGCAGGCGATCCGCCGCCTCCTTCCGCGAGATCACTATCTCGCAGAAGGCTGCGACCGCGTCCCAATTCCCGACGCTGTCGAGCATCGCCCTAGCGATAGCCGGCAGCGTCAGGTTCGTACCGATGATTGCGACGAGTTCACAGCGTTGCACTGCCCAAGCCGCGCAGGCCTCGAGCGTATGGCGCGCCGTGTCCTCGTCGCAATAGCAGTGGTGGCAGGACGGTGTACTTTCCCTCTTAACGACCCTGTGCAGGTATTTGGCGAAGCACCCATGCTCCGTTAAAGCCCGCACCAGTCGGAAGGAGAGCACCCCGTGCCGCCTTTCCAACCACTGCATCAGCACCGGCCGGAAGGCCTCCACGGTTCGCACCCCGAACCGAGGCCTCTCCAGCCGGACTGCCCAACGGGCAATGACGTCTCGGCGGGCGTCGACGCGCCAGGCGGTGAGATCCCTTAACGAGACCACACCGCCCCTCGCTCGCACCCCCGTCACCCGCCGATATAGTCCGGTGAGCATCTCCGCCTCCAGGTCCCACGGGGGTATCCCGGCCAATAGGCACGCTGCCTCCGTCGCCACCGTGCGGTATCCGCGGATGGCCCTGACTGCCGTGACCCTCTGTGGTCGCCACAGAAGGGCTCTAAGTCGGACGGTCATGGATCCCGCCCACACCGTTGCGCCGTACAGGGCCATCGACCGGATGACCCCCGCGTACAGCCGGCACGCAGCGCTCGGTCCGCCCACGTTCGGCATAAGCCACGATAGGGCGGACGCCGCGCCGACGGGCCGTGGAGCGAGCCTGCGGAAATGCTCCCAGAACCACCATCGCCCGTTGAGCACCAGGCCCAAGTACCTCATATGGGTCCGGATGCTGATGTCAACCGAGTGTAATAATAAGGACTTAACAAGCCACGTTTAGCAAGTTCTATTCTCACGTCGGGCTACACTTTGTGCTATTTATAAATTGTTATCCTGAGTCTGGGTGTAAATTGTCCTTAATGCAGGTTACTGTGTACTTTTATTTAAAAAAAATAAAGAATTATTTGGTCGCCATTCTAATCTAATCAGATCCATTATTATATCACTTCCACGTAACGATTGATACCTGATTCGCAGTTTAATAGGAGGTTTCTAGGATATTTGAATACGATTCCTAAATACAGTTAAATAGAGATACTGGCAGTTTAAAGTATTCGAGAACATTTTTATAGAATTCTAGCATTCCTGCGCCAATTTATATGTGGTCCGCACTTTATTTTCTTCCTCAAACATGCTTAGCGCATCAGCGCATTAGTTAGGTATTATAACCGGTTGATCTGACTTATATCAACAGTTAGGAATGTAATCGTTGACCAGGCTAGGTAAAATTGGTCTAGGTCGGTGTAGAGCTTTTTATTTTGTAGTATTTTTACTGCCACCCATAATATATTTAATTAGCACTCGGTGGTTATGATTTTCAAAAATTAGTGCTGTTAGAAGCGAAGGTTCGAACTAGAGATCTCCGCATGGGAAATCGTCTATCACTCCCCCTGTGGATTGAAATTAATTGGTGTTTTTATAATCTGCACAACTACAACAACTAAATGGTACGGATTGTTATTTTTTTGCAGCCTATAACTCTGATGGGCCATTGAAGGTACCAGTGATTCATATGACGCTAGGAAGGTGCAGTATGGCTATACATTTCTATTATAATCTCTCAGAAAAAGACTTATAGTATGATTCCACCAAAATCAATAAATAGTAATAAATCGAAGAGAAAGTGTACCAGTGACCGGTTTAGTTGGCCGTGAAGTCTAATGCTTCAGGAAATGCGGTCATACGCTACCTTCTTTAAGCCTTGGATGATTCGCCCGTACTATAATTAGATTACAATTTGTCATAAAAAAGCTATAGTTTGATCCGACTATATATAGTATCAGACTATTCGGCAGACAGCGGTAGGGCATGGGACTGCATAAACTGCCATGCAACCTCCCTCCGCTTTCTAGCGGACCATCAGTACTGTAATGGTTTGTCATCGGTATCAGTCACGTGAATTAACCTATCTGGTACCTACGCTCCAAATTACGTGCGGTGGAAAGGTATTGGCACGTTGCACATATATTGTGAGTCTCTCTGCGGTCGGCGGATTGTGTCCATCCGTGGCTTCGGTATTATTATTATTATATTTATAATTATTTTATGTGGTTACTTAAATGTTGTATATAAATATTTTGTAACATAAAAACGTACAATCTTACAGCAACCGTGATAAATGTGCTGACAAGCTCGTAAAATGAAAACTCTGTTGTAATGTGTTTATTTTTATCTTTTATTTGGATCGTTGTAGATACAAGGCGTTATTGTATGTAAAACGTGTTGGCCATGATTCATAAACTAGCCAGTAAATCTTTTAGGCTCTGAAACCTCAATTGTTAGGTACTCTGTGTAGCAGTTGATAAAGTTGATATGTAATAATGGGCAATTTACTTCTACGGTTGCTCATGGATTCGTATAAATAACGAATACAGAAGAGAATCATATTTAGGTTTGATATCGTCGTATACAATTGTACATATGATTACCTCTAGTGTGCCTTAACAACAATGATGATATTACAGTTTTGGCATTCGAACTATTAACTGTACGATTTTCGAATAATGTGCTTATTTTTTTATTGACTAGTCGCGATTTGCGCATTGTCAATGACCGCAACGGGGAAACTCAGTAGGATTAGTAGAATTAAGGAGATATTTACACGGAATTTGGAATGATTGAGTAATTCATAAAGGATCAGGTTTATACAAATTATACATGAATATGTTAAATGAATAATTTTATTTATAAATTTATATACAAATATTATTAAGAGATATAAAATATACAATATAATTATATACAGTGAGATTATTAGAAGATAATTGAACGGAAATAGAGATAGGAAAATGAATTCCATGAGAGATTAAAGAATAAATAAACTGCTAATGTGCTTCTTTAAATATAAATTTTTTGTAGTTTAAAAAATCGCGAAGTGTTTTTTATATTTTTCTTGAATATTATGGCTCATAGAGCAAGCCAGCCGCATTCGCGAACTATTTCAGAAGAAAGATTTCAGGCGATGATATTTTAATATTTTAAAAGTGATTTTGCACTACAAGATTTTGTCCTTGATAGGAAAATTCTGTAGAGAGGCAAGCTTCTCATGTCAGTATAAGACGGTGGTCAGCCGAATTTAGTTGAAGACGTGTTTAACTAAATGTCGAAAGTCGTAAACGGCGGTCTTCAACTGTGACCACCGATGCGGTTACGGTTAAGTAGCTTATTGAAGAAAACAGACGTATCCCCTAACATGATTTGGAAGCTTTCGGGGATTAGTATGAGTGAAATTAAAAATATATATAGTCTATTTATAGACTGTCAGATGGAAATCTAAATAGACACATATTCTAAATAAACTGTGAGTTTTGAAATATATAATGTTTATTATAGAGATGTCCTGTAAAAATTTCCCGAACATTTGAAAAATAGGTAAATAACACCATTGAAATTATAGAAAGTTTAACATGAAAATAAGTATCTAAATAATATTTTGGCATTTAGTAAAGTACCTAAAGCTTCGAAGCGTACTTCACGCTGCACACCTGGTTACCGGAGCTAATTTAGGCATAGTTACACGTAAAATTGGGTTATACCTACAGATTATTAAAAGATCTATGTTTGGAGGTCGGAGTTAAATTACGAAACGAACGTAAATCTGAGTAAACTCTATGTATATTAATTTATACTCTGTGTTCAATATAATAATGTTTCAGATTTATTATTAAAATTGCAGTGATTCGTGATAAAAAAATTTTGAGTAAATCCATTACTGTATAATTTTATATGAATCTATTTCTTATAACTTCCATTTCTCTGGAAATGACGGACTTGACTGAAATTATGTTGCTGTTGATAGCTGTAAGTCAGAGACCGATGATAGTCCGCAAGAAGGCAAGTACGTTTAGGTCCGATTATGTCCGGCTAATGAATGGGCGGTTGGTACATTAGAACGAAATGTGCTGTAGCGTCGTACAAAAGTTAGATAATCGACAAAGATAAATTTTGCAGATTGGCTCTACCCTTCTGTTACCTACGATAAACTTTTTGCAGAAATTGTTATCGAGTTAAATTCTTTAATGTCAGTATCGACGTTATTTAATTTTATCTTGTAGGCTCTTTTAATCAGTATATTTTATTAATTTATAAACTATATAAAAGGCCTTCTGCGCTTTCAAGCACTTTATATTATAAATACGAAAAATTGCTGTGTGGTGACGGAGTAAGAATACAATTCACCACCCCCTCTCTTACCCGTGGGTGTCGTAAAAGACGACTAAGGGATTATAATATGCATACAACATAAGAGAAGGAGAACTTGAAACAAAACCCTATGCCAACACGTCTGTGGGACGCGGTCGCCGCCTTCTGTCCATAATGCCGTAATCTCACAGAAGGAGGCGGCGGATCGTGTGCGAGTAGAGCTCCTATTCGGCGACACGTTCCGCCGCCGGCGACTCGGGCGGCGCAGGCGCGAGTATTTGCGCCTAATGCCGCCCTAGCCGAGGCCGCGGGTGATCGGACCGGGGAATTGTCCGTCACCCGCAGAGAGGCTGACCGCGCGACGGCGACCGACGTCTCAGGACGTCGAGAGGTGAGGTTACCCGAAAGGGTATTCCGTCGGGCCGATCACTGACGAGAAGTCACATCTGCTCCGGTGGTCGGCCCAACAACGAGGTGACGTGGGTACGGGTGGGTCATGGGCCCGCGCGCCGTCCTTTCATCGCCCCGGACGGACTGGACCGCGCGTGCGATTACCATAGCCCACCCATAAAAAAAAATGCCAACACGTCTGACCAGCGTGGTATAGTAGGTCAATTTCCCTCCTTTAGGGAAGGAGGCCCGAGCCCAACAGTGGGACATACGAAATTGGATTATAGCTAATTTATTACGCTTTTAATTTTTACCTACCCGGCCCGAGCCCAACACATATGTGGGATGCTATGATAATTTTATAACTACTCAACCGATTATTGTAAAATTTTACATAATAAATCAGGAACATATAAAACTACATGAAATTAATCAATTCCGATTTTTTTTTATTATCTTTATATGCACAAGAGATCTCTTAGACGCCTTTTACGATACCCACAGCTAAAAAAGGGGGTGATGAATTGTATTCTTACGCCGTCACCATACGGAACCTATGGTATAGCAGAAGAAAATAAGATATTCTAAAAGAAAAACCGTGTCCGAAATAGCCGCCAATAGCTAGATAATTACAAAGACTAAGTGAGCTCGTTAGACGTTGCTATATCCGTAGTGTTTTATTGCACTTCCTCTGCCGGGACACGTCGGCCAGCACAGGTGCAGGTACTCGCACCGCTTTGATGATTTTGATTTTGATGCCGCTTTGAACGAGGTCGTAAATGGATGGATCGGGGATTAGTCCGCCATCCGTAGATAGGCTGACCGCGTAAGGGCTACAGCGGTGTTGTCGGGATCCCGCCGGCGATGGTATCTGAGAGGGTAATCTGTCGGGCTGGGCACAGATGTCAAGGAATCCTTATCAGTGGTCTCCCCAATGGCGATGGGGAGAGAATACAATGGGTTTTGATTACGCACGTCGCCCTTTCCTCGCCCCGGACTTAATGGACCAGACCATAGATTGCCCAAAAAAAAAAATTGTTCTATTACATTTTCATTAAGCGCAAATATTTGATTTAATACCTTGTCTCCATAACAAATAAAAGTGTTGCTTTTTAAGGTTTTAGCATCGTTTATATTAATATCATTTTCGTGTCTTATAATATTCGTAGAAGAGAAAAGGACGGTGATAAATTATATACTCAATTCGTCATTTTATGGACATTAAGTATGTTTACTTGTACTGTCCATGTATTTAAATTAAGTGTCAAAAATCTATATCAATAGTAGGTAAGTACACAAAACAGTTTATTGGTAGTGTTTACTTGTGCAAAATAGTTATACAACTACTAGTTAGTTCGCCACAAATGCCATTTATTAAGATTGTAGCTTAAAGCAACAGTTGCTCTATGCACTAATGGAAGCATATTGCAACCGTCGATTGGGAAAAGCTTTTATTGTATGGAAACTATGAGAACGGTGCGCGTGGAACAGTGATCATCGCGATTTAACAACGTTAGGACGCATACTGGCGCAGACAGGCTGAACGAAATCAACGCCTTAGCATAACCGCGAAATTTAAAAAAAGAATTGAAAAGGAAACGATCATTGCGTTATTTATTAATGGTTTTAATATTTTTTATTTATATTGTGTACAAGTGTTTGTGGTGATAATAATTATTGTGAAGTTTTTTGCTTTATTGGAGATTTGTGTCGGTATGTTTTTTTCATTTAACTAGTTTTACATAAAGTAATAAGAAATATAATGAGATACGACGGAAAAGTTTTAGAAAATGAATTAGTATTCTAAATTTAGTAAATTTAGAATACTAATTCTAAATTAAGTAAATTTACAATATTAATTCAGTTTTAATAAGTCATAGTTTATGATTTGAATAATTGTAATTATACATTAAAAAAGATTTATTTTGTAACTTGGTTTCCCTTTATATCAAATTATTATATTGAGTATTTGAAATTATATAATATAATGTGTTTTATTTTTTCGGCGGCAGCAAGCGAATAGACAATTATAATTATATTGTTTTCTACATGGAGCTTGCATATTACGACAGTAATTAAATAAAATATTTACTTCTAAATTCATCAAAATTGCTCACTTATAAATAAAAGGTTAATTAATTAAATTTGTTTCAAATATTCGACTGAAATTTGTTTTATCGAATCAATATATTCTTAACCAAAGAAACATTCTTTTGATGCCTAAGAAATCCTAATTGTTTCAAACGCTTTTGAACTTCGAAAGTTGGTGTTAGAACATACTTTTAATTAATTTTTTAGATACTTGTCAAGTTTAAAGATGTTTTCCTATTATAATAATTAGTTACAATAATTTTAATTATTAATTACTAATGAAAGACTTACTATTAATTACTAATGTGTGGTGATGGAATAAGAAAACAATTCACCACCCGTTACCTTACCCGTGGATGTCGTAAAAGACGACTAAGGGATATAATACGCATGTAACGTCTATGCAAGAAAGGGAAAACTCGAAACAAAACCTTATACCAATCTGTCTGACCAGCATGGTATAGTAAGGTCAATTTTCCTCTCATTTGAGAGGAGATAGGAGGAGGAAGATTGTAGAGGAGGCTCGAACCCACCAGTGGGTGGTATATGAGCCGAGATGAATGATAATGAATGAAGGATTATTCCTTCATTCATTATCATTCATCTCAGGATTATTCCTTCATTCATTATCATTCATCGAGAATGCGCAATTTTTGTGGGTTAAGGATGAATCAACAGACATATATTTATCGACTTGGCTAGTCGAAAAAAATAGATAATATTGAGATAGCTAAGTGTTGAATTTTATATCATTTGCGGATAATGAAAATATTTTTTGGTTAAATAGAGATATTAATTTCTCTTAGCAAAAGAGGTACACAAACAAGGCTACAAAGAAAAAGATTGTAGATTGTTATACAAAGGTGGAAAGGAAATTTCCATTCCATAAGAGGTCTAGCCGGAATATAGACTATATTCTACACTAGAGTCCACAATGTAGACTATATTCTAGACTAGAGTGCGAGTAGGAATTAATAATTTTAACTCGTGTTAAGCTCTATTTTTTTTCGAATATAAGTAAAGCAAAAAATATTTATTTATATCTATACTTCTATACCAATATTAACAGGAAAGATTTTTATGTAAGTATGTGTAACGAATAGGCTCAAAAAGCACTGGACCGATTTAAAAAAATCGTTTACCAATGGAAAGTTATATTATGAGGGAGTAACATAGGCTATATTTTATCCCGGTATTCCCACGAGAACGGGAACTACGCGGTTAAGACGACCGAAACCGAAGCGAAACAAGGGTGAGTTGCTAGGCAATAATAATTTCATATCATAATAATAATATTTTATCATCATCATCATCACAGCTCGTATACGTCCCACTGTAGGGTTCGAGCCTCCTCCACAATGAGGGGGAAATTGACCTACTATACCACGCTGGTCAGACGTGTTGGTATAGGGTTTTCCTTTTTTTTGGATAGATGTTATATGAATATTATATTCCTTAGTCGTCTTTTACGACATCCACAGACAAGAAAGGGGATGGTGAATTAAATTCTTACTTTGTCACTACACGGGACATTTATCTGTTTAAAATTAATTCAGAATATATTTTGACATATGTTATTTATTTATTTATTTATTTACTATTAAACTTACATCTATCATTACAGGCAACAAGCCCAATGCGACAGAGTAGTGAACTATCTTAATCTATATTATACCTATGTTCTCATTATCTAAAAGAAAAAGAAAAAAAAAATAAACAAGTCACTCTAAACAATAGAGGAATGAGAAACAAATATCATGGTGATGATAAAATATTTCAAAATCATCATCATCTCAGCCCACATAAGACCATTGTTGGACTTGGACCCCCTCCTTAATGAAAGACAAAACGGATTATTAGCGCACTGAGCAGACGTATGGGTATAAAGTTTTATGTAGAATTTGTCTTCACATGCATAGATGTTATCTGTATATTCTATCTTTTAGGCGTCCTTTATAATACTCACAGGCAATATAGGGAGTGATGGACTGTATTCTTACTGAAAAACAAATTTGGATATGTATTTGTTAATCCGGTGGAAACCAGTTGGAGACTGATATCTGATGTTTACACAAGTATTACACATTTTAAAGAAAGCTACTTTACGGACGGGCGTCATCGTCCGCCCGTGACCATGAACCCTGCAAAGTCTTCGAAACGTCGGGCAATCAAAAATCAAATACAAACGCGTTAAAATCCGTAATGTTATTTTATTTAAAACAGGTGGAGACTCCCTCGAATTGGTTGATTGAGACGAATTGGGCGTAAACTTATAGTATCAGTATATCAGAATTAATTATCATCACCATCTCAGCTTATATCCGTCTCACTTATAGGCTTAAGCTTCCTGCACGTTGGGAGGAAAAATTACCTACTATATCACGCTGATCAGACGGGCTGGTATAGGGATTTTCATTCGAATTTTTCTTTCTTTCGCATAGATGTTATATGCATATTAAATCCCTTAATTGTCATTTATAGAACCTAAGGACAAGATAAGAGGGTATAGAATTTTATCTGCTGAACAATCGAATTTAATATAAAATGTATTACTTGTGAGGTGTTTTCATGCGATGGCCAAGTCAATTTATTTATTTAAAACATAAATGATCTTCAATATTGATATGGTCACTATAAGATATTGTTAGGTTAGCTAATTACGCAGTAACTTAAGACAGAAGGATTCTTTAGTAGAGACTGACTAAATTAAATTAACCGTGGATCTCACAATTTTATACGGTAGAAGAACTAAGTTGCGTGATTTGGTTGTTTTTACAAGTTATGTTTTTTGATTGCATTTTTATTTTATAGGTATAGGTGTATTATATTAAGTTATTTATATTTACAACACCTCGCCACATTATACTTAGCCACATTATTTAATTTTAAATATAGAACACACCACGTCACAGCCGCGAACCGTTTCGCCTAATAAGTATTATTTTTAATACACACTGCCTTTTTATACACTCTGAAGACCATTTTTATTTTATTTTAATCGATTTTTATTAATTACCAGATGACCTGTTGAACTTCGTATTATCAATAATTTCTTTGATTATTGGGTTAGCGATTATCATTCCATACTCGGGATTTCTCTGCGAGATAGAATCTGAAATACCTGGTGAAAGTTGTTGAGCGTCATTGGATGCAGGCGGCACAGGACCGCACTTTGTGGCATAACATGAGGGAGGCTACGACCAGCAGTGGACGGCGATAGGCTGAAATGATGATGATGATGTCATTCCGAATTAGTCTTGATTTATTTAGATCAATAAATAGTATTGAATACATGTATATAAGATAATTAATTAAAAATCACATCATAAAATTATCAATTTAAGTTTTCCCTCTTATGAAGAATCATTTAACGGTTTATGGAGTAATGGATTAACAGTTTAACGCTATTTATATACTATACAGGGTGTACCAGGTTATGGAGCACGTGTTCAAAAGGGAACTAGGCAATGGTGGTAGGAATCCATGAAAAAAATTTGAATGAAAAATATCGATTCGTTAAGGAATTAGAGACATGTAAAGTTTTCAATTTTGTCATCGCTTTTTCGTGTAAATCCGATTGAAATGTATAAAGTCAATGATACTTAATACGAAACATATTCATACTTTATTAAATGTTCATTAGAAATTGAATAAATCAATGATTACGTTCGCATAAGCAAGACAAACTTCGCTTTAAAACAGCTGATCGGCCGATGACCGTTGACGGCTCGCCGTTGTTACCTACGCTCATTGACACGTTTGCGCAATTCTAGGTACGAATGAATGAAATTATACTGTCGAAGCTATACATGCCTACATGTATTCTGTCTGTACACGCCTACATAATACGTAACATTTAAGGCATAGACTCTTAGACACATTTTTTTGAAATCACCATAACTTTTGTGTTATATTGTTTTTTGTGTAATGTCCATTCTAATTACGATTTATGACCATTAAACTACAACATACTCTAACAGTTGTCCCATAACCTGATACACCCTGTATATATACCAGCTGATCCAACAGACGTTGTTCTGTCCAAATAAGCGCCCACCTACCGGGTCCAATTGATTTAAATCATTCTCGAATCCCCTTGAATACACACAAAAAAAAATTATCATCATCGGTCCAGCCATTTACGAGGAGTTCAGTGACACATACACAGGTACACAAGAAATATATAAATAATGGTTTATGTTCTCCTTTGCTGTAGAATTTTTCGTAGCCGACAAGTTCACTAACATTGCCATCAGTTTTTAATTTATATCAATTTATTTAAATTATTTCCGCCTTAGAGAGAAAAGCAATTACAAGTCTTTTCCGCACAGAGATGGGGAACAGGAGAACAGCGTTTTCCACCCACTACTTGGATAAGAAAATACTACCGCGAGAATGAGAAATGAAAAATAGAATTTTCTGTAGCAGCGGTTATAAATATCTGTAATAACGATGACTTGTTGGACGTGAGACATCTTAGTCCGCCCGTGACCATGAACGTTGCAAAGTGTTCGAAACGTCGGACAATCTAAAATCAAATACAAACGCGATAAAATCCGTAAAGTAGTTTTATTTAAAATGTGTAAAACTCGCGTAAACATCAGAAATTATTAGATAAATGGAAATCTGTTGGGGTTTCTATTATTTATGTGAACATCCATACTAATATTATAAATGCGAAAGTAAGGATGTTTGTTTGTAACGCTTTCACGCTTAAAACACCGAACCGATTTCAAAAATTCTTTTACCAATGGAAAGCTATAATATCAGGGAGTAACACAGGCTACATTTTATCCCGGTATTCCCACGGGAACAGGTACTACGCGGGTTTAAGTAACTGAAACCGAAGCGAAGCGAGGGCGGGTTGCTAGTAAGTAATAATTTTAGTTCTTTACTGATTTTATTTATTTAGTTTATTGTACTTACAAATAATTACTTTTTGTTTAAAATACAATTATTCTAGGGGTTTTCGCTTTCGCCTTTGTATTTGAATTTTAATTTACCAAAGCTTCGAACTGAATTTTCAGTGTTCATGGTCTGTAACCATGGCTAGAGAATAATCGTCCCGTGACGTAGGCAATTGAAAATCAAAATCAAACCTTACCTATGTTAGCATATCGTGGACATTGCGACAAGGAGTGGGAGGGCCGGCTTTACGAGGGCTACCGCAATTCGCGGTCGGCCTTCAGGCTGGCCGTCCGTACCGCCAAAGACGTCAGTCGGTAGGAGATGCTGGACGGTCTCGACCGTGACCCCTGGGATCGCCCCTATAGCGCGGCGCTGAGTATGCTCCGCGCACGGGGCCCCTCCCCTCACCGAGACTCTCTAGCCCGGCCTCCTCACCCGGGTCGTCGAGGACCTGTTCCCACGACGGACGGAACATACGCCTCCGGTCACGGCTTCACCAAACACTGACCGGGAGGGCGACGATGACAGTGTTCCGCCCATCACGGAACCCGAGATGGGGGTGGCGGTGGCGCGTATGCGCGGCAAATCCACCGTCTCCGAGCCCGACGGTATTCCGAACCGTGTGCTGGCCCTGGTCCTCGACCATCTGGGTCCCCGCCTCAGGGGGCCATTCGACGCGTGTTTAGCATCCGGGCGGTTCCCTGAGTGCTGGAAGGCGGGGAGGCTGGTGCTCCTGCCGAAGCCGGGATAGTTGCCAGAGTCGGCCTCGGCCTACAGGCCCATAGTGGTGCTCGACGATGCAGGCAAGCTACTGGAAAGGGTGCTAGCTGCCCGCATCGAGCGGCACCTCGTCGGCACGGGGCCGGATTTCTCGGATGTCCAGTTTAGGTGTAGGAGGGGTCGTTCGACGATCGCGAACGGCGGCGAAACGGCGATCGTGCGGAGGCGCTCCGATACTACGGAGTGCCAGTTTACCTGAGGCGGCTAGTGGCAGACTATAGGGCGGGGCGCAGCGTCCTCTACGCCAACCGAGTAGGGGACGTTGTGCGAATGCCTAGGACGTGCGGTGTTCCACAGAGGTCGGTCCTCGGACCCACCCTGTGGTCCAAACACCGTATCGAGGCCTCTCCGGAGAAGGCGGCGGGAAGCGCGCGCGAGAAGCGCAGCCTCAACGAAGCGACCAACCGCTGGGGGCGGCGTAGGCGCGAATACCTGCGCGTCATGCCGCCCTAGCCGAGGTCGCGAGTGACGTGACCGGGGAATTAGTCCGTCACCCGCCGAGAGGCCGACCGCGTGAGGAAAGATCAACGTCCTCCGGCCACGTCGGTCGATGAGAGGGTACCCCACTAGGGGGTATTCCGTTGGGCCGACCACTGATGACAAGTAACCCTGCTCCGGTGGTCGGTCCAACGACGAAGGCGACGTGGTGTTTGGGTGGGTTGCGGTTGTGCGTGTTTACGCCCCTCTGTCGCCCCGGACGGAGTGGTGCGAGGAGTGCGCCGACCGGAACCCACACCGAAAACAAAAAAAAGCATATCGTGGACTGATTGCCTCTGTTTTCCGCTATGGTGCAATTTTTTTTCCCTGCCGGGCTGGCCACAGATGACAGGGAACTCGGTATTGGTGGTCGGCCCAAAGGCGAAGGAGCGAGAATGGTGGATTGATGAGGGTGAGTTGATGAGGGTGACGATGATGAGGCGGGAGGGTTAGTTATGAGGGCGCGTGCCACCCTTTCGTCACACCTGACGGAACGGATGACGTGTGCGCTGACTATAGGCCATCCAAAATAAAGAAATGTTGATATTTTTGAGGCCGTTGTACTAACAGGGACTTTGTATTTAAAATTCAAAAAACGTTGCATCAATTAATGAAAAGTTTGAAACTAATAGATAGCTGTACCTACACCTTATTTTAAGTACCTAAAATGCTAACATTACCTTCTTTACACATTCTTAAAACAGCGTTATTTGTGAAACTGAATCCTTCATTTATTCGAACTATATTTACAAAGTCAGGCTTGGGCCTCCTCCATAATAGGAGGAATATTGACCTACTATAACACGCTGGTCAGACGTGTTGGTGTAGGGTTTCATTCTAAGTTTTCCTTCTAATAGATGTTATGTATTTAATGCCTTAGTCGTCTTCTATGTCACCCACGACAAGAGGGTGGTAAATTGTATTTTCTCCGTTACCTCACTTAAAACTTTTTCAGAACATAGTAATTATGTATAAAAGGTACAGTGTAAATAAAAGCCTTCGATGTGCGCAGACAACCCACATAATATAATGATAAATTCTCCGTGAAATTCTGACAGATGCTTTGATAGGATTATTTTCCCTACGGAGGGTTTTAAGTAAAAAGAAAGTACGTGTGTGCATTTTTTAAGTACAAGCTTTTTTTGGGGTAAACATGGTTTCGAGGGTATGGATTTTGTTCCCTAGCACTTAGAGATTAGAGAACATTTCTTTACCAAACGGAAGGTTTACGTGTTTGATCGCGATGTTTGTGGCTATCTATATATGTTCATGTTATCTCCTAACTTCTAAGGTATTTGATACCATAATTTAATACATGAGACATCGTTAGAAACATTTTAATTTAGAGGAGAAAATGGCGTCTATAAGTCAGTCTGTAAAAGTGCGTATCATTTTGGACACTGTCTCAACGTGACGGAGGTGTGAATACCTGCGTTTGATGCCCCGCTAGTCCAGGTTGCGGCTGGACGAATCGTGAATTAATCTGCCATCTGCAGAAGGTCGACCACGGATTTTTTTTGTTACTAGATCGTAGACAGAGTCCGGATCCGAAGGCATAACCCGAAGAAGGTACAATGGCCATGAGGCGGGCATACGATAATTTATGGGGCCGCGCGTCGCCCTTCTGTCACCCCGGATGGCGCGGGTGAAGTGTGTTCAAATCAGCCTGCGTAAAAAACTTTTTTCGATTATTTTACATTGTTAATATCCAAGACTGATGGAAAGAGAGGAGTGGAAAGCAGATGAAAACTGTGTTATTGAATAACGTACATCGATTATAAGATTATTTGCAAATATTCGTAAAAACACATAATTTTCTAAGTATATTTGTCACTTTTCTCATTTTTATAGCTTTCCTTTTCATAAATAAATAACAATAGGTACTGTATGGTTAACACGGGTTCTCTAGCTATTTACATTGCTTATGTACAATTAAATAAAATGGGGAAGAGTATCGTGATTGTGTGACTCTATAATATAAATACGACACTTCAAGTCAAGAGGTCTTGGGACTCCCACTCAAATATCTCGGGTACGGCTCGCGCTGCGCACTTCTGAATTTTCGAAAATACGTTTGTATTAATAGTAAAATTTTAATTGGCTATTGCTTTAGCAGTGAAAGAAAAATATATGGGTCTAGACGATTTCAATAAGTTTTCATTTCGAAGATATGAGTATCTGTGCCATGGGCATCACATTCTAAATCTTTATAACAATGAATTTAAGAAATTGGTACTTTTTAACCGATTTCTAAAAAAGGAGGAGGTTCTCAATTCGCATGTTTGTATTTTTTTTTAATGTTTGTTCGCGAATAACTTCGACGCTTTGAAAAATCTCCAACCGATTTGAAAAATCTAATTTTGTTGGAAAGGGTGTACTTTCCAAATGGTCCCATAAAAATTTTATCGAAATCGGACAAGCGGTTTTTGAAAAGTGAACAAAAATCTAAGAAATTATTTACACTGTCTACATTAACGATCTTTTCGTTTGCTCTGCATTGCGTTATGAAGTCGATTTTTTATTGTTGCAAAAAAATCATTTATTATTACTTTACTATCATCATTCATCATCATTTCAGCCCATTGCCGTCCACTGCTGGACGTAGGCCTCCCTCATATTGCGCCACAATGTGCGGTCCTGTGCCGCTTGCATCCAACGACGCCCAGCAACTTTCACTAGGTCGTCGGTCCACCTAGTGGGGGGGCGTCCTACACTGCGTCGTCCGATGCGTGGTCGCCACTCGAGAACCTTTCTTCCCCAGCGGTTGTCGGTTCGTCGAGCGATGTGGCCTGCCCATTGCCACTTCAGCGTGCTAATTCTTCGTGCTATGTCGGTTACACCCGTTCTTCTGCGGATTTCTGTATTCCGGATTCTATCTCGCAGAGAAATCCCGAGCATAGCCCGTTCCATAGCACGCTGAGCGACTTTGAGCCTTGATATGAGGCCTACATTTAGGGACCACGTTTCCGTGCCGTAAGTCATCACTGGTAACACACACTGGTCGTAGACCTGTGTTTTCAGACACTGAGGTATGTTGGACGAGAAGATCCTCTTAAGTTTCCCGAACGCTGCCCAACCGAGTTGGATTCGTCGGCTGATCTCTTTCTCGAAATTGGATCTACCTAACTGGACTGTTTGTCCTAGGTAAACATAGTGATTGACAACTTCGAGAATCGCATTGCCAACTAGGACCGGTACCGGAATGACATGGGTATTTGACATGACTTTCGTCTTGTCCATGTTCATTCGTAGACCCACTAGTTGGGATACCCTGCTGAGATCATTGAGCATAGTGCCAAGGTCCTCCATGGATTCTGCCATAACGACGATATCGTCTGCGAATCGAAGGTGAGTGATGTATTCGCCGTTAATGTTGATGCCGATGCCGATACTTTACTATACTTTAAATTAATCCTTATCAGGATTTAAGCTTGCGATATCTTTATAGCTTGCATAAATCTGACCGCGAACACCTATTGAAAATTATATTCTCCTCAAATCTATACAATAAATAAAATTGGAGTGTCTGTTTGTAATGTCAAAATAATAGGCTTTTTTCATGCTCATACGGTTATTTGCACGACACCCATGCCTAAAATAGCAATTAAAAAATTTTTGTCTGTCTGTCTGTCTGTCTGTCTGTCTGTCTGTTTGTTGCGGGTAATCTTCAAAACGGCTGGACCGATTTCAAAAATTCTTTCACCAATGGAAAGCTATAATATCAGGGCGTAAACTAGGCTATATTTTATCCCGGTACTCCCACGAGAACGGGAACTACGCGGGTAAAACGACTATAACCTATAACCGAAGCGAAGCGAGGGCGGGTTGCTAGTTAGCTTATAAAACCGCAACGATTGAGAATGATAGATAGTTGGGGAACGTCATGATTCTAGTGAATACAAACAATTCAAATATTACAAATTTCAATACGCTAAGTGAATTACTTGTTTATTAGAATTAATTGTTTTCAGTTTATTGTAATGTACCTAATGATTTTGTTAATCTCTTCTGTATTAGCTCCGCCTCGGCCGAAACGAGTAATTTATTATCTCTTTCAAACTGTTTTAACCGATTAAAACAGTCATTTAACGGGTTATTCTGAAGTAATTATTCATCTGAAAATCGTCTGATGATGAAATATTTATGTGAATGTTGAGGTTATTATGTATAGGTTATTTTTCACGAATAAAATTCGATATCCTTTCATTTTCTATGGATATGACCATTGTATTTTAAAAACTAAAACTCGAATTAGAAAAACGTTGAGGAAATCCATTTACATATTATCCACCCGCCGGTGACAGACGGAGGAGTGCGTGTGGGACTCCCCAACTACATAAGCGTACGAAATATCCACTAAAACCACAGCGGCCCATTCCACGCTTTTACCGGGTGCCGAAGAGATCTTCTGATGATATTCTATCCCCGACACCCCAACGCTTGGCCGTCTGTTCACGTCCTGGCATCATTTTACTGACTGTATCAAGCTAATTTGTGGTATAGGCCAACAATTTTTGTTGAATCCTCGCTTTCATACTGTACCGTGTACCGATCGAAGTTTATTGTAGCCGTAGTGTTTCTTTGTTTATTGTTAAAAACTCGATAAGATTTACAAAAATTAAGATATTTCATGTTTTCGAGTCATTATTTTGTGATAGAGTATAAGAAATTGTAAAAGTTATCCTCAGCTATTTGAGGTTGGACTTAAACCTCGAATAACTTTTAAACGAGTCAATTTAGCAAAAAATCATTTCAGACCTTTTTTGTAGATCGTTAAATTTCCTACAAGAATATGTATTGATTTTTACGAGATATTAATTCATTCGAGTGCATCAAAAATCCAAACAATAAAAAAAATAATTCCTATGTTATTTAAATGGGAAATCAAAAATCACAATGAGCGACCTCTTAATATTAATATTAAGGGCTGAAACTTTACCAGGATTTTTTTTTCGTCATCTTAGACGATATTTTCGTAAGTAGCTAAGAAAAAAAAATTAAAAGTTTTTTTTGGCCCACCTTAAAAGATATATATATTTTTTGCTAACTTTTTTTATTCATTGGACATAATATTCACCACTTATGAAATTATGAATGAAAAAGGATAATGAAAGTATTTTTTATGATACTCTGACGTAGTAGTACAGTCATTTGGTTGAAATAATAGTAGACCAGTGCCGAAGCCTTCAAAAATGGTAAAAAGTGATAAAAAATAATAGTAGGATGAAACCCATTAGAAAAGGAGGGGAATATGATAAAAATGAAAGGAAAAATAAATTACGGGCGATCCTAGTTCGGGAAGTGGGAGGGAGTGAGTTTTTAAGGGTGAAAATGGTTTATCTCGATTTCCGCCAAAACTACAAGTCCTACGTAAAAAAGTTAAATGGCAAAGTTGTAGGTAATAAAAAGATCTACAACTTTTTTATTTACAATTTTTTCACATAACCTCAAAATTTTGGTGAAAAATTCAAATAATCAAGATTTTGGTCTTTTATTTTTATCTTTTTCAAAAAAAAAAATTTTGCTATGAAATTTGAAGAAACCTTCTATTATTATGTCCCAAATACACTGTAATTTATTTGATTTAAAATATTTATTTTTCCGCCTTATTTTAGCTTAATTTCAAAAAAGCACCCTAATTTTCGATCGAAAATTCGCCCGTCTGATCTTAGCTCTCATTTTTACATTTAAGTTTTGGTGGGATTTATAATATTATAGCTCTAACATCTCTGAATAAAATATTACTGTACTTCAAGGCAGAAATTATAAAGAAATTGGTGTATGGTCAACTGGTAAACGAAAAGCCTATTTTTTCAAATAATTTGATGAAAATTGTGTAAGCTAATCTAAATGTATAAGGTTAGATTGATTTATTAGTTTCGTGAGCATTGTTATAGCATTAAATTATGCGTGACGGTCCAAATGGCGGTAAAGTGCGGACGCGAAACGAATCGCCTTCCGTGGTCATAAGTTTGATTGATGTAAGGGATAACATTTCATAAATGTGAAATCGAAATATATGATTTGTTACTGAATAGTATACGTCATTTGTTCGACTATGAATATATTTCTTTAACTTTTAGAGTAACGAACGATAACTAAAAATAGTGTCTGAGAACTGTTTTTGAAATATTTAGCACAACTAGCCTATGAACGAATGGTAGGCTTCTAACAAACACTGCGAAATATATGGGCTAGAAAGATTTGTTTTTCACTCATCATAACCATTTCAGCATGTACGTCCAACTACAGAGCTCGAGTCTCCGCCACCATTTGGGTAAATTGACCTACTATATCACACTTTTCAAACGGGTTGGTATGGGGTTTTATTTCGAGACTTCCTTCTCTTGTATATATCATCATCATCATTTCAGCCTATTGCCGTCCACTGCTGGACGTAGGCCGCTCTCATGTTACGCCACAATGTGCGGTCCTGTGCCGCCTGCATGCAATGACGCCCAGCAACTTTCACTAGGTCATCGGTCCACTTAGTTGGGCGTCCTACATTGCGTCGTCCGATACGTGGTCACCACTCGAAAACCTTTCTTCCCCAACGGTTGTCGGTTCGTTGAGCGATGTGGCCTGCCCATTGCCACTTCAACGTGCTAATTCTTCGTGCTATGTCGGTTACACCCGTTCTTCTGCGGATTTCCGTATTCCGGATTCTATCTCGCAGAGAAATCCCGAGCATAGCCCACTCCATAGCACGCTGAGCGACTTTGAACCTTGTTATGAGGCCTACATTTAGGGACCACGTTTCCGTGCCGTAAGTCATCACTGGTAACACACACTGGTCGTAGACCTGTGTTTTCAGACACTGAGGTATGTTGGACGAGAAGATCCTCTTAAGTTTTCCGAACACTGCCCAACCGAGTTGGATACATCGGCTGATCTCTTTCTCGAAATTGGATCTACCTAACTGGACTGTTTGTCCTAGGTAAACATAGTGATCCACAACTTCGAGAATCGCATTGCCAATTCGAGAATCGCATTGCCAACTAGGACTGGTACAGGAATGACATGGGCGTTTGACATGACTTTCGTCTTGTCCATGTTCATTCGTAAACCCACTAGTTGGGATACCCTGCTGAGATCATTAAGCATTGTGCCAAGGTCCTGCATGGATTCTGCCATAATGACGATATCGTCTGCAAATCGAAGGTGAGTGTTGTATTCGCCGTTAATGTTGATGCCTAGTCTAGTCCAGTCTATGAGCTTGAAGACATCTTCCAGTGCAGTGGTGAACAGTTTCGGAGAGATGACATCTCCCTGTCTCACGCCTTTCTGCAACTGGATTGGTTTCGTACTCTTATCCCGGACACGGATTGACATTGTGGCGTTCCTATACAAACACTTCAGCACTTCGATATAGCGATGGTCGATTTGGCACCACTGAAGGGACTGCAGCACCACCCAAGTTTCGACTGAATCAAAGGCTTTCTTATAGTCCACAAACCCTAAGCACAGAGGCCGATTATACTCCTCGGTATTTTGTATAATCTGCTGAAGCGTGAGGATATGATCTATGGTGCTATAGCTTATTCGGCAGCCGGCTTGTTCGGGCAGCTGGAAGTCATCGAGCTTGCGCGTGAGTCGATTGGTAATGACCCTCGAAAACAACTTATAAACGTGGCTCAGAAGTGAGATGGGTCTGTAGTTCTTTAAAAGAGCTTTGTCACCCTTCTTGAAGAACAGCACCAACACACTCCTGGTCCATGACTCTGGAACGTCGCCCCCGAGGATAACGGAATTAAATAGCTTCTGAAGGGCTATTAAGACCGGCTTGCCGCCCGCCTTCAGAAGTTCTGCCGTAATTCAGTCATCTTCCGGTGCCTTACCATTACGTAGTTGTTTGAGAGCCATTCTGATCTCGTACAAGCTGATGTCCAGGATTTCTTCGGTATAGTGCAGAGTTAGCTTGGATCTGGGATCTTGGACCAAGCCGACAACAGGATTTCGGGATGATTTATATAACTGTCCATAGAACCTTTCGACCTCTCCCAAGATCTCACTTTGGGATGAAATGACAGTGCCGTCATCGGTCTTCAACTTAGTCATTTGGCTTTGCCCAATAGACAGATTTTGTGCGAACACTTTCGAGCCACGATGCCGCTCTATCGCTTCTTTAATACGGAGCGTATTAAATCGGCGAATATCGCAACGCACAGACCTGGAGATCTGCCTATTTAGCTGCGTATGTTCGGACCAATCGGCTAAAGACTGCACCGTCATTTCTTTTCTCCGCTCCATGAGCTCGAGAGTCTGGTCAGAAAGTTTTTTAGGTCTATTAACGCGGTGAGCCTTGAAAAATTTCGACCCAACCGCGTGGACAGTTTCCACGAACCTGTTGTTCATATCGTTCGGAGATTCGCACTCGTCCAGACATTGGAAGCGATTGTGTAATTCGAGTTGAAAGCTTTCGAGGTTCTGGTATTGGACAGATGTAGGTCAGAGTGTAGACTTCATCAAGCGTGACCGCTCGACTTTTGTATGGATATTCAATGTGCCTCGTACCATCCGGTGATCGCTCCCAGTTTTAATCCTGCTGATCACTAAGACATCATTAAATATTTGTCGTTTGTCTGACAAGATGAAGTCTATCCCGTTTTTTGTTGAACCATCGGGGCTAATCCAGGTCTATTTCCTTTGGATATATATTATCTTCGTATTCTAAACCCTTAGTCGTTTTTACGACACCCGTAGGTAAGAGAGGAGGGTGGTGAATTGTATTTTTATTCCGTCACCACACGGAAAAAGAGACACATGAGCGAAGAGAAACATACAGAAAATAAGAATTGTTTATGTGCGAATAATTATTGAATACAAGATTCTTGTACTAAAAGTAACGAAGGCGGTATATAGGGAAAAACAGGCCATAGCAGTAACACATAAACCTGTGACTTTGATACCGCGTTGACAAACGTATGTGATATCTCAGGACTCCTTTCCTTTAGTAAAGCGGTAATACTTAACTAAAGTAACTAAACTAGAAAACTATCAATAGATCATTCAATTGAACGATATTCACAGTACATAAATAGATACTCATCCGTACCATATAACATTTATTCCTAATTCTGATATCATAAGTAGTTTCTACTCACGTATATATTATGGAAGATAATTGACGGGAATTGATTATATTAAATTTAGTAATCAGGTATGTTAATAAGCTTTTGACATCATTAATGACGTTACGGAAAACGTACAAGGAATATATTGATATACGGTATTGAGTAAACACGGATATATTGAACTTTGCGTATGCTGAAGATAATAATAATTGAGCGATTCAATCTTAAGTTGTTTATATATAAGTACATATATGTGTGTGTATATATTTTATGTGTGGTGACGGAGTAAGAATACAATTCACCACTCCCTATCTTGCCCGTGGATATCGTAAAAGACGACGTAGGGATATAATATCTACATAACATCTGTGCAAGAGAACGAAATGAAACTCTATACATATATGTCTGACTAGCACGGTATAGTAGGTCTATTTCCCTCCTAATGGGTAGGAAACTCAAGCTCAGCAGTAGGACGGGTACAAGTTGAGACGAAGATATAAATATCTATAGAGTAGAATCTCGATTAACCGGACTAATTGTTGTCGTTAGGCATTCGGATAATCGAAAATCTGGATAATCGAAGGTACAAAAAACATTTGGTTTTGTGCATATGTAGTATGTACATAATTTTTTGCGTTTATTAAAAGACGAATACATATCCCGCGCGGAAGGCACGTCAAAACGGAGTAACAGTTACTAAATAAAACAATAGCGAAATGCGTGGGGCAGCGATGTCGCGGGAAATGCCATTTCAGACACGTTCATGCTTGCATAAATTCGATTTGTAGGTGCAATATACATATAGGTCGCGGTTGTAGTCCGGATAATCGCGAATCCGTATAAACGAGGTCCGGCTAATCGAATTTCTACTGTTCATATATATGTATATAGGTTTTTTAATAATTTTCTGTTAGGTTTATGAAAATAAGTAAATAATAATAGAAATTTATTGATGATTAATTATTACTTCACTGATTGTCTCTCGTCATAAGTGGTACTATGTTAGTAATTTAAATATCTTTAATATTAATTGTATAGCTAGCCGTAAATATTTTACAATATTATATACTATTGCAGTAGTATTCATGATATTATTAGAAAAATTATAAAAGCATCGAAAATGTACTCATGGTCTATCAGGAACGTATAGAAATGAATTATAAATAAAATTATTCCAAAAACTATGGCCAATTTCCTTTTTTGTAACGTTTAAAAACCTGAATTCGTCTTGAAATACTATTATTTAAATAATATTTTTGCTGTGGTAGTCGTCGGGGCCATTCATCCTAGATTTTAAATTATAATTAATATACACATATATGAATCTTTTTGTTACCTAATATTTTCGTACAGGCGCTCTTTTCATTTCAACAAAATGTAATTTGTATTCTTTTAAACGTTGCTCCATATCACTTTTCACGTTGGTAATGTATCAGTTATTAAATTACCGCTGTTTTTAAAGTTGTTTGCTGATAATAATTAACCGTCACGTTATAACGTGATGAATTAAATAATATCTTTATGTTATTGCGTAAAATAAATTAAACAGTGACTGCGTTTCCCTAGAATGTGTTCTTTGTCTACGAGTCAGACATCAAAGGATAAATAAATCAGAAAGTAAAACATTGGAGAAACAAAGTAGAGATAACGTCGGTAATATAATATAGAGATTTAAATGGAATACACTATTAAAGAAAGACTGCACAGATAGCTCGAATCACACACAGGACAACATTGTGTGCGATCCATACATTGTTGTTTTGAATCTGGATGTAATTTTTGTCCGTTATTTATATGTCTGTATAGTACTCCATAATACAAGGATTATTTCCTTTGTGCAAGACGTAGTTTAATAGAAAAAAACAAAAATATATAATACTTTGAAGGGAATTTTGAAATGTGTTGCAAGTATCAAGACGACGTGTGAAACTAGCATAATTAAGGACTCACTCAACCTCATGGTTACATGCGTCACAGCTGTTAATACTGAAGATGATTAAGCCCCATTCTCATAATTTAACAAGCGTGTTCGTAATTGTGCTGTCCTCTCATCCTTTATAAATCGAATAACCTTTCCTTTTTGGTGCCTTTAAATATAGGTACAAGTACATATATATACAATAATTGCAAATTTATAAATACATAGAAATACACTTTATAGTCAATTCGATTGATGTCTGGTCCTTACATTTTGAATTATTTGATTTTGATTGAGTCAGTAGTTTAATAATATCGTTGAAAGTAAGATATAGTCAAAGGCATACGGTAATCAAGATATTTTAGGTCTATATCTTGATCATCATTCATCATTTCAGCTCATATGCGTCCCACTGTTCGGCTCGAGCCTCCTCCACAATAGGAAGGAAACTGACTTTACTATTCCATGCTAGTCAGACAGGTTGGTGTAGGGTTTTATTTCGAGTTTTCCTTCTCTTGCATAGATGTTATATGCGTGTTATGTATTATATCCCTTAGTCGTCTTTTACGACATCCACGGGCAAGATAAGTATATATATTTAATAGTATATATATTTTAATAGTACATCAAGATATTTTAAGGACAATGGTGACTTGAGCATACAAAATACTATATAATTTGTATTTCATTTCATGGCGAGATAGATATATAGAATTATGTCTAGAAAAGCTAATTTATTCGCTTTAAAAGCGAATTAGAGTAAGCAATATTATTTTATCTATCATGCCTATTCCACAATAGGGGTGAAATTAACCTAATATACTGCACTAGTCGGATGTGTTGGTATAGGAGATAGTCGGCTTTTATGATACCCACAGGCAAAATAGGGGGTGGTGAATTGTATTCTTATTTCGCCACCACACGGGCAAACATCGTTTATATAGGTAGGACCAAAACCATCATATGAAAATGTTAGTCACCCATATATTACTCTACTACTCACATTTAAAGATTATTCTTGTGGTGACGGAGTGAGAATACATTAGTCACCATCCCTTCCTTTTTCGTAGGTATCGCATATAGATTGTAAGAACAATGCAAGTGAAGATAAACTCTAAATAAAACCCTGTACTAACCCTTGTAACCCGCTTGATGTAGAGTGGATATTACGATACATATCTTAATGATTCAAATTGATATCAAATTTAAACAAAGATAAATATAAAATATTACACCTATTTCAATTAATAAGGAAAAAATACGAAGACTTCTATAAATCTATATATATAAAAGGAGAAGCTGACTGACATATCAACGCAGGGCCTAAACTATAAGGCCCATAGCATAGCATATTTTTGAGTAGCTACTTAAATTGTAAGGTTTCAGTGACTTCTGTTATTTCTGTTCTCACAAGCACACGATTAACGAGGAAATATTAGGGGAAGAATCAAACATGTAGAGGGTATCAAGCGAGGAAGACGACGATAATGCATTTTACCACTATCTTTAATAAACGTCGAAGGAATCTTCGTAGGTTTTGGATTCACCCGTATATTAGAAATAATGTAAACTGCAGATTATCAGTTGAGTAATCTGACAACATCTTTCCTTGAGTAATATGAGTTTATATTTATATAAACATGGATACTTTTCCACCTCCTGCACAAATGATCGTTCATTATCACAATAAAAACAGAAAACTCTGGTAACCAGTAGCGCGGCGACCGGCACGACGCGTCATGCGTGAACAGTTGCTAACGCGTTATTAACTGGTTGGTGACTAGTCGCGTCGTGTGCGACCCTCAATGAGAATGTATGGACGGTGACGCTCAAGCAACTCGTTAGTAATTTGAGTTTGTAACTAGTACTTTTTCAGTTGCTCCATGTGCGGAGGGCCTAAGTGTTAGAAATTTGAAATTTTGCACAGGGGTTCCTTTTATAATCTAGGGGAGCACTAAGAAAGAATTTTTGAAAATTCATTCCCTAAAGGGGTAAAACGGGCATAAAAATTTAGTATGAAACTTTTCCGTTTTTGAAGTTATTCGAATAAAATTAATAATAATATGAGCTATTGGTGCCAATGTAGAGTTATAATTAATTAATTAATTAGTCACGTCTTTAGTCTTCGTAAGTAGTCCGTCGTTAGCATTGATTTGGTGTTGATAGTCAAATCAAGCTTCTTCTGGGAAATTTGGCAGAATGTGAAAATGCACGCAACTTGCTATTATATCATATTCACTATATATTAGCATTCTATCAACATTATCTATATTACATAAAATATCAACAAAATTATTCAATATAACACCGTAAAACACTAAAATAATGAAATAAATATAAAAAGCGCTACATGACATTTTGACATTCGCGTCAAAAGTCCGGATAAAATTCAGTATGAAGGTTCTTGATTAAAAGTCATGAAACACGTGCTAAATATTCTGTGGAAAATCATCCCTTAAAAAGGGGTGGCAAAGTTAGTATGAAGGTCCTCTGATTTTCAAAAGTATTTCAACCTCTAACACACATGACTTTTACGCGAACGAAGACGCGGGAAAAAGCTAGTAATTAATAAAATAACAAAGCAGTCATGAAGACTGCCGACAGAAGTGGCAACTATGAACAAACAATATTTTTTTGATATTCAAATTAATTGTAATTTTAAAATAACACTAACTTATGCCCGCGACTTCGTCCGCGTGGAACAGTTACTTTGGGCTAAAGCTGACTTTAACCCGCGACATTGTTTACGTAGAAGGTAAATATATTTTTAAATAATACAATGTTTTTTTTTTTTGGGGTGGGCTGCGGTCGGTGTGCTCCTCGCACCACTCCGTCCGGGGCGACAGAGGGGCGTAAGTACGCAACACCCGCAACCCACCCGAAAACCACGCTGCCTTCGTCGTGTTCGACCTTCGCCTTCGCAGGGTTACTTGACATCAGTGGTCGGCCAGATGGAATACTCCCTATTGGGGTACCCTACCATCGACCGACGTCCCCCCATCGGGGTGGACGTCGGTCTTTCCTCACGCGGTCGGCCTCTCGGCGGGTGACGGACTAATCCCCAGTGACGTCACCCGCGGCCTCGGCTAGGGCGGCATGAGGCGTAGGTAGTTGCGCCTACGCCGCCCCAGTCGCCGGCGGCGGATCTCCTCATCGAGGCTGCGCTCCTCGAGCAGGCGATCCGCCGCCTCCTTCCGCGAGATCACTGTCTCGCAGAAGGCTGCGACCGCGTCCCAATTCCCGACGCTGTCGACCATCGCCCTAGCGATAGCCGGCAGCGTCAGGTCTGCACCGATGATTGCGACGAGTTCACAGCGCTGCACTGCCCAAGCCGCGCAGGCCTCGAGCGTATGGCGCGCCGTGTCCTCGTCGCAATCGCAGTGGTGGCAGGACGGTGTACTCTCCCTCCTAACGAACTTGTGCAGGTATTTAGCGAAGCACCCATGCCCCGTTAAAACCTGCACCAATCGGAAGGAGAGCACCCCGTGCCGCCTTTCCAATTACTGCATCAGCACCGGCCGGAAGGCCTCCACGGTTCGCACCCCGAACTGAGGCCTCTCCAGCCGGACTGCCCAACGGGCAATGACGTCTCGGAAATAATACAATGTTGTTATATTTGCGAAACCTAATGCTTTACGTAGTGCACGCAGCGGAAGCTCTCAGAAGGCAAAAAAAAAAACCTGATTCTAAAATATTTTTCATTGTTGCTCCGCTCCTATTGGTCTTAGCGTAATGATATATAGCCATACAGTATATAAGCTATATGAAAGAATTTTTCAAATCGGACCAGTAGTAGTTCATGAGATTAGCACGTTCAAACCAACAAACTCTGCTACTTTATATATTAGTATAGATTTGTAAATTAAAACTTTTTATACATATATGTTATATCTGGTTTTGACATCTTCTTCTTCTTCTTCTTCTTAGTTAATGGCAATGAGCTACAATAATATGAGCTATTGGTGCCAGTGTCGAGTATATTGATTATAATTCACGTCTTTAGTCTTAGTCTTTCAGTCAGTCGTTAGCATGACTTGGTGCTGATATCCAGGTCATGCGTCTCTGGAAATTTGGGCAGAATGTCAAAATGCACGCAATTCACTATTATATCATTTTCACTACATTTCAGAATTTTATCTGCATTATATTACATAAAATATCAGCAAAATTATTCAATATAACACTTTAAAACACTAAAATAATGAAAAGAATATAAAAGCGCTACATGACATTTTGACATTCGCGTCAAAAGTCCCGGTTTTGACATCTATCGTCACAGATATAGTGATATTGACATTGCTATAGATATAGTGTTAACACGTCACGTAACCATGGCAATGACTGCTTTCATGAAATTACTCCCCACCCAAACCAGCCTATAGCAGTTTCCACTTCAAAATTAATTAATTTTATTTTGTGTGAACTTCAATTAGGATTAAATTTGAATTCTTGTGAAATTGATAGCCGATGTATAGTTAATTTACGAATGATTGCCTCTAATTAAATACAATATAATGTTTAATGTAAACAAACTTTTGGATCGGTTCGCTATATGAGTTTATGGAACAGGAGTATTTAGAACGTTTTCAATTAAGCTAACATAACCCTCTGAAACAATAATTTTCAATTGGCGAATGGCTCTCGATTGTTTGTACGGCAAATATTGTATTGTTTGTCTGAGAAAAATAACTTCACATATTGGTATATTTCAAACATTTTTAATAAATGATATTTTTTGTGTAGTGACGAAATAAGGATACAATTTACAACGCCACTCCCTATCTTGCCCGTGGATGTCGTAAAAGACAACTAAGGGATATACTATGCACATAACATCTGTGCAAGAGAAGGAAAACTCGAAATGAAACCCAACAATATGTCTGACCAGCAGGGTATAGTAGGCCAAATTCCCTTCCATTGTGGAGGAGGTCCGAGCCCAACCCTGCGATGATGAATAAATTCTGATTGACCTACGTTTACCACTGCACTGGAAGACTAGACCGGACTCGGCATCAACATCAACGGCGAATACATCTTCGATTTGCAGACGATATCGTCGTTATGGCAGAATCCATGGAGGACCTTGGCACCATGCTCAACGATCTCAGCAGGATATCCCAACTACTGGGTTTACGAATGAACATGGACAAGACGAAAGTCATGTCAAATGCCCATGTCATTCCTGTACCGGCATTCCTGTTCTAGTTGGCAATGCGATTCTCGAAGTTGTCGATCATTATGTTTACCTAGGATAAACAGTCTAGTTAGGTAGATCCAATTTCGAGAAAGAGATGAGCCGACGAATCCAACTCGGTTGGGCAGCGTTCGGGAAACTTAACAGGATCTTCTCATCCAACATACCTCAGTGTCTGAAAACACAGGTCTACGACCAGTGTGTGTTACCAGTGATGACTTACGGCACAGAAACGTGGTCCCTAAATGTAGGCCTCATAACAAGGCTCAAAGACGCTCAGCGTGCTATGGAATGAGCTATGCTCGGGATTTCTCTGCGAGATAGAATCCGAAATACGGAAATCCGCAGCAGCATGAGGGAGGCCTACGTCCAGCAGTGGACGGCAATAGGCTGAAATGATGATGATGATGACCTACGTTTTCTTTATTAATGATACTGATCCTTTTGTTAATTAAAATGTGCACATGCATCATTCACATATATAAAACAAGACACCCACACTCCACCCAATCATTGGCGGTTCGCATAAGGACCTCATTAGAACCATTTGTGGTTCTGCGTGGGTATTGACACGTCACATTCAGCATGGGAAGGTAGACTTAGACCACTACGCCATTTGTGCAGTGTAATATTTAGTGGTTGGTATATATATTGTAATGTAGTATTAAATTGAGAAGAAAAATCTTGAGATAAAATTTACGCGTTAAAATTTTCTCTATAGCAGACAGTTCTCAACTAGTAAACGTGGGCTATGGCTTAAGTGTATTATGTAGTCAAAACAAATGAACGATAAAGGTATAATTAGGATGGAAAAAAAAATTAATTTCTATCTAGTCATTTATTACTAACAATAGTTAGTAATCGTATGCTAGTTAGTCCTACAATAAATTACAGAATAATATTAAAGTTACATTACCATTTTTTTATCGCAATTGGTGGCAAACGAGCAAACAGTACATCTTATGGTAAGTGTTGCTGTCGTTCACCCTTGCAAGGCCGCTGCCTACCGCGAAGAAAATGAAAGGAGAGTCAGGCATGACTAAAACTCACCACACGCAAACACTCTCAGAAAGTTGGGCTTCCGGCTCTCTCGCTTACTGAATGGAGCGCAGTATCAAATTACTACTACTCAGACGTCGATTTTCTGCGAGAGTGTGGTACTACTCCGGACAAACCGGCTGTAAAGACAACTATCAACAGGATGTTCCTAACACATAACAAACCAGACAGACAGGTTCTAAATGACTTCAAAGAAGGAGGAGGTTATTAATTCGGCTGTACCTATGTTTTCTTTTGTGTATGTATGAGTTTTTGTGTATTCGTTAATAATGCGTATTTGAGGCGGCGGATCGCCTGCGCGAGGAGCCCAGCCTCGATGAGGCGATCCGCCGCCGGCGACTGGGGCGGCGTAGGCGCGAATACTTGCGCTTCATGCCGCCCTAGCCGAGGCCGCGGGTGACGTGACCGGGGAATTAGTCCGTCATCGGTGGTTGGCCCAACGACAAAGGCGACGTGCACGTGGGTGGGTTGTGGGTGTGCATGCTTGCGCCCCTCTGTCGCGCCGGACGGAGTGGTGCGAGGGCGCGCCGACCGCAAGCCACCCCTAAAAAAAAATGCGTATTTGGTTCATCTCGACTACATTATGATTTTTGATCTTCACACGAGTATTATACATATGAAATAAAACTATTTTTATGGACATTATTGCGTTTATATTCATTTGAGTAGGTACATTGTTTAGAAGTCAGTTTTTATTTTTAAATTCTTGCATTATTTGTAGTAGACGAACGAGGGAAATCATCATCATCATTTCAGCCTATTGCCGTCCACTGCTCGACGTAGGCCTCCCTCATATTACGCCACAAAGTGCGGTCCTGTGCCGCCTGCATCCAACGACGCCCAGCTACTCTTACCAGGTTTACGGTCCACCTGGTCCGTCCTACACTGCGTCGTCCGATACGTGGTCGGCACTCTAGAACCTTTCTTCCCCAGCGGCTGTCGGTCTATCGAGCGATGTGGCCTGTCCATTGCCACTTCAGCGTGCTAATTCTTCGTGCTATGTCGATTACACCCATTCTTCTGCGGATTTCCGTATCGAGGGAAATAACGTGTGGTAAATAGTATTCTTGTTTACAAAAGTACAAATTATTCATATACATAATTTATGTAAATGAGAAAAGTGTTTAAAATTTGAGAAAAGAATGAGGAAAGTGTCTAAAACAAATTTTTCAATCGTCATTATCATATCAACCCATAGAGGTCCCACTGGACATTGGCCTTGGGCCTCCTCTGTCAAGCTTGCAGGTATCATTACGGGTAGGCTTCATTTCGAGCTCTCTCTCTCTCTTGCATAGATTTTATATGCATTCTATATCTTTTAGTCGTCTTTTACGACACCCACGGGCGAGATGGTAGGGGTAGTGAATTATATTCTTATACCTTTAGCACAAGGGGAACTTTTTCAACATTAGTCAAATAATTGCAATATCTTTTTGGGTGTTTCTGCCTTTCGTTAATAGCTTAACTGACGTGTTAGGAAGGAGGGGACCACATACATTCATTATTCATTCACGTACCCGTCACGGTTTGCGTTCAACGTAAACCTCTTTCAGAGTTGGGTATCTAGAAGGCACTGTATTTTGGGCGTTGTAATTTAAATCTGTTCAAAATCTCATTTTCTACATATACACGATACATATACCTTTTACGTTTTTTCACGTATCTTTCACGATTTTGATTATTTATTTCCAGTCAAGAGCAAAATCATGGTTGAAGCGGCGTATAACATATTAATATACGAGTAGATGCAGATGGGCGATCGTCTTTGAGAAAAAATAGGGATATAAATAATAAGTAAAAGTGTTATTCATGTATCTAAATAAAGTCTATTAGTATAGCACTATAGCCTATCTATATACCTATCCTTTCCGTGTGGTAACTGAGTAAGAATAGAATTCACAACTCCCCTTATTACCCGTGGATGTCGTAAAAGACGACTAAAGATATAATATGCACAAACGTTTGTGCAAGAGAAGGAAAACACGAAATAAATCCCTATACCACCCTGTCTGGCCAGCGTGGTATAACCGTGGGACCTGGAGGCGGAAATGCTCGCCGACGTGTATCGGCGGGTGTCGGCGGTGCGCGGGGGTGCGCGGGGGGAGGGGATGTGGTTTCCCTGAGGGAGCTCACCGCCTGGCGCGTCAGCGCCCGCCGAGACGTCATCGCCCGTTGGGCAGACCGGCTGGAGAGGTCTCGATACGGTGTTTGGGCCGTGGAGGCCTTCCGGCCGGTGCTGATGCAGTGGTTGGAAAGGCGGTACGGGGTGCTCTCCTTCCGACTCGTACAGGTCTTGGCGGGGCATGGATGCTTCGGCAAGTACCTGTACAGGGTCGCTAGGAGGGAGAGAACTCCGTCCTACCACCACTGCGATTGCGACGAGGACACGGCGCAGCATACGCTCGAGATCTGTGTCGCTTGGGCGGAGCCGCGTCGTGAACTCGTCGCAATCATCGGTGCCGACCTGACGCTGCCGACCATCGCTAGAGAGATGCTCGGCAGTATCAGGAATTGGGACGCGGTCGCAGCCTTCTGCGAGGCAGTTATCTCGCAGAAGGAGGCGGCGGGTCACGAGCGTGAGGAGCACAGCCTCGATGATGCGACCCGCTGCCGGCGACTGGGGCGGCGCAGGCGGGATTACCTGCGTGCAATGCCGCCCTAGCTGAGGCCGCGGATGACGTGACCGGTGGTTAGTCCGTCACCCGCCGAGAGGCCGACCGCGTGAGGAAAGACCGACGTCCTCCCCGAGGGGGGAGGACGTCGGTCGATGGGAGGGTACCCCGGGTAGGGGGTATTCCATCGGGCCGACCACTGATGACAAGTAACCCTGCTCCAGTGGTCGGCGCAACGACGAAGGCGACGTGGTGTTCGGGTGGGTTGCGGGTGTTGCGTGGTTAAGCCCCTCTGTCGCCCCGGACGGAGTGGTGCGGAAGCGCGCCGACCGCAGTCCTCTCCAAAAAAAGAAAGAAGCGTGGTATAGTAGGTCAATACTCCTTCTATTACGGCGGTGGCCCGAACCCAGCAGTGGGACGTGTATCAGCCGAAATAAAAATGAACATACCCTAGTAGTAGTTTATACACTTTAATAGAACATTAAAGATGAGAGATTCTTTTGGAGACATATCTTTAATATGTACCTATTAAAGTTATTATTTCGTGTGGTGACGGAGTAAGAATTTCACCACTCTCTATTTTGCCCGTGGACATCATAAAAGACGATTAAGGGATATTATATGCATATTACCAACATCTGTGTAAGAGCAGAACTCGAAATAAAACCCTACACTAACATGTCTGATCAGCATGGTGTAGTAAGTCAGTTTTCTTTCTGTTAGGTCTCTCTAAAGGGCTCGGGCTTGAGAAGGCATATACATGAGCTGAGTCCTAAAATCGTACTGACAAATACATACAATTATTTTTCACAATAATTAAGACGCTATAATATCTTCAATTGAACTATTCTAAGTTAAATAAGAGATTATTTTATATAATAACTAAAAACGAATTTTCAATCTACTAAGATATTCTTAAGAAATAGCAAGGCGAACTGAGCAAACTGAGAATTTCTATTAAATAATGTGTTTATATATTTTAACTAGCGCAAACAAACCTGTGTAGATAAGGTCAGTAGATTTTAATACTGATTGAATTGTTGAAAAGTGAGCAATACAGCAACGTGTTGAAAAGACGTTGCCATACGTACAAGTCTTTGCGTGCAAACAGACGGATGATCGCACTCAAAAAGATTCTTCGTCGCAATAAAGAAGTCGCTACACCCAGACGTGTTATTAGTCTACGTTTAGATATAAACTGTTGGGAATTCCGTGATATAAATTCTATTTCCGTAATCAACATCTTGAAGTTTAACGTTTTGATGTTCCGGAATAATAAATATAATACTGCTATTCTAATAATATTTTCCGTGTGGTGACGGAGTCAGAATACAATTCACCACTCTTGACCGTGGGTGTCATAAAAGGCGTTAAGGTTGTGCATATAACGACTATGTAAGAGAAGAAAAACTCGAAATAAAATGCTATACTAACCCGCATGACCAGCGTGGTAGTAGGTCAACTTCCCTTCCAATATGAAGCAGGCTCGAACTCAGTAGTGGGACGTATATGAGTTGTGATGATGATAATAATTCTAATAATATAATCATAAATATGCTACAACTTTGTATCTTAATTTGCACGATATTAAATTTTCCACTCAGAAAATTTTAACAAAATAGAGTGTCACATTAAAACAATAATAAGATGTACCCGAAATAATAGGTTACGTATTAGTAGTATTCTTATGCTTTCCTAAAGGCAAGAAACTAAAAAAATAAAGCATTAAAACAATAACTTAATAGTATTACTGAGAATTATTTGTACACATTCAGTGCCAGATGTGGTTAGAATACAATGTGGCAGTGACTTTTGTCCAAAAATATCATTATGTACTGTTTGTGAAGGGATATAGCAATAAAGATTTTCATTCCATTCGTAGCTTAGAGCTTAGTAGCCGTGGGCATATAGTACGTGATACGAACATATATCTTTTTTATAGCGTTAGTAAAACTCAGAAAGCAATTTTACCCTTTGCGGTTTCTGTGTGTTTAGTGAAAGTCATTATGTATGTATTTGTTCGTTTTCTAACTCTCAGTTTACGAAAAATAATCTTTGTACTTGTAGTATAATTAAAAACTCAAGAAATACTTCAGAGATGCAATTTGTACTGCTAGGAGTATACTTATAAGTAGGAGAAATAGGGTGGAGTCAAAATCAGCGTCGAACAATGACTTTGAAATTTTTAATCTTAGCTGTGGGCTGTGTATATGCACATACAACGATCAAACGCGTAAATTAAATTAAACAGACATGAAAACTTATAAAAAAAATCTATGAGAAACCTATAAACCTATCTAGTCTCAGTGGTATACTTGATCAAGTTTCCTCATACTTAGATATGGAGAGAAAAATTCAATAATTATACGTATATAGTCTGAGATAAGTAAAGCTGAACATTTTGAATAACCCCCGATACAAACTAAAATAATACAAAAAAAGTATTACGTTCTCTTCAACAGGACTTATCAATTAATTGTCATTTAACAATTAACCATACGGGCAGACGTGAAGCGCTTAATCGAGTAATCATACGCCATTATATCACTTTCAAAAAGATCTCTAGAGCGATACTCTTACACTGCTGGACCGATATTAACTAAACATAAAAATCACCGCAACGAAGCTGGCTTTCACATGAAAAAACCGCATCGAAATCTGGCCATCCGTTTGAGAGCTGCGATGCCACAGACACAGAGACAGACAGAAATTGACGTCAAACATATAACACTCCTCTTTCTCCATCGGGGACTAAAAAAGAAAAAAAAGGTGGTAGAATGGTAACGTTTATGGATATACTTTCTAAGATAAACCAATTTAAATAGAGGGGCATCCATGATATTCTATAGTCTTTCATCAAAATGGAACAAAATTCTAATTTCACTGATTTGAAAGGGGGCAAAGAATACAAAAGAGGGGAAGACGAAGTAAAATTATCGTTAGATTTGAAGGTCTCTTCAAAGCGGAGAATAATTTTATCACTTAAATCTGTCTCTTCAATCAACATTTATTTGAAAAAATAAAATGAAATACTTTTAAGAATATTTTACAAATACCAAAATAATAGCAATAATATTATAAGTTTATTCATTGATTTATTTAAAGCAAATTTGACTAACATGATTTATCGGAGTATCTTATACAAACTGCGGGTTTGACTGTCACTCAAAAACATGGCTGATTTACTAAATCAGAAAGTTAAAAGTTTTAGCACTTAGTAGTTCAGTTTTATAGTCCAAAAGCTTTTTATTAAACTCCTTATTCGTATTGTAATGTAATCCATCCAGATGTTATATGCTTATTATATTTCTAAGTCTTTTACGACATCCACGGGCAAGACAGGGAGTGGTGAATTGTATTCTTACTCCGTCACCACACGGAAAACAGCTACCTTATTGTGAGTAAAAATGGGGTTTGTACATGATAAAACACTCTAACTTTGAGTTCGAAATTGTAACTAAGTATTATATTCGAATATGAATTGCAGCATTTGGAAGCATATACGTCAAAGATCCATTACTTTATTTGCCTTGTGTAATACTCATGGGAATGGAAAGGTAGGTTTACAATAAGAGGTGAATTGACCATTGAATTGAATATATGTATACTACCCCTTGTTGGTCAGTCAGGTTGGTATAGGGTTTTATGTCGAGTTTAATTTCTGCTACATGTTATATGCATATTATATTCCTTAGTCGACTTTTACGACACTTATGGGATAGAATGGGGATGGTGCATTGTATTCTAACTCCGTCACCATACGGATAATACTATTTTTTTTGGAAGTGGGTTACGGTCGGCGCACTCCTCGCCCAATTCCGTCCGGGGCGACAGAGGGGCGTAAGTACGCACACCCGTAATCCACCGGTGACACGTCGCCTTTGTCATTGGGCCAACCACCGGAGCAGGGTGACTTGACGTCAGTGGTCGGCCCGACGGAATACCCCTTGAAGAGTAGGGTACTCTACTCCTCCACGGATAATACTACTATAACTTTACTGCTACTATTATTTGCCTAGTAGATTTTACATCATCATCTCAGTCCCTATAAGTCCCACTATTGGGCTCGAAGCTCCTTCACAATGGGAGAAGAAATCGATTTACTATACCGCACTAGTCAGTGTTGGTATAAAATTTTATGTTGCGTTTACCTTTTCCTGCATATTATCCACATATCATATCCCTTAGCCATCTTTTACTACACCTATGGGTAACACCCCCTCTAGGTGCTGAATTATATTTTTACTCCATCACCACATGGTGTTTGTAATATCACAGTAAGTTTTATATAACACAAAGTTATAGTCGTATAGTAGACTTATCTATGAACAAAGCTTTGAATAACAATGTACGTTCACGACAAGCTATTAAACCATCAACGTACATAATTACAATGTCTATGTACAAGGTTATACAATATTGGAGAAAAATAGCTTCAATGTAACTATTATATCGAAGAGATGATAAAGTACCTATTGAACATTTTCATATTTTAGTATTTAATTTGTTACAATCATGTCAAACTTAGAAAAACTGTGTTTTGTTTTTGGCGTCTAACATTTATAAAGAGGTTGTTATTACTGTAATAAAACATATATTATTCCAGCTGACCTAACAGACGCTGTTCTGTTTAAATCTGAAAAATGGTAAAAAGAATTCTCCTTGAAATCGATCGTAGCTCCACCTACCGGTTCCTATTATTAATCTAAACTATTCGCACATCCATCGAAACAGCCACAAAAAATCATTAAAATAAGCCACCCGTTTAGAAGGAGTTCATTTACAAACACACGAAAACAAGCTCTATTGTAAATAAAGATATTCGGTATATTATATTCTTCTAAAATATAATATTCCATACTAAAGAATGACTCTGTATCGTGGTGACTTCCAAACATACAATTAAAGGAGACATTTTACATCCAAATTAAGTACAATATTTCTGGACCGCATAAATAACTGTTCTGCGTGCATGACCCTTGGCATGGGAGGTTGGTACTCATACCATTATGACAGCTCCGCTCCATTCGAGAAATTGATCATTTGTGTCGTGAGCCGTACCGTTGATATGTGTGCAATAAATTCAATTTTGTTTATTTTTCCTAAATATAGCGACATCCTAATTTGAAAATATTTGACATAAGCTTCAACGTCAGTATAATCTGATCTGTATTTATAATATTTTAATAACAATAATTTATTCATTTCTACCTAAATACATATACAGACATGCCTAATTTTAAAATATTTGTCATAAGCTTGAACGTCAGTATAATCTGATCTATATTTATAACATTTTAATTACAATAATTTATTCATTTCTGCCTAAATAAATTCACTTATTACTGAAATGGGAGTACGTTAGCAAATAATTTTTGCTTTTGTTTACTATGAAAGGTAAAATAACCATAAGAGGGATGGTGGAACGGGAATGAAGTCAAAACAGTTTCTGACGAAGTGTGGTCTCGCCAAATAATATATACTTACTACTAACGCTAAAGTGCATATAAACACGCTTACATGTTTGCTACTTTGTTCTCTGTTATGTCTCAATATATTTGAGTTTAGTTCAAAAAATACCTTTTGAATGCATGTGGTGTGACTTAAGTGCGTTTTTTGCTTAAACTATTACAAATATTAACACGTATAATAATTATCTTAGCAAATTTGAGTATATGTATATGAATATATAATATACATGTGTTGTATATAAAGTATCATTTAGTCGCATGTAATAAACAGCGATTCAATTACCGTCTATTGGACATAAAATCAAGCTTCGTAATTAGTACAGAGATTTTCTTCGAGCAAACTTAGAGAATATATACTGGGTGTGTCGTAAATAGTGGTCCACCGTTAATGAAAATCTTACTTTCTTCAATTAAAATTAGATATCTTGCTGTTTTTTATAGGGATCTGGTATTATGATACCATTTTGAAATTGGTATTAAATAGGCATATTATTAAATTAATGGGCACTGACAGTGTAGTACATTTTTTTTACATAAATCGCTTTTGAATTAGCATGATATGTTAAAAAAATCCGTTAAAATTCGAGTACAATCATTTTTTTTGCAGAAGATCTAAATCTTCATTAAATAACATGTTAATAAACGATAGCTCTTGTATTCAGCAGTAATTAACAGTAATCAAAATGAAAATATAATGGTTTTTGATAAAACTACAACCAAATTTGTTACAAGAGGTAGAAATTTGGTAAATAAATAACTAAAAATTAATATTTACGGAACCCTCGGCTAAAAATGGTTAAAAATGGAATTTGTTATAGTAAATTATCTGGTTTATCGAATCCTTAACGGTGGACCACTATTTACGACACACCCTGTATAAACACTTTTACGCGACCCTTGATGACTTAACTCACATATACATGCGTCTTAAGTCATCATGAGTAAACGGTTAAATCAATTTAAGTCATTTTTTTGAAGATAATATCCAGCATCTAGAAAATCATCGTTGCGTAGCGGGGACTTTATCATTATAATTAAAGGACGCAAATAACATCCATAATTTGTGAATTGCACAAACTCTGAACATGGCAGGTCGTTACCTAGACCACAACGCTTTGTTCAGTCAAGTCAATATTAACCGCGTGCTTGATAAGTTAAAAGTACACCGTTTTACCCTGTTTTATATCTGGTTAGTGTCGGCTGATTGACTTCTCAATGTAAAAGAGAATTGTAGAATAGTAGAATTTCCTTTTCTTCTGAGCTCCAATTCATATATATGTCCTTCTATTGGACACAGGCCCTACCTCTTTCTTTTTTTTTATTTTTGGGGTGGGTCGCGGTCGGCGCACTCCTCGCACCACTCCATCCGGGGCGACAGAGGGGCGTAAGCACGCACACCCGCAACCCACCCGAACACCACGTCGCCTTCGTCGTTGGACCGGCCACCGGAGCAGGGTTACTTGTCATCAGTGGTCGGCCCGACGGAATACCACCTAGAGGGGTATCCCCCCCCATCGACCGACGTCCCTCCCTCGGGGAAGACGTAAGTCTTTCCTCATGCGGATACAGGCCCTACCTGTACAATAATAGGATATAAATGAATCAGGAATAAGAATAGTGTGTTTAAGTAATATATTGTATTATTTATACTAGGTTGATATATACACAGACATTACACAGATAATTGTATTATTTAAGGTAGCTCTGTTCGTAAATCCGTTATTGGCTCACCTAATAATATCTAATGGTGATTGACGGCGCAAAAACCCGATGTCACCCGAAGATTTCCGATTGAGTGTCGACGGTAATAAATGGTAAATGGAGGCGCGCCCAGGACCTTTTATTAGACGAAACGATACTGGGACAGCATTTTTACGACAAACACGAAATTGATTATTACTGTACTACTTTTACGTTAAGTAATATTACATTTGTTATGAAGATTTATCGAGTTCGTGAATCTTTTCCTCCTTTTGTCCTCCTAGATTTATGAATAATGTGAATGTTTTAGATGCCCGAGGTATTGGTTCCGTTAATGAGGTTTAGTTATATATCTGTATTATATATTCATTCAAGTACGTGATGTTTAATAGATCACATTATTTACTTAAGTTTTATGAACAGAACTTTTTAATAACTATTTCTTTTATTTAACTTTTTTTTTTTAATATATTAATATGGTGACAAAGAATGCATTTGTAAAGTATGACTATCAATGAAGAGCTTACTTACTGCTGCCATAAAAGGTGATCAATGTCATTGTAAAGAAAAACTAACAACTATTATGTGAATTCAATGTCTGCCGCATCACGCTGTCCAAATTCTGTAGTGCCACTATTCTGTAATGACACTTGGACAGAATAGTTGCAGTAAGCATTCATACCATTTTTGATTATGTAAAGTTTCATTTTAGCTTATATTCGATGGGAGGGAAATTAATCTAGTAAACTACGCCAGGGGCTGGCTCAGAGTTGGGTTTTATTTCGACTTTTCCAGGTATTATCTCCACATCATATCCCTTAGTCATCGTTTACGACACCCACGGGAAAAAAGCGGGTGATGAATTGTATTCTTACTCCGTCACCATACGGAAATGAAGATGTTACTCAATTCTATCGACAAGAGATTTATCAAATTACACATTTCGACAACACAACTTTTGTAAGATATATTTGCAATGATTTCCATTACTCATACAGTTTTTAAAGTTATAATATCTCATGAACTAATTTATTTAAGAAAAGATAAGCGTTTTTGTTCGACTTGGCGGATAAAAGTACTGTTTTTCTTTTAGTATTATAATATTTCTTTATTTATGTTATGCAACATGTACCAGGTGTGAAATAGAATGTAAATTTATAATTAATTTGTTTAAGTTTTATTCCAGAAGACAATATCCCGCACTAATAAATCAAAAATTTGGTCACAAGGAACATACAAATGGAAATAAATTGGAAATGCGGGTATTCCATAAGACAATAACTCGCACTAATGAATCAATGATTTGATCACTGGGAACGAACATACAAATAGAAATAAATTTGAAATGCGGAATATAGTCCATAAGACAATAAATCGATCCCGCACTAATAAATCGATGATTTGCTCACAGGTAACAAACATACAAATGGATAATATTTGAAACGAATAACTAATGAATCGATGATATGGTTACAGGGAAATAAACTATATTTATTTGCATATTGCACAAAGAATTATCCTTTGTAGGAATCAAATATTCGATGCGGTATAGGTTGATCGTTAGATAGCTACAACATCTGTGCTATTGCATTTTACAAGTGGCTTCAATGCGATAATTTTAGAAATCTCAGTAGGTATATAAACAGACCATAAATAATAACTGCATAAATTGAATTGCACTCACAACTTGTATTCTATTATAGGGAGAACTAGATATCAAACATCTCAAAACTGCATTAGCGGATATTATTTTAGATATACGTTTGAAATACTTCGAGTTTGTTTAGTCGTATAAATATTCTGTGCAAGATTATGAAGCTTTAAAACTTATAATTATTTGCCTCTAACTAGTGCCGGTAGAATAACATTTTGGCCCGGATATTTGAGATTTGGATCAGATATCCAGATATTTGAAGTTAGGAGGCACCAATCTCTATAAGAATGTTTTCGTTCACTTTTAAAGCAAGCGAAAATAAAAAGTTACCATGTCGTACATGCAAAAAAAGATCATAGACATGAGCCGCGGGGATAGAATCTGAAAACTACTTATGTAGCAGCGTATTTCTCACACTCTGTTATGCCTGATCCTTTAAACATAATATCTTTGTTACTACATATATCGCTAAATCTTAATTATATTTTGTAAATTATATTTTTTTTATATAAATTGCTGTTTTTTTATACATACAAATTACTATCAATTTGTAAATATGTGTTCGAATAGAAGGCTTTGGAAATCGTTTTTGGTTTGGATGTCCTAGTGAGGGGATACGAGATAAAGGACGTTAAAAAGAGCTTTTGCGTTACAATATTAGAGTAGTAAAGTAGAAGTTCCATAGCAATTTGCAGTTTCCCTAAAAAAAAATTTGAATGATCCGTTAAATAATAACGATTCTAATTAATTTAAAAAATTACAGTTTGATAATGTGAAAATCTTCAATCGAAATTTAGTTGATTTTTGTTTAACGTAAATATTCTCAAAAAAAATCTTAAAGATTATCCGTGTAGTGACGAAATAAGAATGCAATTCAATGAAATAGTGTTGATCTAATAGAAGTAATTAAATTATTTATGTGATGACAGAGTAACAAAACAATTTGCCATCCCCTTTCTTGCCCGTAGGTGTCGTAAAATACGACTAAGGAATAAAAAATAACATCTATGAAAGTGAAGGGAAACTCAAAACAAAACCCATTACCAACACGTCTGACTAGCGTAATATGGAAGGTCAATTTACCTGTCATGATGAAGAAGGCTCGAGCCCAATAGCGGAACGTATATGGGCTGAGATGATGATGATCTCAATCTATACATTACTAAGACTGTGAGCCTCTAATAAATAAGAAACTGAACTCGATTACCCATGCGTTTTCTCTCTATACTTTTTTTTGTTCACTTTGTGGGTATCCCCTAAAATCACAGCAGCCCCTTCCGCGCTTTTATGGGGTGCTGGGGAAATCCACTGATGACATTCGAACCCCGACACTCCAACGCATGGTCGTCTGGCCACAACCTGTCGTCATTATTCAGGGCGGTAGGGGCGCATATTGCCGCCTCCTCCTCCCGCGTCGTTGGCGATGAAGCGAGTCAGCAGACGCAAGCGCCTTGAGTGTCCACTTCACCGCTTTATTCCTTGTTATGACGGCCTCGCAAAATGAGGCCACAGACAACCAGCACCTGTCGCTGCCGAGCATCTTTGTGATAACGGTTGGCAGCGACAGGTCCGTTCCAAGTATCGCTGAAAAGTCCTGGCGCTGAGGCCCCCAGGCGGGATAAACCTCCAATGTGTGACGCGTATCATCAGTTGGTGCGCCACACTCATGGCATCTCATAGATAAATAAATTAATAAATATGCAGGTACTTACCAAAGACTCCGAGTCCGGAAGCACCTGGAATTCTCTACTGCTTCTTTATATTACCATAACCTATTGTTCTCCGATTCAGAGTCACAAAATGGCGTCCCTAAATCGCCCCTAAGTCGTGTAGGGTTGTCATGGGGACGCAATAGTGTTGTATTTATTCTGTTCGTAAATAAACTTTAAAATATTCTTAGTTCTTATGCTGTCGGCCATGATCCTTCTCATGCCTCCCTATTAATTGTAGCCCTCTGTTAACTGCCGTCTTATCGGTTTAGTATAAGGTATTGTTTTGAGTTTTTCTTTTTTTGCCGTGACATTATTTATTTATCTCTCTACTCTCCTAAAACGTCAGCGCGAAAAAAAAACGGACAGTGACACATTGCTTTAATTCCACTAGGCTTAAACATATTTTACTCATATATTATAGGGTACCTATAGATTGCTATATTTATACCTGTTGTATAGTTATGTATGTATATAAAAAGAGGCTTTGTTCGTTGCTTCGTGTTACTGTAAATTTTTTCAACTAATTATTTTTTTGCCTCGTAAAAAAGCCTGCCTCTGCGTCGGCCTCATAAAAAAGCTCAAAGTCGCTCAGCGTGCTATGGAGAGGGCTATGCTCGGTATTTCTCTACGTGATAAAATCCGTAACATGGAAATCCGTAGAAGAACGGGTGTAACCGACATAGCCCGCAGAATTAGCACGTTGAAATGACAATGGGCAGGCCACATCGCTCGTCGAACCGACGAACCGACAACCGTTGGGGAATACAGGTTCTTGAGTGGCGACCACGAATCGGACGGCGCAGCGTAGGACGACCCCGCACTAGGTGGACTGACGACATTCTCAAAGTCGCAGGGAACCGTTGGATGCAAGTGGCGCAGGACCGTTCCGAGTGGCATTCTCGTGGGGAGGCCTATGTCCAGCAGTGGACGTCTGTAGGCTGATGGATGGATGGAATTATTTTTCTTACCTTCAGAAATAGTATCTTTTCCGGGACGATAGGCACTCTATAGCTTTTTCTGTATCCCTAACAAGGTGTACTTACACGAAGTATCACACGAACATCACACGAACATAACACGAACTATCAGTTGAGTGTTTAATGTGTAAAATCATACCTAACAACCAAAATAAATTCACATTCACGTTTGTAGGTTAGGATTACGTCGTAGTTATATTGTAAATACGGATGCATTAGCAATTTAGGTATGCTATATGTATACATACCAACCATGGTCAGTTAATCTATTTTAATAATATATAGTTTATTTTTAATAGGGCTCTACCGTGTAGTACCTACTGACATTACGCAGAGTTCTAACCAACACAAAAATAACAGATATAAACAATAGAAAGAATTCCTCTGCTACATCATAATAACCAAGGTGAGGAAATATAAACCGCATATTACGTCTTAAAGTCATTCCGTCATAATAAAATATTACTGTGTTGAAAGGCAAGCATTGTAAATAGAATTTAAAATTATATTTGTGATATAAAGCTGAAGAGTTTTTCTATTGATTGATTAAGATGTGTTTGTTTGAGCTGTACAAAAAAAAATAAGAGGCCTAGATAGCCTGCCTCATGACGTAGTTTTTTAATTGCTATTGGTGGCTAACAAGCAAATAGCACATTTGATGATAAGTGATATTGCCGCGCATGGAACTTTGCCTAGGTCGTTGGCTACCATGAAAAAAGTGAAGGGAGTGTGAATGCGCGTAATCAGGTTTGGTGATACTAAAGACAGTTGGGCTTTTAGTTCTCTCGCTCACCGGACTAAATGCAGTAACAAATTGCTACTACTCAGACGTCGATTTTTTTTGCAAGAGTATGGTGTTCCGGGTATCGATTGTCCAAAAACTTGAAATAAAATTCTATACCAACACGTCTAACCAGCGTGGTGTATTAAGTCAATTTCATTCCTATTGTGGAGGAGGCTCGAGCTCAACAGTGGGACGTATATGAGCTATGATGATGATGACTATATGAGTATGATATATCGAAAAATAATGCAGGACACATTGCAATCTTTGTAAACCTCGGTAGTTTTTAGATTCTAAGCGAATTTTCTAAATATTTTAAATGAACTAGTGGTCGCCGAGTGGTTGAAATTCAGCCATAATTCATTTAAATTAATTTTCTGCTACACAATTTGCTTTTAATTTTATTTATGCATAATTGTATATAGAGCAAGCTTTATTTCACTAATAACTAATATAAACTCATTTGCAAAAAAAACGGGCGGTTTTGATTTTCATTCATATTTAAAAAGATACAATACCAAAAAGGTTTCAATCGTTTGTACACGTTACTGGCCGGTTTTAAAAATGCTGTGGTATTTAAAAAAGTACGTTCTAAATTCAATTTTTCATTTGATGTTCATTTTTACAGAAAACCCCTTTTTATCCTACATTTTTGGCGCGAAGTTCCAGAAGTTAACATCGACTTTCATAACTTTTATTCAATTTTTATCGATTAATTTCATATCCTTGACTGTCAAAGCTTTATTTAATGCTGTTTGGCTGTATCAAAAATGGTAGATAAAGTGGTAAAAGCTACCAAAATTATCGCGCTGCTTGAAGAGGGTTGCAGCCAATGTTTCGTGGCTAGGAGGCTAAATGTTAGTCGCTCGACAGTCCAAAGGACCTGGCAGCGATATCAGGAGACTGGTTCCGTCGAGAGAAGGCCTGGTTCTGGAAGAAAACCATGTACCCAACCACGGGATGATCGTTTTCTTGTGAGTCGCGCATTGAGAAATCGCAAATCTTCGTATGTGGATCTTAAGAACAACCTCCAAGAAGTAAGAAATGTGCATATTAGTCTATGGACGGTCAGGAGGAGGCTTCTCGCTGCCAATATACGCAGTCACCGCCCGGCCCGCGGCCCCAAATTACTCCGTGAGCACAGAGTTCACAGGCTTAGGTTCGCTAGAAATTGTGAATCATGGACTCAAGACGATTGGAATAGGGTTTTGTTCTCTGATGAAGCCAGGATATCTCTGTTCGGTGAAGATCGACGTCGGCGAGTGCTAAGAAGACAAGGAGAACGCTTTGCAGAGGCATGTTTCGAAGAAATCACACCTTATGGTGGGGGCTCTGTTATGTTTTGGGCAGGAATAAATTCAATGGATCGTACAGAGTTAGTCTTCATTGAAAACGGCTCACTGACTGGGCATCGATACATAACGGAAGTTCTAATTTCTCATGCACAACCCGCATTGGCCGCTCTAGGTGAAGACTCGATTTTTATGGACGACAATGCTCGCGCCCACCGATCCCGCGATGTTAATGCGTATGTGCAAGAGGTCGGCATTCGTCGTTTGGATTGGCCAGCTCGAAGTCCCGACCTCAATCCCATAGAGCATGTCTGGGACGTTCTGAAACGGCGTGTGAGATCAGTACACCCGGCTCCGCAGACCATCAGAGAGCTGAAGAATGTGATTACTGCGGAGTGGGAACGTATTCCGCAAGCAAGTATCCGGGATATACTCGCTAGCATGCCCAGACGAATTCAAGCTGTGATTTTAGCTAGAGGGGGTCACACTCGATACTAAACATTTATCTGCTTTTACTTTATTAAAGAAAAACAAACAAAAAAACTTTTTTATTTTTACTTCATGAGCATATGCACTACTAGCGAATATACACTACTAGCGAGGTTTAGCATTATTTCCCATAAATTGTATCTAAATTTTATGAAATACTGATGAAAACGATTATTTTCTTATTAATTTAGCAAATTGTGTGGATAAAACTACCTATAATTATCAAACAAAGAAATATTAACATTTGAAATGGTTCATTGCTTAGGTGCCCGTTTTTTTTTGCAAATGAGTTTATAAGTACAATGTCTATTAGACATTGTAATCATAATTATGATTATTAGATATTCAGTTCAATCAGAGATTTTAACCGTAAACAAAAGTGTATAAACGTGTGTGTGTATCGTTTGCTTGGCAGTGTGCGTAATGCCTTTTTTAATGAATTTAATGTGTGAATTTAAAGTTTTGTACTTGTCCATCCACGTAAATTTCGTAAAAAGGGGTACAAAGTTTTTACTTCACGTAATATTAAATGAATATGCTTTTTTATATTTCATTCTTCTATTCACTATTTTACTTCAAATACATTCTGCTGTTAGGGGTCTAACTTTACGGGTGACCGGTCCTGGGATTTAAGTCCGTCACCCGCAGAGAGGCTGACCGTGCTACCTCGACCGACATCCCGGGACAAGAACGTCGAGGGGTGAGTGTACCCGAAAGGGTATTCCGTTGGGTCGACTACTGATAACAAGGCACTCGGCACCGGTGGTTGGCCTAATGGCGAAAAAGAGGCATTACGGTGGGTTATGGGTCCGCGTGCCGTCCTTTAGTCGCTCCGGACGGAATAGACGGCATGTGCGCTTACCACAAAAGAAAGGGGTCAAACTCTTGTGCGTACTTTACTATGGGTCTGTATGTCGTCAAACACGAATGAGAGATGTAAGCAGATACAAGGAGGCAAATTCTAAATAAAAACCTCAGCCAACTAGTCTGATTAGCGAGTTATAGTATGTCAAACTTCCTTTCCTTTTCATATACACATTTGCAGTATTATACTGGACATTACGACATGCATAATGAAATAAAAAAATATATTTCTTTGAAAAAGTTCGTATATCACTTCCTTTTGTGTTCCTAACACAGGCTTAATTGACCACGCGATCGTAGTTTGGGGGCCAGAAGGCAAATTAACATTTGGTACCCATTAATTTTGTAACCTATATATAGTTATGGATGTGGTGGTATTATTATTATGACTAATGGAAATTATTCGCTCTATATTATAGTTTATCTAATCTATTATCTATTTATTATATGTAGAAGAGCTTATCCAAATTTAAAAAGCATCGCACAGCCTAAATATTGGAATCGAGACATTTAGAGGTAAATTTCAACTGCAACTTTAATATATGATGAAGACGTTCGATGATAATGAATTATTGATCATTTTCCTTTTAAAGTAATAAATGAAGGATTATCGTTTGGTAAAGGTTTTTCTTCACCTAAGGTGGCGCAGTAAGAATGCATTTTATCACCCCCTATCATGCCCGTGAGTGTCGTTAAAGACGACTAAGGAATCCCTTCCTATCTTGAATAGATGTTATCAAATCAAATCATTTATTCTGCATAAGCCCCTTAAGGGCACTTACATATTATCAAGATTAAACATTGTTTGAATACAATACAATAATCTACCACCGGATCGGAACGCGGCCACAAGCTGAGAAGATCCGGCAAGAAACTCAGCGGGCTGTCACTTTTTTTTTAGTCTTTTAAATATATATATAATTTTATACTTCTTACAACATATAGTATTAGCTCCAGTGTGATGCCCTTCGAGATTGTATACATGTATATATGCATATCTAATCAGATATGCATATAACATCTATGCAAGAGAGAGAAAACTCGAAATAAAATTCTATAGCAACACTCTTATTGAGGAGGAGCCTCGAGCCCACCAGTCGGACGTACATATGGCTGAAATGATGATAAATAATGAAAGGCTTTGACATAGATTTTCTTTCTCCTGTTCTAATGAGGTTTGATTATTTCTTTTACTCATATATTATAACATCTGCAGAATTCCAGGTGTACTGTATTTATTCATCTTCACATAAGCTGCTATAGAAAATAGGTATACCTATATTAAAACATTCCTTCATTTTCATTTAATAGCCTATCGACATCATTTCTTGGATATAGGCCTTTCCATAGATAAGGTCATAATCGCCACACTTGGCAGGCAGGTCGGTGATGAAATTGATTATGTAGGTGCAATATAAATAAAAATCGCGAATTTGTTCACTTACGTTTTACCCATCTATCTCTGCCAGACATATTTTTTTTTTTGCAATAGATTGGTACGAGTACCACAAATAAGGTACGTTATCAATCAATTTGCCAGGTCTCCAATCCATCTTATTATAAGGTACAAAATTGACACAATGCAGTGTATTTACTTCAATGGCGGATATATTGGCGCGTCAACATACCAGAATGATTTGATCTCTATTGAGTAGACTAAGATGTTTTTTTATAGCATTATTCGGTTTACGCATACATTTAATTAAAAAAAAGATCTATTTATTTTATAGATATAATAAAAATATATTGTTTCTTCTCAGACTATATAAGTCCCAGTGTTAGGCGTGGTCCTCTTCTAGCTGACGGAAATTAGTATATTTTTTTTTGGGGGTGGGTTGGGGTCGGCGCGCTCCTCGCACCACTCCGTCCGGGGCGACAGAGGAGCGTAAGCACGCAACTCCCGCACCCCACCCACGATGCACGTCGCCTTCGTTGTTGGGCCGACCACCGGAGCAGGGTTACTTGACATCAGTGGTCACGGAAATTAATATATTACACCACGTCAGACAGACGGTTTGACATAGGTTTTATAATGTGAAACATACATAGGCGAGGGTGAGTGAACCTGATCGTAGGCGTGGCGTTAATGCCACGCTTAGATATGTACATTTGTGTAATGAAACCATAACCTGTTTTAGAATTTTGTGCAACGCCATCTAGTGAGTTCAAAATTAAATTATTAACCTAAAAACATTCCTATAGTGTATAATAATGAAAATAAATGTTTATTGAATAAAAATCAACATTTTCTGAAAAAAATTTTAGTCTTGTAATGATATTATCTACTTAACTGCCTTAATCGGTTTTTACTATACCCATAGGTAAGGAAGCGACGACGGCCATTGTAATCTTGTTCCGTCACATCACGGGCACTGGATAATGTACGATTTTGTATCCACTAATTACTCACACGCACGAAATATTAAACTTTTGGGAATTGTGAGGATTCGGTTAAAAAAGAAGTACTTAGTGAAACTCGTTTTCATTGGATACTCGTAACTAATTAGACGAGACCTTTCTGGTGACTTCTAAAATATTCAATTTTGCTTTTCTATACAAGTGTTGTCACAATGTCATTGCTTAGTTGAACATATTTGAACATATTTCAACTCATGTACGTCCCACTGCTGAGCTCGATTCTCCTTCACAATAAGAGGCAAATCCTGCTATTATCTGCCTAAATCTCTTACTCAATGGTTAACACATTAAGTTCTTACTCCGTCACTACACGGTGGCACAAGGGACCGTGGTAATCATATCTTTGTTTAATCAACTACAACAGAACACTTAAAATAACAAAAGCAGTTCTTAATATTAAGTATATTATATAATACTAGCAATCCGCCCTCGCTTCGCTTCGGTTATAGGTTATAGTCGTTTTACTCGCGTAGTTCCCGTTCCCGTGAGAATACCGGGATAAAATATAGCCTAGATTACGCCCTGATATTATAGCTTTCCATTGATGAAAGAATTTTTGAAATCGGTCCAGCCGTTTTGAAGATTACCCGGAACAAACAGACAGACAGACAGACAAAAATTTTTTAATTGCTATTTTAGGCATAGGTGTCGTGCAAATAACCGCGTGAGCATGAAAAAAGCCTATTATTTTGACATTACAAACAGACACTCCAATTTTATTTATTGGTATAGATATACATCTTATACTACGATATCATCGTTATTAAAACTAGCGTCGTAGCTTATTTATCGTCAAGGTTTTTTACTGCACCGTAACAAGCTTGGCATGATAAAATATTGCCAGGGGAGCCAATCTAATTGCTATCTTGGCCAAGATAAGGATGGGAAGGATTTATGATAAAAATAGGTACCTACTAGAAAATTATGTTGAAACGAATAAAATAAAAATATATTTAAATTGGCGTTTCTATTATTTTGGTGCTATTTAAAGTTGTGTTTCTGTGTGGAGTAAGAATACAGCATCTCGTACCCGTGGGTATCGTAAGATACGACTAAGGGATGTAAAAACCAGATGATATCTATGCAACACGTCTAAGCTATGCGGTATAGTAGGTAAACCTTAATTTCATTGTGAAGGATGTCCTAGCCCAACAGTGGGACTTATATGGATTGAGATGACAATGAAAGTTATGTAGCTTTTATATTACAGTAATTTTAGCATCTTATTGACTTGGAAATAGGAACAAAACAAATTGTAAGTAAAATGGAGTAATAAAAACAAAATGGGCATTATATTGATTCAGAGATAAAAATCCGATCGGAGCGTCCTTAGATGACTTTGGTATGGCATTGATTTATTTTGGGGCGGCGTAGGCGCGAGTACCTGCACCTCATGCCGCCCTAGCCGAGACCGCGGGTGATGTGACCGGGGAATTAGTCCGTCACCCGCTGAGAGGCCAACCGCGTGAGGAAAGACCGACGTCCTTCCCGAGGGGAGGAAGGTCGGTCGATGGGAAGGTACCCCAAATAGAGGTTATTCCGTCGGGCCGACCACTGATGTCAAGCCACCCTGCTCCGGTGGTCGGCCCAACGACGAAGGCGACGTGCATCGCGGGTGGGTTGCGGAAGTGCATACTTACGCCCCTCTGTCGCCCCGGACAGAGTGGTGCAAGGATCGGGTGGACCGCAACCCACCTTCAAAAAGAAAATGGCATTGATTTATTTGATTGTAATGAAGATCTTTCAAATATCTGATAATAAATAGGTACAGATAAGTAGATTCCTCGTGTGGTGATGGATTAAGAATACTTATTTGCATTTGAGAGTCGTAAAAACCGGCTGATCGATAGTAAAAAGACTAGCGGCCCTCTCCAAGAAACTTATAATACCAACAACAATCGCCAACCAGCCTACTAAGCTTAGTGATTATTCAATTATCTCTCTTGGTGGGTCCGATTTCCAAGATATTCATCGATAAATCGATGTACATTGTTTTAGTTTCGCGAAGTGCTTAAAAGGATAAGGCACGACCAAGTCCAGACAGAGTTTATTCGCAGAATAGGCATAACCTCTTTACTAAAGATTTGCGTAATTTATATTTTCACTTTGCTTTTACGCGAATAATTTTATGTACCTTTATATACATTACGCAGCTTTATATTTTAGGCTTTTGTTATTTTATAACCTTTATCCCCCGAAAGAGCGAACTGTGGTAAAACATGTCTACTTTTTCCAGGTAAGTTATCATCAGGTAATAGGGACAAGCCTATTATCAGTTACCGGGCGCAGTTCCAAAGCTCTTGATTGCTATTGAGAATTTCTTGGTGACAAACTCAATAATACAATTTTCTCGATCCGTCGCAGCTTAGGATGTCACAATCGGTAGTCTCGGCTTATGCCACCTGGTGCCTTATTGTATAAGCAATGAACTTTAGAATCTATGAAATTACTTGTGAAATATGGTTTTCTCATAAAACAATACCGTTCAAAGTGAAGTCCGTGTGGTGATGGAGTAAGAATAGATTTCACCACCCTTTTGCAAGTGGGCATCGTAAAAGACGCCTAAAGGATATAATAATGCATATTAGGTCTATACAAGAAAAGAAAAAGTCGAAATGAGACTATACCAACTCGACTGACCAGCGTGGTATTGTAGGTTCATTTCCCTCCTATTGTAGAAGAGGCTCGAGCCCAGCAGTAGGATGTGTATGAGCTGTGCTGATGACGATAAAATAAAGTCATAACATCTAGATGAGTAGCTCGGTATTTTCTAGATGCATTGTATTATTTTAGAAAGTATATTTAGATATTAATGGGGTGTTACGGCGTTTCGGAGTATATATTAATACAAATTATAAATTGAATATTTTTATAATATCTTATCGATATGATAAGAATATGAAATAGTTATTTAAATAAAAGATAAATAAATAGTAATCAAAAGTCATCAAAAGTAATAATAAAGAACGAAAATTAGAAAAGGAGAAATAATAAAGAAAGGAAAACAAAATCGAACTTGGACTTAAGCCGTTGCCGAGATTTGTATTATTAATACCTACTGATATTATAAAGAGGTAAAACTAGTGATTTTGGATGTAAAGAGGCATTCACGATCGCCGAAAATTACTAGTGTACGTACTGATTTTAAAATTTTCCTATAAGAAGTTATATTGTCTCTGACTGTTATAAGCTACTTTTTTTTATTTTGATAAAGATATGTTGCAATAGCAAATTACAATAAAAGTAATTAATGTCAGATAAAACTATTCGTCTGGTCGATATATTGGAGTACGCTGCCTAAACAATCTAATATAATTAAATATAATATACTAAATGAAATACACATTAGTTTATTTTATCTTTCGAAATAAACCAATTTTTATGGCTTCTATCACGTTTGTATTTGATTTCTCGAGGTTTCGAACATTATTTAGCGTTCATTGTTATGAGAGGTTATTAAATCCTTACGACAAAAGTGGGCAAAACGGTATATATGACTTGAATACTTTAGCCACACAGAATATATTTACGTAAAAATTGAAACAAAATACATTATGAAATTAGGGAACAGTTTTCATGAACATTCTCTATGATTTCATATAAAAACCAATAGTTTTAGCATAATGGCAATTCACAGAAAAAAAATTGCTTCTAACAGCATCTTAATTGATGAAATAGTTTAAAAAATAATACAAAACGAAAATAATAAGTCGATTTGTAATTATGTCTTTTCGCTGGCCGATGGGGAGTACAAGGCTGTGAGCGGAGCGAGGGAGTGAGAGGAGGACAACATTTTACGAATGGCTGTATTCACACACGACACATTTAAGATAATGCTTAAGACATATATGAATCTGATGCTGATTCATTAAACACGTAGCTATGTAATAATCTTGTTGCAGTTCTTAAGCACTACATACAATTTAGGTGTAGTTCGTGAAAACGAGCATCAGTCACGCGGTCGTTGGCTTCTTTATGTTTCGTAGCGGACTATAAAGTTGAATTTTAAATCAATCAATTGATGTTCTATTCAGAACTAAACCAATTACTTTCTATTCATTCATCTATCCATCAGTGTATCAATGTCCACTGTTGAGGATAGTTGAACGTTACCCGTACTAAATAAGTCACTGCAGCATAAAAAATTAACAACATCGTGTAGATAATATATGCTGAGCACGGGGCTTCTCATGTAATGACCGGTTAAGAATCAAATGTGTTATTATCTCTTCCTTCCCAGTGGAAGTCATAAAAACTGGCTAACAAACTGGCTTGATACTTCCACCAAGGGAGGAGGCAGGAGCGGTTTCTTAGAAATATCGTATTAGTACAATCAGGCGGGCAGGCAGTTTTTGAACTGATCGTATCGATTGAATATTTTCGAGAACTGATTATATCGGATACTCACGCGAGAGTAAAATTTACATATCTCCTATGCCACCTTGATCCTATCCTGCATTCCTTCCATTCCATTGTGGTGTGCGGTATATTGATTAACTATGGAAAAGTGGTGGGCCGCTCTACTTTCTCTCCATTAATATATTTTTCTTTTTTAGCTTATTTGATCATTAAAACATGTTCTTTTAAATTATTTTTATCTTTCATATTTTTAGTTCGACAAGTAGATCCGAAACGGCATGCATGTGCAGACCATGTGCTTCCTCTCTCTCTCGTTCTTTGCGTGAGAAAATTAATTCTGGTGATCCTAATCAGGATAATGAGATAATTTTATCGAATTATTGTATTATAATCGGTGCTTATAAAGTCTACGATATTTAAATGAAATTTAACCATTTAAAGCCAGTCCAAATCTAGTTCAAGGCAGTTAGTTACAAACAAACAAACACAGATAAAACTAATAAAAGTTGTTAAAAATAAATCAATAGGTCGTGAGCAGTTCTAAAGTGAATGATTTGCTTAAAATCAGACTTTATTAAAACCATTATTTATAGAACGTAATAATCTACTCGGCTATATTTGAAATTCAACTAAAAGTTTTAAAGCTTAAAAATTTCAGGAACCCAAAGCTAAGTCAGAACGTGCCTACTAAATACATATATACATTGTTATTTATTTTTATAATGTTAACATTTGAAAGGTTTAAGCAATTTCACAATTAATTAAACAAGTTACTCTGAAATTTATTTCATTACCTGCTTAATAAGAAAGATGACACGAATCAGGGGTCGGGCAAAAATTAATATTGAGTTTTCCACTAAGGAATCTTCAATAATAACAACGAAGTTTAGAAATGCGGATGAGATTTTAAATAGAAAAGATAACTTTAAACAGGTCAATGATTTTCACGCTATCATAACATAGTACGAGCTAGATATTGATTTGAAATCGTTTTCGTAAGATCGCTAACCTAGTAAGATCTACTCGTTTGTTGATTTGATCTGATTTCTGTATATAATTTTATTCTACGGATTTGCTATCTGGCTATTTTTAACACGCTTATATTAAAAATTATTTGTATACGAGTAAAAAAATATTACAATTCTAATAAATGTTGGAGTATTGTTGAAACAATGTGTAAAACATTTTCTGATAGTAGATGCACATCTACCAAAAAAGCGATAAATTCGAGTGACAATTTGACTGTCATATTCCAGTCCACGCTGATCCAAATGAGTGGAAGTTTGGAATAGAATTCCTATAGGTGGGTGGTGGTTAAATTTCGCGTGTGGCATTAATTTTTCACTCGTAAATAAACACTTTTTATAAATCTCAGTAATTTAGACGCTTATATAAACTTGGTGTCTATATAACGGGATCTTTACACGTAATTTCCACCCCCCTTCCAAACATCGGATTAATTTGAAATGCCCATTGATGTATGGAATATGATATTCACATTGTATATTAATAAAACATACCTTGCTTTGTTGGGTTTTAAATGAATATTCTATTACAAAAATATACATATCTCTGGTTCGACGGGTTATTGCACAAAAGGTCTATGAAGCTCTTTAAATTATTTTTATATTAACCCTTTATATTATTTATTTTCATATAGGTAAACAGAAAATGTTTTGCGTTTTAACAGTTTTCAATTATAATTTGTTAAATCATTGTTTAAAAAAAACAAAAATATTAAGGCAACGTTATGTAGTGTATTTGTTATTATGAATGTTTAAAGCGTGGTAGATCTTAAAATTCACGCGCAGGGTCTGTATCTATAATTATGTTAACATACAACCAAATTTGACTGGTGACATCCGTTTTAAAATGTTTTAAACCGACTTTAAAGAAGGATGAGGTTCACAATTCGACTATAATTTATTTTTTATGTTTGTTACCTCTGAACTTTTGACTGGGTGAACCGAATTTCATAATTCCTTTTTATTTTATAGTTGGAGCTTTTCGTGTAGTCCTATTTTAATTTAGTCTAGTTCTGACAAATGAATTGTTTTCTGATGACAATGCATGAGAAAATGGTTGAAGTCGTTTATTTGGGTCACAATATCGTTATTATTTCGGTACTAGTAGGTTAAAAGTTATAACTCTATAGGTATATAGAGTTATAACTTTTTAGTTAATAAATGTATATAATAGATCCTGATGCGAAAATAACTAGACTTCGTTCTCTCTCTTCTTCTTATTTAATGACAATGCGCTACAATAATATGAGCTATTGGTGCCAGTGTCGAGTATATTGATTATTATTCACGTCTTTAGTCTTAGTCTTTCAGTCAGTCGTTAGCGTGACTTGGTGCTGATATCCAAGTTGCATAACTTGGATATCAGCACCTCTGGCACCTCAGTTTCTGGAAATTTGGGCAGAATGTCAAAATGCACGCAAATCACTATTATATCATTTTCACTACATTTCAGAATTTTATCTGCATTATATTACATAAAATATCAGCAAAATTATTCAATATAACACTTTAAAACACTAAAATAATGAAAAAAATATAAAAGCGCTACATGACATTTTGACATTCCCGTCAAAAGTCTTAATAAATAATGATTAGCACGAAGTATCAGTGGTGACAAATAAATCATTTGTGTACTCACTTGTCATATTCGGTGTTGCCAGTAAGATATTATTGTAAATGGATAATCGTTTTGATAAACCTTTTTGCTATCATGCTGACGATGAAAAAACTTACTGTTTGTGCTTTTTAATATTTACCAACTTCATCCTCTTTTTAGTTGATTAATATTATTTTAGATTCTTGTAGCCACAGAATATTGACCCCGCTAGCAATATGCCTGGCATCCAAACAATTTTGTTAGACAAATAACTACGTCCGAAATAACTACGTCCGAAATAACTACGTCGTAACTACTGATATGCCAATCAGGTCCCATTTTTTCGAAAATGACGTCCATTTTATCAGTGACAGAGCGACCAAAGCGAGGTGCATCTTTGACATCAAAATTTGCGAATTGAAAACATTTAAACCAACTTTGTGCTACTCTTACTGACACTGCATTAGGTCCATAAATGTCACAATATTTTTCACGGCTTGCATTGCAGTTTTCTTCTATCGTAATAAAATTTTAAAATGTATCGAATTAAAATCAAAATCTTCGTTAGTTTTACTTATTTTCACAGAAAGAAAAATAAATAAAAAATGGCGGGAAACAATATTTTACTAAATTGTTTCTTTTTTTTGAAATATAACCTTTTAATGACATTAAAATCAGCCAGACCTAGTACAGCCATAAAGATTTTAGCAAAAGTTTATACAGACTATATGCGAAAAGACTTTTTCCCTATTAGTCTAGACCTATTAGGTTGTGCCATTATTCTTACAGGATTAGCGATTTTATGATATCCGTGTCTGCGATTTTGACGTGACTCAATAAATGATGCAATTAATATTTTCTGCATAGCATTTTTTCAATTCGGCTATCTATGAGTTTTCCTTCTCTTGCATAGATATTATATGCGTATTATATATATCCCCTAGTCACCTTTTACAATACCCACGGGCAAGGTAGTGACTATTCTTTCTGCGTTATAACATGGAAAACATTAAGATTGCAATAATTGAAAATTGTAATTAATTAAACCTTATGTCAAGACATCTTGTCAGCAATATTATGGTGAAGTAAGGTCATTTTTAGGGTTACATACCCAAAGGGTAAAAACGGGACCCTATTACTGAGACTTCGCTGTCCGTCCGTCCGTCCGTCTGTCACCAGGCTGTATCTCAAGAACGGCGATAGCTAGACAGTTGAAATTTTAACAGATGATGTATTTCTATTGCCGCTATAACAAAAAATACTAAAAATAAAATAAAATAAATATTTAAGGGGGGGGCTCCCATACAACAATCTTGATTTTTTTGCTCAATATCGATAATGGCAATAGGGAGTCACTTGTTTACCTAGTCAATGGTACGGAACCCTTCGTGCGCGTGTCCGACTCACACTTGGCCGATTTTTTTTCATTGTGTAGGGTGGTCCAAGATTATATAGGACAGTAAACGCCAATTTGTTGTATTACAAGTTTTGGCTTAGTAGCTGTAAGATTTTTTTTTTTTTTTTTATTAATTGCAAACGGTGGCAAACGAGCAAACAGTACACCTGATGGTAAGTGTTGCTGCCGCTCATGGACCTTTACAAGGCCGTTGCCTACCGCGAAGAAAGCGAAGGGAGTGTGAATGCGTGCATTGAGGCTCGGTGATACCAAAGGCACCACCAAAACCCTCCACACGCAATCACCCTCAGAAAGTTGGGCTTCCGGCATTTTAAATAAGTTACAAGAAACAGAACGTTACATAATGTTTTTTCCTTGAAACTACGGAATTCCATTCATGTCGCTATCCGTGTCGATGCGTGTAATAGTTTGAATACCGAAAGTTACTATTGAATAAGCTTCTTAAGAAACCGCAACAAATGGTTTCTTACCTTTCTTATCTTACAGAGAAAATTGTCGCTGATTATTTTTTTACGATGATAATACGTAATATGTGTAATAAATAGGTAAATCTACATTACCACTTGGTGGTCCACTAGCATAATTATGAATACTGTATCTGATCGCGAGATTTCGAGTTACGTTTATTGGATTTATTATTCGTTTTTGTATTGTTTTAAAATCAATGTATCATCATTATCATTTCAGCTATACGTCTCACTGTTGGGCTCGAGCTTCCTCCACATTAAGAGGGAAATTGACCCTATTATACTTTGCTGCTCAGACAGGTCGGTATAGGCTTTTATTTCGAGCTTTTCTTCTCTTGCATAGACATTATATGCGTATTATATTCCTTAGTCGTCTTTTATGACATCCACGGACCAGATAGAGAGTGGCGATTTGTATTCTTACTCCGTCACCATACAGAAGAATATTTACTGAGAGTCTATCATACATACCTATAAACCTTCACTAACCTTCACTAAATATTAAGATAGCGAACATTTATTCTATTATTTAGACCTATTATATTATTATAAATTATTTAAAAAAATTGTACTGTTTCTGTTACAAACCACTAACCAATGGACGTTCTTCGATAAATATATGCTTTCCCAAGACGATAATGTCACAATCGCTATGAGTGGCTGGTAGAATAGCGATTGTAGTTGGCTTTATCATTTTTCCAACTGAGTGTTGCTACAAATTCTCCTAGTTCTCTTTTAGCCAGTCTTTGCGATTGCCACAGGCAAGTAGATGGTGACAAATTGTATTTTTAGACTTGCTGTATTTTTAAAGTAGTCATAAAACAAAAATTATCGTAAATTAATATCCATACTAATATTATAAATGCGAAAGTAAGGATGTTTGTTTGTTTGTAACGATTTCACGCTTAAACCACCGAACCGATTTCAAAAATTCTTTCACCAATGGAAAGCTATAATATTAGGGAGTAACATAGGCTACATTTTATCCCGGTATTCCCACGGAAACAGGAACTACACGGGTTTAAGTGACTGAAACCGAAGCGAAGCGAGGGCGGGTTGCTAGTTAAGAAAGTGACGAAATCCATATTCCGTTTATTTTATTGCTATATTTTCTAATGTAAGTTAATATTGTATTAAAATATAAGTAAAAAAATTAACAACTATCTTACATATATGCTAGCTGACCTAGCAAACGCTGTTCTGTTCAAATCTAAAAAAATAGTAAAAGGAATTCTGCTTGAAATCGATCGCTGCGCCACCTACCGGTTTCTATTATGAGTCTAAACCGTTCTTATATCCATCGCAACAGCCACAAAAAATCAACAAATTCGGTCCAGCCGTTAAAAAAGAATTCAATTGAAACACACGAACAAAAGATTTATATGTATGATATATATGTAAAGATTTATTATTTTTCCATGTGGTGACGGAGTAAGAAAACCATTTACCACCCTCTCTCTTGCCTTTGGGGGTCGTAAAAGACGATTAAGGGATCAAATATGCATATAACATCTATGTAAAAAAAAAGAAAAACTTGAATGAAACCCTATACCAACATGTTTGACCAGCGTCGTATAGTAGGTCAATTTTCTTCCTATTGTGGGGGAAAGTAGAGTTCAACAGTGGGGCGGGTACGAGCTCAAATGAATTAGAAATGAATGCACTACAACAGATATGTATATATAAGAGATAGAAATAAGAACAATTTCAATAATGATGTGATATGGACTATGAAGTATCTCAGCTTTCTCGTGACTAAGAAGCCGAGAAGTATTCAACACGGACAATAAAAATCTTTATATTTCCAACCTTACTTTATTTCAACTGCTGTGTGGTAGCGGCTTCGAATACTACCAACCCTTGCTTTGCTCGTGGGTGTCGTAAAAGACGACTAAGAGCCCTAGATTGACCCGGACCAACTCCATCTGGTACCATTTGGGTCAACGATTATATTCCCAAAGAGGGTAGACGTCAGGCAGGCGGCCGGTCATAAAAGTCATTGCCGAAACTTTTTGCAATATGTCAAAACAGATGACATATTGCGTGGACCCCAAGTAATTGGGATAAGAGCAAGATGGTGATGACTTTATTTCAACTGCCTCCCAAAGTATTCATTTGAAAATTTCAGTATTTGGAGTGCGTTTTTCATTATAGGTAAAGGCTGAAAGGTAAGTATTTAAAAACCACGTGTTATAGTGAGTAGGTATGTACACCTGTATTTAGAGCACACAGCCCGTGTTCAGTTGTGAAGATAAAGCTCCACACGATCAAAAGGGAAGTAGGCTAACAAGGCATTAAGTTAATAGCAACGTTTGATATTATGTTATATGAAAGAGTAATATCCTTTTTATATTAAAAGTTGTTATATTTATATCATGGACTTTGCCCGCGATTTCATCCGCGTAAAAATCACGTGAAATAGAGGTAAAGACAGATAATCTACAGATAATGTTTAAACTTCTACGGGTATGGGCATGTTACTGGATGATATGCTCAAGTTAGTGGAGACAATCCTTTTTTATGTGTGACCGGAATACCCACTAAAACTATAGCGGCCGCTGCCGCACTTTTACGGGGCGCCGGAGAGATCATCTGATGATATTCAATCCCCGACACCCCAATGTATGGCCGTCTGGCTAGTGGAGACAATCCTGGCTGCACGCATTGTCTATCACATTAGCGAGTTTGACCTCGATCTGACTGATGCTCAATTCGCTTTCTGGCAGGGTCGTACGTCGATTGGTGGACGTAAATTCGTCTTCGGTGATCACAGAGGCAGTCATCAGCGGAGGGGTGCTGTTGATAGTATCTTTGGATATCGCCAATTCATTCAATAGATCATTCATCATGTAAATCAGGATGGCGTTCTTTTATCACGTGGCGCCTCTATATCTAAGGCGGCTGGTAGAAAAGGTATTTAAAGCGGTGCAGCGTTATCCACTTGATGTACACAGGGGGCTTAGTGCTAATGTGCTAATGCCTATGTTGTACGGCTCCCAGGAGGAATCTATCTTGGGTCTCATATAACGGCTACGACTGATCATGAACTTAATTTAACTGGCCCACCTTTTTCATTTGTTTCTTTTTTCTGTCAAAATGAATGAATCTAATGAAGAAAATCCTAACATTTTAAAATTTGATTACAAAAAAGGGAAACGGGTGGTAGTTAAAAGGTCGGTCAGGCCTCGCAGAGAGAGAGGCCTTGTGGTAAAACCTGGGCTAATTCGCAATATTTTTTTTTAATATGGTTTTGGATGTAGTTGATTAACTTTGAAACTCGATAAAATAATCCGGATTTTTAAGATTTTAAATTTTTAAACTAAACAGTTTGAAATTTCATGACATTAGTGGAAACATACTGATTTGTAAGTTAAAAATTTTAACGTATATTTCTGTTTTTAGAACTGTTTTTAGAACGACTGGAAAACTTTTAAGTGTGGCTGAAATACCTATCCTAAAATGCGTATTAGCAATTGGACTATATACATATGTGTATTACCAGCCCAATACTGATAAATGTGTATACATAATAGTGCGTACAATATTATAATAAATAATAATATTGTACGCAAAATAATTCATAAAAAGTAAATTGTTGGTTTTTGGTAAACTAAATGGCTCTTACTCGTTCCGCTATTCATGCTCGTTACATAACTGCAATTACATCATAACTGAATGCATGGCTTAGGAACACTTAGAGAATAGACGTACAAGAAATTCCATTTTAGTTTATTCACCAGCGTTTGAAACACAACAGATATGTATATTAATAATATTCTTTTAGAGAAATTACTCAATAAGCGCCTTTAATATAATGATTACTAATTTTATTATAGGAACCTAATATTAAATTATTAAGCTTTCAACTGTAAGTATAAAAACTAGGACGAATTTTCAGTAATTTTTATCTGATTGAATTTCTTAGAATGGAAAACAGTACAATTACTTGGGAAAACAGTTTCGTAAAGTTAAATTAATGTTATTCGATTATATTGGACAGGTCTATACAGTCTTTAACTACACAAGTTACCTACTTATGTTTGAATAAAATTTGCTTTTATAAATTTTCTTGGCATTTAATTATATAAATAATTTATATTATTTTGTTAAATAGCCTCAAAATGGATCACCAAGCTTTTTCGGGTGTACATAAACGTATATTTAGATTACTGAATGCAAATGGGTGGTGTGTAAAGAAAGGTGAACTATCCGTGGATAGCGCTAATGATCGGGGTGGTACACGCAACGGTTAGATTAGATCCCCTTTCGCTTGGGAGCGCAATTTCCGTCCGATACTCCCGATAGCTGCCATTTACCTTGAGAAGCTATTCTGGGTTTCTCAAAGAACACTTTTGCTTTTTTGAATTGTTTTCTATACTAACTCGGCTTGGTTTCGGATCGTTTTGGATGAGAAAATAGAATAAATAGAATAAAAAAGCCATTATTTTATAAAAAATTATTGGGCGTATTTCGGTAATGATGTCGAACAAATTTGTATATAGAAGAATGAACTTTTGCTTTTAAGATTATTTATACATACGTTTTTCTTGAAGTCATCGATCTTACGCAAACATTTGCACATCGTTATCACAAATGTAAGCTTTTTTGTTATTGGCAGAAGACGAACGAGCAGCATACCTGACTGCAAGAACAGTACTCCTCTAAAACCTAAAGATTAAGAAAGACATGTGTTGATGACGTTATCGTTTTGTAGAAGCAGATATAGATGGATCAATCCTACTGCGGTGCAATGGCACGGTGAAAAAAAGACGACGTTAGGTGTCAAGCAAACAAATTCTCAAAGTACATTTCATAATAAGCTGAAAGCGTGCACAGAGTGAACTGAAGTCTGTACACTTCATCGTTTAGGCTAGAGTCAGTTCTTCAGACGAGAATCTTTAAATTTTCAATGATCCCAATTTCACAGATAGAGTGTCTGTGTCTTTGAAAATTTAAATGGCATATCTTTGCAAGGCCTAACTGACATTTGGGCACGCTATCCCTATCCTAGAGATGTGGATAGTATTTCTAGTGTTGACGAACTTATGCTATATATTATACAAGCTGTTGTTTCGACGTGAAATAAGGATTGACCTATAAGCACACCTTGTTGTTTCAAAATCTGTTTGTCTGACAAAATACTAATACTAAATTAGTAGAACAAGCCAACGGGTTAGTAGCTTACTTATACTAATACTTATCAATATTTTTCTTCTCTTGCATAAATTTTATCTGCATATTATATCTCCTAGTTGCGTTTTACGATACTTACAGGCAAACACAATTTGTTGGTGGTGAATTGCATTCGTACTCCGTCACTACACAGAGTAGGATTATAAATTTTATACTATAATTATTCCAAACGACGAAGGCGACGTGCATTGTGGGTGGGTTGTGGGTGTGTGTGTGCTTACGCCCCTCTGTCGCCCCGGACGGAGTGTTGCGAGGAGTGCGCCGACCGCAACCCATCCCAAAAAAAAAAAATATAAAAAAAAAATACTATAATTATTAACGATGGTAAATATACTTTATTTATATATACTAGTAATATTTATATAATAATTATATAATAATTCGTTTAAATTAATTTTTCTGCTACACAATTTTCTTTTAATTTTATTTATGTATAGTTTTATATTGAGCAAGCTGTATTTCTTCTTCTTCTTCTTAGTTAATGGCAATGAGCTACAATAATATGAGCTATTGGTGCCAGTGTCGAGTATATTGATTATTATTCACGTCTTTAGTCTTAGTCTTTCAGTCAGTCGTTAGCATGACCTGGTGCTGATACAAGTCATGCGTCTCAGGAAATTTGGGCAGAATGTCAAAATGCACGTAATTCACTATTATATCATTTTCACTACATTTCAGAATTTTATCTGCATTATATTACATAAAATATCAGCAAAATTATTGAATATAACACTTTAAAACAATAAATAATGAAAAGAATATAAAAGCGCTACATGACATTTTGACATTCGCTCATATTATTGTAGCTCATTGCCATTAACTAAGAAGAAGAAGACATTTAGTTCGACCAGAGATTTTCACCGTAAACAAAAGTGTATAAGCGCGTGTGTGTGTGTGTGTGTTTGTATGTATCGATTGCACGGTAGTGTGCATAATGCCTTTTTTAATGAATCTAATGTATTACTAATCCATTATTATATAAAATTGCCATTTTATGCACTTCTCCTTATTAGATACTTCAACTGTGCCAAATTTCATACTACCCATCCACGTAATTTTCATAAAAAGGGTTACAAATTTTTGCTTCACGTATTAATATATAGATATATTAACCTGATTTGAGATATTCTAAAAGGGAATGCATCACAATATGATGTATTTCGTTTTATAAATCTTTTTCATGTAACTCTGACTATTACTGAAATGAAAATTTCTATAGGGAGATTTGGATGGCGAATAAATTCACGTAAGTCGTTATCGATATGGTCAAATGACGGTAAAACTATATCTGTAGCTATGTCAATGTCTCTATAACTGTATCAATAAATATCAAAACTAGATAAATGTAAAAAGTTTTAATTAAATTAAAACTTATCAAATTTTAATTTAAGATCATACAATTAATTTCAATATCCAAAAAGAACAACTGTTTGTTCATAGTTTTAAATTTTCACTTTTGTTAATAGTCCTCATGCCTTTGTATTCTTTTTTTATATATTTAATATTGTAATACATTTACCTCCAAAATATTAAACAAACATTTTTATTCCTATTCTAGAGTTGGGCACCACTCAATAATATTAGAACGTGATTGAAAGTGCACACTCCTTGGTTTGTCGTTAAGTATTATTATTACTGGTCTTTTAGAATGATCTTTTATCCTTACTAATATAATAATATATTAATTAATAATATAAATGCGAAAGTAACTCTGTCTGTCTGTCTGTCTGTCTGCTACGCTTTCACGTCTAAACCACTGAACCGATTTTGATGAAATTTGGTACAGAGCAAAGCTAAAGCTTGAGAAAGGACATAGGCTACTTTTTATCGCGAAAAAATGGGTATAAGGGGTTGAAATAGGGGATGACATTTTGTAAGGAAATTCGTCATTTTCGACGATAGAACCATGAATCTTGGTATTAAGGCACTTTATAATAAATAAATTAATATTCGTTCTAGCGTTTTGGAAATTTCATTTATATGGGGATGAAATTCAACCCCTAAAAGACAAAAAAGCATACAGCCGAAACCACTGGGCCTAGAAACGTAATTTTTTTACACCGTAGTATTTCTTGGGGTACACGAGCTCTAGCAAAGAAATCGCGAAAAAATGGGTATAAGGGGTTAAAATAGGGGATGACATTTTGTATGGAAATTCGACATTTTCGATGATAAAACCATGAATCTTTGTATTAAGGCACTTTATAATAAATAAATTAATATTCGTTCTAGCGTTTTGGAAATTTCATTTATATGGGGATACAATTCAACCCCTAAAAGACAAAAAAGCATACAGCCGAAACCACTGGGCCTAGAAACGTAATTTTTTTACACCGTAGTATTTCTTGGGGTACACGAGCTCTAGCAAAGAAATCGCGAAAAAATGGTTATAAGGGGTTGAAATAGGGGCTGACATTTTGTATGGAAATTCGTCATTTTCGATGATAAAACTATGAATCTTTGTATTGAGGCAGTTTATAATAAATAAATTAATATTCGTTCTAGCGTTTTGGAAATTTCATTTATATGGGGATGAAATTCAACCCCTAAACGACAAAAAAGCATATATCTGAAACCACTGGGCCTAGAACCGCAATTTTTTTACACCGTAGTATTTCTTGGGGTTCACGAGCTATAGCAAAGAAATCGCGAAAAAATGGTTATAAGGGGTTGAAATAGGGGCTGCCATTTTGTATGGAAATTCGACATTTTCGATGATAAAACCATGAATCTTTGTATTAAGGCATTTGATAATAAATAAATAAGTATTCGTTCTAGCATTTTGAAAATTTTACTTACATGGGGATGAAATTCAACCCCTAAAAGAACAAAAAGTATACAGCGGCAACCACTGGGCCTAGAAACGTATTTTTTTTTACTCCGGCGTATTTTTGGGGTATACGAGCACTAGCAAAGTATTTTTGGCAAATCACCCCCTTAAGGGAGTGAAAAGCGTATAGCCGAAACTATTGGGGCTAGGAACGTGAAACTGTGAATTTCTGTGTATTGTTCGATTCTCTTTCTTTTGTTGTAAATGAGCTCTAAGAAATTATTTTTTGAAATTCATTCTCTAAGAGGGTGAAAAATGTATAGTCGAAATCATTAGGCCTAGAAATGTGAAATTTTGTACAAAGTTGTCTCTCTTGGGGAAAGTGCTCACTAAAAAAGAGTTTTTTGCAATTTTGCCCCTGAGGAGGTGAAAAGCATGTAACCGATATCACTGAGCCTAGGAACGATCATTTTAGTACACGGTCGGCTTTCTTGGGTTACCCCATTATTTTTTCTTAATGCTCGCTTATCAAGATTACTTTGGATCGACGCAATATGTAGGCACTCCTCTGCCATCATAGATATTGCAAAAGTTCTTCTAGCAACATTTTATGACCAGCTGCCTGCCAAACGATATTGCTGGCTAGATGGTTGGAATGGATCACCAATTGGTCCAGGTCGATGTAAATCTTTGTCTTAGTAGTATTTTGCGACACTCACAAACAATGAAAACGTTATAATATTCCTAGCCGCTACCAGACAGTAAGTTAAAATCAAGATATTAATCCAATTTTCTATCTCTAGAAATTTGAAGCGTCTATTTGTCTGTCAAAATAATAGGTTTTATTTATGCTAACACAATTATTTGCGCGATACCTATGTCTAAAAAACCGGCCAAGTGCGAGTCGGGGTCGCGCACGAAGGGTTCCGTACCATTATCTATAAAAAGGGGAAAAATTGCGTTTGTTGTATAGGAGCCACCTTAAATATTTATTTTATTTTGTTTTTTATATTTATTATTATAACGGCAACAGAAATGCATAATTTGTAAAAAATTCAACTGTCTAGCTATCGCGGTCCTTGAGGTATGGCTTGGTGGCAGACAGACGGACGGACAATTTTTTTTTGACTTATATTCGTTACGGGTAACCTTCAAAACGGCTGGACCCATACTGATAATACTTTACTAACAGGTCTACCAAGCCTTACATAAGGAATAACTTATTTTATTCCAGGCTATATTTTATCCCGGTGTGGCTGGAACAACTGTGAGAATTTAGTCGATTTTAAAATTATTTCACTAACGCAAAACTATTTTTGAGCGAGTAACATATTTAGGCTATTTTTTTATCCCGATATTCCTACGGGACCGGGCACAATGCCGGTGAAATTGCGGGAACTAAATGGATATAAAAATTAATTTACGAATGAAAATCTACATTATCAGTGAATAACAAATAAAGGCTATTTTCATCCTGGTGTTTGCCCGGGAACGAGAACTCCGCGAGTGAAACCGGTGGATGTTGACTAATTTTTAAATTCTTTCACCAATAGGAAGCTACGTTATCAGCGAGTAAGATAGGCAATTTTTATGTCGGATATTTGTATGGGATTTGATAATTATTATTTTTATTTTCACTCATATAAACTTATAATATCAGCGAGTAACATAGGCAATTTTTATCTCGGCGTTCGTATGGAAATGGGGTCTACGTGGGTGAAACTGCGGGAGTTTGATCGATATTATTTTTTTCCCCAATGGAAACCTATCATGGATAATGTATTATCAGCGACTAAGGATGGCCATATTTCTCATCGTCTTTCCACTTGAATTTAAACTACAAGGGTGGAAGTAATACTCAAATATAAAAATTTGTGAAGATATTTGGACGTTTGTTACTCAATCACGCGTAAACTGTTGACCAGATTTGGATGAAAATTGACACATAGAGTATTTCTTAAATTAAGAATTATGAAAACCAACTTTTACGCGGGCGAAGCCGCGGGCAAAAGCTAGTTATTTATATTTTAATACTTTATTGTCTCATTATCATCTTAGCCTATATATATCCCACTGCTGGGCTTGGGTTTCCTCCGCTTTGGTAGGGAACTTCATCTACTATAGCATGTTGGCCAAACGTGTTGGTGTCGTGTTGGTGATGGCTGCTCTAGTAGTTAACTCGTGATCGGGTGCCGCTTGTGAGATCTGGTCCAGCCATAATCGTTTGAATTATATTAAGTATCTTGCGGTTCGAAGGGCATCACACTGGAGCTAGTTCTTACAAAACATGTACACAATTGTATATCTAGTAAGAAGAAAAAATAAAATTAAAAATAATAGACAAGCCCGCTGAGTTTCTTGCCGGATTTTCTCAATAGCGGTCGCGTTCCGATCCGGTGGTAGTATAGATACTTTTATTTTTTTTTGGAAATTGTAAACCTGTCAATATGTAAGTGCCCTCTCGGGGTTTATGCATAATAAATGATTTGAATTTATTTCGAGTTTTTCTGTTCTTGCTCCTTGTGTTTTGTTGTTTTCTGTGTATTATACCTCTTAGTAATCTTTTACGACGCCCATGGGCAAGACAGAGGGTGGTAAATTGTATTCTTACGCCGTCACCACACGACAAATTCTTTATAGGAATAGGTAAATTTATAATTTAGAATTGTTGGATATTAATTTTGATGATTAGTAATTGACCTTTGAAAGGTATGTTACCTTTTCTAATACCATGTGGTGACAAAGTAAGAAGACAATTCACCAGCCGCTATTTTGTTCATGGGTATCGTAAAAGACATACATATATGCATTTAATATCAGCTAGAAAAGAAAACCTTGAAATAATCTCCTATACCGAAGCATCTGACCGGCGTGGTGCAGCGTGTCAATTTCACTTCCAATTACAAGGAGGCTCAACTTAGCAGTGAGACGTGTATGAGCGGGAATGAATAGATGGATGATATACCTTTGTAACAAATGTCATAAGAAGCCTCTGTTAGGGTCTGGAGTCTATATTAAGACGAGACCGGTGTTACAGAACTTCAGGATAGCTCCTGTCTATTTAATGCAGTAGTAAGAGCATCTAGATTAGTGGTTAAATGTTCTATAAATATAATTGTGATATATGTGAAAATAAAAACATCACTGATTCAATTCTTTTTAATATTTTCGATTTTTTGTTTAATTGTTAGAAATAGTATAAATATGTATAGATTACGTTATGCTTTTAAATAAAACAAATAAATAATTTGTATGAAAACAAAGCTTCAAACTGATCGTTACTAAAATGTATTGTTTAATCTACCTATGTGTGTGCATATAAGGACTTTGCTGTTTACTGTTAGACATAGACGTCCCCAAAGGTTACTATATAGCTTGATTTTATGTCGCTTGGTTCCAACGGCTCCCTATAAGTTTGAACAAACCGTTAGTGTACGTAGTTGACCTTAATCGATCTTCCTATAGCAATATATTGAAATACCTTAAGGCCTGAACGTAGTTCTGCCATAAGTTATAACATGAAACAAGCTGCGTTATACGTGTATAATCTATGTTAAATTTACGTTTAAAATAATTTATTTCTTTAACAAGACGACTTACGTAACCATTCATATTATATTCGTCGACAAACATTTATAAACCTACAACGAATTTACTTAAATAAATATATTATATGTTTTTTTTGTTTAAATGCGTTAATAGAACTATCGATTTATTATAAAAAATATAACGATGGAATCGATCAACGATTAGAAACATAGTAACATAATTTCTGGTAAATAATTTACAGTAAGTCAAGATACGGAGCAAGTTATTATTTCAGTTTGGTGAAATTATCTACACCTGTTTCCCTGTTGGTGACTTAAAATACTTACAATTAATGCTGACAAAAAGCAGATACTGGTAACTGTGCACAACGGCTATTATTGCTTATCATAATTTATTTCTTGTGGTCTTTTAATTGAAAAAGACAGATTCATATTAAATTAACGTATTATTGTTATTTGATTCGAACTCAATTTTTTAAAGAAATATATGTTTAAAAATATTTTATTTATAGTATAAAAGTATACCTATATACACATATTGGTTAGTTGCAAAAGAAATCTCAGTTTTATGATGGTAATAATTATGGGAAGATAATTGTTATTTATTGAAGAGTCTGTTTAAAATTTTTATTACACCCATTCCATTAGATCACTAAATACCGCGGGATGTAAAATGCCCATGGAAAGCAACTGTTATTATCTCGTACCCACCACCATGATTGTTTCTTACCCAAAGAACACCAATACGTCGTCGAACGAGTTTTATTAATCATTTGTAAAATCCCCGCGCAAGTATTACCTGTATAATTTTGTATAGGCGGCATAATGGTCTAAATAGCGACCGTAGCGTAGCATAAGCGTAGCGTACCGTAATGTGAGTTATAGATTTTTACAGGAAGTTATTTGTGCATCTCATAACACGTTGTTCGCATTTTGGGTTCAAAATATGTAACATACAACAATATTGTCTTGTGCGTCTTGTACTATACAAAGCATAAGTTTGTCCTCACGTGGAGTACTGCTCACATCTCTGGGCAGGCGCGCCCAAATAGGTATCAGCTAGACCCACTTGACTCCCTCCAAAGGCGTGTTGTTCGAATGGTCGGGGATCTCAATCTTACGAACAGATTGGAGTCACTAGAGTGGCGGTGAGACTTTGGGTCACTCTTTGTACTCTATCGGTTTTTACATGGGGAGTGCTCCGAGGAACTGTTTGACTTGGTACCATCGTCACCGTTTTACCAACGTACCACTCGATACTGCAGCAAGGTTCATCCATTTCACCTGGAAACGTTATGGTCTTCAACTGTACGTTTCCAGTGATCATTTCTCTTACGTACGCGTAGGCTCTGGAATGAACTATCTGGTGCTGTGTTACCCGAGCGTTATGATATGTTTATCTTTAAACGAGGTTTAAGAAGAGTATTTACTTCACGGTAAGCAATGGCCTGAGTGTGCCCCTGGTATTGCAAAAGGTCCATGTGTGGCAGGATCACTTACCATCAGGTGTGCTGCCTGCTCGTTTGCCACCATATATATATAAAATGTAGGTATAATAATTTTTTTTTTGTTTTTATTGCAAACGGTGGCAAACGAGCAAACAGTACACCTGATGGTAAGTGTTGCTGCCGCTCATGGACCTCTACAAGGCCGCTGCCTACCGCGAAGAAAGTGAAGGGAGTGTGAATGCGTGCATTGAGGCTTGATGATACCAAGGGCATAGCCAAAACCCTCCACACGCAAACACCCTCAGAAAGTTGGGCTGCCGGCTCTCTCGCTTACCGAAGGAAGCACAGTAACAAATCGCTACTACTCAGACGTCGATTTTCTGCGAGAGTGTGGTACTGCCCCGGACGGACTGGCCCGCGGCTGTAGACAGATAACTGTCGACAGTGTGGTCCTACCACTCCTAGAAAATATAATTGAAACAGAATATGTTATATGTTAATCTTATATTTGTAATGTCTTACGCGTTATAAAGATTTATATGTTTTATTGAAGTTGTTATTTATCATTATCCCGGCTTACATACGTCTTACTGCTGGGTGAGAACCTCCTCCACAATAAGAGGAAAATTATATTGTTGTTGTTACTGATTATACATTACGGATACGATATGCAGATAACATCTATGCCTGAGCAGAAAAGTTTGACATAAAACCCTATGCGAACAAGTCTGACCAACGCGTAAGTTAAGTTCCACCCCATTATAGAGGAAGCCCAGCTCAACAGTGAGAGTTGTGTGATGTTTTTACTTAAAACAAAACATTTATCATAAGTAAAGGGCTTTTTTTGTTTTAACAATGAAAATATTAGGGCTGACACTAACCTGTTTAAAAGTCGCCCACTTCGAATCAACGCCATTTGATTGATTACCTCTCCTCACGTTACAGCCATAATGGCGTTCTGAAACAGCTTTTATGTACACCAAGAGTACTGTCGTAATGATTAAAATCAATTTCACTCCGACGTTGTGCCGATTTGAAGTATTTAATTAAAAGACGCCGAATGTTTTAGCGAGATTAATTGTTGTTGATTTTGGTGGTCGAATGAGAATATTCATTTAAATACTTGTATATATTTAATATCTAGTTGATTCACAGGCATAAACATGCGACTGTCAATCGTGAAGTTATTTATTTGAAATTTGAACTTTCATAGATTGTTATTGGGTTTTCTTTGATTAAATTCTTCATAACAAGTCTCAAACTCCGGTACAGGAGACAGAATAGAAGACTTTAGAAATTTTGTTACTGGTGGGGTAGCGGTTAGATTGTTTAAAAGTATTTGGAGAGTATAAAATGGTATACTAATTTTCCGTGTAGTGACGGAATAAGAATACAATTCACCACTCCCTATCTTACCCGTGGATGTCGTAAAAGACGACTGAGGAATATAGTAAGCATATAACATTTATGAAAGAGAAGGAAAAGTCGAAATAATCGTATACCAACCTGTCTGATCAGCATGGTATAGTAAGGTCAATTTCCCTCCTATTGTGGAGGAGGCTCGAGCCCAGCAGTGGGACGCATATGAGCTGTGATGATGATGATGATGATTATGATGAATAGTAGATTCGGACATTTGGATGACTTTTAGCATAAATTATGAATGATATTATATATAAGTACTAATATTTTAGTAATTATATTCGTGTGGTGACGGAGTAAGAATGCAACTCACCATCAGTACCATCACTCATTTTGTCCATAAGTGTTATAAGGAATTGAATATACCTAGGCAAGATAAAGAAAACTTTATCTTTACCTAGTGGTAGGACCACACTGTCGACAGTTATCTATCTACAGCCGCGGGCCGGTCCGTCCAGGGTAGTACCACGCTCTCGCAGAAAATCGACGTCTGAGTAGTAGCAATTTGTTACTGCGCTTCGTTCGGTGAGCGAGAGAGCCGGAAGCCCAACTTTCTGAGGGTGTTTGCGTGTGGAAGGTTATGGTAGTGCCTTTGGTATCACCGAGCCTCAATTCACACTCCCTTCACTTTCTTCGCGGTAGGCAGCGTCCTTGTAAAGGTCCATGAGTGGCAGCAACTCTTACCATCAGGTGTACTGTTTGCTCATTTGCCACTGGTCGCAATAAAAACTCGAGATGACACCCTATACTATACCAGCAAGGTATAGATTAATTTCTATTATTATGGAAGCTCGAGCCCAACAGTGGGACGTATATAAGCTGAGATGAAGTACAAATAGGGCAGTATGTAAGTACAGTAAATTTGCTTATCTAACTTTTGACCACTTGGTGGTATTTGAGAGCGCAAATTTTGAATGATAGTATTTGTTCTGTAAACAAAGGTTTATAACCAGTGTGTGTTACCAGCGATGACTTACGGTACTGAAACGTGGTCTCTAAATGTCCGCCTCATAAAAAAGCTCGAAGTTGCTCAACGTGCTATGGAGAGGGCTATGCTCGGTATTTCTCTATGTGATAAAATTCGAAACACGGAAATCCGTAGAAGAACGGGTGTGACATAGCCCGCAGAATTAGCATTTGAAATGTCAATGGGCAGGCTACAACGCTCGTCAAACCGACAACCGTTGCGGAAGAAAGGTTCTTGAGTGGCAACCACGAACCGGACGGCGCAGCGTAGGACGACCCCCCAGGTGGTGGGTAGGTCGCAGAGAACCGTTGGATGCAAGTGGTGTAGTACCGTTCCGAGTGGCATTCTCGTGAAGAGGCCTATGCCCAGCAGTGGATGTCTGTAGGCTGATGGATGGATTTGTTGTGTATAGTCATTATCATCATCACAACTCATATATGTCCCACTGCTGGGCTCGAGCCTCCTGTACAACAGAAGGGAAATTTCCCTATTATACTGCGCTGGTCGTGCGGGTTGGCATAAGGTTTTATTTCGAGTTTTGCTTCTCTCAGTTGTTCTTCTTTGTGTATAATAAATGTGATGATTGCAATTGTGTTTTAAGTTTCTAAGGAGAATGATGTTGACCATTCTTCTGGTGGCTCTTAGCCGGCTTTTACGACTCCCGCGGTAAAGTAGGGTATGATAACATTATATTCTTCACACGATACTATGCAGATAAGATTTAAGTTGGTATTCTGTCGCATGTTAGCGAACTACCAGTAAAATATGCAGGTAGTATCGCTAATAATAGATCGCTTTAAATCTACGATAAATATTAAAATATAGAAATTAAATTGGATTTCTAATAAACCATTGAAATTTTAATTACTAACCTGAAACTGAAAGTAATATTTATATTTATTCTAAAATTAGAATTACGATACCAGTTCTAGGTAACAGATGTTACTTAAAATATTTAATAATCTTGTATTTTCTGAGCTTAAATATTGCCAAATAAATAATGTTTAAAGTAGATAATTACTTTATTCTGATTGTAGTTATTATCTTGCTGTTGGGATCTTAATGGCTTAATCTATGAAACTTTACCATTACGTGCTATAGTTAAATAAGGCGTATATCATAGTAAATTATATATTTTATACATAATTAGTTACCCGTGTGGTGATGGAATAAGATTACAATTCAGCACTCCATATGTAGTAAAAGATGACCGAGGATATAATTCGTATATAACATCTATATAAGAGACGGCAATCATGAAAGAAAACCCTGTACCAATCTGTTTGAGTATATCCAGTCTAGCATGGTATAGTAAGGTCAATTGCCCGCTTATTGTGGAGGAGTTTATTTGAGTTGGATATTGAGTTTATTCGTTTGTATTTGATTTTTGATCAATATTTAATAATTAATTTTCTGTATCGGATAAACAATTATAATTTTTTTGCAATAACGATGACTTGGTTGACGTGAGACATCTTAGTCCGTCTGTGACCATGAACGCTGCAAAGTGTTCGAAACGTCAGGTAATCAAAAATCAAATACAAACGCGATAAAATCTGTAAAGTAGTGACAATAAATAATTCATTTTGTAGTAATATCTAATGACTGGCTTTAATCTAAATTAAGTCTAGTAAATGATGCTTTATATTTTTTATATTTTTGTTGCCCGCCTATTCTATGTTAATATGGCATCACCTTGCAAGTTTTAGTGAATGTGACAAGTTGGTATTATATTTTATAGTAAGAGTTCGTAGAATGTATACGTATTAGTAGTAGGTCTTCCTACATGTTAGTATGTAAAATTAATACACTAAGGGATAGGTAATTACTGTCAAAGGCAGTTAGCGTACGTATTAGTGCACTATAATATGTTGCGGATGATCTACGTTCAAACTTTCATTGCCTAAAATACGGTCAGGTAAGATTTAATGTTATTTATTTATACCAATAAATAAAATTGGAATGTCTGTTTGTAATGTCAAAATAATAGACTTTTTTCATGCTCACACGGTTATTTACACGACACCTATGCCTAAAATAGCAATTAAAATTTTTTTGTCTGTCTGTCTGTCTGTCTGTCTGTTTGTTCCGGGTAATCTTCAAAATGGCTGGCCCGATTTCAAAAATTCTTTCACCAATGGAAAGCTATAATATCAGGGCGTAAACTAGGCTATATTTTATCCCGGTATTCCCATGGGAACGGGAACTACGCGGGTAAAACGACTATAACCTATAACCGAAGCGAAGCGAGGGCAGATTGCTAGTCAATAATAAAATAAGCCATTATTTATTTTCTCTGCACTTTCTCTTCTTATATCTTAGTTAATTTATTAATGAAACATAATTAATCATAGACAAATAATATAAATGATTTTTGATTATAAATATAAAATATATTTAACAGTCATTCGTAATACCTCTTTTCTCACATAACTTAGGTTTTAATTATTTAAATTTATTCTTTCATTGCATCGAAATGTCCCGGTACACTTTAGGACTCTATCCTCACGTGAGTAATTGTGGATGATGGATTTTAAGCCGTCCTACTTGTTTCGTCGATTAAGGAGTGCTGGCCTTGAATCAACTTTGACTGGCTGATCTTCTATGGCTGTATTAGATTTTGAATGTAACGTTAACACAACGTTTTTAGACTTCATGTAAAAATAAATAAGTTTCTAGTTATTTTTATAATCTAACACGGTGTAAATGCAACAAAACTCAGTAGTTTATTTTTTTAAATATTTAGGCGACCTTGCAATTGATTGATCTCGACTTTATTTATTTCTTAAAAGTAGTAAAAGATTGTAGTATTTATTTTAGTATATTTTAGTTATGACGATAGAACGATCACAGGGATTTCGAATATCTCGACTCGAAAATAGATCCAAATATTCCAACTGCGCAGTAAGCAATGAGTTTAAATGTATCTGTATTGTAGGTATATTTATAATTGCAGAATGTTGCATTCCTATGCTAAATTAGTCTATAACAATAACACGATTTTAAAATATATAGGTAAATTTAATTTACCTCAGTTTGGATATGAGTTATAATCTAAGAACTACTGATATGGTTTTAAACATTCTTTCACTGATCGGACGATACAATATTATTGAATTTTTTATTATTATAAAGTTATCTTTTTGAAAGAAAAAGTATTTTTTTTTGTTTCCCTACAATAAGGAAATAATTCTTGTGTTGCGGCAGACTTTACAAACATATAAGTATACAAATTACATCCAGACACAGAACAAATACTTGTGGATTATACAGTGTTGTCCTACGAGAGATTTGAATTCACGACAGTTGCACGGTAGGTTAGTATTTTAACCATTACGCCATTTCACTACGCCAATTCACTACCCTAAATCATAATATTATCGAAGACAAAGCTAGTGAGAATGTAGCTTTATTAAAAATACTCTTTATCAACAGGAAAAATCAGTTATTACTGAAAGAGGTCACCCAATTGTCGAAGTTAGACCGTAATTAATTAAATTTCTAGGGTTCAATATTACTGAACTTTTGTCTAAGAGTCTACTTATATAATCATTGCTTCTATTTTTAGTATAACTTGGAACGGGCTCACACAATATCAACAAAGCAATGAAATTTTCAAATCTATACAATGGGTTTGAAAATGTTATGATTTTTCTATTTACTACAATATATATGCCTATTAGTATTCCAATTTCGAATGTGGTTATCATGCCTTATGCTATGGTACTATTTACATTGATTTCTTCTTCTCAGTTTATATACCGTCGTTGGGCACGCACCTCTTCTAGCAAGAGGAAATTTCCCCGCGTATCTACATTAGGCCCATAGGTTGGCATAGATTTTCATTTAGAGTATTTATTCTCTGGTGTTTATGTGAGTATTACACATTTAAAATATATGTAAAATTGAAAATACTGAATAAACTCCGAAAACAATAAAAAGAAACTATTAAGTTCTCTTCAACAGGAATTATTAATTAATTGTCATTTAACGATTATACTGGCCCGCGTCAAGCACTTAGTCGAGTAATCATATGCCATTACATTATTTTGGAGCTGATACTCTTATACTCCTGGGCTGATATTAACCAAACATAGCTAAAAACCACCGCAAGGAAACTGGCTTTCAAATGAAAACAAACCCCATTGAAATCGGTCCATCCGTTTGAGAGCTTTTTTTTTTAGGGGTGGGCCATGATGTGCGCACCCGCCGCCCGGTTCCGTTCGGGGCGACAGAGGGGTGGCGCGTGGCCCGATAACCCACCCGTGACACGTTGCCTTCGTTGTTGGGCTGATCACCGGTGCAGGGTAACTTGTCTTCAGTGGTACATAATAATTTATTATATTTTTTAATTTTAAATGCAACTTTTAGTTTTTGTTTGTTTCGAAATAATAAATTATGCTAAATTGAGAAATCTTACTCTTTTTTTTTTTTTTTTTTTTGTGGGTGGGTCGCGGTCGGCGCGCCTCCACACCACTCCGTCCGGGGCGACAGAGGGGCTTAAGCACGCAACTCCCGCGACCCACCCAAAAACCACGTCGCCTTCATCGTTGGGCCGACCACTGGAGCAGCGTTAACTTGTCGTCAGTGGTCGTCCCGACGGAATACCCCCTATTGGGGTACCCTCCCATCGACGTCCCCCCCTCGGGGAGGACGTCGGTCTTTCCTCACGCGGTCGGCCTCTCGGCGGGTGACGGACTAATCCCCGGTCACGTCACCCGCGGCCTCGGCTAGGGCGGCATGAGGCGCAGATAGTTGCGCCTGCACCGCCCCAGTCGCCGGCGGCGGATCTCCTTATCGAGGCTGCGCTCCTCGCGCAGGCGATCCGCCGCCTCAGAAATCTTACTCTGCCATCATGTACACAGTAATCTTAAAATATACGCAAAATTTTGGCTTACTGTACTGATTACATTGTTATTACTGATTCCATATATTAAGTACTGGGTAGAATAAAAAGAAAAGGAAAATTATTTAATTGATCTATAGGTACGCAGCTTGAGTCACGTTAATGTAAATTTTATCCACCATTTTTATTATTTCCCAGAAGTAGCACTTTTTCTTGCATTATTCTGTCAATATTGTATATTTGTATTGCTTTATGTGAAGCATAGTAGTGTAGACCTGTTATTGGCTTTATGTATCTTAAATATGTTTTTCTAGCTTTTTATTACTTTTAAGCTGTTGGTCTCCCGATAAATAAATAAATAAATAAATATGCATTCGACATTTTAAGGTATTTTATTGAAAAATCACTGTGTGAAAACTTAATAAAAACAAATAAACTTACCTTTGCCCTTATAATAATAGTTACTATGTAATATACGTAACAAGAATGTACATTATAAAAAAAGGTATCTCTCTGAAGTCAATTATAATTGTTCACAGATTCTATAATTATATTTATCTTATTAAATAATAATTTTGAATATTTTATAAACAAATTTGTAAAGGGTTGCTTCTAAGAAATGTATTTTTAGCTCTTAAATTACCCTTATGCTTAATATTTTGGTTAAATTTTACTTAGAAGAGTAGCACAGTTTTCGGAAGCGATAGATATAAGAAAATGATTATTATAACATAATTTTTTTTTATATTTATTTTCATTTACATAGGTAGGGATTTGGGATTTTTTTGGAAATTGAAAGTAATAGTAGTAGAATGCTGTGTGATTGGTGGCCACGAATGCTACCAACCCTTACATTGCTCGTAAAAAGACGACTAAGAATTTTTATATCGACCTAGGGCATCACCATTTCATGCCGTCAGGTTGACAATTACATTTCCACGTTGACGTTCGGCAGGCGGTCCGGTCATAAAGCTAATGCCAAAACTTTTACAATATGTATTATTTTAATTTTAAAATGGAAGGAAGGAAGAAAGGAAGGGAGACCTATCACTTGCCCACGGTAATCAATATACCGCACACTGCAATAGAAGAAGTACGGGATAGGATCAAGGTTTTAGATTGGGTGTCACACAGTTTTGATGGCGTCACACAGCTTTGATGGCGTCACACAGCTTTAATTGGTCACACAGCTATAATTTGTCACATAGCTTTTATTGGTCACACAGCTTTGTTTGATCACACAGCTTTGATCTTGATGGACCTCACACAGCTTTGGTCGGTGTCACACAGCTTTGTCACAAAGCCTTATCACACAGCTTCGATCGGTATCGATTACCGTGGGAAAGTGGTGGGTCTCCCTTGCTTCCCTCCTTCCATTTTAAAATAAAAATAAAAATCGATTTCTGCTATGTATCGCCTAATCCACCAAATATGTATTATGAAAAAAGAGTACGTACTGAGTAGACCGCAAGTAATTGAGATGCGAGGTGATAGTGATGAATTGTATGGAATGCACTGGTGACGTAAATAGAATATAATATATTCCAATGGAATCCATAAAAATTACTTGAGAGATCGTAAGCAAAGGGCCCATAAGGAAACTTTTGATATTAACATCAATTTCCAACATTGAAAGTGGTGTGTGAAAGTTGTAAGACACTTGGACGAATATATTCGACCGTCGAATTTGAATGCATTTTCTGCCATTGGTCCATACTAAAGGATATGCTCACTCTCTCATAAGATAGTAGGCGTATCAATCCAGTTATGTATTCATTCGAAGATGACTAAAAAAACAGTAATGAGATAAAAAATGAAATATGCGGACGAATATTATGACAGACGTTTTTATATTAAAAAGTTATTACTTTTATAAGTCGGTAACTCATTGGATTATATTGGGTAAAATAATTTCAGTAGAACGAAATCTATTTTTATTTTACAGACAAATCTATCTGACAGATTGCAAATTATAATAAGATTTACTGACTTACAGCTTATAAATAAAACACGATTTGCTGACGTACAGTATACGTTTTATAAGTATGGTGTCTAAATAAAGCTAGCCTTCTCTTAAAATATTTTTCAAAAACAATAAGCGTATCTACATGATTTAATTTCACTTTCATTTTAGTTTATACACGTCGCACTGTTGAGGGCATCCTATTCTCACCCTATAAAAAGGTGCATACCTTTTTATAGGGTGAGAACTTCGCTTACTGTATAAAACGTCTCGTCATACTTCTTTATTTGAAGTTTTACATACGTCTTTTGCCATAATACAAACTGCTTGTCTATGTTTCTTAGTCTTCTCTTACAGCACTCACAGTAAATATTAGAATCTCATTCATTATTAATTTTTCAACACATATAAAATACTAGCTGACTCAACAGACGTTGTTCTGTTCAAATAAGCACCACATACCGGATCTAATTCTGAATCTAAACCATTCTCGAATCCTCTTTTTTTTTTTTTTGTGGGTGGGCCGCGGTCGGCGCGCCTCTGCACCACTCCATCCGGGGCGACAGAGGGGCTTAAGCACGCAACTCCCGCAACCCACCCGAAAACCACCTCGCCTTCGTCATTGGGCCGACCACCGGAGCAGGTTTACTTGTCGTCAGTGGTCGGCCCGATGGAATACCCCCTACGTGGGGTACCCTCCCATCGACCGACGTCCCCCCTCGGGGAGGACGTCGGTCTTTCCTCACGCGGTCGGCCTCTCGGCGGGTGACGGACTAATCCCCGGTCACGTCACCCGCGGCCTTGGCTAGGGCGGCATGAGGCGCAGGTAACTACCTGCGCCTCATGGCGCCTGCGCCGCCCCAGTCGCCGGCGGCGGATCTCCTCATCGAGGCTGCGCTCCACGCGCAGACGATCCGCCGCCTCGCGAGACAGTGATCTCGCAGAAGGCTGCGACCGCGTCCCAATTCCCGACGCTGTCGACCATCGCCCTAGCGATGCGACAGCAATCCGGCGAGCATCTCCGCCTCCAGGTCCCACGAGGGAGTCTCGGCCAATAGGCACGCTGCCTCCGTCGCCACCGTGTGGTATCCGCGGATGGCCCTGACCGCCATGACCCTCTGTGGTCGCCACAGAAGGGCCCTAAGTCGGACGGTCAAGGACCCCGCCCACACCGGTGCGCCGTACAGGGCCATCGATCGGATGACCCCCGTGTACAGCCGTCGGCACGTAGCGCTCGGTCCGCCCACGTTCGGCATTAGCCACGATAGGGCAGACGCCGCACCAACGAGCCGCGGAGCGAGCCTGCGGAAATGCTCCCGGAACCACCATTGCCCGTCGAGCACCAGGCATTCTCGAATCCCCTTGAAGATGCACAAAAAATTTTATCAACATCGGTTCGGCCGTTTAGGAGGAGTTCAGTGACATACACACGTACACAAGAAATTTATATATAAAGATATAATATGACATAATATTTCTAACGGAGAGAAAATATTATCGTTATGTAGGCTCTGTAAGGGTTACTGTCAAAGATATTTCTTAATTTTTAAGTAATAGATAATCCCTTAGTTATAATATTTATAGGCGATTTCTAAAAACAAAACACAGACCGTTTGATTAACGATTTCATTGCTGTTAATGGTTATCCTGTTTGCAAATATTTTTCAATAAAATGCGGAGGAAAAGCACCCCTAATTTTACTTTACATAATTACTCACGTTGTTCGTCACGGCTCAGGCTAACTTTTTTATATTTCATACAAAACTGAAGTTAATTTTGTAATAATTTATATTTTGTTTACTTATTTACCCTGTAAGTACGTACAAGAAAGTCAAGATAGAATGAGATAAAATTTATCTTTTCGATGACTTATATTAAGTATGGCTTAATGTAAGTAATTGAAATGAGATTTGGGAATGTTTTTCTAATAAATATTTGTATTATTACTTGTTTATTTCACTCATATATCGACTATTATAACCCCGCTTTAACTGAGTTTCGCAGTGGTTGGTCGGAGATCAGACCGCCACCCATAGAGATCGCATGAGGACGACTTACCAGGATATTGCTGGGGTTTCGTCAAAAGACGTCTTGAATAATTAGCGTTGAAGTTATTGCGTGGCGTGCTGCTTCTCTGTTGTCCTGAGCTCTATGGCCAGGATATGATCAGGTAATAGTGAGTCAAGAAAGTCTATTCTTCAAATAATGAATCATCACATTATGTAGGTAATATAGTTTGCTAAATCTTTACAGGAAAACAAAACAGAGAAAAAGACAAAAAGACTGTCTTTTTGTCTTCTAAGAGAGCACGACAAACATATAAACATAAACAAGCAGCAATTATAGTTGTAATAGTAAGGATAAATATAAAAAAAATATTTAAACAACCACCATTCAAAGACAAAATCCCGCTTGAAAAAGAATAGAACATAAGAATAGGTATGCAACAGAGCGATGCTTTGAGCATAGCTGTGATTCTATGCTAGATAGCAATAAGGGTCGCTTGGTGTTGTTGTGGCTTAGTTTTCTTGTATTATAATGCTCTTAAATGTATTGTTGTGTAAATTATTCTGATAAAAAGCCATATGACCACTACGTACTGAACATTGCTGCAAGTGCATCAAGAATATTATTTTGTTCTATTCTTTTTAGTTTACTTAATTATGAAATATATTTTATATTTCAAATAATTGAGGGTTTTACATTAATATCAATATTTTTTAAAGAATAATGAAAAATGAAATATGAATTTAACAATAATATGTTTCATATCATTACTATACGAAATGCCACTTTTTGATTGCGCCTTAAATGGTCACTATCCAGTATATGATTTTTAATAGAATTATTTGCCTCGGACGGCAGGGGCGCTGACCATAGCCCGCCCTAAAAAAAGGCTTAAGAGGCGCGTCCCTAAAAAACGAGTGAATGGACACTTACGGTTTTAGAAATATTTAGGAACTCTCTGCATTAAATGAAACGAAAAAAATACCTCAACTGCTTAACGAAAAGGCCTATTAAGGCACCGTGTTATAATTCTAAAATAATTGTTATACTATTTCCATTTCTTTATTTTCTCGATGACAGCTCCTGTCAAAACTTGAACGAGCGTCTTTTTTACATTATGTATACATTATTTAATAAAAATATGACGCTTACGCGCATATAAGGTCATAGCAGAGTCGGAAAAACTGATAGGGATGGAGCTATCGATAAACGTAACACGATAAGAGACCCGATATTTTTTTACAAAGTGTAAGAAACTAAACTATTGCCGGATAATTTTAAACAAATTCATTAACTAATATTACATTTTATTACAATTAATTAATAAATTAATTTTATTATAATTAATGCTGTGTGGTAGCGGCTTCGAATACTACCAACCCTTGCTTTGCTCGTGGGTGTCGTAAAAGACGACTCAGAGCCCTAGATTGACCCGGACCAACACCATCTGGTACCATTTGGGTCAACGATTACATTCCCAAGGAGGGTTGACGTCAGGCAGGCGGCCGGTCATAAAAGTCATTGCCGAAACTTTTTGTAATATGTCAAAACAGATGACATATTGCGTCGACCTCAAGTAATTGGGATAAGAGCAAGATGATGATGATTACATTTTATTACAAGATGTAATTATATTATGTTGATTGTTCATTTATTTATTTTAATCAAAATCTGATGAATCGCCACTATCACTCGATGAGCTCTTCTCAACATTTATTATAAGTTCCTGTATTTCTATATTATCTAATGCCACATGAATTTCTCAATCCGACGCTATAATGTTTTGGGTTCTTCTCACAATTTTTTCCCAGTGTTCGGTGGTTACTTCCGCACATGCATTTTTTAATAAATCTAACATCTTGTTTGCCGTAAAAGGGGGATGGGTATTGTTTCGAGCGGCGTGTCCTTTGATTTGTGCCCATATTAGTTCTATAGCATTGTACTGGCAATGATACACTGGAAGTCGAAGAACCCAATGACCACATTCGGCAGCTATTTCGTCGGTAATATATCTTTTAGGGAGGCTTTTTTAGATTTTAAAATATTCACTAATTGTACTTTTAATAAAGTATCATCCACATTTTCGCCATGACGTTTGAGTCAGTCAATGATCTCTTGTTTTTTATTGGCCTGCATCGGCATTTTATCAATTTGTCTAGAGTGATATGTAGCGTTGTCCATAATAATTATCGACGGTTCTTCCAGACATTGCACCATTTCTTTGAACCATCCTTCGTAAATCGCCGCGTTCATTTCTTCGTGGTAGTCTACTGTTTTCTTGGATTTAAAGGCCAGTAAAGCATCTGACACAAATCCTTTCGTAGACCCTGCATGGCATATGAGAAGGCGTTCACCTTTTCCCATTGGCACTGAACTAGTGGAAGCGGCGGTGTCGTCAGTCCAGTTCTTCGATACTGTGTGGTTTGCATTTAACCAAGTCTCGTCAGTGAAAATAACATTTGACCAATCTGATATTTTTTTGGCTTCGCTCAAAAATTCGCAGCGAGCCATAGCAACGTCGTGACGCTCCATCAATATTTTACGATTATCCGATTTTTTATAAGAAAATCCAATTTCTTTCAAAACTAAGCTTAATGACGATTTTTGGCCATGGAACAAACCACGTTCACGTAAAGAAACAACAAGTTTTTTAAGTGTTGGAATTTCTTTTTGCAAGTATATAGTTCTCCTCGTCGAGTCCGACGACGGCGACCCTGCAATCTAGATGGTATTTCTTTGGTGAGCACGTAGGTGGCTTGCAAAGCCGAACTTGGTTTTAAATGTTCGGTTGCATTGTGCGCAGTAGAGCTGTCCTTGGTCGTTATATGTGTATTGGTAGGAGGGCTTCGGTTGAGTCTTCCGCAGGTGGCGCTTATAGTCTAGGTGTTTAAGCCGAGCTTCTTCAAAAGATGCTGCACCTTTTTTGACATTACTGCGCCACTCCGGTCTCATCGACGCAAGGTCCTCCCAACCTTCCAGCGGGATGTCGCAGGCTTTGAGGTGGTGCTTTAAGACGTCTTTATAGCGCAGGTGCTGCCCCAGGTTCTGCCCCAGGTTCTGCTTCCCTGTGGATAGCTCCGAGTAGAAAACGGTTTTCGGGAGTCTACAGTCATCCATGCGACAAACGTGACCACACCATCTCAGCTGGCTTTTAATAAGTAGCACCTCCATGCCCGTCATGTCCGAACGACGCAGTACTTCAGCGTTAGTCACACGATCCTCCCACCCTATACGCATAATGCGGCGCAGGCACCGTATGTGGAAGGTGTCAAGCTTTCTGATGTCTCCCTTGTACAGGCACCAGGTCTCCGCGGCATAAGTGAGTATAGGGAGCACCATATGACTATGCAAGTAATAGTCATATATATGACGACGAATAGCGTCAGCGTCGAAGTTGTCAACCGATGTCACACGACGTGGTTGGCGTTTCTTCTTCGGCGTACGAAGCTTATTTACTTGCATGCCGCTTGTACCGTAAGCTTCGGTAGTAATTTTTGAAACAGTAATTCCTAATACTGCCGCAACACGCTCTCGCACTTGCGACAGTGGTAATAGCGGGCTACCATTTTGATATTCTGCTTCAAAGTAATTACGAACCTTGATCACCAGTTCTCTCGCCTGACTTTTCAGAACAGATCCTTTAGGCATTTTGATATTTGACAGCTGGGCAGCAATCAACACGGAGGAACACAAAATACACAACGTAACGTATGGATAATGTGAAAAAACTCAGCGAACAGAAATGTAGTGACCATATAGCACGACCGTCTTGTTGCGAGTGACAGATTAAAACAAATACAAAATGGCGGTGGGTCATTGAGTGTTCCCAACTTGAAAAAATATATTTGAATGTTTTTGTTGAATTTGTCTTTGTTCAAAACATATATGCGATCGATATCATTACTTATTTGGTCACAACACTACAACTATTAAATTAGAACTGTCATCGAGAAAATAAAGAAATGGAAATAGTATAGTTTCCGAGAAAAAAAATCCTAAACATTGATCAAAAACATCGAAATCGACCTTTGCCGTTTTAAATATCTAGGCTATTTCATTGCTATATTTGAAAATATTTTTGGGTGAATCGTATGACGAAAGTGGAAATAATAGATTCACCCTTCATTTTTTATACTAATTCATAACAAAAAATAATTATTTAATCCTAAACATCATACATTTTTTTAGTCGAAATCGTTCCAATACATTTTACTATGAAATAAAAGCGTCTCGTAATTAGATTTGTCATAAAATCTACGCTTAGACGGCTCAGACAAAAATCAGTACCGCCTCAGTATCCAAGGTGAACGCACGTCCTTCAATTGCGCCGTGACATATGTCATTGCACTAACTAAAGGTGGGTCGCGAGTGTTGGACACGACTACTAATTTGTATTTGTCGAGCAGCAGTTATCTAACAGTCTTATTTTGTCTAAGCTGAACTATTGTGACATTGTCTATGGTCCATGTTTACTAAACAGAACAGAGTGTTTGATACAGAGGATACAAAATGTATGTGCACGCTTCTGTTTCAGAATACCTAGAAGGAATCATGTTACCCCTTACTTAAACAAACACCATATATTGAAGATGACTGCTAGAAGAAAGATCCACTATGCCAGTTTTGTTTACAGCATCATTGCCACTCAAAGTCCACAATATCTGTATTATAAACTTGAGTGGAAAACAGATAAATGTAAATACCCAATCCGTACTACTGTGCATCCTCTTATTGCGCCGAAATATAGGACCGCCGCCTTTAGGGGAAGCTTCAAATATGCTGCAACGCACTGCTGGAACATACTATCTCCCCCACAACGCCAGTTGAAAACAAAGCAAAGTTTCATTAATAACTTAAAAAAACATTTTATGTTTATGCAAACACAACTCTAAACACAACTCTTTTATCTCTTTTTTTCTTAAATACATATTTGTAGATTAAATACCCAATTACATAGTTTAAACTTACCTTTGGGTCCTTGGCTTATAAGCAATAACAGGATGCACCCAGCAATGTGTTGCTGCGGTCAGGCTCATTATGGTCAATCGCGTAATTGTCTTAGATTTCATATAACAATTGGTGACTTTTATATTAAAACAAACACGAATATGTAGATGTACGTAAACAATCGCAGATAACATTCACCACTGACATACAAGATATCTCTATGACATTCACAGACTAGTAAGGGTTACCACGATAGTATTGAACATTAATTATGCCACAGAATAATATCTTTTTTTCTTTTTGTTTTTGCATTCTTATGTAAGTTTAAATCGCGGTGTGTGGTCTTTGTAGACCAAATTTTCTTTCTTTTTTTTTATACCCTGTTTAAAAGTATGTCTGGCAATAAATAAGCTTGTTGTCGTTCAATATTGTGTGTTACACTATAATATCATCATTAATCTTTTACATTCACGACACTTTAGCACCTTCTCTTATTACATCACATAAAATACCACCTATTAGTTATTATGTTGTTGTAAATTGCATTTCCTTTTGTTTTTTGTTTTGTCTGTTAAATATTATTTTTGTCTGTTAATGTTATTTTTGTTTATTTTATTATATTTTATTCTTACTTATACGCGTAAGATTAGATAACTTTGTACTGCACTTAATCCGTATGTATATTATTATTTGTTTTTTTTTTCTCTATTCTTTGAATATTATTTACAAAATCAGCTGTAATTTGTTAGTTCAATTATATTCAGTTGCTACCTGTACTTTGCTGACAAACGTCGCAGGACGCTGCAGAATAACAGCGTTGCGGTATCTCTCTTATAGTAGATGCCTCAACATTATGCTGAGCAGCGATCCTTTTTCTCTTTTGCGAAGAGAATACCAGTGTTATTATCAATTTCTTTTTGTATTTTTCTTTAATATTTATTGTTTTATATATATTGTACTCACTGTTTGAGCTTTTGTGATGTTTCCCTCCCGTAAAGGAGTAATAAATTATTTTTCTTTTCTTTTCTTTTTCTTTTCGAGTAAATAGAAGAGCAATATGCAAGTTTAATTATATGTTTTTTTTTCATCAGATTAGTTATCAAAAACCAACGTAGGTATTTATTAAAATTGAATTTCGAGTAAATAAGGTGAAACAGAAAGAAAATTATTACAAACAAAAAAAAAAACACGGAAAATTCAAACTCGCTCTAAGACAACTGAGACTCGCAGGGTCTGGCAATATAAGTCAGCAGATTGGGATGGACTTCGCGAGTATTACGCATCCTACCCATGGAAGCGACTTTACTTCGCCCCTGGGAACCCTGGCGTCTGTGCGAACTACGTTATTGAAACGGTTTTGACACAGAATAATTCATCCCCCACACAAAAGTAAATTAAAAATAATTGTTGTCAAATTCTCTGTGATTATTTTAAGCCCTATTAAGCGTTTTAATAAAAAAAGATCAATCATAATTAAATTTATATATTTATATTAACTTGACACAGCTTGGTTTTTATTCCGCCTACAAGACGGACACATCTAAATGAACTTAAGAGGATCTTCTCATCCAACGTACCTCAGTTTCTGAAAACACAGGTCTAGGACCATTGTGTGTTACCAGTGATGGACTTACGGCACGGAAACGTGATCCCTAAATGTAAGCCTCATAACCAAGCTCAAAGTAGTTCAGTGTACTATGGAGCGGGCTATGCCCGGGATTTCTCTGCGTCATAGAAGCCACAGAAGAACGATTGTAACCGACATAACATGAACAATTAGCACGCTGAATTAGCAATAGGTAGGCCACATAGCTCGACGAACCGATAGTCGCTGGTGTGACGTTCTCGAGTGGCGATCAAGTATCAAACAACACAGTGTAGGATGGACACTAGGTGGTACGACGACCTGGTGAAAATTACTGGGCGTCATTAGATGCAGGCGACACAGGCCTGCACTCTGTGGCGTAACATGAGGAAAGCCTACGTTCAGCAGTGGAGGGCGATAGGCGAAATGATGATGATGACTTATATTCATAATTTTCATTCATCATTGTAGCTCATATATGTTAAACTATCTGCGCTCGCGAGCTATTTCCAAAATATAAAGCCTATGTTCATCTATCTATGTATCTAAAAAAAATATCTAACCGTTACCATTATTGTCTAATGGTACCATGGTCTAATTATTTTAGCATTTACCAGAAAACATTCGGATTTATAATGTTACTGTGATTTCTCCATAAAAAATAAATAGTAAATATAATACCCAGAAAGCGTACACACACACACTGACCCCACCCTTTGCCACCGGCTATTTACTATGGCACTGTCTACAGTACGTCTACGTCACGATGTGATATGTTAATGGCTAAATCATTGCATTATTTTTGTGACACTTTGAACATCCTATTAAGACAAGCGCGTAATGAATACGTACTCGTGCAAGTATCGAAATTAGATTTATTTGTTTTCAGGGTGTGTGTACTCATACTGAGCGATGCGTCAGTGTGAGTAGAATATGTCATTGTGTGCTCTATCAAAAGTTCCCACGCTCGAGGACGACAGCCTTAAATTGTAATAATTTAAATAATGGACATATAAATAAAAGGTTATATTATATATCAAAGCCAGCCGAAGTGTTGCAAAGTTTTGCAATCCATTTCTCAAAAAGGTGTAATTTCCAAAACTGTGTGTCTGGCAGAAAGCAAAGTACACGACTATTATGTGGAAATTAAGCAACTGGGCAAAGTGCCTTTCCTTTCACAATTCGATGGCTTTTCTTAAACGTCTTCTAAAAAGGAGGAGGTTCTCAATTTGACTGTATATGTTTTTACATTTTTAAACGAGCAATTCTTGTATACGAGTATATATATATTTTCAGGATCTCAGAAACGGCTCCAACGATTTTGATGAAACTTGGCATACTAGAGGTTTCGGGGCCAAAAAATCGATCTAGCTAGGTTTTATTTATAGAAAATGTTGTTTTGTCGGTGTTTTTAGCAAAACAATGAAATGACATTAAATTTTAAAAGAATATGAATTCAAATTTCGCCGTCAACGTCAAGAGTATAATAGCTCAGTTAGGAAGTCGTCCAGTTTTCTTTTTGTTTTGTTTTGGCATTCAAACAGCGTGGGATCGAATCTCGGTGTTATTATTATTCTCTTTTTGTAATTTTTGATATTTTTTTTCATTATTTTATTTTTATTTTTTATTAATATATATCTAAATAAGTTCGGCAAAAAAACAACAAAAATATACCGAACAAAGCTTGGTCAACCAGATATTGTTTTTTTATGTATGTTAGGCGGTCATTTCATCAACTATGAATCGATATAGACGGCTCTTTTTTGTTTGGTAGACCATATTTTACAGGTTTATCTTACAAATAAACACCGACTTCAAAACAATGTTGTGGTTAATCTCGACTATATTGTTATGAAGTCGATTTTGTTTACTAAAAGTATTATGAAAATAAAAAGTATTATGAAAAATTGATTCATAATCATCATCTCGGCTCATATACGTCTCACTGCTAGGCTCGAGTCTCCTTCACAATAGGAGGGAAATTGACCTTATTATACTATGATAGTTAAACATGTTGGTATAGGGTTTCGTTTCGAGTTTCCCTTCTCTTGCACAGATCTTATGTGCATATTATATCCCTTAGTCGTCTTTTACGACATCCACGGGCAGGATAGGGAGTGGTGAATTGTATTCTTACTCCGTCACCACACGGAATAGTTGATTATAAATCACTAAAAATATTTTGAAAAAGATTTATCACAATCTTGTATGACATAATTCAAGTTGAATCCTTTTAAAAATAGATAAATATTTTCGTTAAAATTATGAGAACATAAAGGAAAAAATAATACTAGGAATAGAGAACAAGCAAGGAATACAAATGAACATTAACGAAATACAAGTCACCGTTTCTTAGCAATGGCTCTAGAAAAAGACCAAAGGCCTATAGCATTATTTTCGATGTTAAAATGATTAGAAAATACGATCAACATTTCTGTTATTCATACAATATTATTTGACCATGCCGTCTGTCATATCGGAAATAATATTTATGCCATTAACTATCTTTATATGTATAAATCTTCTGTTCGTGGGTTTGTAATTGAACTCCTAAGCGGCAGGACCGATTTCGATGATTATTTTGTGGCTATTCCAATGGATATGAGAATAGTTTAGATTAATAATTGGAACCAGTAGGTGACGTTACAGTCAATTTGAGGGAGAATTCCTTTTACTATTTATTTAGATTTGAACAGAGCAACTTCTGTCGAGTAAGCTAGTTATTTTATAAACAGATAAAATAATTCACAATATTTCACACAAAGTAGAAATGTGAGTGTAGACTCACTGACTGTCTAAAAGGAAGAATCCATCTGGTGACCGAATAAGAATACAGTTCACCACTCTCTATCTTGCCCGTGAAGGTCGTAAAAGATGACTAAGGGATATAATTCAATATGCAAGAGAAGGAAAACACGAAACAAAACCCTATACTAACCTGTCTAACTAGTAAGTTCAATAGCCTTCCTATTAAGCAGGCTCGAGCCTAATAGTGAGACGTATATGAGCCGAGATCAAAATATGTAAAAAACTAGCAACCCGCCCTCGCTTCGCTTCGGTTATAGGTTATAGTCGTTTTACCCGCGTAGTTCCCGTTCCCGGGGCAATATCGGGATAAAATATAGCCTAGTTTACGCCCTGACATTATAGCTTTCCATTGGTGAAAGGATTTTTGAAATCGGTCCAGCCGTTTTGAAGATTACCCGGAACAAACAGACAGACAGACAGACAAAAATTTTTTAATTGCTATTTTAGGCATAGGTGTCGTGCAAATAACCGTGTGAGCATGAAAAAAGCCTATTATTTTGACATTACAAACAGACTCCAATTTTATTTATTGGTATAGATAAACATTTATTTTCACACGCCCAAAAAATCACTGTCAACACTTCGCTAGATATTACCAGAATCATGCTTACCATTCTGCTCTCATCCCTATTACTTGAGGTCGACGAAATATATACTCTTCTTCCACCGGACATAGTACGAAAATTTTGGCAATAATTTTATGACAGATCGAACTGTCTAACGTCAACTCACCTTGGGAATGTAATTTTTCACTAAACAGCATCCGATGCAGTTGGCCCAAATCGATGTAAAACTTTTAGTCGTAATTTATGACATCCACGAGCAAGTAAGTGTTAGTAATATTTGTAACCGCCACGATACAGAAAATCTTAGATGAATACTATCACTAAATAAAACTATCTTCTCTTTTATACGGACAAAGTACTTAAAAATGTAGTGAAGTTAAATAGCAATGTAATCCGGACTTAATTCAGTAAGAAGTGACTCACTTTTCATTACCTCAATGTAGAATTTTATATGTATAATTTATGTGGTAGGATGCTACTGTTGACAGAAGTTTGTCTACAGCCGCGGGCCGGTCAGTCCGGGCTAGTATCACATTTTCGCAAAAAATCAAGGTCTGAGTAGTAGAAAGTTGTTATTATATTTATGCAGTGGTTGGAAAGGCGGCACGGGGTTCTCTCCTTCCGACTAGTGCAGGTATTGACGGGGCATGGGAGCTTCGCCAAATACCTGCACAGGGTCGTAAGGAGGGAGAGTACACCGTTCTGCCACCACTGCGATTGCGACGAGGACACGGCGCGCCACACGCTTGAGGCCTGCGCGGCTTGGGCAGTGCAGCGCCGTGAACTCGTCGCAATCATCGGTGCCGACCTGACGCTGCCGGCCATCGCTAGGGCGATGGTCGACAGCGTCGGGAATTGGGACGCGGTCGCAGCCTTCTGCGAGACAGTGATCTCGCAGAAGGAGGCGGCGGATCGTCTGCGCGAAGAGCGCAGCCTCGATGAGGAGATCCGCCGCCGGCGACTGGGGCGGCGTAGGCGCAACTATCTACGCCTCATGCCGCCCTAGCCGAGGCTGCGGGTAACGTGACCGGGGATTAGTCCGTCACCCGCCGAGAGGCCGATAGCGTGAGGTAAGACCGACGTCCTCCCCGAGGGGGAGACGTCGGTCAATGGGAGGGTACCCCACGTAGGGCGTATTCCGTCGGGCCGACCACTGACGACAAGTAAACCTGCTCTGGTGGTCGGCCCAATGACGAAGGCGAGGTGGTTTTCGGGTGGGTTGCGGGAGTTGCGTGTTTAAACCCCTCTGTCGCCCCGGACGGAGTGGTGCGGAGGCGCGCCGACCGCAGCCCACCCACAAAAAAAAAAAAAAGTTGTTATTATATTTCATTCGGGGAACGAGAGAGCCGGAAGGCCTGACTTTCTGAAGTTCTTTGAGTGTGGTGGATTTTATAATCACCGAATTTATGACAGAACTTCATTCACACTCCTTTTCGTCACGGTAGGCAGCGACCTAACAAAGGCCCATAAGCAGTATCGCTTTCTATCAGGTGGAGGGTTTACTAGTTTGCCACCAATAGCAATAAAAAAATATTGATATCTGAGAACTCTTCCTGTACTTTTTAGGATAAAAGTGTGAAATTATTAAATAAGAGGTTCCACATTGTGGCCAACTAGAATAACTGTCTATCAATATCTTATGTGCCGTAACGTAGTTCAACATCGTATACAAATATTTTTCTGTGGCGTTTACTTTGTAGGCATTTGTTGGTTTAAGGTTTGACAACAGAAATGTTTCTATATGGTGACGTTCGGAGTACTTATTAATTTTATTTAATTGAAAAACAAACACAATAAATGTCTTATAACCAGTACTATAGTAATAAAATTGATAAAGTATAACTCATGACGTTTGTCATCTTATATATCTTTAAGAAATTTTATTGATCTTTAATGAAAATTTAACGATGTTATGATTATTATTCGTTGTATCAAATTTTATTTGTTTGATACTATAAAGGGGTATCTTCATTCATGGTTTCATTTTGTAACAATCAAATTAATTTCAAAAATTAAGTTTTTAATCATCACTCTGTATAATATTACGTCATAACTTTGCCGGATAAGATATGCTAAGTAAATAAAAATTCATTCATTATTAGGGTTCCGTACCCAAAGGGTAAAAACAGGACCCTGTTACTAAGACTTCGCTGTCTGTCCGTCCGTCTGTCTATCACCAGCCGGTATCTCAAGAACTGCAAAAGTTAGACAGTGAAATTTTTACAAATTATGTATTTCTGTTGCCTCTATAACAACAAATACTAAAAATAAAATAAAATAAATATTTAAGGGGGCCCTCATACAACAAATAAGTTTTTTTTTACATAGATAATCGTACGGAACACTTGGTGCGTGACTCTGACACGCACTTTACCGGGTTTTTTTATTGTATTGTTCAGCACTGTTATTTTATAAAGCTATAATAATCGATTTAAGTATGTTGGGTCTCTAATGTTTTTTATTTAGGGCGCCTTCAAATTTGCCGCAAAGTGCCGCGCGGCGGCAGCGCGTCTGCAGCGCTGCAGCCACGCTGCTGTCGCTAGGTTTGAGAATCATAGTGTAGTACATAGTTTCACGATGGACTCTGACAAAGAAACTCTGCTATACTTGTACAAAAAAATACGTGCGCGCATCACTAGTCGATTGATGAACTGATGCATGGCCGCAGTGCGGGTGCAGCGCTGCAACAGCGCGTTGTTTATTTATATAGATTTATAAAGTAACGCGGCCGCAGCGCTGCAGACGCGCTGCAGCCGCGTGGCACTTTGCGGCAAATTTGAAGGCGCCCTTCTTGCTACAGAAGTATTTTTCCTAGCACTAAAGTAATGACATATAGTTATTATATTATATAAGTTCTAAATAAAACAGGGTTCGCCAATGTGGTTAAATACAAACTACCTTTTGCTAGTAACCGTTAAATGGCAAATGACACTTAACGGTGATTTTTATCTCTCGCCAGGAGACACTTCATATTTTTGGGGGTAATTAATTGTCATGTATTCGTTTAATTAAAACTTTTAATATAAGTTATTATGTTTGTTGTTTGGCAAAAAGTTTCAGATTGACCTGAAATTGAAGTTTTTTGTCAAATAATATTTTTGTATGCCAGACTTATTGCTATCGAGAACACCATTTTGTGTCTATAAGATTCTTTTGTGCAATTACCTGTCGAACCAGGGATACATTTTTTTTTTGTAATATAAAATACATTTAATACGCAACAAAATAAGGTATATTTCATGAATGTACAAAGTGAAACCATATCCAATGCTTCAATTGCCATTCACTTTTGTTACATTAAAATTTAATTCACTAAATATAGAAATTTCACTATTTCCTCACGGTTGATAATACCCTCCGGGGTGACCACTGTGGTTAAGCAATCGGTGTCAGTGGCCCATCCAATGTCAATTTAGAGGTGATACAATAGCTTATAGGGCCGCACGCTGCCTTTCCATCGTCTTGGACTGATTAGGCAGAGTGTGTCCAGACCATAGCTTGCCAAAAAAATTGTTCACAACACCATGTCGTTCAAAAATAGGGTGGAATACGGTTTACCATATTACCTACTTAGGTAAGATTGGTAAAGTTAGAATGAAGAGAAAAGAAAATCTTATCCGATGTTGATGATATGCAATTTTCGTTGCTAAGCTAACATTAAGGTGTCTCTTAGAAAGATAACACCTATATATGTTAGATATCGATTTTTTGTCAGAGTTTGTGAGCTTAAATTTATTAGATGCTTATTACAACGGAGTAAGAGCTTTTTAGCACAATATTTCATATCACGCTTTGAAAATTCAGTTTTGTTGTGTGTCTAGTCTAGTCTTCGGTATGGTGATGGAGTGAAAATACAATTCACCACCTTCTTTCTTGCCCATTGGTGTTGTAAAAGACGACTAAGGCATTATAATATGCGGATAATATCTATTCAAGAGAAAGAGAACTCGAAATAAAACCTTATATCAACAGCAATCAGCGCGGTATAATGACCTATTATTTGTCCTCCCATTGGGGAGAAGGCCTGAGCCCAGCAGTGGGACGTATATGAGTGTAATGATGATTTGTGCAGTTTTATTAACCATGAAAAATAGCATGAAATTTACGTAAATGCTGTAAAATTTAGCTGACATGAATGAAAAGTCATGACAATTTAGCATTATGTAAACCAATCTAGTACTCCCTTAACTCTCATATATAAATTAAAGGTAACCCATTAAGGTAACTCCATTTTAACCAGTCAAAAAAAAAAAACGATAGATACCTCGATTATCTTTGTTGACCTTGTTTTTATATCTTTACAATTTAAATACTTATTTCCAACAATAATTATAGCATGCAAAGTCTTATAAAAACTATCCCTACTCATGATTTCTAGCGTTAACTTGCTTATTGAATACCCTCTAGGATTTCAGAAGACGGCGATATCTTATTGTTATAAATGTTGATTTGTTGACATTGTTGATGAAACCTCTACTATTGTAGATTGATATTATATTTCAACACTTATAAGGTTGCCGTAAATATGTTGCCGAAGACAAATTTTACGAGTAGGGCTATCTTCTGGATTTACTTATCAAAATAGTAATAAAACTCTACAGCTTTATAATAATGATTTAATAATTTAGGTTACTCGTATTTTGCTACTAATGTAGTTTGAATATTTGTCATAAAACACGTTGTAAAATATTTGTATAATGTTTCAATTAATGAATTCATTATTATTAACGTTGCCCTTTTTTTAAGGGATTATTGGATGGGACGGTGTATTCAAATTCAATATTTTAACGCTTAAAGGAAATTTCCCAAATCTTCTTGATCGTCCTACATCACGAAAATAAAGTACATAATCTTTACGGGTAAATATATTCCGTTGAGTTCTATTTAATATACTTAAATCTAACAGGCTTACGGTACGGTAATATAATGAAATTAGTGCTCGTATATTTATTATAACATAAATCAGCACTTTATAAACAAAAGAAATAAATAAAACGCTACATTTTACTTGTTCAAGAAGCTAGGCTATTATAAATCAATGTTTCCTTATCGAAATGATAGACAATAGAGTACCAGAGAAAGCCATTTTCCAATAGTAACAGGGCCATTGGAAACCTCCAATGTCCTTCTCAGAGTATTATTTTTGGCGCGAGCGGGAACGGGCTCGGGGCGGCAGACATCAGTGTGGGATGCGACCTGTTGACGTGAGGTTGGCAACCGAGTTACGCTGTTTTACCATATACCGTTGAATGGCGGGCCATTTGAATTGAGACGCTGGTTTTAATTATCAAATATCGTAGTGGTAGTGAGGTGGTTAATTTATTTTTGTGTGGTGTTTACGTGGTTTAGTTTATGACCAAGGAGGTTGAATGTCATCCACGTACGTAGAATTTATGGTATTTTTAAAGTATATATTTAAGGTACTGAGTTCGAATCCTGATTTAGTAAAAAAAATTGGAATTTTCTAGAAAAGTGTTGTCCTTAACAAACTCAAATTTTGGAAGCATGTACGTTAAGGCGCGTCATTTTATGGGGAATGAGTGTTACGGGTAAAATATGGGTGTATTTATTAATGGTAATTGTCTTGCTATGTATGTTATAGATAAAACTGTCTGTAAGTTTAGTTTTTAACTTATATATAACTCGTTAACCATATCTATAGCTTTTTCTTGCTGTAACAAATAAATGCGTCATGTTAGATAGTACGGTGCGCGACGCCATAACCTGCCTGCACACGTACATTTCTAGCGCCATGTGGGTGGGCCACCGGTACATGGATCTGGTCATAGGTGACAATTCCGGCAATGAATATCCATTATGTGGAAGTTTTACAACATACAAATAATTAATTCAAATATTTCTCGCACGTTTTTCGTATATTTTTTTGTAGCAAAGTAATATTTGTCACGTGTTGGACCAACAACAGTCGACATGGTTGTTTCTTTCAGATTCCTTCTTCGTTCTCCTAGATATTAGTATTTTTACTAGAAACTATATAACTCACGTTATACCAACAGAAGGAAAGCTTAAACTTTAAAAATAATGCCAACACAAGCAAGTATGCCCAAAGTATAAGCATATTAATATAATACTTTTATTTCTTCTTAGCCTAAATATCATTGCTAGTGTCCACAATAGCAATGATATTTAGGCCGTTAGATTCCTAACAATGGTAGGGAAATTGACAATTGACCTACTGTATCAAGCTGATGAGATGTATTGGCATAGGGCTGTATATCTACTTCTTTTCTTTTGCATTTATGTTATTTGTATATCAACAACCTTTAATCGTTTTTTATAATACCTACGAGTAGTAAAGGGTTTGATAAATTATATTCTTACGCCGTCACCCTACGGGTGTGCTTCTAATTGTCTATCCCAAATTGTACTACTTAATCCTATCACTGCTATCTATCTATCTATCTAACAAAAAGTATTTAGGGAAGTCATTTATTATATATCGGTAGTGGCGAAATGATATTTCGGTGTAAAATATTAATCTATACCAATAAATAAAATTGGAGTGTCTGTTTGTAATGTCAAAATAATAGGCTTTTTTCATGCTCACACGGTTATTTGCACGACACCTATGCCTAAAATAGCAATTAAAAAATTTTTGTCTGTCTGTCTGTCTGTCTGTTTACTCCGGGTAATCTTCAAAACGGCTGGACCGATTTCAAAAATTCTTTCACTAATGGAAAGCTATAATATCAGGGCGTAAACTAGGCTATATTTTATCCCGGTATACCCACGGGAACGAGAACTACGCGGGTAAAACGACTATAACCTATAACCGAAGCGAAGCGAGGGCGGATTGCTAGTACAAAATATAATTATTGTCATCGTCCTCCCTATCTTATGCTAATTTAAACGAGATCGGTAAACAAAAGTGAATTGTACATAAAGTAAATATGCTCACTCTTCCCAAAGACTGAGGTGTTATTTTATATACACGATGATTTCTAAAATATGGTCAAAAATATTAATTAGTATCGCCAGAAACTTTCCGTCGGAGTGAATCGCGTCGAAATGCTACAAAGTACCTACAATATTATATTACATAATATAACGTAAATTGCTAATTTTTCTTAAAGCTATAATGGCTGAAGAGTTGGTTCATTTGAACGTTCTGATCTCTGAAACTACTGGTTAGAATTAAAAATTCAATAAAATTAGAAAATAAAGTGTACATAAGATCTATGTAAGAGAAGAAAAACTCGAAATGAAACCCTATACAAACATGTCTGACCAGCACGCTACAGTAGGTTAAATGCCCTCCCATTGTAGAGGAGGCCTCAGCCCAACAGTGGGATGTATGTGGGCTGCAATGATGATAATTATGACACAATAATTGTTTTATTTAATTGCAAATAAAATAAATTAATTATTATTACGACATTATACTTTAAATTCGTCGATTTACAAACGCTGGCAGATAAACAGTTATATTAAGTACACAATAGAATTTGCTAATTTGTCATGAACAAGGTTGCTACATAATACTCACGTAAGATAGTTAACACGAGTATTGACCGTGTTAGTCTCATTCACACAGTTCCTCCAGGCAGTCAGCTTTCAGCACAGAGGTATGTCCAAATATAAGCTGTTATCAGACTATATATACTAATATATTCCGTGTGGTGACGGAGTAAGAATTCAATTCACCACTCTTTTTCTTCCCCTGGGTATCGTAAAAGACGACTAAGGGATTATTGCAGATGACATCTATACAATAGAAGGAAAACTCGAAATAAAACCCTATACCAAACCATCTTAGCAGCGTGGCATAGTAGGTTAATTTCCTTCTCCTTATGGCGGAGACTCGAGCCCAGTAAAGAGATGTTTATTGCCTGATATGATGATAATCAGATTATATATACTACTAGCAACCCGCGCACGCTTCGCTTCGGTTTCTGTCGCCTTATCCCCGTAGTTCCCGTTCCCGTGGGAATACGGGGATAAAATATAGCCTAGTTTACTCCCTGATATTATAGCTTTCCATTTGTGAATGAATTTTTGAAATCGGTCCAGTAGTTTCGGAGCCTATTCGTTACAAACATACATACAAACCTCTCCTCTTTATAATATTAGTATAGACTAGTAATCCGCCCTCGCTTCGCTTCGGTTCTAGTCGTTTTACCCGCGTAGCTCCCGTTCCCATGGGAATACCGGGAAAAATATAGCCTAGTTTACTCCCTGATATTATAGCTTCCCATTGGTGAAAGAATTTTTTAAATCAGTCCAGCCATTTTGAAGATTACCCGGAACAAACAGACAGACGCAGACAAAAAAATATAAAGTGATTTTTAGGCATATGTATAATGCAAATAACCGTGTGAGCATGAAAAAGACCTATTGTTATGACATTACAAACAGACACTCCAATTTTATTTATTGGTATAGATTATATTGAACTGAATCAACTGCGGCCGTACATTCCCAAAGAAAGTGGACGTCAGACAGGCGGTCGGTCATAAAACTATTATTGAAAGTTTTTACAATATGTGCTATGGAAGAAGAGTTCATATTCCGTCGATCTCAAGTAATTTGTATAAGAATAGGTGATGATCAGTGATGTTTACACGAGTATTACACATCCATACTAATATTATAAATGCGAAAGTAAGGATGTTTGTTTGTTTGTAACGCTTTCACGCTTAAACCACCGAACCGATTTCAAAATTCTTTCACCAATGGAAAGCTATAATATCAGGGAGTAACATAGGCTATATTTTATCCCGGTATTCACACAGGAACGGGAACTACGCCGCGAGTAAAGCGACTGAAACCGAAGCGAAGCGAGGGCGGGTTGCTAGTTGTAAATAAAACTACTTTACGGATTTGATCGCGTTTGTATTTGATTTTTGATTGCCTGACGTTTCGAACAGTGTGGACTAACACAGTACGCCCGTGACGGTCACGGGTCACGACGTGATCAAAAATCAAATACAAACGCAATAAAATCCGTAAAGTAGTTTTATTTACGATTATGATCACATCAGACTAAATATATTAGTCTGTTATAAAATTATTATTTATTTATTTATAATCAATTATAATACATTTGCAGGACATTTAACATAATGCGATATTATAAGTAAAAATTATAAAATTAATAACAGTTATATGTAATAAGACAATAATATTATACAAATAATAAAATATAATATCAAAATATTAATCATAATTTAATATTATATTTTATCAAATAATATTTAACTAAATAATAAATTAAGATATGTAATACATATGACAATAAACGAATAATTATATTCTAGTAAACCATTTTCAACTCTAATAAGATTACCATTTACCCTCTGTGATGGTTCGTTGTGTTCGTAATAATGTGTCAATCCTCTTATTTGCCTGTGAAAGTCGGCAAACCAGCAAACGAATATTAGTGAGATGTATTTTTCATGTTAAAACCAAAAATTGCTTGCTTTCTACTAATATTGATAACTAGCAACCCGCCCTCGCTTCGCTTCGATTATAGGTTATAGTCGTTTTACCCGCGTAGTTCCCGTTCCCGTGGGAATACCGGGATAAAATATAGCCTAGTTTACGCCCTGATATTATAGCTTTCCATTGTGAAAGAATTTTTGAAATCGGTCCAGCCGTTTTGAAGATTACCCGGAACAAACAGACAGACAGACAGACAAACAATTTTTAATTGCTATTTTAGGCAAAGGTGTCGTGCAAATAACCGTGTGAGCATGAATAAAGCCTATTATTTTGACATTACAAACAGACACTCCAATTTTATTTATTGGTAGTGTGTGTGTTGTGTGTTTTATTTATTTAGTGGATAGATACACTATCTTGTGATAAAAAGCATGAAGCTATTATCTAAAGCGCTTGCTGAAATCAGTTAGTGACGCAAGACACATTAATAAACTATGGTAATACAGCCAGCGTGTAATGTTATAACACCATGATAAGCCTTTATCTATCGTGCGAGTGGCATAGGAGCTGGAAAATTTCAATAAAGACTTGCATAAAAATCTTACTAACATTACTAATAAGTGGTAAGTAAAAAAAATCCTTCTATGTGGTGATGGAGTAAAAATCCACCATCCCCTATAAAGAACTTACCATACCCCCTTTTGCCCGTGGGTGTCGTAAAAGATGGTTAAGGGATAATGTCTATCTAGAATCTGTGCAAGAGAAGGATAATCAATACGAATAAATAAAATTGGAGTGTCTGTTTGTAATGTCAAAATAATAGGCCTTTCTCATGCTCACATGGTTATTTGCACTATACATATGCCTAAAAATTACTTTATATTTTTTGTCTGTCTGTTTGTTCCGGGTAATCTTCAAAACGGCTGGACTGATTTAAAAAATCTTTCACCAATGGAAAACTATAATATCAGGGAGTAAACTAGGCTATATTTTATCCCCATATTCCCATGGGAACGGGAACTACGGGGATAAGGCGACAGAAACCGAAGCGAATCGAGGGTGGGTTGCTAGTTTGAAATAAAACGCTACCCCAGCCCGCATGGCCTGCGTGGAATTGTGGATCGACTGTCTCCTACTATGCTGAAGGTTCGAGTCCAATATTAGTACGTACTAGCAACCCGCCCTCGCTTCGCTTCGGTTATAGGTTATAGTCGTTTTACCCACGTAGTAACCGTTCCCGTGAGAATACCGGGATAAAATATAGCCTAGTTTACGCCCTGATATTATAGCTTTCCATTGATGAAAGAATTTTTGAAATCGGTCCAGCCGGTTTGAAGATTACCCGGAACAAGCAGACAGACAGACAAAATTTTTTTAATTGCTATTTTAGGCATAGGTGTCGTGCAAATAACCGTGTGAACATGAAAAAAGCCTATTATTTTGACATTACAAACAGACACTCCAATTTTATTTATTGGTATAGATAAAAGCTGAGATGATTATGATAAAAAAATGTCTGTACTACGTACTATGTTTACAAGTCTGGTCAAACTAGTATGGCAGGTCAAATGACGTGCTATTTGTGCACTAGTCTCTGCGGTGAATAAAGCATACATATTTGACTACCCTTACTTTCTTCTTCAGTCTTGAAACTAGATGAAGAATCACCAGAATAATGGACAGCAGCTACCAGATAAATACAGCAATCATCCCCGAGAACCAATTTGGGAATGATTAATTCAACTTGAGACGATAGAGGGATTCTGGAGGAAAATTCTATCCAAACGTTAGTAGGAAAGTTGGCCCGCTATATGTCGCTAGTTAAATGAATTGGTATAGAGCTATAACTAAAGATATTTTTTATCTCCGTATTTCCGATACATAAAACGTTAACGTCTTTATTTATAATACCGTACTAATTTTTTACTCACTGTCGTAAAACGAGCTTCATCTCACAAATATATACAGTTGGCGGAATGTATATAAGTCAAAATCTGTCTACACCAGGTCATTATCATATCTGCAATTAGATATTAATACAAATTAAAATTACAATTAAAGCAAATATCACGATAGAGTTATAAATTTACACGCCATGTAATAAACACATGCTCTTTAGTGTTGCAATTTGTGTTATAGGCACATTCGTGACGAGAAACAAGTGTAAAAGCAGAGCGATAATGAATAGAAATGTAAAAAACACCTCGTATGCTTTTATATATATTTTAATTAGTCTGGCCACGAATCTATGGATTGATGCACTGTGTCCCTGACAGAATCACTTGTTTTTTTAAATTTTTAAAGGACTTTATGATGGTGTGTCGTTTAGCAGGTTATATCTTCTAAAAATTACCATAGTTTTTAGTAGTAGGGTTCAGATTGGCCTGCTTTCAGCTATTTTAAAGTTTGGAACTTTGACTTTAAACCGAGCTTGGGTGGTTCATGCCTTGTGATCAGGTTCAGAGTCTTGCTAGGAGGTTACGGTTACATTTTTAAAAAGTGTATTTGCTAAGAAGTTTGACAACAATATCTAGAACAGGTTCTTTGATACAATTTGGCTGTCTTCAATCTTCTTTTATAAAAATCATGTTATCTCACTTCTTGATAATACACCTCCACCAAATCATGATTGACGCAGTGTTGGTTTCCTTATAAAATTTCGGTGAATTTTTAGCACTACTACGGATTTTTTTAGTTCTAACAGCCACTTTTTATAGTGTTCCGCAGATTTATTTTGGTGAGTATACAGATATCTAGCTTTAGAAGTGTCTTGAAAATGAACGACGTCTCCATACCCACTGTGTCCTAGATAATCACTGCAATTCTGATTTCTTTAACACACCATTTCATTACTGTCATTTGATATTAGTCTAAAAAAATATGTGGAACAAGACGAAATCATTGGAGTTTCTAGCTTAATAAAGGCGTTCCAAATTTTATTTTAAGAAAACGAATATTAGAACTTTTTAAGTTGTAACAATATTTTTGCCCAGGCTAGTTATGCATCATAAAAGTACATGTGGAATCCTCCTTAAAAGTGACTGACGAATCGACGAATATATCACCTACAAAACTTACTAGCTCCTAGACTGTCTGCTGTCGTGCCGTGAAGTCGTTAGGCACAGTAATGCTTCGCACCTTGTTAGCCCCATCTCGCTTCAACGTTCAACCTTATTACAATTTATAGCGAGTGAATGAAAGTATTATCATTTTTAGACATGATTTTATTTGAATATCAACATAATATAAACTCTACGGTTTAAGCTATTACATATAACTAATAAAACATGTATTTAATATTCGAACATTGTTATTTTAGTCAATTTTCCAGATGAATTGTTAACGTACAGGGATAAAGATGAGATAGATCTGTACAAATTGACGTTATTTTGGTGTGGTCTGAGTGCTGTAGTGCGCATTACCTGTCTTAAAGACAGGATAGATAGGTGGATTAATGAGTTAACTATATTTTTTAGATGTGGGAGGTCATCATACCTCAATTTTTACCTAGAAATAGTGTCAAATGGTATTCTATTGACTTTATGCAAAATAAAGAAAACTTAGGATGTTGTAAATGACGACTAAGAGATTATAATATGCAAATAATAATTATGGAAGACAAGGCAAACTCGAAATAAACCCTATATCAACAGATCTCATCAGTGATTACATCACCTACATCAGTAGGTTAATATCCTTCTCATTGTGGAGGAGGCTCTGACCTAGCAGTGATAATTCTCATATGAGCTGTAATAATAATGATGATTCCTGTAAATATAACAACAAAAAGGCTAATATGATGATATTAAGGCGTTTGCGTCATTTTAGTTGAGCGGAAAAATTAAATGACAAATAAAGGTGCAGTGGAATGTAATTATGACCAGACGACATCAGATTGACTTAGCCCAGATCAATATAAAGCTCTTAGTTGTGTATTACGATACCCATGAGTACTGTAACTGATAGTAGTATTAGCAGCTGCCACCACATAATAATTTTCTTTCTAGCTTCACAAACCCGTCCTAAAAATAAAGGGGACGAATCAATAAATTAATGACCACAAATGAGTGATTAAGATACTGACCTTCAGTGCCAGTGTCGTCGGTTGGAATCCCACGCGGGATAACACTTTATGCGATCACAAATTGTTGTTCTGAGTCTGGATGTAAGCTGTGCCGTTAATTTTATATTTGTAGAGATCCCCGCAATATAAAAAATATTTCTTTAGTCCTACACTACGTGTTGTCTTATTTAAAAACTAAAATAAAAATAGATTGACCACTTTGGAAATTATTGCCATGATCCTTGGCAAGATAGGTCGTTGCTCAAACCGCAATTCTGTCTCATCATCGCAGCTCACATACGTCCCACTGTTGAGTTCGGGCCCCTTCCATAATGGGAGGGAATTTGACCTACTACACCATGCTGGTCAGACATGTTGGTATTATAGGGTTTCATTTCAAGCTTTCCTTCTCTTGCACAGATGTTATCTACATATTATAACCCTTAGTCGTCTTTTACGACATCCACGGGCAAGATAGTGGTGAATTGTATTCTTACTCCGTCACCACTCGGGATCACACTATTCTATCTACGAAGTCTATAAATATTTCACTCATAAACCACTAACAGATTACCTTTGTAAAACATTCAAAGATCAAACGATAATAAATTTCAATTATGTATGTAAATTCAAATACATATGATATAATTATTCCTAAGTAATATTAAATTTAAACAATATTGTAGCTTATATAATTAGCATTGGTAGTTTTTATTAGTAAAGTGTTGTGCGAATTGAAGGAAAGAGTAGAAATCAATTGGGATAACCAAATCAAAATGGCGGAGTAAGAATACAATTCATCACCCCTATCTGGCCCATGGGTGTCGTTAAAAATGACTAAGTGATTAAATATGCATATATATGGAAAAGAAGGAAAACTCTAAATAAAACCCTATACCAACCAGTCTGACCAGCGTGATATAGTAGGTCAATTTCTGTTCTATTATGAAGGAGGCTTAAGTTCAACAGTGGAACGTATATGAGATGAAATGATGATATTGTGTCATTAAAGAAGAGTGTCGGAAAGGAGAATGCCCATTTTGTTCGAGAGTTAGTTTCAATATGAAAGTCGATGGGCCTTCATAATTTCTTTTCTATTTTGTAGCATAATTATTCTAGTTTTAAATTTAGTAATTAGTTTTCATTTTCATACCCAGGTTTAAGTGAAATCTTATTTTTAGTGACTACTTTTGAGGTTAGAAAATTCGTCAAACGAAAATGAGTAATAATGTATAAATTAATATTGTTATGCATTTAACGCAAGCTTAAAATAATATTAGGCGTGGCCTATCAACTGAGGTTTTGTGAATGTGATTTGAGCATGTGATCATAGAAAGTCTTACTTCTGGAGAAGGGTTTGCCTTTGGCAATAACTGCAATATATTGCTAATTGAATACCAGGCACATTAAAAAAAACAACATTTTATATTTAAGAACAGTTTACTTATAGAATAAATTGTCTAAGAACTGAGCTGGTGCATTTATGGACATCATTATCAGCAATATTATCAAATACCATATGATAATACTGTCATTGTATGTGCGCAGCACCCTACTGTTCGGTTTCCAACAAGACAACTGCAGTAACAAGTCATTAATGTAATCGAGAGAATTTGCCCTATTTAAATCCTAACATACAAGCCAATAAAATAATATGTTCTATTATTTACATGTCGCGATTTGATTCTGGCTCTAATTAAATATTGTTTTTAACCTAATATTAAGGGTAAATCTAATTCTATTTCGTCCTTATATCTTTACAGTAGATATAATTTATCCTTATATGCCCCTCATAATAAAATATCGCCTGTTTTAATTGGTAAGATCCTAATATCAACCATCGTAAATGCCTTAGATTCAACCTGAAAAAAAAATGTTTAGACATTTTTTATTTTAGACATTTTGGGCAGCATTACTGTCTATTAGTGTCTATATTAAAAAAAAATATATTACCTCGCTGTTTCATATTTTCCCTTTGTGTAAAAGGACTGACTGACAAATAATTAACTGTATTTGAATTGTATAAATGTATTTAAATGTAATAACACTACCAGTGGATAATAGCTGGATAGAATTTATTTAATAGAAGATATACAAATTCGACTAGAATAAAGCATAAGATAAAATCTTAAAATTAAACATAGAACGTGTTGAAGTTTTATTAAAATGCTCTTGCCAGAATAGTTTTGTCTCTTTTTATCCTTCCATTCAACTTAACGTAACTCGTAAATACGAAATCGTAAATGTCATGGCGCCATTGTGTTCTATGTTACTAGAACTACCTAATTACCTTTATAATTAATTTTTTAAATCGATTAATCGATCATCGCTTTAAAAAATTAATTAATGTGTATATAGTTGATATATAGTTTTGATATCGTTTGATATTGTCGGTTTATTGTTAGTAATATAAAAAATAAACATTAATTTTTCGATTTATGTACCTGAAAAATTCGATTTAACATGAAAAAAAAAACACATTTTGCAGCTATTCTTTATATTATTTGTATTCAATAAATCTTAGCACCTCGCTCAACGATCTCAACGGGGTCCCAACTAGTGAGTTTACGAATGAACGTGAATAAGACGAAAGTCATGACAAAAGCCTAGTCATTCTAGTAGGTACCGGTCCTAGTTGGCAATGCGAATCTCGAAGTTGTCGATCATTATCTTTACCTAGGATAAACAGGTAGTTCCCATTTTAAGGAAAAAGTTCGCCAATAAATCCACCTCGGCTGGGCAGCGTTCGAAATACTTAATAGGATCTTCTTATTCAATATACCTCAGTGACTGAAAGACTTACAGCACGAAAACCTGATCCCTAAATGTAGACCTCATAACTACTGCCGCCTATGTTATTTTCAATAAAATATAACGAAAGAGCTGTTTATTATCTTTAAATACTAAAAAAAGGTTGAAATACAGCCATAATTAAATATTCCTCTAATGATTTGTGATAAGAATGTATCGATATATTTTGGCTCAACCTGGCAACACCTACGTGTCACTGCGATCCACACAAATCACAAGCCTCAGTTCATTTGTATGACTATTAAGTTTTATCTTTAATGCTAGGGTACAATTTACCCTAAAATTAATTCTGAGAAAGATTAAAAATAAGATGTGAATTTAGGATAGTATTTGGTTTAGGCCCATGGCCAAATAAAAACGATCTGGTTTTGGGCATTCTCCTTTGATAATATCAGTGATCCGATCATTTGCGATCATTATGAAGTAGGGCTTAGATGAAATAGCGATTAACCTTTTTGACGACATTGTTGTTGAACGCCTATCAATCGGTATGAGTGCAGCTTTTCACAATTACGAGTATATCATTTTGAGGCGTCTTGCTCTGAATGCTTTATTGAAAGCTGAAAGCTTTTTGTTTTGAGTCAGTCTATGGTATGGGGCGATGGAAGGTCGGCGTGCAAACCTATAATCTGACGTATATGTACCTCACTATCGCCATATTCGGGCTCACAGGCTCTGCAATATTTTACAACGACTGTTTAATTTAGCACTGTTTAGCATGAAGTAACACGCTTATGAATAAAGTGAAATTGTAATATGTGGTCGAGTAACTCTCAATTTCACATAGGCTTGATTCATAAGTAAGACTCAGAATTTGCAACATTATGACGCATATGCCCCTAAAATAATGAGGCGGTTTATATATTACATAAACGTGTAATTTTATACATGTGAATATATAATAATTTAATGAAATGACTACCATTAAGTAGTTGATAAACAAGGTAATAACACTTTTACACCAATTCACAAATAGCTTTGGGCAATTGAAATGAAAATAAATGAAACTGTCCTTCAAAAGAGGGTTGACTGAGCGACGGTCGCGGCATTTGAATTTAACCAATGGAAAAGATATTTTTAACCTTGCCTAAGAGACCATGTACGATTCTCATGTGGTTTCTATTTACCTTACATATAAAGCTACAGTACTAATTTGCCGAAAAATTCCTATTTTATAAGAAAAATGTTTAAAAGTTGCCGGGCCATAACTATTGACTGTTTTTTGTCTACCGTAAATGGACTGGCCCATCCAGGGCAGTACAACATTGTCGTAATAAACTGACGACTGACTTTCCAGTTTGGGTCGTTTGCGTATAGTGAGATTAGGTGGTGCTTGAATCTGGCATTGAGCATTATGTTATTTAGCGTTGTGGGGTACAAGGAGGTCCAGTGGGAATAACCATTGCCAGCCAACTGCCGGTCAGCAGGGGGCCCGAACCCAGGAGTCCCTGGAGGGTACGTCACTTCGACATGCCGTCAAATAATTATAGTTTCGTGATAAAGGTTATTGTGATTGATATTAGGCAACTAATAGAATATTAATCAAAAACTCTTTATTTACTACAATTGATACTTACAATGTCTCAGTTATACGCGTAAAATTAAGTATCTTTTTCTCAGTCTATAATGAACAGTATGATCGGTGCCATGCTCAAAGTACTGTGTCGCATGTCATTAGTTCGCCATCTTTGTACTAGACTTTAAGACACATATTGTTTAGGAATAGATATTAAACCAACTCTGTAAACTAGTACTTATTGCCTGAATTAAAAATTATTGCTAGCAAATTTTCAAATTATACGGTCATGAATACTTATTTGTCTATCTCATTTCATTTTGAGGAATATTGAATAAAAACTTGAATATGCAATGAAAATGGAATGTTTTTATGCGAGAATAAACTCAGTTATGTGTCCACTATGCATATTTATTAAACCATCTATCGATCACTGTTCTGAATAATTGGTTATTCTGATATTACCAGAGAATGGATTTTTTCATTTATAACTACGAGTAGTACTTATAGTACGAAATATATTTGCATTTTTACATTTGTTTTAATGAAGTTTAACTTTTTTTTGGCGCGTTATGGAAAAGTTATGAGAGTAAATTTTTATGATGCGCGTGGACGCCGTCACAAATATCAACTAGATAATGGGTTATAATAAAACTTTCAATGTATTATAAATAAATTTCTTTTCTATTATTAGTTTCGTTTTTTTACAAACGTAGGCAATTTGCTACGCCAAAGAAGTATGTATATCCTTCTTAAGAGAATAAGTACACACACATTTATTCCAATAACGCCAATATTTTACTATGTTACATCCGATGCTTAGTTTTGTCATTGAGTAGGTATTATTTCTTTTTTAAGAAGAACAATATTATAATAATTAGCTTTGATCTTTATAATAGCCCAGCTTCGCACGGCCACAAATTAGAAAAGAGGTCAATGGCGTTTTTATAACCACACTTCTGCCCTTAATAATATTTTCTTAAGATAAAATGTTTGCACTTTTATAAGTTACTGCTTCTCTCTCTCTCTATAAGTTACTGCTTCTCTCTCTCTCTCCTCATTAAGGAAAAGGCTTTGTGCCTTCCCAAAATTACTTTCAATATTTAAATTTTTACTTGTCATTTTATTATTCAGAACAAAGTATGAAATAATTTGTCAGATGTTTTGCAATAATTCACAATGTTTTTGATGATTTCATGCGATTGTATTATAACAATATTTCTTTAATTTTCAAAGCGGCTATTTGTCTTAAAACGCCTTAAGAATATCAATAATTAAGGTATTCTGCCAAATTATATGCAACATTTTGTTATATTTTGGCTAACTTCTGAAAGATATTTCGAATTTGTACCTATGTATTGTTCTGATATAAAAAACTATGATACTATACTTAATTCTTTCCCTTATTTAGCAAATATAAAACCCACTATTAGGATCGGCCTTCCTTCACGATGAAAGCCCTATTATACCATGCTAATTAGAAGGATTGGCAAATTCTTTTATTTCGAGTTTTCTTTCCCTTGGAGTGCTTATCTGCTTATATTCCTTTAGTCTTATTTTATGACGCCTACTGGAAAGGAAAATATGTTGGATTCTTACATCAAAACCGCATAGAAAGTACAATATTATTTTATTTATGGTTCCATCCAATTTTGTTGAATAATTTTGCCTTGTCCATCAGCTTATAGACGTCCACTGTTGGGCATCGGTCTACAGCATACGAGAATACCACTCGGAAAAGACCTGTGCCAGCTGCATTCAACAGTTTACTGTGACTTTTAGAATATCGTTAGTCTGCCTACTAGGTGGTCGTCCTACTTTGCGTCGTGCGATTTGTGTTCGCTACTGGAGAACCTTCCTTTCCCAACGGCTGTCGGTTCGACGAGCTATGTGGCCTGTCCAATACCATTTTAACAAGCTAATTTTACTTTAAAATAGACCAAACATTCATATATGGTAATAAACTTACCCATTTGTAATACTTATAGATAAACGTTAACCGACAAATGAATGACAAAAGTCATTCGGACATTTAACAATCTTATTATATGGATGGAAATAGAAGGTTGTCGTTAGCCTGGTCGTTTGATGAAGACAAGGTAATGAAAGACCTGAACACTTAATTAAAGTTGAAAGTATAATAATTTAGGATCTTAACTATTAGGTATTATCATTTGCGAATATATTATCATTTTAAGTAATCAAGTCCTTCTACCTTACTTTTAGTTATCACGCCGCAGCGATTGCTCATGACAGAGGACAGGGATCATCTAATTAGATTCTAATCTTTATATATATACTAGCTGACCCAGCGAACTTCGTACCGCCATAATTTTTTTCGTAAATATATTTTCTAAATTGCCGAAAATATAGTCTCTAATGGAAGAACTATTACGGCTTTGTCGGGCAAGATACAATCTTCTTGGTCGCAGCATTGTTAATTATGATTCAAAGAGAGTACAAATTACTGATTATTGATTTCTGACAAAATTATAATTATCAAATTTTCAACTATACTTAATCATAGACAAAATTACGTTTATCTGTCATTTGCATTTAGTTATTACATATCAAAGGCGTTTTTGTTATACCACGTTTCATAGTGACTTGTATTCTCTTTGACGTTTTATGTCACTTCACACAGGAATGCTAACAAACGGGATAAAAAGTATCCTATGTCCGTCTCCTGGTTCTAAGCTACCCCCCCCCTCACCAATTTTCAGCCTAATCAGTACAGGCGTTCTTGAGTTATAAATAGTGTAACTAACACGACTTTCTTTTATATATATATAGATTTCTTGTGTACGTGTGTGTGTCATTGAACTCCTCCTAAACGGCTGGACTGATGTTGACTAAATTGTTTGTGTGTGTTCAGGAGGATTCGAGGATGGTTTAGATTCACAATTGGATCCGGTAGGTGACGCTGTTCGGGCAGGACAATACCATAACTTGAGAACGATTTTAACAATATCGTCCATCTTTTTTTTAAATTTCTAATACTGAAAATGACTTTTACGGAATAAAAAATTAAGAAAGTTGCGCAGAAAATTAGCAAATTTAAGAAAACTTAAGGGCTATATAAATTTTTCTAATGTAACCTTTTTTTCGACTATATAAACTTTTCTATCTTTATATATATAAATCTTCTGTTCGTATGTTTGTAAATGAGCTGCTTCTAAGCGGCTGGACCGATTTTGATGTTTTTTAGCTATTCCGATGAATATGAGAATGGTTTAGATTAATAATTGGAACCGGAGGTGGCGCTTGAACAGAACAACGTCTGTTGGGTCAGCTAGTCTTATATATAAATTTCTAGCGTACATGTGTATGTCACTGAACTCCTCCTAAACGACTGGACCGATGTTGACGAAATTTTTTGTGTGTGTTCAAGGGGGTTCGAGGATGGTTTTGATTCACAATTGGACCCGGTAGGTGGCGCTGTTCGGGCAGGGCAATAACATAACTTGAGAACGACTTTACCGATTTCGTCCATCTTTTTTTTTAAGTTTTCTAATATTTTAAAAAAGACCTTTACGGAAAAAAAATAAGAAAGTTGCGCAGAAAATTAGAAAATTTAAGAAAATTTAACGTTTATATATACTTTTCTAATGTAGCTTCTAATGTAGTAGTAGTAATTTCTGTCGACTATATAAACTTTTTTATCTTTATATATATAAATTTTCTGTTCGTGTGTTTGTAATTGAACTCCTTCTAAACGGCTGGACCAATTTTGATTATTTTTGTGGCCATTCCGATGGATGTGAATTCATATATCCATCGGAATAGCCATTCGGCACATCCAAACCATTCGGGTTAGATTAATATTTGGAACCGGCAGGTGGCGCTGCGATCGATTTCAAGGAGAATTCAATTTTCTATTTTTTACAGATTTGAATAGAACAACGTATCTTGGGTTAGCTAGTATTATATATAATTTAGTACTATAAGTAGTTTCCGTGTGGTGACGGAGTAAAAGTACAAATCAACCCTCCCTATCTTGCCCGCGGATGTTGTAAAAGACGACTAAGAGATATAATATGCATGTAACATCTATGCAAGAGAAGGCAAACTCGAAATAAATCCTATACCAACTCGTCTAACCAGCATTGTGCTCGAGCCTCCATCACAAAAGGAGGGAAATTGACCTACTATAACTACAACAGTGAGACTGGTTGTATAAGGTAAAATTTTGAGTTTTCCCATTTTTCATCATTTTAGCTCAGCATCATTTCAGCCGTGAGACGCATAGTCTCATTGTTGGGCTCGAGCCTTCTCCACAATAGAAGGGAAATTGACCTATATCACTCTGGTCAGACGTATTGATATAGGGTTTGTTTCGAGTTTTCCTTCTCTTCTCTTATATAGATATTATATTTATTTATTTAAAATGTATAAAAATACGCATATTAAATCCCTTATTTTTATTTATTCGTCGTCTTTTACGACACCCACGGGCAAGAGACGGGGTGGTGAATTGTATTCTTACTCCGTCACCACACGGAAATATCTAGGTATTGCATAACAAATGATTCAGTTTCAGAACAATAATCTAGATATAGATTATAATGTCTTGTATCATCTACGAAGGTACAGAGGATATACTGAATCTACGAGACATAGCGGTGTGTATATATACATGAGGTTTATGACTTTATAAAACAACGTACAGACATGTTAATAAAGCATTTCACAGGATGGTATGTCAATCAAAATGATGTACATTGTCGGATATAGCGCTATATAACGACATTTAGACCTTGGGTTTCTGTTCTGATCTCTATTTTACTGCGGATCATACTGGCGATCAGCCAACCGTGTGATCTTGACTAGTTATCGTAGATATGGGCGATCGGTTTTTATGACTCAAAAAAATTTGCACACTGATTGTTTATTCGTCAGGCTAACATTTGGCGATTGGTTTACATTAGTCATAGTTTTGACTAAGGCCCTCCGCACATGGAGCTACCCAAAAATGATGGAACTGATCAGCAATTAAAATTACAAATTAGTTAGAAACTCTACCTCGCACACGATGCTACTTAAATTGCAAGGTTTCAGTCACTTCTGTAATTTCTGCTCACACAAGCACACGATTAGATAACTATGAAATCTTAGAAAAAAAATCAAACATGTCGAGTGGGTCGAGCGAGGATGACGACGACGTTGTATTATATTCCTACCTTAATAGACGCCGAAGGAATCTTCGCAGGTTTTGGATTCACCAGTATATTCAAAATAATGTGAACTGCAGATTGTCAGTTGCAGCACGAGAGCTGCTTGAACCAGATAATAAATTTGTGAGATTCTATAGAATATCCAAAAATAGCTATTTAAATTTAATGCAGTTGATATCGCCTGCTATTTGTAAAAAAGATACTAATATGCGGGAGTGCGTGAGCGCAGAAGAAAGAATTTTAATATCATTAAGTTTCGAGTAATCGGACAGTTTATAATTACATAAACATGGATACTTTTCCACCTCCTGCACAAATTTAATATTTAGGGTTTGATCGTTCATTTTTCGTAACAAAAATAGAAAACTCTGGTAACCAGTAGCGCGGCGACCGGCACGACGCATCACGTGTGATCAGTTGCTAACGCGTTACTAATCGGTTGGTGACTAGTCGCGTCGTGTGCGAACCTCAATGAGAACGTATGGACGGTGACGCTCAAGCAACTCGTTAGTAATTTGAATTTGCAACTAGTATTTTTTCAGTAGCTCCATGTGTGGAGGGCCTAAGAATAGGACAGTTACACATATTTTTAAAATAAATAACATTTGATATTTACTGGAGCGGCATAAGCATGCTCAATGAGAATTGAAATTGTGTTTGAAACCAATACATATTCATCATCATCATCATCTCAGCCCATATACGTCCCACTGTTGGGCTCGGGCCTCCTCCATAATGGGAGGGTAATTGACTATACCACGCTGGTCAGACGTGTTGGTATAGGGTTTTATTTCGAGTTTTCCTTCTCTCGCATAGATGTTATATGAGTTTTATATCCCTTAGTCGTCTCGTACGATCACCCACGGGTAAGATTCTCTTATATAGATATTATATTTATTTATTTATTTAAAATATTTAAAAATATGAATATTAAATCCCTTATTCGTCTTTTACGACACTCACGGGCAAGAGAGGGGGTGGTGAATTGTATTCTTACTCCGTCACCACACGGAAAGTATAATACATATTACAATCCTATATTTTGTGACATAGGACGTATGGGCAATACGTCTTACGCCACAAAATATCTTAAAAAAAAATTAAATAAAAATCAGCTATTGTTTCGGTTATTACCAGTTCTGTCATATTCATCCCTTTGCTGGGCTCACGCCTCCTTTACATCATTCATTATTATTTTTCATTTCAGCTCATATACGATCCACTGTTGGGCTCGAGCCTCCTCCAAAATAGGGAGGCAATTGAAAACGCTGGCCAGACGTAATGATAGGGTTTTGTTTCGATTTATCCTTTTCTTGCTGTTGTTATATACATATTTAATCCATTAGTCGTCTATCTTATATCTTCAAACGAGCAATTCTTGTATATATATATTGAAGATCTCGGAAACGGCTCCAACGATTTTGTTGAAACTTGGCATACTAGAGGATTCGGACCCAAAAAATCGATCTAGCTAGGTTTTATGTATAGAAAATGTTGTTTTGTGAGTGTTTTTGGCAGACAATATGATCATCATCATCATCACAGCCCACATACATCCCACTGTTGGGCTCGGGCCTCCTCCACAATGGGAGGGAATTTGAGCTACTATATCATGCTGGTCAGACATGTTGGTATAGGGTTTCATTTCGAGTTTTCCTTCTCTTGCACAGATCTTATGTGTATATTGTATCCCTTAGTCGTCTTGTACGACATCCACGGGCACGATAGGGAGTGGTGAATTGTATTCTTACTCCGTCACCACACGGACAATATAATGACATTAAATTTTAACAGAATATGAATTCAAATTTTGCCATCAATGTCACGAGTTACGATAGCTCAGTGGCGAAGTATTCAGGTTTCGTTTTATTTTTGACATCGGCGACAAACGGCGTCGGATCGAATCTCGGTGTTATTATTATTCTCTTTTTGTAATTTTTTATATAAATTTCATTATTTATTTTTTTATTTTTTATTAATATATATCTAAGTAGGTAAATGCTACAAAAATACTCCGAGCGAAGCTCGGTCAACCTGATATTTACGATACTCACAGGTAAGAGAGGGGTAGTGAATTGCATTTTTTTCTGTCACTACATGGAAAGCCTCCTTCAGAATGAGAGGAAATTTTATTTACTATACCATGCTGTTCAGTCGGATTGGTATAGGATTCTATTTCTAGTTTTTCATCTTCATCATCTTCTTATATAAATATTATCTGTATACTATAATACCTCAGTCATCTTTTACGATAACCATAGGTGAGAAAGGAGGTGGTAAATTGTACCACACGGAAAGTAGATATACATGTGTTGATTGAATAGATTTTGTCGGATGCTACCCAAGTCGTACTTTCTCTTTTCTCATGGGTATGATCTATTTCTTTTTTTTTTTTATTGCAAACGGTGGCAAACGAGCAGACAGTACACCTGATGGTAAGTGTTGCTGCCGCTCATAGACCTTTACAAGGCCACTGCCTACCGCGAAGAAAGTGAAGGGAGTGTGAATGCGTGCATTGAGGCTCGGTGATACCAAAACCCTCCACACGCAAACACCCTCAGAAAGTTGGGCTTCTGGCTCTCTCAGGATTTCTTCAGTAACTTATACTTAAAATAGTACAAGTCCACATTCAAACTTGAAAAGTTCACCTCTTTATATTAATAACAGAAACATCCAACATCCTAAGAAGTCTTATAGTCCCATATTATGATTAAATGATCCTAGTAAATAATAATGATATATTTATTTATTGATTTTTACTATAGCCCATCACGGACATGAAACTTGATTATCTCGCTTTTAGACCATAAAGTTAGTCAATAAAGTTGATATTAAGCACTCGTTCATGTGACGTTGGGGCCCATTTTGGGTACGCCTTTTATGGTAGCGTCACATACCTGTGTTTTACGTTTACGAAGCATTTATGACAGTCATATAGTGGGTAATGTTTTTTTTTTCTGTAAATAAACTCTCAAGCTGAATATACTAGACTAGTTACAAATTAGGACTAAGAACTACGTCTGCTAGGTGAATTTATAATGTTGATACATTGGTTGCTTAAATTACAGGAGATACATAAAAACGATCGAACGAACGAACGTGGGCTTTGCTCCAGGGAAGAAAATTGACTTATTATACTATGTTGGTCCCATCTAGGTTGGCATAGGTTTATTTCGAGTTTTCTTTCTTTTGCATGAATAGTATCTATATAATACTGTATTTGTTATTCAACTTTTACCGGATGGTGAATTATGTGTGGTGATGGAGTAAAAATACAATTCACCACTCCTTATCTTACCCGTGGATATCTTAAAAGATGACTAAGGGATATAATAAGCATATAACATCTGTGCAAGAAAAGGAAAACTCGATACAAAATCCTATTCCAACACGTCTGACCAACATGAAATAATAGATCAATTTTCCTTCCTCAATCAATCTCAATCCTCCTCCTTTTATGGAGAAGACTTGAGCCCAACAGTGGGACATATATAGGCTGAGATGATAATGATAATGATGAATTGTATTCTTATTTATTAACCGCATAGAAACACAAGATACATAATTATATTAATGACATTTGATGTTTATGCGAGTATAACATCTTTATAATAACATTATATTTACAAATGACGTTTGTATTTGATTTTGAATTTGCCAAAGTTACAAATACTTTTCAGCTTTTATGTTTACGGGAGGACCATCTTTCCGTGATCATAAACGCTAAAATCAAATACAAACACCATAAAATCCACAAAAATGTTTTATTCAACATACATTTATTTTTAATTTATATATATATATCTTCGTTTTCCATGCTTATTATATTGCATATGTATTTTAGTAAAACCATTTGGCAAGCATACGTGCATCCATTTTCAAGAAGCATACCAGTTAAATAAAAACGTAATAATATATATTTCAATAATATATGCGCACTTTATGTAAGTGGATTTTGTCATGAATATAACTTCATTTATCATAAAAGTATACAGTCAGAGATCGCATTCTAATCTTTTGTAGCAAAATATAATAACACTAGCAACCCGCCCTCGCTTCGCTTCGGTTTCAGTCACCTTACCCGCCTAGTTCCCTTAGAGGGTAAAAATTGACAAATGCTGTTTATTCATTTTTACTGAAGAGTATTTTCCGTGTGGTGACGGAATTAGAATACGATTCACAACCCCCTCTCTTACCCGTGGCTGTTGTAGGAGACGACTAAGAGATTATAATATGCATACAACATCTATGCAAGAGAATAAAAACTAAAACCTATGCCAACACGTTTGACCAGTGTGGTGTAGTAGGTCAATTTCCCTCTCATAATGGAGGCGGCTCGAGCCCAACAGCGGGATGTATAAGGGTTGAAATGATGAAAAAAAGATTAACGAACAGTATTTATGCAAAATTTAACGATAGTCGATGAAGTTTTTTCCACCCCTTAGGGAATGAATTCCAAAAAATCATTTCTTAATGGGTCCCTACGTCACAAAAAATAAAATTACGGTCAAAATTACATGTTCCTAGCTTCAGTAGTTTCCGCTCGGCGTTGATGAGGCAGACAACCAACCTCTTTAAACCTATTTACACCCTTAGAGGGTGAAAATTAAAAATGCTGAAATACGTGTTTATTTATTTTTATTAAAGTGTGTTTATGGAGAATTTCATGACAATCGATGAAGATTTTTTTCTCGCTATACAAACTTTACTACTGCGGTTTACCCCCTTAGGGGTTGAATTTCAAAAATCCTTACTTAGTGGGTTTCTAAGTCACGCAAAGAAACTAATGTCAAAATTCATGTTTCTGGCTTCAGTAGTTTCGGCTCTTTGATAAGTCGGTAAACTGACATCTTTCTACCTATTTTATACCCTTAGAGGATGAAAATGGACAAACGCTGAAACACGTATTTATTTATTTTTATTAAAGTGTATTTGTGCTTAATTTGAAGACAGTAGCTAAAGATTTTTATTCTTTCCATACAGACTTTACCGTTGCGTTTCACCCCCTTAGGGGTGGAATTTCAAAAAATCTTTTCTTAATGAGTGCCTACGTCACGAAATGAAACTACAGTCCAAATTTCATTTTTCTATTTTCAGTAGCTCCAGCTCACCCGGTTCCTTTATATGTATGTTATTGTGAATGCCTCCACAACACCCCTCGTAGGTGGAATTTCGTAAAATCCGTTCTTAGCTGACCTCTACTCGACGAAGGTAATACTCATGCCAAATTTCGAGTCTGTACGCCTTATGGTTCCAGAGATATGGTGATGAGTCAATATATCGCTTGCAAAACCCTCCTCTCCTATATATATATAATATAGATTTATTGAGTTCAGATAACTGATTAGAATGTTAATTTGGATGCATAATCTGATAGAACCAAAGCCATAAGAAAAATCAACAAACTATAAATTCTTGTACAATTCAAGTGTTGGAATAGTGAAAATATACATATACTAGCTGACCCAATAGACGTTCTGTTCAAATATAGACTACAGCAGCGCCACTTACCGGGTATAATTGTAAATCTAAACCATTCTAGAATCCCCTTCAACACGCACAAAAAATTTCTTCAACATCGGTCCAGCCCTTTAGGAGGAGTTCAGTGGCATATACACGTACACAAGAAATTTCAAAATTATTAAAACTACAACCATCACAACTCCCGAGTTATATATGTATGTATTAGTGATGTAACGAATGTTAGGATTGAGACATTCGCGAATGCGAATGTGAGTGCGAATATTTATCTCCAACATTCGCGAATGCGAATGCGAATATGCGGATATAATATATATGAATGTTGACTTTCAAATAAAGCTCGTGCAAAATATCATACGGGTTTAACATTTCGTACTAGCCATGTTTAAGCCAAATATAGCAAAGGTTAACCGTTACAAGTTGAACGAATGGAACTAATCAGATTCGTTCGAAAATATTCGTTGTAATTTGAGATTAGTTTATTATTATTATTGTATTTGTCAAATTTACAAACATGAGTAAAGCACAACATGTGCACTGAAGTGTGGAGTTATTTCACAATTTGTGACGCTGAGAGTGTTAAATGCATGGTATGTCAAAAAAGTTTAATGATTATTTAACAAAAATAATGTAATTTTTTCATATAGAATCATGTTCTTTTTTTATTGGCAAAATTCATTATTCATTCACACAAAAAATCAGTTGTCTGTAAAGTCGGTTTACTGACGATAGTTGAACGTGACAACGTCATAAGAAAATACTGATGGAATGGTTTCATTTTTCAAAAGAAAATTTTAATTTTATTTGTTTGATAGATATTTTGTATGGCAAGCCTTAAATGGAACTGGAGGCGGCAGTGCTCGCCGAATTGTATCGGCGGGTGTCGGGAGTGCGAGGGGAGGGCGGTGTTGTTTCCTTAAGGGAGCTCACCGCCTGGCGCGTTGACACCCGCCGAGATGCCATCGCCCGTTGGGCAGACCGGCTGGAGAGGCCTCGATACGGTGTCTGGACCGTGGAGGCCTTCCGGCTGGTGCTGATACAGTGGTTGGAACGGCGGCACGGTGTGCTCTCCTTCCGACTCGTGCAGGTCTTGACGGGGCATGGATGCTTCGGCAAGTACCTGTACAGGGTCGCTAGGAGGGAGAGAACACCGTCCTGCCACCACTGCGATTGCGACGAGGACACGGCGTAGCATACACTCGAGGTCTGTGCCGCTTGGGCAGACCAGCGCCGTGAACTCGTCGCAATCATTGGTGCCGACCTGACGCTGCCGACCATCGCTAGGAAGATGCTCGGCAACATCAGGAACTGGGACGCGGTCACATCCTTCTGCGAGGCAGTTATCTCGCAGAAGGAGGTGGTGGGTCGCGAACGCGAGGAGCACAGCCTCGACGAAGCGACCCGCCGCCAGCGACTGGGGCGGCGCAGGCACGACTACCTGCGTCCCATGCCGTCCTAGCCGAGGCCGCGAGTGACGTGACAAGTAACCCTGCTCCGGTGGTCGGTCCAACGACGAAGGCGACGTGGTGTTCGGGTGGGTTGCGGGTGTTGCGTGCTTAAGCCTCTCTGTCACTCCGGACAGTGGTGCGGAAGCGCGCCGACCGCAGCCCACCCCAACGTCATACCCCGCCGCATACGTCATGTTTTTCGTGTGTGCAGCTGGCTCCATCGAATTATAAGACGTTGTCACGTCAAAAACAATTATAAATTCCGGATAAGTATTCACCAACATATATACTAAATCTTTCTCCGAAACATGCTGCATCTTATGGTATAAATATTATTCTGATCGTTCAGTGGTTTTCGCAGTATAACCGAACAAAAAACCGGTTCCCCATTCATTAGTTTGTATTAGACTGACAAAAATAAGAGAGACAGTATTTCTAATTTAATTGCCGACCTGAGTGTTCCATAATATTGTTTTATTCAAATATTATGAGTAAATAAAAATAATAAATATTATCATATCATTACACAATTACATATATAATTTGCTTTTAGTTTGTCAAATATATTCGCCAAACATTCGCATCGTTCCTTGCGAATGCGAATGCGATTGCGAATGTCAGAAACATATGCGAATATTCGCGATGCGAATGCGAATATTCGTTACATCACTAGTATGTATTATATATATAATTTCTGAATGCTTTTTTTAGTTTATAAAAAAATTCTAGACTATTACATCAACAATAAAATGTAAAGTTTAATAAAAATGCATCAATTAGAAGATTAATTTTCACATTAAAGATAAAAAATAAGTATATATCACAAAATTAAAGTTTTCATTAAAAAAAATCTATAGGAGATCACACTAACTGGTGCTAAATTCATCACTGTGTCCGCGTGATGACAGAAGCTTTCTATATTTTTATGAAAAATTTTAATAGTGTCTAAGGTATGCGTTTCTATGTGGTACCACCCCTTTTCTTACCCGTGGGTGTCGTAAAAGACAACTAAGAAACATAATATGCATATTACATCTATGCAAGAGAAAGAAAACTTGAAATAGAACCCTATACCAACACGTCTGTCCAGCCTGGTATAGTAGATAAATTTGCCTCCTATTGCGGGGGAGGCTCAAGCCCAACAGTGGGACGTATATGAGCCGAAATGAAGGGACGCATTACTGGAGATGGAACTCGAAAAACCAGCAATAGATCTATTTCCCTCCTAATACGATTGAGGCATAATCACATCACTGGGATATTTATGCGCTAAGATAATGTAATGATCACGATGTAGTGGTAATTAATTTAATGTAAGAATCTACCGCGTAGTGACCGAGAATACAATTCACCACCTCCGACTAATGCCTTGATCACACCTAACGAGTACAGTGGCGAGACAGTGCCCTCGGCCGAGCGCTCAGTTGGTATAAACACTCTAACGAGTGCTCGGCCGAGTGCTAGGTCGAGCAGAGAGGCGAGAGTCACTAGAATCACAATCTGTTTACTAGGCCGAGTACCCACCTCCCCGCTTCATTCTTCTGCCCCCGCAGCGACTCAATATCCCACTCGGCAGGAATGAACACGCACTCACTCGTCACTCGGCTACTCGCCACTCGTTCGTTCGTCACCAAGCAGTGTTATTTTTGTTTTCAAATTATCCTGATCTAATTAAATTAATTTAATAATTGAAAACTCATTTAAATTCCTTTTTTTGCGATCCATTGTAGACGCCCTTTACTTTTAAGCGTGATCAAAACTGAACTGACTCGCCACTTTAATAAATACGTGTGACCACCCACTCGGTTCGGCGACTCTCTCGGCCGAGAGCTGACTGACTGACTCGCCACTGTACTCGTTAGGTGTGATCAAGGCATAAGGGATGTGATACGCAGATAACATCTATGCAAGAGAAATAATACTCAACACAAAACCCTATACCAATACGTCTGACCAGAGTAGGTGAATGGCTGCACAGATGGCGTACTGGTTAAAGCACCAATCTACGCTGCCAGTGTCGAGGGTTCGAATTCCACGCTGGATAACACTGTGTGCGATCTACAAATTGATTGTTTTAAGTCTGGATGTAATTTGTGTCCGTTAATTATATGTTTGTAGAGTCCTGTGCAATACAAGGATTATTACATTAGTATAGGGCGCTGTCTTTGAAAAAAAAAATGCCTGAATTCAACAGTAAGACGTATATGGGCTGAGATGATGATGAACCGTCTGAAAAGAAAATTACATTTAATAAAATTACGAAATATTGACACGGATATACTAGTACTTATAATTATGTTGCTACATTTAGAAGGGCAATTAAAGTACTCTATATTGCGCTTGATCTTTACGGTCGTATCGGATTGCCATCCCATCGGGCTAATGAGAGTGGAAAAATATAGGGGACACCTTTGTCTACAGACATTCATGCTTTACATTATAGTATTATATTTCTTATATATCTTGTATTTTTTTTCTATCCAGATAAATAATTGGTATCTGTTTGATGCCTATATAGATTTTTATTTAATGCAGTATATACTTATAATAAAAAACGACTTTTTTATATTTTTGTCTGTCTGTTCCAGCTTATCTCTGAATTTTTCCAATCGGCTCTTCCAATTTTGAGCTAGCTTTTGCTCTTAGATAGTTGATGTTATAAGAAGCAGCTTAACCTAATTTGATTTTTTAGTTAAAATAAAATAATAGTTAAAAACTAAAATCTGAGAATTGTTTGATAATGGACGAGGGAGTCCTGATGGTAAATGGTAGCTGCCGTCTAAGGATTTTTGTATTTGGTGTTATAATTTACCTAGAATAGTAGTGCCCAGCTTATTTGTAGAGTCCCCTGGAAAAGTATGGTGCAGTGATATTATTGTATTCTTCATCATTATATAGTAAACAATCCAATGTTACCCTGTTCTTGTTTTGTAATACTCTATAAAAAAGATATTATATATTAACAGAAAACGGAGTTTGCACTGAACACTATCCATCAAAAAAATTTCGACATTTAATGAAATGACTGACTCTCCAAATTGTGGAGAATGTCAATTTATTGAGGATATTCAATATATATTGATGGATCGTATTAAAAATATCGATGAGAAGCAGCTATTTAAGGACAAATATAAGCTTAACAAATTTGATGTGGGTTCAGTTTATTTGCCTTTACTTTAGTTCATGTTTTTGCATTTCATCAAGCTGAAAGGTTGGCTTATGTAATTAGGGACATACGAGTAAAAAAGTAAATTTTAGTTTTTATAAAGTTTAGTGCAGAAAGCATGAAATCAATTAAATCACATAGCCACATAGTTTGTAAGACTGTAGTAATAGTAGTGTAACTTTATTTATTTAAAGCTTCTGCACACAAAAAAAAGGTACAAGGCGGACTTAATGCCTTAGGCATTTTCTACCAGTCAACCTGAGGTGGAGCAAAAATAAATTAGGCAGGTGCAATGCAATGTGAGCAATGAATTTTGAAATTTGGTTATCCAAATGTACTTTTGAAGAAAAAGTAATTTTATTAATTTTATTGCGTTTGTATTTGATTTTTGATTGCCTGTCGTTTCGAAGACTTCAACGTTCATGTTTTCCCGTAATAAAATTCGTATAAACAGTTTTATATTAAACTAGCTGACTGTTCAAATAAAATAAAAGGAATTTTACTTGAAAGAGACAGCAGCGTCATCTACGGGGTCCAATTGTGAATCTAAACCATTCTCGAATCACCTTGAACACACACACACAAAAATTCATCATCATCAGTTGGTCGGACCGATGTTGATGAATTTTTTTAGGAGGAGTTCAATGACATATAATACGATATAGTTTATGAAGATCGCGTGCGATAGTATATTTAAACACAATAAATACACAGAGATTAACAGATTCATGTACTATGTAATAGAGCTGATATCTTTATAGCCCACGAGGAGGTCACTGTCTAAATCTATTCTGGTGTCTTATTTATTCAAACCTTACATTACACACCACATGACGAACCTGCCAATCCATATTGCGACCCTACTACAGCACAAAAGATACTATTCAATACATATTCAATAGATATAAGTGTTTAAGTAAATGAAAATAAAACAAAACAAACGTTAAGCTTTGGGTAACGAAGTAAAACGGCCATTAAAGTGAAGTAAATTAAAAGAAATGAGTGGTTATATTTGTAGGAAGCATTATAAAACACTCTAATAGCTACCTCGTGGGCTGCCGTTTGTGCGATTGGGTTCAGACATGATCTTTTGCATTATAGGTACCTACTTGAAACTTAGGTATATTATATCACAGTTTGAGGGATATCACGCTGGAGCACATACTTAATAGAACATTCAACATCTTCTGCAGATAACATCTATGCAAGAAGAACAAGGTATAATTAAACCAATTTTGCTCCTATTACAGGGTAGTATTCGTGGATGTCGTAAAATACGACTAACCTATGCAAGAGAAGGAAAACTCTATACCAACATATCTGACTAGCGTGGTATAGTGGGTCAATTTCCCTCCTATTATGGAGGAGGTTTGGCTTGGAGGATTAGGAGCTGAGATGATAAGAGGGTATGGTCAACACCAGCAGTGAGATATACATATATATGTATATCTCACTGCATCATTATACAGATTTTTATAATTGTAATTATTAAAATCTGTAATAACGTTGACTTGTTTGGACGTCAGACATCTTAGTCCGCCCGTGACCATGAATCATCATCATCATCTTGCTCTTATCCCAATTACTTGGGGTCGACGCAATATGTCATCTGTTTTGACATATTGCAAAAAGTTTCGGCAATGACTTTTATGACCGGCCGCCTGCCTGACGTCAACCCTCCTTGGGAATGTAATCGTTGACCCAAATGGTACCAGGTGGAGTTGGTCCGGGTCAATCTAGGGCTCTTAGTCATCTTTTACGACAACCACGAGCAAAGCAAGGGTTGGTAGTATTCGAAGCTGCTACCACACAGCACGTGACCATGAATGCTGTAAAGTATTCGAAACATCGGGCAATCATAAATCAAATACAAATGCGATATAATCCGTAAAAGTGGTTTTATTTACAATAAAATTTAAGGCAACATGTTAAAATTGACAAAATATAAATGCGTGAAGTTAATATATAATAAACTAGCAACCCGCCCTCGCTTCGCTTCGGTTTCAGTCGCCTTACCCGCGTAGTTCCCGTTCCCGTGGCAATACTGGGATAAAATATAGCCTATGTTACTTCCTGATATTATAGCTTTCCATTGGTGAATGAGTTTTTGAAATCGGTTCTGTGATTTTAACGTAAAAGCGTAACAAACAAACTTATTTTCGCATTTATAATATTAGTAAGGATGTTTCTACTGTGTTAGGCGGCTACGAGTACTATCAATTCGTATTGAATGTCGTAGAAGACAATTAAAAGCTTTACTTTAGGCTCACTATTTGGTTAACAATTATATTTCCAAGAAGGATTGACGTTAGAAAAGCCGCTCATAAAAATCTTGCCTGAACACCTTTGTAATATGTACGATGGAGGAAGAGTACTTATTGCCTCGACCCCAAGTGATTGGAATAAGAGTAGGAAGATGATAGTCATGATGATGATATGATTTTGAATTATATAAAAAAGGGAGCAATCGCTTAGAACGCCTGGTGGATGTGAAACATCGAAGTTACTTTGTACAAGTATATATAGATAAAAGAACAGATTACGACAAGAACTAAAGTATTAACAAAATATTATTCATATTTTTTTTCAAGTAAATGACTGTTTTTATTCAATAAACATTGATAATTTATTTTGAGATCACTAGATGGCGATGTACAAAATTATAAAACAGGTTATGATTTTGTTACACAAATGTATATAGTGGCGGTAAAGCCACGCCACCCTCATTAACGGGTTGAGAGCCCTCAGCGCTCACCCACCAGTCCGGGTAAAGTTGTCACAGCCATCTGACGCTAACAACTAAGTCACAAAAAAAAAAAAATGGGTGCGTGTACTTATGTACGCGCGTGAGAAGTTATACTTCTTTGGCATCATTAAAATATATATATATATAATTATTAAAAACCAAATTTAGAGAATAATCTAAATAAAAAAAAAAATTAAAAAAAATAAATAAAAAAAAAATTAAAAAAAAGAAAAAAAAAATAAAAGAAAAAAAAAATAAAAAAAATTTAAAAAAGAAAAAAAAAAAGAAAAAAATAATAAAAAAATGGGTGCGTGTACTTATGTACGCGCGTGAGAAGCATCATTAAAATATATATATATATATAATTATTAAAAACCAAATTTAGAGAATAATCTAAATAAAAAAAAAATTAAAAAAAAAAATAAAAAAAAATATAAAAAAAATAAAAAAAAAGAAAAAAAAAACAGTGATCAGAGGTGACGAGTGTACCAACATGCGCGACTAATATCGAGGTTCAATTTCTATTTTGTTGGTAGCTTTTTTTTCGAGACTTAATGAGCGGTTAAGCAGACAACTTCATACTGTTAATTTTGTGTCACATAATTAAAATTTCACTCTCATCATTTTTTCATAACGCGCCTAAAGAAGTATAACTTCAAAAAGCGCCACCCTCGCCTATAGATTTTTCACATCAATTAATTTAACATTTGTTTGTTTCAGGTGCATAGTGAAGTGCGGATCGTAATGCGAGTGCATTTATATGAAAATGTGTACAAGTTGAAGCGTGAAGTGTAGTGACGCGTAGTATTAGTGCCGTTGTGAAGTACGTGTGCAGTGTCGTCAATCGCGGGCGCTTCCAACATGCCGTTAAGTTGACGACGGCGATTGGCCGCGCCTCACGCCGCTCGACCACTCGCACAATAGGTGAGTATCCCTATATAAATTATTCTAATTTTACGATTAAAGGAAAATAGAACGCCGGCAGATACGAAGTTTTTTACTTTTTTATAAAAATACTAGCTGACCCGGCGAACTACGTAACGCCATAATTTTTTTCGTAATTATATTTTCTAAATTTCCGAAAATATAGTCTCTAATGGAAGAACCATTACAGCTTTGTCGGGAAAGATTCGATCGTTTTGGTCGCGGCATTGTTAATGATGATTTAAAGAGAATACAAATGACTCATTATTAATTTCTGACAAAATTATAATTATCAATTTTTCAACCATACTTAACTATAGACAAAATTACGTTTGCGTTGTTGCGTTTTCGTTATTTGCGTTTTGTTATTACATATCTAATGCATTTTTTCTTATACTACGTTTCATAGTGACTTGTATTCTCTTTGACATTTTACATCACGTCACACGGGAACGCGATCGAACGGGATAAAAGAGTTATTGGCGAAATCTTGTAAACAATTAAAAAAAAACGGGATAAAAAGTATGTCCATCTCCTGGTTCTAAGCTACCTCCCGACCGATTTTCAGCCAAATCGGTACAGCCGTTCTTGAGTTATAAATAGTGTAACTAACACGACTTTCTTTTATATATAGATTAAAACCATATTTTTGAAATTATACTTCTTTTGGTGCGTTAGGGAAAATGATGAGAGTAAACAGTGCGCGCGCATTCCGTCCCAAAAAATCGACACCCCGAAGTTAGCTAGTCAACATCTTTTACGATACGGACGCACTCCGTCACAAATGTCAACCCGATAATGCGTGATAATAAAACGTTAAATGTGATAAATACCTTTTTTTTTCTACTTCTACTAGGTACTACTTCTAAAATAACGACACTATTAGTGTCGTTATTTTCCACAAACGTAAAATAATACGAAGAATAAAATTTTAGTAAGATTTTTAGAAATACTCGTAATACTCGTAGTGGTGCTAACCACACGGAATGTCAGTACGAAAATTATGTTTTATATGGTTAATTATTTTTAAAAATACTTCCTAAACAACACAACAAAAACAATTGAAAAATGAAAATTGCACCCAAGGCCGTTCTAAATAGTACTAAAATTAATTAAGAAATACATTATTAGAAAACATTAATACTCTACGGCGCTGCAGCTGAACTGTTTGTATAATGTATGTGCTTTGTCACTTGTGCCCACAATTTACTTCAGGAAAAAATACATAAAAAAATAATTAATAAATAAATTCTGTATGTGTGAGTTTCCGCATTCACTTATGCTCATCAAGTTTCATGTCACCCAAAATGACGAAGAAAAAAGCCAATTTCATTTGATTCGATATCGTATCGTAAATGGCACATTTCCACTCTCACGAAACCGTTCTACCTGTTGAGTAATTTATGCGTTTTGTCCCGTTACAAGTATCGATGAACGAATTGAAATTCAAGTAAGAGTCAAGATACTTTTATAAAACCTCTCGGGTGTATTTATTATATATCTCAAAGAGACCGGAGATATAAAGTGCTTGTGCCTAGGGATCAGCAATAAATCAACACTCGGAATGTAGTTTATGACCAGTCGTAAACTTTGAAAGCTGTTTTGTTCTATTTTATGTTTTATGGAAAGAACCATTAGTGATCATTGTGACGACCAGTAATGCACCGCGCGACGTGACTACGTATAATAGATATGCTACAACGTAGCAATATCGTAGGCGTCTTGGGAAAATATTTTAAAGTGACTATTGTTTGAGACTCGGACAAAACTTTGTTCCAAGTGTCTTATTGTATAGCACCTATTTGATAGAAGTTACTGTCTAGAATTGACTCACAATACTAGTTATAGATTATTTCATAAAGCAGAGTTTTTAATAAGATAAAGGCGGATTGCCTTTTAATAAATCAGTTTTCTTGCCGGCTTTTTCTTAGTGCGATTTGTTAGGTTTAAATTAATAAATTATCATAATATAATAATTTCCATAAATTTAATGTTTAGTAATAACTTTCCAAAAACAATATTATAGGTATATAAAATTAATTATATTCTTTTTATCGTAAATTGCATGAAATTTTTTAATAATAAACGAAGAGTAAAATACTTCAGGAGTTCCTTTCAAAAAAGTCATTTGATATGACGGTACGCAGTTGGCTAACTCAATTGTGTATGCTGCCACGCCAGGTGCCATAGCTGTCACTATTTATTTGTACGCTATCTGAAGCGCATGTTTTAAAAATGGAATTTTTCTTTTCAAGCTAATAATCAAATTATAAATGTTCTATTTTCGATAATTACTAGCTAATAATCATTAGAAAATAATTATTTTGGCACGTGAACAAATGATATTAAATATGTAGTAATCTTAATAAAATATGGCATCATTATCACAAAATAAGTACTTGCGGGTAGATAATTACGGAGACTTTCGTCTTTCCTCTCTCCCTCCTACTGTCATAAGTCTAATTACCTCGATCTCTAGACCACTTCGGTAGTTATAGGGACTAGGTGTATTTTTCAAGCTTTGCAGGTGTAATATTTGCATGAAAATTCCTCATTAGTATTTTACGACATGCTTTGAAAGGAAATTATGCAACTGTTTTCTTAAATAATTCATAAGTTTTGTCGATTAATAAAAAAAAACATATCCAAATACAGTTTTTACATCCTGTTCTTACATCAACTGTCTTTGGGAACATAATTGTTGACCAAGCGGCATTAGATGGAGTTGTCCCAGGTCTATGTTAGGCTCTTAGTCGTCTTTAACGACATCTACCAGCAATGTAAAGGTTGGTAGTATTTGTAGCCGTCGTCACACAGCAAGCCATTCAACTCTGCTTATAGATATCCCGCTGCTGGGCTCGAGCCTCCTCCATAATAAGAGGAATATTATACTACGCTGGTCAGACGAGTTGGCATAGTTTTATTTAGAATTTTCCTTCTCTTGCTTATATTCATATTGTGCCCTTAATCGTATTTTACGACATTCAAAGACAAGATAGAGAGTGGTAAATAGTATCTTACTCTTCACATGGATAAACAAGCCATTATATCAAAATAAATATAGAATAAAAATAAATATATCTCGTATCTGTTGGTTTAACAAATTTTAACTCACTAAGAGAAGGGTTTCATCTCAGTGAAATTTTACAATTTCATTATCATATTCATAGCTATCATGCCCTTGATTGTAAAGTACCTCACCTCACTTCATTTAATACTTTCTGAATAGTATGTGGAAAGGTTGTAAGTACTGTATGAGCTTAATTGGCCTCCGGGCTCTTCATAATTTACGAGTAATCCAACACAATCTGATTACAACAGTTCTCTGTATGTTCGCAATTTGTATAGAAACAATGTCTTATTCTGGAGTTAAGTAATCGAGTTAGATATTAAACTTGCACAATTATCTATACATATATTTAAAACTGTATTCAAGTTATACGAATTTCGTTACAATTTTGTTTTTACCCGTTTCATTAGAATCGATGAAAATAGTTATATTGCATTTCAGTATTAATTTCGTGAATAACAATAATTATTGAGTCTATCAATAGTTTGGTTCATTATATTAGGATACTTATGAATACTATTTAAAACATTTTCGGTAACATCTTTTATATATTTTTATGTAGATGTCGAAAATATTGCGATAATTGACCATTAGGCATCATCATCCGTGTGGGGACGGAGTAAGAATACAAAAAACCCATGGTAGTCGTAAAACATGAGTAAGGGATATGCTATGCGGATAACATCAATTTGACAGAAGGAAAATTCAACATACAAACCTATGCCAACACGTTTAGTCAGCTTGGTGACTACACCACCGGCTACTGAGCCGGGTTGACCATGAAAGTCAAGGATTCAGTACTAATGGGTAGCGCAATGGTAAAGGGAAGGGGAAACGCCAGATTACGGGATCGCGTGCTGCCCTCTAGTCGCCCCAGACGAGACGGACGGCGTGCGTCCGCGCCATAGTAAAAAAAAAATTATATAGTAGGTAATTTTCTTTCCCACAGTGAAGGAAGTTTGAGTCCAACAGTGGAACGTGTATAGTCTGAGATAAAGACGATGATGTTTGGCCATTTGGAAATTTAATGCATTAACAATCATTAATTACAATATATTTGTAAATATCTAAAGACGTAACTAATTGATAATACATTTAGCTTTGTGTTTGATGTTGTAAAATACATGCTTAGGTATTTATACTATCTATTAGTAAAACGTTCTCGATATACAAAGCGTTTCATGTATGATATCAATTTGATTTTGAGCAATTATTGGAATTATATCGGTATTGTGAACCTCAGCTCTTGTTAAATCAAAAAGGTTCTCTTTGTTTTGTATATTCTAAAACATAATAGAAGGAAAATCTCGTCTAATGAGACAATTTACGTTGTTTTTGTGAATTTGTTGGCTTTGTTTTTTTAGTTAATGTATACAATGTAATAATAATTTTCAGATTAATTATTGGCGTTGAAGTATTCCTGTAAAATATTGTAGTACAATAATAGTCTGTTTACTTTAATTATTGAGTACCTACTATTTTAGGAGAATAGTACTGGATTTTTTTTTCATTCATCATCATTTCGGCTCATATACGTCCCACTGCTGAGCTCGAGCCTCTGCCGTAATAGGAGGGATATTGACCTACTGTACCACGTTGGTCAGACGGGTTGGTATAGGGTTTTATTTCGAATTTTCCTTCTCTTGACATTGTATGCATTTTATATCCCTTAGTCGTCTTTTACGACATCCACGGGTAAGAAAGTGAGTGGTGAATTGTATTCTCACTCTGTCACCACACGAAACTTTTTAGGAATTAATATTTAAAATCTTATCAACGTCCGGTATTGTATGCGGGCCACATAAGGGGAAACAAATATAACAAGTTTTGCAGGTGATTTTGCAATCGCAGCAGGTGTTAAAATTTTTTCGAAGGTAGCTGTGAGCTGCACATTCTCTTTGTATTCCCTTGTACTCAACATTTTGTATTCTTAACTCATTACCACATAGTCTTACAAATTGATTTAATTTATGTTGGATTAATAAATAGATATTTCGCAAGTACGATGGCTAGATGTAGTTATGAGTATTACATTCCTAATTTGGGTATGTCAAAATCAAATATTGAGCAACATGAAGCAAGTTTAGTAATAAGAATTAGCGATTAATCTTTATTGTTTTAGTCCAGTCATAAAATTTTTGATTTCACAAAAACTTTTTTCTAAGTAATCATATTTTTAACTTGACTAGAATTGCTTTATAGTTCTTGCCTTCGTTCGCTAAGAGATAAAATGATAGGAGTTTAAAAACTCCCTATTGTGAAGGCTCACTGTAATATCACTCATTTCAGTGAGAACGCAAATTAATGAAAACGAAGAAATATAGTTAGAACAAGAATAGGATTCACTAGTCTCTAGCTTACCCATGGGTATCGTAAAAGAAGATTAAGGGATATGATATGCTAATAACATCGATGTATCAAGAAAAAGAAACTCGACCCAAAAACCCGATAGCGTCTCCTAGCCACTAGGAGACCTGAGCCTATGGGCTAAGTAGAAGAAGGTAATAAAACCGACGCATTTCAAAATTCTCATTCGTATTATTATGAAATTAAACCAATGACGCAATCGACTGGCGAATCCCGAGTAAATTATGTAAAGAAATATAGATAAACATAAAAATGAAAGCGATATTTAATGATGATAACACAAAAACCCATATAAACATTGCCATCAACAAAATGCCGTCTAAACAATACGTAATCAGATATTCAACATAAAAATATTAAACATACAAAGAATTCATTTTAACTTTTAGCACAGATTTGGAATCTAATTTTAAGTAAATATTTCGCAAGAGAAATTCAGAGACCGAACGACACGGGTGTTATGACAAATTTTGCGTGTTTTGCAAACTTTAATGCAGATCTTGTGAATTTATTTGCCGACAATTTATATTTGAAAATATAAAAATGAATACCTGACTTTTCACTCGATTTGGTTTTCAGGTCCTAAACCTAATTATGCTTGTGGTCGCGGCTATTTGCAACTGAGCGGTACTGGCACAGAGGCCAAAGGGTTTGAAACTGGAGGAAAATAGTGGAAAAGCAAATAATTTCGCTTCTGACATGCAAATTTAATTTAAAATGAAGTCATTTCAAATACTGCTATTTACTTTCGATTTTGTTCAATGTTTTTATGTTCATAAATAATTTGCTGTATGGTAGCGGTTACGAATACTACCAACCCTTACATTATAAAAGACGACTAACATGCTTTACTTTGCTTTACCACCTATGCTATGGTCAGCACCCACGCCGTCCATTCCGTCTGGGGCGAAGAAAGAGCGGTGCGCGGCCTAATAATTAACCTACCGTATTTCCCCCTAAAAAAAACACGAAAACATCCATAAAAATTGGCCCAGTGCGAGTCAGGCTCGCGCACAAAGGGTTCCGTACTATTCACTAGGTAAACAAGTTCCTATCTGTTGCCATTATCAATATCAAGCAAAAAAGGGCAAAATATCGCATTTGTTGTATGGGAGTCCCCCCTTAAATATTTATCTTATGTTGTTTTTAGTATTTGTTGTTATAGCGGTAACAGAAATACATAATTTGTAAAAAATTCAACTGTCTAGCTATCGCGGTTCTAGAGATGCAGCCTGGTGATAGACAGACGGCGAAGTCTTAGTAACGATTATACACTTTGGGTACGGAACCCTAGAATTTGGCTTATTTCACTTCAACAATGTATTTTCATTAATACAAATTTACAAATATAATCAGTCTTTGACCATATCGTATTCGTTATATACTACTTCTTCTTCTACTTCTAACTTCAAAATATATTATACAGTTAATAAATAACACTGGGTCGTAGTTTGACAAAGTGGTGCACAGAGATTTCGTGGTCCCTCAGGGCCTTCACTTGAATATCGAAGATTTCGCATTTTACTCGTTACTTACAAATAGGACTGTATTATTCTAATATTATAGTCAAAAATAAATAACTCCATACACAAATACTTACCTGTGTTATTTATGCATTAAGAAATTAACACATCGCAACATTATTATAGTAAAAGATTAAGTGGTGCAAGCCGATAACATTAATACTAATAAAAAAACTTGCAAGAAAACTTTAAGTTAACTCACCCGATTAGCGCAATATAACAAGCCCTTGATCTCAATTTGTGAACCCTTTGGGCGGTAACTGTTAGAATCATCTCAGCTCATTCACGTCCCACTTCGGAGCTCGAAACTACACCACAATGGGAGAGAAATTGTTATGATATACCACACTTAAGAGGATCTTCTCGTCTAACATACCTCAGTGTCTGAAAACACAGGTCTACGACCAGTGTGTGTTACCAGTGATAACTTACGGCACAGAAACGTGGTCCTTAAATATAGGCCTCATAACAAGGCTCAAAGTCGCTCAGCATGCTATGGAACGGGCTAAGCTCGGGATTTCTCTGCGAGATAGAATCCGAAATACGGAAATCCACAGAAGAACGGGTGTAACCGACATAGCACGAAGAATTAGCATGCTGAAGTGGCAATGGGTAGGCTACATCGCTCGACGAACCGACAACCGCTGGGAAAGAAAGGTTCTTGAGTGGCGACTACGTATCGGACGACGCAGTGTAGGACGCCTCCCCACTAGGTGAACCGACGACCTGGTGAAGGTTGCTGGGCGTCGTTAGATGCAGGCGGCATAGGACCGCACTTTGTGGTGTAACATGAGGGAGACCTATGTCCAGCAGTGGACAGCGATAGGCTGAAATGATGATGATGATACCACACTGGTCAGGCGGATTAGCAAAATGTTTTATTTTGAGATTTTCTTCCCTTGCATATATGTTATATACACATTACATCTCTTTGTCGTCTTTAACGACAGCCATGGTTAACATAAACAAACATATTAACATAACAACACACGGATAAAAATATTTACAAAATGTATATAGTTATTTTGAAATAAACAGACAACAATTTGAAAGAGGATTTTAATACTTAATTGTCCATTCACTTTTGTGCGACCCTATAGTTTTAAGGGCCATTCCTATATGTATATTTCATTGTTGACAAGACTAGATTATGCGGGCAAACTTGTCATGTATGTGGGTGTTCGTAAAAAATATTGTGTTACATGTTTAGATTAAAATTGGTATTTGAAAGTTTTCTGAATAAATGAATTCCAACGACTATTTAAATAGTCAATTAAATTTCCTAAATACGGCATGGATAGTAAAATATTTTATCTGACCTACAATTTAATTAATTAATGAGAATAATTATTAGCTTTTCTTATCAAATTAAATAAGAAAGCTATTGTTTAACAATAGCTTGATAACTTAATTTCGATACACCTGTGTTGTATAGTGTAAGGTTTAGATAAATTATACCAAAATAGAATTAGAAATGTTAAAAAAACATTAATCCACCCTAGCCGAGGCCGCGGGTGACTGGACCGGGAGTTAGTCCGTCACCCGCCGAGAGTCCGACCGCGCGGCGACGACCGATATTCCCGAAAAGGGGGAACGTCAGTCGAGGAGAGGGTACTCCTCAAGGGGTATTACGTTGGGCCGACCACTGACGACAAGTCACCCTGCACCGGTGATCGGCACAACGATGAAGTCGACGTGTCACGGGCTAAAAGAGACATAATAAAGAAACTTTAATGAATATTTGAAACAAATCGAAGTACCGAGAAAAAAGTAGCAGCCAATTCAAAATATCAGATTTTAAAATCTTGTGAAATTTTTAGAAGCTTTTGAAGCACATATGTACACATGATCTAATAATAAAAATGCTAAATTAAGTTCATTTGTTCTTGCTGTGTAATAAAGGTGGATACAATAAAGGTAAAAACAATACCAATTAATTTTTAAGTGTCGTTAAATTTGCTATAAAAATTGATAGCTGCAATTGAGATTAAAATTCTGATTTATTTCTGATTGTGATTCATCAAAAAAGTAATAAACAAAAAATAAAATGCATCTACACAATGTTGTTTTGAGTCTTGTACATAATGAAGTCACGTATTTCCCCTATAATCCCCGAGTTCACCGTAATCCCAAATGACATGAAGGGCAAGCATTGTGGGTATTAAACGTTCATCAAGCCTAGCCGCGCTGTACTGCGTAAAACGTATAGCCTATCGAAATTTGATATAATTTTCCCAATTAGTTTTGTTTCTTGAGCAGTCAACGAATCATCCTACTTATAAGAGTAAATTTATAACTGGTAAGAATTTTCAAAAGATTTTGTTGTCATTCTAGCTGTAGTGACATATTTTTGTTGCATAATTTTACCGCTATAATTTAAATTTGCCCCTACTAAGTCGACTGAAGATATTTTGAAAATCGTAGAGAACCGATGCATGCAAGTGGCATAGGACCGTCAGGCATTCATTCGTCCGCTATTCTCGTAGGAAGGCCTCTGTCCAACAGTGGACCCATTAGGGGTTGATAGATGGATTAAATTTATATATCGGAATAAATACAAGGAATAAATACAATTTTTTATTTTCTAAGTAATGTCACAAATATTTGTTTTAGAATTTAACAATTTCTGAACATATATTTGGGTTTCTTGATGACGCGGTTGAATGATATGCTTCAAAGTGATTAATTTTGATTGTGTATTAGGGAGACTGGGATAGGGATACCAAGAAGGTAATATCAAATCAAAATCAAATCATTTATTCTGTATAAGTCCTTTAAGGGCACTTACATATTGTCAAATTTACACAACGTTTGAACACAGTACAATAATCTACCAATACCAATATGAATAATATAAGTGGGTTACTTAAAACATTAATCAACATCCTCTTGTTCTTAATATGTGAGGTTACACTGTCTTCTTTCTGTAGGAACCACTGTAAAGGGGACATAAAATACGCTACGATAATTCTTTATTTTTGTATACTTAGTCATTGTTTGACCTCTTGCCGCTCGGAGTTGGTATTATAATATAACTACACTGCTCATGGTTGTCGCAAAAGACGACTAAGGGGATATAATACGCCTATAACATCTATGCAAGAGAAGGAAAACTCGACATAAAACCCTATACCTGTCTGCCCAGCATGGCATAGTAAGGTCAATTTGTCTCCTATTATGGAGGAGGCTTGAACCCAACAGTGGGACGTATATAAGAAGAAATTTCGAAAAATTTTAACACTTTACAGCGTTCAACGTTCAACGCCGACGGGCAATTAAAATCAAATGCACGAGAAAATCCGTAAAAATAGTTTTATTTACAATACTCTAATAAAATTTTCTTTGAAAAATGCTTCCTTGATCGATGAAAGCCGACTTTCGAACGAGCGTTATATAGCCGAGCGTGACAGCTCAGCCTCATTCAAACAAATAGCACATAACATTGTGTGAACGTTGATTTATTTCTAATTGAGGAGCTACGTTAATAAAGTTGTCATCATTGAAGCATATAACTACTACTTAATGAATTTAATCACAAAGTAATTAAATTAACTTTCACGCTAACAACTTGGAGGTAATATTAAAATTTATTTGTAAAATTTTCACAAACAATAATTATGAAATATCAAAAAAATAATTAGATTTTAAGTGTTCCTTTGAAAGAGTTTGAAACAATAATTATCAATCGCTTCAAGTTGTGATTGCTTATGGCTCAAATCTTCCTTAAAGTGAAATAATTCCCAACGACGAAGGCGACGTGGTTTTCGGGTGGGTTGCGGGAGTTGCGTACTTAAGCCCCTCTGTCACCCCGGACGGAGTGGTGCGGAGGCGCTCCGACCGCAGCCCACCCACAAAAAAAAAAAAAAAGTGAAATAATTATTTCAACTACCTACTGCTGGGCTCGAATCTACTATTCTATGTTGGTCAGACATGGTGGCATAAGGTCTTATTTTGATTTTTTCTTCTCTTTATATAAATTCTATCCGTATATTACATTCCTTAGTCGTCATTTACGACACCCATAGGTAAGATATAGGGTGGTAAATTGTATTCTTTTGTCGTCACCACACAGAAATCATGTTTATAGCATGTGATGAAGCTGTTGCAAAATATGAACTTATGGCCATTATTAACTTTCAAAGCAGTTGCTCAACCGCAATTATAGTTGTCACTTGTAACCCATTCATTAGAACAGCCCAGAAGCCTTACTATTAGAACAATGAAATAATAAAACTGTTCATAAATGCTACAACATAAGTAATGGCACTTCTAAGGAATCAAAGCTTTACGCATATCGATTTGTCCTTTTCAGTATTTATTTGAATAATAACAGTATCGATATCCTTATGACAATATTTTAGCCAACGTGACCTGAATAAATGTACATTAGGTAATTGAACTGTACATCTTATAGTTTACAAGTGTATGTCCAGAGAGAAGTGTAGTATATAATACTCAATAGTAGGAAATGTATCAGACGCTCTTTAAAACACGGTAAGAAGGTACTATGTAATGTATTTTTTAAAGTATAATACAGAGAAAGTGCTAAAGTGCAGTGAATATGATTTTAAGTTTACTTGTAAGTAACTACAAGTAAGTTTACTTGGTAACATGTTTATTTATTTATTTATAGGAAAGCCAACAGCTATCAAAAACATCTTAGTAACTAAATTCTAGTAATATAAAGCCAATTACAGGTTCTCACGAGTAGAGATACACTAGTAAAACAAATATGTGAATATTACAACATTAAGTATGCTAAATTAATTAAATACATACATCAATTAGTTTGATTGAAAAAACGCTTACTCAATTGCTGTCTGGCAGAGGTAACACTGGTACAAAATATGTCTAATTCTAAATCAGTTTCTTTACTAAGTTTATTGAATGCATTAGATGCTCTCCAGAAGAACGAATTTTGTCTATAATTAGTATTAACCAATGGGATATGTATAGGTGGATTAAAACGTACAAATCTGTTTGGAACGTTGAATTTGAGGTTAACTAATAATTCCGGGCAGTCTATTGTATTATTTGCGATACTAAGCAAACTGGTTATATCAGCAATTTCACGTCTGAACGACAAAGGAAGTAAATGAAATTTTTTACATAAAATTAGGTAATCGCTAGATTTATATTTTATTTTTTGTGTAGAACAAAGAAATTTAATAAATTTCTTTTGTATTTGTTCGATGCGTAACACATATTTATCATAGCATGGATTCCAAATTTGAGATGTTCTGCCATATTGTCCAGTTAACAGTGTCTAATTAGTTAGTTGACTTACTGATGGATAGTTTATGAAAGTGCTAGTCAATATGAAGAAGTGAAATCATCAACATCATCATGAGCCCATATTATGTCACTATTGGGCTCGGCCTCCTCCAATATGGGAGGGAAATTGCTCTACTGTACTACGCTGACTATATATTTAATCATTGGCATAGAGTATTATTTCATATTTACTTACCTTCCACTGATTTTATCTGTACATTATATCACTTAGTTGTGTTTCACGATACTCACAGAGTAATGTATTGTATTCTTACTCCATTGCCACAAGGAAGAAGTGAAATATGAATTTCTAATTATGTAGAAAAATATACAAGACTCTGTTATATTCAAGTTGCTAAGCTATATTGTTAGCTTAATTCGATTCAAGGACTCCGTATCCAGGATCATGAGTATTACCTAAAAAAAATAAGGACATATTTAGTAAAATAATGCGTAGAGATATATAAATTCAAGTTCGGAAGGAATTTAGAATTTGAAATGAATATGCACTATTCCGTGTGTTGGCGGAGTAAGAATACAATTTACAACCCCCACCAACCCGCCTTATCAGCGTGGTAGTAGGTCAGTTTCCCTTCCAATGCGGAGGAGGTTCGAGTCCACTAGTGGGACGTATAAGAGCTGGATTGATGATGATCATCTCATACACTTAAAATCATTGACTGTTCCTCCCCAATAGGAGGGCGATTGACCTACTACATCATGTTTATTTTGAATTTTCCTTCTCTTGCACAAATGATATATGCATATTACATCCCTTAGTCGTTTTTTACAATATCCACGGGTAGGATACGAAGTGGTGTATTACTCCGTCACCATACGGAAAATTGTTTATATTGTTTTAAAATTATTCAATAGCAATGCATCCAGTTGATAGAAGTACGTATATGTAGAGAATGTATTGACATTCACTATTATCTATTACAACAATATTCTATAGAATAATCTGACGGCCTACATGACTTGTAGAAATGTAGACGTTTGATGTTGGTTCGAAGCCTTTGTTTCTGATTACTATTGAAGTATATATCTATGACGTTCCTCAATGTGATACATAGAATATTGAAGGTAGTTTGAAAATAATTATTTGGTAAAATATGTAACGATTTTTAAGCTTTTAGAAAAGGAAGGTTGTGTGTTCATCAGTTCCGTTATAATTTCCAAATTACTTGATTTAATGACAAATCCTATTATTATTTTTTTTATCGGTCGCTAATTAGGGGAAAGTTACGTCACCATAAGTTCAATATGGACTCTAGACGACATATCCTGAATAATTGCTTGCTGCTTTGATTGTAATTCTTTGACAATTATAAACATATTTAGCCAATTATATGACAAAAAATTTTAAGTATTATATTTTATTTGATTATTGCATACAGAAAAAGAACTGTAATTAAAATAAGCTCCGAAATATAATGTGTTTAAAAATTAGATAAAAATTAAAAGTCTTTGCAAAAACCTTTAGTGCAAAGCATAGTTTCTTGTTTAGTTAGAGCGTGATTGTTTTTTTTTTTCAGATTTTCTTAAGCCAGTTTTTGAATAATTTTTTTAAATAAGTATTTATTTAATTTATTCAATATGCATATTATCTAGTAAAATACAATAATTTTAAAATTTTATCTCACGGGATCTTATTTTTCATCGTTATTTCAACCTGACTACGGCCGCAGGAGGTTTATCAATTTCACTGGTTATGTATGTATGTTCATCTGTTCCCTCGTAGCTCTTCAACCACTGATTAAAACTGGACAAATAAGGTATAATTAGAAGCAATCTCATCGTTCCTTGGTACTAGACTATAAGACGTGCTACTCAATCTAATGTGGCGCCCTCTAGCGGTCATAAAGTAATGTGTTAAAAAATAAATTGGAGATAAATATGCCATGTTTGGTATCACTGAAAAGGGCATTACTTGTATCATAGATGTTTCTTTTATGGTTACTGTTCTATTCCAATATATAGACCAAAGATTGAATATATAACGCAAATATGATGAAAATGTATTAGTCATTATAGAGATAAGCAAATTGAAACAAATAAACACTCAAGCGTTAAACAGTATTATTTATTTACTTTGGCTTTGGTTGTAGATGTGCAGAAGCAAATAATTAGTTGACGCCTTAAGTATTTAAATACTGTATGAGTAACTAAACATTGAGTTTGATGGTGTGTTCGAAATTATATTTAAGAACCGAAAATATTGACAAGCTATCGCTTATGTTGAATATATTTAAACAATGGTTTAACGATATTATGAGATATGATCGTTAAATATAAATTTAGAAGTTTGTATTAATAATTTTTATATTCTAACCTACTTAAAGTAATCATCATCTCAACCCATATACGTCCCACTGTTGGGCTCGGGCTTCCTCCATTACAAACGGGAAATTGATCTATTATATCACGCTAGTCAAACGTGGAGGGTTTTATGTCGCGGGTAACTGGACCGGGGATTTAGTCCGGCGCCTGCGGAGAGGCTTGCCTCGCGACACCGATCGGCGTCCCGAGAAGGGGACGTCGATGGAAGAGGGTACTCCTTTGGGGTATTCCGTCGGGCCGACCACTGAAGTCAAGGAATTTTGCCGGTAGTTGGCCCAACGACTAAGGTGACGTGCTACTAGGTGGGTTACGGGGCCGCGCGCCATGCCTTTGTCGCCCCGGACGGAGCAGGGCGGCGGGTGCGCTAACCGTAGCCCACCATATAAAAAAATAGGCTGTTATGTCGAGTTTTTCTTCTCTTGCATCGATACTATCTGCCTATTATATGCCTTAGTCATCTTGTATGACAGCGACATGCAAGAATGGTGGTGAACTGTATTCTTACTCCGTCACCACAGGGAACTTAAAGAAATGTGAATGCAAAAAATTTCTGTCTGACGGCGTGGTATATTAGGTAATTTTTACACCTATTGAGGAGGAGGCTGGAGCTCCGTAGGATGTATATGAACTGCAATAATGATAATGAAAATGTTGAATTTAAAAAGGAAACTTGAGTGGATGGATGGTAATCCATTCCTTACTTTTTATTGGAAAGGTAATGGCATAATCATCATGCTTAACAGGTAGATTTGTGTTTGCATATTGTGTTATTAGTTTCTCAGGAAAGCGAAACCCTTGCGATGCAGATTAAGGATTCCTATTTAGTCGGTTTTAGAAAATTTGGACTCGCAAGTAGGGACTAGATTTTATATTATTAATGTATATGGAGAAGCAAACATAACCAGTAATTTTACAAAACAGTACAGTAATTTTACAAAAATTTGACTATAGAGATGGCGTGCCGAGCGTGACCGTGCCAAGTGTGAATAGTTAGCAAATTCAAATTCAAATTCAAATCATTTATTATGCATAGACCCCGAGAGGGCACTTACATATTGTCAATTTTACAAAATAAAATTAAATTATCCAATAAAAATAAACTACCACCGGATCGGAACGCGACCTTTACTGAGAAGATCCGGCAAGAATCTCAGCGGGCTTGTCTATTATGTTAATTTTTTTTCTTCTTACTAGATATAAATTTGTGTACATGTTTTGTAAGACCTAGCTCCAGTGTGATGCCCTTCGAACTGCAAGATACTTAATATAATTCAAATGATTATGGCTGGACCAGATCCCATAAGCGGTACCCGATCACGAGTTAACTACTAGAGCAGATATCACTCCCCTCAACCACTATGGAGGGAAGGGAGAGACCCGCTCCACAGCAGCTACCGCAAGTAGATCCTTCAGTGATCATGACCAAAACCATATATTACAAACATGTTACAAACGACGAAAATGCAAAATTTCGTTAGGCAAGACACGCTACGCTTTACAATATTAGAGTTATTAAAAAAGAGTTTATTTAAAATAACAAGGAAATTGCATAATGAGGAGCAAGTGTAATAGAAAGTGGGAATAGAACCCGTGCGGATTGTAAATTTCCGTGTGGTGACGAAATTATAATACAATTCACCACTTTCTATCTTGCCCGTGGATGTCGTACAAGACTACTAAGGGATGTAAGTAATACTCATATAAAATTTATACAAGAGAAAGAAAACTTGAAATAAAACCCTATACCAACCTATCTTTTTTTTTTTTTTGCAAGCGGTGGCAAACGAGCAAACGGTACACCTGATGGTAAGTGTTGCTGACGCTCATGGACCTCTACAAGGCCGCTGCCTACCGCGAAGAAATTGAAGGGAGTGTGAATGCGTGTATTGAGGCTCGGTGATACCAAAGGCACCACCAAAACCCTCCACACGCAAACACCCTCAGAAAATTGGGCTTCCGGCTCTCTCGCTCACCGAACGAAGCGCAGTAACAAATCGCTACTACTCAGACGTCGATTTTCTGCGAGAGTGTGGCACTGCCCCGGACGGACCGGTCCGCGGCTGTAGACCTGGTCCTACCACTCCACATCTGACCGACATGGCGGTAAGGTCAATTGCCCTCGTAATGTGGAGGCGGCTCGAGCCCAACAGTGGGACGTATATGAGCTGTGATGATGATGGAGATAATACGAATTGTTATTCTAAGTTAGGGTGTATATTGTGTTTGTTAATTGTATGTTCGCGAAGTCATATGCTATACAAACTTATTACCCAAGTGTTTTTTTTATATAACTCAAGTTTTAAATAAGAAAATAAAGGAAAGAAGAATCGAATGAAAGTGTCATTTCAACCCATTTGGCTAGTACTTATGGTATACCAGACCAATGTCTGTGTTATCTTATATCTTTAAACGAGCCATTCTTGTATATATATATATATATATATATTCTGGATCTCGGAAACGGCACCAACGATTTTGATGAAACTTGGCATACTAGAGGTTTCGAGGCCAAAAAATCGATCTAGCTAGGTTTTATTTATAGAAAATGTTATTTTGTCAGAGTTTTTAGCAAAACAATATAATGACATTAAATTTTAAAAGCATATGAATTCAAATTTTGGCGTCAGCGTCATGAGTTACGATAGCTTAGTTGGGCAGTAGTGCAGTTTCCTTTTAGTATTGTTTTGGCATTCAAACGGCGTCGGATCGAATCTCGGTGTTATTATTATTCTCTTTTTGTATTGTTTTATATATTTTCTATTTATAACGAGGGCTGGGGTCGTGCTGCATCACTATCAGATCAGTCACACATCGCGATGTAATAAAATAACACTTCGGATGGCTACTTCTAAATTATATGCAATGATTAACGTTAACACAATTTTCTATTATAACTAATGATTACGTATGCCGACGGATAAATTAAGAGTTTGGGAAACACGGTGAATTTGATACAACGTGGCAGCTACAACAACCGATCGCCCTCGAGGCTTGCTCTAAAGTGAGTATTCAACGGACCGCTCTCAGTAACGAAAGCTCGGTAATATTTCAAACGTTAACGGTCAAACGACAAACATCAAAAATCATTGCCAACGTTGTATCGAACACACCCAAGTATAATACTTGACGTTTCCGTAATCGATTGATTCTTAAAAACTATTAAGATATGGCGCCAGAGGTAGTGACGCTGCGACATATGTAACAAGTTTTTTACCCAGCAAAGGGAAATATATGTACATATATCAAATAACAACTTAAAGAAAGTATTCTCGCAACATAAGTACAATATTGTTACATCGCCATTGTGGGATCCACTCGACGTTCAGTGTACCTCACGGAGCTATTTTCATCTTATAAACTGTTTTCTTTTTTCCGTAGAGCACCCTACAGACGTCATTATATGTTGCAAGACCGTGATAATCTGAGATGAGGGATAAAAAAATAAGTTTTGGTAAAAAATATGACCATAATTTTTTGAGTTATTTTTTTTTGTGTCGCTGTGCCAATTGCGTTTTTGGCTTGCCATAGCGTGTATAGAGGTTTATACGAGCCTCTATGAGACTAGTTAACGCAATATTATTAAAATACGTTCTCAATTCAGTCTTATTTATCTATTGTGAGATGTCAGTCAACTCCCTTTTGAAATAAGTCCCTAACACCCAGTGGTTAGTTTACTAGTCACGTAATGTGCAGTTATTATGACTGAGGGTCAAAGTTTTTCCACCGACTGTCTGGGCAAAATCTTTCATCGTATCAGTGTGAGTGTGGATTTCATAAACCTGTCGCGTCTTTTTTACTTCCTTTTTTATGCAGGGATGGTTTCTAAAAAGAACCTGTTGTCAATAAGCACCCATTTTATAGATAACGACAGGTAACGATAAATCTCCTCTAATAACCGCCACCAGGCGCTCTCATTTGGAGAACTCATTGTAATAGTGCATAACACTAGTGAGATAAGGAGGTCTCTTCCCACCTTGCAATCTGATGGTATTATGAGCCTACCGTAATAAGAATTATTAGCAACAGAGGCATCTTGACAATCTATATAGGCATACTATCTATACAGCCAATCTATACAGATTGCTGTGTTTTGTTTATCTTTTGTAATACTGTTTATAAAGGGTAATAAATGTTGTCAGACTCACCGATGCTATAAATAAAAAGAAGTTCACAGTTATACAAAGAAAAAAGACGACGAAATATAAGTCGATCCAATTATAATTTTTGATCTGAACCAATTACCGTGACGAAGTAAAATGCAATTTAGCATCTACTCTCTTGCCCGTGAGTATCGCAATGACTAAGAGATATAATACGCCAATAACATCGATGCAAGAGACGGATAATTCGAAATTAAAGCCTATTTCAACACATCTCACCAGCGAAGTATAGTAGGTAAATTGGCCTCCCACTGTGGAGGAGGCCCAGGTCGCATAGTGGGACGTAGTAGCGCTAAAATCATCATGATCATCGAAACCAAAACCCACATACGTCCCACTGTTGGTCTCGGGCCTCCTCTTCAATGGGAGGAAATTTGACCTTGCTATATACCATGCTAGTCAGACATGTTGGTATAGGGTTTTATTTCAAGTTTTTCTTCTCTTGCACAGATGGTATGTGCATATTATATCACTTAGTTATCTTTTACGACATCCACACGGAAACGGACACAAACAGTATTTTATTATAATTATTTTTATTATCTTGGCGCTGTTCCGTGTGGTAACTGAGTAAGAATACAATTCACCACTCCCTATCTTGCTCGTGGATGTCGTGAAAGACGACAAAGGGATTTAATAGGCATTTAGCATCTATGCAAGAGAAAGGAAACTCGAACTAAAACCCCATACTAACCCGTCTGACCAACATGATATAGTAAGGTCAATTTCGCTCCTATTGTGGAGGAGACTCGAGCCCAAGAGTCGGACGTATATGAGCTGAAATGATGATGATGTTGTGTGTTTGTAATTATTTGCAATTGCATGATAGGGAGTGGTGAATTGTATTCTTACTCCGTCACCACACGGAATATATATGATTAAACTAGCAACCCGCCCTCGCTTCGCTTCGGTTATAGTCGTTTTACCCGCGTAGTTCCCGTTCCCGTGGGAATACCGGGATAAAATATAGCCTAGTTTACGCCCTAATATTATAGCTTTCCATTGGTGAAAGAATTTTTGAAATCGGTTCAGCTGTTATGAAGATTACCCGGAACAAACAAACAAAAATTTTTTAATCGCTATTTTAGGCATAGGTGTCGTGCAAATAACCGTGTGAGCATGAAAAAAGCCAATTATTTTGACATTACAAACAGACACTCCAATTTTATTTATTGGTATAGATATAGATATGCATAACAGTTAGGCAAGAAGAGAACATCTTAAAATGAAAACTTATACCAACACGACCAACGTGGTGTATTAGGTTAATTTACCTCCTATTTTAGAGTTAATATTAGTTAAATTGCCGTACTTTATGACTCCAAATAGGTGACATTGTGCATAAAGTCTGTCGCAGTACTGCAACTTCGATATAATAATCTGAAGCGTAAGCTCTGCATTATTGTAGCTTATACTTTGCCACAGGTGTAACAGCTATTCTATTCCCAAAAACACAAACACTTTTGTTAAATTGACGAAATGTGTTTCAAGTAAAACTTTACGTAAAAGATTGCCCTTGCATTGCGGATAACGTAGTAGTCTACATAATTACTTCTCATGAGGAATGGCCACTAGATGGTATCTCATGTAGGACATATCTAAAAACCTAAAAACGAAATAAATAGCTATAATCAATTCTGTTCTTCAGATTATTAGCCGTCGCGAATATATTGCGGATTAAATTCGTAAAAAAGCGAAATAAGCAAAAGTAAAAGAAACACAAAGTATCATAAAATATTATTCATTTTCAGCTTCATAATTTTTATTTTTATGAATAATATTAGAACGAGGGAAGGAAGGCGTCCCAATTGCATGGCAATTATTTATTGTACTTTGATGCTTAATTTGTGACTTTTAAAAGGAAAGGTAAAGTTCTTGGAATGATTCGATATATTTTTATTCTTCGGGAAATAAATGTATCCAAATGTTGATTACGTTTAGAAATACTATTTATATATATATCTCATTATATATTTGTTACTGACACCAACAGCTATACTAAATTTATACCAATAAATAAAATTGAACTGTCTGTTTGTAATGTCAAAATAATAGGCTTTTTTCATGCTCACACAGTTATTTGCACTATACACATGCCTAAAAATCATTTTATATTTTTTTGTCTGTCTGTCTCTCTGTTTGTTCTGGGTAATCTTCAAAACGGCTGGACCGATTTCAAAAATTCTTTCACCAGTGGAAAGCTATAATATCAGCGCGTAAACTAGGCTATATTTTATCCTGGTATTCCTACGGGAACGGGAACTACGCGTGTAAAATGATTAAAACCGAAGCGAAGCGAGGGCGGGTTGCTAGTATTTTATAAAAAGAATAAATGCATTCTGTTTTTTTTTTATTGAATAAATAATCTTTTGAGTCAGTTTATTCTTCTAACACAATCAATTTTTGGAAAAGCAACAGAACTTTCCACAATTTCTCCTAAAACTCAAATTCAAAGTTTTGGGTAACTTTGAATAGAATTTTTCAGGATGTATATTTGTTAGTTAAATACTTTAAGGTTTGTATAATATTAATTGGTGTATTTTTATTTGAAAAAAAAAGGTATCAAAGGTAATCTAATCTATACCAATAAATAAAATTGGAGTGTCTGTTTGTAATGTCAAAATAATAGGCTTTTTTCATGCTCACACGGTTATTTGCACGACACCTATGCCTAAAATAGCAATTAAAAAATTTTTGTCTGCCTGTCTGTCTGTCTGTTTGTTCTGGGTAATCTTCAAAACGGCTGGACCGATTTCAAAAATTCTTTCACTAATGGAAAGCTATAATATCAAGGCGTAAACTAGGCTATATTTTATCCCGGTATTCCCACGGGGACGGGAACTACGCGGGTGAAACGACTATAACCTATAACCGAAGCGAAGCGAGGGCGGGTTGCTAGTCTAATATACAATAAACATCAAAACATACCTGTTTACAATGACATTATATGATATTTAATTTTGATGCCAAAACAGGCCAAAAACACTAGCACCAACGACTTCATCATAGAAAAAGCGCGAAATTTTCAAAATCATGACATTGGTGGTTTATTTGCTCCAGTGGTCGGCCCAACGACGAAGGCGCCGTGGTTTTTGGGTGGGTCGCGGGAGTTGCGTGCTTAAGCCCCTCTGTCGCCCCGGACGGAGTGGTGCGGAGGCGCGCCGACCGCGACCCACCCAAAAAAAAAAAAAAAATTGGTGGTTTATTTTTTAACTTTTTATTGATACAATTCATTTAGGCATTGCATTTTACATAGGATATTAAAATAAAAAAAATTGCCATGTAATAAATTAATAAATCTTTTTCACAACTTTGTTCGAAGTTAAATGGCAATTCAAAGTTACCCAAATAGAATCAGATAGTACAGAAATTAATACAGCATTAATTGTATCTCCTGCTGAGGTCGTACAAATGTGTTTGTTGTCTCATTAAAACATTAATTAACTAGATCCATTTATCTATTTGTTTCACAGAACGAACCTTGACAGGAAGAGAGTAACAATTATTTCCATGTTTTACGATTGATTGATGGTTTTTAGATCTTTTTTATGGCATTATGTTAAAAATATTTATAAAACAACTCGTCCCTTCCCGATAATGTGAAAAGAAGACTAATAGACTTCAGTAGTTATCATCAAAATCATGATCATCATCATCTTGCTCTTATCCCAATTACTTGGGGTCGACGCAATATGTCATCTGTTTTGACATATTGCAAAAAGTTTCGGCAATGACTTTTATGACCGGCCGCCTGCCTGACGCCAACCCTCCTTGGAAATGTAATCGTTGACCCAAATGGTACCAGATGGAGTTGGTCTGGGTCAATCTAGGGCTCTTAGTTGTCTTTTACGACACCCACGAGCAAAGCAAGGGTTGGTAGTATTCGAAGCCGCTACCCCACAGACACACAGAGTTATCATCAAAATAAGAGACGAAAAACTTAAAGTAAATCATCATTTCAGCTTAAATACGTCCCACTGTTGGGCTCGAGCCTCCTCCATAACAGGAGGGAAGTTGACCTTACTATACCATGCTGGTCACACAGGTTGGTGTAGGGTTTTATTACGAGTTTTCCTTCTCTTGCTTAGATTTTGTATGCGTATTATTTCCCTTAGTCGTCTCTTACAACATCCACAGGCAAGACAGGGAGTGGTAAATTGTATTCTTACTCCGTCACCACACGGAAAAATATATAGTAAGATATTCTTTCAAAATATTTTTTGTTTCATACTTTTTAAGACACGATTGTTTCATAGTCTGTTAATGTATAATGTTCAGGTCTTATGATACCAGATCAAAAGCTTAACACATTTCATCATCTCAGCTCATATACACCCACAGTGAAGGAAGCCTGAGCCCAACAGTGGGGCGTATATGAATGATGATGATACAGCCTTAAACGCATTTAGTATTAGCCAACTGATAAAAACTTTTTTATACGAATTTTAACTTGCCATAATTAGAATATGTTATAAATTTTCATTTTCATCGTACGTTATCTCGGTGCATGAAAGAACTGACTTCTATTAAGTTTTTAAATGGTCCATTAGTAGTTATTATGCATACATTATTCAAATTAATGTCTTTTACCATAATGAAAGGAATTTAGATAGTTCGCTGTTAGAGTTTAACTGTGATAAACTGATAGATTTTAATTCGATAAATTCTTGAAGATTATTATTTAGGTTTATAAGTTGATTCATCATCATCATCTTCTGGCCTCCAAACATCTATTCATGAGCAGAAAAACTCGAAATAGAACCTTGTACCAAAACATCTGACTAGCGTGTAGGTCGATTTGCCTCCCATTGTGAAGGAGGATTGAGCTCAACAGTAGGACGTATTTGAGCCGTGATGATGATATTTTAGAAGGCAAATCAAATAAAGTTTTTCGTCTCATTTGATTCAAAGTAAAACATAAGAAAAATTCTGTAATACTCATATTAAAATTACATTTTCATATGTGCTCTTTGTACCTATGTTTTCTTTGAAGTATTATTAATCTAATAATAGTATAACTGACATCTTAACATTAAAGGTTTCACTCTTACATTTAATTATTTTATTGTAAATCGTGAAAAACAAATCAATGGCTTGATGCAAATTTTGATAATTATCGTTATCAAGATAGCAACCGTATCTTTTTGATGCGAAACATTTACAGGCGAGGGTGAACCTGATCGTTGGCGTGGCGTTAACGCCACGCTTGGATATATACATTTGTGTAATGCAACCATAACCTGTTTTAGAATTTTGTACAACGCCATCTAGTGAGCACAAAATTAATCACTAACCTAAATACATACCTACAGTGTATATTAAAGAAAGTAATTTTTTATCCAACAAAACTCATCATTTTCTGGAAAAAGAAAATCTTAATATTTTATGCCATATTAGTTCCTGTCGTGATCTGTTCTTTTATGCATATATACTTGTACAAAATAATTTCGTAATTTCACATCTGCCAGGCGTCCTGAACGACGGCTCCCTTTTTTTTAATTCACTTATGCGTTAAAGCATATTACTAAGAATAATTAAAATGTGTAATATTCGATTTATTTCATTGCACTTCACAAATCTAGTTATTTATACACTATTTTGGTTGTTTCAAATTACAAAGATGAAGAGTTTTATGAATGTGGTAATCTCAGATATTGTGAGTCCAATTTTAGTAATCTTGCTTTTTACGTTCTTCATCTTAAGCCTGTGTATATACTTTGTACTGTTAGCATGAAACTCTTCAACAATGGGAAGGAAATTAGTGTACGTTTTACTTTTTCTTTAATGTTATCTGCACACATTCTGTAGTAGGCCCAGAAGTAAAAAAGGCGTGATAAGAAATTTTATTAATCGATTTTTACTACACTTACCATCGATCACATCGTGACGATTGTATGCTTACTTCATAACCACCAAAGCAGAAAGTGAACCACGATAGGTTATGCGATCGCACCCTGCCTACTCGTCGCCTCGATTAATTTGGGAACTTAAATCTATTGAAAAATTTATTCCAGTTGCATTACCACTTAGGCTACTGTGTACGTATAAAAACACTAGAATTTCAATCTATTTTCTGTTCACATATGCATCTTTATGAGTTATTAATTTTATGTTGTAGGACCACAATGTTGATAGTCGTTTGTCACCACAGCACCATCAGCCACAGGCTGGTCCTTCCGCGGTAGTACCACACTCTTTTTTTTTTTTTTGGGGTGGACTTCGGTCGGCGCGCTCCTCGCACCACTCCGTCCGGGGCGACAGATGGGCGTAAGCACGCACACCCGCCACCCACCCGAACACCACGTCGCCTTCGTCGTTGGGCCGACCACCGGAGCAGGGTTACTTGTCATCAGTGGTCGGCCCGTATGTAGTACCACACTCTCGCAGAAAATCGACGTCTGACTATTAGCAATTTGTTACTGCACTTCGTTCGGTGAGTCGCAAGCCCAACTTTTTGAGGATGTTTGCGTGGGGGGATTTTGATAATGCTTTTAATATCACTGAACCTCATTACATACATTCACACTCCCTTTATTTTCTTCACTTAGGCAGCGGCCTAGCAAAGATAGTAGCGGCAGCATCACTTACCATCAGGTGTGCTGTTTTCTCATTTGCCTCCAATAGCAATAAAAAAATATTATTTCATTTTGTAAAAACACAGATAGCTTTTATTTTTCAAAACTATAGAAAAGTTAAAATATAAATTCAAATCATTTAAATCATCATTATTATTTGTAGCCCGGCTATTGCAGTGTTATAATATGTAGCCATAATATTACAGAAACAGTTTTTAAATAGCAAACCTATCGGTTAATGTAATTTACAATTAAATATCAAAAATAAATTTTACTTTAGATTAGGCTAAAATATATTTAATAATGTTTGTATACCTCTTCACAATAAGATATCATTGCTGACACAAAATTTAGATGTAATCCCGACAGGATAGTAAGTAACTACTAATTCACAAGAGAGTATAAGTTGAATAGGAATAATTTACACCATCTCAAGTTAATATTCAAATGACTTCCACGTCAGAATTTACATTAAGACTTAATAGAATCTATTTAAAGTTTGAATCTTTTAAGGTTGTATATTCCACCAGTTGCGAACGTGATTCCATACCCGTTAAATTTACTTAAAATCTTCTTAAATCGTACGTCACCCTCTGATTCGATCTATGTCACATTTTTGAGGATTTATTGGCAATTATGTCTGATTGTTTATGTTTTATAGCGTGTAATATTTTCTAATAAATATAAATAGGCAATTTTGTATTTGGATATATGTATATTGACTTAAAGCAAACAGTTCCATGTACTAATGGGTTATAAGATGTAAGCTCCGTGAGAAAATATACTAGAAATAAAAGTCTACATAGCCTATGCCAACTAATAGTAGCCTAATTTTTTCATATGCATGAAGCCCATGGGATGTAACTATATGTAAGAATAGAACAAAAGAAAAGAAAATAAAAGAAAAAGAATTTCTTTTTCGGTTCATAAGTTTGTTTAACTTATTTCAGTACCAATGCTGGGATTGAATCCTCTATAATTGACGACGCTGATCAAATAGGTGGATGTACAGTTTCATTTCTAATTTTTCTTCTTTTGCATATATGAATACGTGGATTGAAGTCCTGCTTGTAATAATCTAGATTTAGTTCACAAATGAATTTTATTATATACGAATATATATATATATTTTTTGTAAAGAACCCATACTAAATAATAAATTCCACCGGGTGACTTTACAAACATAAAATTAGCCCATACAAATAAAAATCAGGCTCAAAAAGAAAAATCACTCCTGGGTCACACCAAAGATCTACCTATCGAGATTTCGACCTCAATAGTCGTATACTTTCATTGTAATTTGTATAACTAAAATAGAAAATCCTTCAAAATATATTGTGATAGATATTTCAACAGAGCTGCCACGACAGACTAATTATTAGGATAATACGTCGAGGCTTCGAGATAGATTCTAATGCACTTTGCACAAAGCCAGCAGGCACTTGCCGGAGTAATGCAATGGGTTCACACAATTTCAGGGTTTTCTCAAATACATTTTCAGTGCTATTAAATATTGAGTATTTTTTTTAGTAGAAAGACACAGGAATTTATCCTGCATGATGATGATTCCAGGATCTTGCAAATGTTCCACATAATAAAGCTCCGTCGTTTTGATATTTTAAGAATTATATACATCTTCTCATAATCGTGCAATATAACATTTGTCAAAAATTTTCAGCCGTTGAAAAGTTATGAGTGCATAGACGCTGACGTACGTACGTACGTAGGCATATACCTACGTACGTCAGCGTCTATGTAGGTAAAACACATAACCCACGTTTTCTTCTTTGACAGCTTAAGACAAACAGAGAGGAATAGTTACAATTAAATTGTATATCACTTCTTGATAAAGACAAATATTTGCTTATATGTTCTTGTTGACTAATTTCCGGATTTAACAGAGAAAAAGCTTAGGCACCGCAACCTATGGTAGGTTGGCGCTCAATCTTCGTATTTTGAGCCGATTTCACTGGCCTGGCTGATGTATTGTACATTAAGAGCTAAAACTGAGTTTTAGTTTTAAAATATATGATAGTGTAGTTAAAGAGTAAGTGCTCATTTGAGTACCTACATCGTCAGTAGCACCTGGGCACACTTCAATGTCGTATCTACGTGGGATTTATTGCGTGTGTCAGACAAGTTTGCTGTTTTACCTTGTATGATGCGCTATTTTATTTAAATAATTTCAAGCCATTGAAGGCACTGATGCTCTCTATATCTATCAGGGTTATAAGATTTTAAATAAGAATACGTTTTTTTTTAATTGTGATATAAAATCCAGTATTTTACACAGCTGCACAGGTGGTATGACGGTCTAAATACTCACCTTTCATATCGAGCATCATTTATACATTCGAGTTTACCGTTCCACATCTGAAAACGAATACGAACAATTAGCACATCACATTTCCCGGAAGTACAATCTCTGATGGAACTAGCGCGACCTTATGTTAAATAGTTTGTTAGTCACATTCGGAGTAGTTTACTATATAGACCTTGTAGTAAATCGAGAATAATGCCGTTCATACCCCCTACTGCAATCTATCTTAAGGCTCATATATACTATATAGTCTCCGTTAAGCTCTTCCGTATCCCTAGCTAAGGCCGCGGGTGACGGAACCGGGGATTAGTCCGTCACCCGCAGATAGGCTGACCGCGCGATGATGACCGACGTCCCGGGAAAGAGACGTCGAGAGAAGATTGTACCCCCTTTTTTTTTTTTTTTTGTGTGTGGGCCGCGGTCGGCGCGCCTCCGCACCACTCCGTCCGGGGCGACAGAGGGGCTTAAGCACGCAACTCCCGCGACCCACCCGAAAACCACGTCGCCTTCGTCGTTGGGCCGACCACTGGAGCAGCGTTAACTTGTCGTCAGTGGTCGGCCCGACGGAATACCCCCTATTGGGGTACCCTCCCATCGACCGACGTCCCCCCCTCGGGGAGGACGTCGGTCTTTCCGCACGCGGTCGGCCTCTCGGCGGGTGACGGACTAATCCCCGGTCACGTCACCCGCAAGATTGTACCCCCTGAGGGTATTCTGTCGCGCCAAGTACTGACGGCCCACCCCCAAAAAAAAGCTCTTACGTATCCATGGTATTGTAATGCTTCGCCTTTGATTATTGGCTGACTAGTCAATTTGCTTTCTGACTCTCGTATTACATAAGGTAGGAACGTGGTATCGTTCTTTTCCAACTCCTCCTCTTTAACTTTTCTAATTAAATTTTGTAGCGAGGTAATTAAAAGCAGTTCTCGGGATTGGCTAAGTGTCAAATCTTGATGTCATCTATGGAGACAGTGGATAGCAAAAGACCAGGGTGAAGATTTTGCAACTTAAGGGTAACAATAAAATTAAATGAAAAATCGCCAGAGAAGAAATTACATTTTCATATACCTACTTTACTCTTTTGGTGTCCTTTTTTAATATAATGTAGTGCTAAGGATATGGTAAAAAATATCAAATACTATTTGTAGTCAATGCACGTAAGCTACCTTTTACATCGAGTACATTAAATATTTCTTTTATTTCCATTCACGTAACAATCTATCGGTGTCCGTTGTTGAATACATATAGGCCTCGCCACGAAGGATATAATGCCGAATAGTGTAATCACCACGCTTGTCATATAGTTTGGTATTTGATGTTTCTAGTTTTACTAAATAATCGCCGTGGGTCATTGTTGTATTGTTTATAGGTTAAATTGTTGAATTGTTCATAGGTCATTGCTTTTTTTTTTTATTGCAAACGGTGGCAAACGAGCAAACAGTACACCTGATGGTAAGTGTTGCTGCCGCTCATGGACCTTTACAAGGCCGTTGCCTACCGCGAAGAAAGCGAAGGGAGTGTGAATGCGTGCATTGAGGCTCGGTGATACCAAGGACATCACCAAAACCCTCCACACGCAATCACCCTCAGAAAGTTGGGCTTAATGCTTTAATCCATTTTTACGGATGGTGACATCTTTTAAACTACATCCTTAGTATTGGTAGAAGGAGTTCAGCCACTAGCAATTTCTCTAATGTAAAATTAATTAGATATTACCTATTAATATAGATACAATTCTGTGTGGTAATAGAGAAATACCCATCAAATACCCATATCATTCCTGTACCGGTCCTAGTTGGCAATGCGATCCTTGAAGTTGTCGGTCACTATGTTTACCTAGGACAAACAGTCCAGTTAGGTAGATCCAATTTCGAGAAAGAGATCAGCCTACGAATCCAACTCGGTTGGGCAGCGTTCGGGAAACTTAAGAGGATCTTCTCGTCCAACATACCTCAGTGTCTGAAAACACAGGTCTTTGACCAGTGTGTGTTACCAGTGATGACTTACGGCACGGAAACGTGGTCCCTAAATGTAGGCCTCATATCAAGGCTCAAAGTCGCTCAGCGTGCTATGGAGCGGGCTATGCTCGGGATTTCTCTGCGAGATAGAATCCGGAATACGGAAATCCGCAGAAGAACGGGTGTAACCGACATAGCACGAAGAATTAGCACGCTGAAGTGGCAATGGGCAGGCCACATCGCTCAACGAACCGACAACCGCTGGGGAAGAAAGGTTCTCGAGTGGCGACCACGTATCGGACGACGCAGTGTAGGACGCCCCCCCACTAGGTGGACCGATGACCTAGTGAAGGTGGCTGGGCATCGTTGGATGCAGGCGGCACAGGACCGCTCATTGTGGCGCAACATGAGGGAGGCCTACGTCTAGCAGTGGACGGCGATAGGCTGAAATGATGATGATGAATGATGAACAGAGAAAGAATACCACCCGTTTTGTTGTCCATGGGTGTCGTAAAAGACGATTAAGGGATTACAATTTGCATACAACATCTATGCAAGAGAACGCAAAACTCGAACTAAAAGCTGTCTGACTAGCATGGTATGTTAGATTAATGTCCCTCACATTATGGAGCAGACTTTATACTTCAGCATTACTATTTCAGCTTTTATTCGTTCCACTACTGAACTCGAGTCTTCTCCATAATATTAGGAAAATTGACCTACACCACGTTGGTCAGACGTGTTGGTATAGAGATTTATCTCGAGTTTTCTTCTCTTGTCTAGATATTGTATACATATTATATGCTTAGTCGTATTTTACGATACCCACAGGCAAGATAGGGAGGGTGACTTTGATTGCAACTTTTATACTTCCTAATATTTATTGTCACAAATAACTGTCTATATAATATTAAAAATAACTCTAGATTTCTATTTATCAAATATCTTATATCTTTAAACGAGCAATTCTTGTATATATATTTTCAGGATCTCGGCAACGGCTACAACGATTTTTATGAAATTTGGCATCTTATATATTTAAACGAGCAATTCTTGTATATATATATTTTCAGGATCTCGGAAACGGCTCCAACGATTTCGATGAAATTTGGCATACTAGAGGTTTCGGGGCCAAAAAATCGATCTAGCTATGTTTTATTTATAGAAAATGTTGTTTTGTCGGTGTTTTAGCTAATCAATACAATGACATAAAATGTCAATAGAATATGGATTCAAATTTTGCCGTCGACGTCAAGAGTGACGATAGCTCAGTTGGGAAGTTGTACAGTTTTCTTTGTTTTATTTTGGCATTCAAACAACGTGAGATCGAATCTCGGTGTTATTATTATTTTCTTTTTGTAATTTTTGATATTTTTTTCATTATTTAAGTTTTATTTTTTATTAATATATATCTAAAAAATCGACAATAATACAACAAAAATATACCGAGCGAAGCTCGGTCAATCAGATATTCTATACATAAACAAGCTTTGTTCAGACTTATAGAACATTCTCAATAACTTTTGATGGAGTTCCAGTCTTTGTTCGTAATATTATTATAGTCTACTATCCACTCTCGCTTATTACCTTAGTTATAAAATTTAAGTTGTATGTGAAGTAGACATGGGCGTTACCGGTTATTTCTAGCAACGGTTACTAAACGTTTATTTGGTTTCAATACCGATATGGATAATCGTTGCCAAATATCGGTATCATCATCTCAGCCCATATACGTCCCACTGTTGGGCTCGGGTCTCCTCCATAATGGAAGGGTCATTGACCTACTATACCACGCTGGTCAGACGTGTTGGTATAGGGTTTTATTTCGAGTTTTCCTTCTCTCGCATAGATGTTATATGCGTTTTATATCCCTTAGTCGTCTCGTACAATCACCCACGGGTAAGTTAGGGGGTGGTGAATTGTATTCTTACTCCATCACCACACGGAATAATACACAATATCGGTTATAATACACGTAAAATATTCGCGACCTTATTTCTATTAATGCACGGTTTAACCATTATAACATTTCATTGGTCAAATTATAGTGAACATTTTTCGGATTTTTTTAGCATACCTATGATATCAACGAGAAACAAAATCACTTTAGGTACCCTTACAGTTTGAATTATCTGAGTTAATGACAGTTAACTTTTCTCGTCGTCTTGCTAAAATAGAAATAAGAGCGTGTTTTGCTTATATCAATATTCGTGACGTTTTGATTGTTATTGAGCCGCTAGCCAATAGCTGTCCCGTTTTGTTTTGCACGTCAGGTATCACGTGGAAAGAGAGAGATAACATAATTATTTTGGTAATTAGACTTTTTAGTGTTCGTTCGGTTATCAACGTAGCGAAACTAGAATTATAGCACCTAACCAATTATTGTTGTGACGCAGTTAGTTGACAACGTCGCGAACTCGTCAGTTGTTTGTACCTAGATAGAACTGATAGCTGTTATTAGTTATATCAATACCGATATGATACGTTACGGACGTGTTAACCGTTATCAGTTACGTTTTCTTATAGCGGGTACATGTCTAATGCGAAGGGTCTATGCTACCTTATGGCAGCTGTGAATAATACTAACCCTGATATTAATCATGGGTATCGTAAAAGACAACCAAGAGCTTTACATCGACCAGGACTAACTACATTTGATGCCGTCTGGGCAACAAAAATATCCCCAAGGAGGATTGAGGTTAGGTAGGCGGGCGGTTATAAAACTATTGCTAATCACTGCAATATGTACTAGGTAAGAAGAGTTCATGATATCGTCACATCGATCCCCAGTAATTGGGATAAAAGTTCTACTTTTATTTAATGAAAATGATGAAGGTTTTATACAGTTTTCATTTAAACTAGAAATTAAAGCAAATTGATTAAAGTATTCACAATATCACAGAATTTTGTATAACCAACAGATTCCGACTGTTTCTAGTCTGAATTTACAATAAATGCCTCAATTACGCTGGTGTTTTGTAAAACTTAAAGCCGGACTTTGGAACTTTTATATTATACTGATTGTATTTCCTTGTACTTGTTTAGTAGAGAGAAAAGGAGCGTTCGCGTACCTTTTATAAGAAATATAAAATAGTATTTAATGTTTTAGTATTTCTCGTTTAGAGCAACCCTAACTACGAAACTGTGAACTTTCATATACGTGTGATTCAGTTTGTGCGATCACCATGAAGTGAGTGGCACTTTACTTTCTAATTCAAATATTTCCTTGCAGGTTTTTAAGCTATATTTTCAGCAAAATAACTTGTTATATAGAATAAAAGTTATAATTCTGCAAATTTTATCGTATGGTAAGGATACAATTCACCATACCTTATCTTGCCTGTGGCTGTCCCAAAAGACGACTGAAGGATATAATATGCGTATAACATCTATGCAAGAGAAGGAAAACTCGAAACAAAACCCTACCAATACGTCTGAATAGCGTGGTGTAGTAGATCAACTTTCCCTTCCATAGTGAATGAGGCCCGAGCCCAACAGTGGGACATATATAGACTGAGATAATATAAATAGATTGCTGTATGAGTCATTTTACCAATTATATAGAAAAAAACTATAGTTTGAATTGAAGATCATAATTATATGGTTCCACTAAAAAAAATATACTATTGCAATAACTATTTTTTTTTAAGACAGCCATTTGTCTAAGGACTAATTTCATATATCACAATGGACTTTACAAAGACACAATTAACGGACGCAAATTATACGCAGACTCCGAGCAATCAGTTGTGGATCGAACCACATCTGTTCGGACTAAGATTTGTTCAGCATGGATATCAAATTCGAGACATGCAGTTTGACAGGTCCATATTTAGATTGCTCCGCTATCTGTGCAATCAATATTATACCTTCCCTGACTTCCTTATAAAATATGGATTTCTAAATTATTCCTTAACTTTTTCAAAACGGAGGCCGAGGCGATGTTTAAGTTTTCCATGGGGATTTGGTATATGTAAGTACAAAAGTAACTCCAGGGTAAAAACTTTTATATTTGTAGGTTGAGCTGAAATAAAAGGTAAAAAGGCGTGAAACGTATTTAATGTATTTATTATGGCATATAAAAACATCTTAAATCACATATGATATGAAATGTTATGTGGTTTAGAAATTTCAGTACATATCAGTACTGCAGATGTCCTAACATTCATTATTAATTTAGTATTATTATTTTTAGTGTGGCACAATTTTTATATGTGTTTTTACACCTTTTGATGCGGGTTTCAAAACATCTTATTATAAGAAATATCATTAGATAACGGCACCACAAGAAGAGTCAAACTCAAAATAGCTCTATTTTAATACTTGCAACCAATGTGGCATCATTATTCATCATTATTTGAACTCATGTACGTCCCATTGTTAGGCTCGAGCCTCCTCCTTAATAGGCGGGAAATTTACCTATTATACCACGCTGGTTAGACAGGTTGGTATAGGATTTTATTTCGAGTTCTCCTTCTCTTGCATAGATGTATGCGTATTATATATATCCCTTAGTCGTCATTTACGGACAAGATAGAGAGTGGTGATTTGTATTCTTACTCCGTCACCACACTGAAGATGTGGCTTACGAAGTTAATATTTCTACCATTGTGGAAGAATCTTCTGCACAACAACTGATTGTACACAAATTGCAGAAAAAGAATAGGTATCAAATATTACAATAATTACTAAAATTTTGAGGACTACGAAGTAAACTATTAATTCTGTTTGAAACAAGCAATTGTTTTGCAAATAGTTTTATTCTTTAAAAAACTATACTTAGAGGTATATAAATACCTATTGAAACATACACAATTCATTACGCTTCGTGTAAATTCTGTTCAATTTTCCCCCAATTATTTTGGTCGTTGTTAAAGTTCAAGTGTGACCCAACATAAAGCTCTTATTCAGATAAAAGCTTTTCAAAGTTACATCTCTGGGGAATCTATTCAAAAACCTTTTTGTGACACAATTTATTAGAACATCAGCTGCATGATTTTATTTCAAAATGCTCTCTCTATGCCAGGTTAAAATCGACTTCTGAAGTTAAAATTACACATTTCTGTTAATAAATTTTTCTACCGAAGTTGCTCAATAGATTTTTACATAAAATTTGGTGGCTTTTTTTTTTGTGGGTGGGCTGCGGTCGGCGCTCCTCCGCACCACTCCGTCCGGGGCGACAGAGGGGCTTAAGCACGCAACTCCCGCATCCCACCCGAAAACCACGTCGCCTTCGTCGTTGGGCCGACCACCGTAGCAGAGTTAACTTGTCGTCAGTGGTCGGCCCGACGGAATACCCCCTACTTGGGGTACCCTCCCATCGACCGACGTCCCCCCCTCGGGCTAAAATTTGGTGGCTATCAATGCAATTTGACACTAAGTACTTACTCTTGATTTCATAAAATTTGCTTCTTACTATTTATTTCTGATTGATCCTAAAATGTTAATATAACTTTAAGAAAAAGTTATTTATACAATACAAGGCTAAATGTTTAATGAAAGTGGTCTATTAACTATGTATATCATTATTACGTCTTTCATATTTTGGTAACAATGACGTTATATTATTTCATATTAACCGTATAATATGGTCCATTAGGTGACAGAGTAAGCATATAATAGTCACCGCTTCTTCCCTTTCCGTGGGTATCGTTACTTATATCCTTAAAAGAACAATTCTTGTATATATATAATCAGAATCTCGGCAACGGCTCCAACGATTTTCATGAAATTTAGCATACTAGAGGTTTCGAGGCAAAAAGTCGATTCAGCTAGGTTTTATTTACAGAAAATGTTGTTTAGTCGCTGTTTTTAGCTAATCAATACAATGTCATAAAATGTCAATAGCGTAGGAATTTAAATTTAGCTGTCGTCGTCAAGAGTGACAATAGCTTAGTTGGAAAGTTGTCCAGTCACATTCAAACTCGAGATCTAATCTCGGTGTTGTTATTATTCTGTTTTTGTAATTTTTGATATTTTTTCATTATTTCATCATTTTTACTAATATATATCTAAAAAAGTTCGTCAAAAATACAATTTACAAATATATATATATATATATATATATATATAATATATACCGAGCAACCAGATATTAATGGAAAAAAGAGATTAGGCAAATAATATAAGGTACTCAAAACATAGTAGCATATTTGCTCACATCTGAAGTGGTACCCAGCAATAGAACGTTTATAAGCTGAAAAGAAAAAAGTTAATATATTTCGCTTTATGGTAACAAATTTAAGACTGGAGATTATATATTGCAATGTAATAAACTCTCCTTCAACCGGTCCTGTATTTGTTAATTTACAGATCGTTGAGGCATGTATTAACTACGTTAAATATCCACAACATTTCTTCCGAGAAATTCGATATTTGTTTATTCCATTTCTAGCTATCAACAAACTACAATTCTACTCGCTTAACTGCCCCATTCAATGTAGAGAGAAATTAGGTTTACAGATAACGTTGAACTTTGATTTAGTACAGAGAGCGTCTGGCAACGCTTTGGGCACCTGTTGCCCGAGTTTGCGTCCCCTCATCCTTCATAACATCTCGTCGCTAGAACGGTAGTGTCTATTTTGTCTGCGAGTTAAAATAGTACATACCTACTTACTATTTGTAAGTTGTCGTAACTCTAACTAAGTGAGAACCTAAATTACGTTAGCGTTTGTTGTGAACAATGTGGAGTATTATGTTGGAGTATAGTACAAATTATAATACAATTTTAGGTATATTATTAACGAGACCAGGACCTACCTAAGTTCATTTGACGTATTATTATCCAATTTGAAGTTTAATGCTGTTATTCTTCATTTCGAGGAATTATAATAATAATAATCATCATCATTATTGCAGCCCACATACGTCCCACTGTTGGGCTCGAGTCTCCTCCGCAATGGGAGGGAATTTGACCTACTATACCATGCTGGTCAAACATGTTGGTATAGGGTTTCATTTCGAGTTTTCCTTCTCTTGCAAAGACGTTATGTGCATATTATATTCCATAGTCGTCTTTTACGACATCTACGAGTAAGAGAGGGAGTGGTAAATTGTGTTCTTACTCCGTCACCACACGGAAAGTATAATTAATTACGTGAGCAAAAATTTTTATTCTAATAATGTTTTAAAACATTAATAAAATAACATAATTATAGATTTAACATATGAATTATTGAAAATAAAGCGTAAAGCGCAGTTGTATTTGAGATCTTACTTTTTATTTGTTTTCTTTTTGGGACTAATCCCACCACACATTTCCACCATTGTGACTCCCGTAAGTTAGGATTCGCAATAGTCTCCATAGATCACACCGAGGTTTGACCCTCAGGCAGTCCCGGGAAATAATTTTAATTGTCTTGGGACCCGCAGCAAATTTAATTAGAAAAGTTAAACAGGAGGAGTTGAAAGACATTGTTACTACTTCCTTCCTACACAATGCGGGAGACATGAAGCTAATTTTACTAGATAGTCAATATATTAGAAGATGTGCAGCTAAATAAATAAATAAATGCAGCTGCACAACACCAGGGATATGGAAGAGCTTGACGAGGCCTATATGTGATCCTTAAGATTGATTGCTATAGAAAGTATGGTAGAAACGGCTGAATGCACGGCAATTTTCTCGAGTTGCTACAAGGTCCGTATAGTACAGAGATGACTTGCAAACTGTTTAACACATGGGCGCACTCATTACGCCAGAGATCCTAGTCCCAGAGAATGTGATGTTCTGATTGTTCATACTGGTGGTCAAATGTGGAACATTGACATAATGGTGAGGATACAAAATTAAAAGATAATATATTTGGTTTGTTTATTAATGCTGTAGTATACGCTCTATGTTGAAGCTACTTAATAAATTTAAAAATTACTCTATAGATGTTAGTTAGTAGCCGAAATAAAGCAATTCATGACTGAGTAAAATTGTAAGTGTCAAAGTAATGTTTTAAGATTACTTCGAAACTCCAAATTTAGTATAGGACAGTTGCCTCATTAACTAAAAGAAACCGTTTATTGCTATTTTGACTATGAATCCATTAGCAAGTTTCTCTAATGTACAAGAAAACAGTATCAAATGATTATGTGTATTGTCATCACGTCTCAACTTATAAACGTCCCATTGCTCGGTATCGGTGTACCGATTTCTTTGTCTTCCGTGATCGGCCCGACGGCATATCCTACGGGGTACCCTCTCCTCTTGACGTCCCTATCCCGGGACATTGGTTGCCGCGCGTTCAGCCTTTCTGCGGGTGACAAACTAATCCCCGGTCCCGTCACCCGCGGCCTCGGCTAGGGCGGCATCAGGCGCAGGTACTCGCGCTTACGCCGCCCAAGTCGCCGCTGGCGAAACGCATCATCGTGGAGGCGTTCCTCCCGCGCATGCTCCGCCACTTTCTTCCGCGAGATGACTGCCTTGCAGAAGGTGGCGACCGCATCCCATTCCTGAAACTGCCAACCATCTCCCTAGCGATGAACGACACCATCAGGTCGGCACCGATGATTGCGACGAGCTCACAGCGCTGTTCTGCCACGTCGCAATCGTAGTGGTGACAGGACGGAGTGCTCGCCCTCTTTACGACCGTGTGCAGTTACTTGGCGAAACAGCCGTGCTCTGTCAACACCTGCACCAGTCGGAAGGAAAGCACTTCGTGCCACCGATCAATAACATAACTTGAGGTTTAAACAATAATAAAAAAAGGACGTTAGCAAAATTTAAGATGAAAACTAGTGAAATGAAATGTTGAGTTTGAGTAGATCATAAGTTATTTCATCATTATATTGTATCTCTCAATTTCACGGCTATCTTCCAAGGGAAGATACCCGGTCCTTTGAAAGGCTTACATGGGGATATGGATCCAACACGCAGAGGCCTTTGGACAAATTTAATGTAAAAATGGGATTGGACGTCTACCGATGACACTCCACGTCTGCACATAACACACGTGGACTGCCAACGGTAGGTGTAAAACTATTGTGTGATGATGGTATCTAATAACTATTTATGGGGTTGGAGGTTTGATGGACTGGCTAAACTAATAACTATTGATTGAAAAACTGTCATCTGCCTTCAATACCTTTATCGCCTTGAACTTTGGCAGACGGTGACTCGCCAACTCACTGAATGGGCCCTCCCAAACAGTCGCCACAGACACGCAGGTCATACGGGCAACAGGAGGGCAACATTGGTGCAAGTGGCTTGGGGCGTCGAGCGGTGCGGCGCCGGTTTCACCATCGCAGTGGTTTCCCCGTAGTTATGCCCTTGAAAATGACACTTCCACCCCCGAGCATATAGCTCTGGCGACCCCTCTCTGACCAGCCATTTAAGGCAAGCCAGAGTTGAGAATCCTGCAGGCACTCTTCGGTCTCCACTCCAGTCAGCCAGTAAAGGCGAGCTGGATACGAGGCCCTGACCGACTCTCTGGGGCACTCAGGACCGCAGGGTCGCCACTCACATTCAGCACGCCACATGCTGCCCTGCGGTTTATTGGCTTTTCTATAAATCTTGTGATACATTTTTTCTTTTATATCAAAAGAACTTAGAGAGCCATATAATGTGCCTCCGATGTTTGCGTTAGTCTCATGGTGAGATAACGACTGGTTCAGAGGGTTTCATCATTATTATTATTATCATAATCATCACAGTTCATATACGTCCCACTGTTAGGCTTGAGCCTCCGCCACGATAGGAAGGAAATTAACCTACTGTACCCCGCTGGTCGGACGGCTTGATATATTTATTAGTTTTATTTCAAGTTTTCCTTCTCTAAGTTATATGCTTTATTTAAATATTTTCCTAATCAAATTTGAAAAGTTTTTTTTAATAATAAAAGAGTGATTGTGTTTAAAATTAACTTAAGAATGTTAAATGTCCCTCTATTACTATTTTTGCAGATGGAACATTATTACGTTTAAAGAAATTTGGTACTCCGCGGAAATATTTGAATTGGTACCATTATCTACCATTTTTTTATATCACCATCCTATTAGTCGATTCATGAGTTAGATTAAAATGCAAGTAATACCTAAATAATATCATCATCATCGCAGCTCATATATGTCCTACTTTTAGGCTGAAGCTTCCTCCACAATAGAAGGAAAATTACCTACTATACTATGCTGGTCAAACGTGTTGGTACAGGGTTTTATTTCGAGTTTTCCTTCTCTTGCATAGATATTATACGCATATTATATCCCTTAGTCATCTTTTACGACAGCCACGGGCAAGAGAGAGGGTAAGGAATTGTATTCTTACTCCGTCACCACACGGAAATAATATACATTATAATATTTAAAGCGGATGTTTTATCGTATACCAGCTAGTACAAATTACGAACATTAAGCCTATCTGCTAGCATCGACCCGAGATAGAATCTCTAATTGCATCTTAACTCATTAACCCAGACGTAAATAAATTATGCGAAGTGTACTCTTTCGTGTATTTATTTTAAATCCAGCTGTGTATTTATTTTAAAGGTAAAACAAATTAATTAACTAATTTAACTGATTTTTCTCTATACCAATTTCAATATTTCTTGAAATCTTTATGATTACATTTTTATATGAGAAAATGATAACAAAAATGTATGAAAAATTTTAGTATGATAATAATTAAAAGAAAAGTTGCAAAATACTGAAAACACTATTTGATTTTTTTTAAAGGTAGTTTAAATATAGGTATTCATATTACAAGTTATTTCATAAAATAATAAACTATACATAAAGCTAGAACGAAAAAATTGTGACGTTCACATTTATACCTGCTCAAACACTAGAACAAGGGTTGGTGCTGTGCTGTTTAGAAAATCTTTATTTAAGATTATGTGTCATGTAAAATTAAACGGCTGTGTATTCCTCCACAGCTTTAGCAGATGCTTTTATGCATTCACTTTTGAAAATTCTAAGTAAATATATTTGTTACATGTCAGATCATATTTGAATGCGTAAAACTTTTCCACTCATTCCAAAATAGATATCGGGAAATCAAAAATAAAATGCAATTCAATTGTAATTGTGAATTGTATTCTTACTCCATTATTACACGGAATACAACTTATATTGCAACAAACTTATATTTTATAATATCTATAACGACAAAACACTCACGTACTGAGATCGAGAGGCCTCGCAGATACCGCTGCACACTCGTCCTGATGATGAGCATCGGATATGCTCGAAACCCGGGTCAATGTAATCGATCTTAGTACCCAAGTGTTTTGCCCAAGATATTATAATATGTATCAATATCACGATAATTTCAATACTAAAATTTATATTTGTTTTAAATCAACTTTTATAGCTAAAAATTGTTAAATTGTATAATTCCACCATTTTAAATATTTACCTTTCTTTCTTGAGCTGAGCCAGCAGCATTGTAAAAAAAATCCTTAAATTTCAGTTAAATAGAAAGATAAATCACTGAGCTCTTGACACACCGTAGCAGGAAGTTCATTGCGTCGCTTATGAGAATTGAGATAAAAGAGCGCCGAAAATGTACTGTCACGCATGAGGTCATTTCATGATGATATGGATAAACCTTAGCGTGGTGTCCCTAGATATTTGACAACTATTTTCATAACGAACATGAATAAAACAAATATTTATGTGTTTGATTTCAGCTAGCGAATCGGGTCAATGTATTCTCAAGCACCTTTTTATTGAACTGCGCGAAATAGAAGTAAGAAAGTACAAGTTTGACGCTATTATGAATGATGGATTTGTAATTTACTTAGTATATACTTAGAATAATAACGTATAGAAGGATAGTGTCAGTACTTCGAAAGTTCGAAACATGAATCTAAAAATACTCATGGCGCGCAGACGATTACACACGTATACACGCACACTACTATATAAATTATAAAATCAAATTTTGTTTTTATTAACATAAATCGTCGAAATACTTTTAAAAGTAATGTTAAAAAGTTTTCAAATGTGTTATGACACCATTTGAATGCACAAACCGTCATAATTACCTATTTATTTTTTAAGAGTTGCGTACGTACGTGCAGTACAATAACTTGTACATTACGGAACGGTTCCGGCGTAAGCTCCATTAGGCTCCAATTGAAATGCTTTACTTTTTGTGTGCGAACTTACCTTCTATACGTTATTATTCTAAGAGTATATATTTGTAATAGAAAGTGTAACTTAGTGTTACGACAATTATATTGTAAAGCATAAGTTTTGGCTTAAGCATTCATTTACATCACGCTTTTGTAGACTCTGGAATGAACTGCCTATTAGATAGGATGTTATCCGAGCACTATGATATATCCATAATTAAACGAGGTTTGAGAAGAGATCTTTTTTCATGGTAGCCAGCAACTATAGCGTTAGTATTGCTGAGGTCCATGGTCGGAAGTAACCACTTACTATCAGATGGGCTGCTTGTTCATCTGCCACCAACGGGCAATAAAAACATACAACGCGTATCTACGCATCATTTTATCTGGTCGCTTATAATGGTATAAAAAACCAACCATAGAATAACTAGAATGTCTATATTTTTATATCGAATATGCAAAACAGACTTTAAACTTAACAGTTAGATAACTACATATATCTACCTGTCAAAATGTACATATCTTTTCTTCTTCTTATTTAATGGCAATGAGCTACAATAATATGAGCTATTCGTGCCAGTGTGGAGTTATTATGTTAATTATTTACGTCTTTAGTCTTCGTCTTTTAGTCAGTCATTAGCAATGATTTGGAGCTGATGACTAAATCAGCTACCTCTGGGAATTTTGGCAGAATTTGAAAATGCACGCAATTCGCTATTATATCGTATTCACTATTCATTTCAGCATTTTATCGACATAAAATATCAGCAAAATTATTCAATATAATATTGTAAAACACTAAAATAATGAAAAAAATATAAAAGTGCTACATGACATTTTGACATTCGTGTCAAAAGTCTACATATCTTTTCACAATGTTTTACGATAACAAGATCTTTAAGCATCGAAAGGCAGAATTACCGACCATCAAGATTTAGAGGGATTAATTTGCTAAAGGAAAGCTTTAAGAAAAATCTAAAGAATTATTTGAGGCCTTTACTTGGATATTGGCGAAATTGCTCCTACGCCAAAAAGGAAGAAAATGAATTATTTACGATAATTTCAGTTTTATTGATTAGACAGCACTACTAATTAATAAAATGATGTCAACTGTCCTTACTGATCTGCGTCTACTATATATGCATATAACATCTATGTAAGAGAAGGAAAACTCGAAACAAAATCCTATGCGAACTCGTTTGACTAGCGTGGTATAGTAGGTCAATTTCCCCTCTCATTATGGAAGAGGAACCCAACAGTGGGACGTACATATGGGCTGAGATGATGATGATGATTGCAGATTTTTATCTTAAATTACCTGTTTTGGACGTTCTAATTAAATCCTAAATTTGTGATTTGTTTGTATAAATTTGCGATACCTATGCAGAATTTTTCAGACAGTTCTAAACAAGATCAACAATAAGTACCATACAACGAGATACTTTTACAGATCTAAAACCCATTGAACAGTTCGTATCTTCTAACAGATCAAAGGAAAACACTATACCTGCCCTTCGCTTTACTTACAATAGTACTACAAGTTATCCTTTGTAATAAGGACCGTTGACCTACCGTCTCATTTGTTCCAGTCAGAATTACATTATACCTGAATTGCCACTACTAATTATTCTCAAAGTATTCAATCACATCACCACTTTATTTTAAAATATTTCTTTTATCGTGTTACTTTAAGTAGGGTTTCTCACCATAATTTTCTTTTGACGAAATGAAAAATAAATTATATTAGCAAGTACTTTTAATGTCTCACCGGTGACTTTTTGATAAAGAGCTATTTCAATTTGTCGTATTAAGTATACTTACAGTAAATCAAGCGTTGGTGGATCGTTTTCAATATTGCCTTCAACATAAAATATTATAAATTTGTGTTTAATCTCTTTTTACGTGTGGTGAGGGAGTAGGAATAAAATTCATCCTCCCCTTTCTTGCCCATGGGTGTCGTAAAAGACGACTAATATGCATACATTATCTATGCAAGAGAAGGAAAACGCGAAATAGAACCCTGTACAAACCCATCTGACCAGCGTGGTATAGTAGGTCAATTTCACTTCTGTTATGGCAAAGGCTCGAGCCCAGCAGTAGTAGGGTGTATATGCGCTGTGATGATGATATGATTAATCTGAAGTTATTGTTTAGAATACTGTAAGCTTACTAAAACTATCTGTTTTTTTTTAATTACTTTGGGTCAACAGCTCACTTGATGGTAAAATAACTATCATTCATGAACTTCAACAGTACCAGGCCTACAACCATGTTACTACTTACCGTAAGTACACAATTGGAGGGAATGGTATGAGGATAGGAAAGGCGAGAGATGCGGTTTGGTGCTCTCGTTAGCTCTTTCTCGCTCACCGAACAAAACGCACTAGCAAATTACTACTATTCCGAAATCGATTTTATGTAAGCAGCTTCACTTTTAAAGCATGCAAGCAGAAGATTGTCAACAGCGTGGCATACCACTAAAGATCTCACGACTGCTATCGGCATCCCAGTAGGGGACTTCGACGGGAGAAGGAGGGAGTACCCTAGAGGTATTACGTCGGGCCGACCACTGAAGTCAAGAAACTCTGCACCGGTGGTCAGCCCAACGACGAAGGCGACGTGCTATACGGGTGGGCTACGGGTGTGCGTGCTGACGCCCCTCTGTCGCCCCGGACGGAGTGGAGTGAGGAGTGCGCTGACCGTAACCTAACTCAAAAAAAATATACCACTAAAGATTATACGATATACTACTTTTTACTATCAGTTTCACTCACGTTATTTGCTTTTTCTTTTTATTATCCAAACTTTGTAAAAATTTAAAGGAAATACGATTTTAGTTTATTATAGTAATCATTATGATTACATCATAAGTTCACGTTTTGAAGGCTGCCAAGTAATTTTCGAGCTTACATCCCTTAGTCAAAGGAAGAACTAGTAAATTATATTCTTATGTCATCTCCAAAAAGAATTGTTGTAATGTTTTAGTAATTTATTTATTACATGGAACTACATAAGCATTGTATGATAAAATGAGATTTTGTTTTTTGAATTTAAAGAGTTCCTTAAATGTTTGGTTTGTTACGTTTTGGTTATAAAGTATCGAAATAAGTAACGAATGTTTGAATTTCTTCAAATTTGCGAAAGTAAATTCTATAAAACGAAACTCAAGTCGTTTATTATGTATAAGCTTCGCGAGGGCACTTACCTATTATCAATTTATATTATACCATAAATTGAATAATATAATCTGTCATTGGATCGGAACGGAGCCGCTACTGAAAAGATATATAGGACTTTGGCTTTTTACATATATAAAATTCTATAATATCTGTTTAGTAAGTATTGAGTTTGTTGCACTTCAAACGTGACATTATTACTTTTTTACACGCGCACACGCACATACTTGCACGCATACACACGCCCACACACGCGTAAACACACGCGTAAACACACGCGTAAACACACGCATAACACACAAACACACACACACACACAAACACACACACACACAAACATACACGAACCTACACATGCACGCACACATAAACACACACACACACAAACACACACGCACGCACGCACGCACCCGCTTATAATTTTTTCAAAATATAATTCACAAGATGAATTAAATCCCTATATCACAAGTTGCACCCGAGTACAAGCTTAACTGTAAAAGCAACCATTATTTCCTTCAACTACATTGGAGGAAAGGGTAAGCCCGCTTCAGGTAGCTACAACAAACAAAAATCTTTCATACGTATCAATATATGTATAATATATAGGTGAAAGCTTAATCAAAAGCCTTTGTGTACTTTGGAAGAGGCCAATAAACAGAGATGCGAAAAGCGACCTTATTTAATACCATTTTAATATACATCTATTACTTCCGTGTGGTGACGGAACCGTCCTCTCTCCTGCCTGTGAGGGTCATAAAGACAACCAAAGGATGTAATATGCTGATAACAATTATACAACTATCTTATCCTTAATATCACGCCAGAGCCCCAATACATTAATATACAAAATATAAGAGAATTTGAGAGATGGGGTGAAGGAATAAGAATGCAATTCACCATGGGGGCCGTAAAAGATAACTAAGGGATTGTAATACGCATACAATATCTATACAAGACAAGGATAACTCGAATAAATCTCTATGCTAACACGTTTGACCAGCGCACAGGTAAATTTCCCTGCTGTTATGGAGGAGGCCTGAGTTCAACTGTGGGACTTGTGTAGACTGAGACTATGATATAGTTATGTTTTAATATTCATCAATTTTTATTTCTTATATCTCTTTCGTGATATTGTAGTCAAGACATTCGCAGGTGACTGAACTTAAATATTTCAATATGAAATGTATAACACAACATTGGATGTCAGAACTTCTTAACTCCTTTATTGTACGCGTGGCACGTTTTATTGAATAACTTGACATATTCGCTTTTTTTGGCAAGTTTCTCTGGAAACAAAAAGTAATCGATAAAATATTTATATTTATCAACGTCGAGGTGAAGGTTTAGTTACCTACGAAGGCTTTATCTCGAAGCCTATTTTGGTAGAGTCATTTAAATACTACAGCTCTGTATATTATAATATGTTTATCTTATGTTACTCCGTGTGGTAACGGAATATGAGTATAATGCACCACCCCTTCCCTATTGCCCGTATATACTAAAAGGCGATTAAGGAATATAATAGACAGACAACATCTATGCAAGAGAGGACAAACTTTCGAAGAACTCCGAGCCCAACAGCCAACGGTGGAACTTATGTGTGCTGCAGATGGAGGTTAGGATGGAGACCAGCCAATTAGCTTTACTTAACACAAAATACTCAGGTAGTAATAATGTCAAATTTCAATTAAGTGGTAACTATTTGCTTTTAGAGGAACTATTCCTTACGAATAAGAAATGCAAATATGATAATCTTCGCTAAAAAGTTGTCCCAATTATTGATATTATTTTCAGTACCTACTTCCAACTTTGACTTGTGATAAGTAAGTTTTCTTATAAAGTATACATAAACATGTATGTTAACAATGTACATAGAGAACCGCGTTTTAACGAGGAGGCAATTATTACACATTTTACTAAATTTGCTTTCCGTTTCCAAAATAAAATTTAATAAGTGTGTAATTTTTTGTCTCCTGTTTTCTCGGATGAGAAAGCAAGTATCCTGATGTTGAATAATAATTACAGCTCAAGGTCCTTAAATATATTAGGGCTTATAAATTTTGTATTGTTGGATATAAATTCTCTTCATAATGATAGGGACATTCGGTCTACTATCTCTCACTGACCAGATAAGTTGACTTTGGGCTTGGTTTAGAGTTTTTCTCTATTGCAGTGTTATTATTAACTCATGTCCTTATTTTTTTAATTATATCACCTCTAATATAAAACTACTTTACGGATTTTATCGCGTTTGTATTTGATTTTTAGGACGTATATAAGCTGATATGATGATGGTGAGATATTTCATTTAGCTTATGGTGACGTGTTGGGGATATTACGTACAATCAGATCTTCTTTATACAGAAATGATATAATGAACACTGATGTTTACGCGAGTATTACACATTTTAAATAAAACTACTTTACGGATTTTATCGCGTTTGTGATTTTTGATTACCAAACGTTTCGAACACTCTGCAGCGTTCATGGTTACGGGCGGACTAAGATGTCTCACATACAATAATAATAGTTAAAGATAACTTTATAAACCAATAACTTTTAGTAAAGCGGTCGCCGCACTCCACGCACCACTCCGTCCGGGGCGACAGATGGGCGTAAGCACGCACACCCGTAACCCACCCGTGACACGTCGTCTTCGTCGTTGGACTGACCACCCGAGCAGGGTGACTTGACGTCAGTCCGACCGGCATTATGTCCCCTGAGTTCTTGCCGGATCTTTCTCAGTGTGGCCGCATTCCGATCCGGTTGTAGTATACCCACTAGATTTGTTAGGTTTTTGAAATTAATAAATTGTCAACAAGTCATCATTATTACAGAAAATTTATAATTTAAATATAATTTTCTTCTTGGACGTGAGACATCTTAGTCCGCCCGTGACCATGAACGCTACAAAGTGTTCGAAACGTTTGGTAATCAAAAATCACAAACGCGCTAAAATCCGTAAAGTAGTTTTATTTAAAATGTGTAATACTCGCGTAAACATCAGTGTTCATTATATCATTTCTGTATAAAGAAGATCTGATTGTACGTAATATCCCCAACACGTCACCATAAGCTAAATGAAATATCTCACCATCATCATATCAGCTTATATACGTCCTACTGCGCGGCAGTCTCCTCCACAATAGTAAGACATTTGACCTACAATATCCTGCTGTTCAGACATGTTGATATAGAATTTTATTTCACGGTTTACTTCTTTTGTATAGAAATTACATTAATATTATATCCCTTAATCGTCTTCCACGACACCCACAAGTAGGATAGGAGGGTGGTGAATTGTATTCTAACTCCATCATAACACGAAAAGTAAAAAAGCTAATAAATAATAATTAAGACATTCGATGTACATAACCGATGGTTTTTCCACGTCCCATCTTTACACTTCTCTCTTGTATTACATAAAGCATACACAGAGAAATACTCAAGATATATGTATAATGTTAAGATGAAACCGTGAGATATGTCAATAGGATTCCCCAAATATTTTCCCAAAATATCCGACCTCTTTCAGATTTTATAAATCATATCGTCAAAATATCTATGTTTCTTCTCTAAACAGGATGAAAATAGAATAGTTTAAATATAGTGTTGAGGCACAAATGCTTCCAGGAAAATGGCTTACAGCTTTATTGAAAAACAAAATGTTGTCTATGTATAAATTTATTTCTATTATAATGTATGAATTTCTATTATAAAGCTGAAGATACAGCCACAACTGTATTTACAAAATATGTATAATGCTCTTATTTAGAGGAGCAGGATTAAGCATGAGATCTCGGCGTCCTCTAATATAATCTTCAATCTTTCCACTCTTCAGCCTATTAAATAACATTTACCGTTGTAAATAGGTATGCCTGAGGTGGTGCTGCTTGGCAGGCGGTTTAGCGAGCACGGTTGATATTTAAGTTTTCTAGGAGATTCTTGCTGACTAATTACATGCTGGTAAATCAACTAACTTTTTTAAATATGGTGGGAAACTAAGGATTGGTGAATGTTAAATTGTGTCCTTAACATGTTATCATACGGAAATAATTTTACGATTTCATGGTCAAATCTAAGCATAATAGAGAGAATAATAATATAGAGATAGAATCTGAAACACGAAAATCCGCAGAAGAACGGGTGTAGCCGACATAGCACGAAGAATTAGCACGCTGAAGTGGCAATGGGCAGGCCACATCGCCACGAAGAACCGACTACCGCTGGGGAAGAAAGGTTCTCGAGTGGCGACCACGTATCGGACGACACAGTGTAGGACAACTAGGTGGACCGACGACTTGGTGAAAGTTGCTGGGCGTCGTTGGATGCAGGTGGCACAGGACCGCACTTTGTGGCGTAACATGAAGGTGGCCGACGACTAGCAGTAGACGGCGATAGGCTGAAATGATGATGATGATGATGGTCAACTCTAAAATATTATAAGAATAATTAAAAAGGAATAGAGAGCAATTATTACTGCAAAATACGATACATGACGTTAAAATGATGGAATTATTAAATAGAAGTTAATGTATTAGGCACTGCTGGTTATTAGCTCATATCACCTCGCCCGGTCCCATTATTGTTCGTTGGCTTAATTAACTGTGTGCAGGATAGAAAATTATTAGTAAAAGTTTTGCTATACAGCGAGCATACACCGTACTCAAATTCTCACAACATTTTTTTTTGTCATCCCAAATAATATTTTCGATAAATTTAAAAAAAAAATATAGTTGCTTTTTGGCTCAGTCTAATGTACACGTTACTAAACTTTTAAAATTACAACTATTAAATTATTATCAGAACCGAACGCTGAGCGATGCAATGAAATTACATTAACACATTATGATGAAACAACATTAACATGGCCGCTACACTTGTAATAATAAACAAATTTAATAATATCTTCAAGAGATGAGGTTTTCAACTGAAAAATTATCCTGCTCTATAAGGGTAGGGATATAGTCGCTGGACAGATGAGTTAGCATAAGGTTTAGTTTTGATATTTCCTTTCCTTGCAGTGATGTTATCTGTCACTACTTACATAGTATACATAGGATAGTACACTTCGCCATGCTAAAAACTATTGTAATATGAAATCTTTAGAAGATAAACGTTAAAAAGAGAATGACCGCATGCAATTATATTGATTCCTTTGAAAAATGGTTTAATATTGTATGGCAAATTAGAGAACAGTACAAAGCAATACTCGCATGTATTAGCAATTAGCAGGTTTGTTTACCTGAATAATCCTCCGCTCAAACATCATCGTTTTAAAAATCACTTTCGACATTTATTCTAGTCCCTCAATTGCTTCATATCGTGTTTGAAAAATAGTACATTATCGACAGAATACTGAAAAAAATATACATGCTGGCGAGATAGGTGATGTAACCAAATGAGCTATTTTTTTGATGCTTCAACATACATACTTCTGCATATATTTTGGGATGATAGTAGGTGTACTGGATTAACAATTGAATCAACAAATAGACTATAATGGTTATTAAACGTGGGGATAGGATCAATCCGATTTACAGTTAAGACTACTAAAAGTTATTTACACAATTACAAATATATGTATTTTCAAGTTGCAATATTTTTAACTGTTGATTGCCTACATACATGAATGTTTTGAGAAGAAAAACTAGAATTAAAACTCTGTTAGCTCGTCTGGCCAGCGTGAATTTGTGGGCTGATTTCCCTATTTTGAAAGAGTATTTTGCCCAATAGTGGAAAATTCGAGCTGAAAAGATAAAAATATTTAGCAGAGTTAGTATTAGTTACTTTGCTGCTTACATGAGCGATAAAAGTGTAACAAATAATTAAAACCTCCCATCGTTTGATACTTTCTAACCACGCGACGAGACATCGCATCTTGCAAAATTTACAAAACAAAGCAGTACATACTAAAGATAGTAATAAAATGTTTACATTAGCGGGCTGCGATATTAAGTGTAATCGACTTAGCATAAAGAATTAGCACTTTGAAGTGGCAATGGACAGCCGACATCCCTCGACGAATCGAAAACTGTTGGGCAAGAAAGGTGCTCCAGCGTCGACCAGGTATCGGACGACGTATTGTAGAAATGCACCAGGTGAACCGATGACATGGGGAAAGGGGAAAGTTATTGGACGTCGTTGGATGCAGGCGGCATAGAACCTCACTATGTAGTGACATATGAGGCAAACTACCAGCAGTAGACAGCGATAGACTCAGTGATGATGATAATGATAATATGTGATCTAAAATCAATGGTAGACTACTTATAAGACTTTTGAAAGAAATTATTAGAAAAATGATCCCAAACCAATATAGAAAAGTTCAATTTTGATAATTTTGTGTAAGTAAATTATATATAGAAACTTTTGTACAATATTGCTGGATACTTTTGTTGTGGAAATTATTATAAATGTTAGAAGAATAGAAAGTCAGTGGAATAGTTTTATTATTGTTATAAGTGTGTTTTGTGACAAACAACTTCAAACTAAGTTCTTACTTCGTGACAAAGGCTATGATTTCGCACTGAAAGTTGTGGTACGCTTAAGATGAGGTTATTGAAAATGTCATAAAGGTACTCAAATGACATTCCAGTACTAGTTAGAATAACTCCAGTGACGCAAAGATAATTTACTGGATTCTATATATTGATTTGAGTTTCGAGCACTTATGCTATTAGATGTGGTAATTAAGTTCAGATTGTTGTCAAAATGCTCATCCCTAGGGAGTAAAATAGTGTAAATTACTACTACCACGTTGTTCAGTGAAGTTGGTACAGGTTTATGGTAGGCTCCGAGGGAGTTGCGGGGCATGTGAAAATGGCCCCACGACTTCGTTGTAGCCGAGGGACAGGAACAGCGTGTGGTTTTTAGCTGGAAGTGGCGCTAATAATAAATAAATGTTAAGCCCGGCATATCCCATCTATCAATAGGTGGGCATGCGTAAAAATTATGAAAATACATACATAAAAAAAAAGGTTTATTGCAGGCATTTTAAGTTTTTTTTCTGTAAATATCTAGCAGAGCACTGCAAGATATTTACAGTACCCTTTTTTCTTTTTTTTTTGGCGTGGTTTACGGTCGGCGCACTCCTCCCACCACTTCGTCCGGGGCGACAGAGGGGCGTAAGTACGCACACCCGTAACCCACCCGTATAGTACGTCGCCTTCGTCGTTGGGTCGCCCACCGGTGCACAGTTTCTTGACTTCAGTGGTCGACCCGACAGAATACCCCTAGGGAGTAAGTATCCTCTCCTGTCGACGTCTCCTACTGGGACGTCGACCGCTGTCGCGAGGTTAACCTCTCCGCGGGTGCCTTTTACAGTACCCTTAGTCATACTTTACGATCCTCTACGCGAGAGAAGGGTACCTATAGGTATAGGTATTGTGTAAATAACCGTCTAACCATGAAGAAAGCGTATTATTTTGAGATTACAAACAGACACTTCAATTTTATTTATTTGTATAGATTAGTACAATATCCATTTCTAGGTATATGTATAATAGAAATATCAAATCAGTGCAATATATAGGTACAATTTGTTGTAAGTAAATTTTCATAATCACATAACTTACTAACTAAAGTATATTGGAGATGCTGTACATTTATAATATACCAATGCTAATATACCATTTACCAAAGATGAAATATTACAACCGATACGGTGATGACGTGTTTCATGAAACCTTCTATGTTGTAAGACGCAATTGAATTGATTCTCCTTTATCTTATAATCTCGTTTCTAGAGGTTATTTTATCCATCGATGGCTTTATTAGCTGTTTACTTCTCGATTGAACCTTTCGTTGAGTGCTTTTTCAGGTAAAGTATTGCCGTAATAACACTCTGGTATTTTATTTTCCTTTAGCGTTCTGGAGTAATAGACGTATAAAATGTATATCCATTTATAAGCTATTTAATTTTGCATGCCATACTGAGAAATGTTTTGGGATAAATTTGTAAATTGGGATGGAAATGTATTTGGCATTCTTTGGTATTCCATAAATTTAATCGAGAGTGAATACATTTTTTTGGCATCGACATCAATCTTAATTCAACATCATTACTTTAGGTACTATGTCCGTATGGTGACGGGGTAAGAATACAAATCACAACCCCCTATCTTGCTCGTAGATATCGTAAAAGATGACTGAGGGATTTGATATGCAATATAATGTATGCAATATAACGCAAGAGAAAGAAAACTCGAAATAAAACCCTATACTCGTGCCGTGCCAAACGTGGTGTAATAGATCAATTTCCCTTGCCTTCAATTCCCTGACCTGAGCCTCCTCCACAATGGAGGAGGCTCAGGTCAGCAGTGAGATATATACAGCTGTGATGACTGCTGTGAGGACATATACTGCGTTAGGTACCTAGTATTATTAATTAATACTAATCTAATTAAAAACAAACTAATGATTTCTGATGTTTACGCGAGTATTACACATTTTAAATAAAACTACTTTACGGATTTTATCGCGTTTGCATTTGATATTTTATATTATTTATGGTCAGTATTTAATTTCAATGTTAAATAATTACTAACCATAAACAATATAATTTTTTTTCATATAGATTCATTTTCTTCCTATACTGGCTATAAATTTGTATCAAAATGTGGATCAATATTTAATAACTAATTTTCGGTATCGGTAGATAATTATAAATTTTCTGTAGGTAATAACGATGACTTATTGGATGTGAGACATCTTAGTCCGCCGGTGACCATGAACGCTGCAAAGTGTTCGAAACATCGGGCAATCAAAAATCAAATACAAATGCGATAAAATCCGTAAAGTAGTTTTACAAACCAAAGTATATAATAATTACCTTATACAATCGTAATTCTCAAAATAGTTTTAAATAATCTACTTTTCTTACTATTGTATAATCATTAATATCACTTGGGTCACTGTATTAAGCCTTAGATATAAAATAAGTGACACATCACTCGGGAAACCGATAATGTCGAGTATTATTTTTAAGTAGCGACACCTTATCCGACGACATAGCTTAGGATAGCCTGTCGCTAGGGAACCATTAAATATAGGCGATGAATATTAAGGTCCAGCAATGGCCAGCCAAAGTTTGCTTGCTTGATGGTTGGATGGGATAATTTAATAATGATAACCGTATGTTTCTGTCACTACAAAGATTTATAAGGAGTACGGGATGTTTCTTTAAAAAAAAATAAAAAATAACTTTCTATATGTGGAGATTCCTTATGATTGTAGTTTCAATATTTAGATATATTAGTCGGAATAATGAGGCAACGTATCTGATAAATAGCGCATTAAAACGTCCAAAAAGATGAAAGGAAGCACGTGGTTACCACTTTATCAATTAAGCTATAGTTGGTACAGCGTTATAGGCAATGTATTTATTACTATCTACTATTTTGTCCTACCAAAGATCGTACTACGATAGTGTTTTATGAGAACGAAGTACCTTAGTCCAGTGTTAATCACTTAAGTGAACGATAAAGAGGGGTTCATAAAACAGGGGATTATTTCATTAATTACTAGCTCTAACTTATATAATAATACTAGCAACCCGCCCTCGCTTCGCTTCGGTTATAGGTTATAGTCGTTTTACCCGCGTAGTTCCCGTTCCCGTGGGAATAGCGGGATAAAATATAGCCTAGTTTACGTCCTGATATTATAGCTTCCCATTGGTGAAAGAATTTTTGAAATTGGTCCAGCCGTTTTGAAGATTACCCGGAACAAACAGACAGACAGACAAAAATTTTTTAATTGCTATTTTAGGCATAGGTGTCGTGCAAATAACCGTGTGAGCATAAAAAAGCCTATTATTTTGACATTACAAACACACACTCCAATTTTATTTATTGGTATAGATATAGATAATACTGTCGCATGTGGACCTTAACAATACCAGGGGCACATCAGGTTTACCACAATTTAAGTGCTTTTCTTTAAAATTTAGAAGATGGCATATCATAGATGGCATATCATATCGTTGTGTAGTTCGTAATGTACAGTTATAGATCATAACGTTTCCAGATGACGTTACGATAAGGTTTCCTGTAATGTCATCAGTCATCATTTTAGCTCATATACGTCTCACTGTTGGACTCGAAACTCCTCCACGACAGGAGAGAAATTAACCTTACTATATATATCATGCTGGTCATCTGAACAGCAACCTATCTAGGTTGCTATAGAGTTTTATTTCGAGTTTTCTTCTCTTCCCTGTAATATACTCCGTGGAAAAATCTGACGCTTGATATATCGCCCATCACCTGTATGAAAGTTATCTGCATAGCAATGCATACTTTATACGGATAGCATGTTATTGATATGCAGGATAAACGATGTAAGAAGAGCGCCAAACCTTGTAGTACAGCGGCATGGTCATGGTAGCAGGAGCCATTGATAACGATTTATATACTTCTACCATCTAGAAAACTGGAAATAAAATTGCAGAATCCCTCGGGGATTCAATATGATTATAGCTACTACAGAGGAACCGTATGTCAGATGTCTTTAAATTCTGTAGTTCTAACTCAATATTACTTTATGAAAATATTGCACAAGATCATTACCTAATAACCTAAACGATTAATTCGTCGAATGACCTAAGTCTGATTTGAAAATTCAAAGTTAGGAGTCCACCTCAAATCACTTATTATTAAGTGTAATATTCTCAAGCACTAATGTCTAAGTCTTTACATTAACGTAAACACATCAATGAGAGCCTAGCCTATGAACCTTCACCCGACTTAATTTCTTGTACAGACTGATATTTTATGTAAATAGCTGAGAGGTATGTGGAGGCACTGACCATTGGCAGCAGTATATGTTGATCCAAATTTGTTACATTTCATTTTTGTTATAAGTAATCAATATTTATGTAATAAGATTGCTTTTTCTCATTATATACAATTACTTTTTTATTATTGCGAATGGTACGGTGTGAGAAATAAGAAAAATAATTGAATAAATAAATAAATTAATTATTTTAATTTCACTAATAACTTACGATAGCTACATCTTCATAATTAGTCGTAGCATTTATACGTAGATATCCATTTTTTTTTTTTGTGTGTGTACAGCTGTTGGCCGCAGATGGCCTTATGGCCTTGACAGCTTGACGCGGACTATGGGTGAGCGCTGAGGGCTCTCAACCCGGAGAAAAGTATGCTAAGCGACATCGCCCAAGGGCTCCCCCTGTGGGGAACGGACCTCGGCTTGGGGCGTCGCTGAAGGCAAAGTGGGCGTGCCCACGTTTTTAGTCGTGACTTTTGCGCGGCGCGGTTTCGCACCTCGACGGCGAGGACGGAACCGCGGATATTTATTTGTTAAGGCCTCGCGGGCCGTGTAGGCTCTTTATTGAGCGAGTATGATATTGTCGTCCTCTTCGTCGAGGACGTGACGAGGACGTCGGATGGAGTAGATATCCATGTGGTTACAATTTATGAATATAACCACTGCCTATCCTTGCCTGACAAGAATTGTAAGAAATGGTGAAGTGATGCATGCTGATATATCTGTAACAGAGAACTAACTAATCATAAAATTCTATACCAATATGTCTGAGCGTGGCGTGGTATAGTATCTACTATACCAGCGGAGGAAGCTTGAGCCCAACAATGAGACGTTTTTGGGCTGAGATGACGATGATGAATACTTTTGTCCTATGAATAATAAACCTTAATTCTAATTGACTTAGTGGAAATTATTCATTTAAAAGGCTTGTGTAATATGATTACAAAGATAATACTTGAACCGATTTCAATGATCTTTTCTACTTTAAGATAATACCACGTCGGAAAACAAGAGATTTAAATTATCCTCTCCGAGTCTTTAGCGTAAGTGTCGCAAATAAATTATAAGGTTTGGGGTTTTGTAATATAATCCTTTCATAATTAGATTTTAATTATTTTTTATTGTAATTGCTTAATTTTTGTAAGCTGCAAGTATTATTTCAGCAATTTTTTTTTACAGTATAGCAATTCATTATTATCATCATTTCAGATCATATACACCCTGCTGAACTGGATTCTCCTCAGAAAGAGGTCCGTCTATACCACACTGGTCATACGTGCTGAAATAGGGTTTGTTGTTATATGCATATCATATCCCTTAGGCGTCTTTTACAACACCCACGGGTGAGGGGGTGAACTATATTCTTACTCCGTCACCACACGGAACTTTTAAATTATGTTTAAACACATTTTTTCATCACCGATATTATAAAGTGAATTCAGTTTATACTTAGTAGTAATAACAACATCGTTATTTATTGCAGGTACCAATAAATAAAATTGGAGTGTCTGTCTGTAATGTCAAAATAATAGGCTTTTTTCATGATCACACGGTTATTTGCACGACACTTATGCCTAAAATACAGATTAAAAATTTTTTGTCTGTCTGTCTGTCTGTTTGTTCCGGGTAATCTTCAAAACGGCTGGACCGATTTCAAAAATTCTTTCACCAATGGAAAGCTATAATATCAGCGCGTAAACTAGGCTATATTTTATGCTGGTTTTCCCACGGGAACGGGCACTACGCGGGTAAAACGACTAAAACCGAAGCGAAGCGAGGGCGGGTTGCTAGTTTATAATAAGCGTGGCTTATTAGAAATTTCGACTGTTTACTAAGAAGTAAGTTATAAGACTTAAATTTGAAGCCTCTCACTCTGATCAGTGATTGAGTGTGGTATAATAACTTGCTACAAATTCCTTAATTTAATTTCAATCATTATCTCATCATTAATTTAGCTCATATCTCTTCCACTACTAGGCTCGAACTTCCTTCACAGTAAAATGAAAATTGACCTATTATACCATGCTCCTCAGACGGGTTAGTATAAGGCTTTATTTCAAATTAACATATTACATATACCTTAGTCGTTTTTTGAAGTGAAACTTCTTTGCGCGCATGAGGGTAAATTTTTTACGGATGAAACGCGTCACGAAGATGTGCAGCGTTTTTGTCGAAGAAGAGGGAGAGAGCGATTGAGACCGATTGAGAGAGAGTGAGAAAGGGCGAAGATAGCACAAAGCACACACATGGGGCGAGTGTAGGGAGCAAGCGAGTGAGAAAGATCGAGAGATTTTTTTATTGTTTATTTTTTTTGCGTTTTATTTTTTTCTTCTTTTTTTATACTGATAAAAACAGATGGAATCAAAGAAGTTTCACTTCTGACATGCATACTTAGTAATGACGCTATTTTTTTTTACGATATCCACCGGTAAGGGATAGGGAGTGGAGAATTCTATTCTTTATACGTCACCATACGGAAATTTATTATTAATAATAATTATTAATAAGTAGATTAATGAACGTGGAGGAGGCGAAAGTGGTATGTCGAGATCGTAGCAAGTGGAGGGAAGTGGTCTCTGCTTACCCCTATGGGAAAGAGACGTGAATGTATGTATGTATTAATAAGTCCAATAATCTGTCTTATTTTGTACTGAAATTACTACACTGAACCTTTTCATACTTATTAAAATATATTTAGTGGTCGTTTATACTCATTAAAGAAGAGTTAGATTCTAATTTAAAAAGTTTGATGACATTACTTACTGTAATTATTTTATTACGGTTTTGCTATAAGTATAATATTACGGGACCGAAATTAACAACGAATTATACGTATTCTCATTGTACATGAAATTTGAAAACCCAATCAGCAGTTTAAGATATTAAGCCTTAAATCGAAACTCATAAATGTCAGGTTTATATTACCGGTATAAATGCATCATTCCTCATACTTAAAGATTATCATTCAACACTAGACGGTGATAAATTAATGAATGGATTGAAACATTATACAGTCTGGTTTATTTAGTGTGGAGATAGTTTAATAAAAGTGATCCTCAGAGCGTCTCTACTACCGCGGTATAGTAAGAAATAAATTAAGATATGTAAGAAGGTGATATCACACAATAAAATAAGGAAAACTGGATAGATACCGATACCTGTCTGACTACTATAATAGGATGGATCAATTTATTTTCTTTAGTGAAGGATGCTCGCGTTCTACAATAGAATATACCCAAACAAACTAAAAAGTCGAAAATCATTATACAATAAGGATAACATAACAGTGGAATTAAGTATAGACGCCAACATAATGAGGAATGTTGAATAAAATTGTTAAACTTTAACAGTAAATACAATGTCAAAAAAAATATACTACGTGTCTGAGTGTTATTTAATTAAAGTAAAGAATACCGGTGTACTTATGTAAGCACGTCAGAAATTATACTTCATTGGTGTAACAAGACAAAAATTTTTCTAAATATTTTATCATTCGCGTTATCCTACGTTATAAACGTAGGATATAACCCGACACTTATAAAGCAAAAAAAGATATATAGTACATTGAAAGTTTTATTATAACTCATTATCTAGTTAACTTTTGTGACGTTGTGCGCGCGCAACGTAAAGTATGTCAACTAGCTAAGTTAATGATGTCGGCTTTTCGTGACTAAACTACACTAAATTTTCTCTCATCATTTCTCCCTAAAGAGTCAAAAGAAGTGTATATATATAGATATTCAAAATGTAAAGTATTTAATGTCTCAAAATGATATAAATTTTTATGTTTTCGTGAAATATTTTTCGAGTAATGAGAGATACAGTACGCCATTATCGCACTTTCATGCAAGATATCGTATTAGAAGTGTGGGGTTACACTGCTGAGTTTTCCATCGGCAGCTATAAATGGGTTGGTCGGTTCGGGGAAGTCCTACAGTCTCCCAGAAAACTGACGTCTGAGTGTTAGCAGCGTTCAAAATTCTGTATGTAGGTGTAATTTGGATTGATTAATTGTATATACAAATATATATATATATATATATATATATGTATATATATACCTTGCAATTCATGGATTTATTTTTATTGGATTTTATGGGAGTGAGGATTTTTAATAAAAGGAATTGATGGGTTCTTGACTTACTTATATAGTAAGTATTAGTCATGTATAGAGTATTGTCGAAAATGTACCTATACAAATCATGTTCTAGCTTAAATGACCTACTTCTCTATCAGGATCTCAGCTGGTATAGGTGCTGCACACGTCTGGGCTCTACCTAAATCCACAATAGAAGGGAAATTAATCTACTATATTACCCTGGTCAGTCGGGTATAGGGTTTTATTTCGAATTAATCTTCTTTTGCTTAGATATTACATTTATATTATATCCCTTATTCATTTTTATGGCATCTACGAACAAGATGGGAGTGGAGAAATGTATTCTTACTCCATCACCACACGGAATTACGTACTTATAATAAGCATTATTATTTAGCGTTTTTCAATTATGTGACAAATTATAAAGGCGCACAAGGAAAGACATTTGAAATAGTTATTTAGAATTTGGTAGCTTCTTGCAGTTACGCATCATTTTTTTCATTCTTTTTCGAACACGACATTGATGCGTTCCATTCCAATTTATAGTTCCAGTTTTATATCAGTTTAGAACGAAGGCATAAATCTTGACCAACCGTAAATCAATCGATGAAAATAATTTATTATACACCGTCTGCTATTTAAAAAAAAGTACTTAAAATTTTTGTGTAAGTGCTTTAGAACAATATTGTTATTATGAATCGACGAGGTTTGTTTTCGTGCAATTTGTTTGAAAACGATAGCTATACTTTGAGACAGCTGTGACACTTGTCGCACTACAAACTTTAAACTGAAATAGCCTGGAAGCGTTTGTCGATAGTTTAAGAGAAATATTTTGTATATGTTTACTAAATTTTCCTCATCATCATTTTCATAAATTTTGATAATTTGATAATATTATTAATATATTACTAGATAGAACTGGATTCCGTGTGGTGACGGAGTAAGAATACAATTCACCACTCCCTATCTTGCCCGTGGATGTCGTAAAAGACAACTAAGGGATATAATATGCACATTGTGCAAGGGAAAGAAAACTCAAAATAAAACCCTATACCAACATGTCTGACCAGCATGATACAGTAGGTCAAATTCCCTCCCATTGTGGAGGAGGCTCGAGCCCAATAGTGGGACGTATGTGGGCTGCGATGTTGACGATGATGATTACTAGATAATATAATAGATACTGGCTATAATATAATGATATACATTATAATGGAAAAGAGGTTTTTAACTTTTAATTAGAACTAAAATTAAATATAGGTACTAGAAGGACGATGTTATTGATCTAATAAAATAAGAATGGGATTGTCAATCGTGAGGTGCCGAATTAGAACCCTGTATCGATAAAATGTTGCGAATCTATTAACGCGACCAATTACTGACAAAACGCATTCGGATAATTGAAAATCTAACTAATTTAATATAGGATAAAAATTTCTGTATACTATTAACACTAGAATTAGAAAGTTTTGCTCGCATACAAAAAGCTATTCCATTCGCGGTCTCGCTATTAGACTTAAATCAGATTCTTTTGAATTTTAGTGTCAGATTTCATTTGGATTCTTTTGAATAAATAATTTTTGTCCACGTTGGAAAACAGCGTTAGTCAGCTATTTATTACATATAATAAAGTCAATTATTAAGTCAATTATTTATTACATTGTGTTAATTTGAATTGTTTTACAAATGGTCAACCATTCAAATATTAACATTATCCAGGTAATTTGCTCTTATAATTGTGTTACTCGTCATCGCCAATTAATTAAAATTTCATTTCATTATTATAGAAAGGTCTCTCTCAATTTAAACCACAACAAACGGTTCATAGCATTCAACAAGCATATTGTATATATGTAATATATATATATTGTATATTGTAGGCATATTTAGTACAACAGTACGTTGAGTTGAGTCCACCTTGCGTTCATTTGTGGTGTTTATTTAAATATTGTTAATAATTACGACATATATTTTATTGCTGATGGTGGCAAACAAGAAGGTTAGGATACCTGGTAGTAAGTAATACTATCGCGTATGGACCTTTGCAATATCAAGAGCATAGCTAAGTTGTTGCTTACCGAGAAAGAAGTGCTCTCCTTAACCCTCGTTAAAAGAAGAACATGCCTACCATAGCGCTCGGCAACCACAGCAGCAGATTCTTCATTCCAGATCCTGCGTATGTAGGTGAAATAATTGCTGGGAACGTATAGTTGAAGACCATAATGTTTCCAGGAGAAATGGATGAACCCTGCTACGGTATCGAGTGGTACTGTGATAAAAGGTGACTGAATACTCCCAATGAAAGTGACTGTAGACTACACAGAGTAACTCAAAGTCTCTCCACCGCTCTAGCGACTTCACTCTATCCATGGTAATGGGATCGCTGACGATTCGAATAGCACGTCTTTGCAGGGAGTTAAGTGGATCTAGTGGAAATTTAGGCGCAAACAGTACTCCACTTGAGGACAAACTAGTGCTTTGTATAACACAAGACGCTATCTCAGGTACCAGGTGGTTACACCCGCAGCCGAGCGCGTCACCGCGACGCTGAGCGGGAGGGCCAGCTGTACGAGGCTTACCGCTGTGCGCGGTCTGCCTTCAGGCTGGCCGTCCGTACCGCCAAGGACGTTAGTCGGCGGGAGATGCTGGACAGTCTCGAGCGTGACCCCTGGGGTCGCCCCTACCTCGCGGCGCTGAATAAGCTCCGCGGGCGGGGCCCCCCCCTCACCGAGACTCTCCAGCCTAGCCTCCTCACCAGAGTTGTCGAGGACCTCTTTCCACGGCGGGCGGAACACACGCCCCCGGTCATGGCTTCGCCGGACAGCGACCGGGAGGCCGACGATGAAAGTGCTCCGCCCATCACGGAGCCGGAAATGGGGGCGGCGGTGGCGCGTATGCGAGTGAAATCCACCGCCCCCGGGCCCGACGGTATTCCGAACCGTGTGCTGGCCCTGGTCCTCGAACACCTGGGACCACTCCTCAGGGGACTGTTCGACGCTTGTTTGTCGTCCGGACAGTTCCCTGGGTGCTGGAAAGAGGGGAGGCTGGTTCTCCTGCCGAAGCCGGGACGGTCTCCCGAGTCGGCCTCGGCCTACAGGCCCATCGTGCTGCTCGATGATGCGGGCAAGCTGCTGGAGAGGGAGTTGGCTGCCCGCATCGAGCGGCACCTCGTCGGGGACGGGCCCGATTTGTCGGACGCCCAGTTTGGTTTTCGGAGAGGGCGTTCGACGATCGCGGCCCTGCTGCGCCTGAAGGCCGTGGTAGCGGAGGCCGTCACCGGCGGAGGAGTCCTGTTGGCGGTGTCCCTGGACATCGCCAACGCCTTCAACAGTCTGCCATTCAGCTGCATCAGGGAGGGGCTGAGGTATCACGGGGTGCCCGTGTACCTCAGGCGGCTGGTGGCAGACTACTTGGAGGGGCGCAGCGTCCTCTACGTTGACCGAGTAGGGGACGTTGTGCGAACGCCCATGATGTGCGGTGTCCCGCAGGGGTCGGTTCTGGGTCCGACCCTGTGGAACATCGGCTACGACTGGGCGTTGAGAGGAAGCCTCCCACCCGGGCTGGGCGTAATTTGCTACGCCGACGATACACTCGTCACAGCCCGGGGTGGGACGCTAGAGGAGGCGGCACGCCTGGCAACTCTCGGCACCGAGGAGATTGTCAGGCGGATCGAAGCGCTGGGGTTGAGGGTAGCCCTGGAAAAGACGGAGGCCCTTCTGTTCCATGGCCTCCGTACCGCCGGGCCTCCCGCTGGCGCTTCGATCACCGTGAAGTCGGTCACCATCAGCATCCAGGCCCACATGAAGTACTTGGGCCTGGTGCTCGACGGGCATTTTTGGTTCCGGGAGCATCTCCATCGACTAGTTCCCCGGCTTGTCGGCGCGGCGTCCGCCCTTTCGCGGCTGATGCCGAATGTGGGCGGACCCAGTGCTACGTGCCGACAGCTGTACGTGGGGGTGATCCGGTCGATGGCCCTGTACGGCGCACCGGTGTGGGCGGGGTCCCTGACCGTCCGTCTTAGGGCCCTCCTGTGGCGACCACAGAGGGTCATGGCGATCAGGGCCGTACGCGGTTACCGCACGGTGGCGACGGAGGCAGCGTGCCTCCTGGCCGGAACCCCCCCGTGGGACCTGGAGGCGGAGATGCTCGCCGACATTTATCGGCGGGTGTCGGAGAAGCGCGCCCGCGGCGGCATGGTCTCCATCACAGAGATCACCGCCTGGCGGGTCGACGCCCGCCGAGAAGTCATTGCCCGTTGGGCAGTCCGGCTGGAGAGTCCTCGGTATGGTGTTAGGACCGTCGAGGCCCTCCAGCCGGTGCTGATGGAGTGGTTGGAGCGGACGCACGGGGTGCTTTCCTTCCGACTGGTGCAGGTGCTGACGGGGCACGGTTGCTTCGGGAAGTACCTGCACAAGATTGTCAGGAGGGAGAGCACACCGTCCTGCCACCACTGCAGTTGCGACGAGGACACGGCGCAGCACACGCTCGAGGAGTGTGCTGCATGGGAGGAGGATCGCCGTGAACTCGTCGCAATTATCGGTGCCGACCTGGCGCTGCCGACCATCGCCAGGGAGATGCTCGTCAGCGTCAGGAACTGGGACGCGGTCGCCGCCTTCTGTGAGGCCGTTATCTCACGGAAGGAGGCGGCGGATCGTGTGCGAGTAGAGCTTCTATTCGGCGACACGTTCCGCCGCCGGCGACTCGGGCGGCGCAGGCGCGAGTATCTGCGCCTAATGCCGCCCTAGCCGAGGCCGCGGGTGATCGGACCGGGGAATTGTCCATCACCCGCAGAGAGGCTAACCGCGCGACGGCGACCGACGTCCCAGGTCGAGAGGTTACCCGAAAGGGTATTCCGTCGGGCCGACCACTGACGACAAGTGACATCTGCTCCGGTGGTCGGCCCAACAACGAGGTGACGTGGGTACGGGTGGGTTATGGGCCCGCGCGCCGTCCTTTCATCGCCCCGGACGGACAGGACCGCGCGTGCAAAAAAAAAAGGTACCAGGTGGTAATTCTGTGAATTACCAGGTGGTAATTCTGTGAATTACCACCTGGCTTTGTTCAGGACGCTCAGCTTGTTAATTTCACTGTCTTCCGAATTATTTGCAAATTAAATTAAATTAAAAAAAAAAAGAAAAAGCGCATGTCCCACCTTACGTAATACGAATTAACGGAAGAAAGTTTTCTCACCACGATATAGGTGGTATGTGGTATGGTAGCGCCCGCATCCAAACTCAAGTTACAGGCCAAGATTGACCCAGAAGATCGACGTTCGCCGTTGCGCTCTGTCCTATACGGCAGCAGTAGCTTTAGTCAGCCTTGGCGAACGATTATTCATAATATGGTTAATATACTTAGTTTGTTAATTCGCTCAGACCTGAAATTTCTAGTTTTATTATTGATGGATCTATAGAAAGTATATAGTAGACATACATATTAATGTCTGGATAAACACCCTAAACATAAAAAAAAATTAATGAACATTTTCTTAAATTGATAATGCCCTAGTCCTCTCATACGTTCCTCTATTCGTTACCTGAATTAAGAAAAAGGTTGACTCTTTGTATTCTTAGTCTGTCACCATATTTATAATTTGTGCATACCAATTTATTTCGTGACTATATAAAGAGTTTAATAAATTGCCTTGCGCCATATTTGTCTCACTTTGAACACTTGGGAAAATAAATGGTTGATCGTAAAACGTTCCGGGACCAACAGGTTGTCATGGCAATACACGGTCAACAAATGAAATTATATTACAAGCCTACGGTTTTTAATATTTACGATAACCATTAAGAAGTTACGAAGTTATGACTTTGTAGTCATCTTACGTGACCTAATACATAAGATAGTCTTTTTTATACTAAATTCAAATAAAGTAGGTAAATTATATCAATTATATTAAAATATATTCAGGATATGCTATAATAATGTATTCTTCTCGTTTTGACGTAAAAACGTCTTATAAATTGATGAACGCCGGCTGCACGCACGAAAAGTCGTTGTCACGTTCCGCTCGATCCGAGTGTGCAAGCGAGAGTGCGGCATGGACTATAGAGAAGTATGATTGACCTAAGCGTTCAACTTGTGACGCATTTATCTCTAATTTAAGTAAAAAACATTTAAATTAATAAGTGAAAATCTTTATATATAAACTAGCTTATTCGTTGTCCTGTATATTTATATAGTCGTTAAGTATTTTTTTATTTTTCTAATTTTCTATGAAACTTTCTTAATTTTTTTTCCGTAAAAGCCTTTTTCAAAGTATTAGTAAACTTAAAAAAAGACGGACGAAATCGGTAAAGTCCTTCTGAAGTTATGTTATTGTTCTTCCCAAACAACGCCACCTATCGGGTCCAATTGTGATTCTAAAAAATTCTCGCATCCCCTTGAACACACACAAATAAATGGATATGGAATTTTTCATCAATGATTTCTTATGACCTTCCAGTCCATGATAAAATTTAATACAGTCCTAGATGATCTTTAATTTATGTACTTTGTTCACGAGACAGAATACGTAAGTGATATAATGTATTGCTAGTCAGCCTGTGGACAAAGTTAACTATAGAATAATACTCGCAATGAATTGTGTTTTATAGTTGTTACCTATTTTATTCGTCCTGGGACATAAAAAAGAATATTACTAGTACTAGAATTCTTTTAAGGATTCGTTATACTGTCTATATACAGTTGTTATGCTGAATAGGTGAAAACTACTAGAGTAATTATAATGTGAGTAATTTAACTTATTTAAATTATTAAGGTTTTCTTTATTTTTAAAGTTAACAATGCTATATTAATATTCATTTAAAACAGAATCAGGAATTGTTGTAATAGCCACAGATACCAGCAATTTTTCAGGTTTTAAAATCTATAGCTATACTTGTAATTATGAATATATAACACTTTCCGTGTGGTGACAGAGTAAGAATACAATTCACCACCTTCTTTCTTGTCCGTGGGTATCATAAAAACAATTAAAGGATATATGCTTATTACAATTATGTATGCGAAGAAAATTTCGAAGTAAAACCCTATACTAATACTTCTGACCAGCGTGTAAGCAATAGGTCAATTATTTGCGATCTTCTGGAAGAGGATCGACCAATAGTAAAACTTATATATATGAATTGAAATGATGATAATAAGGTAATAATGATGAATATATATCCCTTAATTATACTGTAGATACATTTATTACTACAAGCCACATTTATAAGGATTCGTTAAATTCGATTTCGTAAATTAAACCTTTAACAAGATATTACATAACCAATTTGATTTTATCAGTTCATAATGAAGGCCGATTGATTGACATTGGTAGGAGATTGATAACTAATATAACATGCAATATATTTATACAATACCTACATAAGCGCTAATTACAAGTATAATACTTGTTGTATATATACAATACTTGCTGGACGGATTTCTAATAATAGGTACATGCTACAGTTCAGTATCTATTTAAACTTAATTTTATTTAACATCAGCCCAAATAAGTCCCACTGTTGGGCTCGGGCCTCCTCCACAATTGAAGGGAAATTGACCTACTATGTCACGCTGGTCAGACGTATTGGCATAGGGTTTTATGTCGAGTTTTTCTTCTCTTGCATAGATGTTATCTGCATATAATATTCCTTAGTCATCTTTTCCTTGTGGTGATGGAGTAAGAACACAACTCACCTCCTCTTTTAATGTTATTATTTGAGCTCAACTCAAATCAGGGTTTTATGAAACTTTTATTTGATCACGTTCCATTTTCAGTAATGCATTCCATTTCACTAGCTAACTTCTAATTGTTTATAAAAACAATTTTACGTCTTGTTTCGCAAATGTGCTTTTCATATTATTTAACCTATTAAAAATTAGCCCTGGTGCTATTTTGATCTTTGATAAATATTAAGAATACAATTAAACCTTGCAATTTCTCTCTATGGTCTGAAAACTTACCGATTTGGAACGAGTTTAGTAAACAACGAAAATTTGGAATTCAGGTAGTTAAATATTACCGCTTGAGACAAAGAGATAAGAATACAATTGTCGCTATCTCTTATTTGCTTTTGGTAGTTATGTAAAGCGGTTAAAGACTCGTTAGAAGAGCGGACAATACCTATCATGGGCAAAATACACCGCAACTGCGATCGTCAAGCCACCTGCCAAGCATAGCCATTACGGCACTAGGTCAACATGTGAGTGCGAACTATGGCAGAGGTATACGTCCAGCAAATGTCGGCGAAAAGTTCAATGATGAAAAGATTTCTACCATCTTCGATCTTGTTTAATGTTGAACAGTGATATACGTTTAACGTTTGAAACTGAGCTTAGCTCACACTATTCGTGTTTAGTGTCGACAGTAAAATAAAGCTAAGCTAGCCATAAAATTTTCATTTATGCTTTAACTAATGGATTCGGGCTGTCCATACTCACAACTGTGACGCAAATGAAAACTGTTCTTTGATTTATTAAATAATATGTTCCATTAAAATGCATAATTTCATTAAATTAGCTTTTACTGAAAAGTTTATTGCCTGCATGCGTTAACCGAAATACTAATTAATTTCTAGGCCTTTTATTATAGAAACTAGGCAATTTTTAATAGAACTATTCGAGCTGGTGTATCTAAGTAGGCGATTTTAATTGCAAACTCATTATATGAGGCTTAAAAGATACATAAGTGTTAAATTTATTACTTTTACTACTCAGTAAAACTTTTCTCTCTCTTTTTTCTTTGTTTACTTTGATATTCTCGAGAATGAAGTGGAAGGTAGTAGAGATTTATTTGGACTTGAAACTTTTTGTTTTCTTTATAGATACTGTTGAGTACGAGTCTCCTTTATAATTGGAGAGAATATGGGCTACCTTACATCGTTGGCCGCAACGATTAGCATAGAGTTTTTATTTGAGTTTACCGTCTCAAATTTGCTATTTGCCTATTGTTTGCCTCAGTCTTTTGGTCGCCTCTCACAATATCCATGGAAATGAGCGAAGCAGATACTATGAGCGATATATCGTTTTTTTTTCTCCATCCTAGGAAAAGAACTCAAATTATTAAATACATTTGTTATTAAAATTCCCCGAAAATAAAACCGTGAATTGAAGTGTACAAAATGAGACTTTTTTACATTCAGTCACGATCATTAATTAGCAATGTATTTTGACGTTAGAAAATAACATGGACAAAACAAACATTTTCGTTTTCTGGTATTTCAATCATAATTTACGTCATAAATAAGAAGGGTATTTTAAAAGTCAAAGGTACATTTTTGCTTTTCTTATATTAGGTAATATCCTTTGACGCATCCCGAAATTGAGTTTCACCTCCATGTTTCATTTCGGGTAACATTTTTTTTATCAATCGAAAATTATCTGTCGGATTTAAACCCTATTTCGAGGCGTTAAAGCAATGAATAGATTGGTTACTCTTCAGGAGAAAGCAACAGGTAAACAAATACAAAATAAATACCGTATAAATTTTCTTAGGACCCAAAAAATATAAACTCCTGCAGATTATTTTAGTTCTCTTTATTGAATAAGGTTTTTCGATGTATGTACCAACATAAGTATGTGATGTATGGTATTTACTACCTAATAAAATACTACCAAATACCTTACGTTGTTAGTGGGTGTCATAAAAGACTACTACATCTGACACCATCTAGTCAACAATTACATTCCCAAGGAGGTTTGACGACTGGTAGGCGGGTGGTTATAAAACAATTGCTAATATCTCTAGCAATATGTATGACGGAAAAGAAGTACGTATATATTGCGTCGACTCCAAGTAACAGGGATAAAAACAGGATAATGATGATAATTGTCGTTTAGATGGGTGAATGAACTTTCATAGCCGTCAATATTTTGGAAGATAGTAGAAGAGCCGTTTGCCGTATGAAACCACCATACCGAAAGCAGGCTCTTGTGAGTAGAAATACAATTTACCACTCTCTATCTTGCCCAAGGAGGGTTAACGTGAGGAAAGCGGCCGATCATAAGACTATTGCCAATAACATTTGCAATATGTACTATGAAAGAAGAGTACATACAGTCAGATCATCTTTCTGTCTTGCCCCTGGATATATACAACCCGTCTGACCAGCATGGTTAAGTAGGTTATTCACTTCTTATTATTGGGGCCGGCACAAGGTGACGACGGTTGTTCATCGTAAAAAATCAACTTGTTTTTCCAAGGACCGGCTGAGATGCTGTCCAATACCCCAACAAAACCTGCACTAGTGGGTGGGAAGAAATCTGTGTTGTCACTGTATACTCCAACGGGCGAGGTGCCTCACTGGGCATTGCTCCTTCATGCAACTAAAGAACCTTTAGATCAGAGTTATCCATCCACTGCCGTCATTTTCAGCAGACGCCACCAAGGTCGGTGAGCATCACCGTTGTCAAGTGACGACGGGCTAGTGCCAGCCAACGTATATCCTGCTTCGCTTCATACCTTTCTGTATCCATGCATAGCTTTGTCCACCGCGGCTCTCTATGCTCTCCACAAGAGAGCTCTGTTATGTGGTCCAGGGTCATATACCGATGCGTGATATAGGACTATGGACCGATTAACCCATTAAGCTACCAAAACGGAACCGCCTTGATTGGGCATAAGTTGTAATAAAATACTGAGCCCATTCTAAAAATACTTTCATCAATGGAAAGCTACATTATCAGAAAGCAATATGACGGTTATAATTTATCCTCATATTTCTGTAAACTACACGATTGAAAGCGTGATAAATTGCTAACGATAGTGATATAAATTACAAAAAGTTACCGAGCGTAATGATAATTCTGAACTTCAACTTTTATGAAAACAAGTGAACTATCAAATTTTTAATTATACACAATAGCCGCTTTTGAATAACCGATCCCATAAAAATCTAAAAGTAGCTCATTGTTTTTTTACATTATATTTACTTTATTGTAATTTGTAATGCAAAAAATGTTAGCTACAATGCTTCTACAATAATATAAAAATAACGTAATATATCGCCAAGAAGCTAATAGATTATATCGATAAAAGCCCGTAATAAACACCGAATTAATGAATTCTTGATAAACATAACCAGCAGGCAGTCAATAAACTTAATGGGTGATTGATATTAGGACTTTATTGGTTTGTCAGCGTGCGTTCTGAATAAATATATTTACAAGCAATCTTCTTATATAAGAATTTAAACTGATCTGAAAGATGTGTCAACACATTTGTATTAATTCCTATCACATAAATCAATTCCAATCAAATCCATATTTGATTTATATTACATATTCATGTATTAAATACGAAATAAAATTAAGGACTTTTCTTTCTTACTTATTTTTATTAATTATAGTGCTCATACAATTGAATAATTTTTGTCAGTTCTGTGGCAGTCAATAAACATCATTATTGACGAAATCAGATGGAAGACTTCAAGAGATGCCTACTTTTTTAACTACCTTTCAAGGGGCATAGCATGACATATATTTGTTTACAAGAAATTCTTAGTAACAAAGCCAATACTGTAATCCCGTAGGTATCGTAAAAGACAACTAATTGATATAAAATGCACGTATCATCTATGCAAGAGAAGGGGAACTCGTAACAAAACCTTGTGCCAATACGTCTAACGAGTGTGGTAAGTCAATTTCCTTCTCATAATGTAGGAGGCTCGAGTCCAACAGTGGGACGTTTATAGATTGGGATGATAATGACGATGAAATATATTTGTCAATTTCCCGAAGCTTTAGTTGTGTTTTACCGGGCATATTACCATATACATACATATATTGTTTATAAAGAATTTCTTAGTACAAAACAGTTTTACTACATGAATCCAGGATTCCGCGACCGGCAGTTGAAATGAGTGTCTTCTTTGCACTAGTTAAATTCTTAACATATATAGGCTTTTATAAAAACAAATTTAAGAATAGAAAAACATCTTTAATAAGATCTTAAATTCATATCTATTGAAAATTCTTTTCAACTGTTTAACCAATAGAGCTAATACGGCAGCTATATATGTATAACCACTATTTCACCATTCACATTCTTTTGGTGTGAAACATTTGTAGGCGAGGGTAAATCTGGTCATTGGCTTGGCGTAAAGCGATGCATGCCGTGGCGAGGCCTCGCCACGCTCTATGATAGTAAGTGTAGTTCCGACTAATTGTCACGGTAATATCGTCAGAGACATCGAATATAACTATTATATTATAAAATTACAGAAATTGTGTTGTCACAATTTGAAATAATTATTTTTGAAATTTTAATTCTTATATTTAATGAAAATAAATGGTTTTTGAATGAAAATCATCGTTTTCTTGTAAAAATCGTAATATTTTATTTATATGTTATGCCATATTAGTTTCTGTCGTAATCTGTTCGTTTATGCTGAATAATGTACTATACTACTGCATACTTGTACTAAATAATGTCGATGTTTCACATGTGCCAGGCGTCCTGAGCGACGCCTCACTTTCTCTTTTATTTTTTATAGGAGACGTTTTATCGTGCCATTTGTTGGAAAATGCTTACGAATACAAATCTATTAGAATAAAATCGAAATAGACGTAATTTTATTGCATTAATTGTTAGTTTTATATCAGAATCAAACTAACAAATGTAGGTATCATGTATTGGTCTATTAAAAGTTTCAAGAACACTGCAACAGCAAAGTCTTTCCGTAATTGAGAAAGCTGCGGCTTCCTAACGACTTTCGCAATATAAACCCAAGTTATAATAGCCATCAGTCAAAGTGGCTATAAACAATAAAACTTTTGTTCGTATTTTTATTGATGGCTAGAAACTAAATTAAAATATAAAACTTAATTGTACATGCTTATTTCAAAGGGCTTAATATGTAAATATATTTAAATTATTTTATAAATGCGAAGGATAAAAAAAAGTATGCATACATAGGTGTAGGAGTATGAAATCGTTTTTTTTTTTAAATGAAATATCTTTTGTTTGTAAATAAAAATGTAATCTTTCCCATAGCTTTTAAACGATTGAAGATTACAGCGTCCCATTTAATTAATCCACAAGTTCCATCTTATGATTGAATGTCATGTACATCTAATAAAGCTTTTTAACAAAGCTATTTATTGCATGTAAACTTTTTCGATGTTCTTTCACGCTCTTCGTTACTTACGTCGAAATCACCCCTGTTAGTCAATAAATTAATTAAACTAAACCCCAAATCTCAGCATATCATTATTTATAGACACAAAATTTGCCATGTTTAAAGTCTATAAATTTTTTGTGTGGTGGCGAAGCACGAATAAAACTTACATTCCTTTTTGCCCACAGGTTTTGTAGAAAACCACTAAGGGATTATACTACGCAGCTAACATTTTTCTAAGTGAAGGAAAACCCGAAATAAAACCCTATACCAAATCGCCTGACCAGCGAGGTATAGGTCAATTTCCCTCCCATTGTGGAGAAAGTTCGTGCCTGGCAGTGGGACGTACTTGAGCTGTGGTGATGATGATGTTGAAAGTTTTGTTATGAAAAATGTACTTGCATATAAAACTTGTGAGTTTCTGTATTGAAGATCTTCGTCAGCTATTAGTTAGAGATGATGGCGCTGAAGAAGGGGTCTTAGCGTATAAACTGGTAGATAACTCAATCTGCTTAACGCTGGTTTCAAACTTCTATACCAATATGTGTAATTCTGTTTTAATTTATCGCAGCCGTGGTGTTTGTTGGATTATATGAGCAAATATATAAGCAATATATTTAGAGAATTTCAGATTTAATAAAAGTATTTTCTTTATAAAATTGTATGTTCCTTTGGGAGTGTTTAACTATAAATGTCTAAGAAATGTTGGTATAATTTAGCTCTTATTCTTGGGGTAATAATGCATTTTCGTCTCAGTTTCTATGTCGAGCAGGGCTCGAACCTTCACCTAATAGAGGGGAAATTGATCTGCTAGACCGCGATGGTCGGCGATGTTGGTATAGGATTTTATTTCGAGTTTTCCACAGTATTTTGGTAACTACTTCCGGAAAATATTGAGGTAAATATTTAATATAAATATTTAGGTATATCAAATTAAGGGATAAGATAATTTGTTCTAAAGGTTACTCAAGCCAGACCCAGTTAAACACCTTCGATGCTTCTAAGAAAATGCCTTAATATTTTACTCGTTCGATCTGAAAAAAATTACAAGTATGTTAATACCACACATATTTCAACAAGTTTTGGAAGTCTTTAGAATTACTATTATGAATAATCAATACCCAATAATCAATAATAATATCAAAGGTATTAATTGCTCCTATTAATTATATACTTGACAAAAAAGCAGTTACACGCCTGAATCGCTACACACGCTACTTCTCACGGTGAATGATGTCACGGCACGTTGTACCCGTAATTAAAGCATTTGTTATTTACTGTAGGACTAATTATATTATATGGTAAGAATGTATTTATGTCTTACAATTCAAACAACTTTCCACGTGACTGAATTTCATTAATGAGCTTAAATTGTGTAAGTACTGATCCATACCCCTTTTCTTCAGAGTTAATACTTTGCGTTTGGTTCATCATATTTCTTCGTTGATATATTCGTGTTATAAATAAATTAAAGCCTTTTCTATAGGGGGAAGGAAGTTTTAATCCACCCGTGACCATGAACGCTATAATTGTTCGAAACGTCGGTCAATCAGAAATTAAATACAAACACGATAAAATCAGTAAAAAAGTTTTATGTACAGTGGGAAGAAAAATGATCTACTTTACCCCTATATCCCTGTGTATAATGAAAAGAATTGGTACAAGATCCTATATTTTATCCTCAGACAAAAAGGTAATATCTTCCTATTCTTAACGAATTCTAATACTTCAACTCCTGTTTTAAAGGATTTCTAGAAATAAGGCAAGGTGAATGATTACATTAATTTTTCTATCGCCTTAAATTATATATCTACTTATGCCGCTCTATAACTGATAACTGCCGCGTATAGACGTCTGTAAAACCAGGGGCACAGCCAGATCGCTACTTATGAGTGGGGTTTATGGGCTCTCACGTACCAATACAACCAATAAACCGACTTATTTATTATGGCGTCAAATAAATCTAAATCAATATATTAATTAAAGTACTTGTTAGCATTGCTCTACTAAAATTACAGTATATCTAAATTATGTACATATTTACTATAACTAACTGTATAAATCTCGATATAATCAAGAATCAAGTTTAATAGTAGATCTATACATATACACTCTCTAAATAATTTTGAGATTCCTTCACAGGTATATTTAATATGTATTCCTATCATAAAGTAATAAGAGCTTGTAGAATGTAAAGCCGAGCAATGAAATATTATGTATTTAAATGAATTTTGTTTTCTTATTTTGAGAGTTTATCCCCTTTGTGTATCAAAATACCGAGGGTAGCTTCTTAGTTCTTAATCCGTCATCATGTGTGTACTAATAATTCTTTTATAAGAAATAACATGAATATAGAACTTTCAGTACTTATATTAATATGTGTATAGAAATAAGCGTAATAAAACAGTTTATATATACATGTCATAAATAATTACCACGTACAGTATTGCGGTTAGCTAACACGGTGATTCAATATATATACAATACAACGTCTGGTCGTGTAATTCACACGTTTGCTTGCCAAATATAACTTTAACAGAGAGACGTGTCCGGGATTGTTGGTTGGTGTCATCAATAATTTGCTTTTATACCCGTATAACATTTTATTTTTGCCGTTTTATATATTCTCGAATAGGGTAGATAGTGGTATAACATATATTTTGCAATAGCCATAATTTTATTATTTAATATTATAAATGCGAAAGTAGCTGTCTGTTATGCTTTCACACCTAAACCACTAAAGTTGTGATAAAACAGTACCCAATTGAGATAAACTAGAGCTTGGAAAAAGACACAAGTAACCTTTTATTGCAAAAAAAAATGCGAAGGGTTTGAAATGGGGCATGAGAAGTTTGTATAAAAGTTTGTAATTCTTAAACATAAAATCATGAAACCGTGTATTTTAGGCATTTGATAAAAATAATTACATATCAATTATTCCGTTGAATAAATTTCGACATGTTTGGGGATTGAAAAAAAAAAGCTTTATAATCTCATAAAATAAAAACTTATTAATCTCTCCCAGCTATAATATCAGACAGCATCTGATATACTGTCCATCATTTTGGTGTCTGATAAGGTGAATAATAATTCCTAATCCTAATTTGATACTTATACCCGACACTTAAAATTCAGTAATCGCATAACTGCTACTACAGTAACAAAGTAGGTATTCTTCTATTAATCACTAGTTACGTCACGGACTACATCTGCTTGAAATTCAGTTTCACTGTGTACTGTTTTATAATTATTTTTCAATGACGGCAACTTTTTCACTGACATCAGATTTCAATGTTCCAATGCTTAAAAGTTTACTCCAGGATTTAATAGCATTAGGATCACAATGTTGATAATTGTCTGTCTACAGCTGCAGGCCGGTCCGTTCGGGGGAGTACCACACTCTCGCAGAAAATCGCGTCAGCAACACTCACCATCAGATGTACTGTTTTCTCGTTTGCCACCGCTTGCAATAAAAAAGGCTAAGCTTAATTTACCTTGAAAACATTATTTTAGTAGGGTTCGAGATTAGCATATGGAGATTCAGATAGATTATTAATTTAAAAAAAAATGTTAAAGAAAAAAAACATACAGCACTAAGGAAATAATCTTTGTATTGCGGAGGACTTCACGAACATATAATTAACAACCCTAAATTGTACCTATTCATAGAACAACAATTTGTAGATCGCACAAAGTATTGTGCTAATCCATTTGGCATGGTAAGTCATCTTAACTTGTTTATCTATATGTTATCAATTACATTCATTTTTTTTAAATAAAGATGCCAACTGCTTTATTATATATTAGCAAACACTCGCGGTTTCACCCACGTAGCTTCTCTTCCCATAGAAATACGGATACGAATAAAATATAATTTATATATATCTCTGATAATGAAGCTTGCCATTCGTGAAAGAATTTATAAAATCTGCGCAGTAGTTTAGGCGTGAAAGCGTAACAAATAAACAACAAACTTACATTAGTAAGGATTATATAAATACAAGTTGATTTATAACGTTTCTATTATTATTATATAATAAAATATATTTAAACCAAAAATTGGGGAATTCTTTGACATATACTGTCAAATACCGTTTTACCGTTTTCCTGTAAAACACCATAAATCTGATAGTATCATTGTACTAAATTATAGCATCGTTGAAGGACGGTACCTACCCAAAAGGGTATCCGCCGAGCTAGTTACGGACGTCAAGGATTTTGTATCAGTAGCTGGCCCAATGGTGAAGGGTGGGAATATGCCGGATTATGGGATGGCGTACTTTTAAAAAACTTTTAGTCGTTTTTTTACAATCATCATCATTTCGCTCCGGTGGTCGGTTCAACGACAAAGGCGACGTGGTGTTCGGGTGGGTTGCGGGTGTGCATGCTTACCCCTTCTGTCCCCTCTGTCGCCCTGGACGGAGTGGTGCGAGGAGTGCGCCGACCGCAGCCCACTCAAAAGAAAAAAGCAGTCTCTATCTAGTAGACGCTACGATAGGCTGACGAACTTCGTGTCTCTGATAAGTAGTGGAAGAATCAACAATAGAATGAATATGGTGCTTACACTTATCTCCTTTGTACCATCGGCTTAAAACCTTTCCAGCATTTACAAAGATGTTCATTGTAATATTTTTTACATTGTACACGGAAATTTGTAGCGGTCCCTCTACTAGTAATGTACAATCCGCTTTGCTACCATTTTGCATGACAAAACACAAAGGCTTTTTTAAAGCTTATGCAGGACTCGAGGTATGAATCTTCACAGAACCCGTTTTTGATTTTACAAGATTTTACTTAGTGCGTTTACATAGACGCAAATGATTCTAAAGCTGAGATGTAACTTTGAAAATATTGACACTGTCATTCTTGGAAATTCAACAGACTAAAAATTTAATCTAGACGGCCATTTAATTGCCATTTTATGTATCTCATTGTATTATATAAAACGTAAAGTTTAAAACTTTAATAAAATGTACTTAAATAAAAATATCAAATCTTCCAAATAGTATCTGTTGACGTTGTAATTTTTTACTACTTACTGATTTTAACTCTGTTCTTATGATCGAAGAAAGAAAGAGAAGAAAGTAATAGAAGTCACCACTACAGAAAGGGTAGGAATAGAATTCACCACCCTTTTTGAGTCATAGACAACGTAAAGGACAACTAAGGCGTATGGCGCATAAGGTTACTATTGAACTAATTATACATTATTGTCGATTAATTATTATAATCGCCATGCTTGGCGGGTAGAACTACGAACTGAATTAGTATTATAAATTTCTGAGAAGAGCATTAGTGCCCACTTACTTTGTCCTCTGTATCTAAATTTATCATTTTAACAGTAAAGTAAGACTTTAGTTTCTTATATTGTAACTGTTTCTTATATTGTTTCTTATATTGTTCTTATATTGTAGGGCCAGGGGTTACTCTTCCATGATATGCCTGTCCGGCGATTGTGGTAGGATAATTCGGGGTATGCGTCCCCGGCTTCCCGAGCTACCACTGTACTAAACCCTATCTTCCGAGGCAGTGGTGTCCCTAATCCCTATTATCCCATCCTTTCTTAACTTCCTATCTATAACGCCCAGTCCTATCCCACTTCCTTTAATTCCTTCCTCCTCCGCCAATCTAAGGTCTGCCGTGCCGATAGATGCGTGGCTAGGGGCGAGCCTAGTCTTTAGCGTGCCGATTGCCCTGGGACCGGGTGACCCCAGAATATGGCTAACCTTATCCTAGTAAGCGGGGCTCTACTGGGATGGACAGAGTAATTCCCTTGCTTCTCGTGGGAACGCTATGAGTTTCGATAAAAATAAAAACTGTAGGAAGGGCGGCGATGTGGTTTGCGACACGTCTCGTTTCCATCGGGGGCGAAAAGTGGCCCACAGAGAGCCGCTTTGCTACGCTGAATGTAAGAGGAGGAATAAATGAGAAAATAGATGAAGTATGCCAGGTGATGGACGAAAGAGGGATTGATGTTATGTGTGTGAATGAAACAAAGCGGAAAGGATGTAATACCACGAGTCATGGACTCTATGTGGCGTACTGGTCCGGGGTACCTAACACCAGCCGAGGTAAACAAGGAGTCGGTTTAATCCTTTCTGCGAGAATGGTTGAATGCATGTCTGAGTATGAATGTGTGAATCCCAGGCTCTTATGGTTGAGGCTGAAAATTGGTCTCACCCGCCTCTTTGTCCTAGGTGTCTATGCACCGACAGACTTGGGCTCGGGGGGCTCCACGGAAGCCAAGCAGCAAAACGTGGAGTTTTGGGATAGTATGAGAGATATTCTGATGAAATGTAGGGATAATGAAAGGATTATTATGTAAGGAGATTTTAATGGATGGGTAGGCCTAAAGCGTGATGGATATGAAAAGGTTCTTGGTAAGTTTGGCGACGATAGAGTGAATGAAAATGGAAAATGTTTGCTGGAGGTTTGTTTGGGATGGAATCTTTTTGTGACAAATACCATGTTTGCTCACAAGAGGAAGTTCTTTTCTCTACTCCACACTTTTACGAGAGAAGAATGTGGGGCAAGAAGTATGATTGACTTTGTAATTGTTGACGAAAGATTGAGGAAGAATGCCTTAGATACCCGAGCGTACCGCGGAGTCAGTATTGACACAGACCACTTCCTGGTGATATCCCGAATAAGTGATCTCTTTAAACGCTGGCGACATCGGGTAAAGAATTTTGCGAATGATTTAGAAAGGATAAAAGTGGAAAGTTTACAAGATACGATTGTAAAGGAAGTCTTTTGCGAAAGGTTGAATGAGAGACTTAAAGATGTAGACAAGTTCAGTGAAATAGAGGAAGTGTGGAAGACTTTTAAGGAAGGAGTTGTGAATGTTGCTGTTGAGGTATGTGGTGTTTCGAAAAGGAAAAAGGGAAGGAAGCAGTATAAGGTCTGTATGGATAAAGACGTACAAGTGGTTATAGGTAAGAAAAAGAAAGCATGGATGGACTGGTTAGCAACAAAAGCTAACTTAAGAATGCAAAAGGCGACAAATGAGGATGTAGACGAAGCAAAAGAGAAGTATAAATGTTTGAAAGAGATGGTAAAGAAAGCAGTAAATAAAAAGAAAGATGAGCGAAAAGATGAGCTTGACAGGAGGCTTGCTGAGGATTTCCGGTCTAACATAAAGCTATTCTGGAAATCCATAAGGATTGCTCGAGGGAGTTCTACAAACCCGGAGCTTACTAAAATCAGAAGTCAGAATGGAAGTTTTATGAAAGGACCAGATTGCGTGTTGAAAAGGTGGAAGGAATATTTTGAAAGTTTATTTGATAAGGACGAGGAACTGATTCAGATGCTAGAACAGGAGCAGAGTGATTATGACTGTGATTGCGAGATAGGTACAGATGAGATCATGACTGCAATTAAGTATATGAAGTTAGGTAAAGCTGCGGGATATGATAGGGTGTCGGTCGAAATGCTGAGGGCTGGCGACGGGATAGTGGTGAGTCAGTTGCACCACCTTTCAACCTTTCACCTTTTCAACTTGTGTTGGAGAAAGGGTCAAGTACCAGAAGACTGGTGCAAGGCTGTAATCGTGCCCTTATACAAGGGAAAAGGGTCGCAACAAGACTGCGCCAATTACCGCGGCATAAGCCTTCTCAGCGTCGTCGGCAAACTGTATGCTAAGGTACTGATAGGGAGAGTTATAAAAGAGACGGATGAAAGAGTCTGGGATGTGCAAGCAGGATTCAGAAAGGGAATGGGATGCACGGACCAGGTCTTTTCCTTACGTTGCATAGCCGAAAAATTCTTGGCTAAAAACCAGAAGGTCTATTGCGCTTTCGTGGATTTGGAAAAGGCCTATGATAGAGTGGTTAGGAATGAATTGTGGTCAGCATTGTCTTTGCATGGGGTGAACGACAACCTGATACGGGCACTGCAGTCTCTCTATGAGAACTCCAGTGCCTGTGTCAGAATAGAGGGAGCATACACTGAATGGTTTAGCATCCAAAAGGGTGTTAGACAAGGATGTGTAGCGTCACCATGGCTGTTCAACCTATTCATGGACAACTGCTTGACTGATTTAAAAGAGAGTGAATATGGACTGAGAATGAATGGATTACTTATCAAATGTCTTCTCTACGCTGACGATCAAGTTCTACTTGCTTCGTCGGTGAATGAGTTGCAAGAGATGGTAACAGCAGTACATGAGGCTTTTGAAAGAAAAGGAATGAAAATTAATGTAAAGAAGACGAAAGTTATGGTATTTGAAAGGGAAGAAGCTATGACGGAATGCAAGATACGTATAGAAAAGGAAATATTAGAACAAGTGCAAGAGTTTGTATATCTGGGATCTACATTTGCGAGAGATGGTAAATGTGAAAGTGATATTGAAAGAAGAGTGTGTAAGGGAAATATGGTGAATGGTGCTTTGCGCACCTTTATGGGCAGCCAAAGCCTGTCTAAGAAGGCTCGCTTGGCTGTGCATAGGGGAGTGCTTGTACCAACTCTAATGTATGGAAGTGAGAGCTGGGTATGGCAGAAGAAGCACGAAAGTAGAATAAATGCTGTGGAAATGAGAGCGCTGAGGAGCATGATTGGTGTGAAATTGAGTGATAGAATTAAAAACAGAGTAATTAGGGAACGTTGTGAAATGAATGTAGATGTAGTGATAAGGATTGAGAAAGGTATGTTAAGTTGGTTCGGCCATGTAGAGAGAATGAATGAAAGGAGACTAACAAGGAGAATTTATAAGGCGAATGTGAACGGAAGTGTTGGAAGGGGAAGACCGAGGCGGACGTTCCACAATCAAATCGGGGACGTTCTTAAGAAAGGCCAGGTTTGGAGTACCCTGAACCGAAGAACATGTATGAGGAGATTAATGAATGTGGAAGAGGCGAAAGTGGTATGTCAAGATCGTAGCAAGTGGAAGGAAGTGGTCTCTGCCTACCCCTATGGGAAAGAGGCATGATTATATTATTATATGTATGTATGTATTGTAACTATACAAGTAAACCTATCGATACCAAACATATGTAATTATAATGAAACAGAGACTTAATTAACGTTTTCCATTAAACGATATTGGAATAGTAATTAAAATGTTTATGAGTGTAAAACAGAACTGTGTGAAATATAATAGTTACAAGTACGTTGAAAACGTACGCAGGTAATAGCATGGTTTAATAATAATTAACTCTAACGACAAAAACGGTTCACATTCGGGCTTATACATGATGCTGCCAAACAGGGCTTTATAGTACTAGTAGTTTCAAAATACTTATAATATGATATACTTACAATATTCTACACTATATATCTTATACACTATTCTTCATTTCATCTCATATTCGTCCCACTATTGGGCTTAAGCGTTCTCCAGAATGAGGTGGAGAATGAGGAGGTAAATTCACCTTAATATACCATGCTGGTTAGACAGGTTGGTATAGGGTTTTGTTTCGAGTTTTACTTCTTTTCCAAAGATGTTATATGCGTATTATATCCCTTAGTCGTCTTTTACGATATCCACGTGCAGGGGAGAGAGTGATGAATTGTATTTTTACTCCGTCCCCACAAGGGAAAATTCAAATTCAAATTATTTTATTATGCATTAACCCCGAGAGGGCACTTACATATTGTCAGGTTTACAATTTCCAAAAAAAATGTACTACCACCGGATCGGAACGCGACCGCTACTGAGAAGATCCGACAAGAAACTCAGCGGGCTTGTCATTACTTTTAATTTTTTTTTTCTTCTTACTAGTTATACAATTGTGTACATGTTTTGTAAGAACTAGCTCCAGTGTGATGTCCTTCGAACCGCAAGACACTTAATATAATTTAAACGATTATGGCTGGACCAGATCCTACAAGCGGCACCCGATCACGAGTTAACTACTAGAGCAGCCATCACTCCCCTCAACCACTATGGAGGGAAGGGAGAGACACGCTCTACGCAGCTACCGCAAGTAGATCCTTATGAGCATGACCAACACCACAATATGTTACAAACGGTGAAAATACAAAAATTCGTTGGGCAAAACACGCTACACTTTACAATAAAAGTTAAAAGTACATTTACAAACAGTATATTTAAAATAACAAGGAAATTGCTGAATGAGGAGCAATATACTACTCTAGCCGTGCCCTGCGGTTTCACCCGCAGTTTCTCTTCCCGTGGGAATATCGGGATAAATTATAGCCCATGTGTTATTCTGATATGTAAGCTGTATTATTGTGAAGTTTCATCAAAATCCATTTAGTAGTTTTTGCGTGAAAGAGCAACAAACATCTTCACATCCTCATATACTCACAAACTTTCGCGTTTATAATATTAGTAGAATAGGATAGGATAATAATATACTTAAGATTACATAATTTCCAAACATTGATAGGCCTATACGTATTTTCCATGTGGTAACGGAATAAGAATTCATTTCACCTCTTTGTCTTGCCCGGGTGTCGTAAAACACAACTCAGGGAGTACTTGTAATATTCTGATAACATGTAGATTGGTGTAGTTTTACTTAGAGTTTGCCTTCGGATATTGTAACAGACGACTAAGGGATATAATACGCATATAACATCTATGCAAGAGAAGTAAAACTCGAAGTAAAACTACACCAATCTGTCTGACCAACGTGGTATAGTAGGTCAATTTCCTTGCCCTTGTGGAGTAGGCTTCGAGCCCAGCATTGATACGTATATGATCTGAGAATGAATGAATAAATAATATATGTTCGATTCTATGTTGTTTTTTTTATTACGATGGTATAATTGTTTTCTCTATTACTATGCCATCATAGTATTTAAAAATCAAACATAATTTGGAAAGACAATTGTTATGTCATTCTTTAGTATGAAATCCCTCCAGCAGTCTGTAAAATATATTATCTTTATATATATATTTCTTGTGTACGTGTGTATGTCCCTGAAATCCTCCTAAACGGTTGGACCGTTGTTGACAATTTTTTTGTGTGTGTCCAAGGGGATTCGAGAATGGTTTAGATTCACAATTAGACCCGATAGGTGGCGCTTTATTTGAGCAGAACAACGTCTGTTGGGTCAGCTGGTGTAATATAATTATCCAATGTGGTAACTGAATAATAATATTATTCACCACTCCCCATATCCACGGGTAAGATATACCTGTGGATATCATAAAAACTAAAGGATACAATACGGATATACTGTCAAGAGAAGGAAAGCTCTAAACATAACTTTATACCAACCTATCTGACCAGCATAATCACGAGCGGACAGTCAGTCAGACAGTCCGCTCATGACGAAGAAGTTTTACTTACAATGAATATAATTATTATAAGTTTCCCAGAAGAGTGCTACTGCTCAATGTACTATTGCTCAAAATTGAATCTTTACCCAACTGTGATGATGGTTTTAAAATTGAGAATGCCTCATTTGCCTAAAAAGTTTTATTACAAGAAAAAAAAACGACTTTTCGCAAAAAACATAATGATGACGTGAGTTCAAAGCAAATTCGAGAATTGGAACCGGAAGTTCTCTTCAAGTATATTGAACAAGTATATAATTGAGAACATGATTAATAAAACGAAATGGAGTTTGTTATTCCGTTGCCCAATTTGAAATGTACTTATTGAAGTCCTGAATATTACACGAATAATGTTCTTATAAAATAAATTTATCGTTTGTATATATGGTCCTAACACTTTTTTATATAAGAAATACAGTACTTAATAATGGATATAATTAATGAATATGAATAACACTTACTCTGTTGGCTTTGCGAGAGTACTCATTTCTTTTTATAAATCATTTCTTTCTTCTTCTACGTATATTATTTGCGTTTTTGTTGTAAATAATCCCACCACATAATTCCACGGTACTTACGCCAGGATCTACAAGGGTTTCCGTATATGACATTGTAGTTTGATCGACAAAATGAGATCTTCCACAAGAAGAAACAGATAAAGGTGGGAAGATACTACTGCTATTCTATACAATGCCTGAGCCGTGACACAATATTCTCAATTTGTGTATTGAAAATCATGACTACAGAATTTGATTTCAGTACTTAACGACTTTTAGTCACTCTATGTAGAATACACAGAGTACACCGGCTCTTTCATGGGGAGTGCTCTAAGAAACTGCTTGACTTGGTACCACCGTAACCGTTTTATCAACGTACCACACGGCCCGCAGCAGGGTTTATGCATTTCACCGAGAAACGCTATGGTCTTCAACTATACGTTTCCAACGATCATTTCTCCCACGTACGTGCAGGCTCTGCAATAAACTACCTGCTGCTGTGTTTCCCCAACGTTATGACATGTCATTCTATAAACGAGGCTTAAGATGAGCATTTTCTTCACCGTAGGCAACGGCCTAGCTGTGCCCTTGGTACTGCAGAGGTCCATGTGCGGCAGTATCACTTACCATCAGGTTTGCTGCTTGCTCGTTTGCCAATATTATCAAAATCGATCCAGCCGTTTGGAAGGTACTCAGATGGACGGACAAACAGACGTACAAACATACGGACCAATAGATAAAAAAAATTAAACTGGTTATTGGGCATACCTATATCGTAAAAATAACCCTGTAAACATAAAAAAAACCTAGGTACTATTTTGAAATTACAGACACTTTAATTTTATTTATTTTTATAGATATAAACTCTAGTTTCATTAGGCAATTATCAAGAAGCTAACATGAACCAAGATAACACTAATAATTACGAGCTTCGTAATTGGAGGAGCTAAAACACCTTTATATCTATTTTAGTTTATCTTTAATGTCATGCAAAGGTCAAATAGCTGCGCATTCATCCATTGAACCCTTCATATAAATTGGAATAAGTTATACTAAAGATAATAAAATATATTATTTACTATAGTTAATACTTCAATATCTGGTTGACCGAGCTTCGCTCGGAATAGTTTTGTTATATTTTTGTCTAATTTATTTAGATATATATTAATAAAAATAAAAATTAAATAGTGAAAAAAATATAAAAAAATACAAAAAAGAGAATAATAATAACACCGAGATTCGATCTGACGTTGTTTGAATGCCAAAACAAAACTAAAAGAAAACTGGGCAACTTCCCAACTGAGCTATCGTAACTCATGACATTGACGGCGAAATTTGAATTCATATTCTTTAAAAATTTAATGTAATTGTATTGTTTTGCTAAAAACACCGACAAAACAACATTTTTTATAAATAAAACCTAGCTAGATCGATTTTTTGGCCTCGAGACCTCTAGTATGCCAAGTTTCATCAAAATCGTTGGTGCCGTTTCCGAGATCCTGAATATATATATACAAAAATGGCTCGTTTAAAGATATAAGATAAACGCACGTCAAAGCCTACCTATCTTCTGAAATAAACAGTGATTACATTTTTCCTCCCCACATAGCGGCGATTCTTTACTTCCAAATTGCAATGGTGGTTATAGTGATTATGGCATTACCCATTTACGTTTTTTTTTATGGGCTGTGGTCAGCGCACACGCCGTCCATTTCGTCCGGGGCTACGAATGAACGGTGCGCCCATAACCCACCCTTACCCATGCCACCTTCATTGTTGAACCGTCCACCAGGGCCGAGTTCCTTGCCCTCAGTGGTCGGCCCGAAGGAATATCCTTTCGGGATTTTTGTTCAATAATTGTCTTCAATAGACTAATCAATGGGTGAATGGAGAAAATCTCCATTATGTTTGTATATGCGACACTACAGATGTGACTAGATCAGACGCAGACATTTTCATAGTATTTTTAGTGTCTAAAGTAAAATAGACGTAAAGAGATATTCGATTTTGCGTAACTTCACCTCTACGACATCCAGTTTTAAGCTTCTACGAAGTTACAATTTTATTTCATAAAGCAACCAAAAACGTGTGGTTTCCGTGTGGTGGTGGAGTAATGTTTCTTACTCAACTATTCAACAGCGCCTTTCTTGTCTGTTCGTATCATAAAAGAGGACTAGGAGATATAATGTAGGTACGTACAAAATCTATACAAGAAAAGGATTAATCGAAATAAAACCCGCACCTCAACCCATCTGACCTGTGTGTTATTGTTGGACATTTTCTTTCCCTTCCTATTCTCAAGTGCAACTTTTAATGATAGAATGACGCAGAAGTAAGCGACGGAGCAGGTTAGCATGATGAACATTCACGCTGAGTTATTCTGCCATAGATGCGTGGAACTGGTGTTATCTTAGTAGGTGGACATACGAGCATCAGTCACATCAACCAATCACGCTGATCATCCCAGATAGACCTCGTGATACTCAAGGAAAACCTCAAAACAAAATCCCATGTTAACCCATCTAATCTGCAGACTAGTACATTAAATATTTATTTAGTAACGAACACTTACAATTGTCACTAACATCGTACAATGTCTCTAAGATCAATCTAAAATAGGGTACAAATAGTAGTCCAATTTTCTTCTCATAGTAGAACAGACTTTCCGTGTGGTGACGGAGTAAGAATACAATTCACCACCCCCTATCTTACCCGTGGGTGATCGTACGAGACGACTAAGGGATATAAAACGCATATAACATCTATGCGAGAGAAGGAAAACTCGAAATAAAACCCTATACCAACACGTCTGACCAGCGTGGTATAGTAGGCCAATTATCCTTCCATTATGGAGGAGGCCCGAGCCCAATAGTGGGACGTATGTGGGCTGAGATGATGATGATGATGAGTAGAACAGATTAATTTTCGATGGTGTAATATAATAGAAGTCGATAGGAAGAAGCACCTAATTATCTAACAGTTTTACAGTTCACCAAAATGTAAACCAAACGTACAATTTAATTAATACATGTTGTACCCAAATGATGAATTTTAATATCGCACCTCTCAGAAACATACATTATTGAAGAGAGATGTGTGTACCAGGGTGGGAAGATAAAAATAAAAGATATGCCTATCAACTACGTGTTGAAAAAACAACGTGTGCGTCGGCCAGACCGAGTCGTTTGATTGAGCTCTTTTCCAATTTATTCTAGTTCACAGAGACGGTTCGTTAGCAAAGCTAAATTATTTTATATACCCAGTACTATGTTTATACATGTAGAATATTCTAGATAATAAGGTTGGTTCCTACTTATTCTAAATGTTATAACAAAACATTTGCGTCTATTGTAAAAGGGACGAATGAGCGACGAATACATGGTAACAGGAATACGAATTTAAATGAGGATGTGAATGTGACAAGAATGCATAAAATAAGAAATTAAAATATTAGAAGAAAGCAGTACTAGTGAATGGCAAAGAGAGAGATCGGCGTTCTTTGTGATATAATATTGCCAGAAGATTAAAAATATGAATGCGAAAGGTTACAGTTATCATCATCATCATCATATCAGTGCATGTTTCATCCTGCGTCTGGAATCGAGCGAGCAAATGTGGAGGACATTCAAAAGGGCAATCTAGTAAGCACACACACGCGGTCCAGTCCGTCCGGGGCGATGAAAGGACGGCGCGAGGGCCCATAACCCACCCGTACCCACGTCACCTCGTTATTGGGCCGACCACAAATTATTAAAGGTTAGAGTTATTTGGAAATTTACTTCTCTTTTTTTTTTGGGGTTGGGTTGCGTTCGGCGCGCTCCTCGCATCACACCGTTCGGGGCAACAGAGGGGTGTAAGCACGCACACCCGCAACCCACCCACGTGCAGGACGCCTTCGTCGTTGGGCCGACCACCGGAGCAGGATTACTTGTCATCAGTAGTCGGCCCGACGGAATACCCCCTATTTGGGGTACCCTCCCATCGACCGACGTCCCCCCCTCGGGGAGAACGTCGGTCTTTTCTTACGTGGTCAGCCTCTCGGCGGGTGACGGACTAATCCCCGGTCACGACACCCGCGGCCTCGGCTAGGGAATTTCCTTCTCTTGCAGTGATGTAAAGATATTGTAAATTCTTTTAAATCTTGCTGTATCTCTAAGTCAACTTTTTTATACAGATAAAGGAAAGAAAGGTCTTTTGTGTAGTGACGTTGTAAGAATGCAATTCACCACTCCCTATCTTACCCGTGGATGTGGTAAAAGACGACTAAGGGATATAATATGCACATAACATCTATGCAAGAGAAGGAGAACTCGAAATAAAACCCTACACCAACATGTCTGATCAGCATGGTAGGTCAAATTCCCTCCCATTGTGGAGGTAGCCCGAGCCCAACAGTAGGCTGCAATGATGATGATAATACATCTATTGGGCATTAACCTCCTCCACAAGAGCAATAGAATTGACCTAATATATACAATGCTGGATAGATTAAATGGCATTACTTTGAGTTTTTATTGGAGTTGTTTCTCTTTTGCAGTGTGTTACTTACATGCGTTCCTCTGTCGTCTTTGATGATACTCGCAATAGAAGCAGATGGTGAACTACATATTTACTTCAACTCTGCTTGTTCGCTACTAGTTGGGTGTAAGATTCCTCAAGCGTACATCATGCTATTACCGACGTAATCATACATAAGCCAGCGTTAACTATTTTTATTTAAGTAAGAACAGTTGAGGCTTTTTTTAACACGGCAATGCACTGGGAGAATACAAATAAAATAAAATGTTTTACGGATCTAAATGAGTCATAATCATTTGTAATGTCAGAGAAATTACTTAACGTTCACGAGATCATTCGTATCCTAAAAATAAATGTACATACGAATTCTAAGAAAAACTGTTTATAATCAATGTCGTGGAAGTCTGTTTTGATGTAATTATTTATTTTAAAATTATAAACAATGTTAGAAAAGTAAAATTTTGTGTTTATTCTCAGATTTCAGATAGTTTTATATCCGTTTCTATTAAAGAAACAAGAAATGAACGAGTCTTGTGACTCATACACTTGAAATTTTTGAAGTAACATTTCTTTAACAATCGCATATAAATCTTTATCTAATTTATCTTCATCTTTATCATCTCCACACATACGTCCTACTGGTGAGCTCAGGTCTTCTTCATTGTGGAAGGGTTTTTTGACGTAGGTACACCACGCTGATCAGACTTAGTGGCGTAAGGTTCATTTCGAGTTTTCCTTTTCTTGCATCGAGGTTATCTTCATAATATGCGTTTTGCGTTTTTTACAACACCCAAGGGCAAGAGTGAGAGAGAGAGAGAGAAGGGTAGTAAATTGTTCTTACTTCATCACTACACGGAAGAAACTTATGTTAACTTATCTCACAGAACTAATATTTATTATTTATAAAAATAAATAACTACCTATAATTCAAGAACCATAATCGAAAAATCTCTTGTTAGACCAGTTAAAATGTAAATATTGGAGATACCCCTGGACGAGATAATATTCGCAATAAATGTTGAATCTCTACATTAATAAATACTTATACCACAATATAGATAGTATGTTACTATGTCCGTGTGTTGGCGCAATAAGAATACTTATCGCCATTCCCTATCATGCATGTGAATGGCGTAAAAGATGACTAAGGGATATAATATGCATATAATCTATAAGAGACGAAAAAGTCGAAATAGAACCCTACAACAACCGGTCTGACTAGCATACTATAAGATCAATTTCATTCCTATTGTGGCGGAGGCACGAGCCCAGCAGTGGGACGTATATGAGCTGAAATAATGAAATGAAATGATGATTACTATACGACCATACCTTTTACTACATTGTAAGCAATGATTTACATATATATTGTCAAAGCTCCACTGAAATGTTGACGCATCAATTTACAAAGTACGTCGATATTGCACCGTCGTGTTGGATTCAAATAAAACAAACGAATTGCCTCGTCAAAGGTTCCGTGTCCGTTTTAACTTCCATTTTGATTTCGAGCTATATATATACAAATTTACCAGGATTATTTGTTGTCAGAAATATACGATTTACCTTTGTAAATCTAGTCGTTAAGTATTTGTAGAATAAAAATATACTGTGACAAATAATTTAAATAAACAAAAGGAAAACCACAAATAAATTAAAATATCATATTATAGTATTATTGACCCTAAAAAAACTCTTTAAACGTTATTATTTTTGAAACATACGTAAAGTCCTTAAATAAAGATCACACTTACGTATTTAAGTCATTTTATAATAAGAACTTGTATGTATCATTAAGGGTAAGTTTCATTTCGAGCTCTCTCTCTTACATAGATTTTATATGCATTTTATATCTTTTACCTTCCGTGTGGTGACGGAGTAAGAATATTCACCACCCCTATCTTGCCCGTGGATTTGGTAAAATACGACCAAGGTAAATCACATGTATATAATATATATGAATGCGAAGGAAAAATCTAAATAAACAAACCCGTCTGACTATTGTGGTATAGTAGGTCAATTTCACTCCTATCCAGGAGGAGGCTCGAGCCCAGCAGTAGGACATATATTAATTGAAATGCTAATGAAAAAATTATTATCTAATCTACCGCTCTTATTCCAATAATTCAGTGTCAGCACTACATGATTTTCTCTTTTACATACTTCAATCAAACATCATCTATATGTTCTTTATGGTCGTATATGTATGTTTTTATCTATATATTGTTTTCCCATTAATATTTATAATACACTAGCTGACCCAACAGGGGTTGTTCTATTCATATAGAGACTACGGCAGCGCCACCTACCGTGTCCAATTGTAAATATAAACCATTCTCGAATCCTCTTAAACACGCAAAAAAAATTTCGTCAATATCGATCCAGCCGTTTAGGAGGAGTTCAGTGACATAAATTTCTTGTGTACGTGACACAAGAAATTTATATATAAAGATAACAATGTATGTATAATACATTAGCTTCTTAACTCATAAGTTTCAATGCTTAGTCTCTGCCGTAATAACATGGAAAATGCTCACACTGACCACACTGGATAATATAAAGTTATCTATGCAGGTGCAAGAGTGAAGGAAAAAGGTGCTAGCTTATATTTATGAGTCAACTTATACACCATCTACGGCAAAGGCAGGAGGTGATTACATCGTATTTTACTCCATTCCTATACAAAGCTAAAATATACATTGAAGTACGTTAAAATTCTACTCACATTTTAATTCAATCTGCACGCATGTTCAGAACTTATGGAATAAATGTTTAAGAATACTTACCTAGTTTCAAATTCGAGCATCGTACATCAGTTAACAAAACTTTTGAAACCAAACTTTGTTTGCGGAAAATGGGATTGTAGATAAAGTATCTCGCAAAACACATTACTCGTAGCACATATTCATAATGTATCGTAGCGTAGCGTAGACATTTAGTATTTTCAGTACATTATTATTCTCGGCATCTAGACATTCTGCGTTTATACATTTCTTAATGTAGTATATAAAATAAAGTCGTAATTCCGATCGCATACATTTTATATCTTAGAATATAGAGTTTCGTTTGTTATAATTATATCATAGTAAAATTAACATGTGAAAAACGGAGCTAAGTTTAATATCGACTTTACTGACAAAACCCTTGAGATATAAATGGGTGTCAAGTTCTGTAGACTATCCTGAAAATGATTTATTAGAAAAAACTATATTCTTGGGTAATTTTCAAATACAACTCTTATTTTTTTTTTCTACTACATGTTAGTTATTTAAAAACTCGACTTTTAAAATTCTAATTGCCAAATTATTTACATAAAGCAAATAACTTGTGATGTTGAACCTCAAAACTGACCAGCTTGGTATACTGGGACAATTTGTTTCCTATTGTGAAGGAGGCTCAAACTCAACACTGAGCGCATATGAGCTAAAATAATGATGCCATCAAAAACATAACTTTTAAAAAAACCAAGTCTCGCAACTCATTTCTTCTATCGTAAGAAGTTGTGAGATACCTGTAATACCAAGTCCGTTAAGTTATATAGTATCTACTTAAGGGACCTTCTGTCTTAAGTTATTACTTAATTAGCTAACCTAACAATATATTGTAGTGGTCCTATCAAAATTGAAAATGTTTTGTGTTTTACATATATTGACTTGGCTATCGCATGAAAACACAATGTATCTCATAAGTAATAAATATTATCTTAAATTTTAAATTAGATTATATTAAATACATCACAATTCATTCACTAATTAAGCTTGTAATCGTCCACTATAGTATACTGGTCTCCTCATAAATGAGACAATAATCCCATAATCGCCACGCCTGGCAGACGACTTACTGATTGCATTGAGGTATTACACATTTTTCAGAAGAGAGCTACTATCTAATCTCCCAGTGAGACTTTTAGTAGAAATTTACGTCATCCGCGGGCAAGTAATGGGTAGTGACAATTGTATTTTTTAACCGGGGGGATATATCATCGTTATATATTGTATAGTTTTCATCTAGTGATATTGGTAATCCCGTGAAATAACGGGTTAAATATATAATGTCATATTACAACATTACAACCTCTTAATTTCCCGTGGGAATTATAAAATTGTTTCAGGGAGTACACCAGGAGAGTAGGCAGTAACGATGTGTTAGAAAACTCACACATCTCACTGATTGTGACTGTAAACACGCTGACGAGTGTTGTTATAAGGCATTATGCATCTTTCGTGCGGAGGCCTATATTTATAGCCAATAGTGGACATAGACTGACCAGATGAATAGGTAGTTCTATTCAGTAGTAGAATATTGTTAACTTATAAAATTTTAACGTTGACACTCGCTGTTATAATGCTTGCTTTGCTTGTGGGTGTCGTAAAAGACGACTAAGAGCCCTAGATTGACCCGGACCAACTCTATCTGGTACCATTTGGGTCAACGATTACATTCCCAAGGAGGGTTGACGTCAGGCAGGCGGCCGGTCATAAAAGTCATTGCCGAAACTTTTTGCAATATGTCAAAACAGATGACATATTGCGTCGACCCCAAGTAATTGGGATAAGAGCAAGATGATGATGATGACTCGCTGTTATAATGAATTTTAACTAAAACACAGTTCTATATTGCCAACATATTTGTAAAATGTCGGCACTAGTGTGGAATACAACAATAAGAAGAATTTGAATGTATTCATGAAAACCTATTCGTTATCTTTCCGTGTGGTGACGGAGTAAGAATACAATTCATCACTGCCTATCTTGCCCGTGGATGTCGTAAAAGACGACTAAGGGATATAAATATGCACATAACATCTGTGCAAGAGAAGGGAAACTCGAAATGAAACCCTATACCAACATGTCGGTCTGGTAGAGGACATTGTAGAGGAGGCCCCAACCCAACGGTGGTACGTATGTGGGCCGCGATGATGATGATGATGATGATTCGTTATCATCATCTAAGCTCATATATATCCCACTACTGGTGTCAAGCCACCTCCCCAATAGAAGAGAAATTAACCTACAATAACAAGCTGTTTATACGGGTTGATTTAGTATTTTATTTCGAGTTTTCTTTCTCTTACATATATCTAACCTATATGCTTATGGGTATATAGCTTAGTCAACTTTTGCGATACTCAACGGAAAAGAAATGGTGTGGTGAACTGTGTATTTTTAATCCGTTACCACACAAAAAAAAATAGCGTGAGTACCAAGTACGCATGTCAGAAGTGAAACTTCTTTGGTTCCATATGCTTTTTATCAGTATGAAAAAAATTATAAAAAAAAATAAAAATTATAATACAAAAAATTAAATAATATAATAGTTCTAAAAACTAAAAAAATACGCTTAAATCGCTAATCCTGATTATCTTAGTAAGAATAACGGGTCAAACTGTTTAAAATATTGAATTGTCATCGGTCCTTAAAAAGTATGCCGAATTTCGAGTTAATCCGACGTTTTGAAGGGGGTCAAAATCATGTTCAAAGATTCCGTTTCATAACAACATACTAACATAGATACGTCTGAAGCTAATAAAAGCGTATTAAAAAGGAGGAATCTCTCGTACTTTCTCACTCGCTTGCTCCTTACTCTCGCCCCATGGCTGTGCTTCGTGCTATGTTTGCACTTTCTCACTCTCTCTCAATCCGTCTCAATCGCTCTCTCCCTCTTCTTCGACAAAAACGCTGCACATCTTCGTGACGCTAAATTGTGTTTCATCCGTAAAATTATTACCCTCATGCGCGCAAAGAAGTTTCACTTCAAAAACGTATTATACGACAAAATAATTAGTGTTAGCCATTAATCTAACTATAGTTTTAGCGTCGCAGAGTATAAATGAGATAAAATATCCGATTATGAAACGTTGCCTATACTAGCTTATAAAAGTACTGATAATTTAACTTTTCACCTCATACTCTGTAGCTTAATATCTGTACTATCCATACTAATATTATAAATGCGAAAGTAAGGATGTTTGTTTGTTTGTTTGTTTGTTTGTAACGCTTTCACGCTTAAACCACCGAACCGATTTAAAAAATTCTTTCACTAATGGAAAGCTATAATATCAGGGAGTAACATAGGCTATATTTTGTCCCGGTATTCCCACAGGAACGGGAACTACGCCACGGGTAAAGCGACTGAAACCGAAGCGAAGCGAGGGCGGGTTGCTAGTTATATATAAAAATATTTATTGATTTTGTAAGCTTTAAGCTGCCAAGGTGAGATATTATTAGATTCTTCTCATTTATGAAGTAGGATAATACTTCGAAAATTATAAAATTAGACCCATTTGTTTTCAATCTTTTATACTGTAACCAGCAACCCGCCCTCGCTCCGCTTCGTTTTCAGTCGCTTTAACCACTCGGTTTCCGTTCCCGTGGGAAAACTGGCTTAAAATATAGTGAAAGAGTTTTTGAAATCGGTTCTGTGGTTTAAGCGTGAAAGCGTAACAAACAAAATTACTTTTGCATTTATAATGTTAGTAAGGATGTACCTAAACTGTTATATAACAAGATATACGGTGGCGACGGAGGCAGCGTGCCTGTTGACCGGGACTCCCCCGTGGGACCTGGAGGCGGAAATGCTCGCCGACTTGTATCGGCGGGTGTCGCGGGTGCGCGGGGGGGGCGGTGTTGTTTCCCTGAGGGAGCTCACCGCCTGGCGCGTCGACGCCCGCCGAGACGTCACCGCCCGTTGGGCAGACCGGCTGGAGAGGCCTCGATACGGTGTTTGGACCGTGGAGGCCTTCCGGCCGGTGCTGATGCAGTGGTTGGAAAGGCGGCACGGGGTGCTCTCCTTCCGACTCGTACAGGTCTTGACGGGGCATGGATGCTTCGGCAAGTACCTGTACAGGGTCGCTAGGAGGGAGAGAACTCCGTCTTGCCACCACTGCGATTGCGACGAGGACACGGCGCAGCATACGCTCGAGGTCTGTGCCGCTTGGGCAGAACCGCGTCGTGAACTCGTCGCAATCATCGGTGCCGACCTGACGCTGCCGACCATCGCTAGGGAGATGCTCGGCAGCATCAGGAATTGGGACGCGGTCGCAGCCTTCTGCGAGGCAGTTATCTCGCAGAAGGAGGCGGCGGGTCGCGAGCGCGAGGAGCACAGCCTCGATGATACGACCCTCCGCCGGCGACTGGGGCGGCGCAGGCGGGATTACCTGCGTGCCATGCCGCCCTAGCCGCGGCCGCGGGTGACGTGACCGGGGATTAGTCCGTCACCCGCCGAGAGGCCGACCGCGTGAGGAAAGACCGACGTCCTCCCCGAGGGGGGGACGTCGGTCGATGGGAGGGTGCCCCGGGTAGGGGGTATTCCGTCGGGCCGACCACTGATGACAAGTAACCCTGCTCCAGTGGTTGGCCCAACGACGAAGGCGACGTGGTGTTCGGGTGGGTTGCGGGTGTTGTGTGCTTAAGCCCCTCTGTCGGCCCGGACAGAGTGGTGCGGAGGCGCGCCGACCGCAGCCCACCCAAAAAAAAAAAAAAACATAAGATATGGAAACTTTTACTTTTCATATTCTGGTGATTTCTGACGTTTACGCGAATATTACATGTCTAAAACAAAACGATTTTCACAGATTTTTGGCATTGAATGTTTGTGTTTTCAAAGTTCCGAACAGCTTTCAGCGTTCTTAGTTACGAGAGAAAAACTTTGCAAACACGTGAGCGTTCATACAAACACTACAGAGTCCATAAAAATAATTTTACGTATTATCCTAGTTTTATAGTATTTGAGATAAGGATTCGTTTTTTTTGAGAACACGTAAAGTATTGTAATAGATATTTGAAAAGTTTTTAATAACAAGAGAAATATTCACAAGAAAGGAAACCGTCTTTACGGATTTTTGATGTTTTTATTTTTTTACTATCCCCACGTTCAACTTTACACCATTCATGATTGGTATGATTCGCTTGATAGCTTTAGTTTATACATATAATATTGACATTCACGTCACAAATAATCATAACAAAATATGTATTTATTTCAAAGTATCAAAACTAATTAAAAACTAGCAAGATAATATAGCAACTAGCAAAATATGAAAAACAATAACTTGTACATCAACTGAAAATGGAGTTTTATAAGAGCATAATAAGATGTAGCGTATCATATTTAACATATTAATTAGAAGAAAGTAATACAGATAGTATTACTTGTGTTACAAAGTTTCATTCATTCTATGAGTATGAATCCACTTTTATTCACAACAAACTTTAGAATAAAAATTATAATATTGCAATGTACAACTACATATTCTATCGAATTTTGCTACAGTTTTTCTCCACGTCGATGATCATCTCATATTGTGGTAGCTGGATCTTAAGCGTGGACTCCCCACCGCCCTTGATTCATCATTACCACTTGTTACTACCATAGGTTGATGGAAGATGAGGCTTTCGTGATTAAGTTACAATCGACTTTCGATAATTTGAAACTCAAGAGAACAGAGAACATTTTCAAATTAACAAGAGTTTAAATAACTAAGATTATAAAAATAGAGTACACAAGAGTTTAATCAAAATTCTTAATTTATTTCCAATTTTTCATTATGGTTAATTTAGAAAAAACGGCCATAGTTTTCTATGGAGTAAGCAATTTAATCAATCATTATACTTACTTCAAATCCAAACATATCTCATGTAACAACAGGTCTGTACATATAAATACAGATTTATGAATGATAAACGCTTCAAATTATAGAGACTAGTGTAGCTCGAGCTTTTATTAAACGTTGGCGGGCATGACTATTCCTGTAACTTCAAATTATCGAAGAGACCAATTTATCTAGTATTTTTAAGGAGGCGGGAAGAAATTTTAATCTGTTGAGAGATTCAAATAAATGTGTGTCAGATTATTGAAAGTCGAATGTATAATTTTAGTATGGCACCCATATAAGGTTATAAGTATGGTCATTATTGCTACTGCTAGTGGGTGGTTTGGCAGTTGCAGTGGTATAGTGGAGGTTTGCGTTAACCCTTAGGCTGAGACTCGGCTAATAAATGCTTAGTAAAGTGGTCTATAGTTCAAGTAGATATGCAATAAGTAGAGCTATGAAGAATACTAATATATACCGCATAGGAATAGTAACTCCTGAATGCCGGAATCCACAATGGTGGCCATAAATGACATCGAGGTTTGACCCTCAGAAAATTCTAGAAAATGATTTTAATTATCTTGGAAGCCATAAAATATTGGAACGAAGTTCCTTATCGCGCGTTGTGAAAGGGGGCTAGACGGAAAAAATTCTTACGAAAAGTTGTCACGACACTTTTTGCTATAGTAAGCTATTGTAAGCTGTGCGGCGTCGTATGTTTCTCTGTCTGTCTCTCTCTCTCTTATAGAAACCAAGCCAGATATTTTCATTTCTATTTCGCATTGAACAGTGTGGTGTCGCGACGATTATTTTTGTTGAGTGTATACAACAACAAAATATAATACTACCATTGATGCAGTTTTTTCAAGACATTTAAATAAAATAGAATCCCAAACATATGTTTCCTACTTCAGTTACCACAAGCCAATTATTACGAAAATTGAGCCTACTGATTAAGTTTATATAACATTATATTTGTTAATAATAAAAAAAATATTATTATAACTTAAAAAAAATAAAATTTTATTACAATTCCTTCACTAATTAATCGAAAGGAACTTCGTTCCATCCGGGTGTCCCTTGACACCTCTCAAGTTTTTTTTTAAGAAATGATAAATAACAAGGTTTTCAAGAATATCACTATATTACAGTTAAATAATATAAAAATACAATATAAGCCAAGATTACAATTTAAAAAAAAAAATATAAACCCTTTACTCATCTAATTTTTAGTAGTATCCATAAAAATATCTGCTTCATAGGTATTTGACTTTGCTCATAAAGGTGGGAAAAGGTTACTGGCCTATAATTAAACGCTTCATAAAATCACATGAACACCTACGCTATTGTGACCTTGAGCGTTTGACAGCAGTGATTGATGTCACGTTATACGAAAAGTATACCTTCCACCCTATGAACTTTGCTGACTTTAGTAATATAGCATAATATATGTGACTAATTAAACTAATGAGATATTATCATAGTCTTCTTCTCAGTGTGGTGACGAAGTAAGAATACAATTCACCACCTCCTTCCTTGCCCGTGGGTGTTATAAAGACTACTAAGGGATATAATATGCTTAATATTTATACAAGAAAAGGAAAACCAACACGTCTGACCAGCATGTTATAGTAGATCAATTTCCCCTCCTATTGTGGAGGAGGTTCGAGCCTAACAGTGGACCGTATCTCATATACGTGTGATGATGATGATGATGGTTATGATAATAACAGCATTCTATAAAAAAAAGTGAACAGCAGTCGCGTGGTGGGTAGTCAATCCCTAAATTAGGTTATTACAAGAATAACGCATGTACTTTCTCAATTCATTTACATTGCTCTGCTGGACTCGAGTTTCCTCCGCAATGAGAAGGAAATTAACCTACTGTGTAGCACGCTGGCCAGACCGATTGGTAGAGCGTTTCGTTTTGTAATTTAATTCTTTTGCATAAATATTATCTGCATATCATAAGCCTAAGTGTTCTTTTATGATAACCACGGACAAAAAAGAGAGTGGCAAATAAAATTCTTACTTCATCATCATACAATAGAAATATTTGTGACTATTTATGATTCAGCATTACTCTGCTGAGAAATTTATACGACTAACTACAATCGTCAACAGGATAATGCCCAATTAGTAACATCATGATTATCATCCTACTGTTATCACAATTACTTGAGGTTGACGCAATATGTAGTCTTTTTCCACACAATTCCATCAGATTTCATCTCCGTATAGACAAATAAAGATGCAGTCCACTGGTCTTTTCCTGACTCCTAAATCTCTCGACATTTATACTTAAAATTTCATACTAATACACACGTTCGCTCTTTAACCTGTCCATCACTGGCGCAAATTTCAAACTCTCTTATATATAATCAATCAATGCTCGGTCTATAATGCGCTATTTGGACAACAGACTTCATAAATTTGTTTAGCAATTTAATGCTTAAGGCACTAAAATTCTGAGTTAATTAAATACAAAAAATTGTCTATCTATCAATTAAAAGCTGTTAAAGTTGTAATCCTCAAGGGAAAAGCTATCGATATTATATATTTCAAGTCTATAATCACCTAAGAGGCTTAGTTTTAACTCATTTCTTACAACTGTAAATTTTTAGGCTAATTCGCCCATACCAAACATATTGTAAGGTATATAAATCGAGATTTATAAGAAATATATATACGGAATATTTTTGTTGAATTTTGTCGAATTTATTTAGATATATATTAATAGAAAATAAAAATTAAATAATGAAAAAAATTTAAAAAATTACAAAAAGAGAATAATAATAACACCGAGATTCGATCCGACGCTGTTTGAATGCAAAAACAAAAGGCGAACTCGATCACTTCCCAACTGAGCCACCGTAACTCTTGAAATTTACAGCGAAATTTGAATTCATATTCTTTTAAAATTTAATGTCATTTATTGTTATGCTAAAAACACCGACAAAAAAACATTTTCTATAAATAAAACCTAGCTAGATCGATTTTTTGGACCCAAAACCTCTAGTATGCCAAGTTTCATCAAAATCGTTGGTGCCGTTTCCGAGATCCTGAAAATATATATATATATATATACAAGAATTTCTCGTTTAAAGATATAAGTCGTGATTTATTTGTCTTTCTAACAAACAGTACGCTTCATTATCAGTATTTACTTATTGGTAGGGGAAAAGCACACACATTATTGTAGTGTGCCCCTATTTCTTTATATACACTTAATAGTTTATAGAAAGTAATCATCGCAACATTCGAAAATATATTTCTAAAGTACTTTTTTATTCTTCTAGAAAATAAAATACAGAAAAGTAAGCAAAATATGTTACAACGTAGTGATAGATCGCCCTCAGTCGACAAGTACAAACCGTTTGCAATCATGGTTTTGCCTCGGGCGTCTAACAACACAAAATGTTTCTATGTGTTGTAATTTTACCTGAAGAATATCATCGCATTTATGTCAGTTATATATTTACTAGATTTAAACTCGTAACTTGATACTCATTACTCAGAAGCACTGTTCCACAGTTCTCTATGCTAAAAGAAGAAATCTTCGATGGAAGTCAAATGGAATATAAAATATATTTTGGAGTTTTCTTTCTCTTATGCTGTGACGATAATTGTACACTTAAGCTATAGACATGAAGTAAAAAAATATATTTAGTAATACTCTGTTCATCAAGTTTTCTAAATTTTCTGTTTATTTCATAATTACATTTTTCTAAGTATCAAATCAACATCAGATTAGGCCTAGTAATTAGCCGTCATAAAAACATCAAACACCCACCTTCAAGCAATGCTATAAATTCTTTTTAATCGCATTTGGAGTTTAAAATTACATATTATATTCGAAATTTATAACTCAAACGAAGGCAAAGGCTGTAAGCGAAATAATGTAGTTACTCATTTCCTGAAATATCATGACTGTAATTTTTTATCTATATGTGATTGTAATTGGCATCTTTGCAATACTTGATAACAATATCCATGATTATTTAACATTGAGATAATATTATACAACCAGTTATGTGACAAGGGTAAGAAAACTTACTGTCTCGTCAGTCCATCATCCATCAAAATGGAATTACCTTTAATTCCATGTTGATTAAATAACATATTTCTGTGTTGTAACGGAGTAAAAATACAATGCACTATCCCCTCTCTTGCTCATAGGTGCCATAAAAGGTAACTATTTTTGAAGTAAAACTTCTAATGCGACTTCCAACAAGGTTGCGTTAAACTTTTAACGCTACGGGAATAGAAAGAGCGAGAATGAATGCGTCGCACTCGAACGCATGCGTGTACTATACCTGTTACAGGTCAGCGCGACCGTTAGCAACGAGTAGCGTCCAATATCTTTTATCAGTTTTTTATCTTTTTTTTTATATTGACAAAAACATGTGGCACAAAAGAAGTTTCACTTCTGACATGCGTATTTTGTACGTATGCTCTTTTTTTGTGTTGGGCTACGCTCAACGCACCCGCCGCCCAGCTCCATCCGGGGCGACAGAGGGGCGGCGCGCGGGCCCGTAAGCCACACGATAGCATGTCGCCTTCGTGGTTGGGCCGATCACCAGCACAGAGTTCCTTGTCTTCAGTGGTGACTAAGATGACTAAGGGATAATTATACATATAATATCTATACAAGAGAAGTCAAGCTCGAAATAAAACCCTATACTAACATGTCTGTCCGGCATGATATAGTAGATCAATTTTCCTCCTATTAGGGAGGAGGCTCGAGCCCAGCAGTGGGACGTTAAGAGCTGAGACGATGATAAATATGTATGTGAAAATATAAACACAGCAAAAAATCGCACAGGTAAATATTTTATAGCCATTTCATAATTCTGATTTCAATACTGTGATTAGCATGCACTAAATTATTTCATTTGCACATAAATGCTACGGTAATATAAATTAACATTTATTAGACGAGATACTTTATGGCGTTATTAAGTTTCACGATAAAATCTCTTGAATTATATTTTATAGACACGCTGTACCAGTGATTTGAGATGCATTAAATTTCTCTTTGGCACGTCAATATAAAATCTATACCAATAAATAAAATTGGAGTGTCTGTTTGTAATGTCAAAATAATAGGCTTTTTTCATGCTCACACGGTTATTTGCACAACACCTATGCCTAAAATAGCAATTAAAAAATTTTTGTCTGTCTGTCTGTCTGTTTGTTCCGGGTAATCTTCAAAACGGCTGGACCGATTTCAAAAATTCTTTCACCAATGGAAAGCTTTATCAGGGCGTAAACTAGGCCATATTTTATCCCGGTATTCCCACGGGAACGGGAACTACGCGGGTAAAACCACTATAACCTATAACCGAAGCGAAGCGAGGGCGCGACTAGCAATAGTCGTTAATAAATTTCTAATATAATTTCGGGATTATTGAAACTATGTATTACAGTTCTATTCTTACATAGTACATATTCCATCAATATATAAACTGACTGCACAGGTGGCGCAGTGGTTAAGATACCGACCTATCGTGCCATTGTCGTGGTTTTGAATCCCACGCAGGACCGCATTATGTTCGACTACTGTCGTCAAGTCACCCTGCTCCGGTGGTCGGTCCAACGACGAAGGAGACGTGTCACGCGTGCTTACGCCCCTCTATCGCCGCGGAGGGAGTGGTGCGAGTAAACCAAAAAAAAAGGCCGCACTTTGTGCGATCCACAAATTGTTGTTCTGAGTCTAGATGTAATTTGTGTCTGTTAATTATATGTTTGTAAAGTCCCCCGCAATACAAGGATTATTTCCTTAGTACAGAGTGTTGTCTTTTGAAAAAAAAAATTGTTACTTGGCTTCTTATGTTTTACCACAAAGTAATTCTTGAAGTTAACTTCTTGACTTATGATAATAAATGTGATATGTAATAAAAACTCGAATTTATATTCAATAATGTATGCCTGTCGTGGTTAAAAAGAGTGGTTCTGCCTTCTCTTTAAGGTGGTTTAAGGAAGTGAGGCTATCGTAGAATTATATTAAATCGGAGTTCAAAGGGTATCATCATTAGGGTTTATTCTTATTAAACATGTTGTAAACAATTTTATTTAAAAGAAGTCACAAAAAATAAATAAAAAGAAAGCATAAACTCGCTGAGATTCTTGCTGGATATTTAAGTGGCGGTCGCGTTCCGATTTGGTAGTAGTTTATTAGATTGATCTAAGGAAAATTGATAACATGGACAAAATTTAATACATAATAAATGAATGATAAAATTTAAAGTAGCCATGTGGTTACTTTAAATTTCCATTTTCCCTCAGGAAGGTGATGATAATCTTAACTATAGTTTAATAATATGCAGTTGTTAGACCATACCCTATCCACATTCAACGTAATAAGAGATTGCCGTTGGACTTCATGAATTGTCATGATTCCATTTTTCATCTGTTGAGTGGGCCACCGGAACCATTTCCTGACTACGATGTCAAGTTTTTATTCTTGATTTCTGTGGTTAATGGTCCAATTACCTTTAATCACCTTTTCAATCGCAACCTAGTCACTGATGCTACTGACCATCGCTTTAACGGACAGAAAGTCAAGTCCGCACTAATGTTTGCAACGACTTCACAGTGCTGATCTGACTAGCTTACAGGGACCCTGAGCTTAAGCTCCATAAATATGGTTGGTTACGGATAGTCAGATATTCAATGCATGTTAGTAAAGTACATAGCTATGAATCGACCAGATTATAGGTAATTTTATTTATATAGTACATATCATTATAGTACATTCATGTCACAGCTCATATACACACATACACTCATATACACTGCCCACTGCTGGGCTCAAATCTCCGCTATAATGGGAGGTAAATTGACCCTCTATACCACGCTAGTCATACGTGTACCATAAGGGTATATGACAATAATATATTATACAACTATGAAAAGTACAACAGAAAAAGTAGAAGTTTGCAGCATGCATTTTCCCAAGCAATGAAGCAATTTTACAAACTGCAACCAATTTAATAGATTCTCTGCTTGAATTATTCAATAATTTTCAATACGTTCACAAGAGCGCTACGGCAGATGTAAATTATGTATTACTATTCAAATATTTGAAACGTTGCAAACTGCAAAATTCAAAGAAAATGTGAAATAGTATGATAAGAAATGTCTGGGGTAAATTGTGAGCTCAAATTTGAACGGTACTCATCGTACTGAAATAAATTGACTTCATTGAACAAAATTAATTATTGAAATTAAGTGCCAACTTTCAAAAAAATAAATAATAAATAAATTCATGCATTTTTTTACAATACAACTTGAATCTGATTATCAGCAGATAAAAAATATTTTTGATTATTTTTAACCAAATTTCAATACTACAACGCCCGAGATTTCATTGAAAAAATGGTGATAACTACGCTAAAAATTTAGGGTTGTATGGTATGGTAATTTCCCTTTCTTAAAAACGATTAGTTGAGCTTAACATTGTATTATAAACTACGTATAATGCATTATATTTAAGTAAGAAAGAAAACCGCCTTTAAAATATACGGATGAATTTTAATTAAAAAGTTATACTTTTTAAAGTCCGTGTCTTAAGGCATAAGTTCTTATAATTTAGATAGTAGTTTATTCACACACTTGAGGTCTGCGTAACCTAGGCAGAGCGGTGCCGTAAATTCGTCACAATCATCAGTGCCAACTTTTTGCTACCGGCCATCGCTAGGACGATGCCTGATAAAGTTACGAACTTGGAAGCGGTCGCTAGATACTTGCCTCGCAGAAGAAAGCAACGGAGTGGGTTCAAGAAGAATTCCTTTTCTACTATGCAATCCGCCCGCTATATATCGGCCGGCGTTGGTGCGATCACCTGCGCCTAATGTCGTCCTAGCCGTAGCGTAGCGAGCAAACGGACTGCATGAGGCGATCCGGTAAAGGCACTCTATATACCACTACACCAATCATACAATCAATATTAAAATTAAATGGTATTTAAAGCATAGTTTATTAATAACTCATAGTATACAAATTAAACAATTTGTATATGTACGAGTAAATAAAATTGAAAAGTGTGCTTATAATGTCAAAATAGTAGGTTCTTAAGCAGGTTATTGTTTTTTGTCTGTCTGTCGTCTACCTTGCTGTTTGTCTATGTGTCTGTTTGTTCCGGTTAATCTTTAAATCGGTTGGAGCCATATTTATAATATTTTTCTGCTAGATAGCTGTCTATATACGGAATAACTTAGGCTATGATTACTTCCAGTATTGCCACGGTAACAGGAACTACGCGTGTGAAACCGCGGGCATATGCTAGTCTAAAATAAAAATGTTAAATATGGTAAATTAAAAAGGGTCTACAAGAAAGCAATACTGGAACAGTCGGACCGTACCTACCTAGTCCGTATTTTATTACATTAAAACGTCATAATATGACAGGATTCGTTTCATAAAACCCTACTACGTACTTCGAAATAAATTTCACGGCATGTGGCTACGCCGTAAATTAATTATTCTTCTTCAGCGAGCCCCAGATGGTATAACTTGATAAACCGTTTTTCGACAAATCACTAAGCGTCAATACCATGATCCTATTACTTACATTTTATAATAAATACACTGCTTCACTGTGAATTATCAATTGGATCGTATAATATTAAATCGTAAACGTTTGATCAAAGATTTATTATAACAATATTTAGTAGCCATTTGTGTAATTGAATTTTTAATTAATTATAATTTAATATTGCAAATAAAACTACTTAACGGCTTTAATCGCGTCTGTATTTGATTTTTGATTGCCCTATGTTTGAATATAAGTCAGAATTTAATAACTAATTTCTGTAGCAAGTAGATAATTATAAATCTCTGTAATAACGATGATTTCTTGGACGTGAGACATCTTAGTCCGTCCGTGACCATGAACGCTGCAAAGTGGTACAAAACGTCGGGTAATCAAAAATCAAATACAAACGCTATAAAATCCGTAAAGTAGTTTTATTTACAATGGTGTAATACTCGCGTAAACACCAGAAATCATTATATAATTTAATACATTATAAAATTATTAAATAAAAATGGTTTTTATTAGGTATCCAGCCCGAGGCAAGTCAACATTGTGTTCAATATTCGTGAATAAAATAAACGATCGATGAATCTTTGATTCTGGATCTATGAATGGATGGAATGGACACTTTGTTCATGAAATATAAAATGTTTATTATATTATTTAAACTCGTACTAATATTAAAACTATTAATATAGTCATTTTTAGCCAATAGTCTCTTTTGTTTCTCTTTAAAATTAAATTATTTTATATAAAAAGTACTTTTGTTTAGTGATATTTGAGATTTTTTTCTCAGATTAAACGAGAACAGAATAAATGTTTTTTTATTTTTTTTTTAGTCGAAATATAACTTATTTACTCCTATTGAGACTGCTTTTATATCGGCTATAATCTATATTCACCACACTCGGCTATAATTTAAATTCACCATAAGGAAAAAGTGAACAGGTTAAGCGTGATTCACCACCGTAAATTATATCATCCGACACCGTCAGTAGCGTTTCCGCTATAATTTAAAACGACTTATTTCTTTGCAGCAAAATTTAAATATTATTTTTAGATTGTTCATGTATTTGCGAGATTTGAACAATGTTTGATGCTAGTATTTTATGATATAATGTAGATTTTTCTAAATTCTATCTTCCTTAGTGGCAAGTATTGCCGGTGTCGACAATTCTGGCAATGTCTATTATGGAGACAAATGTATGTTGACAATTTATATTTTGAAAACATTGTAACTAGATGTGTTCGATTTTAACACTGGAATATGAGAACAGACACAAAAATTTTCTAAATTAATTCGTATAAGTATTAATATGATAACAAATTAGTAAATAGGTGTAAGCATTAAAAATAAAAATCCAACGGGTAAAAATAAAGAAATTTGAACGAATTTTGTTGAACTAGACAATTGTTAATTTGCTTTATGCTAAGTATATATGAGGCAATCGCGTAAAATATATTCAAAAGCTTTTTTAACTTAATTATTAGGAAACTAACATTATTTTTATGAATTTATTACTATATAATGCTCATAATAATAAATGTATTTAATAATGTACTTAAAAAGGCCTCGCATTACGCATAATATGCCGTAATTATAAAATAGTACTGCTAATCTAAATTTGCCGCTACGCGTCTACATATTGTCATTATTAAAACCATAGCAAATTGTGAACCTAATAACATACAAATTACTTGTAGTCCCCATCCCCGCACCCTCATTCTCTCGCCCTTAATTACCCTTAATTATAATACCAGGTGTGACGTTAATATCATCAAAGGATAAATATGAGGTGTATTAAGAGTAATTTTCCAATCCACTTATCTTGTTTAATTTCATTTTGAAAATGACCTAGTTTTAATTATAGGCTTTGTTCGTGATGTCATATGCATAAAATTTCTTTTAGATTCATTCATATATGTCTGTGTACGAAATTTAGTTGATCTTGTGTAATGCACAGACGGGCCGGTATTTCCTTTATACGAAGGTAATCTTGTTTGGCAAATCTGCATTATTAAAGTTGACATTTCACTTTTATTCAAAACTAGCAACCCGCCCTCGCTTCGCTTCGGTTTCAGTCGCGTTACCCATGGTGTAGTGCCCGTTCCCGTGGGAACACAGGGATAAAATATAGCCCATGTTACTCCTTGATATTATAGCTTTCCACTGGTGAAAGAATTTTTGAAATCGGTTTGGTGGCGTAAGCGTGAAAGCGTAACAAACAAACATCCTTCCTTTCGCATTTATAATATTAGTAAGGATGTTGACGGCGATTAAGGTAGCCACATTCCTTGTGGTGATGGAGTAAGAATACTATTTACCACACCTTATCTTGCCAGTGGGTGTCATAAAAGACGATCAAGGAATACAACACGCATATAATATATATGCAAGAAAAGGAAAACTAGAAATAAAAACTTATACCAATACGTCTGACCAGCATTGTATATTTCGATGGTCAACCTACAACCTGTGGTGATTATGGCATTATATGTCCAACAGTGGACACCAGTAGACTGTAAACCTGGATGGCTCGGAATGGTTGTTCAGTTCACAATGAACTCACAATGAATTAGATGTCGAAATTTTTAGATTTCACTATGCATAAATGGTTTTTGATGTTATGAAATATAAAAACAGACATATTTATATAAGAAACTAGCTGACCCAACAGACGTTGTTCTGTTCAAATAAAGCGCCACCTACCGGGTCCAATTGTGAATCTAAACCATTCTCGAATCTCATTGAGCACACACAAATTACTTAAATTACTTAAATTACTTAAATCCAGTCAACAGATATCGCCATCTGTTAGAATCTTTTGGAGTTAACAGATAATTGTGACTGTCAATTAATTATAGACAAATAATTTGTAATAAAATAAAATTGCGACTATAATTAAAGATCTATCCTATGTTTCAAGTTGGAGCAAACTGCACACGGTGTGCAAATTTGATTAAAATCGGTTAAGTAGTTTAGGAGTCCATCGCGGACAAACATCGTGACAGGAGATTTATATATATTAAGATTGTTATTGATACAGGACTATTATAGACACCTTTTGAGATCATCTAGAAACGTATTAATTACATTAAAACATAACCCTGCTATCGTAAGAGGTAGATTTAAATATGTACTACACCTGTGTTTTCTTTTTTTTTTTGGGGTGGGTTACGGTTGGCGCACTCCTCGCCCAACTCCATCCGGGGCGACAGAGGGGCGCGAACACGCACACCTGTAACCCACCCGTGACACGTCGCCTTCGTCGTTGGGCCGACCACCGGAGCAGGGTGACTTGTCGTCAGTGGTTGGCCCGACGGAATACCCCCTGCGGAGTACCCTCTCCATGCCACTACAGCCTGAGTGAGAATCGAAACCACGATGAAAACTATGATTATTTTAGTTTTTGTGTACCAATGTTTCCTGAATTAGCTGGCTTGTTGAATATAAAATATAAACGATAAATGTTGTTAATAATATTGTAAATAATATTCAACTCAATCTGTGAATATTCTAAATAAAGTATCCTGTGAATGAAAATTACGAAAACGAGTCAAAAGTTAGTCGATTTATTTGAGTTAACAATGCAAATCGAATATTCAAATAAACCAAATCCAGCTTTTAGCAATCATACTCGTAGTTTGACCCTTATCACGTCAAAGAAAATGATCTGTTATGACAACTTACTCGCTCCTCCGTTTGCAAGATTTTTTTTGGAGATTTTAGTAGTTTCTTAAACCGATTCTAGCAAGGCTACTTAAAGTATTGATTTGCGTCTTCCTTTAAATGCATATAAATATAGTCCATAATTTATTTCTTGTAATGACCACGTATTTCCAATTAATGTATGAACTAGCCACAAAGACTTTTTCCATAAAGCTATTGTTTTATATCGTGATATAGAAGCCGATAACAGAAAATGTGATGTTAGAAAAATGGTACGTTTTAACACTTTTAGGTAAAGGACTTTCACTTAAACGGCGCACCAAAATCCGAGTTGCTCTTGACGACCTGACTCCCAACAAAATTGATAATGAATTTCAGTACAGTCAAAAAATTAAAAATACAAACACAAAATCTGGGGCTGTGCTTAATAAATGGGGTTATTATATTTTTACCACTTATGAATAAAAATTATGAGATAATGTGATTAAAAAAGAAAGTTTTATTTTGAGAACTATGCGTCCTCCGATACTATTATCGAAAATAATTTATTTGACTTTTACTGTCGTTTGATGTGTGCTTACATCCTATTAATTGGATTTCGATATAATTTTATCTCGGGACAGTTAAAAAACTAGTAAATAATACATCTTATCCGTGTGGTGATGAAGTAACTACACAATTCACCACCCCCTTTCTTAGCCGTTCCGTTTTTTCAGTGCAAACGCCGTCCAATTCGTCCGACGTGTGACGGAAGGGCAGCGTTTGTTTTTTCTTTTTTTATTGCAAACGATGGCAAACGAGCAAACAGTACACCTGATGGTAAGTATTGCTGCCGCTCATGGACCTTTACAAGGCCGTTGCCTACCGCGAAGAAAGCGAAGGGAGTGTGAATGCGTGCATTGAGGCTCGGTGATACCAAGGGCACCACCAAAACCCTCCACACGCAATCACCCTCAGAAAGTTGGGCTTCCGGCTCTCTCGCTCACCGAACGAAGCGCAGTAACAAATTGCCACTACTCAGACCTCGATTTCCTGCGAGAGCATGGTACTGCCCCGAACGGACCGGCCCGCGGCTGTAGACATATAACTGTCGACAGTGTGGTCCTACCACTCCTAAAACGTGCGGCCCCATAACCCACCGTATTCCTTTCCCTTCACTATTGAGCCGACCACCGGTACCACGTTCATTGTTGTCCATGGCCAGCCCAGCGGGATACCCTTTCGGGTACCCTCCCTCCCTAACGCCGCTCTAGTCACCTCGGCGGCTTTCACGCGGTCAACCTCTCTGCAAGTGACGGACTATTCCCCGGTCCAGACACCTGCGGCGACGGCTAGGGCTGTGCCACCCATGTCACCGGCAGCGGATCATGTCGCCATAGAGGTGTTCCTCTCGCGCACAGAAGGCGGCCTCCTTTCTTACCCGGGGGTGATCGTAAGAGATGACTAAAGGACACAAGCAGATAACAAGATACTACAAGATTTCCGTGTGGTGACGGAAAAATACAATTCCATCTGCTTTCTTGCTCGTGTAAATCCTAAAAAACAACTAAGGGATTACAATATGCAAATAACATCTACGCAAGAGAAGGAAAACTTGAAATAAACCCCTATACCAACCCATCTGATCGACATGGTAAAGTAGGTCAACGCCCCTCCCACTAAGGAGGAGACTCGAGCCCAAGAGTGGGACGTATATGAGCCGAGATGATAGATAATAAATCTTATAGTATGCGATAGATGGGCGTAGGTATATTATTATTTTCTAGGATCAAGATCTGCAATAGAACAGATTCACTTACATCGGCTATAACGGATGTTCATGACAGTTCTGACACCGAGTTCAAAGACTAACAATATAACGTCCTCTCATGGCACCGATTTCATAAAACTCCATTTTATTTAAAGGAGCAATTCTTGTATTCAGGATCTGGGAAACGGCTCCAACGATTTTGATGAAATTTGGCATACCTACTAGAGGTTTCGGGGCCAAAAAATATACCTAGCTAGGTTTTATTTTTAGAAAATGTTGTATTGTCGGTGTTTTTAGCAAATCAATACAATGACATTAAATTTTAAAAGAATAAGAATGTAAATTTAGCGGTAGCCGTCAAGAGTGACAATAGCTCATTTGGGAAGTTGTCCAGTCGCATTCAAACAGCGTGAAATCGAATTTCGGTGTTCTTATTATTCTCTTTTTGTAAATTTTGATATTTTTGCATTATTTCATCATTTTTATTTTTTATTTATATATATCTAAATAAGTTCGGCAAAAATACAAAAAAAAATATACAGATATTTTAAATAGCACTCCAAAACAACCTCGTTGGTTTCATCACATCGTAGAAGTTAATAACCTTTTATTTAATAACCAAGTAACTACGAAACCTTATGCGTGAAAGTAATTTTGTGAATCAGAGAGCTATTTATTCTCTACAAGGCCACTATTACAGTGTGTTCAGGCATACTCTTGATTATCGCAGTACAAAATAATATAGATAAAATATTGCTAAAGATATTCTGATTTGATTATGTATTGTGATGTTTTGTTTATCTAATAGACGCAAGCTGTATTTCTGTGAATATGTTACATGTGCTTCAAGAAATAACATCTCTAAAAATAAACATAAAACACTGTTTGCATTACATCTGCATAATATCTTTCGTTTGCTATTCTTGACATTTTTATTAATCGCCATTTTGAATATTGGGCTTGATCGCTAATAGATTTAAAGCTTTTTATTTATTAGCCTTATCATAGATGTATTCTTAATAACGTAATAATTTAATTAATTATTATTTTATGTATTAAATTACAAACTTACAACAGAATTATTTATGAATATTACTTGTTTCGGCATGTAGAATCCATGTGGTGGGTTATGGGCCCGCGCGCCGTCCTTTCATCGCCCCGGACGGATTGGACCGCGCGTGCGCTTACCATAGCCCACCCATAAAAAAAAAAAAAATGTAGAATCCATCAAAACAAAACTCTTCATCATCATCACAGCTCATATACATCCCAACTGCTGGGCTTGAGCCTCATCCACAATGGGAGAGATATTGACCTATTGCACTGCGCTGGTCAGATTAGTATAGGGTTGTATTTAGAGTTTTCTTTCTCTTGCATAGATGTTATTTGCACATTGTAATCCCTTAGTCGTTTTTTAGGATTTACACGGGCAAAAAAGGAGATGGAATTATATTTTTAATCTGTCACCACACGAAAACTCTTATCTGTCACAAATGACTACTTATAACCTTGCTGATTGTCAACTTCTCATCATAATATACTATGAAGAGAATATAATTGTGATATTTTTCTGTACATATCATTTACGTTTCACTATCCTACTAATATTAGTAGGATATCCATACTAATATTATAAATGCGAAAGTAAAGATGTTTGTTTGTTTGTTTGTAACGCTTTCACGCTTAAACCACCGAACCGATTTCAAAAATTCTTTCACCAATGGAATGCTATAATATCAAGGAGTAACATAGGCTATATTTTATCCCGGTATTCCCACAGGAACGAGAACTACGCCGCGGGTAAAGGGACTGAAATCGAAGCGAAGCGAGGGCGGGTTGCTAGTAATATTATAAACGCGAAAGTTTGTATGTGAAGATGTGAGGATGTGAAGATGTTTGTTGCTCTATCACGCAAAAACTACTGAATGGATTTTGATGAAACTTCACAATAATATAGCTTACATATCAGAATAACACATAAGCTATAATTTATCCCGATATTCTTACGGGAAGAGGTACAGTGGGTGAAACCCCAGGGCGCTGCTAGTTAGTCATAAATTGCCTCTGCGAGAGAGATATTTGGCATTCTATATAACAATAGCCAGATAGTGTTCTTACGTTGTTAATTATTTTAAATCTATTGAAACGATGGGAAAACGGAGCTGAGCAATATCCTATGTTACTCGCTGATAATATAGCTTACCATGGGTGAATATAAAAAAATGTAAAAAAATGTAGCTTTCCCCTAAGAATATGTGGGTAAAATATAGACTATGTTATTCGCTGATAATGTGATGAAATAATTTTAAGTCTATTTAGTACTTTAGGCGTGGAAGCGAGAGAAATAAATAACGTTACATTTATAATATTATTTAGGATGCCAAAGACGTAAAACAAAGGCAAATACAAAAAAGAAAAAGAACTACAAACTTTTAATACTTTACCATCTTTAACATACGATTCATCGATCACGTATCTTTCAAATGGTACTAAAATAAACTTTTTACTATAAGGTGAATTAATCTTGGGAACAGCCAGTATGTTCTAAAGATTAGGCAAATAGGTTTTAAATCACTCCTTCGGACGCGAAGATTTGTTTTTTGTTATGCGTAGTTAAAAAGTAAATCCATCCATTCAGCTTGTAGATGTTCACTGTTAGTATTAGGCTGTCCCACGAAATGCCACTCAGAACGGTCCTGTCCACTTGCATTCTACAAATCCCTGCAACTTTCAAGATGACGTTAGTCTACCTAATAAAGGTTGAAAAGCGATGTGGCTTACCCATTCCCATTTCAACAAAATTCTTCGGACTATATCGGTTACACCCGTTCTTTTGCGGGTCTCCGTATTACGATTTTTATCGCGTAAATAAATATCGATCGCCCTATCCATAGCACGTTGGGCGGCTTTGGGCCTGTTCATGAGGATGACATTTAAAGACATAAACTAAGTAATAATTTTTTAATATATTTAAATTTTTTGATGGAATATAAAAGTCCTTACACTCATATAGGCATGAGTACTCATTACGTTTTAAAATTACGTTGTCATTCTGTAAGTTAAATAATAATAATTCGGGCAATTATAGAGCATTTTTTGTATAGCGACAAAGTAAGAATATAATTTGCCACATTCTTATCCATAGGTGTCTTAAAAGACGACCAAGGGATTGTAGTATGCATGTAATATCTATCCAAGAGAAGCAACACTGTACACAATCCATCTGACCAGCGTAGTATAGTAAGTCTATTTCCCTCCTATTGTGGACAAGGCTCGATCGAGCCCAACAGTAGGACGTAAATGAGCTGAAATGATGAATGAATGAGATTTACAAAGGTAAATTGTATATTTCTGACAATAAAGAATCCTTGCAACTTGATATACGTAACTCGGATTCAAAATGAAAATTAAAGAGGACAATATTGAAATCAAGATGTATTAAAATCATAAATAATCAATAAATCTCAGCGATATGGTGCATCAATAAACAGATGTCTTACGAAGATTTAACGCCTCAATCGAATGTAATAATTAAATTATATAATAATACTAGCAACCCGCCCTAGCTTCGCTCTGGTTTCAGACGACATACCCGCTTAGTTCTCGTTCCCATGGGAATACCAGGATAAAATATAGCAAATGTTACTCCCTGATATTATAGTTTTCCATTGCTGAAAGAATTTTTGAAATAGATTCGGTGGTTGAAACGTGAAAACGTAACAAACAAATAAATAAACAAACATACAAACTTACTTTTGCATTTATAATATTAGTAAGGATGTTCCAAATAATAAATATGAAGAAAATACAAACAAGACTTTTATGTGATTGTGATCAAAATCTCAAATCCGGAGACCTCACAGTTGACAGTTGGATTTCAATTACTTGCCTGAAAATTATACCACTAAAATATTATACCATCTAGGACTGCATTATCACTTTCCATTACATTCATCATCATCTCAGCTCATGCACGTTCCACTGCTGGGCTCGAGCCACCTTACTATATCATGCTGGTCAGCCAGGTTGATATAGAGTTTTATTTTCAGTTTGCCTTCTTTTTCATAGATGTTATATTCTTAATATATTCCTTAGTCGTTTTTATTACATCCACGGGCAAGATAGAGAGTGGTGAACGGTATTCTTATTCCGTCACAACACAGACCATTAAATTATCATATGGAATTGATCTAAAACAGCCCTTAATTTTACTTCTATAAAATAAATGAATACATCTTTTTAAATAAAACTACTTTACTGATTTTATCGCATTTGTATTTGATTTTTGATTGTTTGATGATTTTGATTTGAACATAAAGCAAGCTGCCTTTTTTTTTGGGGGTGGGCTGCGGTCGGCACGCTCCTCGCACCCCTCCGTCCGGGGCGACAGAGGGGCGTAAGCACGCAACACCCGCAACCCACCCGAACACCACGTCGCCTTCGTCGTTAGTTCGACCACCGGAGCAGAGTTACTTGTCATCGTGGTCAGCCCGACGGAATACCCCCTACTTGGGGTACCCTCCCATCGACCGACATCCCCCCATCGGGGAGGACGTCGGTCTTTTCTCACGCGGTCGGCCTCTCGGTGGGTGACGGACTAACTCCCCGGTCACGTCACCCACGGCCTCGGCTTGGGCGGCATGGCACGCAGGTAGTCGCGCCTGCACCGCCCCAGTCGCTGGTGGCGGATCGCTTCGTCGAGGCTGTGCTCCTCGCGCGCGCGACCCGCCGCCTCCTTCTGCGAGATCACTGCCTCGCAGAAGGCTGCGACCGCGTCCCAGTTCCTGAAGCTGCCGAGCATCTCCCTAGCGATGGTCGGCAACGTCAGGTCGGCACCGATGATTGCGACGAGTTCACGACGCTGCTCCGCCCAAGCGGCATACCTAGAGCGTATGCTGCGCCGTGTCCTCGTCGCAATCGCAGTGGTGGCAGGACGGTGTACTCTCCCTCCTAGCGACGGTGTACAGGTACTTGCCGAAGCATCCATGCCCCGTCAAGACCTGTACCAGTCGGAAGGAGAGCACCCCGTGCCGCCGTTCCAACCACTGCATCATCACCGGCCGGAAGGCCTCCATGGTCCAGACACCGTATCGAGGCCTCTCCAGCCGGTCTGCGCAACGGGCGATGACGTCTCAGCGGGCGTCGATGCGCCAGGCGATGAGCTCCCTTAAGGAGACAACACCGCCCTCCCCTCGCACCCCCGACACCCGCTGATACAAGTCGGCGAGCATTTCCACCTCCAGGTCCCACGGAGGTGTCCCGGCCAATAGACAAGCCACCTCCGTCGCCACCGTGCGGTACCCGCGGATGATCCTGACCGCCATGGCCTTTTATGGATGCCACAGAAGAGCCTTGAGTCGGGCGGTCATGGACCCCGCCCACACCGGTGCGCCGTAGAAGGTCATCGACCGGATGAACCCCGCGTACAGCTGTCAGCATGCAGCGCTCGGTCTGCCCACATTCGGCATAAGCCACGATAGGGCGGACGCCACGCCGACGAGCCGCGAGACGAGCCTGCAGAAATGCTCCCGAAACCACCATCGCCCGTCGAGCACTAGGCCCAAGTACTTCATATGGGCCTGGATGCTGATCCCAACTGAGTGGACGGTGATCGAGACGCCGATGGGAGAGTCCATGCGGGGCCCATGGAACAAGAGAGCCTCCGTTTTGTCCAGGACCACCCTCAACCCCAGCGTCTCGATCCGCCTGACGATCTTTTCGGTGAATAGAGTCGCCAGGCTTGCCGCCTTTTATAGCGTCCCACCGCGGGCTGTGACGAGCGTGTCGTCGGCGTAACAAATCACGCCCAGCCCGGGCGGGAGGCTCCTCCACAACGCCCAGTCGTAGCCGATGTTCCACAGGGTGGGTCCGAGGACCGACCCCTGTGGGACACCGCACGTCATGGGCATTCGCACAACGTCCCCTGCTCGGTTGGTGCAGAGGACGCTGCGTCCCTCCAAATAGTCTGCCACTAGCCGCCTCAGGTAAGCTGGCACCCCGTGATACCGGAGCGCCTCCCTGATGCAGCTGAATGGCAGACTATTGAATGCATTGGCGATGTCTAGGGACACCACCAATAGCACTCCCCCGCCGGTGACGGCCTCAGTCGCCACGGCCCTCAGGCGCAACAGAGCCGCGATCGTCGAACGACCCCTCCTAAACCCAAACTGGGCGTCCGACAGATCGGGCCCCGTGCCGACGAGGTGCCGCTCGATGCGGGCAGCTACCACCCTTTCCAGTAGCTTGCCCGTGTCATCGAGCAGCACGATAGGCCTGTAGGCCGAAGGCGACTCCGGAGACCGTCTCGGCTTCGGCAGGAGCACCAGCCTTCCCTTCTTCCAGCACCCAGGGAACCGTCCGGACGCTAAGCACGCGTCGAACAGCCCCCTGAGGCGAGGTCCCAGGTGTTCGAGGATTAATCCACCTACTAGGAGTCGTTCTACGCAGCTTATAAGAAACTGAATGACTGTATTTATTGCCTGATCTGTAGAAATTAAATTAAAAGTATTTTCTTTTCAATATAGAGCATAATTGAGGATCTTATAAAACACTACTTTTCTATAAAATCGTGGCAGTAAAATATTTAAAGTTCTGTTTACTATTACTCTGTTCCTAAGTGGTTGTGCCTTTACTCTTTAGTGCATCACTAATATCGGAGTGAACGATAAAACGAAAGCACTAAAACTGTATAACAATGTCAATATTGATAAAATAATTTATAGCAAGCACAATTTTGGCAATGGCTTCTAAAATTAAAATTATATGACGAAATATTTGTTTTCTATTTTTCTTTTACCAGATCTGGTTATATCCCGTTCCTACGGTTCAGAACGATGAAAACGGTGCGTGAAGCTCCGAAATCTGCCATATTACCTCTAAATCGTTATTTAAGTTTGACACTCCCTTCACTTTCTTCACGGTAAACAGCAACCTAGTAAAGGTCCATGGGCGGTATTATCACTTACTATCGGGTGTGCTGTCTGGTTCTTGCCACCAACAATAGTGAAAAAATGCTGGATATAATTTACAGCACTTAATCATAAGTTTATAAAGTCCCGGTGTCAAACATCTGCGTTATTAAAAAAAATATAACATAAACACCTAATGAGCTTTCTTCTAATGAATAAAAAGTAATATGTTTATTGTAATCCATAATAAAATTTAAAGAAAAGGGAAAAAAGTGGTAATATATAAAATATTCCTAATAGATGAATGAATTCTTACTTTTAATAAACGAAATTATTTAGATTGGGGTGTGAAAATAGAGTAAATACACTATATTTACGAAATACTGAAGTAAATTGATCACTATCTAGATCAAACAATAATTTTCTTATCTACGTTAAAGCCACAACATACTCAAGGAAACGAATAAATAATCAAACTGTATGTTTAGGTCACAATAAAATAGTAGAATGTTCTTTACGATAATAGACGTGTCGTAAATACCGTAAATGTTTTTACTTGCCACCTTCTTCATTGAAATTAATGGCCTCACGGATGTTCTTTAATAATTTTGAGCATAGACTATTAATTAAAGATAATAATTTATTTTTGAAATAAATGAAATATGAGAAATGGCTTAATTTAGGAATATAAAATATCAAAATCATATTCTTTTTATTATGATTTTTTTCTATAGCACGGACGCACGCCGACCAATTCATCCGAGGATAAACAGGATAAACATTTTTATTGGTAATATACAAGATTACCAGTCAAAACGGTTCTGATTACATAATTGTCATTTACATGGAATTAATGTCATTACAATAATTTAATATTTAATAAACCAAAAGGAAAAATAAATAAAATAAAAATAAATAGAAAAGGTTATTCACCATTGATAATTGACCTATTCATTAGTTCGTCAATCGTATAAAAGGCATTTTGAGTGAGCCAGCGCCTGAGTTTGGTTTTAAACGCTGTTTGGGAAGCAGACGAAGTAATTGTCGCTGGCAATCTGTTATATATTTGAGGGCCCACAATATGTGTCAATTTGCTAGACTTTGCCAGACGATGTGGCAGTGACGCGAGCTTGTTAGCCTGGCGAGTGGTATAGTCATGTCTGTCTCCTCGCTTTTCATAACTACTTAAGTTGTCCCACATGTACACACATATCTGAAATATTACTATACATGGGAAAGTTAATATTCCCAGTGAAACAAAGAACGGTCTAACTGAAGTTCTTTGTGATACTTTTACAATAGCTCGAACAGCCAGTTTTTGCATTCTGAAAACGCGTAGTCTGTCAGCAGCATGACTCCACAACTCCGCTCCATACTGTAGGACTGAGTGCACAGTCGCGAAATAACATGTCCGCACGATATCGGTAGACACAACACGTGACAGACGGCAAAGCGCGTAGCAAGCGCTGCCAAGTCTGGAGCACAACTTATCTATATGCGAACTCTAGGTTAGACCTTTGTCCACCTCAAAGCCAAGGAATCTAATACATTCAACCTGTTCTATTTTCAATCCGTTTATCGTTACGCGTAAATTACTATTTTGGCGTCCTGATAAAGAAAAAAGTATATAATGGGTTTTTTTAATATTTAGCGCTAGGCCATTTATATTAAACCAGTTTGATACTTCAAACGCTGCCATATTTAGGCGTTGTTCGAGGCTATCCAGGTCAACAGCATTTACAATAACCGCGACATCATCGGCGTACACAAATACCTCGCCTGATAAGATACAATTTGGAAGGTGGTTCATTAAAAGTGTGAATAGTATATAGGATACAGAAGATCCTTGGGCTACACCCATGACAGCGGTCAATGGATTTGACTTATATTCTCCACCATCTGCGACGACAATTTGACACCTATGGCTTAAGATATCTCTTAGGAGTGCATGTGCAGTGCCTGATATTCCGTAGTGCGCCAACTTATGCGCCAGCACACTGTGGTCAGCCACGTCGAAGGCCTTGGATAAATCACAGCATAGAACCGCAACACGTTGTCGTTTTTCACTGACCTCGAATACGCGTCGAACCATCTCCCGGGCGAGCGAGGTAGTGGAGCGTCCTGCACGATACGCGTATTGCTTCTCAGATAGCGCTTTTGTTGTTGTTAAGAACTTTATAAGACGAACACTCAAGCCATTCTCAAATATATTTGCAATTGCAGGAATGATCGACACTGGTCTGTAGTTGTCAATATCCTCTCTTTTTTCTTTACCCTTAAAAATGGGAGATATTTTGCTGACCTTCATGGCGCGTGGATATATACCTGTTTCGATACATCGATTAAATAAAAGTGTAAGACAGGGTGACAATTGTTCCACCACGTTATATATCAGTTCCATAAAAATGCTGTAAATATCCTTTGTCTTTTTATGTGGAATGAGTTTTGTGATAATTCGGCGTACTTCTGAGACGGTAAATCGTTGAAGCAGAAGTGATCGATCCGAGATTGGCCGAGCAGTGTTGGCCGAGGTGACGAAAGAGCAGCGCGCGACCCCATAACCCACTGTAATCGATCCCCTTCGTTACTGAGCGCAGTACTGATACTGAATCCTCGACGTCCGTAGCCAGGCCGCCAGCCCTCCGTCCTCGACGTCCCCTGGGCGTCGCTCTCACGCGGTTAGTCTCTCTGCGGGTGACGGACTATTCCCCGGTCCAGTCACCTGCGGCTTCGGCTAGGGCGGCATCAGGCGTGCATGATCCATTGCGCCCTTCCGTGAGATGACTACCTGATAAAAGGTTACGAGAATGCCTCTATTCCTGAAACTGTCCAGCATCATCCCGGTCATGCGTCAGCGTCAAGCCAGCACCGATGATTGCAACGAGTTCACAGCGCTGCTCCACCAACACTATACACACCTCGAGTGCGTGATGCGCCGTGCCCTCGTCGCAATCGCAGTAGTGGCAAGACGAAGTGTTCTTCCTCCTCACGATCGTGTGCAGGAACTCGGCGAAGAAACCGTGCCCCGTCAATGTTATTGACTATCATAGATGTAGTACCTACTATTATAAATTAGACGCAGCTTACAATACTCAAATGTTTTTAATCACAGTTAATCTAGCGCCAATAACGTAAAAATTATTGAGCGCGTAATCGGGTCATCGTGGCCCATAAATTTATAACAATTTTTTTAGGTAGTTAGTAGAAAATAGTTTAGCGGGTAGACCGATGGCACCTAGTGGCTTTAATTTTAAATAAATTATTACTAAAAAGGTCTCTGCAGTTAAGTTAAATAAAAGTAACAGCAATATATTCTATAAATCAAACTTTTTATGGTTATAAATATATGGAAAACAAACATAGTAAAGCTACACACCAATTTTCGTTCACGTGTAACGGAATTGACACGTTTTAAATTTACACCATCGTTGTAATGACTGGTTGAAAATATAATACGCCCTTACCCTTCCGTGGGAATCGTAACATCTGACTGAGCGATCACAAGGAGAGTGGACAGAAGCATTCCTGGACAAATTATAACAGCAACTAAGACCTACCATATATGATCATTATTTTATTACAGCGATTGTATTTTATACGGGGGTATTTACTACACGCTGATAAAAAGTATTGTCATTATCAACCTGCTTTTCTGCTAATTACTTGGAGTCAAGGTAATATGTACACGGAACGTGGACGGCACGGAAACGTGGTCCCTAAATGTAGGCCTCATAATAAGGCTCAAAGTCGCTCAGCGTGCTATGGAGCGGGCTATGCTCGGGATTTCTCTGCGAGATAGAATCCGGAATACGGCAATCCGCAGAAGAACGGGTGTAACCGACATAGCATGAAGAATTAGCACGCTGAAGTGGCAATGGGCAGGACACTTCGCTCGACGAACCGACAACCGCTAGGGAAGAAAGGTTCTCGAGTGGCGACCACGTATCGGACGACGCAGTGTAGGACGCCCTCCCACCAGATGGACCGACGACCTGGTGAAAGTTGCTGGGCGTCGTTAGATGCAGGCGGTACAGGACCGCACTTTGTGGTGTAACATGAGAGAGGCCTACGTCCAGCAGTGGACGGCGATAGGCTGAAATGATAATGAATGATGAAGGCAATATGTACACTTCTTACATCCTACTTATTACAAAAGTTATTGGCAATAGTGTTAGGATGGGCCGTCTGCCAGACCAGACGCCATTTGATGGCGTTGGCCCAGCGTGATGTAAATCTCTTCATTTCAGCTCCTATACGTCCCACTGTTGGGCTCGAGCCTCCTCCACAATAGGAGAGAAATTGACCTTACTATACCATGCTGGTCAGACAGGTTGGTATAGGTTTTTATATCGAGTTTTTATTTTGAGTTTTTTTACTTCTCTTGCACAGATGTTATATGCGTATTATATCCCTCAGTCGTCTTTTACAACATCCACGGATAAGATAGGGAGTGGTGAATCGTATTCTTACTCCGTCACCACACGAAAAGTAAATGTCTTAGTCGTCTTTTATAACATCCATGAACAATGGGCACGAATTAGAGGTGTCAGCATACACAGCGGTCATCACATAGCACCGCGCTGATAAAGAGCGTATACATATATGCTAAAGGAGGTAATTTGGTAATGTTTGATAATGCAAACATTAGTTCAATACCTAATGTTTGCCAGTCCAAACATTCTATATAATCATCATCATCACAGCTCATATAGGACCCACTGCTCGGCTCCATGTTGTATCCATACTATAATCCCTTAGTCGTCTTTACGACACCCACGGGTAAAAAAGGGTGGTGAATTGTGTTTTTATTCCGTCACTACACGGTAAATATAATCATCCCTTTAAAATTATTATTATACCAAATAGAATTGTAATACAACTACAAAACGACCCATAAGTGTCAGCGTGTGTTACCGGTTCCGGAAATTCTTTACAAGCGAGCGATAAAGTTGGGTACGAAGCTTTATACGTCGGTATTTTAGTGTACTTCGTTCTTATTGTTTGATAGAAAACATAAATATAAATGAGCTGCTGATTGTATACTTCTTAAATAGACTTGTTAGTTAACCTCGCTAGAATTTGATCTCGAATAAACAGTGCATTTATATAGGTAAATCTTCTTTTAAATGAGTTTGTGAATAGATTTGAGAATTGATCAAATTTTTGTAAGTTGATATAATATTTTCTATTTTTATCCATCTTTCGTTTAGCATATTATATCAGTATTTAGTTATTAAAGTTTTAATTATTTAATTTAGCATATTATAGAAGAAAATTAACTTAGCTAATATAATAACACGCTGATAAAAAGGCTTTGAAATGAGCTTGATTTTGAGTTTCATTTTCTAGGTGCTGTTATCTCTTATATACCTTAGTCATCTTTGACTGCACTCAGGAGAAGTCAGATGGCGATATCTTGTATTCATACTTTGTTTCCACACTCAGTGAACATACAAGGTATAATGGACTACTATATCTCATCATCTCAGCTTATATATGTCCCACTGTTGGGCCCAGGCCTCCTACATAATAGGAGACAAATTGACCTACTATTCCGCGCTGGTCAGATGTGGGGGAATAGGGTTTGTTTCGAGTTGCATATATGTTATATGCTTATTATAACCCTTAGTCGTCTTTTATGACATCCACGGGCAAGATAAGGAGTGGTGAATTGTATTCTTACTCCGTCCCCACACGGATTTACTATATCTACCTACATCATATATCTAATAAAAGCATGTGTCCAGTCCATGCAATGACTTATTCAGAATAACTATCATCTTACTTACATATAATCACGCTTCTTTCTCATAGGGGTAGGCAGAGACCATTTCTTTCCAATTGCTACGATCTTGACATACCACTTTCGCCTCCTCCATATTCATTAATCTCTTTTCTTTCAAATTCTCTAATTCTTTGGTTCAGGGTACTCCTAACCTGGCTATTCTTAAGAACGTCCCCAATTTGATTGTGGTACGTAACCTATCATCTTTCTTTAGTTATAATAATTTTAAACATGTTTCGTTCGTACACCACGCAGTAAGGACTAAAGTCTAATAATAATAAGGACTTTACCAATACAATTAAACCTAGATTTAGAACAGTAATTTGTGGATTGTACAAAGAATTGGTCTGCGTGAGAAACATACATATGGCACTTATAAGTTCGTTATATAAACACTACAATGAAATATGTACCCAAAATATACAGCAAACACGAAATCCAATTTTATTACGGTAACAAACAGTGGATATCGTTCGGTCCCAGTTGGAGCTATACTTATCCTTTAATACAACAGCGACGCTCACTATTTCGTCTTATGTTAGTGACAAAGATGAACAGCTTAGCGGAGAAGGTATTTTTCATTGAAACGATCCTTCCTATTAAATTATTATAAATGTTAATATGAACTTTCCGTGTGGTGACGGAGTAAAAATACAATTCACCGTCCCCTATCTTGCTTGTGGGTATTGTAAAAGGTGGCTAAGGAATATAATTGAATAAAACATATATGTGTAAGGAAAACTCGAAATAAAACCCTATAGCAACACGTCTGATTAGCTTTGTATAATAGCGTCCCTTCTATCATGGAGGAACATAATAATAAGCCTCTAGCATAAACATAAAAATGTACTTATAAACGAACTCCCTACTATGATGCTTAACATGATACTATGGCAATACTCATTATGACAGTTTGAATGCAACAAAAAATTTTTTCGACTTTCACGAAACAACATATAGCCTAGCCATATTTGCTTTTCTTAATATGTAAATTGAATTTTAATGAGTATTGATTAATGCTTATAAATTTTTGATAATTAAAATAATGTTTTTCATTATTAGTACTAGAATATGTAGTGTTAATAGATTACTCTGTTGGTTAGTTTATTAAATACATGGTACTTGTGACCGAATCGTACAAATCGAAACTTAGTCAAATATTGCATGCTTTTCGTGTAGTGATGAAGTATGAATACAACTCGCGATCTTTGCATTTTCTGTATGGGTATTCGAATGTTCAAATCCCATGCAGGTCTATAATTTGTTCGGGCCGACCACTGACATCAGGTCATCCTGCTCCGGTGGTCGGCCCAACGACGAAGGCGACGTTACGGGTGTGCGTGCTTACGCCCTTCTGTCGCCCCGGACGGAGTAGTGCGAGGAGTGCGCCGACTGTAACCCACCACAAAAAAAAAGGTTTATAATTTGTCCGACACACAAATTATTGTTCTGAGTTTGGGTGTCATTTGTTTCGGTTAATTACATATTTTTGCAATATAGGAATTAGTTCCTCAGTGTAAAATATTATAGAAGAAAAAGGAAATGAATTTTGAAATGCCAATTTATTGTAATCATAATACAACCATGGTATATAATGTTAATGTCACTGAAATTTTAGAGGCACATATCAAATAAGTAGTCTAAAATAGGCAAATACTGTAAGTATTAAAATAAATCACGCTCAAAACTACAAGAACAATTAGTACTTTAATAAATCAAGTTCACACATAAGCCACATTCAGAAATATATACACTCTTCGCAGATATAAACGTAGAGACCGCAGTCTGGCTCTGAGCTCCAATTTCGTTCAAATTGATCGACCTGTTGATTCGGGATCACACCGCCTTATGTGAGATTTGGTGCGATGTAAATACTGCCTGTTGCATTTTTAATGCTCGTGTTTGTGATTCTAAATTTTACAATTACGGTGGAGTATCAGAATGACTGTTAAACTTACCGTGCACGCTAGTGACTCTTCGACGGGGAGTACTTTGAGGAACTGATTGACTTGGTATCACCATCACCATTTTACCAACGTACTACTCGACACCGTAGCAGGGCTCATCCTTTTCACCTGGAAACGTTATGTTCTTCAACTATACGTTTCTAGCGACCATATCTCCCACGTACGTGCAGGCTCTGAAATGAACTACCTGCTGCTGTGTTTTCGGAGCGCTATGATATGTCCTTCTATAAACGAGGTTTAAGAAGAGTATCTTCTTCACTGTATGCAACGACCAAGCTGTGCCCCTGGTATTGCAAAAGTCCATGTGCGGCAGTATCACTTATCATCAGGTGTGCTGCATGTTCGTTTGCCACCATTGGCAATAAAAAAAACTGATTCGATCCTAGATTCCGCCATTATTGAATTTATTTTGTCCGATTCGTTAAGAAATTTTCAGTAATAACACTAATATGTTCTTGGTAAATGCTAATGTAGTCATCGCGTACACTTACCTATTTGGTATTATTTTGCTTATCTTGTTCATATACTCTTGCATAGACGCCATCTGCATATTATATCCCGTACTCGTCTTTTACGACACCCATAGGCAATAGAAGAGGTAGTGATTTTTATTTTTACTCCTTTACTAGGCGGAAAATATGTGGTAAGTAACCTACGCTAAATTAAACAATAATATTATATTTTTTTGTTGTTTCATTAATTAAGCCAGCGTTATATTTAGTTAGACATAAATTCGATATTGTGAATTTCGGTCAGAAAACCTGACCGTATGCGGGCTGAGGTTTCCCCTCATACCTAATTACATAAATGTTTTATAAACACATATATAACATATATATAACATATATATTACTAACCGCCGACAATATTGGAAGCTGTGAATTTGTATGATTGATAGGTTAATGTTAAATTAATATTGAAACTTTTATAATCAAATGAATGGATAAAAATAAATATTGTCATCAAGAAATAATCAATGGACATGAAGCTTGGAATGATACCCGATAACCAGAAATAAACCTGCCTTCCTTTGTAAAAAAATAAATATACATTTTAAAATATGCATTAAGTCTTATGTACAACATCAAAGATGAAGGTAGACAACATAAAGAGACAATAAAAACCCTAAATAAACCCTATACCAACCCGTACCGAAGAAATCCCGGACATCAGCTTGTACGAGATCAAAATGGCTCTCTAATAATTAAGAAATGATAAGCCGGGAAATAATGGCAAATAACCAGTAGTCAGTTACGGTCAATGCGCCAGTTATTACTAGAAGCTTTGAATTTAGACCATAAGTGAATCACGTAGTCACACATATTTATGATAAAAAAAAAATGTTAAAAGAAAGGCATCGTTCAAGCATTTTATCATTAAGAAACGTGTATCATAAAAATATCATATTTTTTTAATTTACTCTAAAACAACTTTATTTAATTAACGTTGTTTTATTTCCCTAGCATCTTTGACGTTTTATGATACTAATTTTCCAAGATTATGACTGAAACCTCAAAATATCAAACAGCAAGCCACTTCGATTATAATTACCATAGATATTTTAAGATTGAGGTACTCTGATATTTCAAAATCGGTTGATCGCGGTCATCTTAATTAGAATATCTGACGGCTTCCCGTCTTATTTTCGGATTACTTACAGACAGATTTCAAAGGGGTAGGCGTAATTCAATTTTGATGTAAAAGCTTTTTGGTGGCATAGCTTAAATATTTTACGTTGATATCATACAGTTTACCTTTAATGATTTTAGCTATAAGTAAATGTTTTTTTTTACTTCAAATGAATACAATTTATTAAAAAATACATTAAACTCTATGACTCGGACCTCATTAAGTCGTAATCCCCAGTAACTTGCTTAAAAATGCCATTCTTTTTCACTATACTACACGCCCTACTTACGCGGTAGCTCAAATTATTTACGTTATTATTTTATTACGTTCAATAGACAATGCATATTTATACTCTATAAGTCAAATTTCAAAAGACAGACTCCGTACATAGTTATTAAATTACAATTATTTCTTACTTGTAATTTCCTGAACTCATCACAATAAAATCTAAAATAAATGTTCGGTGTTTCTATAATGTTATTTGTATTATGTATTATTAATTATTAGTCTTTCTAAATGAGTTACAATAATCTGTATCTCGAATAACTTGTTAACTCAGAAAAACACATTTACTAGTAAGACAAATCCTTTATATTTGGTTTATTGAGATTCCATTGTGGTAAAACATACATTTTAATCTTCTGTCCGTGTGTTTGTAATTGAACTCCTTCTAAACGGTTGGACCGATTTTGTTGAAATTTTTTGTGGGTTCGAGAATGGTTTAGATTCATATTTGAAACCGGTAGGTGGCGCTGCGATCGATTGCAAAGAGAATTCCTTTTTTAGGATTTCGTACCCAAAAGTTAAAAACGGGACCCTATTACTAAGACTTAGCTGTCTGTCCGTCTGTCTGTCTGTCACCAGACTGTATTTCAAGAACCGCAATAGCTAGACAGTTGATATTTTCATAAATGATGTATTTATGTTGCCGCTATAACAACAAATACTAAAAACAAAAATAAATAAATATTTAAGAGAGGCTCCCACACAACAAACGCGATTTTTTTACCCTTTTTACAGATAATGGTACGGAACTATTCGTGCGCGACTCTGACTTGCACTTAGCCAGTTTTTTTATTTGAACATTTGTCAGCTAGTGGTATATAAAAAAATCATCATCATCATCCTGCTCTTATCCTAACTACTTGGAGTGGACTCAATGTGTACCTTTCTTTCATATAAGGTACATAATGTAGAAGTGATACCAACGAGCAATGTGGGGCTGGTAGTATTCGTAGCCGCCACCATGCATCAATGATATATAAAAAAATGGGATTAAAAAAGAAATTTATACGGTTATAATCTTTAATATATAAACGTATTCTTACCATTTTAAAACCATATCAGAAATAATATATTGAAAATATTGAATTTGTTTGAGTTAAAATGGATTTTTTTTTTGTACTAAACTACCCAGAAATCACAGATTTAAATTAAGCTGCATTTATTAATGGGTAAAGGACTGGTGTCTCTAAAGCACAGTAAATGTAAATATACATGGACATTTTCTTCATTAGGAATCACGCTTCGTTGATTAACATCACATAAAAATATATACTTATACGGACTAGCCAATTAATTATAAATTACAATTTTACCTCTGTTTTTAACACCGAAATCCAAGACCTTCTCATTCGTATATCACATTGGGATTGGAAAGTTCGCTTTACTCATTAAGTTATGGCTGAAATGTGATAAGTTACATCTTTTTCGGGGTAAAATTTGAAAACTATTCATAACTTTATGTATTTCAATAAGCAATATATATATTTATCGGAGACAGCTGTTTTGATCAAATTTTCCATATAAATAGGGTATTAACACGAATTTCTCTATAGATATATCAATACTAAAACTTTCCATTATGCACATTAAAAAAATATTTTAAATAACAATATGACACTATAAAGCTTTGTTGATATTTTTTTTTCTTTTTGTTAATGGTCCACAGACTTCACTTTGTTGATATTGGATCTACTTAGCTTAGCTTAGCTTCTTCTATATATTGGATCTACTTAGCTTAGCTTCTACTTCTTAGGTTTGGATATTTAAATACGTATATTTTTAGTCAAATTACAATATTATGGCAACGCCAACACAGCAGTGCCAGATATACATATTTATGTATAAATTGATATACTTACATTATCTATCTGTGTGGTGACGGAGTAAAAATACAATTCATCACCCCCTTTCGACGACTAAGGAATTATTGCAGATGACAATACAAATCAGATGGCAAGGGAAGGAAAACTGGGCACAAACCCTATACAAATCCGTCTAACCAGCTCGGTATAGTAAGTTAATTCCCCACCCGTTGGGGAGAAGGCTCGAGCCCAGCAATGGGACGTATGTAAGCTGTGATGATCTAATTGAGTTATTAGATACGTACAGATACATAAATTAAAAGAGATCGTTAGCATCTACGTCGCACTTGACAAGATTTTTTCTTATAATTACAGAGTGTTCATCAATCAATCGAATTTTGCTGAGTTGCTTTCTTAAATACTTTAGTAAGCTGTAAGCCACAATTTTACTAATAGTACTTTTTAAAACATACTATAAATTGAATGGAGTTGTTTAGTATGAAATAAGAAAAGCTAAGCAGAATGAGTTGGAAAAGATTGATTCCACCTCCCTCCTATGGAACGCGGGAGACATGAATTATAAAAAATATTTTTTGCAAGAAAAGAATCCGACTTCAAAAGACAATGTAGATCAATTTTTAGATTTTTGTTGATTTTTCCAAAACCGCTTGTCCGATTTCGATAAAATTCTCATGAGACCATTTGGGAAGATTAGATTTTTTTAAATCGGCTGGCAAGCGACGGTTTTATGCACGAACAAACATAAAAAAACAAACATCCGAATTAAGAACCTCTTCCTTTTTTTGAAGTCGGTGAACAAAGTTAAAGAGACTGTGTGTTTAAGAACATGTTTTTTTGATTTCATTCATTCATCTCAGCTCATATTCTGCCTACTGCTGGGCTCGAGCCTCTCTACAATAATAGGTAATGTGACCTGCTGCATCACGCTACTCAGACCGTTTGATACTGGGTTTTATTTCGAGATTTCCGTCACTTATATAGATGTTCATTAGTTCCCCAAGAAGAATAGTGCATTAATCGCTGCCCTTCATACCAGCTATCACAATTAATGTTGTAATTTAACCATGAGAATGATCGCTCTCCTGATGGTACCTCAGCTTGTTTTCGTAACTCTCACGGTTCCTTAGAAAAAGTATATTTTGCCATGTTGCCATATCTATATCTCAGACATTATCGAAAGATTTGTACGCAATTAACTCAGTCTCTAGTCCAGTTTTCTACCATAAAAAGAATGGATATCTTTCTTGATATCGTTTTTTTTTAATGTTGGCCTCTACTTCAAAACATCGTGGGTGTTTTTTTCACATTACATTTTATTTAAAAAAAATCATAAGATCGTCTTACATAACTATGAAATGGCTAAACCTTCTAAGAAATTGTTGCATATTAATTTTATGTATTAGATAAAATGGAATATTTTATTTCAATTAAACCACATAAATAACAACCAAACTTAGAAAAATAACTCTTGGATGCAAAAAGATTTTTTCTGCGTAGAAACCTACGACACTGGCACAACAGTCGGTGTCTTAATACGTTCCCTGTGCCATCATTTTCAAAGAACTTTCAGTTGGTGCTTTGGAGACATAAAAGATCTCGTAACTAACCTACCCTTTGTTGCGTTTGAAACCTATTCAGTCTCCTAAAAATACGGTTAAGAAAATAATTTATATACTATTGTGAAAATAATTATACTACTATGCGTTACGGACCTAATCCATCTCTAATTGTTATTTTTTATGTCCTTGAATTCACCTTTACGTAGGAAGCAAATATGTATATTTAAAGTCTCATACTTAAAGTACTTTACATGTTAGCGCCTCCCGCAAGGAGTGAAAAAACACGACGATTATAGTCAACGCACAATACAAAAGTCCTGCAAGAGCTCTGATATATCTTGTAACGCAACGAACGTGTTAAACACTACGCATTATTATAGTACAGCAATACACATAAATCTAGCTAATATCATAATATAAACATTCTATAAAATCTACTAGTAACAATACAATATTCAATATTCTGATTTTCTTTATTACAGGATGCTGGGCGGCGTGGGAGGGCGGCATGCGTCCGTGCGACGCCGCGGGAGCTCGCCGGGCGTGCGTAGAATTGCGGCCGGCGCCGGTGCAGCCGCAGCCGATGGGGACTCTCCGCCGACATCACCTCGGCCAATGCGCCGGCGCCGAGCCGCGCTCGCCGTCTCCGACCATAAAACATGCGCCCTTATACATACAAGGCTCAAGTTGGGCGATATTATGTAAGTTTATTTTTAACCCGTAAACCTATTTAATAAGAATCTAATATCTGTAGAGTTCGATGATTGGCCTGATGTTCGACGAGTGGCTGTAAGAATTGCAGTATTAAACCAAAAAAGCATTAAGAAATATTTGTGGACACTAAACTTCTAAGCATTTTGGCTCACATACGTCCCACTTCTGGGCTCGAGCCTCCCCTACTATAGGAGGGAAATTGACCTTACTATACCATGCTGGACAGGCAGGTTGGTATAGGATTTTGTTTCAAGTTTTCCTTCTCTAGCATAGATGTTATATGCGTAATATATCCCTTAGTCGTCTTTTAAGATATCCACGGATAAGATAGGAAGTGGTGAATTGTATTCTTAATCCATCACCACACGGAAACTTCTAATAATTTGTTGAAAACTGTAACTGCAAGCCACCAGCTAGAAATCTATACTCTATTTCCAATGTGTATCAATTGTCATTTCTGCAAAAATCATTTCTGCTGACCACCTACCTACATTATCCTTAAATCCTACAGGTTTAGATACACCACAAAGTATGAAATAAATTATCCATCGAGTGAACGGTTAATATCGGTTATGTCAAGCTAAGCGAATGTAAATATAGGTAACGGCAATTATCAATAACGAATGAGCGTAAATATTATATTTGAGTTAAAATGATGTTTATAAAATGTTATTACTTCCCCTTATGGTAACAGAATAATAATACAATTCATTACTTCCTATCTAGCCTCTGAATGTTTTAAAAGATTACTAAGGTGGCGGAGTAAGAATACAATTCGCTACCTACCACTTCTTTTACGATACTACATTCCTGTGGTATCGTAAAATACCACTAAGCGATATAATATGCATATAACACCTATGCAAGAGAAGGATAACACGAAATAAAACCCTATTTTATTTTTTTTTGTGGGTGGGCTGCGGTCGGCGCGCCTCCGCACCAGTCCGTCCGGGGCGACAGAGGGGCTTAAGCACGCAACTCCCGCAACCCACCCGAAAACCACGTCGCCTTCGTCGTTGGGCCGACCACCGGAGCAGGGTTACTTGACATCAGTGGTCGGCCCGACGGAATACCCCCTATTGGGGTACCCTCCCATAGACCGACGTTCCCCCCCTCGGGGAGGACGTCGGTTTTTCCCCACGCGGTCGACCTCTCGGCGGGTGACGGACTATCCTCCGGTCACGTCACCCGCGGCCTCGGCTAGGGCGGCATGAGGCGCAGGTAGTTGCGCCTACGCCGCCCCAGTCGTCGGCGGCAGATCTCCTCATCGAGGCTGCGCTCCCCGCGCAGGCGATCCGCCGCCTCCTTCCGCGAAATAAAACCCTATACCAATACGTCTGACAAGCGTAGTATAGTAGATCAATTTCCCTCCCATTGTGGGGGAGGCTTGAGCCTAACAGTGGGACGTATATGAGCTGTGATTATGATGATGAAGGAATATAATATACTTATAACATATATGTAAGAGAAGGAAAACTTGAAGTAATACCCGATGCCAACCCGTCTGACGAGCGTGGTATAGTGAGGTCAACAGAAGAGGTCCTGGAAGAAGGTTGAGCCCAGCAGTAGGATGTATATAAGCCGACATGAAGATGATTACTGTTATAGATTTATTCATTACCATAGATACATATAATTCGAAATCCGTTGCTATATTTAACAACCTGAAAACCTGCTTATATTATTTAATAAAAGCTTTCTCTTCGTCGACGATATCGTGAGAAGGGATAAATAGTGAATTGTATTAATTCATCACATGAAAAATAATCTAGCCATTTTAGTAATATCATCGCATAAGTTATTATTTAACTTGAGAAATAAGTATATAACGTTTTTAAATAAACTAGTGGTCGCCGTGTGGTTGAATTTCGGCCATAATTCATTTTAATTCATTTTTCTGCTACACAATTTTCTTTAATTTTATTTATGTATTAATTAAATAAAATTAAAGAAAATATACATAAATATATAAATTCAGCAAGTTCTATTTCACTAATAACTAATATATAAGCACAAATCTCTATTAGACATTGTCATCATAATTATGATTGTTTGATATTCAGTTCGAACAGAGATTTTAACCGTAAACAAAAATGTATAAGCGTTGCTACGCAACACACTCGCGTAAACGTGTGTGTGTGTGTGTGTGTGTAGCGATTGCGTTGTAGTGTGCGTAATGCCTTTTTTAATGAATTTAATGTATTTCTAATCCATTATTGTATGAAATTTCAGTTTTATGCACTTCTCCTCATTAAATACTTCCACTGTGCCAAATTTCATACTTGTACATCCACGTAATTTTCGTAAAAAGAGGTACAAAGTTTTTGCTTCACGTATTTATATAAAGATATTCATCATCATCATCATCTCAGCCCATATACGTCCCACTGTTGAGCCTCCTCCATAATAGGAGAGACATTTGACCTACTATACTACGCTGGTCAGACGGGTTGGTATAGGCCGTTATTTCGTTTTCTCTTCTCTTGCTTAAATGTTATATGAATATTTAATCCCTTAGTCGTCTTTTACGACACTCAGGGGCAAGACAGGGGATGGTGATTTGTATTCTTGCTCCGTCATCATACAGAGAAAAAAATCACTGAGACAAAATTTAAATGAAATTATTTTTATGGATTTTCTTGCGTTTATATTTGATTGTTAATTTCTCGGCGTTCGAACACTTGCCAGCGTTCAGTCCTGCCATGACCATGAACGCAAATACAAACGCAATAAAATCCGTAAAAATAGTTTTATTTTAAACTAGCTGACCCGGCGAACTTCGTACCGCCATAATTTTTTTTCGTAAATATATTTTCTAAATTTCCGAAAATATAGTCTCTAATGGAAGAACCATTACGGCTTTGTCGGGAAAGATTCGATCGTCTTGGTCGCGGTACTGTTAATGATGATTCAAAGAGAATACAAATTACTGATTAGTATTGATTTCTGACAAAATTATAATTATCAAATTTTTAACCATACTTAAATTCATATTTTTAATCATAAACAAAATTACGTTTAGCTGTCATTTGCGTTTTGTTATTACATGTCAGATGCGTTTTTGTTATTCCACGTTTTATAGTGACTTGTATTCTCTTTGACGTTTATGTCACGTCACACGGGAACGCGATCGAACGGGACGAAAGTATCCTATGTCCGTTTCCTGGTTCTGTGCTACCTCATCACCAATTTTCAGCCAAATCGTTACTGCCGTTCTCGAGTTATAAATAGTGTAACTAACACAACTTTCTTTTATATACATATATAGATATACAATACGTGTGAATTTCAGAAATAATTAAGCATTTTAAACTGAAATTTGATATAGGTAAATATTTTTTAATAAAACTACCCGTGTAAATAAACAAATTAAAATCACATATTTAAATATAAAAGCCTGGATGAAGTACATACTCGTACTTGTCTCAGCATTTGATACTTATTTCGTAATAGGTTGCAAAGTTTATGCTTAAAATTTATGTATTGACAATCAACCATCACTCTTTAGCTAACATTTAAATCTTTATCTCTAACCTAATATACTACAAATTTCGATGATAAAATTGCCATAAGACTTAGAGGGATCTTATATCTTTTCCATTTGTCCGAATCATTGTGTAGTGTTTATTTCTATTTCTCGATTAAAATAACTCTAATACTTTAAAGGAAAAAAAAGTTTTATTATTTATTTAAAGAGTATGGTTATATATAGGTATTCCATTACAATAATTTTTCTGTTTTGATATTTTGAGGCCCTCTGGTAGTATACTCTGTAAACTTTTACAATCTCTATGGTTCTTACATTAGAATTATGTTACGGGAGCTGGCTAAAGCATTCAGCTCTAACTCACTTTAGTTTAAAACGACGATAGCTCCACTATGCTTCATATAAGTAACGACAAAATCAGGAACTAACATAAATTTATGCCAGTTACAGCGCCATCTGCGATATATTAAATAACGTAGTTTATTTAACGCACCAGGTCCCTAACTGTTGATGTAGGTGGCGCCAGTTGTATGTTCTTCTCAAATGTTATTCGCTATTCGCCAAATACTTAACAAGGGTTCCAATTTAAGTAAAACGAATATGTGTTTATGGTTCAACAGCAATAGATGTCGCAACTGGTAGCATATAAACTTTAAGGCGAGTTATATCATTCTACACGTATTTTAGTCGTGAAATCTAATTAAAAATGAATAAATATATACTTTAAATTAAGACTAGCTCTTAGCTCTAGCTCTTTTAATGTAAAAATTTATATCCTATAATAATAACTAAATGCAATAATCAGGTAATGTTTTCTACATTATAAAACATGACATTGACAGAGATAATGTACATAATACTAATGGCTGACTTTTTTAATACTCCATTCCATATTCAATTTATGTTCTGATTTCAAAACAGGCACGTTTAAATTCAATTCGTCTCATTAATGTAGCTCATGAAGTCGTCCGTTCGCCAACTTCGACCAGTGTAAATGGAGCAAGCTCTGCTTCCTGCCTCCACGTGGCGAGATGCTATTATTGATTTCCGGCAAAGAACGAGATGGCATTAGACTACAATTTGTTGCACTATTTTCCATCTCGCTCTTTCGCCAATATATGACCTATTTTTATGCCGCTTTCCCTATATTAATACAGCCTAAGTAATTAGGTGAAAAATTTGGTAAGCGCGATGTAATCGGAACAATAGCTGATTATAATCATGTTTTACCTTTTAGATATTTGGCTAATTTGTGTTTAACGTCAATTTATAGTTTCTATTTTCTACTCATTTTATTGGTGTAATGTAATTTTAGCGTATTATAATTAATTGCACAATAGAGAAAGAATACATTGTATTGCCATGCCTTCTTCCTGGGTGGGTGTCATTAGAAAAAAGTAAAAGCCAAATATTTTAATCGAAGGCAAATTCGAAACAAAATCTCATGCAAACTCATTTAACTGGCATTGTAGAGAATGTTAATTTTCATCATATTTGTTGAAGAGGGAACTTTCAAGAGCTGAGGAGAAGTTATTTTCGCTCTCGACATCCCGATAGGTTCTAATACATACTTATGAAATCTGTTTAGATCTGTCAAGTTATAAGGTAAAAATAATTATAAATATAATATTAAAACAGTTTAATTGATAATTTGACAGATCGTTTTGAAGTCTATTACATGGAAAGAGAACAATGGAATATAGAATAGTAAACTATAATTCCTGTGTGCTAACAGGCTACGAATAAATATGTCATCAATTACTGTTTTCTCATGAGAGCCGTAAAATTTGGCTGAAAAGCCACAGAGAATATTGCATTTGCCAAGTCACCTGACAAACATGGAGATTATGGCATTAACTCATTTATGAGGTTTATGTCCAGTAAAGAACGCCGATAGGCCGATGGATGAAAAATGGATGGAGTTATTAATAACCATATTATCAACTTAATATTAGATTATAAATTGGCTTTAATCTTGTAATAACTTCTACTGATACAGCAAGCAGATCCAACATGTGTCTGAGAGAAGTAACTAATATTCAGTATTCTCGTCTATTTATCAAGAAATTTCAGACAGACTGTAAATAGTGCAGCCGGTGGATTAGTAAAAAAATATATAGGTACATATTTGAATTAGCCCTAGATAGATTAATAACTGTTACGTCGCTTTCGTGTGGTGATAAAATAAAAATACAATTCGTCACCCCCTTTCTTGTCCGTGGCTGTCAAAAAAGACTGTTAAGGGATATGATATACAGATAACATAAATTCATAGCGAAAACCTTGAAATGAAACCCTAGGACAGTGATGGGCAAAGTATGGCCCGCGAAAGTATTTAATCCAGCCCGCCGAGAGTCCATCCATCCCAAATATTCTAACCAGCATTATGGCGCGAAAAATAAAATCTGACTTTTATAATTGAAAATCGCCGAATTTTTAATGAAAGCTCCAATTCGTTAGGGCTGTTTTGAGCTTTCATTATCTCATAATTAACTTGCGATAATTATAATTATCTCGGAAGTCTGTCTCAGATGGAACCTGCTTTCGAAAATATTATGGAAACCAAAAACAATTCCATATGTCTCACACGCCTAACAAGCACGCCAACATTTTGTTTATTAAAAAGCTTTAATACAAAATGCATTTTTCTATAATTCTGGCCCTCCTCTAGAATTTCTTTAACTTTGTGGCTCGCCATTAAAAAAGTTTATTAAAAGAGTATTTCCTTCACGGTAGGCAGCGGCCTGGCTGTGCCCCTGGTATTGCAAAGGTCCATGTGCAGCAGTTTCACTTACCATCAGGTGTGCTGCTTGCTCGTTTGCCACCGTTGGCAATAAAAAAAAAGAAAAAGTTTACCCACCACTGCCCTAGGCCAATACGTATCTGCTGGACTGGCCATGGATGTCAAGTTATTGACACCAGTGGTCAACCCAATGGCGATGGGAAAGGAATACGGTAGGTTATGGGCCCACACACCACTTATTCCTCGCCTCGGACAGAATCGGCGGGGTATGTATCCAGACCATAGCCTACCCTTTTTTTTAGGCTGGGCCATGGTCAGCGCACCCGCCGCCCGACTCCATCCGGGGCGACAGAGGGGCGGTGCGCGGCCTCAAGACCCACCTGTGACACGTCGCCTTCGACGTTGGGCCGACCACTGGTGCAGGGTAACTTGTCTTCAGCGGTCGACCCGACGGAATACCCCGGTCGTGGGGTACCCTCTCCTCTCGATGTTCCCCCTCGGGGACGTCAGTCACCGTCGCGCGATCAGCCTCTCTGCAGGTGACGGACTAAATCCCCGGTCCAGTCACCCGCGGCTTTGGATAGGGCGGCATTAGGCGCAGACAATAGCCTACACTAAAAAAAGGCCAACACGTTTGAATAATTTGGTATATTAGGTCAATTTCTTTCTAATTGTGGAGAACGCCCGAGCCCAGTAGTAGGACTTATATGGGCTGAGGTAAGGTGATGTGATGTTTTTCCTTAAATCTTATCGTCGTTGTGGCGAACTAACTCAAACTGATATAAAGATTTAAATAAACTTTCTTAGTGTACAAATTGCGTCGTAATTAAGTTACAGATCTGCTGCGCCAAGTGTCGTGAGTTCAATTCTCATGCAGCATAATACTTTGTGAAATCCCCGAAAATTTCCTTCTGAAGCCGAGTAGCCCCACAATGAAAGGATTATTGCCTTAGCGCAGTGTTGTCTAAAAAAAATTGTTTACAACAAACAACAACTGTTGGTCCTTATAAACAATTTTTTTCTGCTCAATGAAACAGAACCTTGAAGTAGGCACATTATAGTGATAATGTCAACCAGTGGCTATAAAATTAAATAAGAAGATAAATTAATCACTATGGACTAATTAATAACTATCCATTAAATCAACGGCTTAGTACGACCGCGGTTAGTTTGAAACACCTGCACACCGGCTCGGCTTAGCGACATACATAAATACCAGGGATTAGCATAGCGTTAATTGGCCTCCTTTAAACACATACCTAATTCTTACTGTCAGAATAATACAATACAAACTAGAACATAATATGCTTTGTATATTTGTATTCTTAATATTGGATAAGCTTGGTTTTGTAAAATAAGAATAATATTTTTTTATTTTTAAAAACAAGCTTTAATTTAAATGCTCTAAAACGAAGAAAAGTTTAGGAGTGCCTATGGCTACCTTCCGACGCCATCTTAAGACTCTGGGTGTCATGTAGCACAAGAGTACTTGTCAAGACTATTAATGAGTCCAAACTCGACGATTTTATCTCGTTTATTTTAAGAGTTCCTATGGCTACCTTCCGACGCCATCTTAAGACCCTGGCTGTTATGTAGCACAAGAGTGCTTGTCAAGACTATTCAAACGAGTCCAAACTCGACGGCTTTATGTTGTACCTTCCGACGCCATCCTAATACCAGTTTCATGGTACCATATTATTGTATTGTCACCGAAGTTACGTAAGTAAACCATATTTCATCCTAATCTAACGACAGGAAATGGTTCTAATTTAACTCGCAAGATTTGTCCCATACTAAAATACTAGCATGGCAAGTTAATAAAAGCTTTTAATATAGAGATTGTTTGTAACAATAATATATTTTAGATAGCGTTATTTTTAAATATGTTAAGCTTCTCTACATTTTCTAGGCAGTCTATTGAGGTTTTATATTGACTAATATTATACATGCGAAAATAAGTCTGTTTGTGTGCTTGATACGCTTTCATGGCTATACCACTAAACCGATTTTAAACATTTTTTCAATATTAATTAATTAATAGAAAGCTGCGTTATCACCGAGCACTATAGGCAACATATCATTATTATCATCATGTCGGCTCACATACCTCATTCACAATAGGAGGACATCGACCTACGATGCCACGCTGGTCAGACGTGTTGGTATAGGGTTTTATTTCGAGTCTTCTATCTCTTGCATAGACGTTATATACACATTATATCCCTCGGTCGTCTTTTATGACAGCCACGGTCAAGATAGTGATGAATTGTAGGTATTACCGTCATCGCACGGATAAACAGAGACTAAATAAATCAGTTTATTGTTTCTTCTTTAAAACTTATATTTAATCAAATAAATCAAAAGAGATGGCCAAATAGATCAGAGGTGAGCATTCCGTGTAGTGACAGAGTAAGAATACAATTCACCGCTCCGTATCTTGCCCGTGGATGTCGTAAAAGACGACTAAGGGATATAATATGTATATAACATTTGTGCAAGAGAAGGAAAACTCGAAATGAAACACTTACTTACCTTACCTTAATATCGGTCAGTCATGTTGACTGACCGATATTGTATATTAGGTTAAATTCCCTCGCACTTTGGAGGAGGTCCGAGCCCAACAGCTGGACGTATGTGGGCTGCGATGATAATGACGATGATGAGCAATGTACTTAGATCACTTGCTTATATATAATCATAGATCGAGTTAATAAAAACACCAAAAGATATTATTTAAGCAGTTGAAAATGTGTGTGTAAGTTTGTAATGAATAAACTCAAAAACTTTTTTTTTATTGCCAACGGTGGCAAACGAGCAAGCAGCACACCTGATGGTAAGTGAAACTGCTGCACATGGACCTTTGCAATACCAGGGGCACAGCCAGGCCGCTGCCTACCGTGAAGGAAATACTCTTCTTAAACCTCGTTTAAAGAAGGACATGTCATAGCGCTCGGGCAACACAGCAGCAGGTAGTTCATTCCAGAGCTTGCACGTACGTGGGAGAAATTATCGCTGGAAACGTACATTTGAAGACCATAACGTTTCCAGGTGAAATGGATGAACCCTGCTACGATGTCGAGTGGTACGTTGGTAGAATGATGACGGTGGTACCAAGTCAAACAGTTCTTCGGAGCACTCCCCGTAAAAGAGTCGGTAGAGTACACAGAGTGACCCAAAGTCTCTCCGCTGCTCCAGCGACTCCAATCTGTCCGTAAGATTGGACTACTGTGCCGATTTCAAAAATTCTTTCACCACTGGAAAGCTACATTATCCCTGAGTAACATAGACTATATTTTATCCCGATAGTCCCACGGGAATGGGCACTACGTGGGTAAGGCAACTGAAACCGAAGCGAAACGAGGGCAGGCTGCTAGTATATTATAAAACAGGTGAATTAAATATAAAAATACGAGTCAATACTAACATATGTCTACCAGGTGGACCGATGACCTAGTGAAAATTGCTGGATGTCGTTGGATGCAAGCGGCACAGGACCGCACTCTGTGACGTAATATGAAGCAGGCTGAAATGATGATGATGACTAATATATGTGTATATAAAATCTGTCTGTTTTAAATTTTATCGCGAGTCCTTCTATCGTTTTAACATGATTTAATAACAAAGAACCATCCAAAATTTAACATTTAGTAGTACTAAGATTTATTTTGTATTCTACTAGATAAACTATATCTTTACACAAAATACTTTTTATATAACATATTTATTATAAAACAATTTAACTTAGATTGGTATTTAAAATATTATATAATACAGCTTACAAAAACTAAACTATGATTTCTCTTCGTTAAGGTAACATATCTATCTGTATCTCCCGCTGCCTTACAAGGCCTTGTCATTGCTCTGCATAAGTACATGCATACTTTCTGCCACAGTACCTATGCGTATCTGGAAATTTAAAAAAAAAACATAATAAACCGTTTTAACAGCTATTGGTTTCTGAAATCATAAATACCAGTTTAGATATACACTAAAAGAATAAAATTATAGAATTCATCGTATTTTCTTTTAATATAGGATATTCTGATTTAGCGTAAATATTTTAAAGTAAGGCGGGGTAAAAGAATTCAAAGGAAAGAAATAATTGAAAGTCGAGAGCCAAAGGAAGGTTTTCTAGAGCGTCAAGTTCTTGCTTTGTGTTGCGAGCGATGGAAAATGCACACTTCTGAAACTTACACTACACTATAATGTGCATGATATTTAAACTTTTAAGAGTCCCAATCGGTGAAATAGACAATCACTTCCCATCACAGTCGTAAATACAGGTCAGTAATATCTAGTCTAAATGGATCATAAGAGAAATAACAGCATAATCACGGGATATTCCAACTACCACTCCCACTTACCTTGCAAGTGCAATGATTAAAGCATTATCCCCCTTTAGAAGAAGCTACGGTCCCATAGAAGACGTCAAGGGGTAATGGATGAATATCTTTAGAATATAATAAAGTTCAAGGAATCTGCGTATTTTATTTGCAAATTCTAGTTCGTACTGGTTTGCACAATGATTTCTGATGTTTATGCGAGTATCACACATCCATACTAATATTATAAATGCGAAAGTAAGGATGTTTGTTTGTTTGTTTGTAACGCTTTCACGCTTAAACCACCGAACCGATTTCAAAAATTCTTTCACCAATGGAAAGCTATAATACCAGGGAGTAACATAGGCTATATTTTATCCCGGTATTCCCACAGGAACGGGAAGTACGCCGTGGGTAAACCGACTGAAACCGAAGAGAAGCGAGGGCGGGTTGCTAGTTATAAATAAAACTATTTTTAGGGGTTTTATCGCATTTGTATTTCATTTTTGATCTCCGGCTTTTTAAACTCTTTACAGCGTTTATAGTCATTAACGAACTACCGTCTATATCCGGGCAATCAAAAATGAAATACAAACGCAATAAAATCCGTAAAATAGTTTTATTTATAATGTAAAAGAAATTGTTGTTGTTGTTATATAAGCAATATGATGGGGGTAAAAATATATCACGAGATGTTCATTATCTTAAAACAATTTACAGTATGCAGTAGTGATAATAGGCCACAAATATAGCAACATTTTACCACTAAGCATAAGAACGTAAATTAATTCGTCGAAACAAGAAAGCCACTAGCAGCTATGGCAGTGTAGTATCAAACGCTTCGGGCGTTCAAAGGTATGGTTAAATGCAAATTACGTGCACTCAACTTTGAGTTAATGTGCAAGGTCCCAGATACTTCAAACCTGCTAGTGAAATAATTGATTTTATTGTCGTATGTAAATTGGTGGCGAACTGATTGCAAAGTCATCGCATTTCCTTCAAATCTTCATAATTAATTATTAAGATATGCTTTAATTGTCTGCTTAGCTATGCTTGTCGATATAGATTAACTAGCAACCCGCCCTCGTTTCGCTTCGGTTTCAGTCGCCTTACTTGCGTAGTTCCCGTTCCTGTGGGTATACTGGGATAAAATATAGCCTATGTTACTCAGGGATACTGTAACATTCTAATGGTGAAAGAATAATCGAAATCCGTCCAGGAATTTTTGAGTTTATTCGTAAGAGACGTTTCCTCTAAATAATATTAGTGTAGATTACACCCTTAGAGGGTGAAAATTAAAAAATGCTGAAACACGTGTATATTGATTTATACTAAAGAGTATTTTTGGAGAATTTGAAGAAAATCGATGTGGATTTTTTTTCTTCTTATACAAATTTGTTACTGCGGTTTACTCCCTAGGGGTTGAATTTCAAAAAACCCTTTCTTAGTGGGTTTTTACGTCACGTAAAGAAACTAATGTAAAAATTTCATGTTTCTGGCTTCAGTAGTTTCGGCTCTGTGATAAGTCAGTAAACTGACATGTTCCTACCTATTTTACACCCTTAGAGGATGAAAATGGACAAACGCTGAAACACGTGTTTATTTATATTTGTGCTTAATTTGAAGACAGTAGCTAAAGATTTTTTTTCTTTCCATACATACTTTAACGTTGCGTTTCACCCCCTTAGGGGTGGAATTTCAAAAAATCTTTTCTTAGAGGGTGTGTACGTCACGAAATGAAACTACGGTCCAAATTTAATTTTTCTAGCTTCAGTAGCTTCGGCTCACTCTGTTCCTTTATTTGTATATTATTGTTAACGCCCCCACAACACCCCTTGCAGGTGGAATTTCGTAAAATCCGTTCTTAGCTGACCTCTGCTCGACGAAAGGAATATTTCTACCAAATTTCAAGTCTGTACGCCTAATGGTTCCAGAGATATGGTGATGAGTCAATATATCGCTCGCAAAACCCGCCTCTCCTATATATATATAGATAAATAGAGGTTAGACAGCAGATTTTGTACCTCATGTCAACTGCTTGACAAATCAATGCCTGAGCGAGAAGTGGCCAGTGGTCAGGATAAAAGAGATAGGTTTTTTTTTTATCTTTTTGACCTGAGATAAAAACCTGTCTCTTTTATCTCAGATTAACATTCAAAATCGCCATTAGTTTTAAATTAAGTTTGATATACTGTTTAATAATTTCCGTAAATGTTGTTGACAATTTTCATTATCATAAGAAGATAAGCAAGCTCATCAGTCACGAAGTAGGCACATGACAAATAGCATTTTAAGTTGTCTATAAGTTACTAGTTGAATATCTTTTAGCAATTTAATTATAAATTTCATCATCGCAGCCCACATATGTCCCACTGTTGGGCTCGGGCCTTCTCCACAATGGGAGGGAATTTGACCTAGTATACCATGCTGGTCAAATATTTTAGTATAGGGTGTCTATTCAAGTTTTCCTTCTCTTGCACATATGTTATGTGCATATTATATTCCGGGAATGGTGAATTGTATTCTAACTCCGTCACCACACGGAAAATCCAAATCGTATGAATATAGAATTCGATTATTTTTAAATACAATTACCTTCGTGATGATTTCTGTGATAAAAATATCTGTTTTAAAATAAAAACTCAATAGGAGATGGATACTTTAAATCATCTGCGGTAATAAAGTTTATTCTATAAATACCAAGGTGGCAAGTATTTCCATAGAACTAAGTCTATGATTTATCAAGAGTAACACGTTGTCGTATATAGCACTATAACTAAAAAAAAACCAAGCCAATTGAACCGAGAAATTCGCCACTCAAAACTCAAACGAGAAAATAAAAACACAAGAGAGTAAAAATGCATAGACTGTTCTATTGCTGTCAGTTGCATAAATGTGTAATTTGTTCGTGTCTGAATCAGATAGATTTAATTTTTCACTTGAACTAACCCACAACGCACATAGTCTGCTAACCTGTAACTGAAAATGGTCATTGAAGTACTTAAACAGTTATTTTTCTTTATAACAAGAAGGTTATTTTATTGCCAACGGTGGACCTGATGGTAAGGGATACTTTGCAATACCAGGGGCACAGCCAGGCCGTTGCCTTCCGTGAAGAAAATACTCTTCTTAAGCCTCGTTTAAAGAAGATCATGTCAATTCACTGGTCTCTATGTGGTGAAACCTTAGAATGGATTATTTTACCATCATCGTCAATCAAATGCAAGATATATAAGAAATTTTGATAATAATATAGTAATATAATTCAATGAATTAGAATCGCTATCATGATGAAACCACCTCTGAGTTCCAATGGTGGGAGAAAGATTTAGAAGCTTTGCCGAAAATTTCCGTAACTGTAATGTGCAGTGGTTTGTATCTGTCTTGATTCTTGATAAGAGTACAATGGTGACAAATGTCTATCACTAAGGCTGAACTTCTGTTGAAAAAATAAATAAAAAGATTTAAATACACTTTTAAATAATAGAACAAAATAAAGAAATAGATGATACTGTTTATCTATACTAATAAATAAAATTGAAGTGTCTGTTTGTAATGTCAAAATAATAGGCTTTTTTCATGCTCACGCGGTTATTTGCACGACACCTATGCCTAAAATAGCAATTAAAAATTTTTTGTCTGTCTATCTGTCTGTTTGTTCCGGGTAATCTTCAAAACGGCTGGACTGATTTCAAAAATTCGTTCACCAATAAAAAGCTATAATATCAGGGCGTAAACTAGGCTATATTTTATCTCGGTATTCCTACGGGAACGGGAACTACGCGGGTAAAATGACTATAACCTATAACCGAAGCGAAGCGAGGGCGGGTTGCTAGTCTATATATAAAAACGTGAAGCAAAAACTTTGTACCCCTTTTTACGAAAATTACGTGGACGGACAAGTATGAAATTTGGCACAGTTGAAGTATACATATAATGAGGAGAAGTGCAGAAAACTGAAATTTTATATAATAATGAATTAGAAATGCATTAAATTCATTAAAAAAGGCATTACGCACACTACAACGCAATCGCTACACACACACACACGTCTGTGTGAGTGTGTTGCGTAGCAACGCTTACAGACTTTTGTTTACGGTTAAAATCTCTGGTCGAACTGAATGTCAAATAATCATAATTATGATGACAATGTCTACTAAAGATTTGTGCTTATTATTAGTTATTAGAGAAATACAGCTTGCTCAATTTACAATTATACATAAATAAAATTAAAGAAAATTGTGTAGCAGAAAAATTTATTAAAATGAGTTATGGCCGAATTTTGACCACACGCCGACCACTAGTGATGTATAAATCCATGAAAGGCTATTGGGCTGAGGGCTACCGCAATGAGTAATAATATTATTTTCGTAATAGATGGGTAGGATATACCAGTAGGTGTTATAAGTTTCTTAGGATAGTTCTACTAGCCATCCTCCAGATGAACACTCAGACGATACTAAGGACTCCTACGGTAGAATCTCCTATGGTGATCTATTGTATTCTTAAAGGGTCATCACACGGGACCAAATATTTTAATTTTCTATTACTTGGGATCAATATAATATGTACCTATTTACTTCTCTTCCATCGTACAATATGTACATCCTACTATGTCCGAAAGTTATTGACAAAGGTTTTATAACAGGCCGACTGCTTGTCGTCAACCCTAGTTGGAAATATAATTTTTAACCAGAAGACATCAGACGGAATTGGACCACATATCTACTACAAAGCACTAGTTCGTTTCGAGTTTAACATATCATTTTAACTCATATACGTCCCACTGCTGGGCTTGATCCTCCTCCAGAATAGGAGGGGAATTGACCTTACTATACCATGCTGGTCAGACAGGTTGGTATAGAGTTTTATTTCGAGTTTTCCGTCTCTTACATAGATGTTATACGCGTATCATAACCCTTAGTCGTCTTTTGCGACATCCGTGGCACAGTATAGTCATCTATCCAGTAATGTATCTCGGCCATAACCTTGAATTAAATGCCTAAACGTAAACATGTGATAGGGCTGCCCGCCTCCAGCATTTTAATTACATTTGCTTACTTTGTGTTTCCATTTAGTTTTGTATATACTTTTCTTATATAAACAAATAAAATACTTTGTGAATTGAATAGGAAGTGTTCAATAAGAATGCGTGTTGATTTTTGATTGGTAGTTTTAATTACAAAAAACATGTTTATGTTTAAATAACAAATCGGTCTATAAATTTAAATTATCTAGTGACAGACAGACGGTCAAATAATTTTTTTCTAGTACTATTCATACACATAGTACAATAAACATATATTATTAATAATAAAATACCACGTCTTTACTTTGAATTATATAAACTAACAAAACAAAACACATTATGAGTTTTAACACAAGCGTACCGTAACATGATACATGAACCGCATATAACTACCTAGTTCACTCGTGTCAATGACTTTATTCACTTTATTTATTAATCCAGACAACTTTTTTTCGGGAGATAAAAGGAAATTAAAACGACACACATTACCTACCTACCTATGTACGTAACGACACACATTACCTACCTACCTACCTATGTACCTACCTACTAGTAAGTAAAATTATTTTATAATCATACCTTTCAGAGTTTCCAGGTAATCTAAAAAAAGTTATCTCTGGATTCGTTATTGAGGAATTCATGCAACCAAACCAACAGCACAATATACCCTACTTGTCATATTAAATATGTGTATAATTATGTATTTTAGTGAAAAATTCGCACAGTTATTGTTAAAAAAACAACACACCGTTCGTTCGTCACTGCAGCACAGTCGCGACTGTCTACATGCCGAGCGCATGCCGAGATCGAGGCGCGTAGGTATAGCTCGCGTTTCGTCTGTTTGTATGAAGTTGGATTACTGGTAGATTATATTACCGTGTCCGCGGGCAAGATAGGGAGTGGTGAATTTTATGCTTACTCCGTCACCACACGAACAGTTATTTAACATATACAAAGCATTAAATTTAATATAGATTAGCAAACTTCTCCTTTAACCCATGTAAGCGACGTAGTCCACAAAATTAGCACGTTGAATTTGGCAATGAGCACGCCACATCACTCGTCGAACCGACAATCGTTAAGGAAGAAAGATTCTCGAGTGGTGACCATGAATCGGACAACGTAGCATAGGTCGATCCCCTACTAGGTGGACTGACGACATCTGAAAAGTCGCAAGAAACCGTTGGTTGAAAGTAGCACAGGCCCGTTCCGAATGGCATTCTCGTGGGGAGGCCTATGTACAACAGTGGACGTCTATTGGCTGATGGATGGATTAATATTGTTATCACCGATTCACGGCTATCTCCCAAGGGAAGATACCCGGTCCTTTGAAAGGCTTACATGGGGATATGGATCCAACACGCAGAGCGCTTTGGAGAAATTTAATGTAAAAATGGGATGGGACGTCTACCGATGACACTCCACGCCTGCACATAACACACGTGAACTGCCAACGGTAGGTGTAAAACTATTGTGTGATGATGGTATTTAATAATTGTTTATGGGGTTGGAGGTTTGATGGACTGGCTAAACTAAAAACTATTGATTGAAAAACTGTCGTCTGCCTTCAATACCTTTATCGTCTTGAACTTTGGCAGACGGTGACTCGCCAACTCACTGAATGCCAAAAACTGTCGCCACAGACACACAAGCCATACGGGCAATAGGGGGGCAACATTGGTGCAATTGGCTTGGGGTGTCGAGCGGTGCAGCGCCGATTTCACCATGGCAGTGGTTTCCCCGTAGTTACGCCCTTGAAAATCACACTTCCACCCCCGAGCATATAGCTCTGGCGAGCCCTCTCTGGCCAGCCGTTTAAGGCAAGCCAGAGTTAAGAATCCTGCGGGCACTCTTCGGTTTCCACTCCAGCCAGCCAATTAAGGCCAGCTGGATACGAGGCCCTAGCCGACTCTCTGAGGCACTCAAGACTGCAGTGTCGCCACTCATATTCAGCACGCCACAAACTGCCCTGCGGTTTATTGGCTTTCCTATAAATCTTGTGATACATTTTATCTTTTATATTAAAAGAATTTAGAGAGCCATTTAATGTTCCTCCGAGGTTTGCGTTAGTCTCACGGTGAGATAACGACAGGCCCAGAGGTTATATTGGTTATTGTATATATTGTTATTATTATTAATGTCACGGGCTGATGTGAGTGTTTAAACATAATAGTAACATTTAATAGGTGATAAATCAACGCAAGAGAAGTTGTATCTTATATCTTTAAATGAGCAATTCTTGTATATATATATAATCGGAATCTCGGAAACGGCTCCATCAATTATTATGTAATTTAGCCTACTAGAGATTTCGAGGCTAGGTTTAATCTATAGAAAATGTTGTTTTGTCGATGTTTTTAGCAATAAATATAACGTAATAATAAAACGTCATTAGAATAGGAAGTTAAATTTAGCCGTCGCCGTCAAGGGTGACAATAGCTCAGTTAGGCAGCTGTCCAGTCGCATTCAAACAGCGTGAGATCAAATCTCGGTATTATTATTATTCTGATTTTTATTATTTTGTTTTTCATTATTTCATCATTTTTAGTTTTTTAATAATATATATCCTAAATATGTTCGATAAAAATACCATTTACTTACAAAAAAAAAATTATACCGAGCAAAGCTCGGTCAACTAGATATTATATAATAAAGAACGGTATAATATAATAGCGGATATAATAATAAAAAGTGTACAGTAAAAATAAAGCAATGTTTCAGTGTATCTTTTCAGCGCATCTATTCATACATGAATCTGTTAACGTCTCTCTTGTAAATAGACCTCATGAAGACAGATGGTACCATCGCCATGCTTGGAAGACGAGTTTTCGATCGCAGCTAATGTTAACGAGTTGCTCTACTGCCAGCTCTTTTGATGATTTTTCTGATTTCCTCGAGAAACTCGGGCGTGTTTACACATTATATTCTTCTACTCTTAACTCCATAACAGAATTTCCTAATATTCTAAAAATATATAGAAGATTTTTTTTTAAGTAGCCGTCCGTATTTACCAACACCTAAATTTTAGGTCAAACCCAGGACATTTTAAAGTTCAATGTTACATGATAGATGACACTTAACATTAATTTATTAATGTTATTTGTTATATGAATTCCCTTATGTGTTACTTAAAAGTCTATAGTGGATTGTTATCTTAATTTTGTTCGAAATATGACCTTTTCTCTAATTATTTTTCTCTCACTTATTTGCAGTTAATTTGAATGTAAAAATAAATATATCTGCCCGAAAAATATAACATTTAATGTTAGAAATTAAATTAAAGGAGTCAATAAAAAATATATTTTGTTAATTTATCGTGTTGTTCATGCAAATTTCATTGTTAATTTCCGCATCGTTTATAAAAATATGTAACTATTAAAACCTATCAGAACTTTTCAGCCACTTAGCGGCTGATAAGAAGTATGAAACATGAATAGATTATATTTTACAACCTTAGCCTTTAATAACAAAATATTTAACCATTCAAATATTGTTATATCATTTTTTTATCCACTTAGTCGTTAACATGAATAATAAAATATGATTACTTAAATAATATTTCCTTGCTAAGTTTTCTGTACGGTGACGGGGTATCATATTATTCACCAAGGTATATCTCGCTCGTGGGTTTCAGAATAGATGACTAAAGTTAATATGTATGTAACATCTATGCATAAGAAGTAAATTCGTTATAAAATCCTTTACCAATCTCTTTGACCAGCATAATATAATAGCTTCATTTCTTTTGTCTTGTGAAAAAGGCTCCAAAATAGAAGTGGAACTTAATATAACTGAAATAAAGTTTACCTCTATAGAAGTATTTTTCTTTATTTTTTATAAATTCCTATGTCATATGAAAATAAAAATACTTATGCACGCGACAGCATGTCAAGCCAAGTTCAAGCAAAGAGGGCGCCGAGGTATATTTACACGAACCATTTCGAGCCATTTTTCACCCCTTCCTAACTCAAAAACTATTCAATATAAACGCACAAATTCTATTGTGTACTTACATTATTAGCTGCAAATCAAATGTTTAGAAGAAAAAAAAACGTACAATATTAAAACAATAACTTGCATAAAATAACTAGCATCTGAAAACTAGTCAATGCATATTTTGAGGTTCAATACATCATAAGTTATTTGCTTTATGTAAATAATTTGTCAATTGCAACATAAAAAATCATATTTGAAAAAACAAATTGAAAACTAATAATTTTTAGTAGAATAAATTGTGTTTTAAATGTACCTAAGAATATTATACGTTTTCTAACAAATAAATTTCAAGATAATCTACAGAACTTGGCATCCATTTATACCTAAAGTCTTTTTTTTTCAGTGAAATCGATACCCGTACCATAATTATCATAATATTGAACTTGCCTTTTGCACATTTGTTCTTTTATCGCGATATACTTTTACCGCCTGTATTACTAATGCGATCTTATAAAATCTAAATTTCTTATCCATCTCATATTAAATAACTAAATTCTTACCACCTGCAACTACAGCCTATAATGAATTATATTATATCTAACACATTTTTTTACCTTAAGATTATTATTAAACTTTGTAAAACTTAGCTGTTGCTTATCTCAGTCAAAGGAAATTTCTTAGCGTAGCGTATTGTTTCGTAGCATGTCTAATACAAGGCCTACGGAGCACATCGTGCCCGGGTGCAGCGGGCGTCGACCTCGGTCAGTAGGTCGGTCGGCTCCGCAGGACAGCCACACTGCAGCTCGGCTGTCTACACTTGAACTTTGCTATTGACGGGATACGTTGTTCCACTTTAAGAGATTATTTCATTTTTTATGTTAAATTTGTTTTAAATATTACAATAATCTAATATTATTGTACAATTTAAATTTAAAAAATATTCTTAATAACTTTATTACTAGTGTACTCACAGTAATCATTCCTTTCACATTTTTATTTTAATGGTTAAAGCATTAAAATAATTAATTTGTACAAATAATAAATTTAAGCATTTATTTCGGATTGCTTACATAAACACATAAGACTACACTTAAATAAACGTTACTGTTAGTCGATATTCTTATTATTATTCATATATATCTCGCATTAGCTTCATCATCATCGTCCCACTGCTGGGCTCAGGCCTCCTCCATAATGGAAAGGGAATTGACCTACTATTCCACGCTGGTCAGACGTGTTGAAATAGGGTTTTGTTTCGAGTTTTCCTTCTCTTGCACTGATGTTATATGCTTATTATATCTCTTAGTCGTCTTTTACGACAACCACGGGCAGGATAGGGAGTGGTAAATTGTATTCTTACTCCGTCACCACACCGCACGCATTGGTTTAATAATGAATATTACCAACTTGCAGTTTTTAATATAACAGAGTAATAAAATCATCATACGCGAATAGTCGTCTTATGTCAGCAAAACTTGAACTCAATCTTCAACACGGCGAAGTATATTAGTCTTTAAGTTAAAATTAGGCAGCATATACTTTTTTGAAATAGAACACTACATATGTAATAAATATTCTTATTTTTCTGTAATATTTTATTTTTTAAAGACACACTCCCTGTACTTAAGAAAATAATCCTTACAATGCGGGTAACTTTACAAACACAACAAATAATTAACTTACACAAATTAAACGCCGACTCAGAACAACAATTTGTAGATCACACAAAATATTGTCTTGCGTGGGAATCGTAGGCACGACACTAGCACGGTCGCTCGATGTCTCAACCAGTACGTCATCTGTGCTGGTGAGCATTCACGTTTTCTTCCTGGGTACGAGTTTTCTAAAATAAGAAAATTTATTATGCCATACTGGTTACTTATACTGGTTTAGGAGATTATATTGAGTTGGATTCTTGCCTTAGGTAAATGCATTATTGCATTATTGAATTTGTAAAATTACAGAAATTAGCTCGTAAGTACCTTTGTGTCAGAAAAATAAATAAATTATTATTATTATTATGTATCTCAGTGTCACGGGTATCTTACAAAGGAAGATACCCGGTCCTTTGGTAGGCTTACATGGGGATATGGATCCAACACGCAGAGGCCTTTGGAGAAATTTAATGTAAAAATGGGATGGGACATCTACCGATGACACTCCACGTTTGCACATAACACTCGTGGACTGCTAACGGTAGGTGTAAAACTATTGTATAATGATGATATCTAAAACCTGGTTATGGGGTTGTGAGGTTTGATGGACTATTTTACTTAAAACCATTGATTTTGACCTGTCGTCTGCCTTCAATCCTTTGCATCGTATTGAACGGTGGCAGACGGTGACTCGCCAACTCACTGAATGGGCCCTCCAAACGGTCGCCACAGACACGCAGGTCATACTGGCAACAGGGGGGCAACATTGGTGCAAGTGCCTTGCGGTGTCGAGCGGTGCGGCACCGGTTTCACCATCGCAGTAGTTTCCCCGTAGTTATGCCCTTGAAAATGACATTTCCACCCCCGAGCAAGCATATAGCTCTGGCGACCCCTCTTTGACCAGCCGTTTAAGGCAAGCCAGAGTTGAGAATCCTGCGGGTACTCTTCGGTTGCCACTCCAGCCAGCCAATAAAGGCTAGCTGGATACGAGGCCCTGGCCGACTCTCTGGAGCACTCAGGACCGCAGTGTCGCCACTCACATTCAGCACGCCACAAGCTGCCCTGCGGTTTATTGGCTTTTGTTATAAATCTTGTGATACATTTTTTCTTTTATATCAAAAGAATTTAGAGAGCCATATAAATTTTCTCCGAGGTTTGCGTTAGTCTCATGGTGAGATAACGACTGGCCCAGAGTATTATTATGCAGAAGGCAACAACTTAGACCAACTTAACTAGTTGACTTAGACAGTCTCAAAACACGTAGATCAAGTGAAATAATTTATTTATCTACCCACCACCGTTGAATATAGGCCATTCCAATGCAGGATATTGCCGTAATCGCCACCTTTGGCAGGCGAGTCGACTCTCCGTACGGGGAGTTCATTATAAGATAATATTATTTTATACGGCTGCAATATAGTTTAAATATCGACGTCCCATTATGGGTGTCCTAGATTCGATAAATAGGGGATAATAATTATTAATATATATTTACGCAAAACCCAAATAAGTAGTTCTTTCAGTCTAACTGTAATAAGCTGCTGTGAAACAAGTAATTACAATTATTGTATATAATGCAATTAAAAAAAATGATACATAATTGACCGTGTAAATAGCAAAGGTCTGGTTTCTTCAACTTATTTCCATCTTTAAACAATCATATGTGTATACAGATATGAATATATGATTTTTTTATTTACACTGCCATAAAATGGAAGACATTTACGGCCTCGGTGTTCTTCACCAATCACTATCAGGTTGTCTTTAGAAAAGGTTAAACATATCTATATATTAATACGTGAAGCAAAAACTTTGTACCCGTTTTTACGAAAATTACGTGGATGGACAAGTATGAAATTTGTCACAGTTGATGTATATAATGAGGAGAAGTGCATAAAACTGAAATTTCATATAATAATGGATTAGAAATACATTAAATTCATTAAAAAATGCATTACGCACACTACAACGCTATCGCTACACACATACACACACACGTTTGTGTAAGTGTGTTGCGTAGCAACGCTTATACACTTTTGTTTACGGTTAAAATCTCTGGTCGAACTGAATGTCAAATAATCATAATTATGATGACAATGTCTCATAGAGATTTGTGTCTATGTATTAGTTATTAGTGAAATACAGCTTGCTCAATTTACAATTATACATAAATGAAATTAAAGAAAATTGTGTAGCAGAAAAATTAATTAAAATGAATTATGGCCGAATTTCGACCACACGGCAACCACTAGTATTTAGAAATAAGCATCAATATTTAAAACTACATGTCCCTTCACTAAAGTGTCATTGCTTGTAAATGTCTTTAATATAGTCTGGTCATTTTAGACATTTAAAATAACAAGAATTACGACTGAAGTTATACTCGTTCCAACCATTTATTTTACTTTTGACACATGCTTTAGGACGTAACTGTTTCATTATACGCAATTATTAACTTTGAAACGAGTGAACAGAGAAATATATAAACTGCCCAATAATATTTATATATCTTAATTATTACCCACTAAATACATTAATATGCCGTAAATAGCTCTATTCATAAAATTTAAATGATAATTCATTTCCGTTATAAAAAAAGTTACGTTCTATCGCATCTAGTGACAGGATCAAAAGTATTCGGTGCAAACTAATGAATCGCAAATAATCGATTACACTTATTTGCAGTTAAGTCAGCTGACAACTGAGTTTTGAATTGTTGTAATAGACAACACGTTAAAATTGTATCAGGGAGATATAAAAATCTTCTCATCATACCTATAACATGAAATAAAACAACCAAAATATTTTAATATTATTTTATTATAACGAATCGTCGGATTCTTCATACGAACTCGAATCGTCGCTTGAATCATCTGCAGTGTTTATTATTAACTCTTGGAAGGTATGTTGTCAAATTCAATTTCCCGATCCCAATCAGAGAATATTATATTTTTTGTCTTGTTGACGACACTCGCCCAGTTTTCAGGCATCACACTAGCACATGCGTTTTTTAAAAGTTCAAGCATTTTATTTGCTGTGAAAGGAGGAGTTGTATTGTTTCTTGCGGCGTGTCCTTTGACTTGTGCCCAGATCATTTCAATTGGATTATATTGACAGTGGTACGGAGGAATTCTGATTACAACATGCCCATATTCTGCTGCCATTTCGTCGATGACATATCGTTTTGGCTGCTTTTTACTTTTTAATATTTTAAGTAATTCTACTTTTAGTAGGGATTCGTCCACATCTTCCCCATTATCACGAAGCCAGTTTATAATCTCGTGTTTTTTGTTGGCCTGTGTTGGCATTTTATTAATTTGGCGAGAGTGATAGGGTGCATTATCAATAAATATTGTTGATGGCTCTTCAAGTGATGTAAGCATTTCTCTGAACCACTTTTCATACACGTCCGCATTCATCTCCTCATGATAGTCTCCTGTTTTTTTTTATTTGAACGCTAACAGAGCGTCTGGTACAAATCCCTTTGTAGTTCCCGCATGGCAAATGATGAGGCGTTCACCTTTCCCCATTGGCACTGCAGAAGTAGAAGCAGCAGTATTGTCAGTCCAACCTTTTGGTATGGAATGATTGGCATTGAGCCAAGTTTCATCTGTGAAAACGACATTCGACCAGTCTTCTAATTTCTTCACTTGTCTTAAAAATTCACAGCGAGACAAGGCTATATCACGACGTTCCATTAAAATTTTTCTTTTGTCGGATTTCTTATACAAGAACCCGATTTGGTGCAGCACCTTTGACAAAGAAGATTTTTGACCACGAAACAAGCCACAATTTCGTAGAGACGCTACTAATTTTTCCAAAGTAGGAATCTCTTTGCTTGTGTAATAAATAATTGTATATATGACGACGAATAGCATCAGTATCAAAACTGTCAATTGCTGTCACTTTACGGGGCTGACGTTTTTTCTTAGGCATAGATAGCTTGTTCTGTTCAATACCACTACTACCATAGGCTTCTTTAGTGATTTTCGCCACCGTTGGAGCACTAATACCTAATGCTGCTGCAACACGGTCTCTAACTTGGGTTACTGGTATAAGGAATCCGCCATTGCAGCTTTCCTTTTCAAAAAATTCACGAAGCCGCAGCACTAACTCTCTGGATTGTCCTTTAAGCACCATACCTTTCGGCATTTTGCAAGTAAAATCTTACTGGGAGGAACGATACGCTCAACTCAATCAAAGTAAGAACAAGGAAATCAATACGGTGGAATATAAATACTCAACACAGCGTATGAAAAATATGAAAGAGCACTCAGCGAACAGAAATGTGACTAGCACGGGAGTCTTGTTGCGAGTGACAGACAATAACAAAATGGCGTCGCCGGCGCGCCGTTCAGTGTTGCCAATTCGGCTTAAAAAAAAGGGGTAGGCTGGATGAGAAAATTAGTAATTTACTACCGCAGACGAGGGCGCCATTGTCTCTAAGTAAAGTTTGGAGCAGCGGACCCCGCTTAATGGAAAAATGCTTCATAAAGTAGTTATTTTTTATTTTGCAAAGTACAAAGTAAAATATTTTGGGAGGACTGAATTAGTGGGTATGCAAAAATTAATGTGCCCAAATAACAAATATATTTACAGAAGTGAAGTTTTAAAATAATATGAAATATGTATTTAAGCAAAAATAAAATATCCGTGTTAAATCGATTAAAAGTTCTTCCTGACTAAAATCGATTATTACAAAACATAGTATCCGTAATACATTGGTACAACACTAATTGATCAGAATTCGACCTGCCAAAAGTAAAATAAATGGTTGGAACGAGTACAGAGGGTGTTGACTGTCTATTCTTATTCTGTCATCACACTAAAAGTCTACTTGGTGTCAGTTGAAAGATTGCGCTCCGAAAGAGTGTTGAAGTATAGTTAATTTTTGGCATTGTTGATTTGTTTCTAAGCTAGATTAAGCTAGAATTTTACATTATACTAGCTGACCCAACAGACGTTGTTCTGTTCAAATAAGCGCCATCTACCGGGTCCAATTGTGAATCTGAATCATTCTGGAATCCCCTTGAACATGCACAAAAAATTTCATCAACATCGGTCCAGCCGTTTAGGAAGAGTTCAGTGACATACACACGTACACAAGAAATTTATATATAAAGATTAGCGAACCGCCCTCGCTTCATTTCGGTTCCAGCCACTTTGCCCCCACAGTTTTAATCTGCAACATCTCCTAAGATATCGTATCAGGCTCGAGTCCCGGATCGGACAAAAGTTTATAGAGTTTGCTGTGAGGCAAAAAATTGCCTAAGTTACTCCTTATATAAACAGGTATATATAGTAAATTATTAACAAAATCGGTCCAGCTGTTTTGAAGATTACCCGAAAGAAACACACAGACTGACAGACAAAAAAGTATTCTAGTTTTAAGTATAGGTATCATGTGAGCATGAAACCCTATTATTTTGACATTATAAACAGACGCTTAAATTTTATTTATTTGTAGATTCGGACTCCGTATAAATTTAAATAAGGATTAAAGGTTGGATATATTGTAGCTTCGCATTAGGTGTCTAATAATATATTTTCAGGCTTTCACTAAGTACAGAAAGTATATAAAAAACTACAAATATCCGAATTGAGAACCTCCTCCTTTTTTAGAAGTCGGTTAAAAAGTGTGCTATATCAGTCTAATTCATCTAATAGTTGTGTCTTTGCTGGTATATCATTAGGGATTGCAATCCGGAAAAACGAATCCGGTAATCTGGCAGAGCCGGCATCATTACACGTTTACCAGATCCGGTGTCAATACAGCGGATCCGGCAACCGGATCCGGTGCTTACAAGTTTTGGCAAAATAATAGAGCTGTTAATGTTTGTTTTTTTATAAAATACCATATTTTATTTTTGACTGTTTTAATTTTTTATAAACTACCTATAGTAAGTACACGTGATTAACTTACTAACAGTTAATTTTTTACCGAAAAGGGGAAATCATCCTAATGATCCATGCGAACCGGTCGAATCCAACCAGACAAACAAAGACGCCGCATTGCAATCACTATGTACCATATACTTAAAACATGATGACACAAGTGCTAATTCCTTCACAGATCAACTTAATTTATACAGCATAATTTAACATCTCATTCATTCATACCGTAATTACACTCACCCTCACAGCCTTTAAGCTAATATAAAATTTATGAAGTGTAAGCTGTTTATTTCGTAATTAAGCTGCAACGTCTTTAATTTCATATTGTTTAGATATTGCACTCTTCAACAGATTATTTTCTTTTAAAATTCGTGGTCTTTATGATTGATATTCGAGAAGTGTTCAAATAAATGTGTGGTGCTGCTGTGTGGTGGCGGCTTCGAATACTACCAACCCTTGCTTTGCTCGTGGGTGTCGTAAAAGACGACTAAGAGTCCTGGATTGACCCGGACCGACTCCATCTGGTACCATTTGGGTCAACGATTACATTCCCAAGGAGGGTTGACGTCAGGCAGGCGGCCGGTCATAAAAGTCATTGCCGAAACTTTTTGCAATATGTCAAACAGATGACATATTGTGTCGACCCCGAGTAATTGGGATAAGAGCAAGATGATGATGATGATGATGATTCGAGAAGTGTTAAAATACAAAATATCTGGTACAATTTTTTTTTTCTAAGTAAATGGTATTTTAACGAACATATTAACGAATGATATATTAAAAAAAACTATAAAAAGATTATGAAAAAAATATCATATATAATAATAATAATACCGAGATTTGATCTCACGCTGTTTGAATGTGACTGGACCACTTCCCAACTGAGCTATTGTCACTCATGACAGCGACAGTGAAATTTGAATTCCTATTCAGAGAATGTCAATAACATTTTATGTCATTGTATTGATTAGCTAAAAACACCGACAAAACAACATTTTCTATAAATAAAACCTAGCTAAATCGATTTTTGGCCTCGATATATATATATATATATACAAGAATTGCTCGTTTAAAGATATAAGATAAATAGTAGTAAAAAGAAGAGTTCAGAGACATTGCTCCGCGCTCACCCCATTGATGAGTATCGGATATCCTCGTAATCCGAGCCGACGTAATGGGATTTAAACGCGATTCAATTGCCGGTTATTTTAAATTTCTAAGATATATACTTGTATAACTAGAGCCTCAATAACCTCTGTGTTATTAATTTAGTAAAACGTTGCAACTCCCTAGCTGCATGCTTATGCAAATATCGTAACCAAAAACATCGATGTACAAAAAACTTCGGTCTGAAAACATCGATGTATCGAAACATCGATGTTTCCTAAAAATCTATGCGCTGGGGTTTTTTTAGCTAAATCAAGCATATTTTTTACATGAAACACCAACATTTGCGTGATATGAGGACCTTTTTCTTGCAGGCTCTGCTAAAATTACCATTACATTTTAAATCATGCAGGCAAAACATTGTACAAAATAACATCGATAGATCGATGTTTTACTATAATAAACATCGACGGCAAATATCGGTGTTTTTTTATTGAAACATCGATGTTTCAAAAACATCGATTTATCGTTTGCATCCCTAGTTGCAGCTGCATATTTTCAAATGCAAACTTCCATGTGTTTCCAAAATTAAACTTAAAATTGTGTCCTACTTTACCTCATAGTCATTTGTATCTACAAATTTAAAAGACTTGTATATTAATGCAATAGTTAGTATAACTGCATCTGCATCTTATTCGAAGTTGTTCTCACTTAACAAACTTTCTTAATATCGAGGTTTAAATAGTAGCTTTACTAGCCACCAAAGTCAAGAAATTGTATAAGGAGGTAAGTAATAAACAGGTAATAGCGACGCATGCCGCCAATCTGTCGCCCCGAGCAGTTCGTGCGGGATATGTCTGGACCACAGTCTATCAAAAAATTATCCTACAATATAAAACAAGCCGTATTAGATATTGAGACCTGCTATAAATTAATAATAACACTTAATAATATTTTTAGGTTTCTTTTTCACATTTTTTTTTATCAGCACCCCCAAAATTGTAGTTATCAGCCCAGAACTTTGCTTACAACACTAAGCTATCTAGATTAATTAATATAATGTTATTTTATCAAACTTTAATTGAAATTAAATTCAATTTTTGTATATAACATAAAAAAATTGCTTTGAACAAAAAATATAATGAAATAAATACACATCAGAAATGCGTGACACAAAACTGTTTCGGTTCCCTTGAGTAGAGAAGAATTGTTAAATGTAATGGATTACTATCGATAAGGTTGGCAGTTCTTTACAGGCAGTTTTACCACTTGTAAATAAAGCGTTATCAAATTAATAAATTCTCAGCTCATAATGGGCATGCGCTGCCAATAAAAATAAAAGGAGAAATTAGCCTAGTATATAACGCTGGTTAGAGTGACTGCTATAAGGTGTCATTTCAATTGTTCTTCATCCACATAGGCACGTAACACAAGAAACTAAGACTAGTTTCCTTATACAGTACCTACGGGTATGAAGAGATTGTGACAAATTCTATCTTGAGCCGTCATCACCGACTACGGATAGTTTAAATACCGTTAAGACTGCAACGGTGTGGTGACGGAATAAGAATACAATTCACCACTCCCTATCTTGCCCGTGGATATCGTAAAAGATTACTAAGGAATATAATATGCATATAACATCTATGCAAGAGAAGCAAAACTCGAAATAAAACCCTATACCAACCTCACCAGCATGGTAGAGTAAAGTCAATTTCTCTCCTATTGTGGAGGAGGCTCGAGACCAATAGTGGAACGTATATGAGCTGAAATGATGAAGATGATGATGAGGACTAAGTGATATGACCAAACCCTATATTACAGAGTATCTTATATCTTTAAACGAGCAATTCTTGTATATATATATATATATATATATATATATATATATATATATATATATATATACCTATATATACATATATTCAGGATCTCGGAAACGGCTCCAACGATTTTGTTGAAACTTAGCATACTAGAGGTTTTGGGTCCAAAAAATCGATCTAGCTAGGTTTTATTTATAGAAAATGTTGTTTTGTCCGTGTTTTTAGTAAAACAATATAATGACATTAAATTTTAAAAGAATATGGATTCAAATTTCGTTGTCAACGTCATGAGTTACGATAGCTCAGTTGGGGAGATGAGCGGTTTTAATTTTGGATTATGTGACATTTAAACAGCGTTGGTTCGAATCTTGGTGTTATTATTATTCTTTTTTTGTAGTTTTTTATATAATTTTCATTAATTATTTTTTATTAATATATATCTAAATAAATTCGACAAAAATATTCCGAGCGAAGCTCGGTCAACCAGATATTTACATATAACTAATAATAATATCCTCCTCCACAATAGTAGGGCCGTTGACCTTATTATAACATTCTAGTCAGACAGGTTGGTATAGGGCTTTCTCTTGAATAGGTATTATATGAGTATTATATACCTTAGTCGCCTTTTACGACACCAGCAGGATAGAGACTGGTGAATTGTACTATTACTCCGTTACCACACGGGTAATATTTAATTAATTTTTCATTATAACAAGCCCATTTTCCTGTTAGTAATTAATATTGTATCAAAATTTAAATGAAAAGTTAATAATTACATGTATATTGGAGGTCAAACGCCTTCCATGACCAAGGTAACTAATAAGTATCTAAAATGACGTAGCGTGATAACATCTGTAGAAATGGATTTTTTTTAAATCAGAATTAATTAACTTTTGTTCTACAGTGTCGAATGTATATCGCATGATAGCTCTCAAATTTTTTTCGACATTTGCCGTAAATGTCGTAAAAGCCGAACAAGAGCTCTACGCGACGCTCGACTCTCTCTCTCTTTTAGTAATCAACAATTATGTTACCAAATAAAGTTGACATCAGGTAAACGACGGTAACGGAACTTAGCCAAAAATCCCATCGAGAAGGTTTTGTCCTGTTTTGCTTGTTTTGGAAGAAAGGAGAGGGGTAATAAGGGCATTAGTAGCAGAATAACAAATAAGTGCTGTGTGGTAGCGGCTTCGAATACTACCAACCCTTGCTTTGCTCGTGGGTGTCGTAAAAGACGACTAAGAGCCCCTAGATTGACCCGGACCAACTCCATCTGGTACCATTTGGGTCAACGATTACATTCCCAAGGAGGGTTGACGTCAGGCAGGCGGCCGGTCATAAAAGTCATTGCCGAAACTTTTTGCAATATGTCAAAACAGATGACATATTGCGTCGACCCCAAGTAATTGGGATAAGAGCAAGATGATGATGATGAGTAGCAGAATAACAAATAGAAAAAAAATATATAACAAAGTTGGGATAAATACGTTTTCTTATACCTTTACTCTACCAACAAGGACCAGTTGCCTTATAAAAATAATTGTATCATTCTACTTATAAAATCCTTAAAATTTATCACCTTGTATTGATAATGTATTTCAGTTGACTGCAATGTAAACCGAATCTTTTACCTCACACGGTAGGTACATTATCTACGCTAAAATAACTGACTGGGTTAATAAAAAGGAAACTTTTCGCGTTCAACGTACCAGATATATTATCAAATATTTTATGTGAACATAGTATATGCATAAGAAAATAATGGCTAAGCATGAAGTTCACGCTTTAAGCATAGATAAAATACTGAATGCTGTTTATATTTAGATTTTTCCTTTTGCTTTAATTATTACACACACTAAAACACACACACATAAAATGTACACACTGATAAAATAGACACATACGCACATCCTTACTAATATTATAAATGCGAAAGTAAGTTTGTTTGTTTATTTGTTTGTTACGCTTTCACGCTTAAGCCACCGCACCGATTTCAAAAATTCTTTCACCAATGGAAAGCTGTAATATCAGGAAGTAACATAGGCTATATTTTATCCCGATATTCCCACGGGAACGGGAACTAGGCGGGTAAGGCGACTGAAACCGAAGCGAAGCGAGGGCGGCTTGTTAGTATAACATAATTATGCTCAAACATGCTAGTACATACTAACGTACGTAGAAACGCACACACACACACACATATGAACCCTTCTTTTAATATTATCATTTATTTATTTTAAACTGGTATTTTTGTTATTCGTAAGTACGAGTATCTTTGCATGTAATTCAATTTACGTTGTTCGTAACTCTTTGTATTTTTATCCTGTCTCCTCGTAGCGACCGAATAAGACTGCTGCTATATCGAAAAATTCGCAAAGCGTATTACCAGGAAAACGGTACAAATGTTCTCCTGGTAAAAGGTATAACACCTTACTACGATCAACAACTCACTTGTCAAGTGTTGATTGTAAGTTATTATGAATTACATAACTATAAGCAAATAGAAGAAAATAAATGTATTTATTATTATAAATAACGGTACTTCACTTATAAATTAGAATAACTCTAAATTACCAAGTATGTCCACAGCTGTATTAATTAACAAAAACAATAAATTTATAAGTCGATCATATTCTTTTTTGTTTATACTATTCAATATCTAGTTGACCGAACTTTGCTCGGTATAATTTATTTTTTCGTAAATTGTATTTTTGACGAACTTATTTAGATATATTGTATTAATAAAAAATGAAAATGATGAAATCATAAAAAAATATCACAAATTACAAAAACAGAATAATAATAACACCGAGATTCGATCTCACGCTGTTTGAATGCGACTGGACAACTTCCCAACTGAGCTATTGTCACTTCTAACGACGATGCTAAATTTAAATTAGAATAGGAATTCTATTGACATTTTATGTCATTGTATTGATTAGCTAAAACACCGACAAAACAATATTTACTATAAATAAAACCTAGCTAGATCTATTTTTGTTCCCGAAACCTCTAGTATGCTAAATTTCATGAAAATCGTTGGAGCCGTTGCCGAGATTCTGAAAAAATAAATAATAATATACATAAATATATGAATTGCTCGTTTAAAAATATAAGATATGCGTTTCGCTATTAGAAATAAGTCTCCTCCAGACAAAATGTTGCCTTATTTTACCACGCTGGCCAGACCGCTCCTCATCATTTTAGTGTATATATATCCTCTTAATATTATTTGCTTATACCGCTTAGTTGTTTCTTACGTCATCTGCAAAAAAAAGGCAATGTTAACGCTTCCACTTTACCACATAGAATCACCTATTCAAGACGTTTTTAGGAATCGAATGATACTAGTAAATTAATTATGAACGATTGCATCATCATTATCCTTATTCCAATTACTTAAGGTTTGCTGAATATGTTAAATTCTTCCATAGTACATATCGCAAATGTTTTGCCCGTGAAAGATGTTTAATATAATAAACAAAATATTAAAAATAAAAATATTAAGTAACTTTTGAAATTAACTAACATATGTTTTTATATACGTGCTGCGTCTGAATTCTCAAAAAACAATGATAAATTAATTTCATCTCAGCGCATATACAAAAATTGGCCTAGTATCCCACGCTAGTTAGACGTGTTGGCATAGGGTTTTGTTTCGAGTTTTCCTTCTCTTGCATAGATGTTATTTGCATAATATCCCTTTGTCGTCTTTTACTGACACCCACGGACAAGGGAGGGGGTGAATTGTATTCTTACTCCATCACAACACGGAAATTTTATTTATCATTTTAATAAACTTTAAGAGTTAAAAATTGTTTGATAACCGTATTAGTAAATATACAACCAAAAGAGTGCTCAATCTTGACTTATTATGTCTAACTAGAACCCATAACAAGTGTAACTTGGAGCCAATACACTTTCAAAGATGAGCTTAAATGTCCTAAAGTTGTTTTTAAGTCTGTCCTAAACATGGTGGTGTTATATAAGTGATGACAAACTTGCATTATGCAGCAATAAGTTATTGAGCTTTAAACATAGAAAATTGCAAATTTTATAGTCAACTATCACTCTAAAACTATTAATAACTTTTCTGTATCTTAATACGGCTAGTATGATCTGGAATTATTAATTATAGATAATAAATAATGAGTTTTATTCCAAAGGCATGCCGTTGTAAAAAGCAGTACAGAATTTAAATTCTGGGTTAAACAAAAGAAAAACTGAATTTAACTACAATTTTTTATTGGAACTCAGGGTTTGAAATTTTGAATAATAAGACACCCACGAGCAAGATAGGAGGTTGTAAATTGTGTGCTTACTCCGTAACCACAGGATAATTATACTAATAAAAAATTCGTAATATAATTAGGTATCATCTAAATTGCTAAATGATCGGTTTTTGAGATCATCATATTTAATATTCGATACTTAAATGAAAACTTATGTAATAGTAAAACACAAATCATTTCAGCTCATATATTATACTACCATGATAATACACTACAGGGTTTTATTTTGGGCCGACCACTGAGGACAAGGAACTCGGCACTGGTGGTCGGCCCGATGACATAGATGTGGGTACGGGTGGGTTATGGGTCCGCGCGCCGTCCTTTCGCGGCCCCGGACGGAATGGACGGCGTGTGCGTTTACCATAGCCCACACATAAAAAAAAAGTGTTTTATTTTAAGTTGCCCTTCTCTCGCGGTGATTTTAAATGTTTTTTCCACTAGTCACCTCTTACGACCACTCAAGAGTAAGAAAGGGGCCGTGATTGCTGGGGAGTGATGGCTGCTCTAGTAGTTAACTCGTGATCGGGTGCCGCTTGTGGGATCTGGTCCAGCCATAATCATTTGAATTATATTAAGTATCTTGCAGTTCGAAGGGCATCACACTGGAGCTAGGTCTTACGAAACATGTACACAAATTTATTATATATAAATTGAAAGAAGAAAAAAAATGTAAGTAGAAAAAAAAATTAAAATAATAGACAAGCCCGCTGAGTTTTTTGCCGGATCTTCTCAGTAGCGGTCGCGTTTCGATCTGGTGGTAGTTTATTTTTATTGGATAATTTAATTTTATTTTGTAAAATTGACAATATGTAAGTGCCCTCTCGGGGTCTATGCATAATAAATGATTTGAATTTGAATTTGTACTCTTAATCCGTCACCACACGAGAAAAATCAGAAAATATGGCGTTAGAATTTTTTATTATCAATAAAATTTATTTATGAATATTATTTTTCATCTTATCTATCAGAATCTTACCTGTGGATTAAAACTAAAACAAAATACAACATATCTGGAGGTATTCATTCAGAGATTTCTTATTGTTTGTAGGTAATTTATATTAGTCTAATATAAATAATTGAAAATGTATGCCAACACTTACTTGTATTATCAAGACTCAATAGTAATATGAAGAAAAAGATTGGTACAATACTATATTACTTTCAATTTAAAGCTTTCTCTTCCGTAAGATAAAGTAATTTCTTAGAAATTAATGTTTCAAGTTTGAATATGTAAAATTTCACTCGTATATTGCGGAACCCAGAAAGTACTCGAATAGCGAGCCTACACGAACAAAGCATTCATTGTTCAGTGCAATATACGCTGGACTCGGATGTTGGCAACGCGGACGTGGCCTCAAGAAATATTTAAACATTACAGACAATGTTTAGGTTATTGCACTCTCGCAATAGAGTAAACCAAAATAAATACTAAGGCTCAAATAAAACTTGAGGAAAAAAAACTCAAATTAAAATCCTATATAGTACTCCAACTTCTAGTATAGTAGGCCAATTTTTTTCTTATTATAAAGAAGCTCAATGATAAATACATAAATATCGAAACCGGTCTAAAGAAATACGACCAATAAAGATCACTAACCTAATAATAAATCGGTTATTTAGTTCAGTGAATTGCACTTCCAATAGATGTTGATTTCAAATCGTTATACCATCGATGCACTATCATTATTTCATAAAGTCATGGCGTTTTAATCCATACTATTTACACTACAACATAAAGTATTAGAGCATATAGTCATAAACTACGCTATTAGACCGGCGATAAACATTGCAAATGCACCTGCAGGCAAATAGGCCTACTATACCACGCTGATCAGACGAATTGGTATAGTATTGTATTCTTTACTCCGTCACCACACAAAAAAAGAATGCTTTACAAAGTTAAAATTAACCGATAACCTCTTTCCAAAGATCAATATGCAATATTTATTGTCGTTTACATACGGTATATTAAAATCGAATTTATGATACTAAATTGTGTTTTATCAGGCGAAAGCTTATAAAAGACTTATTGTAATAAATATAAATATAATACAATGTATCTATGGACACAATACCCTAATGGAAATGTTTATTACATTACCTTGAAATTGTATAGCATCTCATATCTATTTAATTAGAATGAAGATATAATTCAATGATTTTTAATCAAATTGTTATTATTTTATTATCATCTTCATCATCATCTCTACTCATACACGTTACACTATTGGGCTTGGGCCTCTACTGTAGGAGGGAAATTGATCTAATATACTATGCGGGTTAGACGCGTTGGCAAAGGGAGTTATTTCGAGTTTTCCTTTTCTTGCATAGATGATATATGCATATTACATCCCGTGTGGTGACGGAGTAAGAATACGGTTCTGCTCGGCTCCCTGTCTTGCCCGTGGCTGTCGTAAAACACGACTAAGGGATATAATACGCATATAACATCTGTGCAAGAGAGGGGAAACTCGAAATGAAACCCTGTACCAAGCTGCCTGACCAGCAGCAAAAAAAACCTCTCCTATTGTAGAGGAGGCTCGAGCCCAACAGTGGGAAGTATATGAGCTGAAATGATGATGGTGATGACATCCCTTAGTCATCCCTTACTCCGCCACCACACGGAATAATGCAGTGATTTTTAATGAAGTTGTTATTATTTTATAGGTATAATTTATTCATTAGGATTTTTTTACCTACCGGCAGAGCACACGTGTTCTGTCAGAAGGAAAAATTGCATACCATAGTGTATTAGACTGACTTAATATTATTTTTAAAAACAACACCACGCATTAAAGTATTAATCCTCGTCTATTAACTGTTTCTAATAAATCGGCGTGCAAATAAATTATGTAAAAAAGTACATTACCTCATTAATTTATTAACGGAGTTTGTTAATAATTCGTGCTTTATAATAAAACTTCATTATGCATTTCTATACATAATTAATCAAATTGACAATTTCATATTTCGCCTGAATCATTAACATCATGATCTCAGCTCACATATGTCACACTGCTGGGATTGAGTCTCCTCTACCAGACTAAGGGAAATCTCTCCTCTACAGAGTGAAGGAAAGATCTACCACGTTGGTCAGATGGGTTAGTATGGGATTGTTTCTTCGAGTTTTCCTTCTCTTGCGTGGATTTTATATCCTACTCCTTAGTCGCCATCCACGAGGTGTTGTGGAAGGCGACTAAGGAGTCTGACAGTGGGTGCACGGGTATGGGGTAGTGAATTGTACCTACATTCCGTCACAACATGGGCTATTTCGCCTAAAACCAATTTTATAATCTACACTGTATCAAAACATGTTCAGAAGCTGAATAGATTTGGCTAGAAACTCAGCGAACTCCCACAAATTAATTCTTTTAAATGAAATTGCAGGTATATAACACGTTCAGCAATACCAGCTCCAGTGTGGTACCCTCGAATAAGGATACTTTTTAATATATAACAGTAAAACAAAAAAACGGTTGGACCGAATCCTACAAGCGGATAAGCGAAGTAAAGCAGCAATTGAGCACGAAATAATCATAAACGGTGGCCCAAAAACAATAATTATCACCTTAAGAGTGTTTAATTGGAATATTTGGTTTTAAGAGTTTCTCTTAAGTAAGAACACTGTAATCATTTAAAAAATACCTAACTTCATAATTTGATAATATTTTGTAGAATGCACAACTATTCGTATGGATCTACAATAAAATATATTACGGCCTCTTTTTTCTGAGACTGTTGTGTTTTTTATTGCCTTTGGTGTGAAGGTAATTAGTAATTGTTGCTTATAGATATCAGTGATATCGCTACAACCAAGTCACTGGCTATCATATTTGTAGGTTGGACCACCTTGTGATTTAGATCGGTTACACATACATAGATTTTTCTTAGGGACCATGATATTGATCGATTGTGTAACTCGTAAGCACTAAATAATAGTATTATTTAATATCTAAAGTAATGAATTGTACCGTATTTCATATTAATTTAATTAAAGTGATATGATAACTATTTTGTTCAATACTCATTCAACTCGTTTAGGTATCGATTTAACAATTTTATTTTATATATAGAGATGGTGAATTTGCTTTAAAATTAACTCTACGGCTGCTCTTCACATATGCCATGCTTCCATGCTTGCTGCTACCCAGGTTTTCATTTAAATTTCTTATTGTAGAAACTGGAACTCCTTTTAACTGTGATAGTAGGCTTACATCTACTCGGCGTAGTGTGACCTATTTACTTTAGGCTACTATAGTTAATATACAGGACAGATTGGAGTCGCTGGAGCAGCGGAGAGACTTTGGGTCACTCTGTGTACTCTACCGACTCTTTCACGGGGAGTGCTCCGAGGAACTGTTTGACTTGGTACCACCGTCACCATTCTACCAACGTACCACTCGACATCGCAGCAGGGTTCATCCATTTCACCTGGAAACGTTATGGTCTTCAACTGTACGTTTCCAGCGATCATTTCTCCCACGTACGTGCAAGCTCTGGAATGAACTACCTGCTGCTGTGTTTCCCGAGCGCTATGACATGTCCTTCTTTAAACGAGGTTTAAGAAGAGTATTTCCTTCACGGTAGGCAGCGGCCTGGCTGTGCCCCTGGTATTGCAATGGTCCATGTGCAGCAGTTTCACTTACCATCAGGTGTGCTGCTTGCTCGTTTGCCACCGTTGGCAATAAAAAAAAAAAAAAAATATTTGTAGATTGAAAAAGAAAAATAACATTATCATCATTATTTCAATTCATATATGTCTCATTGCTGAGCTCGAGCCTCCTCCACAATACTCTTGAAATTGATTTACTATACCACGCTGTTCAGACGTGTTGATATAGGGTTTTATTTTGAGTTTTCCTTCTCTTGCATTAATGTTAGATGCATATTATATGCCTTGCGTAGTCGTCTTTTACGACACCCATGGGTAAGAGAGGGGATGGTGAATTGTATTTCTTCTCCGTCACCACACGGGAAATTATTTTACACGTAACTTGTGAATTTTTAAAAATTTACATTAAATGTCATGCCTTAGTTTTTTGGCGTTATATAAATAAATGATGTTTTTATATTTCTTCACTGATATAAATACTAGTATTAGCTTCTTCCACAATAAAAAAGAAATTTGCATGTGATACCACAATTGTCGGAATGATGGCTCTATAATTTTATTTCTAGTTTGCCATTTCTTGAAAATCTGTTAGGCGTGTTGATGTTGCCCTCACAAGCTTTCCTACAGTTCGTACAAGGCGATCCAATAAATAACCGCCCCAAATCGTATTCTATGGGGAAGATCTTCGTCCAGCATTTTATGGTAAAAGGCTGAATGAAACTATCATCCGCGACACAATTATTCAATTCTTAGTAGAACTTCTTAAATTAAAAAATTTCTTATGCACATGTTTTTATATAAATCACTAAATCAAGCAAGTTAGGTTTAACTACGCTTAAAATCCATAATTTCAAACGTATCTCCAATCTCGGTGCCATATATTTTGAGGTTGTCTGCAAATAACTGGGTCGGGGAACTTATACAGAGTTCTTTGGCAGCGAATGCATTTGGGGAGTTATTAAATAAGCGAGCGTTGAAAAGATCTGCTGTTATATTAAATTTCTTTTACTGTTCTTTTCGTAGTAGTTAGAATCATGTTAACATTTTAGAGAGTAGCAGTAAGCACGCGAAATCTTTTGTATATTTGTATTACCATCATCATCGTCATCTAATTACCATTATTATATTATTGGTGGGACTATGGGTGAGCGCAGAGGGCTCCCAACCCGGTACGCATATAATATTTATGCAAGAGAAAGAAAACTCGAAATAAATCCCTATGCCAACCTGTCTGACCAGCATGGTATAGCAAGGTCAATTGCCTTCCTATTATGGAGGAAGCTCGAGCCCAACAGTGGGACGTATATGAGCTGAAATGATGATGATGATATTATCCATAAGTCCTAATAGAGAATTGAAATTGATTTATTAATAGCTCCGTTGATGCAGCTCCATATCCAACGAATCCGTACTATAACGTTTATGATCGTTATAACTAGGGTCACGTAATGCTCGCGGCTTTTGTGGCTTCGCTAATACTTGTGACTTGCCAGCAACTGACTGAAACAAATATTGCATTTTTCTCCATCTTAATTTTTTTTTTTTTTTCTATTTATATTTCAAGAACAAATTCTCAATAAACTTTCTTCCTAAATCTGAATATGATTCTACTTTTTTCTAATGTTACGGCCACAGTGCAGTTCGGGTGGACGGACCAGGGATTAATGCGCTACTCTCAGAGAGGTCGACCGCGTTAGGGTGACACTCCGGCAACACTGTCTTGTTACCAGGGCATCGAAGACGACGGTACCCGAAATGGTAACCGGCGGGTTACCATTTCGGGTACCGTCGTCGTCGGTCTTCGGCCGGCCACGGATGACAAGAAATCAGTACCAGTGATCGGCTCAATGGCGATAAGGAGGAAATACGGTACGATATGGGACCGCACGCCGCTCATTCATCGCCCTGGACAGATTAGGCGAAATGTGTCCGGGTCATAGCGTATTACAAAAAACAATCTTAAAAGGTTTTTATCCCCAGCGATAAGTAGGTCAGCTTTCCCGAGATAGTCACCACAGCCACTGTGCTTCATTCTATTAGCGAATGCGCTAGACCAGCTAGAGGCTTAAATCACACCTTATAGTACACAGAAGCCTATCTGTGACCACGGTATTGCAAAAGTGGACAGTTAATATTTACCATCTCATGGATAAGTTGCCTATCCGCCAAAAAAAAAACGAGCGTCATATTCTGGAAATGTTCTTGGTTGATTTGCAATATCTAAAAAAAGATATTTCTATACACATACCGTTATTTTTTATAGTCTATGGGGTTTTGACAGTGGCTATATGTAAATTGAAAAGATCATCTTAAGTTTCCCAAACGCTCCCCAGTCGAGTTGGATTCGTCGATCTTTCTCGAGATTGAACATACCTATCTATCCAAGGTAAACATAATGATCGATAAAGACAATCGTAATGTCAACTAGGATCGGTACCGGAATGACATGACTACAAGTAGATACGTAAAAATAAACAACATGAATTCTAAATAGTAAACTAAGCTTAGTCTTAGAGCTTTAATATTAGGAGAAGGTACTCCTCAGGGGTATTCTATCGGGCCGACCACTGACGACAAGTCACCCTGCACCGGTAGTCGGCCCAACGATGAAGGCGACGTGTCACGGGTAGGTTACGGGTGTGCGTGCTTACGCCCCTCTGTCGCCCCGAATAGAGCCGCACCGACCGTAGAACCCAAAAAAAAGAGCTTCAATATTCTATAAACTGTACAGACATATTTCATATTATATAAAATATATAATAAACTAGACAGAATAAGAACACAAAACAAACTACAAAGATAATAATTTTAAATACTATTCAGCTATGTAGAGCAAGGCATGATAAAACACATCGTTATATGTTTTTCAGGCAGCCAATATAATGTACCAATGTAATATAATGTACTCATTGTTGGAATTAGTTCAATGAACTCAAACGTACATTAGGTGTAGTCAGTGTATATACTTAATGAATCATTTAATTTCGTAATTTTTATATTATATTTTTGTATTTATTCATATTAAATACCTATACTGATTGCTAATATTCATTTTTTTAATTTAGTTTAATTGTAAATCAAACTACATTACGAATTTTATCGCGTTTGTATTTGATTTTTGATTGCTCGACGTGTCGAACACTTTACCGCGTTCATGGTCACGGGCGGACTAAGATGTCTCACGTCCAACAAGTCATCGTTACCGCAACCCACCCCCTAAAAAAAAAAATAACTGGTAATTTATAATTATCTACCCGATACATTAGTTTAAATAGTAAAATAGTTGTAAATTTCTTATAATTTAATTTTAAGTCCCCAAAAGCGACTTACTTTAACTTTTAATGTCCATTGAGAATTTCTATTGAAAATTTATAGTAGTAGTAATAAGACATTTTTATTCATCATCATCATCATCATTTCGGCTCATATAGGTCCCATTATTGGGCTCGAGCCTCCCCCACAATAGGAAGGAAATCGACCTTACTATACCATGTTGGTCAGATAGGTTCGTATAGGACTTTATTTCGAGTTGGCCATCTCTTGCATGGATGTTATATGAGTATTATATCCCTTAATCGTATTTTACGACATCCATGGCCAAGGCAGGGAGTGGTGAATTGTATTCTTACTCCGTCACCACACAGACATTTTATTTTATTTAATCTATATCAATAAATAAAATTAGAGTGTCTGTTTGTAATGTCAAAATAATAGGCTTTTTTCATGCTCACACGGTTATTTACAACGACACCTATGCCTAAAATACAGATTAAAAAATTTTTGTCTGTCTGTCTGTTTGTTCCGGGTAATCTTCAAAACGGCTGGACCAATTTTAAAAATTCTTTCACCAATGGCAAGCTATAATATCAGGGCGTAAAATAGGCTATATTTTATCCCGGTATTCCCACGGGAACGGGAACTACGCGGGTAAAACGACTAAAACCGAAGCGAAGTGGGGGCGGGTTGCTAGTTATGCAAATAAACTCACTTATAATCAGTAGTTGTGTCCTTATACTATGGATTTAACTATTAGATGGGTAACATGTGTAATATAATATAACATTATATGTAATTAATTATATTTTATGTACATTTATTTATCAAACAACGATACCCAAGTTAGTCTACCAAAGATTGTCAATACTAATGAAATTAAAATCGTTAGTAAACCTGAAGAGTGGGCAGGTCTTTGAAACTTCTCAGCCAATATACGCTCATTTGCTTGGTTACGAAATCTCTCAACAATTAGAGGGATATTGACCTATTTACCACGCCTTTCGGATATTTTGTGTGAGATTTTATTTCGAGTTTTTCTTATGCATTGACAATATACGCTTCCCGTTAAGAATGAGAGCTGCCATATAATATTTTTAATAGGTTCATTACCACACGTAAAATACTTCTACTTTAACTCACTTAAGACTTATTAGAATGTGGATGATATTTATTTATAAATTATTGTAAGAAAACACTTAAGAGCCTAGAAAAACTTCCGTGTGGTGACGCAGTAAGAATACAATTCACCACTCCCTATCTTGCCCGTGGATGTCGTAAAAGACGATTAAGAGATGTAATATGCACATAACATCTAATGGAATAAAACCCAATACCAACATGTCTAACCAGCATGGTGTAGTAGGTCAAATTGCCTGCCATTATACAGGAGGCCCAAGCCCAAGAGTGGGACGCGTGTGGGCTGTGATGCGATGTAATAAAACACACGAACATTTTCATGCCATCGGTATTTTTTTTTTGTGGGTGGGCTGCGGTCGGCGCGCCTCAGCACCACTCCGTCCGGGGCGATAGAGGGGCTTAAGCACGCAACTCTCGCAATCCACCCGAAAACCACATCGTCTTCGTCGTTGGGCCGACCACCGGAGCAGGGTTACTTGACATCAGTGGACATTTTCTTGCCATAAAGAATTTCTCAACTTTTTTTAAAACTAACACTAAATTGCTTACAAAATGTTTCAAAATGAACTACCGAGTGTGATTTATACAAACACACCTTTAATAATTAAATAACCACAATGATAATTAACTATTTACGTCACTGAATTGACCCAACTAACAACCTAATATAAAGCTAATGACACATTTTACGACAGACGTTGCATTAGGTTTTACTGAATGTCATAGAATACACTATAGCTTTACATGGGTCAATACGTTATTGGTAATAAATATATACATGGCAAAAATTATAAATGTATGTGGTTTGATACACTAAATGGGCTTCAGGTGAGTTTTTTTTACTAAAAATAGTTTTACTATTATTATTTTTTATTGTGAAATACTTATATACTTTCTATTGTTCGTGTGGTGACGGAGTAGGAATACAATTCACCACTCCCTATCTTGCCCGTGGATATCGTACAAGATGACTAAGGGATATGATAGGTACATAACATCTGTGTAAGAGAAGGAAAACTCAAAATGAAACCCTATGCCAACATGTCTGCCGACCACTGACGACACGTCACCCTGCTCCGGTGGTCGGCCCAACGACGAGTGCGACGTGGGTACGGGTGGGTTATGGGCCCGCGCTCCGTCCTTCCATTGCTTCGGACAGAATGGACCGCGTGTGCGCTTACCATAGCCCACCCATAAAAAAAAAATACCTACATGTCTGACCAACATGGTCATAGTAGTTCAAATTCCCTCCCATTGTAGAGGAGGCCCAATCCCAATAGTGGGACGTATATGGGCTGTGATGATGATGATGATTGTGAAATTGAATAAAAAGATATATCTGCACAGTCGTACTTTCATTCTCAATCTTTTGACATTACAATGCCTGCTTTTATGAGGGTAAGCTTAATAGTGGCAGAGGCAGTGATAGAGGAAATTAGGAACGCGCGATTGTCTTGGTATGGACCTATAATAAGGAGGGACGAAAAACATGTGATAAGGAGAGCTATAAATATGATTGCAGATGGACGTAAGAATCGTGGGTGACTCTAAAAAAATAAGAAGGATTGTACGAATGAGGATATGCATATAAAGGCAGTGGGTGCAGATCTGACCAATGACAATAGTCTATGGAAAATAAGAACATGATGTGCTGAGCCCACATAGCATGGAATAACGATGGGATATATTATACTTTCCATAATTAGTATTCACATCAAGCCCTTAAAAAATAAAAATGAATAGAAAGAAAAGTAGTACTTTCAAGTATTATAATAAAATAACCTGTATAAGAGAAAAACCAATTAGGATTATTAAGAATGTTTAAATCTTAGAATAATAACGTATAGAAGGTAAGTTCACGCACAAAAAGTGAGGAGGCATTTCAATTGGAGCCTAATGGAGCTTACACCGGAACCGTTCTGTAATGTACAAGTCATTGTACTGCACGAACGTACGCAACTCTTAAAAAATAAATAGGTAATTATGATGGTTTGTGCATTCAAATGGTGTCATAACACATTTGAAAAATATAAAAAGATTATTAACATTAATTTTAAAGGTAATTCGACGATTTATGTTAATAAAAACAAAATTTGATTTCATAATTTGTATAGTGGTGTGCGTGTGTACATGTGTAATCGTCTGCGCGCCTTTAGTATTTTTAGATTCAAATTTTGAAAGTTCGAAGTATTGACACTATCCTTCTATACGTTATTATTCTAAGGTTTAAATAATAATCTCTGTGTGATGAGAAATTAAGAATAAAATATGTCACCATCTTTTTTTCACATGGAGGCATGAAAATTGACTGAGAGATGGGTAGGTGAATGAGTAACAGCACCATAAGGAACTTATAATAGCAACTAAATACGCAAACCCCGCAAGCCTGAAAAGCGTAGCGTTTATGCCAGTATCCTCTATTCCTGTTGGAAAGGGTTATATAAACCTCACTGGGGTTATAGGCGGATGGAAAAAAACTCACATTGGTCGAGGAGTTTTCAATTAACCCGATTAGAAATGAACAGCATTTACCTTTTCTTTAAGATCCTCCATCCCTACTGGAAAGGGTTATATAAACCTCGCTGGGGTCATAGGCGAATGGGAAAAAGAAAACTCACATAAGTCGAGCCGTTTTTAAGTAACGCGTTTAGAAATCAACAGGATTTAACTTTTGTTTGAGATCGTCTATACCTGTCGGAAAGGGTATATAAACTTCGCTAGGGTTATATGTGGATGAGAAAAGGATAACCTAACATCGGACGAGTTTTTCGTCCATTTTTAAGTAATGCGCCTAGAAATAAATATTACTTTTCTTTGAGATAGATAGATAGATAGATAGATGCTTGCTAAGATTTACCTAACAAAACAGCGTGAAAACAGTACCTACATCTTAAAAAAAAATCTTAATTCAAAGTAAGATTACGCCGTTTACAATATTCATAATTATACTTTATCAAGGCGGGTATGTGTTTCATAATTAACTGAAGGTGTTCGAGGAAACTGTGTCAAGGACGCCTACAGTGAATGAAGATACTAAAGTCTTCATATTAATTTCAAACAATATAACATATTTAATAAGTACATAAATAAGTCATATGTATCCGTGTGGTGACGGAGTAAAAATACAATTTATCACCCCTTGTCGTATGTCGATGTCGTAAAAAATGACTAAGGGATATAACATCTATGATTGCATATCTTATATCTGTAAACGAGCAATTCTTGTTTATATATTATTCAGAATCTCGGAAACGGCACCAACGATTTTGATGAAACTTGACATACTAGAGGTTTCGGGTCCAAAAAATCGATCTAGCTAGGTTTTATTTATAGAAAATGTTGTTTTGTCGGTGTTTTTAGCAAAACAGTACAATGACATTAAATTTTAAAAGAATATGAATTCAAATTTCGTTGTCATCGTCATGAGTTACGATAGCTGCTACTGATGTCAAGTAACCCTGCTCCGGTGGTCGGCCCAACGACGAAGGCGACGTGCATCGTGGGTGGGTTGCGGGAGTTGCGTGCTTACGCCCCTCTGTCGCCCCGGACGGAGTGGTGCGAGGAGCGCGCCGACCGCAACCCACCCCCAAAAAAAATGAGTTACGATAGCTCAGTCGGGAAGTTGTCCAGTTCTGTTTTTATTTTGTTTTGACATTCAAACAGCGTTGGATCGAATCTCGGTGTTATTATTATTCTCTTTTTGTAATTTTTTATATATTTTTTATTATTTAATTTTTATTTTTTATTAATATATATCTACATAAATTCAACAAAAATACAACAATAATATTCCGAGCGAAGCTCGGTTAACCAGATATTAACATTTATGCAAGATAAGGAAAGCTCGAAGTGAAATCCTATACCAACCCGTTTGAAAATTTCCTTCCTTTTGCGGACGAGACTCGAGCCCAGCAGTGGGACGTATATGAGCTGTGTAGATGTTGATGATATAAGTTTACACATGAAAAAAATATGACAATTGCTTTGACTCAATTTCATGATTTTTTACTGTAATCCATTATTGCCACATCGTTTAATGCAAATCATAGGGATAATTTTCCGTGTGGTGACGGATTAAGAATACAATTGACCACTCCCTATCTTACCCGTGGATGTCGTAAAAGACGACTAAAGGATGTAATATGCATATAACATCTTTGCAAGAGAAGGAAAACTCGAAACAAAATCCTATACCAACCTGACCAGTCTGACCAGCATGGTATAGTAAGGTCAATTTCCCTCCTATTATGAAGGAGGCTCGAGCCCAGTAGTGGGACGTACCTATATGAGCCGAAATGAAAAAAATAAAATGAAATCAAACGGAATACAGCGCCAAAGTTGGAGAAAACCGAACTGAAGGAAGCGATGCAGATGGCCCGCCAAAAGGGATAAGGATTAAAAGATTACCATCAACTTTGAGGTTTATAGATTTCAATTACTTATTAGTAGCCAAACAAACATGGGATAAGCAGACATAAGGCACGGGATAGGTTATAATGATCTTGAGAAAAAATCGAATGATCTTAAGATTTAATTCAAGATATGGCACAACTATAGTATGCCAGGCATAAACCTATCTACCTCTGATATCAGGTATATATTGTTACAGACCCGTGCCTTTTTGATATATCTGGAGTAACTGACCTACCGCTATCCTAGGGTATCTCGCCGGGCTGACCACGGATGACAAGAAACTCGATACCAATGATCGGCCCTATAGCGAAAGGGTGAGAATATGGTGGGTTATGGGGCCGCGAGCCACCTTCCCCTTCGGCCCGGACGGAATGGACAGTGTATGTACTGACCATAACCAGCCAAAAAAAAACTATGCTCTTGGGTAGATCTAGCTTCTTACTAGCAACGCCCTGCGGTTTCACCCGCAGTTCCTCTTCCCGTAGGAATATCGCAATAAATTATAGCCTATGTATTATTCTGATATGTAAGCTATATTATTGTGAAGTTTCATCAAAATCCATTCAGTAGTTTTTGCGTGAAAGAGTAACAAACATCTTCACATCCTCACATACAAACTTTCGCGTTTATAATATTAGTAGGATAGGATAGTATTATTTTTTCTTTTATATAATTTTATTATTCCTTCAGTAATAATACCGTAACTATACTCATTTATTCTTAAGCGATTACTTAGTTATCAAGGTCTTTTTTAAGGACTTTTGACGGTATATTTTAAATAAATTACCGTCAAATTTTTAATAGTATAATTATGGCTCATATTCCCACTACCAGGCTCGAGTCTCTCCTCTATACCATCTCAACTCATATTCGTCCCACTGTTGTGCTAGTCTCCACCGTGATAAGAGGAATACTGACCTACTATACCACGCTAATCAAACGTGCTATTATAGTGTTTTATTTTGAATTTTCCTTCTCTGGTATAAATGTTATATACATATTAAACCCGCCCTTTAAAGCCTTGGCCGTCTTTTATGATACGCACGGGCAAGATAAAGGCTGGTGAATTGTATACACTGGTAATATCTTAATACATCACCAATAAAGTCAGTTCCTGATAAATTTTCCAGTTTAAAAGCTACTGTTTGGCAATATTTCACCTGAGACTATATGATAATGCAAATCTGGATTATAAAATACATTCATATTATTGTTAAAGTTTCCATTGATACTAAGGTAGAGGAAGAGTTAAGAGTATGCATTTCTATGCAGGTGATAACAATCGTGCATCTTAAACCTTTCACAAGTTACTCTAAATATTCATGCATCTCTTCATCATTCATTCTCGTACAATCTCAACAGATATTAAACTATGGTGATATTTAATGTGCTACATTCTTACCTATACGATTAATATATATCGCTAAAGCAAAACCAGAAACCTTGGGACTTGTACTTTGATATTAATTTCACCACTAACCATAGAAAACTGACCATCAGGCATCCGTTTTTCTGTATCCCTTGGCGAATTAATATACAATAAATTTACACGCGAACATAAAAAACAGAATGACAGCAAATTTTCACTGAAATACGATTGCACCAATTCGAAGGAATTGCTGACCTTACCTTCTGTGCATAAAGTTTATTTACACTTGTCATTGTTGTGTCTAAGTGAGATTGCACCGTGAGTACATTTATTAAGGTGCAGAATCGAATTGTACAATCGATAGAGCAGTACACGCGTGTATGGTGCAAGTGCACGCGGATGCAGGTAGTATGGTGAAGGGCCGGTGCGGTGCGGCCTTGCGCGCGCATGAGCGGTGGCGGGCGCGGGCGGTGCGCGGCTCAGTGGCGTGCAGCGCGCGCCGCGGACGCCCGCACCGCAGTGTCGAGCAGGAGCCCGCCATGCCCGGCCCGCGCCTCTCCCGCGCCGCCTGACAGCATGGCCTTCCCGACCGCCACCATCACACGCAGCCACGCTCTGACGACGGTACGCATCATTATGTGAATGAATTACAACGGGACCCCCTAACTCGCGTCCAACATTTTAACGCGATATCTCACTCTCAAACAGTGACAGTGCTATTCAAATTCGGTTATTTAGTGAGGATAGGTCAGCTAAGAGGTATCGTCTCGATTCGATCGTCTGCAAACCGAAAGGAGTAGGTGAGAGTGCTCGCCGCGCGCTCCGCTAGATGGCGCGCAGCGTCGCTCCTGCGGTGAGCGCTCTCCGCCCGCGCCCCGCTGTCGCCGTCACCGCCTTTTGTTTCGCGCCGTTCGTATACATAAAATAATAATTGGCAGGCCGGTGGTGAGCATCGCCGCTCGGCGCCGAGCCGTCGCTGACGTCAGCGGAGCCCGGGCTCGCGCCGGAGCCTAGAACCCGGCTTCCCCGACCTTCCGCCATCACTGTCTACGACTCGCTCGACACACGACACTGACACGTCAGGTTCTACACTAACCCTCCGCCCCTCTTACGTGCCAAATTCATTGCAAAACGAAACGTTAACATTCAATCGACTATCTTTTGCATACATTTACAAATTCTAAATAAATATTAAAATTGTGGTGTATAAGAAAATCCGTGTCGGTTACGGCTGTGGTAGCTATGACGTACCGAAAATGTGTAGGTTTCATTCATGTAACCTACAAGGGTTGGCAATTGATCTGCACCTAGCAACAACGACGGCGGCTAAAGCGACCATCTTCTATAGTGTTTAGTCTAATGTTCGGTGGCTTTTTTAAGAAAATGACGATAATAGAAGCAGTATTTGGTCGTGGATTTATTTAGTTAAAGGACTGCGGTGGGTGCTGAGCGACGCGCCGCGCCCATGCTCCTAAGTCTGGTGAGTAGTTAGTTGATTGTAAGGCTTCGTCGTGTGCCATTTTACGAAGAATGCCGCGTTCGCGTTTTTCTATCACGTTTAAGCCAATAACATAAATGTTTCAAAGCTATATTATAGGAACATATGTATATGTAATGTTATTGTTTAAATTGAAACCACCGTTGTATTTGGGTTAATATAAGCATATTTGACATAATTCATTTAGACCCTTAGAGATCGTATGGTAAATTATGAGCTTTACAATTCGTAATAGGAAGATACCTATATCAAGGTGTATATTAATAACTAGAAACTAAACACGAAATAAAAATGTATGAAATACTTGAACATGAAAATAAAAGCTCTTACAGAGAGTGATATCTTCTTTCATTTTGTTCTATGATAATAAAGAGTATCTGTGAAGAAAAATAGTTAGATTTTATATGTTTTATTAACTATCGTAATCCTAATTAATAACGATGTTCAAGTTTTAGTCTCTGTAATACATATTCAAAGTTAGGCCAAAGATGGCGTTGAAACAAAATAGAGCGCTGCCTACTTTAATACCTTTCTACCTGTTTACGCCAATGTAGAGTTACAACCTGCTAAAACTGGTCGGCGGCAAATTTACCATTTATTAAGACAATGATATTTAGTAAAAAGGAACTTATTTGATATATTAATTTGAACTTCTAAGAGCTGTAATATAATAAAAAAAGATTTTCATTGTTTGCCTGTTTTTATAAATGTATATAATTGAAACTAAATGGCAATCAATTTCTTTTTTAAATTTTAACAATATTCAGTAATTTATTTTTATAAATAAAACAGATGAAATTTGTAAAAAAATAAACACGAAAGCCATTAATTAATTTTTAATTTCAAGCTTAATTAAATATCACGATTTGTTCTGATAATCATACTGTTTGTATAAATCACAGTCTCCTTGTGGTAACTGAATAAGAATACAATTCACCACTCCCTTTCTTACCCGTAGATGTTGTAAAAGACGACTAAGGGATAATAATATGTAGATAACATCTATGCAAGAGAAAAGAAACCCGAAATCAAACCCTATACTAACTCGCCTGACTTGCGTAGCGTAGTTGGTCAATTTCCCTCCCATTGTAGAGAAGCTCAAGCCCAGCAGTGGGACGTATATGATCTGTGTTGATGATAATGATAAGTAAAATTAGTATAATAAGAATCGGATATTTATTAATTAAAATTTAAATTATATTACCTCAATGGTATATTCTCATTTTCATTGTCTGTTTGATCAATTTTAATCATCATATCAGCCCATAGAGGTCCCACTGCTGGGCTCGGGCCTCCTCCACTATATAAGCGAAATTGATCTACAATACCATACTGGTCAGACGTATTGGTATAGGATTTTATTTCGAATTTTCCTTCTCTATATTATTTGCATATTTTATCCCTTAGCCATCTTTTACGACACCCACGGTAAGGTAAGGGATGGTAAATTGTATACTTATTTCGTCACGACACCGTCTCTCGATCAGTTTATGTTAGTGATATCATAGTTGCACGAGCAAGGAATATTAATATTGAGATAATAAACTTAATTTCCAATAAATTTGAGACGTTCCAGGTCGAGCCACTCGTCATTGTTAGAAATTATATGGATGATACTTATGGACACGAGATATGCGGGCAAATCTAATGCCTTAGGCATTTGCCAATAGTGTCAATGGTTGTTATGAATATTGGCGATTTGAAATAAATCGCCAATATTTTGTTTCTGTGTGATGACGATGTAAGAATACTATTCGCCATCCCTATCATGCCCGTGGGTCTCGTAAAAGACGGCTAAGGAATATAACACGGCATATAATATCTCTACAAGAGAAGAAAAATTCGAAATAAAGCCCTATACCTACCCGTCTTATCAGCGTGGCATAGTAGGTCAATTTCACTCCGATCCAGGAGGTGGCTCGATCAGTGAGACTTCCAGAAGCTGAAATTATTGAAAATAAATTTCATATTAAAAAAACATACAAATATCAGTCGCTAATTAATCATCCTAATCTTATTCCAATTACTTTGAGTTTATTAAATATGCACTTCAACATAAATATTACAAAATTTTTGGCAATAGTTTAGTGACCGGACGCTTGCCTAATCTCAACCACCCCTGGTAATATAATTGGGGTTAAGACGGCATCAGATGGAGATAACCCAGGTCGATATAAATCTCTCTGTTATCTTTTATGACTACCATGAGCAGTTTAAAGGGTTGGTAGTATCCGTAGCTATCACACAACTAATGTTACCGATTGACCATGATACGAAGGAATTTTTTGATAATATAAATTTTGACAATTTTTCATTTTCTCATTATCATCATCAAAAAATTGTTTCAAATCTAACCATCCGTTTGCTTATCAACAACTACGGTTTTATCTCGGTCGCTTATAAATGTTCTAGATTTATATCTAATTAAGTATATCAGCATATCACGCAATAGACCAGCATTTATGGCTTCATAGCCCTCAGAGAAAGCCCGTGGCCATAAAATATGCTTTCAAATGTCAGGGTCTGGACCTAAGCTTAATAGACGGCAGACGTTTGTACTTATTTTTAAGTTCCATAGAGAACTTCAAAAAAATTTTTTGCGGTTCTCTATGTAGAGATGAGGAGAGGAGTTCTCTATGAGGTTCAAAAAATTTTTCTCACAAAATTCTTATAGCTTTAGGGATAGTATATATATAGCGTGTTACTTCAATAATTTTTTATTATGTTACAATATATTCTTAAATGTAAACATTCATTTCCATTATATCGCACTATTCCTATAAAAAGACGTAAATACATTTGCGCTCAAAATGTTTTATTGCGTGAATAAAGCGAGCATCATGGTTTACACCTTCTGTCGAAATCTCGTGAAGCTATCGACAAAACTAAAGGAATAAATGCAAAAATACTATAATTTTGCGATCTTAGGAAACATAAAATTCCAACATAAAATAGAGGTATGCATATTTACATTTATGCGCTTTACAATTATCCCGTTCATAAAGTCATAATTATGTTTACGTAACTTTTAAAGGAAGATAGGAGGAAGAAAATTTATAACGCAAGTATACTTAAATACTTGTTCCAGCATTGTACAATCTAGGAATTATGTGTAATTCTAATTACTTATTTCTTCTATGAAACTTTTAGGTGACGGTTTATGTGTAATTATTGTTACATACTTTTCATTTGTTTTATTCTCCGTTAAAGAACAACGTGATTATACTTACAATGCTAGATTACAATGAAATTAAAGAGAGAATAAAGCCGTAAGTAGATTTAAATAAGTTCATATATTTGAAAATACATGGTGAAAAAGCAATAATTATACTGCAAATATTCTTTGCGTTTCGTGGAATACAGAAGTAACAGTATTTTTTTAGATTGTCTCGAAATACTGCTCTTCCTAAATTAAAAAACAGGTGTAGTTGTAGTAGTGTAACTGTGACCTACGATTTTCTCTTTAAAACATAATTCTAGAACTCATAATTAAAAATAAATATAGAACATTTTTTCAAGCTCCTGAAAAGTTGGCAAAAACCATTTACTTCTTTCTTCCAGAAATAGTGCGATATATTCCTCAAATAGTCACGGAAAGACCTATAAAATACGTATAGGGCTTATGGTATCAAAATTTTAAGAATTATACGCGCTTATAATATTTTTGCTACCTTATCTGTAGTAAGGTTAAGATTCTTGAAGTTTGAATGCTCATCAAAGAGCTACGAGTATTTCGATATTCAACGAAATGCTGACCAACGAAAATCATAATTTAATCTACAGCAGAATTAGGACAAGATGCAATCTTTAGAAATTGGGTCAGTTAAGTATGATATTGCTTGTAATATTTATTCGTTAATCAACTATTCACAATTATTGTTAAATAATAAATCGATCGCTATATTCATTTGTGTGAATTGAGAGATTAATTGACCTTTGGTTGTAAATTGACATTTGGTTACAGAAATTTATTTTATTTTTATATAATTTTTACAACAAATTCTCATCATCATTTTAACTAATATACGTCCCACCGTTGGACACCAATCTACTCCTGAATAGGAGTGAAAGTTACCTACTATACCGCTTTCATCAGTCGAGTCCGTATATGGGTTTCAAGTATTCCTTCCCTTTCATAAATATTATATGGATGTTATATTCCTTAGTCATTTTTCATGACACCCACGCGCAAGATAAGGTGGTGAATAGTATTGCTGAACTACACAGAAAAATAATATTTTTAAATGACTAACACTGAGTTCCTATCCAAATTTCATCTGATACCCTATAATTTGAGTCATACCTTTGGTAGATGGTGAAAAACTACTAAGCAAAAGCTGATGCTAGGTAAATGCTGTCGCATTGTGCATGCAGATCTAATATTGAGGAGTTATTACTGTTGACAAGGTCGGGTAAAAGTGATCCACCCACTTGGCACTTGAAAGAAGTACGCTTCCAGCGGGATATGGCCTCGTTCCACACCTCCTCTCGTCATCCCGGATAGACGGTATAGTGCGCGATGCACCGTGGTCTGCCGCCAAAAAAGGGAATACAATTCTCCTCCTAATTTTGCGCTTTCCTCGCCGTAACTCTTATGAGTTAGTCAGCCAGTTTTCAATTATAGAACTAATAATAATAATGTTTAAACAAACATAAATTGATGAACTAAATTATATTTATATACCTCTTCAGAAGTTCACACGGCCTTTAGCTATCAAAATATTACCGAACAAATTCATAAGATGTGTTGACCTTTGCCTGTATAGAGCAATTGAAATGATCGCAGGATGTAAAACATCATTGGCAGCTCCGGTGCTATGAATCAATTTACTGTCGGTACCTAACTTTGTTATATTTATTTTTATATAAAATAATGTTATAAAACATTATTGGATTTTTTCGCCAAGCAATGATCAATAGCAGACACGAAGTCTAAGATGCAAAAATAAGCTGTATATATTATATAATAGTATATATTATATACTATACGTTTGAATGATATTTGATGTGTGGTAGGCCCATACTGTCGCCAGTCGCCTGTCTATAGCCGCGGGCCGGTCCGTCCGGGCTAGTACCACACTCTCGCAGAATAACGATGTCTCGGTATTAGCATTTTGTTATTGCAATTCGTTTAGTGAGCTAGAGAGCCGGCAGGCCCCGACTTTCTGATGGTGTTCACGTGTGATGGGTTTTGATGATGCCTTTATCACCCAACCTCATTGCACGAATTGATACTCCTTTTACTTTCATCACGCTATCAAAGGCCCACGAGCGGCAGTATCATTTACCAGCAGGTGTGCTGTTCGCTGGTTTACTACCTACAGTAATAAAAAAAGAATTATAATAATCAGCTGAACTAAAACTAGAAGAAATTCAAATTTGAATGATACCTCACGACCCTATTTTAATGGTAATGAATACCCCTCGACTAAATCTGATGTTGCAACGTATTTCTAAATGAAAAATATAATTTTAAGAAAATAAACAGTTTATGTAAACTGTTAAAAGAATTTGTTGTTGCAGTATGGCATAAACTGAAGCAATAGTATTCTAAAATATTTATCCATTTGATTAATTGAATTATTGCGAAATACACTATCTTTAGATGATTGCGGCGAAATTTGTGTTTGATCGTAAGGAATTCATTTAATCGATAATTGCATATAAGTGACATAAGGCAAAGAGATTATAAACGTATTGTTAATTTTACTTTACTTGATCTTGCCTGTGGATGTCGTACAAGACGACTAAGAGATGTCATATGCACATAACACCTGTGCAAGAGAACAAAAACTCGAAATGTAACTATTAGACGGGTTTTTTTTTTTTTTTTTTGTGGGTGGGCTGCGGTCGGCGCGCCTGCGCACCACTCCGTCCGGGGCGACAGAGGGGCTTAAGCACGCAACTCCCGCAACCCACCCGAAAACCACGTCGCCTTCGTCGTTGGGACGACCACCGGAGCAAAGTTAACTTGTCGTCAGTGGTCGGCCCGACGGAATACCCCCTACATGGGGTACCTTCCCATCGACCGACGTCCCCCCCTCGGGGAGGACGTCGGTCTTTCCTCACGCGGTCGGCCTCTCGGCGGGTGACGGACTAATCCCCGGTCACGTCACCCAAACTATTAGACGGCTAATGAGGAGAAGGCTGAAGCCCAGCAGTGGCATGGATACCAGCTGAAACGACAACGATATTGTCAACTCATCACCACACGGTGAATTATGGGTAATATGATACCTTATATGCAAGTCTATTGCGTACTACGATTGCGATTTTTGTTAAGAACTCTTAACGATAGCTTTAAGTTTAAGTGCACAGAAGCTTTTGTATAACTTAACTTTCACTAAATAACAACATATACAATGAATGCAATGGTCTCAAATAACACTTGTTATATTTTTTTTCTATGTTTATGTGTGGATATTATCGCATTGATGTTTTAAAATTTATATTTGATGGAAATATTTTATCAAATATAATTTATCATTGATTAATGAATAAAATTACACAAGATTTTTATTTCCCACAAAACCATCACAGTACTAAAAAATAAAACCATATTTTCGAAACATTATTATTATATATTATAATAAATAGATTAACAGCGATAAATATCCAGTCATTGCTAATATTTCTAAATTGCGTAAATATAAAATTTAATTTTACGGTAGAGTACAAAAAATTTAATGCTCAAAACATTATTAAGATTCCAAAGAATAATGTGGCGTTTTTACGTAGTTTTACTAATAGACAGAAAAAATATGGGCACATTTTTTTTTATATTAGCTACAATGTTGGTTGGGGGTCTTCTCTAATGTGGAGATGGAATGGAAGTGAAACTTCTTTAATTTCAGCTTTACTTCAAACTTTCTTTTTCTTTTCTATAATTATATTACTTTTATAGCATAATCAATAATATCCATCATATTTTTATGTAAAATAATACCATTATTACACCGTCTATCGAATACAGATTATTGGTTTCAAAATAGTAGAACAAATACTAGCTGAGTTAATAGTTCACCGGCGATAAGTTTCTGTTTGACATATCAGGCATCTTCGACTTATCATCATTACAATATATTTTTTTTAGTATCGTTTGGTGTTTATGGTCATTGCCCTATTCAAATATGTAACTTACAACGTTATGTTCGAATTCTCTACGTATTAACTTTTACCTCTCTCATTAAACAAGATTTACATCACCTTGTAAATTCTTTTCTCATATTGGAAATGACTGATTTCATGTAGCTTCACAAATAACGTACAACTAAAACATATCTCATAATACCTAGAAAGATAAAATACCATTGGCAACTTTTCTTTAAACAAAACCTTTTCATTTCGTTTCTGTCGTTTGCTCCGTTCTGCTCTCTATCTTAACCATATTATTGATTTAATCGTTCATTGACGGATATTAACAATTTTACTAAAGAACTCTTGGGTTCTAAGAGTACGTGCTTAATGCTTGTAAAACTAAGGTTTTATAGACTTAAAGAATGCAGTACTGTCCCACCATGGCCATATTGGAAAATATTTGTTGTGTATGGCAGGTTAAACATCCAATGTATCGCCAGCTCTTGTTTTTACTTGTAGCTGAAAAAGTAGTTATAGAAGTTCTCCTGGAAAATTTATAACATGGTCTGTGATTACCAAGCCGCTTCCCATTTGTGGCGATTTTGACTTTACGTCCCTCACAGCTAGTCCTTATGCCCAAGAGGGGGGACGTCAATAAGCTGATGGGTTTTTTTTAATTTAAATTTTAATATATTATGCAATGCGTGGTCATATCTTTTTTCCTATCCCTTTTCGTTACAGCTTTTAAACCTGTTGGGCAGTCTTCCTCAAAATGACAGGTAAATCATTATAGCACGCTGGCGAGATAGCTTTATGGTGGTAATAGCATTTATTTTTCGAGTTCCTTCTTTTATAGTGACTACATCTCTTAATCGACTCCTACAACACGCGAGGTCTAGAATAGCGTGGCAGCTTATTATCCTATAAAATATATCATTCTAATGAAATGCTGTCAATAGTATGTCATAGTTTTATCAGTTACTATCAAATTCAATATGCAAAGTAACGCTTTTTATAGGTACGCATGAATAAAACCTGAAGTAATAATTACTAATGATATTAATACACAATTCTTGCTGTGTGGTAGCGGCTTCGAATACTACCAACCCTTGCTTTGCTCGTGGGTGTCGTAAAAGACGACTAAGAGCCCTAGATTGACCCGGACCAACTCCATCTAGTACCATTTGGGTCAACGATTACATTCCTAAGGAGGGTTGACGTCAGGAAGGCGGCCGGTCATAAAAGTCATTGCCGAAACTTTTTGCAATATGTCAAAACAGGTGACATATTGCGTCGACCCCAAGTAATTGGGATAAGAGCAAGATGATGATGATGATTAATACACAATTCAGAAGTACGTTATTTAAATTAAAATATGCAAGCATTTTAGAATTACACTTAATGATCTATAGCTGAAGAGATAGAACTATATGCGCAGTGTCTTGGAATACGCGTGTCCAATTTGGTCACCTCAATATATCACACACAAAAATCAGCTAGAAATGGTTCAAAGAAAATTCATTAACCACCTTAACTATCGCCTACGTAAACCCTCAATGTCTTATGAAAATAGCTGTAGGACATATAATCTATTAACCCTTGATGAAAGGCGTAAAATATTGAATATGTGCTTGCTTTACGACATACTCAATGGGCGCATAGACTGCCCGGAGTTGGTCGCACAGGTTACTTTTAACACTCCCTTGCGGCGCAATCGTCACACCCCAATGTTACACGTGCCTCGGCACTCGACTAATTATGCTAAAAATTGCGTACTAACTCGTATTGCTCGAACATACAACACTGACTTTTCTCAAGTTGATATATTTAACTGTACTAAACCTATATTTAAAGCTCAGTTAATAAAAATGATAAAGAAAGGCAAATGACAAGCAAATATGCTCTTACCACTTGGCTCAATGAATTATATTGTTGTGTTAAATAAGTTTCTTTATTTTTTGTAATCAAATATGTTAATTAATTTTCTTTATTTTTTGTAATCAAATGTAATGCGGTATTTTTCTTTTCTTCTTTTTTAAATTTAATTTGTAGTCCGTTCGCATATATTTAAACTTACCCTAGTTAATCAGGGAAACCTATTATTAGTCATAGAATACTGTAGAACACAAATCATGTAATTTATTATATGTATCGCTGTTGGTTTTCTAAATAAATAAATAAATAAATATCAGTTCAAAACGATAAAGTGCACCAGCTTCAAATCCATAGCCTGAAAGGATACCATGAGAGAAATATGTGGTGACATATTGTACCTATCTATTACTATACGGATCGTAGCCTAAATTACAAGAATGTTTGATTATTTCGAAAGTAACAATAGCATAATACTCTACGATAATACAATAATAGAATAGAGATTTTTAGTTAGAAGTTTCGCGTGCATTTAACGTATCTTTTTAATAGCTAGCTTTATTTATTTAGTCATATAAAGCTTATGTTATACAGAGCTAGACATCTGGGGGCATGGTAATGGCCCCGCAAAAACGAGCCAAGCAAAGCGCACTACTATATTTTCTCAAAGCGTTTGGTCGATTTTTTAACCCCTCATAACTTGGGTTTACATTATACTAGATAAGCAAAATTCGCGAAATATGATGACAATAGTAGATTTAGATATTAAAAATAAAAAAATTAATTCCATAGCATAGCTTTTATATTTTAGATTTTATTGATGCCTAAAAACCCCCAATAATTCCCTATTCTCTCCTAGTCCTAGTAAGTTGAAATTTAGTATATAAGTTAATATTAGTTAAACAAACAATAAAAAAATATATAACTCGTAACGTTTACCTTTCTTGGCCTTAACTTAAGGGATGGAAGTATATATGATAGTGCCGCAAATTTTTATGCCAAAGGTCTGAAAATTGATATAAGGACCTATATTATACTTGTATAAATAATGAAATACATATTTTATTATTTCTACGTTTCCGTTACTATAAGAACTATCGTATAACAGAGAAGTAATGGACAATGAATAAAAACCTTACAGGTATGTGACAGGTAAGCGTAATAGCCAAGCCACACATTTTTAAAAGATGTAGAGTTTGTGAAGTTAGAGTCTGTAACGTTAGGGCGGATAGAGTTAAAAGCTTGACTCTACGTAAGATCTGATATCTTCTTGACAGTGCAAGCCATATGACCTCCTCTTGAGAATATTTCACAAGAAAATATTCCTGATAGGATAATAAGTTCAAATTCTGAGTCAGATGTTGGTTAATAAGTTCTCCGTTAGCAAATTCTAGATGATACCAGTGGATCGGGAGATAGCTACCCAATGGACAAGAATAGACTTGCTGCTTCTGATATATCTGATGCTTAATAATGCATCACATCAGCTCATATACGTCCCACTGTTGGGCTCGAGCTTCCTCCATAATAGGAGGGAAATTGACCTTACTATACCACGCTGGTCAGACAGGTTGGTATAGGGTTTTATTTCGAGTTTTCCTTCTCTTGCATAGATATTATATGCGTATATATAAAAGACGATTAAGGGACATACCCTTAATCGTCTTTTACGACATTCACGGGCAAGATAGGGAGTGGGTGAATTATATTCTTACTCTGTCACCACACGAAAATTAATAGTTATATAGACCAAATTCCATTGATATCCCAGGTTCAATTTGAATATCGACGTTAAGATTTTATCGACGTTATTAATGTTTAATTCACATTCTCTTGGCTGTGGGTGTGTAAAAGACGACTAGGGGATATGATATGCGAAAAAATCGATGTAAGTGCAGAAAAACTCGACATAAAACTTTATGCCAATAAGTATCACCAGCGCGGTAAAGTAGGTAAATTTCCTCCCATTGTGCAGCAGTACCGAGCCCAACAATGCTACTTATATGGACTGAAAGCTACTTCATCCTATTTGCATCGCAGATAGCTAAATACGCTCTGAATAATCCATAACCACTTAAAAAAATAAAAAGTATTTTCCCATACCGTGATATCACAAGACTTTTCGATTATGAAATAACAAAACGGGGAAGCCTTATGCAACAATACATATTTGCAAACTTTGTTTTTCACAATAGATTGCTTACTGCGTGACCTATTTCAATACTTGTTTATTTTACCGTGTAAATAGGTATTGTATAGCTTTGATGTTGAAAGTAAAATATCATTATTTACACTATTTTCGTTTTAGATTAAAATCTTATAGTCTAGTGTAAAATGGCTAAGAAATTGGATCTATTATGGGTACAACGATACAAATTAATATTATGTGCAATGCTGGATAATAAAACTTGTAGCTATTTGATCTCGAAAATATCAATAATAGATGGCACCACGGTTATAGATTTTAATTCGGGCAATTTATATTGTATATATATATAGGTATGTAAAAAAATAATATCCCTATATTTTTAAACAAATGATTGTTATTGTATTAGGCAATGAAACTAAACCTTCAATAGGCGAATCATCTTAATTTAAATAAGTGTGTATGATCCAATAATCTAATATGAAATGTTCGCCACTATACCTTGAGAAATCGATCATATTACAATACATCGCAGTCATTACTTTTTCATAATATTTTTATTATAATCAAACTCATTCTGCAGCCGTTATTATGTAGAAATTTAAATATTTTCCAGAACTTGAGCAATGTCATCTTTGATAATAGTGAATCGAAAGGAATCAATGGCCCTCATAAACCCACAAAAATTGTCATTATTTTTTTTTTCATTTTAGATAAAAAGAGATCAGTCTCCATGCAGAAGTTATATAAATAAAAACACATGGCCAAAACATTTTGGGTAAAAGGTTTTGGTAGAATCATAGTAATTTAAATATAATTAGAGAGCAACCACGTATAAACATATAAATGTTTTAGTCAACTAAGATTCCTTGGAACAAAACAGTCAAAAATCACAATTTCCATCCTAATTTGGAGGTTTCAGTTAAGGGAATAGACATTTATCATGCTTGGCAACTAGCAATATGCCTTAACCATCGTAATCAATGGTGCATTGAATATGCGACTGAAATACTTTCTGTTACAGTGTAACCTTACTTCAATATAATGATTTAGGAAAGCTTTCAAAGTCTTATCGACTGCCCGTAAACTGTAATGCAAAATATACCTTTACAGTCAGAAATCTTTATATATAACGAATTTTCAATTATTGTACAATTTAAGTAGAAAGTGTAGTTTAGCCCCATTTAATATTTTTTATTAACTATCACCTTTACATAAGGTATTGTACCAATCAATCATATATAATAACACGGTAGGTTTAGCACACGACAGGGTCAGACACGCCAAATATGTCGTAAGAAGAAGAGATGAGTAGATAGAAAGTGAAATTTAGATCATGTTGGCTTATCCTGTTAAAACGAATCTAAGACTAGCCAACCCTCCATGTATTACATCACTGTAATGCACTAATTGGTAAATTGATTATTTTCTAATTCTCTGAATTTATTTTGTTAAGGTTGCACTTTATTTGATTCCAGGTTAATCCTAAATCTAAGAATACATACGATGTTATGATGCTCCTTTATATATCATTAAGGCCGAGGCCGCGGGTGACGTGACCGGGGATTAGTCCGTCACCCGCTGAGAGGCCGACCGCGTGAGGAAAGACCGACGTCCTCCCCGAGGGGGGGACGTCGGTCGATGGGAGGGTACCCCAATTAGGGGTATTCCGTCGGGCCGACCACTGACGACAAGTTAACGCTGCTCCAGTGGTCGGCCCAACGACGAAGGCGACGTGGTTTTTGGGTGGGTCGCGGGAGTTGCGTGCTGAAGCCCCTCTGTCGCCCCGGACGGAGTGGTGCGGAGGCGTGCCGACCGCGACCCACCCACAAAAAAAAAAAATATCATTAAAAGATTTTTATGTATTCAGCCCATATACTTTCCATTTTTACTCCCTGCATAACGACTTATACACATTTGTCGCCACCTCTTACTTATAGAGATCGAAAAATCGCCTTAAGTGTTACCAAGAAAATAGGAACAGTATTCTCTTGGGGTACGGCCAACACCTTACTGTGATTGCCAACCCGTTTGCCGAGCGTAGTGATTATGACAATAACCTCTACAATAAGTGATAGATCCATTTGATCTTCTATGGGGGACGTCTACGTTCAGCAATGGACAGCGAATGGTTGAAGGATGATGATAATGATGCTTACACGATCTAGAGTATACTGGCCATGTTGACTAGAAGACTTTTCACAGAATCTAGGGTACAATGGCGAACCGTGCTGACTAGGCGTCTTGTCACAGAATTTTATTTTTTAGTTTTTATCCTCTTGTAATATTAGATGTATATAGACGCTCCATGTTGGCACTCCCCGTCGCCAGTGCCTCAAATAATGAAGCGGGACTACAGGATGAAGATGGGATACCTGATACCACCCTACCTGAAGCAGCGGGTGATAGGACCGGGGATTAACCCTCTAAACCTAAGCATTGTTGATTGCTGTCGGACATCCGAAAGAATAACCCACCAGGCCGACCACGGACAGTAATAATTTGGTACTAGTGGTCAGATCAATATCAATGGCGAGAAAATACGGAGAAGTGTGGGGTCGCGCGAAGCCTTTTTCTCGCCCCCGACGAAACGGTCGGCTTATGTACAAAGCATAGCTCGCCTAACAAAAAAATGCGGGGCAGTCTGTCGATAGAAATTGAAACTAAGTAACTTTGTCGTCAAGCTATAATATTATTATTACTTTTTAATTATGTTATATTTGTAAAGAACTGTTAATGACTAATTCAAAATTTAATCCTTGATCATAAACACTTCTTTATAAACCAAAAATAATTCGAAAATAATAATCAAAAATAAGAGGTTATAGCTAATATTTATTAGAAAAACTGTAGTGCAATATTTTCAACAAAAGTTAAACAACATTTCAAATTTAGCGCTTGATGTTTATGAATATGAAAGCAAAGAGCAGGCGTGCATGCACTGCATGCACATTCGCGCAAGCGCCCTGTGTCGTCTTACGAATTTTCGGTCAGGTCACGTGTCCTGACGCGAGTTTAACATTCTTTACCCATCCCAAAATAGTGCATAACGCCGCTAAAGAAGTTTTCACTTCAAAATGTTTATGTACCTTAATCGTGGCCAAAAAGCAATTAAATCTTATGGAAATTGAATGATTAACTTTCCATTTTTGCGATGTTTAATTAAGTGACTAAAGTACATGATCAACACTGCCAGAAAAGATAAACAATAATTTAATACAACTATTATATGAATAATCGTTTAATAACATATGTTCCTGGTAGTGATGAAGTCACAATACAATTCACTGTCTCTTATTTTCTCGAGTGTAATAAAAGGTAACTAAGAGGCGTAATACATATAACGTCTCTACAAGAAAAGTAAAACTGAAATATTAATACAAATCCAACTGACCAGCTGGGTATAATAAATTATAAAAACGAAAGATACTAATTATCATCATCAACATCATGTTTATTTATTTACAATATTTGCATATTATATATTTGAAGGCATAACAAATACAACAATTTTCTTAAAATTTAATCATTTATTCAGCATAAGCCTCTTAAGGGCACTTTCATATTGTCAAATTTATACATGGTAATAATCCAATAATCTACCACCGGATCGGAACGCGGCCACAAGCTGAGAAGATCCGACAAGAAACTCAGCGGGCTGTATTTTTTTTTTAATCTTTGAAATATATAAAATTGTATACTTCCTACTACATATGGTATTAGCTCCAGTGTGAGGTCCTTCGTAATTGTATGCATGTATGCCTTTTCAAAATATAGTACAAGAAAAATTAATGAAAAAGAAAGACAAGGCATGGACCAGATCCCACAAGCAGCTCCCAATCACGAATTAACTACTAGAGCAGCCATCACTCCCCTCAACCACTTTGGAGGGAAAGGAGAGACTCACCCCACGTAGCGTATATCTTTTACAGTTGTGTGCAAGACTTCTCCGTTGTAGTACCGAAATTGTCCTACTTCCTTAACCAAATAAGTTAGGATTTTATTGCGAATTTTCCTTCTCTTGCAGCGATATTATCGCTCGATCGTATTTTACGATACTCGCTTTTCAACATGAAAGTTATGGTGACAGAGTATGCTCAGTCTGTCAGCAAATAAGATAGACAATAAAAGTAAATAACCATTATAAAATACAGAGGGTATGTACGCCGCAAGTTACCAATATTCAGTCTCTATTCTAATGTAAACAGTAGATGGTCGGCAATTGAAGTAGACAGGCAATTATCAAGCGATATCCCAGATTACACGACTCCGGCGATATGAAGTTGGCGCGGCCGATTCTATTTGCATAAATTGCGCTTTCAATTAAACTTAGATCCGTGGATCGGATGCATTGATGATACTGTCTATAGTGAATAGACGATAAAATTTCGACGAAAAAAACAGTCCAACTGCTTATTTATTTATTAAATTAGTGTACCAATATTATTTGTGATTATACTTTAACGTGCCGATATTCAGCCATATAAACTTTAGTCTTAAGACGAAATATGACGATTAAGATTTACCAAGTTTCATGCCTACAAGAGTTAAATTTGGTAATTTTACTGACGCATTCAATTTCCTTAGTCTACTCAGAAATAAAAAAAAAAACACTATTTCATTAAATTTATATCTATGTATTTATACTATGACATTATCCCTCCTCTTGGCCCATATAAGTCCTACTGGATGGACAACTATGCAATGAGTGAAGATCACTCATTTATATGAAAGGAATGACATCCTTTATTAAAAAAGTAATACATTACAATGATGTAATTAGTTAATGTTTCTTTACCACGCTCTTGTCAGTAAAATACACATACATTGGCTGTTCTTTAAATTTTCATAAAAATACTATTACAAGTTGTTTTACCATTCCTATCTTAAATCTTACACTCAACCACTACTTTTGTTCTACATTTGATTTGAATATAAAACGTAGCGAATGAAAATGTACTCTATGCCAGCACAGACGTATGGTAATATGACTATAAACTGATTGAATATTAGCTGTAACTTTATACAGACTTTTCAACTAAATACTAAAGAAAAGTGTAACATACCAACGTTCTATATAATCCCACATAAAAGAAGACTTGCTAATATCCAATAAATAGCCACAGTTCTCACGTTCAACCGTTAGTAAATCTTTGAAAATAAGACTTCAAAAATATGAATAGTTTTTCAATTCGTCTATATTTTTTTTTATGTATTTGTCTCAATTTATCTCTAGGCGAACCGATTTTGATGATTCTTTTTAGAAGTAAAAACTTCTTTAGCCGTATTGGGCACTTTTTGGTAAGGGAAAATCTTATGGGTTCACGTCACTGACATGCTCATAACTGGTACACGCGTAGTGTGTTGTGCACCTTAGACACTTTTTGTATGGGTGAAATCGTGTGTTCGCATCATCAACATACTTGTAACTCTACCGCTGACGTATAGTGCTGTATATATCTTATAAGAGAAATTGAAAGGATTTAGTAAAAATGTATATGCATAATATGCATTGTTGAAATAGTGTTTGTGTTTGATTATTGCCACTAGTCGTGACAGTTTTAAGGCTATGGTCAAACGACTATACCTGAATCTTGTGATGGAGTCGACTCATCAGTGTTCATCAGAATTCATTGTTCTCGCTGAATTGCACCTACCTAATTTATTTCTGCTCCACCCCAGGTCGACCGGTAGAAAATGCCTAAGGCATTAAGTCCGCCATGTACCTTTTTTATGTGCAGAAGATTTAAATAAATAAATAAATAAAATAAATAATATTTTTAGGAAACCAAATAAATAACGGACAATTATTTATATGCAAATCTTAGAGAAATAATAGACATCGTACAAATCAAAAACGTATCATTCTAAAACTAGATATTTTTAATTGAAGATCCAAAAATAGCAACTCTGTGTTTATAGTTTTAAGTTTGCACTTCTACCGCCAGTCCTCTTAACTGCTTTGTGTTTTATTTCAAAGCTGATCTTTGCAAAGTGATCACATTTAAATGTGATCAAGATAATAAATAAATCTGGTAACAGAGTTTTTGACTTATCGTCAACTGTACCTACTACATTGCATTGAAGTCAGTTTTTTTTTGGTTAAGGATTTGTATTGTATTGAACATATTTTCCATATGTAAATGTTTTGCTACCTATCTGTTGACGTCATCATCATTGATCGCTTGGTTCTACATAATTGTCATTGTAAAAATACTAATATAAATAATAGGCATTTTCAGTTTTAATGATTAGCTACAAGTTTTATAGTATATTACTATGGATAGTATATAAGGCAATATATATTTAGATGGGTGTATCGAATCTGCTGTGTTAATATTCGTGTGGTGACAGAGTAAGAATACAATTCACCACTACCTTGCCCGTGGATATAATATGGATATAAAATGCATATAGCAGCCCAGCTGACCAGCTCGGTATAGTAGGTCATTATCCCTCCTAGTTTAGAGGAGGCTCGAGCCCAGCCGTGGGACGTACCTGAGCCGGTGAATCTATATGATTTCAAAAGGTTAACAAATTAAAACGTCATTATATGACCGTTGTTTCTACCACTTTTATTACTGTTTTCTGACGATAATTTTTAATTACCATTTAAAATATCACACGTCTAAACAAAAAACATATTATCTTATAACCAATTACCATTAAATTAAATTAAAACTTAAACTAAAATTTAACTCAAAATATATAATACTAGCAGCGCCCCGCGGTTTCAGTTCCTCTTCCCGTGGGAATATCGGGATAAATTTATAGCCTATGTGTTATTCTGATGTTATTGTGAAGTTTCATCAAAATCCAAAAAATAAAATCATCAAAATTCAAAATATAATTTAGTAGTTTTTGCGTGAAAGAGCAACAAACATCTTCACATACTCACAAACTTTCGCATTTATAATATTAGTAGGATAGGATAGTCATAGTTATAACAATGTCGATGTTATATATTATAAGGTTCATCATATACATAATCTCAGCTCATATTCGTCCCAATGTTAGGCTTAAGCCTCCGCCAAATTAGGAGGGAAATTGTCCCACTATACCACGTTGGTCAGAAGGGTTGGTATAGAGATTTATTTCGAGTATTTCTTCTCCTGTACAGCTTTTAGATGCTTATTCGTTTTATACGACACCCATGGGATGTAGACCTAAAATAAGGGGTGGTGAATTGTATTCTTACTTTGTCGCCACACTGAAAATTACATAATTATGTATATGATTATACTTTACATACACTCATTTGCAAAAAAAACGGACACCTAAGCAATGAACCATTTCAAATGTTAATATTTCTTTGTTTGATAATTATAGGTAGTTTTATCCACACAATTTGCTAAATTAATAAGAAAATAATCGTTTTCATCAGTATTTCATAAAATTTAGATACAATTTATGGGAAATAATGCTAAACCTCGCTAGTAGTGTATATTCGCTAGTAGTGCATATGCTCATGAAGTAAAAATAAAAAAGTTTTTTTGTTTGTTTTTCTTTAATAAAGTAAAAGCAGATAAATGTTTAGTATCGAGTGTGACCCCCTCTAGCTAAAATCACAGCTTGAATTCGTCTGGGCATGCTAGCGAGTATATCCCGGATACTTGCTTGCGGAATACGTTCCCACTCCGCAGTAATCACATTCTTCAGCTCTCTGATGGTCTGCGGAGCCGGGTGTACTGATCTCACACACCGTTTCAGAACGTCCCAGACATGCTCTATGGGATTGAGGTCGGGACTTCGAGCTGGCCAATCCAAACGACGAATGCCGACCTCTTGCACATACGCATTAACATCGCGGGATCGGTGGGCGCGAGCATTGTCGTCCATAAAAATCGAGTCTTCACCTAGAGCGGCCAATGCGGGTTGTGCATGAGAAATTAGAACTTCCGTTATGTATCGATGCCCAGTCAGTGAGCCGTTTTCAATGAAGACTAACTCTGTACGATCCATTGAATTTATTCCTGCCCAAAACATAACAGAGCCCCCACCATAAGGTGTGATTTCTTCGAAACATGCCTCTGCAAAGCGTTCTCCTTGTCTTCTTAGCACTCGCCGACGTCGATCTTCACCGAACAGAGATATCCTGGCTTCATCAGAGAACAAAACCCTATTCCAATCGTCTTGAGTCCATGATTCACAATTTCTAGCGAACCTAAGCCTGTGAACTCTGTGCTCACGGAGTAATTTGGGGCCGCGGGCCGGGCGGTGACTGCGTATATTGGCAGCGAGAAGCCTCCTCCTGACCGTCCATAGACTAATATGCACATTTCTTACTTCTTGGAGGTTGTTCTTAAGATCCACATACGAAGATTTGCGATTTCTCAATGCGCGACTCACAAGAAAACGATCATCCCGTGGTTGGGTACATGGTTTTCTTCCAGAACCAGGCCTTCTCTCGACGGAACCAGTCTCCTGATATCGCTGCCAGGTCCTTTGGACTGTCGAGCGACTAACATTTAGCCTCCTAGCCACGAAACATTGGCTGCAACCCTCTTCAAGCAGCGCGATAATTTTGGTAGCTTTTACCACTTTATCTACCATTTTTGATACAGCCAAACAGCATTAAATAAAGCTTTGACAGTCAAGGATATGAAATTAATCGATAAAAATTGAATAAAAGTTATGAAAGTCGATGTTAACTTCTGGAACTTCGCGCCAAAAATGTAGGATAAAAAGGGGTTTTCTGTAAAAATGAACATCAAATGAAAAATTGAATTTAGAACGTACTTTTTTAAATACCACAGCATTTTTAAAACCGGCCAGTAACGTGTACAAACGATTGAAACCTTTTTGGTATTGTATCTTTTTAAATATGAATGAAAATCAAAACCGCCCGTTTTTTTTGCAAATGAGTTTATATACAAAAACAATCAAATCATAGGAATCGTAAAAGGTAGTGATTAAAATAATTAATATTGAATGAAAAGAGAATATAGGAAAATGTTAATTTTGGTAGAAGCTGATTTTGATCTTTATATATCAGCTGCTTTGGTTACATGCTGTAGCATTGAGTTTTAGTAGTTTTAAGTCATTATTCATGACAAAGTAACAAACTTACCTTAAACGTACGCTATTGTACTCTAGCAGTCGTAATCATATATTTATATGGTGCTGAAGATATAATCCATCCGTATATAGTCGGTCAAAAATATTGCTCAAAACGTACGCAGTAAAGCATAATAATATGTATTATAAATCATTTTAGATAATATACAGCAAGGTTAGCGTTAAAACATAATGAATGAACTAAACATTTTGTGCTCTTATAATTTCAATCACCTCGTAAATTAAGTTACATATTTTTTATCTTCTTTTATAAAGCGACTAATCTTATCTTTGAGCGATAGTTAGCTTATACTTCTAACCCAATTGTATCGGGGTCAGCTTTCTAAGCCAACCAGATTTGATAGAATATCATTTTTCCACGGAGTGACCGCCATCTAATCTCCGCAACCCAAAAGGGTAATAATATCCAGGGATTACTCCAGATGTCAGGATATTTGAGGGTACTGACTCTCAGTATCGATTTTTATAGATATCACGACAGCCGAAACAGTCTTATATCTATTAGGTATCATTATTTATTTAAGGGTTGAACAGTTGAAATCACAATATTTTAGAAAATAAACTATTTATTATTTTTCTGTGTAGTTGAAGGGAAAAAAATGCAGTTAGTACCCAGCAGTGGAACATATATGAACTATAATGATGATGAAAGGATAATTGTAAAATTCTAGTCATTTCAATGACGGTATGTACATATATAATCGCTTGAATAAATGTCAGCTTTTAACAAGTGGAATAACGTAAAATGATAAACCCCACTCGCGTCACCAAATCACTCTAGACTTAAATAATTTTTAATTATAAAGTAATATCGATATTTTTTTGGGGTGTGTTGCGGTCGGCGCACCCCTCGCACCACTCCGTCCGGGGCGACAGAGGGGCGTAAGCACGCACACCCGCAACCCACCCGAACACCACGTCGCCTTCGTCATTGGGCCGATCACCGGAACAGGGTGACTTGACGTCAGTGGTCGGCATGACGGAATACCCCCTAGTTGGGGTACCCTCCCATCGACCGACGTCCCCCCTCGGGGAGGACGTCGGTCTTTCCTCACGCGGTCGGCCTCTCGGCGGGTGACGGACTAATTACCCGGTCACGTCACCCGCGGCCTCGGCTAGGGCGACATGAGGCGCAGGTGTTCGCGCCTACGCCACACCAGTCGCCGGCGGTGGATCGCCTCATCGAGGCTGTGCTCCTCGCGCAAGCGATCCGCCGCCTCCTTCCGCGAGACTACTGCCTCGCAGAAGAAAATAATATTGATGCAATATATACGCATACTTTTGTATTTTTATGTATGTTTCTAATGTAGGATGGGTTAGAATACAGTATGTTACCATCTCCACGTCTCCGTTAGTATCATAAAAATTGGCTAAAGTATCCCCAGCAGAATAAGCAGCACTTTCCCGGGAAAGTTATAATACATATTGCAATCGCCAATACGAATAGCAAGCATGATGATTAGAGTATTATACCCTCTGTAGGAAGGCCTATGTTCAAAAGTAGATCTCTATAAGTTACTGATTATTATGATAAGGTATGCATTTCTATTCAGTGAAGCAATTCTTGAAATAAAGCCGTTGTTTTTTAAATACAACACCTCATACTTAAGAAATAGTCCTTATATTACGGAGGATTTTACAATCACATTGTTAATGGATACCAATTTACCCATACTCAGAACAACAATTTTTTTACGCACAAAGTATTGTCCCGCATCGAACTCGTGACTCTGACACGCTACATTGATATATTAACCTCTACGCTATAAATGCAGTCAAAGTGTTCTAAGCCCACTGCACACCTGTCGCCTTCAACCTTGGACCTACAGTTAAACCAATTACGGCAATAAACTTACATATGATTATGCGTATTATGAAATATGAATAGGTGTCTAGAAACCTTCGTTCGTCGTTCTTGTAGACATTTATGTAAATTTTACTAACTTTATTTTATACTAATGGCCCGCCCTCACTTCGCTTCGATTTCAGTCACTTTGCACCGCATTTTAAATCTTCAATATCTCCTAAGCTATGCAAGTTCTCGGGACTGAGCAAAATCTTTTATTGGGGTTTTTCTGGGTATACCAGCCTAATTTATTCCTTTCATAAACAGCTGGTAGAAGATGTTATCAAAATCGGTTCATCCATTTTGACGATTATCCGGTACAAACAGGCAAGTAGACAAATACGGATAATAAATGTTTAAACTGGTTTTTTAGCATAGATATCATATAAATAACCGTGTGAGCATAAAAAAAGCTATTACTTTGACTTTAAAAACAGAGACTTAAATATAATTTATTAGTAAAGATAATAAATGTCTGGAATTAATAACATGAACGATTTCAATATTAGGCGTTTATGAAAGATGAAAAAAGGGAAGTGAATCTCTTTTTCGTCTTTTTATTCAATGCTACAGGGAAAATAAATAATTTTAAGAATTTTAGTTTTAAAAATTGATGTTATCTGTATTGAGACTTATTTAGCGTCCATACGATCATGATACGATTCTGATCAAGAAATATGTCTTTAATCATGATAAATATTGACTCAAATACTACCTAAAAAAATTATTGTGTTTTTAGTAATTTATTCAAACTATTAACCCAGACGCCTGATTAGCCAAAGTTATTTCAAAAACTACAAATATCAAAGAGAAAATATTCATTTAAATATTGTCTTCGATAACCAAAACTTAATTAATAGATTTACAGTAAACATTTGAAGAGGAAAAAAAGCACATTCATTCGTGTTGACCTAAACTAAAACGATCGTATGGATAATTTCAAGTAGTAATATCTATTCGTATACAGATAATTATAATATAGATAAATATGTACTACTACAGATAAAACTCAAGTGGTTAGTGAATCGATAACAGCTGACATGTGTGAGCACGTACGTTACTTTAACAACCTGTTATTTACTTCATCATCATCTAAAACAGTGATGGGCAAAGTACGGCCCGCGGGCCAACTCCGGTCCGCGAAAGTATTTAATCCGGCCCGCCAAGAGTCCATCCATCCTAAATATTCTACTCAGCATTTTGGCGCGAAAAATAAAGTATGACGTTTATAATTGAAAAGCTTTCACTATCTCATAATTAACTTGCCATAATTATAATTATTTCGGCAGTCTGTCACAGGATATTAGTTTATTTATTAGAAAAATTCCATTCTAATCACCTATCGGTGAAGCTAAACTAGCCGTGTAGTTCATGTGGAAAATACGGGGCGCAGAGCGTGGTGAAATGTGATGCACAGCAGGGGCGAGTGAAATCAGTCGCTTTAATATAAAATACATTTTTCAATAATTCTGGCCCTCCTCTAGAATTTCTTAAACTTTGTGGCCCACCATTAAAAAAGTTTGCTCACCACTGATCTAAAATCATCATCGTCCTACTTTTATTGCAATTACTTGAGTCAACGCAATATATCATCATCATCATCATTGCAGCCTATCGCCGTCCACTGCTGGACGTAGGCCTCTCTCATGTTATGCCAGAGTGCGGTCTAGTGCCGCCTGCATCCAACGACGCCCAGCAACTTTCACCAGGTCGTCGGTCCACCTAGTGTTCATCCTACCCCAGCAGTTGTCGGTTCGATATAATGTTCTTAAATCATAGATACTGCAAAATAGTTTTATAGCTGACTGTTTGCTTGACTTCCACCCTTCTTGGGAATGTAATTGTTAGCTTCAAATGCTCGGTTGCTCGAAGTTCGGTCGCATTTAGATGTGACCTAAGGGTGCTAAGGGGAAGGAAGAAAATGAGGAAAGATGGTAGTCTTATTTCGGCACTAAATAGATAAACAAATTAGTAAATTATTTTAGTTCATTCATCATTATTACACCATCATTATACCATACTGGTCAGACATGTTTCATTTCGAGTTTTCCTTCTCTTGCACTGATCTTATATGCATATTATATCCCTTAGCCGTCTTTTACGATATCTACGGGCAAGATAGGGAGTGGTGAATTGTATTCTTACTCCGTCACCACACGCATTCATTAGATAATTTTAATTATTTTATCTGGATTAAAATTTAAAACCATATGACCGTATTATAGACTGATCAATTATTTAACTATACTATTTCGCTGTAGAATGTCAATTGTAATTTCTGCTGCTACCCGAGGTACGTTCCGAATCGCTTCGAATAGGTATGCTACTCATTTACTGCATAAATTGTTCTGGTCAGTTTCAATTTGTACTAATGTTCTATTCAAAGGTATTTCTATGCTATTAAATAGAATGACTTCTATATTCTAGTCAATGTCTAGGCTTGCTTTATAAATGAATTATTACCTTTCTTATCAAATCCTGTTTTAAGAATTTAAAAACATAAAGTTTGTAAGATGTGAGACTGATAACTCTTTCACGGCAAAAATTATGAATGACTTGAAACTTTACCAGAATAAAGTTTTATATAGGTATCCATCATTTAGAAAAGTGGTAGCCTCATAGTAAGAATATTTTTGGGCCGTCTCGTCGCTCTAATGTCATATTCCCACAGAAAATGAGATGATTTTGAAATAAAATTATTATTGTGGGAAGCAATGGCTATACCTAAGGTATTACAGAAGCCCATAAGCGGTAGTCATCAAGTGAGTCGCTTGCTCCACTACTGTCAAAGGCAACTATGAATTTACCTTATGATATTTAAGGCAATATCTGAGGAATTCATCGGTAATTTTTCTGTGTGGTGACGAAGTAAGAATATATTTCATCAAGCCCTTTCTTGGCTGTGGGTGATGTAAAAGACGACTAAAAATATAATATGCATATAACAATTATACATGTATGGTTTATTTCCCCTCATATCTTGGAGGGGGCTCGAGCCCTGCAATGGGACTTGTATGAGTAGTTGAGATGAATCCAAACTTTTGTTGCCATTATCAAGTTACGCAAAACAAATATACCTTTATTAATAATTACTTATTTAAAGTTATAACAACACATAATTGAGGTAATACATACCATATAAGCTTCAACTGTAATGGTCACACTTAATTGATTTTATAACGACATAAAATAGCCGTTACTTTTATTGGTAGCAACCAATAAAATTAACGTCATATCTATGACATTGGAGCAATCAATCAATACTATATTAGAGATTCGGTAAGATATTAATATTCTGTGTGGCGGCGCAGTAAGAATGCAATATCATAATAATAATCAAATACTGTAACAGAAGAAGCATACGATCACGGTACGCGGTGAGTTTGATTCCTCCATATGTTGCCCCAAAATATGCGCGCATAACGTTTTCATTTGTGGTTTGGGTCCATTTCATGCACATTACCACCGACAGCGGGGACCCTGCGTGAGGCCAGTGGGCCTACGGGTCCTAAGCGAATCGGTGCCCGGCCTCTTCCTCGTCGCGGCGCAGGTATAGGTGATATCGGTGGGGAGAAATACTATCGTGACAGATGTCGCTGGTTGAGAAGCGGAGCTTTGTGACGAGCCCCATGGTGGTGGTCTTGCTGCTTTAGTTGCGATCTTGTTAGCATTTTGATTTAACGAATTTGTTCCGGTTTATTGTTAAAAATATAGTCTGTCGAAAATATAGTCTATCTGTGGCTGTCATTTACGTTTTGTTATTACATGTCAGATGCGTTTTTGTTATACCACATTTCATAGGGACTCTCTTTGACGTTTTATGTTACGTCACAAGGGAACGCGATCAAACGGGATAAAAATACCCTATGTCCGTCTCCTGGTTCTAAGCTATCTCCCGACCAATTTTCAGCAAAATCAGTACAGCCGTTCTTGAGTTATTAATAGTGTAACTAACACGACTTTATATATATAAGATTAATAATAATACATTGCTTCAAAGTTGATTAAAATGTTCCAGATATTTTTTTAGTATAAAACAGATGTATTATTAAGTCAATAAATAAATTGTAAATATTTTTCAATAAATTATGTTGATAAACACGTATGTCTTTCAGTGTTGCAAGATCAATATTTAATGTATGTCAGGCGTGCCACCTACCAGGCGAGTCCCTCAGGCATATCGTTTCCGGCTGTCCACGTCTTGCTAACGGCGAGTACTTGCACAGACATAACCAAGTAGCCGGGATCATCCACCATCAACTTACATTGCGATACAAACTTGTGAGCGTAGAGGTGTCGTACTAAGGATATATACCAGAGCCGGTTCTCGAAAACGGCCGTGTCACATTGTACTGGGACTGATCTATTATCACTGATAGGCCTTATTGTGGCCAATAAGCTAGATATCGTGGTGATAGATCGGCTAGAGCGCCGTGTGATGATTGTCGATGTCACTGTTCCTCATGACGGGAATCTTGTGAAGGCTGAGAAAGATAAACAAATAAAATATCAAGACTTTGCTCACAAGATTGTCGACATGTGGCATGTGGACATGGTTATCGTTGTACCGATAGTCATTTCGACCAACAGTTTAATATCCATGAGCCTCGATCAACACCTAAAGAGGCTCGCGTTAGGTAGTTGGATTGGGGGTCTGATGCAGAAGGCGATGTTACTGGACAGGGCGCGCATAGTGAGAAAGTTCCTCTCTCTGTAGACCTAACCGTCGACAGCTTGGTCACTGTATTCGTTGCCGGTGGGTTAACATGCTTTCTATTTTCTTTTTAATTTTTTTTTTATTTTATATTTTATAAATGTATGAGGTAGTTTGTAAATCAAATACTGTGTACCAACGCCTGACAGGTTGGTTGCCGATAGCAGTCGATTTTATGAGTTTCACAATGAAGCGTCTGCTAAATTAAAATAAGACTTAGGGACGGAAACATTATACTTAAACCCGTCACTACATCGGAAAGACAAAATTAAAGATCTCAAATCACAACCCGACTACAGTGTCTCTTTGACGTCAGTCAGTGCTCTCTTTGACCAAAAAGGCCAACTTAACGTCTATAACAACCATCATAAGAAATTTTAGGTTTTGAAGAATTTGTAGCCACGTGCGTATTGAGGGCGACGCCCTTCCCGGATGTCGAGGAGGGATAATGGCGAATTTGGTGTCCCGTCGGGCTTGCCACAGACGACAAGTTGTTACCAATGGTCGGCATTGTGACGAAAGGAAGGTGGCATACAGTGGGTTATGGGAGAGCGCGCCGCCCATTTGTCGCCCCAGATGAAACGGACAACGCGTATTCTGACCATAGCCCACCCAAAAAAAAAAAACAGCCACGTATAGGTTTATCTTTTAAGTTATATTTTCCTTGGCTCATACTATTTACTTAGTTCACTTAACAATCGCATACAAAATCCTCATAAATCACTCATGCCTATTAATATATTGACGACTATACTGCTGTATTATATTTGAACTCTTAATATTTTCCAACATTTGCTTTACACCTGACAAAGAACATTTAAGTACTCTCGTTATCTGATATTTTAATGCTCAAATATCGAAGTAACCTTCCGTCATGCGATTGCGTGTGCCTCACATTTTTATTCACGAAAACGAGGAAATCATTGTACTAGTAGCACTCATTTAAAGCTACTCTGTCCATAACAATGCCGGTTGTTTAATATACGGCTCTTTTTTTTTGCTCGCCTGCTGTGGTGATTTTAAACAACTCGGCCACCCGGGAGCTTACGACTTCCATACGATCACTCTATGGTTTTTGAACTATCCGTAGTATTATATGTTCCATGTACGATATCACTTGAATTCATAACCCATCATTACATGAAATGAATTATTGCTTTAATAAACTATAGAATGTGCACTCGTGTATTAAATATGATAGCAATATTAACCACTCTTACCTTAGCGCTTGAATGATAATAACTAACTAAAGGATCACTAGGAGCAGCAATCTCCTGGTTTTTAACTTTTCCATGTGTGTTTAAATTCCCTTACATTGTAGAGAAGCCTCGAGCCCAGCAGTGGGAATATATGTGAATTGAGATAATGATGATGATGGTAATGACTCTCCTGACAATTATAATACAAACTGCGATCACCTAATCGCTATTAAGAATGATAGATATAGCATATTTTAATAATAGGCAAATAATCGGTGTGTAAGATGTAGGATAAATAAAATTTAAATTTACAAATTACAATCAATAATTTAAAATATTTTGTAGTTACTATAGGTACACTTTCCGTGTGGTAACGGAGTAAAAATGCAATTCACCACTCCCTACCTTGCCCGTGGATGTCGATTAAGGAATATAATAAGCATATAACATCAACGCAAGAGAAGGATAATTCGAAACACAATCCTATACCAACCTGTCTGACTAGCATATAGTAAGGTCAATTGCCCTCCTATTATGGAGGAGGCTCGCGCCCACCAGTGGGACGTATATGAGCTAAAATGATAAATGATGATAGGTACACTGAAAATATATTACACTATTATTACCTAGAAAAAAAAAACGCATAATCGAGAAGAAATATTCATCATATTACAAATTTTATTATCATCTAAATAAAAAGTCTGTGAACTGCCTGAAATTCAGTTATTAATTTCAATTAAAATACTTCATATCTCTTTCATACTAAAGACTCGAATTTCATATTGCATCTGACCGTTGTATAACAACTGTTTGCTGCCAGATACTGCTCCTGCACATCTTCTGGATTACTTTGTCGTCATAAAATATAAATACATACTTCAGGAAATAATGGCGATGATTTTATATATAGCTATATGTCTAGCGTTATTTTTTCTTGGAAATGTAGTTTTTAATCTAACTACATCTGGTAAAGTTGGATAAAATCTGTTGAATTCGACTCGATCGGTTAGTGCTTAGGCGCGTATTATTAGGTAAGCTTCTTTTAATTCTTGAATGTGATCTTAAATACGTTATATTTTACTTAATTGACATGAGATTCTAATCAAGAATGACATCAGATTGTTAATATAGTCCTTAATTATTTTTTACGAAATCTGCTAGCAATGTTTGTGTTTATACTATTCGTATATGTTCCAAGATAATAAATTATTATTTATTATCAATTGCTTTAAACATGAATCATGAATCTTAAGAACGCAGTCGTTGATTCCATCACAATTTTAGTGTTGGTATTATTCAGAGCCGTCATTAAGTCTAATGATGATATCTTTTAAAATTAACTCTTATTAAAATGGAGAACACATTTGATTATGCTATTTACATATTGACATTTAGTAAATAGCCTAAGTGCAATTAAAGTAAAGCGTTAACCTTTCTTATTAAAAAAATGTATAGTACAAGTATTTCTCCTCTTAAATAATAACTCCTACAATATTAAGCTAAGAAGATTGAAGAATATAACCTTTTCCATGCTGATGTTTTGCACCTACACAATTATGAACTTATTATCGTATCTTTAATGAAGTTTAGTTTCATTCATTCCTACGCAATATATTTTAATGTTATTTGTATGTAAATTGTGTGTGTAAAGTGTGTGTATAAAGTGTAAATTTCTTGTGTACGTGTGTATGTCACTGAACTCCTGCTAAACGGCTGGACCGATGATGATGAAATTATTTTTATGTGTGTCCAATGGGATTCGAGAATGGTTTCGATTCGCAATTAGACCCGATAAGCTACTGTCGATTTCAAGAAGAATTCCTTTTATTTTATTTGAACAGAATAACGTCTGTTGAGTCAGCTAGTTTAATATAAAAAACTCACACTCAAGCACGCAAATTTGCCTATGATACACGTGGTATATTGTTGGCACTAATTTTGAGACTCTTCTAACGTCTCAGCAAATCTGTGGTGCCTACGGCAACACTTGTTCAAGCAATCGCAGCGCCGTTTATTGGGTTGGTTTGGTTGGTTTATTTACGTTTCATTATCTCTACATGTTTTCATAGCTTGCGCTTTATTCGTGAAAGATAATACTTGAACCTACGTAGCATTTTATTAAACTGTTTGAAAATATCACAAACTCAAAATTTGTTTATTATTTAACGTAAAACGACTTGGTATAATCTTGTTTATATTTATATGCACCAAAGGACTTCAATTGTGTTATTTTTTAACTATTATAAATTAATTAATTTGATTGATTGATGGAATTCCATCACCAATTTAATAACGATTTTAATAACTTTATTCATACATCCATCATCACATCCACTATTCGACATAGCCACGAGAATGCCTTTTTGGCATAATCGCCATGCTTTGCAGGTGATTTGGCAAATTTTAAACATATAATTAAACTTACTTGAACTCACTTATCGCTGTGGTGACGGGGTAAGAATACAATTCACCACCTATTTCTTAGCCGGGGCTGTCGTAAAAGATGCCTTAGAGAAATTTTCTTTAAGTCCATCGTTCGTTATTCTTATGATAATATGCATTTAATATCTACGAAAGACAAGGAGAACTCGAAATAAAATCAACCCATCCAACCAGCTTGATATAATAGATTAATTTATGGAGGAAGCCTAAGGCCAATAGTGTAACGTATATGGACTGTTGATGATGAGGCTGAACCAAATTTTATCGCCCTATATGAAATTACAGAGTTACACTGAATATAATATTTATACGATCCAATTAATATGCGTGCGGTTTTTCCTTTATAGTATTGTAAGGGTCTACATTCACCACAAACCGGTTATGCGTTTAAAAATTTACTTACAAGATAATCTCTGTTACCGTTTACATGAATTTCTGACATTGGAAATGTTAACGTAAATTATATTAATTACTATTTATAGTACGATTTTTTAACTTAACTGACTTAAGGATAATGAATAAAATTTAAGTGTCTCTTTGTAATGTCATAATAATAGATTTGTTTCCTACTCCCATGATTATTTGCACAAAACCTATGCCTTTTTTTTGGAAGGCTATGTCAGTGCACCCGCCGTCCGGCTTTACCCGAGGTGACAGAGGGACGGCGCGCAGCCCCATAACCCACCGTAGCTTGTCGCCTTCGTCGTTGGGGCAACCACCGATACTGAGTTCCTTGTCCTCCGTGATTGGCCCGACGGAATACCCTGAGGGGTACCCTCTCCTCTCCTCTCGACCCTCTCCTCTCAACGTCAGTTGCCGTCGCGCAGTCAGCCTCTCTGAGGGTCGGACCAACCCCCAGTCCGGTCACCCACAACAATACCTATGCCTAAAATCAGTTTGAATTTTTTTTTTCTGTCTTTCTGTTTATTCCGGGTAAACTTCAAAAATGGCTAGACCGATTTTGATATTATTTTACTACTAGGTAGCTGTCTATATAAGAAGTAACTTATGCTATTTTTCCCCTAAAAAAAACCCAATAAAATTTTGCCTTGTCCAATTCCCAAATTGAACTTGAGGCCTCATGGAATGCAGTCAGCTAATGTTATATTTTTTCCGTGTGATGACGGAATAAGAATACAATTCACCAGTCCCCATCTTACACGTGGATAGAATAAAAGACGATTAAGGGATATAATATGTATATAACATCTATGCAAGAGAAGGAAAATACGAAATAAAACCCTATACCAACATATCTGACCAGCATGGTATAGTAGGTCAACTGCCGTATTAGGGAGAAGGTTCAATCCCAGCAGTAGGACTTGTATGAGCTGAGACGACGAGTGTTTTATTTTAGGAGATATTGCAGAATATCAATGCAGGCCAAAGAAACTGAAACCGATGCGAGGGCGAGTCACTAGTTAGTAATAAACGATATAATTATTAGTCATGGGCATTAGTATATCTGATCACTGTAATACATAGAAAAGTTTGGACAGATATTTGTATGTTACTCATTCATGATTCATTCATTTTTCTGTGTAATAATAGACTGACTTCATTCACCACCCCTCTTTTGTCCTTGGGTGTTATAAAAGACGACTAGGGATTAAATATTCCTATAAGATCTATAAAAGACGAACAGGTAAAAAGCCTCTACTAACACGTCTAACCAGCGTGGTGTAGGAAGTTAATTGCTCTCCTATCTTAGGGTAGGCCCGAGCCCAGTAGTGGGAGATATATGAGCTGAAATCATGATAAAGATGATGAATAATTTATGATAGAACAGTTTAATCAATCATGATGGAATTCGGCACAGAGAAATTATAGTCTGGAAAAACATTATATTTTTTAACCATATATGGCGATTGCAGGGTTTGACTGAAAGCCAACTTGTGTAAATAAAATTCAAGCTCTTAGACTGGAACGGACTCGGCATCAACATCAACGACGAATACATCACTCACCTTCGATTTGCAGACGATATCTTCGTTATGGCAGAATCCATGGAGGACCTTGGCACCATGCTCAATGATCTCAGCAGGGTATCCCAACTAGTGGGTTTGCGAATGAACATGGACAAGACGAAAGTCATGTCAAATGCCCATGTCATTCCTGTACCGGTGCTAGTTGGCAATGCGATTCTCGAAGTTGTCGATCATTATGTTTACCTAGGACAAACAGTCCAGTTAGGTAGATCCAATTTCGAGAAAGAGATCAGCCGATGAATCCAACTCGGTTGGGCAGCGTTCAGGACACTTAAGAGAATCTTCTCGTCCAACATACCTCTGTGTCTGAAAACACAGGTCTACGACCAGTGTGTGTTACCAATGATGACTTACGCCACAGAAACGTGGTCCCTAAATATAGGCCTCATAACAAGGCTCGAAGTTGCTGAGCGTGCTATGGAACGGGCTATGCTCGGGATTTCTCTGCGAGATAGAATCCGAAATACCGGAAATCCGCAGAAGAACGGGTGTAACCGACATTGCACGAAGAATTAGCACGCTGAAGTGGCAATGGGCAGGCCACATCGCTCGACGAACCGACAACCGCTGGGGAAGAAAGGTTCTCGAGTGGCGACCACGTATCGGACGACGCAGTGTAGAACGCCCCCAACCAGGGGACCGACGACCTGGTGAAAGTTGCTGGGCGTCGTTGTATGCAGGCGGCACAGGACCACACTTTGTGGCGTAACATGAGGGAGGCCTACGTCCAACAGTGGACGGCAATAGGCTGAAATGATGATTAAGATAAATAAAATAAAAACGGCCAAGTGCGAGTCGGACTCGCGTACGTCGGTTTCCGTAGCATGGTAAAAAGGACAAAAAAAGCGCGTTTATTGTATGGGAGCCCCCTTAAATATTTATTTTATTTTGTTTTTAGTATTTGTTGTTATAGCGGCAACAGAAATTCATAATTTGTAAAAATTTCAAGTATCTAGCTATCGCGGTTCTTGAGATACAGTCTGGTGACCGACAGACGGACGGACAGACAGTGAAATCCTAATAATAGGATCCCGTTTTTACCGTTTGGGTACGGCACCCTAATAATTGGAGTAATTTTTTTGATTAAATTATATTATATTTTCATACTCTTCAAAGAAATAATGCGCTTGACACTAGATTTGAGGACTTTTAAGCTAAGACTATGATCTCCCCTTGACAATGCAGTAGCTATTTCAAATTATAGGTATTACCAAAGTCCTATATGATATAGCCCTCAAAATGATAATTTAATCGACATCCTTCTTATACCCGATTAAAATATCAACTTTGAATTCTATTCTTCTAAAATTCAATTTAAGATATTTAGAGTCAATTAATATTACAAAATCTGTATTTGAGGCTCACCGAATGCTCTTAGACGCCTATGGTGAGGTTGCTATAATTAACAGAATACATTATAAGTGATTTCAACGCTTCAAGAACGGTGACTTTTTGGTAACCCCAAGCCTTACAATCATGGGCGTCAGAATATCCCCCATTACTTTGAAACGTAAATATACCTATAATCAGTTATTCACATTGAAGTTTTGAATTAAAAAAAAAACATCCGGACCAAATTTGTAGACCAATATATATTGTAAATATAAAAGCGCCAATACGTTCCATTAAAATAAAAAAGTATTGCTGTACCTTAATCCGGTTGTAAATTTGGTTTTTGTTGCATTTCATTGCATAAAGTAGCGCTCTACGCCGTAGAGTGAAGGTCGTAGACGGTCTACGAGTATTCGTAGCGAACGTACTTATCATTCTGCTGACATTGTATTTTTGTTGACATATTTTGTATTTTCCCTCTTCTTTTTTTTTATATATGTATATAATTATACCCCACTGAGTACGGGCTTCCTGAATAGTAGGAGAAAATTAGGGTACAATACAAAAGTAGCCAGATGAGTTGACAAAGGATTTTCATTTTCTTTCAATGATATAGAAAATATCATTGAATTAAAAACTCTACTTACCTACATTAGTACTCTTTTGCACTGCCCACAAATAACATAGAGATAATGTACAATTAGTCATCACCTATTCTCTTATCATATATTGGATGAGATATTTGTAAACGGTAAGAAAATAAATGTGTCTATAAGTATGAATATCTTTCCGTGTGCTGACGGAGTAAGAATACAATTCACCACTCCCTATATTGCCCGTGGATGTCGTAAAAGACGACTATAGGATATAATATGCACATAACATCTGTGCAAGAGAAAGAAAACTCGAAATGAAACCTTATACCAATATATCTGGCCAGTGTAGTATAGTAGATCAAGTTCCCTCCCATTGTAGAGGAGGCCCGAGCCCAACAGTGGGACGTATGTAAGCTGCAATGATGATGATGATAATGATGAAGAAAATAATATCATTACAGGAGAGGGAAAACTCCAAAAAGCTTTATGCTAATCCAGCCAATTTTGCATACTAGACTAATTTCGCTCTCAAAATAGATGAGAAATGTGCTGACTTATATTGACTATAAAAAAGAAGGAAGATAGAAAAGTATATGCGTCTACAGGTTAAAGATAATAATTTATTGCTACACGATTTTTTATCTCCATTAACTTTAAAATTAAGGAACTGTATGAATCTGATGCATTTAATAGACTTGCTAATTTCGATATCACTGTAACATTATACTTATATATCTTTCGTCATTTAACAGTATGACTTATTAGTTATGTCGTATTAGAATACGTCCATTCTATTGCTAGACTTTCATATATAGATAACGTAACTATTCAATATTATCTTTATCCCGTAAATGATACCCTCCCCTCACCTATTACATTTACAAATGCGGTATACAATACCATTGTTCCTGCCTAACACGTGAATAGTTCCTTTTCATATCGAACTCTTAATGGCGTTCTATATAAAAGTATAGTGACAATTCCTTGAACAGACTCAAAGATGACGAGACGGGCACGTGACGTCACACACCCCGCACTCTGCGGCTGCGGCTATCGATCGGATAAGCTCGTGTTATCTCGCTCGCGCCAGTCATCTCGTCATGTGTCGTCACGCTCGCACTTACGCGCCTTTACCTCAGTGAAAAGCTGCGTTCAGAAACACGCTACTAATATTTATTTTAACGCAACCTCCCGGACTGGTACACGTGCTAGCTGAGCCAACGCTTACCTGAATTTCTAAAATTCTAACACCTATTTAATTTACATAGTATTTTAGCCATCGATTTTCGTAATTGCTAATTATAACTTATCTTGATATAATTAAATTTTAAATAAACACTTGTTTGCCTCTTAAACAGTTCATATATAATAGTAACATAACAATAAAGGATGTTGGATTCGGGTTCTTGATTTATTTGGAATGATTTATTGGAAAATAATTTTATGAAATAATTTATATATTTCATTACATATTATTTCTATCACGAGTTACGTCAAGTAATTAACGTTTTTAAAATAATTTAACAGTTGAAGTATTAAATACTAATCTTCTTATATATAAATTTCTAGCGTACGCGTGTATATCACTGAACTCCTCCTAAACGGCTGTACCGATGTTGATGAATTTTTTTGTGCATATTTAAGGGGATTCGTGAATGGTTTAGATTCACAATTGAATCGCGTAGCTGGCACTTATTTGAACAGAACAACGTCTGTTGGTTCAGCTAGTACAATATAAATATGTATATACGATAAGGGTTAATAGATTAAGTAATTTCTTAGCTTTTGCAATTGCAAAGAATATTGTTTTAAAACTTATTAATGTAACTATCAAAATATGTTGAAATCAAAAATAGAAGAATATGCTTTATGTAAAATTCTTATAAGAAAATAAGGCAGATAGATCAGTTAATTCTGAATGTTTTATTTGTTATTCAACAATAGGAGTATATTTAATAGATTTAAATCAATTTGATTTTAATTTTCACTGCTATATGTATTTAAATTCACCACCCCCTATCTTACCCGTGGGTGATCGTACGAGACGACTAAGGGATATAAAACGCATATATCATCTATGCGAGAGAAGGAAAACTCGAAATTAAACCCTATACCAACACGTCTGACCAGCGTGGTATAGTAGGTCAAGTACCCTTCCATTATGGAGGAGGCCCGAGCCCAACAGTGGGACATATATGGGCTGAGATGATGATGATGATGTATTTAAAAATATGAGATTGGAAATATTCGTATGGTTTAAAATATACAAGATACTTTTTGTATATTAATAACTTCTTTTGCTTCCAATGAAGAGAAAATTTCCCCGTAGGGTGACGGAGTAAGAATTCAATTCACAACCCCATCTTGCACCCGTGGTTGTCGGCAACGACGGCTAAGGGATATAATATGCCTAATATCTATACAAGAGAAGGAAAGCAGAAGATGTGATATAGGGTGATGTGATGAAAATTTGTACCTTTGACATTGCGATATCCATTTTTTGCTCAGTTGAAATACTAACATTTGACATATCGCTACACAGAGCAATTCGATTTTAGATCAACTTCAAATTTCAAGCCTCAAAATATTTAGACGACAATTAAATATAGATTTGACCTTTGGAAATAATAATCCGATTTTCGAAAATCTTTCACTAAAAAGGTAGCTACATTAACTAGTTATTTAGGGATAACCAAGTGTTATACCTTTGACCTCGGGTAAACATGATTTGCCAACGGGAAATGGAAACCATTCAAGCATGAGTTCAAAATGAAAATTCAACTATCCCCCTCTCTTTTGATGTATATAGGCTAAATATAGAATGTAAAAGTAATTATTAAATAAGTAACTATTAAAATATTTTTGTAGTCTGTATATTTATCTCCTAGATTGTGAGCAAAGGTGAAGGTGTGAAATACTGTAGACTACATACATCTGTATGTAGATCCATTCAAAAAAGGATGGTAATTCAGAAAGTTTAAATTTGCATCACTTGTAATTACTAATATTTTTATAGCGTTTATCTTTATATATAAATATCTTGCGTACTGTGTATGTCACTGCACTCCTCCAAATTTTTGTGTGTTTTCGAGGAAATTCAAGAATGGTTTAGATTCACAATAGGACCCGGTAGGTGGTGTTGTTGTAATCTGTATTTGAACAGAACAACGTCTGTTGGGTCAGCTAGTTGTATATAATACCTTAAATAATAATCAATTGATCTGGACACCGCTCAACTGGAAAAAAGACACGAAACTTAGCGACTATTTATTCTCGATATTTTTTTTTTGTAAAATGTTAACGAACGTAAAGATTCCAAGTCAAAAACTGCTGGTGCGACAAGTCTTATCAAATATAAAACAAGAAGTTTTGAGTGGATCACACGTAACAAATGATATATGATTATGAGTGTTGGTACTACACTATCTGTTGCTCCCTTTAAACATGTTAGAGGGAAGAGCTCTCCCTCACCAAGTAGCTATTGCAAGCTGAGATTTTTTAAGGAGTGTCATCATCATCATGATCTCTGTTCATATAGGTCCTACTGCTGGACTCGAGCCTTCTGCATCATACGAGAGAAATGGACTTGCTACAATACGCATATATATTATCCAAGACTTATATAGGTCGTCTTTTACGACACCCACGGGCAAAATAGAGGGTGCTTCACCCCACAACAATTTGGTAGTACACCCTAATAATTAACCATTAGAGCAAAATTATTAAGATTTAGCATTTCACATGCTAAATTATTTATAAAAAATTATATACAAGTGAACAATAATTGCATACTCCTATTAAAAATCGTTTCCAGTTCAATAGGTGTGGGTTTGAATCTCATGAGTGACAACCATTTTTACTCGTTAGCAATGTTTTGTATAGAAAAGCAATAGATTTGACCACTATATGACTTAATACAGTGCAACCTCGATATAACAAATCCGACGGTAACTCGTAAATATTCGTTATATCAAGTAATTCGTTAAACTGAGGTTTGTTATATTGAGGTAAGGTTGGTCTAAAATGTGTTATAAAGAGGTAAAATAATAGTTGTATTCACCTCAACATTTTTGCATTTCGGAACTAGAATCTTCAACAATAGTGACGAGTAGCAATGTTTACATTATTTTCCATCAAACGACTTCAATTGATTTACGAAAAAAACCTGTCGGAACCTGTCGCAACCTGTCGCGACTGAATCATATAATGCTATGAGATTAAGGGTCATATGGGTTTTTACACTTATTATTGATAGTTGAAAATTCGTTATAAAGAGGTTGTTCGTAAAAAAAATTACACGGACTTTTATGGACAATTAAGGTGATTACAAAAAATCTGTTAAATCGAGGAAGTCGTTAAATTCAGGTTCGTTATATTGAGGTTGCACTGTATTACATAACTTGATACGTACGCTAGCCTTGTGGTGACGAATTAAGATGATAATGGATAACCACCGGTTACTTCTTTGAGGGATATTTAAAAATCCGCTCAGCAATGACTAGATGAATGAGCAGCAGCAATCTTCCTGTCAAGGACAGCGATTAAAGTATTTTAACTATGTTTAAAAATGTGTATCAATAGAATGGGTATATTTACACATTGAATAAAAATTAATCCAACGGTATAATTAATGTTAGAATGCGTCAGAATTATACTGGGTCAGTAATTAACAAGAGGAGTGAACCCGATGAGTGTGACGTGTTCAACCATTACTTGCACGTTTACGTTACGTTCATGAAGTAAGCTTCCTTTGAGCTACCATTTTGTATTATATGCAGCTCAAGTTTGGTCGTTAATTAAGTTTGAATCCAAAATATTTATTATTCAAATAAAAACTAAAGGAAAATTATTTATTATCTGATTAAATTTGTAGCGAAAAAAGTAAAGTTTTTAATATTTACGCGAGTATTACACATTATAAATAAAATTATTTTACGGATTTTATCGCATTTGTATTTTCATTTTGATTGGCCGATGTTTCGAAAAGTTTACAGCATTCATGGTCACAGGCGGAATGGAGTCTGCTCGTGAAGATTTTCATGTAGAAATGGTCAGCTCTTCTCTACGTACTTTCTTCCTTTAACAGATAACGTGGCGTAAAAAATCGTAGACCAGTTATTGACAGGTTGCTTCTTACTTTAACACATAACGCCTCAATATGTTAGTGTATTTTTTATATATATTTCAGTAAAATATCTATGCGAAATATCGTACGTAGTATAATATTTAAGAAGTACCTTAACCCTCCGCTCGTCGCGCCTTTTTTATTACCTGAACAGTCGCATGGGGTCTGCAGCGACCAAAAATAAATAGCAATTAATTGGAATTGTATCATATTTTTTTTTTGACATAATTTTAATGTTTTATATTTGAATAGGACTACATTGAAATAAAAAAGTAAATATATTGCAAATCAGACATTTATTTATATTTAAAAAAACTTAAAGAAATAGGAGTTAATTTTTCCTTACAATTTAACTCAGTCATCTTAAAGTTAACTTAAAAATAAAAAACAAGGGACTACTTCTCTTTTTTATAGATGTATTTGAGATTAATGAACTAAAAAATGAAATCGAATATAAATCAACTAAAAACATAACAAAAAAATATATACTTCTTAGCTCTAAGTGAACCACCTAATCATTTCTTTGGATACAATCAGTACATATGGCTTTGGTATGGTTTGGACAAATACTTCCTTTGCTATAATAACAAATCGACTTAAATTTTCTATCTTTACGTTTTGGACAGTGAATGCAACACTTTCTCATAGGTGCAAACTGAGCATCATCAGGAGACAAGTCCTGAAGAGGAGATATAATGATTCATCGACAACGCCATTCTTCTTCTTCTAAACATCTTAAAATACGTTTAGTTTGTCTATCATCCATTTCTTACTGTTATAATAAATATTCTGCAACAATAAAACATAAATATAAATACTACAACAATAAAAAATGATTAGGTTAATAGTAAAAGTTTACTTACGTCGTTCGTCGCGTGGGGTCTTTCAGAACCTTGCACAGAAACACACATCCATATCTCACGGCGCATGCGCCCAGGCTGAGTTGCGATGGCATGAGCGCGAGCCGTAATCCTTTTTAGGAGGCTACCTAAAGTAAGGGATCTATAAACTTATTCTAAAAGTACATATTTTGCAATTTTCTAAGACTTGGGCTTTGAAAGACCCCATGCGACGATTCGAGGGTTAAGAGAAGTTATACTTGTTTGAAACATCACGCACAATTAGTATACATTTCATAACTATAAGAAAATATCTTTATGTTGAAAAGAAATTTATTGTGAACTAGCAACCCGCCCTCGCATCGCTTCGGTATCAGTCGCCTTACCCGCGTAGTTCCCGTTTCCGTGGGAATACCTGGATGAAATATAGCCTATGTTACTCCCTGATATTATAGCTTTACATTGGTGAAAGAATTTTTGAAATCAGTTCGGTGGTTTAAGCGTGAAAGCGTAACAAATAAACAATCAAACTTATTTTCGTATTTATAATATTAGTAAGGATGTTCTTATAAATTTCAAATATGAACTTGACCGGAACACATTACGATGTTACCTTAACGCCTTCAGATCACTTCGCGACAGGTTATATATCTAAAAGACGACGTCTTTAAGGGAGGGAATTATAATAATAATGCAGATTCTATGTAGATAATTTACTTACCCTAGAAGGCATCTTATTTATATTTAATTATAAATGTTCTTTAAAACGACCAGGTACTAGATAGAACTAATAGATAGTAGGTATGCACTATCGCATTAGATATTGTTAACCTATAAGATAGATTGATATATTATGACGCTCGTGCGCACGCGCACACGCACACGCACGCACACACACTCAAACAAACATATATACACACACGCAAACACAAATGCACCCACACAAAACTACTGATTTTCTCTATTTCACACAAGTAACACGAAATATGTAATATTTAGATCGGTTATTATTTTTGCTATTTATCCTGGAGGTGTGACACAGGGTTCCCTATTATAGACACCAGCCTGTCACAAAGGAAAGTTTGGCATCCTATTTATGTTGTACCTGTATAATCTGTGTACCTTTGTGAAGGAGAAATAAATTATTATTATTATTATATTTATTCAACTTAAAAACTACCTAATACATTTTTAAATATGATATAAAAAATAAAATATTTAAAAATATAAAAATCGTATTGACCCACCGGCAGCGAATACAAGGACCAAGCCGCCGGTGGTTAGGGCTACAAAGAGAGGAACTTCCTCACGATGCGCGCCGTGTCCAGTAATACCGCCTTCTGCATCAGACCCGCAATCCAACTACCTAACGTGAGCCTCTTTAGGTGTTGATCGAGGCTCTTGGCTATTATCCCATTGGTCGAAATAACTATCGGTACAACGATTGCCGTGTCCACATCCCATTAATTATTATTATTAAATAAATAAATGATTTGGAGGCTGTTTACAGACATATATTTATTACATTTTACCCTTATTGCCTAGTGGATAGATGATAACTGTTGACCATGTAGATAACTACTATACTAAGAGGAGAATTTATCTGAGAATTGACCATATTAAACTATAGATATTTAAAGAAACATTTACATTTTCACCACTAACGATGGCTAACTTCAAAGAAATTCTTAAAATAAATCAAGATCCTCGCTGTAGTCTAAAATGTAGCACCGTTACAACATGGCTACGAGTTTTTCACCTCTTGTCTCTTTTTTACTTCCTATAGTCTCTTCCGACATCCATAGTATGCGTCATCGTATTATAGGTACTCAATAATATCGCGTTACATTTAAAGGGAGCTAAGTAAATTGACGTATGACGTACGAGCACTCAAGTTTACTGTAATCCACTTTGAGAGCGACACTCGTGGGTTCTGACGCCATTCAACAGCTGATGGCTTTGTTTGTCTATATATAGTATATAAGTTCTAACACGTCCAATATTTTATTTATTCCATCAGCATCATCATCTCAGCTCATATAAGGCCACTGTTGGGCTCAAGCCTCTGTCACAATAAGAGTGAAATAGAAATACTGTACCACGCTGGTTAGACGGGTTGGTATATGGTTTCAGTTCAGTGTTCCTTCTCTTGCATATTTAATCCTTTGGTTGGTTTTTACGATACCTACAGGCAAGAAAGAGTGGTAAAATGTATTTTTACTCCACACGGATACATTTATTTGAAACAAGCAATATTTTCAAACTGTTACCATTTTTACCTAATTTAGAGTGGCAGTTCTTATTTGGTGGCTGGTTAAGAATACTATGTATCATTAGATATTTCCGGGCACCTGCGGAGAGGTTAGACTTGGGACGGCGATCGGCGTCCCAGTAGGGGACGTCGACGGGAGAGGGCACTCCCTAGGGGTATTCCGTCCGGCCGAACACTGAAATCAAGAAACTCTACACCGGTGGTCGGCCGAATGGCGACGTGCTATACGGGCGGGTTTCGGGTGTGCATGCTTATGCCCCTCTGTCGCCCCGAACGGAGTGGAGCGAAGAGTGCACCGATCGTAATCCACCCACAAAAAAGCCGTTTCTTTTAGTCATGAAAATCAGACGCAAGTTTACTAAAAAAATGGTCAACATCAGGCTCTTGTGAGAAGTGTATAACATTAACCTGAATCAGCAATCCATCTGTTAAGCGTGGCGACCCTGGTATTATACTCCATTGGACATATCCAACGATGGTTGATTGATGGATCAACGAAAAGTAGTAATGAATGATAATACAGTATTAATCTGGGACAAACTTGGTAATTAATATGCACAGATGGCATGGTTAAGATACCTATAATTCAGTGCCAATGTCGGGGGTTGACTCCCACGCAAGACAACATTTGTGCAATCTACAAATTATTGTTCTGAGCCAGGATGTAATTTGTCTCTGTTATATGTTTGTAAAGACCTCCGCAATAGAAGGATTATTTTCTCAGTGCAAAGTGTTGGCTTATTTACAATAAAACACCCTATTGTAGATACGGTTAATGTTAGATACAAATTAGACTATCACTCGCTTTTTTGTTCTCGATTAGATCTTAGTCTGGTAAACCATTGTACAGTTCTTACTTATCTGCATTCTTACAGTTCGTATTAGCTAAGTTCCAGTCGAATTCAATTCCAGTCACTATCAATGTCGAATAAATTTAGTTTATACGACATCAAACTTCGTATGACATGTACTTTTAGGGTGAATATCTTCCGAGGCGGCCACGGAGGACAAGAAACTCGGTACCGGTAGTCGGCTCAACGGCGAAGGAGCAAAGATACGGTGGGTTATGAGGCCATGCCCCGCCCCTTCGTCTCCCCGACTGGAAGAGTGAATATCTTGTTATTCGTGAGATCATAAACAGTTTTAATGCCATTGATACTAGTGACAACATTTTAAAAGTTATTTAGGTAAACAGGAAATATTTAAAAAATGTTTTAACCATTATGAAGAGGGCTGTCTTTAGCTCGTACTTAGTAAAATTTATTCGTTTTAATTTACTAACGATTAAAGACTGAACTTTGATTACGGTTGGAATCTATATGTGAAAATGAATAAACCAGGTCGAGACTGGGCTAAAACTGTAAACGATATTATTACATAAATCTATTCTAGCAGTTAAAAGTTTATACTTATGTCTTCGGATAGTAAAAATCTATATATTAATACGTGAAGGAATAACTTTGTACCCCTTTTTACGAAAATTACTTAAAAAAATTATTGGATGGATAAGTATGAAATTTGGAACAGTTGAAGTTTCTACAATAGTTTTTATACGAACTTGTACCCACTTTTTAATGAATATAGGCATAATAATACAAGAAGACTGCATCGATGACGTAACGGCTCATGCCAAGTGTCTAGTTTCATTACCCAACCAGGACAATTTTGCTTCAATCTTCAAATGATTAATTGATTGCATCAAGCAATACGTGGCGGCAATCCATTACTATTTGAAAATGGAGACGATCAATTAATTCACTGCATATCTCAAATAAGGATGAAATACGAAATAAGATCACTGTTTTGTGAGGCGCAGTCTCTAGAACTTTAACTTTCAATTTGCCACAGAATTTCGATTATTGATTCAACACAACGCTCATTTAGAGGCAAAACAAATATTTGGAATCATTGCAATATGTAGGCAGTCTTCTTTTATCATATATATTCCAAAAGTTTTCGCAATATTTTTATGGCCGACCACTTGAATTCAACCCTCCTTGAGCATGTAATTGTTGATCAGATGCCGTTTTATCCAGTACATAGCCGTCTGGCCTAAAACTACTTAAGGTAGCCATGGAAGTTGGAAGTAGAGCTCTCCTGGGAAGCTCATAAAGTCAACTGTGATTGCCAATGCATCTACCAAAGCGATTATGAAATTATTTCACCTTAGCACCCTAAGAAGGAATAAGGCACCGGTTATCCGTAATATCGAGAAACTGATGCATGAATAGATGTATTTTGAATCAGCAAGAATATTTTCATCTATATTTAAAATAAATAATTTTCACATATATAGTAGTAGAGATTTTGTAGTAAAAAAGTCTTTTAAGTACTCCGACAGGTCCGCTTACAGTGATGCCAAATCCTACCTGTCGGTGGATATCAGTATCGATGCTGTAGTGGTCATTTTTCGCGGGAAATTGTCCCATATCCGACGATCGTCGATACCTCGGCGCAATTCCAGTTTTGTCCATCAAAATTGTTTGTGTTGACACCGCGGATGGGACGCCGCGCCCTACATACGATTTACGTTTCGTTTTTAAGTTGAAATTTTAATAGGTTCTTTTTATTACCTTGTTTTTATTTCGAAACTTTATTTTCTTTGTAGATTAATTCTACAATGTAATACCACCCTTTACACATACACGGGTTTCGATCAAGTTGATTAAACAAATAATATCAGGATATCTTTGTTCAAAATAGACTTATTACTATGTTATCACTCATTTTACTTCAGTTGGTGTGTTCAATTAGATCTTCAATTAGAGTGTTTTGACATTTAAGCAAACATTTTGCGTTTATAATTTTAGAAGATGTGCATGTATATATAAATATTACAATTTAGACTCATATAACAGAAGCAAATTACTTTTTGTCGAGCCTTTTCATAGAGATTTTTTGAGAATTTTCACAAACAGAAAATTTTATAAACATCAAAGAAATCTATAGAAAATTCGGACTTTCTTGCCTGAGCCAATGTCGCATCTATGATATTTCGTTTGAAAATGCAAAAATAACTGACCTTGTATATCATCTAACTCCAACGTTTACGAAAACAAAGCTTAAGGTGGTTTTAAACATAAAAGTTAACAAAGTAGTAAATACATTGATGACTTTCTCAATTACTTAAGTAATATTATAGAAAAATATTTTGTATAAGTTACACAAGAACTTGTAAAATACTAATGTATTTGGAACGTAAAATATTTTATAGACTTCACATGTTTGATAAAGGTATTACAGAACTTCAAAAGCAATTTATTATCTCAGCTCCATATACTTCGCACTACAGGGCACGAGCCTCCTCCATAATAGAGGAGATAAATTGACCTACAACAGAAGCTGGTAGAACGGTTAGATACGGGGTTTTATTTCAAGTTTCCCTTCACTTGCATAGATGTTATACGCATATTATATCCTTTAGTCATCTTTACCGACAGCCTAGGATAAAAAAGGGAGGGGGTGAACTGTTTTCTTACTCCCTCACCATACGCAAAATCAATTGTAAACATCAAAAAAATTTTGTTTCATAATAGTTCCATTTATTCACCCATCGGACATTCACTATTGGACAAATGTAGGTCTGCTTACGAAGAAGATATCTCCTTAATGAGTAGACTTACATGCTCATAACCACCTTTCTTATCTTATCATTGGTTGGCGACGTGTACTCCACACCCAACACCATACGGAGATTATTTCATGTACTTAGGTAAATTGCAAAAATCTTTTAACCATGAAGTATTTTTGAAAAATTTAATTTTAGAGGCAAATAGTAACATAGTTTGTCTCATAAATGCATAGGTAATTTCCATTGCTGATGACACTCGCCTATGTAGCGACGTGTTTACAAGCCCTGGCTGGCGTGTCAAACGGCTATAAGCCACTAAGCAATGCCTACGTCCATTCACTAATGGAAGCTATACGGAAAAGTAAGGAATTTACTCTACGTTGATTATATTACTATCTCGGCTGACAAGCTATAACAATATCCCTGCTACAGTAACATAAGTAATAGGAATAAATTATAGTCCAATCACTCATACTTTGTATTATAAAACCTTGCTTATTAAAATATTGCATCCATACATCCTTGTAAACTTTTGTAATATGACATTATAGTAATTTTACAAAAGTGTATAAAGATGTATAGATGTTTGTTGTAGATTTGCAAAAAAGTGATTAACAGATTCTAATGCGACATTACCATAATATAGCTTATATATCAGAACAACGCAAGTTATACATATTAAGGGCATTGCGGATATGAAGTTTCGGATCCGAATCCGGATCGGGATTTAAGAATAACATTGAATATGTTCCAATATGAAATTATTTCGGGTTATCCGACAGTTTGAGATAGTTTCGGGTACGAATATTGAGTTTTTAAGAAATTATTATAAGGAAATCGTATATTTGTATAATTATCGTAGTATTTTCTTTTGGAGAGGCTGTGAGATTGAAACCTGCTGTAACGTATTTAATACAGACACCCACTCTAACATAAACTTTTTTTAAAAACCTTTCTAAAGAACTAGGAAACTATGATTAATTCAATCAGCTGTATAAATCGTTAATATCGTTTAACACACAGTAATTTCTGAACTAGTAAATATTAAAACAATTTATGTTTAACCTAAAGTATCTAGGCGATTTATTTTTGGCTTTACTTGTTTAGTCTAATGCCGTTAATATACAGTAACACTACATATTTAAATTTTACCAGAATATTTTAATGCATGGATTTTATATAAAAAATATTATTAAACGCAATAAGTTTATATTTGCTCACTCATTCATCTTATAAATAACAGTACTAAAATAGAAATAGGAACAATCACACACAGATAGACAGTTCTATATATCATTTGAAATAAATAACACATGAACAAATTTATAGTTTCTATATTCATCAAAATCGGTTATAGCCTTTCCACCATGCCGAATGAATGGACAAGTTTTACTTGAATAAATAGCCTCCAAAATTAACATTCTACTGTTAATGGAGTTAAATAAAGCAGAATAGCTAAAAATATATTATTAGCAGATTTCCTCCAGGAAAATCTCAAACGCAACGTCAAAGTTTGGAACTATGATTGATTAATGACAATATGTTCCACAATTACGAAATTTATGTGGGCTACATCTGTGTTTACTTCTTCGGAGTTAGAGGTCTCTAACTCCGAAAACATTATAATAAATAACTATGCAGAAAGATCCTTTTCATATAATATTTAATATGTTCTTAAATTATGCAATTATTATACGATACTTGTAGAACGTAGATATTGTATTTATTCAAAACTAATTATGAAACATATATCCCAACATATTTGATCAATGATGAATTTAAAGATTGCCAAAAAGGGGTACAACGATTCAAAATTGCGACCATAATTTTGAATCGTTGTTGTACCCCTTTTTGGCAATTTTTAAATATGCTAGAAACCATATATATCGTCCGGGACGACGGAATCTTATAGTCTTTCTTCATCCACTGTATGGACCACCTTCTACGCATTCCTAAAGTGTAAGAATACAATTCACCAACTCCCTTTCTAGCCCGTGGATGTCGTAAAAGACGACTAAGGAATATACTGCATACAACTAATGCATATAAAATCTATATAAGAGAAGGAAAACTCGAAATGAAACCCTATATCAACGCGTCTCACCAACGTGGTATAGTAGGTCATTTTTCCTCCCATTGTGAAGGGGCCTCGAACCCAACAGTGGGATGTATATGATTTATGATGATGATGATGTATGGACCACCAAAACCAACTTTTTGGCTGCAATCACTCCATTTAATCACCCGTAACATAATTACGACTGGTCTAACTATAGTGTTACTTTCGTGATAAACATTGGTTTAAGAAAATAATAGGCTATTTTTATTTACATCTTAATGAGAAGCTTTTCGTTCTGGTTTGTAGCAAACTCTGCATTTGCATTACATTATCTGTGTTCTACCGTTCGACAGATGTTCAAGCAAACCAGGTTGTTAAAATATTATTATATTTTATTGTATAAAACTATATTTGTAACTTTCTTAAGATGAACCTCTAAAAATTCATCACCCCAATGCAATGATATGAATTGCATGACAAAGCAATGATTTTTGTTAATGTGATATTTTAGTTGTCAACTAAAATATCACATTAACAAAAATCATTACTTTCTACGTAACTTCATACAACGGTGCATCCATTGTATGAAGTCACACGAATAAGATGTTTTTCTTTTATTTACGTCTACGTCTGGACATTAAACATTACTGGAAAACAGATAATAATCAAATAAATCGCTAATAAACAAATAAATCGCTAATAAACAGATAAATCGCTATGCTCAATAGACTCCGACCACTGACGACAAGTAACCCTGCTCCGGTGGTCGGTCCAACGACGAAGGTGACGTGGTGTTCGGGTGGGTTGCGGGTGTGCGTGCTTACGCCCCTCTGTCGCCCCGAACGGAGTGGTGCGAGGGGTGCGCCGACCGCAACACACTCATAAAAAAAAAAAATGGGTGCGTGTACTTATGTACGCGCGTGAGAAGTTATACTTCTTTGGCATCATTAAAATATATATATATATAATTATTAAAAACCAAATTTAGAGAATAATCTAAATAAAAAAAAAAAAAAAATAAAAAAAGAAAAAAAATATATATAAAAAAAATAAAAAAAGAAAAAAATAATAATAATAAAAAAAATAAAAAAAAAAGAAAAAAAATAAAAAAAAATAAAAAAAAAGAAAAATATATATAAAAAAAGGAAAAAAAATAAAAAAAATAATAAAAAAAAAGAAATAAAAAAAAAATAAAAAAAATTTATAAAAAAAAATATATAAAAAAAAATAAAAAAAATACTAAAAAAAAACAGTGATCACAGGTGACGAGCATACCAACATGCGCGACTAATATCGAGGTTCAATTTCTATTTTGTTGGTAGCTTTTTTTTCGAGACTTAATGAGCGGTTAAGCAGACAACTTCATACTGTTAATTTTGTGTCACATAATTAAAATTTCACTCTCATCTTTTTTCATAACGCGCCTAAAGAAGTATAACTTCAAAAGGCACTTTCATTTCTGATTATATCATTATCATCATCACAGCTCATATACGTCCCACTACTGGGCTAGAGGCTCCATATCTCTCTCTCCAGCTCCATGGACCGTCACCAAAAAAATACTGCTCAATAGACTGGTTCGTCATCTCAGCTCATATATCTATACCAATAAATAAAATTGGAGTGTCTGTTTGTAATGTCAAAATAAGAGGCTTTTTTCATGCTCACACGGTTATTTGCACGACACCTATGCCTAAAATAGCAGTTAAAAAATTTTTGTCTGTCTGTTTGTCTGTCTGTCTGTTTGTTCCGGGTAATCTTCAAAACAGCTGGACCGATTTCAAAAATTCTTTCACCAATGGAAAGCTATGATATCAGGACGTAAACTAGGCTATATTTTATCCCGGTATTCCCACGGGAACGGGAACTACGCGGGTAAAACGACTATAACCTATAACCGAAGCGAAGCGAGGGCGGGTTGCTAGTGTGGTATAAACCTACTTCACAATAGCAGGGAAATTGACCTATTATATCACGCTGTTCAAACGAATCGGTATAGGACTTTATTTCGAACTAGCAATCCGCCCTCGCTTCGCTTCGGTTATAGGTTATAGCCGTTTTACCCGCGTAGTTCCCGTTCCCGTGGGAATACCGAGATAAAATATAGCCTAGTTTACGCCCTGATATTATAGCTTTCCATTGGTGAAAGAATTTTTGAAATCGGTCCAGCCGTTTTGAAGATTACCCGGAACAAACAGACAGACAGACAGACAGACAGACACAGACAGACAAAAAATTTTTAATTGCTATTTTAGGCATAGGTGTCGTGCAAATAACCGTGTGAGCATGAAAAAAGCCTATTATTTTGACATTCCAAACAGACACTCCAATTTTATTTATTGGTATAGAATAGATTTGCTACTCTTGCATAGATTAAATGTGCATGTTGTATCTCATAGTTATATTTTATGACTCCCACCAACAAAAAGGACTGGTAAATTATATTCTTACTCCGTCACCACACAGAAAGATAATAGGCTGATTATTTGTCAATCCCTATTATATAAGTATTACTAGCAGACCCGGCCACGCGTTGCTATGGCTAATGTTTTTGTTATATTTCATTTTATTAAACTATTTAAGTGGAGCTAAACTATTTAGGAGAACCTCTGTCATGGAGGTCGTCATATTTTTTTACAAATGGCAACTATGTAAAAAAGCAAGTTAAAATCGTATATCACACGTTTGTAGGTTTTACATAGCAGCACCATCTATTAATTAATTTCTCAATCCAGTCAACAAATATCGCCATCTGTTAAAATTGTTTGGAGTTAACAGATAATTGTGAATGTCAAATAATAGGTATATATAGGTAATACAAATAATTTGCAATAAAATAATATTGCGACTATAAATTAAGATGTAAGCTATCCTATCTTTCAAGTTGGATCAAACTGCACACGGTGTGCAAATTTGATTAAAATCGGTTAATTAGTTTAGGAGTCCATCGCGGACAAACAACGTGACACGTAATTTATATATATTAAGATAACAAGAAAGCGTCGTCACCACTTTTTTGATGTGCCCTTTATTGGTTTTTAACAACAAGAAAAAGTAACAAACAGACGGAACATTATCATCATCATCAATAATACACATAACAAGCCATTGTTCAAATCACAATACCATCTTTGCACTCAATTACTGTACTACTTTACTGAAAATGGCGCCGCGTAGTCTTTCATTTCTTGTATTGTATAGCGGTCAACGCTCCTATGGCTTAGAGACGGCTCATGAAATTCGACCTTCAATGCAGGGTTTCTTTTACGCAATATTTCAGCACAAATACTACATGCAAATATTAATTCTGTTATATAAGTATAATGATTCAGTAACATTCAGTAATATAATTGACCAAGCCACTTTTTGTTGGCGTTGAAAATCTCGAAATTAACTCTTTGCCTACGCATCTAATAATCGTTTAATTTATGGACTGAAGGAGTAAAAAATACAAGTAGACATATTCTATTCATATAGAATAAGTCTAGTATAGAATAAGTCAAGTAGACATATTCTATTCATATAGAATAAGTCTACTACCCCTTTATTTTCTTATGGTTGTCTTACTAATGGATGAGGGATATAAGTCCTTGACTCCATGCACTTTTATCTACAGAGTACCTCCTAAAATTTCCGACGAAATAAAAATACAGAAAATACCACAAATTCCTTTCCTATAAATGAACGTAAAATACGACTAAATGACTCAAGCAGATAACATTTCTGCAAATGAAAGAGAATCTATAGCAATAAATAAAATTGAAGTGTCTATTTGTAATGTCAAAATAATAGGCTTTTTTCATGCTCACACGGTTATTTGCACTATACACATGCCTAAAAATCATTTTATATTTTTTTTGTCTGTCTGTCTGTCTGTTTGTTCCAGGTAATCTTCAAAACGGCTCGACCGATTTCAAAATTTTTTTCACCAATGGAAAGCTATAATATCAGCGCGTAAACTAGGCTATATTTTATCCTGGTATTCCCACGGGAACGGGAACTACGCGGGTAAAACGACTAAAACCGAAGCGAAGCGAGGGCGGGTTGCTAGAAATAAAAACCTATACCAACCTGCCTGACTAACAATGCTAGGTCAGTTTGCCTTTCACCGTAGAGGAGATCCGAGCTTAATTAAATAAGCTGATATGATTATGATACTTTTTTTACTAATCCCACTACACATTCCCACCACTGTAACTCCTGTAAGCCAGGATCCACAATGGTCTCCGTATAAGACACTGAGGTTTGACCCTCAGGAAGTCCCGGGAATCGCTTTTAATTGTCTTGGGACCCGCAACAAATTTAATTAGAAAAGAAAGCAGGAGGAGTTGGAAAGATTCCACTTCCCTCCTATGCAAAGCGGGAGACATGAAGCAAAGTTGGCTGATAAGCCAATAAATAAGGGTTTGTACAACTACGTGAAACGCAGCGGTATAGCACCACGGATTGGACAATGCTTAATGGACCTATTTGTGAGCTTTAGGTTTGATTACAGTAATAGGTATGGCAAAAGCGCCTAAACGCACAGAAATTTTCTCGAGTTACTACAAGATCCGAATAGTATACTACCCCAGACGTGACATGCAAATTATCTAACATGACGTTCCGCTCGTTGCGCCAGAGAATGCACTCCCAAAGGATGTGATGAGCTGTTTGTTCTATGATACTTATAAGTCTCTTAGACAAACTTTTAATATAATTCCGATTGCAGAACAGCATAGTAAGCGTGGCCAACACAGCATTATGCAATAGTCCCCGAATCCAACAGTGATCTTATAGTGTTCTTTTGTATTTTTATCCGTAAAACTCAAAGCTGATTTATTTAACGATCCGAGAGCTTATTACTTATTACATGCAATGAAAAATAATAAAGGCTAGTTTTTTTTAAACAAATCAAAATTTCTCATAATCTTGCTATTATTATCTCAGCCCTAATACGCCCCACTGTTGGGCCCTGCCACTTTCATTATAGGAGGAAAATTGATCTACTGTACCACACTGATCCAACGTGTTGATATAAGGTTTTATTTGGAGTTTTCCTTCTCTTACATAAATGTTATGTGCATATCATATTGCTTAGTCGTCTTTTACGAGGCCTAAAAGTAAGGGAGAGGGTGATGAGCTGTATTCCTACTCCGTTACCACACGGCAAGTCACATCCCTTAGACTCAGCATCTGTGATTAAGGAATATAGTGATTTTTTGCTCTATTCTCTACCATGCGATTCAAAATTTAAATTCAACACTAGCAACCTGCCCTCGCTTCGCTTCGGTTTCAGTCGTCTTTCCTGCGTAGTTCCCGTTCCCGTAGGAATACCGGGATAAAATATAGCCTAGGTTACTCCCTGATATTATAGCTTTCCATTGGTGAAAGAATTTTTAAAATCGGTCCAGCGGTTTTGAAGATTACCCGGAACAAACAGACAGACAGACAAAAAAAAATATAAAGTGTATTTTAGGCATATGTATAGTGAAAATAACCCTGTGAGCATGAAAAAAGCCTATTATTTTGATATTACAAACAGACACTCCAATTTTATTTATTGGTATAGATATGTAAAAGAATTGTAGAAAGATATTATAACGTTTGTTATAGAAAAGATCTTTAAATTATCATGTTGACTTCAAAAATTCACTAAAAATTAAATAATAGATTCGTTTTACATTCGATAATTATAAAAATATCTACAATATATGCTTATAATACGGTATTATAATAGGCCACCGTCTCCGCATCTATAAATACTAACACAAACCCGGCTAACCGTGATAATTTAGTTACTTACGCCTAACTGACTGAGCCCCAACGGTGACAATGTATATGTAACAAGAAAATACACTGTGGTACTGCGTTATTAATCCAATAATATATCATATTGCTGCCGATTGTTATGTCAACAGTTTCAATCAGTACAGCAAAAAGTATAACTAGGTTTACCCGCCAAGAAATATTCGGTAGTTTTGGAATGAACTACTGGGATCTTTTCCAAGTGCTGTGACTACGTTACGTTTTAAAATATTTATTTTACAAAGTACGTAAAGATTTCGCTATGACTCTAGTATTAGCAACTATGTGAAAAATAGACAATTTCCTACTTTTTTGGTTTAAAAAACGTACATGTAATGATTGCCAAACGTACCAAAGTTTGAAGTTGATATAGTCCTTAAATTTAAAACCCTAATCAAAAAATCAACCTATCATCTTTAGTTGTAGAACCTAAGAAAATATAGTTATTGGTTATTTTATATTTACTTCAATGTGCTAAACTTTCACTACATTTGATTACTCAAAATTTCGTGAACATCTCTGTTACATCCTAAACCATTGAAATATTTAATATTAAGGTTAGTCAGCCTCCTGATAATTTCACGGCCCCTTCAGAACTTAAAGAGGTCAGTTTGTTCATCTGCCAATTATTGACAGTAAAATAGCATGCATATTTAATCGAAAGCTATGTACTAGGGTCTTGTTACTAACTACAAAGGTACGAAACCAACAATTTAATAGAATTGATCGTGCTGAAAATCCGAATAAGCTCTTTTCCTCATTTCTGACTTGCTTGGCTTATACTTGACTCCATAGCTGGCGTGGTGGTTAAAAACTGAGCCTACCGTATTAAGCTTCGAGGGTTCGCTTCCCACGGACCACATAATTCTATGCGATCCAGAAATTGTTATTCTGAGTATGGGTGTAATTTATGTTCGTTAACTTGTATACTTGTGACTTACTTCGCAATACAAACATTATGTTCTCAAATTGTCTTTAAAGAAACATCACATTAAAATTTCATACAACAACTTATATACATATAAATGCATTTAATAAAAAAAGTCCTTATTCCCTGCTATTATCCTAATTTACATGACCATCACCAGCACTAATGTTGTGTGCTTCTTATTTTAAAATTATTTCTTCAAAAACATGCTGCACGCGTTTTTATTCCAATTTTGTCTGACCATCTATCTACGTAACAAAAAACTTGTCTACAGCATCTATGTAACATAAATACATATATTTAAATATACTTACACGTGATAGTTATTTTATTTTATAATATTTTTTACAATGATAATATGTGTATTACGTTTTAAAAGAGAAATACACGCCAATAACATTGACTACCCACGTAAGAACACACGTAAGAATGCGGTAAATTCGCGTCCCGGGAGTGAGCTGTGACCTCTAAATAGCTTAGCGTCACATAACACCATGGATGGCGCCGCGCTGTCGCCGACCTATCTCCCTTCCCAAGGATCGTAAGGACACCCCACTGGCGGCACTCCAGACACTGCAGAACTGTTACGTAATGCCACATACTCATTAATAGTGAACGAACAAATATAGCTGAACAACATGTTTTGTTAAGAATAACTGGTTATTTTTAGATATCTAAGTTAATATTATCGGATAACAAAGTTATTTACGATCATTGCTTGAATAACAACTAACGATTTCTGAAGTTTATGGCAACTTTGCCTAGATTCATATATAAATAATTTTATCCGGTTTTTGTCGTGTTTACAATAACAAAATTAATACGCCGTAGAATCTTTAAAAAATGTTTTATATCTTATAAATAGCTAGTAGAGAGATAGAGATAGATATACCTGCATACCAATATAGATAACATAAGGACACAATACATTGGTTTGTTAGTTGTTATCTAGTAAATTATGGCGCCAAATGTGTGTTGTGTTTCGACGTAACTAAAAAATTTAAATTTTATAAGTTAAGCTTGCATAGCAAAGAAAAGCAAAAGGTTGATTATAATGAAAATTATTATCCTTCAATTATATTGCATTTACGTTTAATTAAAAAAAATATATTATTTAATTTTAATTATGTTGCATTTAGCGTTTAATTTATGTTAGACACTATACTGTTAGACACTATACACCAATCCATCTTCCACCAGCGCCCACCAATTATCGTCAAAATGCATTTCTGTGGCGAGCGGGCAACTTTTTGAATCATCAAACTAAAACATTAAACTATGACCTATTTGTAACTAAGGTGGAACCGATAAGACGGATGCTTATTTTGGAATTTTTTTAAAAATATGTTTAATGCTACTTTCCCATTTTTGTTTATTTTTTATTAACTTTTGTTTGCCTATTATCTTTATAATCAGGTCACTTGTTTTTGTATTGCTGCATAAGCGTGGAGACCTATTATTAGCTTTTAGTTTTTATTTTTCAATTTACAATGTTCTTATTAGCTGTTGGTCTTCCTAATAAAACAAAATAAAATAAAATTTAGCGTTTAATTTAATTTAAATAATAGTAACCTAATTAATTATAAAAGGATTTGTCGCTGCAATATGATAAAAACAGGTCCTATATTTGCAAATCAATTGAATTTTATTCAATCACCTAGTTTCCTATGTATGAGGAAGTAATATTGCGTTTAGTTCAATGTATACTTAGTTGTGTTTTTCAGTAACGACGCGGCGCGTCGTTCCCAGAAACACCCACGCTTTCTCTCTCCATTTGCGTCATTGATGTTTCGCCTAACTTCAGTTGTAACCACAGCGGTGTTAAGATTTAGTCATAGCTATTACGTCGCAGAAATCTATATAATAATTATCCTATTGAAATTGGGGTATGATGTCACTGGATGATATTTGTGATCGGTTATTATGTAATATCATTACGTAGTGTTCGTTACTTTTCAATGAACCCCGATATTTCACATACGTTGGATACAAGTGACGCAGTACCGTAGCGAGTGGCATTCTCGTGGAGAGGCCTATGTCCAGCAGTGGACGTCTATAGGCTGATGGATGAATTTCACATACAAATTGACACAAAGTTATGCGACGCTTAAAATATTTGTATATGTATATATATATATATATATTTAAAAGTCCTTGCTATATTTTATATATAACTGTTAAACCTTGGAACACAGGTAAAAATACTTGATAATATCACGTTTAAATAAAAAATACTCGTAAAGACGAAAAAATCTCAAATTTAAATAGTATATAAAACTTAGTTTTTTTAGTTTTGAGTTTAAAGACACCCATTCCTCACAAAAACTATAATTTACTGCTAATATTTAAAGTCGCTTCGTATCTTCTTGGCTTTTTAATTCATGTTAGCAAATAAATATACACATTTTATATATTTTTATTACGCTTACTTTTATTTATACCAATATTGAGAAAATACAAAATTTAAAAAAATAAAAACCAACTTCAAACCAAAGTCGAAATAAACTATTATAAATAGGCATTATTCCTCTCAGCTCATATATGTCCCATTGCTGGGCTCGAGCCTTCTCAATAGGAGGGAAATTGACCTACTATACCATGCTTGTCAGACATGTTGGTATAGGGTTTTATTTCTCTAGCACAGAGGAGCTTTCCTTCTCTAGTACAGAACTTTTGATTATATTTGGATTATATCCCTTAGTTGTCTTTTACGGCATCCACGGGTAAGATAAGGAATGGTGAATTGTATTCTTACTCCGTATTTAAGTATGATCTTCGAAACAAAAAAGACTCATCAAAATCAATTCATAATTGACAAATAGCATAGCATTTGACCTACTATACCATGCTGGTCAGACATGTTGGTATAGGGTTTTATCTCGAGTTTGCCTTATTTGCACAGATCTTATGTGCATCCCTTAATGATCTTTTACGTCATCCACGGGCAAGATAGGGAGTGGTGAATTGTATTCTTACTCCGTCACCATACGGGAATTACATCACTGCATAAAATTAATTCATTACTATTACAAAGCTTTTTATTCGATTTGATAACAGTAGTAAGTTTAGTCACACAGTTAAGCTCGGGCTTCTTTCCACACGGAGTGTTAAATTTACCTACTATGCCAAGTTAACCAGACGTATTTATGTAAATTGCGTTTTATATCAAGTTTTCCTATACTTGACTTTATATTTTCTGTATAACATATTCCTTTGCAGTTTTTATGACACTGAGTTTTTTACCTTGAATAATATTATTACTACGTCAATACACGTTAAATAATACAGTTAATTATAAGCAATTAGATAACAATGGATAACATGATACAACCAAACCAAATGATATCACGCATACTCAAACAATATACCTCATATGTCAATGTATACTAATTCATATTAATTAATTTGCACAAACCAATACCTTTGTGGTTACTGACACTATATATAGTTGTCGTTATAGCTTTAGCTTTGTTAGGTATTGGTTTTAAAAGAGTAAACTGTATTATTTTAAATCAATTCATTAGCCTGTAGAAGTCTCCGGCTGGAGAGGCCTCGATACGGTGTTTGGACCGTGGAGGCCTTCCGGCCGGTGCTGATGCAGTGGTTAGAAAGGCGGCACGGGGTGCTCTTCTTCCGACTCGTACAGGTCTTGACGGGGCATGGATGCTTCGACAAGTACCTGTACAGGGTCGCTAGGAGAGAGAGAAATCCGTCCTGCCACCACTGCGGTTGCAACGAGGACACGGCGCAGCACACGCTCGAGGTCTGTGCCGCTTGGGCAGAGCCGCGTCGTGAACTCGTCGCAATCATCGGTGCAGACCTGACGCTGCCGACCATCGCTAGGGAGATGCTCGGCAGCATCAGGAATTGGGACGCGGTCGCAGCCTTCTGCGAGGCAGTTATCTCGCAGAAGGAGGCGGCGGGTCGCGAGCGCGAGGAGCACAGCCTCGATGATGCGACCCGCCGTCGGCGACTGGGGCGGCGCAGGCGGGAGTACCTGCGTGCAATGCCGCCCTAGCCGAGGCCGCGGGTGACGTGACCGGGGATTAGTCCGTCACCCGCCGAGAGGCCGACCGCGTGAGGAAAGACCGACGTCCTCCCCGAGGGGGGGACGTCGGTCGATGGGAGGGTACCCCAAGTAGGGGGTATTTCGTCGGGCTGACCATTGATGACAAGTAACCCTGCTCCAGTGGTCGGCCCAACGACGAAGGCGACGTGGTTTTCGGGTGGGTTGCGGGAGTTGCGTGCTTAAGCCCCTCTGTCGCCCCGGACGGAGTGGTGCGGAGGCGGGCCGACCGCAGACCACCCAAAAAAAAAAAAAAAAGCCTGTAGAAGTCTACAGTTGGACGTAGGTCACGATAATTTTACTCAGAAACCGTTCGTTCGAATTTCTAAGATATCATCATTCCACCTACCAGGAGGTCTTCTACGCCACGTTATCTGGTTTATGGTCGCCACACGATAACCTTTCTTTTCCAACGGTTAAGGATCAAATAAAATCATACACAATAAGAGTATTTATACATTATAATAAAAATTAATTATTTATAAAGTAGTATAGGTTAGGTAATAGTCAAATATAACGATAAGTGATATTATACCAATGGAAGCAGAGATGTGCAAATGTAAAAATTCAGATATTTTTAATTCAAAATTGGGAATAACTTGAAATCATTACCATCTCAGCTCATTTATTTGCACGGTTCCTTCTGGAGCCTCTTCCATAATAGTAGATAAATAAATCTACTATTCATCATATGGGTTGGTATAGGATGTTATGCATGAATGCTACATGCATCTTGTACCTATCCCTTAATCATCTTTTACGACCCGAGCAAGGAAGGGGACGGTGAATTGTATTCTTATTCCGTTAACACACGAAAAACTTGAAGTACTTTTGGCAATTTAATCTGCTAACTAAGGGAAACCTCAGCCCTTAAAATAATACAAACTAATTTGATACACCTTGACAAAGTGTCACAAACCACTCGGTCACGTAGTCTTTTTCTCGATGCTTTTGTTCACTGATGAAGTGACTGATAATTAATTAGTCATCGAAAATAAGGTCACGGTCATTGAAAATATCTGACATTGTTTACATTCAATTATATATTTATTAAAAAGTGTGTGTATGTGTATGTGTATGTGTACTTATGTACGCATATAAGAAATTATATTTCTTTGGCGTAACAAAATAAAAATCTTTCTAAATATTGTTATTGCTTCGCGTTATCCTGTCTGTTGAACATTTTAGTTTTAATATAACAAAAAGAACTGTAAACACACTCTCTTTTTTATTTAAGTTACTTTTATGAAAAAACTAGCAACCCGCCCTCACTTTGCTTCGGGTTTCATTCGCCTTATCCACGTGGTTCCCGTTCCCGTATCCGTTTTAGACATAGGTATCGTGGAAATAACCGTGTGAGCATGAAAAAAGCCCAGTATTTTGGCATTACAGATATATACTTCAATTTTATTTATTTGTATACGTACTAATGTCACACAATTGTTTTGCCTTCCCGGAACCTCTCCACTAACACTTGAACTTTATGCTATGGTATTAAAGTTCAAATTGACTTTTAAGTATTATTACGAATCTTTTGTATGGGAGCATAGAAAAGTGTTGTTTTTAGACCTTTTTAGACGTTTTTGAAATTTTTCCCTGCGTAAGAACCATCCTTGTACTTCAAGGCACATAATAAAAAAGAATTAGCGAAATCGGTTCAGCTGTTCTCGAGATTTGTGCTTAGCAACATATTCAGCGATTCATTTTATATTATAGATAACTTATATAAAATAGCTTATTTGTAATAAGAACAATATAACGCATTTCGGATACGAATATTCTCGGAATATCCCACATAGTCTACCATGATGACCCAATGTAGATCAATTCTTTGATACAGCTTCTGAAGTATGTAGGCATTTACACCATAGTTACCTACACCTTTAAAGCAATATTTGTATATAGGTAATTAATTCATTTCAAACGCTACGTTTTAACATTCAATATATTTTGAACTATCTTTAATCATAGCTCAATGTTACATATAATATATTTTATATTAACTACAATGAAACCATGTAGTCAATGTATTCCAGTGAAACAGCCAATAGGGTTTAAACCAGTTCTGGCGAGGGGTGGCCTATATAAGTATGCGGCGCCCGGCTGTCGCGGCGAACGGCGCCGTCGCGTCTGTACTGCCTTCCAAAAAATGAGATAAGTGGGCGCCTTGGAACCCACCCAGGAGATTTTTTGTCTACCAATGTGGGCTTCGAGGTCGTCAGTTATGTTAATCTTAATAGGAAAAACACTATGGTGCAGAAATTATCATAATCTGTCAACGTCGTTTCGGGTAATTTTCTCAAACACTTTTTTGTGAATTGGCTTATCGTACTTATAAGTAACATAGAAGAATATACATATTCAATGTTTAATATATTGAATGTGACCCAGTTACAAATGTCCTTGTAATATGTATTTAAAATGGACACGTGCGAAAATCGATTGTTTACGGTTTCATTTCTATTTAAATTGTAATAGTGATTAAAAGAAATGTCTTAAACAACCATAAACTAGGCAAGTATTATATAATTTTTCAATTCTCAAGTTATTCCCGCGGATTTACTTGCGTAACCGTCCGCCTAAAAGTTATTTTCTATCCATAGGAAATAATATATTTTTCTACATGAAAGATTTGCTATGTCTTCTGCTGTATTCTTGACACGGAATATGCAAAATTTTATAATGATCACCCAGATAAAGCGTAAAAACTTAACAAACAAATCTAACAATTGCATTAGCTATGATGTGTAAATAACTAATTAGTATTTTTTGTATAAAAAAATCACTTAGTCGCGTTTATTAAACTCAACCATGAATATTGAGCATTCTGTTTCAATTTTTAATAGTAAAATATTTTTCCAGATAGATTTAACGTGAACAGTAAACTATAAAATTATATGGGCGTTTTAAGTCGTTTAATAGGACAATTATAGGAAAGGAATGAATATGGATGAATCTTACTCCGTATCTATTATCATCATCATCCTGCTATTATCTCAGTTACATGAGGTCGACGCAATATGTACTCCTTCTCCCATCATACTTATTGTAAAAGTTAGCAATGAAATTGTTTATGTCTTTTTTAAAAGCTTTTATTTCACTTGCCCTGTTAGTATGGGATAAATCTTGCGAGTTAAATTAGAATCACTTCCAGATTAGATTGAAATTTGGTTTACTTACGTCACTTCGGTGACAATGCATTAATATGGTACCATGAAGCTGGTCTCAAGATGGCGTCGGAAGGTGGCCATAGGAACGCCTAAACTAAACAAGATAAAACTGTCGAGTTTGGACTCGTTTGAATAGTCTTGTCAAGCACTTTTTCTCCGTTTTAGAGCATTTAAATAAAAGCTTGTTTTTATTTTTTTTAATTAATATTTTTAACGTATACCTAATTAATATAGCATTGTCATTTGAGATACTGTTTATGTTTAATTATTTTTAGTTTGAATAAATATGCTGTTAGATTTTTAACATATATTTTCTGTTATAACTTTTGACATCGCAGTCACTTTTTGACAAAAAAAAATTTAACAATTCGTTTCACACGTGTAACAATTGCTTAGCCTTAGAAAATCATTACCATTTATAATTAAAAAGCTTAATTGTTTCCTAGAAAAATAATATAAATGTGTTTGAAGTCGAGCCTAACATTAAATGGATAGTCTAGAATGATAATTCTAATCATCATCACCCGGCTCTAATCCCAAGTACTTGGGGTCAACTCAGGTCATATGTTTCATAATACAACTCAAAAGTTATTCACAATAGTTTTATGACCAGCTGCCCGCCGGACATCAACCCTCCGTGAGAATATAATTTTTGATCAGACGGGATCGGTTAGAATTAGCCTCATCTTATCATCATCATCTCAGCCCACATAGGTCCCACTGTTGGGCTCGGGATTCCTCCACAATGGGAGGGAATTTGACCTATACCTTTGATTACTATACCATGCTAGTCAGACGTGTTGGTATAGGGTTTCATTTCGAGTTTTCCTTCTGTTGCACAGATCTTATGTGCATATTATATCCCTTTTTTCTTTTTTTTTTGTGGGTGGGCTGTGGTCGGCGCGCCTCCGCACCACTCCGTCCAGGGCGACAGAGGGGCTTAAGCACGCAACTCCCGCAACCCACCCAAAAACCACGTCGCCTTCGTCGTTGGGCCGACCACCGGAGCAGGGTTACTTGACATCAGTGGTCGGCCCGACGGAATACCCCCTATTGGGGTACCCTCCCATCGACCGACGTCCCCCCCTCGGGGAGGATGTCGGTCTTTCCTCACGACTAATCCCCGGTCACGTCACCCGATATTATATCCCTTAGTCGTCTTTTACGACATCCACGGGCAAGAAAGGGAATGGTGAATTGTATTCTTACTCCGTCACCGCACGGAATAGAAGAATTAGCCTAGCTCGATATAAAGCTTTTACGACAACCACAAGCAATGTTAGTGTTAGTAGTATTCGTAACTATCGCCACGTACCACAATATATTTTATTCGACAGCCATAAAATATCCTTATACAGTTGGTGTAACAATATACATAGAAATATACATATGTACATATACGTAGCCATTATTTTGTTTAAACTTCGGTGAGTAATCGCTATGTATAGTTCAATGAACTTACCGTTAAATTTACTTACAAGATTGATTGCTTTAGCTGTTGCTTCTGTTTAACAGAATCATCAGTATCATCGATAAACTGCTTTATATTGCAAATAAGTTTAGTTATTAGAAAATAGACTTAAATAGCTGCCGTGGTTTTGGTATTGGAGTACTCCGTCTCAATTCAGACACTGCTGGGCTCGAGCGTCTTCCCCAATAAGAAGGAAATTGACCTAACATGATGGTCAGGAAGATTAATGGATATGTTGGTACTCATTTCAAGTTTTCCTTATTTTGCACAGATGTTATATGCAAATTATATCCCTTGGTCGTATTTAGTAGTAGTCGGGATAGGAAGTGGTGAATTGTATTTTTACTCCGTCCCCACACGGCAAATGGCATAGTGAATGACATAATATGAGTTTCCTCTTCTTCCCAACAGATATAGATCTTATTGTAAGATGAGCTTTTTTCATAATATAAGGGAAGCTGATTACATATACGCTATAAATCAACCTTTCATCGTCATCATCATTGCAACCCACATACGTCCCACTGTTAGGCTCGGACCTTTTCCACAGTGGGAGGGAATTTGACCTACTATACTATGCTGATCAGACCCGTTGGTATAGGGTTTTATGGCGAGTTTTCCTTCTCTTAGACAGATGTTATGTGCATATTATATCCCTTAGTCGTCTTTTACGACATTCACAGGCAAGATAGCGAGTGGTGAATTGTTTTCTTACTCCGTCACCACACGCCAAAGACCTTTAGGCACTGTATTTTACTTCGAGTTTTCATTCTTACTTCTTCTAGTTCAGTTAGTAAAGGATCGTGATTACCCATACCACGAAAAGAACTATAAGAATCATGTATCAGTTCCTGTGTAGTGGCAGCTACGAATAACACCAGTCCTTAGACTATTTTTGGGTGCCATAAAAGACGACTAAAAGCTTTACTTCAACCTGGGCCAACTCCATTTGATGCCGTGCGGTCAACAATTGCCATTGTCAATGAGTGTTGTGACGTCAGGAAGACGGCCAGTTATAAAACTATTGCCAAAATATTTGCGACACGTACTATAAGAAAATAATATATATTGAGAAGACTCCAAGTAATTGGGATAAGAGCAGGATGATGATGATTATGATGATGATGATGATTCGGTAGGTACAGGGTTTTATTTCGAGTTTTCCATCTCTTGCTTAGATGTTATCTGCAATAATCGCTTAGTCATCTCTTATAACACGGCCAAGAAAAGGGGTGGAGAATGGTATTCTTACTCCGTTACTACATGGAAACTGTCTATAAGTGAATGTATATAGGTCGAAGGATATAATTTTAGAATGACCAAAATCTTGACGGGTGGTTTCATTTCTAAATAATGATTTTAAGATATTAAAAAAGACTGTTATTTTTGACATTGAAGGGCATAGACAGGGGCTTCCAAATGTCATCCAGTGTGATCAAGTATATAGTGACTATATAATTGGTAGGTAAACAAATAAAGCTAAAGGGATTATTATTAGCCGTCCTTTTTCACGAATGTCGCATACAGAAATAACTGTTGATTTCTATCTGAACCGTACTGCATATCAATACAACCTAATTAGTGTATGAAGTTTATAAAAGAAATACAGTCATTTTTATCTTCTTCGAAAGCCATTAATATGGTTAAGCTATAAAGAACAGAATCATGCTAACATGTCTTATGGGATTAAGTTATTTAGAGTTATTATCTTCTTACATTATTCCTTTTGATATTTATGCGGGCTTTATACAAATGATATAAAACTATAAATCATCTCAGCCCACAGAAGTGTCACGGTTAGGCTCGGTCCTCCTACGCAATGGGAGGGAATAAGAGGGATAAAAGCTAACGCTAAGACGCTATTCATCGCCATTATCATGATTTCAGCCTATCGTCGTCCACTGCTGGACGTAGGTCTTCCTCATGTTACGTCACAAAGTACGGTCCTGTGCCGCCTGCATTCAATGACACCCAGCAACTTTCATTGGTCGTCGGTCCACCTAGTGGGGGGCGTCCTACACTGCGTCGTCCGATACGTGGTCGCCACTCGAGAACCTTCCCCAGCGGTTATCGGTTCGTCGAGCGATGTGGCCTGCCCATTGCCACTTCAGCGTGCATACATCGACAGTGTAGTTCTACTGAATAGCAAACTTATCAAGTAGTTAAACTAATCAAGGCTACTTATATTTCTTTTTATTACACAGAATAACTTATGCCAGAATATTTATTAGGCATTAAAACGATGTCTAGACAAACTATTACACATAATTTACTATATTGCAAGCTGCCCGATAACAAACATAATATTTTAATTACGACTTAAAGTAATTTCTTAGACAATTAAGTTAATTTAAAATTGAAATTTTAAATATAATGATTTGGAAACTAATAAAATTATTGGGGAACTTAGACGGTAGACTCAATTAAACTATGATACCAAATATTGCAAGTCATATTCCTGTGTAAGACAAATTACAAAAACTCAATTTCAATACATTTTACAAAAAATTATAGTTACCACTGATAGAACACTAATAAATATTTTTTAAATCTTATTATCTTAGCTCATATACGTACCACTGCTAGGCTCGAGCCTCCTCCACCGTAGGAAGGAAACTGACCTACTATACCACGCTGGTCAATCGTATTGGTATAGGGTTTTATTACAAGTGCTCATTCTTTTGTATAGATGATATCTGCATATGACGTCGTCTGCGTATTATTCGTCTATTAAGACACCCAATGGCAGTAAATAGGGTAATGAATTGTAGTCTTACTCCGTCACCACGCGGAAATATGTAAACTTATAATAACAATGAAGAGTTTCTCTCATCAATGTTAACATTGAATACAACGAGGTATATAATATGGGAATGTTTGGATTAAGTTGAAAAATATACAGAGCTGAATTTCTTGAAATTTGGTATGATAATAGTCTGTAGTAAACTATTTTAATAGTTAAGAACTAAATTTGCTGCAATTGGAAACACAACTGGTTACATTACTGTAATCTTCGAATCATATTTTATATATGCTTAATTATACATAAGGAGGAAGCAGAGTCGGTCAAAGAAGACAGCGTCTATGATACCTATCATGTAAACAATGAACTTCAAATTTAACTGTCAACAATCTGCTTTAATCAGCAAAGTACATACTACCAGCTGACCTAACAGACGTTGTTCTGTTCAAATAAGTGCCACCTTTCGGGTCCTATAGTGAATATCAAAACCATTATCGAATCCACTTGAATATGAACAAAAAAATTCATCGACATCGGTCCAGCCGTTTAGGAGGAGTTCAGTGACAAACACACGACACGTACACAAGAAATTTATATATAAACTAGCTAACCCAACTGACGTTGTTCTGTTCAAATAAAATAAAAGGAATTCTCCTTGAAATACAGAGCAGCGCCACCTACCGGGTCCAATTGTAAATCGAAACCATTCTCGAATCCCTTTGAAAACACACAAAAAATTTCATCAATATCGGTCCAACCGTTTAGGAGGAGTTTAGTGACATACACACGTACACAAGAAATCATCATCATCTTGCTCTTATCCCAATTACTTGGGGTCGACGCAATATGTCATCTGTTTTGACATATTGCAAAAAGTTTCTGCAATGACTTTTATGACCGGCCGCCTGTCTGACGTCAACCTTCCTTGGGAATGTAATCGTTGATCCAAATGGTACCAGATGGAGTTGGTCCGGGTCAATCTAGGGCTCTTAGTCGTCTTTTACGACACCCACGACCAAAGCAAGGGTTGGTAGTATTCGAAGCCGCTACCACACAGCACACACACACACACACACACACAGCAAAGATATACATTAATTTAATTAAATTAAATTAAAAGGAGTACTATACCACAGATTAAATAACTTTTAAGGGGCTTTTGACAGATCATTACAAAATCCATTTACTAACATGGCTCTACTTACATAGCAAGCGGGGATAGATTCTGACTTGATACTGTGATAGCCACTACTGCAGGCATTTAAACCGAATATCAATCTATCAATAAGGACCGCTTTAGCCCTAAAAATGTTACATCGTCTTACAACCACGAGTAACAAAAACATACAGTAAATTTAAATGGTATTTAAATTTACAGTAAATTTTAAAGTCACATATTCCCGACACAGAATTTGATCTCAAGATATGGGATTCAACAGTTGCATTCTTACACTACTGACATAACTAAATTATAATTGTTACTCTAAAAATAAAATATAAATATCCCTACTTATATAATATAAAAACGGACGCCCAGTTTGGGTTTAGGAGGGGTCGTTCGACGATCGCGGCTCTGTTGCGCCTGAGGGCCGTGGCGACTGAGGCCGTCACCGGTGGGGGAGTGCTGTTGGCGGTGTCCCTAGACATCGCCAACGCATTCAATAGTCTGCCATTCAGCTGCATCAGGGAGGCGCTCCGGTATCACGGAGTGCCAGCTTACCTGAGGCGGCTAGTGGCAGACTATTTGGAGGGGCGCAGCGTCCTCTGTACCAACCGAGCAGGGGACGTTGTGCGAACGCCCATGTCGTGCGGTGTCCCACAGGGGTCTTTCCTCGGACCCACCCTGTGGAACATCGGCTACGACTGGGCGTTGCGGGGGAGCCTCCCGCCCGGGCTGGGCGTGATTTGTTACGCCGACGACACTCTCGTCACAGCCCACGGTGGGACGCTAGAAGAGGCGGTAAGCCTGGCGACCTATGGCACCGAAGAGGTCGTCAGGCGGATCGAGGCGCTGGGATTGAGGGTCGCCCTGGACAAGACGGAGGCCCTCTTGTTCCATGGGCGCCGTATGAGCCCTCCCATCGGCGTCTCGATCACCGTCCACTCGGTTGACATCAGCATCCGGGCCCATATGAGGTACTTGGGCCTGGTGCTCGACGGGCAATGGTGGTTCCGGGAGCATTTCCGCAGGCTCGCTTCACGGCTCGTCGGCGCGGCGTCCGCTCTATCGTGGCTTATGCCGAACGTGGGCGGACCGAGCGCCACGTGCCGACGGCTGTACGCGGGGGTCATCCGGTCGATGGCCCTGTACGGCGCACCGGTGTGGGCGGGGTCCTTGACCGTCCGACTTAGATATCTCTCGCTCTTCTGTGGCGACCACAGAGGGTCATGGCGGTCAGGACCATCCGCGGATACCGCACGGTGGCAACGGAGGTAGCGTGCCTATTGGCCGGGACTCCCCCGTGGGACCTGGAGGCGGAAATGCTCGCCGAGTTGTATCGGCGGGTGTGGGGGGTGCGCGGGGAGGGCGGTCTTGTTTCCTTGAGGGAGCTCACCGCCTGGCGCGTCGACGCCCGCCGAGACGTCATTGCCCGTTGGGCAGTCCGGCTGGAGAGGCCTCGGTTCGGGGTGCGAATCGTGGAGGCCTTCCGGCCGGTGCTGATGCAGTGGTTGGAAAGGCGGCACGGGGTGCTCTCCTTCCGACTAGTGCAGGTGTTGACGGGGCATGGAAGCTTCGCCAAATACCTGCACAAGGTCGTAAGGAGGGAGAGTACACCGTCCTGCCACCACTGCGATTGCGACGAGGACACGGCGCAGCATACGCTCGAGGCCTGCGCCGCTTGGGCCACGCAGCGCCGTGAACTCGTCACAATCATCGGTGCCGACTTGACGCTGCCGGCCATCGCTAGGGCGATGGTCGACAGCGTCGAGAATTGGGACGTGGTCGCAGCCTTCTGCGAGACAGTGATCTCGCAGAAGGAGGCGGCCGATCGTCTGCGCCAGGAGCGCAGCCTCGATGAGGAGATCCACCGCCGGCGAATGGGGCGGCGCAGGCGCAACTACCTGCGCCTCATGCCGCCCTAGCCGAGGCCGCGGGTGACGTGACCGGGGATTAGTCCGTCACCCGCCGAGAGGCCCACCGCGTGAGGAAAGACCGACGTCCTCCCCGAGGGGGGGACGTCGGTCGATGGGAGGGTACCCCACGTAGGGGGTATTCCGTCGGGCCGACCACTGATGACAAGTAAACCTGCTCCGGTGGTCGGCCCAACGACGAAGGCGAGGTGGTTTTCGGGTGGGTTGCGGGAGTTGCGTGCTTAAGCCCCTCTGTCACCCCGGACGGAGTGGTGCGCAGGCGCGTCGACCGCAGCCCACCCACAAAAAAAAAAAAAAAAAAAAAATATATAAATATCCCTACTTATATAATATAAAAAAAAGTATTTAAAAAAATGCAATACAAGTTCGGTATGTATAAGTTGCATACAATAAATCATCCAATTACCTAAATTGATAGCAAGTTATCTGACCACGTTAGCATGTAGTGGTGCAACACAAAAAGCCAACAAAATGGAAAGCAGCCAAATATGTCACATTGTAAATCCTTGAATAAATTCTACTTGGCAAAATCATACAGAATATTACATTTACAACTTGGCACAAAATATTTTCGGTTCACATAAATTATTAGCTACATCAGTAGCTTTTCTCGCTTGGCAAATATATCTATTGCCCTCCTAAAGTAATACGGTATTTTATTCGAATAAAAGTAACGTAAGTATTAATTTCTCTCTAACCTTTGACCATGACTTCAGTCTGCGTATTGATGATCACTGACATGAGGTATGTCCCTCAAAGATAAAAGCCTATTAGAGCCGTAATCAAATCGGTATAAGCACGCCAGGTCAGAGATCAATTCACTGAATTTAAAACACAATATCTTATTGTAAATAAAATTATTTTACGGATTTTATGGCGTTTGTATTTGATTTTTGATTGCCCGACGTTTTGAAAACTTTACTGCGTTCATGGTCACGGGATTATTATTGATTATGTGTTATTTTACAATGTGTAATTCTTGCATAAACATCAGAAATAATTACACAATATCTTGTTTTTCTTCACAATATTATTTGTTATCTATACTAATAAATAAAGCGGCAGAGTATTTGTTTGAATGCGCTTATCTCATGAAATATTGGTCCGATTTGAAAAATTCTGTCAGTGTTAGATAGCTCATTTATCGAGAAAGGCTATAGGTTATATATCGGCGCGCGGGCCCATAACCCACCCGTACCCACGTCACCGCGTTGTTGGGCCGACCACCGGAGCAGATGTGACTTGTCGTCAGTGGTCGGCCCAACGGAATACCCTTTCGGGTAACATCACCTCTCGACGTACTGGGACGTCGGTCGCCGTCGCGCGGTCAGCCTCTCTGCGGATGACGGATAATTCCCCGGTCCGATCACCCGCGGCCTAGGGCGGCATTAGGCGCAGATACTCGCGCCTGCGCCGCCCGAGTTGCCGGCGGCAGAACGTGTCGCCGAATAGGAGCTCTACTCGCACACGATCCGCCGCCTCCTTCCGTGAGATTACGGCCTCACAGAAGGCGGCGACCGCGTCCCAGTTCCTGACACTGACGAGCATCTCCCTAGCGATGGTCGGCAGCGCCAGGTCGGCACCGATAATTGCGATGAGTTCACGACGCTCCCATGCAGCACACTCCTCGAGCGTGTGCTGCGCCGTGTCCTCGTCGCAACTGCAGTGGTAGCAGGACGGTGTGTTCTCCCTCCTGACAATCTTGCGCAGGTACTTCCCGAAGCAACCGTGCCCCGTCAGCACCTGCACCAGTCGGAAGGAAAGCACCCCGTGCGTCCGCTCCAACCACTCCATCAGCACCGGCCGGAGGGCCTCGACGGTCCTGACACCGTACCGAGGACTCTCCAGCCGGACTGCCCAACGGGCAATGACTTCTCGGCGGGCGTCGACCCGCCAGGCGATGATCTCTTTGATGGAGACCATGCCGCCGCGAGCGCGCGTCTCCGACACCCGCCGATAAATGTCGGCGAGCATCTCCGCCTCCAGGTCCCACGGGGGAGTTCCGGCCAGGAGGCACGCTGCCTCCGTCGCCACCGTGCGGTAGCCCCGTATGGCCCTGATCGCCATGACCCTCTGTGGTCGCCACAGGAGGGCCCTAAGACGGACGGTCAGGGACCCAGCCCACACGGGTGCGACGTACAGGGCCATCGACCGGATCACCCCCACGTACAGCTGTCGGCACGTAGCGCTGGGTCCGCCCACATTCGGCATCAGCCGCGAAAGGGCGGACGCCGCGCCGACAAGCCGGGGAACAAGTCGATGGAGATGCTCCCGGAACCAAAAATGCCCGTCGAGCACCAGGCCCAAGTACTTCATGTGGGCCTGGATGCTGATGGTGACCGACTTCACGGTGATCGAAGCGCCGGCGGGAGGCCCGGCGGTACGGAGGCCATGGAACAAAAGGGCCTCCGTCTTTTCCAGGGCTACCCTCAACCCCAGCGCTTCGATTCGCCTGCAATCTCCTCGGTGCCGAGAGTTGCCAGGCGTACCGCCTCCTCTAGCGTCCCACCCCGGGCTGTGACGAGTGTATCGTCGGCGTACCAAATTACGCCCAGCCCGGGTGGGAGGCTTCCTCTCAACGCCCAGTCGTAGCCGATGTTCCACAGGGTCGGACCCAGAACCAACCCCTGTGGGACACCGCACCTCATGGGTGTTCGCACAACGTCCCCTACTCGGTCAACGCAGAGGACGCTGCGCCCCTCCAAGTAGTCTGCCACCAGCCGCCTGAGGTACATGGGCACCCCGTGATACCTCAGCCCCTCCCTGATGCAGCTGAATGGCAGACTGTTGAAGGCGTTGGCGATGTCCAGGGACACCGCCAACAGAACTCCTCCGCCGGTGATGGCCTCCGCTACCACGGCCTTCAGGCGCAGTAGGGCCGCGATCGTCGAACACCCTTTCGGGTAACCTCACCTCTCGACGTCCTGGGACGTCGGTCGCCGTCGCGCGGTCAGCCTCTCTGCGGGTGACGGACAATTCCCCGGTCCGATCACCCGCGGCCTCGGCTAGGGCGGCATTAGGCGCAGATACTCGCGCCTGCGCCGCCCGAGTCGCCGGCGGCGGAACGTGTCGCCGAATAGGAGCTCTACTCGCACACGATCCGCCGCCTCCTTCCGTGAGATTAATATTATTACACTTAGCTGTCATTTTCACTTTAATGTTTTAGGTAGAATAATCCTTTTAGTTCTCCCACTGTGCATAAATGACTGATTAAAAAAATATAGAGATAAAATAATTTCAACATTACAAAGAATTACATCAAAATATTTCTTCTACGGAAATCCGCAGAACGAGTAAAACCGATCTCTTCCTTCATTTAATCTATTCAAACATTAGTAGTTCGTCTAACAAAGTTCTTTTAATAATTCCAGTAGTCTTGTAGCATTATATACGCTAATTCGATCAAAGCAAAATAGCATTACCATAGAGAGAGAGTGCTTCGAGGAAAGTCTGGTATACTGACTTGATACCACCGTCACCATTCTACCAACGTACCACTCGACATCGTAGCAGGGTTCATTCATTTCACCTGGAAATGAATGAACCCTGCTACGATGGTCTTCAACTGTACGTTTCCAGCGATCATTTCTCCCACGTACGTGCAAGCTCTGGAATGAACTACCTGCTGCTGTATTTCCCGAGCGCTATGACATGTCCTTCTTTAAACGAGGTTTAAGGAGAGTATTTCCTTCACGGTAGGCAGCGGCCTGGCTGTGCCCCTGGTATTGCAAAGGTCCATGTGCAGCAGTTTCACTTACCATCAGGTGTGCTGCTTGCTCGTTTGCCACCGTTGGCAATAAAAAAAAATATACTAGAAATTTTAGCTTTGAATATAAGCATGAATTTAGAAATTATTTATATTGAGAGATATTGTTTCAATAGTGAACACAATATAGCTAACAAGGTAGCTATCGTTATCGTCGGCTTATATCTAACAGCGAAAATCTTTGTAACAGAAAGTCTTGGCAAAATATTCGGTGCTATTTTTTTAAATACCAACTCTTTTTTAGGGACAAGCTATGCTATAATCACATGCTGTTCGATGCATTCGCGGCGACGGAGGAGACGGCACGCGATCCCATAACCTTACATAGTACCTATCATACATCATGCGGATGGGCTACCGGTACCCTTGTCATTCATGAACCGTCTGGCAGGTCACCCTTTCAAGTACCTTTTGGAGTCGACGCTCCAGCAATCGTCACCGGTGTTATTACGGGCATTATCGGAGTAATAGATTCCCTAGCACCTAACTACTATCTCTCTATTATTAGGTTAGTATTGTTTCCCTATTTTTCATTTTAATATGCACGTGTATTTATAAATTAAAGTTACTCATGTGAGACGAACACCAAACCAGTGAAATATATATAAATTACTAGCAGACCCGGCCACGCGTTGCTGTGGCTGATGTTTTTGGTATATTACATTTTATTAAACTATTTATGAGGAACTGTAGGAGAACATCTGTCATGGTGGTCGTCATATTTTTTACGAATGGCATCTATGTAAAAAAGCAAGTTAAAGTCGTATATGACACGTTTGTAGGTTTGATATAGCAGCGCCATCTATTAATTAATTACTCAATCCAGTCAACAGATATCGCCATCTGTTAAAATCGTTTGGAGTTAACAGATAATTGTGAATGTCAAATAATAGACAAATAATTTGCAATAAAATAATATTGCGACTATAAATTAAGATGTAAGCTATCCTATCTTTCAAGTTGGATAAAACTGCACACGGTGTGCAAATTTGATTAAAATCGGTTAAGTAGTTTAGAAGTCCATCGCAGACAAACAACGTGACACGTAATTTATATATATTAACTTTACATCTATATACTATCACTTAACCTTTCTGTATACTTCAAATATACTAAATTCTATTACGGATATTTGATATTACAACTAAATGCCGTCTACACGTTCAAGTTCGCTATTCAAACCCATCATCCGCTACAAAGCCACTCAACTTTGACGCTCAGGAGCTACCAATGTTGCTAGGGCATACTCTCAATATGGCCACTTTTCGATGAGCGATAACACTTATCAGTATTATTTAAAACGCAGTAAACGGTCAGTTCATTGTACGTACAAAGTTAATGATCACAGACGTCATAAAAGGGCTATCGTACTTTTAAAAATGAATATCATGTATATTTGTTTTTTTTTTAGGGGTGGATTGCGGTCGGCGCGCTCCTCGCACCACTCCGTCCGGGGCGACAAAGAGGCGTAAGCACGCACATCCACAACCCACGATGCACGTCGCCTTCGTCGTTGGGCCGACCACCGGAGCAGGGTTAACTTGTCATCAGTGGCCGGCCCGACGGAATACCCCCTATTTGGGGTACCCTCCCATCGACCGACGTCCCCCCCTCGGGGAGGACGTTTGTCTTTCCTCACGCGGTCGGCCTCTCGGCGGGTGACGGTCTAATCCCCGGTCACGTCACCCGCGGCCTCAGCTAGGGCGGCATGAGACGCAAATACTCGCGCCTACGCCGCCCCAATCGCCGGCGGCGGATCGCCTCATCGAGACTGCGCTCCTCGCGCAGGCAATCCAACGCCTCCTTCTGCAAGATCACTGTCTCGCAGAAGGCTGCGACCGCGTCCCAATTCCTGACGCCGCTGACCATTGCCCTGGCGATAGTCGGCAGCGTCAGGTCGGCACCGATGATTGCGACGAGTTCACGGCGCTGCTGCTCTGCCCAAGCGGCGCAGGCCTAATATCATGTATATAACTTTCATCGTATTTTATATCTGATTAATTTATCACGATTTCAGCTCATACACATGCCACTGTTGACTCGAGCCTCCTCCGCATTAGAAGAGAAATTGACCTAATATACCACGCTGGTCAGCCGTATTGGTATATTTTAATTTCTAGTTTTCCTTCTCTTACACAGACTACCTTATGCATATTTAATCTTTTAGTCGTATTTTACGACACTCACAGGCAAGAGGTGAATTGTTTTCTAACTCAGTCCTCACATGGAAAGTATATATCACCTTATACAGTACTAGCAACCCTCCCTCGCTTCGCTTCGGTTTCAGTCGCCGTAGCCGCAGCGTAATTCCCATTCCCGTGGGAATATCGGCATAAAATATAACCTATGTTACTCCCTGATATTATAGATTTCCATTCGTGAAAGAATTTTTGAAATCGGTTCGGTGGTTTAAGCGTGAAAGTGTAACAAACAAACATCCTTATTTTCGCATTTATAAGTTAACTAGTAACCAGCCCTCACTTCGCTTCGGTTTCAGCCGTTTGACCCGCGTTGTTCCTGTTCCCGTGGGAATACCTATGTTATGGATAAAATACAGCCTATGTTACTCCCTGATATTATAGCTTTCCATTGATGAAAGAATTTTTGAAATCGGTACTGTGGTTTAAGCGTGAAAACGTAACAAACAAACAAACTTACTTTCGCATTTATAATATTAGTAAGGATATTAGTAAGGATTATATAATCTTTCCGTGTGGTGACTGAGGAAGAATACAATTCACCACTCTTCTCTTGCCCTTGGGTATAGTAAAAGGCCACTAAGGGATATCTTGTGAATATAACAGATATGCAAGAGAAGGACTCGAAATAAAACCTTATACCAACCCGCCTGATTAACGTGGTATAGTAGGTCAATTTTCCTCCCAATATGGAGCCTCGAGCCCAGCAGTGGGACGTATATGAGCTGTGATGATGATGATGATATAATCAGAAGTGAAAGTGACTAACATGAACTTAAATATTAAACGTGGTAAAACGCGGGTAGAAACATATGTTGTTTCTAACACCTACCGCACGAGTGGTATTTATAAACAATTTACCGATTAATGTGACACGTTATCGGGAAGCAATTATTTTAGTGATTATAATAAGTAGAATACACGTAGCTTAGAAATTAACTAATATTTTAATAGTGGTTGACAAATGAACGAGTTTGGATATGCCGTGAGTCATAATTTATATTATTATTTTAAAAGCACACAATGAATAAATGAATTTTCAAATAAGTAGTTTTTAAATTATAATCTATCGAATTATCATTACCTTCTAATTTTTTTCTTTGACTGGCTTACTAAATTAAATTAGCAAATAAGTAATAGATTTTCCAATAAAACTTAGTATTTGATATTGTGTTTGGACTAAACTATTAAGAACCCATACAATATGGATTCATAATAGTTTAGTTACGTTTATGTATTCAATTCTTCAAAATAGTTTCCTTAGTAGCAAACATCTACATATCAATACGTGAAGCAAAACCATTGTATCCTTTTTACGAAAATTACGAAGATGGACAAGTATAAAGTTAGGCACAGTTAAAGAATATATTGAGGAGTACTGAACGCACGCAAATTACTATAAAATGGACACACACACACATACATATTTTATGATGACGTAAAGTTTTGTTCATGATGTAAAGTCTCTGGTCGAACTGAATGTCAAACTATGATGACAAGGTCTAATAGATATTTGTACTTATATTATATACTAGTAACCCGCCCTCGCTTCGCTTCAGTTTCAGTCGCTTTACCCGCGTAGTATCCGTTTCCGTGGGAATACCGGAATAAAATATAGCTATGTGACTCTCTGTTATTATAGCTCTTCATTTGTCAAAGAATTTTTGAAATTGGTTCGGTGGTTTAAGCGTGAAAATGTAACAAACAAACAAACTTACTTTCGCATTTATAATATTAAGTATACATATCATTTGTTTATTAGTAGTATAAATATCATTATATAATCACGTTAAAATAAATATTAGATGTCAAATGAGTATTTAAATAAATACTCATTTGACATCTAATATTTCGCACACAATCGTAAAAAAGATAAAAAATATCAACTTCTAAATATTTTAAATTTCAAATTAATTGAAAAAAAATTAATATTGTAAAAAAATAACACCGTCTTTATCTCTGTCGGGCTGAGTCGGGCACTCAAAAATCAAATACATAGGCGATAAAATCCGTAAAATATTTTTGTTATTTTACTAAAATTATTTATTATGATTTATCTCTTTTTAACACTAATTGGTTCCATAATTTCTTTATGTGACATAAATTAATTTCAGGTATGCAGTATGATAGGCAGTAAGACACTTTTAATATTTTAGTTTAATTAATTTAAGCTATCACATTGAATATTTATACTAGAGGAAGTCCTAAAATGAAATTAATATGAAGTAGAACTAACCCCACAGACGTTATGAACAAATCTAAAAGAATAGTAAAAGGATTCCCCCTTGAAATTGATTGCAGCGCCACCTACCGATGCCAGTTATTAATCTAAACCATTCCCACATCCATCGAAACAGCTTCAATAAAAATCATCAAAATCGGTCCAGCCGTTTAAAAGGAGTTCAATTACAAACACACGAACAGAAGATTTATACATATAAAGATATGAATAAAATTTTTACCACTAGCATAATTAAGAATATCCTATTAATATTACCAATATATTAATAACCTATTGGACTAGATCATGAAATATCCGAGTATAGTTTAATAAAAGCATTTGGTATAGAAACCATTAATTACGAAGTTACATATTTCAGAACAAAATCGCGCAGTTTATTCTTAGTAGGTTTTGACCCAGATTTATAAAGGTTTCGGTTCAGTTACATTAGACGATGAACGCTGACACTTCCAAATTGCAAACTGATTTAAAAGTATAAATTGAATTAGATTTCTTTAAATAAGTCTGCTCAGTGATTTATTGTATAAATTTATATAATACATACCTGGTGATATTAGTTAGGTGATTTCTTGTATAATGGCGACTGCATAGATGACGTAGCGGTTAAGATACCGACCTATGGCGCGGGTTGTGGTTCTCATAAAGCGAGACCAGCAAGCAGGACAACAGTCCTGCATGGGTCTCGCTTTACGAGAACCACAATTTGTTGTTCTGAGCCTGGATGTAATTTGTGTCCGTTAGATAATTAAAATAATCTTTGAATTGCGGTTTTTTATTTTAATTATGTGTTGTAAAAACCCTCGAAACAAAAAGATTATTTTCTTAAAGCAAGATGTTGCATTTAAAAAAAATGTAAATAGCCAGTTTATGTCATTGTGGTGACGTTAAAAATACCGTGTATTTTCTCGTGGCAGTCGTAAAAACTAACTAACGGAGAATGGAATGCAGTACGCTTTTAAGAAATTTATAACAACTACTGCGACTGGCCTACCAAGCATGCTAATTATGCTATTATTCATCTTAAAGGATCCCATGTCCAAAGGTGGGCAGACGACCGGTTGATGCATTAATGGATTTCAAGTGACAAAAAGTTATCCTCAAATACCATTGATAATGAGAAACTGTATAAAGTTTATTCATACACAAAATTTTCATCTTTATAATATTTGTTTATTCATTTTGATCTAATTATAATTATCGTTAATGGGCCTTGTCTTTATAATATTATTATAATTAATCTTGAACTCAATCGTTATTTTTTTATATTTTATGATACGTAATGAGTGCTGTATTCAACTGCCACAGTATATGGATTTTAAAACACAAGTTAATTAAAAATAGCACATAATAACGCTCAAACTCCATCATTAGCAAAGCCCCCTTGCGTAAACAGTTCATTCTACTAATAACCGCCGAAACATAACACGCTATACTTATATTTTTTAACAGGGTTGAAAGTTTATTAAATGATCTGTCGAGATAATGCATCTACAATAGTAAATCTTTAGATTAATTTTATATGTATGTATGTCACTTGCTCACTTTTATGGGCATAAGGGTAATGACGATCTTTGCTGCAAAGTTGTTGTTCAAATAAAATAAGCGGAATTCACCTTAGGATCGACAGCAGCGCCACCTATCGGGTCTAATTGTGAATCTAAACTATTCTCGAATCCCCTTGAATACACACAAAAAATTCATCAACAGCGGTCCAGCTGTTTAGGAGTTCAGTGATATACACACGTACACAAGAAATATATATATATATATACTAACTGACCCAACAGACGTTATTCTGTTCAAATCTAAAAAATAGTAAAAAGGAATTCTCTTTGAAATCGATCGCAGCGCCCCCTGCCGGTTCCAATTATTAAACTAAACCATTCTCATATTCATCGGAATAGTTAAAAAAACGTCAAAATCGGTCCAGCCGCTTAGAAGGAGTTCATTTACAAACATACGAACAGAAGATTGGTATATATAAAGATAGAAAAGTTCATATAGTCGAAAAAAAGGTTAAATTAAAAAAGTTTATTAAAGTCGTTAAGTTTTCTTAAATTTTTTAATTTTCTGCGCAACTTTATTAATTTTTTTTTCCGGAGAAGTAATTTTCAAAGTATTAGAACTTAAAAAAAAGATGGACGAAATCTATAAAGTTGTTCTCAAGTTATGTTATTGTCCTGTCCGAACAGCGCCACCTACCGGGTCCGATTGTGAATCTAAACCATCCTGGAATCCCCTTGAATACACACAAAAAATTTCGTCAAAATCGGTACAGCCGTTTAGGAGGAGTTCAGTGACATACACACGTACGCTAGAAATTTATATATAAGATAAAGACCAGCTGACCCAACAGACGTTGTTCTGTTCCAGTAATATAAAACGAATTATCTTTGAAATAGACAGCAACGCCATCTACCGGGTCCAATTATAAATCTAAACCAAGGACAAAGCCAAATTGGCAAGCAAAAAGTTGGGCGTCCTGAACAGAGCCAGGCGGTACTTCACACCGAGACAGCGTCTTGTGCTATACAAAGCGCAAGTTCGTCCTCATGTGGAGTACTGCTCACATCTCTGGGCAGGTGCGCCCAAATATCAGCTAGACCCACTTGACTCCCTGCAAAGACGGGCTGTTCGAATCGTCGGGGATCCCAATCTTACGGACAGATTGGAGTCGCTGGAGCAGCGGAGAGACTTTGGGTCACTCTGTGTACTCTACCGACTCTTTCACGGGGAGTGCTCCGAGGAACTGTTTGACTTGGTACCACCGTCACCATTCTACCAACATACCACTCGACATCGCAGCAGGGTTCATCCATTTCACCTGGAAACGTTATGGTCATCAACTATACGTTTCCAGCGATCATTTCTCCCACATACGTGCAAGCTCTGAAATGACCTACCTGCTGCTGTGTTTCCCGAGCGCTATGACATGTCCTTCTTTAAACGAGGTTTAAGAAGAGTATTTCCTTCACGGTAGGCAGCGGCCTGGCTATGCCCCTGGTATTGCAAAGGTCCATGTGCAGCAGTTTCACTTACCATCAGGTGTGCTGCTTGCTCGTTTGCCACCGTTGGCAATAAAAATAAAAAAAAAACCATTCTCGAATCCCCTTGAACATACACAAAAATTTCATCAACATTTAGGAGGAATGCAGTGACATACACACGTACACAAGAAATATATATATAAAGATTATATAAAAGCAGGTCATTGGGCAATGACAAATAAGAAAGAGTCTGTCAATCTAAACATATTGTATTTGAATATTAAGTCAACATTTTATTATGGTTTTATTTTACATCTTTAGCCTGTAAGCTCTTGATTACATGAATTTCGAATTAGTAATATTTATGTCTTGAATAACACAGACTAAGTATCCTTTTTTCAGCCTATAGGTGCGGTTATGCGCCGCCCGATCCTTTTAGAGCGTTGAAAGGCATGGCGTGCGACTTCATAACCTGCCCTGCATATATCTCGCTATCACCATGTGGGCGGGCCACCAGTACCCAGTCCTTGACAGCAGTCGCTCAAGTTACCCTTTCGGGCACCCTATTCGCCCCGGCAACTTGCACTGTTAGGATATCCGCAAAGGCGGTGTACAGCCCCATAACCCATCATAATCCCTCCCCTTCGCTATTGGGCTGACCACTGATACCGAATTCCTTAGCAGACCACCTTTACCCTGGCGAAAATATATGTTCTTTTTTAATGTATTTAACCAATTATAAACTAATAGACATATAACTGCCATCCTTAATTGTAGTCGAACATTCGTATATTAATTAATATAATGTACCAAGACCGTAGCTTCCTCATTCGTTTGACAGTGCCTACAGTAATTTGAACATTCCTACTGACCTACATTTTGTATAACTGTTCAATTTTGTTATTGTTTATTATATATTTTACATGTAACATCGCGAAATACAATTGTATAAATTGCAAAGAGTATAAAGTATTTGAAATTCGGAGATTATATCTCTTTGTCCTTTTAAAATATTAGTTATCGGCCTTCAATAGTTACTCCTGTGTAAGCTACAAATTTAACAATAATCCATTTATCCACCCATCAGCCTCTCGGTATATATTTCGAGACATAGCTGCTCTGAAGAGAAATTTTATTGCCTAATAGCCACGCTTGGCAAATTAGGTTAGCAAATGCAATTGTTGATATCCCCGCTTCAGTGTTGTTGCCCACAATCCTAGGGATTCTTTAAGCATTTTAGGCTAGCCACAAGAAAGCAAGAATTGGGCACATATATTCTCCATCTCCATTTTTGCCTATGACCAAGAAATATATTATTCATATAACATTAATGCAAGAGAAAGAAAATTCAAAACAAAATTATATACCAACTCGTCATGTTTAGCGTATTATAATAGGTCAATTGCTCTTCTATTTCAGCATAGGAAATAGACTCGGGCCCAGCAGTGGAACGTACCACTGATGTCAAGTCACCCTGCTCCGATGGTCGGCCCAACGACGAAGACGACGTGCATCGCGGGTGGGTTGCGGGTGTGCGTGCTTACGCCCCTCTGTCGCCCCGGACGGAGTGGTGCTAGGAGTGCGCCGACCGCAACCCACCCGAAAAAAAAAAGCAGTGGAACGTATATAAATTGAAATGATAATGATGTTAAGAATCATCTATTTGTAGAATATGTAATTATAGAAATTTACTTGCCTGTATCTATAGAAGTATGCTCTAAACGGTCTGCATCTGAATAAATAAGAGTCCTCATCATCTCAGCTCATATACGTTCCACTATTGGGCTCGAGCCTCCTCCACAATAGGAGGGAAATTGACCTACTATAACCACGCTGGTCAGACGTGTTGGCATTTTCATTTTATTTTGATTTGTCCTCCTCTTGCATAGACGTTATATGCATATTTTATCCTTTTTTTTGCGGCAGGGTTACGGTCGGCGCGCTCCTCGCCCGACTCTGTCCGGGGCGACAGAGGGGCGTAAGCACGCACACCCGTAACCCACCCATATAGCACGTCAACTTCGTCGTTGGGCCGACCACCGGTGCAGAGTTCCTTGACTACAGTGGTCGACCAGACGGAATGCCCCGAGGAAGTACCCTCTCCCATCGACGTCACCATATTTTATCCCTTAGTCGTCTTTTACGACACCCACGGGCAAGAGAGGGGGGTGCTGAATTGTATTCTTACTCCGTCACCACACAGAAAATAAATAAGAGTACCCGAACTTAAATAGCATTATCCCATTTTACAGTTTAATGTCAGACTACAAGTTATTGGTTTATCCACACATATCAGAGGCGTGTCCGGATCATGATATGCTCGTGGCCGAACCGAGACCAATAATTTTTGTCTCATAGCATAAATAAATACGTTTGAAGGTACACTGTTAATCTTCTTTAGATTTTATGAACGTATAATCGTCTAAATGGCCTGTCAATAATGTAAACAGAATCGCATACCTCCATTTTAAGTTTATTATACGTGTCCATGAAGACTTGAAATCATATTTCTATCATTTGCGTACGATTTATTGCATTTCAATATTTATCTTTATATATAAACTAGCAGCCCGCTCTCGCTTCGCTTCGGTTTCAGTTGCTTTACCCGCGGCGTAGTTCCCGTTCCTGTGGGAATACCGGGATAAAATATAGCCTGTTACTCCCTGGTATTATAGCTTTCCATTAGTGAAAGAATTTTTGAAATCAGTTCGGTGGTTTAAGCGTGAAAGCGTTACAAACAAACAAACAAACATCCTTACTTTCGCATTTATAATATTAGTAAGGGTTTCTTGTGTACGTGTGTATGTCACTGAACTCCTCCTAAACGGCTGAACTAATGTTGATGAAATTTTTTGTGCGTGTTCAAGGGGATTCGAGAATAGTTCAGATTAACAATTGGACCCGGTAGGTGGCGCTTATTTGAACAGAACGACGTCTTAATCCTGTAGCTGTAGTCTCTGTATTTATTGGTAAAACCACGTAATGCAGAAATCCTATTTCACTGAAATATTTATATGTAATCAATTGTTATTATCTTTTCTTCTGAATAACATATAAGTGAAGTTATCAGCTGTCTCCGAGTCTACTTTATTTTCACTCGTATTCATTCTGTTTTGGCGTAATTTTGCAGATTTTAATTGCAGAATATATTTTCTGATGAGTAACTCCCAATAATTTTTAACTACCTACGAAATAACAGTAATCAAGATATTTTGATTCCATATATATCATCACCATCGTCATCACAGCTTATATACGTCCCACTGTTGGGCTCGAACCTCCTTCACAATTAGAGGGCATTTGACCTGCTATATCACATTGGTCAGCCGTGTTGGTAAAGGGGTATTGGATAAACTGGTGTTTTTTTCTTGTAATGGGCAAGAGGATGAAGCGCAGCTGTGGGATAGGTTACAAGCTGATACAAAAATATAGGTTGGTGGATGTATTAGTGGATGAGGGCGTGCATTTTCACAATGGCTTCCTTCACTCTTTAAATCCATACTAATATTATAAATGCGAAAGTAAGGATGTTTGTTTGTTAGTTTGTTTGTTTGTAACGCTTTCACGCTTAAACCACCGAGCCGATTTCAAAAATTCTTTCACCAATGGAAAGCTATAATATCAGGGAGTAACATGGGCTATATTTTATCCCGGTATTCCCACAGCAACGGGAACTACGCGGGTTTACGCGACTGAAACCGAAGCGAAGCGAGGGCAGGTTGCTAGTAAGTAATAATTATTTTATAATTAATTCACACGCATGACTTTGAAAGGACCATCAACGTGGATTCTTCTCCATGATCTCTAGATAGCAATCTGTTGGACTATCTATTAAGCTATATCAAGCAAAGTAAGGCTCAAAATAAGCCATTGAGCAAACATAACATACGATTTGGAGCAAACGTTTCACTAAAACGATGCATCTTTCAAAACAAATTTGATTACGAATGTTCTAACGTTTGTTAAGTAAATCTATTTATAAATTAAACATAGTTTTATATTTAGCGGGACATTAGAGCTTAATTGATAATGATATCATTAACTATACGAGCCTTCCTAGTCGTGCACAGAATTATTTAATGTTAACGTAACACGCTAGGGCAGTTTTAATTATAATTAATAAAATCACCGGCCTATACCGTGTTTATTACTTTACAAGCTTCTGCTCTAACTTGATATTTTACCGTGATTGTCCCTTTAACTGACTCTATTATGAATGACATTGTAAAAAACATCGGCTTCAAGCAAAGGGCATAGTAATTAGTAAGGGTTTTCTTTAATAAATGCTTTTTTTAAAAAAAAACTTACTAACGTTTTACAAACGTCTAATTGATAACATAAATTATAAATAGAAACAATTATTTGTAGAGCGTACAAATAATTATATACCATGGCAACCGATCTCAAAATACTGAGAATACTCATCAGATTATTTTACTTGAAAGCGGCGGCGCGGTAACGTGAGGCACTTGCGTCTGCTGTACTCGCTTTGTCACCAGCGACCCGGGAGGAGGAGGCGACTATATGTGCACCTACTCCCACTTCCCCGAATGGTGACAGGACGTAGCCAGACAGTCATGCGTTCGGGTGTCGGAGATTTAATATCATCAGACGATCTCTCTGACACTCCGTAAAAGCACGAAAGGGGTTAGTGGGTATCCCGGCCGCGAATATGGCCGGCGAGTCCCACACGACCGGATCTGTCTAGTTTGTCACTAGCGAGGGAGAATGCGTAAATGCATATCCACGTCGTAAACAAAAAAAAATTAAATACCTCATTAGATGTATTATACATCTAACGAGGTATTACAGTTAATAAAAACAAAGAAAAGGCTGTAAATGTAAATAAATCCGTCAAGAAACAAATTAACGACGGGTTAGTTGTCATTCGAATACTCACGAGTCCATTACAGCAATTTGTCAAGAGTAAAATCACCCGCAACACTAGAAACCTAATAAAATACAAAATAAAGTGACTAGTTGACCCCATTCTTAAGTAATATCACATTGCAACTATCTATGTGTTGACGAACCAATAATACAAGGCTAATAACCCTTATAATGTGAAACTATGGAATAAAATCATATAATAAAATATCTGTGAATGAATAAAATCATATAATAATAAAATCATATAATGTTATCGACATTGAAGGCAAACTAAATAAAGCACTTTTTTTTTTGGGGTGGGTTGCGGTCGGCGCGCTCCTCGCACCACTCCGTCCAGGGCGACAGAGGGGCGTAAGCACGCACATCCGCAACCCACCCACGTGCACGTCACCTTCGTCGTTGGGCCGACCACCGGAGCAGGGTTACTTGTCATCAGTAGTCGGCCCGACGGAATACCCCCCATTTGGGGTACCCTTCCATCGACCGACGTCCCCCCTCGGGGAGGACGTCGGTCTTTCCTCACGCGGTCGGCCTCTCGGCGGGTGACGGACTAATTCCCCGATCACGTCACCCGCGGCCGCGATCACCTCACCCGCGACCTAACTAAATAAAGCACTGTGATAAAGTAAACTAGGGCTGTATGCTCTGTACGACTGAAGCAAGTCTTGACGGGTCTCCTGTTTCGGCAAGTACCTGCACATTATCGCCAGGAGGGAGGGGACACTGTCCTGCCACCACTGCGATTGCGATGAGTACAGGGCGCAGTACGCTCGAGGTCTACGTGGACTGGGAAATGCAACGCCGAGATTTAGTCGCAATTATGGGTGCCGACCATCGCTAAGACAATGTTCTACAACGACAGAAACTGGGACGGGGTCGCCGCCTTCTGCGAGGCAGTTGTTTCGCAGAACTATGTGGCAGGGTGGGTCCAGGAACTCCTCGACAGTGACATGGTTCATCAACGATGTGGTGGATGGCGTCGTTACTGACGCTTAGACAGTGATGGTACCCCAAAAAAGTAAACCGCCAGGTTGAAATCGGTTCCGGGGGGGGGGGGCAGTCGAATGGTAATGCAGCAGAACATGGTAGGTTATTGGGGTCACACCGCATTTTCGTTGACCGGGACGGAATAGACGGAGTATCTTTACACCTACCCCAAAAAAGGCAGTATACTCTTGAAGACCAGTTTTAATCTTACTAATTAAGAGACCAAATCATAACCAATAGAGAACCGACCGGAAATAAAGACAAACCAATATACTCGTAAATTAAATTAAAATTTTAATAAAATGGCTCGCTTGTTCTTACATAAAAGTTTAAAGGCAAAAAACCATATGTTTAAAGCAGTTATCATCCACAGCTCATATACGTCCCACTGTTGGGCTCGAGACTCCTCCACCCTGGGAGGGAAATTTACCTACTATAGCAAGCTGGTCAAACGTGTTGGTATAGGGTTGTATTTCCAGTTTTCCATCTCTTACATAGATGGTATATGCATATTATAATCTCTTAGTCATCTTTTACAACACCCACGGCCATGAAATATGTTGGAGAATTGTATTCTTACTAACCATTTTTTTATTTTTTTTATTCTTACTCACCATACAGTTCAAAGCATTAGCTACAGATTTTACCTAAAAAAATATGATCCAGTAGTTTATGGGTGATACTAAAACATACAAAAATACAAAAAAAATATATTTTTAGGTGATATCGAAAAGCAAACACATCATGTGTTTGCTGTTCTATATCAATATACACTTTTAATTTCATTGTGTAATTAGGATACTCGAAGTTTCATACACTAAAAGTGTCTTTGAGAACCATCCTCTTTTAGCAAGCGAGTGTTTGGGTACATCGCCCAATCTATTCGCGGCAAAGGAAGGGCGGTGTAGGGCACTATAACCTGCTAAATAGTTTCTATACGCCTATTAAGAGAAATAGTGGCACCGTTAGCAAGTGTTTAGCGGCTCGAAAACTTAAGAGCCACACACATATATATGATAAAAAATCCTTAAAGATCGAATATTGCGTTTCAGGTTGGCGGCAGCGCAGGAGGCGGCGGGCGCGCAGGCTCGCGCGGCGCCAGCTGATACCATGGGCGGCGCGCACCAGCCCGCTACTCCAGGGCCCAGTTCACTCTTTATATTTCCCGACGAAAATCCTATTCGGAGGTTAGTATAAACTCTTAAAGTACACTCCATTTAAATTAGGTTCAAATGCTATCCTACTAATTTTAAGTTTGTGAGAATTTAATTATGATTTTTGTCTTTAAAAAAAATGCTTTTCATTTAAGTGTTAGGTATTTGGGGTGGTTAGTTGTAATATGCCTGCTATTATCACAATACAGATAGAACATATATTCAGTTATTAATCCATACAACTAGACTTTGTTTGCTGGGTGAGAATCTAAAAATGCATACTAATTCTATCATCTCATGTTGGTAGCACTTGAATAATGTAATCGTTAACTAGACGGTAGTAGATGGTTCCTTTTCGTCACTCCGTACGGTCCATATATATTCCTATGTTAGACAGAGCGTTCTTCAGAATATGAGAGAAATAGTCTTCTATCTACCACGTTGCTCAGATTTTACTACGATTTTTCTTTTTCTTACACTGATGTTACCTGTAATCTCTTAGTCAACTTTTACGAGACTCGCAGACAAAGAAAAGGAATCAAATCAAACCACATTATTCTGCATAGAGTCACTTACATATGGTCAAATTGACACATCGTTTTAACAATTTAATAAATAACCTTTTTTTGGGGGTGGGTTACGGTCGGCGCACCTCTCGCACCACTCCGTCCGGGGCGACAGAGGGGCGTAAGCACGCACACCCGTAACCCACCCGCGACACGTCGCCTACGTCGTTGGACCGACCACCGGAGCAGGGTGACTTGACGTCAGTGGTCGGCCTGACGGAATACCCCTTGAAGAGTACCCTCTCATTTAATAAATAACCTACTATTGGATCGAAATTATATTCTAAATCTATGACCACACGATATTAATAACATCAAAAAAATCAGTGATAATTAACAATGAAATATCAGTAAAATGTTAAGTAGTCTCCACGAGCTGTTTTAGTGTTTATAGTATTCGTGACTGCTATCATAACAGGTATCAGATATACCTCAAACAGTAACTTAAAAGTCTTTCCCTAAATTAATTGAAGAACGTGTACATTCTTAATGCTATGATTAAAGGGAATGGAACTTGACTCACGTTAAATCTCCATTGTTTTATAATTTCCCTCCATTTTTTATAACCTTAAATATGTTTATTTTTTTTTTAATTTATGTTTTTATTTAATATATATATTAACATAACTTCATCAAGATCGTTTCTATCATTCATATCTCATTCATAAATTTTACTAGGTACACTGTAGAAAATTTCTCTATTTTCTGAAAAATTACATTATTGTCACACTTTTTTACCACTTCCACTGCCAAGAATAGCGTGACAATACAATACGTTTCTCATTTTTAAAGGCACCCTGTACTAAGGAAGTAAGCCTTCTATTAGAGAAATTTTGTGTGCTACATGCTCGTTTGCCATCATCGTTAGTAAAAAAAATATAGTCACACAATTAACAAATCCATATTATGTCCGGACCCATAATAAGATCGCCCAAAGTGTTGTCCTGCATGAGAATCAGTTATACTGGCACGGGAGGTCGATATCTTAATAATTACGCCATTTATGCACTCGATACATTATATTTTTAACCTCCCAGCACACGGTTACGATATCATTTATTTATAAAAACTTTTCATTACTTTTAAAATGTAAGTAACCCTGTACATATTACCTTTATCTACGAACCCAACATTTTGCTAGAACATGGGGTGGATGACTCCGCTTATACATATTAAACGAACACCTTGCTGGCCCCTTACATTGCATTTTCTAAGGGAGCGAACGGTCTCAAGACTGCGTATTTACGTAAATTGATAAAAAAGCGTGTATAGCGAAATGTGACAGTTTGTTTCTTTCTTTTTACTTAAAATATATAGACTTTGATTTGAAATATACTTTCTTGCTTTAAGTGATCTTAGTTTGAATAAAAATGCTATTGTTTTTTTTAATATATATTTTCTGTTATAAACTTTGAGCTAGGACAGCGCAGTCACTTTTTGACAAAAAGCAATTAAAAAGTTCTCACACGTGTAATAATTGCTTAACCTTAGAAAATCGTTATCATTTTAAATTAAAAAGCTTAGTTGATTCCTAGAAAAAAAAAAAATGTGAGTCAAGTCGATCCTAACCTTTTCTTTTGTTTTTTTTTTTAACAATACCCTGGCAATAATCCTTATATTACGGGGTACTTTACAAATATATAATTAACGGACACAAATCATATCCAGACTCGGGAAATTTGTTTATCGCACAAAGTGATGTCCTGCGTGGAATTCGAACCCACGACACTGGCCTGGTAGGCCATATCTTAATCACTACGCCATCTGCATCATTATTCTAATCATCGTCACCCTGCCCTTATATCAATTACTTGGTGTTGGCTAAATATGTACCTACTCTTCTTTCATAATAAATATTTCAAAAGGGCAATTGGTAATAGTTTTATTACCGGCCTTATATCAATTTCTTGGGAATGCAATTGTTGACCAGGGGGTATCAGATGGAGTTAGCCCAGGTCTATATAAAGCTATTAGTCTTCTTTCACGGCATCCAGGCGCAATTTAACGGTTAGTAATATTTGTAGCCGCTACCACATAACACATAATATAACAATAAATAAAATTGGAGTGTCTGTTTGTAATGTCAAAATAATAGACTTTTTTCATGCTCACTAACTTTTTTCAAAAAATATAAAGTGTATTTTAGGCATATGTATAGTGCAAATAACCGTTATTTGCACTATACATATGCCTAAAATACACTTTATATTTTTTGTGTCTGTCTGTTTGTTCCGGGTAATCTTCAAAACGACTGGACCGATTTCAAAAATTCTTTTACCAATGGAAAGCTATAATATCAGGGAGTAACTTAGGCTATATTTTATCCCGGTATTCCCACGGGAACGGCAAGTACGCAGGCAAGACTGAAACCGAAGCGAAGCGAGGGCGGGTTGCTAGTAACATATAATGAACAATTCTAATATTGATTTGATAACCAATATTACAAATACGTTTTATGAATACGAAGTTAGTATATTTTTGGTTTGCTGTTAGTGGCAAACAAGCACACCTGATGGTAGTAATACTGATGCTCATGGGCCTTTGCTAAGCCGCTACCAGCCGTGAAGAGAGTGAAGGGAATTTGAATGCGTTCGGTGATACTAAAGGCACCCCACGCAACACCCTCAGAAAGTTGGGCTTTGGGCTGTCTCACTCATTAAATGAAGTGCAGTAATAAATTGCTACTGCTCAGACGTCGATTTTCTGCGAGAGTGTGAAATTATCCCGAAAGGATCAACCCGCGGCTGCAAACAGTGTGGTCCAACCATATAATATTAATTTGTTATGCTTTCACATGTTAAAAATTTAAATATTTATCATAAAAAATTGTACACATAATATCATTAATACATAGAATATATTTATTCGGTAAAATACTCTTCAGAGGGGATATAAAATAACTTACAGAGGGTTAGGTAGGGTAGGGTGGCTTAAACACTCGACCTACTGACATAAATTGCAATAAATTGTCAGAACTAAAACGAGAATAGGCAGTGGGGTATCCCAGAGTAAATTTTGAAATCTAGCTCACTAGTCTAGTAGTCACCATATCGTCGATTTTAGTAAAAGGAAAATTGCATACATAGTTTAAAATTGAACAATTGAACCGAATATATAGAATAAGGAAACTAACAGACACAAATTTTACCCTTACTTAGAACAGCCATTTAAGCATTAGAATAGCACGCTATCTATTTAGCCAATTTACTTATTTTATACAAGTATCTTTTATCAATATTCTCTATATAGCAAAACTAAGTGTATTATCAAGTGATTAACTGACGTTCGTCGTCGTCATTAAATCATCCGTGTGGTGACGGAGTAAGAATACAATTCACCATGCCCAATCTTGCCCGTGAATGTCCTAAAAGACGACTATGGGATATAATAGGCGCATAATATTTGTGCAAGAGAAGGAAAACTTGAAATGAAACCCTACACTAACATTTTTGACCAGCATGGTATAGTAAGTCAAATTCCCTCCCATTGTGGAGGAGGCCTGAGCCCAACAGTGAGACGTATGTTGACTGCGATGAACTGTCATCCAGAGTTGTATTAAAGAGTAATCAAAAGATAATAATATAGTCTTCTACATTATTGTCATAGATCTTCAAAGACTTTAGCTACTAAACCATCATTATTAGCACTGTCAACATTATCATCTCAGCTCGCATACGCTCCACTGTTTGACGATAGCCACCTCCACATTAAGAGGGACATTGACCCACTATACAACGCTGGTCAGGCGGTTTGCTATAGTGGTTTGTTTCTAGTTGTTTCTGACTTCCAGATATTTTTTTTTATTGCTTTTGGCAAACGAGTAAATAATACACTTCGTGGAACGTTGTTTGGCCGCTTTCTACCGTGAGGAAAGTACGCAACTACCCTCAGAAAGTTGGCCTTTCGACTCTCTCGCTCATCAAACGAAGTGCAGTAACAAATTATTGCTACTATCAGGCGTCGATTTTCTGCCAGAGTATGGTACTACTCCAAACGGACCGCCCACGGCTGTAGACAGACAACTGTCAACAGTATGGTTCTACCATACAAAAGTTATACCACATTAATATTATATGACTATTACATCCTTTAGTCGTCTTTTACGATACCCACAACCAAGATATGGAGTGTAGCTCCCTCGTGTTACACCGCAGAGTGCGTCTGATACGTGGTCCCCACTCGAGAAGCCTTATTCTCCAGCGGTTGTCGGTTCGTCGGGCAGTTGCCACTTCGGCGTGCTAGCTCTTCGTGCTATATCGGTTACGCCTGTTGTTCTGCGGATTTTCGTTCTTCGGATTTAATCTCACAGAGAAATCCCGAGCAGAGCCCGCTCCATAACACTCTGAGCAACTTTGATCTTGGTTATGAGGCCTATATTTAGGGACTACGTTGCCGTGCCGTGAGTCATCTCGTATATTAAATCTCAATGGGCTAGAAATACAATTTATCATGATCCTTTTATTCTCTTAAAGGTTTAGGCATCGAGAACAGGCCACAGAATCTCCTGGGAGAGTTATAACCCGCAAAAATCGCCAACCCGCTTGATAAGCGTTGCGATTCCCTATCCCCTTTTGAAGACCTATGGCCTTAACATGTTCAAGGATTAATTTATTTCCTTTGTTCCTATTCGATACCGTTTATCAATAAACGTTTATAATATTGTTGTGTAATATTAATTAACGTTACTTGACTATACGATCGATGATGAAAATGAAAATAAATAATAAGAGTGGTAGGACCACACTGTCGACAGTTACCTATCTGTCTACAGCCGCGGGCCGGTCCGTCCGGGGTAATACCACACTCTCGCAGAAAATCGACGCCTAAGTAGTAGCAATTAGTTACTGCGTTTCGTTCGGTGAGCGAGAGAGCCGGAAGCCCAACTTTCTGAGGGTGTTTGCGTGTGGAGGGTTTTGGTGGTGCCCTTGGTATCACTAAGCCTCAATTCACGCATTCACACTCCCTTCACTTTTCCGCGGTAGGCAGTGGCCTTGTAAAGGTCCATGAGCGGCAGCAACACTTACCATCAGGTGTACTGTTTGCTCGTTTGCCACCGTTGGCAATAAAAAAAAATTTGTATAAATGTAAAATTTAAAACTAAAAAGTTATCCTCATTTTCATCATCTCAGCTCATATACATCCCACTGCTAGGCTCGAACCTCTCCCAGAATCGGAGAGAAATCGAACTACTATACTACGCTGGTCAGACAGATTGCTATAGAGTTTCATTTCGAGTTTTCTTTCTCTTGCGTAGATGTTATCCCTTGGTCGTCTTTTACAACACCCATGGGGAAGAAAGAGTGTTATGTTACTATATTCTTATTTAGGCACCACAAGGACAAAATAGACGGCAATGCTAAACATCACACGAAAAAACTGAAAAATAACAGTATAAAATTATAATAAACACAGTTTTAAGCATAATGTTAATAATTTAAATTGGACATTGAATGCAGGTACGGGCATTATAATATATTGCTACTACTAGTTTTTTTGAAGTGATCTTCACTATCACTTCTATGAATTAAAAATTTGCTATTTCTACAATTTAAATCAGCAATACTATAGCAAGACTATAGTTTTTAATTATATTTCATCTCAATTCATGTACATCCCACTCCTAACCGCTTCGCAATTTTCTATTGACTTAACACGCTGGTCAGGTTAGTATAGAATATTATTTTGAATTTTCCTTCTTTTACATAGACGTTATCTGCGTTTCTAATCACTTAGTTGACTTTTACGACGCCCACCAGCGTTGTAAGGATTGATATTTTTGGAGGCGTGACCACAGCATCAAATGTGCAAAATATTCAGACTAATAATAGTTAGAATTACGATTATTCAAATCCTACTTTTTAATTACATCATAATATAACATATAATATTTCGTAGTTTGTATAGTGAGGCGCTAAATATTCATAAACATGTCACCACCTTGCCCCTATACATATTATTTCTCACAATGTGGAAGTGTTAAACTCTGAAGTTAATTAAATGAAAAGTTAAAATCAAAACGTGGCCTTATATTTAAATACGTTTGAATTTTATTCAGTATGTATGTTTTTGAACTTTCAGGTATACAAAGTTCATCATCGAGTGGCCGCCCTTCGAGTACGCGGTGCTGCTTACCATCATCGCCAACTGCGTGGTGCTGGCGCTGGAAGAGCATTTGCCCAACGGCGATAAGACCATCTTAGCACAGAATCTAGTACGTATATATCTTAACTTTAATATACATTTGTTTAATGCTATTACTACAGTAAAATCTTAATAATCCAAGGTCTATACAATAAAGCAGAGAGTCAATATTCCTTTCGCAAAAAATTACCAGGGAAATTGCAAATAAGATAGAAAACAAATATTTACAGACACGTGTTTAATTCTCATTGGTCACGGATTGCTTTTGCAGCAGTATGATAAATTGTAGAAAGTAACTGCCCTGTGCTCTTGTAAAAAACATAAAAAAACTTTCAGCTTCTAGCCACATTGGATAGTAATGCTTTCTAGGCAATTTATAACTTTATATGTGATCTTTAAGAGTGACAATGCAATAATCGTATCATCTTAACTATTGTTATAGGGAACCATATGTCCAATAAACGTCGATAGACTAATAAGTAGCTAGTTAGTAGCTGTTAGGCTAATATGGATAGATGGATTTTGCAGTGATGTGATTGCTTCATACCATCATGTTATACCCTCTTTGTTATTTTTGGGCGGGCTATGGTCTGGACGCACGCCGTTCGTTCCGTCCGGGATGACAAAATGATAGCGCGCGGCCACATAACTCCATAACCTAACGTATTCCCTCCCCATCGCCATTGAACCGACCACTGGTACTGAATTACACTCTATTATTATTCCGTATTATTATACTATGTTTATTCATTACATTCGTCATCATTATAAAATATTCAATTACAATATAATAGTGTCAAAAGCCTAATAAATAAACAACTTTTACAGTATAAGGTCCCAGAATGAAAGTGGTCCTAGTGGATTCCTTAAATTCATATTTTACTGTTACCAGAAATCTTTCCGAGTGATGATGAAGTAAGAATATAATGGCCGCCATCTCATCCTGCTGCTGTGCTTATCGTAAAAATCAGATTAAGGGATATATTAATTCAGGGGTACATGCCTTAATCGAATAAAAGCAGATCACATCATCATCATCGCAGCCCACATTCGTCCCACTGTTGGACTCGGGCCTCCACCACAATGGGAGGGAATTTAAACTACTATACCGTGCTGGTCAGACATGTTGGTATAGGGTTTCATTTCGAGTTTTCCTTCTCTTGCACAGATCTTATGTGCATATTATAACCCTTAGTCTTTTTTACGACATCCACGGGCAAGAAAGGGAGTGATGAATTGTATTCTTAATCCCTCACCACACGGAAAGGTCACAAAAGAAATAACTCAAAACACTAATCTATTTAAGATCAGCTAAGCCTCTGATTGGAGACGTATATAAGCTGAAAAAAAGAATACTTTTATTAAGTGCATAATGCAGTTTTAATGGTTACAAATTCTAAGTTAATATGAACAAATTGCTAGTCACGTGCGTAATATATGGGCGTTTTATGTCTCTCTGACATATGAATTGGGCGACATACGTTGATACTTCGCTTCAGTAATGTGCATTTTATTGCATTTTGTGTTCCATGTATTTATGACGCGAGTGACATATTTCTATTGACGATTCACACAATGTTGTAATAACTTTAATACCTTTAGTAGTCTTTTCCCATATTGGTGTTTTGAGTGAATTAGATTGGAACGCCTACACAGTTATTTAGACAAAATTTATTATTTTTATTGCAATAAATCTCGCTATTCATACCTAGATTATCTTTCTTATAAACCAGTTGTAAACCATGATTTTCGTGCCGACGGCTGTACGCGGGGGTCATCCGGTCGATGGCCCTGTACGGCGCACCGGTGTGGGCGGGGTCCATGACCGCCCGACTTAGGGCCCTCCTGTGGCGACCACAGAGGGTCATGGCGGTCAGGGCCATCCGCGGATACCGCACGGTGGCGACGGAGGCAGCGTGCCTGTTGGCCGGGACTCCCCCGTGGGACCTGGAGGCGGAGATGCTCGCCGGACTATATCGGCGGGTGACGGGGGTGCGAGCGGAGGGCGGTGTGGTCTCGTTAAGGGATCTCACCGCCTGGCGCGTCGACGCCCGCCGAGACGTCATCGCCCGTTGGGCAGTCCGGCTGGAGAGGCCTCGGTTCGGGGTGCGAACCGTGGAGGCCTTCCGGCCGGTGCTGATGCAGTGGTTGGAGAGGCGGCACGGGGTGCTCTCCTTCCGACTGGTGCAGGTTTTGACGGGGCATGGGTGCTTCGCCAAATACCTGCACAAGGTCGTTAGGAGGGAGAGTACACCGTCCTGCCACCACTGCGATTGCGACGAGGACACGGCGCGCCATACGCTCGAGGCCTGCGGGGCTTGGGCAGTGCAGCGCTGTGAACTCGTCGCAATCATCGGTACGGACCTGACGCTGCCGGCTATCGCTAGGGCAATGGTCGACAGCGTCGGGAATTGGGACGCGGTCGCAGCCTTCTGCGAGACAGTGATCTCGCGGAAGGAGGCGGCGGATCGCCTGCGCGAGGAGCGCAGCCTCGATGAGGAGATCCGCCGCCGGCGACTGGGGCGGCGCAGGCGCAACTATCTGCGCCTCATGCCGCCCTAGCCGAGGCCGCGGGTGACGTGACCGGGGATTAGTCCGTCACCCGCCGAGAGGCCGACCGCGTGAGGAAAGACCGACGTCCTCCCCGAGGGGGGGACGTCGGTCGATGGGAGGGTACCCCAATAGGGGGTATTCCGTCGGGCCGACCACTGACGACAAGTTAACGCTGCTCCAGTGGTCGGCCCAACGACGAAGGCGACGTGGTTTTCGGGTGGGTCGCGGGAGTTGCGTGCTCAAGCCCCTCTGTCGCCCCGGACGGAGTGGTGCGGAGGCGCGCCGACCGCGGCCCACCCACAAAAAAAAAAAAAAAAAAAACCATGATTTTAACTTATTTTGACTTTCAGATAAGGACGGAAAGTGCTTTGTATTGTCTTGGCACCTCCAAGAAATTTAATTTAAAAAAGTTAACAGTCGAAGTTGGTTGGATTGATAAAAATTCATTGTTCAGCCAATAAATACGAAGCTGCAATAATCGCAGATGTACAGCACTATGAATTAGTGCAATAGTAGGTAGGACAGAAAAGAATTTGTGAAACAAATCCCAATGGTTGCACAAAGCATCACATAAATAAAGCCATTTATGGCTAATCTTACCGATAAAGAAAGCCACATTGATTTTTAGGTTTGTGCCATCCATCACCATGCCCACTTGTTCCTTAGCAGGACCTAAAAACTGAAAAATTTCGTAACCACTTATTTATATTTATAAAACTAATATATATTATATTTTCTTCGCCTTCTCAAAATGTCAATAAAAAAGATGATGATGACAACAATATTTTATTAACACTACCTATATAATCCGCATAAGACTTGAGTTTTTATTTAATACCCGAATTTTAATATACCTATATTCAGTGAAATGGTCTCCTATCAACGACAGGTCGACGCGATATGTACTCCTTCATCGTACGTATTGCAAAACTTCTTGGCAATAATAATAATTTTATGACCGGCCGGCTGCCTGACGTCAACTCTCTTTGTGAATGTAATTATTGGCTAGATGGCATCAGATAGACTTGGCCCAGGTCTATGTTAAGCTCTTGGCCTTGTGCAATGTAAGGGTTGGTGGTATTCGTAGCCGCGACCACACAGCTGCCAACTGAAGAATTTAATGAATCATAATCATACTATTACAACAAAATATTTTTCTGTTTATTTTAATAAAGCATATTAAATGTCAATGATGGTGTCCCAAAGCTTTTAGTACCAGGTTAGGCGGGCGAGCGAGGGGTGGATAGCGACATTAAGCTTCTATTTGCTGAACCAGTGAATACATATGTACGGAAAAGGTCAGCGAAAAAGGTCGATTGCTTGCCCCAATATCACAGCAAGTGTACCGAGCTGGTGCATCACAGAAAAATAGAGATGGAGATGAGGGCAGTAGTGCCGCGGATGCGTCCTAAGACCACCGGGCGAAACAGTGTACTTGATCACGTCTGAGCTCTGATCCTTAAATGCTAAAAGCGAGTGAACCTCAAACACTTAGAATTTCTGAACGGTTGCCTAGGTATTTAAAGGAAGGAAGGCTAGCACTCTTTCTGGGATGATCACCGAACTCAGTTGCGGCTTCATTGGAGCAGTTGAACGACGTGGAAAAGCTATTGGAGAGAATTCTGGCTACCCGCATCGACCAGCACCTTAGCAAGCTCTATCCCGATTCATCTGATGGCTAGTTCAATTTCCTGCAAGGGCGTTCAATGATCTCTGCTATGCCTAAGGGTGGTGGTCACTTTGATGCTGTATTTAGATATATAACCAACGCGTTCAATGATTTGCTAACATTCAGTTGCATCAGAAAAGCGTTCCGTCAGCACGGAGTGTCTCTATACATGAGGCGGCCAGTGGCTGACTTTTGGAGAGCCGCAGGTTCCTCTATGTGGACTGAGTTCGGAACCCTTGCGCTGCCATGTCATGCAGTGTCCTACAGGCGTCGGATGTGGGGCCAATAGCTGTGGAATATAGGCGTTACAAGGTTGATGGCGCGATACTTCTACGAGGCAGTAATCTACTTATGTAGATAACACTCTTGGTTTTTGCCGGGGCTTCGATAGAGGACTGTACCCAAAAGGCCAAAAATTACCATCATAGAGACAGAAGTCAGTCAATAATTACTAGCCAAACGATTCTGTAGGTTCCAACGTGAGCAGTAAAATATCTTAAATAGCAGTATCTTAAGATATTAAGCATTCTTTATTACTAGTAAATTGTAATATAATGACCCGAGACATTTTCATAAAACGTCATCATCTCACCAACATCTCAACCCACATAAGTTCCACTGTTGGGCTCAAGCCTTTTCCATAATTGGAGGAAATTGACCTACTATAACATGCTGGTCGACGTGTTGGCGTACAGTTTTATTTCCAGTTTTCATTCTCTTACATAGATGTGACCGATATAATATATACCTTAGTTATCTTTCACGACATCCACGGGCAAGATGGTGATGAATTGTATTGAAGGAGTAACCTTCAACATACGGAATAAAATATAATCCATACTAATATTATAAATGCGAAAGTAAGGATGTTTGTTTGTTTGTTTGTAATGCTTTCACGCTTAAACTACCGAACCGATTTCAAAAATTCTTTCACCAATGGAAAGCTATAATATCAGGAAGTAACATAGGCTATATTTTATCCCGGTATTCCCACAGGAACGGGAACTACGCCGCGGGTAAAGCTACTGAAACCGAAGCGAAGCGAGGGCGGGTTGCTAGTAGTCATCCATACTAATATTATAAATGCGAAAGTAAGGATGTTTGTTTGTTTGTAACGCTTTCACGCTTAAACCACCGAACCGATTTCAAAAATTCTTTCACCAATGGAAAGCTATAATATCAGGGAGTAACATAGGCTAAATTTTATCCCGGTATTCTCACAAGAACGAGAACTACGCGGGTTTATGCGACTGAAACCGAAGCGAAGCGAGGGCGGGTTGCTAGTATAAAATAAGAAACCATATAAAATAAATTATGCAAACGATAATGTAACTTATTTGCTTCAAGTAAGATTCATAATACACATCTATGTACATATTACAGAAATGTAACATGAGTGGGCTGCGATGATGATGATGAACATGTACTGAGTGTAATTTCACTGTAACCATATGAATTAAAGGTGAAAACTGAAAGGCTCTAAATTTGAAGTTTCGTATATCATCATAATTATCATATTCATTTCAGCTCGTATATCTTAATATATATATATATTTCTTGTATACGTGTGTATGTCACTGAACTCCTCGTAAATGGCTGGACCGATGTTGATGAAATTTTTGTGCATGTTCAAGGGATTCAAAAATGGTTTAGACTCACAATGGGGCCCGGTAGGTGGCGCTTATTTGAACAGAACAACGTCTGTTGGGTCAGCTAGTCTTTATTTCTTGTGTACGTGTGTATGTCACTGAACTCCTTCTAAACGGCTGGACCGATGTTGATGAAATTTTTTGTGTGTGTTCAAAGGGATTCGAGAATGGTTTAGATTCACAATTGGACCTGGTAGGTGGCACTGCTGTCGATTTCAAGGAGAATTCCTTTTATTTTATTTGAACAGAACAACGTCTGTTGAGTCAGCTAGTTTAATATATATAAAAATAAAAACAAAGAGAATTAATATTAATATATAGTTTATATGGTTTAAAAGAAATAAGTTAGGCATTTACCTGTCATCATCGCAGCCCACATACGTCCCATTGTTAGGCTTGGGCCTCCTCCACAATGGAAAAGAATTTAACCTACTATACCGTGCTGGTAAGACATGTTGGCATAGGGTTTTATTTCGAGTTTTCCTTCTCTTGCACAGATCTTATGTGCATATTATATCCCTTAGTTGTCTTTTACGACATCCACGGGAAAGATAGGGAGTGGTGAATTGTATTCTTAATCCGTCACCACACGGAAATTTACCTGTACTAGCTGTATAAAGACGATTTAAGCGAAACAAAGCAAAATTTTGGGCGTCGGACTTCAACATAATAAAAATATGCTAGATAATTCAGTAGAAAGCCTTGTATCTCTCTTCTCGAAAGACCCCGAGGAAACCAGTCAATGACACAAGTAAAGTGGCTATTATTCTTGAGAACACTTTTTCACGAACTATCTCTTTAAATTATAAGTATCTAAAACAACATTTAGATGTAATATTAGCAGTTCATACAAAAGTACTAGGGGTCACATTGGTTAAAAAACTACGGTCATTACTGGAACTTCTTAATACTGAATAATTACAGTCCAATAATACTTTTACAATAAACAAAATTATGTCACACGGGATCTCAATGCCAATGCAATAAAACGTAACATCCAGACGCTAAACAATCAAAGCTAATTAGAGATCGTCTTACCAAAACGGAAGCTCATAATTAAACCTAATTATATAAAGGCATGTCCACTATGGCTTACTTATATTATATTCACCAGATATACTTTAAAATACAATCCACCCAATAAGGGTTATAGACTATTAAAATTTTCAGACAGCTTGTGAAAAATTGATTCATTTTTAATTTCACCAAGTGTGTACCAAAAAGTCTTAAAGAATCGACTGCCAAACAGCCAATGTGATATGAGAAAAACAAATGTTAAAATACTGATGGCCTCTAGCCTCCTCGGCAATTGGAAGAGAAGTGACCCATTATAATATGCTGGTCAGACAGGTTAATGTAGAGTTTTATAACGAAGTTGCCTTCTCTTACATGGATGTTATATGTACCTATGTATAGTATATACTATACTATACCCCTTAGTAGTCTGTTACGATATCCATAGGCACCACATGGGTTTCGTACAAAGAATAACTCATTTCCAGCCTCTTTTACTATGTTTCTCCATAAAACACATTGAACTATTATTAATTTGTTTTCACTACTTCGCACGGATTTTTTCCACCAGAAGGACTATTTAAAATATCATATTTCAACTGTACTTTTATAGCCACGGGAAAAATTTTAAACGGCATTTTGAAGAAGAAATACACTTTCATTGTGAATAATTGCGTTTCTCCCTCCGAAGTTTAATCCTACCGGTGCACTGTATATAAAAAAAAAAACACAAAAATATACAAACTTAGTTGGTAGTAACATGGTAGATTTAACTAAAACTTAAATAAACTTACGTTCTCAAAAGTTCTTAAAGGCAAGCAATGAACTGATTTTCAACGAATATATTTTGTAGTTTTAAAATAATTTTCTTATTTTACGTTATTTGACTGGGTGACATGTGCTTCAAAACGGTGTATCAAATATTAAAACAATAATTAAAGTATTAACGGGAATATGGTAATGCCACGTGAGGGTCTTATATTATTATTATTATTATTTAATAGTTTACTCCTTTCTGCCTATCAATTGATATATGTCCTGATGTTAGATAGATAGGAGGAAATTGATATATTGTAATGACTATAAATTTGTATCAAAATCAATCAATCAATATTTAATAGGGTCAATATTTAATAACTAATTGCCAGTATCGGGTAAATTTTCTGTAATAACGATGGCTTGTTGGACGTGAGACATCTAAGATGTCTCATGTCCGCCCGTGAGTATGAACGCTGCAAGGTGTTCAAAACGTCGGGCAATTAAAAATCAAATAAAAACGCGATAAAATCCGTAAAATAGTTTTATTGATATATTATGTAAAGCTGGTCCGATAGATTAGGATTGAGAAGATCCAACTATATACTGCCTGCATACGGTCTATCATGACCTATGTTAGCGTGGTTAGTTAAAGTTAATGCAAACAGGAAGCATACATTACACACACTGTAGAATATGTTCATGCGTGAAGCTACGAGAGCACCGTGCTCTATTCAAAATGTCAATCTACACATAGACCTCGAACTGCGAACCACCAGGCAGTTCATGAAGCGATGCTTCCGGGGCTACTTCGACTTTGCCGTCCTTTAACCCTTAATGGTAGCAGTGGTTAATAATATTCTATGCAAAATCTTCACGATCTGCCAACAATATTTACTGGCCACGATATTACATACGCGCAGTTTCATGCCGTGCGCGACCATAATACATAAATGTTGCGATCCTGTTTCAAAATTATTACTCCAAAGGAGGGCCCCGCCCATTACCTCCAATAGCCAACGTGGGGTTCCCAAGCTGATTTTCGTATCCCACATGGAGTGCCTTTGGATGATGTCATTGAACTTACTATCAAATTTTAGTAGGAGATGATAAAAGTTAAGCTTATTATAATCTACGATAAACAACTTTAAATTTTATGAAAATTAACAATGTTAGTTCCAAAAATCCCATTACGGTTTTTTACATCGTAATACATTAATACATTATCATCGATTAATACATTATCATAAATTATAAATCGTATAATTTAATTCTGAAACTTTACAATCAACAGTCGCATACACTACACCAACAAATATTTATCATATAATAATAAATACCATTTTTATTGTTACAGGAAAAGACCGAGCAGTACTTTCTAGGAATATTTTGTGTAGAAGCCTCATTAAAAATCTTAGCACTAGGTTTTGTTTTACACAAGGGATCGTATCTTAGGAACATTTGGAACATAATGGATTTTTTCGTTGTAGTAACTGGGTAAGTATATATTTCATTTATATATTTCTATTTTATAGAGATTATTTACTTGTTAATTATGAACAAATAAATTAAGTAGAATATTAAATCTACGAAAGTGTCGAATATACAGTCGCAGTATTAATTGCAATCTGTTGTATGTGAACTTGCATTTCTTTATGTAACTTTTCACGAAGTAATGTTACGTTTAAACAATCTCTATATTTTAGATTCTATAAATCAAATCTTTAATTCTAAAATTGCCTGTGGAGATTGTCAAGAAAACAATTTTAATCAAAGTATTACTTAGGATAGACAATTGGTTAAAGTTCTAAAAATTAGGATAGTAGGTTACAAACAGGTGGAAGCTTAACACTATTGAATATTCGATAACAAAAACTAGGTCGATGACGATATTCGCCGAATACAACGTGGACGTTGACCTGCGGATGCTGCGCTCGTTCAGAGTGCTCCGACCGCTCAAGCTCGTCTCGCGGATACCAAGTAATTTACAGTAATTGGCGAAAAGTTCACATAATACCTCTACTTTATTCGTTATAGAACGTTATTCGCTAGATGTTTTCGAGTTTTGAAACTTTTTAAATGTAGAACTACAGCTAGTTATAACAAATAGTTTTTAATATATATATTAGTAAACAAATACTTTAGCATCGTATTCTCGATATGTTTATTGAAATAATTAATATAGATTAGAAAATGTGTGAATTTTAACTAATATGTGATTTATTGAAGATGTTTTAAGCTACGTGTTGCATAATAGTAAATATTTGCTATACATTTTTGTGTATTGTGTAGGTTTATATATGAATTATTAAAAAGCTAATACGTAAGAATTAGATAAAGAAATGGTTTTAGGTGTGAATAAGTATGGTGTATTTAGATTTAAATGCGTAAAAATTAACATGATTTATAGCATCTAATAATAATATAACTAATTAGATACACGATATTTAGAATGTAGATACTTTTCACATAAAACGAACAAGGCCGTGCTTTGTTGATAATGTTTTAGTTTCAGATCAAATTCGTTCACTATTTGAGCGGGATGGAAAGATGAAAGCATTTGTTTTATTCTTATAAAACATAAGCACAGCCTTCAGTAGCATTTTATTATTCAATTAGTTGCTAGTTCAAGCTATAGTATCGAGTGATATGTGTTTGGCAGTATCATCACGCAGCTGCCGTTCCGGCCAACCCAGATCGACTTCAGGACCTTGCGTGCCATTAGGGTGCTGAGGCCCCTTAAATTAGTATCGGGCGTTCCTAGTGAGTTCTAGAACATTCATAGATTAGTTATTCGTAATCTAGTCTCATTAATACTACTGTTGCCTAATTTTATATCTTTATTATACCTAAAAATACTGACCAATCAATTATTTATCAGTTCGGTCAAAAATATCGCTTTTTTTTTTATATAGAAACCTTTTTTGTAACTGGAGTTATTTTATTAATTTTTACCAATATAAGAACTCTAAAGTTAAGCAACAGTTTTTTAAATATTTGCACGAAAACTCATGCTTCTTACTATTGTTTTACCATTGTTAGAATTTATTTATTAGACTAGTTTATAAAACTCATTACATACATTAAGAACGTATATTTAATATTCTGTATACAACTATCTTCTAACAAGATCACCGATGATAATAGCTACCATCGTGATATATATAAGCATTACATTATTGTTTATGTTACCTGAAATATCGGATATCTACTTAGCCCTGCAATTTCTAAACTCAATTTATACTACATTTTAACGTTATTCGTTGAGCTATAGCTCAACCCGATGTTTTATTCCAATTTTAATATAAGTACTTGTATTTAATAATTAATAAAAACATATAATAGAAAATTAGTAAACTAAATAAAAATAAGAGAAAATCTTTACAAATTTAACGTGTTCGTTCGTTCGCATCGTGTACAGATCATATTTATAACATAATTATATACGTCTTTGATATGGCAAGAAGGCTTTAGATTAAACCTCAAGCTCATATTATAATTTGAATAGGCAAAAAAGGATATTAAAATAACTATCACTTCTAGATCTAATAAAATGTCAAGCGTCATCAAATTAAAAATGTGTCTGCCTGTTCTATGGTTTTTATGTAAACCACTTAATGGATTTTAAAACGGCTTTCAGTCATTTACGTCTTCATTTACGGATTTTATGTTGTATAATCACGTTGTCAAAAGTCAATCTTCATGGCTTGCACTGGCTAAATCCTTAAAATGCTACATAATAATTTACAAGCAAAATGTTGTTCATCAAAAATTGTGACGAATGCCTACAATAGTTTATCTCTATTTCACGCAGTTGACTCGCAGCAAGTAATTTAACATTTGAAAAAATATGTATTAAAATCTGTTTTCTTTAACACGAATAGCAATTCACTAGTAGGTATATAGACTCAATAAGCTGTCTTCAACAGAACTACGTCAAGCTTTTTCTTTTTGCGATCTTTTTCCTTCGGTAAAATAAATAATAACTAATGTCTTTTTTTATTATTATTATTACAGAAGTTTATAAATTTCAGGGCAAAAACATAATTTGAAAACTTATTGTTTATTTAAAATAAATATTATTTCTGTGTATAGGTCTGCAAGTTGTATTGAAGTCCATCATAAAGGCTATGGCTCCATTGCTGCAGATTGGCCTCTTGGTGCTTTTCGCGATAGTCATCTTCGCTATAATTGGACTCGAATTTTACTCGGGAGCTCTGCATAAGACTTGTTATAATTTAGAAGATATTAGTAAGTATTCTTCCTTACCACCCATATAGGTGGTAAGGAAGTCTTGATGTTTTGTAGGAGCCTCTTCTATATCTAGAAATAAATTGTCTGTTTTTACATAAATTTTGATTTAGACATTTTCAACACTTAGCGAGTGCCATTTCAAAAAATTCATCATCATTTCAACTCATATACGTCCCACTGTTGGGCTCGAGCCTCCTCCACAATAGGGGGGAAATTGACCTTACTATACCATGCTGGTCAAACAGGTTATTATAGGGTTTTATTTCGAGTTTTTCTTCTCTTGCGTTTTATATGCATTTTCCCTTGTGTATCCCTTAGTCGTTTTTTACGACATCCACGGACATGATAGGGAGTGGTGAATTGTATTCTTACTCCGTCACCACACAGATCAAAGAATTATAAGACTAGTATTTGACAATACAAAATACAGATTATTTTAATTATATATTGTTATTTTAACAAAACATACAAAATGTATGTTTTATAGACTATGATCATTTGATTGCAAAAGCATTGAATCACGTTATTAATTAAGAGGCATCGCGTTTACATTTTATTACATTTTTCTGAATATTATAATGACAACTATAAATACACACATATAATTGGTACAAATACTATATTGTAGAAAACCATTAAATACCTTAATATTTCCAAATTGACTACAGATACAGGCGTAGTGTATACTTAATCTATCGAAAAATTCATATGTACGCATAATTGAATGAATCAAGAGTCTGTTACACGTTTAATCTATCGACTATTTTGATATCGGGATTAACATTACTTTTGTAACCAAATGTAAATGCTAGCAATCTAGAGATCAATCACTAAGGCAAAATCTTCAGGAGGCCTTAGTGTTACCATGATTGCTTCACACGGATGTAAAATGACTGATTGAATATATGGCCTTTATAATCAAACAGTACAAGATAATAAGAGATAGATTTTAAAAATGTAAATAAATGTCATAAATTATGTTACAGATGAAGTAGTTAATGAAGGAGAAAGTCCAACACCGTGCAATGCAGATAACGCAACACTAGCGCCATATGGTGCGAACGTATGCGATTACTATAAAAGCACGTGCTTGGAGAAGTGGGAGGGGCCGAATAGGGGCATCACGTCCTTTGATAACATCGGTTTCGCTATGCTCACCGTCTTCCAGTGCATTACCATGGAGGGCTGGACTTCAATCCTCTATTGGGTAAGATTTCAAACCCATATTATGTACAAATATACATTGCAACTAATATATTCAAGTAACGCTCTCTGTTGCAGACGAATGACGCGCTAGGTTGTGCGTTCAACTGGATTTACTTTGTGCCTCTCATAGTATTGGGTTCATTCTTTATGCTCAACTTAGTTCTCGGTGTCCTTAGTGGGTACGTACATATTAATAGATATTAATTTTCAAACAAACTTTCTACGCTTAGAATAATAACGTATAGAAGGATAGTGTCAGTACTTCGAACTTTAAAAATTTGAATCTAAAAATACTAATGGCGGGCAGACGATTACACACGTACACACGGAAACCACTATACAAATTATGAAATCAAATTTTGTTTTTATTAACATAAATCGTCGAAATACTTTTAAAAGTAATGTTAAAAACCTTTTTATGTTTTTCAAATGTGTTGTGGCACCATTTGAATGCACAAGCCGTCATAATTACCTATTTATTTTTTAAGAGTTGCGTACGTTCGTGCAGTGCAATGACTTGTACATTACGGGACTGTTCCGGCGTAGGCTCCATTAGGCTCCAATTGAAATGCCTCACTTTTTGTGCGTGGACTTATCTTCTATATGTTATTATTCTAAGTTTCTACGTTTGTTTCCTAAAACAATATTATTTAATATTCATAAATATTTCCAACTCAGTGAGTTTTCTAATGAAAGAGGACGCGTAGAAAGAAGAGCACAGTTTGTTAAGGAAAGAGCTCGACAAATGTTTAACGCAGATTTCAATGCATACCTCAATTGGATAACTGAAACAGGTCCAACCTTTATAAATATGTACTGCTAATATTTAGAGGTGGTACTATGGGTCATAGTTAACATTGTAGATTGCTAGAGTTCAATATTAATAAAATATAGAGTTCTTGTCTTATAAACTTATGCTATCAAATATAGTGTTATTTTCAGGCAAATAAAATATTGTGAACAACAAGGTATTTAAATTTTTGCACATGGACAAGTAAACATGCTACACTTAGTTGATTAGCTTAAGACTAGCTTTAATATAACAAACGACAAAAATAATTGTATAATTAGAAAAAATGAGAAAAATATTTTATTACTTTATAAATTATTAGAAAACCTGCTAGAATACTTGAGAAATATAAGGTAACATTGCATGCCAAGAGCTAATGCTAGTCTATCACTTGTATCATTCCATTTACAGTGAATTCGCTAAAGAAAGAGAGAAAGTAGAAAATAGACAAGAATTTCTTAAGTTAAGAAGACAAGCACAACTAGAGAAAGAACTCAACGGTTACGTTGAGTGGATATGTAAAGCCGGTAAGTGATATTATAATTTATTTAATAGTAACAATGTTAATATATGAATCAAAATTGTTACATTTTCTCTTACAGAGGAAGTTATATTAGCAGAAGAAAGAACAACAGAAGAAGAAAAAATGCACATAATTGAAGGTAATTGTTTAAACTAAATTACTAAAATACTAAACTAAATTGTTTAAACTAAATGACAGTAATTGCTGTATTTTAACTCATTATATATTTTGCTGGACAAGACGAAATATAATTAATACGATATTGTTTAGGTTTCCTGGAGTTCGCTTGATTCTTCGCTGATATATTTCATAAATTTATTTATAATTGTTGTTAATATTAAACATTAATTACAACATAGGATAACATTTAAGTGAAAATGGACCCCTGCTTCTGCAGCCTCTATTAGAAGTTCCAAACTATTAATCAACTTTATTGTCATAAAGAGACGTAAATGAACTGTCATTCATTTACGTCTCAGCACTGGAATTCCTCGAGGCTCCTCCGTAATAGGAGAGATATTGATCTACTATACCACGCTGGTCAGATGTTTCCTTCTCTTGTATAAATATTATTTGCCTTTTTAGACCTCTTTTACGACAACCACAGGCAAGAGAGGGGGTTAGGACTTGTATTCTTACTCCGTCCGCTTTATTTAATTTTAACTTATTTCTTCTTATTTTCAGCCAATAAATGCTAATAAAGTTATTACATTTTGCTCGCTAATTATGTTTTGAAAAAATGTTTATGTTTTGAATAATCGCGTTTCAGACCTCATACTAATTCTGAGAATTTTCAAATTACAAAACGAATTCTAATCAGAAACATTATTGTCAGTATCATCGTATAAGTTTTTTATCACTTTTTAATATTGAGTGATATTATTATTTTAAACTATTGTCATTATTTTAAATTAATAATAATCTTTTAGCACGAAGAAGAGCAGCGTCCAAAAAGAAGTTAAAAAACCTTGGTAAAAGTAAAAGCACAGATACAGAAGAGGAAGAACAAGATGAAGACTGCGGTGATGATGGTTAATATATTAATCTATTTATTACCCTGAATATCATCTTTCATTAACATTTATTTATTCTATCATTATTATAAAAGTGTCCAGTATTGATTATTTGAAGAAGAATATTTTAGAGGCATGCTGTTCATAATAATTATTATTGTCTGTATTCATTCCTTCAGTTTCCTTGTTGGTATTACCATTTAATTATACGTAAGTCGTCAAAAAGTATTTTAAAATCTTTAATGTTTTATTATTATTTTAGTTAGTTTTTCACGAATGTTGCATGTCAATCATTAAATTTTTGTTTCATCTTCATACATAAATCATTCGTACTCTATATATGTGTTGGTTGTTTACAGTTCCAAAGAAAAAGCAAGGTATGGGATCAAACGTGATACTGGTAGAATATTCCTTATCATCTAGTAGCCATAATAGACTAGAAATAGATATAGGAATAGTTGTCCCTTTGTGTTCCTAACTTTCAACTCGACAAAAAACTATACCGATAATTTAAAAAGATATTTAAAATATTATAAAGCAACCCTTACCTCATTACCCCTGCTGTATCCCATATGACATTTAAATCGTTAGCTTTACCAAAACGTTACCGTAATGCGTAACATAACATTTTTCAGAAGGTAATAATAATTCTCCCAGAAAAGACATTTAATGATTAATAAAAATATATTGAATTATGATCTTGATTGAATTTCGATGCTAACTAAATCAGCCAATAATTACGCGTTATAAAATTTAATAGGCTTATGAACATTAGGCTTGTAATGAATGTGAAATGTTAAAACCCAGACCGCTAATGTTATGTGCATTAACGCTAGAATTACCAAACAATTAGCTCAACCTTTAGTTGACCAAACACTATTGATCATGCAAAGAATATGAAATAATTTACATCATAACCCTGATCTTGATGGTACATAATTCATATATCCAGCTATTTATATCAAATAATATTGCAAGATCAATGGTACTAATAAAATAAAATATGTTTCTTATTATTTTATTATCGTCAAAGGTTTTTTGAAAAGCAAGTCAAGATCGGCTGGCAAGTGTGCGGATTTCTGGAGAGCCGAGAAGAGGTTTCGCTTTTGGATCCGACATACAGTGAAAACGCAGTGGTTCTACTGGTTTGTGATAGTGTTGGTGCTTTTCAATACTATATGCGTAGCTGTGGAGCATTATAACCAACCACGATGGCTTACTTCATTTTTATGTAAGTTTCAATATGGCATTAAAAACTATTAACATAGCATCAACTACCGAATTATAATAAAAATATGAACAACTTAAAAGTGAATGTTCTATGCTTCTACACAAACAAGCATTTATAAATCAGCTATTGGATTTTATTAATTAGGACTTTCTAATCAGGTTAAAATAACAGCTTAGTTGTATAATAATCTTAATACTACTTTAAAAATAATGTGAAAGTAACTATGTTAGGGATGTGACTTGGAAGGGAAAAAGCGATTAATAAATAATCAAGTTTTCTTTTTTTTTTAAATAAATCGATTTGCATAAAATAGATTAATTATTTTGAAATAATCGTTATTTTTATACCCGATTTTTTCCCCAACAGGATTATGATGGCCTTCTTTTTTAGGAAATCTGTCAGTATTATTTATTTTCTATATGATAGATTTAAACAAAAAAGCATATATTAAAATAATCACTTAATTTTAACATAACAAAATCGATTCATTTTAAATCGTTGTTTATTATTTATCAAAAAATAGGCGATTAATATAAAAATCGATTATTTTTTTCACATCCCTAAACTATGTTAAATTTACTACATCCTTCTTCCTACAGTGTTGTTATTTGCATACACATCTTCTCATCTTTTACGTTGCCCAACTTTCATAATAATATAAACGATATTTATAAAGATTTTTATCTTTCAGACTATGCAGAGTTTGTATTCCTGGGGTTATTTATGATGGAAATGTGGGTAAAGATGTATGCATTAGGACCTAGAATTTACTTTGAGTCCTCATTTAACCGCTTCGACTGTGTCGTCATATCAGGCTCCATTTTCGAAGTAGTTTGGTCTGAGGTCAAAGGTGGTTCCTTTGGTCTATCTGTCTTAAGAGCTCTAAGACTGCTAAGGATATTCAAGGTAAAATCACATTTTAATAATAACTTTCAGTAATAGGGAAATTTAAATTCTTTACAGATAAAATACGATGTTTATAATTAATCTGCTCATTATGCATAAAAACTGAAGAGCGATTAATTACAATATGTTATAGAACAATTCTTTGAAACTTTAGAAATTATAATCGTAATGATTATAAATATAGGTGATTATATGACCAAGTGTGACCTAGCCCTCTTCTGCTGATTATCCTGTTACAAACTTAAATCCAGCCCTTATAAGAATGACGAAAAATAAGTATAGCATATCCGCTATGGCACGAGTGTCAGTTGTTATAACAGACGATAGAAATAAAATTATGACTAAGAATGAATGAAAATTAATGTGAGAACATGCATTTACCAATGTATTCACTATAAAATAATAATAAATAAACTTCAATTTTTTGAAATATTAGCTCGGCCAGATTTATTATTTCGTATATTTATATATTTATTCTTTTTAAAGAGACAACAAAATTATTATGTCACGTGGATCTATACAAACATGCAACTAACAGTCATAAATTACAGCCACACTTACAACAATAATTTATGAATCGTATGAAAAATTGTTCTGCGTGGGCATCGAATTCATGACCTTCGGCATAAGATATCGCTACTTAAACCACTCTACCATCTATGCAGTCAAAACCGAAAACATATTACGTGGCAAGCAATACGTAGGGTTATCTTTAGGTTATCCGTGTGGTGACGGACACACAATTCACCACTCCCTATCTTGCCCGTGGATGTCGTAAAAAACTACTAAGAGACATAATATGCATATAACATCTATGCGAGAGAAGGAAAACTCGAAATGAAACCTTATACCAAACTGTCTGACCAGCATGGTATAGTAAGGTCGGATTCCCTCCTATTGTGGAGGAGGCTCGAGCCCAACAGTGGGACGTGTAAGGGCTGAAATAATGATGATGATGAATACGTAGAGTACATCGATAAAAACATCTCGCTTGCTATTTATTCTTATTCGAAAGGCGATCGTAACTGCTAGCCGTGCCTGACTGACCCTAAATATTACTCTATTATTTATATTGGCTTTCATTACTACCAAGTTCTACCTCATTTACCGTTCTTACCTGCACATATAATAACAATAAATATTATTTTTAGGTCACAAAATACTGGGCATCTCTACGTAATCTTGTGATATCTCTCCTAAACTCAATGAGATCTATCATCTCACTTCTGTTTCTACTCTTTCTATTCATTCTTATCTTCGCGCTCCTTGGTATGCAACTCTTCGGGGGACAGTTCAATTTTGAGGACGGCACCCCAGCGACCAACTTCAACACCTTTCCCATCGCGTTGCTTACAGTCTTCCAGGTAATATAAACATTTAACTTCCTGAATAAGATATTAATTACAATTCATTTATCAGCCGATCAATGTCCACTGTTAAATATAGCTACAGATATAGCTTCCTAAAAAGCGCCACGCTTGGCCTATGGGTAATATGCACTACGTAAGAATACGTACTTAAGAATACGATTCTTACTTCTTTCCTTACTTTAGCTCAACCGTCATTTATAATAACTTAGAAATTGCTTGACAATATTGAATTTTAAATTTTCTTGTGTTGCGACGGGTTAAAAATATAAAGTGTCACCACCCTTAATATTCCTGAAGAAAGCGTAAAATCGACTGAAGGAATATCAGGAGAGCGAGCTATATTCGATTGTCAACCCATGTGTCAAGCGTAACCGTTAGGTATTTTGCACTTCTTAGAGGGGTCAACATTCGACAGTGTCAATAGGCTGATTGATGAAATATATTATGATGATTAAGATTGATGAAATATACATATTTTATTAAATTATTATTTTATTTATCACTAGCAATCCGCCATCGCTTCGCTTCGGTTATAGGTTATAGTCGTTTTACCCGCGTAGTTCCCGTTCCCGTGGGAATACCGGGATAAAATATAGCCTAGTTTACGCCCTGATATTATAGCTTTCCATTGTTGAAAGAATTTTTTAAATCGGTCCAGCCGTTTTGAAGATTACCCGGAACAAACAGACAGACAGACAGACAAAAATTTTTTAATTGCTATTTTAGGCATAGGTGTCGGCAAATAACCGTGTGAGCATGAAAAAAGCCTATTATTTTGACATTACAAACAGACACTCCAATTTTATTTATTGGTATAGATTTGTAACGGTATATGAAACGTCAATGTTAAGCACCAATACATTAACAATAACCCTCTTATTATTAGTAATATATACTTTGACATATGTGATGGTAATTTTTTTTCATTTCGGACTCTTACTTTACCTTATTGCTATAACATAAATTAGATATGAATAGTAATTAACATCCATAGATAAGTTGTCTCTTAAAATATTGTTCAATTATCAACATCTCATATTCTTAAGACCCTGGAGAGATCATATTAATGACTAGCAACCCGCCCTCGCTTCGCTTCGGTTTTAGTCGTTTTACCCGAGTAGTGCCCGTTCCCGTGGGAAAACCAGGATAAAATATAGCCTAGTTTACGCGCTAATATTATAGCTTTCCATTGGTGAAAGAATTTTTGAAATCGGTCCAGCCATTTTGAAGATTACCCGGAACAAACAGACAGACAGACAGACAAAAACTTTTTAATCTGTATTTTAGGCATAGGTGTCGTGCAAATAACCGTGTGAGCATAAAAAAGCCTATTATTTTGACATTACAAACAAACACTCCAATTTTATTTATTGGTATAGATAATTTGTATAGAAACGCGGTGAGTGCGAAATTTAAGTCTTGATCATAAAGTTATGAGTATAACACAATATAACTAAATATATCTTATTGTCAACTCTGTCAGTTTAATTTTGAAAGATTCTTGTACGTACGCTTTTGGAAGGTGTAATTAAGATATTATTGTAATACGAGCGCTTATGCAAGCAATGTAGAGCTGGAAACCGTGCTCCCATTTAAGAATTTTTGTAATTAATTTCGATGCTGAATATTAAAATTTCACATTCTAGATTCTAACAGGTGAAGATTGGAATGAAGTGATGTATGATGGCATCCAGTCTCAAGGTGGTATCCGATCTGGCATGATTTACTCGTTATACTTCGTCATCCTTGTATTATTCGGCAATTACACTCTGCTGAACGTGTTCCTTGCCATCGCCGTCGATAACTTGGCTAACGCTCAGGTATATCATCTTTTGGCATATTACTGTTTTGCTTTACTTGGTTTTCCATGAATTGATATAACATTTCTTCAGTTTCATTTAGCTTTGTATTATTAAGTATTCAATTAATATTAAGAAAACCAAGTAATGCAAACTTATTTAGCTGTTTGCACACAAACAAGACGCTGTCGTCTATTAGTGTTTGTATAACGCCAAAGCTCCCTTGTAAATTTAACGCTGCTTCTCGTGTAAATGTTGCGTTACTATATTTACAGGAACTGACAGCAGCTGAAGAGGAGCAAATTGAGGAAGACAAAGAAAAACAGCACCAAGTAAGTCATGAGCTTATACTTGTTTATTACTAGTATTTATTTTTAAACGCTTTGAAGTTTAGTGAATAGTGTCACAGTTCCAAATCATAGCATGTTCGACCTCTCTTCCACTAACATTAACTTGTGAGCGGTTGTAAGGATTGGTATTATAATTATTGATTGCCTCCAAAATTTGTATTTCATACGTTATTCCGGATAATTAGGAAATGGAGAAAGAGATGGAAGCATTACACGCTGTTGATGGGTCTGCACCGCAGGTAGACTTAAAACCCTCTTCACCATCGAGTAGGAAGGTAAACCAAGAACAGCATTAGCAAGGCTATGCTTGAAATGTATTGGTGTGAACGATTTACAATATTGTTGATATTTGGAATTTCGACCATCACGCTTCCGAAATCCTTTCAGCGTATTTTTGTTCAACTTTGCATGCTCACAAATATTTTGAAATTAGTTTCTCCTTTTCAAAATCGACAATATTTGAAATTGTTATAGAAAGATAGATAGACATAGACGGGTCAATGTGGCTTCTGTGGGCATAATGTCATGGTAGGTGTGTTTTATTAAAATAAAATTGGTTTTTTAGACTGGCTAGTGATTTCAGCTATTGGTTATCAACGTCAAATTATATTTTTCATGTCTTCCTTCTAGGTGGCTAACTACATAACTCATATAAATTAAATTTTCATAACTTGTCCACTACTTCAACAAGATCACTGCATTTTTATACATATTCCATGATTTATAACGTATTTGTTATGCCTGTGAACATCCTGTCTTCTTCTATTTTATCTATATAGCATGTTTTCTAGTATATTCTAAAGAGCTTGTGTACCTACTTTAAAATCTAAATGTTAACATTTTAGAAACTAGAAATTATATACCTACGTTAATATACCCCTTTCATTTCTATACCTTTAGTGACAATCATTCCCTATTCCTTAAAGTAATTCCGTATTATACAGATTTTTATATAATTTTAGACTCTAGATTTACTTAAAAAATTATAAATAGTAAATAGTACGTGTAATATTACTATATATATAATTTTAATACTTATCTAGATACGAATATTTTTCAGAACAAAAAGAAAGAAGATGCCAAAAAAGAAGATGAAGAGGAAATAACAGATGGACCAAAACCAATGCTGCCATATTCGTCCATGTTTGTTTTATCACCTACTAATCCGTAAGTTTAGAAAAACTGTATGAAAATAATTACTAAAATGTATTTGACTAATCACTAATATTGCTATGCTTTTTTTTACAGAATAAGGCGAGGCGCACACTGGGTTGTAAATTTAAGATATTTTGATTTTTTTATCATGGTAGTTATATGTATGAGTTCTGCGGCTTTAGCAGCTGAAGACCCCGTAAAAGAAGATAGTGAAAAGTAAGTTAAATTAACTGTTCGCTATTAAGCACTATTAATATTTAGAAAAAATATTTTTGGTATGGTTATTATATTTAAATTGTAAGTGTTAGCTAAATCAAACATTTTAATATTAATATTTTCTATTCTTGTAATAAAACATAATATTTTAACAGGAACCAAATTCTTAACTACTTCGATTATGCGTTTACGGGCGTATTCACCGTAGAAATGTTATTAAAGATAGTCGACCTCGGCATCTTGTTCCACCCGGGCGCGTACCTCCGTGACCTGTGGAACATTATGGACGCGGCAGTAGTTATATGTGCCCTTGTCAGCTTCGGATTTGAAATCGGGTACGTTTATTATTATTTTATATTCATAGTTAAAGTTCTAATATTATTATAGATCTTTTTATATTTCATCATCACTTCAGCCTGTAAACGTTCCATTGCTGGGCTCGAATCTCCTCCACATTAGAAGAGGTATTCTCCTACTATACCCACACTGGTGAAACGGATTAGTATAGGGTTTTATTTCGAGTTTGCCTATTGTCGAATAGTTTTTATATGCATCTTATACCTCTAAGTTGTCTTTTCGACACCCACGGGCAAGATAGGAAGTGTTGAATTATATTCTTACTGTGTCACTACGTCCGTCGGGAAATCTATAAATTGAGATTAATCTTAATAATCTTTATAATGAAATTATTCTAGTACAAAAAAATAAGTATTTAAACGTATTTAAGATATATTTATAATGTATTCTTTTTACAGAGGCGTGAAAAAAGGAGCGGGGCAGAATTTATCTACAATAAAATCGTTAAGAGTGTTAAGAGTGCTCAGACCTTTAAAAACTATAAAACGAGTTCCAAAATTAAAAGCAGTGTTTGACTGTGTAGTGAACTCTTTGAAAAATGTCATTAACATTCTCATTGTGTATATATTGTTTCAATTCATATTCGCAGTAATCGCAGTTCAACTTTTTAACGGTAAATTTTTTTACTGCACCGATATCAGTAAGAATACTATGGAAGACTGCCAGTAAGTATTATGCAAATTTGTTTATGTCTTAAGATAATTTTAAGTTGTGGGTAGAGGGACCGCGGATTAGTCTGACACCCGCAAGAGTTGCTGACCGCATGATGGCGACGCCCCGACAATACCGTTTTGTTGCCGGGGCGTCGAAGAGGACGGTATCCAAAAGGGTAATCCGCCGGGCAGGCTACGGATGTTAAGGAATCGATACCAGTAGTCGGCCCCGACACAACCCACTCATCCGTCGTCTCGGACGGAGTTGGCGGGGTATGTCCAAACCATAGTATATCACAAAAAAAAGGATAATATTAGGTCCAACCTTTATGATTGACAAGTACATAGCTCTGTAAGGTGAAAAAATCATGAGAGCAGAATTAATTCTGCGGATGTAAAAAATGTGATGTATCTTTTTGAAACATTATGTGAAAGATTTTGAGTGCAGTAAAGATGATATTGATCACAAGGTAGTGACAGTAATTAGGAAAGGTTAATACAGTTTGATCATATCAAAAGAATGGTTGGTTACGAAGTAAATTAGTACAACAAAAATAATGTTTGTAAAGTCTACAAGGAAAAAAAATCGTGAGAAATTTAAATCTTTTATTAATTATTGACTGATGACATTTATTTTAATTCACTTATTCATCACAGCTTATATACCACTGCTGGGCTAGAGCCTCAGACAGGTTGGTATATGGTTTAATTTCGAGTTTTCAACGCTGAAATCTTTATTTTACGAACTTGTATTTAAACATACGTATCTAATTATTATTTTTGTACGAACGTAATTGTATTTTTATCATTGAAGTCTAACTAATAGAATAAAAATTGCAATTTAAAACTAAGTATTCATAAGCTTGAAATGGCAATGGGCAGGCCACATCGCTCTAACCGACAACCGTTGGGGAAGAAAGGTTCTCGAGTGGCGACCACGAATCGGACGACGCTGCGTATTACGACATACTAGGAAGACTGACCACATCTGGAAAATCGCAGGGAACCGTTGGATGCAACTGCCACAAGACCATCTCGAGTGGCATTCTCGTGGGGAGGCCTATGTCCAACAGTGGACCTCTATAGCTGATGGATGGATTTTTTTTTTATATTTATTTATTTATTTAAGACAACACCCTGCACTAAGGAAATAATCCTTGTATTGCGGGGGACTTTACAAACATATAATTAACGGACACAAATTACATCCAGACTGAGAACAACAATTTGTGGATCGCACAAAGTGTTGTCCCGCGTGGGATTCGAACCCCTTGACACTGGCGCTGTAGGTCGCTATCTTAACCACTACGCCATCTGTGCAGTCAAAATGGATGATACATAACCTACCAATATATATTAGTAGCTTAAATATGTATATAACATTTCGTTTTCAATTACATGTCTCTAGATAATCTTATTTTTTGTGCAGAGGGTCGTACTTTGTGTACGAGGCGAACAGTTTGCTGCCGCGTATCAGCAAGCGTACATGGACGACGCAATCCTTCCATTACGATAATGTCGCTGTGGCTATGCTTACATTATTTGCTGTACAGACGGGAGAGGGATGGCCACAGTAAGTTCGATATACCTGTTATAATAATTTATAGAAGATATGGAGTCTTAAGTAATTGTCTTCCATACTTATATATATTTGACAAGATTTTTGACCTACAAGATATTTTTGACAGCCTTATCTGGCCGACTTGGGCGTTCAAAAAGCGAAATTCATTTTTATCTCAGTTAATGTAGTTTTATATATAGGTACACTAGCTGACCCAACAGACGTTGTTCTGTTCAAATAAAATAACGCCACCTATCGAGTCTAATTGTAAATCTAAACCATTCTCGGATCCCCTTGAACAAACACAAAAAAAATTCATCAACATCGGTCCAGCCGTTTAGGAGGATTTCAGTGACATACACACGTACACAAGAAATTTATATATATATTTTTTTTTATTTTTTTTTTTTTTTTGGGATGTGTTGCAAGAAATTTATATATAAAGACAAGATCTTTTATGCATATTATGTTCCTTAGTCCTCTTTTCGACACAGAAGAGGAAGTGAATTGTATTCTTATTACGGAGTAATAAATTGTATTCTTACTAAAACGACGTATGGTGACGGTATCATACGAACAAATTATCTTACCTATTTATTTTTATCTAATATAATAAATTCTGTATATACTTATATTAAAATAGTGAAATAACAAAATCTTTACATTTAAAATATTTAAAAATAAGAATAATGATAGTAATTTCCCTTTCGTTGATGTAATAATTATTTCAAACAACGTTTAAATAGCTTAATTCACAAAACACCAACATTCGTAAAAGATTACAACTTCACAACTGGTGTAGTAGTTAAGATACTGGCCGGGCAAGCCAGTATCGTGGGTTCAATTCCCACGCAGGAACATAATCTGTGCGATCCACAAATAATTTTGCCGAGTCTAGGTGTAATTTATGTCCGTTAAATTATATGTTTTTAAAGTAAAAGCTGATACTATGTTTACCTAGGCAAAGCAGTCCAGTTAGGTAGGTCCAATTTCGAGAAAGCCCGAACGCTGCCCAGCCAAATCGGCTGGGCAGCGTTCGGGCAACTTAAGAGGATCTTCTCGTCCAATATTTCGCAGGGTCTGAAAACAAAAGTTTATAACCAGTGTGTGTTACCAGCGATGACTTATGGCACTGAAAGGTGGTCTCTAAATGTCGGCCTCATAAAAAAGCTCAAAGTGGCTTAACGTGCTATGGAGAGGGTTATGCTCGGTATTTCTCTACGTGATAAAATCCGAAACACGAAAATCCGTAGAAGAACGGGTGTAACAGACATAGCCCGCAGAATTAGCACGTTGAAATGGCAATGAGCAAGCCACATCGCTCGTCGAACCGACAACCATTGGGGAAGAAAGGTTCTTGAGTGGCGATCACGAATCGGACGGCGCAGTATAGGACGACCCCCCACTAGGTGGACTGACGACATTCTCAAAGTTGCAAGGAACCGTTAGATGCTGTAGGCTGATGAATGGATGGAAATTAAAAACAATACAAAGATGATTGCATTACTGCAGGTTGTTTGTCTTTTTAAAGGAAAAAAAGGAGATTAAGACCTTTCTTTTACAGCCTATATATCTCAACCCGCATACTTCACGGAATTACTATAATACGTCAATGAACTACTATCACAAGATAGCCAGACAGAACGGCATAGGAAATTATTTTGAGTGTTTCTTTTCCTACAATTACGCTACCTTACTTACATTTCTTAGAAATCATCTTTGCGATATACGTGAAAAAAGAAAATTGTAACGTGCACTCTTAGTTGTAATTATTTACGCTTTGTTTTATTTTCAGGGTATTACAAAATTCAATGGCCGCCACATACGAAAACAGAGGACCTATACAGAATTTTCGAATAGAAATGTCCATATTTTATATAGTATACTTTGTGGTGTTCCCTTTCTTCTTTGTTAATATATTCGTAGCTCTGATAATTATTACATTTCAAGAACAAGGTGAAGCTGAATTACAAGATGGTGAAATAGATAAAAATCAGGTAATTCTCTCGTAAGAAAATAACTACTTTTTTATTTTTTTTTATCATTCATCATCGTTATCACAGCTCATATACGTCTAACTAGTGGGCTCGGGTTTCCTCCACATTGGGACAGAAATTGGCCTACATACTCTTGCATAAATGTTATATGCACAAGAGATACCTTAGTAGCCTTTTATGACACCCGCACCAAGAGAGAGGATTGTCAAATGTATTTTTACTCAGACACCACATGGAATTTTATCATTACAAACTCATATAATTCAATATACATATATATTTTTGGTATTATATAATATTGTTTAAATTCCATTTTGATAATTATAGATCTTAAGCTGTTTTATCAAACTACCTCACGTAACAAAAGTCTCTATTTTTAGTTAAATTTTATTCTTAATCTTAAATAAAATACACTTACAGAAATCATGTATAGACTTCACAATAGAAGCCAGGCCTCTTGAGAGGTATATGCCAAGTAAAAGGACAAGTTTTAAGTACAAAGTGTGGAGAATCGTTGTCTCTACGCCCTTCGAGTATTTCATCATGACCTTAATCGTCCTCAACACTCTGTTGCTTATGATGAAGGTATGTATCCACGACGCTTTCTGTGGTATCAAATAAACTAACATAAATTAACTATAGATGGTATATTAAATATTTGTATGTAAAATTTCGGGAAATAACAGTACAGACATCAAAAGTGATAATACAAAGTACATTAACATATAAAGCATAATATGTGCTTATGTTAACGAATAAAGCACTAAATGCGCAAATGTAGAAATGGTCACTTACTAGTCAGCTGCTCGATAACCATGCCTAAGCAGCCAATCACAAGGCACTGAACTTGATGTTATAGTTTAGCAGCAAGTTTTGAATTCACAGAAGCCTGCACAGACCATACTGAAGAATTTTTTCAGATAAAAATAATTTCTCTGGAAAATATATATGTTACTTTTATCGTGTAAACGTTTTGTATTTGTCGGCACCGAATAGAAAGAATTTAGTGAAATTAAATCTTAGTTAAAAATGTGTTCTATAGAAAATTTCTGTGCTTACGTACACGACCTCATAATATATGTACACTAGTACATAACGGATACATTTGAACTGTTATTATGATGGTCTTTTTATACATACACACACATATACATATACACACAATCAACATTCAAACGCGTTTATAATATATCACTGTACTTATCGGCGTCAGTATACACTGCATCGGAATGCGCCGCCTTTGAAATTACCGTGCGAATCCCGTCAAGTGAACTGCTAATACATCATTTATTTTATCCTATATTTCGTTGAGTAATCCTCTGTTACTCCTCGCTTGCTAATAAATATGTATGTATCGGTGTTTACTGCACGGTATATCTGTCCTTCCAGCACATTTGTGGCACAGTTACACCACAGATTTATTCGGTTATTCGTGCTTGTGAATGCACAATATCTCGAGTATAGATAGGACGTGGCATGAGCCATATATGTTGTTCGTGTTGCATGATTTAAAATCTATTCCTAATTGTCTTTGTGGATATTGTGCATGCTTGGTGGAATGGCCTACTGCCAGGCGTGATCTGTTGGTGGCTATGGGCTGCTTTGTATATTTAACGGATAATACAGAAGTGATTATTGTCAAAATTAAAATCTAACGGGGAATTCTGACGTGGTGAATTTTTTAGCAATTTTATTTTATTTATTTATTTATGTATATTATTTATTAATTTCATTTACGTGTCTATCTTCACCTTCTTTTTTTACAGCCCTAAATACTGTAAAAAAGTCCCAGCCGTTTTCCCTCATCCCGTGGTTCTTAAGAGCCTCGTCCACAACGAGGAAAATTTCGCCTATTATCGTTGGCCAGTTGGGTAATGATAGAAATGGCATACATATATTATAATCGTAATCTGGCCTTACACCAATAGTTCCCTCTGTGTACTTAAGTACAATATTTATTCCATTGTACGTTACTGCTTTGACAATATTGTGATCCTGTCTATACATATATATTTATGTTATTATTATTTTATAAGATGTTAGCACAAATCCTCTCTAAGCTCCTGTCATCAATTTCCTATATAATATCTAATAAACCTTTCGTTATGTGTACCGTGTACCGCTATTAATCCTTACCAAAGTAACATATGCAAACTAACATGAAATCCATACAAAATTTAATTTGTACAACACATTAAATTTGTCCTTTCACCCGAATAAGTTTATAAAGTAACAATTATGTATTTTCATTGCCATGGGTTTATCCATAACGTCCGGCACATCATCACAAATGGCAGTACTATAATCAACAAGACCAATATGCGGATGTCCTCAAGTATTCGAATATGGGGTTTACTGGAATGTTTTCTGTGGAAACGGTGTTGAAAATCATCGCTTACGGTGTCAAAGTAAGTACACAAACACAAAGTATCGATCGAAATAATTATACAATTCATAAACAGAGATATAAATAGAATCAGTATAATACAGGTACAAATGTACTCTTTCTAATATCAACGTGATTGTTTTATTTATTTACATGACTATACGGGACTATTTCCAGCCGAGTAATCGCTATCCCTTCCTAAGTCTCCACAACTAGTTTCTCTCTGACGACGATGTGATTACAAAAGTTTATTTGCAAATGTTGTTAAGCATGGCTTTTTCCTGCTGCATATGGCACTTTTATGTGAATACACGCGCACACCGTATGAGTCTGTTACAAATTTTATTACAGAATACTTTGAAATCGTGCGTTTGGCAGGTAAGTAACATACATATATTTGGACTTCTGACGCGGCTCTGCAGATGAAATGGTTAGTAAAATTTTGTTTATATAAAGTACTACATAATTAATGTCCGTCATAACACCTAAGTGCATGTTTGTACAATTAAACCGGCATGTTGCATGCGCACTTGAAAACACAACTTTCGCGATAACATACATACTACTCATCAACAAACAACTAACATAACACACACGGACACACTCACTTTAACATGAAAAAATATAAAAATTGGCTACATAAAATAATGTTTATTCATACAAGTTAAATGCTAGACCATTTAATAAATTATTAAATAAATATTAACATATTATCAAATGATTCAACCATTTGATCCACCAATGTGATCTTGCATTTAACTTACTTATTTTATTATTTTTGTGATAAAATATAAACAATTGGTATTGATTTTGTGGTAGTTTCACGAGGCTCCATCAGAACTAATGGATATGTTCTCGTACATGAACATGGTATTTACAATCTTCTTCCTTCTCGAGACTGTTTTGAAGCTGATCGCCTTTGGGTGTACGGTAAGAATTTGAAACAATTTGGTTATTAATATTACGTAAATAACTTTAAATTGATTGCTAAAATAACAGGATAAAGGCTATGGGTATGTAAAGAAAGTATTAATTTAAGTATTAAAATGTACTATAACATTTTTGAATTTATTTATAATAAATATTGCTGATATTTATACTCATCGTTTGCGTATTACACAATATACATACACTAATCAAAAATCATTATTTTATAAATATTTTAGATTAGCTAATAATATTCAATATTGACTTGAATATATTTCAATTTAGAAATCATTTCATAGAAAACTTACAAAATTATGCTTTTTAATATAAGACATACTTAGGTTTTTAGAATTGAATTTTATTAGATCTAAGAATAACATTTTTTGTATTACTAGATTTTGATTAACATTCAAGAGAGAAATCCTAATTCCTTTCCTATTCATGAATTCCTTCAATCAATAAGATTTGATTGTTCTTATAGAAAGCGTACATTTGTATACAAACTACAAACTTTAAAGTCTTTATTGCAACAGTTTAGGTAAATATGGATGTAAAATGATAGCTAAATGCAATATTTTTAACTCAAAAGGTACAAGTTGATTTAAATTCTAAACCATATTAGCAAAAGATCTCAAAATAGAATAAATCCAATTATTACCTAATAAAAAAGTTATATTGTCAATATCGTCTCGACTATAGCAGCCGTATTTTGTGCCATAAATCGTAGTCATATATTATTATCAAAATTTCGTCAACCTAGGTGTATAAAACACATATTACTTATATACATAAGTATTTAAAAATATTCAGTTAAATGTTAGTTACATTGCAATTCTTAATTGTGTTGCAACCGTGATTACAAAATGTACAGAAGAATAATTTAATAGATACAATTAATATGATAAAACTTGTTTATGCGACAAACCTTACCTTTAAAATCGCTGATCAGAATACTTAGCCTTTTAAAAAATTTAAATTACAATTGAACACAGTAACAACCATCTACATGACATAAAGATTTAAAACCCAGTGAAAATGACTAAATGAGATCCTCGGTTGATAACAGTAGGCAAATGTGGTATAAAAAGCATGCAACTTATTGCTGACAGTTCAGTGGATAACGGTAATAACTAATTTTAATATAATCTAAAAACTGCATAATTAGAAGAACACTAAGTTCCACAGCAATGCAAAGTAAGGATAAAGTCGTTCATTTAACGACTCCACTTACTTTTAAAACCACATGCTCGTTACCACCATTTTTAAAGATGTTTAAATCTATAAATGTTATGCGACAGTTTTAGCAATTTTTATTGTTCAGTAACATAATCATAATTAAATATTCAATGTTGTAATACTTTCGTGAGCTGCACATAATTTTATTCTCTATGTATGTGGATCACAACTCATAGAAATATCCAAAGACTGTACAAGTTTTTAAATTAAGGCAATTTGTTCACAGAATTATAGATCTTAAATTATTACATGACTCACAATTAGATTGAGAATAAATACTAATATTTTAATATGTTTCCAGAATTTTTTCAAAGATCCTTGGAATACCTTTGATTTCATCACGGTTATTGGAAGTATTATTGACGCCCTTATTATGGAATTTGGCGTAAGTATTCATATTTTAATATGTATAATTTTATCACTAAAAATTTTCTCACTTTGAATATGTGCCTTAAATTTATCAATCACTTCAGTGGATCCTCTTATTGTTGGTAATTTATTACTTGGTTTTATTATGAGAATGAAGATAAAGGCTCTATCCTGATTACAGACCGACCTTGCCGAAAACTGTGCTGACATATCCTGTCAGCAGGTAATAAATCATCTATTTGCTAGGAATCTTAGATTTTGGTAACAGAATTCATTTCGATGATTTAAACGGAGTGTATACATTCTACTGTACTATATTACAACATGTAGTGCTAGAAAACATTTTAGAACTAATAATTTCCTAATGGATGTATAGATATTCGTAGTTTATATGTAGGTTGTTCGCTAGGATTCAATTGTTTTAGGATTATATTAGATACTATGTCAACTTGATGTTCAAATTTATAATAGGCCCCTAGAATTTTAAAATAAGCCACTAGAATTAAAAAATAAGCCATAAATATTTTTAGATGATCCATACATAGTATTGAATATTTTTTTATTCAATAACAAGTAGCTAATTTAAAAACCTTCATTTTATTGTGTTCCTTTTATTTCCCTTGTATAATAACACTTTAGGTACTAGTATTATTGGATAAATATATTAGAATTTATTAACATTATAATTGTTCTAAAATTAGTATAGTTTTATTTTAATACTGTTGTTAGCGTTACTTTAAAAGAAATAGTTATAAAATATGCTTGAACACATTTGGTAAGTAATAAAGTTAGTTTCATTGCTTATCAAATGTGTTTGTAAGAAATGGTATTAAAGACAAGTGCAAAAGTATTTAAAATCTTTTAAAGTAAAATATTATTAAAAACACTATATGGTGCTTTACAGGAAAACACTTTTAATGTCGGTTTCCTTCGCCTGTTTCGAGCCGCGCGACTGATCAAGCTGCTCCGACAAGGCTATACTATTCGAATACTTCTCTGGACATTCGTGCAGAGTTTCAAAGCCTTACCCTATGTGTGCCTTCTCATCGCGATGCTTTTCTTCATCTATGCCATCATTGGGATGCAGGTCTGTTTTGATTTCTCTTAAATTTATAAGTATAATGTAAATATAAATATATAAATCAAAAATATGAAGTCTACTACTAACTTTCTTATTTTTGATTACATATATAACTGAAATTTTTTTAATATTTGATTGTATTTTCTTATATTGATATTAATGTTATAACTATGCCAATATTGTTTAAGATTTATTACTGAAGTTAGGTACTTCTGGGGGTAATTTTTTTTCTCTTCCTTAAATGATTATAGGTAGTAATACTAGATTTTCAATCAGTAAAATTTTAGAATTAGTTACTTAGTATTAGGGTTTAAAATATAACATTCCTCATACTCGATAATTTTAGAACAATGGCTAAGACGTAGAATCTGTATTGGACCGTTATTAACTAGCCAAAATCCAGTCCGATGTAGATAATTAAACTCAGTAAGTTTTGTTCCAATTTCCAGTATAATATTTGTACAACTGCCTATAGGATACCCAAGTATTGATTAATGAAGTGTATATCTTAGAATTTTAGAATATAGTTTACCTTTAGGAATATTACAAGTTACATTCCAGAAGTAGAGAATAACACTAATTGTAATATTAAAATATTTGAACATGTATATTACCTATTCACCTTAGTTAAACGTAGTACTAGAATATTCATATATTTTCGCTAGTGAGTACATTTTAAGCAACAAAAAAAAACAGTATTGATAAGTCTCCAATGACAGGTTTTCGGAAACATACAATATGATCCAGCCGATGCTATCAACAGGCATAACAACTTCCAATCTTTCGTGGCGGCACTCTTGCTCCTATTTCGGTGAGAGTACAAAAAGAGAGTAGTTGTTCTAATCCTTGCAGCCACTGTCGAAATTTGCCTTTACTAATCTGTGTTACACATGTACTTACTATCATTATCATTGGCAATATGACTAACATCATTAATTGATATGTTTATTTAACCAAACGTAGATTTAGATGAACCTTAGTGGTAACAGTATTCCTGATTGGTGTCCTTGACTTTACGACTGCTTTTGTATGTTATTTCTATAAACATAGAGTTTGATGCGTTTGTTTCTTGGTCGTGTTTATGGTATCTAGTGCTAATTATAGAATTATCTACGGTAGACAATGTATTATACGGGGTTGAGCATAGGATTCAGATTATCTGTATGATTGCCTACAAAGCTGATCTTCAGTGTTATATCTGCTTGGACACAGGTGTTTGGCAATATAGAATTAATAGCAGACTCTGACATGAACAGACACAACAATTTTCGAAGCTTCATTCAAGCTCTCATGCTACTCTTCAGGTAAGGAACATTAAGTACAATTTACTCCAACCTGAGAACATACCGTAAACAGACCTGAAATAGGTAAACAAATATTGGACACTATGGCCACACTACCAAATAGACTTGAAAGCAGTTCCAATGCCATATCAATAGTGAAACGAATGCATCTCAGAGGTGTTATGTGGGAATATTTTAGAATGATTTCGTTGATTTATGTAAAGCACGTGTCATGCATGCACTTGAATTCGTAAATATCTATTTGTCTGAACATTCATAGTGTTTAGTTGTGAAATTGTAGACAGTCTGAAGCAATGCGTAAGTTCATATTTCCGTAACTTGATTTTCAAATTGTATGTAATATTCGTGGTCTTAATGCTGTTCACTTCAAAAGTAACAATCTATCATAGTACTAACATTTCTTGTATATTATATGCCTTACTGGATGTGATATGGTCTCTGTGAGCCACTGTATGTTTAGATGCGCTACGGGTGAATCATGGCCGAATATCATGTTGGCTTGTCGGAAACCTGCCAAGTGCGACGAAATGGCAGGCAAGTCCAACGAACAATGTGGAAGTACGCTTGCCTACGCCTACTTCGTGTCTTTCATATTCTTCTGTTCTTTTCTTGTAAGTATCACGAACTCCATTGCATCATATATTTATATAATTAACAACATTTTTATTATTTACCTGTATTCCATATTTACAGATGTTAAATTTATTCGTTGCTGTTATTATGGATAACTTTGACTATTTAACGAGGGATTCCTCCATTCTCGGAGCACATCATCTGGATGAATTTGTTAGAATATGGGCGGAATATGACCCAAATGCCACGTAAGCACATTTTAAAACCAAAAAACATTTTACAACCTGATAGCATAAAAGTATATAATTATGTCGCTTTGCTATGTTTTAGGGGGAAGATTCATTATACGGAAATGTACGATATGTTGAAGAACATGGATCCTCCTTTGGGGTTTGGTAATAAATGTCCTAATAGACTAGCGTATAAGAAGCTTATTAGAATGAATATGCCGCTAGATGAAGAGGGAAAAGTAAATTTTACAACTACACTATTTGCCTTAATACGAGAAAATTTAAACATCAAAATGAGAACTGGTAAGGGCATCACATTACGAAACTCATAATGATTTCTGATGTTTACGCGAGTATTATACATTTTAAATAAAACTACTTTACGGATTTTATCGCGTTTGTATTTGATTTTTGATTACCCGACGTTTCGTTTTCTGCAGTAACAATAACTTGTTGGACGTGAGACATCTTAGTCCACCCGTGATCATGAACGCTGTAAAGTGTTCGAAACGTCGGGTAATCAAAAATCAATTACGAAACTCAATTAACTCGATTATTACTAATTTAAATACACTGCTTGAAAATGATTACTATTACCTACCTACAGCAGAGGAAATGGACCAAGCTGATGAAGAACTAAGAGAAACGATCACCCATATATGGCCATTACAAGCAAAGAAGATGCTTGATTTGCTGGTGCCTCGAAACGATGTTCTGAATGCTGGTAAATTGACCGTTGGGAAGATATACGCAGGTCTCCTCATACTGGAGAGTTGGAGAGCTGCCCAACAGGGTGTTCCGGTGAGCAACAATCGCTTTACCTATTGCATCTATAAAATACTTTTTTATCAACACTTATCTATACATATACATGTATCTATATAATCATAATATTTTAAATTAACATATCAATATAGTGAATTGTGTAGATCCAAGAAAGCCAATGTAAATGTGTGTGGCTTTTACCGTCTGTACATATGTATGTACACTTTATGCCAAACGTTACTATCATGTGTGTAGGTAAAGCTACACGTTTAAAAGTAGTGTTTGTTGATGGTCCCCTACAATTCCCCACATTAGATTAAAATTTGAGATATTATAGTTAGTTGAAATAGATTTGGTTGTGTTGTCTACTTGTGGATGTATTGTTGTGTACATTTACCAACGAATTGTTTGACCCTTATTTTTTTATTTATTACTGAATATAAAAAATAACTATGCTCTTTACTAAATAAAAGAAAATAACTCTTATGGGCTCCCTTTAAAATCAGTATGATAAGCTTACAACAATACAGGATCACTTTAGTTGAAATCGACTCCAACGAGTCGACTATATTGGTGGTTTACTTTTCAGGCATTCAACGAGAATAGCCCTACGGCCATTCAGCCGGTAGTATTCAAATATTTTACGGAACTTTGATTTCTTTTTTTCTTGCACTGTTCTAGATATTTTCTTTATCATAAGTCTTATCTCGCATCGTGTTTGAACAAATATATTTTAAAAGCAAATAATAAATAATAACTACACGATAAAAAGACTAAGGATGGTCAACAAAAAATATTTTAAATAATGTAGTTTGATATTAAATTAGAAATAGTTTTAGCAAAGCACTCGATGAAGCATTAGATTGGCAAACTCGTGTGAATATCGCATAAATTTGTCCGTCAGGGCTTTGTAAACCACAAAATAAAGACCTGTCCTATAGTTGCAAAATATGTAGTCCCACTAAAATTGTATCTATGTAACAACTTTTGATAATTTATCTTGTAGTTTAGTTCATCCTAGCGTAGATATATGTATTTTCTATAGGAATTTGTGCTTTGTGTTCCATTTCTCTATATATCAGATCATATATATCTTTTTTTTTTCATTCAGTGTTCTATGGTTAGTGTTGTATAATTTTTTGATATTTGGGCATGGTAAAGTGTTTGTTATTCTTAAATATAATCGCCATATATATTTTAATCTTTTGCTTTTATTATAGACAAAATAAATTTAAATTCTGGCTCAAACAATTTATCATTTTAGAAGCATAATACGACGCACATCAAACGATTCCAATGCTTTTTACGCTGAAATTAATTTCAAATTTGTGATTTTAATTTAGTTGATAGTATAAAATTTTCTTGATACAATAATCATGATTCTCAAGTCTGCGCATGCTGGAGAGTCAATATAACTACGTCGTATTTTTCTTGACTTTTGGTAAAATATGGATGGAATCAAAATTAAGAACGCCTCTGGCTTCATTTGTTGCACATGATTTAATATATAGCACATGTTTTGAAACAAGATGCTTTGTAATTTCAGCTCTTTTTTATATGGATGCACATATATAAACTAAACATAACTCGAACATTATACAACTAACGTATTAGTTGTTTTCTCAGATAGCTGTGGCTGTAATCGTCACTAACAAACACTATAAAAAATATTAAAAAAAAAAATTCGATATTAATTTTTCTGTTACACGACTAACACTAACATTTACACAATTTAAAGAGAACTCCAGCATGGACACGATATATGGGATGTTTGCGCAAACTCATGTAGGCTTTAGCCATTAGTGACCATTGAGTCCAATGCGCGTGGACGCTTGGACGCTGTGTGACATGAGCATGCGCAAGTGTACGGGTTTGGGCTGAGTACGTTATATGGGGTGCGTGGTGCAGAAGGCGTCGTTCTTTAACTGCTTGATGGACGTGGCGGCTGGATTGGGGCCTGGATCACGTGCCGGCTCGCTCAGCCAGGAAGGCCAACCGTCTGGTGGTGATGGACATCAAGATGACCCTCATACTTTAGCAGACCTCGCCAGACGCACCAACAGAAAATCTCTCAAGTAAGTAATTTTTCATTAAGTTTCTCCTTACTAATATTATAAATGCGAAAGTTTGTTTGTTATGCTTTCACGCGTAAACCATGGCACCGATTTCAAAAATTCTTTCACCAATGGAAAGCTATAATATTAGAGCGTAACATAGGCTATATTTTATCCCGATATTCCCACGGGAATGGGAACTACGCGGGTAAGGCGATGCAAACCGAAGCGAAGCGAGGGCGGGTTGCTAGTATCCCATATTCATTAATATTATTTTAAGTAAAAATAAGAGAAAATTTAATCAAATATCAACTGTACTAGAATTGGAATAAATAATATATTGAAGTCAAGCATTTTTTTCTTCGATATTATAATAAGGCTAGACTAACACAACCTAAGTAGGTATGTGAAGCCTATCAAGTTAATAGTCATAGAGCGATTTGTATTTAAAAACCTTATAATTGAAAATTTTATTCATAAGTTTAAAATAAATCTATACATTTATCTGAATATACAAATTAGTGAATCATAAGTTTTAATAACAACCATTAATTTTAATCAATTCAAATCTACGAATAATTTCATTACCTGGCCCATTATCTTATTATGTTTTTAAGTTATTCAATATGAAAAAAAATTATGTGAAATAATTTATTGACATTATTTTTTAAATTTTATCATATCTTAGATCAAAGTCCCATTGTTGGGCTCGAGCCTCCTCGTCACTACAAGGAAAAATACTTATAAATCATTCAAAAGCACTAATTTGATTTTAATCTATACTCAAACGCACTAATTTGATGCTGTATGATGGAATACACTACTAATTCTTACATTGCCCGTGGTGTTGTAAAAGCTGACTCCGAACTTTACATAGATCTGGGGCCTCAAATCCATCTAAATTACATCAATTACAGTCCCACGCGGCTTGATGACAAACAGGCGGCCGCCATAAATTTCGCAATATATACTACAAAAGAAGAGTACATATTAAGTAGACCCCAAGTAATTAGGATACTAGCAGGATGATATTGATGATATTCAAAAACACTAATTTCTCTTGTTACAGGAACAATAAAAAGGTGAATAACTTACTACAAAGGATGGTTATGTTGACTTAATCATTACTGTTGTAAAACTTGTCCGACCAGAGCCTCACTTTAACCATTGTTTAGTGTAAATCTATGTACCCGCCAATATCATTTTCACATATCAGTAAAAAGTATAACATTTGATAATTATTAATTAATGGTGTTGATTGATAATGTGTTGTATAAATGTATCCATAACTTGGGTGTTCCTTTTTTAGTATATATATCGACGCATTTACATAACATAGATAGTAAATGTTGTAATAATGTTGACGACTTTATTTTAGGTGTTCATGAATAACAATACTAATAGGTTTAATATAAATATGTTTGCTGTAAAAACTTTAGCATTAATAAATATATAAAATGTTATTAGGTTATATTGTGGTAAAATTGTAATTAAGGCACTAGGCTCCATAGTTAACGAGTTTGATTCTGTGATAATAGGTTTTTATGAAAGTGTTAATCGTAAACGCTTTAAAGTTTACAGATGGTTGTTGATGTTTGGGTAAACACTTTCAATTATAGATTTTCTTTTATATTAATCTTATAGAACTTTTTTCTATTATCTATCTTAATATAGGAATGTTTTCTATTTTTTATGGGTTTACTATTTGGAGTAATTTAGACATAGCACTTCACTTTCAATACATTAACATACGAACATTACAAATTTAAAATGTTTAAAGGGACACTAGAACATGTCATTTTACTAACCAATAAGTGCATGAAATCTATACATAGCATGTTTAGGTATATTTATAGTTTAAATAATTGAGAATATGGTAAGTAATATGAAGTATAATTATGCACAAGCACGTCCGATGCATGTATAGCAAAGTGAACACTTAAAAGCATGGTTATTAATAATAAAAACAAAATAATTTTGTAAATATGGGACAGTAAGTTTAAACTTTTAACAATATTGCTTGTACATTTTTAACAATTGTTCTATTTGAATGGATATAAGACTAAAAAACTATTTTAGGTATTGGAAATGCAGGGATCGCAACACGCTTCTATGGAATCATTAGATGAGGGAAGATTACAGCCACCTCACTCATATCAAAATGGTCACCACGGCAGATCATCAAGTTTAAGGTAAAAATTAAATGAAATACATTTCTAGTGTCTATGTTTGTGTTACTGTTTAGTTTTTGTTATTGCCTTTTTATTTTATAGTGTCATCGAAGAAGAATCAATTGATCTCAAAGTTATCGTAGTGAACAATGGTATGTGCCATGATAACCATCTTCTACTAACCAAATGTATTCTCTATAGGACTAACCAATTTTACTCCCCAATAAGTTTTCTCGGTGTTGCATGAGTGGTGACATGCATGGTGATGGATTAATCCTTGGAACAGCAATAGTATCAAAATGGTTTCACTTTTCAGACGAACACCAAGTCCAAGAAGACGAGGTCACTACGGAGGTTATCATCACGATATCGGATTCTCCGACACCGTCAGTAACGTCGTTGAGATAGTAAAACACGAACATCAAAGACATGGGCGAACGCATAGAGCGCCACACTACTACCATCCTAATGGTAAGCTAATTATTTTATCATCCAGCTAAATAAGCCTAAATACATTATTATCTATTCTGTTCAAATATACAAAAATCTGTAGCCAAAAGTAATAAACAAACCTGATGATAACCGTGAACTGAGTCGATAATATAAATTTTGTAGATATGTTAGTTCATTTTAGATCATAAGGTGTGGTATTTAATATTTTCTTTATTAGTATAATAACAGATTTGTTATTTCGTAAAGTATTAAGGCTTAGTGCTACTGCAATTTGACGAAATTTCAACTGTGTTTTTGATATAGTACCTATCACATTTTAAATAATATAATTAGCCTTTATAAGAGCTACATGCTATTAAGTATTTTTATTATGTTTATCCTGTAGTATTATTTATTAATACGAAAGCATTTACAGTTTGATTATCAAGACCTTTTTATTTAGCTTCATTATTTAATTCAAAACAGTTTTGCAAACATTTTTCTTCTCATGAAGGTACTCTGAAAGTTTTGTGAGAAGATGGAAAGTTTAGCTTTATAGTAGTTGTAGTTATTCATATTTTAGTAGATGTAGTTATAAGATACTCAGTGAGCAAAGAAATGATGCTACAAAAACAATATAACCATGAAGTTAGTAATAGACTGTATAATATAGCTATAAATTGAGTATTTTTACAAGGCTCCTCTTATAACATATACACTTGTAGCTAATATAGCTGTGATTTGATAACTGCTCTTTATATTAGCTCATATTTAAATTATTAGCGATATCATTTATTCATCAGGCCACATATAATATTTAGTTATAAGTACACTTATAGATTGAAAATACATTAGAGCCACTCTAATAACAAACTGTGAAAAACAAATTGGCCTGTATTTATAAAACTGACTAATTTGCCTGCTGCATGCTAAAATATTGGTGTCAAGCCAGCAAATATTTTAACTTCTACTTGCACATAAATAAACTGCTTTAACCATAGGCACCTCACAATACCGAGGTACCTAGGACGCATGCACTTCAAAAATATCACATAAATCATGCAGCATGCAAAAGCTTCAAGATATTTATTTTGTTATTCTATGCAGTAGACGGCTATCACAAGAAAAAGTTTGTCTTTTATTGTAATCAAACTAACAATTATCTATTGTATGAAAATAATAATCTATCTTACAAACTGTAGTAAACTATTTTTGGATACACTGTTGATAAACTGAACTTTATCGGTCCAAATCCGTGCCCGTGAAACTAAACATTTGCAACCACGTAAAACAGACACCCAAAACTTTTAGAGTCACCTTTGTGAGTAAAGAAATAAGGTCGGTAGTCCGACGGGCTTAGGGTAAACCGTGGTGGAAGGTACATGAAGGTATTCCTGACAGCAGGGAAGGAGTGGAGGGCGCCGCACCCTACGACCAGCCTGAGCCAGCCCTCGCGATCGCCCAGCCCGCCACACCACACCTACGGTGAGATCCACTCGCCACACTCACCGGAATACATACCACACTGTCTATCATAACACGCTATAATCTATAACATACCTTCCGTACATGAAATATTTAGGATAAGAAATTTAGTCTTCGACAATTTATTCATTCTAATCGATACCAAATAAGTATTGCCACACTTTTTTTTTAAAACAGCCATTAAATTTAGAAGTTCTCTGTCAAGATTAATAATGCTTTCACAGCAATTTCATAGAATCAAATTGATGCATTACGATTTAACTCATAATCATTCATAAAAAATAGCTGAGATGCCCGAAAATTTACCGAATCTTCATGCGAACATTATTAAATGTATTTCGTATTAATGATTGTAAAGCAAAGGGTCTGAAACGCAACTCAAATTGGCAAACATTTTTGAAATTTATTTATATCAAAAGACCCTTTGCTGGCATAGTATTGTCTGAAATTGTTAGTTAATAATATTGATACAATGCGGCTTTGCACGTTTGTAGATGTATGAAAGCGGCGCGGATGTCGATGGAAAGCATGGTGGTAACCCACAAGAAAATTGTTTGCACATCTGTTTATTATTAGTCAGAAATTATATATAGATTATTATGACCCCTCTTATTTTTATTAATTTATTCGATTGCCCAAAGATCCCATTTATGTATAATTATTGGAAATACTTTTATATGATATTAATCATCAATGCTTGATTACTATTTCGTTGGTTAGAGATTAGAATATCAAATCATTCAGAGAGCAGTTTGGGCACCGATAGGTGGTGATCGGGATCGCGAGCGGGACCGCGAATGGCGGGAGTGGCGTGACCGGTCGTGGGAACGTGAAGGTGCTCGACGAGGGCGCGGTCGGCAGCTACCTCCGACACCTACTAAACCGTCCACGCTACAGGTCAAACAGCAGCCACCGTTTACCAGAATCAGCCACAGTCCCTCGCACGTATGTAATCTTAACGCTAACAAATGATACTCATTGATGCATTAATAAATTTTCGTGCGGTGACGGGGTAAGAATAAAATTCACTAGCCTTTTCCTGGTCATGAGTGTAATAAAAGACGATGATGAGACGGGTGTTGTAAAAGCGATATAATATACAACTAACATCTATGCAAGAGAAGAAAACCTCGAAACAAAACCCTATACTAACCCGTCTGAGCAGCGTGATATAGAATGCCATTGTGGAAGAGGTTCTTGCGCAACATTGGAGCATGTATGAGCTAAGATGATGACGATGTATTGGTAAAGATAATAATTCTGAAACCTCTGCAGTTATCATTGAGGCACACCGTACGAGAGCCGGTGGAGCCTCAACACGACGAGTACGAGTACGGCCGAGAAGTTGAAAGACTGATACACCGAGATTATAGATCTAGAGAAAGGTATGTATTAGAATAGTAATATATCTATATCAAGTAATGTACCCAAAACTGGTATGTAATGTTTGTGTTATACGTAGACGCGGGCGAGGCTACGACGCGGAATGGGGTGGTGGGCGGTCTTACGAAGCACCGCTGTCGTATGAAGCGGCGCTGGCGTTAGGGCGAGGTGGAGGAGCACGGGCGTTGCCGTCGCCAGCGCCAGCGCCACGGCTGCCCAATGGGTACAAGCCGCGTGCTCGCCATTCGGACTCTGATGAGGACGACTGGTGCTAGCGTCGCTCGGCGCGGGACGTGCGCGCGCTTGTAGCGCGCTCCGCCGCCGCGCATACCTTCTGAGAAGCGCGCGCCCTAAACATCACGTTTTTTTACTCGGCGACCGTGTGTACATAGATGACTCCCGTTGCTCAGGGGTTCGGACGTCGCTCCCGGCCCGTCGCGGCCCACCTCCGAATTCTAGTATTTACGAAGTTTTTGGAAAATTTAATTTTTAATTCGCTAAAATTTTAATTCTTTTGTATTACGGTTAAGACGATCGAGGTATGAGGCGGTGCCGGACAAAATCGTTTGCGCTAGAATTTTTACATAAATGAAATACTAGTATGTATTGTAAAAGTAAACTTTCTATATTAAATTTGCACTACGTAAACTCTAAGTTGTATAAGCCTGTAAAAGGCGCGGGCTGGCGTCGGCGGCCTGACCCCGCCCGACGCCGTTTCATATTCAACGTTACGTATGGGAGAACACTAGCGATTCATCGTGAGACAAATTAATACTAGTATTGTATAAAATATTTACATAGCGAATAATTTTTACTTAGTTAATATATACTAAATAATTAAACATTTTTTATTGAATTTGCTGTCCTTCCCCCAAGTGCTTTATACCTACGTTATTTAAATTTAAATACGATTAAATAAATAAATATAAAGTGTGCGAAAACTTTAAAAATATATTTCTGCATTAAATGAATATCCAAATTGTTAAATCGTATAGGTACTGAGTATTGTTTAAAAGATTTTGGTGCCTGGTTTGTAATGTATTGTTTTATTGTGATCATAGATCTATTATGTGTATCTATGTATGAATTATGTGACAACAACATGTACAGACGTGGGAGCATCTGATTGCTTTGTGAGTTAATACTTCAAATATACCTCAAAGTAATTTAGCATGTAAATTAATTAAACATGAGCCAAAGTTTCGTTAGTTAAAATAATTAATATTCTAAGTGAAAAAGCAGATACTCCCATTTACGAAGGTGTACGAATGGCCATCGACCTTATATATACCTATGCTTTCGAAATTTTTTATAATTATTAAATAAACTATTAATGTATTTCATTTTATTATAAAAACAAGACATTGCTTATTGATAGAATTTAATAAAATATGTTAAAATTTGGCACTAGGTAATAATAATGTGGATGGCTTGTTGTTTCAAAATATTAAAACTAATAAATTAAGCCAGGCACAAAATTAAATTTTCTTTGTACATTCTACATCATAATTGGTTTGAAACTTTAGATAAACAACAATAAAAAAACAATAATAAAAGCTACAAAACCAATTCTGACGGCGACTGTACCATATAATAAGCTGATATTCGTCCTAGTCCCATTATATACTACTTCATGCCATTGTTAAATTTATCTCATCACTTATTAAGTCTTTGAAATGATTATTGTACTAGATCATAGAATATTCTATGAACATTAAAAAAACATAAAAAAGTATTATATTTTAACTTATAAATGAATGATCTAAAAAATATATTAATTTCCAATAAATAATTGTATTTATTTTCATAATATAGACATCGTATTGTAATTATTTAAGAGTTGTGACTCGTAAGAAATCGTAAAGATGTATTATCATTCGTATTTATGGAATATTCATGAAATGTACAATATTCAAACTCGTAAGTGAAAATCGATTAACACCGTCAACAGATTTATTGCAAAGCATGATGTAGGTTACTTTAGTATGACAAAATTGTAAATACATGATTTTCTGTGATAACATGAGGAAAAAATGAGAAATTATTATTAGAACTGTGTGATTGCATAGGGGTGTTGTTCATTTCTCTAAGGGACGACGCGTGTTTGGGATGAACTCGATGATTATTTAGAATTAATGACTGAATGATTAGTGTGTCTTCGCTTAGAATAGTTAAATAAACGTTCATGCTGGGGTTGTTAAAGTTTATGTTCCAATATATATTAGTTTAGTTATACCTTGCTATATTGAATCTGTATAAATAATATTATTACGTACGAGTTATATATCTATAAATATAAGATATATTTGAAGCGTTAGATGTGTCACAGATTTGTCTAATTTTGCTAGATGTGTAGGTGACAAAAAAAAATAATGTTGCTTCCAAACACGCGGCTCGTCCGTACGGTAGTTTAATCTTTAACCGATTCGGATATTACTCCCGCAATATTTTGAACGTTGTTGTTTGTTGCGAAGGGCAGGTACGGGTACAATAGCTTTTATATTTTATCTCTGTTATAGTTACTAGTACAAAGTGTCTAACGCTGGTACGCGAGTCGTGTCATTTTTGTGCAATATTGTCCATTATTATAGTACATAATTTGTTAATAAATATGGCGTTTTATTATTCCGTTTTAATAAAAAAACATAATTATGTATGTCAATCGGTCGTTTTGAACAATTGATATTATTAATGTTATAATTACAAATGCTAATATTACTTAGTGTTAATGAATGAAATAATAATATATTGTTTTTTTTTTAAGTGTTCGCAACGAAATACGTATTCCACACATTATGTAATTTTGTCCTCGGTTTCAGTGTTACAATTTATTCTATGTAGTTTTATTATTTGACAAGATTGACTCGTGAAAAAAAAAAATATTTATAATGTTATTGTATAGGTGTATGAGTATTTTCGTTTTGTCATTTGTAATCGGGATGTTAGGATGATATCTACAAAAAGCCGATGGACTTTCGATGACTGAGTGATACCTAAGTAAATATTGCAGCGCGTTCCGCTTTACTGTTTGTGATATCCTCGTAATTATTACGATGATTTTTCACTAACATAAGTATATAAGATGTGTAAATATTGTAAAATATAAAGCGACCGTTGTGTAGAGGTCGCCTGTGAAAATGTCTAGTGATATATTACTAGTTAATGTTAGCTAGGTAATCTCGTCCCCAACTGTCCTTCAGTTTAAGTTGGGTGTTTCACTGCCTTAAAATAATAATGAGAGTTTGATGTAATAGTTAACTACTACAGATAAGTGGCATTTCAAATTGTACTTATATATTTATATTGTTCGTTATGCACGAATTAATATTGAACAAAATATACAGCTGTTTTCGTTCTATGATATTGATTTAACAAAATTTATATCTACAACGGCTATAAAAACTAATACTGACATTATATAAAAATAGAAAAACTTAATCAAGCAGACCATAGGAATAAATACATTATTTCTATAAAGAATACTCTCTTATCTCACTTCCATATTTGTAAAAGGAATAAAGAAGCAATTTACTGATACATATTTTATAGTTGAAATCCAAAACATAAAGTACTAGACTTCATAAATCAATAGTAACTATAATACTGCTATTGATTTCTTATTAGTTCTTCATTCTACTATTATTCCAATATATACAATAATCGGTGCATACTTCCTCCTTCATTTCTAAAATAATTGCAGAAAAATTAAAGACTATCGTTAAACAAAACAAGCATTGCTACATATAAGTTTGGATACGTCTTACGACCGGTCACTTCTTTAATGCCAACTTAACAGCAGTTTTAGAAATATTGATACTGGTAATCACCTTACTGCTCTTTTAGTCTCGCTATCAAAAATCTTATTTCCAATTGAAACCATCTCCCAATTTCATTATTTAACACACTATAAATACCTAAAATGGACACAATAGTCCTATATATTAATCTTTTGAAATGAGTTATGAAAGTCTGACCGCAAATACTGTTTATTGCCTGCCTTGTATTTGTGTAATCGCTTCATGACAATTATATTTTATATTAAAAAAATCTATATTAATTGTATTTAGCATAGAAAGTTCATCGGCGTCGAGAGAAGCATCATGTTTTTGGTACGTTCCAATAACTTTACAGGATAGACAATCCTATTGATATTGTATTAATAAAGAACCAAACTTAAAAATTAGAATTTAAGTAATTTATTATCCTAAAACTAAAAAAAAAACTATACGCATGTTTTCACTATACTGGTAAAATGGTTATGTACAATACGAAAGAGCTACTGTTTTATATATGAATTCTTGCTCGCCTGTAAAATTTTGCAGAATGGATCATATTATAAGATTGTACAATATGAATAAATGCAAAAAAGACATTTCCTCGATAATTTTTGTTTTTGTAATCACAAGCCCTTACATTAATCATCATCGGCATTGCAGCCCACATTCGTCCCACTTTTATTCTAAGACCTCCCCTACAATGGGAGGGCATTTGACCTACTATACCATGCTGGTCAGACATGTTGGTATAGGGTCTCATTTCGAGTTTTCCTTCTCTTGCACAGATGCTATGTGCATATTAGTTAGTCGTCTTTTACGACGTCTAACCCGTAGGGAGTGGTGAATTGTATTCTTACTCCGTCACCACACGGACTTACATTAATATTTTACGTAAAATTAGAACTAATTCGTTGTATCAATTCATATACGTGCCCCTGATGGGTTCATAAATCCTATACAAGTAGAGGGAAACTATACCATACTGGTGCTGGTGAGATGAGTTGGTTTAGGGTTTTATTTCACAATGATTTCTGATGTTTACGCGAATATTATACATTTTAAATAAAACTACTTTACGGATTTTATCGCGTTTGTATTTGATTTTTGATTACCCGACGTTTCGAACACTTTACAGCGTTCATGATCACGGGTGGACTAAGATGTCTCACGTCCAACAAGTCATCGTTACTGCAGAACGCTGTAAAGTGTTCGAAACGTCGGGTAATCAAAAATCAAATACAAACGCGTTAAAATCCGTAAAGTAGTTTTATTTAAAATGTTTTATTTCACGTTTTCCTTCTCTTGCATACATGTCCTATACCTCAGTCATCTTTTGCGACCATCTACGCAAAAGAAGGTAAATTCGAAATAAAACCCCATATTCTCGAATATATTAGCCGCCTGACCAGCGTAGTATAGTAGTTCAAATACGCCGCTATTATGGAGGAGCCCAACAATCGTACATGGGCTCGGACGACAAATGATGACAATATTTTTTTCCTGTGACTGCCCTCGTTGAAGTTCGGATACTGGTGTAATCTCTCAGTTTGGTGACGCAGTAAAAATATAATTTACCACTCTCTATCTTGCCCGTGGGTGCCGTAAAAGACGAAGACGACTGAGAGATATAATATGCATATAACATATGTGCAAGAGAACTTAAAATGAAACCTTATACCGACATATCTGACCAGCATGGTATAGTAGGTTAATTTAACTCTTATTGAGGAGGAGGCTCGAGCCTAGCGGTAGGACGTGTATGAGCTAAGTCGACGTAGTTTTGCATGAAATTTCTTGAAGAAATTTTCAATAGTAAGTATGAAGTTTAAATCTATGTCCGATAATTCAATAAATAAGCTTGACGATTAAAATTTAAAAAAAAATGACAGGAAAATATATGTATGTAAGACACAAGGCGTGCATTTACTCTATCTTACGAGTCGCCGAGGGAATGGAAAATCTTCAAAAAATAAACTGAAAAATCTCTATTTAACCTCATTTTTGCCTAACTGAAATCACAACCGAGGACCGATTGAGTTCATGTCTTCTCTTCAGAAGACAATGACAGAGGCATTCCTCCATTCATCCAAGGTAATCGATAACTTTAACTGATTCAAAATTGGAGTGGTTTAATTTATTTATATTTTTAGTAGATTCTAGATCTTAGATCATTTTATAAAAGCATAGCATAATAGGCCTTGCATATGTTATTTTTTTTGTAATTTTTGCTAATTTTCTGTTTTAACGCCGATGTCATTGGTGATTAATATTTGGTACAAAGCGGTCTATTTTTTAACCGACTTCAAAAAGGAGGAGGTTCTCAATTCGAAATTCTATAAATTTATAAAATTTTCATTTCAACGGAACATAGGCAAACTATTGTGTTTTAAGAAATGCAGAAACTACTCAAGGGTAGAATGATATATCCTACTCCAAGTTCTAGTCTGGTAGGTACCAAAATTAATTAAAAGAAAATATAATTCAAAAATTGACCAAAATTAGTTTCAAAAAAAGTCTCTTTCATAATAATCTCAATTATATCAGACAATTTCGTAGTTGTTTATTTGATACACACAACTACAATACTGTTGTACATATATTAAATTATAGATTTTGTCACCTTTCTCTTTGCGTTAACCAAGTAGAAAGTCTCTCTCCAATGTGCTTGAGGCAAATGGTGGTTGCTCTAGTAATTATCGCATGATGAGGTGGTCACATCACGATCGTACGCGGCTTGTGAAATATGGTACAATCATAATCTTTCATATTATTTTGAAAAATATATACATATTTACCGAATGATGACGGGGTAAATATGTATGACCGTAGTTGTCGTGGAAAGACTACCAAGCGATCGTAATATACAGATAACATCTACGCAAGACAAGAAAACCCTAAAATAATACCCTATGCCTATCCGATCAGTTTGGTATAGTAGGTTAATATGTCTCCCATTGTGGAGGAGGCTCGAGTTGAGGAGTTACAATTTCAATGCCTCCAAAGAGCACATTAAATCATAGATTGCTACTGCTAAAGATATCATACATCTACTAGATATGTAGAATCGTCATCGTCGCCACAGCTCATGTACATCCCGCTGGTCCCACGCTGGTCAGACGTGTTGATATAGGATTCTGTTTCTAATTTTCCTTTTCTTGCTTAGATAGTATCTGCATAGCCATCTTTTACGACACGCACATGCAGGAAAGGAGGTGGTGAATGGTATCCTTACTCCATCCACACGGAATAATATAGAAAGTAAGTACCCTAAAATATCATCTATAGCTATTCCACTGCCATTCAGCTGCATCAGGGAGGGGCTGAGGTATCACGGGGTGCCCGTGTACCTCAGGCGGCTGGTGGCAGACTACTTGGAGGGGCGCAGCGTCCTCTACGTTGACCGAGTAGGGGACGTTGTGCGAACGCCCATGACATGCGGTGTCCCACAGGGGTCGGTTCTGGGTCCGACCCTGTGGAACATCGGCTACGACTGGGCGTTGAGAGGAAGCCTTCCACCCGGGCTGGGCGTAATTTGCTACGCCGACGATACACTCGTCACAGCCCGGGGTGGGACGCTAGAGGAGGCGGCACGCCTGGCAACTCTCGGCACCGAGGAGATTGTCAGGCGGATCGAAGCGCTGGGGTTGAGGGTAGCCCTGGAAAAGACGGAGGCCCTTTTGTTCCATGGCCTCCGTACCGCCGGGCCTCCCGCCGGCGCTTCGATCACCGTGAAGTCGGTCACCATCAGCATCCAGGCCCACATGAAGTACTTGGGCCTGGTGCTCGACGGGCATTTTTGGTTCCGGGAGCATCTCCATCGACTTGTTCCCCGGCTTGTCGGCGCGGCGTCCGCCCTTTCGCGGCTGATGCCGAATGTGGGCGGACCCAGCGCTACGTGCCGACAGCTGTACGTGGGGGTGATCCGGTCGATGGCCCTGTACGGCGCACCGGTGTGGGCGGGGTCCCTGACCGTTCGTCTTAGGGCCCTCCTGTGGCGACCACAGAGGGTCATGGCGATCAGGGCCATACGGGGTTACCGCACGGTGGCGACGGAGGCAGCGTGCCTCCTGGCCGGAACTCCCCCGTGGGACCTGGAGGCGGAGATGCTCGCCGAAATTTATCGGCGGGTGTCGGAGACGCGCGCCCGCGGCGGCATGGTCTCCATCAAAGAGATCACCGCCTGGCGGGTCGACGCCCGCCGAGAAGTCATTGCCCGTTGGGCAGTCCGGCTGGAGAGTCCTCGGTACGGTGTCAGGACCGTCGAGGCCTTCCGGCCGGTGCTGATGGAGTGGTTGGAGCGGACGCACGGGGTGCTTTCCTTCCGACTGGTGCAGGTGCTGAGGGGGCACGGTTGCTTCGGGAAGTACCTGCACAAGATTGTCAGGAGGGAGAGCACACCGTCCTGCCACCACTGCAGTTGCGACGAGGACACGGCGCAGCACACGCTCGAGGAGTGTGCTGCATGGGAGGGGGATCGCCGTGAACTCGTCGCAATTATCGGTGCCGACCTGGCGCTGCCGACCATCGCCAGGGAGATGCTCGTCAGCGTCAGGAACTGGGACGCGGTCACCGCCTTCTGTGAGGCCGTAATCTCACGGAAGGAGGCGGCGGATCGTGTGCGAGTAGAGCTCCTATTCGGCGACACGTTCCGCTGCCGGCGACTCGGGCGGCGCAGGCGCGAGTATTTGCGCCTAATGCCGCCCTAGCCGAGGCCGCGGGTGATTGGACCGGGGAATTATCCGTCACCCGCAGAGAGGCTGACCGCGCGACGGCGACCGACGTCCCAGGACGTCGAGAGGTGAGGGCACCCGAAAGGGTATTCCGTCGGCCGGCCACTGACGACAAGTCACATCTGCTCCGGTGGTCGGCCCAAAAACGAGGTGACGTGGGTACGGGTGGGTTATGGGCCCGCGCGCCGTCCTTTCATTGCCCCGGACGGACTGGACCGCGCGTGCGCTTACCGTAGCCCACCCATAAAAAAAAAAAAAAAAAAAAAAATGAAAAAAAAAAAAAAAAAATAGCTATTCCTAGAACATTGTTATCCAACATTGTATGGGTGCGCAAACGTCAATCGCTCTAGGTGAAAATGATATCGGCTTTGACTAGAAAACTGACATTACTATTTGGCGGACAAATAAATCGGAATTAAATAATACAATTCTAAGAAAACAAATAAATTTATTAGTAACACCATAATATAAAATACATCGGTCCTACTACAATAATTTATAAGATGCAATCTCAATCGCAATCGCAAAATGTACTTTAAACGTTAACAAAAATCACCAACGAACCCACTCGAACACAAAATATTTATTCTTTTATGCAAACTATACAAGCTTTTATGCTTTGAATTTAAAATAAAATTCAATCCTTTAGTCAAAAATAATCGCTAAGTTTTTATTCCTTGCGAATATAGGACTGTGATCGGTATGCACAGTGGCCTTCTGGCCTGCATGAGTCTTAATATGCAAGAACCTCATTCGAACCCATGACTAATTATCTGTAGAATCTGGCAAATCAGTGTCAATTGAACTAATGTCCGCGTCTATATCGCTGGAGGCGGTCACCAGCGGTTGTCGAAGATGATGACTCTGGCCTGTTATAGCCAACAAGTTGATATCTAAAATATTTTTTTTATATTATTTATTTATTAAACTTTATGTAACAAAATATAAACTATAGTTGGTTTTTTCTAAAGACATCGTCTGTCAGACAACAATAAGTGGATTAAGATTAACTGCGCTATATACATAATCAAATATCTATACAATACATAAATAAATGCACAATTAGAATGCTTCTTAACTTTTAAATACATTAAAATTAATATAATAAGCATGAAATAGGTAAAATAAATAATGTCAAGAAATAAGAGAAGGAAAACTCGAAACAAAACCCTTTTCCAACATGTCTGACCAGCGTGGAATAGTAGGTTAATTTCTCTCCCATTATAGAGGAGACCTGAGCCCAATAGTGGGACATATAATAGGCTGAGATGAAATAATCTATACCAATAAATAAAATTGGAGTGTGTATGTTTGTAATGTCAAAATAATAGGGTTTTTTCATGCTCACACGGTTATTTGCACGACACCTATGCCTAAAATAGCAATTAAAAAATTTTTGTCTGTCTGTCTGTCTGTCTGTCTGTTTGTTCCGGGTAATCTGCAAAACGGCTGGACCGATTTCAAAAATTCTTTCACCAATGGAAAGCTATAATATCAGGGCGTAAACTAGGCTATATTTTATCCCGGTATTCCCACGGGAACGGGAACCACGCGGGTAAAACGACTATAACCTATAACCGAAGAGAAGCGAGGGCGGGTTGCTAGTGTCAAATAAAATCTTAAAATATATTCGCCGGTAATGGCTGAACATTATTCAAAATCTCGGACAACCAAAAATCATTTACAAACGTTATAAAATCCCTAAAAAGACTATTATTGAAACTATATATTGATTTAAATATATATGATAGGTAACTTTAAAATATGTACTTACTGTCTAAACTACTGGAGTTTCCAGTTATAGAGTTGAATTGACTCGTTGTTGCAGTCATTAGATCAGCACTTGCTGCATCACGCAGTAGTTCAAACTGGCTTGCAAGAGCCTAGAATTTTATTAATACATTATCATCTCGGCTTACATATGTCCCACTGCTGGGCTCGAGCCTCCTCCACAATAGGAGGGCAATTAACCTTACTATACCTTGCTGATCGGACAGGTTAGTAAAGGGTTTTATTTCGAGTTTTCCTTCTCTTGGTGTTGGGTCTAATAGTTTTTACGACATCCACCGACAAGATAGGGAATGGTCAAAAGTATTCCTATTCCGTTACCACACGGATATTATTTATATAACTAGGTATAATTCCATCCATCCACCAAAGTCGTCATGTCCATTGCTGAACTAGAGCAGATGCCCAAAACTACCAAGAGCGAATAATACCTAGTCGCTATACATTATAAACGGTTTGACAATTGCTGTTGAAATTTTCCCAGAAGAGTTCTGGTACTCATTTTCGTGGTTAGAATACAACCCACCTCCTAATACAACCTACCTCCTTTCTTGGTTATGAATGTCGCAAAGGACAACTTAGAAATATTATATGCAGATAAAATCTATTCAAGAGAAAGCTTGAAATGAAACCGTATACCAACCCATCTGTGCAGCGTAGTATAATAGGTAACTTTCCCTTCGTTTGTGGAGAAGGCCCAAGGTCAACAGTTGGGACATATGTGAGTTGATATGATGAAGATGAACTAAAAGTATTCAGACTCAAAATTTATTAGTAACGTAATGGCCACGCTTGGCACACGGCTTGAAATACGCAGTGAAATGATATAGGTTGCCCAATAGCGAATCCGGCGATCTCCTGGTGAGAATCTTAGCCATTTCTACAGTTCCCACTGGCAAAAAAAGGGCGCCAATTGTTTTCTTGTGCCTCCGCTACACTCATACATAATCAACGGACAAAAGTTACACGCAAACCGAGAAAAATTCATGAGTTACCTAATGCATGTTTTGTGCGGAATCGAATCCAGAGCAATCTCACAAAAGATCTACTTAGAACACTTTACCAACGATAGTATTTTTCTTATTTTTACACACCTCAGTCAATTGACTAGATGAAGTATCACTAGAGCTAAGTGATGTGCCTCTTCCAGAGCTATCTTGAGAAGGTTCACTGTGAATTCCACGCCCATCACCAGCGCCCGTAGCAACACCGACGACGCCCATCACTATTACATTACCATTCTCGTCATAAATTGGTTCCCCAATGGGAGCGCGTTGTGGGCCAATAAATGGTTCATCATCTTCTATCTATATTGGAGGATAATTGGACAGTTAATCTACAGTAGCATAACCATTAACACGTATGTCATAAGATTTAAAAGCAAAATATACACATATAATAATTTTAAACTTTTACGCGAATATCGGCACAAGAGTCATATTAGATATTTATGTGTTAATGAAGGGGTTGATACAGGTTCGACAGAATAATGCTTCCCTCGTCACCCTTCAGTCAGTTTTTACGGCCATGAAAATATAACACATTGTATTCTTAACCCGTCACCACAGGGTAAACGTTGAAAAATTATGGAATGGAAAGTTTTTGATTACTATTTTGATAATACAGTGGACCCTCGGTAATCCGACAAACGTTTTGCAGTGTCGAACTATCTAATTTGTCGGATTAAGAGTACTTACTGCCTTAGACGCCATATAGTCCAGATTTTTTAAAGAAGCGTACCTTGTAATCCGACAGGTACGTATACATAATATACAATGAATAAATTAAATTATGAACGTACGCTAGGCTGTACCGCTATTGCATGTAATCAAATTCAAACTCAACAATCAACAAAATAGAAAAGGTTTGCTTATACTTAAGCAGATACATATAACAAACTTACGGACTGCTGCTGACTAATAACTTGAAACAACCAATTCGGCACAACACCATCGTCATCTGCGAGACACGATTCGTAACTATCCGAAGATCTGCTTGATATCAATAATTCCTCCGAAGCCTGCAAAAAAGTTTTCCATTAAGACAAGGCACTAAGGAAAGATCTTGTATTACTGGGGACTTTACAAACATATAATTAACGGACACAACTTACATCCAGACTCGGAACAACAATTTGTGCTGCTAGGGGGACCCTAGATCTTATTGGGAAGGATACCTAGACGACCACGCTTCGCATAAGTCATCGATTCGTGTTCGTAGCTTTTCACTTTTAATTACAACTAACAGCATATTTCAGAAAATACTAATAATTTTATCGTGGGTTTCATGATTTATTTTTAATAATAGAGTGAAAGCACAGGTAGTCAGGACATATTTTATTTTGTGAAAGATGAAATATGAGGCTTCAAGTATTTTCATATATTATTACACACATACATTGAATTCAGGCAGTGGAAGCTCTGTAAAACAAAGAAACAATACCCAGGAATGAACTTTTTTGGTGTCTTGGGCTAGGTAACCCTTACTATTTGTCTGTATATGTTTAAAATAGTCTGCCAAGTAACATATGTAAAGACCAACCACCAGGATTTAAGATAAATGTCCTATGTTTTCTTACTTTTCTCATCAATACACTAGTATTCGAAAACCAACAGCAGGCTCTAGATTTTTGGTCCCTAAAAATATTTATTTTGTATATTTGTGTTTATCAGAAACTAAAAGTGGTCTTTTAAAGTTGAATAATAACGAAAGATACACTAACAGCCAGTCTCGATACACCTACCGCCATACTTCTTGTTTCTGAATCTATTAAAGAGATTGGATCAACCTGATCTGCAGTCATAGCTTTCCCATCAAGAGAAAATCCACTAAATACTTTAGCGGACACATATCCAGGTGGAACCTATAATGTTAATAACGAATAAATTTATTAAAGTAGCACAAATTTTTCATAGAAAATGTTACTGATAAGAACTTTAAAGCGATTTTTGAAACGTCCTATAACAGTTCCACATCAATAAACCCACAAACTATAGTGAATTTGTGCTATATTAGAATCATAGTTTAACAAATATTGCCTTTAAGAGAAATTAAGATTAATACCTGTACTCGACGATGCTTTTTGCGCTCAAATATTTCAGCAATCGAACTGTGGTTAAGAACCCTGTTAGAAGGTAGAGATTCGTCTAACAGAGAAACAGCAATGTCTAATTCATTATCCGCTAAAAAATATTCAGAGCGATTTGATACAGGTGTTAATGATTTAGATGTTAGTAAATTTAATCTTATATCAGGCAAATTTGAAATGGACGCCTTATCAAATGTGGCATCAAATGAGTTTTCCATGTCATTTTCTACAAAGGTATTATATAAATAATCAGTATTCACAGTTTTAAAGCTACTTGACGACTCATTCATCTCCACATTCGTGTTCTCAGAATTTAAGATTATAGTATCTTTATTTGTTGAATACGTCTCATTAGAAATGTCTACATCATCTAATAATTCTTCAGTCAATTGTTTAATAAAATTGTTGGTATTATTCGGATCTATTTTAGATTGTGAATTCTGTATCCAGTCTAAGTGACTGTTTTCGAGAGATTTCTCAATTAGAAGTTCTGGATTTTGCGGGTTAAGTATTAACTCTTGTGGTTTAATTACTAACACTGTATTTGCGTAAGCCGAGTAGCTGTAAGATAAATCTTGATTAGAAACCATATTACGATTTATTATTTCAGTCTCCAATGACTTTTTTCTTGACATTAACGCATAAGATGATCGTTTTCTTTCATCAATATTTTCGGGCACTGGTATCTTAATAATAGATTTATTGGACGTTTTTTTTAGTCTAGCTTGTATAGTGGAACGATCTGTAATTGGTTGCGCTATTAAAATACTCCTGCGTTGCCCTAAATTTAAAGACTTGGATGATTCGCTAATTTCTTTACATATTAAATTGGTTGCAACCGGTACGTTTTCTTTATTGTCAATAATTTGATTAACATTACATTTTTTCGTACTTTTACACTTCTTAAGCAACCTTTTCTCTTTAGTTGGCATAGAGTTATCCGACTCGCTCGTGTTAAAACTACTTTCGTGTAATGATGTAGAATGTCTTTTGTGTGATCTATTTTTTGATTTCGTGGCCATTGCCTTAATTGTAACTATACTATTTGGTGAAGAACATGTAGAACTATTTAAGGATGAAGGGCTAAGCGTTATGTCATCCTCTATAAATGTTGTATTCGATGGTAACTTGCCACCAGTAGAGTTTTCATAATTTTGTTGTGTATCATTACAAAATACCGTGTAGGCATTTTTGATAAAGTTATCATTAAAATTGATTAAATCCTTTCTAAATTCATTTGTTTTATAAATACTCAAAGGAACTTCTGTCAATTCTTTTTTTCTTTTTTCTTTTTTCATTTCTGCATGCACCTTCGAATCAATGCTCATGTCTACATTACAGTTATCAAAAAGTTTAGTATTTTGTTTTCTGTTGTGTAAAGTCGTGCTCTTTTTTTGTGAATTATCTTTCTTTACAGGGATTTTCATTTGAGTTTTCTTAGCATTAAGCGCTGACTTTACGCTTTTGGAACTTATTGTACTAAAACAAATAAAGACTGTATATATAAACATCCAAAAAAAAAGCAAAATTAAATGAAAGATTTTTGGAAATTGAAACAGAACGTACCTTATCCCTATTTTCGAGACTACCTATAAAATAAAAATTTTAAATATTAGAGAAGAACTGTACGTATTGTAATAGAAATGTATGAATAATTACCTTAGTCACATTATTAATGGATCTGGATGGTTTTGTTAAATTAGGAATAACTTTAGCCGTTTTCGAAAGAATAGATTTGACCTTAATTACATTATCTCCTTGTTTGGATTTACGCGAACTAAAGTTACGCATTTGCATTCGTTTTTTAACATCTAAGTTATGTTTTATTTGCTCAGAATTTTTCAAATCATGTTTGTCTTTAAAATCACATATTTTCTTTAAAATATTCTTCTGCCCTCTAAAGATAGTATCATTGATATTCTTGGCAACGATGCTATTATACTGTTTTTTACGTGCAGATTTTGGTCTAAGTCGTTGCCAGACGCCTTGATATACAATATCTTCACATTCTTGTTTATCTTTGTAACTATGCACAAAAACTCCTCCACAGCAAAGTGTTGGTTTATTGTACTTAAGCTCTAAGGTATTTATCGCTAATCTATTTTCTTTGCATTCAAAATGATTTTTCCCTAAAACTTCATTGCAATTTTTCGAATCATTTGAAAATTTTTGATATGCATTTGAATTTTCAATGAATGAATCTTTTGGCTTTAAAATATTTACCTCAGTTCTATCGTAAGAATCATGAGTTTTGTTGATAAATGAAACTTGTCTTACAGGGGTATCGCTACCAGACTCAGGCCTCCATAGACATAAGCTTAAAACGCTGGGGTTCCTCTCTTGAGGTTGCAAAAAATTTTGTATCGTAGTACCAATATCAATATCTGTAGCTGTTATGGTTAAGTCGGAATCCTTTATTTTTATGCCCACGGATCTCGACCTTGGTGTTATTATGCTATCACATTTACCATCTTGAGTCGAGGTACCAAATTCTGTTCTGTACGCTCTAGTTTTACTATTATTGTTATGAATTTTAAGCGCAGCGGATAATTCTGGTGGTAGTCTTATTAAAGAGGTCGACGCAGATAACATTGGATAAGTAGCTAATGTATCTGGACCACACTGTACATCCATACTAACATTGTGACGAATACCTTTCGATGTGCTGGGTTCGTTTATATCTACAAAACAAATGATAAATACATTACAATTCAATTTGCGTGACCGTGTATTTACGTATACTTAAACCTATCAATATAGAACATAATAGAATAACAAAAGCTGAGTAAGCGACGTAAACAGGTAACATCACTTTAAAAGAATGAAAACTCAAAATAAAACGCTTTTATTACATCATCTGACCAGCATCGTATAGATCAGTTTTGCATGTATTATGGAGCAGGTCCAGATTAAACAGTATGTTCGTACATAGTTAGGGATATAAATGAGCATAAATAATAAAAGAGAGTTTTCAGAGTTAATTTCTTCCACATACGTGCTCTATAATATATATATAACTACCTATTGTGGTTTTTCCTTTATTATATGTCCTTCTGTAAACGAAATTCAAGAAGAGCTCTTTTCGCATGATAGACAGGACAGGACATGACAGACTTGGATGTGCCACTCATTTTATTGAGATCCACGAGCAGCAGTTAGCATTCATCATTAGGTGGGCTGCTTACTCGTATGCCCACAAAAGGCAATAAAAATCGATATATTAAGGTGGTTATCACGACATCCAAGGTATTGACGAATCTTCATCATTTATATAAATATAGCAAAATGTATTTATCAGTAATATCAAGAGAAAACAATACAGAATAAAAATCGAATTCCGTATATTATTGTAAGTGAATAATAAAAATAATATTAAAATTACCATTAAGAAATATTGTTTGCAAATTAACGCTCTCCATACTGACGTGATGTTTAGTACATAAATTTAGATCAAGTTCCACTTGCTGTTGATCATTGGTTATCATGTCAGAGTTAATTGCTATTTCTTCTCCAGCAATACTTTCTTTAGATTTTTGTTTATTATCCAGAACAATGTCTATCGTTGAAATGTTTTTCGTTGATAAATTGCCGGTAGATTCATTTAAATTCACGATTTTATCAATCTCACTTATATTATTCGTAAATTTAAATGCCTTAACATCTTTTCCAAATTTTAGCTCTGGGTGGCATAGGTCTATAAGACTTTCTGGGATCTATGAGAAGGAATACATCATCATTATCATCTCGCCCCTTAAGTTTCTTTGTTGTGATCGGATCTCCTTCATTGTAGGAGGGAGTTTGACCTACTACATCATGCTGGTCAGACGGGTTTGTATAGGTTTCATTTCGAGTTTTCCTTCTCTTGTATCGACGATATCTGCATATTATATCCCTCAATCGTCTTTTAAGACACCTACGGGCAAAAGAAGGGGTAGCGAATTGTATTCCTATTCCTACTCACACAATTATTATAGTTACAGGTAGTAGTGTAGCCATAGTTAGTCACACAACCGTAGTTACTTAACCATAGTTCTATAGAGATTTTATCATTTGCAGGTAAATAATTAAAAAATATCATCATCAACACTCTACTCTTATCCTAGTTACTTAGGATTGACTCAATATATATTCTTCTTTCATAGTACATATTGCAAAAGTTTTGGCAATTGTTTTATAATCGGCCGCCTGCCTGATGAGAGCCCTCCTTGGGAATTCACAGGTACATGTTGACCTTACGGCATCAGATGTAGTTGATTCAAATCGATATAACTCGAGATAAAAATCAATAAAATAATAAAAATGTATTAGAAATTATTCCAAATGCAAAGGAAAACTACTGAATTTACAAATATTCACATTCCATTTTTAAGCGCCGAATATCGCAGATGGTGATTGAGAAGACCGATCGATTTGATGCTATGAGGTTGTTTGTTCTTACAGCTGCCGTGTATCATATTGTATTCTTTCTGTATTTTAAATGAATAAATAAGAGCGATTTTCTTGATCACTTTTTATTTAGAAGATGCCTTTGAAATTTGACAAAAATAACTTTTACGGGTAGTAAGAGACTAAGGAATGTAAGAAGAATCATTAAAAGAGAAGGGACGCTTAAAATAAAACTGTTAACCCCTCTAAGCAACATACTATGATAGACATAACCAGTTCAGTACTTACCGGTTTTGAAGCCCGCACGGTGAAACATCTATTTACTTTAGGTCTTCTCGTCGGTCTTAAGTTGTAATTATTACAATTATTTCTGTATTTAAGAGCTGGGTTTTTAACAACGCTAGAATCATCAGATTTCTTACGTGTAAGCTTTTTTCTAATACGGGTGCTGTTGGACTTTCTCTTCTTTTCTACTTTCTTAGATTTATATTTATGAAACGAAGTACCATTAGATGCCTTAATTACTGTTGATTCTGTTCCTTTTTTAATAAGTGTCTTGTGCCTCAATTGATTATGTTCTCTCCTAATACGTGTCACAGTTTCTGTATCATTAAATTTATTATATTCATAATCTAATTCTAGCACTTCGAGATTGTTTTCAAATGCTTTAGTCCTTTCTAGAGAGTTTCGTTCTGTTATTTCAGGTTTTGTAGTATCAATGGCTATAAGACTTGAGGTCTTAGGTACAACGACTGAATCCACGAAATTGAAATCTGCAGTAAATATTAACTATTGGCATGAGTAGTTCACGTTCGATTTCAAAATTATCTCTGATACTTATGCGTATACGTCTATTACGTGCGATACATCTACGTATCGAAATCAATCTTTAACCAAGCCAAAGCTACCGATGTCGTTAGATATCGAAATTAATATAATTACTAAAATTGCTGTAAGTTTTTACTAAACATATTATTTGATTACCGTTAGTAACATTAACATTATAAAAACAAAGCACAATTGTTGCAAAATTTTGCGTGCATTCTCATTCTAAGCGACTTATTTATAATCAAGCAGGTTAGCAATGACTCTTATTAATAGGTAAAGCATAATTTAGAAATATTTAACCTCTAGATGGAAGGTCCATAGCTCATCTAGTCTTCTCCCTTTAAGCTAATATACATCCCTATTTCCTCCTTCGAAAAACGAAGGCAAATAATATACTGACTTTAGACGTTGGCATAATTTTGTTTAGAGTTCTTCTCTTCTGCTTCTGGGCCCATATAGATATTCACGTATCCCACTTTTGGATACCAACTAACTACACATTTTTTTATTCTCGTTGGTGGCAAACGGGCAAACAACACACCCGATTGTAAGTGATATTGCGCTCATGGATCTTTGCTAGGCAACTGCCTATCGTTCAATGAGGTTCGGTGATACTATAGGCACAAGGCAATCAAAACCCATCAAACACCCTCAGAAAGATGAGCTTTCGACTCTCTCGCTCACCGAACAATGAGCAGTAACGTGAGTGAACGTGAACTCGTCGCAATCATTGGTGCCGACAAGACGCTGCCGACCATCGCTAGGGAGATGCTCGATAGCGTGCGCGGGTGAAACTCCTATACGGCGATACGGTCTGCCGCCGGCGAATCGGGCGGCGCAGGCTCAAGTACCTGCGCCTGATACCGCCCTAGCCGAGGCCGCGAGTGATTGAATCGGATAATAGTCTGTCACCCGCAGAGAGGCTGACTGCGCGAGGGCAACCGATGTCCCAAGAGGAGCGTTGGAGATAAGGAGGGTACCCGGTTGACTGAATGGCGAAGGAGAGGAATTACGGTGGGTTATGGGGCCGCGCGCGGTCTTTCATCGCCCCAGATGGAATGGACGGCATGTGCGCTAACCATAGCCCACCCAAAAATAAAAGACGGGTTCTGTTTTGTGGTTACCTTTTCTTGCAGTACGTTATTTGTTTAATCGCTTTTAAAATACCCACTGGAAATGAAAGAGTAGCAATCAATGTATTCTTACTCCGTCACAATACAATAAGTATAGAAATTATATTAATTAAATACTGAAAGTTACCTCTTAAAAATTCATTACTACTGGTACTCAAAAGATCATCTTCAGTGTTGTTATAACCATATTTGGGGTTATCGATATTCACCGTCATATCTAAAGAAAGTTTTATTAATTCCAGCTCGAATTAAACGAACGTATGCAATTGTTATTATGAAATAAATTTACCTGAGGCTGATATTATAATGTGACAGTACTTATCAACTATTTCATTTCTGAAAAATAAACTTATTAAATAAGTAATCGTTTCGAATGTAAATACTACGAACATAATAAAACTAACCACTAAAATATTTCAAACATAGGAATTTATTTAAAAAAAGGGATTTTTATTTTGATATTGCGAATAAATTTCTATCGCTAGTCTGCAGAGGTTTGTCTATGAATTAAGCAGTACCTTTCTACTATTTTATATTCTCCGTGTGGTGACGAAGTAAGAATACAATTCACCACGCACTCTCTTGCCCGTGGGTGTCGTTAAAGACTACCAAGGGATATAATATGCAGATAACACTAAAGTAAGAGAAAGAAAACTCGAAATGAAATCCTATTCTAACACGATTGACCAGCGTGGTATAATAGGTAAAAATTTCTCTCATAATGGAGGAGGTCACTGCCCAACAGTAGGATACGTATATGGGCTGACATGTTGATTATGATGATTATATCTCAGTGTTTTCTAATTGTGTGATATTCAAGAATGTTCATACCTATTAGGAAAATTCGTAAACTACTTACATAACACGATCGTCTTTGGCTTTCTTTATATTAGAAATTTGCTGCAGTTTATCATCTATTACATCTGAAATTTCATATGAAATAATCGTTGCACTCATTGTTAAATATAAAACTAATGTAAAACTAATAATAAAAAGGTATCAGAAAATTTTAATATTTTATATGACAACTTATTTTTTTTAACTAACGCGACCTCATTATCTGCAGCAGTAGGTCTTGTGGCCGTGACCGGGACGACGTCCTTGAGGGCCAGTTGCGGATGCAATATAAGAGGACGAAAAAAATTCTGCAGCTGGCCATCAGCCAGGCGAAGAAAAGGGCCCGCGAGGAACTTCTTGTAGGCCTCGATAGGGACCTATGGGGGCGCCCGTATCGGAAAGCACGGAACAAGCTCCGTGCCTGCGGCACCCCTATCATTGAGACTCTGGACTCGTCTCTCCTGTCGAGGCTAATGGGGGAACTGTTTCCGCGTTCCGTGCGATACATTCCCCCCCAAATGGCTCCTCGGTCGGTGGTGGAGGTGGAGACACCTATTCCCCCCATCACTGACATTGAATTAGAAGTGGCCCTCTCCCGACTTCGGGGAAAGAGAAAAGCGCCTGGTCCGAACGGGTTCCCGGGATTGGTACTCGGCATCGTCGCTAAATACTGGAAGAATACGCTCCGGGAACTGCTCAATGAGCGTTTGAGGTCCGGGCAGTGCCCGGAGCTATGGAAAAGAGGAAGATTATGCTTGCTGCGGAAGGAGGGTCGCCCAGTTGACTCTCCTTCTGCCTACAGACCACTGGTGCTGCTGGACGAGACGGCAAAGTAGTTTGAGAAGGTACTTGCGGACCATCTCGTCCAGCACCTCGAGGTTGTCGGACCGGGGCTGGCAGAAAAACAGTAGGAGTTCAGGCGCGGCCGGTCAACTATTGACGCGCTGGCCGCCCAGAAAACCTTGGCCACCGAAGCGGTGGCCCAAAAGGAAGTAGTACTGGCAGTCTCGCTTGACATTAAAAATGCCTTCAACAGTCTCCCACATGAGACGTTGAAGGAGGCGCTCAAATTTCATGAGGTGCCTCTGTACCTCCGGAGGCTGTTGGAGGCGTACCTCGTGGGAGGCACGTGCTCTGGGAGGGGGACCACGGGCGCATACGTCATCATCGGGTAGAGTGCGGCGTTCCACAGGGCTCGGTCCTTGGTCCGACCTTGTGGAACGTCGGTTTTGACTGGCTTCTCCGGGGACAGCTCCTTCCCGGGATGGGGGTTATTTGTTACGCAGATGACACCCTCATTACGGTGAGGGGGGCTGACTTCCGGAGGGCCGACCGACTGGCAAGGATTGGAGTAGCGCTCGTCGTCGACCGGATAGGCATGTTGGGCCTGAGGGTCCCACGGGAGAAGACAGAGGCCCTCCTCTTTTATGGCCCAAGCCGAGGACTTCCCCCACAGATCAGTGTCTGGGGTTGCCGTGCCGGTGCAAACTCGGATGAAGTACCTGGGTCTACACCTAGACAGTAGATGGAGCTTCGGGCCGCACTTTGCCCAGCTAGTCCCTCGACTCGCCAAGGCGGCCGCGGCCTTAGGTAGGCTTCTACCAAACACTGGAGGCCCTGGATCGTCCTACCGGCGTTTGTATGCCGGTATCTTGCGGTCTATACAACTTGCTTATTATGAAGTCATAAGAATCGAGTACCCGTAATCCCGTGACTATAAACGCTGTAAAGTGTTCGAAACGGCGGGCAATCAAAAATCAAATACAAACGTGATAAATTCCGTAACTAGTTTTATTTACAATGTTATTTACGATTACTACAATCGTATAAACATCACAAATCATGATAAGAATCGAATCATCGAATTTTGCTAATTAGCTTTTTAGCAGCCATTGATACACCACACATATTGTCTTGTACCAGTCAAATGATGAAAGTTAATAAGTACGAAATACAAGCAAGCGAATCTCTGAACATAACTAGTAAACAGGCTGATATACCTACATAAGCCTACCTACGACGGTCGTTAATGCTATAATCAGAAGAGTACCTACAGCAATCCAGTTTTCCAAAACTCTTTGAATCAGTTTTTACGATTCACACCGCTGGAATACTTTGGCATACTCTTACCCTATAACCACACGGTGATATATACTGTACAATAATTACGAAGCCAAAATATATATGTGTTTAGGTTCACTCACTAAATTCAATGGCCTTCAATGAATCCTCAATAGAATACTTTTTACGGCGTTCAATAGCTTTTTCAGTGAGTGTGAGGAGATCCAGCAGTTTGCACTGCATCCATTTAGCAGGAGGTGCAGTATTGCGACCTCTACTCATCCTCAATGCAATCTTCATCAGCTTGCACACCACTTTGTCTAGTTCTGTGGTAATGTCCTCATCGGCCGTCAGCATTAGTCGTAAATTGCGTACCTTTTGGTCAAGCGCGCGGTGCACCCGTTGATCTTACAGAAAACGAAAATTGCGTTGTGAAATTCATTTCATCATCATCATTTCAGTTCATATATGTCCCACTGTTGGGCTCGAGCCTCTTCCACAATAGAGTGAAATTGACCTTACTATTCCATGCTGGTCAGACAGGTTAGAATAGGATTTTATTTCGAGTTTTCCTTCTCTTGCTAGATGTTATATGCGTATATCCTTTAGTCGTCTTTTACGATATCCACGGGCAAGATAGGGAGTGGTGTTTTGTATTCTTACTCCGTCACCACACCGAAATAAGCATGGCATAGTAAGGTCAATTTCTCTCTATTGTGGAAGAGGCTCGAGGCCAACAGTGGGACGTAGGTACGTATATGAGCTGTGATGATAATGACCCAAACGAAAATGGAACTATGAAAAAATAAGAAAATAATTCGTCGAATGCCTTTTTAGCCGTGGTTGTGTAGATCAACGGAGACGTCGAAATGACGAAATGAGGATGTCCCTCTGAGAAGTAGTTTAAGCCGCTGGGCCGGTCGATCAGATTGAAAACAGATATCAATGTTTAACACATAGTGTCAGGAGCGGCCGCACGGTTATTTAACGTCATGTCACCCTACGGTCACTCGCTGACCATGAACTAGTATATTAAAGCTCTGGATAGAGGAACTCGGAGCCCACATTATTATATTTTTCTCAAAAGTTTATTCGATGGTACCTAAACGTTACATTTATCAGCGAGCATTATGAATGATAACAACCCTGATAACAACGCCTGTTGGATCGGCAATCATGGCGAATATGGCATTGACCCCTCTCTTATTGACTTGACTCCCATCAAAGACGTGCTGTTTGAATCGTCAATGATCCTAATCTCACGGACAAGCTGGAAAGACTGAGGAGGCGGCAAGACTGGGTCACTTTGGGTCACTCTGGGTGCTATACCAGCTCTTTGATGGGAAATGCTTCCATCACGAATTAAGACGACAAATAAACTACGTATGTATCGTCATCATATCAGTCCATATGTCTCACTATTGGCTCGGACCTCCTCCATAATAGGAATAAAATTGACCTACTATACCGCGCTAGTCAGACGTGTTGGCATAAGGTCTTATGGCGAGTTTTTCTTGTCTTACGTAGATGTTCTCTGCATATCATATCCCTTAGTCGTGTTTTGCGAAACCAACGTGAAGGGAAGGAGGTGGTGATTAGTATTTTTACTCCGTCACAATACATACGTATGTAGGTATACCACTTTCAAATACTGTCATCATCGTTATCATCATCATTTCAGCTCATAAACGTCCCACTGTTGGGCTCGAGCCTCCTCCACAATAGGAGAGAAATTGACCTTACTATACCATGCTGATCAGACAGGTTGGTATAGTTTTAGTTCGAGTTTTCCTTCTCTTACATAGAGGTTATATGCATGTTATATCCCGAAGTCGTCTTTTACGACATCCACGGCCAAGATAGAGAGTGGTGAATTTGTTTTCTTACCCCGTCACCACACGGATAGATCAAATAGTGTATCAAAGTTCAAACCATGGTAATCAGGTGCGAACATGCTTCCTTCCGATACTGTTGTCGATTGAACGTCTGTTAAATTATCCAACTGAAAAAATTTTTTAAGCAGTTTGTAGCTTGTTAATTTACGTTATTTCCTTTTTAGTTTCGGCAGTCGGCTACTCACTAAAGTCATTGCTGCCGGTGTCGAGTAAATGTGTTTCTGACGTTGATATTGCATTAACAGCACTGTCAGTAAGTTATTTGCGACGTGAGGACACCATAATAAACTTCTCTTCAATATTTTTGCCATAACGCGAAAATACGTACGTACTCGCATTAGTAGCCCTTATCTATACCAATAAATAAAATTGGAGTGTCTGTTTGTAATGTCAAAATAATAGGCTTTTTTCATGCTCACACGGTTATTTGCACGACACCTATGCCTAAAATAGCAATTAAAAAATTTTTGTCTGTCTGTCTGTTTGTTCCGGGTAATTTTCAAAACGGCTGGACCGATTTCAAAAATTCTTTCACCAATGGAAAGCTATAATATCAGGGCGTAAGCTAGGCTATATTTTATCCCGGTATTCCACGGGAACGGGAACTACGCGGGTAAAACGACTATAACCTATAACCAAAGCGAAGCGAGGGCGGGTTACTAGTTCATAATAAATCTTTTAATTTTATAGCTCATCTCTCTTATTAATATTATTTATTATACTAAGATATAGAATATTTCCGTATGGTGACAGAGCAGGAATTCAATTCATCGCCCTCTTTCTTTCCCCTGGTTTTCGTAAAAAACGACTAAGGGATACAACATCATCATCATCTTGCTCTTATCCCAATTACTTGGGGTCGACGCAATATGTCATCTGTTTTGACATATTGCAAAAAGTTTCGGCAATGACTTTTATGATCGGCCGCCTGCCTGACGTCAACCCTCCTTGGGAATGTAATCGTTGACCCAAATGGTACCAGATGGAGTTGGTCCGGGTCAATCTAGGGCTCTTAGTCGTCTTTTACGACACCCACGAGCAAAGCAAGGGTTGGTAGTATTCGAAGCCGCTACCACACAGCACTAAGGGATACAACATGAGTATAAAATCATACAAAATAGCATATCCATGCAAGAGAACGCAAACTCCAAATACAAAATTTGTAGTATGGATTATTAATCTGAGACCGAAGTACCATGTTTTCTTTCTTTCCTTTCGTCCTTTCTTTTTCCCTTTCCTTCTTTTCTTTCAAGTAAAACCCTATACCAACTCGTCTGGCCAAGTGGTATAATAGGTAATTTTCCCTATTGTTGTGGAGGAAGCTCGTGCCTAACAGTGAAACGTATATGAGCCTAGATATTTTTTAGGAGGATTTATTTAGGAGCTTTTAGCCTCAAGGCCATGCCAGCTCCATCATAACCTAATCTTACATTAGCTACCTTATATCACCTTATTTACTAACTTATTAACTAAAATGGCTACCTCAGAGAGAGGTTTTGATAAAATAGTTAAGAATAAGCCGAGATGATGATGATATAGTAATACTTATTAATGATTATTTACGTGAGTGGATTAAACATTAGAGATAAATTCAAACGAAAAAGTAAATTTATAATTTAATTAACTACTTACATCTATCTAGATTAGAAGATTACATATTGTAAGTAACTACTCTGATACACAATTATATTTACAACAAATATAGTTATTGACGATGAGTCTTTATAAATCACTAAAAATGGCACTTGTTGCTTAACTCACTTTCATATTTTAAAATGGAATTACAAGATTATATTACGTGTGGTTACGAAGTAAAAATACAATTAAACACCGCCACTCTTGGCTCGTGGGTGTCGTAAAAGACGACTAAGGTATATATGCAGGTAACATGGATGCAAGAGAAGGAGAAGTCGATACAAACCCCTATTAATAAGTAATTATTAATAGTAGGTGAATTCCCCTCCCATTGTGGAGGAGGCCTGAGCCCAACAGCAGGACTTATATAGACTGAGATGATGATGATGATTAATATATAAATTCTGTATTTTGTTTTGTAATTTCGGCTGGTTAGAAGACTATTGCCAATATCTTTTATAATATAAAACAAAAGAGAGTAAGTACAAATTGAGTTGACCCCAAGTAATTGGGATAAGAGCAGAGTGATGATAAGAATTTGGTGGTTTGAAATAATTTTTTGAACTTGTTACATGGTATTATTTAAACACTTTAATCTACCATGCTTTGCTTTAAAATATATTACTTTAATTTACATACAGCATACCGAATAAATATTACACATCGATCCTTGGAAAGAGACAATCGCTTAAGCTTCGTAAAGAGTTGTCTCTATCGTAGACTATATGTGTGACGTTTGTCAGCCGTTATACAAGTGTGAGAGAGCGCAGTATCGCGTCCAATCAAAAATACATTTAAGAGTTGTTAAAACCGCAACAATTTAGCTTTAAAATGCTTGTAGAATAGGTCTGTTTTATTTAATAACAGAAAATCCTAAGAGCTTTCACAATTTTTAATAGATACCGGACTGTTAAACGGTACATCGTGCGATGTCACACAAGTAATGTGCGACAAGGAAAATACTTTAAGAAGCCAAAATTTGTTAAAATTAATCGATTCTCACTTACCAAGTGTCGACGTGAAATATTACAACATACCTGTAATTATAGCTACATCACAACCAGATCGACATTTTGCTTAAATCATACAAACACTTTACAATTAAATAACAATTTTACAGACAAATATCTAAACAAATATCAAATACTATAATACTAAATGAACTTTCTGAATAAAATACTATAAAGCCAAATTGCCTTTCGTTACAAGTTGATAAACTTTTAGCGTGCTAGTCAAAATGCAAACCTTGAATTACCTCAGTTAAAAAATGACAAACTACCATGTAATACAAACCAATAACTCACTAAAACTTTTATGATATAAATTATTTTACGGTGCATGTTTAATTTATACTTATAATAAAAGAGTAGAGACAAAATCAATAAATATATTTTAGAAAAATAGTGATCACATCTCGTCCGGTCCGTCCGGGGCGACGGAGGGGACGGCATTGCGACCCCATAACCTACCGTACACGATACCTCTAATACGACCAGTGGGCGGGAACCTTACCCAAATGTCGGTGCTGTTAACGTATATTTTTTTAAATAAAACTTGCCGCGTTATACGTTATATCCTTGTATGACGACAGTCTTTCCAAATTTAGAACAATACTTTGTTGATTCATAAACTGCCGTAGGAATTGAACCCACGAGTCAACATGATAGTTCGCTGCCTAGACCGCTGTAGTTGCAGAACGAGTAATTAATCGCACCCCAAATATCAATCCATCAAGTTGTATTCAAACTACTTTTAGTTTTGATGGTAATTACATCAGAAAGGGAATCGTTGTCCTGCCACTCATCGTCGTGTGTAGTGACAGACGTAGTACCGACGACCAGCCTGGAGTATATCACCACATCGTTCACAATCTCATAGCCGTTCCACTCTAGAATATCTCTGAAAATTAAATTACAATTAACAATTATATACTTACTAACATTATAAATGTGAAAGTAAGTTTGTTTGTTTGTTACACTTTCACGCTTAAACCATCGGACCGATTTCAAAAATTCTTTCACCAATGGAAAACTATAATATCAGGGAGTAACATAGGCTATATTTTATCCCGGTATTCCCATGCGAACGGGAACTAAGGCGACTGAAACGGAAGCGAAGCGAGGGCGGGTTGCTAGTATAATATACAATAACAATTATATACAGCTGTAGTAATCATCATCATCATTTCAGCTCATAAACGTCCCACTGTTGGGCTCGAGCCTCCTCCACAATGGGAGGGAAATTGACCTTACTATACCATGCTGGTCAGACAGGTTGGTATAGGGTTTTATTTCGAGTTGCCTTCTCTTGCTTGATGTTATATGCATATATGTATATCCCTTAATCGTCTTTTACGACATCCACGGGCAAGATAGAGGGTGGCGAATAGTATTCTTACTCCGTCACCACACGGACGGCTGTAGTAATACTAGTAGTTAATTCGTAATCTGGTGCTTGTGGGATAAGAGTGGTAGGACCACACTGTCGACCGTTATCTGTCTACAGCCGCGGGCCGGTCCGTCCGGGGTAGTACCACACTCTCGCAGAAAATCAACGTCCGAGTAGTAGCGATTTGTTACTGCGCTTCGTTCGGTGAGCGAGAGAGCCGGAAGCCCAACTTTCTGAGGGTGTCTGCATGTGGAGGGTTTTGGTGGTGCCCTTGGCATCACCGAGCTTCAATGCACGCATTCACACTCCCTTCTCTTTCTTCGCGGTAGGCAGCGGCCTTATAAGGGTCCATGAGCGGCAGCAACACTTACCATCAGGTGTACTGTTTGCTCGTTTGCCACCGTTTGCAATAAAATAAAATCTAGTTCAGTGGTGATGATGATATCAATTTGAATTTATGCAATTGTACGTCTTCACTCTGTCTATTGTGTTCGAGCCCATTCTAAAGGCTATGAAATTCCAGGCTGGTCACGGACGACAAAGATCTCTTTACCGGTGGTCAGCCCAATGGCGAGGAAGAGGGTATAGCCTAGCATATAGCAATAGATCATAGCCCACCAAAAAAATAAAAGAGGCTATGAAATTGGATTTCACTAGCAAACCGTCCAGATGGATATGCTTGGTACGCGGATTGACGGTTAGATATCATATGATTTTCCTAACGGAATGGCCAGCACTGCTTCCTTAGAAGATTTTAAGTCTCCCACGGCAAACAGGCGGTGAATTTTTTTTTAATGTACTAAGAAAATCGATAAAATAATGTTCGCGTACAGAGTATGAATAAAGGTTAGAATTCAGCTGGGTATATCAATTTTCATTTAAATTTCATAAGCAATAGATCAGTAGAATGGTGGAATTCAGCGACAGAAATGATGAGGTTGTTTTCCGAAACTTCCTATGGTCATTAATTTTTCGGACCTAATGAAAAAAAATTTATTCGACATTTCTTTTTTTTTAATACCATAATTTTGCAAGTATTGTGCATATGCTCCAAGTAACAATTAACAACGAATTGGTTTATCTATACAAACTAAGTTGTTGAGTTCCGAGCCTATACTCAGAGTAATCATTTTTAGATCACACAAAAATTGCTGCGTATAAAACGAAATCACAACTACACCTCCTCCACAATTAATAACATACAGATAACTCACCTAACTTGACCAACGTCCTCAGTGATGTGTTGGACAACCGTCATAAGATGATTTAACGGTATCTCAACCCGATTTGTATCACAAGACAAATCATCTTCGAATTGTGTATCAATTATTCTGTTGATCTCGTCAGATATCAGGTCCAATATGCGACATTCTTCAGATTTTGCCTGAAAGTTAAAAATATTACATTTTTTTAGGTTTATACGAGTATTACATATATAAAACTCAAAATTAGGAAAATATGTATTTAAAAAATTGCAATTAAGCAGGTATATATACAGATTTTATTATTAGATGTGAAAATGTACACTTTTGTTAATCATGTTAATATTATTAGTTCGAATTTAAACTGAGAGCATGTGCGTGATGTCTCCTCCCGGTACCAACGGAAGATCAGCGCTGGTCATCTATGGCCAGCATTATGCTGAGTTGGGACCGGATTGTGGCACACACTTCTCGAAATTTTCATTATTTAAATTTGTTTTTTCTTATGCTTTGTGTCTGTCATAATAATAAATCATTTCATTTCATTAAAAGACAATAAGTTTAACGTATTTTGTTGAGTTTTAACGTAGTTTTAGCGTTGTAACGTTGTTGTTGTTGTTATCGAATTGTGGGTCGGAAGATTAATACCTAAAGCTGTAATTAATATATAGAAATCTCTATAATCATGGTGATGATGTAAAGCGCTTAGTCCTATCGTAGCGATAATTACTGAAAAGTATGCCAAACGCATTAAAATCCGGCATCCTTTATCACCATTTCAGCTCATTTATATCCCACTGGGCCTAAGCCTCTGCCATAGCGGGAGGAGAATTGACCTGCTATAGCTCGGTAGTCAAACAGTTTGGTATAGTTTTATTTCGAGTCTTCCTTCTCTTACATAGACATTATTTGCATATATCACACCCCTTAGGTCATCTTTTACAGTACCCACGAGCAATAGGAGAGTGGTGAATCGTGCTCTTACTTCATCAACATACGAAAAACCCGTAATCATAGATATTGAAAAATATTTAAAAAACATACTGAAAAAAACTAAATTAAAACTCAATAAGAGCCGTAAAACTATACTTTTTCATTTTTTTATTTGTAAACATAAAATTTTAGTGTATTAAATGCAAAGGTGTAAATAATGTACCATACAATATATATATAAAATAGAAGTGTTCCATGTGTTTGCATGCCTTGCAACTACCACCAGTAAATCTTTGGCGATACGAGATATAGCTTTACTAAAGCTCGGTTGCTGAACCTACTAGGTAAGTTTCTATTAGTAAGTGATATATATATAACATGGCTTTAAGAATAACATTTTTGACTGAAACAATCTGTATCAATGCTCAACAAAAGTTATTAAAAAGAAATCGATTTACTACATACCTCAAAAGGGCAATGAAACTCTCTAACGACCTTGTAGTATTCGTTCCAATAAGGCGCATTGTCTCCCCAATTGATATTCGACCAAATATTTGTATCATCAGATAGATTAGCAATGCACTTGTTAAATTTCAAAGCCTTAGTCAAATTACGAATTTCATCTACAACTTCCCTAGTATGTACTAAAGAATCGTTTTTATTTTTCGCCATCAAATTCTGCGCGGTCTTGGAGAATTTCTTCACTTGAAATGTCGAACAATTTAACCTAAAAAGTTATTGTATTTTTAAATTCATAAACCATAAACTTGCATGATAGATATAAAATCAAATCTCTTATTATGCAGAAATTCCATAAAGGCACGAACATTATCAATTTAGCTGTTTGAAATAAACCTAATAATATATAACCGGAGCGAAACGCGACCACAAGCTGAGAAGATCCGTCAAGGAACTCATCGGACATTTTCTTTTTTAAATTACTTCTTTTAAACGAATTTGCATGCTTATTTTTTCAAAATATAATACAAAAGATATGGGTGGACCAGATTTCAAACTACTAGAACAGCCATTCTCGATATCGATATCAAGACATTAAACAAGTTTCAATCTGCCAACTATAGCTATGGACGATTGTTGTCCTTTATGTTGTGAGCTAACAAGAAATTTCTCATTGTAAAATAGGTTCAAGCAAAAATTCATCATCAGACTATTGTGTAGATATAGTCCCACCCAAGATTAATGAATAACGGCCACACTTGCCAGATTAATTGACATTCGCATCGAGGGTTACAAGTTTCTCAGACTAGTGCTAGCATTCGCCTGATGATTCTTCAGCTGCTTTTTATAGACTCACAAGAAAGTGACACATTGTATAAGAATACAATTTGTCGCACCATACGGATTACCTAATGGTTAAAGGGGCACCGTGGCAATTACAAAAAAATGCGTTCCTTTGATCCCTTACTGTATCCTTATTTCCAACGCTTTAGTTGTGTAATTCTTATATAATCACTCTATACATTATACATCTTAAAAACACGATCACTTAAAAAAAAAAAATAAAAGTTACCTCGAAATGAAAAAATAAACCCATAATACGGCGTAAATACTTCACAAAAGTTTATAAAATTTTAAAAATTAATAAAACTTCATGTTTCATATAACTTATACATTTTACATTTTTAAAATGTATATTTGTTTTAATAATATGAAGGAAATACCTAAATTCATCCGCACATCATCCACCTGAGAGCCGCTACGCTTCCCCCCTACCCACTTTAGTGCTGCTTCGGCTATCGGACGGGGAGGTTGTATCGCTTGCGCATACGCACAATTTTATAAAAGTATCAATAAAATAAGAAAATATAAAAGTAAACTGTAAGCTTCGCTAAAAGTATTTTAAATCGCTTGTGTTATTACATTTTGTAAATATCAGCAGCATCTCGCTAGTTGATCGGCGTACGACTCCAGTAGCCCGCTCTTGTCGGTGCTCCTCACGCACACATACATAAAACGCATAAAATACCTAAAATCGATTAGCGACAAAAGCTCTATGCCTCTTAAACAAAGAGACACTTCGTCTCATAAAGTCCCCATCGCGCCTACAAGATCGCCAACGAGAAATTTACCGCATTTTGACACAACTAGTTCATATCATAGTAGTGGTAGGACCACACTGTCGACAGTTATCTGTCTACAGCCGCGGGCCGGTCCGTCCGGGGTGGTACCACGCTCTCGCAGAAAATCGACGTCTGAGTAGTAGCATTTTGTTACTGCGCTTCGTTCGGTGAGCGAGAGAGCCGGAAGCCCAACTTTTTGAGGGTGTTCGCGTGCGGAGGGTGTTGGTGGTGCCTTTGGTATCACCGAGCATTTAGTGCAGCACACCGAGCCTCAATGCACGCATTCACACTCCCTTCATTCCCTTCGCGGTAGGCAGCGGCCTTGTAAAGGTCCATGAGCGGCAGCAACACTTACCATTTACTCGTACCACTTACCACTATTTGCTCGTTTGCCACTGCTTGCAATAAAAAAAAAAGATAAAACGGAACCTGGACGTAACATCTTCAAACTCATAGACTCTATTAGTAATCCTTCTTCGCGGCACTCTAATATCAAAATATTGTTCTTCGTCGAACATTAAAAAGTTCTTTGCAATCTCCGTGTCCAAATTACACTGGGACGTCTTATCAGAGTTGCTGTATATCTTCTCCTCGGAACACAAAGCATAGATTGGTAAAGATGTGGAAAGGTTGGGACTGACCACAAATGTTACTTGTGATTGGTTATCAGTATGAAGGAATTCAGTAAAGGATGCCATGCTGGAAGGGAAGAGGTTAAGGATTAAAATAGCAATGAACTTAATGACCAGTATAGTGAGGGACTTTATTTTTGACGGCGGCTATGGTAGAGTCACGCCCTGTTGGATCCGTTCTGAACAACGGACGGAGGGCGGTGTCAAGTGAGCTTAAAACCTGCAGGTACGTAGCTCTAATAACGCCAACTGAGCTGGACTCCAGTACCTTGTCCTTCAGTAGCTATGATGATGGATTTAGAGTAAAAATACATTTCACCACCTTGTCTATAGCAAGAGATAGAAAACTCGAAATAAAACCGTACGCCTACCCTGTGATTAGAGTAATCGGTGTAGTAAGAAAATCTGTAACCCATTGCCAAAAAGGTTTATAACCTCATTGTGTAGTCAATTGACAGAGGCACTTAATTCGGACAGACATCAAAACTTCAGAATCTATGAGTGTTGAATGTCAGGAGAATTCAGTTACGCTGCGAGGAATTAGCCTAGTATACCACCACCGCCGAGGATGACGCCCCGGCAGCATTGCTAGTTGCCGCCGGGGCGTCAGCATCGATGTGAGACGGTACCCGAAAGGGTAACCTGCCGGGCTGGCTAGGGACGTCAAAGACTCGATAGCAGAGGTCGAACGGACGGTCGAATGGTGTTTAGACCATAGATCGCCCAAAAAAAAAAAAGTACATACTAGCCAAACATTTTGGTATTAGGTTTTATTTCGAATATTTTGTGGTGACGTATCTGTCTACCATTGATGTGTTTACACATATCTATAAAGTACAATAATTATGCATTGTTTTATTTATTTATTAAATGAAAGAATTATTTTATTAGAAGATTACAACAAGCTAAGCTCGTAAGAACAATTCGTAATTGTAATGCAATTAAAAAAACATGTTTGTCTATGAGCTCTACCGAATTTTAGCAGAATAATAATAGTCCCACTATTACGACGTCATTATGGGTAGCAGATACGGGATTTAGACTTGGGATTATACATCTATATGAAATGTAATACTTACCCATTTGGTGCTTCAATTGGTTCCATATCATGCAAGCTATCTGTACTATCCCAACAGTCATACAGGTCGTTCAGTGGCTCTGGATTATGTCCTAAAAAAATAATGCCCATATTCAGGAAAATGATAAATCCTAGTAACAACATATATGTGAAAATGGGAGCCCAGTTCAATATTATGATAATTATCTTGTCAACTTCACCAACAAAAAACTTGGGGTATAAATAAGTACAAAGTTCCCTAGATTATCCTGAAATTTATTTATTAGAAGAATATATAATATTATACTATACCACATTAGCCAAATGTGTATATGTATACGGTTGAATATGTGTATATAAAGGGTGTATCAGGTAAAAAGCGATGACAAAATTGAAAACTTTACATGTCTCTAATTCCTTAACGAATTGATATTTTTCGTTCAAATTTTTTTCATGGGTTCCTACCACCATTGCCTAGCTACCTTTTGACCAGTTGCCCCATAACCTGATACACGCTGTATATATACCTCATCTGAGTAGTAAGTCCTTGTGGCACAGATGACTGACAACATCCAGTTAACGGGAAGTGAATGTTTAAATGGTAAAAGATACTGAAAGACACTGTGATATAAACATTATTAAAACTGATATTTTAGAATAGAGAAAACTCATATTTTATCTAAGCATCACACCAACATACTAAATGCATAATTTGGAAGCAGATCTTACTAAATGTGTACCATGCCAACGGCCAATATCTTTTAACCATACTTTATGTATCTAACAGCTTATGTATTAAGACATACCAAAAAAAAAATAATAATAAAGGTCTAGGATGAATAGTTACATAGATTTTGGCGATATAACCGTTGATATTATTAGTACTCAAAAGAAATTAGATAGCATTCACAAATAAACTCTTCAATATAGAAAAAATATACATAATCTATAACACTTACTGGGAACCAATGCCAAACTATTGATATTCAGATCTGGCTGTTTATGGTAATCCTTGTTTATAAATAATGCTAGCTGACTGCAGCAACCATAATGTAATGTACCAGGAGGACCAGGCCCAATACCTTTACATGTAACTGTATAGATAGGGTAACGTGTCACAATATTACTACACCTGAAACGACAGAGGCATAGTGATTAAAATTTTGACGGACAGTACCGCCTGTGGCCGTCAAGATAGGCGAAATTAATATGCAGTACGCCCATCGACGTCCAAGTTTCAACTCACATAAAACCACTATGTCTCAATATGTACAATTTTCAGGCCAATTATATAGAATAGCATGTTGTACTGTCACCAAAGATTTAATTTATAGACTTTTTACTGTCACTACATAATGTTCAAAAATCCATTCAATTAAAGTATTTCAACACACATTCACATTTTGATGACCCCTTTTCACACACTAAGCCCATAGAAGTCGTATTTCAATACAAACTGTGTTGTACAGCGCCCCTGTGACGCGCCGAAAAATAGTATTGTCACAATACCCACACCCTGTGAGAGGGTATTGTCTGTCAACGGGTTAAGATACCATTAGTGAAAGGTATTTCCTCCAAGCTTTTGCCATTAGCACTTAGTCAAACGTTTATAAAAAAAAAACTAAAGAAAATAATAACCAATCATTAAACTGTTCTCTGCTCCATTCAAAGAAATGATCCAATCTTCTTAATCCATTCTTTTCTAAAGCCTTGAATAAAACATTGAAATCACCATTTGGGGTAGTGAACACTGCAATCCAGGGCTTGATGAAACCAAACACTGTATGTACCAATCTCTCCAGATCATGAGGAAGCATGTGTTCAATAATTTCTATTGCAATTACAGCATCACAACCAATTAGCCTGTAATCTGGATCTGCAGCATTGCCTTGAAACAACTGTAATTTAATGATTTATGATGTTTATGTGAGTATTACACATTATAAATAAAACTACTTTACGGATTTTATCGCGTTTATATTTGATTTTTGATTGCCCGATGTTTCAAACACTTTACAGCATTCATGGTCATGGGTGGACTAAGATGTCTGACGTCCAACAAGTCATTGTTATTACAGATATTTATAATTACCTAGTCGGGCAATTAAAAACAGAATACAATACAAATGCGATAAAATCCATAGTTTTATTTACCACTGCATTTGAAATAAATATTTTAAGCCCATCCAATATGAGTCTATCCTAGGACATAAAAAATTTTTGAATATTAATTATGCATTATATTAATGATGCTTTTCTTTGGATCCTATAATGGTAGGCTATCCATATTGCATTGCAAATTGTGTTTTCTATGTGGTGAGGAAGTAAGAGTACAATGTCAGTCTCTATCTTGCCTGTGGGGGTCATAAAAGGCGACTAAGAAATATAATATGTATATAACATCTAAACAAGAGAAGGAAAATTTGTAATAAAGCCCTATACTAACTTTCACTTCCTTCCTGTTGTGGAGGAGGAGGTTATTGCCCAGCAGTGGAATGAATATTAACTATGATGATGATGAATTATGTTCTAATAAATACGTATAGAATATTAAGATCTTAATAGAATTATGGATAGTAAATTATGCAAGGATGCATTGTTATACATATTGATACTGACTGCATAAATGATATAGTGATCTATTAAATTATCTGCTACTACCTATAACTATTTGTCTATTACTACTTAACTTATCCTTTCCCTGCGGAGACTGAGTAAGAATACAATTCACCACTCCCTATGTTGCCTGTGGATGTTGTAAAAGACGACTAAGGGATATAATACGCATATAACATCTATGCAAGAGAAGGATAACTTGAAATAAAACCCTATACCAACCTGTCTGACCAGCACGGGATAGTGAGATAAATTTCCCTCCTATTGTGGAGGAGGTTCGAGCCCAACAGTGGGACGTATATGAGCTGAAATGATGATGACCTAACTTTATCATCATCATCATTTCAGCCTATCGCCGTCCACTGCTGGACATAGGCCTCCCTCATGTTACGCCACAAAGTGCGGTTATATGCCGCCTGCATCCAACGACGCCCAGCAACTTTATGTTGCATCTATCAATTATATGTTTTATAATATTGTAATTAACTACTTACAGTAATCTGTAGTGGACTCTCTCTCCTGGAATTGTAGTCATCAAGCACATCAGATGAACATTTCAGTGGTAAACTCTCAATGTCTACTCCCAGGATCTGGCAGACACCAGGCACTTCCTTCAGATACTTAATGAAACTTAAGTCATGATAACCAATATCCACCACCTAAATATAAGAAAATATTTATCACATTATAATTCATTGCTATATGATACAAGTTACAAATATTTCACATTCTTGTTAAGGCATCAGTGGCATAGCATTGCTCGGAATTTGCATGCATTGTATAGTTTAAAGACTCACACTGATCGTGTTCAATTTGAAAATGGAACAGACTATATAGTACTAGAAGTAATACTTTTAGTATTATAGTCTATTTCTAATTTCAAAGGGTTATTAATGTTCTTATATTATTTCAATCAGATATTATTGATTTTTATTCAAGATTTAATAAAATAGGGTGAGAATCAATTACAAAGTTCTCTCTGTAATTGATTCTCACCCTATTTTATTTTATGCCCTATATTATTATCTGACCTATAAAATGTAGAGACATTTTATAGGTCAGAAAATAAGAAGAGAAAGAGATAATCATAGCCCAAGGAAGCATACTTTTAAACATGAGTTTCAAATACAGTTTAAAACTTACACTGCGATCTTTATTACCTGTATTCAATAATATAGAATAATAAATAGCCAATTGATGTCAATTTGAAATGGAAAAGTATTCCAATATTAGATTATTCTACAAAAGGTATAACATACTTATAACATTCAACTGATGTATATAGCTCCTTAATATCTTTACGAGCCTATATTCAGTATGACCCACATATACATATATGAATATTATCAAATAACTTTTTAGATTTAAATAAAATTCCCTTAACTAAAGACATCTCCGACAAATGCTATCAAAGAATTCATACAAGCACTAGTTAAGTAGGTCATAGTTCTTTATATTTACCTAAAACGTCTCTCTAAATAAAGTATATTTATTTACCTTTTCTAACTTCCCGCGCCATCGTTCATCCATTAGACAATCACTGACAGATGCATAACGCTGTGCGTACACCGGGGGGAAGAATATGACACCTTTCTCATCGTCAAACTCTGAGAACACTTGGTCATCGGCATCTTCTTCCTCAGAGTCTTCAGCATTTCCAAGGAACGCTAATGATAGGCGCCTGTAATAAGGCTTGAGAGCGCGGTCAATCGCAGCTAACAAAGACTGGCGGTAATATATCAAAGTCTGCAAAGCAATTATCATGATTCACGGTAGAGACTACAGATTTCGAATTATTAAGAGCATCTCCCAATGAAAAATATCCGACAATATATTACGATGTTCACATGTTTCTTCTACCAATCTCTTGTTTTATGTTGATATTGGATTAGAGCATTAGACAGAATGATTGAATGAAAGAGACGGTTTGTTTTGTTTTTGATTGACGTTCTATGTCCAATTTGACATACATGCAGGGCTACCAGACGTATCTACTGCAACCGGGGCCATGTACATCCCTTCATAGGAAGTTTTGCATACTAACTACTGCCATCTTTGAAAAATACCTGAACTACTAAAGACTGTAGTAGTTTATATTAACACCAATAGATAGAGCAATAATAAATTATTGAAATCATTTCTGATACCTAAATAAATTAAATTTACTTATACAGGGTGACTGGTAAAAGATTGTACATATTGAAGGAGGGTATTCAGTAATCGATTCTGATACCGAATATGTAAAAAAAAATGGTACTTCAATTTTGAACCAATTATCTTATAAAGATATTTAGTTACGGACACAGCTGAAACAGCTGTATTATTTATAGGTACCTATTTATAGGTCAACGCACTTGAACGCGCTATCAGTGTTCCCACTATTACGTTGTAGTTTTACCCTAGATTTTTTCATTAATTTGCCCTAAATACCCTAATCAGTCTCCAAAAATCCTTGACTTAGGGCGCAAAATTTAAATGAGTTTGAAATAAAACAAAACTTGATGGTATGATTTTTATTTTAATTTTCATCTATTAATCAAAGGTAGTAAACATGTAATCATAAAAAGAATTCATTTTAATATGTGGAAGAAGTAGATGATGAACAATATGATGCTGTTGTTGAAGCTGAAGCATTTGGATTAAGTTTTTTAGCTACAGGTAAATGTTGAGTATATTTGTATGTCGGGTTCTTAAATCGAATCTGTCATACTTAGTCTGGTGCGCAACAAACCATTGAGGGTTTCATTATGACGCTTTTTTCTTGGGTTGGGTTGTTTTTTTGAGCCAACGCATACTCCGTCCATTTCTTCCGGGGGTGATGAAAAGGTGACGCAAGTCTCATAACCCTCCCCTTCGCCATTGGGCTGATGGATCCTCGTCGCAATCGCAACGTTGGCAGGACGATATACTCTCTCCTCACGACCGTTTGCAGGTACTTGGCGAAGCAACCGTCCGTCGTCACTACTTACGCCAGTCAGCAAGAAAACACCCCGTGCCGCCGTCCTCAATACTCCAAGAGCACCGGCCGGAAGGCCTTGACGACCCCAACATCGTAGCGGGGCTACCCAATGGGCAATTTTCCTATACCAGCTGTCAGTATCACACTGAAATATCGACATCTAAACAGTGCAATATTTAATTTAAATTCTATTATCCTGTCTTACACAAAGTAATTTCAGTGAACTCTGGCAGCCCATAGAGGGTAACCATTGTTTGTGGTTGGCAAAGTCTATGATAAAATAGTGTTTGCTATTTTTATATTCAATTTTACCCCAAAATTACCCTAAAACCCTAAAAGTATTAAATAGCCCTAAGCCCTATTTTAAATTCGTAATTTCACACTAAAATAGGGCGAAATCCCTAAAAGTGGAAAGACTGCGCGCTACTCCCATTGAGCTCAGTGTGACCAGATTTAGCAGAATTCTGCGATTTTAGCAGAATTCGATCCCTAATTTAGGGCTTAGCAGATTATGTCGCAGATTTCGAAAATTTGGCAGATTTTAGCATAATATTAAAAAGCATTGCAGGAAAGTAGCAGAAATAGACATTGACTAAATAAATGTGTATTTTCCTCTACAACATGGTTCTATTTAATAAGGTGAGTAATTAAATAGTTGTTGCATAAGAACGTTCAGTCTCAATGTTAGGTTGTTATAACGAATTTTAGACAAGCCTAAACCTTACTTATATATTATTATAATACTTCATCATCATCATTTCAGCACACATATGTCCCACTGTTGGGCTCGAGCCTCCTTCATAACAGGAGGAAAATTGATGCTACTATACCATGCTGGTCAGACAGGTTGGTACAGGGTTTTGTTTCGAGTTCCTTCTCTTATAATACTTATTGAAGTGAAACTTCTTTGTCGGCGTTGGAAAAAAAATTACCGTCACATTTTTCGGTTACGCGTCACATTTTTTCGTTACGCGCCATATTTTCCTCGTCCCCACCACGGTCGATTCGAAGAAAGAGTTCTTTCTCCAGTGGAGTAGGGATAGCATGTCGTTTAAGCGGACGTAAAGGGATAAAGGGATAAAGTGATAAAGGCATAAAGTTATAAAGGAATAAAAGGAGTAAGGGATAAAGGGATAAAGAGATAAGGGGATAAGGGGATAAAGGGATAAAGTGATAAAGGGATAAGGTGATAAGGGGATGAGGGGGTAAGGGGATAAAGTGATACAGGGATAAAGGGATAAAGGGATAAAGTGATAAAGTGATAAGGTGATAAGGGGTAAGGGGATAAAGGGATACAGGGATAAAGGGATAAAGTGGTAAGGGGATAAAGAGATAAAGTGAAAAAGGGATAAAGTGATAAAGGGATAAGGTGATAGGGGGATAAGGTGATAAGGGGATAAAGGGACAAAGGAACAAAGGGACAAAGGATAAAGAAGTTTCTCTTCTGCTATGCCTACTTTGTACACACGTTCATTTTTTTTTATACATTATTATATAATTTATAATAACGATAATATTATTATATTATTTATAATCATAATCTTAGCCCATATACCTCCCACTGTGCTTGAACCTCATTTACTATGAGAGGGAAATAGACCTACTACGTCAGATCGACTTAGTAGTCGATCTGACGTGTTGATTAAAGGTTTTATTTAGAGTTTTCCTTCTCTTGCATAAACGTTATTTGCCTCTTATATCCCTTAGTCCTCTTTTATAACATCCACGAGTAAAATAGGGGGTGTGGATTGTATTCTTACTCCGTTATCACACGGGAATAATTTATAATATACCAGTAACCCGCCCTCGCTTCGCTTCGGTTTCAGTCGCCTTACCCGTGGCGTAGTTGCTGTTCCTGTGAGAACACCAAGATAAAATATAGCCTATGTCACTCCCTGATATTATAGTTTTCCATTGGTGAAACAATTTTGAAATCGGTTCGTTGGTTTAAGTGTGAAAGCGTAACAAACAAACATCCTTACTTACGCATTTATAATATTAATAAGGATTATATTATTTTAAGATTATAAATGCGAATGTAATTCTGTCTCTCTGTATTTTAATCTATGCCATTCAACCATATTTATGAGATTTGGTGCAGAAATGAACTAGAGCTTAGGAAAGAACCTATTAACCCAAAAAAGCCTTGATTGGTTTGAAATATGGGTCAATAGTCATTATTATCAAAGATAAAACCATGTAACGTTTTATTTAGTAACTTAAGAAGCAGTGAATATGAATTTCTCTCAATGTTTAACGTTATTTATTTAATTTTTAAGTTTATATATTGAATTATTGATAATAACCTACCTAAATTTCGTGAAGTTTTATCATGAATAAAATATACTCCTAATGGAAGGAATCAACCTACTTTTTTTTTTTCTTGGGGTGGGCTGCGGTCGGTGCGCCTCCGCAACACTCCGTCCGGGGCGACAGAGGGGCTTAAGCACGCAACTCCCGCAACCCACCCGAACACCACGTCACCTTCGTCGTTGGGCCGATCACCGGAGCAGGGTTACTTATCATCAGTGGTCGGCCCGACGGAATACCCCCTACCTGGGGTACCCTCCTATCGACCGACGTCCCCCCCTCGGGGAGGACGTCGGTCTTTCCTCACGCGGTCGGCCTCTCGGCAGGTGACGGACTAATCCCCGGTCACGTCACCCGCGGCCGCGGCTAGGGCGACATGGCACGCAGGTAATCCCGCCTGCGCCGCCCCAGTCGCCGGCGGCGGGTCGCATCATCGAGGCTGTGCTCCTTGCGCTTGCGACCCGCCGCCTCCTTCTGCAAGATAACTGCCTCGCAGAAGGCTGCGACCGCGTCCCAATTCCTGATGGTGCCGAGCATCTCCCTAGCGATGGTCGGCAGCGTCAGGTCGGCACCGATGATTGCGACGAGTTCACGACGCGGTTCTGCCCAAGCGGCACAGACCTCGAGCGTATGCTGCGCCGTGTCCTCGTCGCAATCGCAGTGGTGGCAGGACGGAGTTCTCTCCCTCCTAGCGACCCTGTACAGGTACTTGCCGAAGCATCCATGCCCCGTCAAGACCTGTACGAGTCGGAAGGAGAGCACCCCGTGCCGCCTTTCCAACCACTGCATCAGCACCGGCCGGAAGGCCTCCACGGTCCAAACACCGTATCAAGGCCTCTCCAGCCGGTCTACCCAACAGGCGATGACGTCTCGGCGGGCGTCTACGCGCCAGGCGGTGAGCTCCCTCAGGGAAACAACACCGCCCCCCCCCCCCCCCGCGCACCCCCGACACCCGCCGATACAAGTCGGCGAGCATTTCCGCCTCCAGGTCCCACGTGGGAGTCCCGGCCATCAGGCACGCCGCCTCCGTCGCCACCGTGCGGTACCCGCGGATGATCCTGACCGCCATGACCTTCTGTGGACGCCACAGAAGGGCCCTAAGTCGGGCGGTCATGGATCCCGCCCACACCGGTGTGCCGTAGAGGGCCATCGACCGGATGACCCCCGCGTACAGCTGTCGACATGCCGCGCTCGGTCCGCCCACATTCGGCATCAGCCGTTGTAGGGCGGACGCCACGCCGACGAGCCGCGGGACGAGCCTGCGGAAATGCTCTCGAAACCACCATCGCCCGTCGAGCACCAGGCCCAAGTACTTCATATGGGCCTGGATGCTGATCCCAACCGAATTGACGGTGATCGAGACGCCGATGGGAGGGTCCATACGGGGCCCATGGAACAAGAGGGCCTCCGTCTTATCCAGGGCCACCCTCAACTCCAGCGCCTCGATCCGCCTGATGACCTCTTCGGTGCCTGAGGTCGCCAGGCTTACCGCCTCTTGTAGCGTCCCACCGCGGGCTGTGACGAGCGTGTCGTCGGCGTAACAAATCACGCCCAGCCCGGGTGGGAGGCTCCCCCGCAACGCCCAGTCGTAGCCGATGTTCCACAGGGTGGGTCCGAGGACCAACCCCTGTGGAACACCGCACGTCATGGGCGTTCGCACAACGTCCCCTATTCAGTTGGCGTAGAGGACGCTGCGCCCCTCCAAATAGTCTGCCACCAGCCGCCTCAGGTGGAATCAACCTCTCAAGGGTTTTCCATATGACAACAAAAAATAATCTTATTTTTCTCGTAACTAATAGTCACGGTTTCTTTCAATTTCAGATCTTAACATTTAACGATGGAGTGATTGGCCAAAATAGATATGTTACTGCTCTTTGACAAACAGTTCGATTCTTTAATAGTCACAGATATCAATGTAGTGAAAAGTAAATAAATAGGCATTGAAGAAGAACTCACCGTATTCTTTGCTTTGGAATGAATCATTATCAATTTTAAAATCGATGCAATTGAAGGTAGATAATTAGGTTAAGAGATGCTCTTAATTTGTACAAGTACTAACATTGTAGTAAAATATTGCATAGCAAATATTGACGTGTACACGGAAATGTTCGATAATTCGAACAAAATTCGTAAACTAATATTAGTGTTTAACAAGAAATCTAAATCAGGACTCGTTTGTGAATTTATTCGAATTCATTCCATTCGAATATTTGCCGATAAAAGTAAAAAAGGACAGAAGTCGAGCGAAGAAGATGATAGCCTCATTGTTTGTAAGGACAGATGATTTCGCAATAATTGTCTTATCAGATAAAAGCTGTGTTACTGTAGATCGGTATGTCAAACATTGTTTATCAAATGCCTTAGAAAGTTTTAAACAGCAGCACTGAAGAAGCAAGATCCTCATCTACCTTGACAACGCATTTCACCGGACACCCTATCGAATAATTGCCTACCAAAGGTGTAGAGCAAGTGAATCATGCTATATTATTTTAATATGTAACGGGAAGGAAATAAATATTGTTTTGTTTCTTTGCATATTAAAACTGTTTTATTTCCCATAGCAAATCCTTTAAATATTTTAAAATAATAGTAATTATTTATTTATTGGAATAATGTATGTTAATTGTATGTAATTTCTTTTGTTTTCGATTATTTTTTCCTTAATAGTGTTATGTGTTACAAAGGATCAAGCGACCTTACATTTATTCCGTTTATATAATTAATTTATATCACACTAAATATTTCACTAAAATACCGCTAGAGGTCGCCTTAAAAGCCGCGCCATCTATTGAGCGATTAGTAACACTTTGTTTCGCTATTATTGAAAGTAGCGCCATCTCTCAAACCATGTACACAGTTTTCAAATTTAAAACCTCAGTTGCACCTCTATCTTATTTTATAGGGAATTATCTATTATGGGGATAAGACGAGACTTAAGTAAAACTTTGAGAGAATTGAAATTGAAATAAATAATACCGTACTTGTTAATTCACTAGGTACAATGGCTTCTAATAGCAATTTTACCAAGGAGGAGTATGCTATGAAATATCCTACATGTATTGAGTTTATGGATATAGATCCCGAATGTCTTAATAGGTGAGTTACTTGAAAGTACTAAGAATCTTTAAATTCCTCAAGACTAACATTTCTCATATGATGACGAGCTAAAACACAATTAGAGGAGTGTACTGAATAAAACTAGGAATAAATATATCTTGTTATGTGTCTAGAGCTTTTGTTTATTTTTTCACTATTCTTGTTTTTGCCTTTTAGGACTAACTTCATTTTAAATATAATTCAAGACATCATCATATTTATATACCTATTTTTTTGGGATAGTCCTCTACAGCCTCTATAAATTTCTGTCAAATAATTCCACTGGATTGAGATTTTTAAGTAGATCTTTGCCATTTCCTATTTGTCTAGTACATCCACTATGAGAGGGCCAATAAGGCAACCCTACGCCGCTGAAGCCATAACAAGAAGTTGAAGTTGAGGAAAGAACTTTATTGGCAAATACTTATGCCATATTACAGAACAAGGCATACAATGTGGTGTTGGTCTTTGCTTTTTACCCTAAACTTTTATATTTATTCCTTACAGTCTGGGTAATGCGCCATGCATCATTTCCTTCATCATCCGAAATACTTACTTAATAGTATAACCTTTATTCTACCAAATGTATGATTAAGTATGTTAAATTTTAGTTTTAAAGGGGCATGCCCTAGAGATTGTAAACCTTTTAGGCACCCACTGGGCCCGGCCATTCTTGCCGGGCTTGGTTACCGGAGCTGGTATGTAAACCATGGCGCGAGACTGTCAACTCGTAGAGTGTATGTTCACATGACAACCGCTGCTTAGAATATACTTTTTGTTTTGTTACAATACACTTATAAAGCTTACGTAATGTAACCAATTTTACGTTACATTTTGTTAAGACTATACAAGTTTGTTTGTTTACAGTTACAATACAGCCTAGCCTATAAGATTTCACTATTTGCTCAATTAGTAACAGTAACACTCAATAGTATTAATAACCAAAGTTTAAGAAAAACATAATACTTTACTTTTAGCAAATAAGAATTTATTTTGTTTATACCAAAGCTAGCAAAATTTATCTATCTACCTAATCTAAGTTGTTATGACGCATTTATTAGTTTAAGCTGCGTTATTAGTTTCTTATTTTAATATTACATTTTCAAATAGACACTATAAGGAGTAAAGAGAAAGACCTGCTTATTTAAACTTATAAAAATTAATAATTTCTAGTGAAGTAACATTAGTATTAACTAATGTTTGTGAAGTAACATTAGTATTAACTAATGTTGCGCCAAAGAATGCACTCCCAAAGGATGTGATGAGCTGTTTGTTCAAAATCGGAGTTTGAGGTCAAACATTGACAGAATGGTGAATCTACTAGTTTAAAATAAAATAATTTACTTCTAAAATGCCCATGGCCTGTGAGGAATTGGGCTTCATAGTGGTCAATTTCTAGCCAAGTTCTCTCCAAACGTTCACGAACAGATGGAAAGAATAGATATAGAAGGCGACCCTTTGTTAACGAATCTCACCTTTCCTGCCATTCGGTCAGGAGCTTATCGTATACGACGGATTGTGGCGCAAAAAGTCTAGTAATTTTATTACGATCGCATGGTAAAAGAAAATCGTTAGTCATATTTTCCGTAGGGGAATAATACATGGACGCACGCTTTTGTATCTCCAAGTCCACCGGGAGTACATCTGCAAGTATGGCTTCGGTGCTAACTGTTCGGTATGCCTTACACAGGAATATTAGTGCTAATCATAGACTCTGTAGTAACTTATTCCGAGCCGCGCCTATGGTGGCAAGATCAGCTCAGGCTGGTGCACCATAATAGATACAACCCAGATATGTGGCTGTATATATTTTAAGTGTGTTAAAATGAAGGCCGAGGTGGAACTGCAAATTCTGGTAAGCGCATAAAAATTTCGTTTGGCTTTTTCATCTACAGTTTTAATATGTTCAATGAACGAAATATTTTTCTCTAGGACCAGTGGGCCTACTCTTGAAATCAATTCTAATTTCGAATCCGATTGAATTATAATCTCACCAAACTTAGATTTGGTACTCTCGAACAAAATCAAGAATGAATTCTTCGCCTTTGCCGCTGTTATTTTCACCAAATGTGCCGTATTTTTTACTTTAAATTAATAATGTTTTGGGCCCATAATCCACCCGTACCCACGTCAGCTCGTTGTTGGGCCGACCACCGGAGCCTTCCATTCATATATAGAAAATTTTCACAAAATACTTAATAAAGTATTTTTAGGTTTCATCCATCATCATTCATCAAAAAACCTTTAGGTTTCATCGCTAACATAACCCGGCCGGGTGCGCTGGGCCCAGCTGGTTTGAGAAACATTCCAGATTGCAATCTCTGGTATGCCCATTTATAGTTTCGTTTAGAACAGCAACCAAATTATTATCAATTCCTCACGTTATAATATAAAATCATAACTTCGCCGGATATAGGAATATACTATACAATTGAAAAGGTTTTTATATTTGTGTCACAGCCAGAACAAAACTCTAATAATTGATTTTACCGTTTATTCCTTTCTCTATTAGACTTCTGTAGCTATAGGCGTCAGAACTATTTGAGACATAGACTCCATGTTTTTGTTGTATTTGTGTGTAAAACCGATACCACAACAGACAATATTCATGAATGGTATATCAATTGTTTTATGAAACTTACACGGAAACCCTTTGAATGGAATGCCTTTAGTATCACTGAACCTAATTGCACGCATTCATACTCCCTTCACTTTCTTCACGGTGTTATTGTTACCATTTGCAATAAAAAAAAAAAAAGAAATTAGATTCAAGTGGTATGATTACAAAGTAAACATCACCATGCATTAGAGAGGCCATTGGTCTTATTTTGCTCTAAAACCTCTCTCAGTTTAATACTAACGCATACACAAGACCTATGCTTACAACTATTTCGCACATAAACATTATATACTAATAAGGCTCGGAGCTGTAATTTGTTCACAAACCAACACTAACTTCTGTAGGCAATCTACCCTCACACATGAAAAAATCAATTCATCCATGTTAGAGCTTGCAATGGTTGATATATGTATTAATCACTATCTCTTTTAATTTCAGAGGCTTAGACCCATCAACTCGAATACAAATTACAAAAGATAATACAGGAAAGGATTGTGAGTATTATTAACTCTTGAAAATATTATACTGCTAAATGGTGATCACCTTAATATGAATGGTTGTGTCACCCTTGCTGCTTTGGGATACCGACCTACTGTGCTAGTGTTCTGAGTTCGACTCCCACACAGGACAACATTTGTGCAATCCACAAATTGTTGTCCTAAATCTGATTATAATTTGTGTTTGTTAATTATGTTTGTAAAATCCCCCGCAATACAAGGATTTCCTTAGTGCCAGGTTTTAAAATAAAATTAATTGTGAATCGCCCCGGTGTGTTGCTAAATACAAGATGGTAACAACAGATTATTTGGCTTGCTGGTCCTGCAACCACTACCACCCAAGTGAGTGGTAGTGGTTCCATACATTAGCATATGGATATTACTATTATCTGGTCTGGACTATAAGTATAGTCCAGACCAGATAACAGTCCCAAAAAAAAAAAGACCAGATAACAGTAATATCCATATGCCAATGTCCAAATCATTGTGTTATCTAACATAATATTAATTTCCTTTCAGTGACCACATTTAGATGGTTAACGTTACCAAAATCCTGTACTGGTCATTCTGACATGTTCCTTCTAGAAGATGAAAAGCTCATCATGCCTGGAGACAAATTTGAAACTCACGACCAATTTCTACAATACGTGAATGAGAATTCAAAGAGATGGAATTATTATTACTCCTGTCATCATTCATATCAGCCATCCACTGAGCATGAAACCTATACATATAGATGTGTTTATAGTCGCAAAAATTATAATAGGATGGTAGAAAATCGAGTGAGAAAAAGGTATATTATTGGTCGGCTAAGTTTATAGTTTGTAGTTTAAGGGGTGCGCTAAGTTTTAAAAACACATTTTGCCATATAATCCTCAGTCCTACGAATAAGTACGTAGTTCCAAACTAAGGTAGAAAATTCCAATCGTGGGAATTTTCTATTTTATAATAAAACAGTAGAGAGATAAAATCTATACATCAATGACATTTAATACAAAATAGCATTGACAGATCACATTTGATGATTTTTGGGATTGTCTGTGTTAGTTTATTTATTCGAGAATCACGCAAAAACCATATTAACAAATTTTCTTGAACTTTTGTGTTTATATTCCGCAGTGACATATAGGATCATTTTTTTAATGAAATATTGCATCCACAAGTTTAATTAATAAAAATTATCTATGTACAAGCTTTGTGGGCACAAGTATTGTAAATTATATTGATATCTTTAGAGATGAAAAATTGCTGTGTGGTAGCGGCTTCGAATACTACCAACCCTTGCTTTGCTCGTGGGTGTCGTAAAAGACGACTAAGAGCCCTAGATTGACCCGGACCAACTCCATCTGGTACCATTTGGGTCAACGATTACATTCCCAAGGAGGGTTGACGTCAGGCAGGCGGCCGGTCATAAAAGTCATTGCCGAAACTTTTTGCAATATGTCAAAATAGATGACATATTGCGTCGACTCCAAGTAGTTGGGATAAGAGCAGGATGATGATGATGATGATGATCTTTAGAGATGAAAAAAGGAAGAGGAGAAAGATATTGTATATGATATCTTCGAGGAAGTCATTAGTATTGGTGACCAAATCATTGTATTTTTTGTTTATTTCTAGGGACAATTCTAAGAGAACCAACTGCCCATGTACAATAAAATTAAAACGCTTACCATTTGAAACAGAAATAACTGCAATCTATGTTTGCAATCATCATAATCATGAAGTGTCTCCAGAAGAATTTTTAAAACTACAGCACGGAAGAAGATTGCCATTGCATATTAAGGAAGAGGTAATCATTCAATCTTATTTTTCCTTCTAGCTACTTGCGAGTAGCAATCGGAAAAATCGGCTAATCATTAGGAGAATGAGCACTGGTACTCCCCTGGGCAATTCATAACACTGACTTAGATCTCCAACAGCCCAGTGTGTCGGTTACGGTATTATCTTCTTTCAGAGAGGCTAATGATATTGGATGTCCATGACCTGATGCATAAAAGGATATTTTCTTCTTAGCCCGTACCCTTATGTCTTTCTTTTGAGATCTCTTCTACCATAGAAATGAAAATGATCTAATATAATAGTGAAATCTAATTTAATATGGTCATTGCCATAAAGTTTTACTTCTCTAATAAAGTAATGCTATTTTCTAAGATCTCTTAAATCTTAATAGTGGCACCTATATAGCCCAATGACGAATGAGAATAGAAAAATAATATGAATAATGAGGTACAAATTTATAAGGAAACTAGCTGAACCGACAGACTCTTATGTTGTTTGAAATCGATCGCACTGCCACCTATCGGGTCCTATTATTACACTAAACCATTCTTGAATTCACCTGAATACATACGAAAAATTGCATCAAAATTTGTCAAAAATGTCTGTCTAAAATGTTACAGTAAACCATTCTTGAATTCACCTGAATACATACGAAAAATTGCATCAAAATTTGTCAAAAATGTCTGTCTAAAATGTTACAGTCTATGCCTTAAATGTTACGTATTATGTAGGCATGTACAGACAGGATACATCTAGGCATATAAAGCTTCGACAGTTTAGATAGTTATGAATTGCGCAATCGCCTCAATGGTAGCGTAGGTACAAAGGCGCCTCGTCAACGATCATCGGCCGATCAGGTGATTTAATGCGAAGTTTGTCTTGCTTTTGCGAACGTAATCATTGATTTATTAAATTTCTAATGTAGCTTTAACAAAGTACGAATATGTTGCAGATTAAGTATCACATTACATATTTCAATCAGATTTACACGAAAAATAGATGACAAATTTGGAAAAATTACATGTCTCTAATTCATTAATGAATCGATATTTTTATTACAAATTTTTTTCATGGATTCCTACCACCATTGCCTAACTCCCGTTTGACCAGTTGCCCCATGGCCTGATACAACCTGTATATAAATGTGATGATTAATATTCATATTGTTAATCTCAGTCCACAGACTACACCACTTAGTGGATAACTCGCCACTTGGGTACGCAAATTGCTCTACTATACCACACAGGTCCTTTAGGTTGGTATAGAATTTGCCTTCTTTTGCAATGATGTTATCCTCATATTACTATTAGTTGATTCATACGACAACCGTGGTAAAGAAAATGGCGGTGAGACATCGTATTTCACTCAATGCGATATTCTTATCTGTTTATTAAAAATTGTAATGTACTAAGATGAAATTTAATTGAAATTATGAATACATAAGTAAAAGGAAATGGGAGTCTTGCACTTAAGTTCCGAAATAATAAAAATAGTTAAGTGCTAGGTGATTAGAGTGTTGTAATAAAATTGTAATATGTCACTTGAAAGATGGAAAAAAAAATGTTTTCAGATTGTTGATTTTATTTTACTAGATGTAGACAGAACTAAAATAAAAAAATATGTACAAATGGAAACAGGGCTTGATTTCTGCGCAAAATTCTTTTATAACATAAAACGCACATTGGAACGAAATCAAAATACTAGAGAGATTACAGAAGAAAGATTGAAGATTTTAAATGAAAAGATTGCAGGTATGTTTCCAGTTGAGCGTGGTATATTAACTATATTATCTTTTTCTTCACTTTATATATGCCCCATTGGCCGTGACCTGCCCAATAAGAGATCAATTGACTCTAAGTATAAACTTATCAAATTAAGCAATCAATATAAGGCTTAAGTGGGAATTTTAATTCAATAGCAATTTTTTGCAGTGTTGATATCTGCTTATAACCTGTAATCGCATTTTTCTTAATTTAATTTTTGAAAATAATATATTGGTTCATTTCGACTCACACTAAAGAGGAAATTGACCTACTATAACACGCTGGTTAGACCGGTTGCAATAGGATTTTACTTTTAGTTTTTATGCATATTAGTCATCATTTTCGCCAAGCAATTCTTAGTCCCACATAAAAATTGCAGAAACTTTCCACACATCTTTTTGAAGCGAAAACTTCTTTAGGCGCATTAGTTTTTTTTTCAATTATTCCGCCTACCAACTTTATTTCAGCACCTCACAATTGCATTAGCATTTCTAGTGTAACTAACAGTAGAGTAATTTGTCAAACCATTCAATTAATAAAATGCTTTTAATATATTCACTTCAAATTTGTTTTAGCTGTGGAACATTTAGTCCCTATTAAAAAACAAGCATACACAACGAAACCTAGGAAAAAGTATCCAAGAGTTAAAAGAAGTAAGTGTATATTTTACTGACCTTATAAATATCTATGCACCGGTGCGCACGTGTTTATGTGCAAGTATTGTCCACAGTCGTGCGTGCGAGCGTGTGTACATACGTGCAAGCATGCGTGCGTGTGTTTGTATACAGCACTAACTTATTATTAACTAGCAACCCGCCCTCGCTTCGCTTCGGCTATAGGTTATAGTCGTTTTACCCGCGTAGTTCCCGTTCCCGTGGGAATACCGGGATAAAATATAGCCTAGTTTACGCCCTGATATTATTCCAAATAGTCAATTTTACACAATTTACGTTAATGTAATTAAAGGAAATATTGTTCTCATATATTGTTCAACAGACGGCGCTGTAACTAGAAATAAATTGCAATATTTATTGTGTAAATAACAACTAAATATGGTTACAAATAATTACATTAATTCTAATCGATTTTAATTTAATCAACTATATAAATATTTAAACAACTAAATCAAATATATCTAGAAATACATTCAAAAAGTGTCTTTTAAATATCATAGCATAATAAATAGCAGTGTTGTTACTACAAATAATTATTTAAATATTAGTTGCAAATATTTCAAACACGTTTATAACTATAATTGATAACACATACATCAACAATTTACAAATATTGCCGATAGAGGGCGATATGCGCCCATACGGCCATACTGACTCCAGCGCGTCCCTTGCGCTGTTAAGGCGTCACCCACCAAGGGATCTAGCCAACCACAAGGCATCACCCATCCTGGGATCTAGCCAACCATAAGGCATCACCACCACGGGATCTAGCCAACCATAAGGCATCACCACCACGGGATCTAGCCAACCATAAGGCATCACCCATACTGGGATCTAGCCAACCATAAGGCATCACCCATACGGGATCTAGCCAACCATAAGGCATCACTCATCCTGGGATCTAGCCAACAAGACCAGGTTTAAGGATACGCATGGTGGCCAGCCAGCGCTTTAGGAAGGATGGTTTGGATAGGAAAAATAAAAAGCATTTGTTTCAAAATTAATATTCACCTGCCCATACGGCATTGCTGTGCTTTCCATTGGTGAAAGAATTTTTGAAATCGGTACAGCCGTTTTGAAAATTACCCGGAACAAACAGACAGACACAGACAAAAATTTTTTAATTGCTATTTTAGGCATAAGTGTCGTGCAAATAACCGTGTGAGCATGAAAAAAGCCTATTATTTTGACATTACAAACAGACACTCCAATTTTATTTATTGGTATAGATATAGGGTTAACAATCTACCGGTTTTAATAGGGTGAAAGAATCCAGATAGGCTTGTATGAGAGATTTATTTAATATGTGTAAGTTTATTTTGCAAATTTATTAACTTTTGTAGTAAGAGTTTCGAATGACTACAATAATGATGGATTAGTTGTTTATTTACTGTGCTGAGTTTCATATGTTTAACTCTCATATAAGTTAATTGTCTGAAGTATATATAAACCTTTTTTTTTGTGTCTGGGTGTGTATCTTCCAATTGTATATTATTGAACCTTAAAGACTTTCATTTTGGTGGCGGATAAACACTTATCCGATCTGATGGCAAGTGGTCATTGCTACTCATGGACTCGACAATACCAGGAGCGCAGTCAAATCGCTGCCTTCCGTGAAACATTTTTTTTCTTAAACCAAGTTTAAAGAAGAGTATGTCATAGCACTCAGGCAACACTGCAGTGATTATTTAATTCCATATACTGCATTTGCATGGGAGAAATGAAAGCTAAAAACAGGCACTCCAGGATAATACCATTTCTAGATGGCATGATGAATGATAGATGTTGATACCAAGTCAAACAGCAACTCTGAGTATCTCTATGACTATTAGTGTTAAACAAAATATTGAAAAAAAAAACGAATGAAATAATTATTAGTACTATTTAGTAATACATATTTTCTTAAATATATTATTATACAGTGTGACTGGTAAAAGATTGTACATATTGAAGGAGGGTATTCAGTACTCGATTCTGATACCGAATATATAAAAAAAATTGGTACTTAAATTTTGAACTAATTATCTTATAAAAACATTTAGTTATGAACACATGGGATAGGTCAACGTACGTCAGCACTTGTAGGTACTAAACAGTTCGCGTGCCATTGAACTAGTTACATTTTAGGTAAATATTCTATCTATGCGACTCGACCCAGTAGGTATTTTTTTGCGTCGCGGGCCGCAGACAGAGGTCAACGTACGCTGGCAAACCTATTGTTTTGATTAGAAACAAATCACTTTATCTCAGGATTGGTAAGAGCTATGAATCTGCAACTAACTTTAGTGTTTTTATGACATTATTCCTACACCTAGCTTTAGTAATACTAGTAATAAATATCCAAAATCTTGACAACAGTACTAACAAAACTTTTGCTCGATATCGGTATCGGTGTATCGCCAGTAGGGTGACAATATTTTTGGAAGTCTTGTAACACTAATATTGTTGATGTTTACTATGTAGTTAATTAATATTATCTTCTTTTTACACTTTTATTAGTTACATGTGGCCATTATCTATCGTTTCCTTCAATATGTACAATCTTTTACCAGTCATACTGTATAATGACCTGTGATGTTTACGCGAGTATCACCATGAACGCTCCAAAGTGTTCGAAACGTCGAGCAAACAAAAATCAAATACACACGCGATAAAATCTGTAGTTTTATTTACAATATTATTATACATTTGCAGAATCAAAAAACTCGGAGGAAGTACAACCAGTAGACGATTCCGATGTAAATGAATTAAGTAATCAAATGGATGAGGGCTCTCCCGCGTGTGAAATACAAACAAATCCATGGGCTATTGATGACAATACAGTTTTGGAAAAGTAAGTATATTTTTATGGTGTTCGGTTAAAATAAAGAAGCCTTCGTGTTACATATCATGTACCCAAGGTAGAACAGGTATCAGGTCTGGGTTTTCATAGAGACAAGATTTCTAGTGGGCATTATAACGTTCAGGGATCAACAGGAGAATGGTCAGACTGACAGCCGCACACCTCCGAAAGGAAAACTTAATACATCCGCATAATGAGGCCTATGTCAAACAGTGGGTGTCTAAAATTTGATGAATGATAATCGTATTGAAAGATTACAAGAAAAACTTAATTACGAGTACATTAATTAATATTAGTTTTATTTTCATAGCCATGAAGCTGATGATTTAGATGAAAATAATATTGAGTATATGCAGTGTGATAATGAATATATGGAAGAATGTATTAAGGATGTTGAGAGTCCAGCTATTGGTGATGATGTAGATTCTCAAACTAATGAACACCATTTAGAAGGTACAGTAGAAGAAGCAGAATATGATTTAAGTGTCAATGCAGAGACGACACCAGATATTGATGATACGCAAGATCCTGACGAGTTATTTAATGATACAAATAAATATATTCAAACTGCTGTTGATGGAATTTCTAGGTAAGAGGAATTTGTTGTATTTTTTAGTTAGTAGTATTATTAGTATTTTAGTATTATTATGTATCTCCGATTCACGGCTATCTTCCAAGGGAAGATACCCGGTCCTTTGAAAGGCTTACATGAGGATATGGATCCAACACGCAGGGGCTTTTGGAGAAATTTAATGTAAAATAGTATTTTAGTTATTATTAGTTTATTTCTTCTTTCTCCCTTATCAATACTTATAACAGTGGCAAGTTGTGGATTTTGACAATCGTATTCTTACTTCTTCACCAAAGAATTGTAATCTATGAAAATATACTAAATGGATTGTGCAGTATTATTGAGTAAAGAAGTACATATACTACATTGTGACTTGACTATCAATTTAAGCCGTTGTAAAGCGACGCCGGGATATAATTGAGCTACTTAACCCACTTTGCGTCTGCTTTCTTGACCGAAACACCAATGCTTCGCGATACAATGCCAATATCATAATTGTAGGACCTTCTCCTCCTAGGAGACATACCAGAACTCTTAAATTAAAATAATGATCTTTAAATAAGTGTTTGTTATTTAATATTTTGATAGTGGCCAACTACAATAATAAAGGGGTCCTTAATATGAAATATAAATCGTTTATCTAAGCACCATTATTAGGCAGACACAAAGTGATACCATATGATAGTTATAATAAATATATTTTTACAGTGATAATGAAGAGACTCGAAATGAAATCATTGACAATGTCCAACACTCGAATATCCAAATAGTTGATATGTATAAAAAATATGACTATGTTGACAAACATAATATTAGTCAATACCTGACAATGCCAGGCTTTTCTAATTATATCAATGTTCTAGCCAATAATACTGGTATGAATGTGCTAGACATATTAACAAATGTATACAATGATGTAGCACAATTGAGAGTAATTAAAAAACAAACAATGACTTCATGCAAAATAGTCCTCCGATATAGAAAACAAACGGGTAAAAGTAAAGAAGTCAAAAGCGAGAATAACGACGAACATAAGAGAGAGAAATTAGGAAATAAGTTGCGAAAGATGTTAATTCTAAAAGAAAAAATTAGAAAGTTGAAAGAAAGTAATAATGATTTAACTAAAGAGAATGCTGTTTACAAGAACTCATTGTTAGGATTCATGACTTCCGAGTTGGACTAAGCTATTAGAACTAATTTGTTTAATAAAGAAGAAAATGTTCTTGAGGCTTTCAAAAACGTAATAAGTCCCAAAATATAATCAAGATGTATATTAACAGAACATATTATAAAAAAAACTAGCAAAGATGCAGGCTCATATGACTGTACATGCCGGTGGCTGTATGCGGAGGTGGTTCGGTCCATGGCCCAGTATGGCGCACCCTTCGCTCTCTTGTGGCGACCACAGAGAGTCATGGCGGTTAGAGGCGCGGATACAGCATGGCGCCAACGAAGGCAGCGTGCCTATTGGATTGGCCTACAGGGGGGTATCCCTGTAGGACTTGGAGTCGGAGATGCTCGCTGGTCTGGCGAAGCTGGCAGGGGATGGCTGTGTCTCGTTTCGCAAGTTGGTCGCCTGGGAGGGCGACACTCGCCGAGACGTCATTGCCCGTTGGGCAACTCGGCCCGAGAGGCCTCGATTCGGTGTTCGGACCGTTGAAACCTTCCGGTCGGGGCAAGGTTGTTTCGACAAGTACCTACGCAAGGTCGCGAGGAGGGAGAGGACGCCGTCCTGCCACCACTGCGATTGTGACAAGGACACGGCGTAGCACACCCTCGGGGTCAGGACACTATCTTGTTGCCGGGGTGTCGAAGGGGACGGTATCCGAAACGGTTACCCCTCGGACCGGCCACGTAAGTTAAGGAATCGGTACCAGTGATTGGCCCAATGGCGATAGGGAGGAGTCCCTCCCCGTTACACGTTAGGTTATGGGGACGCACGCCGCTCATTTGTCACCCCGGATCGACTGGGTGGGGTGTGTCCAGATTATAGTCTACCAAAAAAAAAAGTTCATATGACTGCACAAATGGCAAATGAATCAATGTTTAGGAACATTTTCGTTGATCCGAGTTTCATAGATGCTGTTTATCAAGCTGCAAGCAAGTACACAATAACATCTGCGAGTTCAAAAATTAGTACGTTACGTAATACGAGTATTACGTGCACATTTGAAATAAAAAGATTTTTATGTATTTTATTGTGTTTATATTTGATTTTTAAATTACCGACGTTTTGAGCGCTTCAGCGTCCCATGGTCTTGATTGTGACCCAACACCATAGTTTTATTTCAATGTACACAGTTCGCAACCGTGTTTAAAAATATAGTTGCTGCTAAGATTTAGATTCCAAAGGGAAAACTGGTTATCAATTCAAAAAATGTCTAGCAGCTATATAAGTTTCAAATAATAGATCCAATCTTCAAACTTGGAGGGTAAAATATCTACCCCGTATGAAAGAAAAGCACTTGGTGCTGACAAAAATACAAGAATTTTATATAAACGAGAGCTTGATTCATGACAACTACCTACACTGTGAAAAAGTGTTCGCAGTCTGCTACGGATGTTGGACTTGGGAAGACATAAAAGCCAGCGATTATTACGACCAAATTAATTCGGAAATTTTACAAGATAATGACAAAAAAAACCAATGACGCCTAATAGTATTATTATAATGGACAACACCTCATACCATAGTAAAAATATAGGTAGACAACATGCCTAACACTAGTTAAAAAAAAGTGAGCCGTCGCTCAGTACGCCTGGCAGATTTGAAACATTGGAAATTTTTGAAAGTTTCAGTTAAAAGTGTGTTTTATAGTTTTTTTGAACTATATTTATTTCTTTGTCCGTCTATCTATAGCACAAGGGGGTGGCCAGAATTTTTGCACATGTGTGTCGTGAAATCAAAAAGGTTGAAAAACACTGATGTAGATTACACCCTTAGAGGGTGAAAATTAAAAAATGCTGAAACATGTTTATTTTTATTACAGATTATTTGTTTACGATTTAATGAAAAACGATGATTTTTTTTTCTCGTTATACAAATTTTGCTACTGTGGTTTATCCCTTTAGGGGTTGAATTTCAAAAAATCCTTTCTTAGTGAGTTTCTACGTCATGCAAAGAAACAATTGTCATAATTTCATGTTTTTGGCTTCAGTAGTTTCCGCTCCGTGAATAGTCAGTAAACTAACATCTTTCTACCTATTCTACACCCTTAGATGATGAAAATGTACAAACGCTGAAACACGTGTTTATTTATTTTTACTAAAGAGTATTTGTGTTTAATTTGAAGACAGTAGCTAAAGATTTTTTTTCTTTCCATACAGACTTTGTCGTTGTATTTCATCTCCTTAGGGGTGGCTTCTCAAAAAATCTTTTCTTAGTGGGTATCTACGTCACGAAATAAAATTACGGTCCAAATTTAATTTTTCTAGCAACAGTAGCTTCGGCTCACCCTGTTCCTTTATATGTATATTATTGTTAACGCCCCCGCAACACCCTTGTAGGTGGAATTTCTTAAAATCCGTTCTTAGCTGACCTCTACTCGACAAAAGCAATATTCCTGCCAAATTTCAAGTCTACGCCTTATGGTTCCAGATATATGGTGATGACTCAATATATCGCTGGAAAATACATCTCCTATATATACAGAGTGTATCAGGTTATAGGACAACTGTTCGAGTATGTTGTAATTTACCGGTCATAGATCGTAATTAAAATGTATATTACACAAAAAACAATCCTTGCTAATATTATAAATGCGAAAGTTGTTTGTTTCTTTGTTACGCATTCACGCTTAAACCACTAAACCGTTTTCAAAAATTCCTTCACCATTGGAAAGCTATTTTATCCCGATATTCCCACGGGAACGGGAACTACGCGGGTAAGGTGACTGACACCGAAGCGAAGCGAGGGCGGGTTGCTAGTATAACATAAAAGTTATAGTGTTCTCAAAAATGTGTGTTAAACAGTCCATGCCTTAAATGTTACGTATTATATAGGCATGTATAGCTGGTGCGTCCAGGAGGAGGTTGAGACCCTATCCGACCACCGATACATCCGGATAGAGGTCTCCCGGACCCTCCTGCAGCCCAGCAGGGGTCACACGGCGGACGGAGCTCCCGCGTTTCCGCGGTGGGCTGTGGGTCGATTGGATCGGGACCTGTTGGCGGAGGCAGCCATCGTTCAGTCATGGCTGTCCTCACCGCCCCAGGCGGACGGGGTGGATGCCGAGGCTGGCCGCATCCGCTGTGCATTAACGCAGATCTGCGATGCGGCCATGCCCCGTGTGCGGCGCCTGCCCCCGAAGAGTGCGGTCCCCTGGTGGTCCCGAGAATTGGCGGACCTTCGGGCCGCGTGCATACGTGCCCGGAGGGCCTACACCCGCAGCCGAGCGCGTCACCGCGACGCTGAGCGGGAGGGCCAGCTGTACGAGGCTTACCGCAGTGCGCGGTCTGCCTTCAGGCTGGCCGTCCGTACCGCCAAGGACGTTAGTCGGCGGGAGATGCTGGATAGTCTCGAGCGTGACCCCTGGGGTCGCCCCTACCTCGCGGCGCTGAACAAGCTCCGCGGGCGGCCCCCCCCCCCTCACCGAGACTCTCCAGCCCAGCCTCCTCACCAGAGTTGTCGAGGACCTCTTTCCACGGCGGGTGGAGCACACGCCCCCGATCATGGCTTCGCCGGACAGCGACCGGGAGGCCGACGATGAAAGTGCTCCGCCCATCACGGAGCCGGAAATGGGGGCGGCGGTGGCGCGTATGCGAGTCAAATCCACCGCCCCCGGGCCCGACGGTATTCCGAACCGTGTGCTGGCCCTCGTCCTTGAACACCTGGGACCACGCCTCAGGGGACTGTTCGACGCTTGTTTGTCGTCCGGACAGTTCCCTGGGTGCTGGAAAGAGGGGAGGTTGGTTCTCCTGCCGAAGCCGGGACGGTCTCCCGAGTCAGCCTCGGCCTACAGGCCCATCGTGCTGCTCGATGATGCGGGCAAGCTGCTGGAGAGGGTGTTGGCTGCCCGCATCGAGCGGCACCTCGTCGGGGACGGGCCCGATTTGTCGGACGCCCAGTTTGGTTTTCGGAGGGGGCGTTCGACGATCGCGGCCCTGCTGCGCCTGAAGGCCGTGGTAGCGGAGGCCGTCACCGGCGGAGGAGTCCTGTTGGCGGTGTCCCTGGACATCGCCAACGCCTTCAACAGTCTGCCATTCAGCTGCATCAGGGAGGGGCTGAGGTATCACGGGGTGCCCGTGTACCTCAGGCGGCTGGTGGCAGACTACTTGGAGGGGCGCAGCGTCCTCTACGTTGACCGAGTAGGGGACGTTGTGCGAACGCCCATGACGTGTGGTGTCCCACAGGGGTCGGTTCTGGGTCCGACCCTGTGGAACATCGGCTACGACTGGGCGTTGAGAGGAAGCCTCCCACCCGGGCTGGGTGTAATTTGCTACGCCGACGATACACTCGTCACAGCCCGGGGTGGGACGCTAGAGGAGGCGGCACGCCTGGCAACTCTCGGCACCGAGGAGATTGTCAGGCGGATCGAAGCGCTGGGGTTGAGGGTAGCCCTGGAAAAGACGGAGGCCATTTTGTTCCATGGCCTCCGTACCGCCGGGCCTCCCGCCGGCGCTTCGATCATCGTGAAGTCGGTCACCATCAGCATCCAGGCTCACATGAAGTACTTGGGCCTGGTGCTCGACGGGCATTTTTGGTTCCGGGAGCATCTCCACCGACTTGTTCCCCGGCTTGTCGGCGCGGCGTCCGCCCTTTCGCGGCTGATGCCGAATGTGGGCGGACCCAGCGCTACGTGCCGACAGCTGTACGCGGGGGTGATCCGGTCAATGGCTCTGTACGGCGCACCGGTGTGGGCGGGGTCCCTGACCGTCCGGCTGAGGGCCCTCTTGAGGCGACCACAGAGGGTAATGGCGGTCAGGGCCATACGCGGTTACCGCACCATGTCGACGGAGGCAGCGTGCCTCTTGGCCGGAACTCCCCCGTGGGACCTGGAGGCGGAGATGCTCGCCGACATTTATCGGCGGGTGTCGGAGACGCGCGCCCGCGGCGGTATGGTCTCCCTGCAGGAGATCACCGCCTGGCGGGTCGACGCCCGCCGTGGAGTCATTGCCCGTTGGGCAGTCCGGCTGGAGAGTCCTCGGTACGGTGTCAGGACCGTCGAGGCCTTCCGGCCGGTGCTGATGGAGTGGTTGGAGCGGACGCACGGGGTGCTTTCCTTCCGACTGGTGCAGGTGCTGACGGGGCACGGATGCTTCGCAAAGTACCTGCACAAGATTGTCAGGAGGGAGAGCACACCGTCCTGCCACCACTGCAGTTGCGACGAGGACACGGCGCAGCACACGCTCGAGGAGTGTGCTGCGTGGGAGGGGGAGCGCCGTGAACTCGTCGCGATTATCGGTGCCGACCTGGCGCTGCCGACCATCGCCAGGGAGATGCTCGTCAGCGTCAGGAACTGGGACGCGGTCGCCGCCTTCTGTGAGGCCGTTATCTCACGGAAGGAGGCGGCGGATCGTGTGCGAGTAGAGATCCTATTCGGCGACACGTTCCGCCGCCGGCGACTCGGGCGGCGCAGGCGCGAGTATCTGCGCCTAATGCCGCCCTAGCCGAGGCCGCGGGTGATCGGACCGGGGAATTGTCCGTCACCCGCAGTGTGGCTAACCGCGCGATGGCGACCGACGTCCCAGGATGTCGAGAGGTGAGGGTACCTGAAAGGGTATTCCGTCGGGCCGACCACTGACGACAAGTCACATCTGCTCCGGTGGTCGGCCCAACAACGAGGTGACGTGGGTACGGGTGGGTTATGGGCCCGCGCGCCGTCCTTTCATCGCCCCGGACGGACTGGACCGCGCGTGCGCTTACCATAGCCCACCCATAAAAAAAAAAAAAAAAAAAAAAAAAAAAAAAATGTATAGACAGGATACATGTAAAGCTTCGACATTATGAAAAGGTAGGAATTGCGCAAACGCTTCAATGGTAGCATAGGTAAAAATGCGACTTGGTGACGGTCATCGGCCAATCAGCTAATGCTGTATATAGATTGCATACAAGCCAAGAAAGGGGGTCAGTGTGATGCTCTTCGCACCACAAGATGCGTAATATAATTCACAAATATAATGCAAACTATTATGGCCTTTTTTTTTTTTTTTTTGTGGGTGGGCCGCGGTCGGCGCGCCTCCGCACCACTCCGTCCGGGGCGACAGAGGGGCTTGAGCACGCAACTCCCGCGACCCACCCGAAAACCACGTCGCCTTCGTCGTTGGGCCGACCACTGGAGCAGCGTTAACTTGTCGTCAGTGGTCGGCCCGACGGAATACCCCCTGTTGGGGTACCCTCCCATCGACCGACGTCCCCCCCTCGGGGAGGACGTCGGTCTTTCCTCACGCGGTCGGCCTCTCGGCGGGTGACGGACTAATCCCCGGTCACGTCACCCGCGGCCTCGGCTAGGGCGGCATGAGGCGCAGATAGTTGCGCCTGCGCCGCCCCAGTCGCCGGCGGCGGATCTCCTCATCGAGGCTGCGCTCCTCGCGCAGGCGATCCGCCGCCTCCTTCCGCGAGATCACTGTCTCGCAGAAGGCTGCGACCGCGTCCCAATTCCCGACGCTGTCGACCATCGCCCTAGCGATAGCCGGCAGCGTCAGGTCCGTACCGATGATTGCGACGAGTTCACAGCGCTGCACTGCCCAAGCCCCGCAGGCCTCGAGCGTATGGCGCGCCGTGTCCTCGTCGCAATCGCAGTGGTGGCAGGACGGTGTACTCTCCCTCCTAACGACCTTGTGCAGGTATTTGGCGAAGCACCCATGCCCCGTCAAAACCTGCACCAGTCGGAAGGAGAGCACCCCGTGCCGCCTCTCCAACCACTGCATCAGCACCGGCCGGAAGGCCTCCACGGTTCGCACCCCGAACCGAGGCCTCTCCAGCCGGACTGCCCAACGGGCGATGACGTCTCGGCGGGCGTCGACGCGCCAGGCGGTGAGATCCCTCAACGAGACCACACCGCCCTCCGCTCGCACCCCCGTCACCCGCCGATATAGTTCGGCGAGCATCTCCGCCTCCAGGTCCCACGGGGGAGTCCCGGCCAATAGGCACGCTGCCTCCGTCGCCACCGTGCGGTATCCGCGGATGGCCCTGACCGCCATGACCCTCTGTGGTCGCCACAGAAGGGCCCTGAGTCGGGCGGTCATGGACCCCGCCCACACCGGTGCGCCGTACAGGGCCATCGACCGGATAAACTATTATGGCCTAAGCAGATCTTTAAGCGGCATCGATTACGAGTTAACTACTAGAATAGCCATTACTCCTCTCAACCACTATGTAGGCAGGCGATGAAGGCGGGAAGTTACAGTGACATTTATAATATTAGGATATTATGCAACATCGTTAAAACGCACCACAGAAACATTAATACTTAAGGGGGTATTCTGGTGTAGAAATTTGAAAAAAAAAAAAAAACGATTTTTTTTTGCATTTTTTCAAAGTTTAGACCTTCATAAATATAACCTTAAGCGGATTTTCCAAAATTCGAGCTATTTTCGGAGATACAGCGGATTTTGTGACGTGGCGTCTAAGCTAGCGGAGCGGAGCGAATCACACAATGAACGACAGATGTTGCCGGACAACTTGAGGACTCGTTCTTTCCAGAAATTCTTTTGTACTCCACACAAACCTTTATATATATATAGAATAAACAAAGGTTTTTGCGAAATCTGAGTTATTCTATCGAAATTGTTTCTCAAACTTCAAACGCGTTTTTCTCAAAACTACTTTTTTTGAGGTAGTTGTCATGATATCTCAAGTTCTACTTTACCGATTCCTTTGAAATTGTTAAAAAACTTTTGTTATACATCTCTCTATCGCTCCTGCCTTGGATTTTGAAAAATTTCTACTTGAAGTATTTTAAAAAATTCGACAAGGTCAAAAAAAGATCCAAGAAAAGAAGAAAAAGAAAAATGTTTTTTTTAAATTGACGCCATTTTGTTAACTTTTGTTTTTTTTCTTTGGCAAAGGTCAATCCGATAGCGACACTTTACTGATGGGGAATTTTTTAAATTTTTTTGTTTTAGATCACTACAAGGGTTGGAATCATGTCAACCAGGGAGCACCATTTTTTTTGTAGCCCCCACTCCACCGGCCTGTAACTTGAAGAATTTTTTATTTTTTTATTTTTAATGTTTTTTTATATTCTTCAATTGACAATAAAAATTATAACAAACAATGGATAGTAAAGATGTTTTTCATTTGTTTTTAATATCCGTTTGAAAAATACCTAAAATTTAGGCGTCTACACCAGAATACCCCCTTAATGAGGCTATTGGTCTTATTTTGTACTAAAACCATTCCGTATTACTTTTTCCGTTTAATTCACAGGGCCTATGCTTCCTAGCCGAGGCCGCGGGTGACGGAACCGGGGATTAGCCCGTCACCCGTAGAGAAACTGACCGCGCGACGGCGACCGACGTCCCCGAGGGGGGATGTCGTGAGGAGAGGGTACTCCACAACCAGGGTATTCCGTCGGGCCGACCACTGATGACAAGGAACTCTGCACCGGTGGTCGGCCCAACGGCGAAGTCGTTGTGCTACGGTTCATGGGGCCGCGTGCCACCCATCTGTCGCCTCGGACGGAGCCGCCGCCGGGTGCGTCGACCATGGTCCACCCCGAAAAAAAAGCCTATGCTTACAGCTATTTCGCACATAATCATCACATACTAACAAGTCTCGGCACTGCAATTTGTTCACAAACCAACACTAACTTCTGTAGGCAATGTACCTTCACACATGAAAAAAGCAATTCATCCATGTTAGAGTGTGCAATGCTTGATATATGTATTAATTATTCTCCCTTTTTATTTCAGGGGCTTAGAAATTCCAACTCGAATACAAAATACAAAAGATAATACAGTAAAAGATTGTAAGTATTAATAACTATTGTAAATATTATACTGCTAAGTGATCCCGGTGTGTTGCTAAATACGCAGAGGCATAGCAGATTATTTGGCTTGCTAGTCCTGGAACCACTACCACCTACTAGTCCAAATGAGATTACAGTAATATCTATATGCTAATATCCAATTTATCGATATATCTTTATAAATAATACTAATTTCCTTTCAGCGACCACATTTAGATGGTTTGTGTCACCAAGATCCTGTACGGGTCATTCTGACATGTTCCTTCTAGAGGATGAAAAGCTCATCATGCCTGGAGACAAATTTGAAACTCTCGACCAATTTCAACAATATGTGAATGAGAATTCAAAGAGATGGAATTTTTACTACTCCTGTCATAATTCTTACCAATCTTACACTGAGCAAGAATCTTATATATATAGATGTGTTTATAGTCGCAAAAATTATACCAGAACGGCAGAAAATCGTGTGAGGAAAAGGTATGGCGACTATGTTTATAGTTTAAGGGGTTAGCTCACTCCTTGTTGAGTTATAAAACACGATGCGGGTAAGGTATTGGAGAGGATCTTGGCTGCTCGCATCGGGCGGCATCTCGTCGAGGTTGAGCCCGATCTGTTGGACGCCCAGTTTACCTTCAGGAGGGGGCGTTTGACGATCTGCGCCTGAGGGCCGTTGTCACGGAGGCGGTCGCCGGCGGAAGGGGCTGTTGACGGTGTCTCTAGACATCGCCAATGCATTCAACAGCCACTCAGTTGCATCAGTGAGGCGCTCTGGTATCACGGGGTGCCCGTATACCTGAGGTGGCTGGTGGCAGACTACTTGGAGGGGCGCAACGTCCTCTACACGAACTGAGTAGGAGGCGCAACGTCTTCTACACTAACCGAGTAGGGGGCGTTGTGCAAACGCCCATGTCGTGTAGTGTCCCACAGGAGTCAGTTCTGGGGCCGACCCTGTGGAACATCGGGGCGTTGAGAGGGAGCCTCCCACCCGAGCTGAGTGTAATTTGCTACGCCGACGGTACACTCTTCACAGCCCAGGGTGGGACGCTAGAGGAGGCAGCACGCCTGGCACCGAGGAGATTGTCAGGTGGTCGGTACTGGTGGAGTGGTTGAGTCGGCGGCACGGGATGCTTTCCTGCCGACTGGTGCAGGTATTGACGGAGCACGCTTGCTTCGCCAAGTACCTGCGCATGATCGTGAGGAGAGAGGGCACACCGTCCTGCCACCTCTGCGTTTGTGACGAGGACACGGCACACACTCAAGGTGCGTGCCGCGTGGGCAGAGCGGCGCTGTGAACTCGTCACAATCATCGGCGCCTACCTGACGCTGCCGACGATCGCTAGGGAGATCCATGACAGCGTCAGGGACTGGGATGCGGTCGCCGACTTCTGTAAGGCGATCATCTCACGGAAAGAGGCGACGATAAATGCGCGGGAGGAACTCCTCTACGGCGACACGTTACGCCGCCGGCGACTCGGGCAGCGCAGTGACTGGACCGTGGAATAGTCCGTCACCCTCAAAGAAGCTGACCGCGCGAGAACGATCGACGTCCTTAGAGGAGTATTAGAGATAGGGAGGGTAGTGATAGTTAGAAAAACCAGTTAATCATTAGCAAAATAAGCACTCCGGACTAGCCACGGACGACAAGAAACTCAGTATCGGCGATCGGCCCAATGGCGAAGGACCTTTCGTCGCCCCGGACGGAACGGACGTCTGGTAGTTATCATCTCGTGGTAACTTCTTGGCTGTTCACTTTTCCGTAAGAGCCTTAAGCACTCTCCCGGGACCCATCCCTTCTATTACAACAATTACCTGCCAAGGGTGACGATTACGTCATTATATAACCATTGAAGAGGTTTCAGTTAATCCGTGGACGCTATTTATCCTATAATGATCTAATTATAGTGCATCAATATTAATTATATTATTAGTAATATCTGGTTGACCAAGCTTCGCTCGGTATATTTTTGTTGTATTTTGTCGAATTTATTTAAATATATATTAATAAAAATTAAATTATGAAAAAATATCAAAAATTACAAAAAGAGAATAATAAGACCGAGATTCGATCCCACGCTGTTTAAATGCCAAAAGAAACCAAAAAACTGGACGACTTACCAACTGAGCTATCGTCACTCACGATGTAAACAGCGAAATTTGAATGCATATTCTATGTCAATAGATTATGCATTCATTTTATGTCATTATATAGATTAGCTAAAAAAACACCGACAAAACATTTTATATAAATAAAACATAGCTAGATCGATTTTTTGGCCCCGAATCCTCTAGTATGCCAAATTTCATCAAAATCGTTGGAGCTGTTTCCGAGATCCTGAATATATATATATATATATATACAAGAATTGCTCGTTTGAAGATATAAGATACTTGTCTTCGACATCATCATCACAGCTTATATATGTTGCACTGCGCGGCTCGACCCTCCTCCACAATGGGACAGACATTGACCTACTATAGCAAAAGATTTCCTTCTCTTGCATAGATGCTACAATAAATGATCAGTTGTCTTTTACCATACGTACGGGCGAAAAAGGGGGCGAATTGTATTCTCACTCCGTCACCACATGGAAAATGATTAATGCAGGAATAAAATAGTCGAAGCACATTTTGCAATTGACAAAAATTTAACTCACTCGTAATATTTGTAATTTGAGAAATTATTTAGCTTGTTCAAAGATGGAAGCTTTCAAATAAGAGGCTTTACATTTAATAGTGTAGGCTTAATATATATTAAATTTTCGATGTTAATAATAAAACAGTAAAGAGACTAAATCTATACCTTGAAGACATTTGGGAAAAACAATTAGCATTGATAGAACATATTTGATGATCTTTGGAATTTTTTATGTTAGATAATTTTCTCGAAAATCATGCATTACCATCTTGAAAAATACCTATTCTTGAACTTAGGTGTCATAATATTTTATACTCTGCAGTGATATATGGGATCATTTTAATAATGAAATATGAATATCACAAAGTTCTCTTGTAATTAATCGGAACTCGCCATGGACAAATTATGTGGGCACAATTATTGTACATTTATATTGATGTTTGTAGAAAGAAGGAAGAGGCGAAGGACATTGTATATGATATGTTCGAGGAAGTTATTAGTAGTGGTGAACAGATCATTGTATGCTTTGTATATTTCTAGGGACAATTCTAAGAGAACCAACTGCCCATGTGTAGTAAAATTAAGACGCTTACCATTAGAAACAGAAATAACTGCAATCTATGTTTGCAATCATCATAACCATGAAGTGTCTCCGGAACAATTTTTAAAACTACAGCATGGAAGAAGATTGCCATTGCATATTAAAGAAGAGGTAATCATTCAATCTTATTTTTCCTTCTAGCTACTTGCGAGTGGCAGTATTATAGCCCAGTCAGGTTAGACTTTAACCTGGAATTAATTATAGTCAGATTTTTTTTGCGCCAATGTTTTTATGTCATAAATAGCTTAAAACCAAAAACTCGACCAAATCCGACCGGTGCGTTAGTCGCCATATTGGTTTGAAGGTCAAACCTTTTTTAGCTATATCTCCTTTATTTTTTATTTTTTTACTACAATGATAAGAAAGCGAATTATACATTGACCTCATTTTTGCAATTATTTGCAATTATTGCCGCAAATATTGATTGTACGATGAAAATTATGAGAACCTAAGTTGTAGAGAATCAAATTTGCAACAACTTCGGTTCTTATCATTGTAGTAAAAAAAAAATAAAAAATAAAGGAGATATAGCTAAAAATGTTTGACCTTCAAACCAATATGGCGGCTAACGCACCGGTCGGATTTGGTCGAGTTTTTGGTTTTAAGCTATTTATGACCCTCCCTAAACATTGACGCAAAAAAATCTGACTATAATTAATTCCAGGTTACCCCTATTTTTTAGTTAACCCGACTGGGCTATTACTCGTCTCATATGACAATCACAGTAGAGAAAATGGCGTCATATTTCACTCATTCAATACGATATTCTTATCTGGTTATTAAAAACTGCTATGTACTAAGATGAAATTTAATTGAAAATATAAATAAATAATAGGAGCTGGGAGCCTAGGTGATCAGTGTTGTAATAAAATTGTAATATGTTACTTGAAGGAAGAAAAAAAAATATTTTTTTCAGATAGTTGATTTAATTTTACTAGATGTAGACCGAACTAAGATAAGAAAATATGTACAAATGGAAACAGGCCTTGATTTCAGCGCAAAATTTTTTTATAACATAAAATGTGCATTGGAACGAAATAAAACTTCTAAACAGATTACAGAAGAAAGATTGAAGATTTTAAATGAAAAGATTGCAGGTATGTGTCCAACTGATCTTGGTATATTATATAACTACTAGCTGACCCAACAGACGTTGTTCTATTGAAATAAAACAAAATAAGTTCTCCTTTGTAATCGACAGTAGCGCTACCTACCGGGTCCAATTGTAAATCTAAACCACTCTCGAATCCCCTTGAACATATACAAAAAGTTTCACCAACATCGGTCCAGCCGTTTGGGAGGAGTTCAGTGACATACACGTATACAATATATACAGATGTATCTGATTATGGGACAACTGTTCGAGTATATTGTAGTTTAACGGTCGTAGATCATAATTAGAATGTATATTACACAAAAAACTGTATAACATAAAAGTGATTATAAAAATGTGTGTCTAAGAGTCTTCGCCTTAAATGTTACGTATTATGTAGGCATGCACAGACTGGACACATATAGGCATGGTCTACGATACAGTACAAAAGCCTAGCACTCAACTGATATAAGTCCCATTGCTGAGTCTTTTCCACAGCAGGGGGCAAATTGACGTACAATAAAGTCAGACAGGTTGCTATAGGGTTTTATTTCGAGTTATTCGTCTCTTGCCTGTGCAAGGCTTAAATGACTAAGGGGTATAATATGCATATAACATCTGTATGTTATATGCATATTATACCCCTTAGTCATTTAAGCCAAGCAATTATTAGTCTCACATAAAAAAGTAGATATTTTCAAAATTTCTTTATTGATGTGAAAACTTCTTTAGGCGTATTGGGTATTTTTTTTTTATTTTCATCCAACGACTTTATTTTAGCACCTCACGATTGTATTAGCACTTCTAGTACAACTAACATAGTAATTAGTAAAGCCATTCAATTAATTAAATGCAATTAATATAGATGTACATTATATTTGTTTTAGCTGTGGAACATTTGGTTCCTGTTAAAAAACAAGCACACACAACAAAACATAGAGAAAAGTATTCAAGAGTTAAAAAAAGTAAGTGAATTTTTCTTACATTATCTACGCGCGTGTTTATGTGCAAGTGTGCGCGCACTGGTATGCGTGCGTGCATTCATGCATGCGTGCGAGCGTGTTTGCATGCATGCGTGCGTTCATGGGTGCGTGTATTTTTATACACCCCTAACTTAATCATCATCATCGCAGCCCAGATACGTCCCACTGTTGGGCTCCGGCCTCCTCCACAATGGGAGGGAATTTGACCTACTATACCATGCTGGTCAGACATGTTGGTATAGGGTTTTATTTCGAGTTTTCCTTCTCTTGCACAGATCTTATGTGCATATTATATCCCTTAGTCGTCTTGTACGACATCCACGGGCAGGATAGGGAGTGGTGAATTGTATTCTTACTCCGTCACCACACGGAAAACCCCTAAATTAATACTATATCAATTTCATTGTGATTACACTTCAATCCTTTTTACGATTAGATTTTATTATTATTAGTAGGATTAACAATCTACCGGTTTTAATAGGGTGAAAGTATCCAGATAAGCTCGTGCATGGAGCATTTAATATTTGTAAGTTTGTTTTGTAAATTTATTAACATTTGTAGTGCGAGATTCTAATGAATACAATACAGATGGAGTACAAACGTCGGGCAATCATAAATCAAATACAAACGCGATATAATCCGTAAAAGTAGTTTTATTTATAACAGATGGAGTAGTTATCTATTTACCGACCTCCTCTACTGAGTTTGTATGTTTGATCCTCATACAGGATAATTCTCTGAAGTATCTATAAATTGTTATTTTGCGTCTAGGTGTCTTTCAATTGTATGGTATTGAATCTTAGACATTTTTTATTTCCCTTTGGTGGTAGACGAACATGCACCCCATCTGATGATAAATGGCAACTGCCGCTCATCGACCTCGCAATGATAGTCAAGTCACTGCCTACTGTAAATAATAAAAATTTTCTTAAACCAAATTTAAATAAGGATATGTCATAACACTCGGGCAATACCTCAGCGGTTATTACAATCCATATACTTCACGCTTATGGTAGAAATGAATGCTAGAAACGGACAGTGGAGGACGATATCGTTTCCAGGTGGTATGATGAATGACAGATGTTGATACCAAGTCAAACAGCCATTCTGAGGATTTCTATGACTATTGGTGTTAAAAACATATCGAAAACGAAATAGTTATTAGTAAGTGTAGTACTATATATTTTCTTAATTATTATATATTTATAGAAGCGAAAAACTCGAAGGGAGTACAGTCAATAGATGAATCCGATGAAAATGAATTGAATACTCAAATAGGTGAGGGCTCTTCCGCGTGTGAAATACAAACAAATCCATGGGGTATTGACGACAATGCAGTTTTGGAAAAGTAAGTATATTTTTTTATGGCGGAGATTGGCTAAAATAAGTCGTCATGCGCTTACTTGTTGAAAACACAGGACATAAAATGTACCCAAAGTTCAATAAGTGGTCTGTGTGGGGGCATGGTGTGTGTTGCCCTTGGGTATCGTAAAATACGACTAAGGGATATATTATGCACGTAACAACTGTGCTAGAGAATTAAACGTGGAAATGAAACCCTATACCAACCCGCCTGACCAGCGTGATGTAGTAGGTTTAATTACCTTTTATTATGGAGGAGGCTCCAGCCCAACAGTGGGACGTATATGAGCTGTGATGATGATAGTTTAACAAGGTTTTCCTAGAAACAAGCTGTCTCTTGGGACTCTTAAAGAATGACTGATGGATCATCAGGAAAACAGTCAGTCCGACAGTAGCTGCTCCTGAAAGAAACCCTTTTATACCCGCGTAGTGAGGCCTATGTCAAAGAGAGGGCGTGTAAAGTTTGATGAATGATAACTTTATTAAAAGGTTATAAACAAACTTAATTACAATAATTAATATTAATTATTATTTTCATAGCCAGGAACCTGATGATTTAGGTGGAAATAATATGGACTACATGCAGTATGATAAAAAATATATGGCAAAATGTATTAATGATATTGAGAGTCCAGCTGCTTGCGATGATGTAGATTCTCAAAGCAATGAACATCATTTAGAAAGTATAGCAAAAAAAGCAAAATATAATTTAAGTATCAATACAGAGCAAACACCAGATACTGATGATAAACAAGATTCTAACGAGTTATCTAATGATACAAATAAATGTATTCAAACTGCTGTTGATGGAGATTCTAGGTAAGAAGTACTTGCTGTATTGTTTTGTACCACAAAAATAAGTCATCATCCTATATGTCTAACTTAGAAAACAGGCCACATTGGGTAGAGAGTAAAAAAATAAAACACTATTTCAACAGGTATCAATCAGCAGATATTCAACAGGTATCAATCACTGTTTCAACCTCTCTAGGTTGAAACAGTGTTTTATTTTTTAACCGACTTCAAAAGCAGAAGATTCTCAATTCGGATGTCTGTATTTTTATTTTTTTTTATTGTTGTACGCGCATAACTCCGCCTCTTGCCAATCCATTTGAAAAATTATTTTCTTATTTTGTTGTAAAGGCTATACTTTCCAAATGGTACCATGAAAATTGTATCGAAATCGGACAAGCGGTTTTTGAAGCAACAACAAAAATCTAATTTAAAGTCTGTTTTTTATTTTTCAAAAAATAAATATTGTTCTATAATGTAGACAAAATTTGCCTTATCGATACTTATAAAGGAGGAAAATTAGGGATGTTTATCATTGTATTCTTACTTTCTTGCCAGAGAAAATGCAATACATAAATATTAAAGATCATCTTTATAAATTAAATGAATTGTGCAGTATTAAGTTATTGTGCTAAGAGGTATACTACATTGTAACTATCCATTCAAGCCGTCTAAAGTGACAGCGTCCCATCGTTAGGCTACTTAACCCACTTTGCCTCTACTTACTGGACCGGAACACCAATGCTCCGCGATAGAATGCCTGTATCGTAATTGTAGGATCTCCTAGGAGACATATAATAACTTTTAAATAAAAATATAGTTTTAAATAAGTGCTTATAAATAATAAGCACTTATTTAAAACCATTTTTTTTTGTTTAACCATATATTTTGATAGTGGTCAGCTACCATAATAAAGGCGACCTTAGCATGAAATATAAGTCGTTTATCTAAGCAGTGTTATTAGACAGACGAAATGATAGCATAAATAGGATGATAGTAATAATAAATATATATTTACAGTGATAATGAAGACACTCAAAATGAAATCCTTGAAAATGTTCAACACTCGAATATGCAAATAGTTGATATGTATAAAAAATATGACTATGTTGACAAACATAATATTAGTCAATACCTGACAATGCCAGGATTTTCCGATTATATCAATGTTCTAGCCAAAAATACTGGTATGAATGTGCTAGACATGTTAACAAACGTATACAATGATGTAGCACAATTGAGAGTAATTAAAAAACAAACAATGACTTCATGCAAAATAGTCCTCCGATATAGAAAACAAACGGGTAAAAGTAAAGAAGTCAAAAGCGAGAATAATGACGAACATAAGAGAGAGAGATTGGGAAATAAGTTGCGAAATATTTTAATTCTAAAAGAAAAAATTAGCAAGTTGAAGGAATCTAATAATGATTTAATTAAAGAAAATGCCGTATACAAGAACTCATTGTTAGGATTCATGACTTCAGAGTTGGACTAAGCTATTAGAAATAAGCAATTTGTTTATTAAAGAAGAAAACTGCTCTGGAGGCTTTCAAAAACGCAGTAAGTCCCAAAATATAATCAATACGTATATTAACAGAACATATTATTAAAAAATAGCAAAGCAGATACAGGCTCATATGACTACACAAATGGCAAATGGTTTAGGAAACTTTTTCGTTGAGCCGAGTTTTATAGATGCTGTTTACCAAGCTACAAGCAAGTGCACAGGAACATCTGCGATTTCAAAAGTTAGTACCTAGTACGTTACGTAATGCGAATATTGCATACTTATTTGAAATAAAACATTTTTTATGGATTTTATTGCGTTTGTATTTCATTTTTATTTTGAACACTTTTCAGCATATAGTCTTGACTATGAGCCGCGACCATAGTTTTATTTCAATGTACACAGTCCCGTGATAAATATCCACTGTGTATAAGATTTAGATTCATCTCAGCCATATCTTACTGTTGGCTTCAGGCCTCCTCGACTATGGGAGGGAAATTGATCTACTATACCACGCTGGTGTTGGTATAGAGTTATGTTTCGTTTTCCTTCTCTTGCATAGATATTATATGCATATCACTAGTTTTTATATCTGTTTTAAATGTTAGAAATGCGTTATACATACACACATAGGTGGGCACAGTTAATTCAAAAGTTAACTTCGTTAATCGTTAATTCGTTAATTAAAATGTTAACTTCGATAATGGTTAAAACGTTAAATTCGCAAAAAATTAACGCAAGTTAAAAGTTAACCGTTAAAAGTTAACCATCTTAAACTTATACTATGTACTTACGTCGCCGTGTGGTGAAGGAGTAAGAATACAATTCACCACTCCCTATCTTGCTTGTGGATATCGTAAAAGACGACTTAGGGATATAATATGCAATATCTGGTTGACCGAGCTTCGCTCGGAATATTTTTATCGAATTTATTTAGATATAAATTAATAAAAAATAAATAATGAAAAATATATAAAAAATTACAAAAAGAGAATAATAATAACACCAAGATTCGAACCGACGCTGTTTGAATGTCAACAAAATTAGAACCTGTCAACTTCCCATCTGAGCTATCGTAACTCATGACGTTGACAAAGAAATTTGAATTCATATTCTTTTAAAATTTAATGTCATTGTTTGTTTTGCTAAAAACACGGACAAAACAACATTTTCTATAAATAAAACCTAGCTAGATCGATTTTTTGGACCCGAAACCAAAGTATGTATGTATGCCAAGTTTCAGCAAAATCGTTGGAGCCGTTTCCGAGATCTTGAATATATATATATACAAGAATTGCTCGTTTAAAGATATAAGATATCACATTTGTGCAAGAGAAGGACAACTCGAAATAAAACCCTATATACATGTCTGACCAGTATGGTATAATATGTCAATTTCCCTCCCATTGGAGAGGAGGCTCGAGCCGAGGGTGGGAGCCATGTACCAGCTGAGACGACGACGACTGCTTTTAGGCTGAGAGAGTTAGATAAATTCTATAACATGTAGTGGAATTATGATGGCATGCATCCACACTAGCTTGGAAAATATGCTACTGTCGGTAGCCGCGATAACAAAAGATTCACCAATACTAAAGTATTGGTGAATCTTTTCGACTTTTTGACGTAATAACCAAGTGGAGATGAAAACATATCATTTCTGCTGCTATTATAATCTACAATAGAAGAATTCACAGCAATTGAAGAAGGCTCGGGATCAGTTTCCTTTTTTGTGGGGAGCGGTTTAGTCTCGTTTAGCTAGATGACCGTCTAACGGGACGACGCCCGCCGTGACCTCATTGCCCGTTGGGCAGTCCGGTTGGAGGGGTCTCGATACGGTGTTCCGACGATCGAGGCTTTCCGGCCGGTGCTGGTGCAGTGATCGGCGACACGGGATGCTTTCCTTCCTACTGCTGCAGATATTGACGGGGCATGTTAGCTTCGCCAAGTACCTGCACACGGTCGTGAGGAAGGAGAGCACACCATCCTGCTACCCTTACGATAGCGACGAGGACACGACATAGTACACGCTCAAGGTGTGTGTCACGTGGACAGAGCAGTGCCTTGAATTCGTCCCAATCACCGGTGCCGACCTGGAGCTGCCGTCTATCCAGTGGCAACCAAGCCTATCATTGTTTCTCACTCCAACATCCGTAGCAGATTGCCAGCACTTTTTCACAGGTAGCGGCCCTGAATCTGGGTCTTCTTTATATAAAATACTTGTTTTTTATTTTATGTGGGATAGATACTTTTTTTTATGGTTGGGCTATGGAAAGCGCACATGCGATCCATTCTGTCCGGGGCGACGAAAGGTCAGCGCGCGGACCCATAACCCACCCCTACCCATGTCGCCTTCGTCGTTGGGCCGACCACCGCAGCAGGGTGACTTGTCGTCAGTGGTCGGCTCGACGGAATAACCTTTCGGGTAACCTCACCTCTCAACGTCCCTGTTCCGAGACGTCAGTCGCTGTCGCGCAGTCGGCCTCTGCGGGTGACGGACTAAATTCGCCGGTCCGGTCACCCGCGGCCTCGGCTAGGGCGGCATCAGGCGCAGGTGGGATAGATATTTTACCCTTCAATATCGATTGTTGGCTCCTTTAATCAGAACTTCTGGTAACATTTTTTGAATTGGTAGTTTTCTTTGTAATCTAGATCTGTGTGGTGACGGAGTAAGAATACATTCACCATCGGTTCTCTTGCCGGTGGGTGTCGTAAAAGACGACTAAAGGATATAATATGTTAATAATAACAAGCAAGAGAAGAAAAACTTGAAAGAAAACTGCCAAGCCTCAATTTTCTTATCCAAAGCGATGGCGACCTGAACCGTGCGATGAAGCACACCACTGATGCCATATACGCCCTATTTCCTTTTGCATTCGGGACTCCTTCACTATTGGGGGGAATTGACTCATGCTGACAAGACGTGTTGACATAGAGTTTTGTTTAAGCCGATCACTGAGGACAAGGAACTTTGCACCAGTGGTCGGCCCAACGACGAACGCGACGTGCTACGACTGGGTCATGGGGTCGCGCGGTGTCCCTCTGTCGACCTGGATGGAGCCGGGCGGCGAGTGTGCTGACCATAACCCCACCCCAAAAAAAGAAAAACAGGTTTTTTTTGTTTAAAATTTGCCTTCTCTTGCATAGATATTATATGCATATTATATCCCCAAAAGACGACCGCCTTTTACGACAACCACCGGCAATGAAAAAGATCAAATAAAAATCTGTAGATATTAAAGCATGAATTTGTTTATTACATGAAGAGAAACAAACTTAAGTAAATATATAAACCTTTCTGTGAAGCTGTCACCTCGCGGAAGGAGGCGGTGGACCGTGTGCGGGAGGAACATCTCCACGCGGACACGGTCCTCCGCCGGCGACTGGGGCGCAGGCGCGAGTACCTGCGCGTGATGCCGCCCTGGGAGAGGCTGCGGGTGACCGGACCGGGGAATTAGTCCGACACCCATAGGGAGGTTAACCTCGCGACGGCGATCGGCCTCCCAGTAGGGGACATCGCTGGGAGAGGGTACTCCCTCGAGGTATTCCGTCGGGTCGCCCACTGAAGTCAAGGAACTCTGCACCGGTGATCGGCCCAACAACGAAGCCGACGTGCTATATGGGTGGGTTACGGGTGTGCGTGTTTACGCCCCTCTGTCGCCTCGGACGGAGCCGAGAAGCGGAGTGCGCCGACCGTAACCCAACCCCATAAAAAAGTAATTATACATATAAATAAGTAACCGTTTTCGTTACGTTTCTGTAGTCGAATGATGTCATTATTTTTTTTTTAATTTATCGCATTTTTACCCAAACTTTATTTTACCATTATGGCCATTATTTTGTACACTCGCCGCGCGCAGCCCGGTAATTACGGGCAGCGGGGATCCGGGGTATCGTTGGAGAGGTGAAAAAAGAGTAGGTACCTACTATTGAATTCCAATATAAGTTGTAGTATGAATAATTTTAAACATAAGTACTTACGTGAAAGTCTAAAATGCATTGATTGTCTCTTATAATTGGGGTAAATTTAATTTGATGACAAAGGCTGAATACAAATAAAGTAGGTATCTTTACGCTATGAAAACTTTGTGGTGAAGGAGCAATAATACAATTCACCACCCGTGGATGTCGTAAAAGACGACTAAGGGATTGATATGCATATAACATCTAGGCAATTGAAGGCAAACTTGAACTTAAACCCTAAACCAACACGCCTGACCTGCGTGGTATAGTAAGTCAATTTCCCTTCTATTGTGAAGAAGGCTCGAGCCCAACAGTGGCATATATCTGAACTGAAACGATGAATGAAATGCAATGAATAAAACTCTGTTTTATTTCTCCATTATTATTTTGATATTAAAAAAAATCTAGATAGTAAGAAAAACATTCTGTTAATCAAACAACTAAACAAAAGAGCTATCAAGATAATTATTACAGATTAATAAATTAATCATTAACCTTTTGGTCTGGTCTTTTTTTTTGTGTGTATAGCCGTTGGTCGCAGATGACGTTAACAGCTTAACGCGGGCTATGGATGAGCGCTGATAGGACAAAACGGATTGATTGGTAGACGTCACACGTGCAAGAGGGAATAGGGATTTTTCTTTAATATTGGTTTTTTTTCAACTAATATCGCTCCTAAATTACAAAATTTTTCATTCTGTTTGAATCTGTATATTAATTAAGTAAAAATTATCATATAATAGTGTATATTGGTGTATAAATTTGGTGAGTATTAATGTTGATAGTTACGTAGATTCTCATTTGTTTTTTATTCATTTATTTTCTTCATCGTTTACGTAATTTTTATAAGTAGTCGATATGGACAGGGAGGTGTGGATGGATTCTCAAGACTCTGAGCCACCAGATCCGCCCGATCCTCCGGATCCCTCAGATGATCAGAGTAGTAAGAGGAAATTAAGTAACGTATCTGTAGTTCCTGGGGCTAAGCGCCATTTAATTGACGGTCATGTGCAAGATGATCGAAATAGTGCAAAGAAAACCATTATAAACAAGGATATGGCTGTAGCGTTAATACAAAACATATATGTACATCCTAGGTTAGTGGTTGGCTTTAAAGCCTACACGGATATTGATAATGGTCCTTATATTGTCCACATTTCCAGGAGGGAGCTAGACCCTGTTGTGGGCACTGTCATCCGTCCAATTAAGTTTGGCCAATTTTTGGTTAGAAAAACAATAAATAACATTTGTACTGATGGAGTTAAGGCAATCGGCAGAAACAAAATAGCTGTTGAATTTTGCTCTGGATGTGATGCCAATAAATTTCTGGACAATCCAATTTTGGAGGTGTCTAAATATGTAGCCACTATCCCTACCTACAATATAACTAAAATGGGTGTAGTTCGCCAAGTTCCCGTAGATATGTCAATGGATGAGTTTGTTGAGTCTTTGACCCTTCCAAAAGGATGTGGTCCTATTCTCAAGGCTCGAAGACTCAATCGAAAGACTGTGAGTGATGGTAAGCTGTCATGGCTACCAACACAAACAGTAGTGCTAACTTTTCAGGATCAATCTCTTCCTACAAGGATTTTCTGTTATCACACTTCACTCCCCTTAGAATCATATCAGTTCCCAACAATTCAGTGCCACAACTGCTGCAGATTTGGTCATGTCAAGAGTCAATGTCGATCAAAGCCGAGGTGCTACCGTTGCGCTCAGCCTCATGCTGGCGATAGTTGCAATATTGCCGAAACCGAAGCTTCTTGTTTACATTGCTCTGGTCAGCACTTAGCTAACAGCTTGGGTTGTCCTGAGTGGGGTAGGCAGAAGTCCATAAAGCTACTTATGTCACAGAAAAATATATCATACCATGAAGCATCAAATCATTTACCAAAGACAGTTAGACCTTATGCAGAAGTTGCTCAAGGCTCTAACAATCATCTTTCTCAGTCGCATAATACATCCAATAGCTCTCAACCCTCAAATTCTTCTCACTTTTCATACAGGAAAACAGTTTTCTCAACTCCACGTTCCCATGTACCACTTGGAAAATCGTACGATAAGGCTGGCCATCAGGCTATTATTGCTGATCAGTCTTCTTCCTTACCGAATGGCTGCGCATTACTCCCTCAAGATGACTCTTCAGTCTCCTGGAAATCCTACTAACTATGATTATTAATTTGTTATCAAAATCTAATTCCAATGTACCGTCCCACGTTGCCCAGAAACTTGCTCAAATTTTCAATTACACTAATAATGGATCAAGTATCCATACTACAATGGAACGTGAAAAGCATTCGTCATAGGAAGTATGAGCTTCTCCATTTGATTAATAAATTCCGGCCATCAGTCATTGCCATCTCAGAGACATGGTTGGTGCCTGGATCCCACTTTCGGGTTTCAGGCTATTCTTGTGTTCGGGATGACAGGGCTGATGGCTATGCTGGAAGTGCTTTGCTTGTAAGGCGTTCCTTACCCGTCTCACTCATATCTCTTCCTCCTGTATCACCTAACATTAATGTAGTTGCTGTAAATATGCTTAACATCTTTTTTCTTTCATTTTACATTACTCATCCTCATTCATCATTAGTGTCAGACATTCTGTGTATAATTTCATCGGTCCCTCCGCCTATTATAATAATAGGTGATTTTAATGCTCACCACTTCTCGTGGGGTTCAGGTCATCATCAGGACTCCTTTGGTTTCGCTCTTTTGGAAATTTTTGACCAGGCAAATTTATGCATTATGAACAATGGGTGCCCCACACGTAGAGTTCTACCTCAACAAAACCCTAGGAGTGTAGTTGATCTCTGCCTATGTTCTCCTTCTCTTGCATCTATTCTAACTTGGAGTGTTCTGGATCACTCTTATGGAAGCGATCACTACCCGATAGTAATATCAATGCCTAACAGAGCTGCACCAATTTTAAAATTCTGTCCTTCCCTTAAATACAGACTAAATAATGTGGATTGGAGTTCTTATGCTTCTTCCCTTGAACAGAAAATATCTAGTCTTGCTTTTTCTGATAATATTGATAATGTTGCCCAGCTGTATTCAAAATTCATAGATCATATTATCTCCAGCGCTGATGAACATTTCCCAGTAAAAAGACCTAACAAATTCAAAATTTCAACTCCATGGTGGGATGCTGAATGTTCCAATGCCATCAAAATAAGAAAAGAGTCTGAAAAAAGATATAAGGCCAATATGTCCATTGAAAATTATTTATTATACAAAAGAAATGCTGCAATAGCGACTAGATTATTAAAAAGGAAAAAAGCACATGGTTGGGTTAGGTTCTGCGAGCAGTTGTCGCCTAGGTCTCCATCTTCTTTGGTTTGGCAACAAATTAAAAGATTTAGATGTGCTTGGAGTGATAATATTGTCACTGCTAATAATTGTTCATCATGAGTGGAGGCCTTTTTAGATAAGATGTCTCCTCCTTTTGTACCGAACATAGTTTATTTTCCCTCTCTCCCTTGTTCTCTTCCAAATTTTACTGTATTTGACTCTCCTTTTTCATTATCTGAACTTGGTTTGGCTCTTGATGGCTTAATAGACTCCTCTCCAGAATCCTGAAGATGGCATTCCATACTCCTTTCTGAAGAATGCCTTAGGAGATGCTAAAGAATTTTATCTAAAACTTGTTAATAAATTTTTTGAGTATGGAATTATTCCACAACCATGAAAAAATCAAATAATTATTCCTGTCTTAAAACCGGGTAAGCCAGCCTCCGACCCTAGCAGCTATAGACCAATAGCACTCTCTTCAGTTCTAACTAAAATCACGGAACACATAATTAAACACCGCATTGAGTGGCTTTTAGAAAGTAGGAATTGGCTGGCAAATTCACAATTTGGTTTTAGGAAAGGTATGAGTACTATTGATAATTTTAGTAATATTAACCACTGATATTCGTCTTTCCTTTTCTAAAAAAGATTATTTAGTTGCCGTTTTTTTGGACATTACATCAGCGTATGATAATGTGTTGCTCCCAGTACTTAGAAATAAACTCATGCATCATAATATTGCCGAGAAACTAGTTCGGTTTATATGTAATTTGTTTATGGAAAGAACCATAACAATTAAACATCAAAATTCCTTTTTAGCACCCAGGTTAGTATGGAGGGGCTTGCCTCAAGGTTCAGTCTTAAGTCCGTTATTATACAGTTTATATACTAATGATTTAAAATGTTCAGTTCAGTCATTTTGTCAAACTCTACAGTATGCTGATGACATTGTACTTTATGTCTCGGTTAAATCTGTGTAAAAAGCGACAAGTCGCATAAATTCTGCTCTTGAATATTTGTTAAATTGGCTTATTCAGCATGGCTTATCCATCTCCGCTCCCAAGAGCAATGTAGTCATATTTACCAAGAAAAGAGTTATTCCACCTATAACGGTAACAATTAACAGAAATATAACACCTCAAGCTGATAAAGTGAAATTTTAGGAGTGTGGTTAGATGCAAGGTTATCTGTTGTTGCTCATTGCGACTATATTGTTCAAAAGTGTGAGAAAAATTTAAATATTATACGCTGTTTATCTGGTGTCTGCTGGGGTGCTCACCCTTCCACTCAAAAAACGCTGTATAATGCGATCATTCGTAGCCATATGGACTATGGAACCTTTCTTTTGTACCCATGTAATAAGTTGGCCTTAAAGAGAATAGATAATATTCAATCCAAATGTTTACGCCTAATCCTAGGTGCAATGAGGTCATCTCCAATAAATGCAATGCAAGTAGAGTGCGATGAAGCCCCACTTTCTAAGCGCAGACAATACCTCTGTAATAGATATTTTTTTTAAATCATTCAAAATTCCAATCACCCTCTTCTTCCTAGGTTAATACAATTGGCTGAGTTATATGATTCTCATAGTAGTCAGTCAGTTGATAATTTGCCTTGTATTGTTTACAGCTATATTTTGTATACCAGACTCCCTAATCCAGTTTTTCAGACACACTTGTTACCCTTATATTACACCGATTATAATGTATTAGTTTACCAACCAAAAATAATCCTTGATTTTGGTATTGATAAGGCTACAATGGAGGCCAACCAAACTTTTAGGGATAAACTTCATTTAGAGTATAAGAACTGGTCCACTTTATATACTGATGTGTCCAAATCTGTAGGCAATGTTGGTGTAGTAGTGTGGATACCTTTCACCAGGGTCGTATTAAACTACAAATGTCCATCTGCCACTTCAATTTTCACTGGAGAGTCTATAGCTATTTTAGAGGCAATTTTATTTGTAAAATCTCACTGTTTGAAGAACTCTATTTTATTTTCTGATTCTAAAAGTTGTCTACAATCAATCTTGTCTAATCCATTTCGATCAAAATCTAGGTTTCCAATTTTATTGAGAATAAGAGATGAATTATTCCAGTGTAACAGACTTGGTATTAATATTGTTCTAGCCTGGATTCCTGGGCACAAAGGTATTCTTGGCAATGAAACAGCTGATTCTTGCGCTAAATCTGCTGCAAATTCAGGTTCTCTAGAATATTACCAAATTTACTCCCATGACATATGTGCCTCCTTAAAATCAGTTCTATTTCAAGACTGGACTAAGGATTGGCTAATCTCCAAGAATATAAAGGGTAAATTTTATGGTGATATACAACCTGACATTCCACATAAACCCTGGTTTACGAAGTTTCCAAAAGCGGACAGGGCTATTACATTCACAATCTGCCGTTTGCGTTTGAACCATTCTTGCACTCCTGTCTTTCTGGCCAAACTTAGGATTAGGGATAATTCCATTTGTGAGTGTGGATTAGATGAAGGAAATGTGGACCATATTTTTTTTAATTGTACTAAATTGTTGTATTCTTTACATAATCTTTTACCACCGGAAATTCCTCGTCCTACTTCTATCATACTCGTTCCAACCATTTATTTTACTTTTGACACATGCTTTAGGACGTAACTGTTTCATTATACGCAATTATTAACTTTGAAACGAGTGAACAGAGAAATATATAAACTGCCCAATAATATTTATACATCTTAATTATTACCCACTAAATACATTAATATGCCGTAAATAATTATATAATTCATAAAATTTAAGTGATAATTCATTTCCGTTATAAAAAAAGTTACGTTCTATCGCATCTAGTGACAAAGTATTCGGTGCAAACTAATGAATCGCAAATAATCGATTACACTTATTTGCAGTTAAGTCAGCTGACAACTGAGTTTTGAATTTTTGTAATAGACAACACGTTAAAATTGTATCAGGGAGATATAAAAATCTTCTCATCATACCTATAACATGAAATAAAACAACCAAAATATTTTAATATTATTTTATTATAACGAATCGTCGGATTCTTCATACGAACTCGAATCGTCGCTTGAATCATCTGCAGTGTTTATTATTAACTCTTGTGTAGGTATGTTGTCAAATTCAATTTCCCGATCCCAATCAGAGAATGTTATATTTTTTGTCTTGTTGACGACACTCGCCCAGTTTTCAGGCGTCACACTAGCACATGCGTTTTTTAAAAGTTCAAGCATTTTATTTGCTGTGAAAGGAGGAGTTGTATTGTTTCTTGCGGCGTGTCCTTTGACTTGTGCCCAGATCATTTCAATTGGATTATATTGACAGTGGTACGGAGGAATTCTGATTACAACATGCCCATATTCTGCTGCCATTTCGTCGATGACATATCGTTTTGGCTGCTTTTTACTTTTTAATATTTTAAGTAATTCTACTTTTAGTAGGGATTCGTCCACATCTTCCCCATTATCACGAAGCCAGTTTATAATCTCGTGTTTTTTGTTGGCCTGTGTTGGCATTTTATTAATTTGGCGAGAGTGATAGGGTGCATTATCAATAAATATTGTTGATGGCTCTTCAAGTGATGTAAGCATTTCTCTGAACCACTTTTCATACACGTCCGCATTCATCTCCTCATGATAATCTCCTGTTTTTTTTTATTTGAACGCTAACAGAGCGTCTGGTACAAATCCCTTTGTAGTTCCCGCATGGCAAATGATGAGGCGTTCACCTTTCCCCATTGGCACTGCAGAAGTAGAAGCAGCAGTATCGTCAGTCCAACCTTTTGGTATGGAATGATTGGCATTGAGCCAAGTTTCATCTGTAAAAAGGACATTCGACCAGTCTTCTATTTTCTTCGCTTGTCTTAAAAAGTCACAGCGAGACAAGGCTATATCACGACGTTCCATTAAAATTTTTCTTTTGTCGGATTTCTTATACAAGAACCCGATTTGGTGCAGCACCTTTGACAAAGAAGATTTTTGACCACGAAACAAGCCACAATTTCGTAGAGACGCTACTAATTTTTTCAAAGTAGGAATCTCTTTGCTTGTGTAATAATTGTATATATGACGACGAATAGCATCAGTATCAAAACTGTCAATTGCTGTCACTTTACGGGGCTGACGTTTTTTCTTAGGCGTAGATAGCTTGTTCTGTTCAATACCACTACTACCATAGGCTTCTTTAGTGATTTTCGCCACCGTTGGAGCACTAATACCTAATGCTGCTGCAACACGGTCTCTAACTTGGGTTACTGGTATAAGGAATCCGCCATTGCGGCTTTCCTTTTCAAAAAATTCACGAAGCCGCAGCACTAACTCTCTGGATTGTCCTTTAAGCACCATACCTTTCGGCATTTTGCAAGTAAAATCTTACTGGGAGGAACGATACGCTCAACTCAATCAAAGTAAGAACAATGAAATCAATACGGTGGAATATAAATACTCAACACAGCGTATGAAAAATATGAAAGAGCACTCAGCGAACAGAAATGTGACTAGCACGGGAGTCTTGTTGCGAGTGACAGACAACACAACAAAATGGCGTCGACGGCGCGCCGTTCAGTGTTGCCAATTCGGCTTAAAAAAAAAGGGGTAGGCTGGATGAGAAAATTAGTGATTTACTACCGCAGACGAGGGCGCCATTGTCTCTAAGTAAAGTTTGGAGCAGCGGACCCCGCTTAATGAAAAAATGCTTCATAAAGTAGTTATTTTTTATTTTGCAAAGTACAAAGAAAAATATTTTGGGAGGACTGAATTAGTGGGTATGCAAAAATTCATCATTCATCATCATCATTTCAGCCTATTGCCGTCCACTGCTGGACGTAGGCCCTCATATTGCGCCACAATGTGCGGTCCTGTGCCGCCTGCATCCAACGACGCCCAGCAACTTTCACTAGGTCGTCGGTCCACCTAGTGGGGGGGCGTCCTACACTGCGTCGTCCGATGCGTGGTCGCCACTCGAGAACCTTTCTTCCCCAGCGGTTGTCGGTTCGTCGAGCGATGTGGCCTGCCCATTGCCACTTCAGCGTGCTAATTCTTCGTGCTATGTCGGTTACACCCGTTCTTCTGCGGATTTCTGTATTCCGGATTCTATCTCGCAGAGAAATCCCGAGCATAGCCCGTTCCATAGCACGCTGAGCGACTTTGAGCCTTGATATGAGGCCTACATTTAGGGACCACGTTTCCGTGCCGTAAGTCATCACTGGTAACACACACTGGTCGTAGACCTGTGTTTTCAGACACTGAGGTATGTTGGACGAGAAGATCCTCTTAAGTTTCCCGAACGCAAAAATTAATGCAATGCAAAAATTAATGTGCCCAAATAACAAATATATTTACAGAAGTGAAGTTTTTAAATAATATGAAATATGTATTTAAGCAAAAATAAAATATCCGTGTTAAATCGATTAAAAGTTCTTCCTGACTAAAATCGATTATTACAAAACATAGTATCCGTAATACATTGTTACAACACTAATTGATCAGAATTCGATCTGCCAAAAGTAAAATAAATGGTTGGAACGAGTATAAGTGCCTTCTTACAGTTCTTACTCTTACTTTTACACGATTCATTTATACTCTCTGTAAATTTATTAAAATTAATAAGATAAAGTTGTAAATACTTAGTTAAGTATCTAATTGTAAAATTAATTTTCGTTATAATGTATCAATTTAGTTAGAATTGTCTTTTGTTTCAGTAATACCCATCATCATATCTCTCATGTAATTTTAGAATCATATTCACCGGCCCATTTTCTATTATTTCGCACCGTAAAATCTCCTTCGTTTGGCGGTCTACGTACGAGTCTAACGGGACATTGGCAAAGTTGCGGTGTAACGCCAGCAGAAGCCATTCATCAAGATCAAGATCAAGAGCGCTGATAGCCCTCAACCCGGAATTTGGTCCTCTTGAATGATTACCTAAAACTTAAGTTTAGGGATGATCGATATTAGAAAAACATCGATGTCATAATCGAAAGCCCAGCATCGATGTCATAATTGAAAGCCCAACATCGATTTTCGATATTTATCGAAAACCTACCTACCTATAGTCCATAAAATATAGGATGATCTCTGTGACAGTTGTCCCTAGTGCTGTCACGCTTATGATAAAGTCCGTAGTTTTTTATCGATAAAACTTTATTTTTATAATTTTGACTTTCTATTATAATTAAAATACAATCAATGCAAATCTTTTTTTAATTTATTTCAAACTGTTTTTTGACTGTTTTAATTATTCAAAAGGTCAAGACAATCAAGGTCAAGGTCACTATTATGGTCATCACTGGAGCGTCCCTGCTAGAACATTTATCACTTTTTACCAAAATAGTCGTTAGATCAAACGATCAATTAAGACTATTTTATAAATAAATAATAATAATAATAGATAAATATGTTTTGTTTATTGACAATAATGCGTACATAATATTATCATTTACTCTGAGATGAAAAGTAGTTTTGTAATGTTTAATTAATTCAATTTATGTATTTTATAATATAACTGACTGTTTTAATTGTAAAAAATATGTTGTAAGTTTTATATAGGTACTGTATTGGGTTTATTTGTTTTACGAATAATTGAATAAAGATCGTGGTTTCAATACTTACGAGGTACATTTTAGGCATGAATATTTTTATATTTATAATATATTCTTAGAATAATAACATATAGAAGGTAAGTCCACGCACAAAAAGCGAGGCATTTCAATTGGAGCCTACGCCGGAACAGTCCCGTAATGTACAAGTCATTGCACTGCACGAACGTACGCAACTCTTAAAAAATAAATAGGTAATTATGACGGCTTGTGCATTCAAATGGTGCCACAACACATTTGAAAAACATAAAAAGGTTTTTAACATTACTTTTAAAAGTATTTCGACGATTTATGTTAATAAAAACAAAATTTGATTTCATAATTTGTATAGTGGTTTCAGTGTGTACGTGTGTAATCGTCTGCCCGCCATTAGTATTTTTAGATTCAAATTTATAAAGTTCGAAGTACTGACACTATCCTTATATACGTTATTATTCTAAGAATATATTGCAATTCAGTAGCAATAAAACTGGCACGAAAAGAATGAAAATATATTTGCTACAAAATGAATTTGTAAACATGTCGCTCGTTCAAACTTACTTCGTTGGTTTCGTTGACATCTGTCACAGAGATCAAGCTGTATTATATGAACTATAAGAATTGATAAAGAAATAAAATACAGTGTCAATCGTTACGTTTTACCTTGTTTTATTGAATAATCATTAGGCGGACCATAATCATAAGTAAGTAGATGATCAATTCAGTTAACATTGATGTGACGATATTTTACGTATAGTAACATCGATGTTTTTACTTTTAACATCGATGATCATCGAACATCGATCGAAAATTGTATAAGATTTGTTAGATATGTCTAGCAAGCAAGGGGGCTAGTGTGACGCCCTTCGAACCACAGGCGTAATATAATTCACAAATAAAATAAGTACAAACTATGATGGCTGGATCAGATCAACAAGCGGCACCAATTACGAGTTAACTATTAGAACAGCCATCACTTCTCTCGATCTCTATGTAGGGAAGGCAGGAACTTACAGTGACATTTATAATATTAGGATATTATGATCGGCCGCATAACACGTCACATTCCCGCTAAAATACTGACGTTATTTTAATATAGTAGCCACAGACTAGGCTTAGCCTAGATAATAAACCAATTTAAAAAAAAATACCATTAACCTATGATGTACATACAAATTAGGTACAGCTTTATGAATACACCTAAGTAGGTATACTGCTTAGAATAATAACGTATAGAAGGTAAGTTCTCGCACAAAAAGTGAGGCATTTCAATTGGAGCCTAATGGAGCTTACACCGGAACCGTTCCGTAATGTACAAGTCATTGTACTGCACGAACGTACGCAACTCTTAAAAAATAAATAGGTAATTATGACGGTTTGTGCATTCAAATGGTGTCACAACACATTAGAAAAATATAAAAAGATTATTAACATTACTTTTAAAGGTAATTCGTTGATTTATGTTAATAAAAACAAAATTTGATTTCATAATTTGTATAGTGGTGTGCGTGTTACGTGTGTAATCGTCTGCGCACCATTAGTATTTTTGGATTCAAATTTTGAAAGTTCGAAGTATTGACAGTATCCTTCTATACGTTATTATTCTAAGGTATACTGTTTATTTTTTAGCTCGCAGTAGGTAAATCTGAATTATTAATAGCTAGCTACATTCAGCAAAGTTATTCTAAAATATTCGTCTTTATTTTTCAATCACAAAACCCCAATTTGTAACTTTTATTTTATAATTTTACTTGTGAATTTTCATAAAAAAAATGTTCTTAATTTTATAACTTTAATACCTAGTCAGGTATTTTTTATTAAATTATTTTGCCATACTGAAACTGGAATGCAAAGTAGTTCAAAGTTATTGTTTAGCTTTTCTTCACATTTCTCAAATCAACACTTTTTAATGAAATTATAAAAAGAATCTAAAAATTAAGCAGTAGGGTAACGGTCAGAAAGTACGCATCGAGTGACAATACAAAGAATATTAAGGATCGAATACAAAAGCATTGATCGATTTTGAAAGTCCTCGATATAGGGATGAGCGATATTAGTAAAATATCGATAAGTCGATATTATCGGCCACAAAATATCGATATTTTGTAATATCGATATTTCATAATATCGATGGAAAGTAATAATTCTCCGGGCAAATTTTGATGAGTTTTTTTTTAGGACATAAGTCCGGATGTATTGAGATACTATCGGACTTCCGACGAAATAAAATCCTCCAGACAAATTTTGATGAGCTTTTTTTTTTTAATAAATTTGTCCGGATGCCTGGGCATCACACTTTTTATCAAAATTATTTCATTAATATTTTTTTTTCATTTCATTGCAAAAGCGATATCGACATCGTGTTAATAATATCAATACCGTGTTCATAATATCGATATGGCGATATTTCAAAGTTATAATTATCGATATTGACATATCGATATTTCGCGGTTAATATCGATATTTCAACGTTGTCGATAACCATCCCTACCTCGATACCGCAAAGCATATTCCTTACTATACTACCGGCACGCTATGATGGCCGTTTTGACGTTTGTCCACCCACGAAGTTTCGTATTTATAGTAATTACATTTGAAGGAGAAAATTGCTGTTCTTTATTGTCAATAGTGACGTGCAGTTAGTCATAAAATTTATCGAATCATTATTTTAGAACACAAAATTTATTTATTACATTGATTTCTAAACTATATATATTAGGGTCCGCGAACATTTATTTTTTATTTTTATAAGATTATAATTATTGGTGTACTCATTTACCACACAACTCAGAATTTGTTTTGCGATATTCAAATTTAAAAAATACCGGAGATTTAATACGATCGTCACATTGGATCGCTGGCCACACCATCGGGTGCCGCTTGTGGGATCTGGTCCAGCCATGGTATTTTTTCTTTATGTTTAATAACTGTATTGTATGATAATTCGAAAGGCATCAAACTGGAGCTATTAATTAGTAGACGTGTTGGTGTATATTATTTTATTTAAAATAAAAAAAATAGTAAATAAATAAAAAAGAAAACAGTCCCAATGAGTTTCTTGTCAGATCTTCTCAGTGCGGTCGCGTTGCGATCCGGTATTAATTTAAGGTTCATACATAATAAAGGATTTGAATTTGAACACATCTAATACCTTCAGCAAACTCGCGTCAATGCTCTATGCAAAACAAAGCAGTTTCGAAATTGCTTCAAAAAGTACAAACTGTGAGTGCACTGCGATTGTGATATAGTTTTGACCTGGCTTTGGATTTCGGATATTCATACTGCAGTACTGTTAACCCTTAAGGTGTGGGCTCAAATTAAGGGATATGCTGCAAGACACAATACAGAACTCCCATTTACCACAACAAAGATGCTAAAAATATTAGAAGAAGCTTGTAAACATGTGGCTAAAGGAGACTGGGAAAAGGTCGTAAATAGAACTGTTAAATTAATAAGGGAAGATTATGAAAGAGATGTGAGCATAGATAATATTTTAGAAAATGAACTTACAATAGGTGGTGTAAGCAGTGACGACAGTGAAAATAGCAGTATGGACGAATCTGATTAAATATAGCCTTTTGTGGCATCTTTTTTGGTCTCTTTTTGTATTAATTTGTTTGTTGTGTGCACATAAAATATGTATATTCATTTTCATTCCAATATTCAAATCGTTCAAATATATTAAGTAAGCATTTATATTTTTGTTTTATTAAACCTTTATACCTTTATAGGTACTACTTGCAATAAAATCTTGTGGATTTCATTACCTATATTTTTTTCGAGAATAAATCGACATTTCACATCACTATTGTAATATGTCAAAACGGCCATCATAGCATGCCGCAACTATAGTCTGTGCCGCAAAGTATCATAACAGTTTCATGTGCGTAATTATTACTTTTCTCTATGATCATTACGTTACAATTACGAGTATGCTTTATTTACCATCTTATCATTTTAAGTTCCTTATTTTTCTGGTGTTTATTTATTTTTATAATTTAATTACAGCGTTGTAAGCTATGATTGTGTTGTTGAAGATGAGTGTGTGAGCAACTTTGCGAAGCAGTGTCTTGCTATTGGCTTGAACAATGTCTATCGTCAGGCGTTTATATGGAGATCACTGCTATGTACAAGAGCCTGAAGAGGACGTGTATGCAAATAGCACTCTAGGCAGAGGCAAGGATTTCAGTAATATGACTCTTGTCCTCTCTAAGGGAAACACAAATAAAGTAGCGGCGAGTAATATTACTGATAGGAAAACTAAAAGGTTAAAAACAAATATATTTATTGTTTAGTATTTATTCTATAAGGATATTCTATAAGCTTAAATATATTTTTTTGTAAAATTGTTGTTAATGTCGCTTTGTCACATAAATATTGAAAGGAATTGGGTGTAATACAGTTTTAATATCTGATAATGATCTATGTTCAGCCATCCATTTTATATTATTACATTGTTATATTAAAAATATGACGATGGAGACGTCTTGACTAGCAACCTCTTAGGAAGTGGTGACTGCTACTTATGGATTGTTGCGATTCAACCCAGATGATGTCCAAATAGGTGTAGGATAAGTGGATTAAAGGCAATGGAATAAAGATCTAATGGGAGAAGAATTGAGTTTGATCCTTGGTTTTCTCGCTCACCAAGCAAAGAGTAATACCAAATTTTTAAGTGCTGATTTTCTGCAGTAGTGTTGTACCATTTTAGATAAGCTGCCCCATCTTGCCGTTAGTATAAGAATTACTGTATTTAGAATGCCAAGAATTAATAGCCATTTTTTTTTCAGAAGTATAAGCAGTTCAGTTAATGTACAAAATAAAGTGATTTGCTACAGAAAAAAGAAATGTGAGTTGAAATGGATTTATCATTATTTTGTAATCTTGTAACTCCATTTTCTATAGATCAGGTAGAGGTAAAACATACACACTCTATATTACCATCTCTTTTTTAACAACCACATTATAGAAAATTATTGAATTCTATTTTGATATGGTATTGGCAAACTCTGACAATACTGAGAATCAAATGCTTTTTATTTTCTGGGTGTGGGTTACGATTGGCGCACTCCTCGCACCACTCCGACCGGGACGACAGAGGGGTGTAAGCACGCACACCCGTAACCCACCCGTGATACGTCGCCTTTGTCGTTGGGCCCACCACTGGAGCAGAGTGACTGGACGTCAGTGGTCTGCTCGACGGAATACCCCCTTGAGGGTTATCCTCCCAGAAAATCAAATACTGAGAAAATTTGTGAAAACATTACCTCACTCGGAACCCATTAGCCTCACTCTAAATGCGTTGCTCCCTATGTTTCAAGTACTTATTATGTAGTTAATACACAAAACTTATTCCGACTTATTTAATGCAAATTAGGAATTACCCTAATAGTATTTTTTTTTTGCGGTGGGTCACTGTCTGCCCACTTCTTGCACCCCTCTGTTCGGGGCGACAGAGAGGTGTAAGCACGCACACCCGCAACCCACCCGAACACCACGTCGCCTTCATTGTTGGACCTACCACCGGAGCAGGGTTACTTGTCGTCAGTGGTTGGGCCAACACCCTAATAGTCTTGGGATTGCTTCATAGTTATTATGTCTTCTATTTTAGACTAATTTAAATTTGATTTCATTTGACAAATGGAATAAAAGATGTACCAAATTTATAAAACACTTTACAAAATGTGGGTTTGAAAACTACAAGAATTGGCATAAGATTTTCTGTGAGGTGAAGGAGTAAGAATACATTTTCCAACCCTCTTTCTCGCTTGTGGGTTTCATGAAAGACGACTAAGGGATATGATATACCACCTATTTAAGAGAAGGAAAACTCAAATTAAAACCCCTTACCAAAACCTTCTGACCAGTGTGAAGTAAGTCAATTTTCCTCCTATTGATAAGGAAGCCCAAGTTCAACGGTAGGACTTATATCTATACTAATAGATAAAGCAGAAGAGTTTGTTTGAACGTGCTAATCTCATGAACTACTGGTCCAATTTGTAAAATTCTTTCACTGTTAGATATCCCATTTATCGAGGAAGGCTATAGGCTGTATGTCGCCACTCTAAGACCAATAGGAGCGGATCAATAATAAAAAATGTTTCAGAATCGAGTTTTTTTCATTTTGAGAGCCTCTGCTGTGTTTACTATTATAAACGGTGTGGTTTCGCAAAAATCATGTGTGACAGAATCAGTATTTAAAAATATTTTCACCTTCTATGTAAACTAAGAACGAAGTTGTGGGCAGAAGCTAGTGAGTTGAGAAGAAAAAGCATTAGCCAAGCGACATTTAGATTTCAGGAAGGATTCATTCTTTAGAATATTTTTATTTTTGCGACATGCATAGTCAAATGTATATTTCTGTGTGGTGCCACCACAAGGAGTAAGAATACAGCTCACCACCTTCTCACTTACCTGTGAGTATCATATAATATGCGGATACTATCAATGCAAGAGAAGGCAAACTCGACATAAACCCTATGCCACATGTCTGACCAGCACGGTATAGTACGCCAATTTCCCTTTCATTGTGGAGAAGGAGGGGGTAATGAATTGTCAAATAATTTATTGATTTTAATAAATTTTTTTTTAAATAATTTCCAGCATTCGGTAAAGATGACTCTCAAACTTGGACCCGGACTATCATGAAACCACCTTCATCAGTCATTGTTCCATTTCATCTAGCAAGTAAGTTTGAATAATACCTTGTCATATAATAAATGATTTAATGAACTGAATAATGGACACCATTAAAACTTTCAGTAGTTATACTATAATGGCATCAAAATTGTTTTTTATACTAATACTAGCTGACCCAACAGACGTTGTTCTGTTCAAATAAAGCGCCACCTACCGGGTCCAATTTTGAATCTAAACTATTCTAGGATCTTCTTGAACATGCACAAAAAATTTCACCAACATCGGTCCAGCCGTTTAGGAGGAGTTCAGTGACATACACACGTACATAAGAAATTTATATATAAAGTATATTTTTCTAGAGGATTACTGAATAGAAAAAAAAAACATTTGCTAATGAAAGCAATATTCATGAAGGGTCTAAAATTGAATTTATATTGCCACATAATTACGTAATTTGATAATGAAAATCTTTATATATATATATGTATATATTTCTTGTGTAACGTGTGTATGTCACTAAACTCCTCATAAACGGCTGGACCGATGTTGATGAAATTTTTTGTGCTTGTTCAAGGGGATTCGGGAATATTTTAGATTCACAATTGGACCCGGTAAGTGGCGCTTATTTGAACAGAACATGTGTTGGGTCAGCTAGTACTAATATATATTTTTCTAGAGCATTACTGAATTAAAAAAGCATTCGCCAATAGAAGCTCAATATTCGTGAAGGGTCTAAAATTGATTTTTCCACATAATTACATAATATGATAATAAAAAATAAAAATAATAAAAAATTATTTACTGAATATTGCCAAAAATTTCTTTCAGTGCCTAGTCATCATAAAGGTAAAAATCGGATTCGGACTATCGCAGATTCAAACTCAACAGTTATTGATTCTGAGCTAGCATGTAAGTTATATTAATCATCATCATTTTAGCTCATATGTGTTCCACCGCTGGGTTAAGCTGGCTATGCCTTGCTGGTCAGACAGGTTGATAAAGGGTTTTTATGAGTATGCTTTTTCTTGTCTTTTTCTACGATATCCACAGGCAACATAGGGGGTAGCCGAATTGTATTACTGAATACTATTCACCACTCTTGCCCGTGGGTGTCATAAAAGACCACAATGGGATATAATATGTATATAGCATCTATGCAAGACAAGGAAAACTCGAAATAAATCCCTATTCAGCATGTCTGACCAGCATGGTATAGTAGGTCAATTTTCCTTTCATTATGGAGGAGGCTCGTGCCCAACAGTGGGATGATGTAATGATGATGATATGTTTTTTTGATACAAACAATTTTATTGCATGTTTATATAATTAATTAATAAAAATGTATTATAAAAAATCTAAATAATTTTTCCAGTTGCTAGTCACGCTAACAGTCAGAATCGGATCCGAGCTATCGCGGATTCGGCTTCGTCAGACATTGTACTATCCTCTAAAGCGCGTGAGTTTGATTATTATTCTATTAATTAAATAAATATCTGGTGAAATAGTCATTAATATTAGATATATCTTTCAGCATCCACATATAAGCATCCTTTAGAATTTTGTGCTCAGCATTCAGATATGATCCTTTTAGAAGATGAAAACCTCATCAAACCTGGCGACAAGTTTGAGACTCACGATCATTTAGTACAATATCTGAATGAGAATGCTAAGAGATGGCATTTCTATTACTCTTGTCGTGATTCAAAACAATTAAAGAGCGGATATGCAACATACACATACAGATGTGTTTTTTTAGAAAGTAAACATAAAGCGCATAAAACGAGTGAAATGCGTAATAGGTAAGTTTTTAAAATTATATTTTTGAACAATATGCAATAATAATTAAAAATTGTATTTGAAAAGGTTTTCCTTTCCAACAGTAATACAACAAAATAATTCAGGACTTTCGGGTATTATTTTTCTACATTGCTCGTTTCCCTTTGAATTTCTCTGTCTATACCCAGATTTTTATTAACATTAATAATTAATTCTAAAGCTTCCCTGAAGGCTTGTATAGTTATAGTGAAATCATCATGCCTAAAAGCACTACAGCTGCCAATTCTTGGGTTAGCACGTTTTAGGTATTTCCTGGTGGATCACTGGCAATAGTCAGTGACATATAATGCACGGACTGGCCCTCTAGGGTCTCAGTAAGGCAGATATTCGAACCTGAGCCATCCTTTTTTTTCTGCTTTTTGGGGGTGGACTAAGTTCAGCGAACTCGCCGCCCGACTCCGTCCGGAGCGACAGAGGGGCGGTGCGCGGCCCCGTAACCTACCCGTGGCACGACGCCTTTGTCATTGGGTCGACCACCGGTGAAGGGTGACTTGTCTGCAGGGTGACTTGCAGTCCGTGTCACTCTGCGCTTGTATGGAGGTTTAAGTAAGCATTGAAGATTGTCTATTTGACTCTCCCCACGGACTCTTTTTCCTAGATCTTCTTAGCCTGTGCACTGTTCAAAATAACAATGGTTACATGTTATAGATTTATGTATGGGTTTTATTTACAGGGAAGAGTTTAAGAAGACCAATTGTCCTTGTACAATAAAATTTCGACGCTTATTAACTGAAAAAGAATTGACTGCAGTATATGTTTGCAACCATCATGATCATGAATTAACTCAAGAACAATTCAATAAATTACAGCATGGGAGAAGACTATCACCGCAAATTAAGGAGGAGGTGATTACTTACACTTTAGTGCCGGCTTCCACAGGAATGTTAATACTTTAGAAGAGCTATCGCTCTTATTTTGTGCTAAAACCAGTGTCACCGCATTTCTTACACCGTTTAATATTAACACATACGCAAGGTCAATGCTTACATTAGTTTCGTACACTAACGTAACACACACATATATCTCGGAGCTGCAATTCATAGACAAACACACATTTTTTATGAAAACGGACGCTGGTTCGGCTCTAGCAATATCGCATTGAACGCAGTACATTGCGCGGTTGTTCAAATAATAAAAGATGACATCAATGTACGGCAGATGTTATATAATTTTTTCTCTGTTTGCGATTTTGTCATTGTTTTCTATTCTATAAATGACAATACTATTATAAAATCAACAAATAACACTGAATTAATAAGGTTCTAGACCTACCGATGAAAACAAATTCCTTCTTGTATTACTCTACACAGCTGACTTCTTTTTCGACACGCTATAACAGCATAACACGACAAATGGCTTTTTTTTGTCAGAGCTTCGCTTAAGGTCACTATATAAGTGCGACTATTAGCCTGTAAAACTAATCTCGCCATTGTTTGAGCAATTGCTCACAATTGCAGCATGCCCGCCCCGACCACAAGGGACGTTCTATCTTATTAATTTTTCTGTACTGGCAACCATCATTAAGACGTGCTCAATAGTGTTAGGAACTGGGACGTGGTCTGCGCCTTATGCGAGGCAACTGAGTGGATCCTGGAGAAATTCAAGGAGTATTTCTTTAGTGCGGAGTATGGTATTCTTAATTATATTACATCTTAAAAAAACACAGCAAACAGGGCTTTGTAATAACACTGAATTTCATACGAATGAAGTCGGGGGATCAGCTAAGGTTAAGAATAATTCGTGGCATACCTGCATCAGATGAATTGAAAGTTGATTTTTTTACAGATAAAGGATTTTCTACGGCTGGAAGTTGGCAAAAAAAAGATTGCAGAGTATGTACAAATGGAAACCGGGCTCAATATTACTCAAAAGTTCCTCTATGACTTTGAAAAGAAATTGCAAAATGCCAATAATATTGATACACCGATTTCTTTAAAGAGAATGCGATTTTTAAATAAAAAACTTGCAGGTATATGTATAGCTGTTCAGTTAGTATTATCATTTGTGATAGTATGCCAATTATACATTTTTGAGTAAACTAGCAAATTCCCATGGCTTCACCCGCATAGTTCCCCTTCCTGTGGAAATATCGGGATAAAATATAGTCTAACTTCTTATACGATACTTATATATGACACCTGGTAGTAAAATATCAAAATCAGTTCATGCCATTTTGAAGATTATCAATTACAAATAGATACACAGACACATAAAAAAAAAACTGGCCTTCAGGCATATGTATCATGCAAATAACCATTTGAACATGATAAAAATGTATAACTTTGTGGTATTAGGTTAAGAATCCCTCATTCTTCCCCATCAATCAATTCATCAAATCAATCAATTCATGAAAACAATCAATTTTCAATCAAACATCAATTTTCCGTGTGGTGATGGAGTAAGAATACAATTCACCACCGGGGGGGTGGTGAATAGGTGGTAGTAGGTCTGACCCGTGAGTGTCATAAAAGGCGACTAAAGGATATTTTGTGCATATAACAGCTATGCAAGCATGCTAGCTATTCAAAATAAAACCCCAACCATCCACCTGACCAGCATATAGTAGGTGAATTTCCTTCCCAATATGGAGAAGGCTTGAGGTCAGTAGTGGGTCGTATATGAGCTGTGATGGTGATGATAAATCCGAAATCAACCCATCTGGTCCGCCTAATATAGGAGACGAAGTTCTCTCTGTGCGTGGACAGGATTCATGCTTAAAAAGAGGAGTTATAGGGACTGACTGACTTTTCCGTGTGGTGACTGAGTAAGGATACAATTCACCACTCTCTGTCTTGCCCGTGGATGTCGTATAAGACGACTAAGGGATATTATATGCACATAAAATTTGTGCAAGACAAGCAACACTCGAAATAAAACCCTATACCAACATGTTTGACCAGCATGGTATAGTAGGTCAAATTCCCTACCATTGTGGAGGAGGCCCGAGCCCAACAATGAGACGTATATGAGCTGTGATGATGACAGAGACTGAGATAATGATGATAAAATGTTTTATAATTTCAATAACATTTCTTTTTCAGCTGTAGATGATTGGCGCTCTAGTAATAACGATATTTCTAGTGAATTTCAATTTCAAAGTTAGTATTGAATCGATTACTAAAATTCGATTAAAAAAAAATAAAACAATAATAATAATAATCAATAATCTGGTTTCAGGTATAGAAAATATATTTAGTGATGACGATATTTCAATTAAAGATGAAGAAAGTGAGTTTTTAATTAATAAAAAGGGCATTTCATGTCAAGCGGGCAACCAACAAAAGTGAGATCGTGAATTTTGTTTATGGTGTGGTCACTTATACTTCTAGTAAACCTGGATGTGTATACACATTTTTATTTCGTATGTTGCTTTATTGCTGAGTTATGAGCTTTTGACAGTTGACTAAGAATGAAGTCATGAATTTTTGGATGCTTATTATCTGTACCAATTACGTCTACTAGAAGTATAACTGACCAGAGTATAAACAAAATTCACGACATCATATTTTTTTGGTTGTCCGCTTGACATGAAATGGCCCAAAAAACATTTTACTAAATGTGTTAAATATATTGATAACATTCAATTTTTTTTTTTATTTTAGCTGTGGACAGGTTACATATTAGTGACGATGAGGATATTTCAAATGAAAATGAAGAAAGTTGGTATTGAACTAACTAATATTTTAAAACAGTGCATTATATTTTTTATAACAGTTAATACTTTTGTTTTAGATATGGATAATTTGTGTATGAGTAACATTGAAATGCCGAGTGAAAATAAATGTTAGTATGTTTTTAATTTATTATTGGTATGTACATATTTAAAATTGCATGTCTTTAAAGGTCTGTGTGGTGACGGAGTAAGAGTACAATTCGCCACCCCTATCTTACCCATGGGTGTCGTAAAAGACGAATAAGGGATATAATATGCATATAACAATAACAAAGGAAGGAAAACTCGAAATAAAACCCTATGCTAACCCGTCTGACGTGTGCGGGTATAGTAGGTCAATTTCCCTTCTATTGTGGAGGAGGCTCGAGCCCAATAGTGGGACGTATATGATTTGAAATGATGATTTAATTTACTACTTATTAATATTTTACAAAATATTGTGTGGTGACTGTTACGAACACTACTATCACTTACGTTGCTCGCAGGTGTCGTAACCGACGACTAAATGCTTTACAATGATCTAGGTCAACTTTATCTGACGTCATTTGGTCAACAATTACGTTCCCATGAAGGGTTGAAGTCAAACATATGGCTGGTTATTAACAAATCCATTTTTCAAGTTTCATAACTCCTCCTATTTTTACCTATTCTTATTCTATCGCAACATGAACGATCGAAGAAGTGTACATATAGCGTGGATCCCAAATGATTAGGATAAGGGCTATTTTACATAAAGTCATATTATCGTCGTGAAAACTAGATTCGATATAAAATTGGGCAGAGTGCGATTTTAAGGGTGTAGATTGTTGGCCTGAGTTCTCGATTTCGAGCGACCGCAGCGCCAAAGTTTAATGTAACATCCGACGGGGCGGATGAATGACCTAGAGAGCGCGATTTTCAAAATGTTTTGCAACAAACGTTCCACGTTGAGAAATTGTTATTGAACTTGAATATTTACAGCATAACAATAACGTTGAATTTTTGGAAACTAGCTGTTGATTCTTTTTAATAGATTAATAAGAGTAGTTGAGACACAATTTTTATGTTTTTCTATCATTACATTACATAGTATAAAACAAAGTCGCTATCCGCCGTCTGTCTGTCCCTATGTATGCTTAGATCTAACTACGCAACGGATTTTGATGGAGTTTTTTTTAATAAATAGAATGATTCTTAAGGAAGGTTTATATGTATAATACATGCATAATATAGTAGAGAAACGCTGATTAATTTAGAGGTTTCTAATGTGATGTCGTAAATAAGCACGTTTTTGCGCTTATATTGCAAACGTTGGCTGAACCCTACGAGATAGACCAAAATAATGTACTACAGTATTATCCATCTTAAAAAGTTCAACAAAAAAGTCCACGATGGCATATGTCTATCTCTTAGGGATAACCCACCATAACCATTTTTTATCCTCTACTAAAAAATGATTATTTACTAAGTGATTTTATACAATACAGCATTAATCCTTATCCAATTAAGTACCTTAAATAAATTGTGCATTTATTATAGATCAATATGCTTTTTATAGTATGTAATGTGAAGTGAATATTGCCGAAGATAGCGAAGATAGCGAGGGCGGGTTACTAGTTTATAATACACTCATTTGCAAAAAAAACGGGCACCTAAGCAATGAACCATTTCAAATGTTAATATTTCTTTGTTTGATAATTATAGGTAGTTTTATCCACACAATTTGCTAAATTAATAAGAAAATAATCGTTTTCATCAGTATTTCATAAAATTTAGATACAATTTATGGGAAATAATGCTAAACCTCGCTAGTAGTGTATATTCGCTAGTAGTGCATATGCTCATGAAGTAAAAATAAAAAAGTTTTTTTGTTTGTTTTTCTTTAATAAAGTAAAAGCAGATAAATGTTTAGTATCGAGTGTGACCCCCTCTAGCTAAAATCACAGCTTGAATTCGTCTGGGCATGCTAGCGAGTATATCCCGGATACTTGCTTGCGGAATACGTTCCCACTCCGCAGTAATCACATTCTTCAGCTCTCTGATGGTCTGCGGAGCCGGGTGTACTGATCTCACACGCCGTTTCAGAACGTCCCAGACATGCTCTATGGGATTGAGGTCGGGACTTCGAGCTGGCCAATCCAAACGACGAATGCCGACCTCTTGCACATACGCATTAACATCGCGGGATCGGTGGGCGCGAGCATTGTCGTCCATAAAAATCGAGTCTTCACCTAGAGCGGCCAATGCGGGTTGTGCATGAGAAATTAGAACTTCCGTTATGTATCGATGCCCAGTCAGTGAGCCGTTTTCAATGAAGACTAACTCTGTACGATCCATTGAATTTATTCCTGCCCAAAACATAACAGAGCCCCCACCATAAGGTGTGATTTCTTCGAAACATGCCTCTGCAAAGCGTTCTCCTTGTCTTCTTAGCACTCGCCGACGTCGATCTTCACCGAACAGAGATATTCTGGCTTCATCAGAGAACAAAACCCTATTCCAATCGTCTTGAGTCCATGATTCACAATTTCTAGCGAACCTAAGCCTGTGAACTCTGTGCTCACGGAGTAATTTGGGGCCGCGGGCCGGGCGGTGACTGCGTATATTGGCAGCGAGAAGCCTCCTCCTGACCGTCCATAGACTAATATGCACATTTCTTACTTCTTGGAGGTTGTTCTTAAGATCCACATACGAAGATTTGCGATTTCTCAATGCGCGACTCACAAGAAAACGATCATCCCGTGGTTGGGTACATGGTTTTTTTCCAGAACCAGGCCTTCTCTCGACGGAACCAGTCTCCTGATATCGCTGCCAGGTCCTTTGGACTGTCGAGCGACTAACATTTAGCCTCCTAGCCACGAAACATTGGCTGCAACCCTCTTCAAGCAGCGCGATAATTTTGGTAGCTTTTACCACTTTATCTACCATTTTTGATACAGCCAAACAGCATTAAATAAAGCTTTGACAGTCAAGGATATGAAATTAATCGATAAAAATTGAATAAAAGTTATGAAAGTCGATGTTAACTTCTGGAACTTCGCGCCAAAAATGTAGGATAAAAAGGGGTTTTCTGTAAAAATGAACATCAAATGAAAAATTGAATTTAGAACGTACTTTTTTAAATACCACAGCATTTTTAAAACCGGCCAGTAACGTGTACAAACGATTGAAACCTTTTTGGTATTGTATCTTTTTAAATATGAATGAAAATCAAAACCGCCCGTTTTTTTTGCAAATGAGTTTATAATATACAATCAAGAGTAGGTCCGGACTGACATTTTTGTATTCTACTTACCTAAAATTCCAACTATTTATTTATTTGTAATTTCACTACCAAAATTTATTCTAATTCGTAAAATATTCATTCAATAAAATAATTGCAAATTCAGTAGGAAGTGTGTTTATCTCTACGCAAGGAAATGTGCCTATTGCGTAAACTCAAATACTTACTTTTTGTTTACGATCACCTCGTCGATATCTAAAAAAAAATCCTAGGGTTTTAAAAAAATGTCAATAAATGAAATACAAGTATAAAAATGATTTATTTACTACACAATAACAAATATGAGTCGCCATTACTCGCTATCCTAAAAGCGTGCTAGGGTTGTACAAAAATTAGTAAATAATTCATTTATTTACTAATTTTAACAGAAGTTTGTAAATTATTAATATACTAATTAAAAGTATGTAATTAAACAATAACGAAATATGAGTTCAAAATTCTAATGGTTTTTCATTCGATTACGGATCAAGTTCTGATTTCTGCTAATTTGATGATAAAATCAATGGCTATCACAAAACCTATCAGAATGAAAACGTTACCAGCTGCCCGATTCACGTAAGTAATAAAAACCGTAGCGCAGTGACGTCACTTCGTTTTGTGCAAATTTAGCCCTTTTAACCGACTTAAAAAAAGGAGAATTCTCAATTCGCTGTATTTTTGAACCAATTTTTATGATTCTTTACACCAGGTAACTCAGAAATTGTATAGTAATTGAGCTATTGGAAGATTTATGACAATCCAAGACTAGATAAGTAAGTGCGTTTAAAACAGAAAACCAAAAGGCGATTTCTAAATTCCTAAGTTAAAACGACTTTTGGACTGGCGTGTTTACGTGAATCGACTGGCTGGGTAGTTAAGTTACCTGTATCTTTCAAAATCATTAGGCGTTCTTCTCTTTCATAACATGTAAAGCTCTTTCTTTCCTCTCTTTCATAGCCTCTATGATACTGGGCGCGTCACGAATGGGCATGCTTCGTGACTGCCGAGGATCAACTAATTCTGGAAGTAGGCAATCGTAATAAAACCTAACTAATTTCATCTCCATTTTCTCCTCCCAAAATATGTCGTCCTTTTCTATAATATAAACTTTCATAGGTACAGTAGCACCAAACCAGATGCCAAGCATGCAAACGTTTCTTTTAGTAATATGTACCTGTCCCTGAATTTGGAAATACCAGTTATGATTTTTATTTATGACATAACCCTTGGAAGCCTTGTCCTTAACCCAAAAGGTATGTTTGGCCATTGCTTCATCAAGAGTCATGCCAGCTAAAGAATGTGGGCACTTAATTTCAATTAAACCGTTTGCATAAATGCCATCTGGTGTAGTACCAAGAAATTCATATTGATCGTCGACGAACAAACCGCAACCTTGTATACTAATATTCTCTTGAATTTCTAACTGTTTAATTGCGGTTTCTTCGTTTTCGATACCGTACCGTACAGCAGGCAAACTGGAGATATTACTACCATAAACGATTTTACGAACAAATTCCATACCGGTAGATGATCCCGAATAATTCTTGAAACAACGGTGTTCCGAGGGCTGACTGTCGTTCTTTGCGGCTCGTGCACAAACTACGCAGTATTTATTTTTAACTCCAAAAAACAATACTTTATTAGTTTTAATGCCAATTATCGCAGCTGCGCCGGACAAGGCGGAAAAATTCTTACCATAAGATCTCTTGCTCCAACAACCGTCAACAGCAACAGATATTAATGGTGTACCATTTTTATCAACACTACCTATAGACACTGCGTACTCCGCTTCTTCCTTGACAGCTTCTGCCATGGAATGTGCTGCTGTCTTTTCCCACCAATCGCATGCTGCTGTCTTTTCCCACCAATCGCAAACCGTATTATTAATTTTATTGTATAATGAAGGTGACATGATTGGTAGGGCTACTGCGGCAGTTAATGTTTTTAACTGATAGTAGCTCCCACCAGATGATATGATACCAGATACAATTTGATGATTCACTTCCATTATATCTTCTTTCTTTTCAATCAAACACACAGTAAATTTCATACTACACATACTACATTTCATGATGAGTTTTGAGTCCAGACCAACTTTTACTTCACCTATTATACTGAGGTAACTTAACTTACAATCCATTGGACCGTGGTCCCCTATGGCCTGAAGAGCTTTAAAAAAAAAAGAAACGTCTACAACTCTACGCCCAACTTCCATTTCATCCACCTTTCCCTCTTGATCGTTTTCAATAACTAGTTCCTGTAAAGAAAGATAATGGCTTGATTTTTTTTATAAAAAATAATTAAAAATTTAAAAAAATGCAAAAGAATTTAATACAATATTAGGTTCCTGATGAATAGAAATTATAATTTCTTTACGCATTAGGTATTGTTTTTTTATGACGTCACCTATTTGAACGTAAATTTTCTTTTGAGAAAGTAATTGAGAAGTATTTCGGTACTAAGGTGTTTGTCTCTCGATGAAAATAATAAATATTGCAAGAAAAAATCTATAGGTAGGTATTGAGATTTTGTCTTCGCCCATCACTAACTAAGTAGTTTGTTTATTTATGTAACAAGTCTACAAGAATTACGTATAACAACTTACCTCTATACAGCGCGTTTGCTCAGTCTCGGCCCAAGGTTTTCTTTATTTTCAATACTGGAAATATTATTCATCAATATTATCCACTTTTTATTTATTTTGTACAACCCTAAGCCAGACGCTAGGCGCCTCGCGTCTGTTTGGCGGTATAGGTATGTCGACCAAGTTGCGCTGTCGCCTACCTACTTTCACATTTTGATATTTAGACAATACTAGCCGACCCGGCGAACTCCGTATCGCCTTTTTTTTTTTAAAAATCCTATTATTTTGATATTACATACAGATACTTCAATTTTATTTATCAGTATAGATATAGATAATACAAACCAATATTTACATGTTATTGTAGGTATATGTCTGAATCGGGCGATCTAAATCATATGACATATTGTATTAGCTTTGTAATGTACCCTGTTCAAATGCGATAATAAATAAGTAGGGAGGAACTTACATTTTATTCCGAGATCTTTTGGCTTTCATATTTTTATAATGCGTACAAAACTTTCTTTTCCCTGGCATGACACTCAAATTCAATCAGTCCTGCGAAAAAAATAGCCTATGTTACTCAGTGATAATGTAGCTTTCGAATGATAAAAGAATTATTAAAATCGGTCCAGTACTTTTTGAGTTTATTCGTTACATACAAAAATCCAAATCTTTCCTCTTTATAATACCTATTAGTGTAGATATTGTATTTTTTACGATTTATATCTAGTTCCATCATGGTTTTCTTTCAGACATTCATTATATCGATACTTTCTAATAACTGAAAATAAATTAATTATAAAAATGTTATACTTACAATTTTTTACAAAAAACACAAATTCACAATACGTAATTCTGCTGTCTGCAGCCGACAAGCGTGGTGTCGCGTTCACTTATAGAAAGGAACTGCCGCTTTTGACCACCGAGATTGCACGAATGAAACGAACGTTTTACCCATACATTTTTGTATGAAAAATTTACCTTAAAATATATCTAGATTTTAGGGCTTTAAAAGAGGAAGTCTTTGTTTGTAAAGGTATAAAAAGAAGTATACAGCTATACTTATTGGTTTCTTCAGTGTTCAAAAAGTGTTTCTTTTTATCAATTTGTGTTGATTTATGGGGTTAAATCTGAAAAATACGAAGTCATGTTTTTGCATTTTTACTCAATTTTGTGCGTTTGTTGACGTTTATTATATAACAACTATTAGGTTTAAGAGTTTAATATAAGCATGAACATACTTATTGGTCTTTGATTGTAATATATACAAATTATCATTGATATCAATCATATGTAAATAGGTTAAATATGAAAAATCGTAACACTCTTTTCGGTGATTTTCACGATCTACACCCTTAAAATCGTCGAAACCGTCATCGCGACAATGGTTTTCATGTAAATGTTAAATCAACATAAGATCAAGATGACGATGATGATTGTACAAAATGTTGAAAAATCAGTCTCTTAGAATAATGTAAGTAGTAATTAGTCTCTTACAGTAAAAGTAGTAGTTCACTTCTGAACATGAGGTCTACTCATGGAGGGATAATTCTAAGGACGTCAGCAGCGTTGATGATTATTATAAAAATATTAATAATACTCTCCTTTATCCTTACGACCGATACCCCACGGAGGAGAACCGCAAACGCCTGCGGGCCCTCCAAAGGGAGGTCAAAACCGAAATTAATAATATGAGACAGAGCAGATGGGACGCCACTTTAGAAGAGCTGAAGCCCACGCACACAGCCTTCTGGCAGCTTTCCCGCTCACTCAAAAAAGATGTAGTGTCCACACTCCCTCCCCTCAGTAGAATAAATCAACCGCCGGCATTCATGGACGACGAAAAGTCTGAATGTCTGGCAGAGAGCCTAGAGCTTCAGTGTACGCCGAGTACATTATACGAACAAGAAGCGACTCACTACAACACTATTAATTCGGAAGTGGCCAGTCGTACCACTTTATCGCGGTCGAATATAAACAACGACAATAATATGCCTATCCCAACAGTGAGCACCGACGAAGTCGAGTCGCTTATTAGGGGTCTCCACGCTAGGAAAGCCCCGGGTTCGGACGGTATTACAAATAGAGTAATTAAATTATTCCCAGCCCATTTAATAATATTACTGTGTTGTATTTTTAATGCAGCCCTCAAATATAACATCTTTCCTTCACAGTGGAAAGAGGCCGTGGTAATCGGAATCCACAAACCCGGCAAAAAACGTACCGAACCCAATAGTTATCGACCTATTAGCCTACTGAGAAGTTTAGGTAAATTATACGAACGAATAGTACTCAGTAGGCTACGCTCATACGCAGAGTTAAATAAACTTATACCGGACGCGCGATTTGGTTTTCGTGCTAAACACAGCTGTGTTCAGCAAGTACATAGACTAGTAGAATACACCAGTAGTCAGTTCATTAGGGGACGGTACACTGGTGTACTATTTCTAGATGTAGCGAAAGCTTTCGATAAAGTTTGGCATGAGGGCTTAATTTACAAATTATATTTATTAAAAATCCCCGAATACTTAATTCTAATAATACATGACTATTTGAGTCATCGCAGCTTTCGCTATAGGGTGGAAGGGACGTTGTCGACCTCCCATCCTCTCAAGGCCGGTGTTCCACAGGGCTCGGTCCTCGCCCCATTTTTGTTTACACTGTATACAAGTGATTTACCCAAGTTCACTCGTGTGCACACGGCGCTTTACGCCGACGATACCGCACTCTATTGTGCAGGTATGTCCCCGACAACCGTAGTCAATACACTCCAAAAAGCGGTTACCGCCCTTGCCAATTGGTATAGGAAATGGAGAATAGAAATTAATCCCGAGAAGAGCCAAGCGGTCATGTTCACTAAACGAACTGCCCGTCTGTGCTCTCCGGACAGCATCCCTCCTCTCACTCTCTTCGGCCGACCTGTCTCATGGAGCAGAGAGGCCAAGTACTTAGGTGTGACCCTTGATAGCCGACTCACTTTCCTGTCCCACTTGAAGCGGGTCCGCGCGCGCGCCGCCTTCGTGATGGGACGCCTTCACTGCTTATTAAACGCAAAGTCCAAACTATCACTCAAAAATAAAGTCCGATTATACACTACCTGCATACGGCCCATCATGACGTATGCCAGTGTAGTGTTCGCGCACGTTAGGCCAAACAGGATCCACAGGTTACAAACACTACAAAATAGATTCATGCGACGGGCAACGGGAGCACCGTGGTTCGTTCGTAATGTCGATCTACACATCGACCTCGAATTGCCGACCATCAGGCAGTATATGAAGCGTTGCTCCTAGCGCTATTTTGACTCTGCCACGACTCACCCCAATCCACTAGTGGTTGGGGCGGTAAACTACGTCCCATCAAAAATATCCGCGGTCCGACGACCCCGTCATCTCCTTGAAGAAGGGGATGATGCCATTACGATCGCCCAAGAAAGGGCCTACACAGCTCGCGCAGCGATAACACATAAAACTGCGCGGTATCGGCCTCGCCGACGAGGTCGAAAACCGCGCCGCGTAAAAATCATTAACCTAAACGTGGCCACGCCCACTTTGCTTTCAGCGACGCCCCGAGCCGAGGTCCGTTCCCCACAGGGGGAGCCCTCGGGCGATGTTCGCTTAACTTACTTACCGGGTTGAGAGCCTTCCGCTCGCCCATTGCCCGCGTTAAGCTGTCAAGGTCATCTGCGACCAACAGCTAAATACACACTATCCTCTCCTTAATACTCCCTATCTGGCCCGTGGCTGTCGTAAAAGACGACTAGGGGATATAATACGAATACGCATTTGACATCTATGCAAGAGAAGGAAAAGTTAAAACACTATGCCAACCTGTCTGACCAGATTATTATAGTAAGGTCGATTTCCCTCCTATTATTGAGGAGGCCCGAGCCCAGCAGTGGAACGTATATGAGCCCAAAATGCTGATGATAATGATAAAATCTATGCAAGAAAAGGAGAACTCGAAACTAAACCTATACCAACACGTCAGACCAGCGTGGTATAGTAGGTCAATATCCCTCCCATTACGGAGGAGGCTCGAGCCCAGTGACGTGTATGGGCTGAGATGATGACAATGATCTATTGGAATATCTATAACGGCAAAACATTCACGTGCAGAGATCGATTATGTTGATCCGTTTCGAGCATGTTCGCGTCTGCAAGGCCACGGTGTGCACTGCGGCGGGAGGGTGTTTGCTTCTTGAGCGTCTCCAGCGAAATCGTCCGACAAGGCCCTATCGTATTAACCGATGCTGTTGGTATGGTGTCACTCCGTGTGCTGTCACCATCTCATACCACGCTAACCACGTCGCTTTCTAAACCAACCAAAACCTTGCGAGTAGAGGTAGTATTAAAAGCCGGTATCCTTTAATCTGGTATATTTTAATCCGGTTCCCGTGGGAATATCGGGATAAAATATAGTATAGAATAAATTTATATGTTACTCTCCGATATTATAGCTTTCTATTGCTGAAATATTTTATGAAATCGGTTCTTTGGTTTAAGCGTGAAAGCGTATCCAATAAACAAACAAACTTACTTTCTCATTTATAATATTAGTAAGGATATGTCAATCTCACTCTCAATTACTAAAACTAATATCTATTTTACAAACTAGACTTTATTTTGTTGCAGGTGCAGGCAATTTGGACACCAGTAACCTCGATATTCTTAATGAAAATGAAGGAAGTTGGTATTTGTATTATTATAAGTCACGTTCCGTAATCTATTAACCACGAAAAACTGTACTTCACGCATTTGTTCTGGACAATCTAATTATTGTACACCAGTTCTCCGTGTGGTAACGGAGTTAAAATACAATTCACCAACCCCCTTTCTTGCCCGTGGATGTTGTAAACAACTACTAAGGGATATAATATACATGTGAAATTCATGTAAGAGAAAGAAAAATCGAAATAAAACCTTTTTCCAACACGTTTGACCAGTTTGGTATAGTAGGTCAATTTACCTCCCATTGTGGGGGAGACTCGAGTCCAACAGTAGGACGTATATAAGCTGTGATGATAATTATGACACCAGTCGCGGTTACGGTAGGATCCGCGGTATACGCGTAAAATCCTGTTTTGTATGATTTTTGTATTATTGTTATTATTAAATGGCGTGTGGTGACGGAGTTAGATTACAATTCACCACCCCCTATCTAGCCCGTGGGTGTCGTACAAGACGACTAAAGGATACAACACGAATATGATATCTATGAAAGAGAAGGAAAACTCAAAATAAAACCCTATATTAAGACGTTTGACCAGCGTGGTATATACAATATACTCATTTCAGTATACTCAATTTCTCTCCTAACCAGGTGGAGGCACGAGTGGTATTAGTTAATTAGTATTTCACAAAATGTTTTAAAAATATTGATAACACTAATTTTGTTGTAGCTGTGGCCGATTTATGCGCTGGTGACAACATTGAATATCTAGATGAAAATGAAGAAAGTTGGTATTGCATTATTTATTAAGTTTTTATAGAATATTTTTTTTTAATACAATATGGTTTAGTTTAGTTGTCAACTATAGGAAATATGCACGTGACTGAAAAATGAACAAACTATTTTTATTATGAATCTTATTTGCTTTAAAAGAAAATATGTATATAAAATATCTATACAATTCTTTTTAAAATATATCACTTTATAATAGGGAAATATAATTATCAAAAAGTTTGAAATTCCCCCGCGAATTTCCAAAACGCGACACTATTGGTGGACCAAAACGTGACGTCATTATACGCTCGATTGTTCTGACATCAAATTGTTTATATGGTTTCTAGTGGTTATCTGTATTGTTTCACAGTTGTTTTATCCTAAGTCATGAGTGTTCAAGTATTAATATTTGTGAATATAAAATAAGCGTATAGCATCCATCCAAGAGAAGGAAAACTCGAAATAAAACCCTATACCAGCACGTCTGACCAGTGTTGGTAAATTTCACTCCCATTGTGGAGGAGGCTTGAGCTCAACAGTGAGATCTATAGGTATGAGTTGTGTTCATAATGATGACATAATTTCTGGTTATGGTAAGATTCGTGGTATACGCGTGAAGTTCCATTTTGTATGAATTTTCTGTTATTGTTATTATTAATTGTCGTGTGGTAACGGAGTAAGAATACAACACACCACCGCGATCTTACCTATGGGTATCGTACAAGAAGACTAAAGGATTCAACACGCATATAATATCTATGAAATACCAACCCGTCTGACGAGCGTGGTAGTAGTTCAATTTCACTCTTATCCAGGAGGAGGCACGAGTTGTATTAGTTAAGTAGTATTATATAAAATGTTTTAAAATTATTAATAATATATTTTTTTGTTGTAGCTGTGGACGATTTATGCGTTGGTGACAAAATCGAATATCTAGATGAAAATGAAGAAAGTTGGTATTGCATTATTTATTAAGTTTTTATAGAATGCTTTAATTTTTTTTTAATACTCCATAATTTTGTTTTAGTTGTCAACAATTGGTGTGCTAATGGCAGTATCGAGATATCGCCTAATATTAAAACTAGACGAGGTAACTATATTAACTTTTAATTGTCCGTAATCTCTTTGCCGTGTGATGACGGAGTAAGATTACAGTTCACCACCTATTTTACCCCCTGGGTATCGTAACAGACGACAAGGCTACAAAGACATAAGGGATGTAATATGCAAAAAACATTTAGTAGGAAGAAGATATAGAACGAGAAGGAAACTGGAAATAACCCTTTACCAATCCGTTTACTAAACGGAACCGACGGTGTATGTTGTATAAAAAAAGTCGGTCTAATTTGATAACCTCTTTTATTTAAATGACTTTAACGGGGTCGTTTTTTTGGGGGTTGGGCTACGGTCAGCGCGCGGTCAGAGGGGCAGCGCGCGGCCCCGTAACCCACCCTATGGCATGTCGCCTTCGTCGTTGGGCCGACTACCGGTGCAAAGTTTCTTGGTTTCAGTGGTCGGCCCGACGGAATACCCTCTCCCGTCGACGTCCCCTTCCCGCGACGCCAATCGCCGTCGCGAGGCTAGCCTCCGCGGGTGCCGGACTAAATATCCGGTCCGATCACCCATAGCCTCGGCTAGGGCGGCATCAGGCGCAAACGCGTTCGCTAATGGTGAATTGACACATCGTGACTCTTCCACAGTTACAGGGAAATTGACCTACTCAACTACGCTGTTCAGACGTGTTATATGCATATTGTTTTCCTTAGTTCGTCTGTTAAGACTCTCAACGGACAAGAAATGGTGGGAATTGTATCCTTACTGCGTCACACGGATAAAATCGGACGAAATAGTTTCGCATTTAACAAATAATATTTATCCATTAATATTGAACGCCTTTCAACAGCTAAACCTAATCAACATTATTTAAATCTTTGTACTGAGCATTCAGACATGTTTCTTTTGGAAGATAATAATCTCGTCAAACCTGGTGACAAATTCGAGTCTCACAATCATTTGCTGCAATATCTAAATAAGAATGCGAAGAGATGGCTATTCTATTACAAGTGTGATTATTCAAACCATTTAAACACCAAGTATGAAACATATATTTACAGATGCGTTTTTTTTGGAAAAAAGTCTAAAATTAAAGAATGCCAAAGATTACGTAGGAGGTAAGTTTATGTATAAATTAATAAACCATGTACGAATAGGGACACGAAAAAAGTATCGATACTTTTGGGTATCGAGTACTTGTCTTTCGATACCGATACTTTTGTACGCGATACTTTCTATTTGATACTTTTACTCAATGACTACTTTTATAGTAATCACAAAATAAAAAGCCCGTTTTGACAGTTCACGCCCAAGAAGTTTTCTATTTTTTACCAATCAAACTGTTTTGAAGGTAATTACATTTTTCATTGACGGGTACCGCCCACTGGGCTAAGTGCTGTGGCATAACGTTTTTTTTCATATCGTCCACAGACTATTAATAATCGGTTAGGGAAAAATAAATCGATCAAGATATATTTTTTAAGGCGGACTCGTACTTGCCTTACTTATTAATTTGAATACTAGTATTTAGACCAACCATTTACAGAATGTCACCAGCTGTGTAGTGATTTTTACGGAAAATCGAGACGTCAATATTGACAATATGAAAATGAAATAATATATATATGGGTAACGATAACTCAACTGACAATTTTGGCTCATCATCTTAAGAAAATGATTGATTGAAGATTCACTTTTTCTCGATATTTTTGTGATTGAGTGAATGTTATTGTATCCGAAAAATATTAAATGATAGAAAAATGACCATTCGTAACATTTCAGAATATCTACAATATCACAGTTTAAGTAAAATTTTCAAATCAGAACTTTAATTAATCCAATGCACTTTACATATTCAAATCGATTATATACTCATATAAACTTGATTCGATTTATCGTGAGTACCGAGTACTGAATCGTAGGGTTCATCACTAAATACATCGGTAAGACCAAGTGTCAAAACGGGCCTCTTATTTTGTGACAACTATAGGCAGGTATCGTATCGAACAAATTGTAGAAAGTATCCATATTAAACTTGACCTTACGGTTCATGCTTATGGTAACACCATCTAGGTAAAGCGTAACGAACCTTCTAAAAAGTGGCTCGACATTATTTTAATCGGAATACAGATGGACAAATTCCTAAAAAAAATAAAAGCTCATCACAACCTAGATTGTAGGAAAACTACTCAGTACTCGATACTTTGGAGTATCGATACTTTTTTTTTGATACTTTATTGAGTACGATACTTTTTCTTCGTAACTACTCATGAGTACAGTATCGATACTTTCGTTTCGATATCGTGTCCCTATGTACGAAACTAAATTGAGAGTTAGGTACTATTTTTCTTATATTTTACCAATGACAGTAAATCGCCGCCCACTGACTCGTCGTCAGTGGTCGGCCTAACGGAATACCCCTTGAGGAGTACCCTCTCCTCGACCGACGTTCCCCCGCTGTTCGGCGAGAGGCCTCTCGGCGGGTGATGGACTAACTCCCCGGTCCCGCGAGCGTAAATTATTTCATTAGGCACCGTTCGTGCGGTGGCCTCTCCAAAAGTGGACAAATAAACAACTATTAAAGTACTTTTTTTTTTAATGGCATGGCCTGTGTAATTACGAAAATAATTGTAATATTTATTTTCAAAATTATTTTGATAAATTCTTTTTACAGGCAAACTGGAATGAAGACCGACTGTCCTTGTACAATAAAAGTAAAACGCCTGCCAAATGAAAAAGTATTGACTGCGACATATGTTTGCAATCATCATGATCATGAATTATCCCTAAAACAATTTTATAAACTACAGCATGGAAGAAGATTGCCACCGTATGTTAAAGAGGAGGTGAGAACCTATGCCATTATACTTATAAGTTTGAGTATGATGATTTGTTCTTTTTCCGTGTGGTGACGGAGTAAGAATACAATTCACCACTCCCTAACCTGCCCGTGGCTGTCGTAAAAGTAGGGATGCAAACGAAACATCGGTGTTTCTGAAAAATCGATGTTTCATTAAAAAATATCGATGCTTGCCATCAATGTTCACTATTATAATACATCTATGTTATTTTATACGATGTTATTGATGATATTTTATACGATTTATTGATTAGATGACGGGCAAAACATCGATGTACGATGTTTTGCCCGTCATCTAGTTGAAAGGTATGGTTTAAAAAGTATATGGTACATTTAGCAGAGCCTGCGTGACAATTTAGTTACTCTCTTTCTAAATAACTTAAAAAAACCGGCCAAGTGCGAGTCCGACTCACGTACGGAACCCTCCGTACCATTGACTAGGTAAACAAGTGCCTCCCTATTGCCATTATCGATATTGAGCAAAAAAATCAAGTTTATTTTATTTGTTGTTATAGCGGCAATAAAAATACATCATCTGTGAAAATTTCAACCGTCTAGCTATCACCGTTCTTGAGACACAGCGTTTTTTTTTTTAACTCTGTGGAAATGCAATTTACGCACTGCCCCCCGCCGGTAACAGACGAGGGGGGTGTGTGGGACTTGCCAGTCACCTATGCAACCGGAACACCCACTAAAACCAACAGCGGTCCCTTCCACGCTTTTGCGGAGTGCCGGAGATATCGTCTAATGACATTCGATCCCCGGCACTCCTACACAAGGCTGTCGGGCCACGTCCTGTCGTCGTTCAAGGCGGTGGGAGGAGATGCGATGCGCGCCTCCTTCTCCCTGGTTGCCGCCTACGAAGCGAGTTAGCGGACGCAAATGCCTCGTGTACCCGCTCCGCGGCCTCCTTCTCCCTGGTTGCCGCCTACGAAGCGAGTTAGCGGACGCAAATGCCTCGTGTACCCGCTCCGCGGCCTCCTCCCGAGCGATGACTGCAGCCATATGGGAGTGTCCGGCCGAAATTCTCCTGTTTATGTTGTAGATGTTCTACTCTCTCCGATGAATAAGTCTTTGCACGCAGCTACTAGGATCAAAGCTAAAGAGAAAAGCTATAAGTACGTATGGATTAGAAACGGCAAAATTTTCGTAAGAAAAATGATGGTGATGGTGCTCAATACATATTAATCAAAAATAAGGAATGTTTAAATAAAATTGTATAAATCCATAATATTAATTCTGTATAATTGCATGTCTTAGTAACTATATTAATCATAAAATGCCACACTTTTAGAATGTTTTATCAAAACTATAGAGGTTTACGAACAAAAAATAGTACATTTTACTATAATTTATGCTGTATGAATTACGATATTATTATTTTATGTGAAACGTGGCTGAATAGTAGTATACTGAGCAGTGAGCTATTCGACGATAGATTTGTGGTATATAGACGTGATAGGGAAACATCTAACTTTCGGATTAAGAAAGAGGGTGGCGGAGTGCTTATAGCAGTCTCAAAAAAAAAATTAATTCAAACCGTATTAAAAATTGGCAAAGTACATGTGAAGATCTTTGGATCACAATTGATATCCCTTCTCCTTCTTCATCACGTCGAATATAGATGCTGACAATAATTCATTACCCAGTGTTTGTCAAAATTTTGTAGATTTTCTACATATTAATAACCTTACCCAGTTTAATAATATAAAAAATTGCTCTGGACGCATCTTGGATCAAGTTTTATCTACCTTTATGCACTGTATCTAAATCTCACAGTTCCTTGGTTTCTATTGACAAATTGCACACTCCACTAGATATATAATTTTTTTTTTTTATCATTCGCGCCCCACGCTTCGTTGCGTTCGTACGTATGTTCGGCTATTATTGTTGCGATGCCAACGTGTTTCTATATCTACCTACATGATTACGTGTTTTTTAAAAAATGAGTGATTCTGACGAACATTTTCTACTAATTTTAAATAATGATGATAAAATAAGTAGTGAACAACCAGAACCAAATGAGATTAATTTTAGTAGTCGAGGAACCAGGATGGAGACTGAAACTAGTGCTGCAGCTAAAGCACAAAGAGGAGAACGAAGAGCAAGAGAGGATAGTGAGGAGCACTCGGATGAAGGAGAATTTATTACAGTGCGAAGAAACCCAAAGCGGCTAAACCGTAGTTCTTCAGCGAATTTCGGTCATAGTCGTAGATCGCAGAATAGAGAACTGGAGCTACAGAGTTTAAATGAAGTTTACATTTCATCAAAAGAGGTAATACCTAAACAAATTGCTATGGCGAAATTTCATCGCCCCGGACGGACAGGACCGCGCGTGCGCTTACCATAGCCCACCCATAAAAAATAAAGGAAAAAAAATTGCGAAATTCCTGCGATCTGAAGGTATACAAGGAATTAAAAGGATAACTTATACAAATCCTTTTAGGGTTCGTATCAGATTTGAAACAAGAGAGCATACAGAAATATTATTTACTTGTGAAAAGTTAAAGGAACTGGGTTGTCGGTGTCAACTTTCTGAAGAAAACCATTTATCATACGGCGTTGTCAAAAATATAGAATTGGATGTTATGGAGGACGAACTGAATGTTATGTTCACCAGTGACTATGATATAATATCCGTGAAACGATTGAAAAGACATACAGAAGAAGGAAAATGGGTTGACAGCGAAACTGTTCGCATTTGTTTTAGAAGCGCAACAGTTCCCCTATTCGTTGAAGCTTATGGATGTAAATTCAAAGTGGATATGTGTACATTTCCGTTCACACAATGTTCTAATTGTTGGCGTTTTGGCCACCTGCTACGCCAATGTACATCCAAGAAACCTGTATGCCCAAAATGCGGTGCACCACATGCCAACTGTAATGTAACAGAGTATCGCTGTGTCAACTGTAAAGGTGACACCACATGTTTTTCAACAAAACCTGTCCAATATTTTTAAAAGAAAAAGAAATCCGTAAAATAATGTCATTGGAAAATTGCACATTTAAAAAAGCCCTTCATATGTAACTTTTTGAAGTACAGAATCAGGACAAGAAATTGCTTGAAAAAGAAAATAGCGAATATGAAAAATAAGTATTAAGCAGTAGTGAGGAGAGCAATCAAAACAATGAAAATGAAGAAACGCAGACTTGCTCTTATAGAGATATTTTGGTAAACAGTACAAGAAAAATAGGGTGTAAAAACAAAATCAAATATCGAGAAGATATTACCTCAAAGTTTAAAAAAATACAAGGAGGAAAATAGAATCATTAGAAGATAATTTACAGACTGAAGAGCAAAACTGCAGTACCGATAATAACCAAACCCAGTTAGGTGTTGAAAGAGTTACAATTGAAAAGAGAAATAAAGGATATAGTTCCACCCACCAGTCCCTTTGGGAAATTATTAGGAAAATAAAAGATGCAATTTTCTCAAACAAGACATGGGAGAAGAAGATAAGTGAAATTTTGAAATTGGTTATAGATATAATGAAATATTTTTTTAAGGAATCAGTAATTGACAGTGAGCATACAAAGCTTGTTTAACCTCTTCTATGGCTAACACTCATGAGGATTCTCCGATAACTATCCTACAATGGAATTCACAAAGCATAAAACCAAAATTAGTAGACTTGCAGAGTTTATTAATACAGGAAAAAGTTCATATCGCTATTATCGGTAAAACTTGGTTGAACCCAGGAGTTACTATTCGTATTAGCGGATATAATACTTATAGAAAAGATAGAAGTGATTCTTATGGAGGTGTAGCAATAATTACTCATCATTCCCTTAAAACTCACGTTACTTCCTTTAGTGTAAATAATAGTAATATAGAATTAGTGCATGTTAAAATTTTAAACTGTTCTCGCCTAGAAAATATTGTAAGCATTTATTGTCCTTCTAATATGAGAACAACATAGTCAGATTGGGATGCCCTTTTCAGTTCCTTTAGGTATGTTTGCCTATGAACTGGTCCAAAATAAAATTGATTGTCCACAGCTGTTAGGTCTCCTCAGGTTTCGTGCCCCCGCTAGGTATCCCAGAAATGTCATCACGCCACTGTGTCCACCTCTGCGAAGAACAGTTCTTGGAGCTAATTCGCCCGTGTCCAGAATGTGCAAAGTTATTAATGAATGTAGTGACCTAGTCAACATCTATAATGATGGTTTGGATAAAATGTCAATAGCTGCTATACAATCTTTTTGATAGTTTTATTCTACATATTTTCATTAATTACTATATATTTTTTTTTCATTTTCATTTTAATTTATTGTAATTAATTGCTTTTCATTTGTTTTTATTTTTTGATTCACTATCATTTATTGTGATCTAAATTGATGGAACTTGTTTTATTTTTTAAGTTGTTGTAAAATTATAAATCACTATTGTACATATATATAAATTCTGAGCGTTCGTATGTGCATGTGGTGTTAACCTATAATTAATTGTTATACTCGTTTTTGTCAATCTAAGCGTTCAATTGTATATAAATATAAGTATAAACAATTGTTGGTTAACCAAATAAATAAATAAATAAATGACCTCCTCGCAGAGAGAGGTCATCGACGACCAGCACCTGTCGCTGTAGAGCATATTTGATATGATGCTCAGCAACGACAGGTCTGTTCCTATAACCGCCGACAGGTCGCGGCGCTGAGGCCCCCAGGCGGGACATACCTCCAGGGTGTCTTGAAACACAGCCTGGTGACAGACGGACGGACGGACGGGCAGCGAAGTCTCAGTAATAGGGTCCCGTTTTTACCATTTGGATACGGAACCCTAAAAAAAACTCATTATGCAAATGTTGGTGCTTCTTGTAAACATGCTGGCATAAAATTTATTATAAGTTATTACCCTTTAGATTTAAACTAAAAAAACTTATCGCAATCCCGCAAGGAAAGTATCTAATAGGATCTATGAAGTACTCGATACTTTATTAATTTTTAAGAAAACAACGATGTTTCGATACATCGATGTTCTTGATTTCGATATCTGCATCCCTACGTAAAAGAAGACTGAGGGATATGCATATAACGTCTATGCAAGAGATGGAAAACTGGAAATGAAACCTTATACCAACCCGTCTGACTAGCGTGGTATAGTAGGTCAATTTCCCTTCTACTGTGGAAGAGGTTCGAGTCCAGCAGTGGGACGCATATGAGTTGAGCCGAGATGATTTGTTCTTTAAATATTTTTTATATGTGTATTAATTATATAACAGATAAGAAATTAATTTTCTACAGATATTTGATTTTCTATCCTTGAAAGTAGAGATTCAGAAGATCAGACAGTATGTAAAAATGGAAACAGGTTTCGTCATGACTACAAATTTTTTTCGTAATATGAGACAAAAACTTCGAACTATTCCCCCTAAGAAGATAACTGAACAGAGACGGACGATTTTAAATAAAAAAATTGCAGGTATCCAAACTAATATATATTGTTATTATCATTATCACCCTGCTCTTATTCAAATGCACAGATGGTGTGATTAAGATACCGACCTATCGTGCCAGTGTCGTGAGTTCGAACCACACAGTACACTTGGTTCTATCCACAAACTGTTGTTCTGAGTCTGGATGTGATTTGTCTGTTAATTATGTTTGCAAAGTTCTCAGCAATACAAGGATAATTATCTTAGTACAGGGAGCCGTTTAAAAAAAAATACATGTCATCAGCGCAATATGATCTCTCCTTCCATAGAATACTATCATATCATCATCTCTGTGATCACTTCATATTTATCCACGTCATGTTTCACGCAATCCATCATCATCATCACCCTCCTCTTATCCCAATTACTTTGAGTCTACTACTTTCATTGCAAAAATTTTGGCTATAGCTTTATGACTGGTCGCATGCCTGACGTCAACCGTCCTTAAGAATATAATTATTGACTTGACGACATCAGTTGGAGTTGGCCCAGGCCGATGAAAAACTCTTAATCGTCTTTTATAATACCCACAAGCACTGTGATATTCGTAGCCGTCAATACAGCTTGTTATCTAGTCTGTGAGTGTCGTACAAGACGACTAAGGGATACAACACGCATATGATATCTATGAAAGCGAAGAAAAACTCGAAATAAAACCCTATATTAACACGTTTGACCAACGTGCTAGTAGCTCAATTTCTCTCCTATCAAGGTGTCACAAAATGTTTTAAAAATATTGATAACACTAATTTTGTTGTAGCTGTGGCCGATTTACGCGCTGGTGACAGCATTGAATATCTAGATGAAAATGAAGAAAGTTGGTATTGCATTATTTATTAAGTTTCTATAGAATATTTTTTTTTAATACACCATAATTTTGTTTTAGTTGTCAACTATAGGAAATTTGCACGTGACTCAAAAATGAACAAACTATTTTTATTATGAATATTTATTGCTTAAAAAGAAAATATGTATATAAAATATCTATACAATTCTTTTTGATATATCACTTTATAATAGTGAAATTTAATTATCAAAAAGTGGTTAGTTTGAAATTCCCCCGCGAATTTCCAAAACGCGACGCTATTGGTGGAACAAAACGTGACGTCATTATACGCTCGATTGTTCTGACATCAAATTGTTTATATGGTTTCTAGTGGTTATCTGTATTGTTTCACAGTTGTTTTATCCTAAGTCATGAGTGTTCAAGTATTAATATTTGTGAATATAAAATAAGCGTATAGCATCCATCCAAGAGAAGGAAACCTCGAAATAAAACCCTATACCAGCACGTCTGACCAGTGTTGGTAAATTTCACTCCCATTGTGGAGGAGGCTTGAGCTCAACAGTGAGATCTATAGGTATGAGTTGTGATGATAATGATGACATAATTTCTGGTTATGGTAAGATTCGTGGTATACGCGTGAAGTTCCATTTTGTATGAATTTTCTGTTATTGTTATTATTAATTGTCGTGTGGTAACGGAGTAAGAATACAACACACCACCCCGATCTTACCTATGGGTATCGTACAAGAAGACTAAAGGATTCAACACGCATATAATATCTATGAAATACCAACCCGTCTGACGAGCGTGGTAGTAGCTCAATTTCACTCTTATCCAGGAGGAGGCACGAGTTGTATTAGTTAACTAGTATTATATAAAATGTTTTAAAATTATTAATAATATATTTTTTTGTTGTAGCTGTGGACGATTTATGCGTTGGTGACAAAATCGAATATCTAGATGAAAATGAAGAAAGTTGGTATTGCATTATTTATTTAGTTTTTATAGAATGCTTTAATTTTTTTTTAATACTCCATAATTTTGTTTTAGTTGTCAACAATTGGTGTGCTAATGGCAGTATCGAGATATCGCCTAATATTAAAACTAGACGAGGTAACTGTATTAACTTTTAATTGTCCGTAATCTCTTTGCCGTGTGATGACGGAGTAAGATTACAGTTCACCACCTATCTTACCCCCTGGGTATCGTAACAGACGACAAGGCTACAAGACATAAGGGATGTAATATGCAAAAAACATTTAGTAGGAAGAAGATATAGAACGAGAAGGAAACTGGAAATAACCCTTTACCAATCCGTTTACTAAACGGAACCGGCGGTGTATGTTGTATAAGTCGGCCTAATTTCATAACCTCTTTTATTTAAATGTCTTTAACGGGGTCGTTTTTTTGGGGGTTGGGCTACGGTCAGCGCGCGGTCAGAGAGGTAGCGCGCGGCCCCGTAACCCACCCTATGGCATGTCGCCTTCGTCGTTGGGCTGACTACCGGTGCAAAGTTTCTTGATTTCAGTGGTCGGCCCGACGGAATACCCTCTCCCGTCGACGTCCCCTTCCCGCGACGCCAATTGCCGTCGCGAGGCTAGCCTCCGCGGGTGCCGGACTAAATATCCGGTCCGATCACCCATAGCCTCGGCTAGGGCGGCATCAGGCGCAAACGCGTTCGCTAATGGTGAATTGACACATCGTGACTCTTCCACAGTTACAGGGAAATTGACCTACTCAACTACGCTGTTCAGACGTGTTATATGCATATTATTTTCCTTAGTTCGTCTGTTAAGACTCTCAACGGACAAGAAATGGTGGGAATTGTATCCTTACTGCGTCGCACGGATAAAATCGGACGAAATAAGTTTCGCATTTAACATAAATAATATTTATCCATTAATATTGAACGCCTTTCAACAGCTAAACCTAATCAACATTATTTAAAACTTTGTACTGAGCATTCAGACATGTTTCTTTTGGAAGATGATAATCTCGTCAAACCTGGTGACAAATTCGAGTCTCACAATCATTTGCTGCAATATCTAAATAAGAATGCGAAGAGATGGTTATTCTACTACAAGTGTGATCATTCAAACCATTTAAACACCAAGTATGAAACATATATTTACAGATGCGTTTTTTTTGGAAAGAAGTCTAAAATTAAAGAATACCAAAGATTACGTAGGAGGTAAGTTTATGTATAAATTAATAAACCATGTACGAATATAAATTGAGAGTTAGGTTAGGTACTATTTTTCTTTTATTTTACCATTGACATTAAATTTAAATATATTTTTGATGTGAAACATCCATAGGCGAGGGTGAAGTTCATCGTTGTCATGACGTTAACGTCATGCTTGGATATGTACATTTGTGTAACGAAACCATGACCTGTTTTAGAATTTTGTACAACGCCATCTAGTGAGCTCAAAATGAATTATTAATCTAAGCACATCTATAGTGTATACTAATGGAAATAAATGTTTATTGAATAAAATCATCACTTTCTGGAAAAAGTAATATTTTATTAATACTTTATGCTATATTAGTTTCTGTCGTACTCTCTCATCCATATATATTTGTACAAAATAATTTCGATGTTTCACATCTGGCAGGCGTTATGAGCGACGAGTCACTTTTTTATAATAATAATCTTTATTTCCAAAAATATGGTTATAGTAGGTCTTAATTATATAACATAATCCAGCATATTCTACCATATATGTATGGTGTGGAAATGTTCAATACATTGTTTAGCATAGTACTTCCTCATGTGATGACGTTTTTTTTTAAGAAAATGTATGGCTGCTGTGGAGTTGTAATAATCGTTGAAGAAAGCACCGAGGGAGAGGACAGAAGCGCTTGCCTAAGAAACTCATAACACTGATTTTTTTTTTGGTCGCCAAGTGTAGCGTTAATTATGGATTTTTTTTTCAGCATACCCGTCACCCGCCCACTGACTTATCGTCAGTGGTCGGCCCGACGGAATACCCCTTGAGGAGTATCCTTTCCTCAACCGATCTCACCCCGCTGTTAGGCTTCTCAGCGGGTGACGGAAAAACTCCCCGGTCCAGTTACCCGCGAGCCTAAATTATGGCATTAGGCATCGTTCATGCCGCGGCCTCTCCAAAAGTGGACAAATAAACAACTATTAAAGTACATTTTTTTTTAATGGCATGGCCTGTGTAATTTCGAAAATGATTATAATATTTGTTTGCGAAATTATCATTTTGATAAACTCTTTTTACAGGCAAACTGGAATGAAGACCGACTGTCCTTGTACAATAAAAGTAAAACGCCTGCCAAATGAAAAAGTATTGACTGCGACATATGTTTGCAATCATCATGATCATGAATTATCCCTAAAACAATTTTATAAACTACAGCATGGGCGAAGATTGCCACCGTATGTTAAAGAGGAGGTGAGAACCTATGCCATTATACTTATAAGTTTGAGTATGATGATTTGTTCTTTTTCCGTGTGGTGACGGAGTAAGAATACAATTCACCACTCCCTAACCTGCCCGTGGCTGTCGTAAAAGTAGGGATGCAAACGAAACATCGGTGTTTCTGAAAAATCGATGTTTCATTAAAAAATATCGATGCTTGCCATCAATGTTCACTATTATAATACATCGATGTTATTTTATACGATGTTTTGCCCGTCATCTAGTTAAAAGGTATGGTTTAAAAGGTATATTGTACTTTTAGCAGAGCCTGCGTGACAATTTAGTTACTCTCTTGCTAAATAACTTAAAAAAACCGGCTAAGTGCTAGTTGGACTCGCGCACGAAGAGTTCCGTACCATTGACTAGGTAAACAAGTGCCTCCCTATTGGCATTATCGATATTGAGCAAAAAAGACAGGTTTATTTTATTTGATGTTATAGCGGCAATAAAAATACATCATCTATGAAAATTTCAACTGTCTAGCTATCACCGTTCTTGATACACAGCCTGGACAGAAGGACGGACGGATGGACGGACGGACAGCGAAGTCTCAGTAATAGGGTCCCGTTTTTACCCTTTGGGTACGGAACCCAAAAAAAGCTCATTACGCAAATGTTGGTGCTTCTTGTAAACATGCTGGCATAAAATTGATTATAAGTTATTACCCTTTAGATTTAAACTAAAAAAAACTTATCGCAATCCCGCAAGGAAAGTATCTAATAGGATCTATGAAGTACTCGATACTTTATAGATTTTTAAGAAAACAACGATGTTTCGATATATCGATTTCTTGGTTTCGATATCTGCATCCCTACGTTCAGTGTGGTAGGACCACACTGTCGACAGTTATCTGTCTACAGCCGCGGGCCGGTCCGTCCGGGGCAGTACCCCACTCTCGCAGGAATTCGATGTCTGAGTAGTAGCTATTTGTTACTGCGCTTCGTTCGGTGAGCGAGAGAGCCGGAAGCCCACCTTTCTGAGGGTGTTTGCGTGTGGAGGGTTTTGGTGGTGCCCTTGGTATCACCGAGCCTCAATGCAGGCATTCACACTCCCTTCACATTCTTCGCGGTAGGCAGCGGCGTTGTAAAGGTCCATGAGCGGCAGCAACACTTACCATCAGGTGTACTGCTTGCTCGTTTGCCACCGTATGCAATAAAAAAAAAACGTAAAAGACGACTGAAGGATATGCATATAACGTCTATGCAAGAGAAGGAAAACTCGAAATGAAACCTTATACCAACCCGTCTGACCAGCGTGATATAGTAGGTCAATTTCCCTTCTACTGTGGAGGAGGTTCGAGTCCAGCAGTGGGACGCATATGAGCTGAGCCGAGATGATTTGTTCTTTAAATATTTTTTATATGTGTATTAATTATATAGTAGATAAGAAATGAAATTTTTTACAGATAATTGATTTTCTATCCTTGAAAGTAGAGATTCAGAAGATCAGACAGTATGTAAAAATGGAAACAGGTTTCTTCATGACTACAAAATTTTTTCGTAATATGAGACAAAAACTTCGAACTATTCCCCCTAAGAAGATAACTGAACAGAGACGGACGATTTTAAATAAAAAAATCGCAGGTATCTAAACTAATATATATTGTTATTATCATCATCTTATTCAAATGGACAGATGGCGTAGTGATCTTGATACCGACCTATCGTGCCAGTGTCACGGGTGCGAATCCCACGCAGGACAACACACTAGCTATCCACAAACTTGTTCTGAGTCTGGATGGACTTTGTGTCCATTAATTATGTGTGTAAAGTTGCCCGCAATACCAGGATAATTACCTTAGTACAGGTGCTGTTTAAAAAAAATACATGTGATCGGCGCAATATGTTCTCTCCTTCCATAGAATACTATCATATCATCATCTCTGTGATCACTTCCCATCTATCCACGTCATGTTTCACGCAATCCATCATCATCATCACTCTCCTCTTATCTTAATTACTTAGAATCTACTACTTTCATAGTACATATTGCAAAAATTTTGGCTATAGCTTTATGACCGGTTGCATGCCTGACGTCAACCGTCCTTAGGAATATAATAATTAACTTGACGATATCAGATGGAGTTGGTACAGGTCGATGAAAAACTCTTAATCGTCTTTTATAATACCCACAAGCACTATTGGTAATATTCGTAGCACAATACAGCTTGCTTCACGCCTCCATTCCTCATAAAAGTAACACTGCAGAACTTGAGCTTCCTTTTTAGTTTACTATGCCATGCTGATCAAATTGGTATAGAGTTTTAGTTATTTTGAGTTTACCTTCTCTTGTATAGAACATCTGCAGATTATATTTTAGTCGTCTTTACAACACCTATGGACAAGAAAGTATGTGGTGAATTATATTCTTATTGTGTCGCCACACGGAATAGATATATAAATTTAAGAATCTTATTCATTTTTGATACAGTAGTATTACTGTATAGTAATACTTAATACATAAAGTTGTATAGCTTGCTTTAGCAATATATAGCAGTTACAACTAAAATATACTTAGCTTACATTGCCGTTAGTCTAAAGGAGTGGTAGGACCACACTATTAACAGTTGTCTGTCTACACCCACGGGCCGTTCCGTCCAGGGCAGTACCACGCTTTCGCAGACTATCGACGTCCGAGTAGTAGCAATTTATTATTGCGCTTCGTTCGGTGAGCGAGAGAGCTGGAAGCCCAACTTTCTGAGGGTGTTTGCGTGTCGTGGGTTTTAGTGATGCCTTTAGTATCACCGAACCTCATTACACGTATTCACACTCCCTTAACTTTCGCCGCGGTAGGCAGCGACCTCGCAAAGATCGTGCGGCAGTAACGCTTACCATCGGGTGGGCTATTTGCTCGTCTGCCACCGTGTGCAATAAAAAAAAAATCGCAAAAAGTATTTAGAAAATTAATTTAATTCACGAATAATCATTTTGTTTCAGAGTTGGAAGATTTATATACTAGAGACAAAAGTATTTCAAGTGAAAGTGAAGAATGTTAGTATTGCTTTGCTTAATTAAGTTTCATATGTGGTGCATTTTTAAAACGATACCATGACCTATTAGTACCCGTCCTAACGCATATTTTTAACTTATGTTTAGTACAGGAATATTTCCCAGAGAATTTAAGGTTGCCGAGGTGTTTCCTAGCTATAAGAGTGGTGACAGAGCCTGTATCAATAACTATAGACCTGTCTCCATCTAGCCGACCATTTCCAAAGTAGTTGAGAAACTTTTAAATAAACGTTTAATTGACTTCCTTGAAACTAAAAATCTCATCTCCAAATTCCAGTTTGGCTTCAGAGCTAAAATTTCAACTAATGATGCTGTACATGAATTAACGGACCATATAGTGAATAAATTAGACAATAGAAAAAAAGTAGTTGCAATTTTCCTGGATTTAGCAAAGGCATTTGATACAGTCTCTGTTCCACTCTTACTAGACAAACTAGAAAATCTGGGCATTCGTGGTATCCAACTCAAATTATTCACCGAGTATCTTACCGATAGGAGTCAGCGTGTAATGGTAGGTGAAATCAATAGTGACGAGCTGCCTATTACGTACGGCGTCCCACAAGGCAGTGTCTTAGGTCCCACAAGGCAGTGTCTTAGGTCCCACACTCTTTCTCACTCGTCACTATATAAATGACTTGTGTAACCTCCAACTCAGCAATGGTAAAATTATTACCTTTGCTGATGACACTGCATTAATCTTCCATGGAGATACTTGGCATGACACTTACGCGTCTGCCCAGCTGGGTTTTAGTATTGTATGTTCCTGGCTTAAACATAATGGATTGACACTTAACATCAGTAAAACTAAATACATACCTTTCGCCTTAAAACCTATTCCATCTAACTTACTCGACAGCTATTCTATTATAGCTCATTCCTGTTTATCTGCTCAATCTAGTAACGCTTGCACCTGTGAGCCTATAGAAAGTACCTCTCACATTAAATACTTAGGTATTATGATCGACAGCACTTTAAGTTTCAACCACCATATAGAACTCCTATCATCAAGAATACGTAAATTATTATATGTTTTTAAAAATTTAAGCCATGTTGCGGATAAAGATATTATTAGAATGGTCTACATGTCTTTATGCCAACTCATTCTATCATACTGCATATCAGTATGGGGTGGCGCCTGCAAAACTAGCTTGATAAAGGTCGAAAGAGCTCCGAGAGCAATAGTTAAAGTCTTTCTTTGCCGTTTTTGCATCCTATAAAAGATCTATACCAACTTGCGGATGTCCTTACTGTTAGGCAACTATACATCTTATGTACTACTCTAAAGCAGCACACTTTACTCTCGTATGATCCTTTACGTATGGAAAAGCGACAGAAATACAGGGTTTTGTCATTGATTGGAAATCAGTACTCTACAGCCTTCTCTGGTAAATTCTTTGGTTTCCTGGCAAAATACTTGTACAATAGGGTTAACGAAAAACTACACATTTGCTCTCTTACTAAGCATCTATGTAAAAAGAATATCACATGCTGGTTAAAATCTCTCAATTATGAGGAAACTGAAGGCTTGTTACGCGTTATGTCTTAAGTATAAAATATTTTATAAATATACATAATCATACACACGCACACGCAAACATACATCAAGCACACACATTCACACACACAGACACACACACTCGCATAACATACTCACCCAACCAATCATACATAAAAGCAGTGGCGGCTGGTGGGTCATCAAAGTGGTGGTGCGCTTTACTTGCTCACTAAGTATCAAGATCAGAAATTGCAATGGAACAACAATTTACGTAAAAATTATGTTTTTTTATTATTTTTGAACGCTTAGTAGGTGTACATTGCGAAGAAAATATTTTTTTTGTTTTTCACACTCCAAAAAATATTTATAAAAAATGGCCTTGGCGGTCCCGCCAATTTATATCAACTTTATTTTGAAAAGATTTGTTATTTTCTTTAATATAGTTTATATTTATGCTCATTTTCACTCGCACCACATACTGTATACGCAGTATAAAATAGAACTAAGACCAACAAAAAAATAAAAGAAACAATGTATACAAACCATATTTAACGCATCACAGGTACATTGAAACTCTACCTACTTACTGTACTTAACGAGACGTCATCAGCGAATTTCGTCGAAAGTAGAGTTCTCTCGGCAATGTTTGGTTCGCCCGTGCGGCGTACGGCAACAGACTCATTTTTCAGTATATTTCTATGAACTATCATCTGTTTCACGCGCCAGGCGTTTTAACTCATATCTAATACAAGTTGTATTGGCAGTCCCGTGCGCTCGCCTAAGCGCACGAGGTTTTTTTACAGGGAAAATTAGTTTTAATAATTTAGTAAAGCGCTTAAATTGTTTCGTCATAATTTCAAATTTTATTTGTTATATGTTTTTGTATGTTCAAAGAATAAATATTAATATAGTAATTTAAAAATAAAGATGAAGTAACATTTTGTAATTTTTAAATTTTTTGATTTGGTGGTTCAGCGCACGAGCGCACTTAAGGTACAGCCGCCACTGCATAAAAGTACAAATTTAAGTAAAACACAAAACATTAGTCAAACTTACATGAACACCAACTTGTCTGGAGTTGGGAGAGGCTGGTAATCTGTCATACAGGTTTTCTTAGTACAGATGCCAGTCTCTCACACAGATGTTCACAATATTGTAAAAAAACACTTAGGTTAAGGCTTATTTTTGTTACTTTTCTGTGTGAGAGAAAAATAAAAATAAATGAACTATTATTTTTTATACTTTTTTTTAAATTTTAATAAATCTCGTATATTGTTTTAGGGTTGGACGATTTGTGTCTTAGTGATAACTCAGACGTACCAAGTGTAAAAGGTTGGTATTAAATTATTAACAATTTCTTTATTATTTTTTAAATAGGTATTTTATTAACACTAAATTTTGTTTTAGCTCCGGAGAAATCAGACTTAATCCACATTATCGAAATTTCAAGTGAAGACGAAGAAAGTTTGTATTGAATTAAACACTATTATTTTCGAAAATCTTTTAGACACTCACTCTGTTAATGTTAATTTATTTTACTTTAGATGTGGAAAATATGTGCCCAGTCAACACAATTCCAAGTCAGAATGAAAAATGTAAGTTTTGAACTGATATATACTGTTGGTTAAAAAGCTTTAAAATATTGATTAAACTGAATAATTCTGTTTTAGTTGCGAATGAGAATGAAACCAAAGTCTACGTCCATCGTAGAACCAAAGTTTATATGGGTCAAAATAAAAGTAGTAAGTATTGATGAATTAATACTGTTTGATAAGTCAAAAAAGTCGATATTGTTTTACATGTTAACAATTTATGAACTATAAATATCTATAATCTAAGCTAAAGTATATGACTACAAAGCCATGAAAAAAAAAACCTGTGAAATGAACCAACATGGATGACGCTTAGAAGGCTGTTACTGTATCATAAAATAACTCTGAGTGCTATGCCGTCATTCTGAGTGGTACAGGTGAGTACGAGAGTAAATGGATTTTTTCTCAGGTACAAGTGAGGAATTACGACTAATTATTAATGTACGCCTTTTTATAGCTTATAGATGATTAAAAATAAATGTCGAAAAACCTAGTGCCGTACTAAAGTGGTGGTGCCGGCAGTTAATGCAAATTTTTAATTCGCCGGCTGATAATATTTATTTTTGACGTGATCACGTGTTATAAATCTATGAACGCCGGCTGCACGCACGAAAAATCATGACTCATTGTCACGTTCCGCCTGAGCCGAGCGTACAAGCGAGAGCGCGGTTGAAGCGACAAAAAGGCACGATTGACCTAAGCGTTTGACTTCTGGCTCGAACTTAATTTAAAAAAAATATTTGAATTAACGAATGCATATAAATGTTAGTTTATCGAAAAAAAAAACTTTTCAATTAACTTCTTCTTTGTATTACATAGGTATATAAAATTACTAATATTTCTTATGTTGATAACATTTATTTTTTTTAGTTGTGAACAATTCGGGCGCCACAAACAACGTGCAACGTGCAATTCCAAGTCAGAATGCAATATGTAAGCGTTAAATTAATTAATACCATTAATGAATAAAAGTATGATTATACAAATTTAGTTTTGGATGACAACAAATTCTGCTATATAAACAATGTTTATAATTGAAATCGTAATGAAAAATGTAATCATTAAATCAATGACTGAACCGAGTTGAGAGCCCTCAGCGCTCACACAAAAAAAAAATTAATGACTGATATTTTATAAAATATTTTAAATATTGTTAACATTTCTTAGCTGTAAACAATTTGTGCATTAAACACAACTTCTATAATCGAAGTGAGAATGAAATATAGTCGTTAAATTACTAACTAGTATTTCATAGAATATTGTAAATTATTGATAAAATTTACATTTTTTAGTTGTCGACAATCAGTACGCTACAAACGACATTACAGATGTTGTTGATGATGATCCAAGCCAGAATGAAATACGTAAGTCCTAAATGGTTAAAATTATACTGTTGTATTGTTTTGTAGTTGCTGTGTATAACAATTATAATCCAAGTCAACATGAAAATTGTAGTCATTCAATTAATGAGTAATATGTCCTAGAATGTTTTGAAAACGGAGATAAGATACTCATAGTCTGTTTTTATAAAACTCACCTTATAGTACCTTCGAGTAAGGTTTAAAATTTCACTTTAGACTGTTCAAATTGTGGATTTCATGTTTATCGTTATCATCGTTATTTCAGCTGGCATATGTCTTACTTTTGCTTTCGAGCCTCCGTCATGCGACGGCAATTTTCATGCTATACCGCGTTGGTCAGACCTTTGGCCATTGAGTTTTACGTCGCATTATCCTACTCGTGCATAAATGTTACCTGCATATCATATTCCTTAGTATTCTTTTACGACACCCACGGAGAAGAGAGGGGTGCTGAATTGTGTTTACACCACACGGAAGATTTCTGGCTATACCGTCATAAAATCAGCAGTGTGCAATAACATTTTAATTAGTAATCGAACATGAAAACTGTCACGATCAATAGTAATATTTTAATATTAACAAGGTACGAACCTTATGCTTTAAGTCCAAGTCAGAATGAAAAATGTAAGTTTTGAACCGATATATATCGGTTCTGTTGGATAAAAAGCTTTAAAATATTGATTAAACTGAATAATTCTGTTTTAGTTGCGAATGAGAATGAAACCAAAGTCTACGTCCATCGTAGAACCAAAGTTTATATGGGTCAAAATAAAAGTAGTAAGTATTGATGATTAATTCATCTGTTTGATATGTCAAAAAAATGTCGATTTTTTTTACATGTTAACAATTTATGAACTATATCTGTAATCTAAGCTAAAGTATTTAGACTACAAGCCCATGAAAAAAAAAACCTGTGAAATGAACCAACATGAATGACGCTTAGAAGGCTGTTACTATATCATAAAATAACTCTGAGCGCTATGCCGTCATTTCTGAGCGGTACAGGTGAGTACGTGAGTAAATGGATTTTTCTCAGGTACAACTGAGGAATTATTATTAATGTACGGCTTTTTTATAGCTTATAGATTAGTGTTGCCCAAAAAAGTCTTGGTCTTGCGAGAAATGCGAGACCAAGACCGCTTAATTTTTGCAAGACCAAGACCAAGACTGGCCCTGCAAGACTTGAGCAAGACCAAGACTGAGCCTGCAAGAGTCTCGCGGTCTTGCATTTAATTGAAATCACCATTTCAGCTTTTAAACGGTTGAGCTCGTGTCTTCTACATAATAGGAGAGAAATCGGCCGTGGCCGGAGGGGAATCGCCACGGTGATCGGCCGTGTTGTTGCAGAGTTTCATATCGTTTTCCTTCTCTTGCACCGATGTTATATATTATAGCCCTTAGTCATGGGTTCGCAGTCGCGGATAAAATAGGGGGTGATGAATTGTATTCTTACTCCGGCACTACACGGCAAGTCAAATCAGTCTTGAGATATCCATTTATTGGCCAATCGACTCCCAATGATGGTGTTGGCTTTTCAGAATTACTCTTCGGAAAGGCTTAAGGACAAAAATACCGTAATCACGATAGTGCTCTTGCCCATTATACATATTCATTTATCTGTTTGTTTATTAGTCCGACGACGTTCACTGTTGGATATCGAAATATGCCTACAATTAATCTACATAAATGTCCGTGTAGGGACAGAGTACGAATACAATTCACCACTCTCTTGCCCGTGGATGTCGTATCAAATCGGACCGAGGCAATGGTGTTAGGAACCCATGAAAAAAAATTGAAATAAAAATATCGATTATACAAATTTAGTTTTGGATGACACCAAATTCTGCTATATAAACAATGTTTGTAATTGAAATCGTAATGAAAAATGTAGTCATTAAATCAATGACTGAACCGAGTTGAGAGCCCTCAGCGCTCACACAAAAAAAATTAATGACTAATATTTTATAAAATATTTTAAATATTGTTAACATTTTTTAGCTGTAAACAATTTGTGCATTAAAAACAACTTCTATAATCGAAGTGAGAATGAAATATAGTCGTTAAATTACTAACTAGTATTTCATAGAATATTGTATATTATTGATAAAATTTACTTTTTTTAGTTGTGGACAATCAGTACGCTACAAACGACATTACATATGTTGTTGATGATGATGATCCAAACCAGAATGAAATACGTAAGTCCTAAATGGTTAAAATTATACTGTTGTATTGTTTTGTAGTTGCTGTGTATAACAATTATAATCCAAGTCAACATGAAAATTGTAGTCAATCAATCAATAAGTAATATGTCCTAGAATGTTTTGAAAACTTTATCTCACCTCATATGCGTGCTATCTCCGCAACTTATTTTTGTTTTTATTTATTTGTGCATTAGATAAAACGTTTACATTCCATGTCAATAAAAAGTAGGCATTAGAATCATAACTAAATTCATATATATTTTTAAATATTAATAATTATTTGTAACTTTGTTTTAGCCGTGAACAACTTGTGTACTACTAACAAAATCACTATACAAAAGAAAACTGAAGAACGTAAGTAATAACTACTACATATAGGTACCATTATGCCTTATTACCTATACCATATAAAATGGTACCTAGTTTATGCTTTGAGGATACGCGAAGGAGATACTCATAGTGTGTTTTTATAAGACCCACTTTACAGTACCTTCGAGTAAAGTTTAAAATTTCACTTTGATTGTTCAAACTATGGAGTTCATGGCTATCGTTATTTCAGCCCGTATATGTCCCATTGTTGCGTTCGAGCCTCCGCCATGCGACGGCAACCAACTATATATTACCAACTGTTATATTTACCAACTATACCGCGTTGGTCAGGCCTTTGGCCATAGGATTTTACGTCACATTACCCTACTCCTGCATAAATGTTATTCGCATATCAAATTTTTTAGTATTCTTTTGCTGTGTGGTAGCGGCTTCGAATACTACCAACCCTTGTTTTGCTCGTGGGTGTCGTAAAAGACGACTAAGAGCCCTAGATTGACCCGGACCAACTCCATCTGGTACCATTTGGGTCAACGATTACATTTCCAAGGAGGGTTGACGTCAGGTAGGCGGCCGGTCATAAAAGTCATTGCCGAAACTTTTTGCAATATGTCAAAACAGATGACATATTGCGTCGACCCCAAGTAATTGGGATAAGAGCAAGGTGATGATGATGATTTTTTTTAGTATTCTTTTACGACACCCACGGAGAAGAGAGGGTTGCTGAATTGTGTTTACACCACACGGATGATTTCTGGCTGTACCGTTATAAAATCAGCAGTACCCGATCACATTTTAATTAATAATCGAAAAGGAAAACTGTCACGGTCATTAGTCATGTTTTTACATCAACAAGGTTCATGATAATGCATATAAACATAGACACAAAAAAGTTGATTGTGCATTTGATCAAACACCTACATGTATAACGACACTTGATTCGAATCTGTGGTCCTTTGGTTAGTACGCATTCAAAACTTCAATCAGAATACTGCAATTATGGAAAAGAAATTTTGAATCATCTGAATCAACTTGATCAGAGACAGATATCGAGTTTGCGATTCTCTGTATTGTAAACTACTTATCACATATACTCGCCATGATGGCATATACACCATTAAATCAGGGAGTTTGCTAGATGATTATGTAGCCTACCTTCACTATATGGAGGTGCATAGTTACAGATACAAACAATTGAGTTTCCGTCTATTCATATAAAGACCGAGCCTGTTGAATTACATAAATAACATACGACATCGATCCAGCGCTATATTTTTTATTTAGTCAATAGCAATATTTACATTTGTTATCAGTTTTTCAAAATTTATTCAAACCTACCTAGTCAGCGTATTTATAGAATTAAATGAAAACTTATTCGATCAAGATGCAAAAATATTTACATCTGCATTGTGCTCGAAATTTTGAGGACTCTCAAATTTAAGGCCTCAAAATACCTGTAGATAACCTGGGCCTGGTCAAATGTACAGGCTATTTTTTAGGCACATGCACTTTTGTTACCGTACCTGTGTAATTATTTACACGTAGAAAATACTTCCTATTTAATATCAAATGTTTTTCAGCAGTTACACGTGAATATCCTATAGAGTTAGAATATTGTAATACCCATTCAGACATGTTCCTTCTTGAGGATGAGTATCTCGTCAAGCCTGGAGACAAGTTTGAGTCTCACCATCATTTGGTGGAATATTTGAATGAGAATGCTAAGAGATGGAATTTCTACTACAAGTGTGATTGTTCCAGTAATTTAAACACTAAGTACGAATCGTACACTTACAAATGCCTTTTTTCGCGGAATAAATATAAAACAAGAACTCGAGGAATACGTAAAAGGTAAGTTTATAATAATAACAATACAAGAAATATTATTAATTAACATATAATACAGTTATTATTTATTATATACTTCATATAATCATCTCAATGTCGGCTCATCTGGTCTTATTGCTAGTCTCGAGCTCTCTCTCTACAAAAGGAGGAAATTGACGAACTTACCACGCTGGTTATATTTACCACTGAAGACAAGGAACACTGCGCCGGTCGTCGACCCAAGGACGAAGGCGACGTGCCACGGGTGGGTCATGGAGACGCGCGGCGCCTCTGTCGCCCAGGATGGAGCCGAACGGCGAACAAGCTGACCATGGCCCGTCCCCTAAAAAAAAAATAGGATTATATTTCGGGTTTACCGTCTATTGCGTAGACGTTATATGCATATAATACTCCTTATATCATCTTTTATAATACCCTCAGGCAAAAAAGAGAGGGTGGTGAATTGTTATCTTATTCCGTCACCACACGGAAAGAATATAAAAATACGGGCGTCTGTGCGTGCTTACATAAACGCGTGTGTATGCGTGTTATTCTATGTGTGTGCGTGTCGTTCTATGTGTGTGTGCGGGTGCAAATGCGTGGGTGGGTGCACGTGAATATGTGCGTGCAATTAATTTCCTAATGCATGTTGTTGAAAAAAACTGACTAACAATCGTCTCAGCTGCCTTGTGGAATATGTTTAAAATATGTTGGATAGTTGGATACGGGAGCTACAAAACTATTAAGTAACCTTTAAAATAGTCATCATTAATTGTTAAATTTTCACTTTGTTATATTGTATTGTTGCATAATTTAAGGAAAAATTTAGAGAAGACCAATTGTCCTTGCACAATAAAATTCAAACACCAACCAAATGAAAAAGAATTGACTGCTGTATATGTTTGCAACCATCATAATCATGAATTATCTCGAGAACAATTTTATAAATTACAACATGGACGAAGACTGCCATCTCATATTAAGGAAGATGTAAGTATTAGTAGTCTTTGTTTTAATGCTATTTAAAACTACGGATTTTATCGCATTTCTATTTGATTTTTGATTACCTGACGTTGCATCCCTAGCTCCAAGCTAGGGACCTCGCCCACACCGGTGTGCCGTACAGGGCCATCGACCGGATGACCCCCGCGTACAGCCGTCGACGTAAAAAACATGCTTGCATGAAATTGATTAGGAGTTATTACTCTTAGAATTTAACTAACAATAAGCCCATCGCAATCCTGCAAGGACCTTTAAAGAAACATCGATATTTCGATACAATTTTTTTTTTGTTATTGCCGATGATGGCAAACGAGCAGGCGGCACACCTGATGGTAAGTGATTCTGCCACACATGGACCTTTGCAATACCAGGGGCACAGCCGGGCCATGGTCAACCGTGAAGTAAATGCTCTTCTTAAACCTCGTTTAAAGAAGGACATGTTTCGATACATCGATATTTCGATACATCGATATTTTTAGGGCGATGTGTTTTGTTCATCGATGTTTGGTCTCGATATTTGCATTCCTAGGTTGGGCGTGAGATGTTTTAGTCCGCCCGTGACCATGAACGTTGTAAACTGTTCGAAACGTTGGGCTATTAAAAATAAATACAAAAGTTACATAGATTTTGTCTGACCTTTTTTGTCTGGATATAATAATATTTTTTTTTCGTACCTTGACTAGCAGTCAAGTTAACAGATTGAAATGCCTTTTCAGATAAATGATCTTCTATTATTGCAAGTAGATAAAAGCAAGATTAGAAAATATGTGCAAATGGAAACAGGAATATACATGAGGCTACATTTTTTTACGTTCATAAAAAAGAAACTAGAAAATGCTAGACAAACTGCAAGTCATATATCTGTTGACAGACTGAAAATGTTAACTGGAAAGATTTTAGGTATATTTGTGTTTAGTTACTATTTTCTCCATTCGTCCATCGGCTTATAAACACCGACTGTTGACCACAGGTCTCCTCACTAGCATAACTAATTTCTAATTTTGGAAGGAATTCAAGATAATCACCATCATTGCAGCTCATAAACGTCCTGGTACTGGGTTAAAGCCTTCTCCGCAATAGGAGGGCAATTAACCTACTTATACCACGCCAGTCAGATGAATTTGTAAAGACTAAAGGATTTTTAAGCTATTGCATAGCTTTTATCACGGGTTTGGCGTGGCAACCGAATCAAGAAATTCTGTAACGAAAATAAAACCTCACACCCCTCTACTATGTAGCTATCACCGAGCCTCAATGCACGCATGCCTTTGACTTTCTTCGCGGTTGGCAGCGGCCTTGTAAAGGTCCACGAGCGGCAGCAACACTTACCATCAGGTGTACTGTTTGCTCGTTTGCCACCGTTAGCAATTAAAAAAAAAACTTACTTTCTGACATAGAAACAGAGAGTGACCAGTAAAGCATCAAGAATCTGCCGTAAAATTTTGAACACTAATAAACGTGGCGATTACAGGAGCCATATTCTTCATGGAGAGATCAATGTACAATAGTCGAGGTCGTTAGGGTGATGTCTGAATTGACCAAGTTATATAATGCCAAGGGCGAGACTGTTCTAACATCAAGAACCCGTCGTGCTTTATAGCAGTGTGGCATATATAAGTTTCTTGCCAACTCAAAGCAATAATTTGTGAATCATCAACAAATGATTGTTTTGAGTCTGTCTATTACTTGTGTCTGTACGTACGTCTCCCGCTATATAAGAATATATCCTTTAATTCATAGTTCTCTTTAAAAAAAAATATAATTTTGTTTTAGCTTTGGAAAAATTCGACATTCGCAACAAAGGTACTTCAAAGCAAAGTAAAGAAGGTACGTTACGTTCATGTATTTGCCTTTTTTTTAAATGGTATCTATTTTTTAACTATCGTGTGGTGCCGAAGTAAGAATAAAATTCAACACCTCTGTCGTAAAAATACAATTCCCCACCTTGGTATTGGGTATCGTAACATACATGTGTGCAACTCCAATTAAAATAAACCAACCCGTATGACCAGCGTGGTATAGATCACGTCGCTCACTTCCCTCCAATGTGGTTGAGGGGAGTGATGGCTGCTCTACTAGTTAACTCGTGATCGGGTGCTGCTTGTGACATCTGGTCCAGCCATATTGTCTTTCTTTCATTTTTTTGTACTAATATTTGAAAATTTATATAATATATAAAATAAAATAAAAATCATTTTCTTTCCTACCTTATATGAACATATTAACAAAGTATTGCATTTTTTGATTTTGTGGCAGGAACCCTTCTCAGGTAAAGGTCTCCTCCAAAGTCTACCATCTGTTTCGGTCTTGGGCTGTCTTTTGCCATTTTGGCCCTGCAATTTTTTTGATGTCATCATTCCAACGTGCATCTGGGCTTCCTATACGGCGCTTGCCTGATGGGCCTTGCCATGTGGTAACAATTTTTGTCCACCTGTGATCTTTCAGGCGCATTATGGGCCATATAATGCGGCCACGCCCATCTCCATTTTGATTTCTGCGCGTGGCTTAGGGCGTCAATCAAAACTCGCATTGACAACAAAACTTGCGTAGTCGCTCTTATTTGTGTATGTTTTATTTTGTATATTTTCTTAATATTTAGCATACGCTCCATGCCTCTCTGCGAGGCAGTAGTCTCGGGGAAGGAGGTGGCGGCGGCGCGCGCGAGGAGCGCAGCCTCGATGAGGCGATCCGCCGCCGGCGACTGGGGCGACATAGGCGCGAGTACCTGCGCCTCATGCCGCCCTAGCCGAGACCGCGGGTGACGTGACCAGGGAATTCAAAATCCCTGGGCACGTGGGTCGGATATCGCAGTTGATATTATGAAGTATAGCTATACCTTATATTCCTGTGATGCTGGCCTTTTTTTTTCACGCTGTGGAAATGCATTTACGCACTATCCCCCGCCGGTTACAGACAGGGGAGTGTGTGTGGGACTCGCCGGCCACAGAAGTGACCGAAATACCCACTAAAACCACAGCGGCCCCTTCCGCGCTTTTACAAGGTGCTGAAGAGATCGTCTGATGACATTCTATCCCCGATACCCCGACGCTTGGCCGCCTGGCCACGTCCTGTCATCGTTCAGGGCGGTGGGAGGAGGAGTGCATAGCGGCGTCTCCTCCTCCCTGGTCGCCGCCGGCGGAGCGAGTCTGCGGACGTAAGTGCCTCGCGTGCCCGCTCCGCGGCCTCCTTCCTTGTAATGACAGCCTCAGAGAAGGCCATCGATGACCAACAGCTGTCGTTGCCGAGCATCTTGGAGATGATGGTCGACAACGACAAGTCCGCTATTTCCATGTCCGTTGACAGGACGTGGCGCTGAGGCCCCCACTTTTAGTGTGTGGCGCGCATCGTCGATTAGCGCGCCACACTCATGGCATCCTGAGGCCTCTTCTCTTCCAATTTTGTGCAGGTACTTACCGAAGACCCCATGTTCGCTAAGCACCTGCCTGTGGTGCTGTAACTGTGTGGTGCCTTGCCCGTGTAAACGGCTTCCATGTGAAAGAGTAACTTTGTACTCTTCAAGTTGTCACTACATAGGAAAATTACACCTCATCATTGCCATCATCGCAACCCACATACGTCCCACTATTGGGCTCGACCTCCTCCACAGTAGGAGGGAACTTGTCTACTATACCGTGCTGGTTAGACATGTTGGTATAGGGTTTCATTTAGAGTTTTCCTTCTCTTGCACAGATGTTATGTGTGTATTATATCCCTTAGTCGTCTTTTACGACATCCACGGACAAGGTAGGGAGTGGTGAATTGTATTCTTACTCTGTCACCACACGGATATACACTTACATTCTGATGTAGAAACAGAGAGTGATCAGTAAAACATCAAGAATCTGCCGTAAAATTTAGAACACTAATAAACGTGGTGATTACAGGAGCCATATTCTTCCTGGGGAGATCAATGTACAATAGTCGAGGTCGTTAGGGTGATGTCTGAATTGACCAAGTTATACAATGCCAAGGGCGAGACTGTTCTAACATCAAGAACCCGTCGTGCTTTATAGCAGTGTGGCATATACAAGTCAAAATTTCTATCCAACTCAAAACAATCATTTGTGAATCATCAACAAATGATTGTTTTGAGTCTGAATATTATTTGTCTGTACGTACGTCTTCCGCTATATAAGAATTTATCCTTTAATTCATTGTTCTATTTAAAAAAAATATAATTTTGTTTTAGCTTTGGATAAGTTCGACATTCGCAACAAAGGTACTTCAAAGCAAAGTAAAAAAGGTATGTTACGTTCATATATTTACTTTTTTTTAAATAATATTTTTACTTATAGTGTGGTGCCGAAGTAAGAATACAATTCATCGCGTCCGTCGTAAGAATACAATTCATCACGTCCGTCGTAAGAATACAATTTCCCATCTTGCCCGTGGGTGTCGTAAACGTCGTCTAAGAGATATAATATGCATATAACATCTATGCAACTCCAAATAAACAAACCAATCCGCATGACCAATTCACCACTCTTGCCCGTGGATGTCGTAAAACACGACTAAGGGATATACTACACCTATAACATCTATACAAGAGAAGGCAACTCGAAACAAAACCCTCCACCAACCTGTCTGATCAGCATGGCATAGTAAGGTCAATTTCGCTCCTATTGAGGAGTAGGCTTGAGCTCAACAGTGAGATATATATGAGCTCGGATGAGTGAATTTAAATGGTATTTATATAAATATTTATGCAATTTGTTAGAGGACCATCATATAACAACGGAATCTGCAATGGAGCAGCGTTGGTTGGAACTAAATAAAGTAAAACCTACTCCATAATTTCCTTGTGTCAAACCTGTATAGCAGAGAATAAAATTTTCATATTCTTCGATTTTATTGCCAAGACGTCGGACTTCAGATATTCTTAATATATCAGATTTTATTACTGTTACAGCTTTTTCCAATTCTACTAATTTCTCAGGCGATAAAAGAGTTCTGACATTATATGTTGCTATGTAGAACTGGTTTATTAGTATATTTTTAGATTCATATCTTTTTTGGCTTGTATCTTTGGAGGGTTGTGCTCATAATCTTCCTCGGTGACCAGCCGGCTTGGAAGATGTATTTTACTGTATATTGATTTTTGTTTAATATTACCTTCGTTTGAGAAAAGTGGCGGTTGCTAATTGTTTATCTTGATTTCCTCCTCTTGGTGTTTCCCTTTTTATTTGTTAAATAATTTAATAAGCTTGGTTGTATCATCCCTTCTGAAAAACTGAATGATCTTGAGTCGTAATATTTTTCTTAATTGTTTTGTTCTTCTTAATTATGTGGGATCTACCTGGAGGGTTATCTGTAAAGTTTGATTCATTTTGTGGAGAAATACTTAGATTTCTTTGCCTGCTCTCTGTTAAATCTTTGTTTGTATTCTTTTTTAATACTATAAGCTTATCATATTTAATCAAAACATTATTCCTCTTTTCTTTCTCTATTTTTAGTTGTTCTTGCAATGCCTTTCTTTTTTCTAATATATATTGGGGATAGTCTTCTTTAATATAATAAGAGGTAACCTTTCCGTTTTAAAATCTGAATTTTTATTGATAAAGTAGTATAAGTTACTGTTACTGGCCGTGGTTTATCAGACTTTCTGCCAATTTTTCTTGCAGCTTGTATCTCATTATTATTTAATTTTATTGACAAATAGTTTTCTGTAAAGTGAATTATATTGGAGATCAAGTTCAACTTTCATTTTCTTCTAAACCAAAAAACACTATATTCTTCTGTCTCGCTTGTTTTTCTAATAATCATTGCAATCTTTGCTCCTGGTTATCAACTTTCCTTTCTAGTTTTTCTTGGTTTTCATCCCATAATTTGAATTTTGCATCCAATATTTTGTTAATGTTGTCTGTTATATTCTTTGTCACTTTATCACAACTTTTTGTTATGGCCTTTTTTGCTCGTCTAGATCTTTCTGAATTTTACGAAGTGTAGTTAAAATCTCTTCCATATAAAAATTGTTTCCATTGTTAGGTTTGTTTTTTGACACTAGACAACGGTCCTCTTCACACATTAAACTCCCAAAATCCCTTTTGGTTACGCCCGTGACTCTCCTCATTGGGGGATGATGTCGTAATTGTCACGCTTGGCAGGTGGGTCGGATATCGCAGTTGATATTATGAGGTATCTATACGTTATATTCCTGTGGTGCTGTCCTGCCCGTGTTTACGGCTTCCATGTGAAAGAGTAACTTTGTACTCTCCAAGTTGTCACTACACAGGCAAATTACACCTCATCATGGCCATCATCGCAACCCACATACGTCCTACTATTGGACTCGGCCGCCTCCACAATAAGAGGGAAATTGACTTACTATACCATGGTGGTTAGACATGTTGGTATAGGTTTTCATTTCGAGTTTTTCTTCTCTTGTACAAATGTTATGTGCGTATTATATCCCTTAGTCGTCTCGTACGATCACCCACAGGTAAGATAGGGGGTGGTGAATTGTATTCTTACTCCGTCACCACACGGATATACACTTACTTTCTGACATAGAAACAGAGAGTGCCCATTGAAACATCAAGAATCTTCCATAAAATTTAGAACACTAATAAACGTGGTGATTACAGGCGCCATATTCTTCATGGGGAGATCAATGTACAATAGTTGAGGTCGTTAGGGTGATGTCTGAATTGACCAAGTTATACAATGCCAAGGGCGAGACTGCCCTATCATCAAGAACCCGTCGTGTTTTACAACAGTGTGGCATATACAAGTCAAATTTTCTATCCAACTCAAAACAATCATTTGTGAATCATCAACAAATGATTGTTTTGAGTCTGCCTATTATTTGTGTCTGTACGTACGTCTCCCGCTATATAAGAATTTATCCTTTAATTTATAGTTCTCTTTAAAAAAAATATAATTTTGTTTTAGCTTTGGATAAGTTCGACATTCGCAACAAAGGTACTTCAAAGCAAAGTAAAAAAGGTATGTTACGTTTATATATTTACTTTTTTTAAATAATATTTTTACTTATAGTATGGTGCCGAAGTAAGAATACAATTCATCATGTCCGTCGTAAGAATACAATTTCCCATCTTGCCCGTGGGTGTCGTAAACATCGTCTAAGAGATATAATATGCATATAACATCTATGCAACTCCAATTAAAACAAACCAATCCGCATGACCAATTCACCACTCTTGCCCGTGGATGTCGTAAAACACGACTAAGGGATATAATACACCGATAACATCTATACACGAGAACGAAACTTCAAACAAAACCCTATACCAACCTGTCTGACCAGCATGGCATAGTAAGGTCAATTTTGCTCCTAATGTGGAGTAGGATCGAGCCTAACAGTGGGATGTATATGAGCTGAAATGGTGATGAATCCGTATGAACAGCGTGGTATATACCAATTTCCCTCATATTTCGGCGAAGGCTTGAGTCCAAACAGTGAGATCTGTATGAGCTCTGATGAATTAATTTAAATGGTATGTATATAAATACTTATGCAATTTTTAGAGGACCATCATATAACAACGGAATCTGCAATGGAGCAGCGCTGGTTAGAACTAAATAAAGTGATGGATAAAGATATTCAAACTAGTGATGTTCCCAGGTAAGTAATATCAACTTCATTTTAGTATGTAAATACTAGTACATAACCACTTAAAATGTAAACCTGGTCAATGAGTTCATTTTCCATGTGACGTGAAGTGATTCTGCCGCGTATGAAACTTTACAATATCTGAGGCACATCTAGACCGCTGATTACCTTAAAGAAAGTGCTCTTCTTAAACTTCGTTTAAAGAAGGGAACATGACAAAAAAGAATTGTCAAATCGATTCTTGATTGACGGAACGATCGCATATAAAAAAAACGTAGTCGAAATGAGAACCTCTTCTTTTTTAAAGTGATTTTTCCATGTAGTTATCGAGTAAGAATATAATTGGTGGTTAATTGTAGTTAATTCTCTCTTACTCTTGGACATCGTAAAAGACGATGAAAAGACTATAATATATAGACAATATCTATCCAAGAGAAGGAAAACTGCATATAAACCTCTGTTCCAGGCAATAGTAGGTCATTTTCCCTCCCACTGTGGGGGAGGCCTGAGCCCAAGGGATTTGTATAAGCTTATCGCATATTTTTATTCTTACACTCTTTTCTAAAGTATATAAGACACATACTATATTTATGCCTCATAAATTTTGATTCCATATAGCAAAGAATTCCAATGACTCTTATGCTTACCAGATGTAATAATTCATAAGGAATATTATACTGTCAATTAGTGCAAGTAGTAATAATTAATATATATTTTTTCCAGCGACACTGATGTGGAAGATAGCGAAGAATCTGAATTTGTCAGAGATTCACAAAACCAAACTGATATTATGAACATCAAACATGAATACGTTCACAAATATAACTTAGATCAATACATGACCCAGTCAAACTTTCCTAAATACCTCGAAATTCTGTCTAAAGAACAAGGTTGGAATATTCTAGATATGTTGGCAAATGTATATAACGAAAAAGCAATGCTTAAACTGAGCTCAATACAAAAACAATCTGAAGTGGTTACAGAGATACGATACATATTACCCGATGGTGAAACAAGCCCGAACAATAACAATCTCTATAAGAAAAGAAAGACAGAAACTAAGCCAAGTTTATTTATTTTAAAAGAAAAATGGAGATTGTTGAAAAATTATCGTGAATTATTGTTGAATGAAAATGCTCATTTGAAAGAAATGTCTGTTAGTGTTACTAATAATACCGTTCAGGAATAAATGTATTTAATAGACTCAATTTATCTTTTACTAACGCCCTACCCCGAATTACATGGTTGCAATTTGGTGCAAGTGTTGATGGGACACGGTTGTTTTGACAAGTACCTATACACGGTCGTGACAAGGGCCAATACGCCGTCTTGCCACGACCCAGCACACACTCGAGGTGTGTTCGGCTAGGACGATACCCAATATCGTCCGGAACTGGGTCGTGCTCGCCGCCTTCTGTGAGGTAGTAGTTCCGCGCGAGGATGTGGGCGGTGTGGTTCAGGGCCACGCTGACACGCTTCGCCATCGGGGTCTAGAGCGGCCCAGGCAGGAATATCTGTGCCTGATGCCGCCCTAGTCGGGGCCGCGGGTGACTGGACTGGACACTATTGGTTATCATCGGGGCGTCGACAGAACATAGTACTCGAAAGGATAACCCGCCGGACCGGCCACGGACATCCAGGATTCTGTATTAATGGCATCACCATTAATACAGAAACGTAGGGAATACGGTTGGTTAAGCCGCCGCGCGCCGCTCTTTTGTCGCCCCTAACAAAACGGACAACGTGCATCCGGACCATAAACTGCTAGGCAAACTGACATTTTGAACTATTGCATCTTCTAATGTCATAGATATCAAATCAAATTGGAGACTGCCTTTATGTGAAGTCATTACGATTTCGACCATAATGACGTAAAAATTTAATGTTTTGGCCTAATATTCTCTAGCAACAACTGAACATTTGCCTTCTTAAGGGTTATTTGGATATGATGTCAACCATTTTTAAACGTACATGAAGATATCATAACAGTAACTTGGTGCACCCGCACTATCTTAAGCTGTGATTTAAGTTCTATAATAATTAAATAAAGGTATTATATAATGTGTGCCCATTATTTCAATAATCTTGACCACCCTAATTTTTGCAGTTACTCGTAGACCTCGGCAATTTCTGTCAACTCATGTGCGACATATTTTAATCCTAGGTCTGATAAAGCTTGAATTTGTAATAGGTTTTAAAATTTCATCGATATAGGTTCCGTGGAGTAAGAAAACAATTCACCACCACCTTGGCCGTGGATGCCGTAAAAGACGACTAAAGGATATAGTATGCATATAATATCTATGCAAATGAAGGAAAACTTGAAACAAAACCCTATACCAACAGTACCCTACCCTATGGTACCCTATACCAGGTTACAAAGATCCCAGTTTTTTTATTGCACTGTACCTGCATTGTTTTATATTGTGGTAGATCAACTATTAATTCTACAATTCACTATTAACTACGGATTAATAGCTGCTTTATTGTTTAACTTATTGTCACGCGGGCCATGTTTACAAAATAGATATAACATCTAATTTTGCAAAACGGATATCCATCCATCAGCCTATAGACGTCCACTGCTGGACTTAGGCCTCCCCACGAGAATGCCACTCGGAACGGTCCTACGCCACTTGCATCTAACGGTTCTCTGCGACTTTTAAGATGTCATCAGTCCACCTAGTAGGGGTCGACCTACCACTGGGAAGGCTTCTGCCGAACACTGGCGATCTTGGGTCGTCATGCCGGCGACTCTACGCCGGCATTCTGCGGTCCATGGCACTGTATGATGCCCTTATCTGGTGGGAGTCCCTCACCGCCCGCAACAGAGCCCTTCTGCGACGACCGCAGAGGGTTATGGCGGTAAGGGCTATTAGGGGCTACTGTACTGTGTCCTGGACTGCGGCGACACTGCTGGCAGGCGACCCGCCTTGGCCGCTGGTGGCAGAAGCGCTGGCGGATGTATACCGGTTCCGCACCACAGCACGAGTCAACGGCGAGCGGGTCTCCGCAGGGGGACTGGGCAGAGAGATTTTTTTTTTACCCACAATCAAAATAACCATATTCCTAAACCATCTTAACTCCATTAATCCAAAAATTAAATTCACTATGGAACTGGAGTCAAATAACTCTTTAGCCTTCTTAGACATTTTGGTTATAGGTAAATCGTAACAACACTTTGAGTCATACAGTGTGTCATAAGGCAACACATACAGACAGATACTTGAACGGTGATTCTCATCATCCCCCTTCACAGTTAGCTACCGTGTGTAAATCTTTGTTGCAGAGAGGACGAGGAATCTGTGACGATGAACACCTGGCTGGGGAGCTACAGCATGTCAAGCAGGTTCTACGTGCAAACAAGCTGCAAGTTCCTCGCCCCCGTCGCAGAGACCGAGTGAAACCACCCACAGTTTAGCGCCTCCCTGCAGTACTATCTTATGTCAAAGGAGTCACTGACAAGATTGGCTACATCCTGAAACGGTCTTCCATAAAAACTTATTTTAAGCCACTGAAGAGTATTAGCCAATTCGTACCACCTATCAAGTGTCAGATTCCTCTACAAGATGCAGGAGTATATAAACTTGACTGTGACTGTGGTCTCTCTTATATTGGGCAAACAAAGAGATCCATAAGAACTCGGATCAAAGAACACATAGCTGATGTGAAGCACCGCCGTCACACTAAGTCTGTGAACATAGTCAGGACCGTGCCCGCAATAACATTAGGTTTGATAAACCACAAATCCTCGCAAAAGAACACCGATACCTGCCTAGAATGGTACGCGAGGCTATTGAGATTAAAAAAACACAAAAATTTCAATAGAGAGGATGGCTGGTTGTTACCGTCAAGCTGGCATTCTGTAATAAACATTATTAAAAACAAATCCAAAAAGACCACCATACGACTGCAAGACACTGTGAGCTCATATTGTATAAATTTGACCCACAATAATAATAACTAAAGATAATTTTATAAATTAAAACCTCTTAGTAACATAATGTAAGCCGCCATCAAAATTAACATTAATTTAGCATCATGTCACCTGAGTTTTCTTGCCGGATCTTTCTCAGTGTGACCGTGTTCCGATCCGGTGGTAGTATACTAGATTATTAGTTAGTTTTTTAAATACAATTACTATTAATTTTAATGTTAAATAATTACTAACCATAAACAATATAATTTTTTCATATAGAATCATTTTCTTCTTACACTGGCAATAAATTTGTATCAAAATGTGGTCAATATTGAATAACTAATTTCTGTTTCGGGTAGATAATTATAAATTTTCTGCAGTAACGATGACTTGTTGGACGTGGGACATCTTAGTCCACCCGTGACCATGAACGCTGCAAAGTGTTCGAAACGTCAGGTAATCAAAAATCAAATACAAGCGCGATAAAATCCGTAAAGTAGTTTTATTTAAAATGTGTAATACTCGCGTAAACATCAGAAATCATTGGGTAGATAATTATAAATTTTCTGCAATAACGATGACTTGTTGGAAGTGAGACATCTTAGGCCGCCCGTGACTATGAACGCTGCAAAGTGTTCGAAACGTCGGGCAATCAAAAAATCAAATATAAACGTGATAAAATCCGTAAAGTAGTTTTATTTAAAATGTTTAAATTAGTTACAAAAATCGGAATAAAAAAGAAAAACTTTTCTGTGTTATCCTTATGGGAAATCGAAAAGTGCGATGCGGACATCCTTAACACTAATATTAAGGTCTCATATTTTCAGAGGCCTAATTTGGCATATAAACGATACTTTTGAGCCTGGTTCCGAGAGAAAAAATTTTTTTTTTTAAACTCCCTAATATACACGGTGATTTTATGTCGTCATACAAAAGCAGGTCTATTAAAGTATCCAGTATCTACTATTCATTCGAACAATTAAAAGGTTAAAAACCATATTTACTAGAATATTTTTTAATAAAAGTTATTATAAATAATTACTAATTAAAATAGTAAGGAAACAACATGTATCGAGCGCATAGGTATTCAACACAGCTGATGTAGTATGTAGGTACTACGACCGCTTGACCGCGGCGCCAATCGGGCATCGCAAAGGATACCTGTTAGGTATCTAGCGTAGGGAATTACGCTTTGTAAAAGCCGTCCACGTGGATTTCGTACCTAGGATTGGCTAACGAAATGCCGCATGATTACTTTTGTTTAAAATGTAAACATGATAAACAGGCTGTTACACATATTAACTTTATTTTATTTTATTATTTTTTTTATTACGGCCACTATTGAACATTTAAATATGTTAGATATGTTTCTTTGGTCGGATACTTTTATGTTTTTTTTTTTGTAAGACGATAAAAAAGTCACCGTGTATATATATATATATATATTTATTTAAAAGACAACTCCCTGCACTAAGCAAATAATCTTTGTATTACGGCGGACTTTATAAATATATAATTAACGGACAAAAATTACATCCAGATTCAGAACAACAATTTGTGGAACGCACAAAGTGTTGTCCTGCGTGGGATTGGAATCGACGCTGGCATTGCATTTCGGTATCTTAACCACTACGTCATTTGTGCATTCTAATATTTGAAATATTTATATTTTATATAAATCTTCTGTTCGTGTGTTACATGAACTCCTAAACGGCTGGACTGATTTTGCTAATTTTTTTTTGGGTCTGTTCAAGTGGGTTCGAGAATGGTTCAATTTAATAGTTGGACACCGTAGGTGGCTCTGCTATCGGTTTCGCGGAGAATTCTTTTTATTTTATTTGAACAGAACAACGTTTGTTGAGTCAGCTAGTAGTAAATAAATAATAATATAAATATTAGTTTCCCAGAAGGGTGATTATGTTGTTATCCGTGTGTAGAGTTGGCTAGGCTGGATGGAAAGTCATCATTGCAAGAGATTTTGATTCATCACGCCATCCTAGATAACATGCCATTGTGACGGCTACCGTACAGTACCTTGATGGGTTAATATGTTCTTAATTCAAATGTTGAAATAACGTAACGTAACCAAGTGTTTATTAGAATCATACCAAATATAGGTTCGGATGTCGTCAAAATATGTGAAAGGGCAGAAATGTTTAAAAATCATGTTAATATAGGTAATTGCCTTAAGGAAGTTATGGTACACGTAACTATGGTGTAGATTTATTGAAACTTGTTTTGCGTTCAATGACGTTGCTATTTGTAGAAAGTTATATTGAAAAAAAAAATGGTTTTAAATTATTAAGGTTAATATTGAAAGAGAATTATGTTATTATTTTTAATATACTTTAAAATATTTAAGAGTTCATATGCGTATTTATTATATTTACACACTTATTCCTAAATTTTAACTTTTAACCTAAATTTTAACTTTTAACCTAAATTCATATCTTTGTTGTTTTTTTTTTGATACTGTGGAGCAAACGTTGCAAGATCTTCTACTTATCTCTAACAATAATTTTAATTACTCGGAGATATCTTCTGAGTGGTGACGAAGTAAGAATACGACGTACAGGGTCGTACATACTACTCGTTTTAGCGTGAACTTCCTCGACGTATCATAGCAAGAGCATTCGTGGGAGAGCGTACAACCACTATTTTTTTTTTTTTTTTTGTGTGACTTAGTTGTTAGCCTCAGATGGCTGTGACAACTTTACCCGGACTGGTGGGTGAGCGCTGAGGGCTCTCAACCCGCTTAAAGTTAAGCGACCCATCCCGAGGGCACCCCCTGTGGGGTACGGACCTCAGCTCGGGCGGTCGCTGGCAAAGTGGGCTCTCCCACGTTTATGATTTTAACGCGACACGTCTTCCTTCCCCGTCGGCGGGGGCGGTAACGTGGATATTTACTACTATTTGTCAAGGCCTCGCGGGCTGTGTATGCCTCAGTCTGGGCGAGCGTAATAGTGTCGTCGGGTTCGTCAACCACTATTAAAAGTTAACCTTTTAAATACGATGTAGATGAGTCGTAAAGGGAGTCGGACTGTTTTCGCTACGCATCGTTGGGCAAATTATTTCTTATGAACGAATACATTTTAAGAAGGGTTGAAGACATGCCAGTCTTTCGTTCTTATTCTACCTATGTTACAGACCTGTTGTGATGTCCCTAAATAAATTATGTCAACAGTCTTCATGGCAGCAGGATGGACTAAAGGTTCTTCAGATTAAAAACATTTCAGTTACGAAAACATGTACAAAGTAATATTTATAAAATGGCGTATCTTTTTTGTTTAATTTTTATCATTTCATATTTGCCTTCTCTGACCTCTCATTAGAGAGTTCTGTATTCTTTGCGTCTGACCTTTTAATAATTTTATGCAGCTATGTTATGCGTTATGTAAACTTAAAAGTCATCTCTTTGAATACATGTTTAAATAAACAGTCCTGAAAATTACTATTAGTTATTTTAAAAATAAAATAATAGAATAAAGGTACTACTGTTTGTAGTCTGTCGGAAAAAGTGAGCTACTATATATCACGAGGTCCTCCTTCCTCAGTTCGAGTCGTGGATCGGGCAAATATTGTATTGTTACTGAAGTTTTTAATAACAGACATGTCATGTATGTCTGTGATGGGTCCGGATGCTGTTCGACCGCCGAGAATTACTTTGGGAAGCCTACTCACACTAAGTACGTCTCCATTTTTTTTACAATTTTTAGCCCTCTCTTTCCCATTGGTGATCGTATAATCTCTCTCGCTCTCTCTCTCTCTCTCTCTGCCCTTTGATTGGACCAAAGCTAACGTATTATCGCGTCACCATCCTAATACGTTAAGAGATGCCACACATATTTTCATACACGGCCTCAGAATGATTAACATCATTATTTTTAAAAGCGTTGTATGTAGGTATGGTTTTTTTTCCGTATGGTGACGGACTAAAAATACAATTCACCACCCCCTCTCTTGCCTGTGGTTGTCGTAAAAGACGACTTAGGGCTACAAAATATTTATAATATTCAGATAAAATCTATGCAAGAGAAGAAAAACTCGAAATAAAATCCCATACCAACATTAATCTATTATATCACAACCTTAGTCTCACTGATAATAAGTCAATTTCCCTCCTATTATACTGGAGGCTCGAGCCCTGTAGTGGAACGTATATGAGCTATGATGATGTAAGCACTACAGTCTTATTAAATTAGATTGCGTTAGACATCTCTGACTAATATTCCCAAGACGGTTACGCTACCTACACTTAGGCAGATTCCAACGTCACAGTTTAAACATATAATTAATTTCAATTGAATGCTTAACACTTACGTGGCTAATGGTGAAAGTGTCTTATTGTATGTCAGTCTTATTGTATTTTTCTTCGTGATCTATCTGTCTCCGAGTTGTAATACCGGTTTCAATTATGTAAATAAGTTGTTCTGTTGAAATTATATCTGAATTGTAATGTATTCCGTATTCGTCAATTTGTAGTTTTTGGTTGTACTCGTATTTATTACGTTTGTTATTTTGCTTGTATATATACATTTATGTTAAACTTTTCCGTGTGGAGACGGATTAAGAATACAATTCACCATCCTCTCTCTTGCCCATGAACGGCGTAAAAGACGATTAAAGTATATATAATAAGCAGATAGCATCGATGCAAAGGAAGCAAAACTTGAAATCAAAACTCTATGCCAGCGTGGTATAAGGTCTTATTCTGCCCCAAGACGCGTACGTCTTAGCATCAGGCCTCCTAGGCCTGAGCACAATATTGGGACGTATAAATGCTGAGATGATGATGATGATATATATTTATGATATACATATTTATGTTATGTCAGTAAAGGCCCGTAGTTACCGTTTTCTAGAGTATACAGGGTTAAAATGTAACCTATGTTTCTCGCTAATAATGTAGCTTTTTGTTGGTGAAAGATTTTTTAAAATTAGTTTAGTGGTTTAAGCGTAAAAGCGTAGTAAACCAACAAATTAAGATTGACGTTTATAATATTAGTTAGAATTTTTAAATGTCTTACAAACATTAATTATATTTTTAAGCAATGTAAGTAGGTGTCTGGTGACGAAGTAAAATTACAATGTGTCATTGCAGTCTTCATTTCCTGTAGATGTTTTAAGAGATGACTAATAGACATGCGCAGTATACCAAGAGCATGTATATAGCTAATAAATAATTATAGTTGTGTAAACCATTCGTTCTATGTTGTCGAGGCTCCTGTTCCTCAGTAGGCGAACATATATAAACTCAGAAATTTTACGGAGCAATTTTTCTTTGCCTACAGTAGGTGATTTAAAGTGCGTGAAATCTAAAGTTCAATTTAGGGTAGGCAGAGCCTTGTAGCTCTTGTATTGTAGAGTTCCACGAGCGATTGCTTGCTCTTCCACCACCAAAAGCAATTAATAAAACCGGTTACATGAACTATGAGTAGACCATAAATATCTAGACAAAGGTGAGTAGTTATTTAGTTCGTAGCAAGTTTCTGTTTTTTTTTTACAACAGCAGCAACGGCAAACAATGAGGGCTGTGATCGTGTCCTGTACCTGGCAGCGACCAGTTTTATAAGTGCAGGCATATGGGGCCTTGTATAGTCGCAAGTGCGTTTGATCTGTATCTGACAACTGTCTTACTTAACATATTATTTTAGACAGCTTGTAAGATAAAACTGGAATATTACTCTTAATACATGAACCTGGTAGCAATTTTTTGCGAAGTGGACACTCATGGATAATTTATGGAATAGACCGCATGTGACTTATACACGCATTTTTATCGTACACTTTACTATAACTAAGTTACAAAATACTGACAAATAGGCTTCCTTATCCGTGTAGTGACGGAGTAAGAATACAATTCACCACCCCCTCTCTTCCCGTGGGTATCGTAAAAGGCGAATAAGGGATATTTCGTGCATATAACAACTGTGCAAGAGAAGGAAATCTCGAAATAAAACATTATACCACATCTCTCTAAATCTGGAGGAGACTCGAGCCCAGGAGTGGGACGTATATGAGCTGAGATGAGGCTTCCTTTACTGATCAAAAGATCAGGTATTTCAGTTTATTATTTGTATTTTTATAAAGTTGAAGAATTTAGAATTATATAATTAAACACATTATATCCGATTCTTCATGGCATTTCATATTTTTTATACTACATATTTACTCGGAGGATATAGATACTTTATAAGTGAATAAGTCAAATGGAATGAAAATAAGTTAAGAGATTAATGCTAGAAGCCAGGTGTAGACGCCATAAAATCGGTCCAATCGAGTAATTAACATTAATCACGGTTAGGTATCAAGAAAGCGTACAAAATGTTTAAGATAGTGTAACAAAGAGTTATTGGTTAGCATCGCGTAACACTTTTCCCTTCCATAGTCCCAATTTGTTTTTCAGACTAAAACTATTACGTTACCTTTTATTATAGTATTCGATAACCATATATTTTTTTCGAAATTTATAGATTTAAGTAAAGCAGGTTAATGTTAACACGCATTATTTTATATTAAGGTTTATTTGATAGAGCTCTGACTATCACGTTGGACAGTAACTGGTCGTGAGAATGATATAAGTAATAAGTTAGAGATAAGATTACGCATCGTAAGGTTCCAGTTTTGAATTCTGGTGGTGCAAAGTTGTTAATTAAGTTTTCTGCCGAAATTTTCAAATTTACTGCACGTTCGAAACTGTTCCCGGTGAACAGGAATAACCTCGTCTTCGATTATGTAAGCTAAAATAGATTTAGTAAGATGTGAATGTTTGTTAAATCATTTATCATCATTTTTGACATATTTGACATTGTCATCACAGCCCACATACGTCCCACTGTTGGGCTCTGGCCTCCTCCACAATGGGAGAGAATTTGACCTACTATACCATGCTTCTCAGACATGTTGGTATAAAGTTTCATCTTGAGTTTTCCTTTTCTTGCATAGATGTTATATGCATATTATATTCCTTAGTCGTCTTTTACGACACCCACGGGCAAGATAGGGAGTGGTGAATTATATTCTTATTCCCTCACCACACGAAAATTGACATTATATTTACGATTATATAATTACTTACGTTTCAACATATCTGAAGACAAGGATTAGCTCAATGTCAGGACCGGCTCATGTAGTAGCCACGGACACCAGTATGAAAATTAGTCTTATAGTCTAATAATTGTTTTTAGACATTAAACCTACTATATTTTGCTGTTATTAATGCCAATAAAATCAATGGCAACAGTTGGTCTTACAATTTTAGTATCTGTAAACTCAAGGACAGCAAATAACACTACAGTCTAAAAGTTTCTGTCCAAACGCAGGCGGTATAATCTGCTAATTAACAATCTAATATGACAAGGTCATGAGATCTTCGGCGCGACCAAAATAAATGCGAGAGGAGATACCCATCACATTATAAGCACTAATCGTGAGGTTTTTTATGCATTCTTTTGTGTGAAAAGATTATAATTAGCAAGTGAAGTACTTAAAATTTCCTGTGTTTGATGGGTTAAGAATACCATACAGTATTACGTCTTATACTCTTGTTCTTTCCGTGTGATGATGCAAGAAGAATACAAACAATAAACAACCACCCCTTCTCTTGCGCGTAGGTGTCCTAAAAGATGATTGATGGATGTAATACGCAGATAACATCCACTGCAAGAGAAGGAAACCGCGAAACAAAATCCTATACCAACATATCTGACCAGCCCGGCTCCTGTACTGGTTGTAGGCCCGAGCCTAGTGGTTGGATACATATAGCTGAGATGGTGCTATTCTTGTGAGAATCTGAAAGAAAATGATCTACTATACCACGCTGGTCAGACGTGTTGCCATAGGTTTTAGTTTCGAACTTTTCTTCTCTTGCATAGATGTAGTATGCATATTATAATCCCTTAGTCGTCTCCTACGACAGCCACGGGTAGGAGAAGGGGTGGTGAATTGTATTCTTATTACGTCATCACACGGAATACTCTTCAGTAAAAATGAATAAAGAGCATTTTTAAATTTTTACCTTCTAAGGGAACTAGGCGGGTAAGGTGACTGAACCGAAGCGAAGCGAGGGCGGGTTGCTAGTAATTATTATAAAATTAAGTACATATAATATACATTTCCGTTAACTAAGAATACAGTTCACCACTCTCTATCTTGCCCGTGAATGTCATAAAAGACGACTGAGGGATGTAATACGCATATAACATCTATGCAAGAGATGGAAAACTCGAAACAAAACCCTATCCTATCAACCTGGTGGTGGTCAGCCCAACAACGAGGTGACGTGGGTACGGGTGGGTTATGGGCCCGCGCGCTGTCCTTTCATCACTCCGGACGGACTGGACCGCGCGTGCGCTTACCATAGCCCACCCATAAAAAAAAAATCCTGTCAACCTGTCTGACCAGCATGGTATAATAGTAAGGTCAATTTCCCTCCTGTTGTAGAGGAGGCCCGACAGTGGGACGTATATCAGTCAATTTCCGTCCTAATATGGATATTGGGAGGGAAATTGACTTTACCCCGCTTGTCAGGCGGGTTGGTGTGGGGTTTTATTTCGAGTTTGCTTTCTCTTGCATTGTTGTTATATGCACAAGATAACCATTTGTCGTCTTTTACGACACTCACCGGCAAGAGAAGGAGTGTTGAATTGTATTCTTACTCCGTCTCCACACGGCAAGCCGTGTATATACATATACCGGATACCCCCTAGTATTTATTGCCTAATATAGGAAATGCTTTTTATAAATAAAAACATAAATATTTTAGATTGAATATAGCTACTATATTTTCATTAAATATTATGCGGGACAATACCGGATTCCGATAAACGCTTTGAAAATTAATTCTACTTCTAGTTTTTCAATCTTGCATATCTAAGTTACTAGTAACTGGTGCAACATGGTCAAATCGTTAATGTGAAAGGTTAGACTAACACGTTTTACACACGTCCTTAATATATTTACATATTCTCGTTATTTCTCCTTGCCACGTGGATTGTTGTAAACGAGCTCTTGAAATCTCAACAAGGAGTGTAATATAATAAAATTGATTGTATGCCGTATATAAAGTCATAATTACGATTAAATTGATTAAAATCTGCAGTTTGACGATCTCGATTAGAAAAATTATTAGTGTCCCAAGAAGCGCTGTACAATTATCCTAGTAATTCTTTCCCTGACTCTTTTTTTTTGCAACAATCACGGCAAATAAGTGATGACGAGTCATTGTATTTTTAACCTGGGACCACACTTTTTATATATCTTTCATCTCTTTGCAAAGGCATTTTAATCTAAATGTGACTATACTTCTGGCTACACCATAATGAGTAAATAAAGAGGTATATTGTAGGTATATATATGAAAGCATAGGTATATTGTTACTTATGAACTAATATGATTGCCAGTATAATAATATAAATAATTAATATTCTAGTCGTATCTCTATAAGCATTTTTAGGAATGCACAGTTAACTCGATGAACTGGCGCTGTGTTCGTTTGATATTTATATTTTAATTGTGTACCCGATAAGTGCAAGTAGAACAATGTGTCGTGACGAATTATATATATATTGTCGTTAGTTTATAATTGTAATTTTCGTGGCTTTACGAATATTTTAATTGGCATTTACATCTAATTAGCAATTTTTATCGTGTTAAGTAAAGCTTTAGTATTCAGCAGTCGACTTTAGTAGGTCAATGTAATAATGGAATAGAATAAAATGTGTTATCAGTTCTTCTGTTTCTGTAAGTTTTATTACAGACGATAGGATCATCGATTAGGGTCTTCAATAGATAATACTCACTGCAAACTAACACTAATACAAATTATCCTCCTCTCTGAAGAATAGTTGTACGTAACAGTCGATCTATTTGAGCGAAGGGTATAAAGCCCACTTTCGATTTCGATTCTAATTTTCATCCTTTATTGCTTGTTGCACACCATTCTAAGAATGGCCGAATATTTTGTAAATTTTTATGTAGGAAGCTTAAATATAAATCTGAGACTTGACTACTTGCTAGACCAGCTGTAGCTGGTATGCCTTGCAGTGCCAGTTTTTTTTTATAAAAACTTTCACGGCCATGTGTGTAATTACTTTACAAAGTTTCATCACAAATGGATGAGTGGTTATTTATATGCATAGGTAGCATAATGGTCTAAGTAGCGACCTTCTGGTTTATAGAACTCATCCCCATTCACAATAATTCTTTGTGTCTTTGTTACAATAATAAAATTGTTCAGGATCTGGGTGTAATTTATGTGTTTAAACACGATTTATTTATCGCACAGTACAGGCTGCCCGTCCAAAAAATAGAACTTTTCTCAACAAATAACAGAGCCATAAGTTTATTGATATCTGTGTCAAATACTTATAAAAATGTATTTAAATAGAGCTCGAACAATAGTGTTCACTTATTACAGTTACGTCTCTTGTTTTAGGTTCCCAAATCGTACAGTCTATTAAGTTAAGCTATTCTATTATTATTGGAAGAAAATTGAATGTCGGAACTGTATTTATGCTACTGGCCTCGTTATTTCAATTCTAATAGCGTTCGACCTTTGTCCTGTCGGTGTCGTACCAAGTTAAGTGAAGTGAAAATTAAATATATGATATAGGTATAACACGATAGATGAGAATATATAGGTGTAATGAAGGTAGATTGATAAATAAAACTTGTAAGTCTTTCAAAAATACATTACGAATCATATATAATACAAGTGTAAGAGTGTCTATAAATCTATACAAAATATTATTTATATGTTGATAAAGACATTGTATTTACTCTATTTAAGAAGAATTTTCTATTAAAAACTGGATCAAGCCTGTAAAGAATAAATTGACCAATTACTATTAACTAACTTGATTGCACAGACGGCGTAGTGATTAAGATACCAACCTATAGAGCCAGTGTCGGGGTTCGAATCCCGCGTAGGACAACACGTTATGCGATCCACAAATTGTTGTTGCAAATTTCATCCAGGCTCAAGTCTGTTATATGTTTGTCAGGTCCTCCGCAATACAAGGATTATTTCCTTAGTGCCGGGTATTGTCATTTTTTAAAAAAGTAACTTAAATATTTACATGAAGTAGTCTTGTCTATTTTGTACACTTATGTTGGAAACACTTCTAATGATTTAGGTCAAATTTTGTATTTATATAAGTATAGTTATTTGCCCTTCAAGTTTATTCAGAAATTACGCCATTTTTTAAAAGGAAATTTTCCAAACAATAAAATTATAACATCATCTATTTAATATTCGAAGGATTTTAATTTTTGCTTGTATTTGTAGCGTAAATGGATAAGGTTTTACTTTATCAAAAAGGTGCTTACGCCGAGTTTATATGAAAATATTGCAAATCGTCCGACCACGCAATGATAATTATAAAGCAAAGGTTGGTTAGAACGCTTTCATATGACTTGATGCTGTTTGCATGTACATGCAAATTCTAAACTCTGAAAGTTACAACTTTCGAATTTATAGAAGATATATGAGTAGAATTACAAGTCTCTGCTAATAGATCTATCATCTAAATCAATAACAAATGAGAGGGTTTAATTAAATTGCTATTATTGAATTATGCATTACTATCGCCTAATATACTAATAAATAAGTAACATAAATTATGTTTAACACGTCCGTAATTATAGTGACGAAGATAGATTCTGCAAAAAAAAATTAAATAAGAGATTAAGTAATTTGCAATTTAATTGAAGTATTATTAGTTAAATAAAATGTGCATTTAGCACACGTTAAAATATGTATATTAACACACACGATATATAATAAGCATTATTTACGCAAATAGTAACTGACCGACTAGTGCAGTTCAATATCTTGGTTTGTTGAAAAATGTTAGCCTACTTATAACATATGTTTAGAAAGTTACATATCATCCTCCAAGCTTTTATTTTTTTTCGGATGGATTAGGGCTCTCTTAAAAAAATATTAGCTCTATAAGTACTAGGTAAGATACCTTTTGAAAAATTTTCTGGGGCAGTTTGGAATAACCAACCAGTGATCAAAACTTGGTATTGTGTACATTCTCATAGGTCAAGGACCTATTTCTTTATAACCCTCATATGAGACCCGCGGGCAAGAATGGAGTGGCGACGTATTGAATTCTTTGTTCGCAACCACACGAACAAAGGTTGTTGACCTTTCATTTACATGCATTAATAGGTACTCTTTATAGCGAACATAACGCATACCCTAACATATATAATTTCTTTATAATTCAAAAGCCTGCTAAATATATAATGAGCGATGAATGTTTCTAAATCTTATTATTTTTAATTATGTTTTTTTTTTTACGTCCTATCCAGGGTTGGTATAGATATTTTTTATATCTATACCAACCCTGGCTAGGACGTAAATGGGCTTAGATGAAAAAATATGAGTTAATTGACAAAATTGCCAGAAATGTTATTAATAGAAAAAAAGGTGAAGGACCAATTGAATTGGGTCATTTTAAAAATCACCTAATTTATATTTTCTCAATATACTTTTTTGCAGTAAATAATTTTTACAAAGGAAAGATATGCCTCTGGGTTGAAATTAATTGATTTAATGGATTGCTTTACATAAAAATAATACCGTGTGGAGACGGTATAAGACTACAATGGCTTTTTTTTTTGGGGTGGCCTGCGGTCAGCACACCCGCCGCCCGACTGTCTCTCTCCGGTCTTTGTCGCGCGATCGGCCTCTCGGCGGGTGACGGGCTAACTTCTCGGTCCAGTCACCCGCGGCCTCGGCTAGGGCGTCATCAGGCACAGGAAGATTACAATGCCTCATCCCTTTTCTTGCCCATGGGAGATTTATTGTTGATAACATGTATGCAAGAAAAGGCAAACTCGAAATAAAACCCAATACGATAAAATTGAAATAAAACCCGATACCAACTCGTTTGACTAGTGTGGTATAGTAGATTAATTTCTCTCTTATTATGAAGTAGGCCCAGCAGTGGAAAGTTTATGAGATATGATATTGATGATGATGAAAAATCTCATAAATAAGCTGACTCAAGTGGTATTTGCATGCACTTGTAGACCTCCCGGAACAGTTGCCTTCAGTTTAGCTCAAGATTTAAAAACGTAAATTAATATTCAAATGTAACTTTCAATAATAAGCTTTATAAGTGGTAGATAATACTTAATACCTTGTTTCTGCTAAAACAATGTAAGTCAAGCAGTCATTCAGGTTTTTCCATTGTTAATATTGCTAATCTGTAAAGATTCTTTGATATTTTAATCTTTCAAAACTGAAATTTTATATTAGGTTCTAGAAAGTCCTTACAATTTTTTTTATCTTTAAAATAAACAATTCTTTTTGATTCCAGAAAAAATCTAATTGTGTAACTGATAAGTAGGTTTCAAAATGACTGATTGAGTTTATTAACGCTCATTTTCGATTATATTACTCGCTGGTAAATGTATAACGATTGGAGGTGAACCAATAACATGGTGCATATAAGGACGCTAGTACGAATTGTTGATTTTTTTTTAATTCAATACTCCGCTCTGATAAACACCAGACTCAAAATAATAACTTACGCATAGTATAGATATTTGCCTTGCATAAAAATTGATACCACTTTACTACGCCACATGTACAATTAATGCAGTTAGTATGCATTAAAGCTATGAAGAAAACCATAGTAACACACTTGTATAGCAGAGAATATAATGTAATGATTGTATAGAAGAGAATATAACAAAAATAAAATTGGTTCCTTAGTTTTAAAAGTGAAAAATAACGAAAAGAAATATTTTACGCTAATTTTCGAAATTTAATAAATAAATAAGTATTGTCATAAACGCAAAAAGAATATAATATCCATAATTACATTAAAATATATATATATACAACGCTGTTAATATTCGAGATATGCCAGTGAATAAGTTCAAAAAAGCAATCAAGAGTAGATTTTGTAAAAAAGGTTATTATAAAATCTCGGATTATCTTGATGATAATTCAGATTGGTTATGAGCAGCTCTTCATTCGGGCATTTTCTCATTCATTTAATGAAAAGCGTTTACACACATGTTTATTTTGTTATAGCTATTATAATTGTAAAGCGTAGCGTGTTTTGCCTAACGAATTTTTTATTTGATTTATGTTTTACTAGCAATCCGCCCTCGCTTCGCTTCGGTTATAGGTTATAGGTTATAGTCGTTTTACCCGCGTAGTTCCCGTTCCCGTGGGAATACCGGGATAAAATATAGCCTAGTTTACGCCCTGATATTATAGCTTTCCATTGGTGAAAGAATTTTTGAAATCGGTCCAGCCGTTTTGAAGATTACCCGGAACAAACAGACAGACAGACAGACAGACAGACAGACAGACAGACAGACAAAAATTTTTTAATTGCTATTTTAGGCATAGATGTCGTGCAAATAACCGTGTGAGCATGAAAAAAGCCTATTATTTTGACATTACAAACAGACACTCCAATTTTATTTATTGGTATAGATGTTTGTGGCAAATGGTATTGGTTATGCTCACTGAAGGATCTGCTTGCGGTAGCTACGTTGAGCGGGTCACTCCCTTCCCTCCATTGTGGTTGAGGGGAGTGATGACTGCCTTAGTGGTTAACTCGTGATCAGGTGCCGCTTGCGGGACATGGTCCAGCCATGGTAATTTTTCATTATATTTAATAACTATATCATGGTTCGAAAGGCATCACATTGGAGCTATTAATAAGCATTTTGTTGTATGTAATTTTATTTTAAATAACTAGTAAATGAATTAAAAAGAAGATAATTCCACTGAGTTTCTGCCCGGATCTTTTCAGTGCGGTCGCGTTCCGATCTGGTAGGAATTTAAGTTAAAATGAAAAAAAAAAATGACAGTATGTAAGTACCCCCGCGGGGCTGATACATAATAGATCATTTGAATTTAATATGCTATAATAAATTAGTAATGTATTATTATGAATCCCATAAATTACATATTTGGTTAACTAACAATAAAATCTTTAGAATTTACTTTAAACGTATTTATTACAATTAAGTGTATTAAATTTTAAATATTCTTAATATAAAATTATGTGTACTTTTTTGTTTGAATTATGCAAGAACCCGTCTTAATAGAAAGTGGAGCTTGCTTCCAGAGATGATGTACCTACATATTTTGAAATATTAAGCTATGGGCATTCATTGAGTGCTATGTAAGTTTATAATCATGATCATCATCATCGCAGCCCACATAAGTTCCACTGTTGGGCTCGTGCTTCCTCCACAATGGGAGGGAATTTGACCTAATATACCATGCTGGTTAGACATGTTGGTTTAGGATTTCATTTCGAGTTTACCTTCTCTTGCACAGATGTTATGTGCATGTTTTTCACGATATCCATGGGCAAGATAGGGAGTGATGAATTGTATTCTTACTCCGTCACCACACGGAGTTTATAATATTATCCAGTAATAATATAAAGTGCTTTAGTTTGGTTATTTCTATTAAGCTCTATTTGAATCAGAATTTCGAAATGGAATGTTTGTTTTCTGGGCTATGAGAGGTGTGATGTTTAATGTAATAAGTTAGTTTAGATGAGGTTCCTATAATTTTTATAGATTAGAATGAAAAAAGTACCATGGAATATTTATTCATATATGAAAGTTAGCAGTAGAAATTTTCCGTTATTTCACTTGGAGCATTTTACTGAACTTTCTCTATCCCAACGTGTTATTTTTAATATATTCGAAATTATAAAGGAAAGCAGTTAGATTGCTGTATTTATATAACTTTAAAATTAATAGTGTCGTGATGTACTTAGTTTAAATTACTCAAATCGTTTTCATCATTGAGTGACAAATATTTTATTTTGTTTAGACAGTTTATATCAAACAAGGGCTCATATATTATTCTTCTTTTATAGTACCTATTGCAATGTATAGTTTTATGAAGGGCTGCCTATTTGAAGTAAAGCCTCATTGGGTATTGAGGACCTAGGTAGAGAAAACACTCTCAGTCATATTTTACGGTACCTACCCTTGAGCAATGTCGGTAGTATTTGTATCCGTCATCACACAGCTTTGCTATTGTTGAACCAGTTAGGTTTCGTTTTAGCTGAAAATATCGATAAATGATGATGTATTCTTTATTTCGCTACCCAGGGTTCTCTAGTGGTCTCCACTTAGTAGACTGCATGATAGGCTGGCGGAGATCGTGGCCGTGTCCCTGATAATTAGTGGAAGAACCGACAATGGGATGAACGTAGGGGTAAGCTCATCTCTATTGAACCAATGCCGTAAACCCTTTCCAGTATATATGACGGTCATTGTTTAATTTTTTGTATCGTACGCGGAGATTGGTGGTGGTTCTTCTACTTGTAAAGTACAATCTGCTATGCTCCCATTTCATAATACGGTTTCCTGGTTTCATAATACATAAAACCTCTTTTAAAATGAGGGATGAATTTTCACCGAGCCAGTTTTTGATTTTACTGGAGCATGTCTCTGTACATTTACATAAAAGAAGATAGAAAAGAAGACATTAAATAAAACTATTTTTATGATATTAATAGCTTTTATATTTGATTTAATTTTTGCGATGGCTCGAATACTTCAGCGTTCGAGTAGTCCCGTGAAAAATAATTTTATTACATATGAGCGTGTTTCGTGTATATTAAAAATCATTAAGAAGATATTATCTATTGAGATAAATAGATATTTCAATATCTAGATAAAAGTGAAAAATATTTGTTTGATTAATAGGGACTATTAAATCTAGGTTTTTTAAGTCAATCAGTGGCGATATGTATCATGTACGGCCCCGTATTTTTATAAAAATAAAACACTTTTATATGTGAACACTGCCATCTTGTTCTAAATATTCAATAGCTTACCATCTTATTGATCCTTGAATTATTTTAAGAATAAGCATACTTTTATATTTCTCGGAATTCAGAGAGGTACATGAAAAAGGCGTAAAAAGAAACAAATATTTGATTTCAAGGGCGTTCCCGCCACACGTATGCCTGAACGGAAAGCTTTTACTGACAAAATAAGTTCGCTATGTTGGGACTATTGCAAAAGTAATATCTCATTAGGATTCCAAGAGATATTTTAGAATACCATCAGGCTGTGCGACCGCGTAATTCTAAAATTATTATTGTTTTACTAATAAAAGAATTTGTTAAATCACGCCTAAGCCTTACCGGTTTCAATGTGCGTGAGCAGGCGAAGAAAAGGCGCGCGCAACGCCGACATTCGTCAGTCTCAACAGGGTCGCTACAGGGGTCGGACCACAATCTAGTCATTAAAACTTTTTATAATTATAATTTTTATTATTTTGTAATCAGAAGGCCATCATGAAAGTGTTCATCGTATTGACAGCGATCGCTGCTGTGGCAAGTAAGTACAATTTACAAAACTTTTAAATATAAAATTGATTAGCTAGGTTTTCTAGCAAGTATGTGGACGATAACAGCATGATTTTGGAATTTAACCAATTCTTTTTATACTTATCAATAATCTTAAAAATATTATAATTAATATTCAGAATACAATTTATGTTATTAATGTATGTTAACTATGTTTCTAATACCTTACACAAACGTAAAGGTATCGATGTCAAAGCGAACGCTCTTAGTATAAAAGATTTCAACGCGTTCCAACTTTGTCTACGTGATAGATTATTATTTCAATTTCAACTATAGTTTCTAAATTCTAGTTTTTATTAGGGTTTATAATGCAAGACAAAGAAACTATGGAATAAAAACATATATAAATACATTTTACCAGCGTGGTATAAACCAATGTCCCAATTCAATTAATGTATATAATTTACTTTTCATTTAGTTTCTAGATTACAAATTATGAATGTCATATTTTATTGGATAATGTTCTAATTTCACATATTGTAAGCTTCACTATCACGTAATAATAAACAGCAGGCTATGTAATGCTTTCGAAAGCATTATACAATGATTTGTTGACCTGCCTAATTGTGCCTCTGTGTTACCGTTCACGAAATAATTTTTAACAGCGTAGCTACATTTTAGAATGTCTCATAAATATTTGACTACAAGTTGATAAGCTTAAAGTTCTAATACTATGGAGTGTTACTGGGATTTTTTCCTGCGATTCTCAATATGAAGATAGTGGAGGTCCCTATATTTAGGGTAATATATACGACCTACATCTCTTTTTAAAACAACTATACAAATTTATGTCTAAAAACGTCCACACAAAAACTGCATACAAATGATGCCCATTCTACGTAGCGAATTCACGTGTTGAGTCTTCGATTTCTATACAGGAAAATACTTCACGATTATTTGTGTTCACTTCTGATTCTAAGTGTTGTTCGATGTTTCTCAGTTTTTGAGGTGCATCGCAACACTAGAACTTATTTTTAATTATTATTTGTTTACTGTAATTTATACTAATAATTGACGTATTAGTAAAAAAAATATTTATATAGTTTTAAAAACTTAGACGTTATATATATTTCAAAATCTATATGATCGCATGCGACCAAAAAATTGCCTAATTTCAACTAATTACTAACTTAACTAAGTTATTAAACAAATTAATTTTATGCACCGACTGTATCAAATTATGTTCCAATTTATGTTAAGACAAATACAATTGATTTGAACCATATTGGTGATGTTGTAATTTGTTTCGAAACCAGTGTCGAAACTGTTTCTGTGTCATATGTATTTGAGTGTTGACTTATTGAGAAATATATTGCTATACACACGGAAACAATAACTTATTAAATTTGTTTTAACTCGAGATCCATAAATCTAGTTTATTTTTTAGGGCATATACGTTCTATTTATTCTCGATAATGAATGTGGTGGTGGGGAAAAAGGTCTTATATTTTATCAGATGAGAAGACATAGGGTTTTTCGGTCGAGTTTATCTTCTTTTTTAGGTCACTCGCAGGAAAGGAAGGGGAGGGTATTGTCTTCTTACTCAGTAAACATATGAAAATAATCACTTTCATAATAAATCTTTCATAAGTAATGAATAAAAAATACTTGTAGAAAGGTCATGCTTCTAAATGCATAATGTAGGTGTAAGAATACAATGTCGCGCCATTGCTTCTCGTGAACGTCCTACGAGATGAATTAAGAATGTAAGCAGAAGCCATCACTGCAAGAGACGGAAAATTCAATTAATACAATTCTGTTTCTAGATTTTTGACAAACGTATCTAATATTAGCATGAGACATGACCTAAATTTACAGCTATAAAGTATATAATCTATTCATCTACCAACCCAGCCACGTTATAAGTTTCTCAACAAATGCTGCTCATTCTCCTCCCGACTCCCACGAGAAAGAAATAATACTAAATTTATTACTTACTCGTCATCACTTTTAAAAAATACACAGCTCAATGCCATAAATCCAATTGATACACATTTACTGGAGGACTTTTTCATTGATAATAACTTGGTTTAAACGCAAGTTTAAAAACCTAGTATCGTTTTTCAAATTGCTCTTCTCTTTTTTTTGGGCGGGCTATGGTCTGAATGCATGTAAATTGGTTTTACCTAAACCAGCTTCTAGATCTGAAGCAAGGATTAAGTCTTGAGTGTAGGGCTGTATCATAATCTTGCTATCATGAATATCTTTTCCTTAATTCTGCACTTAATTTCTATCATGTGTGTAATGAAATTAGCTCACCATCTTTTAGATTATGCACCTACGCATATGATCTGCTTTATAATGCTTTCTTATGATCCGTGATATCTATGCTCTTGAAATGTTTAATTTATGAGACTGTATAATATTAGCATTCTATTTTCTTCGTATAAGAATAGATTTATGGACGTTAGCTACTGAATTTCAATCTTGCAATCATCATCATCTTTTCAGCTCACTGTTGTGCTTTGACCTTACTAAACCAAACTGGTTAAACAGGTTGGCATAGGGTTTTATTTCCAGTTTTCCTTCTCTTACATGGATGTTATATGCATATTATATCCCTTAGTCGTTTTTTACGACATCCACGGGTAAGATAGGGAGTGGTGAATTGTATTCTTACTCCGTCACCACACTTTTTTATTTACACGTCCGTAATATACTAGTTCATACCGCAACTACAACCAGTATACAAAATACCCTTACGTTATGGCATATAATTGAAATAATCATGAGTAACAAATTGTCAAATTGTATTAGATAATTCTCTTTATCGTAGAGAAACCAGAACTGATAATTTAGAGGAAGAGTTAATATGATCCATGTGTAAATAAATGTGATTCAACTCACTTTTTAATAATACATGGCGTATTTTAAAACTGCTTTGCTATTATAATCACGTAGTTTCGGGTTCATTTCTACCATCCCAATAGAATAATTTTTCACAATTGTATTAAATTAATCAAAGCTTAATAATCTGTAATCAGCGCATGTTGGTGCACATACAGACTTCTTTAGATTCTATTGATTCCATTTGGAACTTTGCTAGCTTGAACGGAATTTTAGTGATTATTATAATAAATTATTGATGCCTTGTGTGCCATTGGTGGTGCCTTCGCATACTACCAACCCTTACATTGTTTTTTAATGACTTTACACCGCCTCCACTTGCGCTAACTCCATCTGATGCCGTGTGGTTCATAATTGCATTCCCAAGAATGACCTATGTCAAGTAGTTGGCTGATCAGAAAACTCTTCTTTATCACAGACGCGCGTCATCTATTAGACAACGTTTAGATATTCTTTTAATCTGATATTCTAACTTTTCAGTATAAATTACACACTAATATTTATCATTTAAATGCAAAATTACGATGACAAATGCGAATAACAAATTTAATGTTTTATGCCAGCTTACGCTGTTCTAAAGGTGGGACAATTGGAACGGTATGCTGATAGTTGTAGGTTCAAATCCTATGTGTTACAATAACTTTCACTCGTAAACAATTTTACAAATAGCATGTTAATTGAAAAATCTCAGTAATTTAGATAAAATTCTATATCAAAACGTCTGACCAGTGTGCTATATTAGGATAATTTTCCTCCTATTGTGGAGACTGGGTTGAGAACCCTCGGTGCTCACTCATAGTCCGGGTAAAGCTGTGAAAGCCATCTGCGGCTAACAGCTATACAGACACACAAAAAAAACTATTATAGAACTCAGTAGTGGGACGTAAGTTATGAACTAGCATGATGATAAAAAAATCATGATGTTACAAAGTATAAAACTCAGACAGCATTTAGATGTAGTTAACTATCAGCCACCTTCCGTAAGTTAAAGATTCTTCTGTAGTGGGTGGTTATTTGTTAGATTTACATATTATGCATATTATGGGAGTATATTTGGTTTTGTTAGTTGGTTATTTGCAGTATGGTGTGGTTTTCTTATAAAAAGTTAATAGATTTTCAACACAAGTCATTCAACTCGTTATTGACTAAATGAAATGAACCCTTTCGTCAATTTGCAATAGAAAGCTAGTTCCCCTCCATTACTTTTAAAGAAACAAGACACCATTAAAATGAATGAAAATGAGCAGAAATCGCTTTGCGTTTCCCGTCGAGTGATTTTTGTCGTAATGCGACATTGACATTCACTGTTTTTCAAACGTTTTTTGTTTGTTTAGTAAAAATAGGATCATAAGAAATTTCTATATACTATTGCACGATTGTTTTGTCACCAATATTAAAATTTACTTAAATTTTGTTGCGTTTTGCAATCGTTAACAGTAGAAAGTGTGACCAAATTATTTATGCTGGTAGTAAATTTAAAGCACTGAGTTTATCTTATACGAATCAGAATGGTGGATAACTCGGTGAATATAAGTATTCTAATATTGTTATCATCATGATCATCAACATTTGCTGTTCTTGTCATCATGATTCTTCATATATGATTAACTGCCTGGGCATGATTTCTTGTTTAAACGTGGTAATAACTCTTCTATCTAATTCTCCAGATCTGGCTGATCGTAAAAATATATTAAACTCGATTTAAAGTTTTTTCATGTATTAATTAAATAGTTATTTCAGCAATTTTAAAACTTACAAAACATATTTCTAATCCATTGTAAGTGTATGTTTTATATTTTATAACCCTTTCACTTCTTCATTTGCAGTTATTACCAGTATATAAAAAAATATCTAAATTTACTATTATGTGTCGTGACGGAGTAAGAAAACAATTTAACAGTGGGTTTTGCCTGCGTATGTATCGTTCCTTGTTAATATTTACGCGTACGCACACGTCACACATGTTTTGCTATGCAATTTTTTTAATAATTACGCCTGACAGATGTCTAGAAATAATTATGAACAGATTAGTCAGATAATTAAGATAATTTTATCCCTCACCAAAAAGATAATAAAACATAAATTGAAAAGGTATTGAGAAATTTAGTTTCAGCGATTACAAGTTTATGTCTACAAAGAGACAGTTAATTTATTTATTAGTAATTAAATACCAAAAGTAGCCATTAATATAATTTGAATATCCAATATGTGACATAATGCATTATTATATTATGACTATAATTCTAAATTGCATAAGTATCTTATTCACGGTACTTAATTTTATATAAATTTGCAAATTAAAACATACGTATACTCGATTTATTACCAAAACTTGGTTAGTTAAAATGCCATAATAATAATATAAAATTATAAAACAAACGCTATTACAATTATTTATGTCTTGGCAAATGATTATTTAATACTATACGTAAATTATTACATCATTATTTAAATAAAATCTCAATTTTATCTTACTTATTTCTTTATGGAGAATAAATGAAATAAAATTTTGTGAAAGTAATTTTTAAATGTATTTATAATTAGTATTTCCGTAGCTAAAGCTTATAGTTTATTTAAAATTTATACTTATAGCTTATAGTTTATTTAAAATTCGCGTATTGAAACAAACATAAATCCTTTAGAACCCCAACGACTACATAATGTACTAAACTGGTTTACAAGAATATTTAAAATGGTATAGTTATTCTCGTATGCCTGTCACTACCCGAGCAAAACGTGATTAAGAACCGCATCCGTGTTTTAAATATATTTAGTTTCTTTTTTACTAAAAATCAATAATTTGTATTCATGGCTAGTGACTCAAAGTTGTAGATTGTCTGTGATCTACTTATTTATACTTTTTATACTGATCGTAATTTTACGCACGATGGTTTACCTTACTGAAACGATATAAGATAATACCAGTAAATATTTCAAATAACAAATCATGTCCACTACATACACTTTTAAAATTATTTCAATATATCGTATCGCTAATTTTAGAATTTGTAACTAAAATATAAATCAAAAAGACTTGATAATTATCACAAGAAATTAAAAATAGGTCAATAAAATAATCGCATATTTTAAATAACGAAATGGTGTTGTATTTACTTCTTTATATACTAGTGAATCTGCGGTTAAACTTTTAAGTTACAGAGTCTTAGAATATTGCATTGATATTAATTATAGCTAATACAAAATATTTGATCGCTGTTGATGTAACTTAATTAGTTATGTTTTGAAAGAATTACTCTTGTAAATCTTGTATGCTCATGACCGACAGTAATTTAAAATTTTTGATTAATGTTGCTACTACTATTTGCAACCTGTCTCTCTCCTCCCCCAAGTCGGGTTGAGAGGTGTGATTGATTCTATAGTAATAACATATTACTTGTGAGGTCTAGTTCAGATATTATCTTTTATATAACATTTTTTTACGAAGTAGATCTTGCTTGGAATATACATGAAAGTTAATTATTGAAACATTATTCATTCAGTTTAAAAAAAAAAAACAAGCCTGCTGAATTTCTTAGTTATCTTTTTAGTGGCTTTTCAATCCAGTATGAGTAGTAGGTAAATATAAAATTTTAATCGATAAATTTAAATTATTAACATTCAAAGAAGCATTTTCTATATGCTTCTAAGAGTTTATAAGGGCAAATTTTTAATTAAACATATGTTTACTTATAAATATGCGCCCTGTTCTTCAAACTCTTAGGACAGCAATTTATTAAGATAGTCAATATTTTATTCAATATTGAATTATGCACGTTGCTAGTGTTTATCTTATTGTATAAATGTTAACAGTCAAACAACTCAATGGAATTGGACGATAGGTCAGTGTGGTCTCGACCCTTGATGCATTGAGCGATGCACTGGTGTCGCAACTCGACTCACTTTCACTCAGTGTTGCGTCAGATGTTGTCGAGTTATGCGCAACGAGTACGTCGATAATCACGTATTACATTATTATCTTAACACTCTTTATGATATGAGATAATAAAGTTTTAAGGCTTACCTATAGTATCAAAACTGACTTGAGAAATGGTTTGATTTGAGCCCTTGGAAAAGGCTCCTTCTATTTAATATAGCGACTTAAGTAATTACTCTGAGAATCAAATAAAGATTTAATTCAAAGATCTCTTTAACCAGCTATAAAACTAAAATGTACTTATATAGAAACATTACGAGTTTTTTAATGGAATTCTGTGAAACGTTTCTTCCAAGTATTTACATTGCGCATGTGTTACATGACATGCTTGTCACACAGGTTATTTTATAACATCTAAGAGGTCGCTAGTTGGCATACTTATTTATAATTCTACGTATTTGTTAACTTGAGTATACGGATATCGATATATCCCGAAAGGTTAAAGTTCGAATGTTTTATAATTCAATTATCAATAGTACCTTTTATCTTTAATTTCCATCGATCAAATCACATGTTTGATGATCGAAGTATTAAAATAGCACACATTAATATACATATAATTAAAATATTCTTATGAATAATTTGCCATATAAATTGTGGCCTTGACAATTGGAAAGACTTAGACAGTCTATTATTTAAATGTCATACCATGTTTTGTCATATACTGATGTGATGTATTATAGCTTTGCCTTAGCTTTTATATTTATCAAATATAATTCAAAATATGTTAAGAATAGTTTAAATTAATATTTTATTTCAGAGGCATAGTATGGATTTGTATTTGATACCGTTGGAGAGCATAATTATTAGCTATTGCCGTTTTTGTGTAATTATTGGCTATTGCCGTTATTGGCTATTACTGACCGTGTGGTGACGGAGTTAGAATACAATTCACCACCCCCTATCTTCTTTGTGGATGTCGTAAAAGACAACTAAGGTATATAATAAGCATATAACGTTTGTGAAAGAGAAGGAAACCTCGAAATATAACCCTATACCAACGTGTCTGGGGAGGAGACTTGAGCTCAATAGTGGGACATTTATGAGCTGAGATGGCCAATGGTATAAGATTTAGTTCAATGTGAAAACTTAGGACTGTAATCATGTTTAGGCGAAATTAGAATTTGTTATATGTATTTCCCATATTCTGCTGCGATACAAGGATTTATCACTAATGGATGATTTAAAAATTCGTTGTGTGTTGGCGGCAACGAATAAAACCAACCCTAAGATTTCTTGTGGGTCTCGTAAAAAAAACTAAGAGTTGTACACAGATCTGACTTAAGTCTATCTGATTGTTGACCTGACTTGGACAACAATTACATTTCCAAAGAGATTTGGTGACAGGCAGGCGGCCGGTAATTAAAACTTAAAAAACTATTACGAATATGAATGATTATGATGATGATTATATCCTTATAAATGATCTTAAAAATAAAAACACTAAAATATATTGAAGTGGAAAATATTTAAAAAAATAGATGAATAAAAACATGAAAATATTTTAAGCGGAAAATATTTAAAAAAATACTTGAAAGATCTATCACAACACTATTTATACAGTATTGGTGTCATGAGAATGTGTGCCAACACTAGTTATATAATAGTCCATGGTTATGTAATAAAAACTTGATGCGTGGAATTCTTGCTGGATCAGAGAAAAAAAAACCAGCTCCTTGCCCTATGTACGCTTTCTAACCGGTACAATTTTTGGACAAACTGGTTATATCAGATATATATCTATTATAGTTTAACGAAATAATTTAACTGCCTGTAATTATAACAAAGCGTGTCTCGTTATGAAATCGAATGTTTGTGGAAAACATCGAAGTATCGTATATAAAAAAGGAGTAACTTATATAGAAAGGCGAAGCTAAAGAAAATAGTAGGTAAAGAGTTGTTTTTATGGAATTCTTAGTTTCCGAAATATAAAATAATTACGTAATATTTTGTATGTACGTTCAATTTGAACAGAAAGTACATTTAATTCCATGATTATAGAATTTAAGTAATTGTAATTATGAGTAATATTATCCATTGTTTTAAGATTCGTTTAGTTTAAAAATGTCCATTAATGCACGAGTTGTTTCGTTTGTGAAAGGGGAATTAGTCTGCACCAGTCAGACAGGTTTATATAGGGTTTCGATTCGATCCTTTTCCTTCAATGATATGAACTATTTACGCCACCATTATTCTTAAAGGTGATAATGTCCGGGATCAAAGGCGATAAAATCTGTACAAAATAATTAATTTAAAATGTGCAATACTCGAATAAACCCCAGATATCATTATTATAATTTTGCTATAAACAAATAAAACAACTTTCATTTCTATTTTCAGGTGCACAAAATTTCAAATGTCCTGCAAAGGATGGGCAATACGAAGACTCTGTCCAGTGTGACAAGTTTTATGAGTGCGTAGACGGCACTGCCACCACAAAGCTGTGCCCCGACGGACTGGTGTTCGACCCCACCATCAGGAAAATCAATAAGTGCGACCAACCCTTCAACGTAGACTGCGGTGACAGGACTGAACTACGTAAGTGTATATTTTCTATCTTTCCATTAGATTATATACGTCTGACCAGCGTGGTATAAATAAGTGCATTTCTAATATTATGGAGTAGTCTTCAGCCCAGCAGATGACTGTACGTGAGCTAAGATGATGATGCTGATGCAAAATTTATTACTAGCGTTATGATAAAGTCTTTGATTGGATTAATAAATTCGGCATCCAAAATTGCTTTATTAGTTTTTATAAATTAATAAGCAGTTTACTAAATTACGTATATATGCATAAATGAAGCATTCAAAAGGTATGTTGAAATAGAAATATCTCGTACTGATTACAGTAACTGATAAAATTAACTAAGAATGTATTAAAATAACTTTTCGAAGTTATACATAACTTAAACTATGTGCATAATAAGGAATAAGAAGTAAAAAAATGCAAAAAAAAAAATAAAAGTAAAAATACTCATAGTAAATGGAGAAAACCCGATTTTTGTATGCATAATTTGCTAGCGTAGATTGAATTTCATGAGGTCGCTTGCGACAGTAATTCCTGTGAAGTGAAGGTATCCTGTCTACCTTTGACCGACTGGGTCGCCTGTCACGTCAATGACTTTCTAGGCCAACCGGTATGCGTATGTGCATATTATTGCAACTTGATCGTTATGTAGGTCTGTTAGTTGTCACTGTCACTAAATATATTAGAAAATATTACTTCTTAATAAATATAATTGACTGCATAGATGGAGCAGTGGTTAAGATACCGATATACAGTGCCAGTGTCGGGTGTTTAAATCCCATGCAGGACAACACTTTGTGCGATCCACAAATTGTTGTTCCGAGTCTGAATTGTGCTCATTAATTATGTTTGTAAAGTCCCCCGCAATACAAAGATTATTTACTTAGTGCAGGGTGTTTTGTCTTTGAAAAAATAAATAAATACAGAAACAGACAAACAAAAAAATTCATAGATCATATTTTAGTTGGTTAATTTAATCAAATAATGTTATGATTACCATATAATTAGCACTACGTCTGCAATAGTAATTAGCACTGAAACAATACAAGAAATATGCATTTTTGTTAGTAACCGGATTTATTACATAGTAAATGGCTTTAATACGATACTTTAATTGCATCATGTTCTAACTACAAGTACTTTACTTACCTATAATTAATGAAAATAGTGGATTAGTCTCGAAGCTATTTAGGAATGTTTGTGCCTTATAATTATCATATTATGTTATAAAGTATATATTATTTATATTGTTGCATGCGCATGGAATGCAGTGACAAAAAGTTCGTGACTAGGATTTTGATAACCTTGCGAGGCCATGAACTAAACAATGTACTTACATATCGACTTAAATTATTAAATATTTATGTGAACGTTATATAAGTACTAGACGTTAGTGTGTACCTAAAAGGGTATTTAGGTTGAATGATTATTAATTTATTGATTTAATAAATATATTCCAATATGATTTAATAAATATATTCTAAAATGATTTAATAAATATATTTCAATATGCAAGTTGCACGATAATATTTCATTAAAATAATTTATCTTTGTGTAAAAATATATAAACGGCGTTGCAAAAGATTAGGCCTAATTATAAATGTGCAAAAAGGTTTGATTGTAAAAGTTAGCCATAAAAAACAGTAGGTAAACGTTTTTAACTAACCGGAACTAAGGTAAATGACAAGTATATATAATTATAAATACCCGTAAAGTTCTTGACGACATAACAAAGTGAAAGATACCAAATCGAATTCACTTCCTCATTAAGGAATGCATAAAACATTTCCTAGAATTGACCATCAACGCTCAAGGCCAGACCATTCTCAGACATTTCTAACCAGAATAGCGACATATCAAGTTTTAATTCAAGTCACAAAAGTAGTTTGCATTGGAAGGTTTTATGCAATGTCTGGGGGTCGTCTTAATTAATGTCTGCGATGTGCAATCATGTGATATATGAATAGTTATAAAAGTGCAATAGGTTATTACATTCGGCGTATATATTAACAATGTTTGCTTAAACTTTTTATGTTATTATAAGAACTATTCGAGTGAGGTTTAATTGTGACTTCAGTATAACGTAAACACACGCTTATGTATTAAAAATTGCTGTTAAAATCATTGTATTTATAATATAAATTATCTTTACTATTAATATTTTTTAGATATAATATTTTTGGTAATTTCATTCCTTCTTTTTATTTTTCGATAAAATAATAATACAATTTTAGAAACTATAATCTGTCTCTCTCGTATTTTGTTTTCATACTGAAAAACTGTTTATACTTAATTAAAATTTTTATCCTATAACCCAAGTTACGTCGTAAAATGTGCTTCCCTTGCTCTTCATAAAAAAATCTGTAAACGTTAACATTCTAAAATATTTTCGATTCTAATAAAAGTGGGTTCTAATAAATCTTTTGAGATATAGTCCAAATTTTAACCGAAAAAACGACCAAGAAAACGTCAGTAAAACTACGCTAAAATCAATAAACAGTGCTCTTTCAGAGATTTTAATTTTGTTTTTTTTTTTGTTAATAGAACCTGCTAAACCCAACAAACAATGTCCTCGTCGTAATGGATTCTTCGCTCACCCTGACGCATCCGTGTGCAACATCTTCTACAACTGCATCGAAGGTGAAGCCGTTGAGGTTAAGTGTACTGCTGGACTTCACTTCGATGAATACTCTGGTACCTGCGTGTGGCCTGATTCAGCTGGCAGACAAGGATGTCAAGAACAGGACAGTAAGTTATATTTTTCTTTCAATTCAAATATTGGTATTGTGTTCCAGGTAAACGAAAATAATTATATGCTTCCTAGAGAGTGGTACTGCCAATTCTTATGTTGATACAGTCGGTTTTTACGACATTCACATTTAATATAAATATGACCCACATTTAATATTAATATAAAGAAAAGATATATAATTTATGTGAACACATATAATTACACATTCCTTTTTGTATTTAGTATATGATAGACATATCTTACTATGAAATAGAGATAATAGAGATAGATAGAAGAGAAGAAGTTGTAATGAAAGGAAAAATGCTACGCTCTATTGCCATAGTATATATTGCTATAGTAGGTGTGTGTGTAATAGGTTGCTATAGTATTTTTTTTATTTTTACTATTACTGTGGAGTTATCTGTAGTTATCCAAGGATCTATTGGCTGGAACTTAGTACTACCTAACTAGTAAAGCTATGTTGCGGAATAGCATAAGTCTTGTGGACATAATATCATGTTAAAATATATATCTTTATCACCTTGAAAGATTACCTATTATTTACCATGAGCACTAATATTTTTAGTTTAGAAATATATTTGGCTTTCATCTTTAAATTTTTTTTTTGTCTTTCAGAGAAGACAAAGGATGGCTTCGAGTGCCCTAAAGAACAGCAAGTAAATGCCCAAGGTCAGATTGTAGCCCACCCCAAATTCGCTCACCCATCAGACTGCCAGCGTTTCTATGTATGCCTGAACGGCGCAGAGCCTCGTGACCTTGGTTGTCAGGTCGGCGAGGTTTACAACGAGGAATCACAAAAATGCGATGCACCTGAGAATGTACGCGGATGGTGAGTATAGAAACCTTTATTTTTTTCTTATCTGTGTTTAATGGCATTCATTGATTATGCGATATCAGAATAACTTTAAAAAAATGTTCAGTTGTATTGATAACCGATAATAATAATAAAAAAAAAAACAACAAGCACTCAATATTCTGTAAATTTTCTACTTGTTTTTGTTTCTATTTATACTACAACCGAGTTTATTTTTAATTATAGATTTATTTTATGGTTTAATGATATTAGTATATTTAAAATCTTATTTTTGGGCGACCCTAAGTCCGCCTGAACTCATTAAATATGTAAGAATGTCATAACATCGTAAAAAATAAGAATTAACAGTATTTCATGAATATCTTAAAAGTGAGTTAAAAAAAGAAAATCTCGTAACAAAAGCCTGCACCTGCATATTTTCCTAGTGGAGTATAATTTAATCATCTTGTATGATAATATCAATTTCAATAATCTCTAATGTAAGATAAACTAAATGAGAGATATCATTAATAATATACTTTAGCGGCCTGTAAGAAAGGCTTATGTGGCTCAAAGTTGTCTGGATTGGCTTATAAACTGTTGTTTTCTGTTTACAGCGAGGATTGGTATAAGGACGCCGAGGACGCTGCGCCAGCACCCAAAGCGAGGAATTAAGCCTTTCCTAGTGATATCATAATATAGTTGTATGCTAAGACTTAATAAGTTAAATACATTTTAAGTGAAATATATTTGTTTGTTTCATTTTAAATAGGTATATGCATTATTCTATTTTTGAAATATGATGATTATATAATACCATTCAACAGATGTTTTTCTGTTCAAATAAAATAAAAGGAATTCTCCTTGAAAGTCCAACTGCGAATTTGCACCATTTTCGTAGCCCCTTGAATACACACAAACATTTCATCAACATCGGTCCAGCCGTTTAGGAGGAGTTCAATGACATACATAAGTACACAAAAAAAAATATATATTGAGACTTTTTCTTACGTGGATGTTACAAAAGACGAGCGTTGTATAAAGATAATATTAATACAAGTACAGGAAAACTGGAGGCAAGACCTTTGCTTCGTCCGTCTGGTTACGCGACGTAAGCTATTATCTCTCTCATTGCCTAGTACTTATGTCTAATACTGGGATGTATAGAAGAAATACGAAATTGTCACAATTTTCCGATGTCTTATAGTTGGATGGTACGCGGGTGTTGATTGTAAGATTTCAGGTCCGATTATGGGGTTTACCAGATGTTAAGATTCTTTGCCACATTTGGAAGGACATTGGCTCAATATACGATTGGATCAGTACTCCTCTCATCATGACTAGTTAAAAAGATTTTGTGTCACCACATGTTCATTTTCCATTGAAATAGTAATAATCCCTAGATGGATATATATCAAACCTATTACTAGATAGATCATTGGATTAGGACCTACGTCGAGATTCACGCACCATCTACCAAATATGTACATGTAATACATACTGAGCCGGTACTGCTGCCGCTTCTACAAAGATTCTTAAAGAGAAAAAAAATTATAACCGTGTTGATAATTAGGAATATTTTAAAGTAAAATATTCGCATATTTATGAGATTGCAATGTACCTTACGATTTGATTTGATTTCATAAATGATTGGGTTTTTCTGAGAATTACTCTACTATTGTAGCGGGGTGTAGAATTAGCAAAAACTATCTTTGGAGCCCGGGAGGAATCGCACGAAGCTTTATTGAATTTATACCTTTTTATTTAAGCAACAGAATACAGACGTTCGATGTTAATAGTGCATGATCAACTAGTTCTGTTATTAAAATGGGCGTTCCACTAGGGTCCATTCTGGGGCCATTTCTATTCCTTGTGTATATTATTTACACCATTATATAGGAGACAATCAAAGCATTGTATTGTTCGCAATTGATACTTATTTGTTATTTAAAATTAAAGGACAATTAAAGGACTCGTTTGAGTATGACGATGTGAACAATGCACTGTCTAACGTTGTTCATTGATTTAATACAAACATTTTTATTTTCTATGAGAAGAAAACATGGCGTATTAAATTTACCACACCAAATGTGAGGGAAAATGGGAGCATCTACGGCGTATGGTCCAAATCTACGGTGTAGCTTTAGACCTTTTGGAATCAACTGATATTTTATCACCTTAGATGCCACGGACAACATCGTAGAGAAGGAGACATGGACGGAAAGGGAATACGGTGGGTTATGGGACCATGCTCGGCCTTTTCGTCACCCTGAACGGAACGGACGGTATGTGTGCTGACCATAGCCCAGCCAAAAAAAAAAAGGTGTCACCCTTTTTTTTTTTTTTTTTTTTGGGTGGTCTATGGTAAGTGCACGCGCGGTCCTGCCCGTCCGGGGCGATGACAAGACGGCGCGCGGGCCCATAACCCACGTCACCTCGTTGTTTGTTGGGCCGACCACCGGAGCAGATGTGACTTGTCATCAGTGGTCGGCCCGACGGAATACCCTTTCGGGTAACCTCACGTCTCGACGTACTGGGACGTCGGTCGCCATCGCGCGGTCAGCCTCTCTGCGGGTGACGGACAATTCCCCGGTCCGATCACCCGCGGCCTCGGCTAGGGCGGCATTAGGCGCAGATACTCGCGCCTGCGCCGCCCCAGTCGCCGGCGGCGGAACGTGTCGCCGAATAAGAGACTACTCGCACACGATCCGCCGCCTCCTTCCGTGAGTTCCGTGAGATTACGGCCTCACAGAAGGCGGCGACCGCGTCCCAGTTCCTGACGCTGTCGAGCATCTCCCTGGCGATGGTCGGCAGCGCCAGGTCGGCACCGATAATCGCGACGAGTTCACGGCGCTCCCTTTCCCACGCAGCACACTCCTCGAGCGTGTGCTGCGCCGTGTCCTCGTCGCAACTGCAGTGGTGGCAGGACGGTGTGCTCTCCCTCCTGACAATCTTGTGCAGGTACTTCCCAAAACACCCGTGCCCCGTCAGCACCTGCACAAGTCGGAAGGAAAGCACCCCGTGCGTCCGCTCCAACCACTCCATCAGCACCGGCCGGAAGGCCTCGACGGTCCTGACACCGTACCGAGGACTCTCCAGCTGGACTGCCCAACGGGCAATGACTCCTCGGCGGGCGTCGACCCGCCAGGCGGTGATCTCCTGCAAGGAGACCATACCGCCGCGGGCGCGCGTCTCCGACACCCGCCGATAAATGTCGGCGAGCATCTCCGCCTCCAGGTCCCACGGGGGAGTTCCGGCCAGGAGGCACGCTGCCTCCGTCGCCACAGTGCGGTAACCCCGTATGGCCCTGATCGCCATGACCCTCTGTGGTCGCCACAGGAGGGCCCTAAGACGGACGGTCAGGGAACCCGCCCACACCGGTGCGCCATACAGAGCCATCGACCGGATCACCCCCGTGTACAGCTGTCGGCACGTAGCACTGGGTCCACCCACATTCGGCATCAGCCGCGAAAGGGCGGACGCCGCGCCGACAAGCCGGGGAACAAGTCGATGGAGATGCTCCCGGAACCAAAAATGCCCGTCGAGCACCAGGCCCAAGTACTTCATGTGGGCCTGGATGCTGATGGTGACCGACTTCACGGTGATCGAAGCGCCGGCGGGAGGCCCGGCGGTACGGAGGCCATGGAACAAAAGGGCCTCCGTCTTTTCCAGGGCTACCCTCAACCCCAGCGCTTCGATCCGCCTGACAATCTCCTCGGTGCCGAGAGTTGCCAGGCGTGCCGCCTCCTCTAGCGTCCCACCCCGGGCTGTGACGAGTGTATCATCGGCGTAGCAAATTACGCCCAGCCCGGGTGGGAGACTTCCTCTCAACGCCCAGTCGTAGCCGATGTTCCACAGGGTCGGACCCAAAACCGACCCCTGTGGGACACCGCACGTCATGGGCGTTCGCATAACGTCCCCTACTCGGTCGAAGGTGTCACCCTAGATGCTAGACTTCAATAGGGAACTCACACTGAAAAATTAATGAGTAGATTTAGATCAGCGGCTTATTTAGTGAAATAAATTAAGGTAGCTATATCAGCTAGAATAGTGTATTTCGCTTATTTTCATAGTCTTATGTCTAATGGCTTATTAGGTACTATGGGGATGCTCTGTAGATTTGAATTGAATCTTTGTTCTCGAAAAAAGGGCTACGCGAGCAATTTATAACTTAGGCCCAAGTAATCAAGATTTGAGAGAAACTCAAAGAAATAAATATTCTGACTGTTGTATCACAATATATACGAAAATATATTATAAGTATAAAAAATATCGCTAAATTTTAAAGTGAACGTCACACATTCATCAGGTGAATGACGGGCAGAAGGAAAAATTAATTCTACATGCAACTCATTTCCAAAAATTTTGCGGATCATTCTTGATCACAATATATATGCTTCTACAATAAATTACCTAAAGGTAACCGAGACAAGCCGGTGAACAAGTTTAAAAAATCGGGGAAGTGCGAGTCGGACGTGCGCACGAAGGGTTCCGTACCATTGACTAGATAAACAAGTGCCTCCCTTTTTTTTTGTAGGGAGTGGGCTGCGGTCGGCGCGCTCCTCGCACTACTCCGTCCGGGGCGACAGAGAGGCGTAAGCACGCACACCCACAACCCACCCACGATGCACGTCGCCTTCGTCGTTGGGCCGACCACCGGAGCAGGGTTACTTGTCATCAGTGGCCGGCCCGACGGAATACCCCCTACTTGGGGTACCCTCCCATCGACCGACGTCCCACGACGAGATGTAATATGTGTCTGTTAATTATATATTTATATAGCCCTGCGCAATACGAGGATTATTTCCTTAACGCAGGGTGTTGTCTTTAAAATATAAAATCGGCCAAGTGCAAGTGGGACTCGCGCACGAAGGGTTCCGTACCATTGACTAGGTAAACAAGTGCCTCCCTATTGCCATTATCGATATTGAGCAAAAAAATCAAGTTTGTTGTATAGGAACACCCCTTAAATATTTATTTTATTTTTAGTATTTGTTGTTATAGCGGCAATAGAAATACAACATCTGTGAAAATTTCAACTGTCTAGCTATCACCGTTCTTGAGATGCAGCCTGGTGACAGACGGACGGACGGACAGCGAATTCTCAGTAATAGGGTCCCGTTTCTACCCTTTGGGTACGGAACCCTAAAAAATTATCAAGAATATACTTTGTAAGAGAGGTTATTAGAGAATTTAAGATTATCTAAAGGAAGACCAAGGGAAGTCAGTCAAGGAGTCAACACAACTGTGACGGCTCACATCCACTTAATTATTATTATTTTATATATGTATATGTATATATATATATATATATATATATATATATATATATATATATATATATATATATATATATATATATATTATAGTATATATGTATTGTATGTTACAAATTGTATTTAATTGTTACATTACATGATACGATTAACCTCTCCGTGTTGCACCTGCCTTGCATTATTTCTACTCCACCCTAGGTCGACTGGTAGAGAATGCCTAAGGCATTAAGTCCGCCTTGTACCTTTGTGCAAAAGATATAAATAAATAAATAAATAATAAATAAGATATCCGGTCCTTTGAAAGGATTACTGATTGTGGGATGGTGAGGTTTAATGGACTATTTTACTTAAAACTATTGATTTTAAGCTGTCGTCTGCCTTCAATCCCTTGCATAGGCCTAGTATTGAACGGTGGCAGACGGTGACTCGCCAACTTACTGAATGGGCCCACCTAAACGGTCGCCCCAGGCACGCAGGCCATACGGGCAACAGGGGGGCAACATTGGTGTAACTGACTTGGGGTGTCGATTGGTGCGGTGCCAGTTTCACTATCGCAAGTCCCCGATAAACATACCCTCAGTGATTTTCCGTAGTTATGCCCTTGAAATCGACACTTCCACTCCCGAGTATATAGCTCTGGCGACCCCTCTCTGACCAGCGGTTTAAGGCAAGCTAGAGTGGAGAATCCTGCGGGCACTCTTCAGTTTTCACTCCGGCCAGCTAATAAAGGCGAGCTGGATACGAGAACCCCGCCGACTCTCTGAAGCACTCAGGACCGCTGTGTCGCCACTCACACTCAGTACGCCACAAGCTACCCTATGGTTTATTGGCTTTCCTATAAATCTTGTGATACATATTTTCTTTTATATCAGAAGAACTTAGAGAACTGTATAATAATAATTCATCTTAATATCATTGAATGAAATAAATCAGAATCATTCATCATCATCAACATTTCAGCTCATATATGTCCTCCCTTTGGGCTCGAGCTTACTCCACAATAAGAGAGAAATTTACCTACTATACCACACTGGTCAGACGTATTGCTATAGGGTTTTATTTCGAGTTTTAGAGCGGGAGAAAGTAAGAATTGTATTCTTACTGCGTCACCCCATGGGATATCTAAAACCATGTAGAGAATTATAATATTATTAAAGTCTATTAAATATCATATCTATGTAGAGACATTTATTATTTTATTGTTTATTTATTATATACTCTCGCTGATGGATGGCAAATTTAAATTAAAAAGTTTGCATCTCTTAATATAACTTCACATTATAATCATCACCTTTTACTATCAGATTGCGTTATCTTCAAGGACTAATAAAGAACGCAGCGTTGTCTTAGTGATTATCACAATGTCAACTGGCATTAAGCGAACTTTAAACAATAAGAAGTTTATAACAATTTTTTTTAGACTCACGGTCATATTTTCAAAAAAGTAGAAATATATATGTTTCGACGTATAACTTTAATTCAATTAAATCTGAGCCATATAAAAGGACTAGTTGTGCCCTGCAGTTTCACCCGCAGTTTCTCTTCCCGTGGGAATATCGGGATAAATTATAACCTATGTGTTATTCTGATATGTAAGCTATATTATTATTAAGTTTCAACAAAATCCATTGGGTAGTTTTTGCGTGAAAGAGCAACAAACATCTTCACATTTTCACATCTTCTTATACTCACATACTCACAAAGGAGGACTACTGTAGAAGGATACCACGTGCTTCAGATTTCATGCCCGTATTGAGAATATTTTATGTGGAGGCTACGAATATTACCAAACCTTACATTGCTCGTGGATGTCCTGTAAGACTACTAAGAGTTTTTATCTACCAAGGCCATTTACATCTAATGCCATTCCATACTACAGTTACATTTCCAAGGAGGATTGAGCGTAGACAGGCGGCCGGTCATAAAATTATTGCTAAAACCATTAAAGTATGGACATTGAAAAAAAGTACGTATTCATTCGACCCCAAGTAATTGGGAAAAGAACATGGTGATGATAATTGAGAATTTTCGGTGTCGTGATAAGTAAAAATACATTTCACCCCCTTTCTTGCCCGTGGGTATCGTAAAAGACGACTAAAGGATATAATACACAGATAACACCGATACAAGAAAAGGAAAACTTAAAATTAAATCATTTGGTAATACGCCTGAGAGGTCCTCTATTTTTGAAGGAAAATCTAGAATACGATGCTGGCATCGTATTCTAGATTTTCCTTCAAAAATAGAGGACCTCTACAATGGGATGTATATAAGCTGCAATTATTGAGAATTTCCTACATGCACGCGTTCAACATACAATTTGTTACCGCCACTTTCCTACGGAGTCTGTAAAGATCGGTTGAACTAGGAGAATGGACAATAACATTCGCCTAGGCAAAGTCTAATAAGCGTGGTATTTTTATAATACTAAAATGCATGTATAAAAATTAGAAATTCGGTATTAGAAAAAAATAATTTATTATGTTATGTACAATGTAGTATCACGCTTTTGGTGAGTTCTAAGCATATATCTATGTCAAAGACAATAAGCTTTCAAAATTTGTTCCCACTGCATATATCATGTGTAGGTTAGGAGCTCAAAGAGAATGGATTGAAAGGTTTTGATGTATGTGTTCCGTCGCGTGATAGGGCGGACCATTTGAGGTATAATTTTCAATTCAATGAAATTGTTAGATAATCATCATCATCATCATCATGATAGGGCGGACCATTTGAGGTATAATTTTCAATTCAATGAAATTGTTAGATAATATTAGAATAAAACTATTTAATATCGTTAGACTAGCGACTGTTCGTTAAATTTAATCAGATCTTTTGCAGTGTATTCATTAATTTCAACTTGAGTTGATCTCAATAATATTTCTATCTCATTTTGCATGAAATATCTTTTTTTTGGACTGTATATGGTTAGCACACATGCCGTCTATTCCGACTGGGGCGACGCAAAGCACCGGCTTTGGGTCGCGCTCACGTGGGCCCATAATTCTCCGTATTCTACCCTTTCGCCATTGGGAGCGACCACTACTATCGAGTTCCTTGTCGTATGTGGCCAGCCTGGTGGGATACACTCAAATTATTTATTATGCATTAACCCCGAGAGGGCACTTACATATTGTCAGGTTTACAATTTCCAAAAAAAATATACTACCACCGGATCGGAACGCGACCGCTACTGAGAAGATCCGGCAAGAAACTCAGCGGGCTTGTCTATTATTTTTAATATCTTTTTTCTTCTTACTAGATATACAATTGTGTAGATGTTTTTTACAATTGTGTACATGTTTGTAAGAACTAGCTCCAGTGTGATGCCTTTCGAACCTCAAGACACTTAATATAATTCAAACAATTATGGCTGGACCTGATCCCACAAGCGGCACCCGATCACGAGTTAACTACTAAAGCAGCCATCACTCCCCTTTCCCACTTTCTGGTACCATCCCTCCCCGACGTTCCATTCGGGTCGTTGCCATCATACGGTTAGGCCTCTCTGTGGGTGATGGACTATTCCTCAGTCCAGTCACCCCCAACCTCGGCTAGGGCGGTACATGAGTTATCCAACACTAGATATAAATCTCCCTAGAAGACAAGTGTTACGGTTGTAGTGGATGGAACGTAATCAATTTCCGAGCCCAAGATTTCCATTTTATCTTTTTATTATTCAGCCTTTATTGTGGCCATAGTACCTGTTGGGTACGGGCTTCATCTAGATGAGAATAATTAGCTTACTATTTTGTTCTAGATTTTAGTCTGAGTTTACTTTTTCAGTAGTGATGTAACGTCTTGTTGGTTTTTGTGATTCACAATTGGTGGTGACAGTTGTATTTGTACTTCGTCGCTGCACTAGCTATATTTACATTATTAACGATTTCTAAATAGATTGATCCTAATAAACACTCACAATATTTTTTGCTGGCTTATGCTAAATATAGGTGGGAGTTGTAAAAACCCGATGAGGAATTATCTGGGAAACAGGCAATAGCTTCTGGGTAACTTATACCAAATTACCATCGCTAAAGTACACGCCAAACGTTGCGATTATCTTCCTAATTTACTGTTGGGGAGGCATATTTTCAACAGTAAACGGCGATATACTGATAGAACTTAAGACTCTCAAATTTATTGTGAGAATTTATATAGTTCGCTCCTCGTTCTCTTGTCGCTCTGTACGGATCGGGCCACGTGTGACGCACCACAGCCTGTCGCCAAAAAGGGACCTTATGATATTTAGGTACTTTAATTATCGCGGCGATTTTTTCTTTTTTTTTTGTGGGTGGGCTGCGGTCGGCGTGCGGAGCCGCACCACTCCGTCCGGGGCGACAGAGGGGCTTAAGCACGCAACTCCCGCAACCCACCCGAAAACCACGTCGCCTTCGTCGTTGGGCCGACCACCGGAGCAGGGTTACTTGACATCAGTGGTCGGCCCGTATTATCGTAGCGATGTCGACATTGAAGTTAAATTAATGAAAATTCTTAAACCTCCCGGAGGGCATTGACTAGCCTTCTTCTTTTTTCTTACTATATTCTCATCTTTGAAAAAATCTATAATAATCCACTATCAATAATTTATTTATTGCACATAAATTGGAAAATATAAGTATTTTAGTTGGTATAAAACGTAATATAAGCAGCCAAATCTAAGTTACTGTTTCTACTCAAGTTTCAGACTATTTAGATCTTAAAAATTCAGAAATTTAAGGCAGTGTCAAATTAAAACGATAATCACGTGCCACTCAATGCCATAAAAAGACCTTTAATAAGCTCCCTTTTGTATAATTGAACTAATAATATTAGCACTTAGATACACTGCTACTCTTAAAATTATGTCGTAAGATATTTAATTCTATTCACAAATTAAATATAAAATTACTATAGTGCATTACACACGTAACAGTTGACTCTTAGACTATAACATTTGACTCTCACATGCCATTTAGTTGACCTTTAACCGTCCCCTGTCAATGATCACCAGCTTACATACAAGTTGTTCAGCTAAGGTAATTTTATAATAACCTTACATAGCTTTGACGCAGGAGAGTGGAGACGTAATATTAAACTTGGTTATACAGCTTTTACAGAAATGTCACAGTATAAGTAATCCTTACTAATATTATAACGCGAAAGTAAGTTTGCTTGTTTGTTATGCTTTCGCGCTTAAACCACTGAACCGATTTCAAAATTTTTTCACCAATGGATAGCTATAATATCAGGCAGTAACATAGGCTATATTTTATCCCGTAATTCTCACGGGAACGGCCACTATGTTGGTAAGACGACAGAAACCGGAGCGAAGCGAGGCCGGCTTGCTTTTTTTTTTTTTGGGTGAAGTGGTGTTGGAGTGGCCTGCGGTCGGCGCATTCCTCGCACCACTCCGTCCAGGGCGACAGAGGGGCGAAAGCACGCACACCCGCAATCCACCTGAACACCACGTCGCCTTCGTCGTTGGGCCGACCACCGGAGCAGGGTTACTTGTCATCAGTGGTCGGCCCGACGGAATACCCTCTACTTAGGGTACCCTCCCATCGACCGACGTTCCCCCCTCGGGGAGGACGTCGGTCTTTCCTCACGCGGTCCGCCTCTCGGCGGGTGACGGACTAACTTCCCGATCACGTCAAGGCCGAGTTGCTAGTATTATATTAATAATAATCAAAATTGAATATAAAATTCGTGTGGTGATTGAGTACAAATTCCACTCCCTATCTTGGTCGCGTGCACCGTAAAAGATTACTATCGGATAAAAAAGAGAAGGAAATCTCAAAATTAAGCCTTATAATAAGCCGTTTAATCAGCATGGTAAACTACAAGCCAATTGCCCTCCTATTGTGGTGGAGGCTCAAGCCTAATAGTTTATATTTGGCTTGAGCCCAGCTGTGGGACGTTCGTCTACAATAGAAAGGCAATGAACCTTCTATACCACGCTGGTTAAACAGGTTAGTATAGGTTTTTTTTTAACTTTCCTTCTCTTATATTTAATCCTTTGGTCGTCTCTTACGACACCCACGTGTAAGACAGGGGGTTGTGACTTGTATTTTTACTCTGTTACCACAAAAAACAGTTAATATCCACATATAACCCTATGCTTATAGACTTATTTATAGACTAGCAACCCACCCTCGCTTCGCTTCGGTTATAGGTTATAGTCGTTTTACCCGCGTAGTTCCTGTTCCCGTGGGAATACCGGGATAAAATATAGCCTAGTTTACGCCCTGATATTATAGCTTGCCATTGGTGAAAGAATTTTTGAAATCGGTCTAGCCGTTTTGAAGATTACCCGGAACAAACAGACAGACAAAAATTTTTTAATTGCTATTTTAGGCATAGGTGTCGTGCAAATAACTGTGTGAGCATGAAAAAAGCCTATTATTTTGATATTACAAACAGACACTCCAATTTTATTTATTGGTATAGATTATTCATATTCATGTATTCCCCTAAAAGACAGGCCTTCATATGAAGGATTTGATAGATTATATTGCGATATAGTGTGAATCCATCTCGACCTCAATATCCGTCAACACTTGTGATTTGTTTTTTTTAGAAAGATCTCGATTTAGTATATTTAGTGCAATTAAGTTGCAAGGTCGACAACCTTATAATGTGTTCCAATCTAACTCAGACATGTAGTTTTATTTGTCATGGCCTTCAAAAGCGTTTACCACAATAACTGAACCTCAGATAGCCACCCAATGTATTTAGAGACCCGTGGATGAAAGAAAGACCTTCAAAAAATGTAATGAAAATCTTTAGAACTATAAAGAAACATAATAAATATTAAACATATATATAATTTACAAACAAAATCTTACGGTTTCACCTACCCCATTTCTGTGGAAATATCGGGATAAAATCTAACATATGTTGCTCATTTTAAAATGGAAGGAAGGAAGGGAGACCCACCACTTTTCTACAGTAATCAATATACCACACACCATAATAGAAGAAATACGGCATAGGATTAAGATGGACTAGGAAATAAAAAAAAATGCGCATTTGAAGCCGAACCGTCCTGAGGATGCCTCGTTTAGAGCCAAAACACGTGTGGAATAAATATTCGAAGTTCTGCGGAAAATTGCAAATTGATGTTCCGGAAGGTGCTCATCACGCGAGAGTAAGATTTTCTTATATAGCCTATAAGTATTAGCCTATGTGGTATTATAGATAGTAGTTATACCTAGCCATTCTGGAGTGATTAAGTAACAAAATCCATTCAAACTTACGCATTTACAGTATTAGTTAGAAAAATTGGGTATTCACCAACGGAACCCATCAATGCAAAACACGATAGTTGTTTACAAAAAGCTCGAAGTCTATTTTTGTAATAAAAAGAAGTGTAGTCATGACGAACAAGATTTAGACGATATCAACACAGTTCAGATGTATTTAAACTATTGTAGATAAATAATAATTAAAGTATAATGTAATTAAGATACGATCTAAACACGATGTTACTACAATAGTGCCTTGTTTATTCGATTTAATGGAAGAAAGAAAATTAACGAAATCTATATAGAACTCTTGCAAAAGTATTTATTTCATTTGAAGAGTTATTGTCTATTTTACATACAGGAAAATATTTAAATAAATTCAGATTTATGATGGTTGTTTGCGACATAAAAGGAGGGGTGTTATAAAATCGACGTATCTATGTGTCTGTGTGTTTGTCTGTGGCATCGTAGTTCCTAAATAGTCGGACAGATTATGATGTCCTTTTTCTATATTTGAAAGCTGACGTGATCTAGATGCTTCTTAGACAGATAATTTGTATTTACTTGTTTTTTGACATGTGACTTATGGAACATTCACGTGTGATGGCACAATTGAGCTACTCAGATGATGGAGCTCAAAAGTAGGAGATAGATTTGAGCTCGTTGAGTTCTTCTTAACTATTGACTAGTTCTGTTAATTTCTGCTGATGACGAAGACGATTGATGACGGCGATTGACGATGATGATTGGCAACGATGACTGACGACGACCATTGGTGACGACGACCATTGGTGACGACGTTTGATTTTTAGAGTGTTTTATCGTTCTTATCGTGGAAGTTAACAAAGTAAAAAGGTGCTTTTATATGTGAATATGATTTTAAAGCAGGGCATACACTCTAAGTGAGCAATGCAAATATATCTAGAATAAATTGTCATTTAAAAAGTTTTAACGTAATTAAGAAAGGTTGGCAAAAGTGAAAGAAAGCCGTAACTTTGATATGAATTAAAAGAATATTGTACCCAATATGTAAACTTTAGGAACTGTTTGATAATCGCCATATAGAACACGGTGTGTAATTGGAAGTCAACATTTCAAAAGTGAGATCTTTTTCTTTCCTCTTATTCTTTTCATTATTTTAGTTATCAGTCCTTTTCTACAGCATTATAAGTATTACATACACTTGTAATGCTGCAGAAAAGGACTGGTAGTAGACAGTACAATTAACACTAACTCCTTCTGTAAGAATTTTTATATGCACTGAATAGGATGTTTAGAAAATTACAAAACCATCTAGTGACTTGTCATCTGATATTGCTGTAGATTTTTTTAATCCTAATAGTTTAAAGTAGTAGTAACAAACAATATCATTGTGAAATGTCAACAATGGGCTATCTAGATTAGATTTGTTCTGCAATCTATAAAAACGCAATCGACACGTTAACCCACGAACTAATTTGAAAAGTTGTTAGTCATGAAACTTGTTTCCATTTGATTTGAAGCAACATCGTAATTGGATAGTTAGGCTAAATAGGATCTGTCAAGATAGTCACGATGCTCTTTCACGAAAGAGTTAGCAGCTCTTTAAGAAGAAAGGTGTTTACTTTTGATAAAGCCTCGTGGAATAAAATTACCGCATGTGTTTTGGTAAATCATAAAACATTAACACATTTATAGACAAATTTTAAGAGAGAATATCTATTCGTACATAAAAAAGGATTCTTATTCTTTCTTATCAAAACATGCACAGAAATAAGATAATTAATGTTTTTTATGTGTTGACTGAATAAGAATACAATTCACCACCTCCGCTATTGCCCATGGGTGTCCTAAAAGACAACTAAGGGATTAAATATGCATATAACATCTATACAAGAGAAGGAAAACCCAAAATAAAACCCTATACCAATACGTGTGACCGTCGTGGTGTATTAGGTCAATTTTTATTCTATTCTGGAGGAGGCTCGAGCCCAATAATAGGACGTGTATAAGTTCAAATGTAGTAATGTACCAAATGGGTTACATTTAATTTTAAAATTTGTATTAATTCGACAATCAATCAAATTAAAAACTTTATTAGTGTGATAGCATTCGTAGTAGTAACAGTAACTATTACTGCCAATGCCCGGGGGGCTGCCTCATGGCCGTCAACTTCATTATCTTTAACCGATTAGGAACTTTACCGTTCTCACTGCACAATATTTGACCTGCGTTTTATAATGCTAATTTGTAATAAAAGCGAGGACGTAATGATAAAAATCTTTACAGTTATTATCTTGAAATCTAAATAAAACTATCATGTGCATACTGTTAGCGGTTTATGATGATTGTTGAATATTCAAGTCGACAATGAAATGGAAATTTGTAATGACAGGATTGTTCTTTTTGCGACTGTATAAGTGTAGACTGAGGCAAAGACCTGGTAGGAAATAGATGCGTAATTAAAAAAAACTGCACCATTGGTTAAAGAAAGAAAGAAAGAAAAATAGTTTATTTCTCCCTCGCAGGGGGATACATATTTGTACAACTTATTTTATTTATACATAAATATAAGAGCTGTGATCCCACCCGCAAGTGAGTAAAAGGATCGCTACTCAGCTTTATGTTGTGGTAACACCACAACGCTGTTTTTCAGTAGCGGTCTAAAGGGATTGGAATCACACTAATCTAATCACATCTACTAATCACATCATACTAAAATTATAAAGGCAAAAGTTTGTTAGTGTGTTTGTATGTTACATTTTCAGGCTCAACGGCTGACCAATTTATTTTTCTTTCTACAAAGGACACAATCCTTGCATTGCAGAGGACTATACAAACATATAACTAAGGTACAATTTGACATATCCTGACTCAATACAACAATTTGTGAATCGCACAAAGTATTGTCCTGCATGGGCACCGAACTCACGACTGTACTGGTACTGTAGTCGGTATATTAAACTGCGCCATCAGTTAAATTTGGCTTGGGCATAACATATCTGAATTAAACATAGGATAGTTTTATCCTGGTAATGTGTTCTCTTGGAATTATAGTTCATTATTATAATCATCTCGGCCCACATAAGTCCCACGGGCTTGGGCCTATTTTACAACGGGGAGGTATTAAACTACTAGACCGCGCTGGACGGACGTGTTGGTATAGGGTTTTGTATCAAGTTTCACTCCTTTTGCGTAGATGTTATCTGTATATTATATCCCTTAGTTATCTCTTACGACACCTACGGGCGAAAGATGGAATGGTGAATCGTATTCTTACTTCGTTACCTCGTGGAGAATAGTATATATTTTAACTCTACTTTTTTACTCAATTAAACATAATCCAATCAATCCAACTAAAAGATTATATATTGTACTAGCTGACTCAACAGACGTTGTTCTGTTCAAATCTAAAAAAAAATGCTATATAGCATTCTCCTTCTCGCCACCTACCGGATCTAATTATGAATCTAAACCATTCTCGAATCCCCTTGAACACACACAAAAAAATTTATCAACATTGGTCCCGCCGTTTAGGAGGAGTTCAGTGACATACACATGTACACAAGAAATATATATATAAAGATAATAGATATCAGCTATGTAAAATATCCATGTGTTAAAGCTATCCGTTTGGTGACGGAGTAAGAATACAATTCACCATTCCCTATCTTGCTCGTGGGTGTCGTATAAGACGATTAAGGTATATCTTGTGCATATAACAGCTATGCAAGAGGAGGAAAACTCTAAATATAACCCTATACCGGGTTGGTATATACCTGACCAGCATGGTATAGTAGGTAATTTTCGCTCCCCCTATATGGAGAAGGCTCGCGCTCAGTAGTGGGACGTATATGATCTGTGATGCTGAAACATAATCCATTGAACAAATTTAGATAAAATTTCGTCTACGGTAAGTGACATTTACGTGAGCGAAGCGTGTGGATAGAAGCTAGTGATATTATATTTCGAGATTAGCCTTTTTTTTGGAGTGGGTTATGGTCCTGCCTGCAGATACATTGTTAACTTGTATTCCTAAGACATCTTATGTAAGAAACTTTTCTTTGACTAGTTATGTCTAAACGCTCTGAGTGATGGCAGAGTAATCACGTTTCACCTATTAGGCTTGTCATCAAAATCGGCTATTTAATTTTTGAAACAACTGGCCGCTTAACCTTTTACAACACTTGTACGGTCAAGGAAGGGGTGTTCAATTATATTGTTACTACGTCACCACGCAGTCATTAATTGTGTAATAAAATGTAATATATAATGTATGAATCTAATAATATTATATAATGAATATTATATTAAGGACTTATTAAGGTGATTTCGGTAACACAGAAATATTGAAATGTGTACTGTAATGAAAATAATGAATATTAACTATAGAATTTTATTCTGCTATATAATAATTAGGTATTAGTCATTTAGCCTAGTCTGAATGGCATAAGTCACTGAAGTGCAAAAGATTTTTTCTACTTATGGTACTCTTTTTAATATATATGTAGATGTAGGAAGCATGTCTTTATACATATAAATCTTTTGTTCGTGTGATTGTAATTTAACTCCTAAACGACTGGACCGATTTGATGATTTTTTTTTGTGGCTGTTCCGATGGATATGAGAATAGTTTAGATTAATAATTGGAACATATAGGTGGCGCTGCGATCGATTTCAAAGCGAATTCCTTTTAGGTACTATTTTATAGATTTAAACAGAACGACGTCTGTTGGGTCAGCTAGTAGAATATAAAGTAAAACTCGTTTAAGACGATGAAGAATGAAAGAATGAAAGTATTATAAGCGGGATAAGGAAAATAAAACGTAATAGTTATATAATGATTTATGGTCTTTACGCGAGTATTACACATTCTAAATAAAGCTACTTTACGGATTTTATCGCGTTTGTATTTGATTTTTGTTTGCCCGACGTTTCGAACACTTTGCAGCGTTCATGATCACGGGCAGACCATCAGTCCACAATACAAACGCGATAAAATCCGTAAAGTAACATTTTTCATTAAATATAACATATAAAAAGTTATTAGAAAAGTAACTCAGCATTAATAAGAAAAGTAAGCACGTACTTTGGTTTGAAAAAAAATTATAATATTGCGTTAGCAATTGCATAAAATTTAATTATGTTAAAAATCATATACCCACCATATGATTTTTAACATAATTAAATTTTTGCAATGCGTCTTCGCTTTAACTAAAAGTAGCTACATAGTGTCTTAAATCGTTAACTGCTGTTAATGTCTGGCCTTTGACAAAACCTGACTCATCTTCGAATCCTATACGGCCTCTTTTTGTATGTTATCCACATTTTTAATAAGATCTTCAATTGATGGCATTTAATTTGACTTTTTTTTCTTAAATTGACAATGCTTTTCGTTTAATGGTAGTGTGTATGTTGAGAAAAAAAAAAAACGCGATTGAACACGTAAACTAAAAAAATGAGTCGTAGTCTTAGCGGAGTTGGTAGACTACCTAGACTGAGGGCGGTCCTCGGGCGTATTTGGCGTATTAAGCGGAATGGAGAATCGCATCATTAAGCGTTAAGAAACACATATAGAAAACATGTCTCAAGTCGCAGGGACTGGCGTTAAATGGCGTATCATGTGAGAAATCGTATTGAGTGTGAGCGTATTAAGCGGATTCTACTGTACAATGAAACGTGCCAAGTTGAGTACGGAAGTATTTGTGCATAAAAGCCGTTTATATAGACTTATTTACTGTACAGTTCCATAAATTCATGTACAAAAACATCCCTGTTATGACGTTACTTGTACAATACCTCTTACGAACTGATCCGGTTAGTAATTTGATGAAGGAACAATCACTTTATACATATAAAGGAAATTCCAGTTGAATTAAAAGTTTTGTTTTTTTGGCATACCTTGATAATTGAAAGGTATTGAGGGCCGTTGGTAACAAAATATATTGAACTTCAATGACCTGTCTTGATTTATTTTTTCATTTTCCTCCTATGAGTTTAAACGTTCATTTTTAAAAATAACTGTATCTGCACCGAGTGGTGACGGAGTAACGTACGGTTCACCAGCTTCGTGCTGTAAAAGATGACTAAGGGATATAATATGTAGAACACATCAATGCAAGAGAAGGATAACTCGAAATGAAACCCTATATCAACACTGATCCTCTGTCTGAACATCGTTACAGAGAGAAGTAAGCCGAGATGATGATATCTGCAATGTATAGTAATTTTTCTGTAACAAGATACAATCCATCATCCCATTTCTTGCCATGTGATCCGTCTGACCAACGTAGTATAGTAGATCGATCAATTTCCCACCTATTATGGAAGAGACTCGAGCCCAGCAGTGGGACGTACATAAGCTGTGAGAATGACGACGACTTACGGATGGACTTACTTAAGGATGCACACAATGTAATTGAGTAATTAATAAATTAAGGTATCTTATTTTTATACATGACCATATTCAGTGCTTTTATATAAGCTGTTATACTTTTAACCTTCATGATCACAGCTCATATACGTCCCACTGAGCTCGACTCTTCATATTGGGAGAGAAATTCAACTCAACAATTCAATTCAGCTGCTATAGGAAGCTGATCAGGCGGGTTGGCATAGGATTTTATTTCGAGTCTTCCTTTTCTTGTATAGTTGTGATTTGCGTTATATCTCTTAGTTACCTTTTACGATATCCACGGGCAAGGCAGGGGGTGGTAAATTGTATTCCTACTCTGTCATCACACGGAAATACTTATAAACTTAATTATGTATTTATTTTGTTTAGTAATAGGACAACTTTTGTTCAATAGGACAACTTGCGGTACAGGAAATATCCTTAGTATAAAAATAGCTAAATAAAAAAGGTGTAACACTCGTTACAAGTTCACCATGGTTTATTTTTATCTATTATATATCTTTTACTGATGGAATTAATGCGGATATGACCTAGTTTGGTTATTTTCCTTATAAAGGTATGTATACATATGTATATGTATTTTTATTTAACGTAATACACTTTAAATATACATAACTACTAAATCAATTGATGAACTTAATAATGCTGGTAAAGTCTTATAGTTATTTATATTAATTTCATACAAAAAAAAAAACAGAAAAATGTTTGACTTATATGAATTATACAATTACAATTTATATAAACTAAACTTTTTGTCTGTAATCATTATGAGTAGTTTCCATAAGAATGAGTTCTAGAAGTGAATTAACAATTTCCCCGAATTCATTTTAATATTTTGAGTTCTTACTATACAAGGTGGCAATCATAAAATAAAATTTTGGCAACCCATTAAGTCGCCGTGATGTGGCAGACCGCATTGTGTCGTTATAAAGAATTCTTTATAACAACACAACTGATATAAGTGATAAACATGAAATGAGAGTATGTTACTTCTTTTTACTACTTTAGGGATAAAATTAATTCTCATAAAAATATAAAAGTGGGCCATTATATCATAATACAGCAGGCAGCAATATCTTATGCAAGCATGTGCTTATTATTTTTATTACGACCTAGAACCTAGCTGAAATTACAAAACAATTGCCTATTAATTAAAATGTTTATTTTTGAATATTTTCTTTTATTACACATATATTTTCGTAGGATGTGGTATTTCGTATAAACAATTTAAAAGTTTTTTTAGACCTTCGACGGCTCATTAAACTGCATATCACATATTTTTTTGTTATGCAAATATTTCAAGGTAATGTTAATAATTGCGACGATGCTTATAATTTGTTATATGTTATTATGAATTAAATAATAGTTATTTTCTAGTCATGTACTTTGTAATCTCCATATACTTATGTAAAGGTTCTAGTGTAATAATAATTCGGGCCGACCACTGACGACAAGTAACCCTGCTCCGGTAGTCGGTCCAACGACGAAGGCGACGGGGTGTTTGGGTGGGTTGCGAGTGTGCGTGATTACGCCCCTCTGTCGCCCCGGACGGAGTGGTGCGAGGAGTGCGCCGACCGCAAACCACCCTCAAAAAAAAAGGTTAATTAATAATATTATAATAAGTTCTTTTTATATTTCGCAGAAATTATATTTAGGACTGTTTCTCTTGTATTCATCATATACAAGAAATTAATAAAGACAGAGGTTTCATCAGAGCGAAAGGAAAACAGCATTATAGCAGCAGCAAAAAGAAAAGAGTTATAAGTTTGATGTAGATGTTTGTCTGTCTGTGGCATCGTAGCTCTCAAACAGATGGACCGATTTCAATGCGGATTTTTATATTTTTAAGCCAGTTTCCTGTGGTGGTACTTAGCTATGTTTGGTTAATATCAGTCCAGCAGTGTAAGAGTATCAGCTCTTTTCACAAATAATGTATTTTTTTTTTGGAGTTGGTTACGGTCGACGCACTTCTCGCTACACTCCATCCGGGGCGACAGAAGCGTAAGCAGGCACACCCGCAACCCACCCGTATAGCACGTCGCCTTCGTCGTAGCGTCGACCACCGGTGCAGAGTTCCTTGAATTCAGTGTTCACAAATGATGTACTGGTGTATGATTACTCGATTAAGTGCTTCACGCGTGCCAGTATGATCGTTAAATAACCATTAATTGATAATTGCTGTTAAAGAGAACGTTATACTTTTTTTTTATTAATTTAGTTTGTATCGGGGGGTTATTCAAAATATTCAATCTTACTTATCTACTATTTATATTGAGTATAATATATTTATATGTGGTGATGGAGTAAGATTACAATTTATCACCCCGTTTTTTGTCCGCGGGTATTGTAAAAGACGACTAATAGATTATAATAAGCAGATAACATCAAGAAGAAAAGGAAAGCAAGAGACAGAAAATTCGAAATAGAATCTTATACCAATCCGTCTTACTTGCGAGTTCCATCCATCCATCCATTAGCCTACAGACCTCCACTGCTGGACATAGGCCTCCCACGAGAATGCCACTCGGAACGGTCTTACGCCACTTGCATCCAACGGTTTCCTGCGACTTTGAGAATGTCGTCAGTCCACCTAGTGCGGGGGTCGTCCTACGCTGCGTCGTCTGATTCGTGGTCGCCACTCAAGAGCTTTTCTTCCCCAACGGTTCTCGGTTCAACGAGCGATGTATTTACGAATTATAGTAGATCATTTTTTTTTCATTGTGGAGACAGCTCGAGCCTGGAAGTGGGATGCATATAAACTGTGATGATGATGAGGATAATATATTAAAAAAAATAGTGTTAAATAATTTATCGCAATTAATTCATCAAAAGCAAATTAATCAACAAAATAAACATATCAACAGACATTGCATTGAAAAGAATGGATGTAATCCAACTCAACGTTCTATTGCTTTTTAGCAATGGATAATTATAAGTTATTACATTTGATGTATTAATAAAAAGAGTGTAAGAACAATAACAATTTAGTGAAAGGATGTTGAAGCTTTGTTACTAATTTAATTGACACCTAGACTTGCAATATCTATTTCGATGTTCTCTGTAATATTAGATTAAAATGTTTAAAGGACAACTTATACACTAGTATTTCAAAATTTAAAAAGATTTTTTTTTTTTTTTTTGGGGTGGGCTGCGGTCGGCGCGCTCCTCGCACCACTCCGTCCGGGGCGACAGAGGAGCGTAAGCACGCAACACCCGCAACCCACCCGAAAACCACGTCGCCTTCGTCGTTGGGCCGACCACCGGAGCAGGGTTACTTGACATCAGTGGTCGGCCCGACGGAATACCCCCTATTGGGGTACCCTCCTATCGAGCGACGTCCCCCCATCGGGGAGGACGTCGGTCTTTCCTCACGTGGTCGGCCTCTCGGCGGGTGACGGACTAATCCCCGGTCACGTCACCCGCGGCCTCGGCCAGGTCGGCATGAGGCGCAGGTAGTTTAAAAAAAAAATCTCATAAGGTTTTTATGTACTACTAGCTGACCCAACAGACGTTGTTCTGTTTAAATAAAGTGTCACCTACTGGGTCCAATTGTGAATCTAAACCACTCTCGAATCCCCTTAAATACACACAAAAAATTTCATCAACGTTGGTCTAGCCGTTTAGGAGGAGTTCAGTGACATACACACGTACACATGAAATGTATATATATAAAGATAAGTTATCATCACTGATTTCTTTAATAAATTTGACTCTTTTGAAAAATTTCGAATAGCAATTTGAATATTACAAATCATTTTAGCTCATATACGGCCCCTTACTGAGCTCGAGCCTTGTCTCCAATAAGAAGGTAATTGACCTACTATACCACGCTGATTTTATATCTTGGTATAGAGCTTTATTTCGAGTGTTCCTTCTCTTGTATAGGTGTATGCATATATCCTACTATATATACCTACTTTAGTGATATTTTTTGGTATTGATATTGGTGGTAGGACCGCACTGTCGACAGTCCCTTGTCTGCAGTCGCGGGCCGCTCCATCCGGGGCAGTACCACACTCTCACAGAAGGTCGACGTGAATAGTAGCAATTTGTTACTGCACTTCGTTCGGTGAACGAGAGAGCCGGAAGCCCAGCTTTCTGGGTGTGTTTGTGTGTGGCGGGTGTGGGAAACCGGAGTGGACCTAGGCGGCTACGCACGGGGGGGCATCGTGCCGGGCCCTTCCGTGCTTCGTGTCAGCTCCTCACAAAACTCACTCCTTGACCATGCACTATGCCCTGCCCTTTTTTTTTTGTATCACCGAACTCCATTTTACACATTCACACTCCCTTCCTCCTCTTATTAAATTAAAAATCATGGCCAAGAAAGTTAAAAAGAGACAGTTTTCTACGGCGGTCCCTTTATCCACATTCGATGTGGATTTTTGCAATATCAGGGTTAACATAGCAATCTCGACGTCGTCCACCATCACCTCGAGACGGCGCGGCCTGCCCTACTCTTTTTAACGGAGACGGAGATAGGTGCTCCGGATGACATTTCGTACCTAAATTACCCCGGATACGAGTTGGAGCATACCTTCCGTCGTAAAGCCGGCGTGTGCGTATTCATCCATTTCATCTGTTGGCGCCGCCTTCGGGCCCTCGAACATGGTGACTTGTCAATCCTATGGCTACGCGTAGACTATGGAGAGATGCGGGTAATCTACTTATTTGAGAACGTCCAATGGAGATTGACGAAATATTGGAGCAGTGTCCATCAGCGGAGGTGGTGGTTCTTGGAGACTTCTTAGGAGTGGTAGGACCACACTATCGACAGTTATCTGTCTACAGCCGCGGGCCGGTCCGTCCGGGGCAGTACCATGCTCTCGCAGAAAATCGACGTCTGAGTAGTAGCAATTTGTTACTGCGCTTCGTTCGGTGAGCGAGAGAGCCGGAAGCCCAACTTTCTGAGGGTGATTGCGTGTGGAGGGTTTTGGTGGTGCCCTTGGTATCACCGAGCCTCAATGCACGCATTCATACTCCCTTCGCTTTCTTCGCGGTAGGCAACGGCCTTGTAAAGGTCCATGAGCGGCAGCAAAACTTACCATCAGGTGTACTGTTTGCTCGTTTGCCACCGTTTGCAATAAAAAAAAAAAGACTTCAACGCTCATCATTAAGAGTGGCTGGGGTCCCGAACCACTGACCTCCAGGGTCGACATCTCTTCAATATGCTCTTGGTCCATGGTCTCTCACAACTGGTGACACAGCCCACCCGTATCCTAGATATTAAGAGCCATGAGTCTTCTTTAGTAGGTGGACCGATGACCTAGTGAAAGTAGCTGGGCGTCGTTGGATGCAGGCGGCACAGGACCGCTCATTGTGGCGCAACATGAGGGAGGCCCACGTCCAGCAGTGGACGGCGATAGGCTGAAATGATGATGAAATGATGAGTCTTTTTTACTGGATCTTCTGCTGACTACACACCAGCATAGATACCAGGTAGTGGTTGAAGCCCCTCTTGGGTCTTCTGACCACTACTTGATTGGTAGCAGTGCCCCTGTTGTAAGACCTAATCGCTCTAAGGCGACTGGGACTCGCAGAGTCTGGCAATGTAAGTCAGCAGATTGGGATGGACTTCGCGAGTTTTACGCATTCTACCCATGGAAACGGCTTTGCTTCGCCTCTAGGGACCCTGGCGTCTGTGCGGACTGCGTTACCAAAACGGTTATAAGGGGATGGAATTATTCAGCCCCAACACCACAATACCCGTCGGTGGCCGCAGCCGAGCCTGGTTTTTTTTTTTTTTTTTCTTTTTGTTGATGGTCCACAGAGTTATGGTCCGTGCCTTTGTTACATTTTTTGAGTTTAATTGTTAAGGTGAGTTTATATAATTCAAGTTATTCTTCAAGTGGCTTTATTACAGTTGATTTACAGATGTTAAGATAAACTTGAAGTTGAGCGCTGTTCCATGTGCCATTGCTGTTGATGGACATCATGTGTTTCGGGGTTTTCTACTTTGCGCTATTACTTTAAATTGGTGATGAAAACCCCTCTGTTATTTTGTTTCCGCCGCCCGACAGCCGACCCCGGTTTAACCAAGCCTGCAAGACGGCTGCACGCCAAAAACAGTCCGCATATCAGGCCTGGAATAGGGCTAAAAAATGTCAGGACCCGAACGCCAAAGAGGTGAAGCGGGCATTTAATGCCGCTTCTAGATCTAGTAAGAAAGCTATTGCCTGAGCCAAGGCGGAACATGTTGCCAGAATTGGCAAGCGATTGCAAAGCTATCCCACCAGGAGTCGTGCATTCTGGTCACTCGCCAAGGCTGCCCAAGGCAACTTCTGCCAGCCCAATTGCCCACCACTACAGAAACATGATGGTAGTCTAGCCCACAGCGCAAAGGAGAAGGCCGATCTTCTAGGTTAATTCTTTGCCTGTAACTCGACTTTGGATGCCGGAGCTGCCACACCACCTATCATCCCACGGTGTGAAAGCTCGCTGTCCAAAATCCGCATCACGCAACGAGCAGTTAGGCGGGAGCTGCAGCTTTTAGACGTCCATAAGTCGAGTGGATCGGATGGCATACCTATAGTGGTGCCAAAGACGTGCGCCCCTGAATTGACCCCCATCCTCACGCGCTTGTACCGACTTTCCTACGCTACTAATAGGATCCCGTCTTCGTGGAAGGTAGCCCATGTCCACCCGATTCCTAAAAGGGGAGACCGGTCTTCCCCATCGAATTACAAGCCAATTGCGATAACATCCTTGCTCTCCAAGATAACGAAGAAAGTTATAAACCGCCAGCTTCTGCAGTACCTACCTTGAGGATCGCCAGCTAATCAGTGATCGCCAATACGGCTTTCGTCATGGCCGGTCACCTGGTGATTTTCTTGTGTACCTCACACATCAGAGTCACTGGAGCAGCGGAGAGACTTTGGGTCACTCTGTGTACTCTACCGATTCTTTCACGGGGAGTGCTCCGACGAATTGTTTGACTTGGTACCACCGTCACCATTCTACCTATGTACCACTCGACATCGTAGCAGGGTTCATCCACTTCACCTGGAAATGTTATGATCTTCAACTGTACGTTTCCAGCGATCATTTCTCCCACGTACGTGGAAGCTCTGGAATAAACTACCTGCTGCTGTGTTTCCCGAGCGCTATGATATGTCCTTCTTTAAACGAGGTGTAAGAAGAGTATTTTCTTCACGGTAGGCAATGGCCTGGCTGTGCCCCTGGTATTACAAAGGTCCATGTGCGGCAGTATCACTTACCATCAGGTGTGCTGCTTCTTCGTTTGCCACCGTGGGCAATAAAAAAAAATATTTTAAGATATGCCGAGGCAAGACATTATTTTGTGGTGAATTGTAAATATAGAATTTTTATATTGTAAATAAAAATTCCGTGTGGTTACGGATTAAGAGCTTAATATATCATTATTTCTCTAGTGTGCACTTCTAAGCAGATATCCAAGGCAGTAGATAATATATACACTTACACATTTTCTGTATTTTTTTGGAAATCTTATTATTGAATTGATATTTATTTGGTAATGAACTTATTATGAACTTGGACTAAGGTATGTAAATGACTTACAAATAAACGATGAGTATACAAATATTACACCCAAACCAAGAACTCTTTTTTGTGTATCACATAAACAATCATGGAAATCGAAATCATGTCTTCATGAAAAATGCCGCGATCACTACACTATTTGTTTTATCATTTCACGCTCGTTGTATTAAATATGTAGTGACTAGAAGACCAGATCGAAGGCTTTGCACGGTTAATAGAGATTTATTACGTGTGTAGCTGTAACCTAACAGCAGCACGTTTTTACTGTTTATCTGACGTTCTTAAAGCTTGATTGGTTGACGCAATAGAATGATCAGATTTTTTGAACGAAAATATTAATTTTAATATTTTTATATATTTTTCGTCATTAAAATTAAAAAGTTTTTGCAACATTAAAACTGATGCAATATTACTAAATTATAATAATTTTTATATAAAATTTTAATTACCATTCCTTTTAAAATTTAGAAGTCCTAAAATATATTAAAAAAAATATAAAATTGTCTTTGTCTCAAATTATGATTGACAAAACAGTGAAATTGAAAGATTATTATATACACTCATTTGCAAAAAAAACGGGCACCTAAGCAATGAACCATTTCAAATGTTAATATTTCTTTGTTTGATAATTATAGGTAGTTTTATCCACACAATTTGCTAAATTAATAAGAAAATAATCGTTTTCATCAGTATTTCATAAAATTTAGATACAATTTATGGGAAATAATGCTAAACCTCGCTAGTAGTGTATATTCGCTAGTAGTGCATATGCTCATGAAGTAAAAATAAAAAAGTTTTTGTGTTTGTTTTTCTTTAATAAAGTAAAAGCAGATAAATGTTTAGTATCGAGTGTGACCCCCTCTAGCTAAAATCACAGCTTGAATTCGTCTGGGCATGCTAGCGAGTATATCCCGGATACTTGCTTGCGGAATACGTTCCCACTCCGCAGTAATCACATTCTTCAGCTCTCTGATGGTCTGCGGAGCCGGGTGTACTGATCTCACACGCCGTTTCAGAACGTCCCAGACATGCTCTATGGGATTGAGGTCGGGACTTCGAGCTGGCCAATCCAAACGACGAATGCCGACCTCTTGCACATACGCATTAACATCGCGGGATCGGTGGGCGCGAGCATTGTCGTCCATAAAAATCGAGTCTTCACCTAGAGCGGCCAATGCGGGTTGTGCATGAGAAATTAGAACTTCCGTTATGTATCGATGCCCAGTCAGTGAGCCGTTTTCAATGAAGACTAACTCTGTACGATCCATTGAATTTATTCCTGCCCAAAACATAACAGAGCCCCCACCATAAGGTGTGATTTCTTCGAAACATGCCTCTGCAAAGCGTTCTCCTTGTCTTCTTAGCACTCGCCGACGTCGATCTTCACCGAACAGAGATATCCTGGCTTCATCAGAGAACAAAACCCTATTCCAATCGTCTTGAGTCCATGATTCACAATTTCTAGCGAACCTAAGCCTGTGAACTCTGTGCTCACGGAGTAATTTGGGGCCACGGGCCGGGCGGTGACTGCGTATATTGGCAGCGAGAAGCCTCCTCCTGACCGTCCATAGACTAATATGCACATTTCTTACTTCTTGGAGGTTGTTCTTAAGATCCACATACGAAGATTTGCGATTTCTCAATGCGCGACTCACAAGAAAACGATCATCCCGTGGTTGGGTACATGGTTTTCTTCCAGAACCAGGCCTTCTCTCGACGGAACCAGTCTCCTGATATCGCTGCCAGGTCCTTTGGACTGTCGAGCGACTAACATTTAGCCTCCTAGCCACGAAACATTGGCTGCAACCCTCTTCAAGCAGCGCGATAATTTTGGTAGCTTTTACCACTTTATCTACCATTTTTGATACAGCCAAACAGCATTAAATAAAGCTTTGACAGTCAAGGATATGAAATTAATCGATAAAAATTGAATAAAAGTTATGAAAGTCGATGTTAACTTCTGGAACTTCGCGCCAAAAATGTAGGATAAAAAGGGGTTTTCTGTAAAAATGAACATCAAATGAAAAATTGAATTTAGAACGTACTTTTTTAAATACCACAGCATTTTTAAAACCGGCCAGTAACGTGTACAAACGATTGAAACCTTTTTGGTATTGTATCTTTTTAAATATGAATGAAAATCAAAACCGCCCGTTTTTTTTGCAAATGAGTTTATATACCTTATTATCCTTTGACATTTATCCATTGTTTTTAAACTCAAGTCACTTGTGGGTTAACAAGTCACTAAACTTAGTTATATGCGAGAAGTCCGATTTCATATTTATGTACCTAATATGTGCACTTAAACCTCAAAAACAGATCTAATGTGTTACTCTAGGCCTAATAAAAGTTGGTAACCTTCATAAGAGGCCAAACTTTCCAATTATGAAAGAGAGTCAGAATCAGACTGCGTGAAATTGTTATTGGCATTTTATATTTTGACACAAAAAAAAGAATAAGGTAATTGAGGTTAATTAGTGAATTCTAAATACACGTACATTCTTGTTTATATATCGCTAACATAATTAAAAGTAATTTTAAGTTATGTGCGGATATAAAATGGTATAACATTGAATCAAATTATAATGCCTTTTTAATTATCTGGCCGGTATTCAGCACGTGCTTCTATACAAAACCTTTTTCACGATGAGAAGGAAAATGTCTGGTCAATTTCACTAAACAGATAAATTAACTTGAAAATATTCCGAATCTTTATTTAATAATGTCTTATGATTGGTTATTGTTGGATGATTGGCGTATACTAATTAAATCATTTAAAATTTAACAAAACAAACAATTTCAACCATTTAATATGCTTTAGAGTCGTAAACTTAAAAATATCTCAATCAAGTCATTTTTTATTTAATAGTTCAATACTACATCTTCAAATTCTAGCCCAACGCCAATGAAATTAAAATGAGATCACCCTATTTTGATTTTTCCAAACAGAAAAGAATTATTTAAATTGATAAAAAAGGAATTCTGCCTGAAGATGGATTTATAAATAAATAGAGAACAATTAAAATCGATAAAAAGAGAAGTTTTGTATGTTAATTATTTAAGCAAATGGTATTTCTGTAATACATAAAATAAATAAAAATCTGTATCTAGGTTTCAACTCGAAATTTATAGCCGAACGGTCCACAGTTATTGTACTATTTGCCAATAACTGCAATTGCGTACTGTTATGTATGTGCATTACTTAAATATAAATGTAGTATGTAATTTTATAAATTTAGTCTATTATGTTCTTTTTATTACAACAGAAGAGCTATCTTTCCAACGTAATAGCAATCGTACTGTAAGTGGCATTATAAAGATAATAAGTAACCTTTCATGCTTCTAGTAGTAGCATGTCACTACGATCAGGAAACATATTATTGTGCCGAAGATTTCATCATCATCATCTCAGCCCGTACACGTCCCACTGTTGGGCTCGGGCCTCCTGGAAGAGGGCAATTGACTATGAGAGGGAAATTAACCTACTATACCGCGCTGGTCAGACATGTTGGTATATGGTTTAGTTTGGAGTTTTCCTTCCCTTTCATAGATATTATTTACATATTGTATCCCTTAGTCGTCTTTTATGACACCCACGGGCGAGAGAGGGGGTGGTGAGTTGTATTCCTACTTCGTCACCACCGCCACCGGTATCCGAAGATTTATTGTATTATAATTGTGATATATTAATACAGATAAAAATAGTATATTTAATTGAATCGTAAGTAAATTTTATATATTAACCAAAGAAGAACTAAAATGACACATCCTGCCCAATCCATCTGGGGCGTTGGCAGAGCGGCAGGCGTCCCAAAACCTACCGTATTCACAAACCATCGTTGTTGGGCTGATTATAGGGCATTTTTTGACCATCCCGCTCCCACTTCATCTACTCCACTAGCACCGGCCACAGGGTTTCTACGTCCGGGCAAAAAACCGAAGCCTTTTTAGACGGACTTCTAACGGGTAATGATGTCGTGGGTCTCTCCACGTCAGCTGGTCTACTCCCCTGTTGACCTCGCCGATACCCGCAATTGTTAAGCAGAAAGCATGTCTGCCTCTCAAGTTCCACGTGGGCATTCTCTGACAGAGGGCCCTAAGACAGGTGGTCGGAGATTCCACCCACATGCGTGCGCTGTACAGGGCCATCGACTGAATTACCTCTGCATACAGCTGTCAGCACGTAACGGTGGGCCCACCCACATTCGACTTAAGCCAAGAAATGGCAGATGCCGCGCACGCAAGGCAGTGAAAATCCATCATAATCATATTTTATCTGGGCCTGGTTGCTGATGGGACTAAATTGATGCTGACCGAGGTGCCGACGAGTAAACCGTTGCAGGGCCCATAGAATAAAAGGGTCGTCGTATTACTTAGGGTTAACAGGCCTCGACACGCATGACCGCCTCCTCGGTACTGAAAGTGGCCTGGACACGCCTCTTCCAGCATCCTCGGACTATTACAAGCGTGTCATAGAGGTAATAAATTAGTGGTCGGCCCAATGACGAAGGCGACGTGTCACGGGTGGGTCACAGGCGTGCTTACGCCCCTCTGTCGCCCCGGACGGAGGCGAGCGAGCAGCGCGTCGACCGCGACCGACTCTCCAAATAAAGGGGTAATAAATTAAACCTAGACTCAGAGGATGGTTACCTAGGAACGACCAGTCGTAGCTGATATTCTGCCCTAAGATCAACCCCCTTACAGTACAGCACGATGTTGCTGTACACACAATGTTCTACTCGGTCTACGTAGAAGACGCTCTACCACTATGAATAGTCTACCACTAACCAACTCAGTTATAGATATACTACGTGATACCAGAGCGCCTCCCTGATGCAGTTGATTGATAAACTATTGAATGCATTGAGAAATGAATAGCTGCCTCATAGCACGTTTTTACAAACTTAATTAAACGATACAATTGGCATCCAGATAGTTGGTGGCATTACAAAATTTTACTAAATATTTATATACTGCTATGTGGTAGCAGCTCGCTAGGGAGATGCTCGGCAGCATCAGGAATTGGGACGCGGTCGCAGCCTTCTGCTAGGCAGTTATCTCGCAGAAGGAGGCGGCGGGTCGCGAGCGTGAGGAGCACAGCCTCGATGATGTGACCCGCCGCCGGCGACTGGGGTGGCGCAGGCGGGAGTACCTGCGTGCAATGCCGCCCTAGCCGAGCCCGCGGGTGACGTGACCGGGGATTAGTCCGTCACCCGCCGAGAGGCCGACCGCGTGAGGAAAGACCAACGTCCTCCCCGAGGAGGGGGGGGGGGGGGTATTCCGTCGGGCCGACCACTGATGACAAGTAACCCTGCTCCAGTGGTCGGCCCAACGATGAAGGCGACGTGGTGTTCGGGTGGGTTGCGGGAGTTGCGTGCTTAAGCCCCTCTGTCGCCCCGGACGGAGTGGTGCGGAGGCACGCCGACCGCAGCCCACCCAAAAAAAAAAAAAAAACAATGTGGTAGCAGCTACGAATAGGGAATGACTTTATAGTGAATAACTTTACTTTAACCGTGAGTGTCGTATACGACTCAAAGCTTAACAGCGATAGGTTTGCTCTATCTGATGCTCTGTGGTTAACAATTACATTTCCAAAGAAGGTTCACGTCTGGAAGTCAGTTGGTTATGAAACTATTGTCAAGGCTTTTGCAGTATACATATATGATGGATAGTAATGAAATTGACCTCCTATACCACGCTCGTCAGATGGGTTCATCATCATCATCATCGCAGCCCATACTCGTCCTACTGTTGGGTCCAGGCCTCCTCCATAATAGGAGGAAATTTGACCTACTATACCATGCTGGTCAGACATGTTGGTATAAGATTTCATTTCGAGTTTTCCTTCTCTTGCACAGATGTTATGTGCGTATTATATCCCATAGTCGTCTTGTACGACATCCACGAGCAAGATAGAGAGTGGTGAATTGTATTCTTACTCCGTCACCACACGGAAAGTATTGATGGCTATTGGATGGAGGGATGATGGATGGGATGATATAGGATTATATTTCGAGTTTTGCTTCTCTTGCACTTGATAATATGCGTGTTTCATTCTTTAGCTGTGTTTTACGACGGTTAAGATTGGAGGTGATGAATAGTATTCTTACTCCATTACCACACAGGACGTTCTCGTTTAATTCTCTGTTTAAAAAATATGAAGCATTCACATTGTACGCATAACATTGATGTAAGCTAACGCTCGTTCATTATTCTAATGGCGGCTTTTTAACGATTAGGATATCTGACATATATGTGTTGCAACGCATCTAAAACAGTCAACCAGTCATCGAACCGAATGGCGCCGTGCCAATAAAGGCTCGTTCACACGACTGCATTTTCATTCATAGTCACGTTTTTATTTCCGAAGGATTCTATGGAGAAATTTAATGATTTTTTTTTAAAATGCATAACAAACTGTCGTTTTAAATGCAAATAAAAATATGTTCTTCAAATAATCTTGTGGCAGACGGTGATGAAAAGAGTGCGACGTTATGTATGTTTTATATCTATTTCAAGAGTTTGCAAAAAGGCAAGTCGATGACTACTGAAGTCGAATATAAATGGTACTAATAGGACAAATAATCACTGCTGTTACCGTAGATGGTTGGGCTGTGTATTGTCAGACTATATTTCATTTACATAAAAATTAAATTCACAATATATAAACTACATATATCCGAAATGCTATGATTTACCAGATCACCTAATACAACAGCCGTGAGAGTAGCCCCTGCTCTCTCAGTGTTCAACAGTTTGAACAACGTAAAGTTTCCTATTTTATATCTGAATACATTCCAACTGCTTCCAGGTTTGTTTTTACCTTAAAATCTTTAGAAAGTAAACAAATTAAAATGTCTACTTTCTACAAAATATGTTCCCACGCGTAAGTATTTTGAGTTTATATATTCGTTACCCGTAATGTCTATGTGTTTTTGAATAATAATTATTTATACTTTTTGTTCCATAAAAGGACAAGTCGTGACCAAAATTTCACATATGTTAACCACTACTCTTGTAAGCTACTCCGTTCAATATCTCTTTGGTAAAATGTCTACTTGCATTGTCAATTTTTATCTTTGTATATATATATATATATATATATCTCTTGTGTATATGTGTATGTCACTGAACTCCTACTAAACGGCTGGACCGATGTTGTTCAAATTTTTTGTGTGTATTCAAGGGGATTCGAGAATGGTTTAGATTCACAATTGGACCCGGTAGGAGGCGCGTTAATTTTATTTGAACAGAACAACGTCTGTTGAGTCAGCTGGTGTTAATATAATAAAAAGTACTTACTTTTTACGCTTATAGCGTTGTGTAGTAGCAGCTACTATTCGTAGCTAGCAACCCATTGCTCACGGGTATCGTAAAATACGACTAAGAGTATCACATCGACTTAGGCTAAATCCATTTGATATGGTCTGGTTAACAATTACATTCCCAAGGAGAGTTGGCGTCGGGCAGCGACTCGTAATAAAACAACTACTAATAACTTTTGTAATAAGTCTGATAAAAAAAGGAGTAGGTACTGGTACATATTACGTCAACCCAAAGTAACTTTGATAAGCACAAGTTAAGAAGTAAGTCATCATAATTAGTTCTTATCCTAAAGAACTTCTACCTTTGCTACGTTTAACGTCACTTATTATCACTTCAAGAAATAAACTATGCATCTAATTATTTATCTTCATGTGATTAAGAATGCACACCAAAATTCACGATTCTTCTCTCATAGTAGTACAAGTTAAACAAGGATGTGGGTTACTTAGTTCCCACACGATTATGGGTTTATTAATGTATCTTAAACAGAGTTTAATTATTAATTTATTAGCCAATCCTTCCCAGTCCTCAATTTTGCATCATGAATCTATATGGGAGACCAATTTCTCGGTGAGCGCAACATTCAGTGATATATACCAGAGGAAACATATTTCATTTTAATTGATGGCTGTTGGCATAAACAAATAGAGATAGAGTAGGTAATAAGGATTCCGTGTGGTGACAGAGTAAGAATAAAATCCACCATCCCTTTTCTGAGGATATTATAAAAATCGGCCAAGTGCGAGTCGGACTCGCGCACGAAGGGTTCCGTACCATTGACTAGGTAAACAAGTGCCTCCCTATTGCCATTATCGATATTGAGCAAAAAAATCAAGTTTGTTGTATGAGAGCCCCCTTAAATATTTATTTTATTTTTAGTATTTGTTGTTATAGCGGCAATAGAAATACATCATCTGTGGAAATTTCAACTGTCTAGCTATCACCGTTCTTGAGATACAGCCTGGTGACAGACGGACGGACGACCGGACGGACAGCGAAGTCTCAGTAATAGGGGGGCGTTTTTACCCTTTGGGTACGGCACCCTAAAAGAACGACTAAGGGATGAATGCGACTGACATCTAAAATCAAGAGAAGGAAAACTAAAAATAAAACCCTATATCAACATGTCTAGCCAGTCAATTTCCCTCTCGTTATAGAGGAGGCTCGAGCTCAGTGAGAGGGACATATGAGCAGACATGATGTTTAAATAAAAATCTTTAAAAAACCTCAATAATACTTCGTGTCTCATTAAAATTTGATCACTACAGTAGCTTTAGAATGTAGACATACATTGTAAATATTGCCTTAGCAATTCTAAACATACACACGCAACGCTGGGTCGCCGTGTCTAGTTCACAATACTTAGACCAGTTTGCGATAGGCATTTCATTACCCAACAACAATTATTATTCTAAAGTTGCCTAATATTAACGTTATCACTGTATCTATATATTGGCATTTTATTGTAGATATATAGTGACATATAATAAACTAGCCAAGTTGTACTGCATGTCTGTTAATATGTTATTTCACATCGTAAAAACTATATAACAGATTTTAATGACATTTTTCAAAAGACATAAATTTTTTACCTTTTTTTTTTATGGGTGGGCTTATGGTAAGCGCACACGCGGTCCAGTCCGTCCGGGGCGATGAAAGGACGGCGCGCGGGCCCATATTCCACCCGTACCCACGTCACCTCGTTGTTGGGCCGACTGCCGAAGCAGATGTGACTTGTCGTCAGTGGTCGGCCTGATGGAATACCCTTACGGGTACCCTCACCTCTCGACGTCCTGGGACGTCGGTCGCCGTCGCGCGGTTAGCCACACTGCGGGTGACGGACAATTCCCCGGTCCGATCACCCGCGGCCTCGGCTAGGAATATTATAATTTTTTACCTTAGCTATATTTGTGACTAAGAATCTTCCATTCATCTTTCCCTTTGATTCAATGTAAAGTGTAATGCCAGTATGCAGTAAAAGAAATATGCTAGATGTCCTAACGGGAAAAGTACCAATTTATATGAAGTCCATGCGAGTGAAGTTGGCAGCATGGATAATAGTGTATTACAAATGATGACATATTTGCCATGGTTAAATGAACATTTAAGAGTGATAGAATAGCTTTGAGATTTTACGGAATGTCAAAATGTCATGTAGCGCCTTTAAATTTTATTTATTACTTTGGTGTTTTCTAGTGTTATAATGAATAATGGTGCTGGTATTTTATGTAATATAAGGCAAAGCAAATTCTGAAGTGTAATAAATATGATTTAATTATGAATTGCATGCATTTTTATATTCTGCAAAATTTACAGAGCAAACATTGTTTTGGTTATCAGCTCCTGATCAATGGCAAGGACTAAGACTAATATGACTATTATATATCTATATAAAGATGTATTAATTTATTTTTAACTAGACACTGCCACGAATAGCTTATATTACTGTAGCTTATTGCCAATAAAAAAAAAGAAGAAGACTTTGTTGAAGAAGGTTTGTTTTAGGATTTTTGACGAGAATGTTAAAATGTCATGTAGTGCTTTTAATTTTTTTTTCATTATTTTAGTGTTTTACAGTGTCATATTAAATCATTTTGCTGCTGGTATTTTATGTAATATAATACAAAGAAAATGCTGAAGTGTGGTGAATATTATTTAATTGTGAATTGGTGTGTATTTTCATGGTCTGTCAAAATTCTCAGAAGAATCTTTGACTAGGCTGATCAGCATTCAATCAATGGTAATGACTATGAAGAGTGAAAACACGCGAAAAAACTAAAAATATTATTACTCGACACTGGCAACAACAGCTTATGTCTATACATTTTTGCCGATATAAAAGAGGAAGAAGAAACTTTTGCTTTTTTCGAACTACATAATGGTCATTAACTTTGTTATAAAGTGCTATTTGAAAAATCTTTCTTATAAATTGCATTTTAAGAAGTCTGGTTAAACTCGGTAAGAAAATCTTAAAAATATTCTTTTTCAATGATACCGCCTGTCTCATTTTGAGTCACGGGCTTTCATCGCAATGAGAGGGAAAGCGGTCCATCCCACGTTGTCTAGTTTTGTTTCGAATTTCTCTTATCAGTGTAAGGACATAACAAAACCATTAATCATGTTGGAAATTTCTAAGTCGTATTTAGGTATATAATACTTACATATAATAATGTTAGCTCTTATTTGTGTAAAAATATAATTCTTAGCTTTTATCTATTACTAGCTGACCTAACAGACGTTGTTCTGTTCAAATCTAAAAAAATAGTAAAAGGAATTCTCCCTGAAATTGATCGCAGCGCCACCAACCGGTTCCAATTATTAATCTAAACTATTCTCATACCCATTAGCACGGCCACAAAAATTATCAACATCGGTGCAGCCGTTTAGAAGGAGTTCAATTACAAACACACACACATATATATATATATATATATATATATATATATATATATATATATATATATATATATATATATATATATATAAAGATTGTTCCTCCATCACCACACAGTAATAATAACGTCTCACTACACGTTTTGGGAAATGTAGCGAGCAGTTGATTTTAAATCACCACCAATCTTAAAAAAGCTTAGATAACCAATTCTTCTATATAATATTGAAGAATATTATGAACTCAATGATGTTTTACAAAATATTGAAGAATATGTACTAAAAAATCCATTATTATAATGCTAGATGGGCGCTGCATGGTGGCGGCTGGAAAGTATCGTAAACGACTAAGAGTTACTTCAAATTGGGTCAACTCTATCTGATACTGTACGGTCAACAATTTACATTCTCAAAAAGGATTGACATCAGACAGTTAGCTGGCTATAAAACTACTGTCAAAATTATTTGCAATATATATGATGTAAGTAGAGTAGATATTGCATCGATCCCAAGTAATTGGAATACGAGCATGATGGTAAGTTCAAGATGGGAGCACAATTAATTGAAATCAGCAAAAAATGATTTATTAACATTACCTACAATGTAAAATTTTAATTACAAGCTCTTGTGATTCTATACGCCTAGCCCCTTCCCAAGGGCATACGTGGATAATATATAGCCTATATTACTCGCTGATAATGTAGCTTTCCATTGGTGAAACTTTATTTAAAAAGCAGTTTATTGGTTTAGGCGTGAAAGCGTAACAAACAAACTTACATTTATAATATTTAGAAATTAGACAATTTGCATTTACTATTTTGCTATTCATTTGTCAGAAAAATTTTAAGTACGTTTAATAATGTTAATGTACAGATGTTGTTATAGTCTTACTTGTGTTGTGTGGCGAGTGGGTTCGATTTCTGCGTAAAGAGTTCTTTGTGTAAAATACAAATTCTCGTTATTATGGATCTGGAGTAAATTTCTATCATATTCATAACTTCCATTTATAAAGTACTCCACGATATAAGGACCCATTCCTTAGTGCAAGATCCTGTCTTTGAAAATAATTCTTACTATACTAAATTGCAAAAGGGACATTTTAAAAATTTCGCAACGTTGCATATGGCTGCGATGATTAGAAATTAAGACCGTTTTTGCTAAAATACAATGTAGTATTCTATTGGGAAATATTTTTAAATATATCTATGTTAGTCCAGGTATAGATCCAGATTTCGCCAGACTGGCCATGAACGACAAGGAACTGGGTACCGGTGGTCGGCTCAATGGCGAAGGAGAGGAGACACGGTGGGTGTTGGGGCCGCAAGGCAACGTGTCACGGCGGGTGGGTTAATCGTTACCCAACCCCAAAAAAAAAGGGTATTGAGGCCGCGCGCCGCCCCTTCGTCACCCTGGACGGAGCGGATGGCGTGTACACTGATCATAGCCTATCCCCCAAAAAAGAAGGTCCAGGTCGTCTGCTAAAGAGGCGGATATATATGAACTGAACAGTAGTTATAGTAGTAAAAGGAGTTATAGATTTTTAAAAGTAAATACCAGTGCTACTTGTTCGTGCATTATCTTCGTTATGATTGAATCAGTAAAGAATGTACCTGAATGTTATGATTTCAGAAATGAAGGTCGGGCAGATCATATAAATACTTGAACTTTTGTACTTTAGCTTAAAACTTTTTGTTATGAACATTTATTTTTGCAGTCCCATGCTATTAAGTAGTCTGTATAAATACAAAGTTACTTGTGTAGTACGAACCCTAATTTCGATGTGTATGTATTTTAACTATTAAAATCATAACAGATTAAAGAGTAAAAATGTATCGTTCGTCATATGAGGGTAATGCCGTAATCACCACGCTTGGTAGGTGTTCGGCGATCGCAGTAAGATGATGTTACACATTTGCTGCCCGCTCTCCTGGTGAATCTTTAGCCGATTCTTACAGCTCCCACAGGTATGAAAGGGGTGGCGACAATTGTGGTCTTATTCCGTCACCACACGGGCAAAATATATTATATTTAAATAATTACAACTGGTGACGGAATAAAAATCCAATTAACTACCACCTTTCTTGAGTGTGGGTGTCATAAATGACGACTAAGGGATATAATATGCATATAACATCTATACAAGGGATGGAAAACTCAAAACGATATCCTATATCAACGCGTCCGACCTGTATGTTATAGTAGGCCAATTTCCCTTTCTTAGTGGAGGAGGCCTTAGCCCAACAGTGGGACGTATATGTGCTGATATGATGATGATCTAATGAAAATACAATTGACCATCATCTTTCTTGAGTGTGGATGTCATAAAAGACGACTAAGGGATATAATATGCAAATAATATCTACGTAAGGGGAGGCAAATTTGAAATACAACCCTGTAGCAATCCGTCTGACCAGCGTGGTATAGCCGATCAATTTCTCTTTTATTATGCAGGAGATCATTGCTAGAACTATACTTGACAGCATCAGGAACTGGGATGCGGTCGCTGCCTTTTGCGAAGCTGTTATGTAGCAGAAGGAGGCGGTGAAGCGGGTCCGGGATTCCTCCACTAGGACAGGTTCCGCTGCCGACGTGTTGGGCGGCGCAGGCGCAAGTACCTGCGCTTGATGCTGCCCTAGCTGAATTCGTGGATGGTTTGGGACCGACCGCGTGATGGCGATGCTCCGGCAACACTGACATGTTGCCAGAGCGTCGAAGGGGACGGTACCTGAAAAGTTAACTCGCCGGGCAGGCCATGGTTGTCAAGGCAGGCCATGGTTGTCAAGGCAGGCCATGGTTGTCAAGGCAGGCCATGGTTGTCAAGGCATCGGTATCAGTGGTTGGCCCAATGGGGATGAGGACGGAATACGGTAGATCATGGGGCCGCATGCCATTCATTCGTCGCCCCGGACAGATTAGGCGGGGTGTCCAGATGCCTAGTCTACCACAAAAAAGGGATACTATGGAAAATTCAAATAATTTTACTAATCGTGATAAAAATCTGTAACACCGTTTTATTTCAACATTTTTATTTCCAATTTCCAGCGAGAGTTGACTACCAGCCTCTTTGTAAGTTACATCGCCAAATGACGCCAAAATCGAAGCTAATATGTTTTATTATCTATTCATTTGATGTCATTCTCCATCTATCACTCATCGGTTACTACCAGATATAATGTTTCTAGCCTTCCAAAATAAAAATGCCAAGACTCTACATGTATATTATACACATTTAATGAACCTACTCTTAAATTAAACTTAAAAAATTGTCTTTGTTATCTAGATAAGGACACATGAATCTTTAAGCGAAATCTTTACCTTCTTAAATCCTTATCAATATACTTTACCGTGCTTGCATATCGTAAATATATGTCAGAATATATGTTTTAATAAGTGTATAAGAATTATCACCATAACTATATAATGAATCATCGAGTCCTGATTAAAAACCAAACGACATATCATAATTCCATGGAATTGGTCGTGGCTACGACAATTCCGAGGTTACCGTCTCTGGACCTCGACAGTGCAATAATAAACAGTAATGCTCACTACTTATACCTATGTTATATATGTGAATAGGTTGTAGTTGAGGGCGATTGTCGTGACTTTTCTTGGCAACTTAATAAGTGTTACTTACTATAATGATATATGCACTAAATGTGTGTGCAACTTAGATGACTTAAATAAATGCTAACATAAATAATTCAAAAAGACCCATTTTCAATTCATCTATTAATCTATAAGCTTCTAAATCTCCACCGTTGGACATAGTTCTCTCCAGAATGTCCTTCAGAATGGTCCTGTGCTATTTATATCAAACCATTCCTTGCTAATTTTAAAATGTTGTTAAGCCACTTAATAGTGGTAATTAACTTTGTGTCGTCTGAGTTGTAGTTGCCACTCAAGAACTTGTTTTCACAGTTATAGGTTCGACGGGTGATATGACCTACCTATTGCCACTTTAATGTGCAAATTTTTCGCGCTATGTCGGTTACACCTGTTCTTTTATAGATTTACGTATTCCGATTTTTATCACGTAGAGGAATATCAAGCAAAGCCCTTTCCGCGCTTAACACGCTAAGCGACTTTAAGCCTTTATATGAGCTACTTTAGTCGTAATACTCATATCCTGGAACGAAAGGTAACTTATGATATAAAACTGCAATAAATCGCATTTTATTATAATTAAATGTGTGGTGATGGACTACCAATAAAACGTGTCCTCATCGTTTATTTTATTTGGAGAAGTATAAGAGGCGACTAACAGAACACCAAAATGGGTGTAGTTCATAATTCGTTCTTTAATATGCCCCAATAATTGCCACTCTTAGCCGGAACTAAGGGGTCACATTATACATTAAGCACATTATTGATAACAACGCTACGTAAAGTATGTTACAAAACAATGAACCCTAATCGTGGCTGCTACGCCAATCCATATCATGTTGTAGACATGGTATGGACATCCTATAGTGAATAAGAAAGAGCTGATATATACATAGATATATTATTCAAATGAATATGTATATCGAAATTACATCTTCATAGCTTTCGGAGTAAAAGCTTTTCAATGACTTAATTTTATCGTAATCTAAAAAATATGTTGTTTTTCTAAGTATTCAAATAATCATTTTCAGTTAATGATTAAATAAGTTTTATTTTATGCTTTATTTTTTTTCTATTTAGAAAAAAATGATAATATTTAAAAAGAGAAGCACTATAAGTATAAAAATAGGAACACGTATATTTTGGAATATCTTGCATTAGTACTCCTTCCTTCCCTATCTTGCCTGTGGATATCGTAAAAGACGACTAAGGGATATAATATGCATATAACATCTATGCAAAAGAAAGAAAACTCGAAACAAAACCCTATACCATGTCTGACCAGCATGGTACAGTAAGGTCAATTTCCCTCCTCTTGTGGAGGAGGCTAGAGCCCAATAGTGAGACGTATATGAGCTGAAATGATGATGATGACACCTTCCTTTGTCGTGGGTATTGTGGGAATTGTGTTGGAGACAAATAAAGAAGTAAAGAAGTACCAGTATAGCAAGAAAATATTTCCAAAAACATATTCAAAATTCTTGTAATTTATCAATTTTGCATCCCCGCTGTGTAGAAGTTGTGAACGATAATTGTAAAACTTTAAAAAGACTACAGAAAATATACCTAAACAAACTCTCGTAACCAAAGCAATTTTTTTATATATAAACATTTACTAAAAGTACATCTTGTCAATTATACACTAAATATAGCTTTACTATAATTAACCGTGAATCTATTATTTTCATCAGACGTTAATTATTATAACTTTCATCCGCTTTCGTCGCAACTATTACTATCGTGCGTGGTGTATTAAATTGCGCCGGCGCAGGCTACAATGGGTTTGCGACCGAGCTCAATACAGACCAACCTTCGAAACGAAACGCACGTACCAAGAGTTAAATTACATTTATATTTTTAAATACTACCTCAAATTAATTAAAAATGAAAAGTTTACTCCTTGTCATTGGCTTCGTAGCAATAGGTAAGTGTTTTGAAATTTATTTATATTTTTATCGGATCTATTTTACAGCTGTATTTGGTTGGTAAAATAACTATACAAATTATTGGCAACTAAATAATAAAACAAGAAAGAAGTATGCTTTTTAAACTGCACGAGTAACGTCATGGTTTTTGTATTAACTTTCCGTGGACATTACATTGGATGAAGTGAAATTATGCTTTATAATAATAATTGAAATATCTGTAATATTAAAAAATAATAATATATCTAAATATTTATTTAAATTGTCAGCAAACCTCCATCCGAAGTGTTTAAGATTTTTATTTTGAACAGAAGTTGTTTTTATGTACCTAGTAAAAGTTAAAAATTGATAGTATAATTTATTTCGTTGTTTAATTTTTCTTAAATATATTATGATAACGTTTTTTACTTTCTCATTACTATATATTGTTGCAATAACTCAAGTGTTGTTTGAGGTAATAAATAATGTCGTTATATCTCGAAATGTCTCTTTACATCGTTGTTATATATATTTTTAATTAGGAAATAAAAGTTTCCTTGAAATTTATACAGCAAATAATATTTTATTTAAGTGCTGTTGTCGCGTAACTCTTTTAAAGTACCGGCTACGGAGAACAGTCATATTTAGCCGTAATTTCGCAAGCCGATCAAATGACTCAATCGGAACTTGAACTGGGTTGACAATAGCTGTAATGAGCAAACTCAAATTGAATTTAGCACAAAAGGATTAGTTATTACATGCGTTTCTAGGATTAAGGTATATAATTCGCTCCAATTTTCTTATAAATTTAGTTTAAATAATAAATATTAGGCATAAGCGCGCATTTTATCTTCTTCATTACGATTTATACAGATGAAGTTTAGGTTGTAACTAAAGTAATAATAATAATCCTTCGATAACCAGCTAGTTATCTAAATATTTTTGAAGAGTACTTATGTAATGCTCTCAATTGTGGAAGAAGCTCGTGCCAAATAGCGGAATACAACAAGGCTTAAAAAGAAAACAAAGAAGGTTTGCAGTGTGGTATCGAATGTGTAGCGACGTATACCACCAGCCTATAAATTGATGTCACCTTGGTGTCATAAAAGACTACTAAGAGCTTTATATCAACTTGGACCAATTGCATCTGATGCCATCTGGTTAGCAAATACATTCCCAAGGAGGAATGATATCAGGCAGGCAGCCGGTCCTTAAACTACTGGCAAAACTTTAACTAACTGTGAAAGAAGATTATATACTAAATAAATAAAAATAAATAAAAGTGGTTGGAATATGAAAGACAAGAAAACAAAAGCTCATAAAAATGAAGATCAAATGTGAGGACATTTTGAGAAGCGCTTTTACTATCAGTAGCCCAATAGTGGGACAGTAAAGTTATCTTAACGATGTTAGTATATCTTAACGATGGACCAACGGGGGTGATCGGGCCGGGGATTACTTCGTCTACAGAGTGCTCAAATACGCGTGGGCAAGGATGCGTCATCAAATAATGTTGTTAGGGCGAGGTGGGAGATGGTACTGGTACGGCAAAGATGCCGGGAGGTCGACCGAAGTCGAAATATATCGGTATCGGCCCAGTTCAATTGACGAGGGAGAGTTAATACGTCGGGTTGTAGAGTGGCAGACCGTCCTTCTGTCGCTCCAGACGGTTTTGGCGTAACGTGTTTACCGCATAACCTATCAGAAAAAAAAATACACTGGGACTAATTTTAACATAAAAGCCTAGGCAAGCATGTTAAGCAGTCGCTGGTGTCGGGGGTTAGACAAATATCTGTGAGAGTCAATTTGGATAATCGCTAAAGGTCGGACCTGTGACAGTTAATTTGGACAATCAGTATCTATGATATCTAATCAGATAAAACAGTTATGGTTATTATGAAAAACTTAGAAAATTTAACGGAAATCAAATCAATCCACGGCAATATTGATATTCTTTGAGTCAGAAAGCCTTGAAACTGGTTGCACTAAAAAAACAACCGTAATCAAGTAAAATAAACTAGGAATAGGAACTGGCGAAGGAAATCATGGCGGAGTAGTCTTTAAAAATGCAAACATCATATTCTCTCTATACGTTTATTAAGGGTTTTATCCTTAATATATTTGATATATTTGTTCTTAGTAGATTATGGCATTAGAAGAACAAAAACAAAAAAATAATTACCTCATATGATGTAATTAAATTAGCTAAGATTTTTTTCTGTTCTGATAATTCATAATATATTTTGCATATATCTAATGTACAAACAATATCTTAACAATTGTAATAATTAAAATTATAAAAACTAATTACTTAGTCTACTTATATTTGTTTTAAAATATCACTTTCTGAAAAACTTTCTAATTGTGTGCTCTTTATTTCATGATAAACAATTTAACTAGATAAGTTTTTAAGTAGATAGAACTAAACTCTAAATTGTTTTAAATAAAATAAAAATCGCGTAACTTAAGAAACTTCTAGCATTTTTACACAGTAATTAAGTGCATTAAATATTTACATGAACTCGCATCCTCTTGATAATCATTTTGTGGAAAATCTACTCTTAAAATAGTTATAATTATAAGCTGTCATGTAGGTATGTTATGACAAAACATTGTTTTTGTATTATGTATAATGCATCAAAATTAACCTTTAATTGGGCTCTTTTTTATTTTATTTATAATACTGGAGTGATATTTGAGTTTTTATAACTCAAATATCACTACACAATATTTGATAAATATATGCTATGAAGATCATAAACATATATTAGCATATTATGTAGAAAACCTCTGAAAAATCTTGCTGTGTTTGAAGATTACGAAGCTTTTTCATTATATTTTCTTTTCATAATTACGAAAATTCACATACATTGCTTAGTAATGTTGATATATAGTTTTTATTATTTACTATCCAAGTAGACTCTTTAAATTTTTTGTTTCAAATTAGTTAGAGGCTATCGGCATATTGGGTATATTGAAGCAGGGAATGTCCTCCTTTCACCGAATAAATGTTCAGTGCACTGGTAAATTTACTTAATATGTGTTGCAAGGGCATGGAAACATAGCGAATTTTCGAAACTTAAGTCACGATTTTGTACGCGTAACTATAGTAATTTAGCTTTGAAAGAAATTAATGTTATAATGTAATAACTACTAGTGCTTATTTACAATAGACGGTCTGTTATTAATGTGCAGAAAACTCCATCTTTTTCAGTCTTTAGATCTTTAGGATATGCTGAAATATTTTGCAGTAGATGTATCGTCATCATTATCTGGCTCTAGTTATAACCGATCGCTTGCTTGACATTCATCCTCCTTGGGCCTATATTTGTTGACTAGACGGTATCAGATGTAGTTCTTTCAGGTCGATAAAGCTTTTGACACTCACGAGCAATGCTGTGAGTGCAAATGCAATTAGTAGTATTCTTACCCACTACCATACAGTATAGTAGTAGTTGTCTCTAAGAATGTAGTAACGTAATAATCTTAATGTGTGACTTAATATTTGCATCACATGATGATATCGGAATATGGTGGCATGGTAAGATAAATCCAACGCAAAAGACTATACCAATTCAAACTAGTTAATAGTAAGATTAATAAATTTCCATTAAGGAGGGTCGTGCGCAAGACAGGGAGATGTATGATGTTTTTGTAGAAGAACTGATAAGATAAAACATAATTATATTGCAATGTACATAAGAGAAGGAAAACTCGAGACAAAACCCTATACCAACCTGTCTGACCAGCATGGTATAGTAAGGTCAATTTTCCTCCTATTGTTGAGGAGGCTCGAGCCCAGCAGTGGGACGTATATGAGCTGAAATGATAATGATCTTATAATACAGTATACTAAAAAAATTCACTACTAATTTTTTTATTTTACACTCTGTTTTTCGATTTTTATTTAATTCTCTAAATCGTTTTAGTCTTATAGAATACGGCACTAAGCGACCATAACTTACTTTCATAAAGATAATATTGACCTTCACTAATCCCTACAATGTGATAAATACGATCAGGGTCAAGTACAACAGTCAAAAATGCGTAGCATGACAGATAAATGTCAATGTAATCCGCTTAAATTTCAATGTCACTAATTCATGAATAATAGGAACTTATTTAATATAATGTTAGCTGTACTTAGCGCAAGTTAGATTGTATAAAATTTTGTAGTTATTTGCTTTTCCGCATCGTGTTGGAGTAGGAATACAATTCCCCATTCCCTATCTTGATATACGCATATAACATCTATGCAAGAAAAAGAAAACTTGAAAAAAAAATCCCTATACCAACCTGTCTGACCAGCATGATATAGTAAGGTCAATTTCGCTATTATTATGAAAGTGTCTCGAGCCCAACAGTGGGATGTAAATGAGATGAAATGATGATGATGATTGGGTTATTTACTAATGCTTTTTAATTAAAAAAAACATTATGATTGTCTCTATCACACGAGTGTATTATTATGTAATGAGTAGCCTTTACTTGCTTCTAATTCTGCCATGCTGTACGTTATCGCCAGACTGGTAACGGACGTCAAGTAACTCGGTACCAGAGGTTGGCCCAATGGCGAAGGGGAGAAAAAATGGTTGGATATGGGACCGCGTGCCATCATTTCCCTACACCGAATGGATCGGATAGCGTGCGCCCAGACCATAGTCCGCCCCAAAAAAGCTAAATGTTTATTAAGGAGATGAGAGAGAAGGAGATAGACTAGACTATAGATCAGTGATTGACAAAGTACGGCCCGCGGCCCACTTCAGGCCCGCGAAAGTATTTAATCCGGCCCGCCGAGAGTCCATCCATCCTAAATATTTTAGTCAGCATTTTGGCGCGAAAAATGAAATGTGACGTTTATAATTGAAAATCTTTCATTATTTCATAATTAATATGCCATCATTATAATTATCTCGGCAGTCTGTCACAGGTATTAGTTTATTTATTGGAAAAAATCCATTCTATTCAGCTATCAGTGAAGCTAAACTATTATGGAAAATCAAAAACAATTCCATATGTCTCACACGCCTAACAAGGCGTAAAATTAAAAGGTATTTTGTTAATAAAAAGCTTTAATACAAAATACATTTTTTCTATAGCTGGGCCCTCCTCTAGAATTTCTTAAACTTAGTGGCCCGCCATTAAAAAAGTTTGCCCACCACTGCTATAGATTGACAGAAGTATGTGGCAAAGAAAATATATCACAACTACTTTTATTTATTAGAATAATTTTAGGGATTATTCTTAGGTAAATAAATGACTGAACTTGAAAATTATCTCTTCCTTTATCAAACATTTCAAACAGACTACGAAGTACCACGTTGCTTATTTATGAAGTAATAATGAATATATAAATAAATACTGCCCACTTTTATATCTCAACTAGATTTTGTAACTAAGTAATTACTTTTCAAGTAATGATCTATGACCTACAGTCGTTATGACCTGAATTATTTTACTTGCACTCATTTCGAAACACGTGTTTGACTGTGTCTATGTAATTACTTAATATTTTTTCAAAGTGATTTATCTATAGTATTTAAAATACATTATGACTAGAATAGCAGGTAGCAATAAAATTAATTAAAGAATTAAAAAAATATTAAGTTTTCATAAACATATTGAGATACTTTTTATTTTTTGTTTATGGCTGGGCTATGATCTAGTCAAACCATTGTATGGTCGTTTTGAGTAGTAGTACCTACCTTTCAAATGGATAATTGACAATGAGTTTTCTCTTCTGCATAAACAACACTATAGGCTATGTCTTGATAACCTGAAAATGTTAATTTCATGCGAAAGAAATAAGGTACTTCCAGTCGGATTTCTTTAAGCAGTCAAGTCAGATACATAACACATTTTAGGGTAAAATTGTATATGGGAGGGTACCCCAATTAGGGGTATTCCGTCGGGCCGACCACTGACGACAAGTTAACGCTGCTCCAGTGGTCGGCCCACTTTGGTGGGTCGCGGGAGTTGCGTGCTTAAGCCCCTCTGTCGCCCCGGACGGAGTGGTGCGGAGGAGTGCGAGCCGACCGCGACCCACCCACAAAAAAAAAAAAAAGGTAAAATTGTATCTTTTTACACACGGACACAGATTCAAAGATGCTATTGTATCTGTTATCATTGATCTTTGCCCTGGTCTCGTAACTCCTTATAATGATAAAATGTAAAATAATATTGTAGGCAAGAATAAGAATTAGAGGATTTGTGTCAAAATTTGTATAATAGAATATTTTATGGAACCAGGAAACGATATACGCTTATATTTTTAAATGGATTCTTCTTTCTCGGTTTACGTACTTCTCACCTTTGCTCACTGTCCTACTCTAGTTAAAGCTAAAAAAAATAGCCTACCACAAACCAGCAAATCTACTATTACCACGACGATAATAGGCATAGATGGCATGAGTTTAGTTTCGAGCTTTCGTTCTTGTATATTATCTGCTTATATTCTTTAATCAACATTAATGATACCCGGGAAAAAAATAGGCTAGGGACCACAATATCTTTACTCCGTCGTCGTAAGGTAAATAATCGTAATTACTAATAACATTGGCAAATATTTGCATTTTTACATTTTATTACTTTCAACTAGAGTTTGTAATGTTTTTATTATGCAGTTTTATGACGAAATCACCAACGGTAATTAATCATGGTCACTGAAATTACTTATCTGTAAATATTATTTTGACGGTCACCATCTTATTTGCGAAGGAAATAATTATACGTTATTATAGAATATAATTAGAAGTTAATTCAACCAAGGTTATAATAGCTTGTCACTTACTACATTTGTATATTTTAAATAATATTTATTAGTAAACTAATATCCGCAGGAACTACGCCATTAAAAAAATTAAGAGAATTGATATTAAAATGAGATATGAATAGTATGGCCTTTTCCTTGTTGTGATGGAGTAAGAATATAATACACCATCTCTTCTTACCCGTGGGTGTCGTAAAAGCCGACTAAGGGATATATGTATATAACATCTAGAGCAAGAGAAGGAAACTTCAAAACCCCATACCAACTTGTCTGATTAGTTACAGTGGATCAATTTTACCCCTACTGTGGAGTAGGCCCAAGCCCAGTGGTGGGGCTTAGGTATGTGAGTTGAGATTAGTAACGTCTATATCATACTTGAAGTCGAAAACGAAGGGAATAGAATAAAATATTTTACTACGTATTTGGCCGTAGGATTCATATGAGAAATAGCGTTCACATTTCATATTCTTGTAATTTATATGATTACTAGCTTATTCAACAAACGCTGTCCTGTAGAAAGGAAAAATAAAAGTAGCATTTATTGAAATCGTTCATAGCGCCACTCGGGTCATATCGGGTCCATTTGTTAATCTAAATCATTCTTCATTCCATCTAAATACGTACAAAATTTTCATCAAAATTGATCGAGGCGTTTAGTTAAAAAATATATATACATATATACAGACTTAGTGAAAATGTTCATATTTATGTAGATCTTTTTATATACAAACATCATCGTAATTTAGATATTCTATTAATTCACCACTTCCTTTCCTGCGAGTATCATAAAAATTGATTAAGATGTATAAGGAGATAACTGCAAGACAAGAAAATTTCGAAATAAAAGTTCAATGCCAATCCGTCTGGCTAGCTCAGTGCTAAAGGCTAATTTCCTTCCCCTGGTGGAGCCTTGTCCTCAACAATAAGACGTACATATGTTGAGAAGAAGTTGTAGATACGATAAAGAGGTTTTTGAAATAGTATTTTTTGTATTTATAATTTATTGAAAGCAATAACGACTCACAAAGGAGCATTAAGCAATATTCTGGAGGCGTTATTGTATTTTGTCTTATATAAACTGTTACAAGCATTGTTAATAGTTACTGTTAACAGCATTTGACTCTTTGGTAATATCACTAACTCTCTTGTGTATTCTGACTCATGAATATAAATTCTAAATTAACTATTCAATCACAGGCGGCATGATAGATGAAGTTGAAGAAATAACACTTTTAGTTGTCTAAAGATATTTGATTGCCTCTGGGAGTATTGAAAAATGGGCAACATAATTCTTCTGAGTAACTTAACTGAATAACATTAACTGGGATCGCAAGTGACCTTATATTTTGTAACAGGCTATGATCTCTATACATCGTTATCCATACGGGGTGACAGAAGAACGGAAAGCGTCCCCATAGGCTGATCATTGGTACCGATTCCTTGAGCTCTGCCAAAAGTAGCAATTATTATCTTCTATTAGGCAGCCTTATATTTAACAGTGGATGTCAATAGATTGATAGGACTACCCTGCACCGGTGGTCGGCCCCACGACGAAGGCGACTTGTCACGGGTGGGTCATGGGGCTGCACGCTGCCCCTCTATCGCCCGGACGGATCGAAGCAGCGGGTGCACTGACCATGGCCCGCCCCTAAAAAGAAAAGGATAGGAAAGAGAGTAGAGCAGAAAAATTCAATATCTATTTGTCAATTACCGTATTATTAAGGTTTCTGTGGGGTCTTAGTACACCCTCTCTTACCCGTGGATGTCGTAAAAGACGACCAAGGGATATAATATGCTTATAACATCTATGCGAGAGAAAGAAGACTCGACTCGATAGACCCTATGTCAAAGTTTCTAACCAGCGTGGTACAGTAGGTCAATTTTTTTCCTATAGTGGAGATGGACCGAGCTTGACGGTGGGACACATATGGGCTGAGATGATGATGAAATTATTAAGTGTTAATGCACGTATTTTCGGAATGAAAGAGGAAACACAGTTGCATTAGTGATTAACTGCATTTGGCAATTACAGGTCAAATAGTCTATCATTGTGCGTTTATTATTAAACTGGTTGGTATAAGCCACTAGTATGCAAAATACTTTAGACTTTAATTGCATTTGGTATTTTCTTAATTTAATTCTACTTCAATTAAATTTTGAAGACATAGTAAACACTCTTATCCTACCAGGTAATGCCACAATTACTACTATTAGTAAGCGGTTTCGTATCGCTTTATGTTTTATTACTATTTATATTTCTGATGTTTATTTAATAATTGTTACGACGTGCGATACAGAAGAAAGATACAAATTATGACTTCTTAGTCTTTTAACAAAGACAGTTGGTGTTTTAGCATCTCTATCTAGCAATAGATGAAGTAGTCATATTTTTGAAACATTATATTCTTGAGTAAACGTCGATATGTTGATAAAAAGATAGATGAATAAAAAGTGTTTATCAATAGTTTTCTTCGACGCAATTGGACATATAATAGCTTACCACCGTTATAATGACATAATGACAACCTTTAGGACTAATCATCATTCATCATCATCATTTCAGGTCATAATCGTCCCACTGTTGGACTTGAGCCTCCTCCACAATAGCAGGAAAACTGACTTTACTATACCATGCTGATCAGACAGGTTGGTATAAGGTTTTATTTCAAGTTTTCTTTCTCTTACATAGATGTTATATGCGTATTATATCCCCAAGTCGTCTTTTGTGACATCCACGGCAAGAAAGGCAGTGGTGATTTGTATTCTTACTCCATCACCACACTGAAATTTAGGACTAATAACTACATAAATACTATACTACATAATACTAATAAGTACATAACTCCTCTAAGTATAATCGTATAGATTTATAGGGACAACCATTTTTATATTATAATTATTAAAATATCTCATGAGAATAATAGTACAATTCTGCGATTGCTGATAGTATATACAGGTGCTGAGTTTCAATCTTGTTTTAGTTGTTACTGAGTATTTCGTCCATTGGATGTATGTCTGTTGGACAGCAAAATACTTTCCCAATAAGTCTTAAAAAATTATTTGCATTTAAGTTTAGTTTTACTATGAGTCTCTATGCTTTTTTAAAGTATCAATACTAGACTATAAATATAAAATAAATATGAGCACGCTGTTTTTTAAATTAAATATTATGTTAAAATTTTTCAAAGAAAAATACGTTATTTTTCATTGATTTTTTTTAGTTTAGTCTGTGCTTCAGTGTGTATTTCTATACAACTATGCACTATATTGAAATAAATATGCATTAAAATTATTCAACCTTATTTCCACAAGTGCAATTTATTGGCGAGCAGTTCAAAGACTTAACAGCCTTGAATATGGTGTTAGATTACTTTCTCGTTAAACTAGTTGACAATTCGAAATATGCGAAGCATTTTTTTTTGTATTAGTTTCGTAACTAATCTCTACTAGTGTTTTATTGCTTGTGGTGGCTGACAAGGCATTGCCCTAATATTACAAATATCAGTAAGGTAATTTAGTAGCTATTGTAGAGTATGATCGAGGATCACACTGAAGAAGACAGCGAAAATAGTAAAAAGGGACGCTTTAGCGCTATTTCAAAAGCGAGAATATCTAATACTGATGTTCATTTGTATATCGCTTTGAGCCAAAAGATTAAGAAGACGTAACATATAAACTGATAGACTTACTATTAGATACTGATCACTGAAAAGGTTAAGAGTTTTCGCATGGCATCTGACGGAACTCAATAATCTGTTGCAATCCTGAACGGCTGGCTAAAGAGAAATCAATCCACAGCCTGTTAACATAAAATGGTGTATGAGAAGGAAAAGAAGAATAGGCTTAATATCTGTATAATTCGGGTACGGATGTGACATGAAATTACTACAACTATTAAAGCTAGTCTGTCAGTGCCGTTAATGCAGTGGTACCGATGGCAATCTCCAACGACAGGAACAGAACCCACGGCGGGTTTTGCGTTCCGATGGCGCTGTTTCGTCATTCTGGTGGGCTTGACGTAGTACTCCTAGACAATAGGTAATAAAAATTAGGGATAGAAAACTATATGCCAGTAAAAATTGTAAAACTCTCAAAAGACACTTCCAAAACTTACTCAAAATACTTGATGAATTCCTTGCATATAAATTATATGCTTCTCTGTGTTCAATATTCATTGGTTAGGTCGAACTACTAGGAATAGTAGTTTAACTTCTTCCGTAAATAAATCCAAGATTTACCTATACCCATTTTGGTAGTTGTGAAAATGAAGACCAAAATTTATTATACGATTACTATTTTTTTTTATATAATTTTGTTCTGTATATTTTATCGCAATATACAATAAAACAGTTTAAAATGTATAAATATATTTACTAAATGAGTTACACTATTAATTTATTTATGTTTTATTATTAATCAAAAATAATATTAACTTCTGTTTATTTCAGTTTCAGCACAAGAGTTTGATTGCCCCGAGAAAAGCGGCTTCTACCCGGATCCCTATCAATGTGATCTCTACTATAAATGCAGTAAAGGTTAGTACAAATGCCATGCTTAGAATGCACCTAAACCAAGCAGATGACGTAATGAAATGCAATGGAACTGTTGCGTTACTTAATACTTTTTATTCCGGGTTTCACATAATGACATTATGTGCTAATTACTTCTTTAATTTGTTTTCAAAATGCTATTTTCTAAGGTAATGTTTTTCATTTGATATGAGATTAATATAAAATGTATATGTGTATTAAATGCTCAGGTTTATGTAAGTATTTATTTCAGTTCATATGCGTACCATCATTAGGTTTGAGCCTCTTCCAAAATAGGATGAGAATAGGATTGGGATAGGAGTTTATTTCAAATCTTCTGTCTTGTATAGAAGTTATATAGATATTGTACCTCAGTCGTCTTCTATGACACCCATTGGTATGAAGAATTGTAGAATACTCTGTTATCACACGGAAGTGTTAAACTTATAAGATTTTTTTAAGTTTTTACATAATACAGCTGCAATAGCTTTATCTTACATATAATTTTTTGCTTAAAATTCAAGAGATTTTTGAAGTATAAAAACTGTTTTATAAAAAGCATTATAAGTCTCGAGTTATACAATATTTCAATTTAAAATACAGATGTGTCAATTTTGGAATGTGGATATAATGTTAATAATATTTAGATCATATAGTTTAATTGCTGTGAATACGAGTCTATGTTTTACTTCTATTTTTTTTGAAAAGTATAAAATCATTAGTGCAATAAAAATATAATATTTAGGCGATTATAACATATTATCTAATCCATTAATATTCTAGGCTTTTCATAAGCAAAACATATAACAAGATTACAAATATTTGTTAAATATGCTTGCCATGCTTTCTACACATTACTATCTAAACTGCTGGGCCGATCTAACATCATTAGCAACAGCTATATGATGATATGACTTCGCGAGATCTTACTATTAATTCTTGGTTTGAACAGTGATATTTATTAAAAAATAGTGTCCGTCAATGTTGTAGGCTTGTAGTTTAAAAACTTACTTATACAATTAATAGGCTATGGGTCAATGCTTGGTTAAGTATACTAAAGAGAAATCATCCAATTAAAAAAAGTTTCGCTATTTGTAAAGAATTTATAATAATAATCATATTCATAACTATTGCATAAATCTAGTTGAATAAATTTAAAAGATAAGAATATTTTTAATTTTACATATGTATGTTTAGATAGAACCTCATATCCTTATCAGCATTATCTGTCTGGGAAGTATGAATGCGATTGTGATGCCCTATCCTTTGGGTAACCGCGAAAGACGAATAAGGGATGCAATCAGGGAACGTTACAAAAAAAAGGCAAATTTTGAATTAAAATCCTATGCCAAACAGTCCGACCAACGTGGTCAATTTCCTATTGATTTTGGCGGAGCCTCGAGTCCAGGAGTGGGGCAAATACGAGTTGAAATGAGAGGATAATTACATTAATAATGCTATTAATAATATATGCTGCAAATAAATTTATAAAGCTAATTGTATAAAGTTGCGTATTAATTTAATGTGACATTATTACACCAATTTCATGATAGCATGCGTTTTTTTTACAGACATTCGACACCCTCATTACTAAAGCAAGTAGAGTGTAAAAATACCTATTATTTCCTCACTAAATAGCGAAATGTTACGAAGGCGACCATAACTGGGTAATAAATTACTTATGTATATGCTGTTGCCCAAATTGTATCTTAAAAGTTGAAATATTCAAGGATAAATTTAAGCGTGGTAAATCTGTTTACAATGTAAATTTTCTTCATGTTACCTTCATAACCTTAAAGCGTAAGAACTTTTTAAATGTGCGTTACATGTTACATGTCTTTTGAGGGGTAAATATAAATTTCCACGTAAGACAACTAAACGATATAAGCCTATAACGTCATAAATAAAAATAGGGAAACTAGATTTTTTCTAATGTCAACCCGTCTGATTAAAGCAGGTAATAAGCCAATTACCTTCTAATTTTGAAATGGTAAGAATAGTGGTATGTATATTAGCTGAGTAGGAAAAGTTTTTTCTGGTTGTATATCTCGCTGTATGCTAAATATACACTAGATATATATCATACATAAAAGAAATACATAAAATTATATCTATATTATTATTGCTTTAAAATTCATTTGTATGAGCGAATTATTTAGTAGAGTTTCATATTTCACTCATTATAATTATTAGTATATAACTAATATAGTCGAATTCGAACCTTAAACACATATCTTTCAACTCGCATAAGTTAGAGGTATTGTTAAATTGCTAATTATTATCAATTAATTTAACAACGAAAGAGAATATTGCTTAAGAATATCCATATCATTTTTAGCTGGGTGAATAAAATCAAATAATTCGTATTGTTACAGCTTAATGGACTTTTTTATTTACGGTCTAACTACATTCTGCCAAAAAAATTCACGGCGATGAAAGGATGACTTTGCCTCAGAACTATTTTCGAGAAATACAGATCGTATGCGAGGCTGTATCCATATAAAATACTGACCGCTGTTTATAAAATTACACCAATCGAATCAATTAAATGAATCATTTTTACAATTTAAGGTGTAATTTTTCTCTACACTATAGCTAGTAATAATTTGTATGATAAATAATTTAAGTGGTAGTTAAAACAATTATTATATACATATAACGTAAAGAGAAAGTTAATTATAATGTTTTATTGCCTGTTGTTAGAAATTTTTTATTATTTACGGCTGTTAATATCAAATTTGCAATTACAATGTTTTCAATTATACACACTTTTTGTAAGAGGTTTTGTTATATTGCTACCAGTATTGTAACTATGTTTTTAACTATAATCTTTGAATAACATTTCTGTACAAATAAAAAATCTGTAATGACGTTATTTATCATCCAGTTTCTACATTGCAGCTTTCAGAAATCTCATTGTAAAAGCCTTCACTCTGGTTTTCCAAAAATAAAAGTATGAAAGCTTATCATCAAGATATAATCATAGAGTTTATTAAAAATAAAATAATTTATATTTTAGGAATAGAAAAATAGGTTGGATAAATAATTATTATGTCTATTTAATATTTGTGGCTATGAAATACCTTATATTATCCTTAGAGTTTACACATAACCATATGCAACTGAAAAAGTCTTAAAATCTGCATCGTAAAATGCATATGCAAATAAAATATTATCAGAAATGAACAAGAATCAAATATATATGTTTATTACAGGTGAAGCGGAAACGAGACTTTGTCCCGATGGACTTGTCTTCTCCGATGAGAACTCCAGCAAAGAACGTTGTGACATTCCCTCTAATGTTGACTGTGGTGACAGAAAAGAGCTGCGTAAGTATATTTTTTATCTTAATAGATATACTATTTATGAAACGAATTTTTTGTACGAAAATTGTACAATTATGTAGGATTTAAAAAATTACATTGACGAAATAGCTTTTTATTACATTTTTATTCTATCGAGGACAATACTTTAAAACTACCAACCAAAATTACTAACAAAATAAATATCACAAGATAATGCGAAATAAAGACTATTACAAATATACAGAAAAGCTTTATTTCGTAAAGTATATGTAAATTGTTTTTTAAATAGATCAACTATGAGTTACAGTGTAAAGTAATGGACACGGTATTACTGGCTATATTTAGATAGTTAAGCTTAAAACGGCTATAAATTGATCATAAATTAACGCAGGGATTAAATATTATGAATACAGATACCAATAAATTGCAATTCTTATAACATGTTGAATTTATTTACAATTTTCAAACTGATTTTTATTGATATCAATATTTTACTTATTATATTATAGAGAAAGATAGACTTCTCAAGACAAAAAATCTACTTTGAGTAGGAATTGAATTGGTAGTCTCTCAAGATCCTAAGATATAATTATCATTATTTGATTTCTATACCCGTGTATTCATTTAAATTTTTCTTTCACAGAGGAGCCCAAGCCTACAAAAGGCTGCCCTAGAATGAACGGTTACTTCAAGCATCCCGACCCACAGGTAATAAATCATTTCATTCTCTAGTCACGATACAATGAGTCGACCACGGAGGACAAGGAACTTCTTACCGGTGGTCGGCCCAACGACAAAGGCGACGAGCTACGGTGGACTATGGGGCCGCGCGCCACCGCATTAGCTCATAAACGTCCCACTGTTACGCTCGAGCCTCCTCCATAGCAGGAGAGAAATTAACCTTACTATACCGTGCTGGTCAGACAGGTTGGTATAGGGTTTTATTTCGAGTTTTTCTTCTCTTGCACAGATGTTATATGCATATTAAATCCCTAAGTCGTCTTTTACGACATCCACGGGCAGGATAGGGTGTGGTGAATATATAATATAGTATGCATAGTGAATCTATCATAATTTTTAGTCTTCCTGACTATACTTCGCTTGCTGGGCATATTATTACCATATTTATCATTGGGTAGTATATATATTTATAAACGAAGCGTATACATTAACATACATATGGCTGCAGCCATAATTATTATTGTACAGGTGATGTATTTTTATAAGAAAGTTATGAGGAATTTTCCTATAAGTATTATTATAAATATTACTATGAAAAAAAGTTGTTTTTGCGGGGAACTTTCGAAATATAATGTTAACAGACTTTCAGACTCGGAACGATAATTCTTTGTGAATCATATAAATCACTGGATTGCTTGGGGATCCAACGATGGGAGCAGTATAAGAGATTACAATTTAGATCATCACCTCTTTTGTCAGTATATTTGGATGCACCACATATGAATCAATTAAATCTAATTATTTATTTATTTATTTATCGGGAGACCAACAGCTTAAAAGTAATAAAAATCTAGAAAAAACATATTTAAGATACATAAAGCCAATAACAGGTCTTCACTACTATGTTTCACATAAAACAATACAACGGAGAACATTAAATTAGACTATTGATGTGTTGTGAAAAAATCGAGACTGAGTGTCCGTTTTATCGCATCCGTATTAGCGTTGAATATATCGAATTTATGTTCCTTATATTGATTATTTAGTGTATTGCTCACTCGCCACAAAAACGCATTCTGTCGGTAATTAGTAGATACTAATGGGAGATGGCAGGGGGTATGATGTCTCGAAGCTCTAATTGGTATATTAAAACTTATTTTTGATAATAGTGTAGGACAGTCAACAGATCCATTGATTATTTTTAATAAGTACGTGACATCAGCTATATCTCGTCTTGTGGCTAAAGGTAAGATGTGGAATCTAGCACACAATCTTAGATAATCCTCGGCTTTATAGTCAATTTTTAAACGATAGCACAGGTATTTAATAAAATTACGCTGTATATTTTCAAGTCGCGAAGCATATATTTCGTAACGCGGACTCCATACTTGACTGGCGTACTCTAATATGCCACGCACAAATGTGCAGTACAAAATCTTAAATGTTTTTGTATCATTAAAAGAGTTCGACATACGCATTATAAATCCCAATGATTGAGATGCTTTTGACACAATATTATCAAAATGTCTGTCAAAGAGCAATTTGGAGTCATGCGTGACACCGAGGTCATGTATGTTGTCACACCTCTGAATCTTCTGTCCTTTCAAAAAGTAATCCACTTTAATGACATAAGGTTTTCGGCTGAATGTAATGATAGAACACTTTGAAGGATTTAAATCTAATTTATTTAAAGAACAGTAGTCATCCAATCTTTGTAAATCTAGTTGGAGTGCTAGTGCGTCAGCGGGAGAAGACATAGGCGAGAAAATCTTCATATCATCAGCGAAACATAATAATTCAGAGGAGTGAAAACATTTGTCGATGTCATTTACAAATATGAGAAACAGCAATGGGCCGAGGAGCGAGCCTTGTGGCAAGCCACTAGGTACTTCGACCCAACTGGAAATATAGTTATTAATAACTACAGCCTGGTTACGATTTGATATGTACGAAGAGAGCCACCGTAGTAAGTCGCCTCTATTGCCCATTTGCTCAAGTTTAATTGTAAGTGTATTATGATCGATTCTATCGAAGCATTTACTATATATAGTCTGTATAAATAACATCGACTTGTTTGCCTGTGCTCATGCACTCTGAAACATAGTCATTTAGGAGTATCAGATTTGACACAGTTGAATGCCCTTTGAGAAAACCATGCTGCTTACTACTGAAATTACTCTTTAAGGCTGCATATAATTGATCATATACTATTCTTTCAAATACTTTACTTATTATAACACTATCGCTTACTAGTGGCAGGACCACACTGTTGAAAATTGTCTATCTACAGCCGCGGGCTGGTTCATCTGGGTTATTACAACTCTCTCGCAGAAAATCGACGTCTGAGTAGTAGCAATTTGTTACAGCGCTTTGTTCGGCGAGAGAGCCGGCAGCCCAACTTTCTGAGGGTGTTTTGTGTGTGGCGGGTTTTAGTTATGCCTTTAGTATTACCGAACCTCATTGCACGCATTCACACCCACGTAACTTTCTTCGCAGTACGCAGCGGCCTTGCAATGGTCCATGAGCGGTAGCAATACTTACCTTTGGGTGTACTGTTTGCTCATTTGCCACCGCTTGCAATAAAAAAAAAATAACACCATATACCATAGTAAAGCCAATAATGTGAACCTGATAAAAACATGGTATTTTTATGTGTCTATATTTCAGGCATGCGACAAATTCTACTACTGTTCCGAGGGTGTTCCCAATGAGCTTCCCTGCCCACCTGGTCTCTACTTTGACGAAAAATCTTCCAACTGCGATTGGAAAGATTCCGTCGACAGGCAGTGTGAACACATCACTAAAGGTAATCCCGACTTAGAATATCATATTAATTAATTAATTTTGTGTATAAAAATTAAACATTAATGTAAGGAAAGGAAAACTTCCAAGTTTGTGTGTGTCGAGTATCCATGTGCTAATGGGTCCAGGTTCGGACTTTTGCCAATTTACCTAGCTAGCAAGTAGAACTATTTTGCTTTCCATTGAATAGATCTATGTAGATAATTGACATATTCTGTTAAAGACAGCATCAAAGTTTAATCGAAATGTTATTGTAAATGTTCTAGTTAACACCTTAGTTTCGTTGGTACTCGCACTTATAGTTGACTAGCAACCCGCCCTCGCTTCGCTTCAGTTTCTGTCGTCTTACCCGCGTAGTTCCTGTTCCCGTGGGAATACCGGGATAAAATGTAGCCTATGTTACTCCCTGACGTTAAAGCTTTCCATTGGTGAAAGAATTTTTGAAATCAGTTCGGTGGTTTAACCGTGCAAGCGTAACAAACAAAGAAATAAACAAACAAACTTACTTTCGCATTTATAATATTAATAAGGATTCATAGGTTTTAATACTCCCGTCATTCTATTACTCTACTAGGGTAGATATAAACTCCTTATGCCACAACTGTTTAAGAATATAATTCACTACCGTCTCATTCGTGGGTGTTGCAAGAGATGACTAAGGGATATAATATTGTTGATAACATAGGTACAGAGAAAGAAAACTTGACATGAAACCCTATGCTAGCTTATCTGACTAACATGGTATCGTAATCAATTTCAGGCAAAGTAGTAATTAATTTTGGCTCGAGGCCAGTAATTGAATGGTAGAAGAAAATTTCTTTATTCTACGTGATCCTTGTAGATGTTATATACATATTTTAACTCTTAGTCTTCTTTAATGCTCCCCACAGGCAAGATAGGGGGTGGTGAATTATTTTCTTATTCCATCACCACATGGATGATAATTATTTAGGATATTCCATAAGGAAAAATAAATTCCCTTTTCTTAATATCTAATTCTATTGCCTCTTTTTATTCCAAAATTGTTTCGTAATCAATAAAATGAGGTTTCACCTTTCTAAAGTTCAAAACTTTTTCAATTAATCCATGAAAATCATTAGTCTTTTATAGTTGTTATAATGATTGAATATGTGTTATTGTTATGACTGCTTTAAAAACAAATTATAAGCGGTTTTATGTTTTCAATCTTACATTCAATATTTTAAAGAATTTTATTAGGAAAATAATTTAACAAAATATGTATGTAAAATTTTACCGTGTTTCAGACGTACTTGATGATGGCTTCTCCTGCCCTGATGGTGAAGTGACTGGACCCAATGGCCGCGCTCTGCCACATCCTACCTTCCCTCACCCTGAGGATTGCCAGAAGTTCTACATTTGCCGCAATGGTGTACAGCCCCAAAAAGGATCCTGCCCACTCGGCAAGGTTTATAATGAGGATACATTCATGTGTGACGAGCCTGAAAAAGTGCCTGGATGGTATGTAAATTATTTATTATCCTTCCTAGCTGTCACAATTAAAATATTTCTTGAAACAATTTAAAATGATTCAGATCCAGAAGACAATATCTCAGATCGTTTTTGTGAGTGTCGTAAGATATAACCAAGGACGTAAGCAGATAACAAAAACAAGTCCACTCTAAATAAAACGTACCTTTAACTTTACCTTTTTATGAAGGACTTAGCAAGAAAACTGGATCAATTTTGTATTCATTGAACAATTCAAAAAAATCAATTTCTAAAAAAATATTTTTTTTCGATAATTACAGCATATGATTCATTTTTTATGTTTAAAGTTATGTTAAAGTAATTTCATCTGTATTATTAATATTATGATAGAAGAAATTATTTAATTTGTGATTTGATTTCAATTTTCAGTGAAAACTTCTACGAAGGCCAGTCACTAGACAATAGCAAGTCATCTAAGAAGGCGTAAAGTGTCATACTTTTTAAGTTATATAATAATAAATATTCCTAAGTCCACATTGCGTTTTATTATAAAATCAAACCATAAAGTTATTAGAAAATCAAAATATAGATAAAAGAAATTAAAAATATTTATTCACTATGTTTTAATCTACATAGAGCAAATTGCAATTAATTTATCATTATGATAGTTTTGGAGTTAGAAGATTTTAGAGCTGCTTAAAGTTAAGGGATATATAATATTTCGTCTTTTTAATACCAGTACTCACCAGTGGTCTCAAGAACAATTCAGGCAATGTTATTACTTTCTCAGGATGTCTTTTCATAGTAATAGTTTATAAACACAGTATTATTAAATACATAGTGTGATAAATGGCTACATAAAATTATTCCGTACTAGAATTGGAAGATCAGTAGAGATAGATCAGTTCTCTCAGGAACTTAATCACATAATTAATTATGTGAAGTATTTGAAAATGAGAAGAAGTAAAAAGAAAACAATATTCTCGTTAAGGCTACACGCAGGTTGGAGTCATAAGTGTATTGAAAGTATTTTTGGGCAAGTTTTCTTTATAAATTATCAATCATCATCATCATAACATCACAGCTCAAAGATCACTGCTGGGTTCAAGTCTTCTCCACAATGGGAGGCAAATGTTCCTACTATGCGCTAATTAGACGGATTGGTATAGGGTTTTATTTTGAATTTTTCTTTTCTTGCATAGATGTTGTATCTATATTATTTATTTATTTACAATCAATTATAATTCCTTTACAGGACATTTAACCTAAATAAATAAATAAATAATAAATTATAATATCTTAATCGTCTATTACAACATCCACGGGCAAGAAAGGGTTGGTGAATATATTGTTACTCCGTTAGCACACGGAAAATTTCAATACCATCAAAAACAAAACTTGTAAAAAAAAGCCAACCTCGCAACTGAGTTCTTCTACCATAAAAGTTGTGAGATCCATGTTATACCAAGTCGGTTAACTCATTCAGTCCCTGCTTAAGGGACCTTTATTCTTAAGTTATTACGTAAATAGCTAACCTAACAACTTCTTTTAGTGACTATATCAATATTAAAGATCTTTTATGTCTTAAATAAACACATTGACTTGGCAATCACATGAAAACACAATGTACCTCACAAGTAATACATATTATAATATATTGTACTAAACATAGTGCGATTGCCAAGTCAATATATTTATTTACATGAATCTTACAACTTTTATGGTAGAAGAACTCAGTTGCGAGGCTTGGCTTTTTTTTACAAGTTTTGTTTTTGATGGTATCTCATTTCTTTTTGTAGATAGACCTACTTATTTTCCTTTCCAGTACCTTCTTCTTCTTGAATACCAACAACGGATTTTCTTAGAGCCCACTCTCTGAAAAATGAGACATCTCTCCTTTCCGCTTACGTCATTTCTACCTAAACTATGCGGAGAGATGTGGAAATAAAGAAAGTTGATTGGTTTTTTGAAACACATCTCTAGTCTCCTCTCCGCTTTGATGGCAATCGAGCTTAATGATGGCGTTCTTTCTTTCAGGTAAATTTCAGGTAATTTAGTTAGCTTAATTCCTTGGGAGATTTTAGTACAGTTTTATAAGACATGTCCCACTCTTACTTTTTCTTTCCGTTGATTGACCATTTTACAAGTTATCTTGGAACATAATTATATCTAGGTATCTGTCTACACCTATTACGCCAATCATCATTCCGCCTATCTCCGTCCACTGCAGAACATAGACCCTCATGCTTCACCATAAAGTGCGGTACTGTGGCACCTACATCCAAGGACGCTCAAGGGTAACAGAGTTGCCATGACTAGGGCTCATTTTTCTACGCCATATGAAGAGTAATACCGTAATCGCCACGTTTGGTAGGCGGGATGGTATCGCAGTGAGATATTATACATTTCCTCGACAAGAGTTGCTGCCCACCCTTCTGTTGAATCTTTTTCTTTAAATGACAACGCCTTGCCCTAAGGGAATAATAATCCTTATATTGTGGGGGAGTTTACAAACATATAATTTATCATCGCAGCCGTCATACATCCCACTGTTGGGCTCGGGCCACCTCCACAACGGGAGGAAATTTAACCCACTATACCATGCTGGTCAGACATGTTGATATAGGGTTTCATTTCGAGTTTTCCTTCTCTTGCACAGATGGTATGTGCATATTATATCCCATAGTCGTCTTATACGACATCCACGGGCAAGATAGAGTGGTGAATTGTATTCTTACTTTATCACCACACGGAAAGAACATATAATTAACCGACACAAGTTACATTCAGACTCAGAACAACAATTTGTGGATCGTACAAGGTGTTGTCTTGCATGGGATTCGAACCCGCGACACTGGCACGGTACGTTGGTATCTTAACCACTACGCCATCTGCGCAATCTTTAGCCGCTTTTTACGATTGCCATAGGGAAGCAATGATGGTGACAAATGTATTTTTATTTTTTACAAAGTTACATTTCTGCAAATGTAACTTTGAAATCCTATATATTTATATGGGTTTACAAAATTATTTATACAGTTCGTATATCTCGGCAACTGGGCGAAAATTACAATGTTTCATAATTTTTCCTTCATTTATACACTAAACACTAATTGTATTTTAAATTTGAAGCTTCTATGTCTACTAGAAGTGCCTCTTTAATATTGATGATCGGTCAGTCAGTGAGTGACAAAATTACGAAATTTTGACTAGTTATAATTCTTAAACTATTAGTTCAAATTGAATGAAATTTGAAATACATAATATGTATATAATGCCTACTGGGTTACTAAAAATTCAAGTTTCTAGTTTTATTCACAACGAAGTTATAGGGGGTCAAAAATGGTCTGAATTGCTTCGAGAAAAGTATGTTACAGCAGTGTTGCGTTTTGCCCGACTTTTTTTTTTGCTCGACTTGATAGGGACACTGCCGTACCCCCAGATAAAATTTCAATAAATTATCAATAGCAAGCACGATATTTGCAAATAAATATTTTAGACAGCATTAGGCTCGCTCTGTATTCCATGGTTTGATCATTGCTTTCATTCCAAAATGACCAGGTGAAAGTTGATGGGTTTATAATTCTACTGATCTACGTAACGTGACTATTAATTTTTACTTAAGGAACAAGGGAACCTAAAGCCAGCGTTCGGAATCATAACATGTATTCTAATAAACCTATCGTACGTTTGAGATAATTTCATCAATACGTACGATGTACGATGGTATAATACTCTTGTATGCAGATTGTACGATAATTTCGATTATGATTCAAAATGTGGTAATTGCACTGACAGCTAATAGCCCTTTAGATGGTACCCGAAAGGGTAACCTGCCTGGACGGGCCACTGATGACAAGCACGGGTATCGGTAACCGGACCACTTGACACTTGAGAAAGGTACTCGTCCGGCGGGCTATGGGCTGCTCCTTCGGTCATTCCAGATTGGTCGGACGGTGTGCGACGCACCGTGGCCTACGACCAAAAAAAAAAACCAATACGTTTATAGTTCATTTTATACTGTCAGTACTATTTAATACGTTATTCCATTCTTAGGAACATTTCAGGAACACACGTTATCGCTGCCATTCATCGAATATTTAACTTGAAAAAGATTTTTATCATTTAAAAAACAGACATTTCAAAATTTAAGCATTTGCAACATATTATTGTCAACCTTCATCTAATTTTTATATGCACTGTAATCACTATAGTAATGAATACGATTATTTTAATTCATATACGATAATTTTACGACCCTAGTAAGATAGCTGCCTGGTTATAGGTCGGGAACATTGCATAAAGTTCAAGCTTTATCATTAAATTATTATCATTGTGGCTTGCATCTCATGCCGTGTTCCACTACTGGGTTTGAATCTCCTCTACAATAGGCGTGAAATTGACCTACTATAATAGGCAGTCAGGCAGGTTAATGTAAAGTTTATTTCTAGATTCTTTTGTTACACAAATGTTGTATGTGTATTACATCCTAAAGTCTTCTTTTAGGGCACTCGTGGGTGAGATAGGGAGTCGTGAATTGCATTCTTCCTCCTTCATCATACGGAAAGTCATATGCGAGTATCTCGTTGCAAAAATAATGTATTCTTTCCAATCAACCAAAACAATTGGGAAATACATGAAATAGTGAATGATAATCTTAAGAACGAGCTTTTAATCTATACAAATAAATAAAATTGAAGTGTCTGTTTGTAATGTCAAAGTAATAGGCTTTTTTCATGCTCACACGGTTATTTGGACGATACCTATGCCTAAAAATCACTTTATACTTTTTTTGTCTGTCTATCTGTTTGTTCCGGATAATCTTCAAAACGGCTGAACCGATTTCAAAAATTCTTTCATGGATGGAAAGCTATAATATTAGGGAATAAACTAGGCTATATTTAATCCCGGTATTCCCACGGGAACGAGAACTACCGGGATAAGGCGACAGAAACCGAAGCAAAGCGAGGGCGGGTTGCTAGTGAGATATATAATTGTAGAAATGTTAAATCGTGTTTAACTAATTACTTTATAGCTACTAAATAACACGTAAAAGTACTAGAAACTTCTAGCAATAGCAAGAACTTTTGCAATATGTACTGTGAAATAAGAGTACATATTGAATCGACCACAAGTAATTGCAGCAAGAGTACAATGATGACAATGGTAGGAAATGAAAATAATGGACCATTTTAATAATAGTCCGAAGTGGAATTAAAAAATGCCTAGCAAGAATTTATAAAGCGAAAATTACATTGTATATATATATATATATATAGCTTTTATTGATATTTGAATCAGAATTTTAGTTCCTCCTAATCAGTCAGAATAGAAGATTTTACGGAGCGATTAACATCTATAATGATATTTTAAGTTAATATATAATTTATAGTAGATACTCGTAGGTAGATAGGTAGTCCTACTGATGTCGATTTTTATAGATGTTAATGGCAGTTGGAATCGACGCCTTAGTTTTCTCTCCGAGCAAGAATTTATACACCTTCAACTTTGAATATTAAATGTTGTACTTTCAAATATAATGGATTTAAAAGATACATCTACATGATGCTTATCTTTATCATAACTATTTTCAAACCCTAGACCATTATATGGCAAAGCATTGTATAATTATTGCTTTTTAAATTAGTACCTATTATGATAGACGCCCATAGATCTTAGCAATATTAAAGACTGCCTAGCTGCTCATTTTATTTTAATGTACTTTCGAGTTTCTACAGTTAATATGAGCTGTTGCCTAAATTCTGCTTGTTGTTCTGTACATGAGCCGATACATATATTGTTGGATATAATCCTGAGAAGTAGGAGAGAACTGGCCAAACTATGGCCTACCACAGGGATTCATATTGAGTTTTCTCGTACGGCGATGATTATTTATGAACATGACACAGTTGCCTCTTATATATAAGTATACTCGCAAGCAATTTTAACCCATCACCATTCTAAAAGCTTTCAATTACACTATGCTAGTTAGAGAATTAATATAGATAGGGGAGGGGTATAGAGAGAATTCTTTCACTTGAATTTGTCTCTTTAGTGGATTTTATGACACTTGTGAGAAAGTAAGCGATGATTACCATTATGTTCTATTTTATCTGCCTTTCAGAAAATAACTTTGTCTATAGTTGAATGAAAAGAAAGTATATTGCACAACTCTGTGCTATGTCACGTCTAATCAAAGACTTTGCATATCTGAAAAGCCGAGCAAAATTTACTTTACTTAAATGCAATTCTAAACCAGCTCAAGTCTTCCTATAAAGCTGTATGGTTGGTCGATGATCTAAATTTTAGTTATAGCTTGGAGTAATTAGAGTATTCGTGCGACATTGGAATACTCTATGATATATGTATTTTATTTGACTGTGAAAGAAATAATTTCCGTAATTATTTCACGAAGTGTGAACATTTGATAAATGCCTAATATTATACTACTATATGCTGTAGTACAATTAATTTTTGTCAGAATTAATCTATCTAATTTATGGCTTAGGAAATTATTGAAATACACATAGTTTTAAATACGACGACAAAGGGACGATGCAGATAAAATGTATGCAAGAGAAGGAAAACTCGACATAAAACCCTATGCTAACACGTTTGATCAGCGCGGTATAGTAGGTCAATTTGCCTCCCACTGAGCAGCAAGCCCAAGCCCAACAGTGGAACTTATGTGAGTCGACATGAGATGATAAGACAAAAAGAAATTAGTTTCACATATTCGCATATACATATGTAGATCTTAGGCTTTTCCTTCAGACAAATCAAAGCTTTGCCTGTTTCACAAGTAAGTAGAACTAAATCAAATCAGTATATGAGGTTTTTATTCGTCAGTAATGATACGTGAATTATGTTTGTGTCCTCTAACAAAATGGGTAATATTTCTGTCTAGAACACAAGGTAATACAAGTTTCTTGCTTAGAGTTATCGATGTCACTACTTATAATGTCTCTATTAAATCGAAAAATAAAATAACCGTAAAAATCCACGCACTACCTCTGTAACAGGTACATTGTGTAACTAATAGCTATTATTATACAAAAAACAAGGTAATATTAAAATAAAGCAGCATACTTTTCGTGTAGATACATAGATAGGCCCTAACTCCTAACTAAGTCACCCAGTGTTTAGGATATCAGATCTCCCTTGACCTCACTGAAATAATTACGTATTTATTAGGAAACGGTATTGTTAATTAAAATTACGTATACTTTAATTACAGTGAATTTGGCATCTCTTTACACAAAAAAAAAATATCAAGGAAATTTTCAGCAATAAAAAGATAGCAAATAAGATTAGTAATGGTTGATACTAAACAAATAAACTCTAAACTGTTTAATATAAACTAATTATATTGGTCGTAATTAGAAGTAATTTAGGGCTAATTGTCTAGGTTTTTTATCATTTAATAAATTTAAGAGGCAATGAATATGTAAGAACTCATTCTAATGACCCAATTGCTGTCACATTTGTGTAATAAATTAATTGCGTAATTTATTTCATTGTGCAAATACATTTATTTTGTAAAAGTTGGACGATCATAAATTTTATTGAATAACCTTATAATAAAAATATATTAAATAAATTTGGATCAATTCTTAAAATTATCACACTATTATCTCCAAAGGAGTAAAACAGAGAAATAAAAACACTCACATTTTCTCTTATAATCGTTAAAACCAAGTAATGCCCGTTAGATTAGTATTTAGTTTTTAGCATTTGGTATTTAGTTTAGTATTTAGCTCGTAATTTAGAACCAGGCGCATTGGCGCTAAATTACGAGCTAACTGCTGAGAATTCCACAGAAACACTGAAAAATCAAGAATATCTGCGCTAAATAATAAACTTATCAACATATAAATAAGCCTAGACTAGCCATGTTAAACTGAAATTTACTGATAGGCCAAAAGTAAGAAGTTTGACTAGATTGGTTGCAAAAACTAATCTCATAAAACAAAACCACTGATTTTTTTTACAAAAAAGGTGCATATTTATTGAACTTATTTATTGAGTTGTTAATAAAAATATAGTTTGTAAAAACTAAAAAACGCGCTTTCAACTAAAAAGTGTAAATTAATTTTCAATATAGGCAGAAAATAATAATGAACGAAATATATTAATATTATTGTGAAAAAAGCGTGGGGTGCTCGACTTACGAAAATGTGGCACAAAGCGCTTTTACACTTGGTTGAAAGCGTGTATTTTATTTTTTTTAAACTATATTTATTTTTCACTTTTTAGTGAATAGCCACCGGAATGTAATTAGTATGCGTATTAGATTTGTCGGTACATCGATGAATGTTTGAATGGCTCAAGACGCAATTATTACCATAGGAAAGTCTCTACGCGTTTGTCTTATGCTAAGTGCCCAACTAGCTCTATCTCTCTTACTCTCATACAAAGGATGCGGCAAGAAGTTGATGAATCCTGGCGAATCTAATTAAGACAATCAATTTTTTTAAGCGGATTATTGCATCCGACCACTGACGTCAAGTCACCTGCGGATGGGTTATGGGCGTGCGCGCTTACGTCCCTCTGTCACCCCGGACGGAGCGGGCGAGAAGTGCGCCGACCGTAACCCACCACCAAAAAACCAACCCCAAAAAAAGCGGCTTATTGCATTGTCATCGATCTTTGATAAGTGTGCAAAGTTTAAAGAAAATCTGATCGCTCAAAGTAGGGAAAAATCAAGCTCAAAGGTGGACGTTTCAAACAAACATACAGGTGATGATGATCAATTGGAAATATGCATTATGTGAGAGTATATCCAGAGTTTCAAATTAAAAAAAAAGCATCTAAAACTACTTATATTGTATTTATCCTGCCTCAATAGTCTCATAAGGTTTTGAGATTACGTGTTTGAATTTTAGATAGCACAAAATTAAGGAAGTTTTTGTAACAAAAATTTGTATACATTTTAATATATTGAAGGATTAGCCTTCCCCTTTTTCCACTACTTTACTCACAGTTATCATTATCTTATTAAATAACAAAGACTGCACCGATGGCACATACTCTAACTAGTGATCTGCTATAGTATCCAAAACCGGTAATTTCTTTCGTATTTCCTCGATTCTGATTCAGCCAATTTAGGCATGGCATCATTCATAATGGGAGGAAAATAGACCTACTATTCACCAAGTTGTTCACTGATAAATTATAGTTAACATAGGTTTTTATTTTATGCTTTCTTTACTTGCAGTAATGTTTTTTACGTATATCTCAATCATGTTTTACCAACTTTTCTTTTCCTTTACCGGAAGGATAAACAGAGTTGGTGAACTATTTTCACATCATTGACATAAAATAATATGTGGTACCTACTAAAAATGACTTATCAAGACGTGGAGGGCTATACTGATCTATTCGGAGAGAAAGGCGTGAGGTTGTAAAAAATATATATATAAGGTCATTCAATGCCAATCATTCATTATTGCCTGGGCAGTTCGTGTTTTCTTATCATTTGATATGTAAGGCGCGTATTTGACTAAGTGAATATGACGTATGATTTTTTCTATCTATTCATGTCGCATTGCATAATGTCGCTATTTATCTTATATCCGTGATGCGGATAGAGAAAGTGAATATTTAGGGAGTGTTTTGTATGAACAATGACTTTATATAGTATTTTTTTTTGTAATCTTCAATGACTTTCGCTGTCGACTGTAGGATATTGATCTCGTCACCAAACGAGGGGATAGGGCTAATCGTCATGCTTGGCAGGCGAGTTGGTGTTAGTAGTATTATATGTTTACCAGAAGACGGCTGTCAAACAGTTCCTGGTAAGATTTTTACTGCTGCCACTGATAAATAAGGGGTGACAAGAATTGTGTCCTTATCTCGTCGCCGCACAAGCAGTGGAGTTTTTTTAATAACACGGTGTTAAGAAAGAAATCTGTCGCAGACAAGTTTTACACACAGTAAACTCAAGATTCAAGTAATATTGAGTATTACTTGAATCTTGAGTTTATGTATTATGTTAGAGTCTGTTCTCGTCATCATTTGAGCTCATAAACGTTTCACTGCTGGGCTCGAGCTTCCTTCATAATGGGATGCAAAATGACCTATTATACCATGCTGGTCAGACAGATCGGTATTTTCTTTTTTTTTATGGGTGGGCTATGGTCCATTCCGTCCGGGGGCGATGAAAGGACGGCGCGCGGGTGACAGATCGGTATAAGGTTATATTTCGAGTTTTCTTTCTCTGGATAGATGTTATCTGAATATTATATCACTTAGTCATCTGAGGGGGTGGTGAATTGTATTCTTATTCCGTCACCACACGGACAATTTTTTAATGAGCAGTATTAAGGAAGAAGTCTGTGTCGCAGATAACCTTTATATACAGAAAACGGATTCAAATAATACCCAGACTTACTCTACGTATTATTTTAGTGTTTGTTCTTGTAAAACATTACGATAATACATTTTTTGTTTATTTAATGGCTATTTTTATTGTAATAGTTGCCTGATGTAATAGAGGCTTTCTAGAACAAATCATATAATTTCAGCCTTGATGCTCAAGGAAATATTACAATATAAATGCTAATAAAACATTTTTGATTAACCATCTCCAGTTTAATTAGTTATTGAATGCTTGTTTATCAGCATTAATTCTTGATTCATAATTTTAAATAATGATCTTATAATGTGATAAGTGTGAATAACTTACGTTATCTGATTCTATGCTATGTGAACAGCAGTATAAAGATAATATTTTAAATAACTTATTGTTAAGAGTTAAGATTAAACATTATAATTATTATATTAAAATAATCTTAGGCTGTAACCTTAGAGTCAAAATATATGTAAATAATAAAGTATCATTTAAAAAAGCAGGCAAATTTTTATCTATTTCATTACTCTATGTGATGATGTACTAAGAACATAAATTGTTATCATCTCTATTGCCCAGGGGTTTCTTAAAAGAGAACTTAGGTATATCTACGTCTGACCAGGGCGTTAGTATATCAATTTCACTGACACTGCGAGAAACGCTGGAGCTCAATTTACTTTTTGGCAAGATATGAGGTGACGAGATCAGGCAATGATTCAAACTATATTGCCATTTGGAGGTATGCTCGAGCAACACATTTTATCAATAGCCAATTTATTTTTTAGATGAACAATTAAATAAAAAAAAAGAATCATCATCATCATCATTTCAGCTAGCATACGTTCCACTGCTGAGGTCGATCCTTCTATACAATGAGAGTGAAATTGACTTACTACATCGCGCTGGTTGAGTGTGTAGGCATAGGCTTTTATATCAAGTTTTCCTTCTTTTGCTGATAATATCTATATATTATCAGCATATCATTACTCTTAGTCGTCTCTTACGACATTCAATGATAAGAGAGAGGTTAGTGAATTATATTCTTACTTCGTCACCACATGGAAAAACATACTATGATGAAATAAACTAATATAGTCAAATAGTATTTTAGGTAAATCCACTGAAAAAAAAAATATATATATATATATTTATCGTCATCATCATACGTTATAATTCTAGAGCGCAACCTCAGTCTCCATCATAATGGAAAGTAGATTGATCTATTATACTAAGCGTTCATACGGGCCAGTATAACGCTTCACTTTAAGAGTTGAGTTTCTTTTACTTTAGTCATATTTTTTGATATCCAGGGACAGGAAAGAGTACATAATAATTATGTTCTTACTCCATCATCATGCGGTCAAGATTTTCACAAATCAGTATATGAAAGTAGGCACGTCAATCTTTAGAACAAAATCGTTTCCCAAATGGGTAGATGGATTCCTATAATAAAAGATCTATAACCTATTTTGACTTACAAAAGTTTTAAAGTACTTCAGTCCATTGAATACTGATTGTAAAACGATCAAATAAGTTGCTATATAACTGTAACGTTTGTTTGAGCTCACTAATCTCAGGAATTACCTTTAGGATTTCAAACAGTTTTATTATTTAAGTATTTAATATTTATTGAGACCGCTTATTGATTATAATACACATATAACGCTACTGCAAAAAGGTGCAGAGTAGCGTGTATAAATACAATAATATGTTACTCATTAAACGTTCTGTTCAAACTCTGTTGTCATGACAATTGCTAGGATAATAAAAATAGAAATTGATATACTTTGAATGTAATGTTGATATTTTTATTAATACCACAGAATGACGTGAATGTTTATTTAAAATTTTGGGGGGTGGGTTACGGTGGGCGCACTCGTCCCCGGTCTGGTCACCCGCAGCCTCTGCTAGAGCGGCATCAGGCGCAGGTACTCGCACCTGCGCAGCCCCAGTCGCCGGCGGAGGACCGTGTCCATGTGGAGTCTTTCTTCCCGCACACGGTCCGCCACCTCTTTCCGCGAGATGGCAGCCTTACAGAAGTCGGCGACCGCGTCCCAGTTCCTGACGCTGGCGAACATCACCCTAGCGATGGCCGGCAGCGTCAGGTCGGCACCGATGATCGGGACGAGTTCACGGCACTCCCCCGCCCACGCGGCACACACCTCGAATGTGTGCTACGCCGTGTCCTCGTCGTAATCACAGTGGTGGCAGGACGGAGTGCTCTCCCTCCTCACGACCCTGTGCAGGTATTTGGCGAAGCATCCATGCCCCGTCAACACCTGCACCAGTCGGAAGGAAAGCACCCCGTGTCGCCGCTCCAGCCACTGCATCAGCACCAGTCGGAAGGCCTCGACGGTCCTCACACCGAAGCTAGGCCTCTCCAGCCGGACTGACCAACGGCCAATGACGTCTCGGCGGGTGTCGACGCGCCAAGCGGTAAGTGAAGTAGCTGGCGTATTTTGGTTAAAATTATTTTTTTAAATAAATCATCATAAAATGGTGAATTTCAGCTCAGATACGTACATCAATTTGTTAAGGAGTAAGCCTTACTCATTTAAAATTGGAGCGCGATTGATCTCTTATAGCACGCGAGTGGAATTGGTTGATATAATAAGCTTTTACTTAACAGTACCCCTGATGGTATGTGATACTGCCACTTATGGCCGTTTGCTAAACCGCTGCCTACTATGAAGAAATGAAGGGAGTTGAATAGTTGTAATGAGGTTCGGTGATATTAAAGGCATCAATTCCACTCACCATCAATCGCAACTCATCCCACCCATCCAAGGCAAACACCTTTAGTAAGTAGGGCTTCTAGCTCTCTCGCTCACCGAAAGACATGCAGTAACAAATTGTTACTACTCAGACTTGTGCGAAACTACCCCGGACGGACCGGTCCGCGGCTGTAGACAGTATTGGGCCATGCGCAGCCTTTCTGTCGCGTCGGACTGATTGGACGAGATTTGTCTCTGCTAACCTGTCAGTAGAAACGGTTTGAATAATAAGAAGTTTTCAATAGAGATAAGATCTTTTGTACAAACAATCATACTCTATTAATGGCACTTAAAAGTTATAAGGGTTTAAATTTAAGTATTTTTACTACTACACCTCTGTTTTTATTCATATCTTTTGATCATATAAACAAATAGTCAACAAGCTAAAACAACACTAAAAATTACAGAAGTTGATGTCATCATGCTAATATTCTTTGTTTGATATTCTCAAAGTGACTTCAAGTTTCTCTCGGGGCTATTGCATAATGAATTAAAATTAATTCGCACTAATCAACTGTGTCCAGTCTTAGTGAAATTTTATAAAAATACTTTAAGGAAAACTATAGTTTTCCAACGAACAATATATCTACGTTCTATTATTTTTTTAAATAGTCGGCCTCATAAAAAAACTCAAAGTCGCTCAGCGTGCTATGGAGAGGGCTATGCTCGGTATTTCTCTACGTGATAAAATCCGGAACACGGAAATCCGTAGAAGAACGGGTGTAATCGACATAGCCCGCAGAATTAGCACATTGAAATGGCAATGGGCCGGCCACATCGCTCGGCGAACCGACAACCGTTGGGGAAGAAAGGTTCTTGAGTGGCGACCACGAATCGGACGGCGCAGCGTAGGACGACCCCTCACTAGGTGAACTGACGACATTCTCAAAGTCGCAGGGAACCGTTGGATGCAGGTGGCGTAGGACCGTTTCGAGTGGCATTCTTGTGGGGAGGCCTATGTCCAGCAGTGGACGTCCGTAGGCTGATGGATGGATGGATGGATTATTTTTTTAATATTCTATTCATGATTTATTTCAAAATTGTTTGCTCAGATATTTGAAATGGTTCGCAATATTTCTTGGGGAACTTGCAATACTGCATTCGCCAGCATTCCTATAAAAATTGGCAATTATGGTATTATCCTCTCCGATTTCGTCAATAAGGTTAGTTCTAAGTTCAATTCTAAGCTCAGAGGAGGAACTAACTGCCAAAATCCGTATATGGTTAGATGCTTATATTATTTTATTACAGACATATTATATTTTCGTTGTCTTATCTAGAGGGAACGTATCCATGTATATTGTCGCAGAAAGCATGCCGCGTGCGTGAGGTATATGGCCGTTTTCGTAAGAGTTGACTTGAGCGCAATACTGACAAGCGCTCGTATTCATAGTGCTGTATAGTTTTTATTGAGCGACAAATATTTGTAATTGGAATTTTATTTATATTATGTGAAGTGGAAAGTTTGGTAACTGTTAAGTAATGGTCTACTTTAGCCCATATATGTCCTATTTTTGGACACTAGCGTCTTCCATAATGTTAGGGAAATGGGTCTTCTAAATGATTAGTCAGATTAGTATTAGAGAGAATTGTATTTCGAGTTCACCCTCTTATAGAATGATTCTCGAAACTTACTTATGTCCAGGATTTTACATATAAAAATTGTACTACCATCATTTTAAAATTATGAAATTTTATTCCTATATAAACTTTAATCTATTTATTAATGCAAGGTAAATACATCTTGCATTAAAACACATTTAATGCAAGCGTCAAAGAAAATCCACATTTATGAAGGGCAGGTAAGTAATGTAAGTTTGGCTTCTTCTTAACAGAAAAATACAATAATACATTTAACAATTGTCTCATAACTGACACAAAGAATAATTATAGATTACTTCACTAATAAATTATAGCCATTAATAATTTCACTTTCAATGTGCAAGGTTTTTTATTTATTGTTGTTTATACTTGAAAAAAACCTTAAAATATTATTTGAACATGTTTCATCTATTAGCATATTATTATCCACTATTAGATAAAGGCCTTGCTTTATATCCTCCTGTAGATAATGTCTCATTCGTCATGCTTGGCAGGAAAATTAGCGATAGCGCTTCATATTATGAATTTTACTGAAGACTGCTCTTGGCCTCTTTCTTGTTACTTTTTTAGCTAGTTTCTATAACTATTACGGAAAAGTAAAAGATCGCGACAATTTTTTTACGAACTGCAATCATATAATTCAACATCATCGCAGCCCACGTACATCCCACTGTTGGGTTCGGGCTTCCTCCACAATGGGAGGGAATTTGAACTACTATACCATGCAGGTCAGACATGTTGGTATAGGGTTTCATTTCGAGTTTTCCTTCTCTTGCACTGATGTTATGTGCATATTACATCATCCCATAGTCATTTTATACGACATCCACTGGCAAGGAGTGGTGAATTGTAATCTTACTCCGTCACCACACGGAAAGGCACATTATTATCCACTATTATCCACTAATAGATAAAGGTCTTGCTATAGGAGGATAATGTCTTATTCGTCATGCTTAGCAGGAAGGTTAGCGATGACGCCTTATTTTATAAAGTTTACTGAACAATGCTCTTGGCTCCCTTTCCTGGTACTTCTTTAGCTTCTTAACTTCTAAACGTAAAAAAAAGATCGCAAAGATTTTATTTCTAACCACAATCATATAATTAAAAAGCTATTATTACTAAGTTAAAATCTACGAATTTGAGTTAATTATTTAATCCCAATTGACTTATCATCGTGTACTATATCTATGTTCTACAATATATCCCCATCTGCATTCCACTTAGATATCTAACGTGATCTATAGTACGACTATAGTGTGAGTTAGACCACATTAAAATAGCCTTATTTCATGAATCTATATTTCTACATCAGGCTACGGCACCTTATATTTTTAAATGTTCATACTATAAATACGGTTCGATCGAGTTGAAATAGCGGGCCTTAGTTTGTTTGCTCTCGCGCCGCCAGTGCTACCGAGCCCAGTTCGACGCTCACACGTTACATTACATACACACAAAATGAGGAGAAGTGTTCAGTTCACGTATTTATTTGCCTGCGTCGCATACGGTAAGATTTTAAAAACCTTTTCTTTTAATATTATCGCTGTCAATATATAAATATAGTGTACATTAAATAAAATATTCAAGGTTTAATATTAAATTAATTTATAATAAAGGTCACTGAATAGGAATATACATAATTTAATGTTACATTAATATATATATTTTTTAATTTATTTGCTAAGGAATAACTGAGTTAATTGTATCATTGAATATTTTCAAACAATGCGATGGAGTAATTAATGCAGTTTGATGTTACAAATTGTGAAGTTTATTAGTTTAATAATGTTGTGTGTTGTTGATTCTGTCCTAATATTCCTAATATAGACAATATACTATCACGTAGTTTGGACTAAAACTATTTAATTATCCAAAATCCTCGTCTATTTTCGACTATAATTTTAAGTTATGGACGATGTTTTGTATAGTAGTCATGGACGAATTAGCATAGATTTTATATTAAAAAGAAGATTTATGACCTATTATGAAATTCATGTTAAAAAAAGTTTAATTTCCCGCTCATGTCAGGGTTCGAAACTGGTAGTTGAAGATATTTTATTTTAAGATTGTAATATATTTATGGAAATATTGAATGACTTTACAAAATAATCACGTTTATTTAGAAGATTTCTTAACTATGATTTCTTAACAGGTCACTGGACTGCGTAGCGATTAAATTGGTAACCGCCTATTTTGATTATCATGAGTTTATTTCCTACGCAGGACAATTATTTTTTAACTCCGACGCAAAAAGAGGAGTGTTACAAGTTTGACGTGTCTATCTATCTGTGCTATCATATCTCCCAAAATAATCGACCGATTATGATGCAATTAAAAGCATAGTTCATCAAGATGATTCTTAGCTTCAATATATCAAACTCTTCACGGTCATAATTTCTTTTTATTAGTTGCCGTAGGGATAAACGTATAATGAGTATTTACTTTATGTGACCTATCATTTGAAACACTCATGAATTTCACTGAGCTACTCTGAAGATGAAACTTGTAGGCAGGTGACGAAATCCTGGATTACCTATCACTAAAAATATCAAGTTTAGGTCGATTAGATTCGTCTTAACTTGTTCTGTACATTTTTCTTGATGAAGAGGACGAGATGCTTGCTTTTGAAACCCTTGTTACACATTTTTTAACTTTATATACCTGGTAAGTGCAGGCAAATTGTTATTTTGAGTCATTATTATCTTATGTTTTTGTCTGAATTCATATTGGATCGACACAATATGTTTTCGCTCTCTAAGATTGGTGAAGTAACTGAAAAAAATGTTACATAGAGCTAGTCTAAGTCTTTCTTCCTGGGCACAAGGTGCTTTCTGGTCAGTCTCTAGTCGATTTTTATAACACTACTAAGCGTTACTAGTATTGTTAGTATTTGTACCAGCCACTATAAAAAGTGACTTTAATTTTGGATATTATTAATGTTCGTTAATGGCGTATTTATGATGTCCCCTGAGACTTAAGGATTTATATCTTAGTACGAGATGATATATTTAAAAACGAACACTAACTAGAAATCCATTCCAATATGTACTAACCCATAGTAAGAAAAGGCAATCCAATGTGGAATACTCCCTTACTTATATAGATCAGAAAAGTTTACTACAATTTTGTAAATACTAAGTCAATCAGATGACTTAAAGATTAATTATGTACGTAACTATGTATACAGTTTATGACAGCTATCATTAGTTTTTTCAAGCTTGAATAGTCCCATATAAGCGAACAGGTCCAACTAGTTTTGGGTCGTAACCAAATGTTAACATCCATATTATACGTAATAACAAGATAAACAGGTGTTTACAACTTAAATGCCATTATGGCAGGATATAATACCAATATTACTTCATAGTGTTATTCCAACCACCCATCATCCTATTGACGTCCACTGTTGGTCAGAGACTTGTCTGATAAGTAATAAGCGACAATTGCCAAGCTTGCCAGACAGGTTGGCGCTTATAGTTGCTGTTATAAGTTGCTCAAGAGAGTGTTGTTTGCTATTCTTCTCGTGATTTCTTAACCGGTTTTTAAACCCTTACGAACGTGATAACAGAACCTTACAATTGCCTTAACTTTTTTTTACCCTGAAAGCTTGTATGCATTTCACGAAGATTGATTGTATAGTTAAATTTTGAAAAGCTAACAAAGGAACAAAGACTTATATTCTTATTTATAATACTATTTAATTACATTTTAAGATATCAATGTCGACTATGAAGGTCTAACAGTCTATAAATATATTGAATAAACCATTGTTAAATTTTCACGTTACCAGTTACATAAATGGTGCAGAGTGGATGCAACGAAGAATTATGGGATTACAAGTTCTTTTCTTTAAATTAGACGGCTGAACCCACTAAAAAACGCCACTGATTTTGACTAATTCCACCCAGCGCCCTATAGTTAACTAAAATCTGAATTCAAGGATTCATCAATTAGAAATTTAAGACTAATTGCCGGTTGTAAATTTTAACTAAAGCCTTGGTAGTATCTTTTATTTATTCTAGATAGTAGGTATATTTCTATAACATATATTGCTACAGAAATTAAGATATAAGACATATAGATAGAAAAATCTTGACAATAATGACGTTTTTACAAATATATAGGCTTATGGAATAAGTTGAATTGTCGCTGATAGATTTGCACACAAAAAAGAATAGATCACAAAGACCTTTTATTGAACAAACTAAAGTTAAGGTTACATAATCATCTGTCGCGAACACAGCATAGCAGTCTTACGTTATTATTTATAATTCTTGACATAAATACCAACGTGTACTAATTAGTACTGAAATATAAAACTATTATACATGTATAATCTATTAATTTTGGTTACTATTTAAACATGCTATTATAGTCGTGTAAAAATAATACAATTCTAACTTGCGTTTCTGTATTTTAAGTAATTAATTTAAAAATACACTTCCTGTTTTATTTCGCAAATTGATATCAATTAAAAGTTTTGTATCCTTGGTCATGCAAATAATTATTTGGTTTCTTTATCAAAAAATAATAGCAACATTATGTATAGAACGGATTCTAATGCATTAAAATATTTATGTCCCTAACAACGCCGTAACTAAAAATATTGTCTCGTTTCTTTGTCAAAAAGTAATAGTTACCCAATATCAAAGACTGGATCAATACAATTGAAGGCTCAATTATGTCAATACAATTATGGTCATAAGATCCTAAAGTAAAGTAAGTACTTCCTCAAGTAAGTACTTTTAATCTCTCCATCAGTCTATCCACGTCCACTGCTCCTGCTAATATATTACTCCTAACAGAGGAGACAATGCCATATAATTGTCACGTTTGGCAGGCGGTTTAGCAATCGCAGTTGTTATGTGTTTCTCAAGAAAGCGCTGCCCACTACCCTGGTATTATCTTAACCTGGTTTTATAACTTCCACGGTAAAGTGAGAGGTTAAACTTTATATTTATAACCTTTCGTCACCACTTTTAACATCAAGAATTTTAAATACCAAATTGCAATAAAAAATCATTGAAACGTATGTAGAAAAGAAATGTATTACAGTTACCAAATACCTCTTTAGATTTCAATGCTCCTTCCTATGGTAAATAGGTTTTTGAAGTGAAAACTTTTATAGCCAAGTTTGGATTGGGAGTAAATTCGTGTAAGTGGTCATCAATTTGATTACGTGATGTGTTAACGATAACAGTATATCTATAGCTTTGTCAATGTCACTATATATGTGCCAATAGATGTCAAAACCAGATAAATATAAAAAGTTTTAATTTACAGATTTTGATTTAAAATCTTGTGTGGTGACGGAGTAAGAATACAATTCACCACTACCCATTTTGCCCGTGGATGTCGTAAAAGACGACTAAGGGATATAATAAGCATTTAACATCTATGTGAGATAAGGAAAACTCGAAATAAAACCCTATTCCAACATGGATAGTAGGTCAATGACCCTCCCATTATAAAGAAGGCCTGAGCCCAATAGTGGGACATATATAGGCTGAGATGATGATGATTTAAAATCAAACAATTAATTTGAATGTCCAAAATAACAAATGTTTGTTCATCATTATCACTTCTATCGACAGTCCTCAGGACTGCTTTGGATTGGTTCTTTATTTTGAGATTTTTCTCTTGCAGTGATGTTGATGTAGATGTTAATTACCTAACTCTTACTATGTTTATGGAAAAAGAATCCATAGTTCTACACTATAGTGGCTAATACCACGATACGGCTCCCTTAATACATAGCTTTCAGTTATTTATTCATTTCTTTTCTGGCCGTATTACTATTGTTCACAGGCCTGGTTTAGTTGAGGAGGTAATTGGTGTACTACTAAGTTGCCAAAATGGTTTGGCATAGGATTTTAGGAATCTTTCTCGCAGTGGTTTTATCTAATTACATCTCTTAATTAATTCTTACGATACCTACAGAAATTAAAAGAAATGTTGATCATTGTATTCCTACTTCGTACCACATCATTATGATGATGATGTAGTATGAAGTAGGAAGTAGTTATGATGATAATGTAGTACATCCACTGATGGAATTAAGTCTCCTCCACAATAGGAGGGCAATCAACCGTACTATACCATGCTGGTCAGACAGGTTGGCTTAGGGTTTTCTTTCGAGTTCTCCTTCTCTTGCATAGATGTTATATGTATATAATATCCCTCAGTCGTCTTTTATGACATCCACAGCAAGATAGGGAATGGTAAATTGTATTTTAAATCCATCAGCATATGAAAAACCACTACACGGATCATTTAATTATTTATAAAGTTGTGTTATCTTTTAATTATAATTTAAATCAATTTATAATAATTAAAAATACGCCAATAAGAATATTACTTTAATTATTTGTACACGATACAAAATAACAATTAATACACACTCAGTAATTGTAACAAGTAGAGTCGTTTCCTGCACTCGATTGCTCAACAATCAAGCGATTGGAAAGGGAGCCGGAATCGGACCGTTTGTACGAAACTCAAGGCCCGCACCTACTGCCGAACGACATTTAAAAAAATTGTATATAAGATATATTTGGGTCGGTCTGTAAATGATTTGTGTGATTATGAAACAAGTGTTATATGCCTTCATAATCAAAATGTGCCTTTATAATTAGAATATGGATTCCATGAGAAAAAGAGGATAGTTACGTACCACGAAGGGTAGACGGGTTGGTAATTGCAGTCGGTTAACTATCAAAACTGTCTACTTTCCTGGTTTACTTGGTCAATTTTTACGACTTACACAGTTAAATGACTGCCATTCATTATATTGAAATACTTTATACTAATTTTTATAGTAGTATTGTGGATAAGTTTAATATGTGATTATAAATTAGAAATTATATTGATTATGGACTAAAAAACCCAAGTTGATAATTTTTAAAACAAAAGAAAGCAAAAGCGAAATAACACCGTCAATTTGTCTCGTTAACGTATATACCGTTTAGGACCAAATTTTCTACTGTTATGAACGAATTTCTACTTAAACAGTGGGACGTAAATGAGCAGAGAAGATAAATGACTGAATCATTTAAATTTATACTTCATTATTTCATTTCATACAAATCCCACTGTTGGGCTCCACTGCAGGGAGGAATTTACTCATTATAGCACGCTGGTTTACGCTTTGGTATAGGGTTCATTTGAAGTTATTCATATCTTGCAAAAATGTTATATTCATATTTAATCCTTTAGTCGTCTTTTATGATACTTACGGGCAAGAGAGTATATGGTGAATTGTATTCTTACTTCATCGCTATACGGAAATTAAATTAATTGATTAAATAATGACGCAAAGTTGCTACGTTTGTATAAAAAACATTGAATGATTCTGCTGCTTTAATTTTCAAAGCTATTTCACTAACCTAATGTACCTATGAAACTGTAGGCGACATCTACTATAATAATACTACTACTACTTTATGGTATGTACCGGCCATCAAACTGCTACTCCGCTTTAAATCTTGGACTACATAGTGGACTACATAGAAGGAAAGAAAAACATATTTATTCGATACTGAGCTACACGCGACAATTTACATTATTATACATACGTGTGATATAAACATAAAAAAAAAATAAAAGAACATATCAAAAAGATAGGCAGGTGCTTATTGTTAATGCTATTATTATGGAGTAAAAAAGTGGAACATATCCATCCGATAACCTATCAACGTTCGATACTGAACATCATAGACCTCCTCAAAGGGACAAAGTACTATAATCAGATAATAAGCGTTTCAGTAGTAGCAATTTGTTGTTATGCTATTTTCAGTGAGCGAGCGAGCCTGAGTCCTAAACCCCACCTCATCGTAGACAGCGACCTGATTGAACCCCTGGTATTACAAAGGTCCCTAAGCAGCAGTAACTATTTAACATCAAGAGGTCTACCTTCTTGTTTCACAGCAAAGACAATAAAAATATAGAATCCATATTTAATGAATGGAAGTAATTCTCGCATTGTGAAAGGAAGACAACAGTACTAATCGTGAGATAAGCATTAAATAATTGTACGGCTATAATCTGATTTGTTAAGTAAAATTGTATAACGAGCGTGAGCTGAAAACATTGTACGTGTAAAAGAGTTCAACGCGCGCCGTTTGCTCAACCATAATACGTATAGGTTTTGGTATTTTATAAATATCGCACAAAGCAAGTTTTAAATGTTAATTTTGTTATTGAGTGATATAATGTTATAGTAATATTTTTCCCTTGTGGTGATGGGTTAGAATACATTGTCTAGCCACTCCTTTCTTTCTTGTGGGGTCATAACAACCGGCTAAGAGCATCAGGAGAGAGAGCGGCATCGCTTACTCGAGAAACGCGTAACGCGAAATTAATATTATAAAATATAACAAATTCAATAATGAGATAATGTAGACTAAAATATATATGCTATGTATATATGTCTCTCTGTATTGTTAGCTCATGTCATTTCGTGTGGGAATGCGTGTGGGTTATTTGTCGTGTTTTAATATTCTGTATTACATATATAGCATTTTAGGATTGTTTGCAACTACACTGTACGTGATTAGAATATTAAACCAATAAATTAATATATCAGAACCTACGTCACTACATATTTTTCTTCTTTTTCTCAGCATATATACGCTCCATTGCTGGGCTCGGGACTACTCCACAGTGAGAAAGAATTTAACCTACCACTACTACTACCATGCTGGTTAGATGTGTTAACATAGGATTGTATGTCGAGCATTCTTTATTTCATCATCAACTCATATATGTCCCACTGTTGGGCTCGAGCTTTCGCCACAATAGGAGGGCAATTGACCTTACTTATACCATGCTGGTCAGACAGGTTTGTATAGGGTTTTATTTCCAGTTTTCCTTCTCTTGCATTGGTATTATATGCGTATTATATCCCTTAGTCGTCTTTTATAACATCCACGGGCAAGAAAGGGAGTGGTGATTTGTATTCTTACTCCATCACCACACAGAGTTCTTTGTTTATTGCGTAAATATTATCTGCATATTATATCCCAAATTCGTCTTATTTGATCTCCTTTTTTAGTTTGGTAGGCTATGACCTGGGGACACTTCGCCCAATCTGTCTAGGGCGACGGGGCTACCGTATTCCATCCCCACCGCCATTGTACCGACCGCTGGTACGGATTTCTTGATATTTGTGGGACTTTTGTAATCCCCAAGTGAAAGAACGTAGGTGGTGAATTGTATTACTATTACCTCATTACATTTTTTTTTTATGGGTGGGCTATGGTAAGCGCACGCGCGGTCCAGTCCGTCTGGGGCGATGAAAGGATGGCGCGCGGGCCCATAACCCAGCCGTACCCACGTCACCTCGTTGTTGGGCCGACCACCGGAGCAGATGTGACTTGTCATCAGTGGTCGGCCCGACGGAATACCCTTTCAGGTAACCTCTCACCTCTCGACGTACTGGGACGTCGGTCGCCATCGCGCGGTCAGCCTCTCTGCGGGTGACGGACAATTCTCCGGTCCGATCACCCGCGGCCTCGGCTAGGGCGGCATTAGGCGCAGATACTCGCGCCTGCGCTGCCCGAATCACCGGCGGCGGAACGTGTCGCCGAATAGAAGCTCTACTCGCACACGATCCGCCGCCTCCTTCCGTGAGATTACGGCCTCACAGAAGGCGGCGACCGCGTCCCAGTTCCTGACGCTGACGAACATTTCCTTGGCGATGGTCAGCAGCGCCAGGTCGGCACCGATAATCTCGACGAGTTCACGGCGCTCCCCCTCCCATGCAGCACACTCCTCGAACGTGTGCTGCGCCGTGTCCTCGTCGCAACTGTAGTGGTGGCAGGACGGTGTGCTCGCTCTCCTGACAATCTTGTGCAGGTACTTCCCGAAGCAACCGTACCCCGTCAGCACCTGCACCAGTCAGAAGGAAAGCACCCCGTGCGTCCGGTCCAACCACTCCATCAGCACCGGCCGGAGGGCCTCGACGGTCCTGACACCGTGCCGAGGACTCTCCAGCCGGACTGCCCAACGGGCAATGACTTCTCGGTGGGCGTCGACCCGCCAGGCGGTGATCTCTTTGATGGAGACCATGCCGCCGCCGGCGCGCATCTCCGTCACCCGCCGATAAATGTCGCCGAGCATCTCCGCCTCCAGGTCCCACGGGGGACTTCCGGCCATGAGGCACTCTGCCTCCATTGCCACCGTACGGTAACCCCGTATGGCCCTGATCATGACCCTCTGTGGTCGCCACAGGAGGGCCCTAAGACGGACGGTCAGGGACCCCGCCCACACTGGTGCGCCATACAGGGCCATCGACCGGATCACCCCCGCATACAGCTGTCGGCACGTAGCACTGGGTCCGCCCACATTCGGCATCAACCACGAAAGGGCGGACGCCGCGCCGACAAGCCGGGGAACAAGTCGATGGAGATGCTCCCGGAACCAAAAATGCCCGTCGAGCACCAGGCCCAAGTACTTCATGTGGGCCTGGATGCTGATGGTGACCGACTTCACGGTGATCGAAGCGCCGGCGGGAGGCCCGGCGGTACGGAGGCCATGGAACAAAAGGGCCTCCGTCTTTTCCAGGGCTACCCTCAACCCCAGCGCTTCGATCCGCCTGACAATCTCCTCGGTGCCGAGAGTTGCCAGGCGTGCCGCCTCCTCTAGCGTCCCACCCCGGGCTGTGACGAGTGTATCGTCGGCGTAGCAAATTACGCCCAGCCCGGGTGGAAGGCTTCCTCTCAACGCCCAGTCGTAGCCGACGTTCCACAGGGTCGGACCCAGAACCGACCCCTGTGGGACACCGCACGTCATGGGCGTTCACACAACGTCTCCTACTCGGTCAACGTAGAGGACGCTGCGCCCCTCCAAGTAGTCTGCCACCAGCCGCCTGAGGTGCACGGGCACCCCGTGATACCTCAGCCCCTCCCTGATGCAGCTGAATGGCAGACTGTTGAAGGCGCCAAACAAGTGTCAAACAGTCCCCTGAGGCGTGGTCCCAGGTGCTCGAGGACCAGGGCCAGCACACGGTTGGGTATACCGTCAGGATTACCTCATTACATAGGGGCAAATTTAGACCATCCATCGGTTTTCAATGTCTACAGTTCAACATAGCCTTTCTCAATTTAGCATAGTCCCATAATGGAAAGGGCAGACGGTATAATGTTGCTACAATTTCTATTGATCCTTCTCAGCAGGTTTTCAGGATAACATGAGAAAGTAAAGTGACATGATACATGTACCGACACCGATCGTCAATTCAACTACCTAACGCGATTTTTTAAAGTTACTGATCACGGTTTTTAGCTGTTTGTTGCATATAAAATTGCCTGCTGATGTGTCTATCAAATTGACAGTGGGAGCTATTGCAATTTGGGGTTCGTTCGTATCTTCATCATCATTTCAGCTCATGTATGTCCCACTACTGGGCTCAAGCCTCAGCCACAATAAGAGAGAAATTGATCCCATTATACCATGCTAGTCAGACAAGTTGGTATAGGGTTTTATTTCACGCTGCTTCAGTGGTCGGCCCAACGACGAAGGCGACGTGGTTTTTGGGTGGGTCGCGGGAGTTGCGTGCTTAAGCCCCTCTGTCGCCCCGGACGGAGTGGTGCGGAGGCGCGCCGACCGCGACCCACCCACAAAAAAAAAAGGATTTTATTTCGAGTTCTCCTTCTCTTACATAGATGTTATATGCGTATTATATCCCTTAGTCGTTTTTTATGACATCCATGGGCAAGATAGGGAGTGATGAATTGTATTCTTACTCTGTCACCTCACGGAATCGTATCTAATAATAAAAGAAATATAAGCCTGAGAAAAATGAAGACGAAGAAAGATAAATATGGCGGATGTAAATACATTTTTTACATATACTTTAGTATTATGTAATAGAAAACAAGTTTATAGTCGTTAAATGGCAACATTTTCGTACTTGATGTTTAGCATTGCCTAAGAAAAGGAACTTATGGCAAACTTTTTGTACAGCTCAGCATTCAAACTCAGAGGTTTATGAACGCAGTAGAATATTTATAACACTGGAAAAAGAATATTAACATTTAATCTAAGAGAAATCAATGGATGCAGTTTCTTAAAACGAAATATCCATTCATTTTTACGACAAACTTCAAATAAATCTTTATTGCAGAATATATCATGAACATTTTTATAAATATTCAAAAATAGATATTTTTAAAGTGGCAACTTCTTTAGCAATTATGATTAGTAAAACTAGATGAAATCAAAAAGCTGTGCTAATAATATTACTTAACAAAAATTGATTTAGAATATGTTGTACTCTTGTTTTATGGAATCGTAAATCTATAGATATTTTATTGATTTAATGTCCAATTTAAAAATTTGACTTTGAAAAGTTCAAAGTAATTTCCAATTACAGCCAACTGCTCTTCGCTATCATCAGTATATACATACATATATGAGTACAAGTACATTAGATCTATATCTCTGGTTGAAGATCATTTTATAGAGTAGTTATATATTTTGTAAATTTTGGGAGGCTTTGGCATGTATACATCCCGCAGTGCCATCCGGAGCGACGGAAATCTCTAGTAATTCCTTGACATATGGTATCTCTCACGTAGTAATTCCACACTGCCAACACTCGTCTGTCTACCACCGCAGGCCGATCTGCCCGGCGTAGAACTATATTCTCAAGGAAAATTGACGTTCGAGTGGTAGTAATTTGTTACTGCATATTCAGTGAGCGACAGAGCCCTTAGACCAACACTCTGAGGGAGTTTGTGTATGGTGGGTTTTCGTGATGCCTTTAATATCACCGAAACTCATTGTACACATTCACACGTCCTTCACTTTCTTCACGGCAGACATTGGCCTAACAAAGGTCCATGGGTGGCAGTATCACTTAAAATCAAGTGCGCCGTTTTCATCAAGAGGAATAAAAAAAATTATTGGCGGTCCGTCCGACTAACCAACCTTAATTTACCCTTTTGGGTAACTATTAAAAATTTAAGTTTAATATTATACAATAAATTGTATCATTATTTAGTTCAATATATTGCAAATAACTAGGTTAACCTTGCAGAATTATAAAGTGACTAATTAACAATTACGTGGTCAGACGTCTGTTGTAGTTACGTTATGTTTCGGTACGCTGCTGTTTCTCCATCCTATTGTTTTCAACGTTAGGTGTGAATTACAAAACATATTTCGGTAACTGCAGCTAAACATAGTTGCATAGTTTAAATGTGAAATTTGTATGTAAAACTATTTGATTAAAACTATTTGAAAATATACTAGTTTCCACCCACGACATCGTACGTGTAAAAATTAAATATCCCACAGTAGAAGGAGAAAGGAAACACATAACCGTCGCAAGGAACACACACAACCGGAACAAAAATCATGCTATGTATCATATGATAACCCAGGAACGAGCCTATCTTTGAGCCACTTTTCATTGAAATCTCTTCAACGGTTTATACGCGATTAAGTAACAGACATCCAAATATCTTCGCAAACTTTTATAAACTGTATACTCCCAGCTCATATGGATATAATAGAAGGAAAATTGATCTATATCTATAGATTTTGCTTATACGCGTTACCGTAGAGCTTTATTTCGCTGTCCCGAGAGCTCAACCACAGGGCGATATATATGTCAAGTTATGAGATTGTACACTATCCCTTCCACCATCATGGGCGGTATATAGCCGTATGTCACCGAACTTTAGGCTAAAAGTTTATCATTTTTTTTACCCAATATAACGAATGTTTTCGTGTGGTGATTAAGTAAGAATACAAATCACCATTCCCTATCTTGTCCATGGATGTCCTAAAAGAAGACTAAGGGATACGCATATATCATCTATTCAAGAGAAAGAAAACTCGAAATCAAACCCTATACCAACCGTCCGACCAGCATGGTATAGTAAGGTCAATTTCCATCCTATGGTGGAGGAGGCTTGAGCATGATAATATGACAGCGTGACAATGCTGTTTAATAACGTTATAATAACGTTTGTAGTTAGATTATGTAATGTTTATAGAGAATTAGCGAAACTGATATGCGAAATATGAAACACGCGAGAAGTTACGTTAAGAATTATATTTTTATAATGATTTCATTATTACAGCATTTTTATAATATTTGCATTGCTAATAAATATGACTGACATAATATAAATTTATAACTGATTTTACTGAAAAGAAAATAGCAGCGATAAGAGCAGAGTTTATTCTACTCATATACGTGCCATTGTTGGGCTCCAGTCTTCTCCACAATCGGAGAAAAATGTACTCACAGCACCACGCGTACTGGTACAAACTTTTATGTCGAGTTTTCCTTTTCTTGCATAGATATTACCTGCATATAATATGCCGTAGTCGTCTTTTACGATACCCATGGGCAAGAGAGGTGGTAGTAAACTGTATTTTTATTTCGTCACCACACGGAAGAAAATATACATGGAGTATCTGCCTGTCCTTATGTGTAACCTAAAACTTAGATACTTTACTAATTCACCAATCTACCTGTGAAGCGTAGGAATACCTATAATTCCTTGAAAATAAACAATGCTGTATATTAATAGACTAATCGATGATGAAATATAAGATTACTTACATTCACAGTATAGTATAATGCGGAACAGATGTGCGCGCATCGTTTACGCAACAGTTCAATCACTGCTCTCAGTATTGTCGACAAACATGCCAATGCATTACTTACAAACGTTTGTTAATTTTTTCAGCTTTCGATTAGATGTCTACCTGTATCTAATTTTTTCACAGCGATTGTAAAATGACATTAAAATTAGCTATTACTTTAATATGTAGGAATTGTTAAAAAACGGTGGAGGGAATCACGAAGAGAATGGATAGTAATACTCTTCTGGTAAACTTATAAGACCAAATTGCGATTGCTAACTTGTATATTAAGCATAGCCGTTATGATATATGGCCTTTAGGGAAGGCCTATGTTTATACAGGCTGGTTGTTAATAGGCTGATATATAGATAAAACAGCAATAAATTCAAATTAACTGTAACAAAGGGACAATGTGTAAATGTTAAACGGAAAAGAAATTTCAATTAATACATTATAAAAATGTATACATCAATATTTACAATATTTCAGTAGATTAAGTGTAGACGGAATATATGAATGCTGAATGTTCATTATAATATGTATATTAAGAGATGACGGCACATCATGATGTATTTTACATAAATGTTTAAATTATTAATTTAATATAAATAATGATAATAAACGTTCTAAACACTTTTTTTTCGAATATCCATATTTACATCAAATATTAATGGTATAGTCGTTAAAAATACCATTCCTCGGATCAATTAATAATTGCCATAAATTATAGTCATTTTATTAAAATATCGATTACATAGTGCTTAATAAGCACTATTAAATATTATGAAAGGCATTTAAAAATACGAATTTTCAAAATGGGCTTACCTGTAGAAATTGAAATTTATTGTATTCTTTTTGTATATAATTTAGAATCTTGAGACAATTACGGAAATTAAACTAAACGAAACGTTTCTGTTTTATAAATGTGTAATATTTTTTAAGAATACAATTCGTGTTAGGTTATTAAAATAAAGCTCCTTATTTCATTTCAAGTTAATAAAAACGTGTTAAAAACCAAAACATGTATAAAATAACGAGAGAAATAAAATGAACCATTCTCTAACCTCAGTCCCAATCTTTATAGAGTAGGTGTAGCTTATCTAATTAGGGATTTAAATGAGACTTAATACCAACCGTCTATCTGACGTCAATCATTGGTGGGAATGTATTTATTGACCATATGGTACTTAGTAGTACTCATATCAGCTTAACCTAAATATCCATCTGCAGTTCACAATTTACAACCTTCTTAATTGATATTTATCATGGAATTAATTCTCTAACCTGCAAACTTTTCTTCTCTATTTATTGAGGCAGAATTCTGAGTGGAACAAACGTATAATCAAAGTAGTTTAGTAACTATAGATTTCTATCTAATAATTCTTGACGTTAGAATATTAACAACTAGACTAATATTCCAAACAGAACTGGTTGTGTTAATTTCAATACACGGTTGAAGTGATTTGTATACACATGTCTTTTTGCTTAGACATCAACTCATTTGTAATAAGGTTATTAGCTTTAACATTTGACCATCGGTATTTAATTATTTACTTGTTTATAGGTACATACATTTGCCATGGACAAACTGGAGTATACCTTATCTAAGGCCAAACTTTACCGAACTAAAGACAACATAGATTTTATGTGCATACCTTATGAGATATTTTCTTATGAATTTCTTATTTGATTTATATATTTTCTGCGATCTACTTAGATGGCAATGATTTAACGCTGCTAGGGTTTAAAGAAAACTCCCAAAAAAATTGTTTAACTACAAATCTATATCTTATATCTTTAAACGAGCAATTCTTGTATATATATATATATTTAGGATCTCGGAAACGGCTCCAACGATTTTGATGAAATTTGGCATACTAGAGGTTTCAGGGCCAATAAATCGATCTGGTTAGGTTTTATTTATAGAAAATGTTGTTTTGTCGGTGTTTTTAGGTAATCAATACAATGACAAAATGTTATTGAATATGAATTCGAATTTCGTCGTCATTGTCGAGAATGTCAATAGCTCAGTTGGGAAGTTGTCCAGTTTTCTTTTTGTTTAGTTTTGGCATTCAAACAGCGTAGGATCGAATCTCGGTGTTATTATTATTCTCTTTTTGTAATTTTTGATATTCTTTTCATTATTTTATTTTTTAATAATATATATCTAAATAAGTTCGACAAAAATACAACAAAAATATACCGAGCAAAGCTCGGTCAACCAGATATTTTCTATATAATACGAAAAATTCTGATCGTTATTTTTGTGGTAAATTTTGATGCTTACTTGTATATTAATCTATTTGTGATACACACTCTATCCATTAAAAATATTAAGACGTATTAAGATTGAAAATTACTGAGGTTGAATGTTTAAATCAAATATTATCCGAGATATAAAAAATATTTAAATAATTTCTTGGCATTTCAATTTTAAAAATCATGATACAAGTTTTTACATAATAATAAATATTAATTTTTATGTATATATTTATTACTATTATTATTTATATTAGAAAGTTTTTGTTATTTAAACGTGAAAATCTCTGACAAGTTTTATTCGAAGATTGCAGTTCGGAATCACTATTTCTGTTCTCTGTTTCAATATTTTTTTATATATTATTACGAAAATTTGAATGTACTTTATCAGATATACAAAAAACAACTTTTCATTTAGACATAATACACTATTGATATAAATTGTGTGATATAAATATAATGTAATATAAATGTATAATATATAATAAGGTATAAATATAATATAAGAAAATATTTTGGACGGTTGTCTAGCATAAGAACTTAGACTCTATGATGTTTAGAGCCAAATAAGCTAGTGAAAATATAAAACATAATATGTAACAAAATTTTTCAATTATAGTTTCGATATTTACATAAATTATAATTATGGTATTACTATACCACGGAACATTTGAGACAAAATTTATTAGTTATTTCTCTTCATTTTAATAAATTTTAAAGATTCTCAACTTATAAAATCATCTGATTTCTATTTGAAATAACGTTGTGAGGAGAAAAGGATTTGAATGCCTGATAAGTTTTCGATTTCCTGTTCGTTCGATAATAGGATTGCAAAACCGCGGAAGACGTGAAACCGGCTGTGCACCATCTAAGCTGTTGCGTAACCTTCGAGAAAACGTTTGACATATCATGTGTAATTTATTTTAAGCGTGACATTTTGTTGTTCATAAAATTCGACACAAAGAAAAGCTAGTAAGAATACAATACATATACTGCTGCGAGCAAATTGCGTAATTTGTGTAAATAAAATATAGAAAAAATAATACTGAAAACAAATTCTTTTACATCTTTTAACTTTATATTTAAATAAATTTCTTGTGTACGTCTGTATGTCATTGAACTCGTCCTAAACGGCTGGACCGATGTTGATGAAATTTTTTGTGCATGTTCAAGAGGATTCGAGAATGGTTTAGATTCAAAATTGGACCCGGTAGGTAGCGCTACTATCGATTTCAAGATCTTTTATTTTTAAATTGGACAGAATAGCGTCTGTTGGGTCAGCCAGTTAAATATAAAACCGTAGCAATCATGACTAAAACATCAAATTTTATGACTTTTTTTTTCCAAACGCAAATACAAGTTTTATTTAAAAAAGTACTTGTAGTTCTATTACTAGTACTTTTTTGTTTAGCTGAAAACTTTTGATGACAATAAAGTACTATTTAACGTAGTGTTGCCCAAAAAAGTCTTGGTCTTGCGGTCTTGGTCTTGGTCTTGCGAGAAATGCGAGACCGAGACCAAGACCAAGACCGCTTAATTTTTGCAAGACCAAGACCAAGACTGGCCCTGCAAGACTTGAGCAAGACCAAGACTGGGCCTGCAAGAGTCTCGCGGTCTTGCATTTAATTCAAATCACCATTTCAGCTTATATACGGTTGAGCTCGTGTCTTCTACATAACAGGAGGAGAATCGGCCGTGGCCGGAGGGGAATCGCCACGGTGATCGGCCGTGTTGTTACAGGTCATACATGTCAAGTTTTCCTTCTCTTGCACCGATGTTATATATTATAGCCCTTAGTCGTGGGTTCGCAGTCACGGGTAAAATAGGGGGTGATGAATTATATTCTTACTCCGTCACTACACGGCAAGTCAAATCAGTCTTGAGATATCCATCTATTGGCCAATCGATTCCCAATGTTGGTGTTGGCTTTTCAGAATTACTCTTCGGAAAGGCTTAAGGACAAAAATACCGTAATCACGAGAGTGCTCTTGCCCATTATACATATTTATATATCCGTTTATTCATTAGCCCAACGACGTTCACTGTTGGACATAGAAATATGCCTACAATTAATCTATATAAATGTCCATGTAGGGACAGAGTACGATCACCATCAGGCAGTACATGAAGCGTTGCTCCCAGCGCTATTTTGCCTCTGCCACGACTCACCCCAATCCACTAGTAGTTGGGGCGGTAAACTACGTCCCCTCAAAAATATCCGCGGTCCGACGTCCTCGTCATCTTCTTGAAGAAGAAGATGACGCTATTATGATCGCCCAAGAAAGGACCTACACAGCTCGCGCAGCGATAACAGATAAAACTCCGCGGTATCGGCCTCGCCGTCGAGGTCGAAAACCGCGCCGCGTAAAAGTCATTAGCCTAAACTTGGCCACGCCCACTTTGCTCTCAGCGACGCCCCGAGCCGAGGTCCATTCCCCACAGGGGGGAGCCCTCGGGCGATGTTCGCTTAACTTACTTACCGGGTTGAGAGTCATCAGCGCTCACCCATTGACCGCGTTAAGCTGTCAAGGTCATCTGCGACCAACAGCTACACACACACAAAAAAAAAGACAGAGTACGAATATAATTCACCACTCTCTTACCCGTGGATGTCGTATCAAATCGGATCGGGCAATGGTGTTAGGAACCCATGAAAAAAAATTGAAATAAAAATATCGATTCGTTAATGAATTGAGAGACATGTAAGTTCTCAATTTTGTCATCGTTTTTTCGTGTAAATTGATTAAAATGTGTAAAGAAATGATACTTAATCTACAACATATTCGTATTTTGTTAAATGTTCAATAGAATTTGAATAAATCAATGATTACGTTTGCATAAGCAAGACAAACTTCGCTTTAACATAAATCAGCTGATCGGCCGATGACCGTTGATGAGTCGCCTTTGTACCTACGTAACCATTGAAAGGTTCGCGCAAATCTAATACCTATTTATACTGTCGAAATTTTACATGCTTACATATATCCTGTCTGTACATACCTAATAATGCATAAAATTTAAGGCATAAACTCTTAGACACACATTTTTGTAATCACTATAACTTTTACGTTATATTGTTTTTGTGTAATATACATTCTAATTATGATCTATGACTGTTGAACTACAACATACATGAACAGTTGTCCCATAACCTGATACACCCTGTGTATATATGAAGAGAAGTGAAACTAGAAAGAAAACCCTGTACCAACATGTCTGACCAGCGTGGTATAGTAGATCAATTTTCCTCTTACTGGAAGGAAGCTTAAGCCCAGCAGTGGCACTTTTATGAGCTGTGACGATGACGATGAATATCATACATTTTACAAGTATTAAAACCATAAAATTTTAAATCAGTTTTATATGTTCTTGAATAAATAGTATATTAAGAGCTACATGGATCCAGCGGCCAAAGTATTTATATAGGCAACAGGTTTTTTCAAGTATCCAGAGTATCAGTAACTAAACTGGAAATACAATAGATACATACCACTTAACTTGAAGGGGAATATAAACAATCGCATTAATTGTAAAATATCGCATTGATTATAAAATGACATAAAATTTATTGTATCAACTGCCTCGTGTGGTGACGTCTTAAGAAAATAGGGTCGAAAGTCCTGTCATAAGAGTAGTAACGCTGTCTAATGGAACACCAGGGGAATAGAAGAGTAATTTTCTCCAGTGGTAAGTATTGTATTCAATAGTGAACTATAGGCTAACAGATGGATAGATAGGATAGGATATTTGATTAATTTAGTTGGATTTTTCATTGCCATGATAAATTACTGTTACGTTATTCTAACTGCAAAACTTTGCGAGACTCTTGCTGCAATACCAAGACTCGGGTGCGCAAGACCAAGACCAAGACCCGGGTGCGCAAGACCAAGACCAAGACGAGACCAGGTGTGATGTTGCAAGACCAAGACCAAGACCGGTCCAAGTCTCGTCTTGGTCTTGCATTTGGGCAACACTAATTTAACGTTACATGTATCTATCCAAATGAATTACTATCTATTCCTTTAAAAACATTTCAGTTAAGTATACATGCAAGGTCTTCCATATACGTTATATGTATTCTTGTTCTTTTGAGTAGAGAAGAACCCCCGTATTTATGGCTTGTGGGTATAGTAAAAGACGAATAAGGGATATAATATCCATATAACATCTATGCTAGAGAAGAAATATTCGAAATACAACCATATACCAGTTTGATCAGCCTGTTATCCGAGCCCAATCTTAGGGCATTATGAGGTACGGTAAAGTGATTATAATTCTTATTTACTCGTATATCAATTAATAGCTCTGAGCTTACGAATATATTGATTTGAATAGCTTTGAACGAACCTACTTCTTATTTCGCAAACTCTGGATTTGTACAATTGACTACACAGCTGTCACCGGTAGGTCTAAGAATCAACCTCTCGAAACAAGTATTGCAGATTCGATTTCTATATACGATAATTGTTTTATACCATCCACAACAGTTATTTGGTACACAAATTGCTGTGTCAGCATAAAAAGCATTTACAATTTAATTTTTCTGCCATCTAAATTAATGGAGCTTGGTTATCGAGATAAGCTCATATTACTTACTGCTCCACTAGTGACTGGTTTATTTCAACATCACTTATGTCTACTAGCGAAACTGAAAGTAATTATAAGGGTAGACAAGATTTGCTTGTGAATAATGCATAAATATAATTCAGCTAACGAAACAAGCACTCCATTAAATTTCTTAATATTATTTTAACTATCTGAATTTAATAATAATATTATAGCTACATCATTATGAATATATTCTCAATTTAGAATGTTTCTTAAAAGCATCTAGACTATGATATTTAAAATAAAAAATATTAAAGCTAATAAATTTGCTTTATGCGTTTTAAAATTTGATAGATAAGGTGTATGATGACAATATATCATGATATACCTCTTGTCAATAACCTAACGGTGCGGTGACGCGCATGCGCGCAAAGTCTACCGCCCCCGGGCCCGACGGTGTTCCTAACCGCGTGCTGGCCCTGGTCCTCGAACACCTGGAACCCCGCCTCAAGGGGCTGTTCGACGCATGTTTAGCGTCCGGACGGTTCCCTGGGTGCTGGAAGGAGGGAAGGCTGGTGCTCCTGCCGAAGCCGGGACGGTCTCCGGAGTCGCCTTCGGCCTACAGGCCTATCGCGCTGCTCGATGACACGGGCAAGCTACTGGAGAGGGTGGTAGCTGCCCGCATCGAGCGGCACCTCGTCGGCACGGGGCCCGATCTGTCGGACGCCCAGTTTGGGTTTAGGAGGGGTCGTTCGACGATCGCGGCTCTGTTGCGCCTGAGGGCCGTGGCGACTGAGGCCGGGGAGTGCTGTTGGTGGTGTCCCTAGACATCGCCAACGCATTCAATAGTCTGCCATTCAGCTGCATCAGGGAGGCGCTCCGGTATCACGGGGTGCCAGTTTACCTGAGGCGGCTAGTGGCAGACTATTTGGAGGGGCGCAGCGTCCTCTGCACCGACCGAGCAGGGGACGTTGTGCGAACGCCCATGACGTGCGGTGTCCCACAGGGGTCGGTCCTCGGACCCACCCTGTGGAACATCGGCTACGACTGGGCGTTGAGGGGGAGCCTCCCGCCCGGGCTCGGCGTGATTTGTTACGCCGACGACACGCTCGTCACAGCCCGCGGTGGGACGCTAGAAGAGGCGGTAAGCCTGGCGACCTCTGGTACCGAGGAGGTCGTCAGGCGGATCGAGGCGCTGGGGTTGAGGGTCGCTCTGGACAAGACGGAGGCCCTCTTGTTCCATGGGCGCACTATGAGCCCTCCCATCGGCGTCTCGATCACCATCCACTCGGTCGACATCAGCATCCGGGCCCATATGAGGTACTTGGGCCTGGTGCTCGACGGGCGATGGTGGTTCCGGGAGCATTTCTGCAGGCTCGCTCCACGGCTCGTCGGCGCGGCGTCCGCCCTATCGTGGCTTATGCCGAACGTGGGCGAACCGAGAGCTGCGTGCCGACGGCTGTACGCGGGGGTCATCCGGTCGATGGCCCTGTACGGCGCACCGGTGTGGGCGGGGTCCATGACCGTCCGACTTAGGGCCCTTCTGTGGCGACCACAGAGGGTCATGGCGGTCAGGGCCATCCGCGGATACCGCACGGTGGCGACGGAGGCAGCGTGCCTATTGGCCAGGACTCCCCCGTGGGACCTGGAGGCGGAGATGCTCGCCGAACTATATCGGCGGGTGACGGGGGTGCGAGCGGAGGGCGGTGTGGTCTCGTTAAGGGATCTCACCGCCTGGCGCGTCGACGCCCGGCAAGACGTCATCGCCCGTTGGGCAGTCCGGCTGGAGAGGCCTCGGTTCGGGGTGCAAACTGTGGAGGCCTTCCGGCCGGTGCTGATGCAGTGGTTGGAAAGGCGGCACGGGGTGCTCTCCTTCCGACTGGTGCAGGTTTTGACGGGGCATGGGTGCTTCGCCAAATACCTGCATAAGATCGTTAGGAGGGAGAGTACACCGTCCTGCCACCACTGCGATTGCGACGAGGACACGGCGCGCCATACGCTCGAGGCCTGTGGGGCTTGGGCAGTGCAGCGCTGTGAACTCGTCGCAATCATCGGTACGGACCTGACGCTGCCGGCTATCGCTAGGGCGATGGTCGACAGCGTCGGGAATTGGGACGCGGTCGCAGCCTTCTGCGAGACAGTGATCTCGCGGAAGGAGGCGGCGGATCGCCTGCGTGAGGAGCGCAGCCTCGATGAGGAGATCCGCCGCCGGCGACTGGGGCGGCGTAGGCACAACTATCTGCGCCTCATGCCGCCCTAGCCGGGGCGCGGGTGACGTGACCGGGGATTAGTCCGTCATCCGCCGAGAGGCCGACCGCGTGAGAAAAGACCGACAGGGTACCCCAATTAGGGGTATTCCATCGGGCCGACCACTGACGACAAGTTAACGCTGCTCCAGTGGTCGGCCCAACGACGAAGGCGACGTGGTTTTTGGGTGGGTCGCGGGAGTTGCGTGCTTAAGCCCCTCTGTCACCCCGGACGGAGTGATGCGGAGGCGCGCCGACCGCGACCCACCCACAAAAAAAAAAAAAAGGGGTGAATAAGTGTGTAACTGTAGCAACACATTGTATTCTTAGTCCACACGAAAAATATAATGTAAACTAATAATACGAAGTTCATTAGTTTAATAATGTTATTACAAATTAAATTACTAGCATAGTTGAACTAAATAAAAAACAGTCGATGCGGCATAAACATTCAATTAGAATTGCTTAATTAAATAGTTGTCTGGCTAGAATTTTCAAATATTTTGACGTAAATCATCATTGTTATTAGTTTAACAACGAGTACTTGACATATTTGACGCTCTACCAATCGCAAATACCGTCACTTATTAAAACTATTTTAATGAGCATAACCAATGAGACTAAAATTTTCAATAAAAACGAAGTTGAATAACTTATTGTTATTAAAATTGTTGATTAGTGATACTTAAATTAACTTCATGTATGCTCACGAGTTTATTTACCTATTTTGCAGTGTTTATTGTCTATGGTTCCCGTGTTAGGTCACACAGGAACATGACCGAATACTACATTGGTATACGCCAGACAATGTAAAGTCTGACTCTACAAATTAACGATAGCTTACTCTTAGGATTGAGTAGGTCGTGTAATCAACCCATAACGGACGTTGTATAATATATATACGTCGAGCAAAGTTGAAATTATCAAGGGTGACGTCCTAGGTAGTTGACTGTTGAATCCCAAGGTATGGGTTTGTCAGAGATGCGAATTTGAGCTCGTAGAAGTATGCAGGTCAGTTTATCTTCTGCGAAACATAACCGCCTGACTCTTTTCGGGGTTCTATTCTCCACTTATGAAATTACTTGCCGTGTATAGCGAAAGATGGTATCCGAATAGCTAGCTGGTCGAGCTGGACACGGACGTCAAGAATTTGGTACCAGTGGTCGTCCAAATTTCAATGGAGCGAAAATACGATAGATTATAGGGCTACGTGGTACCCTTTCGTCACCCGGATAGAACGGATGGAGTATTTCCAGACTAGGCAAAATAAAAACAGAGCTTTCTCTGCTTTTGGTAAGACGTATATCCAACAGTGGGTGTCGATAGGCTGTTGGATGGATGAATTAAAGCACGGTAGATCATTCATATTTCACTATATAATTTCAATCTCATGGTAACTGAAGGTAACAAGGCAAGTATAAGTACAATATAGAACAGCTCAATTCCTTGAAATGTTGTATGAGAAATCCTAGTCATATAACATCACCATAGAAAAATAAACATCTTCTCTCTTTATTTGGGGACATATATAGAATAACTGATCACCCCTTTTTTCCCCCATGTATTTTAAAAGGCGACTAAGCATTAATTACAAGCAATCTTGAAATTAAATCTAACGCCTAATTGGGTAGATTAAGATCAGTTTCCTCAAATAGCACGTGTGCAGTACAAGACACGTATGGATTTGGAGGAGGAAGAAAAATAAGGAAAATTAAAATCTTAAAACAAACTAGAACATGTAAGGGTTCTGACTTTTTTATTTAAAGGACATTAATCAAATTTGTCTGCCATTTTCAATGAACGTGAAAGTATGTGATTAATTAAAAGATATATAGACTTAAAAGACGAATAATATAAATTTCTCTTCTCATAGCCATGAATGTATTCAATGCATAAGATAATTTATTTTGATTTTCACACTTTTAACGCCTTTGGCAGACGTGCAGACAAATGACCTGATACTAACTCCAGCAATACCAAATGTACAGCCAAATCGTTGCCTGCCGTAACATAGAAAGGCAGGATTAGAGGGAATAAAATGAGTTCAGGAAATAAAGGGAGGAGCTTGGAACTCTAGTTCTTTTAATCATCAAATGATGTACAATAGCAAATTGCTGCTACTCAAGGATATTATCCAAAAGTGTCGTATCAGTCTGAAGGAGCCGGCTTATTTTTTTCACAAGCAAGAAACTGTCATCAGTGTGGCCTAGCACTTTCATACGATTATATAAAATAAAGAAAAATAAATATGTACTTAATTTGATCAATTAAGATATCAAGAGCATTATTTGATTGTTAACTTGTCATGTAGTCACAATGTGTGGCGATCTAATCTGTAACAGTTTATAGCCCCAACAACTTTGCGCTTGCGTACCAAGGCTATCGGCTTGAAACTACTTTCGCCTTTTAGTTGAACGGGTGCTTAAAATGTTGCATATATATTTTGCGATACATTTACGCCAATCGTTTGGCAATTTGTTAAGTGCAAAATGTTTTGTTTAAACCCTTACACAAAATATGTTGTATTATTGGGTAACTGAAATTCATAGTTACAATTTAATTGCTATCATATATGGTTATATACGAAAAAAAAAATAGTTTGCGAATCTTTTTTGTTAGAACTAAGTCGTGTATAAAAAATCTACGTTTAAGCAAATTTTCTCATAAAAAGGGAAATTTATTATAAATAAAACTACTTTTACGGATTATATCGCGTTTGTATTTGATTTATGATTGCCCGACGTTTCGAACACTTTGCAGCATTCATGGTCACGGGCGGACTAAGGTGTCTCACGTCCAACAAGTAATCGTTACTACAGACATTTATAATTATCTACCCGACACAGAAAATTAGTTATAAATTTATTAAATTAGATATAAATAGTTATAAACTAAATAGTTATAAACTAAATAGTTATAAATTTCTTTATCTGCATTGCAACTAAGGGATAAGACTGTTCTACGCTATCGAAAACAGAGATTTTTAGTGAGCATAACCAACCTATAAATTTTAAGTAAAACCACCTTCAAAAATACCAAGATGAGATTCGATCCTAGAAAATCGATAATTAAGACTTAAAGTGATTTGAATATATTTCTATAGTTAGTTATCATAGTGTAATTGTAATCACAAAAAACAAAAATAGGTATTAGGTTGTGTAGCCTATAGTAAAAGGCCCAACTTCAAGAGGTTATTAAAAAATAACAAAGGAATTGCACAAATATATTTGTTTTATAAGCTTAGGCAGGAAATCATACTATTTTTTGCTAATAAGTTGCTCTTTTTGAAAGAGTTTTTATTTTTAATTACAAAATATTTATTTTTTACTTTTTAGTGGTTAATATTAATAGTTAGCTTTCAAGCAATTTCGACTCCTATTAACTTTTATAAATTTATTCATAGACATGTATCGGATCACCTTAGTAATTTTATTATTAGCAAATATATTGCTCCATGAAAGATCTAATAATTGTAATAATTGTTTGGAGACGATCAACATGTTCATCTAAATAGTCCTCATCTCTAATATCCGTAAGGAAAATCATTATTCACATTATAAATGCCACCATGCTTTTCATAGTTTACTATATTTTTGTATGTCTTAATATATTATTAAACAATACTTCAGTGGCGTCATGGTTATTGAAGCCTTCTGCGATGAAGTAGTCTCGCGGAAGAAGGCGAAGGAGCGCGCGCGCGTGGAGCGCCTCCTGGACGACGCGAGCCGCCGCCGGCGACTGGGGCGGCGCAGGTGCAAATACCTGCGCCTGATGCCGCCCTAGCCGAGATCGCGGGTGACTGGACCGGGAAGTTTGTCCGTCACCCGTCGAGAGGTCGACCGCGTGACGAAGACCGACGTCCTCCCCAAGGGGGGGACGTCGGTCGAGTAGAAGGTACTCTTCAAGGGGTATTCCGTCGGGCCGACCACTGTCCACAAGTCACCCTGCACCGGTGGTCGGCCCAATGACGAAGGCGACGTGCCACGGGTGGGTTACGGGGCCGCGCGCCGCCCCTCTATATCCCAAGACGGAGCCGGGCGGTGGGTGCGCTGACCGTAGCACACCCCACAAAAAAAGTGGCGTCATGGTTCTCTTAGTAACTGTTTATTTTTTTAATTATAATCCCAGATTTCCAAAGTTCAAATGAAAAAATGTAATACATATATATATATGTACTAGCTGACCCAACAGACGTTGTTCTGTTCAAATGAAGCGCCACCTACCGGGTCCAATTGTGAATCATTATCGAATCCCCTTAAGCACACACAAATTACTCAATCCAGTCAACAGATATCATCATCATCATCGTTGCAGCCCACATACGTCCCACTGTTGGACTCGGGCCTCCTCCACAATGGGTGGGAATTTAACCTACTATACGGTGCTGGTCTGACATGTTGGTATAGGATTTAATTTCAAGTTTTCCTTCTCCTGCACAGATCTTATGTGCATATTATATCTCTTAGTCGTCTTTTACGACATCCACGGGTAAGATAGGGAGTGGTGAATTGTATTCTTAATCCGTCACCACACGGAAATCAGATATCGCCATCTGTTAAAATCGTTTGGAGTTAACAGATAATTGTGAATGTCAAATGCTGCAATAGACAAATAATTTGCAATAAAATAATATTGCGACTATAAATTAAGATGTAAGCTATCCTATCTTTCAAGTTGGATCAAACTACACACGGTGTGCAAATTTGATTAAAATCGGTTTAGTAGTTTAGGAACCCATCGCGGACAAACAACGTGACACGTAATTTATATATATAAAGAAGATGTATGCAGTCCGATCGTTATTTTCTATTACAATAAATAAAACTATTCATATTTTGTATTTTATAATCTGGGCAAACATATAGCTTTATTATAGTGTGAGTCACTAAACAAGGAATAAAATAGTCGTAAGAAATAAATCCAAGAAATATGTATATCATAATATAATATAACATTTCTTTAAAATAGCTAAATTTTAAAGAAATGTTAGAGGATTACCCACGTTCAAAATTTTCTGAATGTTTGAGATGCCTTGACCGCACCTACGCCTTTATGGGGTCTTTATACCGAGTTGATGTCGATAGAGATCATATAATAAGAATATATAGAAATAGAGTATATAAGAAAGTTTTGCAACATGGTAAGGTTGTCATGCTTCGAATCTTAACTATAAGGAGTTGTATATTTAAGCCACTGGCAGCTATCCTTACTTTACGGTAGGTAAATCGTTGCCCAAGTATAACTAGGTTCAAATAGAAATAAAACAATTTTTAATTTTATTTGAATTTAGCAATTGAATTATTTGACGAGTAATTGACCCACGCATAGATAAACGGCTGCTATTCGGTCATCATAATAGTTAGTCTTTAAATATTTATAGTTTTATACAAGTAGGCCATACTATCTTGCACGGCATACTAATAATAGTGATGTAATTTACTGTGCAATTGTTAAATAACTAGATAATTGCTGTAATCGTTTTTTATAATAGTTGTATGAATTACAGTAAACAATACAATTTTATTACCTTCTGGTAGGCAGAGATTTAGTAATACATATGATATTCACAAAATTTAATTTTATTTAGCATTTCCTTCCATCATTCATCAGGCTATCGATTCCCTCTGAGGACTTAGACCTCCTCAAGGAGGGGAATTGGAGGGTTTTAAGAAGAGTGCTGCTGTTGCCCATTGTCTTGAAAATCCTTCAGCCATTTTTTTACGGTGGCGGTGGCGCCACATTGCATTTTAGTCAGCGCCACGAGTGAATACTATAGACTTATTGAATAAAATACTAATACATAAATAATTTTAACGATGTATTGAAATAAGTAGGGTCCAGTCATGTAGTTATGCAATAATCAAAGCCATCGAACACTTGCCGCCATTAATGCGATAATTTAAATAACATTCAAATCAGTTATTTAATCCACCATAAAAATGGATTTAGAAATCTATATTATATAATTAATTATGCAATTCTTTAGTGACCTAGTTAGAGTTACTATAAATAACTGAGAAAACTATGGCATCTATTACATGAATGGAAAACTTTTCGTTGTTTTAACACGATTTTCAATACATTTCTTTATTTAGGGTACCGACGCCTTTAACATATTGTCTTCGTAGTACTATGGTTATATGATGGATTTGAAATTATTCTAAAAAGGAGAAGTATTCTAAAAAGAAGGCATCTTTATATTGTATACTACTCATCAATGCTAGCAGTGTCATAGAACTCCGATGGGGCATATATGCATCAAGCTGAATTTTTAAAACTCGTGAACTTCATTAAAACATACCATAACTAACTCCCCCGTGTGAGACGGGATAAGAATACCATTGTCGGCAGCCCTTGCTTGCATGTGGGAGTCGTAATTATTGGATAAGGAGATCACCAGGAGATCGGGCAGTGGCTCTCTCCTGATAAATGTGTAATATCTCGATTACGATATTATCCCCTCATATAATAAAAAAAAAACAAATGGCTCCCAACTCACGGCAGCTCCACTGTTTTACGGGCTCGTTTTGGTTGCTGGGCGTTATTAAATGTAGTCAACACAGGACCGCACTTCGTGGGGAAATATGAGGAAGGCCTACGTCCAGCAGTAGCCGGTGATAGGCTAAATGCTGGTGATAAACACTTATTTCCTTGTCCTAACACTGATCAAAGCTGTGTGATAAGGCTGTGTAACAAAGTTGTGTGACGAAGTTGTGTGACAAAGCTGTGTGACCAATTAAAGCAGTGTGACGCCAATTAAAACTGTGTGACACCCAATCAAAAACCTTAATCCTATCCCGTACTACTTCTATTGTGGTGTGCGGTATATCGATTACCGTGGGAAAGTGGTGGGTTTCCCTTCCTTCTTTCCATTTTAAAACAAAAATAAAAAAAAGAAGGCAAATATCAATAAAATAAAAATTAAGACTCATTTTAGAGGCCCAACACACACTGTAACACTAGTTAAACACCATTTGCAACGCAAGGTCAGGAAAGTGTAACGCGCCAATTAGTTATTAATATGTTCTTTTATAAGTCTTAAAATGAATTCTATTGCTAATACACACCTAATTTTTCTGTTCATATTTATTACAGTAGTGTTATGCGGAACTTTATTTTTATGCACTTAATTCATTTAATGTGTGAAGTAAAATATTATTGTATTTCCTACTGATCGTATTTTATAAAATAAAACAGTCAATGGTTATTGTTAACTTTGGTCGTTAATAGTTACTGTATATAAAAACGTGACTAAAATACGACAATAAAATCATTTTTATGAGAATTATTTTTATTAGGAGATTATTATTTCTTTTTAAAAAGATGAAAGTCAAAGTAAGCAAAGTTAACGTATTAATTTTCACTCTACATTCTCACTCTGTGATACTTGTACTTTAGATTATTTGTACTTAGAATTTGTTTATTTAATTAGTAGAATAAATTAAACAGAATATTTATTTATCGATAATTAATGAACTTTTTAGAGTGTTACAAACGTATTGCATTGGAAAAAATTACTAATAATAATAAAACTTAACAAAATAATTGAATAATTTAGACTACTATTGCAGTAGTAATATCAATTGTAATTGGAGTAATGATTATTATTTTCTGTGATAATAAGTAGTGTTAAATTGCAGAAAATTCTCGTTAAATGAATGCAATAACAAACTTATAGTATATAAATTTATTTCAAATGAAATGAATGTATTTTTACAACAAAATTATAGAAGATATATGTATGATCGACATTTTTATTGTTATGTGTGGTGACGGAATAAGAATACAATTCACCACCTCTTACAAGTAGGTGTCGTAAAAGACAACTAAGGGATATAATATGCTTATAACATCTATGCAAGAAAGCTGAAGGAACACTCGAAACAAAACCCTATGCCACGTTTAACCAGCGTGGTATAGTAGGTTAATTTTCTTCTTATGGGAGAAGCCCTTATCCCAACAGAGATATATATTGGGCTAAGATTATGATGATGGTGATCAACTAGTACATTTCATCATAGTATACTTCATCATCATCATGGCAACCCACATACGTCCCACTGTTGGGCTCGGGCCTTCTCCACAATGGGAGGGAATTTGACCTACTATACCATGCTGGTCAGACATGTTAGTATAGGGTTTCATATCGAGGTTTCTTCTCTTGCACAGAACTTATGTGCATATTATATCCTTTAGTCGTCTTTTACGACATGCACGGGCAAGATAGGGAGTGGTGAATTGTATTCTTACTCCGTCGCCACACGGAAGGATTATATACTTAATATTAATAACTTACTTAACTTAATATTAATATATTAAGTATACTATGATATAAAATGTTAATTATTAATATTTTTGTCTAGTAATAAAATAAAGAAGATACTAACTACTTGATCTGTAAAAGTAAAAGTGACGAGGTTGTTGCTACCGTGGCCGAGTTCTGCATCGTTACCTCACTGCTTGCCTCAACTTGCATTTGTCTTAAACACGTGGTAATACCGCGGTTACTTTATTTTACTGCTATATTACATATCATTTCTTGTAATGGTAATATTTATCTTTATATATATATTTCTTGTGTATGTGTTTATGTCACTGAACTCCTCCTAAACGGCTGGACCGATGTTGACAAAACTTTTTGTGTGTATTCAAGGAGATTCGAGAATAGTTTAGATTCACAATGGAAGGTGGCGCTGCGATCCATTTCAAAGATAATTCCTTTTATTATTTTTTTTTTACATTTAAACAGAACAACGTCTGTTGGGTCAGCTAGTATATATGTAAATCTTCTGTTCGTGTGTTTGTAATTGAGCTCCTTCTAAACGACTGGACCGATTTTGATGATTTTTATGGCTGTTCTGATGGATATAAGAATGGTTTAGATTAATAATTGGAACACGTAGGTAGTGCTGCGATAGATTTCAAGGAGAATTCCTTTTACTACTTTTTTAGATTTGAACAGAACAACGTTTCTTGTGTCAGCTAGTTTAGAGTATAAAACAAATACAGGTTCTATTTGAAAAGCGTAATTATTGCAGGCTGTTTGCTCGATAGTGTTATTAAAATTCATATTTTGTCCTTGTTATAAATAAATATTTCATATGGATTTCCTTGTTCGTCATTAAACTAAATTATGGACGTGAATACTTGCCAAGCGCATATAATCATCTACTTACATTATTATAATCATCATCACAGTTCATATACGTCCTACTGCTAGGCTCGAGCCTCCTCCACAACGGAAGGACAATTAACCTACTATACCACGCTGGTCAGACATGTTAGTGTAGGGTTTTATTTTGAGATTTCCTTCTCTTGCATAGTTGTTAAATGCACGTTATATCCCTTTGTCGTTTTTGCGACTTTCACGGGTAAGTGAGGGGGTGGTGATTTCTATTTTTACTTCGTCACCACACAGAGATTTTTTATTTCATATCATCTCATCCCAGCCCACATACGTCCCACTGTCGGGCTCGGGCCTCCTCCATAATGGAAGGGTAATTGACCTACTATACCACGCTGGTCAGACGTGTTGGTATAGGGTTTTATTTCGAGTTTTCCTTCTCTCGCATAGATGTTATATGCGTTTTATATCCCTTAGTCGTCTCGTACGATCACCCACGGGTAAGATAGAGGGTGGTGAATTGAATTCTTACTCCGTCACCACACGGAAAAATTTTTTATTTAGGGTGTTTATTATTTGCGACGGCGATCTGCGTCCCGGTAGGGGACGTCGATAGGAGAGGGTACTCCCACGGGGTATTCCGTCGGGTCGCTCACTGAAGTCAAGGAACTCTGCACCGGTGGTCGACCCAACGACGAAGGCGACGTGCTATACGGGTGTGCGTGCTTACACCCCGGACGGAGCCGGACGAGGAGTGCGCCGACCGTAACCCACCCCAAAAGTAAAATAGGATGTTTATTATATATATTGGCACAATTTTAACAAAGCTAGTACAATTTTTAACTCCAATTGAAATATTACTATTGAATTTTAATACCAAGATATATCGGCTGTAATATCGAAGAAAATGCATATATTGAAAATACATTAATTTCTGTTGGCAATATGTTCTGGTTGAGATTACATAAATTATTAGAATGAATTAGCACGAATTGGATGATGCAGCGTAGGACGACCCCCCACTAGGTGGACTGACGACTTTCTCAAAGTCGTAAGGAACCGTTGGATGCAAGTGGCTCAGGACTTTTCCGCGTGGCATTCTCGTGGGGAGGCCTATGTCGAGCAATGGACGTTTGTAGGCTGATGGATGGATGGATGGATGAGATTACATAAATGAATTTTATTTTACCATCATTATCATTATCTCAGCTTATATATGTCTCGCTATTGACGTCAAACCTCCTCTATGATAGGAAAGAATTTGACTTATTATATCAAGTTGACGTGTTGGTATATGATTTTATTCTGAGTTTTACTTCTCTTGCATGGATATTATTTGTATATTATATGCCTTAGTTGTCTTTTATGATAACCACCGACAAGAAATAGTGTGACGAATTATATTCTTACTCCGTTACTGCACGTACTAGCCCAAAGATACTCATGTAAAAACCAAGTTTTTATAAATCTTTATTTTTATAAACTATATTTTTATCTAAAAACAGTTTATTTAAAGTTTGCATTGTATAATAATAAATATCATTTGTATATGTAACCAATAAGTAATGTAATTAAACTGTCCAGACGTCAATTTTATATTGCATATTGAAAGTATTGCGTTCTTAATATTTGCACAACAAAATATTTAGAAACCAATTTTTATTACATGGAAGAGATTTAGTTTTAAGTTATAAGTTATAAATTTTTTTCTGATATTTATTCTTTCTATAAATATTAAAGAAATATCAAATGCTATGTTGAATCAGGTCAAAAAAGTCTTTTTTGAGGTGTTTGAGAAAATACATATATTTTTTTTTTAAATAAACAACCATTTTTCATGTGGTGTTGGAGTAAAAATCAACATCAGCCTGTTTTTATCCCAATACTTGGGAATTGACACAAAATATGCTCTTCTTTCATAGAAATTAATTATTGACTAGACGGCATCAGAAAGGGTTAGCTCCGGTATCGATTAGGGCTTTACATCGGTAGAGCTCTTACTCGTTTTTTACGAAACCCACGAGCACTGTAAGTGTGATATTTGTAGCCGCTATCACATAGCAAGACAGGCTATGAATAAATATGGTACGCTTAATAATACATTTATCAATAATTCACCAACCACTTTCTGACTGGTGAGTGTTATAAAAGACAACTAAGGGATATAAAAGACGACTAAGGGAATATGTAAATTACATCAATGCAAGAGAAGGAAATGCGAAATAACCCTAAAAAAAATAAAAAAAAAAATAAAAAAAAATATAAATAACCCTATACCACCTGTTTTAGTAGCGTGATATAATAAGTCGATTTCTCTCCTAGTAATCTTCCATTCATGTCCTGGCCCTTGTCCAAGAATAGAATGGAAATAAGTTGACACGACGACTATGATGAACTATCAACTCAACATCGTAGCAGAGTTGATCCATTTTACCTGGAAACGCATACGTTTCGAAAAATGATAGCTGGAAACTTAAAGTTGAAAACCATAGTCTTCAACTGTAAGTTGCCAGCTATAATTTCTCAAACGTACGTGCAGGCTCTGGAATAAACTATCTGCAGCTGCCCGACGAATATGACATGTCCTTTCTCAAACAACGTTTAAGAAAAGTATTTTCTTCGCAGTAGGCAATGGCTTAGATGTGCCCCTGGTATTGCAAAGGTCCATGTGCAACAGTATCACTTACTACTAGGCGTGCTGCTTACTCGTTTGCCACCATTGGCGATAAAAAAAAGCCGCTGGCATAGCTAGTTTTTGTATGATCATTAAAACTGTAATTCTGTAAGACATAATTCATAAATCCTGTTTGTTATAGTACTGAATTTAAGTACTGGTTGGAACAATCCAATTAAGTATAATCGACCTCACATAGGTTTGCAACACGATACGCTCCACCGGTTGTAACACACGCATTATATCGAAAGTGTAACCTCGATTTAATACCTATCTACCCTTGGCTGTTGGCATGCTATTATTAATTGAATAATTAACTATTAAAATATAAAACATTTGTTTCAGTGAAATTAAGAAGTTGAAGGTCATGTTATATGTTTATTATGTCTTAATGTCACTGCAGATGCCAATTTATTTTAATAATATATTATTACGAAACTTGATCTTTATGATATGAGAGTGTCGAATGGACTTCTAAATCCGTGTAAATGGCTACATTTATAGGTGTGTCATTTCATTCTATTGTTATAATATGAATAATTTTAATAATAATTAATGATTTTGTGAGTCAATAATTTTCTGTAAAGTGAAGGACAATTTAGACCTTTGCTTGCCTGCGGTTATCGTAAATAATTATTACTGATATTTAGCCGAATATATTTACACAGTGTAAATAAAAATACTGTTAAAACACTTTTATTTATAATTTTATTTATAATCGTAAGTACTGCTCAAAAAATTTCAGCAGAAAGCTGACAAAGAAGAAGAGAAAGTTATGAAAAAGATATGAAATAAAAAACTCTAAAGGGTATTCATGGTTCAACTTAATAACTCTTTACTCATGCTGTAACTAGGTTTTCACCCCTTTAAAACTATACCTGATATACGTTAGGTACATTGATAAAACTTAATATAACCAATTTATTTTTTGTTACAGCTAGTGCTGGTATCCTTCTGGAACATGCACCAGCATGTCCTGAACAATATGGAGTTCAGGTAAATATAATATTTAACATATCTTTTTCTAAAAAATACTTCATATGTTAAAACAAATATTTTTATTATAGAGTAAAACCCGTTTAAGATGATTTCGCAGGGACCAGACCAAAACCGCGTCTTAGGCGGGAAAGCGTATTATGCGGGCAAGGGAAAAAAACGTGCCATTATTATTTATTATATTATATTATTATTTTGAATACCTACGTATTGAATTTAATATTTAAAAATTACCTAAATAAAATGTTGCTTATTTTCTTTATTTAATATACTACTACATTTTTAAATATTAAAAAATAAAAAAATATTTGAAAATATAAAAAAAAAAGTTGTTTATTATTATTACGTTACAAAAGTAAACTCATTTGCAAAAAAAACGGGCGGTTTTGATTTTCATTCATATTTAAAAAGATACAATACCAAAAAGGTTTCAATCGTTTGTACACGTTACTGGCCGGTTTTAAAAATGCTGTGGTATTTAAAAAAGTACGTTCTAAATTCAATTTTTCATTTGATGTTCATTTTTACAGAAAACCCCTTTTTATCCTACATTTTTGGCGCGAAGTTCCAGAAGTTAACATCGACTTTCATAACTTTTATTAAATTTTTATCGATTAATTTCATATCCTTGACTGTCAAAGCTTTATTTAATGCTGTTTGGCTGTATCAAAAATGGTAGATAAAGTGGTAAAAGCTACCAAAATTATCGCGCTGCTTGAAGAGGGTTGCAGCCAATGTTTCGTGGCTAGGAGGCTAAATGTTAGTCGCTCGACAGTCCAAAGGACCTGGCAGCGATATCAGGAGACTGGTTCCGTCGAGAGAAGGCCTGGTTCTGGAAGAAAAGCATGTACCCAACCACGGGATGATCGTTTTCTTGTGAGTCGCGCATTGAGAAATCGCAAATCTTCGTATGTGGATCTTAAGAACAACCTCCAAGAAGTAAGAAATGTGCATATTAGTCTATGGACGGTCAGGAGGAGGCTTCTCGCTGCCAATATACGCAGTCACCGCCCGGCCCGCGGCCCCAAATTACTCCGTGAGCACAGAGTTCACAGGCTTAGGTTCGCTAGAAATTGTGAATCATGGACTCAAGACGATTGGAATAGGGTTTTGTTCTCTGATGAAGCCAGGATATCTCTGTTCGGTGAAGATCGACGTCGGCGAGTGCTAAGAAGACAAGGAGAACGCTTTGCAGAGGCATGTTTCGAAGAAATCACACCTTATGGTGGGGGCTCTGTTATGTTTTGGGCAGGAATAAATTCAATGGATCGTACAGAGTTAGTCTTCATTGAAAACGGCTCACTGACTGGGCATCGATACATAACGGAAGTTCTAATTTCTCATGCACAACCCGCATTGGCCGCTCTAGGTGAAGACTCGATTTTTATGGACGACAATGCTCGCGCCCACCGATCCCGCGATGTTAATGCGTATGTGCAAGAGGTCGGCATTCGTCGTTTGGATTGGCCAGCTCGAAGTCCCGACCTCAATCCCATAGAGCATGTCTGGGACGTTCTGAAACGGCGTGTGAGATCAGTACACCCGGCTCCGCAGACCATCAGAGAGCTGAAGAATGTGATTACTGCGGAGTGGGAACGTATTCCGCAAGCAAGTATCCGGGATATACTCGCTAGCATGCCCAGACGAATTCAAGCTGTGATTTTAGCTAGAGGGGGTCACACTCGATACTAAACATTTATCTGCTTTTACTTTATTAAAGAAAAACAAACAAAAAAACTTTTTTATTTTTACTTCATGAGCATATGCACTACTAGCGAGGTTTAGCATTATTTCCCATAAATTGTATCTAAATTTTATGAAATACTGATGAAAACGATTATTTTCTTATTAATTTAGCAAATTGTGTGGATAAAACTACCTATAATTATCAAACAAAGAAATATTAACATTTGAAATGGTTCATTGCTTAGGTGCCCGTTTTTTTTGCAAATGAGTGTATTATTTGAAATTACAAAACATGTATTATTTTGAAATTACAAACAGACACTTAAATTTTTATTTCTATATAGATATATCGCCACTTAAGTTTTAGTTTCTCGTAATAAGTTAAGATACCGAGTAGCTTCATACTTCTTACTGCTACTGAGAATTACTTTACGCAACAATTTTAACACAACCTACCAAAACGTGTCAAATGTCCCATTTTAAACTTCTTGTCAGCGTTTAAACATCTTTATCAAATCAACAATTTGCACTGCGCTGCTTTTATTTAAAAACATATCAAATGTATTTTTCATTATTTACTCCTTGTTTTTTTTTACGAGTAATATAATATGCCTTAACTACCGCAACGTGTCATTTGACTCGTTCAAACATTTGCATTAAGCATTTTTGCTACTGAATAATATATAATAATAATAATAATTAATAATAATTTATTTGATAACGATTACAATATACATAGCAATGTTTACAACGATTCCCGAACTAGGCTAGTGCCTGTATCTCGGAAGCCTGAGTTGTGAGTATATAAGTTTTTAAAAGTTAATGAAACATATTTAAAGATACAAAACGAGAAAAAAAAGAAAATAAAATTTAGTAATGAATGTTCAGTAATTTTGCCAATGTTATGACTTGATCAACTGCGTGATTGAGTGTGTTTGTGTGTGTGCTATAGGGTGTGTGCGCGCGTGTGTATTTGCGTGTGTTTGTGTGTGTATGTGTGTGTGTGTATATGTGCGAATGTTTCTGAGTGGGGGTGCATGCGTCTGTGTCATTACTTACTAACATTAGTGATCATTTCAGTGGAAGCGTATGAGAGTGAGAGTAACCATTTCTTTACAGTATTTTTGCAGGTGAAGTAAGAGAGGTCTTTAAGGTTACAGTGTTTAAGGACAGCGTTGTAAATGTGTGGATGTAAGAAGAATGGGCATTGCCTCGCAAGAAGTGAGTCTGCTCGCGGACAGGGAATCCTATATATTCTCCTCCGAAAGTAATCACTTATTTTAATTTAACAAAAAAATTTTGAGGTATTAGCAATTACAAGATTTTCAACGTAATTTAATTTTCGCAGTGCGTCTTCGCTTTGATTCAAAGACGTTACATAACGTCTTAAATCATTAAGTGCTGATAATTCCTGGGCATGTGATAAAATCGGAGTTGACTCATCTTCTTCTTGGTCATTATCACTTAGGGTCGCTTGACAGTCGCTGGCTGCTGCCACAAGGGGTAATATGTGTATTTGAGTGGCACGTGTTGGTATATGAAGTGGAGTTCCATTTTTCTCTGGGTTTCTATTTTCAAAACCTTGTAGTTATACTTTTATGTTATTTTTTGTAAAAAGATTTATTTTTATTATATATTGTTTTTGGAGCCTTTGAATTAAAAATTATTACAATCCCCTTGTAAAAAGATCTTGATTAATTAAAAATTAACTACATGATAGCGTCTTTATGACAGCCGAGAGTAAAATAGACAATGATGAAATTATTTTGCGGCTATTTACGTCCCATTTCTTACTATATTTATTTTCTTTACGTGAATCTATCTGCATACAATTCTTAGTAGTTATTTAAGAAACCCGTGGGAAACAAAATCTAGTGAAACGTATCCTTACTCTTTCACTACACTGAAAGGATTGCCTCTACTAATTAAGTAAGCTCAATTTTGCTTTGGATATTTCTAGTCTTACGCGCATCCCGAGCTTTGCGACCAGTTTTTCCTATGCACAAACGGCACCCTGACTGTGGAGACCTGCGAGAATGGCTTGCTGTTTGACGGCAAAGGTGCTGTCCACAATCACTGCAATTATCACTGGGCTGTCGACTGTGGCACTAGGAAGGCCGATTGTGAGTATATTTGCAGTTTTCGAATTGATTTTAAGATATTTTAGATAGTGAAGTTGTTTAGTAACCGATCTTTCATCCCAAGTGTCGTGGATAAGGATAATTCTTTAGCAGGGCAGTTCTTTGTAACATACATAAATAACTATTCTGAAACTAGTTGTTATTTTTGTCTGTATATTTGTAAACTCATCGCGACACAAGGATTTACTATTTAATGCGAAGTGTCGTCTTATTTAAATTAAAGAAAAGGCCTTTGCGAGCTTTTTCATCGAATATAAAAGACATTTTTAAAGTTTATATTCTATTTCATTTTTTATTATAGTTTCTATTTAAAAGATTTCAATAACAAAATAATTTCTTATGTAGATATACTTTCAATGTTGTTGTTTCAAATATAAAAGGATTAGCATGTTTTTTGATAAATCAATAAGCAAATATATCTGTGTAAAGTAATTGTTATAAAAATAGTTATTTAAAACTTCTTACATATGTAAAGATTTATTTTAATGTATTCCTGTTTAGACAATTAATCTATTAGTCTTTTAACCTGTAAGTATTTTCGTCAAACGGATAGCTATATACTAAAATTACACTCCTACCTACTATAATATATACGCATACACACGCGCCGTAGTACACATCAAAAGGACTAAAAAAATATTAAAAAGTTGATAATTTTTATTATAACTTAGTAATCCTTATTACAAACTTCATTTTTTGACAATGTTGTGAATATCTTTAATATTGTAAATGTATTTGCTTAAATATAATCATGTCACGTTCTTGAAGCTATTTTATTATTCAGACGCTTTGAACCATTTTGCGTAAAATTTCATTAAAATATGTTGATTCAGTAACAAACGAAAATAATTCTTATTTTTTTAAATTAATCTGTATTTACAATAATCATTGGATAGTAATTACTAATTTTCAATTTCAGTAATCCCGCTCTCATCTCCGGGCTGCGAGTTCCAGTTCGGTATCTACCCTGATTCCAATGAATGCAGCACCAGTTATGTCAAGTGCGCTTATGGTATACCTCAACAAGAGCCTTGTACCCCAGGGCTGGTATACGATGAACGCACCCACGGATGCAACTGGCCTGATCTGCTCCAGCCTTTCTGCAACCCAGAAGGTAAGATAATTATGTTGATTTTTAAATCCTGTTCATGAAATCATTCACAAATAAATACCAGTTGTTCTTCATAATAATTCAAACATGAGTTCACAAAAAAGTATTTGTCGAATAAGTCCTTTACGTGTCTATATTTGGTAGAATAAATCATCATTTATCTTTTGAATTTTTAGAAATTGTACTCAATAACAGTTCTTTCGCAATATTTTTAGCGATATTACATTCTCGTAATTTGTATTTCAGTTTCAAGACAATCAAAACAAATTAGTCTAATATAAAACTGTGGCAATTTAATATATTATTATCAGCCCGTGTGGTGTAGGAGTAAGAATAAAATTCACCCTCTCTCTTGCCCTACGTGTCGTAAAATACGATTAAGGGATATACTGTGCTTATAACATCTATGCAATAAAAGGAAAACTCGAAACAAACTCTATGTAAATACGCCTGACCAGCGTGATATAGTAGGTCAATTTCCTTCGCATAATGGAGGAGGCTCCCCATTCCTTTTAAATGTAATTATAGTCCACAGGACATCAAGTAGGTTTTGCAATAGTCTATATGAAGCGTTTTTTACGATACTCACGAGGGTTGATAGTATGCATAGCAATCATCACACAGCAATATACTTGCAGAAAATAATGGTAACTATATTATCTCATGGAAAGTCTATTACTTTAATAGATTATTTTTGGCCTTATATATGGTTGGTAGGTTTTTCTGTGTGGTGACGAAATAATAATACAATTCACCACTCCCTATATTGCCCGTGGATAACGAGTAAACAGTACACCTGTTGGTAAGTGTTGCTGCCGCTTATGGACCTTTGCAAGGCCGCTGCCTACCGTGAAGAAAGTGAACGGAGTGTGAATGCGTGCAATCAATTTTGGAGATATTAAAGGCATCACAAAAACCCACCCACACGCAAACACCCTCAGAAAGTTGGGCTTCCGGCTCTCGCTCAGCAAACGAAGCGTAGTAACAAATTGCTACTACTAAGACGTCGATTTTCTGCGAGAGTGTCCTATTACACCGGACGGACCGGCCCGCAGCTGTAGACAGACAACTGTCAACAGTGTCGCCCTACCACTAAGAAGAAGGGTTATATATAAGCTGTGATGATATGGTTGCTGTGAGTCTAGATGTACCTACTTGGGACATTTAGTGTATGTTTGTGATATGCCTGGGTTGTAATATAGATGTTATCTTATGTTCAATTATTTTAGTTTTATGAGGTATATGTTTCAGAGATTTTAGACAGATTCCAATTGTTATGACGTCAAAACATTACTTGATAAATATATTTAATACTATTTTTTTTCAGCTGTCGTTGGTTTCAAATGTCCAACCAAAGTACCATCGCACACCGCAGCTGCTAGATTCTGGCCTTTCCCCCGGTTTCCAGTACCAGGGGATTGCCACCATCTTATCACCTGTGTGGAAGGACAACCAAGACTTATCGCCTGCGGAGAAGACAAACTCTTTGACGACCAAACCTTGACTTGCGAAGATCCTGAAGCCGTTGCTCACTGCGGCGGTGGTCATGCGTAATTTTAGGGGATGTTAGTATCATAAAACGAAAACATTACGTAAGATGTTATAAGCATATATTAATAGGAGTTTTTGGGGTATCAACCTTGAAAATAAAGCTATTTAGTGCCTAATATTGGATTAGAACGTAACTAAGAACGTGTGGAGTTAATCTATGACTTTTTGTCCAGCTTGTAAAATGCCGTATTGAGGTACCTGCATTCATTTGCTTAGAATTTATGAATTTCTTAAAAAATACAAGATTAATAAATATAGATGCATGTTAATTCTTTTCAATCAATTATTTTGAAATATAATTTAAATAGATTTGCATATTTATTCAATAAAAGCTTTAGAAATTGAAATTAATAATACGTTTTCGTTTTATGATATATTATTTTATATTAATTTAAATTCATTGGATGATTGGAATATATTTCCACCGAGTTTTATTTATTTTTATTAACAAACATGTGTGATTACAACCAATTAAATACAATACAAGTTGCCAAATACAGTCGATTCGAGCGTGATATTAGTTACCATAGAAATATGTATTATACATATAGAAATGAAATATATATCTTTTTATATAGATTTTTCCTGTAAATATGAACGCTGAAATAGTAGAAATGTACATAGAAAGTTATGAGAGATGATTAATATATTTAATTAATTCCAAATATGTTATTTTATTTAAATCATATACTTATAAGAAAATTAAATTGCCCAAAGTTGAACTATTGTCTTCTTGAGAACATATTACCAGGATAAAAAGGATTCATCATCATCTTGCTCTTATCCCAATTACTTGGGGTCGACGCAATATGTCATCTGTTTTGACATATTGCAAAAAGTTTCGGCAATGACATTTATGACCGGCTGCCTGCCTGACGTCAACCCTCCTTGGGAATGTAATCGTTGACCCAAATGGTACCAAATGGAGTTGGTTGGTCAATCTAGGGCTCTTAGTCGTCTTTTACGACACCCACGAGCAAAGCAAGGGTTGGTAGTATTCGAAGCCGCTACCACACAGCAAACATAAAAAGGATTCCATGTGTTAATTTAGGAAATACTCTATCTATGTACTAATTGTAATTTAAATCTGGTCAACGGTTTACGTGTAATTGATTAACAAACTTCTTCACAAATTTTCATACTTATAATATTACTTTCACTCGAGTAGTTCAGACTCCTTTGGACATTGATAAATTATGCTTTTCTTAGTCGCTAATAATATAGCTTTATACTGGTGAAAGAATTTTTAAAATTGGTCATATTCTCGCGGTTTCATAGGCGCAGGTCCCGTTCGCGTGGCAATAACGGGTTGATAAATAGTCTACATTACAAGCTGATAATGTAGTTTTTCATTGGTAAAAGAATTTTTAATACCGGTTTAATGTCGTCAAAGCATAACAAACTTATATTCGCAGTTTTAATATTCCACCCATCAGCCCTTAAACGTCCATTGTTGGACATAGGAATGAGAATGCTACTCGGAACGGTCCTGTACCACTTCCATCCATTTTCTTGCGGGTTTCAAGATGTCGATGATCCACCTAGTAGTGGGTCCCTATCGTTTACGATGATCGTCTGATTTGTGGTTGCCACTCGAGAACCTTTCTTCCCCAACAGTTATCGGTACGAGCAATGTGACCTGCCTATTGCGATTTCAACATGCCAATTCTACGGGCTATTTCGGTTACAATGTTCTCCTATGAATTTAGATACGCGGTGGCGTGTCAAGGCAAGTTCAAGCTAAATGATACAATGATAGTCTTCGCAAGTTCTAAAGCTGTACTGTTAGTAGATACTTAATAATAATTCGTATATTAGAAATAGCCAAGTAACCTTAAATAACCCCGAAATAACCTTAAGCTTCAATATATTATCCTAAGTCATAAGAAGGCGCACAGTCAGGCGCGAGTATCTGCGCCTAATGGCGTCATAGCCGAGGCCGCGGGTGATTGGACCGGGGAATTGTCCGTCACCCGTGGAGAGGCTGACCGCGCGACGGCGACCGACGTCCCAGGACGTCGAGATGTGAGGTTACCCGAAAGGGTATTCCGTCAGGCCGACCACTGACGACAAGTCACATCTGCTCTTGTGGTCAGCCCAACAAGAGGTGACATGGGTACGGGTGGGTTATGGTCCCGCGCGCCGTCCTTTCATCGCCCCGAACGGACTGGACCGCGCGTGCACTTACCATAGTCCACCCATAAAAAAAAAGTCATAAGAAGAAAATATAATATTTTAAGCTGTTATAAAATATTTTATGTTTTATATAAATTTCAGGACGTCAGTCCTGAAATTAGCAATTGGCCATTAAAGTTGGCACCCATTTAGATCGATCGATTATTGAAATCAACAATCAAGACATGTACGAGTATCATTCATTATATTAAACTTGGCTCTCATTTTACATTTATGTTTTTGATGGGATTGCCATGTGCTGTGTGGTAGCGGCTTCGAATACTACCAACCCTTGCTTTGCTCGTGGGTGTCGTAAAAGACGACTAAGAGCCCTAGATTGACCCGGACCAACTACATCTGGTACCATTTGGGTCATAAAAGTCATTGCCGAAACTTTTTGCAATATGTCAAAACAGATGACATATTGCGTCGACCCCAAGTAATTGGGATAAGAGCAAGATGATGATGATGATGATGGGATTGCCATATACCGGATTCTACCACATAGAGAAATACTTAGTGTATAGCTCCATAGCACGTTGAGCAACTTTGAGCCTTTTCATGAGGCCGACATTTAGAGACCACGTTTTAGTGCCGTATGTCATCGCTGATAACACACACTGGTTATAAGCCCTTGGTTTCAAAGGCTGCTTTTATATGATTACTTAGGATTGGAATAGAATACAATTGTACATAAAAATCATCATCTTGCTCTTATCCCAATTACTTGGGGTCGACGCAATATGTCATCTGTTTTGACATATTGCAAAAAGTTTCGGCAATGACTTTTATGACCGGCCGCCTGCCTGACGTCAACCCTCCTTGGGAATGTAATCGTTGACCCAAATGGTACCAGATGAAGTTGGTCCGGGTCAATCTAGGGCTCTTAGTCGTCTTTTACGACACCCACGAGCAAAGCAAGGGTTGGTAGTATTCGAAGCCACTACCATAAAAATGTACTGAACATAAAAATTAAAAAATAAAAAAATTAAAAAAAACAAAAGATTCGTATTTAAATAGTTTAACTTTTAATAAGAAAACGGCGTTATCAAATTCTTACCAATATTCGATACTGAAACAGGATTTATCCGTTTCACCTAGAAACACTATGGTCCTCAACTATAAGTATTTAGAGATATATTCTCCCACGTACGTGCATGATATGGACTGAACTACATGCTGCGATATATCCCGAGCGCAATTACATGCACTTCATTAATCAAGATTTAACAAGTAGACAGAATGCTGTGCCTCTGGTACTAGTTAGTTCCATGTGCGGCAGTATAACTTACCATCAGGTGTGCTGCTTACTCGTTTGCCATCACAGTCAATGAAAAAATAGTTAGAATACTCAATACTATATTCTTTGTTATCTCATCATCATTTATACATTAGGCGGAAAAGGGTCACCCTCTTTGGTAAAAGGCTCATTGCCGATCCATAGTAATTTAGAGTCCTCTCTTACCATCTTCCTTATTTTGTAAAACCAATGGTTTCTCGATGCATCTCTTGAATTTAGGTAGGAATGATACAAATAAAGTTTGGGACGTCATTTACATATAGTGAAAACTTTATATTAGTATAACACTGAAGTATGAATTTAAATGAAAAAGGCTCATTATCTTCATCAGTTTACGAGGAAAATTATCGTCATCAGCCTCTTGAGGTCTACTGTTGAACATAGACTTTCCCAAAAGGTGTCAATACAAACAATGCCACACATCATAAGTTCTTCAGGACAGTGCTAATATCCATGCATCTATCAGCCCCTAGATGTCCACTGTCAGACATAAACCTTTCTGCGCGAATCAGAACTTTGATACTTGCATTCAGCATCTCCCTACCGCTTTTAAGATGTCCACCTTTTTGTGGTAGATGCACACTGTTGTCAGTCGACTATCTATAGCCACAGGCTGGTTCGTCTGGGTTAGTAACACACTCTCGCAGAAAATCGATATCTGAGTAGTAGGATAGGGTTTCGGCGATATCAGTTACACCCGTTCTCCTACGAATTTTATTATGTAGAGTAATGCCGAGCATAGTCCTCACCGCAGCACGCCGCTCGACTTTAAGTCTTTTTATGAGGTTGATATATAGAAACCACAAAATCACCAAAATTTATAACCGATCTATTTCAATAAATAAATGTTATAAATCTTACAACTTATATATTTCTGAGTATAGCGATAGTAGTTGGCAATAAACAGTAGTTTAGGTAATATTCTATTTTAAAATTATAAAAAATAAATCTGATGGACAAGATACTCTGTGGCGTTAAGCGGCTTGTTAGGAAATTTACCACGGTGTGTAAATAAAAAAGCATATCCTTAAAAATACATTTATTTATCTAGTCTATTTTAAATGCATCACTCCTCTTCTGGCTCAACGGATTTTCCTTTGCCGGGCCGTTGTGGTTTGCGACGAGATGGCGTGCTTCCCGCTGGTTTCGGTTTTGCTACAGGAGGATTCTCTAGCGCATCTAATTCTTCGTCGGTAAGCTGACCTTTATACCATTCGGCGCTAAGGATAAAAAACATTGCATAAATACTTAAAAAAATAATTTTTTTCGTTTTACTGCGACTCACAGCAGTGTGTGAAGACATCACTTATAAGGGTAGTTACATATAAATATAAACCATCAAAGGGGACATTGAAATGGAATACGCAGTAAGTCAATACGTCTTTTCTGTCTTACTCTTACGTTACGAGATCAAATCATAACCCACTACCGTGGGCAACGTAGGAAAGAATGTTGACAGCTTTTAATAAATCAAAATATATGTACCTATATGGTAAATATATGTATTGAGTTCTGTCGGTGATGGAGTAAGAATATAATTTACCACCCCCTCTATTGCTCAGGGGTGTCGTAAAAGATGACTAAAAGAAATAATATGCATATAAGATAAGGAAAACTCGAAATAAAAGCCTATGCCAACACGTCTGACCAGCGTGGCATAGTAAGTCAATTTACCTCTTATTGTGGAGAAGGCTCGAACCCAGCAGTGGGACGTATTTGAGTCGAAATGATGACAGGATGATATTAAGTTCTACACTTCATTTCTAAGGAATATATATCACACCTAAAGAAAATGAATTTTTACATATGTTGCTGGACTAAAAATAAACTATTCTGTCCTTCCCCGCGATGGTCGTTAAAGGTGACAAAGGCACATAAGAAGATATTATCCTTAGCTAACAGTAGGATGAATATAAACCGACTAAATTAGTTATATTCAAAAGTAACATTAGGTATAATAACATAGCTTTTCTGTGAAGTGACGGAATAGAAAATTCACCACCTTCAATCTCGTCCCTGTGTCTAATTCAAATTCAAATCATTTATTATGTATAAACCCCGCGGGGGCACTTACATATTGTCATTTTTTTACAATTTTCTTAAAGTTATAATTACCGCCGAATCGGAACGCGACCGCACTGAGAAGATCCGGCAAGAAACTCAGCGGGATTGTCTATTTTTTATTTATTTTTTTTAAATTTCTTTTAAATAAAATTACATCTTACAACATGCTTATTAATAGTTCCAGTGTAATGCCATTCGAAATATCGATGGATCGATCGACGATAAAAGTTTACTAAGAGATACGGAAACACAGATAACATTGCACATGCAAGAGATGGAAAACTCATAATAAAATCTGTCTGACTAGCGTAGTATGGTATTTTCCTTTTACTATGGAGGAGGCTCAAGCGTAGTAGGGACTTTGGCCAGTTATAAGTAGTTACAACCCATTGTAGTATTCCTCTCTGCCCATTGAGCAATAATTAGAACTAATTATTAGATTTTGGCACGCTGGATGGCGTTGTGCAGCTATATTTAATGGATGGAGTGTACCTGCAATGAGACAGAAAAATATTGAATTGTGTTATTAAATATCAGAATTTCTTACCACTCTGGCACATTTCTGGCCCACTCGCAGTGTTTCTTGACATCATCAAAAGCTTGACCCAGTTTACAACCGGAGCGACGAGGTGTGTTGCCGTTAATACAAACATAGAAGAATTGACAATCTTCAGGGTCCGCATAACGTGGGTGCGTTAAGCCGAAAGTCTCATTTACAGCAGGACAGTCAAAAGCGAATACCTCTGTGAAAAAATATAACAAAATAGTCTTATGTCCTTCAGTTTCAATTATTATAATCAATTAAGTAATTATAAACTATATAAGTTAAGCAATTATTATACACAATACAAGTTTCAATATTAAGACAATTAAAGTTTAATTAAGTATATTTTTCCTCTGAATCAAAAAAGAGTTACATTTTACTTTATAAAAGTACTAGATGAACCAGCAATATCACTTGAATAGATTATTACTCATGCAATGCTAATATTATTTTGTTTGAGCATCGATGTCGTCGATTTTAGTAAAATCTACAATTTAATTATTTAAATTTTTCTATTAATTAAATAGAATCCTAAAAAAGCAAAGTGAAACATCTAATACAACTTAACAATTTTTTACTGAATATACCAAAAGCCGTTACTAACCAGCCGCGCCACATCCCTTCTTCTTAGCTTCATCGGGCCAGGTACATATACCATTCTTGTCGTTGTACACCAATCCATCGGGGCATGTTATCATGTTGAATTTTCCGTCCACGCAATAATAGAACTTGCCACATTCTTTGGGATCTTCGTGGGAGAAGTAGCCGTTTTGACGTGGGCAATGCAACGCCGGTATTGGAGTTTCTGATTACAAAAAATTAAAGATATATTAAATGTTGCGTGGTTTAAAGGACAGTTTAAGAATTTGGTGAATAATCTGATAAGGATAATTATAAAAAAATACTGCAAGCAAAACATGGAAATACTAGAGTTAAAGCTAATCTTATTCTCGTTGTAAGAAAATAATATCACATCACAAGATGATGAGCATCTACCATTCTCACTCCTACCATAGGTTTTAATATCATCATCATCTCAGCTCACATAAGCCCCACAGTTGGTTGGGCTCGGGCCTTCTCTACAATAAAAGGGAAATAGACCTACTATTTCACGCTGGTCAGATGTATTGGTGTAGAGTTTCATTTCGACTTTTCTTTCTTTCGCGTAGATGCGAGAAACAAGAGACGTGTAAGGGATATAATATGAAAATAACATCCATTTAGAGAAGGAAACTCGAAATCAAACCCCGCTTAACCAACGTGGTATAGTAAATCAATCCCTCCCATTGTAAAGCAGGTTCGAGTCCAGTAGTAGGACATATATAAAATGTTGATGACAATAAGGAGTATATAGCCAATCACCTTTATCTATAACGGTAAATACAATATTAATCTTTCATCACAGCATTATGATAAATCAAATCTCTCAATATTATCTATTCCAAGGTTAACCCACGAATTAATTTTATTAGTTCTAGTATTTTTTTGTTTGTATTATGCTATATTTTCATTACTTAAGAACCAGTGACAATACTTTATGTAGAAATTTTATTAATTTTTGTCAAAATCAAGTTCTTTCAATGTTCAAGTGCCGCCAATTATTGTTTTCTTGATAATATGTATATTAAAATAGTTTAAATTTACAAGAATTTTACAAGAAATAAACGATTCTTCGATCAACATATTCAAGTACTCTACGAAGTATATAATATTATTATATATATATAATATTATTATAGATACTAGAAATACACTAAACTTGAATATGCCAACCGATCGTTCCATCATGGCGTAAAAATCCTTCTTTTTGATGTGGTGTGTGTAGTGGGAAATTAAAAAAAAGGAAAAAAAAGGCATAGGAATCACTCAATAAACCCATTGAAATTTACTCCACAAGAACCGTTTATTTTTCCGGTGTAGAATTAGCCTATCTATCACTGTGTTTCATTCATCCAAATTCCAATTTTTTCCTTGATCAGTTCTCGTATTTTTAAGTTACAAATATCCAAATAAACGTTGGCATTTAGAATTTTAAGTAGATAATCTTATTCTTCTAAGTAAGAAGTAATACGAATAGTAAAATTTTACTGTCTTGTCATTTACTTCATCTGGGGGCACGGCAGTGCCCCCGCCAAGTCGAGCAAAAAAAAAACAGTCGGGAAAAACGCAACACTGCCGTAACATACTTTTCTCGAAGCCATTCAGGCCATTTTCGACCCCCTTATTAACCGTTTATTTAAAACATAAAAGATCTTTAATATTGATATAGTCACTATAAGAAGTTGTTAGGTTAGCTATTTACGTAATACCTTAAGAAGAAAGGTCCCTTAAGCAGGGACTGAATGAGTTAACTGACTTGGTATAACATGGATCTCACAAATTTTTATGGTAGAACAACTCAGTTGCGAGGCTTGGCTTTTTTTTACAAGTCTTGTTTTTGATGGTATTATTATATACGTGGAACATTCTAGTGACAATTCTTACTTAGATCACTTGTTCTTATATTATTTTAAAAATATAGATATTTGGAATAATAAGAGTGATAAAATATCTGTAAATATCCGCGTTGTGCTGTCGAGCATCGGCCCGCCAGCCACAAGGCCACGCTTCCCTTGGAATTGGAAAGTTGTTTCAACGGCTGACCTACGATATTTATACATAATCTGTATTCTAATGATGTCGCTAAACATTTATTCTATCGACATAGCTAGGGTTGCTAATTATAAGTCGTAATTTTTAAATTGTCCATGATTATATACTAAAGTTATATTTTAGTGGCAAAATGGTAATTAAAATATTGAATTATAAATGTAAGACTATTTGAAGTATTCAAAACGAATATTAACAAGAATAACAAACCAATTAATTTTCTAGTTTAGTAATAATTTTAATGATTTGCTTGTCTTGGAGTGATTATCTGCTTATGTTCCGTAGTTTTTTCTCAAGAAACTAGACGAGGTCGTAAGTAGAGACACAGAACTACAGACAGAGGCTACATAATATCCTTAATTTTATTAATTATATTGACGTATGTTTATAACTCCGTGTGGTGACGAAGTACAAATACAATTCTCCCTCTCTAGCTCGTTGGTGTCCTAAAAGACGATAAAGGGATATCTTGTGCAAATTTTCAACTACGCAAGACAACGAAAACTTGAAATATATACCTATATATACCCACCCGCCTGACTAGGGTGGTATAGTAAGTCAATTTTCCTTAAGAGGGACGTATATGATCTGTGATGATAGTAATGATGATGTATATAACTAAATTCAGAAGAGTAATAACGTCTCCATTAAGTAACAGCCATGCAATTTCTATAAACTAAATCTGCGTTTAGACTAAGATATTTGAGGATAATTTCTGTCTATATCGACCGTGAATATCTTTTATATTCATGAAAGTTAAGAACGACGACTTTACGTGCTTGCCATAGCATACTTTTCACACATATTATTATTCATCACATTACCCCTTTAGTTACTTATCTAAATGTAATGTGTTCTCTATTTGAACAATACTCAAATATACTGCACTGCATTATAGCGTAGGAAAGTTGTTTTTTGTTAGATACCAGTAATTGTTGAAAATATGTTTTCCGTGTGATGTCGGGGTAAGAAGACAATTCACCCGTGGGTATCGTAAAAGACGACTAAGGACTAGAAGGGCTAAAGTATATTTTATGCATATGACAACTATGCAAGGGAAGGAAAACTCGAAATAAAACGCTATAGCAACCCGCCTGAGCAGCGTGAGCAGCAGTAGGTTAATTTTCTTCCCATTATAGAGGAGGCTCGAGCCCAACAGTGGGACGTATATGAGCTGTGATGATGATGATGATGTAAAAAATAAAGTGATGCAGTAGCAGCCCTGATTAGTTATGTAATAGAACACGTGGTATTTTTTACACGTGACCTTAATACCTATTAAATGGCATTTTTTATTAATAAACCATTATTTTTTACTTCTAAATTCAAAATTTACTAGTATTCTACTTAACCTTGTATTTTAATATATCCGTTTGGTGTGATTATTTCAAATACTTTATTTATAATTACGCTATTTGAAAAATATTTAATATAATAATTTAGGTTAAGGTTCAAAAGTAAGGATTTTTCAAATTCACGTGTTATTGAATAACTGCTGAATTATTTTCCCATTCTTTTTTAGTTTGTAAAAATATTATAGCACAAATAATATTGCTATTGGTTTATGATGTTGAACTTATAGAAATAAATAAATGAGATATTCATAATGTGATTTTATGGGTAGGTACTATGATTACAAAAAGAAAAAGAAAGACATATTGGATTAGTTCTTTGTCATACGGTTTGTCAATCAAGACTCTTTTCCTCCGGAATATCAGAAGGTAACAAGTTTAATTTGTAACATCAGTTTATGTATTTTGTGATCCTATAGATTTGTGACGAAGTGAAACTCTTAAGTTATCACAATGACATTATACGAAGATAAAACTACCAACTGACCGCGTCTTATATCGACATTAAGTGACAATTGTTTGCCAATCATAAGGTTAGGTATGTCCTCAATCTTATTTACATTTTCATTTGAAAAGCAGCTTATTAATTTTTGTAATAGTAACTAATTAAATTGTTGAAATTATACAATTATCTTATTACCTATTTTCTTTTACGAAAGTGTTAAAACATTTCTTAGTTAAAACATTACATAATTTTAATGAAACTTTAATAAATTAAATAATTATACCATTTGATGACAGAATATAATATAAGGCTACATAACGTTTTGAATAGACCCAATGGGTCCCGTAAGAAAAATCAGTAAGTATTAACATCGATTAAAAAATAAATAAACACTTACGAAGTTTAGGTCTCTGTGAGCAATCCAAGTTGAAGGGCAAGTCACATTTCTCCTCTTGATTGCTGTAATCATTAAACACCATACCATCGGGGCATAGTTTCTCAATGATTGCTCCATTTCTGGAAATTAAGTAACAAATTCGTGGTTACATTTAATAAATAAAATTATAAAAATAATCCGGCTATAAAGAAATAATTTCCATATATTAGAAATACTTTCACGTGTATATAAGAATAAGTTTGATAATAAATTCTTCTGTAGTTTACAAATGACTACACATTTTCATTTCTATTCACGCATTAGTTTTGCGTGAAGAAATAAGAAATTTGTAGGAAGGGACGAATTATTTCTATTTATATTTTATATTAAACATGAACTCTTTGTTATATCTAATTATGGCAGAACAGCAATCTATACAACTAACAGCGCAGTTTAGTTAGCGTGCGAAAAATACTCTTAAAGTTCGTTTAAAGAAAGATTTACGGTAATCATCATAAAATATAGTACGTTCAAGAACGAGAAAATAAGTGAGACAAATGATTGGATGTAAAGTAAAGATGAGGACAATATCATTGCCAGGTTATATGGGTGAGCTTTGCTTAAGTGTCGAGAGGGAACGTGGTAGAAAAGTTAAGATGGTATCAACACAAACACTTCATCAACGTATCCTGACTTAAGAGTTCATCGAACATGCTTGCAAAATTTAGCGAATTTGTGTTTAAATGTACGTATATGTTTGGTATACCGTAACCACACAAGTAGCATACAAGGTAATAACTACAATAGCTATCAAAAAATTTCAAAGAACCTCAATTATTTTATCGACAATAATACATACATAGCTTTAAAAAAAATGTTTTATTTTAAAGCACGTATGAATGTAAACAGTAAATGCTTTAGAAACACTTCTGAGTTATTTATTCCAGAGGTAACTCTGTAATGTATTGTTAAACAAAACAAAACTCTTACAAATATCCTTTCACTAAAAAAAACTTAAGCAAATGTTGAGCAACCTTTATTTAAAATTCTTAAAAGTGCACAAGGCCGTTGAACTCGGGGGAAATCAAATAAATTTGTACTTGGCTCTCAATAAATATTCGCACAGTCATTTATTTTAAAATCCAAAAGTTTGAAAAGAATGATTTAGCATATTATATTTTGGAAGACACATTGGATTACTTCAAACGCGTTTCATAAGTTGAAACGTATTCATGCGGCTATAAGTATCTGTCAATAAATGATTTGGGTTCCAATTTAACAGATTTATTCTCTTTTTGTAAAAAATTTGCTCAGTACAAAATTATGAACCTTTCCACGAACTTGTTGAATTAATTGAACTACATTCTACTCGTAAATAGGTAAAAATTTATTTAGGGGCGCAACCAGATAATATCATTGTAAGAAAATGAAACCACAGAATAATTAATTTTCTATAATAATATTTGTCCCACTATTCGATTCGGGCTTCGTCGACAACAGAAAGAAAAAAGAGTTTTTCAGTAAATTGGCCTAAAACAACAACCCTTCTCTTAACCGCGGGTGCTGTAAAAGCTAACTGTGGGATCTAAGCAGATAAAATCAATACAAGAAAGGGAGAAGAGTTAATAAAACCTGATGATAGTTCTTCTGGCTAGCATAGGATAGAAAGCTTTTTCCTTCTACTCTGGAAGCAGCTCGTGCCTAACGATACTTACAGAGAATAAACAAGAGGGATTCTCTCTTGTTTATTCTCTGTAAGTATTGACAGCGTTCGGAACCGTACGATAATTATCGTACACATACGATAATTTTGTGCCTACGTACGATGTACGATAGCATATTATTATCGTACGCAGATTGTACGATAATTTCTATCATGATGCAAAATTTGAGAATTTATATTATTTCACTCATGCGCTGATAGTCTAAATCGCAGTGGCATGATTAAATTTTGTCCAATAAAATCTTGGGAAAATACCGGGAAATACAAGTTCTCTATTCCTATTGGTTCTTACGATCCGCTCTGCTAAGTTTCACCACTGCCGATACTGTAACTTTATCCAGCGCCTGCTGTACACGCTTTCTTATTGGTTAGTATAGCATCTACTAATACTACCACGTGTAAAACATTTGGGCTTCAGTGTTCTGTTGATTTGACAGCGGTGGTTTAAAAAAGATAAAGTAGTTGCATGCATATCAATATTACAATTTATATGATTTATTTATCTATAATAGACATTATCCTAAAAAATACGATAATTTCGATCCATGTACGATAATTTTACGCCCCTGGTGCGATAATCAGTCCACTTCAAGTTGCTAACGCTGGGAGGGAATAAGATATGGTAGTTTGTTGGTTAACATGACGATGCAATATGACTATTGACAGCACAAATGGTATGGTAGTCTAAACATCGATCTCCTATATCTAATGTCAAGGCGATGATCCGCAAATAGGATAGTTCTGAATATTATTTATCTACTAAAAGCATATTTGTAAAGTCTTCCATGACACGAGTATGTATTTCCTAGTGCGAGTTGTTGCAAAAAAATATTGATAGTGATTATTACCTGCATTCATAATACTTGTCGCACTGTTCGGCATCAGCAAAGAAACCGTCTTCGGGACACTCATTTGTGATCTCCGCATCTCGCTCAGGGTCAGCAATGGCACGTGTTGGCTGGTTCACTGGCTTCCTGCCCTTTTGTCCAGGCTTTTGTGAAGCTGCTAATACTGTAAAGCAAAAGAAAATATGTCATTATTATACAATAACTTAAGGTAACTTGTCATCATTATCTCATTCCCATTCCCTTGATATTTAAGCCTGTATTAATGACCGTATTTATCCATGTGGCGATGGAGTAAGAATACAAATCACCACTCGCTCTCTTGCCCGTGGATGTCGTAACAGACGACTAAAGAATATAATACGTATATAACATCTATGTAAGAGAAGGAAAACCCGAAACCCTATATCAACATGTCTAACTAGCATGGTATAGTAAGGTCAATTTTCCTTCTATTGTGGGAGGAGGCTCGAGCCCAACAGTGGGACGTATATGAGCTGAAATGATGATGATAAATGAAATCATTATGACTTACGGAAAAGTAAGAGGTAGTACATATTGTATTATTAATCTCCTCTCGGAGTCTTATATGTCCAGCTATGGAAGTCAGACCTCCTCCATTATGGGAGGAAATTTTATCTACTATGCCACGCTAATAGGACATATGGTAAAGGGTTTTACGTCGTATTTGTTTTCCTTGTCTTGCATTACCGTTATCTGCATATTATATCCCCTAATAAACTTTTACAATACGGGCAAGAGAGTTATAAGTTGTAATCTTCCTTCGCCATATCACAACAAATAAATTATATATATTCGTTTTTATATAATTTCATTTAAATAGCAGCAATAGACTTAGAAACTAAAAGTCTTGATATTTTTTTAGATATTATATTTTATTATATGAATGCTCGGCAGCATTTTATACGAGTCATAAATATATTGATCTAAATATTAAATGTCAACTCATTAACAGTTTTTACTAATATAGGTCAATACTACTAAATAGAATCTAGTCCCCTATATCATATCTATATTAAGAAGTGATAACACCGGGTAAATGCCGTATAATTTTTATAGCCTTGCGCATTTATTTCTGGAACGAGCGTAAAGCTCTAACTCCTATAAGTTATAGTTATTAGTAATCTAAAGTATTTTATTTATTAGTTTTATGTTTTTGATATAATGTCAAGGACTAAAGATCAAATTTGTCTTACGATTAACCATTTGTGAACCATACAACTACCTTCTGTAGAAATTAAAAATACATTACTTGACTATGGAGACCATTTCAAACCACTGCGTTGGCTAAGTTATCATTAATCATGCTTATTTGCTTTATCTATGTGTATCTCTCTCTCCATTCATTCGTTCTATGTATTCATATTAAGAAACTTTGCTCAGTTGCTTCCATAAGCTTTTCTTTCATTAAAAAATACTTACGATTATGCCACTGTTGCTTGAATGTATATAATAGTAGCATATTCATCAGTGAGTACTTACTTCATAGCTCTCTTTTAAATATGTCAGTCATATTAATGGCATGTGATACTTTCCATAGCTGTAGAATGTTGCTTACGTTACGTTTCCTGTCACATATGGCACGTTGACAAAAGCAGTTTACATTGAGCATTGCCACTTCCTTAAGTTCAATGTTGCAATTAAACTAAGCATACCTAGACTGTAACCTATAAACTTTCTAAAATTAATGTTTGTATTTGTGTTTAAAATACTTTAACTTTAGCCTTGAATAAAAGCTAAACATTCTACAGCTTGTTAGATGCCATAATGAGAGTCATGGGTTCGGTCCCCAATCCGTTGTATTCTTTGTGCGATTCAGGAATTCCATTCTAATTGTTGTTTGTATTCATAATGACATGTTTGTAGAATCTCGCTATACGAGAAGCTGTACCTTAGTACGAAGAGCTTTGAAAAAAATATGAAGATTAGATTCATTACAATGTTATTAATTATCACCTATATATGATGAATGATGTCATTCAGAGTTACAAAATTTAATCTATTTTAAAATGAATTACAAAATATAATACGTTTTCATAACTCATAACAATTATAATATATTGATTTTGAATTTTTGATTGAAATCTTTTAAATAGCTAATATATATGCATGCCAATGATGTAAACGTATTTCTAGAGATACATACTTGATAGATAGACATATTTGTGAGTTTCATAATTGTATAAAATTTAAATACGCGCTGATGTGGTTCATTTTAGTATATAGATAGTAGTAATTTAGTACATAGTTCCGTTACCTTGATTATAAATATCATAAGACAATGTTTTACAGTTGAAAAATATTATTATATTTGTATATTGTTACGTCTAATAATTGCACAGAATTTTTGACTATATTAAATATATATTACTGCTAACGATTTTAGTATAATACATATTTATTAACTTAATTGCCTAATTACATTCTCAATGTCAACTACTTGTTTATTTTAAGGCTAATTACACTCGTTGGAAATTTATATATTTTATGATTTCCTTTTCAGTCGTCTATACCTAATTCTGTAGCTGTAATCTGCGTAATGACCCTATGCAAGGTAAAGGTATGGCAAAGGCATGGCAAGGTACTTTACATAGTAAAAATTTCCATCTTTATTACACTATTTTATGTTGTAGAGGTATAGTGTACATTCGTTCTTCTCTATCTAACGAGTGTTGTGAGTATTTATAGATCGATCGATTGATCGATCTACCTCACATATCGAATGTTGAAGATTCGATTTCTCATCATTCATCATCATTTCAGCATATCACCGTCCACTGCTGGACGTAAGCTTCCCTCAGGTTACGCCACAAAGTGCGGTCCTGTGCCACCTGCATCCAACGACGCCCGACGACCTAGTAGGGGGACGTCCTACACTGCGTCGTCCAATACGTGATCGCCACTCGAGAACCTTTCTTCCCCAGCTACTTTCATCGAGCAATGTGGCCTGCTCATTGCCACTTCAGCGTGCTAATTCTTCGTGCTATATCGGTTACACCCGTTCTTCTGCGGATTTCCGTATTTCGGATTCTATCTAGCAGAGACATCCCGAGCATAGCCAGTTCCATAGCACGCTGAGCGACGCTGAGCGACTTTTAGCCTTGTTATGAGGCCTATATTTAGGGACCATGTTTCTGTGCCGTAAGTCATTACTGGTAACAAACACACACTGGTCGTAGACCTGTGTTTGCAGACACTGAGGTATGTTGGACAAGAAGAACCAAGTTAAGTTACCCGAACGCTGCCCGACCATATCGTCATAGGCTTGCTATACTATACATATCTTGATACAACAGACTTAATTATTTCTAATATGACTTAATTTTAACTAACATATCTTACGCTTAATAGTCTAGAACGAATAGATATTGTGTTGTATTGAAATAATTAAATATTTGCACTACTTTACTTTACTCTACTTTTTACTAATGACTGGATAACTTGCTTCATAATTTCACTGTTATTTAACCATGCGTAACTATCGAGGGTCTGTGTTAAAATAAAAGTAATAATATTACAATATCAGCAATTTGTAAGAGTCGATCTTCTGTTTAATTAGTTGCATGTAAAGAATAAAGTGTGTGAAGGAGTAAGAATAAAATTCAACATCTCCTATCTTACCCGTGGGTATCGTAAAAGATGTCTAAGGAATTTGATAGGTATGTAACGTCTGTGCAAGAGAGGAATTATTCGAAATTAAACCCGTCTGACTAGCATGGAATAGTAGGTCTATTTTATTTTTATTACGGAGGGGCTCAAATCCAGCAGTGGAACGTATATCATTCAAGATGATAATTATGTTTTTCGCATTTGTATAGCAATTTTTGTTTTTTCTTCAAAAAATTATTTATGTTTACATGAATATCATCTCATATATGTTTCATCGCTGGGCCTAAGCCTTTGAATAAACAGCAGATTGTTATACCGGCAAACTCACACTTTACTTGTTACTCACATTTTAGTAGTTAACTCATGATCGAGTGTCGCTTCTGGGATTTGGTCCAGTCATATCTTTATTTTGCTTTTATATAATGTAGTTAAAAAGATCCAATTTCAAAAGACATCACAATGGAGCTAATTCTACATATTGTATACATATAATTTCATTTAAAAGAGATAATTTAAATAATGACAAGTCCACTGAGTTACTTGCTGGACCTTTTTAACTTGTGGCATGTTGATTTGATGGTAGATTATTAGATTAATTTCAAACGAAGTATAAAATTAACAAAGTATAAGTGTCCTTACGGGGCTTATATAGAGTAAATGATTTGATTTGTTCCATAAAACCAACTGCGCCCTTCCGTTTACTGAGCGTTCCTATCCTATAAGTGGACTTGAAATCAAGACAATAAACATTCTAAATTACATTCAAACAACATTTATATGGAATTAATAAAACATTTAGGTACTAAACCGACTCGCAATCACATTATGATATGACAAGCGTAATTAAATGATAATTAGTATACAAAAATGCTATATTATAATAGAATTTTTGATAAGATTTTTTTTTTAATAACAATGTACACCTAATTATAATGCTGTATTAGAATAACTAAATTATATTATTTGTAAATAACAGAAGTATGTTACGATATAAGACACCCATAATATCAGATCAATAGGATTGCTAGGTGAACAACTTTAGCGACATAACCAGAATCTACGTATTCAGCTATCCATATTGATTGATCCAAAACGTGAGTCGTTTCATTATCAACATGGCAGCCCACATAAGTCTTATTATTGGGTTTAGGCCTTGTTTACAATGCTGTGTGGTAGCGGCTTCGAATACTACCAACCCTTGCTTTGCTCGTGGGTGTCGTAAAAGACGACTAAGAGCCCTAGATTGACCCGGACCAACACCATCTGGTACCATTTGGGTCAACGATTACATTCCCAAGGAGGGTTGACGTCAGGCAGGCGGCCGGTCATAAAAGTCATTGCCGAAACTTTTTGCAATATGTCAAAACAGATGACATATTGCGTCGACCCCAAGTAATTGGGATAAGAGCAAGATGATGATGAGGCCTTGTTTACAATGGGAGAGACATTGACTTACCGCGCTAGTTAAACGTGTTGACATTTTTTTTTGGGGGTGGGTTACGGTCAGCGTACTCTTTGCACCACTCCGCCCGGGACGACAGAGGGGCGTAAGCACGCACACCCGTTACCCACCCGTGACACGTCACATTCGTCGTTGGACCGACCACTGGAGCAGGATGATTTGACGTCAGTGGTCTGTCCGACGGAATACCCCTTGAGGACTCTCCTCGACCGACGTCCCTCCCCTTGGAAACGTATTGGCATAAGATTTTTTGGCGAGTTTTCCTTGTCTTGCATAAACGTCATCTGCATATCATATCCATTAGTCGCCTTTTACGCCACCTACTGGTAAGAAAGAGAGTGGTCAATTGTATTCTTACTCCGTCAACATATTATGAATGGATCAGTCCATTCTATGTATACAGCCTATTTTATTTTTTTATCCTTTATATTATTAATATTAAAATTGCCTATTATTTTTATTGTTGCCAGTATATGTTCTATTTTTCATTAGTTTTTCTGGCTGAGGCCGAGGCAATGAATTAAGTAGATCAACACCACCCATTTTCGAAGTAGTGGATAGAGCGCAAAATATTCTAAACAAGAATTTCAAGTCATGTAGTTTAACTTCTGACAAAACTATCGTATATTTATTTAAGCTATTTCAAAAGCCAGTTGGTCTTTCGTGCGTTGAATGTAAACACATTTCTCCGTTAGTTACGCATAATGACTTCTTTGATACTGCTCACTGTCACGATGTGGTTTTTAATTACTTTGAAATTACTAATTAAATTGTGGTCTCCATTAACTAGGTGTATCCAAATATCCATAATGAAAATTACTGCTACGGTATGAGTTACAGCAAAATACAAAAGTATTATCTCTGAAGGCATTTGTATAGAGATAATTATATTCTGACAATAAATGCTTTTTAATTAGTTTTTCTATCCGCCGAATGTAGTCTACTTATATATAATAAAACTGAATAAATGTGGTATCTGTCTATTAATTGCTCACGCAATTATAACTGTGGAGTGATATATGCTTTTACCTCTATAGGTTGATAAGAAAGAGAGGTACAGCTTGATTCTTTCACTATATAATGCAGTGCTATCAATATTAACTTATGCGAATTTTAAAAGGAAGGTGGCCCTCCTACATCACATCATCAGAATCGCAATCATCATCATCATCATCTCAGCCCATATACGTTCCACTGTTGGGCTTGAGCCTCCTCCACTACTGGAGGGAAATTGAACTTACTATACCACGCTGGTCGGACGTGTTAGTATAGGGTTTAGTTTCGAGTTTTTCTTCTTTTGCATAATATATTATATGCATATTATATCCCTTAGTCGTCTTTTACAACACCCACGGACAAGAGAGAGGGTGGTGAATTGTATTCTTACTCAGGCACTATACGGCAAAGAATCGCAATCACTACTATATAGCTAATCGTTATTATTTAGTTGTTGTTACTGAAGCATTGGAACGTACTAATCCTTTGGTCTATGATTACACCACAAATTAATGTCCAGGTTATCTCGTAGAGAAATTTTTGGTAATAAGGATGATTATCCTTTATATAATCCGTTGTACAGGGTCAAAGTTTTAGTGAATATTTTTATACGCTAAGTTACAATTAGGCTGTCAATTCTATAATATATTTTTTTCTATTATATCTTTTCAATATTCTGTGTGGTGATGGAGTTAGGATACAAATCACCAATCCCTATCTTCCCTGTGGATGTCGTAAGAGACGACTAAGGGATATAATCTACATATAACATCTATGCAAGAAATGACAAAGTCGAAATAAAACCCTATACCCATATGTCTGACCTGCATGGTATAGTGAGGTCAATTTCCTTGTGGAGGAGGCTCGAGCCCAACAGTGAGACGTATATGAGCTGAAATGATGATATCATTTCAAAGGTTGTTTGATTGGCTTATTTATAAATAATTCCTGATGTTCTTTTTTTAATAAAGAGTTACTACAAGAGTGATTTCATTTTAATTTCATTAGACCTTGAACTTCGAAGATCCACTCATTTATATCGAATCGAAAGTTGCAAAGCCTAGTGATTTTAATATTGACAGGTTTACAAATCCATTAAAGGTGGTACGTTTTTCTTTTTTATTAAAATTATTATTAAGTCCGATGACATGCCTTAATCATGTAACAGTTATTCATTTTATATAATTTTTATTTTCAATCGTTTTCGAGTTTGTTTCACATTTTATTCTATGTTGTAATAATCCGTATTTTGTCATTAAAAACTCATTTATGGTAGAAAGTATTTCATTAATACTCATAAATAGACTGCGATATTATATAACGCTATAGTTTCATAAATTCAGTGTTAAATGGTTGAATAATTTTTACAATATTGCTGCTAATAGCTTTCTCTTTTCAAGATGCGAGCGCGTTGATGTCTTCTCTTAGACGTAACGTCTGTTAGAATATGATGTAAGGATTTGGTATATATAAGCTATATTAAACTAAGTTTAAGTGTGAATAGTATTTACCTTTTCCTTTCCAGGTAGTATCATATAAGATGAAAATGCAAGATGAATAAACAGCAGCTATTTTGAGAAAGGATATTCGAAATAAAACTCCATACTAATCTGGCTAACCAGCACAATCCAGTAGGTCAATTGCCTCTATCACGAGGGAGGTCCGTGTTAAATGAGATATATGTACTTTTAATCGCTAATCTTATTTATTATTCCTATATCCTTATGATTGGGACTAAGAATATAATTTATCACCACCACCCCCACCCCTTCCACCATTTCCTATTGTTCGGAACAAATAAGATCTTTTTAGTTACCCCCAACTAACAAGCTATGCAAGCAAATGATGTAAGTAGTGTTTTGGATTAAAACTTAGTGAAACCTGAAACTATTTATTAGACATTAGTGCATTTGATAGACAAAATAGAATAATGCAGTTTGCTATTTACGACTGCTTTCATTTTTATCATAAATCAAAATGTTATTAAGTTTTAAATAATAAAAAAATAATTATCTATGCCATTTTAGCATTTAAATTAGACAGAAATTGGGTAAATTTCTCAAGGCCAACGGGTGCCCTGACATATTGTAACGCTTACGTTACCGAATATTAATAATCTACAAAAGGTTATCAAAATAGGTCAAGCACTACAATGAAAGTACGCATTTTGAATAATTATGCATAGCATTTTAAGGTCAAGACAATAAAAAACGAATGGTAGCCTTTTAAAATTAGAATGATATTAATATAATATTTTAATATTATTTAAAACTTACCGACTAGACATCCTAAAAGGATGACTCCTACGCACGATCGGGACGCCATTTTAAAAACACTATCCTGTCACTAAGTGAGATTTATGTGTCACTTTTAAGTGACTTTTAAATATAATAATTGACTGACGTCCGCACCGTGCTATGCTGCACTGACTTATTCACTTTTTGTCATCCATTCTTAGCTCGTAACAGCTCAGCGAAAGGTTATGTGAATCGGCTCTCTCTTTTCCACTAATACAAAATACTATATATGTTTCGTTCTTTAACTCTTTGAATCCTGTTATTGTTCTACATGTTCTGCAAGAAAATTAATAAATCTTAACACGTATTCATCTGGCTAAGCGTTTTAGTGCTTAGAATATCCGGCCAAGTAAGCACACAGTATTCTCCTTCTTTTGCCCTTTAATGTAGCAGATCAATACATTCCCAAACACGCGAATTATATATATATATATATATATATATATATATATATATATATATATATATATATATATGTATATATATATATACAAGCACTGTAGCAATGATTAAAAATATTAAATCACCAAGACATCCTTGAGTTGATTATGCGCCGGACGGCAAATGTTACGAAAATATTGCAATTATCTGCGAGCAGTTTGCAAATATTCATAATTGAAACTAAAATTGGTAATACTAAAATTAATAATATATAAGCAATACTAGAACCACCATCATCGCTCTTATCCCAATATACCTGGGGTCGAGGCAATATGTCCTTCTCTTCGTACATTTTACAACAGTTTTTAGCAACAGTGTTATGACCGGCCGCCTGCCCGATGTTAACTCTCCTTAGAAATGTAGTTGTTGACCAGACGGTATCAGATAGAGTTAGCTCCGGCCGATGTATAGCCCTTAGTCGTTTCATTTACGATACACATAAGCTACGTAATAGTTGGTAGTATTTGCAGCCGCTAGCACACAACACTTAATATACCTACACTAAAGTAATATTAAAAATTATATAATGTTTTTAACAAATTTTTAGTTTGATAATATTATACTGGATACAATTTGTTTGTCGAACTACTGTCTTCATGTTTGAGAATATGAACGAATATCATCATAATCGACAATTTAAATTACCCATATTAAGTGTTATAAATGTCAAAGATAGCTGAAATCGATATACAAACGTGCCGAGAGATACGCCTTAAACGTACAAAATTCAAAATTCATAGAAGAAAGGGAAGGGGAAAGAGATAATAAATTTGAGTAAGATATGATTACTTGGCGCTTGGTTCATTATCATCATTCATCATCATTTCAGCCTACCGCCGTCCAATGTTGGACGTAGGCCTTTCTCATGCTACGTGACAAGGTGCGGTCTTGTGCCGCCTATCCAACCACGCCCAGCAACTTTCAACAGGTCGTCGGTCCACCTAGTGAGGAGGCGTCCTACACTGCGTCTTCTGATACGTGGTCGCCATTCGAGAACCTTTCTTCCCCAGCGGCCGTCGGTTCTTCGAGTGATGTGGCCTTTCCATTGCCACTTCAGCCTGCTAATTTTTCGTGCTATGTCGGTTACACCCGTTCTTCTGCGGATTGTTGTATTCCGGATTCTATCTCGCAGAGAAATCCTGAACATAGCCCGCTCCCTAGCACGCTAAGCGACTTTGAGCCTTGTTATGAGGCCTACATTTAGGGACTGCGTTTCTGTGCCGTAAGTTATCACTGATAATACACACTGGTCATAGACCTGTGTTTTCTGATACTGAGGTATGTTGCACGAGAAGATCCTCTTAAGTTTCCCGAACGCGCTTGATTACATTATATAAATCTATATTGGGTTAGCTAATAATAAATATGATATGGTTAAATTATTTTAGATCAATGGTTTTTGTATGCCACGTGTAACTGGCATTAACATTTAGTTTATTATTACATCTTAAATAATAAACTAAATTTTATGTCTATGAATTAATTTATAAATATTTTCAAAATGAAAGACATTATGATATATGACAAAAGCTAAAACTAAATTTGCCAAAACCCTAATGTATCATACACACTTAAATTTAAAAATATATCCAGCTAAATGAAAAATGTATACAGAGATTTTAAATTATTATCACAAACAACTATAGGCCAAATAATTGTAATTGATTAAGAAAGTATAAATATTCACTTTGTGATAAATTTGATTTTATTAATCAACTAAACGACTTAAACAAAAACGCAAAGAGAGGTGAGGAGCCAGTAACGAGTTTAAGAATGGCTATTTATAATCGTGAGTGGGACCTTTTTATATGTTTGAACACTTACGAGAAGCTATGCGGGGGCGAAAGGTGGTTGAATATGGCTTTGTATAGTCTAAAGTATAAATGTAATTTTAGTAAACATAAAATACATATCCTATATTACTTTAATCATCAAGATAAAACCAAAAACGAAGCAACGATAGTCGAGATATAAATAACTTTTTAACAAGGTTAATTTTTTGAGATGAATACATTTAATTGTTATTTATCATAATTACATTTCATTATTTTTTATGGTAATATAGTGGTATATAAAATGATTACCTGATAACGCATTTATTTAATCAAAAAATTTATGTATGATTAATAGCAAAAACTAACATTGATATAGTTAAATCTTATAGCGTCATTTGACTACATTCAACATCATCACAGCTCATATACGTCCCACTGTTGGGCATGAGCCTCTTTCATAATAGGTGGGAAATTGACCTACTATACTATGCTAGTTGAATGGGTTGGTATAGACTATATTACATTCTATTAGGTCATTCAATAAGTCCGTAAGATAAGTACGAAAAAAACAAAATTTTGATAAAATTCGTTTTTATTATTCAACATAGTTGCCTTCGAAGGCGATACAACGAGTATAGCGATTTTCCAACCATTCGATACTACTTTTGTAGTATGATTTCTCTTTCTCGTCAAAATAAGCCTCAGTTTCAGCGATTGCTTCATCATTGGACTTGCATTTTTTACCAGTAAGCATTTTCTTGAGAACTTAAAACAGTAAAAAGTTGCTGGGGGCTAAATCTGGAGAATACGGGGGTGGGTAAGCAATTCGAAGCCCAATTCATTAAATTTTACCATCGTTTTCATCGATTTGTGACACGGTGCATTGTATTAGTGAAACAACACTTTTTTCTTTTGCAAATGTGGCCGTTTCTTTATTGTCACTGTTGATTGTCGCTGTTGATGGTGGTTCCTTTTTGGAGATATTTGATGAATATTATTCCGTTCGTATCCCAAAATACAGATGCCATTACCTTACTGGCCGACTGTTGAGTCTTTGCTCGCTTTGGATATAATAATAATGAAGCCATGTTTCATCCATTGTCATATATCAATGATAGAATTCAATTTTATTACGATTTAACAGCGTCAAACACTCCTCTGAAGAATCAATTCGTTGTTGTTTTTGGTGGACTGTGAACTCACGCGGCAGCCACTTTGCACAGAGCTTTCGCATAGCCAAATGTTCGTGTCAAATGGTAAAAATACTACCATCTGATATCTTTATAATATCAGCTAGTTCATGTACCTTCAATTTGCAATCATTCATAACCCATTTGTGGATTTTTTTTATGTTTTCTGAAATAACAGCCTTATTTGGGCGTCCGCTGCGCTCTGCATCATTTTTGCGGGTACGACCATGTTTAAACTCACCCATCAGCAGCGCAGAGCAGAGATCAGATAAAGTTTATTAAGCCGTTGTTTGGTTTCCACTGTAATAATTTTTCGTCATAAAGTAAAGCTTTATCAAAACTTGAAATTGACTTTTTCCATTTCCTTTTTTCAATAACAAAAGTTGCACACAAAATGCTATTATAACTCACGAATTAATTGTCAGATTGCTCTCAAACTTTTAAACGTACCGTTTGACGGTTAATAATAAATAAAAATCATATGGAAATAAATCTAGTAACGCCATCTGTGTGTCATCCTATGGACTTTTTGAACGAACTGTTATATCACAAAATATTTTAGAATTTGATTTTTGACGAAGATAGACTAAAGTTGGTTTTGCGCATTACAGTGTCCCAAAATTTAATTCGCGTATTATGATATTATACTATATGCTTCCTTTATTCTGATAGTAATAAAGAAATAATTATCTGAAAGACTAGATAGTTCACTTCATAAGGAACCAGATAGACAGACATTTTCAGAAAATATACCTTATATTTTCAGAAAGATTACATTTTCATAATGATGTTTTGCTATCAATTGTTATATTTTTTTAAATGTTCTTTAGTCTTGAATATATGAGATTAATTATATGTAGAGAGATTTTTTCTAAAGATACAATTTATTGAAGAAAACCAAAATGAAAATCGAATCTAAGTTATTCAGCATCAAATGAGATCACTACAATATCTGCGCAGTATAATATAGTATTGAAATTCATATAAAAATATCATTGAAACTATAGCGAGAATTCTTTTTTGTAAATATTTCTTCGATGTGAGCAATGTCTTGCATTATATTAATTTGCAATACGTATACAGTTAGGCGCTAAAATGCAATATATTAACGTAACTACAAGTTTTAATACTATTTCATGTGGTGAAGGAATACGAAAGTGATATCCCATTTTTTTTTCTACCGCTGATGCTTTAAAAGAAGACTAAAATATATAAGCGGGTAGCAATCTAAGAGTAGGAAAATTAAAAGTAAAACCCCATAATAATTTCCATTTTAATGAAAGTGAACTCAAAGATTATTTTTTTATGTAAAACATCTATAGGCGAGGGTGAACCCGACTATTAGCGTGGCGTTAACGCCATGATTAGATATGTACATTTGTGTAACGAAACCATAACCTGTTTTTTAATTTTGTACAACGCCATCTAGAGAGCTCAAAATAAATTATTAACCTAAACACATACATATAGTGTACGCTAATGCAAATAAATAAATGTTTATTGATTAATTCAATAATCATTTTCTTTCAATCGTTCAATTTTCAATTCAATCATCATTTTCTGGCAAAATCGTAATATTTTATTAATACTTTATGCTATATTAGTAGTTCCTGTCGTATTCTTTTCTTTGATGCATATATACTTGTAGAAAATAATTTCGACGTTTCACATCTGCCAGGCATCCTGAGCGACGACTCCCTTTTTTGTAAATCTTAAAGATAAATGTGAGAAATCGGTATGGATATATAACTATTTTCTCATTTTTTCAGATGTTTTCTGTATGTAAACTAAATACAAGCCTCCTTTAATATGGCAGAGAAAATTTCCTACTGTACTACCTTATCTAAGCAGATTGCCAGAGTATTTTACGTTGTGTTGTCTTTCCCTTGCAACAATTCCATCTGCTAAAGTCTGTTAGTTATAGTGATTATATAATTAACTACATTAATTACTTAATGAATAGATATGACCGCATTATAATTACGCAAACAGCATAATAACAGAAATTAGATCACTGTGTTGATGTAAATGGCCTTGAGAATATTTAAGTGGTAAAATAATCTAAAAGTTACACGGAAAGAGGAAAGTGAAAATATTAAGCAAGTCATAACGTCAATATCAGACACAACAAAATATTACTACATATTACACTACCGTTATATACCTACTATTATAGATTGATGTTTTTTTCATAATACACTGTAGCATCGTATTTTTTCTTTGTACTAGGAAAGACTCCTGTGATGCTGAAAGTATAAGAAAATGTCGGCAAAATTAAAATCTTATACAAATGCGATAAAATTCGTAAAGAAATAGTTTTAGGTCATAGATTATTATATCATAGATTGGTCAAATTAGCAAATTATTATTATTCCATCCATTTTTTCCTTAACCCATCGTACCGCTATAGGACAAAGTGGGATGATACCACAATTACTAAACTTGGCAGGCGGAATTGCTAATCACAGTGGATATTATAAGTTTCTCAGCAAAGTGTTGCTGATCATGATACATTGTGTTTCTAAACCATGCACAAAGGTTAATACTTATTATTAGACCAGTAACAGTATATAGATCATTTTCCGTGTAGTGGTGGAACAAAAATACAATTCAGCAAAGGTTTTATCGCCCGGGATGATGAAAGACGGAAATGAAAGAAAACTCATCATAAAGCCTTATGGAAGCACGTTCGACTAGCATGGTACTGTTGGAGAATTTGCCTCCCATTATGAAGGAGGTCCGAATTCAATGAGAGTTATACGATAAATGAGATGATAATTTAGCTGCTGTATTTATAAAAAATACGTTGATTTTAGGAATATAAGTGTGTTTTTTACATTCTCAGATGATCTCTACAGTTAGCTTTAAAGAATTGCTAGAAAGTTGTGCATAGAATAAACGAAAGTAACATAATTTTAAATCATATTAATATGGTGCTACTGATCACTAATTCATCATCGTCATCAGCATTTTGTTCTTATTAAAATTACTCGAGTTTGACGCAATATGACTGGCTTAATCTGGCTGGTCTGATCTGCCTAATATCAAAACTCCTTGGAAATTTAATTATTCATCAAATAGCTACAAATTCTCGGGTGTATTTCAAGCCTACAAGACACCTACAATGAGTATAAAGTTTGGTAATTATTATTGTTTTACTATATCTTAGTATTTTTGTTTTACAATATAAATATTAAGCTTACCGTGTGGTGATGGAGTAAGAAAAGAATTCACCACTCTCTATCTTGACCAAGGATGTCGTAAAAGACGACTAAGAGACATGATATGCATATAACATACATGCAAGAGAAGGAAAACTCGAAACGAAACCCTACACCAACATGTCTGAGCAGCATGGTGTAGTATGTCAAATTCTCTCTCATTATGGAGGAGATGCGAGCCCAACAGTGGGACGTATGTGGGCTGCAATAATGATGATGATATAAATAATCTATCTGTTTATCTCATCACATAATTATTCTTATGGTTTAGAATATAATGTCATCATTCCTGACTTGCCCGTGGGTGTCGCAAAATTTAACAGAGAAGTAATCAGCGGAATGAGCGGTAGTGTTTTACTGAAAAACTCATTACATCAACTGTGATCGCCTGTTAATCATGGCGATTTTTATATTGATTTTTTTTTATTGTAGTGACAATGTGTTTCCGTGTGGTAACGAAATAAGAATACAATTCACCACACCGTCTCTTGTCCGTGGATGTCGTAAAAGATGACTAAGGGATTAAATATGAATATAATATTTTCAAAAGAGAAGGAAAACTCATAATAAAATCCTATCTACACTGACTAGCGTGGTTATAGTAAGTCAATTTCCCTCCTATTCCGGAGCAGGCTCGAGCCCGAGCGGGACATATATTATATGAGCTGAAATGAATGAATGTTGAATCGATAATAATTGTTAATAAAAAAAATCAGATGACCAAGCAGTGATTACGAAATTATCCCTTTTAGAAGGAGCCCTATTTGACTAGCCCACTATTGGATGGAACGATCATTCCATAGGCTGATGAAGGTAAAGAATTTATATAGCGAATTGATCTACAACTGTGTAGATCGTGTTATTAATTTTCCAGTAAGAGATTGTTGTGCACTGACTCATCCCCATTGGTCCCCGTCCCCTCATGGTCTTTGCCACAGAGGTAATGACTTATTATATTCTTAATCCGTTATTTCCCCTATGGGGAATGATAATAATTTGATCTTTTTTCTAATTTCTGTAGATTATTATTTGATTTTAATAAACAAATTTTTGTTTCTTCTTACAATAATTGTTTGTAAATATTGATGGATTAAATGGTGTCATTTTTTGTTCCATTATCTTCGATTTTAATGGACATTTTTTGTAATAATGATGCGTATATAAAAGTCACCAAATTAATAAAATATTGTAATCATGACCTTTTACGAAGATAGTAAAGTTGATAAAAAAATATTGAACATTTAAAAAATCTTGTGGTTTACCTACCCGGATGTATATACGAAAAGGGAATTAACATGTCATGTCGACATAATTGCGAGGATATATTATTTATACGGTATGCGGATTTAAAAATAGTACGTGGGAATACCGCCATCGCTACAACAATCTTTTGACGCTTTTTAATTCATTAAAATAAAGTTTTTGTATGAATTTTCTTATATTCACAATACAGTTGGGTTTACAATACAATTCACGATCAAAGAGTACATGGATTGTATTCTTTTTCTTCTCTCTTTAAATAAAATGGAAAATTTAATAGAAATAAAAGAAAATGAAAAATCGAAATAGTACCCAACACTATACCATTACTTCAGCGTAGTAGGTCAATTTTCTCCTATTATAGAGAAGGCCAATTCGTAATGATGCGATACATAAGCAGAAGAAAACCTAAATGTATAACAGCATCGCTTACTATAGCAAGATAGAGGACTGCGGATGATAGAATGACACGGAAATATCGAGTTCAATCCCAACTATAAAGTTGCTCGATCAGTCTATATTTAAATTCTAACTAATGTACTTTGGAAGAGCATATGTTTATATTTGTAAATTACTACTCGTCTCAAACATTATCTATACCAATAAATAAAATTGGAGTGTCTGTTTGTAATGTCAAAATAATAGACTTTTTTCATGCTCACACGGTTATTTGCACTATACATATGCACTATATATAAAATAAAACACTTTATATTTTTTTTGTCTGTCTTTCTGTCTGTCTGCTTGTTCCGGGAAATCTTTAAAACGGCTGGACCGATTTCAAAAATTCTTTCACCAATAGAAAGCTATAATATCAGGGCGTAACCTAGGCTATATTTTATCCCGGTATTCCCACGGGAACGGGAACTACGCAGGAAAGACTGAAACCGAAGCGAAGCGAGGGCGGGTTGCTAGTATCTAATAAAATAAATCTAATCTGCCTAACATTATATTGAATTGTCAGTGTCGGTGTCACAGGGGTATGGTAGACAACTTAGGCAAGGAAAATCACCCCTGTACAAATAGTTTTATATAAATCAATCTTTATGAATAGTATAATATATCTTAGAATAATAACGTATAGAAGGTAAGTTCGCGCACAAAAAGTGAAGCATTTCAATTGGAGCCTAATGGAGCTTACGCCGGAACCGTTCCGTAATGTATAAAATCACTGTACTGCACGTACGTACACAACTCTTAAAAAATAAATAGGTAATTATGACGATTTGTGCATTCAAATGGTGTCACAACACATTTGAAAAACATAAAAAGGTTTTTAACATTACTTTTAAAAGTATTTCCACGATTAATGTTAATAAAAACAAAATTTTATTTCGTAATTTGTATAGTGGTGTGCGTGTGTATGTGTGTAATCATCTGCGCGTATGTAGTATTTTTAGATTCATGTTTGGAACGTTCGAAGTATCGACACTATCCTTCTATACGTTATTATTCTAAGATAGTATATTATATCTTACAAAAAAGGCATGCATGATGCTAAATGCTTTTGCACCTTTACGGCTTTCAAGTACAAGACACTATTGATTTTTATTCGTGATAGCATATTATAAATGGTTAGTATGCGTGAATGGCTTATACAAGTCATCCTTACAAGTAAATAGGAAGACCATAAACTACTATGTATAAGGCTTTGATCATTTGTAAAGTTTTGATCATTTGTAAAGCTGCTTAAGTTAAGGATAATTTGAATTTTGTTGCTCTTTAGTTTCCTTTTACTCTCGTAGAAGTAAACAACGATGTAATATAGCATCATATCGACATACAATTTTCATTATCGTCATTATCACAGCTCATATACGTCTCACTATTGGGCTAGAATCTCCTCCGCAATGGCAGGGAAACTGACCTACTATACCACACTGGTCAATATTGGCATAGGGGTTTATGTCGAATTCTCCTTCTCTTGCTTGTTACTGATGTTACCTACATATTATATCCCGTAGTCGACTTTCACGACACCCACGGGCAAACGAGGAAGTGTTGAATTGTATACTTATCCTTATGGCCAAAAGCGATAATTACTAATTTACGTTTTAATACACACAGAATTCCAAAATAAAAATAAGTGTGTTATCCTAGTACGTTATGGATTTTGGCATCCAAGAGCTCTATATTTCATAATTCTCCTTCTTCTTCTCAGTACATATGCATCCCATTATTGGGCTTGGTCCTCCGCCACGGCGACAGGGATATTGAACTAATATAACATACAGGTGAGATAGTTTTATTTGTGCGCGGGCTATAATCAGCACACACGTCCTCTGTTCCATCCAGGGTGATGAAAGGGCAGCGCACAGCCCCATAATCCATCATATTCCTTCGCCTTCACCATTCGGCCGACCACTGGTATCGAGTTCTTGACGTCCGTATCCAAGATAGTTTAGTATAGGGTTTAATGTCTAATTTTCATCTTTTTTTGCATCTAAATAATCATCATTTCAGCTGTTATATGTTCCACTGCTGCGTTCGAGCCTCCTCTACAATAGGAAGGAAATTGACCTTACTATACTATGCTGAAGAACGATATAGCACGAAACATTAGCGCACTGTAATGACAATGGGCAGACCACATCGCTCGACGAACCGACAACCGCTGTGGAAGAAAGGTTCTCGAGTGGCGACTACGTATCGGACGACGCAGCATAGGACGCCCCCCGACTAGGTGTACTGTCGACCTGGTGAAAGTTGCTGAGCATCATTGGATGCAGGCGACACAGAACCGTACGTTATGGCGTAACCTGAGGGAGGCTTACGTCCAGCAGGGGATGGCGATAGGCTAAAATGATGATGATTATGATACCATGCTGATCAGACAGCTTGTTATAGAGTTTATTTCGAGTTTTTCTTCTCTTGCATAGATGTTATATAAATTATTATAGCAAAAAAATGAATAAGATAACCTCGAGAAGCTAGTTATACTAATGAAGAAGGTATTCTAAAAATAAATATGTAGTTGACAATCCTAGCATCCTTATCAATAAAATATTTCTTATACAGAACGTTCAATTAAGAAGTTGACACTAGCTCGTGTTGCATCGTAATTAAGTAAATTAAATACAATTAAAGCATGTGAAAATCCTACGCAGTATTCGCCACAATGACCTCAAGAGTATTATTTAGCATAATCATCACGCAATTGCTATTAATACTAAACAGGTCAAAGGCTAATATGGAAATATGTTGTATCCTTACTAATATTATAAATACGAAAGTAAATTTGTTTGTTACGCTTTCACGTTTAAACCACTGAACGGATTTCAAAAATTCTTACTTTAATGGAAAGCTATAATATCAGAGTGTAACATAGGCTATATTTAATCCCGGTATTCCCAGGAAAACAGGCACTACGCGGATAAGGAAACTGAAACCGAAGCGCAGCGAGGGCGGGTTGCCAGTGTTTAAATAAGTGCGGTAACAGACTTCAAACGTACTGTGTTAAGACTCCTTTACTTTCTTTCGATCGAGCGTGATACTCTTATCACTTATCTCTATGAGTAGGGGCGTATACCTTCTTGAACAGTAGAGAATCACATTAGAAATAATATCTCTCATCAATTCAACCGATATGTTTTCAGATAAGTACATTCACACAAAAAAAAAATTCAGTTTTATAATAGTAATACGATGAAAAGTATACTTATATATATTTGAAGTCTTTTTTGCGGAAGGGGCTGAGCGTTTCAGAAGCTTAATAAATATGACCATATCTTTACATAACATACAGCCTCACCTCTTCTTTATACAAAAAGGGTACAAGGTTTTATAACTCTAGTAAATTTGTTCTGCAAACAAATTCTTATGATGTTAGATCAATAATGAAAAATTGCATTTGTACGTTTCATCCACTAGCTCGGCAAGGATATTAATGTAGTCGGATGAACAGGTTATCAGCTGATATTAAAGTTATCTAGAAAAGTTAGAGAAGAGAACCGAATTCTTCTGTGAGAGCTTAGAGAAAATAGATTTCTACAGCTTACACATTATCATCAGCTTAAGTTATATATGCTTATTGCACTTATATATGCCTATTGCTGGGCTTGAGTCACCTCCATTATAGGAAGGAAATTGATCTACTACACCATAATGGTCAGATGGGTTGGTTTAGGATTTTATTTCGAGTTTTCACATTAGACCATTTTGTCGTCTTTTAAGACACCCAAGGGCAAGATAAGGTGTGGTGGATTCTTATTCCGTGACTACACAGAAAGGGGAATTACGTTTATATTTTGCATGAACTTAACCAACACAAAAAATTTTAAAAGAAGAAATATCATTCAATGTGATATATATGTATTAAACATCTGATGACTTGTAAGGCACAAGGAACCTTCCTCCTTTTAAATTTTACCGCGTTGTATATTGTCGAATACAATCAGTTAAGAATAATGTATGACCTATCCATTGGGAGTTTTATGTCGAGGTGAATGCAAGACAAGTGATTGACTGTCACATTGTATAGTTATGGTCAGTTTATTATGTTTGCGATGGATTCATTATTTTATTCCTTTTCTAGTACGTCAGAATGGGATGTTGTAACAGAATTTAAACTAATTCCCTGATGAGCTAGATACTTCGACCATAGCCAAGAAGTGGATCACGATACATGAAAATGCAAAAAGAAAAGAAAATAGATAGAAGAGAAAAATGAAGAAAATTTTTAGATATCATCATTTTATTCCTAAAATAATTATTAAATAGCTAAAATAGCTTGCTATTGATAAGTAGATACGATATTTTCCATTTCAGATATAACCAGAAGATCGCATGTCTGTAATAACGTCATTAAAATAATACCATCAATTCTAAAATTTCATTCACAGAACAGTATTTGTTGAGTTAGCTAGTAAGTATATAAAATCAAATTATCTTTAGGGTTTTTTTAATTTTATTTAACAGTCACGGGTATGGTGCTGTAATTTTTGAACAGTCACATGAATTCTATGTACATATATCCACTAACATAGAAAAAGGATAAAATTACAATAGTAGCTTTTTATGAACAACATAATAAGCTAAACAAAAGTATATATAAGACCACGCAATACACATTCGTGCTTTTCATGAAACAAGTTTGATTAATGCTGAGATTCGCTTACCTTTGCAATGTACGACTATGATTTAATGACCCCAACCGGGATAGATTATGGACTGAAAAGCGACTGGACAGGCATCGGACAGGAAGTTATGTGAATGTAATTTAATAGAGATACATCTTCTTTACACTGGTTATAGATTTTATAATTTACCAGCAGCTCAAACCTTTTTCATATACCTAGTGGTTAAATATTTAAATAAAATGCATCATGTTTTTTTTGGTAATATTTTTGCCCTTAAGTGTACCCGTACCTATTCCTACTATACTATAATACTTTTCTATTTATTTATCTATTTAGTAGTAGTATGGTAGCGGCTATGAATAGTACCAATATTACAAATAATAATAGTACCTTATATTGCCAATGGGTTTTTTAAAGGCAATTAAGAACTGTAAATCGACCTGAACCAATCCATCTAATATAAGGTCAAAAATTACATTCACAAGGATGGTTAATGCCAAGCAGGTGGCTAATCATAAAACTATTGCGAAAACGTTTGCAATATGAACTATTAAAGAAGAGTACCTATTGAGTGGACCTCAAATAATTGGGCTAAGAGCAAGATGAAGATGGTAACTGAATATTTTGATATGATTTTGATATAGTTTAATAACTGTGTGAAAAGATTATACGTCACTAGCTGACCTAACAGACGTTGTTCTGTTCAAATAAAATAAAAGTAATTCTCCTTGAAATCGACAGCAGCGCCACCTACCTTATCTGATTGTGAATCTAAATCATTCTCAAATCTCCTTGAACACAAACAAAAAATTTCATAAACATCGGTCCAGCCATTTAGGTGCAGTTCAGTGATATACACACATACACAAGAAATCCTTACTAATATTATAAATGTGAAAGTAAGTTTGTTTGTTACGCTTTCACGGAGGGATATCAGGGAGTAACATAGGCTATATTTTATCTCGGTATTCCCACGGGAACGGAAACTACGCGGGTAAGATAACTGAAACCGAAGCGAAGCGAGGGCTGGTTGCTAGTTTATAAAGATTTGTCACTTAACAAAAAACTACGATAGGATTTAAAAAATATTTAAATATAATCTTTATCAAAACAATTTGTTAAAATAACATAATATATGAATTAGAATATAAATTAATTGAAAATAAATATTAATTAAATTATCGCTATTTATCGCTCACTAGCCCAAATAAAATAGTTGTAACGTTTAGGTGATTTATAATTAGAAATAATTTTAATAGTGCAATAAGATTTTAAATTAATAAATATTGGAAAGTCTAACAAACAATTCCCTTTTTTTTTTCATTTTGTACTAAGATGCCGCATAACCTTTCAATTAAAAATGTGAATTTGTAAAATCATAGTCACAATACAATAATATTAACAGCTGTTTTAAATTATCAGCAATACGTTATTTTTTTTATTGTAACATATATTCTCACAATAATAAGATATTTCTATAAATCACAAAGTTAATAGTGCTTTATAGAAATTTGGATAGAACAATACCCGTTCAGATAACTAGTGTTATATATGTTCTATTGTACTTATAAACATGAGTTCACTGATTCCTTTTTAAGAACTTTTATGATCAATCTTTTAAAATAATAAGAAGAATAAAACCTAAGTATGATTCAGTTTAATCGATGCAATAAAAAGAGGCCATTATAGAACGCACCCGCCCTTTTAAGTTTTCCTTTGGCATCCTGGCTTAAACTAGAACCCACGTAATACTTGTTTTTAATCTCGGAGAGTATAAAAGCTAGGCTTTGCTTTTAACCCTGACATTGTCCTGTTAGTTTTCTTCCTACAAGGACCACTATGAATAAAATTTTAATTTATATATCTATTGCCTCTGTGAGTACAGTGATTTGTACTGATCCAGGCAAGCCGCGCCAGAGATTGTTATGTAAGTATAAACTACTAAATATTATTCTTAATGCTATAATATAAAGGGTGGAAAATAGCACAGTAGTCAACGTATTCGTCGAATACTGCGCATAGTTCCATATTTTATAATTAATTATAACTTGTTCCCGATCTAGCATTGCAACTTAGGAACTTACTAACTTACAAGTAGTTTTTATATTTCTTTATGTTATCAATATGTTTATATTATTCAATTTAATAACTGTTTATTCATATTTTTAAAACCGTTTTCACAATCAGTGATAGAGTGATAACACAGTTGACCATCCCTCAATATTGTCTATAGCTGTCGCAAAAGTGGACAAAGGGATGTAATATTCATATAACATCTATGCAAGAGAAGCATATCTCTAAACAAAACCTTATTCTAATGCTATAAACACTACACTTAGAAGACGGGTTGATAATCGTAGTTGATATTATGAGTTCCACAGACCATCGATACTATCTATTCTCATAGAAATTCTTCAGCCACTTTTTACGTCTCCCACGACTAAGTAAACCATATTGTATTCTAAGCTGTCACCACATTGTATTGTATATTTACCACAATACGTGAATCTGCATTTTATATGATTAATAATATATAAATTTATTCACTAGATGGCGCTGTAAACTATATATATTGGAAAATTAAAATAAAAATTGGTACACAGAAACAATTCTTATTTGTGTGGGTGTGGTTCCCTATAGTTTAATCACTTATATTAGTTAAGGGGTATTTGAATACAAAACTGATAAAAAACCTACTTTATTAGACAGCACTTTGACGGCTACTGTTGCAGCTGCAAGGAAGGATTAGGTCATAATCGCTGCTATTGGCAAGCGAGTAACTCCCAGCAGAGTACTTCTACATATTATTCTAATTATATCTCAGCAGCACAGTGGTATTCGTATCTCGTCACAACATAGCTTATCCATTGGCTAATTAATGGAATTATTTTATTTATTATTTACGTATTTCTTCCTTTCTTAAGATGTTAGATCTATTGATTAACCGTGGGAAAGTGGTGGATATCTTTTACTTCCCACCATTAAAAAACCTGAAAATGAAACCAATTTACAATGTTATTGTGCAGGCAAAGCCAGTAAAATTAACCTCGAATGTTGTGACCTTCAGAGTATGGTGGTTTAAAGCACCGTTGTATTGTGTATTGTAAACAATACACAGAACACCGGTATTATTGAAATTTCCTGCGACGTAGTGCACGACGTTAATGATGTAGAACATTGCTTACCTCATCAAAAATTTTCTTTATCATTTCATTCATTATTTCTGCTGATATACATCCCACTACTAGGCTCGAGCCTCCTCCACAATAGGAGGCAAATTGACCTTACTATACCTTGCCAGTCATGTTGGTATTTTTTTTTTCATTTTTTTTATGGTTGGGCTATGATAAGCGCACACGCCGTACATTCCGTCCAGGGCGACGAAAGGACAGCGCGCGGGCCCATAACCTACCCGTACCCACGTCGCCTTCGTCGTTAGGCCCACCACCAGTGCCGAGTTCCTTGTTCTCAGTGGTCGGCCCGATGGAATACCCTGTCGCGTACCCTCACCTCTCGACTTCCCTGTCTCGGGACGTCGGTCGCCGTCGCGCGGTAGACATGTTGGTATAAGGTTTCGTTTCAAGTTTTCTTTCTCTTGTATTGATGTTATATGCGTATTATATCCCTAAGTCGTCTTGTACGACATCCACGGGCAAGACATGGAGTGGCGAATTGTATTCTTACTCCGTCACCACACGGGTGAATAATAATTTACTTAAACTTATTTTATTAAAGAATAAATTTTTAATATATATAACTAATTTCATTAAAGGATAAATCCTTAATTTTATTAAAGGAACTAGGCAAGGATATTCTTCACTATTACTCTGTACATGCTGGGTCAGTGAACTCACATGAATGCTAACCTTTACTTTGTAGCTATGCATATAAGTACCATTTTAACCTAAGTATCACTAACTACCAAGTAGTCGCTAAGTACTTATTATAGTACTAGTTACCAGTATATGTTTATATGTAATATCGTGAACTTATTCTTATAAATTACATAAAACTATAAAATATCGATAAGAGAGTAATGTCATTATCATCTCAGCGCATATAGGTCCCACAGCTGGGCTTGAGCCCCTTTAACAGTGAAAGGGGAAATTACCTACTATGCCACGCTGGTCAGAAGGGTTGGTATTTTTTTTTACTTTTTTGTGTCGGCTATGTTCAGCACACACACTTTCCGTTCCGTTGGAAGTGACGAAAGCGCGGTGCCACGGCTCCATAACCCACTGTATTCTTTTCGTCATTGTGGAGGCTACTGGTACCGAGCTTCTTGACGTCCATAGCCAGCCCAGCAGAAAGGTTGGCATAGAATTTCATTTTGATTTTTGTTTCTTTGGCAGTAGTTATATTATCTACATGCGTCTTAATGGTCTCTTACAATCATCCACAGGCAAGAAAGGGGTTTGTGTACTTACGCCGTCACAACATGGTTATATATATGTATGCCTATATGTATGCTTTACTGCACAGATGGCGTAGTGGTTAATGCTAGTGACCTACAGCGCCAGTGTCGGGGGTTCGAATCCCACGCAGGACAACACTTTGTGCGATCCACAAATTGTTGTTCTGAGTCTGGATGTAATTTGTGTCCGTTAATTATATGTGTATGTATTTCTCGCGGAAACGCAATGAGTTTCAAAAATTAAAAAACTGTACGAATGGCGGCGATGTGGCTCGCGACACGTCACGTCTCGTTTCCGTCGGGGGCGAAAAGTGGCCCACAGAGAACCGCTTTGCTACGCTGAATATGTCAAAGATCGTAGCAGGTGGAGGGCAGTGGACTCTGCCTACCCCTATGGGAAAAAGGCGTGAATATATAAAAAAAAAAAAAAAAAAATGCTTTAGCGAAATTTCAAAATTTGATACCGACTATACAACATAATTTTTTACTGTAATAAATGACTTGAATAGGTTGATTTAAAATTGTTATAGTGATTTCTGATGTTTACTCGAGTATTACACATTTTAAATAAAACTACTTTACGGATTTTATCGGTCACTTTTTCTATAATAACGATGACTTGTTGGACGTGAGACATCTTAGTCTGCCCGTGACCATAAATGCTGTAAAGTGTTCGAAACGAAGCCAATCAAAAATCAAATACAAACGCGATAAAATCCGTAAAGCAGTTTTTATTTAAAATTGTTGATTCTCTCTCGTGTGTCTCTCACTTTTAAGAACGTTAGTTTATCAAAGACTATAAATATTTTAATGCTAGGTTTTGTGTACAAAGTACGTAATAAACCTTTTATTGATGGTGCGAAGTATTTGTGCGAGGCTTTTTAGTTACCTATTCTATATTCGTAAATATATTCTAGGCTCATCATCATCATCACCTCAGTTTGTATATGTCCAACTGCCACGTTTGACCCTCGACAAAAATTAACCTACTATACCACACTGCTCAAAAAGATTAGTAAAGGATATTTTCTCGAATTTACCTTGCTTTGCATAGGTTTTATCTACATATTATATCCCTTAGTCGTCACCACGAGGTTGAGATGAGAGATCCTAAAATATTTTTGACTGTACTGATAATTTAAAAATGAAAAATTGATAATATATAAATGTTTCCACAGAACTTAAGCATAATAAATTATTTAGGTTGGATTTAAATTTCTCCCTCTTAGGGAGGCCTATAAGTTGACGTCGATGGGCTGATGAAAGGATAAATTATTTATTTATTATTGTAAATAAGCAATATGCTTATGTATGAAATATGAAATATGAAAAATAAAAAGTTGCATAATTAATATACTAAACTAATTAATTTTTAATTAATTTTACATTTCCTGATGTAAATATGTTTTTCCAAAAATAAACAAGAAGTAACAAAATATAATTTTATAAAGTTATCAACCTTCATAACAAGCCAATTATTAGTTATTTTAAAGCACTTAAAAGAAATGATGTAATTAATATACGTATTACCTGTTCCTCACAATTTTCACGCGAAATTATTTTTTTACGTAATTATAAAGTACCTTGAGAAAATAATCGAACGGTTAAACATAATCTATTAAAGTGATATAGTATTACCCAATTATATTATGCTATGGGGTGGTGGCAACGAATACTGCCAACCCTTACATTGATTGTGGTTGTCGTAAAGACGATTAAGAACTTTACATCGACCTTATGACATCTGGTTAATAATAACAATACCAAAGAGGGTTGTCGTCAGGCAGGCGACCGGCCATAACACTATTGCCAGTAAGTTTTGTAATATGTACAATAAAAAAACAGTACACTGATTCGACCCTAAGTAAATGGAATTTGACTGCACATATAACTTACCGCGCCAGTGTCGGTGGTTCGAATCCCACGCAGGACAACACTTTGTGCGATCCACAAATTGTTGTTCTGAGTCTGGATGTAATTTGTGTCTGTTAATTTACATGTTTGTAAAGTCCCTCGCAATGCTAGGGAAAAAAAAATAGTACGTTGTACTTAAAAATAGTTAAAGGTGAGTATTTGACTTAATGACAAACAAAGACCAACATGAATAAATTAAATACGTAAAGATTAATTAACTTGACACTGATAACAATCATGTATTAGTAGCTGATTTCCAATACGATAAGAAGAAGAATATGATATTATGAATCTTTTTTTTGGATGGGTTACAGTCAACGCACTCCTAACTTCACTCCGTCCGGGGCGACAGAGGCCGTAAGCCCGCACACCCATAACCCACCGGTGACACGTCGCCTTCGTCGTTGGGCCGACCACCAGAGCAGGGTGACTTGTCGTCAGTGATCAGCCCGATGATATTATGAGAACTTTTTTTTGTACAACTAGTATTTTATAAATAAATTCTAAGATAAGAGAAGACAAGAAATCTAAAACTTGAAGAATACGTTAAGCTTTATAAATGTCCAAAGATAATGATAACTGTGTTGTTTATCTCTTTGTAACTAATAATAGAGTTTTAACACGCACAAAGCTTTCGCAAATTCGAAGAATGCAATGTAGCTTCGTACCCAAAACTTCTGTATTATAAGTCTTAACTAAAGCACTGAGAAAAAAAACTAAAATTAATGATTATAGATCGATCATTTGTTTCAGTTTATGATGAAGATGGGAACCTCGTGAAAACATATGCAAATCCTTACCTACAGAATCTCAGATTAAATGCTGGACTGCCGATCTACAGAAATTTTTTAAATCCATTTTTCGGTTTCATAAAAGTAAGTAGTTATATATAAATTAATTAATGATAATATTTATAATAATAGCAATTCTTATTCTCTCAGTTCTAATCTCCTTCGTTTGTAGAAACAGGTTACAATAAGCTTACACTTTACTGCTTTAAACGGAAAGAAAGTATAAAAAAATATATGAATAGAGATTTCTCATATGATGGAAGAAACAAAAATTAATGGGGTCATAAAATTATTGTTACGGATTTTATCGCGTTTGTATTTGATTTTTATTCATGGTCACGGGACTGTTATAACAACTGTTATAAAAATCAAATACGATTGTGATAAAATCCATAAAAATAATTTCATGTCTCTTTTATATCACTTGCGAAATACACAGAAATGAAAAATTTATGTTCCCTTTTATAAATGGTGAATTAAAAAAGATACAAAACCTATATAAGTTTTGTGTGGCTGGTTCAGAATCTTTAAGAAAATGGGTATAATATTTTTTTGAACTCTCAGTCTAGCTCAGGCCATAGCACATAGGTACGGATATCTGCAAAATACAATTGCGTAAATATAAAAATAAAATATAAATGAAATTAGAATTATTATAAACGCACGAGTTATTTTTGTAGTAAAATCAACTTTTAAGCTGTTTTGGATTATATTGTTAGAAGGAGTGTAGTTTTGTTTCGCAGTTCTAATCATAATATTTTACTGTATAAGTATTATAACTATATGTAATAAGGTATCCCTAGCAATAAATATTAAATCGATTGTTTTTTATAACATTAAAAAAATAACACAGTAAAGAAAGAATGAATAAGAATAATCGCTGTAGAGGTTCGAACTGTACGAAGTATGAATCTTATTTGTTGAAAGTAAAAATAGAATAGAGTCCTGATGCGAAAAGGGAGTACTGATAGTGTAATAATAAGTAGCAATAACAACTGAAACAGAGATGCACTACACTTGTCGAAAACAGTGAAAGACTGTTCATTTAAAAATATTTAGCTATTTTGTAAAGAAAAATTTGAATAGAACTTTTGCAAAAAAAAAAGACTAGATCCAAACATCTATGATTTACCAACAGTTAGTGTATTATTATCAGCAATAAAAAAATGGCTTAATGAAAATTTAATAACCTTTTCAATCTTTGAACCTATTAGCCTTATTGCCTCATTATACTTAGATTTACTGTTTACTAATGTATGCATGTTTAAATGGGTGCCTAGAATATTGAGACATAGTGAGTGGCGTTTAGCAAGTTACTAATGTTATTAATTTCAATAAATTACAAAATAAGAAATGTCAAAAGTCGACTAATAATAGTAAAATTTGTCGAATTAAGTAATAATTACGTGTAAACGTCGTTTCGACATGGTGGCTGCATAAAGCGTTACGTCCTTCCTCCTAATCGTTTAGGAAACGGTTATTGTATAAATGCAAGTATAGTCTTTAGTATAAAAACGTGAAAGGACCTAGGTATAATAAAATTCGTAATTGAATATCCTACTTCCTATTAATATTATAAATACTAGGTTGGCAGGATGTTTGTGTTTGTTTTTCAGGCAAACTCCGCCGAAAGGATTTGCTATCTATTTGTATACATATCTCAAGATTCTGCAATGAATATAGCAGTTTTGTATTTTTAAAATCAACAGTAATCTAGGGTATTAAAATTAAAAGTTAATATATCATAAATAGAACTACATATATAATTTACAGCGTTCAAGGTCACGAGCGGACTAAGTCCGTGCGAACGCTGTAAAGTCCCTGACACCATATTCAACGGCCTCAGCAGGGTATCCCAACTAGTAGATTTACGAATGAACATGTCCATGTTCACTCGTAAATTAAAGTCATGTCAAATGCCCATGTCATGCCTGTACCGGTCCTAGTTGGCCATGCTATTCTCGAAGTTGTCGATCACTATGTTTACCCTAGATAAACATTCATATATTTAAAGATAATTATAGGTTAATTTAAAGATATTACGTCCTATATTTTTTATTTTTAATATCTTAGTGTGGTGAAGGAGTAAGAATGCAATTACCACCGGGGTGTAATTATTATTATCAATTATCTTGCCCGTGGGTGTCGAATAAGACGACGGATAATAAGAGAAAACTCGATGTAAAATCCTTCACCAAGTCATACATGTCTAACATATATTACCAGCGTGTCATCGTAAATTTGTATCGTAAATTATTATCGTAAATGCATCGTAAATTATTATTGAGGAAGCTCGAGGCTAACAGTAGGACGTATTTGGCCTGAGATGATGAGGAAATGATGATAAACAATCCCCGATTATTTTTATTATTTTAATATATTCTAAAAGGATTCAAAATGAACGAAGATACTTAATTACATATTTATGCACATGAAACATTATCATAATTAATGTATTACTTTTATGCAGGACTTTGGTAGCATCTTCGCGTTTACAGTCCCAGTTTCAAATGAAGTTATTCAGCAAATAAAAGAAAATCCTCAATATCATAATCAACTGATGGTGGCTCCTAATAAAGATCCAGTGATTGAACCAAACCCACTGTGTGAAGGCAGAAGAGCACAAATACCTTCGCCGAACTTATGTAATAATTATTTGAATTGCTGGGATGGTTGGGCAGTGGAGCAAGAATGTCCTACAGGGCTATTGTTTTCGAGAAACGGATACTGCGATTATTCAGATAACGTCCGCTGTCAAAGTAGAAGATTAAGTAAGTACATTTTTTTTTCATTTACGTCACACATGTGTATGTCTGAGCCTCATAACCAAGCTTAAAGTCGCTCAGCGTGCTATACTCGGCATTTCTCTATGATGTAGAATCTGAAATATGTAAATCTGTAGAAGAACATGTGTGACCAGAATTAGCACGCTGATGTGGCAATAGGGAGATCGACATCGGGCATCGCTGATGAAGTGACAACCGCTAGGGAAGAAAGCTTCTTAAGTAGCGACCACGTATCGAACGACGTAGTGTATGATGACCAATTAGGTGGTCCGACGACCTGGTCAGCAGTCGTGGTGGGATGCAGGCGGCACAGGACCGTACTTTTTAGCGGAACATGAGGGAAGGGAACACCCAGCAGTGAAAGATAGGCTGAACGATGTTGATGATGATGATAATCATGATGATGTTGACGATGAAGATGTTGATAATTATGTATGTCTTCTAATAAGAATAAAGCTGAACAAGAGACTCTTACTCTATGAAAGATAATCTGGTCTACAATATTAATTTCACGATTGCCATACGGATTAACATATATTTCTTTTGAATGTTCTCTTAAAAAAAAGATAACATACTCCATCACCATATAGAATATGAATTATTTTCACTTAAAAAGTATTTGACACGTTTTTGTTCGTTCTCTCCGTGTGGTGACGTAGTAAGAGAACAATTCACTATACCCTTTCTCAAAGTTGCAGGGCACCGTTGGATGCATGTGGTGCAGGACCGATCCGAGTGGCATTCTCATGGAGAGGCCTATATCCAGCAGGGGATGTCTGTAAGCTGATGGATGGATGAATACCCTTTCTTGCCTGTTGGTGTTGTAAAAGACGTCTAAGTGATATGATAAGCAGATAATATCTTTTCAAGAAAATGAACTCTCTCTCTCTCTCTCTGGTCATTTCCTCATGACTGAGGATCATGGTCATCATTGGCGAATACTGGTGCAATGGTGCATATAGATTTTATAATTTGCCTCCATCAATGCCCATCCGCGTCTCTGACAACCGCACAGAATTTGGCTGAAGATGATGGCTTTACTCGCTCCACCTGGTTGGGGACCGTCCACGGCCTCGTTTACCCTCCGTGTTCCCAATAACGAGCAGTTTTTCTAGGCATTCATCTCCTCTCCTCACTATATGGCCGAAATATGTCAATATTCGCTGTTGGCAGATTGTGGAGAGACGGTTTTGGACACGAAGCTGCGATAGAATCGACGCATTGGTGCGCTTGACGGTCCAGGGGATCCTCAGCATGCGCCTCCAGCACCACATCTCGAAAGCGTCAATTCTCTGTCTTTCTCGAGCTCGTATTGTCCACGTTTCTACCCCATATAGAAATATAGGAAATATAAGAGCGCGTATTAACCTGGTCTTAGTGGTGTTGGTAATTCCCCTCTTCCTCCAGATGTTATTGAGACGGGTCAAAGCATTTTTAGCCATACCTATACGCCTCACTATTGCCGGTGCGCAACTACCATCGTTGCTAATCAGTGCCCCTAGATATACACAGTGATCCACAACGTCTACTCCTGGTATTACACTAGTGATAGGACTTGGCAGCTTCTCGGCACGATCTATAATCATAAGTTTTGTTTTACTCCTGTTTACTGCGAGACTCATGTTGTTACTTTCGGTCTCGAGTCTCTGAAACAGCTCCTTCATATCTTCTGCAGATATCGCCAAGAGGACCGTCGTCGTCGACCATCATCGGCATATCTTAGGTTCGAGACCCTTTTTCCACACACAGGAAATCCTTTATCCCAAGTTCCCAGCATTCTCCTCATAATGAATTCACCGTATATGTTGAACAGGCTCGGAGATAAAATGCAGCCTTGTCGTACTCCCATTTTTGTTTCGAAGACATTAGAACAATCGGTGCCGATTCTGACAAAAGAGCGATTTTCAACATACAGGTGTTGAATTAAGCCGATCAGATGCTTAGGAACTCCCATCTCGTGCAACACAGTCCACAACTTTTCCCATTGTACCCAATCGAAAGCTTTGGTATAGTCTATGAAACACAAAACAAGTGGACTATTAAATTCTCTGCTTTTCTCGATAATTTGGCGGATATTGAGAAGCTGTTCTCTAGTGCCCTTGCCTTTTACGAAACCGGCCTGTTCTTCCGGTATCTGGCTCCTGAGGAAGTAGTTGAGCCGCTGATTAATGATGTGCAGGAGGATTTTGCTGGCATGTGAAATTAATGCAATCGTTCTGTAGTTGCCGCAGGATTTTGTGGAGCCTTTTTTGTGTAAAGGGATAAATACAGATTCTGTCCACTCTGTTGACCATTTTCCCGTTCGCCATACATCATTACATATCTCCAACACCAGCGCTATTCCAGTTTATCCCATATTCTTCAATAGTTCAGCAAGAATACCATCGTTTCCCGGCGCTTTTCTACATTTGAGGGCTTGGATTGCATTTTACACTTCCGAACGAAGAATTTCAGGTTCGTCTGGTGACCACTCTGCTTCCCGACTAGTTGGAACTCCTGTGTCATATAGTGCCGCACAGTACCGTTTCCAGCGCTCTAGAACCTGCGAAGTATCTGTCAAGAGGTACCCAGTTTCATCTTCTATAGCACAGGTTCTAACGCCCCTCACTCCAGTCAGCTCTCTTACTTTGCGAAAAAGTTCTCTGGTTTCGAACCATATACTATTTTGCTCCAGTTCAGTACAAATGTTATTTATATGAGCATTGTAGTCCTGACGGTATTTTCTTTGGACTTCGCGACTTAATGCCAAGTATCGTTCCTGATCTCTAGCTGAACTTGTTCCTTTCTCTTTCAGCTCTCGGCGTTCTAGAATGATACGACTAGTTGCAGGTGCTATGAAGTCTTTCATGTGCTGTTTCTTGATGACATGATTGCTGGCCACTGTGATAATCGGTACCTTTAAGAGGTCCCATCTGGCATATCCTGGCCCATTGTATGATATTTTTGTGATTTGTTGGGTCAAACTTTGCCTAAAATTTACCAAGTCTATGCTACGCAGAATCGGGTTAGGCTTTGGCTTGACAATCAACTTTAGGTGATACGTATCATTGTTGCTAGCAACTGGTGATCTGAGCCACAATCGGCACCAGAAAACGTGATAGTGTTCATCACTGATGTTCTCCATCGTGATCCTATCAAGATATAATCTATCTGGTTACGATATCTGTCACCAGGAGAAATCCACGTATATAGCCATTGAATATGATGTCGGAAACAGGGGTTTGTCAAGCAAAAACTTTTCTCACAACAGAATTGCAAGAGACGTTCGCTTTGTTTGTTACATTCACCAATACCATATCGTCCTACCACTCGACGGATATGGTTATTGTCTGCCTACGTCTGTCTGTTTAAGAAAATGAAAACTCAACATAAAAACTTATGCCTACACGTCTGACTAATAGGTTAATCTCCCTCCCATTGTGGAGGTCCGAACCTAACAGTAGCATTTATGTGGGTTGAGGTATCTTTGTCTACATACAATAAGTTCTCATAAAATATATTATGTTTTACAAAATCTATATTTTTCATTTGCATTGCTCTATATTCATACTGTTAATATATTTTTAATTTAAGTATTTTATACTACAGATTTCATTTAATCCGTAGGTATTAGTTAATACTGTTACAAAACTGAGTAGTCAGCAACTCTATTTTTGTAATAATATATTAACTTAGATTGCGAAATAGAAATAAAATATTCACTATACGTTTTACCTTAGAGGATATACTATCCTTGTTAACGTGAAAGCTTCTCTAATTGGTTCCTGTATTTTGACCTTTATAATGCTGTTAGCTAAATTCTACTACATATAATTTCGAATGTTACGCCAATTTTATTTCTTAGCCGTAACATATATACTCGTACTTCAAAAATGTTACCAACTGCGATTCCAATCAAAGGATTATTTTTGTTAATGAAGCGTATTATCAAATCTTTCAAAATTTCCTGTATCATTGTATATTTTGTTGCATATCTTGTAAAATTACAAAATAGTGCCTTTATATTTCTCTATATTACTAGCCTGCAGTAGTTTAGTAAATAGTGATAGCCTAGTGTCAATTTATACACTTTTACGCAGAAATCTCAAGTTTTAATTCCACATCAGAATTTTCTTTTTTAATTTTGTACGCGGTAAATTTATAAACATCTATAAATAGTATATTCTTTATTATCGAGACGGATTTGTATATAAGTATGGAGCTTCTGTGCCTAGTATTATGGATCCCCGCATGATCCCACACAGGACAGTTTTTTTTTTATGTCATCCACCAATGATTGTTCCGAGTCTGAATGTATTTCGTCACCATCATTTCAGCTCATACACGTTACACTGTTGGGCTCGAGCCTCCTCCACAATAAGAGGGAAATTGGCCTTACTATACCATGCTGGTCAGACAGGTTGTTATATAAATATTTGGGTCTGCACCTAGATTCAAACTGGAATTTCGGGCCACACTTTGCCCAGCTCGTCCCTAGGCTCGTCAAGTCGGCCGCCGCTCTGGGAAGACTTCTGCCAAACACTGGCGGTCCCGGGTCGACATGCCGACATCTCTACGTCGGCATCCTGCGTTCCATGGCATTGTATGGTGCTCCTATCTGGTCGGAGTCCCTCACCGTCCGCAACAGAGCCCTTTTGCGACGACCGCAGAGGGCTATGCCGGTGAGGGCCATTAAGGGCTACTGTACTGTGTCATGGACTGCGGCGACACTGCTGGCAGGCGACCCGCCTTGGCCACTAGTGGCGGAGGCGTTAGCGGAAGTGTACCGGTTCCGCGCCACAGCACAAGCCAACGGAGAGCAAGTGTCCATAAGGGGACTGGGCAGAGCCCAGGAAGTGGCCCGAAGGGAAGTAATCCGGCGGTGGAGGGAAGAGCTGGAGTCCCCCGTAGCAGGGCGGGGGACTGTGGAGGTGGTCGCGCCATATCTCCACCGCTGGCTCAGGAGAAGGCACGGCAGCCTTACATTTAGGATAGTGCAGGTGCTTACCGGACATGGGGTCTTCGGTAAGTACCTGCACAAAATTGGAAGAGAAGAGGCCCCAGGATGTCATGAGTGTGGCGCGGCAATTGACGATGCGCGCCACACACTGGAAGTATGCCCCGCCTGGGGGCCTCAGCGCCACGTCCTGTCAACGGACATGGGACAACAGACCTGTCGTTGCCGACCATCATCTCCAAGATGCTCGGCAGCGACAGCTGTTGGTCGTCGATGGCCTCCTTCTGTGAGGCTGTCGTGACAAGGAAGGAGGCCGCGGAGCGGGCACGCGAGGAGCTTGCGTCCGCTGACTCGCTCCGCCGGCGACGACCAGGGAGGAGGGAACGCCGCTATGCGCTCCTCCACCCACCGCTCTGAATGATGACAGGACGTGGCCAGACGGCCAAGCGTTGGAGTGTCGGGGATAGAATGTTATCAGATGATCTCTCCGGCACCCCGTAAAAGCGCGGAAGGGGCCGCTGTGGTTTTAGTGGGTATTCCAGTCACTTCAGTGGCCGGCGAGTCCCACACACACTCCCCTGTCTGTAACCGGCGGGGGAATAGTGCGCCAATGCATTTCCACAGCGTGAAAAAAAAAAAAAAAAGACAGGTTGTTATAGGGTTTTATTTCGAGTTTTCCTTCTCTTGCGTATATTATCTTATTCCTTAGTCATGTTTTACGATACCTACGCATGCAAGGGTGTTTTGAGTTGTGTTCTTACTCCGCCGTCACACGAAAAAACGTAACTGATTGTCCTTTTATAGAACTAATTATCTGCCAATCTGCGCAATTGATCCAACATGGTCTTATGACCAAAGAACCATCTTGTTCTAACAAAAGCTCCATGCTTAAGAATTAAATAGTATAAAAAAATAAAGAGATGTATAATTGTACATCTATAAGTCAATCAACAGATAGAAAGATTGCCTTATTGATCTAGAAGCATAAACATACGACTGCCAACCAAGAAGTTTCAGATTCAAAATGTGGTTGTAACAGATGTGTTGTGATGTTGTTGTTTAATAAGAATTCACACTTTTTGCCAATTTACTTTGAATTTTTTTTATTTGAATTTATGAACCATAAATATCATGATTGCGTTAATATTTACGTATATTACACATGTGCAAATTGCGTAATTTTGAATCATAATTAGTGTAGTAGTTGTGTAGTAAAATGTAAATAATATTTAAATATTTTTGTAGTTATTGTTGTTTTAAAGGATCGTAACTAAACATTGTAGTTTGATTCCTTAAGTGGAGCGAAAATGATACTATTTCATTAATAATGTTTTGCTATACATAAAATTAATTTTGCAAAATGCAAACAGCCTAGAAAAACAAGGTTATAATTGATATTAAAAATAAAACAAAAAAAAAATACTTATGAAAGCATTTACAAGTTTTCAGGAAATTAGATATACTCGTACATATAATTCCAACATTGAAATAAAATAAAATGATTTTATTTCATATATCATTGCAAAATATATCGGAATTGTATTTTTTATATTTGTATTTTTATTATGAATAATTTTTATAATGTATAAATCTAGTCCTATATTCTATAGTTACATCACTCCAGAACAAGATGCTATATATAATGTTTACGTTATCTGACATTCCTAATGCTATTTGGGTAAAGAAAATACCAGGCATGGTAATATCAAGTTGTTTATATGAAATGAGCAAACACATTATGACATAGTTACGTAACAAATGTTGATATAATGTTTTGTGTTATATACGTTAAAGATGTGAAGAGAAATCCATGTTTTATTATCATCAATCTTTATGTGAATGTATAAGAATAAGTAAGTGTCTACCAGCAAGGCGTGCCAATATTTTCTACAAATAAAAATGGCCACTGGCCAGGCAACGTTAACATGAGTTCTCTATCTCTACTAAATGTATTTTAGATTATAGAGTTTAGATAATTACATAATAAATAAAATGCGTGTATAATGATAATTTGGTCATATCTCGTTTAAAGGATCGCAACTTATATTCATAATATCTGGTTGACCGAGCTTCGCTCGGAATATTTTTGTTGTATCTTTGTCGAATTAATTTAGATATATATATTAATAAAATATAAAAATTAAATAATGAAGAAAATATAAAAAAATTACAAAAAGAGAATAATAATAACACCGAGATTCGATCCGACGCTGTTTGAATGCTAAAACAAAACTAAAAGAAAACTGGACAAGTTCCCAACTGAGCTATCGAAACTTATGACGTTGACGGCGAAATTTGAATGCATATTCTTTTAAAATTTAATGTCATTGTATTATTTTGCTAAAAACACAAAACAACATTTCCTATAAATAAAACCTAGCTAGATCGATTTTTTGGCCTCGAAACCTCTAGTATGCCAAGTTTCATCAAATTCGTTGGTGCCGTTTTCGAGATCATGAAAATATATATATATATATATATATATATATATATATATATATATATATATATATATATATATATATATATATATATATATCTTAATATATATAAATTACGTGTCACGTTGTTTGTCCGCGATGGGCTCCTAAACTACTTAAGTGATTTTAATCAAATTTGCACATCGTGTGCAGTTTGATCCAACTTGAAAGATAGGATGGCTTACATCTTAATTTATAGTCGCACTATTATTTTATTGCAAATTATTTGTCTATTATTTGACATTCACAATTATCTGTTAACTCCAAACGACTTTAACAGATGGCGATATCTGTTGACTGGATTGAGTAATTAATTAATAGATAGCGCTACTATGTCAAACCTACAAACGTGTCATATACTATTTTAACTTGCTTTTTTACATAGATGCCATTTGTAAAAATATGACGACCTCCATGACAGATGTTCTCCTACAGTTCCACTTAAATAGTTTAATAAAATGTAATATATAAAAAACATTAGCCACAGCAACGCGTGGTCGGGTCTGCATATATATATATATATATACAAGAATTCCTCGTTTAAAGATATAAGATACGATATGGGATAAATTCTCTTGAATAGAGCTTTGTTTTTAGTTTTCTAAATTTGATAATGGCATAATATAAGGGATTTCAAATCATCATCATCTCTCATATATATCCCGCTACTGGGCTCGAGCCTTCTCTATGGGGAGGGAAATTGAATTACTATACCAATTGGTCAGACGGGCGGGTGTAGGACTTTATTTCGATTTCCTTCTCTTGCATAGTTGTTATCTGTATGTTATAATCTCTTGATCGTTCTTAAGATACCCACGGGGAAAAGTAGTGGTGATGAATTGTATTCTTACTCCGTAACCACACGAAAGATTTAAGTACAAAATTAATATTGATTTATATAACTACTTTTACAAATAATGGCAATGTAATTAATCAAATTACTACATCCAATGATATGCAGTAAATATATCTTTACATCTTACTTCCCTAGAAGAACAACCGTCGACGAAACCTCGATGCAACAAGGACTTTGAGACGTTCAGAAACGAGTTGAACTGCAACGAGTTTTTTGTGTGCGTCAGTCGACAGCCTGTAAAATTCAAGTGCCCTGCCGACCTCGTATACAACCAGGTACTGTCTTCCGCATTACACAAATTTTGACCAAGTAAACGTACATGTACTTGTAATTTCTCTAGTTATTTAATCATTCTAAGTACTGTTAAGAGGGTTATATTTGCCGAGGTGAGTGATTATTTGTGTGATCTGTGATTGTTAATTGAGCGTGACCAGACATTTCCTGATCGTATTATTTAAAAAATATCTTATATCCGAGATACCGATTTCAATGAGCTACATTTTGAAATTATACTATTAGCAACCCGCCCTCGCTTCGCTTCGGTTTCAGTCACCTTACCCGTGTAGTTCCCATGGGAATACCCGGATAAAGTATAGCCTATGTTACTCCTCCTTTCCATTGGTTTGTTTGACTAAACTTACTTTTGCATCCTTACTAATATTATAAATGCGAAAGTAAGGATGTTTGTTTGTTTGTTACGCTTTCACGCTTAAACTACCGAACCGATTTCAAAAATTCTTTCAGCAACGGAAAGCTATAATATCTGGAAATAACAGAGGCTATATGTTATCCCGGTATTCCCACGGGAACTACGCCGCGGATAAGGCGACTGAAACCGAAGCGAAGCGAAGGCGGGTTGCTAGTTTATAATATTACTAAGGATTGTTTTTTAATTAACATTATTTTATATATTAAACAAGCAAAGCAGCAATTCTTTACTTAAATTATTACGCAACATTTTATATTCTTTAACTATCCCTACATATTTCATAGTAAACATAATGCAAAACTTCAACTATCGCTACACAGTCAAAACACTTTATATTCTTTTTATTGCATAAATAACATTTTAAACGGATGTTTTTTATTATGGCAAAAATGCTTTAACCAGGTTTTACAGATATTTAAAAAAGAGAACCTATTTATTTTGCAGAAAATTTTATGGTAAATAGCAATTAAGAACAAGGTTATTATACCATTTATAGCTTGTGCAGTTTATTCATTCTCAGACGGTTTATATTATCCTGAATTTGTTAGGTCGACAATGTAATGGCAAATATTGATGACTTCAATTCTCCTTTCTGACCATAAGATATAATTGTTCAAATGCTACGGTGAATGAGACGTCCATAATTCGTGTGGTTACGGCAAAAGAAAACAATTGATTTTCCCATAGAAGTTCGTAAAAGACGATTAAACAATTCAAACAGTAACAGAAGGAAAACTCGAATTAGAACCTTATCTGTCTCACCGGTGTGGAATAAGAGATTAGTTTCGCTCATTATAAAAGAGACATAATTATATGCTTTTGTATGGGGTGACGGAGTAAGAATACAATTCACCACTCCCTTTCATGCTCGTGGGTGTCATAAAAGACGACTAAGGCATATAATATGCATATAACATTTATGCAATAGATGGAAAACTCGAAATAAAACCCTACATCAATACATCTGACCAGCGTGATATAGTAAATTTCACTTTCACCCCGTCAATTTCACCCCCATTGTGGAGGAATTTCGAGCCCAATAGTGGGACGTATATGAGCTGTGATGTTGATGATGATTTATATGTTACTAGCAACCAGCCTTCGCTTCGCTTCGGTTTCATTTACTTTATCCGCGTAGTTCCCATTCCCGTGGGAAGACCGGGATAAAATATAGGTTATCTCTCTGATATTATAGCTTTCCATTGGTGAAAGAATTTTTGAAATCGGTTCGGTAGTTTAAGCGTGAAAGCGTAACAAACAAACAAACTTACTTTCGCATTTATAATATTAGTAAGGATGAGACATATAATTATGTCTAGTTTATCTTTACATATATATTTCTTGTGTACGTGTCACTGAACTCCTAAACGGCTGGACCGATGTTGATGAAGTTTTTTGTGTGTGTTCAAGGGGATTCGAGAATGGTTTAGAATGACAAATGGGCTCGTTAGGTGGCGCTGCTGTAGATTTCAAGGAGAATATCTTCTATTTTATTTGAACAGTACAACGTCTGTTGAGTCAACTAGTAATTATATATTTTTCATTTAACGTGTCAATCATGTGTATGTGTTGTATGGTAGTGACTACGAATACTACCAAATCTTACATTTTAGGTGTCGTAAAAGACTACTGAGAGCTTTATATCAACCCCAATTAATTGGGATAAGAGCAGGATGATGATGATCATAACTTATTATTTGCACGTTTTGGATTATTATATCGAGTTACGGCGCGAATATGGAAACGTCATATTAAGCTCTTGTGTTATATTCATTATTTTAGTGTTTTATAGTTTTATCTATACCAATAAATAAAATTGGAGTGTCTGTTTGTAATGTCAAAATAATAGGCTTTTTTCATGCTCACACGGTTATTTGCACGACACCTATGCCTAAAATAGCAATTAAAAAATTTTTGTCTGTCTGTCTGTTTGTTCCGGGTAATCTTCAAAACGGCTGGACCGATTTCAAAAATTCTTTCACCAATGGAAAGCTATAATATCAGGGCGTAAACTAGGCTATATTTTATCCCGGTATTCCCACGGGAACGGGAACTACGCGGGTAAAACGACTATAACCTATAACCGAAGCGAAGCGAGGGCGGACTGCTAGTATTAAATAATTTTTGCTGATATTTTATGTAATATAATACAGTTAAGGTGCTGAAGTGTGGTGAATGTGATATAAATCATTAATTAGGTTTTCAGCGTCTAATTAATGGTAACGACTTGACTTACTGACGGACAATGACTATAAATAAGCTATTCTATATAAAAAAATGTTAAATAATATGAAGAAATTTGTATCAGACTTAGTTGTATGGGCTTTGATCCCTTTGCCTGTCCGAATGAACAAACAGAACAAAAAAAAAAGGATTATTCCATCAGAAGATGCACAGCAAATGGCGTGTTTGGCTATTACCTAGGACTTAAGAGAATACTTGATACGGTGAAAAATAGAATATTGTAGTTATATTACACGTATGCCATTATTTATTTTTACCAACCCAATAGTATACTAGTGATAACAAGGTTAAGTATTTACTTATTGCAACTAAATATATCGATAACTGTTCTTAAAAATAGAACACAATTAGTTATCGTACGATATGTAATTAGTAAATGCTGTGTGGTGGCGGCTTCGAATACTACCAACCCTTGCTTTGCTCGTGGGTGTCGTAAAAGACGACTAAGAGCCCTAGATTGACCCGGACCAACTCCATCTGGTACCGTTTGGGTCAACGATTACATTCCCAAGGAGGGTTGACGTCAGGCAGGCGGCCGGTCATAAAAGTCATTGCCGAAACTTTTTGCAATATGTCAAAACAGATGACATATTGCGTCGACCCCAAGTAATTGGGATAAGAGCAAGATGATGATGATGATATGTAATTAGTAAATCATTTCAATCATTTAAAACTAATACCTCTATTAATATATCTTTAGTCTATTAAAAAAGGAACACCTAATTTATTACTCAACTAGCAACCCGCCCTCGCTTCGTTTCGGTTATAGTCGTTTTACCCGCGTAGTTCCCGTTCCCGTGGGAATACCGGGATAAAATATAGCCTAGTTTACACCCTGATATTATAGCTTTCCATTGGTGAAAGAATTTTTGAAATCGGTAGAGCCGTTTTGAAGATTACCCGGAACAAACAGACAAACAGACAGACAAAGATATAGATAATTTCGTTCAGGCAGTTCGCTATTGGACCCAGGCTTCTACCATATATAGGATAATTCTATAAACATTACGCTAGGAAGGTGGGATTGCCGTGAGGTATTATTAATGTCCCAGCAGAGAGCTTAATCTTCTAATGAAACCCGTCGTCAATATATAGAACTACCACGGCTAAATAGGGGATGGGGACAATTGTATTCTTATCCCATCGCCAGACGGAGAATATTTGTTAATGTACATAATTATCATTATTTCTGTATTTATATATATTGTGCTTGACTACTCTAAACAGTAACAGATTTGATGTACCACCTAAAGGTACGTAGCATTAGAGTCCCATATAAGAATACAACTCACCACTCCCTATCTTGCCTATGGGATATAACATGCACGTAACATCTGCGCAAGAGAAGGAAAACTCGAAATGAAACCCTATACCAACAAGTTTGACCAGTATGGTAGAGCAGGTCAAATTCCTTCCGATTGTAGAAGAGGCCCAAGCCCAACAGTGGGATGTATGTGGGCAGCGATGATGATGGTACGTATTTAGATAAAACAAAAAATACCTCTTAACTTACTAAGTAGATGGAAGAAAACATTCACAACACTCGAAGCTTCGCACCGTGGAATGTGTAGATATGCGTTGTGTCAATACTAAAATATAATTAGTTGATTTTTTAATTTGCCCTGGGATAAGAACAAATATAAATATACCCATTTGTATTTTATGTAGTTAAATTAATATTTGTTTTAATTATCATTTCAGTATCTTGGTGTATGCGATTATCCGACTCGTGTGGACTGCCTGTCAACCGGAGTGAATACAGATATATTCGCTGTTCAGTCAACATCCTCCAAACCCATCGTGACTACCACATTAGCTGTAGCTCCGAGTGTTGCCACCGTAATTGCAAATCCCATAGTAGCCCCTGTTGAAATACCTCCAATTCCTCTTGTGCCGTCACTGCCCATGAATCCGTCAAAAACGGACACCCCGTCTGTACCTTCAATCCCTTCTGAAATCTCAGAGGTTCCCTCAATACCTGCAGCTCCTATAACATCCCTGATATCATCCCCGATTATACCTGCATCTATGAAACCGGACGATATCAAGGCTATCTATACTGAAAATTCGATTGTTAACACGCAGAGTAAGTAAATCAGTAGGTAATGTTATCTATAGCTTAAGTTCATTTCCTTCATAAGGACATTTACGTTCTAGTACTGGATGTATGCATTCTCTGTATAGGCAGAGAAAATGGTAGAATGACTTGGAATAGTAATTCAAGAAAGGCTTATAGGCTTTTTTTATGGGTGGGCTATGTTAAGCGCACACGCGGTCCATTCCGTCCGGGAAGACGAAAGGACGGCGCGCAGGACCATAACCCACCCTTACCCACGTCGCCTTCGTCGTTGGGCCGACCACCGGAGCAGGGTGATTTGTCGTCATTGGTCGGCCGGACGGAATACCCTTTCAGGTACCCTCACCTCTCGACGTCCCTGTCCCGGGACGTCGATCGCCGTCGCGTGGTCAGCCTCTCTGCGGGTGATGGACGGATCCCCGGTCGATCAAGGCTTGAAGGCTAGGTATAGAATTTAGTTTGAAGTTTACATTCCCGTGCTATTTCACTCTATATATAACATACCAATTGAATTTTTATTTTATTCATTCATAAATAACAACTTAATTATTAACTTGTAAGTTACATATATGCTTTTCCCTATGATGACGGAGTAAAAAGAAATTTACCCATGGGTGTGGTAAAAGACGACTAAAGGAATATGCATATAACATCTATACAAGAAAAGTAAAACCAAAATAAAATCCTATACTAACGCGTCTGACCACTGCGGTATAGTAGGTCAATTTCTCTTCGCGTGGAGGAGGCTCGAGTCCAACACTGGGACGTATATGAGCTGTGATGATGAATTATATGGTATTTGCTACATGATATAAAAAAAAATCTTAAAACTACTGATTAGGCATTCCGTGTCCTAATTTTGATTATACAAAAAAATTATTAAATTATTATCCAGGAATTTTTAAACCCTCATTAGTTTAGTTATTATCCAGGAGTTATTATCATTAGTTATTATCCAGGAATTCTTAAGCTATCACTAGTCAGGCGCGAATACCTGCTCCTGATGGCCCCCTAGCCGAGGCCGCGGGTGACTGGACCGGGAATTTAGAACATCACCCGCCGAAAGGCCGACCGCGCGAGGAAAGACCGACGTCCTCCTCGAGGGGGGGGGGGAGGGACTACTAACCGACCACTGACGACAAGTCACCCTGCTCCAGTGGTCGGCCTAACGACGAAGGCGACGTGTCACGGGTGGGTTACGGGTGTGCGTGCTTACGCCCCGGGGCGACACCCAGACGGAGTGGAGCGAGGAGTGCGCCGACCGTATGCCACCCCCAAAAAAAAAGCCATCGTTAGTCTGGAAATATGCTCGATTAATAGTAGAAAACTCGTTCTATATTACTTGGTCTGAATTCACTACAGCTAAGCTTATATGTAATTCTCACCACCTTCGCGGATAAAGATGTATTACTATATAAAATAATTTAATCAGATAATATTTACTTTAAAGTAAGGTATTATTCAGTGTACAAAATTAAATTTAATGCCATTCACCTCGTTAAAAGTAAACTGTATGACGATATAATTCTGTGTTCATAATGCAAGTAATATAAAAAATTATTTAATTTCATAACTTAATTAAAATTTACATAGCTAAAATAGAAGCTAATTACATTCTGTACATATCCAAAACAGAAAGTATAATAAGATATATTAAGGAGTCTACATAATAACTTCTTATATATTTTTTGAAAATATGGCACACGTGTTTTTTTTATGATAGTTATATAACAGTTTATCATAAATTAACTTAGTAAATAAATATTAAATATATAAATTCTTAGGAATAGCAGTAGTATCTGCGCCTAATGCCGCCCTAGCCGAGACCGCGGGTGACTGGACCGGAGATTTAGTTGGTCACCCGCAGAGAGGCTGACCGCGCGCCAGGCAGCCGACGTCCCCGAGAGGAACGTCGAGGGGAGAGGGTGCTCCGCGACCGGGGTATTCCATCGGGCCGACCACTGATGACAAGTCACCCTGCTCCAGTGGTCGGCCCAACGACGAAGGCTACGTGTCACGGGTGGGTCATGGGGCCGCGCGCCCCTCTGTTGGCTCGGACGGAGCCAGGCGGCGGGTGCGCTGACCATGGCCAACCCCTAAAAAAAAAGGAATAGCAGTAGTGCACTAACACGTTTTATAGAGGAGGCCTGTCTTGCGTGCACTAAAGAATATATACTAGATCGCGAAGGATCTTAAAAATATGGGTGACATTATTAGAAACAGGTAACACCCATATTCCATGTATCCATACCCATACACCATTGCCGTGTGGAGACAGAGTAAGAATACAATTCACCATCTCCTATTTGGCGTATAGGTGCCGTAAAAGATGACCAATATACCTATATGTGTATATGATATATAAAGAAAGAAAACTTGAAATAAAACTCTATACTAACCCAGATACCGACGTCCCGGGACAGGGACGTCGAGAAGTGAGGGTACCCGAAAGGGTATTTCGTCGGGCCGACCACTGACAACAAGTCACCCTGCCCCGGTGGTCGGCCCAAAGACGAGTGCGACTTGGGTACGGGTAGGTTACGGGCCCGCGCGCCGTCCTTTCGTCGCCCCGGATGGAAAGGACGGCGTGTGCGCTTACCTAAGCCCACCCATAAAAAAAAAATACTAACCCAGATAACCAGTGTGAGATAATAGGTCAATTTCTCCTTCTATTCTGGATGAAAGAAATGAGTTAAAACGAACAAACAAACACCGCAACTATTCTCCAAACCACCATATCTAGATCGTATAAAGAATTATACACTATCTGTGTATTCTGTCTTAGATACTTGAAGTTTATTTGAAATAACTTCATTGTCTTTACTAATGAGTAATACAAATTTTAGTATTACGATAACAGAATATTTTATGCTGTATGATAGCGGCTAAGAATACTAACATCTGTAAATCGACCTGAACCAATCCATCTGATGTTGGGTCAAAAATTACATTCACAAGGAAGGTTAATGCCAAGCAGGTGGCTGATCATAAAACTATTGCCAAAACCCTTACAATATGGACTATGAAAGAGGAGTACATATTGAGTTGCCTTTAAATAATTGGGATAAATGTAGGATGATGATGATGGTGACTGAATATTTTGATATGGTCTTGATATAGTTGAAAGACTGTGTAAAAAGATTATACGTCACTAGCTGACCCAGCGTACGCTGTTCAGTTCAAATCTAAAAAAAATTAAAATGAATTCTCCTTGAAATCGATCGTATCCCCAACTATTAGATCCAATTATTAAGCTAAATCATTCTTATATGCATCAGAACAGCCGCAAAAAACCATCAAAATCGGTCTAGCTGTTTAGAAGGAATTCAATTATAAACACACGACCAGAAGATTTATATATTATAAGTCATGTGAATATGTACCGTATGTATTTTTAAATGTAATTTAAGAATATATCTTAGGCAAGTATAGAAATACCAGCAACCCGTCCTCGCTTCGCTTCCGTTTCAGACACCTTACCCGCATAGTTCCTGTTCCCGTGGGAATACCGGGATAAAATATAGCTTATATTACTCCTTGATATTATAGCTTTCCATTAGTGAAAGAATTTTTGAAATCGGTTGGGTGGTTTAAGCGTGAAAGCTTAACAAACAAACTTACTTTCGCATTTATAATAATAGTAAGGATAGGTGTGATAATTATTATTTTTACGTTTCTCAGGTTGGACTACAACTCACATAGCATCATCTCTTCAAGATGCCATCCAACAATTACAAAAGGTTAAGTTTGTGAAGGTCGACACTTAATATCAAAATACAAACATTTCTACTAAGGGCTCCTCTCAAGTAATTGATCAAATTATGTACATCACAGCCTAAGCAAAAAATTATAAAAATATTTAGCATAAACTTCATAGGCTTCGCTTTATCAATAAATGTATCTAGTTTATTTTCATATATTTTAATTATTTTTTTTGTAAATTGCAGTAATAAAAGTCTGTGATTTGAGAATAGCTGTTTTTCCTGATCATCATGTCTTTAACCTTGCTTTTTGCGTATTTGATATATTAGTCATATTTAATAATTTATCACTTCCAAATTAGATATATTTAATAAACTACTATTCATTCCTTTTAATGATCTTTGTATACATTTATAAAAGAAAATAAAAATACTTGTATAAAAATATTATTTATTTACAAATTATTAAAAATCATAAACATTAGCTACTAAACTTAACTTATATAAATTATGACTATGAACAATTTCGACAGAGTACCAACACGCTGTGTATTGGTACCATGTCAAGGTTACTGAAGTTTCCAAAATTTGGCAACAATATTTAAACAAAAATATGACAGACCAAAATTTTTTGTTCGCTTCATTTTTAAGTTTATACTTTAAATATAGTCTCGAGCGTCTCTTCAGACAGACAAAGCCATATCACAATCGCAATATGCTATTTTCGTGACTGAAGAACTATCATTCATAATAACAAATAATATTAACAAGATTTGTAATGCTAATAAATAAATTTACTTTAAAATTAGACGATTTATTGGACAAAATTATTATATTTGAATAGAGAGATAAAAATATATTTCAATAAATTTTACCATATATAAAAAGAAAGTACATAATTGACATTATAAATATAATTTTTAATATCTATAATAATTATCAACCTAGTTTATGTCGCGGGGCGAAAAGGTTGATATATACGTATATGAACGTGAATACCTACTCTTCAGTTTACGTAAATATCCGAAGAGGCGAATTTTTACCCAGTCAAGACAACGTTAGAAGGGTTTTTTTATATTAAATAGAAGGGGTTTAACTTCAGTCTGTCCTTCGAGTTACTCCTTGTCATTCAGAATCCCAACTTCTTCAGCGCTTTAAGGTCGACATCACCGTAATAATCTTCGCTGTAATGTGATAATGTTTAATATTAAAATTATGTTTTCTTTATTTACGCAAAAATAGTATCAGAATTAGAATATTGAATCAGAAAGAAGTAGAATTATATTGTTTTTAGATTGTCTAATAAATGGATATAGTCTAAAAGATAAATATCGACAAGTACCTAAAGACATCTAATATTCTAGTGTTATGAAATTCCTTTTTAATTGTTTTATATTTTTAAAAGAAAGACACTCACCTGTTTGGAACTGTACACGTTGGCTTTTAAAGATAACATTAACATACCTGGACTCCCAGAGTAAGTAACAGTGATTGTTACTAACACTTAATAAAATTAGATAGTAGATAATACTAAAAGAACCAAGAAATTATTAAAATTGTTATTTTAGTAAAGTGAATAAAATAGGAAACAGTGTGATTGTGAGTGAAAATGTTAAAGAAACAGTGCAACAGTGCATCGCTACACAGAGGAAATGAATACAACATATGTTAATTTTTATAATTTTTTGTTTATTTTATAACTAAAAATAAAACTTAAGTATTACAGTTTCTATCAAACAACAACACTCAGTCGCAGCGAAATAATTCAGTACAATAATATATTTACAAGGTCATGGTGTTGATCGGATATAATATCTACTACATTGATATCCTACTGGATATGAAACAGAACTACGTTGTCGTTAAATGCAAAACAACTTTCTTAAATACAAGTTGTTTCTCATAAAAGCTTTACACAGAACGGTATCGATATAGTATTCAATAAGTGAAGTTATAAATATTAAGATATAAGATACAATGTTAAAATAAATATATCTCTCGCTGTATGGAGTTTTCTTTTTCTAATTTTCTAACGTGATTACGAAACTGTTCGAAGAAGCTACATGGAGAATGTATTTGGCAACTAGAAGTGATACAAATTAACTGTAACTCACTCATTAAACGTTAGAATATTTTTGAATTTAACACACGATCTCTGCATGCTGTGAGCAACGTTTTAAAAATAGCAAGTAATATTATCATATTATCATTACCGAGATTGACATTGCTTACAGTTCACTGAGATTATTAGTAAATAGTAAACTAAGTGAGTATTAAAAGGTTAAGGGGTGGGGGATTTAATTTAGTTTTCCTTTTGGGGGCGAGGTTTGCTCTGCTTGGTCTGGAATGGGCGGGTGTTGCCGTCTTGGTTGAGGCCAGCCAACAACTCGCTCTTGCGGATCGTCTTCAGATCCAGATCACCGTAGTAGTCCTCGCTGAAAATGTACGCGCACCTTACTACCTGTCTCGTCTACTCTAGCCTTAACTCTATTTTTATAACCTATTACAATTTCAACGAATGACTAAACTTAAATGGCTATCATAATTTCTAGCAACTTTTACTACGTGAGTGGTAACTGGCTGCGAGTATTGTGTAATATATACTTGTTTATAGTTGGCGGTAAAGAGTGAACTGCCTTGAAATCGCGACAAGAATGATATCCGTTCGCTTTTATAACTAAAGTTATCTAACGTTTTTCTCAACAGAAAAATATATGACCCAGAGCTCTTGCAAACAATTTTTGGCAAAACAATCATTCTAGGCTCTCCTAGTATTGATTGTTACACACGAACCATTGACTGAAGTTGAAAATACATCTATCAATTTATTAAAAGATCTTTAATATACAGATGGTGTTGTAATAATAGATACAGACATAGTTGTCGAAATAAATAAAAATGAAAAACCGATATTTTATAATTGACGATTTCAACCTCTAAAGAGCTTCATAAATATTTCATAATTATTGCATGTCTGCGCCAGTCACTTGCATTCTTTGTTAAACATTTCCTCTTTTTTTTTGAAAGGCATTAATAATTCGACCTTTGTGCGAACAGTTACGGTCGATATGGCGATGTGTTTGTATGAAACAACGGTCATTAACATACAGTCTGTTATATACTAGTTGGCATTGGCCACGGCCGTTTATGTGCATAAAATTACTGTCGGTGATCTATTTCACTCTAAGTCATGTTAATTTCTCTGCGTGTCCTAAATGTTGCAAGCGTGCAAGGCTCCGGGCTGAATAAATACAGTCAACTATTCAAGTAGGCAAGCAGCTCTCTATGTCCACCTATATAGTATAGATATACACAGCGATATCTGTATAGTGCGATTGAATCGTGTAATACATTGTAAATAAAAAACTTAGTGCAAAGATCTGTGTTGCTAATTTATTTTATTAATTTTGTGCAAGAAGAATTATTGTTAGTCACGAGGACAATTTTGGTTGCATGGAAGAGGTTAGAAGGTATTGCGAAACCAAGAATACGTCAGTCGTTTATGTTATAAGACAGAAATATGATTAAGTCCTTCAATGATTGTATTTGAGATGATATTTTCTTGGTCTCACTTAAGTTTTTAGCCTGTTAATGTACCATAGGTATAAGATACTGCTAAACTTGCCACAGAATCAGTATAATGAACCAGTCAGTGGAAGAGATAATAGTGGGCTCAAGCTGCCGTCACAAAAGCTTTACTTGAACGGTGTGCACAGACCGCCTGAATTTCATCGTTTATTATTAACTATAAATAATGATATTCCATTTTTTTCCAAAACAAACTATTACAAATTCGGGCACTCTGTAGTATGTGTTTGTGTAGAAATATATATATATATATATATATATATATATATATATATTTGTATATGTATATACACTAAAATTAAAAATAAAACTCACCATCCGGGCACATCTTCGGGATCTTCGCAGTTGCCAGAGCCGTCAGAATCACCAATCTTGAAGACGGTACCGATTGGGCATCCGTACTCGCGGGCGACTCCCTCCATACAGATGTAATATTTGCGGCAGTCTTCGGGGTGGGCGTGACGACTGAAGGAACCAGCATGGGACACTTCACCGGGAGCAGGGCAAGAGAAACCGTTCGCTACTTCTGGGAAACACCAAAAAAGGTTACGTGAGCAAAGGTGCAGAAGGCGAGACTGAAATACAGCTGACAGTGGTGATGTTGAAAATGTACTGAAAAAGATTGTGTTCAAAGTATTTTTTGTGCATTTAGACGTCACATTCTCTTCTATTCTTCATCATAGTTTCTTCACGTCCTTCACGCGATATCTTAAAGTCAAGAGAGATTAAACATACCAAAAACTGTAAAGTCATCCATGCATTACAAATACATAACAGTGAAGATGTCTTTAGAATTAATAGTCTTTAGAATTAGTATTTATCGTAAGTCATAAATTAAGATATGGTGGCTTGGCTAATGGTGCTTAATAGACATGGTAAAAAAATTCAATGAACAACATACCCTCGTTTCTGCACTCAGGGACCTGGTCAGCCCACATGCACACCCGGGATTCCCTGTCGTAGGCGAGTCCAGGGCTGCACTGGTAACGGGAAGCTTCACCATTCCAGCAGTTCCAGAAAACGTCGCATTTGGCGTCATCAGCGAAGATGCCGTATAACCGCTGGCAGTGAGGAGTGGAAATAGGAGGCTCTGGGAAATAATATTAATGGTTAAATTGACATGTCAGGCAAAAACATAAAAATATTTATCCAAAATTTAACATCTCGTCGACTATAAGAATAATTAGTATTAATCAGTTAAGTTTAAAATAACTCTAACATTCATTTCATTAAATAACTTTGCTATTTCTTGTTTAAGAATTTTATTATATCTTAATAAGTATTATCTATTCAAACTGGTCATCGTAAAATCATACCTAATGGGTAGTTCTAGTTCAAGGTAAGCAAAGTAGTAGGTACATATATCAGACAGGAATGTCTGCATAATATAAGAAGTTATATTTGCTAATATACATATTTAGCTACTCATACATTTGTTTCTATGTTGAGAATATTGGCCTAGTGACCTTCTCAACATCCTGGTTGCGGTTGGCACTATGAATAAATTTTGTTCATCTATTAAATATATGCGAAATGTGTAAAAAAATAACCTTGACCGTTTGGACCGCTGTTACTAAGAAATGATGATGCCTATTCCTTTCGATTTTATTTTACTACTAGTTTTTACCCGCGACTTTATCCGTAATATTTCTCCCTTACACTGATAACACCATATTTTATCGCTGAATATCTAGTACTAATCAGTCATAATATAGCTTTCTATCATAGATTTTTCAAGATTCAAATTTTACTTATTTTCTAATGAAAAATATTTTCTTGTCCTCACCGAGCTGTGTCCTCTCGGCGCATTCAACGTTGTGGAGATAATCACAGTTTTCAGTCAAGTATTTGCTGTCTGTTGCGTCGAAGGCTAAGCCGTTACCACAAGTTTTCAATTCAGCGACGCCATTGTCACACTTCCAGTACTTGTCGCAAGAAATATGGTGAGGGTAGAAACCGAAGTCATCTGGGCATTTGAAGGATTCTTGGCCGACCGCTGTAATGAAATCACAACATTAGAAATTGGTAAAGGGTTAATCTATAACATATTTCATTGCTAAAATTTCAACGTTATGATAATATCACTCAGAAATAATAGACAGCTTTCATACGCATAAAATTTATCAATCATCTTTATCTAATATTTAATAAAATGCCAATATTATCGACTATGATGTAACGACATGTCGCAAATTTGAATTGTAAATTAAATTGCGAAATAATTTCCTAAGTTTTAATACCATACCACTCCCGAATATGAACGCTCTTTCTCAACGCAACAGTCCCTAATGAGGCAATGTTACCATGCCTTACTATTGTTATTTAAGCACGTTCTGCTAATTGCAACATGTTTCAACATAAACATCACACATAAATTACTTAGCTTTAACTAATCTCGATTAACTAACACTTAATTAGATAGAATATTTCTTTCTATTGGTGAAAGAGTAATAATAAAACCAGAATTATCTAACTCACAGGTATCGTAGAAGACAGCTAAAGAATAAAAGGAAATAACATCGCCACAAATTAAGGAAAACTCAAAACTTTACTCTAAACTATATATAATATCCAGCCTGAATTATTATTTTCTATTCCATTTTTAAGAAAAACTGTACTCAATAAATTGGAATAACATGGGTTGATGAAGAAGAACAATGTAATATTACTCCGATATGCGTTGTAATATCGATAAAGCAAATATTATTCATAAAAAACCGTTTAAATAGAAGAAAATTTCGAAACATAACTACCTAACATACTATATGCGTAACCATCTGGCAGGCGCCGTGGTACAATTGATCAATATTTTTCCTAATACGGTAAAAGCTCATACTCAATAACGAAACATATATAGGTCGAGAAAGTACATTAAATGATGTATCAATCATTATTAGTTTTTAAGACATCATTATATCATTTATTGCAATTATTTAGTATCAAATTATAGTGATTATTTGTTTTATGTAATGAAATGCATTCGTATTATTAGATGTTTCAATATTGAAAACCACAACAAATATGTATACGTAATTCATTTTACATCTCTTATTTGTTAACTGTGACCGCTTCCCCGTATTCATGTTATGTCACTAGTGTCACAACATGTGTGTCATTTGTACTGGTTAACATTAGTGTGAAAAATGTCTCTTTTATGCAGTTTTGTAATACTCGCGTAAGAATTATTTCGATATGCGCGTATATAGAACAACTCAAATTTAAAATCATTATAATACTATTTAAAAAACAAAAAACTATCTTATCTGTTTAAAGATATTTAATTACTTTCTAAGATTTTCGATAATCTTATACGAAAATAAATCTCTTGTTGTATTGCCATTGAAAGTGGTTAAAAACAGCCTTTTTTATATCTATATATGTTCTGTTATTTAGGTTTCATACTCAAAATATCGTTAACTATTTTCTATAATGAAAAGAATTTAGTTTGCAAAATGTTACCACGTCTAGTTCCCTATTATCAGACTGAAGCAATCAGTCTTTATCGATAAACGTCGAATGTTACCAAAGTTACAATTTATATCAATTCGCTACGGTTTATTTGTACAAATTATAGTTGTATGCATCGATGTTTTTATGTGCCGCGCTAGTTCTTTAATTTTTTATAGTATTATTTTAACCTTGAATTTAATAGATTCATTTAAAAAGTTAATACTCTAAGTATATAAAGGTTATACTCATCTGCATAAGTATTCTCAGTGCAAACAACTTTTCTTATTAAAATCAAACGGTGATCACGAGGTGAACCAGAGTCTGTTGCACGTGCCTGACATTCCTAAGTAATCAGGCTAATAAGCAATATGGTATTCACGCGGAGCGATTTCAATATAATCGAAAATTCGGATCACCGATTTTGAACTCTTGTTAAGGTAATTTTATGCCAATTACACCAATCAATTATATGTGAATTACGTGATGGCTAGAGACTTTTATCGTTCGTTGACTTTCTAGATCATTTATATAAGTAGATAGTTAGAAAGTAATGGCTTTTTTAACGCATTTTACTTTTTTAACAATATGTTTACCATCATGAGTTATATTTGCGATACGTAACATATAATTAATCAATATCAATTTAACTTTCAATTTATATATACATCTTAATAGAAAGAATAAATGTTTATAGCATATTTTAATAATGTATTTTATACACACAACGAAAATTTATAGGATTATAGTTTATAATATTTCATATGATACTAGTTTAGTCCACGGTTTTGCAAATGTAAGTTTCTCTTGGTTCCAATCATCATCATCTTTTTAGCCCACATAAGTCCCACTGCTGGGTTCGGGCCTCCTCCACAATAGGAGCTTGAGTTATCTGCATTTCATATCCCTTAGTCGTTTTTTACAACAGCCGCTAGAAAGAGAGGGGGTTGTAAATTATATTCCTACTCCATCGCGATATGGTCCCTTGGTTATAGTGTCAATACCTACTCTGCATTATTATTATTTTTTAAGTATAGGGACTTTAGCATTTATTTTTCTCTTAGTAATAGTATTATCAATTTATATACCAGGAAAAATGAAAAGGGTGCTGTGTGTTACTACTTTCTCAACACGTCGAATTTTAACACGTATTTTTTATAGTTCTCAAGAATTTTCATAACTCTGAGATATGGCGTATTATTGTCATACAAGTGAATCAGGTCATGTGTGCAGTGAACTGGCTCTGTTACCTAATGCTACGTACTGATACCGGAGCCCTGTGCATACACATGACATAATTATTGATCTGTATACCTTGTCAATACCTATTATGTAACTTTACTTGTAATACTTCGTTTGTGACAACGTTTTACATATTAATATTAAATTAATTTTAACTTTTTTTTTATGTAAAATATCAATACTTGGACATATTCTACATGATAAAAAATATATGTGCAGATAGCCTAGTAGTTCATATACCAGCCGTGTCAGTGTCGCAAGTCCGAAGTCCACGAAGGACAACACTTTATGTAATACATAAATTGTTGTTTTAAATCTGGACGAAATTTGAATCTGTTAATGAATCTGAATATATGTTTGAAAAGTCCACCGCAATATAATGATTATTTCCTTAAGAGCAGAATGTAATCTTTTTTTAAAGAAAAGAAAACGCAAACTTGACCGGACTTTTTTGGAGATTTTCAAATTATGATCGAACGTGCACATTAATGTTAATAAATTAAACCATTGCTTTGCTGTATTTAAAACGATTAAGTAAAAAAAAAATATTCAAATAAACCATCTACAAAGTTGGAACAGAATAATTACGTCAATTCACGGCATTAAAATCCTCGTAAAGTACGTTAGCTGTTAAGTAAGCCCTTAGCGCAACTTCTAAACAAATGTTAACTGAATAGAGTTTCTCATCTCGACAAAAACTCTACAAAGACATTCAACAGTCCATAACAATACAACATTCTAGAAATAAATGGTTGTAAATTATGTTCATTGTATTATAATCTCATGTGTTTATTACATAAACATTATACAGTGTTATGGCAAAGGTTGTAATATATTAAGTAATACAGTGAAAGCCTCGAAAATTGACCTACCAGACGAGTGGGTGGGACTTTCGATTTCGTTGAAATGAAGCACCGGCGTAGCGTTGAGTAATTTATACTTGTGACCTTTTATCTTATAAAAGTTTAAATCACATAGATATGCAATATAAAGGCTATCACATTTACATATATATTAATAAAGTAACATAAAAACCTAGTTAGTTCAGTGTATTATTTGAAATATTTTATTATAACTGTTGAATTATCAATATATTTACCTATTGGTAAAAAATATAATTCCAAAAAGTTTCTTATTGTATCTTCTCAGTGAAGTTTCGCGTTCCGATTGTTAAATAAATTTTATGTATTATATAATATTAACTACACATAAATGTAGACTTTTTCTCTGTGGTGACGGAGTAAAAATATAATTCAGCACACCCTATCTTACCCGTGAGTGTCGTAAAAGACGACTAAAGGATGTGGTATGCATATAACATTTGTGCAAGAGAAGGAGAACTCGAAACAAAAACCCTATACCAACCCGTCTTACCAGCATGGTAATGTAAATTCACCCAACGCTTTCCGCAAAACTAATTGAGTGTCTTGATGTTATAATTGCAATATTAATGCCGTCACTAACATTGATTTGTGCTGGTTAAAAAACTAATAAAAATTAATCTTCACTGACGAACAAGCGCAAAATGTCGCAATCTACAGTATCTTAAACTTCTTAGAAATAGGCGTGAGTAAAATGCATGTATGTAATAAGACAATTGTCGTCATTATAAATTACAATTGCAAAATATCTGCAAATATTACTTTTATGAGAAATTCACGAGCCGTGTAATGATTATATTACCGTATTTATGTTACATTATAATAATAATAACAGTTATAATGGACCAAAAATACACATGTTGTTGTGTTAAGTAAAATTCTACGAGTAGAATTGTCTTGAGAGATATATAATAGATCTAGTTAGGCTATTAGCAATGTAGGCACTTAAAATATAACTACCACATATTTATACTGACGTAATCGGCTTAGATAATAATTATTGTTGTTGAGTGAAAGTTTTGTAAAAGCTCACCATTACACTTAGCATGTAATTTGAAGTTGTAAAATATAGTTAATGCATTAACCAATGATAATGTAACAAATAGGTTTTGAACGATATCATTATTTACTTTAGTTTGATGTCGTTAGAAAATGTTTGCCAGCGATAAATATGTATGATATTGCTATTTAATTTAATCATTACTTGTATTGCTAGGTGATGTGTCTCTCTTCTTAATAAAATAATGTAGACGTATGTATACCTAGAGTAAGAGTAAATTAATTCACTATTGTACCCAAATATCTTTTCAGAAAATTACTCAAAACAGAAATATAGAATTGATAAAACATTGAAAAGGTATCATGTATCATAATACATATGTAGGCAATTAGAAACGCTACTTTTTGTGGGCTACTAATTAATATGAGTAAATATTGAATAAAAACTGTAACCAGTCTAAACCACTATGTATTAAAATAACATGTAGTAAGCATAGTCATGAATGTTTGCATTTATAATATGTTTTCTTAAATAAATTTACTTTTTTAAATTGCACCAAGAAACTTTGGATTTTAATATATTATTCTGATATGATAAATGAAGACGTTAAAGAACTTCATATCACATCATTCTTTCATATTTTGGCTGGTTGAATAATTTTGATTGATGTAGTCTTATCATGATCATAAATACTGAATGGGATGGTTAAAATATTTTATTTCATATGTATTATACGTAATACTGCGTATACACCATAATTTTTTATTTTAACAAACGAGAGAGAGAAATTGTATAAGAATTATATAAAATACACGCATGTGGAGTCATTAATTGTGAGAAGTCTGTATTGTATAAATGTAATTCATTTAAATTGAGGGACATAAAAAATTATTCACTAAATTCTAGTGAAATTTTCATAACTTTCGAATATTATTTAACAGAAGTAACATTTGAAATGATCTTTATTTTTACAGCATCTAACGTTTCGTTAAATTTAATTTAACAATTTATTATCTCGACGTAATCAATTATAAACTAGTAAAATTATTGAATATTATCTAGCTGTATTATCAAGTAACTGCCATACTAATCTACAGATAAACTTCACGATAAGAAAAAATTATCTAATAAATCACGGAGTCCTAAGGAGTTATTGCAAATATGTAATTTTAATCATACCATAGTGTATATATCAGGTTTCTTTGCCGATTCTTGAAATTCCCAAGGATAGAATTAATAATATCATATTTTTATTCCACCAAGACATAGAAAATAATCAACTAATCAAGCCTTTATTATAAAATATTCTAAATTAGATTCATGCTCAATAGATGTACATATGTAGGTGCATATAGAGGCTGAGAAGATAAAGGAGAAAATTCATTCAGCGTGGTGGTAATAGTTTTATAACCAGCCGCCTACCTAACCTCCTTGGGGTTGCTATCGTTAATCCGACAACAACTCCGATTTTCAACCCGCCTATTTACCTATTATATTATTATATTGAAGTGACTCAACCTAAGTATGTTCAACATTAATCATAGGTTATGGATGGATAGATGGTACTAAACAACAGAAAACAATTGTTCGTTAACAAACACGATTTGCTACGTGAAGTTTCCCAAGGTTTTATTAACAGTATTCATGTCATACAAAAGACTGATCTAAGCATATGCCGCCATGTAATCGTTACGTAATTCAAATTTAGACTGCATTAATTTAGACAAGTTACTAGTTCTTTAATGTCCAATTACGCACAATTATTACAAATGCAAAGAGTACATATTATTATTACGTATTATAAGCATAAACTGTGTCTAAATTTGAATATAATAATTTCTATTCTAAAGAATATTTTCGCAAATAGATTACCAATTTTAATCATTGCACACATGAGGAATATTAATATAATTAATAAATATTTATTTCAAGTCTGTTTTGTATATATCTTACAATTAAGTACTAATAATCAAAGTCCATCTTGATTAAAATTCTTTGCTAAAGATGATTTCATTGTGTGGATTAATAGATCTTAATATGCGGTATTGTTGGGTTTCACGCTATTCAGTATTCATTTTAAGCGGTGAAGCTAGATGTAGTCAGACCATGACCCGCCAAAAACAAAACAAAAGTGAACTAAGTCAGATAATACAGCACGGTTTTGTAACATTTTTACAGAAGCGAACAAAAGATATCAACGCGCGTCTGAGTTTTATATTTTTATTTCTGGTCCAAACATGGTCATAAACTGGCTATAGCGATCACTAAACGATGTCTCTTTAAAAACAAAAACAACTACACAATACATAGGGCTAACAAGAGGTTATTTATATCTTCGTTTGAAGGACAGACAATCACCCGTGGTACTGTGTAGGTTATCCAGTGACTTAAAGACGGTTTTATGTTTGTCACGGTTGTAGAACACGATAACTTACAGCGTATTTTAGATACTTAGTATTCATAAATACATATTCAATATTAGTTCGCATTTTTACTGATCATGACATATATCATTTTGAACATAATATATTTATAATCAAACATATGTCATAAATATTTACCAAAAAATGAATCTGTTGAATGAATCAGTCCTTTTCTTTAGATAACTTATATTAAATGAAAGACACTTCATAGACATGCTTTTATTTCGAGTTTTCTTCTCATACAGCGAAGTTCAGCTTGCATCTCTTATATGTCTCTCAGTGCATTCATATGAAAGAAAGAATAGCTGGTATCACACTAAATTCTTATCCAATTATCATAATCAATAACTTGAATAGCATTTGAATAACATTAAGTTTTTTGTTAGTAAAAATATGATTACATGATTAATATGTCTGTCAAGGAGTGCCCTTGTAATTTTGTATACTAAGAATCATACGCGTTGTGTATTACTAAAGAGATGAAAATATACAGGTTGTTTTATTGTTGAATCAAACATGTTGCCGTGGGATATCATTGTCGGAATTTTTTTTTTGGCTAACAATCTAATTTCCGCCGTATTGTTTTCGGCTTGATAGATGTTTAATTTTAATGCCACAAGTCCAACCAAAGAGCAATAATGGTATAACTGCCGTGCTTAACAGGTGTGTTATTAATTACAGTAATTGTTTAGTTTCCCAGTGTGTTAAGAACATATGTATATTATAAAAAAGCTGAGAGATCATCAGGAAAGTAGGTAGCAGTATTCTTTTACGAAACGCATAATACCATCTTCGCTAACCTTCTTATCATACGATTGTGGGATTATACTCCTTTCGAGAAGCCTATATCTATCAGTGGATGTGGATAGATTGATGGATGGATAAATAGATGTAACATAAAAAAAACTGTAACATCGATAAATTTCAACTCGATTATTATGCTTTACGATCTATTCAATAATAACTGAATATCAACCAATTTACTACACGTTTTAATTGCAACTAATTTACATTACAGAGAGAGTATTCTAATTATATATACATGCAAACACGCAACAGTAAATCGTTCATAAGTAAAAGTAGTCTTAAATTCCATTAATTAATGAATTATTGTGTCACAGAGGATTTTAGAAACATTGCTATGAATCTTAGTTGATCTTTTTATATCAAACAATCGTAGAAGGTGAATTATCCTACATGAAAACCGAATTCAGGTGACTTGGAATAAAATACTGCTACTTAGATCTCTACGCCATCCATGCGATCAATGTTCTACGAACACAATACAATAAGTAATTTCAGTGCAAATGGATGAAGCAACGACGCTACTATTTAAAATATTTAGTTCAACTAGCGAAGATATTACGCCAACAATTTAAGCAATATTCCAATGTTATGCCTCTATTAATATATATTACAAATATAAAATACTAAAAAAAAAAGTATGCAATTTGAACTTTGCCTTTCGTGTTAATTAAATACAGCGTTGCACAAGAACAACACGTTGCTTAAACTACATATTTTTGTTTTTTTTTTTTTACGATTATCTACTATTCTTAAATCTGTCTGGTCCCACTTAATAGAGTGTCAAGAAGTAACAGTTTAATGTTAAAAACATACTAAGGAAAATATTCCATAACTACTCATGAAACCTATGCTAAAATACTCTAAGTTTTTAACATAGGTTTTTAACATGGTGACAAAATTACATACTGAGCTTTCGAGTCTATATTCTAAATATCTGTATGTCTATATTCTATATTCTAAATATAGACTCGAAATCTCAGTCTGTAATTTTGAGAAAAGAGTATTCTTCTTACATTAATAAGTCCTATAGTAATTATGACTAATATGCTTTCTTATAAAAGAATCTTATATGATATCTAGCAACTTATAAATAGAATAAAAGTAATAAAGTCAATTGAATGGGCATTCAACTGATACATTTTCACTGTGTTTTCATTGCTCTCGTGAAATTGGTGCACGCACTTCAAGCCTTGATTATCAAATACCTTCACGCTTGCGATAATAACTCTATGGATATTTTCTAGCATGACTGAGTGCAGTTAAGCATTGTTTAGAATTATATATATGTTAAGGTAACGCTTGTATTAATAACTTATAAATGTTTATTGAATATAAACATGAATGATGCAGAATCAAAACAAAAACTGTAGCAAATATTTTTCGAATATCAACTAGCTATATAGAAATCAGAACAACTATCGCTTTAAATGATTTTTTGCCGAAAAGGTAACAGAAATGATTGTTGCTTGTGTAACTGATATACGTTGTTCGTGAGAACTAGGTACGTGTTGAAAATTTTAACAAGAATAAATGCCTACTGCGACTCAACTAGGTTTTGAGTGGAAACTAAACATCCTGTCTTACTACAAGTATTTTATATTAATGATATTGTTTATAAAAGTTTAATTTTTACTTTGTATTATTCACTAAATCATACCTCGCATTAAATAAATTTGTTGCAATTCAGACTTAAAACAATTGTTTATGAATTGTCAATACAATCGTTTTCACTGCAACCTTGAAATCAAATTGATTTATCTATGTTGTCCTAATTGTGAAGCATCTTTATTTTTTGACAAAATAATAGAGTAATCGACAAGCATTAATGCCGTGAGAAAATGCTACACATTATGAAATAATAATACAATATATAATAATTCTTATTGTCACCGTGGAATGATATTATCATTTAGTCAACTTCCTGTATTAACTGAACGGAAGTAATGGCTGTAGAGGTTAGTACGGAAGTCCATAAAGTGGAGGATGTATGTATATATCTGTATAATTACTTCTATATTTTGATACGTATAATAATTGACGGCATATATAATGAAATGAAAGAAAGTAATAACTGATGAAACAAATTCGATAATCCTATGATCTGATTACTTCAAATCATAAAATTATCGAGTTGAACGTAATTTTTCGAGTTTTAAATTTATTTTACTACCTCAACATTTAGAAGACTTTATTAATTTCGTAAATTTTTGTATGAGTAATAAAAAACTATGTTATTTGAAAGAAAATCTTTTAGTTACGAAAGTTTACACGCTGTTTTTTTTGCCAGCGCTTTTAACCTTGATCTTTCGATATCGATGTTTTTTTTTTGATGACTATCCTGTCGATCACATCTCACGTCGTCAGATAGCTATCTGAAGCGATAGGATGGCGATATGTGGCCCCTTTAAAACCGCCATAGATCGCTTCAAGATTGATCGCTTGATTTCCGTTGTCGATGTGATTGCTTTATAGTTTTTCTCTAAATGAATATTACTCTTTCAATTATGAGCAGGCATATTTTTACAATAGATATTTAAATTTAAATAATTATGACTATTATGTAAAAATAAATGCATTCTTTAATGCTTCATGCTCTCAGCTTATTCTTTGAATGCATAAGTAGAAATTTTAATATATTATATAAAAAGTTGCGCCTAGTGGGATAATAATTCAATGACATAAGCACGAATCTAGTCGAATGTGAGATTATAATTGGATTAGCAAGTTGGATATTAATAAGTGCCTAATTACATTTTGCACTAGAATTTTGAAAAATACTATTCTAGTTCGTCCCCTAATTATGACTCAATTTTTAACCTAAACCGTGAAATATAGGTATATTTCTAAATAAAAATACAGAATCGATCTCTGTACACCTATTGATATACAGAGATGAGTTCGAGGTTGTACAAGGAAAATTCTTATTAACTGAATACATTATTATCTGACAGTTTTAATATTTTTTTACATTTTGCGTGTTTATTTTTAATTCATAAGCATAAGGAAAAATATACACGTGGATAGATAAAAAAATCTTTATCTGTTGATAAACTGTAACCTTGAATAATCATTACAAATACTCAAGGACCATTACATAACTTTCCTTCAGGCCTTTTTTTACAACATATGACTAAAACCAAGCTCCATAATGGGAAGAAGATGGCTTACCACACCATCTGCCCATATAGATTGAGCAGTTGGCCCAGTTGAGGTTTTAATTTCGAGTTTACCTTTTCTGGATGTAGTCCTTGTTATGTGCTAATATCTTTAAATTGTCTCTTACTATATCAAAAATATGATGTAATTAAAAAACCAGAAAGAATTATAAACGCATTGTACTCGTACTCCATTAATGCACAGAAAAAAATTGTAGATAAATGCTTCAATACCTCATTTATTTCAAAAAATCTCTTAAATAAAAATTCTCTAATTATATCTGTAATATATATCTGTAGTACAAGCTTTCTATAGCAATAATATATTCTGCGCATGTGGGAGCGGTTGCTCTCATTCCAAAGCCTTACTAATGTGCTATCTATGTCATAACCTGGCATAAACCCGAAGAATGCCTGTAGCAATAGTTACGAAAATGCTAATCAGTTGACTTAAATTGTGCAATGCAACTATGTATAGCATAAATAAACTGTTAAAATGATTACAACATATCACTAAGGTCATAGAAGTTCTGCCAATAGAAATGGTTGCGTAACGAAAAAAATCCTCCACATGTAATAATGCAATTTATAATGCATATAAATTATTAAACGGTAATATAAGTGAAAGCCTACACCCCTCCTTGTGAGATCAAAACTTTCGACATGCAGTTAATAATATAAACGGTCGAGTAATACAGTTTTGCTAGTAAATAATTACTAATGAAATGTGAAACCACTTTCACAGTAAGCAAGCGACTATGAAATACACATTTTATCGAATACAAAACAAGCTATAGATACAGAATAAGCTTTCGTTACTTAGTTGCTTGTATTAGGTCATTGACGTGTCTTTTATCAAGATGATAGCAATAAACATAAGGTTGATTTAATACGCAATAGGAAATTCCCACATGAATATGACTTCAATATTTTACATACTCTATTGTTTTATAAAATAGAATTTCGTCAAATCGTTGCGAAGTTCTCTGTGTAGTAGAACTTTTCTTTTGTAAAATTGAGTGGAAAAAAATAAATATTTGTCCAAGTGTCACTGGGGCAAGTTGATGTCGTTACACCACATCATCGAGCGCAATCTCCTCTCTGTACTTGTTGCGTTCGCTCAGTTGCAATGCTAAATGTGGAAACTGTATTGATCACACTACCAGCTGCTTTCGCCTTGCTACATCAATTAATTTTTTTATGCATATGGGATTTATTCCACACTTCTAGATGATTCAGTTGTCACTAGATATGAGTGTATTTGTCACGCAGTTTTTCTACACTCTAAATATTTCAAATATTACATACCCACACCGAGGGCGGCTGCTAGCACTATTAAACACCGCGAATTCATGTTTAAACTGTAAGTCCTGTCACGGAAAGAGTAGACACTGTTACGTTCAAGCACACACTGCGAGCGGGTGAATGGGCGGTAGATGCTTTTATATCGGGTAGGCGTACGCGGCGCATGGACGGTGAAAAGCGGTGTCGTCGCCCGCGCAGGCCCCTCGTCTTCGCACACCCTGCTGCGGCGGGATGTCCCTGCACCCCCGCCGCATGTTAACCATTCCTTCATCATCATAATTCACTCCAACCACTTGTTAAGAAATAAAATATATTCTTTATACAAATATAATACAAGTAGCGTTATATTTTCGCAAAGCAAAAAATATCTTTATAACATTGCAAAAAAATACGACTAAAATTTAATACTTAATGCTTTTATATCATCCCAATAGCCTTACCTAGTTTCAGTTTTATTAAGATCGATTTTTTTCTAATCAGATTAGGCAGAATAATATTTTTTATAGAGCGATTGTCACCAGACCTCCACAAGACAAACAGATAACTGTATCTTAAGATTATATAAAAATTGTAATAATTTATATGTAGAAGTATAACAATTTTTAATCTTCTAAATAACCATCTTATTTAGAAATATTTATAGCATCACAAGGCTTGCACTCCTTTCAAATTATCCAAAGACCAAAGAAATTTTTATAGTTCATAAAATAAAAATACCTCGGTAGCTGTATTTATTTGCATAGCCAATAAAATCCTGGTACTTTTATTAATAGTTCTCATCATCATCTCAACCCACTTAAGTCCCACTGTTGAGTTTGGGCCTCCTCCAAAATGAGAGGGAAATTGACTTATTATACAACGCTAGTCAAACGTCTTGACATAGGGTTTTAGGTTGATTTTACCCCTCTTGCACAGATTATAGATATTTTCTGTGCAAGAGAAATATGCAGATGTATATCATATCCCTTATTCATCTTTTACAAAACCCAATGGCGAGAGAAGGGGTGATGTATTGTATTCTTAATTCGTCTCCAGGTGGAGACTAAATAGTACTAGTTCCTTTAAGTTGCGATATTGTTGAAATTTATTTTAGTTCAAACATACTGCCTAGTACATATAATTTCAAAAAGCATTTCTAGCGATAAATCTCGTAAGCATATAAGCATCTTCATTTGACTTCATATACGTCCCACTGCTGGGCTCGAGCCTCATCCATGATAGGAATCAAATTGACTTACTATATAGTAAGACCTTTGTGATATCACAAAGGTCAAACGGGTTAGTAGAGAGAGTAATTTCAAGTTTTTCTTTTTTTGCGAAGCTATTATATGTGCGTATTCCCTTATTCGTCTTTTACGATACACGGAGGTAATATAGGGAGGGGTAAATACTCCAACGAAAATGAGCTCCTAAGGAACTAATACTATTTCGTACAGTATAGGAATCATAAATTTGTAGTTTCTGCAAATGTTATGTGGTTATGAAAGTCCTGTAGTAATTTTTTTGCTATTAGTTGTATACGAGCAAGCAGCACACCTGATGGTAAGTGATAATGCAACTCATGGATCTTTGCTAGGGCGTTACCTACCTTGAAGCAAGTGAAGGGAGTGTGAATGCGTACAATAAAGTTCAGTGATAGTAGAGGCATCACCAAAACACACTACACGCAAACACCCTTATAAAGTTGAGCTTCCGGCTCTCTCTCATCGAAGGAAGTGTAGTAAAAATGACTACTACTCAAACATTGATTATCTGCAAGGATGTGGTACTTCCCTGCACTGACTGATCCGTAGCTTTAGACAGAAGACTGACGATATTGTGTGACGACAGTCTTACCAATACCTGTGGCGTAGATATGTCATCTCTAAATGGGAGACTCATAAGGAAAAATAAAGTCCTGCAGCTACTAGTGCGCTATACTCAGAACCTCTTTAAAAATTAAAATATAGTATAGAGTGTCTTTCAACAACTAGACAGATGACGTAATACAAATAGCAAGGAACTATTAAATTTTGACCGCACTTCTTGGCATGCTCTCGAATACTGTATGCTCTCGAATGTGTCCTGAAGTGATTAAAAAAGCCTCACCAGAAACCTCATTATCATGTTATTATACAGATCATTAGATCTGTTCAATAATGACGAATAGTTATCTTAATAGAATCAGCAATCCACGAATGTATGTATAAGAGTATATTTCTTTTACAAAGATAGTGATTATGATATAAATTGCTTATTTTTTAGTTTCGAGAATGACGGACGTTTATACACGTGGCATTTTATTTGGGGCTTTATCTGTATGATGGCGGCTACGTACACTAACAACCCTTACATTGCTCGGAGGTGTCTTAAAAGACGATTGAGAGTTTTACATCAACCTGAGGCTATTTGATGGAGTCTGGTTAACAAATAAATTCTTATAATTTTTAACATATAATATGTTGACAAAAATGTTACCAATTTTTAACCATTAACATAAGAGCAGTATAGTGGTGATAATTTTAATTATTCTCAATTGTTTTTCATAGCTTTTATGTTACGTAATGATAATTCACCTTGTGAGTACGGAGTAAGAGTATTATTCACCACCCCCTATCTTGGCCATTGCTGTCGTAAAAGAGAACTAAGAGATATAACATGTATATAATATCTATGCAAAAAAAAAGAAATCTCGAAATAAAACCCTATACCAACCCGTTTGACGAACGTGGACAAGGGGATATATGTAGGCTGAAATGATGATGATGACAACTGAAATATCTGTAAGTCAAAATTTTAAGTTTCTTAATCATATTGTTTTGCTTGTAAGTTGTTACATCAGTCATGTATTAGGACGCGATTAAGTATTACTGTAACCTATTGCCAAATCCATTTGGTAAAATATGTCTTCATCAAGACATTATAAAATTATTTTGCTGATATGTTTTGTTAAAATATCTATTGCTAGACTATTAAAGAGTACCTACATTTCTATGTGGTGTAGGACTAGAAATATAAACTACTACCATCGTGTTGCCCATTGATTCGTAAAACGAGCGAGCAATACACTGAATAATCAATATAAAAAACATAAATTCGATATATTCAACGCTAATACGGATGCGATAAAACGGACACTCAGTCTCGATTTTTTCACAACAAATCAATAGGCTAATTTAATGTTCTCCGTTGTATTGTTTTATGTGAAGCATAGTAGTGAAGACCTGTTATTGGCTTTATGTATCTTAAATATGTTTTTCTAGATTTTTATTACTTTTAAGCTGTTAGTCTCCCGATAAATAAATAAATAAATAAATAAAAAACACAACTAATACATATGCCGATAACATAAATGTAAGAAAGAAAACTTGAAATAAAAATTTCACGCCAACTGTTCTGACCAGCGTGGTGTTAATTGATCACTGTCTCTCCCGTTGTGAAGGAGGCTTAAGCTAGGACGTGTGAATTATGAATTAAGATAATGCGATATATACGTACGTATATATTACTTTATCACAAACATGTTGCTAGTTATCTCTGCGATCATGCTGATTGTGATCAAAACTATTTATAAATTATTTCGTAATTCTTTTCCGTGTGGTGAAAGAGTAAGAATACAATTCACCGTCCCTTTTCTTACCTCTGGATATCGTAAAAGACGACAAAGGGATTAAATATACATATAACATCTATGGAAGAGAAAGAAAATTCTAAATAAAAGCCTATACCAACACAGCTGACCATCGTGGCTGTAGTAGGTCAATTTCCTTCCTATTGTGAAGGGGGCTTGAGCCCAAGAGCAAAACACATATGGTGATGATGACATATATAATAATCCAATTAACTTTGTAAAACATACAAGCAAAGCATTTATATCTTTAAGATAGACATTAAATGATTGATTCAATTAACATTATTAGATATTGAATAGTCGTGACACCTTACAATTATAATTTAAAGCATAGATAGAACTGAATTTGATTATTAAAATAATCTTTTCGTACTTCTTCGTAAAATAGCCTTACCTGTTTATTACTGCTTTTTTTTGGGGAGTGGACTACGATCGGCACACCCGCTGCCTGGCTCCATCCGGGGCGACAGAGGGGAGACGCACGGCCCAGTAATACATCCATATAGCACGTCGCCTTTGTTGTTGGGCCGCCCACCGGTGCAAAGTTTCTTGACTTCAGTGGTTGACCCGACGGAATACACTCCCCAAACTCTCTCCAAACCATCTCCGATCGACGTCGATCACCATCACGAGGCTAACATCTCCGTGGGTGCTGGACTAAATCCCCGGTCCAGTCACCCGCAGCCTCTGCTAGGGTGGCATCAGGTGCAGGTACTCGTGCCCCAGTCGCCGGCGGCGGACCGTGTCCGCGTGGAGTCGATCCTCCTGCACACGGTCCGCCACATCCTTCCACGAGATGACAGCCTCAGAGAAGGCGGCAATGGCGTCCCAGTTCCTGACGCAGGCGACCATCTCCCTAGCGATGGCTGACAGCGTTAAGTCGGCATCGATGATTGCGACGAGTTCACTGTGCTCCCCAGCCCACAGGGTACACGCCTCGAGTGTGTGCTGCGCCGTGTCCTCGTCGTAATCATAGTGGTGGCAGGACGATGTGCTCTCCCTCCTCACGCTCGTAAGCAGGTACTTGGTGAAGCATTCGTGCCCCGTCAAGTCAATCCGTGCACCAGTCGGAAGGAAAGCATCCCATGCCATCACTCTAGCCACTGCATCAGCACCGGCCAGAAGGCCGCGATGGTCCTCACACCGAACCGAGGCCTCTCCAGCCGAATTGTCCAACTGGCAATAACGTCTCGGCGGGCGTCGACGCGCTAGGCGGTAAGCTCCCTCAACGAGACCATACCGCCCCTCGCTCGCACCCCCGACACCCGGCGATACAAACCGGCGAACATTTCCGCCTCCAGGTCCCACGGGGGAGTCCCAGCCAACAGGCACGCTGCCTCGGGTTTATTCCTGCTTAGTGATAAAAACGTGGTAAATAACATATTGAAGGTTGTGAAAAATGCTTAAAATTAAAAACCTGAAAGATTTTCCTGCATTATATGAAATCTGATATTTCAATTGATAAAACTGTTCTACATTATGTTCTACCATAGTGCTGTTACTCTTACATTGTAATCTGATACCAAAATGATGCTTTTAGTAAATATGTAATTTTATAATGAGTTATAAATTAACCTACATGTTAAAAATTACAGATCATATACGTCCCACCACTGGGTTCGAGCCTCATCCACAATGGTAATAAAACTGACTTCGCACTGGTCAGACGGATTGGTATAAGGTTTATTTCAATTTTTCTTCTCTATCCTTTTTTGCGATAAACCCATAGCCGTCAGTTACCACACCCATGGGTAAGAAAAGAGGTGGTGAATTGTTTTCTTACTCTATCACCACACGGAAAGGCTATACAATTTTAACTAAAAAGAGTAAAACTTGCCGTTATATTCAATAGATAGTATACATACGAAAAAAGTGACAGTCTAACAAAACCTTAACAGAGGCTTGAAAAACTTAAAAAAAAATATTCCTTGCAATATTGGAATGGTTTTAGAAATAAAGAAATTGAGACAAGCAACATCATCATCATCATCTCAGCCCGTATAAGTTTCTCAGTTGGGCTCGGGCCTCCTTTGCAATAGAAGGGAAAATGACCTACTATATCGCAATGATCAGACATGTGGCCATAGGGTTCCTGTCAAGTCTTCGTTCTATTGCATTCATATTATCTGTTTATCCTTTGGTCATCATTTACGATACCCTCGAATAAAAGAGGGGGTGGTAAACTTTATTCTTACTTCATCACCACACAGAAAGCAACATGTAAATTAATATTTTTATTAAAGTTATTTCGGATTTTCTTTTTTTTTATTGCAAACAGTGGCAAACGAGCAAACAGTACACCTGATGATAAGTGTTGCTGCCGCTCATGGACCTTTACAAGGCCGCTGCCTACCGCGAAGAAAGTGAAGGGAGTGTGAATGCGTGCATTGAGGCTCGGTGATACTACAGGCACCATCAAAACCCTCCACACGCAGACACCCTCAGAAAGTTGGGCTTCCGGCTCTCTCGCTCACCGAAAGAAGCGCAGTAACAAATTGCTACTACTCAGACGTCGATTTTAAACTATGGATTACGAATGAAGTTGGCAGGTTGATTAGATTCTATAATCGTTTAAAAACAGTTACAATTTTAATTGACAGAAAGTTCACCGGTTGATCTAGTTCGTAGTTTATGACAAAAAATAATTAATAAGTATTAAAAGATTAACGATAATTATCCGTATGGTGAAGTAATAAGAATTCACCAGTCCCTATCTTGGCCATGGATGTCGTAAAAGACGATTAAGGGATATAATACGCATATAACATCTATGTAAGGGAGGGCTAACTCAAAATAAAATCCGATGTCGACCTGTCTGACCATCATGCACTATTTGTAAAATAATTCGCAATTGTTTTCCGTGTGGTGACAGAGTAAGAATACAATTCACCACACCCTTCCTTGCCTCTGGATATTGTAAAATACGATTAAGGGATTAAATACACATATACCATCAAAAACAAAACTTGTAAAAAAAAGCCAAGCCTCGCAACTGAGTTCTTCTACCACAAAAAGTTATGAGATCCATGTTATACCAAGTCGGTTAACTCATTCAATCCCTGCTTAAGGGACCTTTCTTCTTATGTTATTACGTAAATAGCTAACCTAACAACTTCTTATAGTGACTCTATCAATATTAAAGATCTTTTATGTTTTAAATAAACAGAATGACCTGGCAATCAGAACTACAATTTGTAGATCGTACAAGGTGTTGTCTTGCATGGGATTCGAACCCACGACACTGGACGGTACGTTGGTATCTTAACCACTACGCCATCTGCGCAGTCTTTAGCCGGTTTTTACGATTCATATAGGGTAGCAATGATGACGACAAATGTATTCTTATTTTTTACAAAGTTACTTTTCATTAACTGCAAATGTAACTTTGTAATCCTATATATTTATATGGGTTTACAAAATTACTAATGCAGTTAATGTATCTCGGAAACTGGATGAAAATTACAATGTTTCATAATTTTTCCTTCGTTTATATACTAAACACTAATTTTATTCTAAATTTGAAGCTTCTATGTCTACTAGAAGTGCCTCTTTAATATTGATGATCGGTCAGTCAGTCAGCGAGTGACAAAATTATGAAATTTTGACTAGTTATAATTCTTAAACTATTGGTTCAAATTGAATGAAATTTGAAATACACAATGTGTATACAATGCCTGCTGGGTTACTAAAAATTCAGGTTTCTAGTTTTATTCACAACGAAGTTATAGGGGATCGAAAATGGCCTGAATTGCTTCGAGAAAAGTATGTTACGGCAGTGTTGCGTTTTGCCCGACTTTTGTTTTGCTCGACTTGGTGGGGGCACTACCGTGCCCCCAGATAACATCAATGCAAAAGAAGGAAAATTCAAAATAAAACCCTATACCAACACGTCTGACCATCGCGGTTGTAGTAAGCTCAATTTCCCTCCTATCGTGGAGGAGGCTCGAGCCCAACAAATATTAATATAAAATATCAAAAATGATATCGTAATGGTAAAAATTTAAGTGCTTTTTTTTTTAAATAAAACTACTTTTTTTTTTTCTTTTTTTGGGGTGGGCTGCGGTCGGCGCGGTCCTCGCACCACTCCGTCCGAGGCGACAGAGGGGCGTAAGCACGCAACACCCGCAACCCACCCGAAAACCACGTCGCCTTCGTCGTTGGGCCGACCACCGGAGCAGGGTTACTTGTCATCAGTGGTCGGCCCGACGAAATACCCCCTACTTGGGGTACCCTCCCATCGACCGACGTCCCCTCCTCGGGGAGGTCCTCGGTCTTTCCTCACGCGGTCGGCCTCTCGGCGGGTGACGGACTAATCCCCGGTCACGTCACCTGCAGTCTCGACTAAGGCGGCATGAGGCGCAGGTATTCGCGCCTACGCCGCCTCAGTCGCCAGCGGCGGATCGCCTCATCGAGGCTGCGCTCCTCGCGCAGGCGATCCGCCCCCTCCTTCTGCGAGATCACTGCCTCGCAGAAGGCTGCGACCGCGTCTTAGTTCCCAACGCTGCCTACCATCGCCCTAGCGATAGCCGGCAGCGTCAGGTCGGCACCGATGATTGCGACGAGTTCACGGCGCTGCATGGCCCAAGCGGCGCAGGCCTCGAGCGTATGCCTCGCCGTGTCCTCGTCGCAATCGCAGTGGTGGCAGGACGGTGTACTCTCCCTCCTCACGACCTTGTGCAGGTATTTGGCGAAGCACCCATGCCCCGTCAATACCTGCACTAGTCGGAAGGAGAGCACCCCGTGCCGCCTTTCCAACCACTGCATCAGCACCGGCCGGAAGGCCTCCACGGTTCGCACCCCGAACCGAGACCTCTTCAGCCGGACTGCCCAACGGGCAATGACGTCTCGGCGGGCATCGACGCGCCAGGCGGTGAGCTCCCTTAACGAGATCACACCGCCCTCCGCTCGCACCCCCGTCACCCGTCGATACAATCCGGCGAGCATTTCTGCCTCAAATAAAAAATAAAATAAAACTACTTTACGGATTTTGCACTGCAGAAATTTCTGCAGTCCGGGTTACTGCAGATCGGGTAGATAATTATAAATTTTCTGCAGTAATGATGACATGTTGGACGTGAGACATCTTAGGCCGCCCGTGACCATGAACGCTGCAAAGTGTTCGAAACGTTGGGTAATCAAATATCAAATACAAACGCGATAAAATCCGTAAAGTAGTTTTATTTAAAATGTGTAATACTCGCGTAAACATCAGAAAAATAATTTAAGTGTTATTAAATTTTGATAAAGTAATTAATAGTTTTCTTTATAGTTCTCATAAAGAACAATAGTTATCAGTCATGTATATAACAAAGGCTAGGTTACCAGGTTCCTTACCGGCTAAATACGGCATTGTGATTGTGAAAAAAATTGTTATTGCCTTCAATTGTGTTAGCCGGTCTTTTATGTAATTTATCTTGAGGTAATGGAAATCAATCGCCTAAAAATAAATTTTAGCTCATATATCTTTTTTTTTTTTTTTTTGGGGTGGGCTGCGGTCGGCGCGCCTCCGCACCACTCCGTCCGGGGCGACAGAGGGGCCCCCCCGCGCACCCCCGACACCCGCCGATACAAGTCGGCGAGCATTTCCGCCTCCAGGTCCCACGGGGGAGTCCCGGCCAATAGGCACGCCGCCACCGTCGCCACCGTGCGGTACCCGCGGATGATCCTGACCGCCATGACCTTCTGTGGACGCCACAGAAGGGCCCTAAGTCTGGCGGTCATGGATCCCGCCCACAACGGTGCGCCGTGCAGGGCCATCGACCGGATGTTAGCTCATATATCTTAAAAGTAATAAGAACTTCTTCCAAATCTAAGTTTTTGTGATTGGCTTGACTCCCTACAGTAAAAATATTTTCTCTACTAGGCTCCTAATATGAACTAATATATTATATACACTATCGGTGGTATTTATCAAGGATTCCGTACCAGTGGTTGGCCAAATGATGATGAGGTGGGAATATGGTAGGCTCTGGGGCCGCATTCCGTCACCCCAGACAAGTTAGGCAGGGTGTGTCCAGACCATAGACTACCACAAAATAAACTTTGTATTTATAAATATATCATAATACTATGAAATATTTTTCAAACTTAAGTCATTTTAAGTCTTTCTGTATGGTAACGGAGTAAGAATACAATTCACCCCATCCCCCTCTCCCCTCTCGTACCCGTGAGTGTAAAGAAGACTAACGGATATATAACTCATATGACATCTATGCAAGAGATGGAAGACTCGATGCAAAACCCTATTATCATCATCATCACCATCATCATCGCAGCCTAAATACGTCCCCCTGTTGGGCTCGAGCCTCCTCCACAATGTGAGGTAATTTGACCCACTACACCATGCTGGTCAGACATGTTGGTATAGGGTTTCACTTCGACTTTTTCTTCTCTTGCACAGATGTTATGTGTATATTATATCCCATAGTTGTCTTTTACGACATCCACGGGCAAGATAGGGAGTGATGAATTGTATTCTTACTCCGTCATCACACGGAAAAACGAAATAATATGTAGATTAATTAAACTGCACAGATAACTAACGATAATTCTTCCTACGATCCTCATTCTCTGGATGTAAAATTCGTTAATTCTATATTTATAAACCACCTGCCATACAAGGACTCATCTCTTGGTTAATAAAAATAAAATATTCACCACGTATATGAATCATATGATGGTAAGATTAAAAAAACAATGTCCTGTATCTATTATAGTGGAAGCATGTTTTCGCAATATTAAAACCTAACAATAATAACTGAATACAATAACGGAATCCAAATGATGTCCGAAATCTGCGCAATCACAAAATGGTGCAACATTTTTTAAACAAAGAGTTGTTGAAAAATGTAAATGATAAATAAAACAAAGGTGTTATTGTGCTAATATTGTTGAAAACTTTTAACAAAACTACTATTTAACTAGCGTACAGCGTGTCACCGTAATTGTGCGTGAAGCTGTACATCCATAACTAAAACTTTTTTAACGTAATTGTCATAATCTATTTTCCTGAAAGCTCTCAGAAAAAGGTAACATCTGGAAATAAAAATATGTCAGACCACAATACTGATTCACTCAGCCTTAATCTTTTTTTATACGTTTAAGAAAGGCATAGGCCTTTCTTTCGTTTTATTTTCAAATAGTCGCTGGAAGTTGAAATAGCTATACAAAGTAGTTATCACCTTCCCCTTATACGTAGTTCAAAAGAGTAATATCAACTCTTATAACTAAGCTCTCGGAGGCTGCTTGTACGATCTACAACCAGACTCGTTTGCATTGTATTGCTTCAACTTTAATTTATACTTAATCTAAACACTTAATTCAAAAAATTATTTAGGAAAGGAGAAATAATAAATTTTTATTAATAGAAGCAGTGGCTCAGATTTTAGTCCTAATAAATCATTTAAGGTTGAACTCTCGCCATGAGGCTCGACTTTATTATTTTTTAATGTTTAAGTAATACTAAGTTATAATTTTATAAACAATTTTAAATTTATAATGTAGAGCCGTTTAATTGGATTTGCAGTGGATACTGTAATTTCTTAATATTTTTAGTGTTTATTATTTTTTAGTTAGTGTGACAAAATTTATGTTATTTGCCCCGCAAAACTTATGTATTTGTATAAGAAATAATCTATTATTTTTTATATAAACACATAAGTTACTTCTAACATAGTAAAATTGATTATTGAAGACAGTAAGTCCTCAACAGTAAACCTCTCGATCTAATTAAAAGACCATTAAAATATGCCATAATGTGCATTAAAATATGCCTTCACTGTAATTCTAGTAAATTACAACCTACGTTATGAATAAAGATGTCACTACAATGATTCTGGTAAATAACTGTATACTAAATAATTTGGTGGTTACATTATTTATGGTTTGGTACAAGGATGTGAAGTATTCAGTGTGTCGATGACCGTTCGTGTATGACCCGAAGGCCTGCTGGTTTCACTGTCCAACGTCAAATATTAAGCATGAACAGATATGTAATTTTAATCACGTATCATAATTTAGGCAACACTATTGATATATTAGACTACTTCTAAGAATATTATTGTTTTTAATTTAATTTAGAGTACAAATCATCAACAATCTTAGTTAAATTATCACATAAGCAGGATTTCTTTTTGTAATTTTTCTTTTATTGAAACCATATTTTAGCCGTATTTCATGTAGCAATATACTTAATTCAGATTTTCAATTCAAGGAATTAATAAATCCAGCTCTGAATATGAAATTTAGATAGATGTTTCTTTATCTTTTTTAATGTTATTATAACAATGATAGATTGAAATTGACAACTGTTCAATATGACTAGACAGTTTCAATGAAAAGGTTAACTCGTGAGTTCAAATCTGCGATGCGCTATTAAAATGTCATGCGTAACAAGCTTCAACTCTTACAGGCATTTCAGCTGTAATATATTTTATAAATATGTGGCATTTTAAAAAATGTTTTTTAATAGATAAGAAAAATACAATTCAAAATCCTTTCTTTTCCGTGCCTGTTATGTAAAACAGCTAAAGATACAAGCACAAAGCTCGAAATAAAACTCCATACCCACTTACCTGTGTGAGGTAGTGAACTATTTTGGAAATAGAGAGAGGAGAAAATTGCCCAGTAGTGGGACTCATATAGACTAAAAAGAAGAAGCAGATAGATAAATGTATTAATATTGTATTAAGTATCAGATTATAGTGGTGAAGATGCGACCATATTATGCTGTAAATTGGCACGAGATTGAAGACTGAGTGAAAGACGGTGTCATGAGAATAGAATAAAAAAGAATTAGAGAAACTTTGAATTTATTTAAGTTTTATTTATTTAAGACAACATTATGATATTTATTAGGGATTTTTTGGATATTAAGCTTCGGTTTAAGTTATGGACGGATATTAGTTAGTTATTTACCCTATACCCGTAGCGAATTATTCGATAGTTTCAGTTAAGGGCATTAGGATTTAGGGAACTGTAAAATGTAAATATTAACTAGAGTAATGATCGTATTTCTTCGCTTTTGGAGAGGCTTACGTTTAGTCTGTTAGTTCGGCTATTAGAGAATAATGCCTTAATAAAGGTGTTTTATGTAAACAAAAAAAAAATCTAAATAAATATGGCTAACGCAATGAATAATGAAAATAGTTTCATCATTTCTTTGGTAATGTTATTCAAAAGTAAATAACATAGTAAACTCAACTGAAAGTAATTTTAAATATGAAAGAAATATATATTAATCTTTGCGGTTGTCACCGTGATGTTGGCCTCATTGCATCGGTGTACAACTATGTGCAGTATGCGGAAGCTGACACTATGCTGATGGATTAAACTGCTAAATTTATATTCCTCATTTTAAATGTAGTCTTTAAGTGTAAATGAATAAGTTATTTCAACGTATTTATATAACGAAAACTTATAAAATGACTGGTATTTCAGTCAGTACAACACTTTAGTTTTTACGTCTGTTCCTGCTGTCGTGTACTTTTTATTTTTTCTTTTTTGACAATTTATGGTCTCGCTATTTCCCACCCAAGCCGTCAGGGAGAATGCAACAGCGGCGTGTTGCATCATCGATCATTTGGCCTCATACAACCAATTAAAAACGCCATCGAACTTACTTCAATGACTCAGGTGGTCCACCAGATGGAGTGGTATTTCAGCGGGGGTAGGTTAGCTACTTATTCCCGTCGACTTCCAGACAAAAAAGTAACGAAACGTCGACCTTTTTTCTCTTCTTATCCTTAACTACGCAAATAAGAGAATTTTTGAAATCAGTCTAGTAGTTTCGGAGCCAATTCGTTACAAACATACTTACATACAAATCTTTCCTCTTTATAATCTATATATATAAAAGAAAGTCGTGTTAGTTACTATGTTTATAACTCAAGAACGGCTGTACAGATTTGGTTGAAAATTGGTGGGGAGGTAGCTTAGAACCAGAAGACGGACATAGGATACTTTTTATCCCGTTCTTCTTTTTCTTCTTAATGGCAATGAGCTACTTTTTATCCCGTTCGGTCGCGTTCCCGTGTGACATGGCATAAAATGTCAAATAGATTTTATTTTGTTTCTGTTTGTCCATTCGGACGGGCAAAGGAATCAAAAACCATACAGCCAAGTCTGATACAATTTTCTTCATATTATTTAACATTTATTTATATAGAATAGCTTATTTATAGTTATGTAAGTCGAGTCGTTACAATTAATTACCCGCTGTAAACCTAATTATTTGATTTCTCTGGGAATTACGGTAGAATATGAAAATACACGTAAACCACTCTTATATCACATTCCTTACATATCTTAACTGTATTATATTACATAAAATATCAGCAAAATTATTCAATGTAACACTATAAAACACTAAAAAAATGAATATAATACAAGAGCTAAACATGACATTTCCATATTCGCACCGAAACTCATGTCAAAGAGAATACAAGTCACTATGAAACGTAGGATAACAAAAACGCATTTGATATGTAATAACAAAATGCAAAAGACAGCTAAACGTAATTTTGTTTATAGTTAAGTATGGTTTAAGTTAAGTTATGCTGTGTGGTAGCGGCTTCGAATACTACCAACCCTTGCTTTGCTCGTGGGTGTCGTAAAAGACGACTAAGAGCCCTAGATTGACCCGGACCAACTTCATCTGGTACCATTTGGGTCAACGATTACATTCCCAAGGAGGGTTGACGTCAGGCAGGCGGCCGGTCATAAAAGTCATTGCCGAAACTTTTTGCAATATATCAAAACAGATGACATATTGCGTCGACCTCAAGTAATTGGGATAAGAGCAAGATGATGATGAGTTAAGTATGGTTTAAATTTGATAATTATAATTTTGTCAGAAATCAATCATCAGTAATTTGTATTCTCTTTGAATCATCATTAACAATGGCGAGACCAAGACGATCGAATCTTTCCCGACAAAGCCGTAATGGTGTCTCCATTACAGAATATATATTCGGAAATTTAGAAAATGTATTTACGAAAAAAAAAAATTATGGCGTTACGAAGTTCGCCGGGTGAGCTAGTATTAGAATAGATACGAATTTTCCAAACACATAACGAGCCGTAACACACTCTCGATGAATATTATCGAACTTCGATTCAGGTTTTACGACACCCTCAGTAATAGTAATTTTACAAGATTCTAAACGTTACCATATGACAATTGTAAAATATGGATATTTCAAATAAAAAAGCACATATTAGCAGCTCATTACAATGCACTTTCACAATCAATGATCTCCGAAGTAATATTTTATTAATCATTGTGAGATTCTTTTCTAGTTTGTAATGCGACCAATACTATAGTGACGAAACTGGTGAAAGCATTGAATTTCTACGTTACCGAATATATGCACTCAGTTCTTTGTGATTTTGGACTAACGATGTAAATTCCGCGATACTGAAGCGAACGCTATAAAATGTAGCATTTTCTCAGATTGCTCGTAACACTAAACACTAACAAATCAAAAAAAGCCTGACAATTATGGATAAATCTATGGCAATAGTAGATATGAGTGGGCGTGTGGATGGATAAATATATGGAACTTTAGCACAACTCCTTTTTCTACTAGCAGACCATGATTTTATCACATTCCACCTTGTAGTCTAAGGTATTAGATGAATTTCTCCGTCTTTTAAGAGGATTACAAATCTAAAGAATATTTATCTTCAATATCGCGCTTAATGTGTTAGCCTATTAACTTTTGGGGGGCGGGGCCAGAGCACCTCCACATGGTGCTCCCTGGAAACGTCCATTTGGACGTCACGCGTCCATTTGGACGGCTAAGATTCCGGCAGGAGGGGGTCTCCGCGTGCGGCTCTGATGGCAGAGCGCACGGCGGATCTGACCCGGGGCCAATGGGGCGGATGTGCCTCATGGCACTCCATCGCCAGAGACGGTGGCGTCACGGCCCGGGGGCGTGACGGGTCGGTCGCTCGCGAGCGGCCAGACCCGGAAGGCCCAAACCGTAACCCTGAGTGCGACTGCGGCTGAAGCTCAGGGCCGGGGGTCTTCGGACCGCGTGGAAGAAAACCTCTATAAAAAATCACCCCAATCTTAAGTTTGGCCACTCGGCGAGGAGATGTATGGCTGGTGGGTTAAGAAGCACGCGAGCGTCCAGTCGTTAGAGTGGTCAAGGTAAGACTTAAAAACGTTCAACAAGATGGCAAGTGTGAAAACGGATGTAACTACTCCAGAGGGTCCCGGCCACGCCGGGGAGTCCCTCACTGTGCTGGTTTCTGAGCGCGAGAGGCGCACAGTCACCAGCACAGTCAGTCCCCAGTCGTATGGGAGGGGGACAACACCTGCTTTATCTGCCGAGAGCCCGGCACAACACCAAGAGGCTCACCGGGGGGAGGGGAAAGAAGAGGAGAAGGAGGAAAAGAAGACGGAGAAGAAGAAGGCCCAGAAGAAGCCGAGGCGCTCTGCCGCGGCACGAGCCCGCATAACATCAAAGGCATATCGTGAGCGGAAGAAGGCGGCCGCTATTGCCGAACGCGACGAGGGTGGCAGCACTGCTGCCGCAGGGCCGTCGCGGGACGAGGGTGGCGTCGCTGCCCAGCCGTCGGAGGAGGAGACTGGGTCCACCACAGGGCTGTCGCTGGAGGAGAGCGTCAGCGTTGGCTGCAGCAGCGGAACCGAAGACGAGGGCGGCATTGCCGCAGGGCCGTCCAAGAAGATGGAAGGCAGCTCGGAGTTGAGGCTGCCGAGCGATGAGGGCGGCACTGCCGCAGAGTCGTCGCAGGATGAGGGTGGCAGTGCCGCAGAGCCATCGGTAGATGAGGAGACCGACGCGGCTTCGGAGATGATAACGGACGAGGGCGCCAGGACCGGGCGGAAGTGCCGCAGGACCGTCCGAAGACGAAGGGTCGCGGGTCGGCCAACGTATGAAGGAGGGCGCCGAGCACGCCGTAAAGCTGTCCGGGATGATGGGTGGTGTTGGTTCGTCCGAGATGGCGGATAGGGTGGTTAGGCAGGTAGCGGATAGGGGGGCCGCCGCGTCGGCGGTGGCCCTAAACTTTAGGAGGGAGAGAGAGGAGGCCCTCCCCCCGAGAGTCCGAAAGCGCCCCCTGCTAGAGGGTGGCTGCTCCAACACCTACTCGGAGGGGAGCTCCATCATGCCTCCTCCCAAGGTCTTGGCCATGCGCAGGGGGCGCAGGGGTAGGGGATCGGCGGTGGCGGCGAAGCTGGGGACCCCAGATCCGGCCGGCCAGAGCGGCGAGGTTGCGGCCCTGCAGGCCGCGAATACCCGCCTCAGTAAGGAGGTTTCCGGCCTGCGGGAGCGCAACCGGAAGCTCGAGTCAGAGCTGTCGGTGGTGCGGAAGGAGAACCGCGGGTTGGCCAAAGACGTGGCTGACCTGCGGTCTCAATTCGCACTTTTAGTGCCAGCCGCACCGCCGACGCCGGCCTCGCTGCCGAAACGGACTGCGCCGGAGAAGGCGGGCCCGTCGACTGCGCCCGTGGCGCCGCCTGCGCCTTTGGTGCCTGCCGCACCGGTTGCGCCCACCGCGCCGGCCGTGAGCGCCGCCAAGAAGCGCGGCGGGCCCCAAAAGGAGGCAGAGCCGCTGCCCGTGGTGCATGGCGTGCCGGAGGGGTCGATGCGCGTCATCTTTGCTAAGCTTGAGCTTATGCTGGATGCGCGCATCAAGGCCTTGGTGGATCGCCTTCCGCCCGAGCCACCCCTCCGGCCGCCGCTCGCCACGGATAGAGCGAGGCGGCCGCAAGCGTCGGCTCCCACCCCGCTGCCCTGTCAGGGTGGCCGCGTGGTGAGCTACGCTGCGGCCGCCGCTGGGCCCAAGGGGGTCAAGAAGGGGGCCAAGAAGGCTGGCAAGGTGCCGGCTCCCGCCGCGCAGGGGCCTCAAGTCGCCAAAGACGGCCGCTGTAGTCATCACCGTGCTGCCTGAGGTGGCTGAGAGGGGCCTCAACTATGAGGCCGTCCTAAAACGCGCCCGGCGGGAGCTGGACGTCTCCGACATCGGAGGCGTCGAGGCTAGAACCCGCAAGGCCCGGACAGGGGCTCGATTTCTCGAGTTCCCTGGGGCCGATGGCGCGAAGACGGCCGATAGTGTGGCTTCGAAGCTGCGGGGGCTGTTCGGGCCAGAGGATGGCGTCCGAATCGCCAGACCTGTCAAGTGCGCAGAGATGCGCCTGACGGCTTGGATGATTACGGTGGAGGACGTCCGGGAGGCCATTATGGCGCGTACCGGATGTGCCTCGGACACCGTCCGGATTGGCACCATCCGCCCTGGTCCGGGCGGCGTCGGTGCTGCCTGGGTGCAGTGTCCGGTGGAGTCGGTCAAGCAAATGGCCGACTCAGGCAGGCTCCTCGTGGGCTGGAGCTCGGCGCGGGTAACCGTGCTAGAGCCCCGGCCCGCGAGGTGTTATAAATGCATGGCGGTCGGGCATACCCGACCGACATGCAAAAACTGCTTTGACTGCAGCGGGCTATGTTTTCGTTGCGGTCAGACCGGACACCAGGCGGCATCGTGCTCTGCGGTGCCCCACTGCCCCGCGTGTGCGGCAGGCAATAGGTCTGCCAAACACCGCATGGGTTCTGGGGACTGCAGACCCCCGGCATCGGCCCCAAAGGGGCGGGGCGGCCCATCGACCGGGCCAGCCCCCGCTCCGAGCGCGACCCGATCGCCCGTTAGCACGGAGGAGGTAACGATGAATACGGACCGTTAATGGACCCCGTATCCATCCGTCTCCTCCAAGCCAATCTCAACCACTCCGCCGGTGCGCAGGACGTTTTCCTGCAAGCCATGGCGGAGTGGTTGATAGGAGTAGCCGTAGCCGTGGAGCCGTACGCGGTGCCCGACCGGCCGGTATTGGGGGACTTCAACGCCAAGTCCGTGGCGTGGGGGTCCTCCCGTACGGACGACCGAGGACGGGCGGTCGAGGATTGGGCGGCGGCACTGGGCCTCTGTTTGCTGAACAGAGGCTCGGTGCATACGTGCATGCGACCTCAGGGCAGGTCGATAGTGGACCTTTCGTTCGCTAGCCCTGAGGTCGCCGCACGCGTGGGGAGCTGGTGCGTCGAGGAGGAGGTTGAGACCTTGTCGGACCACCGGTATATCCGGATGGAGGTCTCCCTGTCAATCCCGGCGCCCGGCAGGGTTCACGGGGCGGTAGGGCGTCCTGCGTTCCCGCGATGGGCTGTGGGTCGCTTAGACCGAGACCTGCTGGCGGAGGCAGCCATCGTTCACTCGTGGCTGTCCTCTGCCAACCAGTTGGACGGGGTGGACGCCGAGGCTGGCCGCATCCGCAGTGCGTTGACGCAAATCTGCGATGCGGCCATGCCCCGGGTACGGCGTCTTCCCCCGAGGAGGGCTGTCCACTGGTGGTCCCGGGAGCTGGCGGATCTCCGGGCCGCGTGTATTCACGCCCGGAGGGCCTACACGAGATGTTGGAGAGTCTCGATCGTGACTTCTGGGGACGCCCCTATGGCGCGGCGCTGAGTAAGCTCTGCGCACGGGGCCCGCCCCTCACTGAGACTCTCCAGCCCAGCCTCCTCACCCGAGTCGTCGAGGACCTGTTCCCACGATGGGCGGAACACACGCCCCCGGTCATGGCGCCGCCAGACAATGACCGGGAGGGCGATGGTGGCAGTGTTCCGCTCATCACGGAACCGGAGATGGGGGCGGCGGTGGTGCGCATTCGCGGAAAATCCACTGCCCCCGGGCCCGACGGTATTCCAACCCGTATGTTGGCCCTGGTCCTCGACCATCTGGGTCCCCGCCTCAGGGAGCTGTTCGACGCGTGTTTAGCGTCCGGGCGGTTACCTGGGTGCTGGAAGGAGAGGAGGCTGGTTCTCCTGCCGAAGCCGGGACGGCCTCCGGAGTCGCCATCGGCCTACAGGCCTATCGTGCTGCTCGATGATATGGGCAAGCTACTGGAGAGGGTAGTAGCTGCCCGCATCGAGCGGCACCTCGTCGGCACGGGGCCCGATCTGTCGGACGCCCAGTTTGGGTTTAGGAGGGGTCGTTCGACGATGGAGGCCCTGTTGCGCCTGAGGGCCTTGGCGACTGAGGCCGTCACCGGCGGGGGAGTGCTGTTGGTGGTGTCCCTAGACATCGCCAACGCATTCAATAGTCTGCCATTCAGCTGCGTCAGGGAGGCGCTCCGTTACCACGGAGTGCCAGCTTACCTGAGGCGGCTGGTGGCAGACTATTTGGAGGGGCGCAGCGTCCTCTACGCCAACCGAGTAGGGGACGTTGTGCGAACGCCCATGACGTGCGGTGTTCCACAGGGGTCGGTCCTCGGACCCACCCTGTGGAACATCAGCTACGACTGGGCGTTGCGGGGGAGCCTCCCACCCGGGCTGGGCGTGATTTGTTACGCTGACGACACGCTCGTCACAGCCCGCGTTGGGACGCTACAAGAGGCGGTAAGCCTGGCGACCTCAGGCACCGAAGAGGTCGTCAGGCGGATCGAGGCGCTGGGGTTGAGGGTGGCCCTGGACAAGACGGAGGCCCTCTTGTTCCATGGGCCCCGTATGGACCCTCCCATCGGCGTCTCGATCACCGTCAATTCGGTTGGGATCAGCATCCAGGCCCATATGAAGTACTTGGGCCTGGTGCTCGACGAGCGATTGTGGTTTCGGGAGCATTTCCGCAGGCTCATCCCGCGGCTCGTCGGCGTGGCGTCCGCCCCACAATGGCTGATGCCGAATGTGGGCGGACCGAGCGCGGCATGTCGACAGCTGTACGCGGGGGTCATCCGGTCGATGGCCCTGTACGGCGCACCGTTGTGGGCGGGATCCATGACCGCCCGACTTAGGGCCCTTCTGTGGCGTCCACAGAAGGTCATGGCGGTCAAGATCATCCGCGGGTACCGCACGGTGGTGACGGAGGCGGCGTGCCTATTGGCCGGGACTCCCCCGTGGGACCTGGAGGCGGAAATGCTCGCCGACTTGTATCGGCGGGTGTCGGGGGTGCGCGGGGGGGGGCGGTGTTGTTTCCTTGAAGGAGCTCACCGCCTGGCGCGTCGACGCCCGCCGGGACGTCATCGCCCGTTGGGCAGACCGGCTGGAGAGGCCTCGATACGGTGTTTGGACCGTGGAGGCCTTCCGGCCGGTGCTGATGCAGTGGTTAGAAAGGCGGCACGGGGTGCTCTCCTTCCGACTCGTACAGGTCTTGACGGGGCATGGATGCTTCGGCAAGTACCTGTACAGGGTCGCTAGGAGGGAGAGAACTCCGTCCTGCCACCACTGCGATTGCGACGAGGACACGGCGCAGCACACGCTCGAGGTCTGTGCCGCTTGGGCAGAGCCGCGTCGTGAACTCGTCGCAATCATCAGTGCAGACCTGACGCTGCCGACCATCACTAGGGAGATGCTCGGCAGCATCAGGAATTGGGACGCGGTCGCAGCCTTCTGCGAGGCAGTTATCTCGCAGAAGGAGGCGGCGGGTCGCGAGCGCGAGGAGCACAGCCTCGATGATGCGACCCGCCACCGGCGACTGGGGCGGCGCAGGCGGGAGTACCTGCGTGCAATGCCGCCCTGGCCGAGGCCGCGGGTGACGTGACCGGGGATTAGTCCGTCACCCGCCGAGAGGCCGACCGCGTGAGGAAAGACCGACGTCCTCCCCGAGGGGGGGACGTCGGTCGATGGGAGGGTACCCCGGGTAGGGGGTATTCCGTCGGGCCAACCACTGATGACAAGTAACCCTGCTCCAGTGGTCGGCCCAATGACGAAGGCGACGTGGTGTTCGGGTGGGTTGCGGTAGTTGCGTGCTTAAGCCCCTCTGTCGCCCCGGACGGAGTGATGCGGAGGCGCGCCGACCGCAACCCACCCCAAAAAAAAAATAAAAAAGCATATTAACTTTTAAAATACTACAAATTTCACGTTTCACTATTTGAATTTTATTCGAAGTATTAACGATCATTTATTTACAAGCTAAGTAGATATAGGTAGATAATCTGCCTAGCAGAACTCCAATCTTCATGATGTTCACAATACCTTAATATAATAAACCGAACACGCTGTTTTCTTTTCATCTAGTATTCCAATTGGTAACCTAATGATTAGCATAATATACCACGAGATAAGTTATTATTCTTATTTGTTTCTTTCACTTATAATTCTGAAAATTTTGTATTTAAAATTCAACTCGCATAAAACAATTCATATCAACTCATACGTGCCCATTCCTTCGCGAAAACTACAGCCAATGGCAATAACTCAGTGCTATACTAATAAGTTAGTATAAAACGGTATTATATACTTAACATGCATGAGGGATGCGCAGAAGCAAGTATATGTGCACAGTCGCGACGCACTTCCTTTTCTTTAACTACAAACTACAACACCTTGTTATAGGGGGAATACCTACTTCAGTGTAAAGAATTTGGAAACTAAAATGAAATACTAATGTTAATTACTCTGAGATATTGTTTATTAGTTCAATATAACTGGCAATATCTTTTTAGCCATTGTCTTGTGCTCCTTATATACTTCATAATTCGTATTATACTTAGTCCTGTTAAATGTTTTTTTCGCATTTTTCTTCTCTAGTAGTAATGTAACAGCACTGCAAAAAGTTATTGATTTAAAAAAAATATATTTTTTCTCTACGGATTGTTGGGCAATTTATTAAATACTAGCCGACCCGGCGAACTTCGTACTGCCATAATATTTTCAAAATTTTCGATAATACAGTCTCTAATGGAAGAACCATTACAGCTTTGTCGGGAAAGATTCGATAGTTTTCGTCGCGGCATTGTTAATGATGATTCAAAGAGAATACAAATTACTCATTATTGATTTCTGACAAAATTATAATTATAAAATTTTCAACCATACTTAACTATAGACAAAATTTCGTTTAGCTGTCATTTGCATTTTGTTATTACATATCAAATGCGTTTTTTTATACTACGTTTCATAGTGACTTGTTTTCTGTTTGACATTGTCGTCACACGGGAACGCGATCGAATGGGATAAAAGAGTTATTGGCAAAATCTTGTAAACACTATTAAAAAAGAAACGGGATAAAAAGTATTCTATGTCCGTCTCCTGATTCTAAGCTACCTCCCCACCAATTTTCAGGCCAATCGGTACAGCTGTTCTTGAGTTATAAATAGTGTAACTAACACGACTTTCTTTTATATATATAGATTTTGTGGCCATTGTTTGTTGTCTATTGCTCATCATTTTCAGCTTTGTTTTAGAGGTTCCTGGTGTTAATTTGTTGTGATTCTTAGGGGGATAACTTAGAAATGAATTAGAAAGATTATCAATATTTTCTATATGCCTATTAAAAAAAATATAAATTTCGTATTCACACTACAGATAAAATTTGAACTTATTAAAATGTAGTTTATGGCATACAAACTTGATGATAGCAGAAGGTTCAATTCTAGTAAGAATGTGAATATATTTTTCTCAGTTTATTACAACACGAAGCATTTTATCTTCATAATACTACCACAAAATAAACATATAACAGATGCCAGTACTCTAGGAAATATATGTTAGGATTGTTAATTAGGCTCCTTATATTTTTTATTATTTGTCTAATTACATACTATACAGATACCCACTAAATTAAAAAAGTGTGTTACAATTTATTAATAATTAATAAATATTTTAGCAACACAGACCTTGAAATAATTTTTATTACGTTATTTTTACGTTATATAAGATATGTAACCGGCTTATTATTATTTTTTGTACGTTTCATCATTTTAACTATATTATATCTATATTTATTATTAACATATTGGTACATAAAAGTTATTAAAGCTCAGGGGCTATCCGTAAGGCTGAATATAACGCTTTTATCAACAAAACATATCACATAATAGCTTCATTCACAACTTCGTCACGGTTTTGGAGCGGGTTTAGTTACATAAACCTAGCCTTCGGTGGTATAAAAAGTTTATTTTTAAGGCAGGCTTTAAATTACCATGCTAAATGTCATCCAAATTCGTGTAGCTATTACGTAATAGGCTCGCAAAACTATGTAGTTTTAAAAATAGTATTAGTATAATAATAATAATATTAATGAGTTTATTTTCCCTCCTTTTTTTCCAATTTTCTTGCAATAGTAATCAAAATCGTTATAATCTCAGCTCATATATGCACGGGACATGCTGCTCATATATGCTGGGCTTGAGCGAGAACTATTTATTCCTGATAGACTGAAGGGCGATGGAATGGTCGAGGCGTAATAAAATTCTTTAGGTACTAAAACCTAACGAAGCCCCATAAAATATTAGATTAGCTAGCAGCTCTTCACACTACGAATAGTAAAGTTAATATCACAAATATATGTTTTATATGTTACGTCATTATGATAACTTATTAATTACTCACATATTAGCTTCTTTACAACCCATATTGTCTTTTTCGATAAGAGATATTTTTGTCTTATGATATTCTGATCAAAATAATTAACATAGCGCCCTTGCCAGACTTTCTTCGAGTTTGTTACATCTCTTAATAGTTTAACACGATAATTACGGTAAAGAAAGTATGCTCTCGTATAATCTTCATGTAAAGATAATATTATACCTACATACTTCGAGCGTGGACTAAGTTATTTGACATTCAACATGTCATCGTTATTACAGAGATTGTACGTAATCGGTTTATTATTAATTACAAACCCATATATTTTTCAAAATAATAGATTTAAAAAAGAATGGTATATGAAATATCATGTATATAATACTCAATTAGACAAATATTTAAGAAACCCATCAATAAAATTATCAGTATCGAAATAAAAACGCCTCTCAGACTTAAATTTTATATTATGTATTAGTATGTATTATTTATGTTATGTATGTTGCCATTTATTGATCACGGAGAAGTAGTAATCATAAAAATGTGAAAATTAATCCGTAAGACAATGTAATGTAAGTACATGTTTTTATAGATATTATATAGTCTTATGTAGGCATTAACATAAATTCATCTACTGGAAAAATGAGTACAATTGTAGGTTAAAACTGTAACTACGTTAATGTAAATTGCAGCTAATTGCAAACTTCTTTTAATTACTGTTCATATAACAAACAGTAGTTAAAAACCTGCTTGACACATAACAAACCAATAATAGAATATAATTATCATTCGTTAATGCTTATTGTTTTTCTTCTAATTATTTTCTCTTAGTTTTTCTCTTTAATTATTCTTTTAATTTCTCTGCGACTATTACTCAGTTGTTAGTAAGTTAGCATCGTTTGTGCAGCTGATGGGAAGGACATCCTACACTCGTTCGTTCAGTTCAGATACATAGTCCCTACTCAAAAACCTTTTTATGACAGTTGTCTATATGTCTGTCCATAGCTACGTCAACATACTAATCCTTCGGGGTTTTGTCGGTCATACCCATCCTTCTATGGATCTCTACATCCTAGATTTTACTTTGTAGGAAAATATCGAGGATAGGAAGAGGGCTCGAGAGTCATAGTGAATTAAAAACTAAGTTTCTGTGCCGTAAGTTACAACTGGAAAGTCACTTAGATTAAGCCTTAGATTTCGGCTACTGTGAAATGTTTGTAGAAAAATTAAAGATTGAATTGTCTGAACAATGCCCAGCTGAGGGTCTCAGCGGTATTTCTATGATCTTCCTTTGCCTTTCTGAATTCCGTCTTTTCCATACACTCTGTGTTGAAATGGAGCTCCCATCGACTTGAAGATGTGTCTCTTTATCTGCCAAATTCGGACCAATCAAGAGAAGTCTGCATCATTATTTTCTTTCTTCTCTCCATTAGCTTGAAAATCTGAACAGAAAATCCTTTAGTAATATCAGTGATATAAATCTTGGAAAACTTCGAACCGTCAACCATGAGAACAATTTCCACGAACCATTTTTTTTTTTTTTTTATGGGTGGGCTACGGTAAGCGCACGCGCGGTCCAGTCCGTCCGGGGCGATGAAAGGACGGTATGCGGGCCCATAACCCACCCGTACCCACGTCACCTCGTTGTTGGGCCGACCACCGGAGCAGATGTGACTTGTCGTCAGTGGCCGGCCGACGGAATACCCTTTCGGGTACCCTCACGTCTCGACGTCCTGGGACGTCAGTCGCCGTCGCGCGGTCAGCCTCTCTGCGGGTGACGGACAATTCCCCGGTCCAATCACCCGCGGCCTCGGCTAGGGCGGCATTAGGCACAAATACTCGCGCCTGCGCCGCCCGAGTCGCCGGCGGCGGAACGTGTCGCCGAATAGGAGCTCTACTCGCACACGATCCGCCGCCTCCTTCCGTGAGATTACGGCCTCACAGAAGGCGGCGACCACGTCCCAGTTCCTGACGCTGACGAGCATCTCCCTGGCGATGGTCGGCAGCGCCAGGTCGGCACCGATAATTGCGACGAGTTCACGGCGATCCCCCTCCCATGCAGCACACTCCTCGAGCGTGTGCTGCGCCGTGTCCTCGTCGCAACTGCAGTGGTGGCAGGACGGTGTGCTCTCCCTCCTGACAATCTTGTGCAGGTACTTCCCGAAGCAACCGTGCCCCGTCAGCACCTGCACCAGTCGGAAGGAAAGCACCCCGTGCGTCCGCTCCAACCACTCCATCAGCACCGGCCGGAAGGCCTCGACGGTCCTGACACCGTACCGAGGACTCTCCAGCCGGACTGCCCAACGGGCAATGACTTCTCGGCGGGCGTCGACCCGCCAGGCGGTGATCTCTTTGATGGAGACCATGCCGCCGCGGGCGCGCGTCTCCGACACCCGCCGATAAATTTCGGCGAGCATCTCCGCCTCCAGGTCCCACGGGGGAGTTCCGACCAGGAGGCACGCTGCCTCCGTCGCCACCGTGCGGTAACCCCGTATGGCCCTGATCGCCATGACCCTCTGTGGTCGCCACAGGAGGGCCCTAAGACGAACGGTCAGGGACCCCGCCCACACCGGTGCGCCGTACAGGGCCATCGACCGGATCACCCCCACGTACAGCTGTCGGCACGTAGCGCTGGGTCCGCCCACATTCGGTATCAGCCGCGAAAGGGCGGACGCCGCGCCGACAAGCCGGGGAACAAGTTGATGGAGATGCTCCCGGAACCAAAAATGCCCGTCGAGCACCAGGCCCAAGTACTTCATGTGGGCCTGGATGCTGATGGTTACCGACTTCACGGTGATCGAAGCGCCGGCGGGAGGCCCGGCGGTACGGAGGCCATGGAACAAAAGGGCCTCCGTCTTTTCCAGGGCTACCCTCAACCCCAGCGCTTCGATCCGCCTGACAATCTCCTCGGTGCCGAGAGTTGCCAGGCGTGCCGCCTCCTCTAGCGTCCCACCCCGGGCTGTGACGAGTGTATCGTCGGCGTAGCAAATTACGTCCAGCCCGGGTGGGAGGCTTCCTCTCAACGCCCAGTCGTAGCCGATGTTCCACAGGGTCGGACCCAGAACCGACCCCTGTGGGACACCGCATGTCATGGGCGTTCGCACAACGTCCCCTACTCGGTCAACGTAGAGGACGCTGCGCCCCTCCAAGTAGTCTGCCACCAGCCGCCTGAGGTACACGGCCACCCCGTGATATCTCAGCCCCTCCATGATGCAGCTGAATGGCAGACTGTTGAAGGCGTTGGCGATGTCCAGGGACACCGCCAACAGGACTCCTCCGCCAGTGACGGTCTCCGCTACCACGGCCTTCAGGCGAAGCAGGGCCGCGATCGTCGAACGCCCTCTCCGAAAACCAAACTGGGCGTCCGACAGATCGGGCCTGACCCCGACGAGGTGCCGCTCGATGCGGGCAGCCAACACCCTCTCCAGCAGCTTGCCCGCATCATCGAGCAGCACGATGGGCCTGTAGGCCGAGGCCGACTCGGGAGACCGACCCGGCTTCGGCAGGAGAACCAGCCTCCCCTCTTTCCAGCATCCAGGGAACTGCCTGGACGTCAAACAGGCGTCGAACAGTCCCCTGAGGCGTGGTCCCAGGTGCTCGAGGACCAGGGCCAGCGCACGGTTCGGAATACCGTCGGGCCCCGGGGCGGTGGATTTTACTCGCATACGCGCCACTGCCGCCCCCATTTCCGGCTCCGTGATGGGCGGAGCACTTTCATCTTCGGCCTCCCGGTCGCTGTCCGGCGAAGCCATGACCGGGGGCGTGTGTTCCGCCCGCCGTGGAAAGAGGTCCTCGACAACTCTGGTGAGGAGGCTGGGCTGGAGTGTCTCGGCGAGGGGGGGGGGGCCCGCCCGCGGAGCTTGCTCAGCGCCGCGAGATAGGGGCGACCCCAGGGGTCACGCTCGAGACTGTCCAGCATCTCCCGCCGACTAACGTCCTTGGCGATACGGACGGCCAGCCTGAAGGCAGACCGCGCACTGCGGTAAGCCTCGTACAGCTGGCCCTCCCGCTCAGCGTCGCGGTGACGCGCTCGGCTGCGGGTGTAGGCCCTCCGGGCACGTATGCACGCGGCCCAAAGGTCCGCCAATTCTCGGGACCACCAGGGGACCGCACTCTTCAGGGGCAGACGCCTCACACGGGGCATGGCCGCATCGCAGATCTGCGTTAACGCACAGCGGATGCGGCCAGCCTCGGCATCAACCCCGTCCACCTGGGGCGGTGAGGACAGCCACGACTGAACGATGGCTGCCTCCGCCAACAGGTCCCGATCCAATCGACCCACAGCCCACCGCGGAAACGCGGGAGCTCCGTCCGCCGTGTGACCCCTGCTGGGCTGCAGGAGGGTCCGGGAGACCTCTATCCGGATGTATCGGTGGTCAGATAGGGTCTCAACCTCCTCCTGAACGCACCAGCTCCTCACACGTGCTGCGACATTAGGGCTAGCGAACGACAAGAGTCCACTATCGACCTGCCCTGCTGCCGCACGCACGTTTGCACCGAGCCCCTGTTCAGCAAACAGAGGCCCAGTGCCGCCGCCCACTCTTCGACCGCCCGCCCGCGGTCATTCGTCCTGGGGGACCCCCACGCCGTGGACTTGCCGTTGTAGTCCCCCAGAACGAAGACTTGGCGCGGTGCCAGTCGCCGTATCGAGGCCCCCAGGATGGTGAGGAAGGCCCCGAAATCCGTCGCGCTCCTGTTAGGGGAGAAGTAGACACCAAATAGCGTAACCTCTCCCCATTCCGCCGCAACATACCCATCGCCCCTGTCCTTGAGCAACAAAGGCGGGGAATGCCACGACGTGGAGGCGACGATTGCCACAGAGCCGTCACTGCTGCCCAGCCAATTGGGCCGGTCAGGCACCACGTACGGCTCCGCGGCTACGGCTGCACCGATCAACCACTCCGCCATGGCTTGCAGGAAAACGTCCTGTGCCTCGGCGGCGTGGTTGAGGTTGGCCTGCAGGAGGTGGTAAGATTCGGCCGCCATTAGTGGGCCGTATCCATTACCGATCGGGTCGCGCTAGGGGCGGGAGCGGCCGGGGTCGTCGGGCCGCTCCGCCCCTTTGGGGCCGAAGCCGGGGGTCTGCACTCCCTGCCCCCCATGCGGTGCTTGGCGGGCCTATTGCCCGCCGCACACGCGGGGCAGTGGGGAGTGGCGGCGCACGATGCCGCCTTATGCCCGGGTTGACCGCAGCGGAAACAAAGGTAGCTGCAGTCACAGCAGTTAGTACATGTCGGCCGAGTGTGTCCGACCGCCATGCACTTGTAGCACCTCGCAGGCCCGGACTCCAGCACAGTCACCCGCGCCGAGCTCCAGCCCACGAGGAGCCTGCCTGAGCTGGCCAATTGCTTGGCCGACTCCACCGGGCACTGCACCCAGGCAGCACCGACGCCGCCCGGACCAGGGCGGATAGCGCCAATTCGGACGGTTTCCACGGGACATCCGGTTTTCGAGACGATGGCCTCCCGGATGTCATCCACCGTCACAGAGTCGTCCAGAACCGTGACCCGCAGTTCCGCACACTTGACGGGTCTGGCGATTTTGACGCCATCCTCTGCAGTAAACAGACCCCTCAGCTTGGCGGCCATGCTATCGGCCGTCTTGACACCCTCGGCCCCAGGGAACTCTAAAATTCGAGCCCCTGTCCGGGCCTTGCGGGTCCTGGCTTCGACGCCTCCTAAATCGGAGACGTCAAGCTCCCGCCGGGCGCGACGTAAGACGGCCTCATAGCTGAGGCCGTTTTCGGCCGCCTCAGGCAGCACGGTGATCACCACCGCGGCTGACTTCGGCGGTCGAAGCCTCCTGCGCGACCTCTTCTTACCGGCTCCTGCCTTGGGAGCGGAGGCTTTGGCGGCACTTTTGGCCTCCGCTCTCCTCTTTTGACCGCGACTCTTCCGGCTGCGCTCAGCCGTCTGCCAGCCGTCTTCAACAACAGTCAACAGTTCAACAGTCGCGTCGCTAGGCGCAGCAGTCGCCGTCGCGAATGCGTTGGCCGCCGCCGACGGTGCAGTTGCCGGCGGCGGCTTGGGTCCGGTTTTGGCAGGAGCCGGTGCCGCCTTCTTCTTGGCGGCGGGCCCCTTCGGCTTCGGTCCAGCAACGACCGCGGCGTAGCTCCTTACGCGCCCGCCCTGGCAGGGTAGCGCGGCAGGAGCTGGCGCCACGACCTTCGGCCTGTCCGCAGCAAGCGGCGGCCGGAGACGGGGCTCCGGAGGCAGAGGTAATCTCTCCTCCAGAGCTGCCATGCGCGCGTCGAGCATTTTGCCCACCACCTCCACTATGGCGCGCATGGTTAGGTCTGACACGCCGTCCACTGCGGGCAGCGGGACCGCTTCGGCCAGCTGGGCCGTCTTAGGGCTCGGCGCCGCGCGAGTTGGCGCAACGGGGACGGCAGGGGCGGCGGTAGGGCCAGCGCTTGCCGGCGGCGCAGTCTCCATCAGCTGCGCGACCTGGCGCCGCAAGTCGGCCATTTGCTGGGCCAACTCGCGGTTCGCCTTCTGCACCGCCGACAGTTCCTTCGCCAAGGCCTTGTTCTCCTCCTGCAGGCCTGAAACTTCGCCACCAAGGCGGGCGTTTTCGGCCTGCAGGGTGGCCACATTAGGGGCGACGCTTGTCACAGCGGGCTTGGCAGCCGCCGCACCAGAGGGAGGGATGTCTTTCAACACCCTCATCATTCTCGCGGCTGCCGCCTCGTTGGCCCGCTTGCAAGCCTCAGCCTCTCGCTCCTGCATTACAGGCGAAGGAGTCGCAGTTCTCGCCGCTGCCGCAGCCCCACGCCCTCCGCGCCCTCTGCGTGAGGTCGCCACCTTGGGAGGGGGCATTAGGTCTCCGCTCCCCTCCGAATCGGATGAGGAGCTGCCACTCTTATGCAGAGGGCGCTTCCACACCTGTGGGGGGAGGGCCTCCTCCCTCATTGTTTCGGCTGCCGCCAGGATTGATGGCGCAGGCCCCCCGGCGGCCTGAGCGGCCGGGCTCTCCTTTGTCTTGGACGGCCCTGCGGCACTGCCGCCCTCGTCCATTGACTGTTCCGCGGTCGCATCTGTCTCCATGGCCGCGGAGCTGTCCGCCTCAGAGGCGCCTACATCACTGGGCGGAACGTCGGCAGCCTCCAGTAATTTCTGCGCCGCCTGTCGCAGCTTTGCAGCGCGCCGTCTTGCGCGCGCCGTTTCAGGGGCGATTTTGCTGCCGCTTTTCTTCTTACGGGCCCCTATTTTCGCCGGGTCCTTGGCTGATTTTGGAGCCTCCAGTACCGGACTAGCAACCGAGCTGCAGTCGGACGAGGCCCCTCCTTCTTCTGTGCCAGTTTTGCAGTAGCTTGGCAAGGCTTTTGGGTGGGAACAATGTGAATTCTTGTTCTCCGTGGTGTTTTTGGGCGTCTCACCCCTCCTTTCTACGTCAGGTGTGCGTGAACAATTTTCCATCTAGTTCCCACGAGTATGGGAGAAGTAAACGGTCGACCCGGGCAGAGATCCCGATACCCGGGCAAGCGTAAATTTGTATCCCAACACAGGGGGTCCGCAGGTACCCTGGCTGGGGGCGCGCTAACGACTGAACAACCCATCAGCCATGCATCCTCTCGCCACGCGCCAGAACTTAGGATTCTGGGTGATTGTTTAATAGAGGTTTTCTTCCTCGCGGTCCAGGCGGTTAAGCCAAGACCCTCGCTCCTGAATCTAGGCCTCAAGACAAATGTCCCGAAGCAAGAATCAGGTCTACGATTTGTCGCGGTTGGCAAATGCCCGCCCAGTCCTCAAACGAATGAGTGACTGGGCCCGTCGAATTTTCGCGTCCAATACCCTCTACAATTAGAGGGCATGGAGCGAATTTGGGGCATCCCACAAACTGGGCCCCCCCTCGGGCCAGATATTTGCCACGAGCGACAATTCCAGAGAGCAGTCCAAGGAATTGTCGCTCGTGCCCAGGGTACACCACGCGGAGGTTTCTGGCGTAGCACCCCAATTTCCACGAACCATGGCATTTCGTTTGCATATGACAAATGACAAATTATGATTATAAAACAAAATATGTAAAATTACGTCAAACGTATTATAACATATTTAACGAAACTGTATTACTAAATTTATTGAGATATGGATCGTTAAAAATGACCTCTTTAAAATTGTTGCTCACAGACTAAATAATTTATTAACAAGCTGTCTGCAACATATGTGATCGTAATACGAGTGGTCATTTGCCTAATTATTAAATTTTATTGTACCTACTACTTAAGTTATATTGTAGTTTCTATTTATAATATACAATTTAAGTAGTATTTTATCCATTATAGCCCAGACGAATTGTTGATTGGACCCAGGAAAAATTATAAGTAGAATTTTTCCTTCGGAATTCGTTAGGGGGGGGGACCACTGGGAGTCTACATTTCGGTTTTCGAATTCCCAGTGGTCTTGCGTTTTCCGCCATCTTGATTTTAAGGGTGGTTTTATGTTTTTTAAATAACTCGTTTATTTTCAATTTTACACGAAAAATGGTCATTACCAAAATTGTTCAGAATTAAATTTCCTACAATTTTTATTCTCATAATTTTTTCCGTAGGATCAATATTTCTCAATTCACACCCGAAAAGAAATAAGAACAAAAATTGTTGGAAATTTACTTTCAAACAACTTTGGTGATGACCACTTTTCGTGTAAAATTGAAAACAAAAGAGTTATTCAATAAACAAAAAATCACCCTTTCTTTTCGGGTGTGAATCGAGAAATATCGATCCTACAGAAAAAATGATGAGAACAAAAATTGTATAAAATTTTATTTTAAACAACTTTGGTAATGACCATTTTTCGTGTAAAATTGAAAATAAACGAGTTATTTAAAAAACATAAAACCACCCTTAAAATCAAGATGGCGGAAAACGCAAGACCACTGGGAATTCGAAAACCGAAATGTAGACTCCCAGTGACAAACGAATTCCGAAGGAAAAATTCTACTTATAATTTTTCCTGGGTTTGGTTCGCTTTTCGTCTAATTCGACTGGGCTATTAGCCTATTGATATCCACTGTTGGCTTTTTCAAGAAGAGATAATGTCGTAATAGCCACTTGGTAGAAAAATTTGGTAATGCGTTCGATATTATAAATTTCCCAGAATAGTGCTGCTGCCTATTTTCCCGTCGGGTGGGTTTTCCCATCTGGTGGGAGTATAGTAACGTAATGTAGTACAATTAATAAAGTAATTTCCTTTACCGGAGAAGGCTCGCGACCAATTTGAGAAAACATTTTCTGAGAAGTAGATCGCTGCAGTATGTACATTTTTTTAAAAGGTCTGCTTAACTCTGTATCTCTGCCACCTGGAATATTACCCCTCATTGCTCAATGAGCTAGCCATTAACCTTTCTAGTAACAGTCCCAGTCAACTGGGACTGTTACTCGAAAAGATCAAAGCTCCATCTAGAAAGTACCGTGACATCGCCCTTACGTGATCAACCTCTCTGCGTATGGTGGAATAATCTCCAAAACCATCACTCGCACATATTACATGTATGTATTTACAAATATGTGATTGTCAACTTCAACTAAACTTATCAAACAACCAACGTACATATATATGACATATGCATACGTAAACTATTACATCAAAGCTCCACTGACACGGCTCGTAATTGCTAAATCATTTGACATTTTGAAGATGCGCCAACGCAAAGGTCGTTCGTTTGTACTTAGCGATCGGTTAGTGACCCACACAGCACACAAGTGTTACGTCCGGCTTTATGCATAAACATTTTAAAAGGGTAAACAACTCGCATTTTGAAATTGAATATATTAGAGTATGACTTATTCTTTTTCTTTATGTTTTGCTTCGTGAATGTGTATCACAATATTTTTTTTATTATTTCGATAATAGATGGATCTGTTGAGCTGATGACCCCAAGGACTGATTTCTTCAATTTTGATTACTTAACTTTTTATTTTTTTTTTGTGGGAGCTTTGGCTTGGACACACCCCACCCAATCTATTCGGGGCGATAGATAAGCGGCGTTAAGCCCCATAACCTACCATATTCCGTACCCATCGCCTTTGGGGTGACCACTGGTAGCGATTCCTTGACATCCGTGGCTGGCCCAATTTGATAACTTACCTAGAATCCTTTCTAGTAAACTATCAATAACTAGCGAGCTTATTTTCATTATTTCAAATCCCCAGATTTAAAAATATCACAAAGACAACTAATTAATTAAACAAATTACTACATTGAATTCAATTAACCATGGAGATGCGTATTTAAAATTGATTTAAATGGTAATGAGGACTTTATTTGCATGAAATTAATATGTTTTCACACGCCCATTTATAAATATGTTATATTAATAACGAAATAAATCTAAATATATATTGCAAGTATCAGTAATTGAGTGAGCAATTCACTATTAATACAGCACTGAAGTTATTATTAGTAAAGCTTAGCTCAGCTGCAGCGCTCAGAAGAGGATTAAAAATAGAATCAGGTAATTTCTCCTAAAAATACATATGACTACTAAACTAATAAAAACCTCTTAGTAACATAAAGTAAGCCGCCTTCAAAATTAACTTTAATTCAGTTCAATTCAGAGTTTTCTTGCCGGATCTTTCTCAGTGTGGCCGTGTTCCGATCCGGTGGTAGTATACTAGATTATTAGTTAGTTTTTAAATATAATTACTATTAATTTTAATGTTAAATAATTACTAACCATAAACAATATAATTTTTTCATATAGAAACATTTTCTTCTTACACTGGCAATAAATTTTGTATCAAAATGTGGGTCAATATTTAATAACTAATTTCTGTGTCGGGTAGATAATTATAAAATTTTCTGCAGTAACGATGACTTGTTCGACGTGAGACATCTTAGTCCACCCGTGACCATGAACGCTGTACAGTGTTTGAAACGTCGGGTAATCGGATATCAAATACAAACGCGATAAAATCCATAAAGTAGTTTTATTTAAAATACATATGACTATCGAAAATATCAATTTCTTCCTGCGTGGAGACTGAATATTATGCCAATTATTATCCTTTGGTGTCTTAAAAGAAGACTGAGATGTAAACTGCAGATAAAATTTATAAAGGAAAAGAAAATTCGACATAAATCCCTATAATAGTACGTCTCACCAGCGTGCTAGTTTAATTTCTCATCCACAATGGAGGAGGTTCACACTAAATAGTGGGACGTATATGGATATAACTGAGATGATGCTGAGAACTGAGAGTCTTCTCACGAATGTAATATATTTTCTATATTAATAGCTACCGTATAAGAAAAGAATCAAAATTAATAATGTGGACTCCAAATTAGCAATTCCCATTTTATGACTATTTTGAGTTATTTTCTGTGCGGTGACGAAGTAATAATAGAATTAACCACCCCTCACTTGCCTGTGAGTGTCTATTTTGTCCCATCATAAATATATTTCAAGATTCATATTTTCTACTGTCTTCTTAGAAGAACGCTAGTTCTACTGGTCATCCGCCTCGCCTTTATGAAAGGGAATTTCATAACTAAAGAACTTAATCAAATAACTTCTATGTGAAAAAATAGGAACATGAATTAAGAGCCTATGATAAACTATACAGTTAGCCCTACTACTATACTAGTGATAGCAAATTTTACATCCATCATGCAGGAAGATTTTTGGTTGATCACTTAGTTGTTGTTATTATCTTAAAGATTAAAATCTTTAAAGAAAGAATCAATTGGATTTCTGTAGCTTATAAATTTATTACATTTAATGTAAACCACGAAAACGAAAGAAAGTGAAAAATTTGCATAGTTTTGTGTTTATTATACTAAACACCACTAAGTTCATTTACCTCCAAATTATTAAAGTGAACGTAAAAATACCTGCTATCTTTAGTACGTTATTCAATTACGTTAACCCATATCAGTGTTTAAAAGGAACTTTAATGATGTAAAATATAATTATAAGACAAATTCTAAACTCAAATTTAAATTAACTCAGTTATTTCATGTCTGAAATTAAAATTTCTGTCTTTGTTATAATTACGAAATATAATACTTATTTCTGGCGACAGGTTAGTCTAACTGTAGCACATTCGGTGATTTAGAATAACAGTAAAAATGATATGCAATATTACGATACGGCGGTGGTAGGTCCTCGGTTCTTGTGTCGAATAATATCATAATGTGCACTTCAGTAGCCAAATCTATCACAATGAATGAGAGGGTAGGCATTCTTACTTGTTTTTCCATCAAAAATGAGAATCATCATTGCATAATTTCAGCCCATATAGGGCCCACAGTTAGGCCCAGGCCTCCTTTATTGTGAGAAAGAAATTGACTTACAAATATTGGATAAAGTCTGCTAATGACGTAAGAAAATAATGACTTCTTTTTTATGTAGCCCTGTGATGGCATGAAGAGAAAGTAAGTAGTAACTTGCTTGGAGATTAATTGATTCACATAAACGTAAAGTAATATAACGGTAAATAAAAATCCAGAAAAATTAACAAAATGAAATAAAAAAAAAACGAATGAATACAAGAATATTTTCTACTAGAAATGTTACAATCTCAAATAAATGAATTAAGAATGAAATGACCAGTGTGCAGTGGTAATTGCCTATGATTGCCATATAAATACATCATCTTATTCCTTTAAAATACCTCAATATCGTTATACCTTGAACTTATCAGAATGTCGTTATGGAGGCTTTTATGAAATATTGTTGGCAAATACGTTAGCTTTTATAAAAATAGACAATTTGGAGTATTTTTTATAAACGGCAACAAGTTTTATCTTATCATATGTTGAAGAATTGGAAACATTAATCTAAATAATCCAATCATATATTATTACAAAAAAAATATGTAAAAAATACTATAAGTTCTTATTTTTTTATTATCACTTTGACACTTGGATTCATTTAAATTAGCGCAGTGCATTTAAATTAGCATTTAAATTAGTTATTCTTTATAAGATTTTTTTACAGTCCCTATAAATGGAAACTGTGAGTGATGTTACGGATGCCCTCGTAACATCACTCACAGTTTCCATTTGAAAATCTGCGCCAGGACTTTGTACCTGGCATAGGCTGAAATGGATTCATTGTGGATACATTTCCAACGCGTTGTATGTTCTATTATTATATTTTGCATAATTACATATATGTTAACGGAATGCATCAATAAACTTTTCTTTCTTTCTAAATAATTTTCTTCATCTGAATACTTTTAAGACTTGGATACGTCGTAAATACCACAGTAGAAGTGAAGATATTTTAGGTAAACCTAACATAAATTATGCACTTTCTATACAAAAACATGAGCTGCACCCTAATGATGTTTGATTCGATAAACAACAGATATATAACTAAAGAGAAAGATAATAAGTGCATTTTATTCACTTTCGCCAAGATAATTATATGCACTTTAAATATACGACATTTAACCTGACATATCAATTTATTCAATTCTTATAAATTTCTCAGACTTTATCTCAAATTAGCTGTGCAAAGTGAGAGTCTTATAAATATTATCAACGATATCGGTCCATCTTTATCATCTTCTTATTATGAAATCAATTGAATAATGATTTCTGATGTTTACGCGAGTATAGACAATGTATGGACATTGTAAATAAAACTATTTTTACGGAATTTGTTGCGTTTGTTATTGATTTATGATTGCCCGACGTTTCGAACACTTTACAGCATTCATAGTCCATCCGCGACCAAGTAGTTTTATTTGAAAATCAATTGAATTTAATATGTGATAGACATATAATAACTATAGAATATAATGTGTCATCATCATCATTCCGGCTCATATACGTCCCACTGTTGGGCTCGAGCCTCCTCCACAATAGGAGGGAAATTAACCTTACTATATCAGGTCAGACAGATTGGTATAAAGTTTTTTTCCAGTTTTCTTTCTCTTGCATAGATGTTATATGCATATTATATCCTTTAGTCGTCTTTTACAACATCCACAGACAAGATGAGAGTAATTAATTGTATTCTTAATCCGTCACCACACGAAACAATAATGTGTAAAAATCTATTTATATAGTATCTACTAGAATTCGACGTAGTATGCTGAGGTCGATGCGTAAACTTATATGACCTTCAACAAATACCGCATGATAATTCTGTGTAAAAAGTACGCTACCCCCGTCAATATTCTCGATTCTCTCTCTTGCTTACGAGAGACTTACGAACGATAAACCCAACCCACCTCGGGACAGATGATTGCACTCCTAGTAGGAGAGTGAGTTTCCAAACCGGAAGATCATCATGCCTTCACCATCTTCTCACTCCTGATAATTATGACACTCATAAGTCCTGAGAGTCCGAATGTTGTATATTGCCAGGGTCAAGTGTCAGTTTGTTTGGTAACCGGATCGCTGCCGGAAACTCTTCGCACCTCCTACTCCACTGCTACTAGGGCTGCTACCAAATTGAGCAAGTACGAAAGCGGAGCTGCTGTGACGGGGGAACAATTTATTCTCATCTCTATGTCTGGGATAATGCCACATTGTAATCGCCACATTTAGTGGGCGGGTTGACGGTCGCAGTGAGATGTTATTACACTTCCCAGAAGAAAGGTGCTGTCAGCTCTCCTTTTAAAATAAAAAAATACAAATAGTATCGAAAGCAAAAGCGTATTTTGGATGAGTGAATGAAGAAAATTAGTACTAAAGTAAGGGCTAGTGTACATTGTATTCTTAATTAGACACCACATAGGAACTAGATTAAGTAAAAGTTACCTGATTTGTGTATTCGGATAACCTTTACATAATCCATCCAGCTAATTTATGCGTCACCAGTTACGCATTATTGCGAACTTAAAACTAATACATTACGTATTCATGACTTAGCTGTATAAATACCTTGTTTTAGAATGGCTTAGGGCGTTGTTTACTTCGTAAGAAATCTATATGAAATCGGTCAAGCACATGAAGTCATTATATAATAAGTATTTGCTACCATTTGTACAGAAAACGTGATTAAAATATAGGTATTTAAATAGTTATTCAAACTAATATTATAAATGCGAATGTGAGTTTGTTACGCTTTCACGTCAAAACCACTAAACTGATTTTAAAAATTCTTTCGCTAATGGAAACCTACATTATCAGAGAATAATATAGCCTATATTTAGTCATTTTATTACTAGGGGAACAGGCACTATACGCGTGAAACCGCCATTAATTACTAGTACTCTTTATAAATACCACTTTTACTACACCTTCAGGTATGATAATACTAAAATTATTTAATCTAGAATCAAACATTAAAGACATAAAAAAATGTATTGGTTCTTGGGTGATGTAGATCATTGAATGAACGAGCTATATATAGTGTTTATATCGATTTAAGTTTAAGTGAGTGGTATTTTGTTATTGAACTATTATTGTATCTAACAAAGCAATAAAAATTCTTTCCTAATCACATAAACATTTGTGATAATATTAGTACATATAATAATATTATAAAATTATTTTATTAACAGTTTTTTTGCGTCATAACAGAACAAATTCTCTTAAATGCAATAAACTTTAAAAATGTGTATTTAAAAGTGTATAAACATACTATTGTAAAGTTCAAGTTATTAATATATAGGACGAACTAATTGGACCAAATAAAATATTCCTTAGTACACAACAGATTTAAAGCAATTTTTTTTTTGGCCGCGTAATTAACTATGGAACTCGACTACAGAAAATGTGTTCTAGTAATTAGACCATGTAAGACTAATAACTGTCCAAGGGTGTCGTAAAAAACGAGTAAGGGATATAATATGCATATAACATCTAATCAAGAGAAGGAAAACTCGAAACAAAACCCTATGCTAACACGTCTGACCAGCGTGGTATAGTAGGTCCATTTCCCTTTCATAGTAAAGGAGGCCCGAGCCCAACAGTGGGACGTTTAGGAGCTGAGACGAAGAGATGACCTCGCTTATTTATCTAATCTTATGTCTATGTTATCTTCCGTAATAAAATATATTATCTCAGCTCATATAGGCAATAATATAAGTCTAATAACACTCCACCTAGCTGCCTGCAGTGTCAATATGACAGCATGGGATCACATAACTCATCATACAACCTCTAACTAGTTTTAGAGCTGATGAGTTGCTTCGTTGAACAGAGATCTTGGGTCGTTGTATTTTTTAATTTCCTATGGTAGCAAACGCGCAAGTATCACACCTAACAATAAGTGATACTGCCCGTCATGCATCTTTACAATACCAGGAGCACAATTAAGGCGCTGCTGTACATTTTTTCGGTAAGTTTAATACGGATGGCAGCCCATAAGCGATCTGTATAATTGTGATCCCCGCTAACATAGCTCCACGTAGATCACCTCACCTGCCGACTATGAACTAAGACAGCTTATTGCTCTTCTTATCTAACTCACAACCTCCTACTCTGTAACTCATTTTCCATTAACTAGCCTCTCGACGCCTACTGTTGAACATAGAGTTAACCATGAAGTGAGCAGTCGGGTTCGCAACCGTAGATGAAGTCATCAGAAAACGCTGCTGTCCATTCTCCTGAAGACTCCTCCAGCCGACTTGTATAACTGCCACGGTAATGTAAGAGCTGACGATATATTGTGTTCTTAACCCGTCAGCATTGCCATCATCATCGTAGATGTTTTCTGCGTATTATAATCCCTTAGTCTTATTTAACGAAACCGACGGGCAGGAAAGGGAGGTGTTGAATTGTATCCTTGCTCCGTCATCACCCGTCATCATACTAACCTGTAAATCGGAGAGAAATTAGTTTAGTGCTAATATACTTTACGCTAGCCAAACAAGTTAGGACGGGCTTTTATTTATTTTCTCACGCAATTAGTTAGATGATTACTTGCTCATCATTATAATTTGCCTACCCTCATACCACGCTAAGTGGGATCAGCACAACATGTTTTAACCTTTCATAGCCTCCTATCAACCGTCATATTTGCACTCACTGCTTTCATACGCATATCCTCATTCACGCAATCCATCGATCTCTTCTTGAGTCTCCCACGTTTCTTACATCCATTCACAATCATATTGACAACCCTCCTTGTCACATGCCTTTCATCCCTCTTCCTCAAATGCTCATATCAAGATAATCTCGCGCTCCTAATCTTCTCTATCACTGGTGCCACTTTCAGGCTTCCCCTAATAACTAGATGATTACTTACTACCAAATGTAATATAATAAAGCATTAATTTTCTGCATAAAACATGTCATAATTTCTATTTCATTATATGACATACTAGCAACCCGCCCTCGCTTCGCTTCGGTTATAGGTTATAGTCGTTTTACCCGCGTAGTTCCCGTTCCTGTGGGAATACCGGGATAAAATATAGCCTAGTTTACGCCCTGATATTATAGCTTTCCATTGGTGAAAGAATTTTTGAAATCGGTCCAGCCGTTTTGATGATTACCCGGAACAAACAGACAGACAGACAAAAATTTTTTAATTGCTATTTTAGGCATAGGTGTCGTGCAAATAACCGTGTGACCATGAAAAAAGCCTATTATTTTGACATTACAAACAGACACTCCAATTTTATTTATTGGTATAGATGTCGATAATGGTTGGTTTCTAACTCCTAATTTATGTAAACTAAATTCTATGTCAAATATCGTCAAAATAGTATTAAATGTCAGTCTAGTTACAAAAAAAAAACACATAAACATCTAGACTTTAAATATTAGTTATTCCAAAAATAACTTAAACAAAAGATGTATTGAGTAAAGACATCCTATGACTAAGCTAACGAAGCCGTGTTAGAATTACGAGTGTTGTTAGGACGTAATCCATCACCTTCCAACCTTCAAGAGCGACGAACTGGTGTCTACATTTATTTAAAAAAACGGTCTATAAAATATGATATATGTACTAGATGACCCAAGCGAAATTTCGCAGTGGGCATCAAAGGACATCCTTTTGGATGATTTTAAACCTTAAATTTAAGAAAAGCTGTACATTTATGGAACCTGGGTCTATTTTTTTACTATTAGCCGACATGGATACGCTTTAAAATGAGGGGATAATAATGTAATTTCATAAAGGAACAAGAAAGATCCCGCTGACCGACAGAAAAACAAGGTAAAGAAATCTATACCAATAAATAAAATTGGAGTGTCTGTTTGTAATGTCAAAAAATAATAGGTCTTTTTCATGCTGACACGATTATTTGCACTATACATATGTCTAAAAATCACTTTATATTTTTTTTGTCTGTCTGTCTGTTTGTTCCGGGTAATCTTCAAAACGGCTGGACCGATTTAAAAAATTCTTTCACCAATGGAAAGTTATAATATCAGGGAGTAAATTTGGCTATATTTTATCCCGGTATTCCCACGGAAACGGGAACTACGGGGATAAGACGACAGAAACCGAAGCGAAGCGAGGGCGGGTTGCTAGTATAATATATAAGATTCGTTATAAGATACTGTACTTGCATATACTATGCATATACTTGTCTGTGTGGTGACGATTTAAGAATACACTGAGTATGTACTCTACTTGCGTCGTCCACATTGTAGAAGTTTTGACTATAATCTTATGGCCGGTCGCCTAGCTGACATCAATCCTCCTAGGAAATGTAATTGTTAACCAGATGGCATCAGTTTGTGTTGAGCCAGCTCGATGTGAAGTTCTTATAACACAAGAGCCCGCGAACCCCAGACCCCTCGTTATTTTATTAAAGCTGAAAGTTTGTCAGCGCATGCTCCCAACACAGGTAAGAACGGTGGCCCTTTATGAAGTTTGGGTAACAGTACCTTTGGCAGATAAAAAGTACTAAAGGTGTGTAAAATACCGATCTATTTTCGTCAAATTCATCATCATCATCATTTCAGCCTACAGCCGTCCATTGCTGGACGTAGGCCTCCCTCATGTTGCGCCACAATGTGCGGTCCTGTGCCGCCTGCATCCAACGACGCCCAGCAACTTTTACTAGGTCATCGGTCCACCTAGTGGGGGGGCGTCCTACACTGCGTCGTCCGATACGTGGTCGCCACTCGAGAACCTTTCTTCCCCAGCGGTTGTCGGTTCGTCGAGCGATGTGGCCTGCCCATTGCCACTTCAGCGTGCTAATTCTTCGTGCTATGTCGGTTACACCCGTTCTTCTGCGGATTTCCGTATTCCAGATTCTATCTCGCAGAGAAATACCGAGCATAGCCCACTCCATAGTACGCTGAGCGACTTTGAGCCTTGATATAAGGCCTACATTTAGGGACCACGTTTCCGTGCCGTATGTCATCACTGGTAACACACACTGGTCGTAGACCTGTGTTTTCAGACACTGAGGTATGTTGGACGAGAAGATCCTCTTAAGTTTCCCCAACGCTGCCCAACCGAGTTGGATTCGTCGGCTGATCTCTTTCTCGAAATTGGATCTACCTAACTGGACTGTTTGTCCGAGGTAAACATAGTGATCGACAACTTCGAGAATCGCATTGCCAACTAGGACCGGTACAGGAATGACATGGGCATTTGACATGACTTTCGTCTTATCCATGTTCATTCGTAAACCCACTAGTTGGGATACCCTGCTGAGATCATTGAGCATTGTGCCAAGGTCCTCCATGGATTCTGCCATAACGACTATATCGTCCGCAAATCGAAGGTGAGTGATGTATTCGCCGTTCGTTCGTTCGTCAAATTATTAAGCGTGATTTTTTGATAATACCTTCAGAACGTTATTAAAAATCACGTTATTCATTGCCAGACCCTTAACATCATGGCAACTCCTTGCTTCCAACTTCATAGTGGGGCACCGTTCTTACCTGTGTTGGGAGTATGCGCTGACAAACTTTCAGCTTTAATAAAATCACGAAGGTCTGGGATTCGCAGGCTCTTAGTCTATTACTCATATTTTACAACACCCACGAACAAAGTGAGGCTTTTTAGTAGGTATACGTGTTCACCACCACACAGCACAGATTAATGTATGGACAACATATTAATAAATAAAAGCTATAATTAAATGTTATAAAAATAGGTTGCATCATAATAAAAAAGTTAAAAAAAAATGTGTACTGCTTAGTTCAATTTGTGATATCCAATTTTCCCTTTAGATAGACATCCAATTAATCCCTGAGTCCATCCATATCTACTGTTTGGACATAGGTGTCCCTGTGAAACAGGAATAACTGACAATCACCCAGCTTGACAATTACGAGTTTTCTAAGAGAGCAATCCTGCTAGTGGTGGAAATATGTCTAGGCTTGTAATTTTTTTATTGCTTTTGGTGGCAAACGAGAAAATACACCTGATGGTAAGAGATACTCCTGCTCATGGACCATTGCTAGACCGCTCGCCTACCGTGAAGAAAGTGAAGGGAGTATGAATGCGTGCAATGAGGTTCAGTGATAGGATATGTCAAAGGCATCACCAAAACCCACTACACGCAAATAAATTCAGGAAGTTGGGCTTCCGACTCTCTCACTCACCGATCGTACTGCAGTAATAAATTGCTACTATATCGACGTCGATTTTCTGCAAGAGTGTGGCAGTACTATAGACAGACGAATGCCAACCTTGAGGTTCTACCGCTACAAAAGACTTGTGACTTAAATATTCAGAATCTCAAAATTTTAAGGACAGTAAAAAAGAGCAACATATAATGCGGTAACTTGGATAAGTGGCAGAATAGTCCGTGACTTAGGTGTTACACTAGACTCGTGTCTAAAATTTAACAGGCATATTACAAACATCTGCACACAAAGCTTCAAGTCTCTAGGTTTTGTGATGAGACAATCAACTCCGTTTCAAAGTAGGAGTACTATTATTGCGCTGTACTATTCCTTCGTTCGTAGTATTTTAGAGTATAACTCCATAATCTGGGACCTACATGGTCAAGTACAGCGTGATGATTGAACGTGTACAACGTAAATTTTGCAGGATTCTATATAAAAAGATATACGGTTATTACCCATATTTATATCCGTCTCTATTTGTATCCGGCGCGACAGGTCTCGATATTCTTGCACTACGACGAAAGTGTGCTATATTGTTACATTATTATTTAATGTTTAACAATAAAATTGAAAACTCATATATTTTATCGCACTGTTCGTTATTAGCACCAAACCAATATACACGGCTTCGTTCACGTCCCCTGCTCGCTCCGCCACAGGTGCGTACGTGTACAGCACAATATGCATGTACTAGTCAGGCTATTGCACTGTTCAACTCGCTGATTGTTTACTATCCACAAGTTGATATATTTTTCACCAAATTTGATGTATTCTTGAAATTTTGTCTGCATTTTTTATCCTATAATTTTACATTTAAATTGTAATAGCTTGCTACACGTTTTGGGAAACTGTAAGTGTAGTGAGCAGTTAAATGAATAAATAAATAAATAGCGCTGTGAACTTGCTACAATTATCGGTACCGACTGCTTAGTCACATCCTGAACAGTTGGTCAGAATGTGATTCGCAATCACTTCTTTCTACGAGATAGGAAAGTAACTATGCCTATAATAAGTAAGAGGCTGTATGGATAATATAGTTGTTTTTATAATGACCTCTTATACTGAGTGCTGTGGGTACGATATCAGGTCAGGATAGTTTTCATTATGATCCACAAATTATATTTCCGTGTCTAGATGTTATTTGTTCCATTATTTATGAAATATTCGGCAAGAAAGAATTAATTACTTAGTGTCGGGTGTGGTCTATACCAATAAATAAAATTGAAGTGTCTGGTTGTAATGTCAAAATAATAGGCTTTTTTCATGCTCACACGGTTATTTGCACTATGCATATGCCTAAAATACACTTTATATTTTTTTAGTCTGTCTGTCTGTCTGTCTGTCGGTCTGTCTGTCTGTTTGTCTGTCTCTTTGTTCCGGGTAATCTTCAAAACGGCTGGACCGATTTCGAAAATTCTTTCACCAATGGAAAGCTATAATATCAGGGAGTAACCTAGGCTATATTTTATCCCGGTATTCTCACGGAAACGGTAACTATGCAGGAAAGACTGAAATCGAAGCGAAGCGAGGGCGGGTTGCTAGTTAAAAATAAAACTTCAGAATGGGCTACGAAAGATGTCTTCCATAGGCCATTCTGAAGTTTTGTTTGTTTGACGCGTGACGAATTGAATAAAAGTTTCCAAGCATAAGAAAAAGGACTCTATTTTTCCATTTCTTTGGATTCTTCATTGTTTCATTTTAATAAAAAAATACATTCGGTTATTATCAAGAACACTTCTAATAAAATGGTTTGTTTCCGTAATTAACCAAATCCTTATATTTTTTTCGTAAACATAAATCTTTATGAATATAATTTTTAATAAATACCATTTATAGGACCTTCAGAGCTCTGAGTAAGGTCTTTAAGTCCTAGTAAGGTCAATCGAATATTATAAAACTGGATTTACATTTACAATGAAACATACGTCTGTAAATATTCCGTGATGTAAGTTCAAACAAACATGTTACAATACAAGTGTAGAGGAAATAATACATCAGTTGTTCTCAAAATATATTATTTAATCTTAACATTTTTAGTGTCCTGTACCATTGCATCAAGTTCTTCTGTTTATCCTAATAAACTCGTTACGTATTCTGTGCCCAAAACTCAACAACTCAAAAAAGTTTTAGGCTACAACGAGGATACATACTTGAACTTCACAAAACTTACCAACAAGTATAAATATCCAACTGAAGTACACACTGTGATCACAGAAGACGGTTATATTTTAACAGTTTTTAGAATTTTATCAAAGTGTAGTGACGCAATCAGGCCACGTTCAGTGTTGTTAATGCATGGAATAACAGACACTTCAGATCTGTGGATAGTTTCTGGACCGAAGTTTGGACTCGGCTATATATTGGCGGATAACTGTTATGATGTATGGGCGGCTAATAACAGAGGCAACTATTACTCTCGACGGCATATAACCCTTGATGCAAATAAGGATGTAAGATATTGGAACTTTTCTTTTGACGAATACGGATACTATGATATTCCTGCAACTATAGACTACATTTTGGCAAAGACAGGACACTCAAAAATGTTTTATGTTGGACATTCACAAGGTACAACCGAGCATTTTATTATGGGATCCCTAAGACCTGAGTATAATAATAAAATTGGATTAGCTATTCAATTAGCACCTATAGCTTGGATGACAAATCCATCCAATTCTTTGATAGTAATAGCTTCTCAAAACTATAAAGCTATAAAATATGTTCTGGAGTCAGCAGGATTACAAGAGTTGCTTGCTAGAGATGGTACTGAACATTTGCTCTTGGAGTCGCTATGTACAAAATTGCCGAGATTATGTGAAGCATTTTTGAATATAGCTACCGGTTATAAAGAAGGTACAATACCTCTTAGCAATATTACGGTTGGTTTCAGTCATATAGCAAGTGGATGTTCAGTTAAAACTTTGGCGCATTTTGCTCAGTTAGTTTTAAGTGGAAATTTTCAACGCTATGATGAAGGAATAAAAGGTAATTTACAACGGTATGGTACCGCAAAACCTCCTCAGTATAACGTTTCTTTAATAACCTCACCAATGGTTCTTGTAAATGGTGTAAGCGATATTTTGTCGTCTATGGTTAATGTGAAAATTTTAGCATCTAAATTGTCTAGATTAATTGAATATTATATTGTGCCTAGATCGTATTGGAGTCATCACAATCATGTTTGGGGTAATGAGGCAGCTGAACTTGTTTATCCAAAAATTTTAGATTATTTTAACAAATTTTAAACTGTGTCGTAGTGTGACAATGAATTGTAGGATTTATATAATATTTTTAAATGAAAGACAAAAATTCATATTAATCGAAATACGCGACCCAACTAAATGAGGTGATGACTCGAAAATCTTAACAATTAGGGCATAAAAGATACTCAGCGTCAGTGGGCTAATAATATTTATCACTGTTTTCGACTCACACCAGACGTTACTGTCGAATTACTATAATGATGAATTAATATTACGGTAATATTGTAGCCTTTTTTTTTTTGTGGGTGGGCTGCGGTCGCCGCGCCTCCGCACCACTCCGTCCGGGGCGACAGAGGGGCTTAAGCACGCAACACCCGCATCCCACCCAAAAACCACGTCGCCTTCGTCGTTGGGCCGATCACCGGAGCTGGGTTACTTGACATCAGTGGTCGGCCCGACGGAATACCCCCTATTGGGGTACCCTCCCATCGACCGACGTCCCCCCATCGGGGAGGACGTCGGTCTTTCCTCACGCGGTCGGCCCCTCGGCGGGTGACGGACTAATCCCCGGTCCCGTCACCCGCGGTCTCGGCTAGGGCGGCATGAGGCGCAGGTAGTTGCGCCTACGCCGCCCCAGTCGCCGGCGGCGGATCTCCTCATCGAGGCTGCGCTCCTCGCGCAGGTGATCCGCCGCCTCCTAATATTGTAGCCTTACTTGGCACTTGTTTAAGTATCAAATTATTAATTATTTATTGTTTTATTTACTTAAAACTGTTTAAAATACTATATTACGAGATTTACTTTGTTTTGTTTAGATAATAAGGAATATGTTTAATACTGTGATACTAAAACATCTTATTTTCTGCATGGAGACGGAGTAAGAATAGAATTCACCTCTACTTACCTGTGAGTGTCTTAAAAGACGACAAAATGATGAAATATCTATATAATATCCGTGCAAGAGAAGTAAAACTCTAAATAAAACCTAATACCAACCCGTCTGGCCAGCGTGAGATAATAGGTCAATTTCTCTCCTACTGTGGATAGGGTTGCCAGGTCTCCAAACGTAAGCCGGTCGGACCAGCTTGTTTGACCGAACATTTGGTTAAAAAGGCCGCACATCCTATATTACTGACGATTTTTTGTCTCAATATTAATAGGTAGGATAAAAAATATTATGTAAAATCAACCTTTTTTTATTGTTACCATAACCTGTTTTACGTTAATAATAATAGGCTAAGTTAAATTATAAGAATTTATTACTAACTATTTATTCTAAGTGCACTAATACCAAAATTTACGATTTAAAAAAAAAAAAAAAAAAATAATAATAATTTTAATGTTATCGCGACTGCATAGAGGAGTGCAGTCGGAATGGTTTGAATATGCAACCGCTCGTACTAATTATCATGAGTTAAAATCCCTCGTAGATCAATTATTTGTGCGATCCACAAAGGCTTGTTCTGGGCCTAAGCATAATTTGTGTCCATTAATTATATTTGTCAAGTCTTTTAAGACAGAACATGTATTTCTGGGTATGGGGTTTGTCTTTAGAACGTGTAAAAGTAATGTATTTAAATAAAATATACCTGAAGTTAATGTAGTGAGTTATAGAACTCTGCAGTTAAAAATATAGATGTTAACAAAAATTTTTGTTTTTTATTTGTAAAACTCCGTCAAATAAGTAAGTGGTGTGACGCTAGACAGATCTCCTCTCCATATCAGATAAAAAATAGTTTAAGAATCACCAAAGGTAAAGAAAACTCGCACAAGCTTTTAAGGAATACCCTGCGACCCTGCTGTTGACCCAAATACCCATACAAGGCCTATAAGAAAAATTTTTTAATATAAATGTGAGAATAGCAAGAATAACAAACACTGTCAACAAGCTGATCCAAAAGCGACACACAAAATTTGTTCACATTAATAATATCATTAAATAAGTCTCTAGTTGTATATCTTTATTACTTCTTTTCTATTCTTTAACAGATTCGAATGGCGATGTTCTAAATTATTATATTGATCAATAAAATTATATATTCCTATCAAAATTTGAAAATAATTTTTTTTTCATGCACAACGTTACAGGTAGAACTAGTATTTTATATGATAGCTATTTATAAACTGGTATAATGCATCTTGACCTTTAGGTCTTAAACACGATATATCTTGGTCAAGGTTTATTTATTATAGGAGGATGTTTTTCCATGCCGCCATAAATCCTGATGCTTTATTCACACATATTTACTGATTACCCAATAATCCCCTTCCACAATCTAATAATTACAGTCAATAGTTATATATTTTATGCCATATTTGAATCACGGTGTCTGTTAATAAGGTACTTCCATTGCACCCTATTTGATGCTATTTTTCATCGTTATAGAAAAAGTCCAAAGTATTGCGTAACACTCGGTACCTGTTGCTTTTATATGCAGCCTACAAAACTCGTCAAAGAGAGAATTGCAGTAAGAGAAATGTACAAAACTTCTATTTCTTTTACCCGTATGATTGGTAATAATTATGCTATAACATTTATACTATTGATATCAGATAAACAAGATGTCTTACTTAAAAAATAGTACCGTAGACTACATCCAGAAGCTACGCTAGATTATACAGAAGAACCAGGAGTACAAACGGGTTCTGTGTATAGCATTTGTGGACTATGAGAAAGCCTTTGATTCAATCGAAACCAAGGCGGTGCCGCAGTCCCTTCCGCGATGCCAAATCAATTATCGTTATATTGAAGTATCTACTGAAGCATTTGTATAGAAACGTCACAATGTCAGTCTGTATCAGGAATAAGTGTACGAAACCGATACAACTGCAGAACGGTGTCTCACACCTTTGAGAATGCCTTCCTCTATGAGAAAGCCTGGTTTGAGCGACGTAACACGAAGAATTAGCCCGCTGAAGTGGCATTGGGCAGGCCACCTCGCTAGATCTGTCGGTCTACCGCGGGGGTTCTTGAATAGCGACCACGAATCGGACGACACAATGTGGGACGCCCAGGGTGAACGGTGACCTGGTGTAATTATATTTAAAAAACTTGACAATCTAGTATACTACCACCGGATCGGAACACGGCCACACTGAGAAAGATCCGCCAAGAAAACTCAGGTGACATAGTGCTAAATTGATATTAATTTTGAAGGTTCTGCACTGCAAAGTGTTCGAAACGTCGGGCAATCAAAAATCGAATACAAACGCGATAAAATTCGTAAAGTAGTTTTATTTAAAATGTGTAATACTCGCGTAAACATCAGCGCGTCATCATCATGCTATATATGTATATATATACACACCTACACACACACATATATATATATATATATATATATATATATATATATATATCTCTCTATATATATATATATATATATATATATATATAAATACACTAATAATGATCGGTATATAATTCTAATATGGAATATCAAAATTAGAACTCAATTGTGTCACTAGGCTAAAACAGTCAGGCAACTATTTAAGTTTAACCTTGTAAATGATTATAAATTGTGTATATACTTCCACAACTTGCTTCTGAGCAGGTGTCCTATAAACTCGTTCCCAATTAATTCGATTCTTTAAATTTCCCGTCAATATATCAGCTATCGGTTAACCTTCCACAATCGCACCGGTCCGCCTTGAACGATGCATCTCCGATCGCGAAGAGCTTTCACTCTTACATAATCGTAGGTAATAATCATACGTAAACATTTCACTTGAGTGATGGTATGATGCGTATAACAATTAAAAGTACTTTCAATTGATATTAATTACATAAATTAATGTAAGAGAAACCGTTTTTGACTATTGATGTACGTGTCAAATTAATGGTGGTTATAGAATAGGAAGCTGATGGGGGATTGTTCGTTAAGTGATTTCAACTTTGATATATTACATAACGACGACAATTATATTGTTCTACTTAGGAATGAGGAATGATTTTTAAGTTTAACTATTTAAATCTCCATCGGTTTTTCGATGAAATTAAGGCTTTTTAGGGTTTCGTACCCAAAGGGTAAAAACGAGACCCTATTACTAAGACTTCGCTGTCTGTCCGTCCGTCTGTACGTCCGTCTGTCTGTTACCAGGCTGTATCTCAAAAATCGCGATAGCTAGACAGTTGAAATTTTTACAAATTATGTATTTCTTCTGCCGCTATAACAACAAATACTAAAAATAAAATAAATATTTAAGGGGGGCTCCTACACAACAAACGCGATTTTTTAACCCTTTTTATAGATAATGGTACGGAACCCTTCGTGCGTAACTCCGATTCGCACTTAGCCGGATTTTATTTCATACCATTTGATAATTTAGCTCGTAAAAATTGATTTTTATCAAGTACTAGCAACCGTCGGTTCGGTTTCAGTCGCCTTACCCGTAGCGTAGTTCCCGTTCCCGTGGGGATACCGGGATAAAATATAGCCTATGTTACTCCCTGATATTATAGCTTTCCATTGGTTAAAAAATTTTTGAAATCGGTTCAGTGGTTTAAACGTGAAAGCGTAACAAACAAACAAACATCCTTACTTTCGCATTTATAATATTAGTAAGGATAGCTAGTAATAAAATGATAGATATCAATATCTTTTTCAAGACCCCCTCTTTTGCTCGTGGGTGTCGTAAGAGATAACTAAGAATGTGTAACGTGAATTCAAAAGAAGATAAGCTCGAAATAAAACCCTAAACCAACACGTTATAGTAGGTCAAATTTCTTCTCATAAAAGAAGAGGCTTCAGCCCAATTGTGGGACATAAAAAAGCTGAGATAATGATAATGAATTTCTTTTAATATATTTATATGCAACACTGCAATTATATTATTTTATAGCTTTATTTTTTTTTGTGGGTGGGTCGCGGTCGGCGCTCCTCCGCACCACTCCGTCCGGGGCGACAGAGGGGCTTAAGCACGCAACTCCCGCGACCCACCCAAAAACCACGTCGCCTTCGTCGTTGGGCCGACCACTGGAGCAGCGTTAACTTGTCGTCAGTGGTCGGCCCGACGGAATACCCCCTATTGGGGTACCCTCCCATCGACCGACGTCCCCCCATATTATTTTATAGCTGCGTTATTTAAACACAATCTTTATAATATTTAAACACTTATTATTATTAGAACATAATTGAAATTAAATGTTATCTTTTAAATATATTGACAAATATTTATGTAGGAGGATAAAACAATCTCAAATATAAACAAAGTAATTAAAGTCTTAAATTGAATTACCTGACCTTGTATTCTGAATACGTAAACTTAGGATATGATCTTATATATCAATGTTATGTTAGTCATCGTATTCAAAATATCAAATTATACGCAGTACTAACTACTTCTTCGTCATTGAGTTATAAATTGTATGATATGTTAGTAACCAAAAACGTAACTAAATTAAATCCGATAAAATCGGTAAATATCTTAATTGCTTATATGTAATAGTCATATGAATTACTATTCGATATACATATAAACAAAAAAAAATACGTTTGTTAAGTATAATCTAAAGACATATAAACTAAAACGAAATATATTCCGTCTTTTCTTTAGCCTATTAACGTACCTAACAAGCAAAAGAATATAATGCCATAATTCGTAAGTATTTCCATGCCATACGTTTTCTAGGCAAATGCTACTATCCATTCTCCAAGTCAACCTTCAGCCTATTTTATGATTTCCATAGACAAATAAATGGTATTGTATTTTTAATCAGTATTCGCTGTATTACAATGATACAGAAAAATAAACACATTAAAACGGCCTAGGTATTCTGTTTGTCTCTTTACCTGTTTTCGATTGGAGGCGAAATGAAATGCAGTAACCACTTCTTCTAAGAGCGAGTAACACAGAACTAAAGAACGTAAAAGGCAACATCACAGTATAAAAAATGTCTATGACAAGCGACCCAATATAGAAACTAATTTCACTCCCAATTAGAAAAATACCTACCAAACAGCCTTGAGTTTAATAGTAAAAAAAGAAAATTTTCAACCAATTATACGAAATTTAATTGGATCATTTGGAAATCTAGAGACGCGGCAGCGTGTTAAACCAAGTTAAAGCAAAGAGTGCGCCAAATGTTTATTTACACATACTATTTCAAAACACTTTTGGCCCTTTCATAACTCAAAAACTAATTTTGGCATATATAGTGAGACTCACTAGATAACGTAGTAAACTAAATTTTATAAACTCAGCTTAAATAGTTATTTAGATATTAACGTCCTAACGTAATACTAGTTAAGTCAGAAGTTGAGGTTCAATTGATCATAAGTTATTTGTTGCATGTAAATAATTTCATAAGTATAATTTAAAAAGCCATGTTCATAAATAGCAAATACTTTTCTTTTGTAGAAGAAAACCAGAAATTGCGTTTTACAATTTATTTAAAATATTAAACGTTTGTCTAATCAACAATTTTTAGGATAATCTACAGAACTTAGCACCCATTAATATCTCAAGTATTTTGTCGAAGAAGTCGGCAAACACACCATAACTATCATAATATTGAACTTGGCTGCCTTTTTTACGTTAATATTTTTACCGGGATAAACCCTTTTTAAAAAAAAAAGATGTTGGAATATGATGAATTTATATCCGAACATATAACCTCCTTTTTGAAGTCGTTAATAATAAAACAAGTCTTATATAAATAGCGAACTAACAATGCAACAAAATACAATGTCAAGCTGAGCATCCTACCTTTCTTGACCAATACGACTTAACAATCACCTCACAAAATATTGCAGTAGGTACTTTAGTATTAAAATAGTTTTAGTGCTTATATTCACTTATGATGACATGTTTAATACATTCACGTATATCGAAATAGTTATAATAGCGAACCTTCTATTTTCCTGTATAACTAACGGAGTGGTATATAAAGTGATAAGCGGAATAACCAAGAGAATTGTTTTTATGCAAAGATCCGAAGTTAAATGGTAACTCTTGATGGAATTATTAATGACAAGAATACAATCATTGTCTTCCAATGAGCAAGTCGCTTTCTGATTATGTAGTTAAATTATTCTGACTAAGTCAGGTCCGCAAGTTCGACCATTTTGGTCTAACACAAAACCCACCAAGACTAACTTAATTGCAGGTATCAATCGATATCATTTGCCGAGTAGATTCGATTTTGAGAATTTGCAGGAATACTTTATTATGCGGGCCACAAATAATTATTCTGAGATTAGTCTGTGATGTCTTAAAAAAATTAGTATTAATTTTTATCACCCATGATGGCAGACGACCTAATAAGTCGTAAGTGCTAAATGCAAGTGATATATCTCTGTAATACCAGAAGTATAGGTAATCCGATCGCTGCCTATCATAAGATAATGTTTAGGCGCCCAGCTCTCTCTGTTACTTAACAAAACGTAGTAGTTAGTACTATTGAAACAAAAATTTTCGATGAGAATGTACTACCTCGGCAAAGTTGATCAATTATTGACTGTAGATAAAAATATATATTTATAATTTTGACCTAAAGAACAAACGAGGATTACTTACAAGTACATATCGTATTTATTTGACAACTAAAAAAGTATACTGTCTTATATAAAAAAAGGTTTTGTTTGAAGTAATACTATGAAGTTGATAAATAAATATTTATTACACAAAATTATTTCTACGAATTTTATCGCGTTTGTATTTGACTTTTACTTGCCCGATGTGTCGAAGACTTTGCAGCATTCACGGTCACGGGAGGACCTTAACCATGAACGCTGGAAAATGTGTAAAAATTGTTTTATTTTACGTGTATTAATGGTGTAAACATCAAAAAGAGTATTTTTAAAATAATTGAGTTCTTTAACTTGATTATATTATAATTATCCTAAACAAGATATGAAAACAACAATATAAATGATATTATTACATATAAATGTATGATTTAATTAATATACAGGAATGGACGAGTATTTGAGACATGATGTGGCATGACGGAGAAGGATATTGAAGATGATTAAAAACAGGTCCAAATGGCATTCAGATGGTCTTTTATTGAAATTAACATTGAATACGAGTTTAGTACATTAGGATTGTATGGACAGGTTTTTTGGAATAATACCAACGAAAAGTCTTTTTTTATAATAACTTAAAATTTCATCATTAACCAATATAAAAATCACGCAACTCATTAAATGCCATACGAATATTTCGATTAGCTAACGGTGTCTGGTAACACGCACTGAATCAATTTAGTGACGGACCTTTGTGAAATTCGGAGCGTCTCTCTGAATATTTATGTATTGTTCAAGGTCCCATAAATTGCTTTACATATGAAAAATAAGGTGGACAATAATGTCACCCGATTTACGTACTGCGGTGCCGTTAGAAGCTACTAATGAATGCAATAGACGTACATATGTTAGTTTTGGTTCGTTTCTACAAGGGATCGGTTTGAGAATATTAAGCATTTCTTTAGAGATACATAAAGAACTTAAATTTCACGGATTTATAGAATAACTATGCTACCTAAAATGGAAAACCATGCTATATTTTGTTAAATAACTTTTTTCTGGCTTAACATTAAATAATACATTTATTGGGGCAGTTATTAGCGTACTCATTATAATACCAATGTTATGCCCTACTTATTATATTTTTTCTATTTGATCTTTCAGCATATTTTGTTTTAATTCGTAAGCCAGCGGTTTATCTACTAACAAGATTTTTTGCCAGTTTTTTTAGATGATCTGTAATATTTTCCTTGTACCTTTTTGTGTTTAAGTTTCTTGTCTAACTATATTAAGTTATAAGTCGTGATGCAATTTTGTTCGTTCGTTTATGAAAAACTATAATGCATTTTGTTTTCGGTTTATTTTTTTTCTTCATCATTTAAATAAGAAAAATACATATAGCCGAATATACCTTAGAATTGAGTATTGAGGACAAAATTAAGCATAACAAAAATCTTCTAAACTATAAAGTACAATATAAATATTTTTTTACTTCCAAAAACATTCGATAAGTAGTCCTAAACCATTTCTTCATTGTAGGCGTGTGTTGTTTAATGGTACACAACTTAGCTTTAGCTCTCTGGTTTTGTTAAGTTAATGAGTAGCGATAAATATTAAATTCATCATAAAGTGGTTCTCTAAGTTATTTATCACCAGCTGTAGGAGAAAAAAAAAAAACCATAACCAGATAAATATATTCTAGATATTATATCATTATGATAATCACCTCATCAAATGTAGTTGTCTGCTATTTAAATAAATGTGTATCCAAAGCAAGTGTCCTGAACTGAAGACATGAAGATCTTAATTTCTCAGGCAAAATGTAGATGACATAATAGGTTATCTCCTCATACGAGTATAGAAGATAAGATTCTGAATTAGGGATTAAACAATCAAGCAAAAAATACACATTTCACAGACTACTCAGATAGCGTAATGCCATTGTCGCGGGTTCGAATCCCACGCAGGACAACACTGTGTGATTTACAAATTGTTGTGCTGAGGTGGTATGTATTTTTTGTTTACTGGACACAAAAAATTGTGTCCAATAAGTAATATATATTATTTATAAAGTCCCCTGCAATGCAAGAATTATATTATAAGTGCAAACGTTGTCTTTAAAAAAATTAAGTTACAAATACTTTCTCTTAAATACTAAGGGATCTAGGTATATCTTAATATATGTATGTATATAAATTACGTGTCACGTTGTTTGTCCGCGATGGACTCTTAAACTACTTAACCGATTTTAATCAAATTTGCACACCGTATGCAGTTTGATCCAACTTGAAAGATAGGATAGCTTACATCTTAATTTATAGTCGCAATATTATTTTATTGAAAATTATTTGTATTACCTATATATACCTATTATTTGACTCCAAATGATTTTAACAGATGGCGATATCTGTTGACTGGATTGAGTAATTAATTAATAGATGGCGCTGCTATGTCAAACCTACAAACGTATCATATACGATTTTAACTTGCTTTTTTACATAGATGCCATTTGTAAAAAAATATGACGACCTGCATGGCAGATGTTCTCCTACAGTTGCACTTAAATAATTTAATAAAATATAATATATAAAAAACATTAGCCATAGCAACGCGTGGCCGGGTCTGCTAGTTTATTAATATAAACTCTGACAGTAATAGAACCTACTGAGCCTAATTACAAAGTATGATAATAGCGGTAATATATGTCAAGAAATCTGTGTTATCCTTACCAGGCGTGGCCGGGTTACAGACACAAAGCCTGACCTACTTGTAACTCCCATTGGGCAAAATGTCATAGTTATATCAGACTAGTGTAACGGAAGCGACTTGTGCGTAGCCTGACAATTGGCTTGTACTTGACCTCTCATAACGGTACATTTTGATAATGGCTTATTGTATTTTGGTTATTGAAATAGTTTTTAAATAAATTGCAAGAAAATATACATATGTACATTGTATTTCACTGTCGAAACCCGCAGTCACACATTAGTCCGTATGGTGACAGAGTAAGAATACAATTCACCAACCCCTTGTAAATTTTTATTTACAAAGGGTTGATGCTTTTACGGTTTTTATCGCTTTGTTTGTATTTGATTTATGATTGCTCGACGTTTCGAATACTTTACAGCATTCATGGTCACAGGCGGACTAAGATGTCTGACATCCAAAAAAGTCAACGTTATTACAGATTTTTAAAATCATTCAAATTGAAATACAAACGCGATAAAATCCGTAAAAAGTGGTTTTATTTACAATGTGTAGTGTAGTAACTCGATTAAACATCAGAAATCATCACCAACCCCTTTTTTGCCCGTGGATATTGTAAAAAGTGACTAAGGGATCTAATGTGTAGATAACATTTATGCAAAAGAGGGAAATTTTCAAATAAAACAGTCTTCATAGCGTATAGTAGATCAATTTCCCTCCTATTGTGAAGGAGGCTTAACCCCAACAATGACTTGGGCGGCGCAGGCGCGAGTACCTGCGCCTGATGCCGCCCTAGCCGTGGCCGCGAGTGACCGGACTGGAGATTTTAGTCCGTCACCCGCAGAGAGGCTGACCGCGCGACGGCGACCGATGTCCCGGGACAGGGACGTCAAGAGGTGAGGGAGGGTACCCGAAAGGGTATTCCGTCGGGCCGACCACTGAGGACAAGGAACTCGGCACTGGTGGTTGGCCCAGCCCACGCACCGTCCTTTCGTCGTCCCGAACGGAATGGACCACGTGTGCGCTTACCATAGCGTATATGAGCCTTAATGATGATGATCATACGTGCATTAGGCAATGGATGTAGTTTCGGAATTTATAGTATGAGACCACTCCATATTATTCCGTTAGAGTTTTAAAAACCGACTAAATTATTGCCAGGCAAATAGGCAGAAATACTCTTGTAGGGAAATTATAACACCAATTGCGATTCCTAACCTGGCTTCAAAGCATGGCGATAAATGACTACACAGATATCTTAGTGGTTAAAATACCGACCGACCATGCCAGTGTCGTGACTTCGATTTCCACGCAGAACCATATTGTGCGTGATCAACAAAGAGTGAGTAAGTGTAATTTGTGTCCGTTGAATTATATGTTTGTAAAGTCCACCACGTTTGCCTTTTATAAAAATATAAAAAAATACATTATCCCTTTTTAGGGGCGCCTGTGTCCAACAGATTGGAAATTGAGAGGTTAATGAATGGCTGCAATAATTTTGTAAAAGTTAAAATAAATTATACTATCGATTTAGATTGATATTAAAGATTTAGATATTTTCCGTGCGGTGTTGAATTAAGAATACAATTTACCTCACCCTATCTTGCCCGTGGATGTCGTCGTCGTGTCGAAAGACGACTAAGGGATACACAATACGCACATAACATCATGCAAGAGAAAGAAAACACTCAACAAAACCCTTGATATAGGGTCACAAGTCTGATCAGCATGATTTAGTAAGTTCAATTTCCCTCCTATTGTAAAGGAGGCTCGAGACGAAATGAAGATGAAGAATTCTTTATTGTATGCCATTAATTTTATAAGTACTAATATCATTACTATTTCATAATGACGCATGTACAAGAGACGGTCTTAGTACTAAAAACAATCTCTATCAAACAACCTTCGGATGTGTTTTGATGGTAGGATGCTATTAGTGAATGTAGTGTACTTGTAAGATATGTATTTGCACCTGATTTTAAATTTTAATCGTATGCAAATTACTTATAAATATGTAAATTATAGTACGAACTACATATACAACAGCCTGATCAAAAATATTTGTATAGAAATTTATATTTCCTAGTCATCCCTCGGGAAAGAAAATGTAACAGAATTTTATATCTACCACCTATCACCACAATAAGTACTTTTTCAACTACAGCATTATATCTACATAGTACATTTTGCATCAACATCATCAAAAGTAATATTAAAAGTAACTTAATTGCTTAAACTAGTTTAATCTTGTGCATATAATAACTATACAAGAGAAATAACACTCGAAATAAAACCCTATACCAACCCGCATGGTATAGTAGGTCATTTTCTGACGCTGCCGACTATCGCCAGGGCAATGGTCGGCAGCGTCAGGAACTAGGACGCAGTCGCAGCCTTCTGCGAGGCAGTGATCTCGCAGAAGGCTGCGACCGACGAAGCTATGACCGGCTGTGACCGACGAAGGCGACGTGCATCGTGGGTGGGTTGTGGGTGTGTGTGCTTACGCCCCTCTGTCGCACCAGACGGAGTGGTGCGAGAGGAGCGCGCAGCAATACACCCCAAAAAAAAATTAGGTCATTTTTCCTTCTAATGTGGAGGAGGCTCAAGTCCGGTATTGATAATGATGTACTAACATTAAATTTGCAGATATAATTTCACATTTTTCGTAATAATACAGTTAATCACTCCCTTTCTTGCCCGTGGAAGTAAATAAGGTATAGTAGATCGATTTTCCTTTCAATTGAGGAGGAGGTTCAAGCCTAACAGATGAACATACACAAACTCAAATCATTCCAATCTCCGTTGGTTGCTCAACAGGATTGAGATGTGATTAGTCTAAGAAAAATGAACATAATCAGAGATTCAGCTTGTCGGCTGTCCATTATTCATTAATGCACATAAACCTTCTAAATAATTGAAAGATTTGTGCCACAATTTGATTTGTGTCACACTTGATATGCGATTCGATAACGCTGATTTATAACTATCGCAAAAGAATGCTGCTCCCTATTCCCCACAAGCAATGGGTCGGTATTTATGACTCTCACGGGATTCGTATTATGTTATATTATATCGCTACATTGTATTTTTAGCCTATCACCACATAGACTTGCTTATCTTTATACGTAAATTCTGTTCTTGTGTTTGTGACAGAAATTCTCCTAAACGGCTTCATCGATTTTGATAAAAAAATTGTGTTTGTGTTCAGGTGGATTCAAGAATGGTCTAGATTAATAATTGTGAATTTCAAGGATATTTTTTTTTAGATTTATACTAAACGTCGTCTGTCAGACATTAAATCATCATCATATACGTCCCACTATTGGGCTCGAGCCTTCCCAATAACGGCAGTGATATTGACCTACTATACCGCGCTAATCGGAAGGGTAGGTATAGGTTTTTATTTCGAGTTTTCCTTCTCTTGCATAGATGTTATCTGCATATTATATCCCTCAATCGTCTTTTATGGCCAAGATAGGGAGTGATGAATTACTCGCTTCAGATGTGTTGGTATAGGGTTTAATTTCAAGTTTTACTTCTCTTGCAGAGATATTATATGCATATTTAATCCCATAGTCATCTTTTACGACACCCACGAGTAAGAGAAGGGTGGTGAATTGTATTCTTACTCCGGCAACACATGAAAAACCAATATAATCATCAATTTCTGCCTTTAAAAATCAATTTAAATGCTGAATCCATTCTTTGGAATAAATACCAACAATGAGTTGTATAATCGTACGCTTGTGGCCGCGACTTCGTTTGCTTTAAATCGGCTATCAATCTTATGTCAACTTGGAATCTATCCAGAAGGCTGTTGGCAAATAATTTAGCATAACATTCCTAAGGATACTGTACTGTAATTCGTATACAAAAACAATAATATTGTGTCATTAAAGTGATACAAACTTACGTAATAAAGTTAATATTATCACTATTTTCCGCGTGGTGACAGAGTAAGAATACAATTCGTCACCCCCTTTCATACCTGTGGGTGTCGTAAAAGTTTTAGGACATAATAGTATATATTTTTTTTTATTGCCAACGGTGGCAAACGAGCAAGCAGCACACCTGATGGTAAGTGACGCTGCCGCACATGAACCTTTGCAATACCAGGGGCACAGCCAGGCCGTTGCCTACCGTGAATGCAATACTATTCTTAAAACTCGTTTAAAGAAGGACATGTCATAGCGCTCGGGAAACACAGCAGCAGATAGTTCATTCTAGAGCTTGTATGTACGTGGGAGAAATGATCGCTGGAAACGTACAGTTGAAGACCATAACGTTTCCAGGTGAAATGGATGAACCCTGCTACGATGTCGAGTGGTACGTCGGTAGAATGGTGACGGTGGTACCAAGTCAAACAGTTCCTCGGAGCATTCCCCGTGAAAGAGTCGGTAGAGTACACAGAGTGACCCAAAGTCTCTCCGCTGCTCCAGCGACTCCAATCTGTCCGTAAGATTGGGATTCCCGACGATTCGAACAGCCCGTCTTTGCAGGGAGTCAAGTGGGTCTAGCTGATATTTGGGCGCACCTGCCCAGAAATGCGAGCAATACTCCACATGAGGACGAACTTGTGCTATGTATAGCACAAGACGCTGTCTCGGTGTGAAGTACCGCCTGGCTCTGTTCAGGACGCCCAACTTTTTGCTTGCCAATTTGACTTTGTCCTCCAAATGACTCCCAAACTGGACTTTGCTCGATATTTCGACGCCGAGAATCCCAATACTCTCAGAAATTGGGAGAGTTACTCCTTGGAACTGTGGCGCCATGACAAAGGGGTCCTTCTTTGCAGTGAACGCGCAAACTTGTGTCTTAGTGGGATTGGATTATATGTACAGCATTTACGGAAGAGAAGGAAAAGGCTAAAAACTCCTAAGCTTGACCATTTCTATATACATCATAAATAGTTGTACAGAATTCTGACCGAAGATTGCAAGATTGAGTTAATTAAAAATAAAAATATTAAGAGAATAGTCAATTTGACTGCGGAACTTAAAATTATATCCATTCATTAATAAGCTTATCGGCATCAATCGCAGAAAAATAATTATTTATTATTCAGGCAAATTGGTTCCATCATATAAGGCAATGCATTGCTTTATTATATACTGTAATATGACTTACAAATTCTATTCAGTTCATGTTTCAAAAAGGGCTTATACCTAATAACGTAAGCTTCTAGTGAGTGTTGCAATAAAATAAATTTGTAAGTGCATACGCGTTCTCTTGTTTCCGCCGTTATATCACCGATGATGAAACAAAAGCCTATTCAAAGTTAAATAAAAAAAACAGGATATGTACATAATTTCACGTAAAATGCATTGGCGTATGTTGATAAATCACTTTCTCGTGTCTTGCGAATTTAAATAAAACACTCGTGATTATTCTACTAATGCGATCAATTCGTACCGATCATTCTCGAGTCGATATGTGCGAAAAGTCACTCAACTCGATAGAGAAAGGTGTGATACAAATTCAATTTGCTAAATACAATTCTCAAAAAACATTGCAATTTTTATTTTATTGCAAGCATAATGCAATTCAAAGCTGAAAAAAATATAAATTGACGTCATCATCGTAATTTCAGCTCATATACGTTCTCCTGCTGAGTCCGAGTCCGATAATAACAAGAAAAATTACCTATTACACCACGATGGTCAAACACGTCGGCAAACAAGGCTTTATTTTGAATTTTCTTTCTGTTGCATAGGTAATTGTGATAGATGGTGTTTCATAGATGACGATAATATTGCATAGATCTGCATTCTTAATCGTTTTTCAAGACGCCCACGTGAAAAAAAGGGAATCATCATCATCATCGCAGCCCACATACGTCCCACTGTTGGGTTCTGGCCTCCTCCATAATAGGAGGGAATTTGACCTACTATACCATGCTTTTTTTTTTATTGCAAGCAGTGGCAAACGAGCAAACAGTACACCAGATGGTAAGTGTTGCTACTGCTCATGGACCTTTACAAGGCCGCTGCCTACCGCGAAGAAAGTGAAGGGAGCGTGAATGCGTGCATTGAGGCTCGGTGATACAAAAGGCACCACCAAAACCCTCCACACGCAAACACCCTCAGAAAGTTGGGCTTCCGGCTCTCTCGCTCACCGAACGAAGCGCAGTAACAAGTTGCTACTACTCAGACGTCGATTTTCTGCGAGAGCATGGTACTGCCCCGGACGGACGGACCCGCGGCTGTAGACAGATAACTGTCGACAGTGTGGTCCTACCACTCAAATAGCTGGTCAGATATGTTGGTATAGGGTTTTGTTTCGAGTCTTCCTTCTCTTGCACAGATGTTATGTGCATAATATATCCCTTAGTCGTCTCTTACGATATCCACGGGCAAGATAGGGAGTGGTGAATTGTATTCTTACTCCATCTTTCTCCGAATTTCTTTCTAATGGTTAGTTTTTATTAGGCAATATATACATAATATAGACAAAAACTCGTGTTAGTAATTTTTGGTAGATTATATAGTGACTATGCATACATATAGACATACATACTCGGTAATGTATTTTACCTTTTTGGAAGTCCAACTTCACTGTTGTTAAAAATAAACTTCTAACTCTATAAGAACAGGTAATACAGGAGATCTATTTCCGTATAATTATTATAATTATGAGATAAATTTGAATGAATAATTCAATTTATAAATCATCTTTTAGGAACAAGCTTGATGATAAATAAATTCCGTACAAGAATTGCCTATTTTGGCTTACCCACTATAAAAAATTAAAACTATAAATGAACAAATACTAATAAAGCATCATTATATAAGCAGCTATAATCATACCCAATCAAATAAATTAACATTACTTCAACTTAAAAAAATGAACTTCGACATTTATAGATAATAATATTATATAAAAATATCAATTAGTAACGCTCGTCATAGATTACAAAAGTGGTTCATAAAGTGTTGTAATTGTATAGTGATGTACAAATCTAGAGATTTGAATGTTGCAGAAGTTTGCAGGTGGCTATAATTCACTCATTTGCACGTCCGCATGGTCATCTGTACACAGTATTGAGACTTATATGTATATATATATATATACATATATATATATATATACATATATATATATATATATATATATATATATATATATATATATACACTTACATCTTATAAACTAATTAATTTTTTAATTAAAATGCATAATTTTATAATTGAAATACACCCTACTAATATAATAAATGCGATAGTTTGTGAGGATGTGAAGATGTTTGTTGCTCTTTCACGCAAAAACTGCTGAATGGATTTTGATGAAACTTCACAATAATATAGCTTATATATCAGAATAACATATAGTCTATAATTTATCTCGATATTCTCACGGGAAGAGGAACTGCGCCTGAAACCGCAGGGCGCTGCTAGTTTTCTAATAAATCTCATAATCTTCTTGATTTATCTTCATCATACGCAATCTCTTATCAAATTTCTCTTCCGAACTTCAAAAAAATCCTTTTCAAATATTTTTTTTTATTCATTCGCCCATATAAATTTAAATCATACCAACTTCTAAAATCTCGTTCTGCTTTTATGCTTATAATTCGACTATTTTCATGCTCATGCATGCCTCACATTCATTTTCTAAAATATTTATCATGTAATCTTTCATTAAGAATAGAATCAAATTCTAATAAACTAATACAACACATGCTTTACTATACAACTTTACAGACCATTGTATTTTGATAGATACAGGTAAATAGAATTATTTATAATAATATATCAACAGTGGATAGTATCTTTTTGAGAAATAGCCATAATAATATTGCAGACAAACGATTCATTACCCGATTGGTTCAATAATGGCCATCTTAAATATAAAATAATAGACTGTGTATTAAAATAAAAACGATTGCTTTTTTAGTATTGAAATTATCGTGAGACTGATCCATATTATAATATTTATAACGGCAAAAACACTACGTGCTGAGATCGATTAGGTCGACCCGGGTTTCGAGCATGTCCGATGCTCATCGTCGATTGCTTTGTTAGGAACCCGTAATTGCGTTACTTGGAATTGCTATCATTTTGTTTTCCTTGTCTGTTCAACTACGTGGCGACTTTCCTAGTTCATCAGTATGGCCGAATGATTTGAACAATCTGTAAGAATAAAAGTGATAATTGTTCAGATGTATTTGGAGGTGGTTCTTAGCCACTTCTAGTTTCATAGCCACTTCCGGCATCATCGATCGAAAGTTGATCACATTTGGGTAGAATTCCCTAAGAGTTTTTCAAAAAATATAACAATTGCGATATAGAAATAGGTGAAATTTTAAAAACGCCTGTATATTAATTAGTTATTAGTAGAATAAGTATGACGGGTAAATAAAGTATGCTGGAAATGCAGTAGTGTGCACAGCTACAAACTACAAGTTCAAAGGCACGAGTTATTTATCTCGTCTTCGACATTTAAAATTGACCTACTATACCACGCTGGTCAAACGGGTTGGCATGGAATTTTAATTTGAGTTTTCATTCTTTTTCAGTGATGATATCTGCTTGCGTCCTTAATCGTGTTTATGAGAATTTACGAAAAAGAAAGGTGTGATGACATAGCATACTATTCTATACTACACATCACCATAGGTCGTACCCACCCCCACTTCAGATGAAGATTAAGCGAGAACATTTACTATTTACGCTTAAAGTGCGTTGAAATTATAAGAATGAAAAATTACACTGGTTTAAAAATAATTTAGTCACAAAGTTAGTCGATTATAATCTATACCAATAAATAAAATTGGAGTGTCTGTTTGTAATGTCAAAATAATAGGCTTTTTTCATGCTCACACGGTTATTTGCATGACACCTATGCCTAAAATAGTAATTAAAAATTTTTGTCTGTCTGTCTGTCTGTCTGTCTGTTTGTTCCGGGTAATCTTCAAAACGGCTGGACCGATTTCAAAAATTCTTTCACCAATGGAAAGCTATAATATCAGGGCGTAAACTAGGCTATATTTTATCCCGGTATTCCCACGGGAACGGGAACTACGCGGGTAAAACGACTATAACCTATAACCGAAGCGAAGCGAGGGCGGGTTGCTAGTAATCTTATATCTTTAAACGAGCAATTCTTGTATATATATATATATATATATTTTTTTTCAGGATCTCGGAAACGGCTACAACGATTTTGATGCAATTTGGCATACTAGAGGTTTCGGATCCAAAAAAGCGATCTAGCTAGGTTTTATTTATAGAAAATGTTGTTTTCTCGGTGTTTTTAGCTAATCAATGCAATGACATAAAATGTTATTGACATTCTCTGAATAAGAATTCGAATTTCGCCATCGCTGTCAAGAGTGATAATAGCTCAGTTTTTCTTTTTATTGCAAACGGTGGCAAACGAGCAAACAGTACACCTGGTGGTAAGTGTTGCTGCCGCTCATGGACCTTTACAGGGTCGCTGCCTACCGCGAAGAAAGTGAAGGGAGTGTGAATGCGTGCATTAAGGCTCGGTGATACCAAGGGCACCACCAAAACCCTCCACACACAAACACCCTCAGAAAGTTGGGCTTCCGGCTCTCTCGCTCACCGAACGAAGCGCAGTAACAAATTGCTACTACTCAGACGTCGATTTTCTGCGAGAGTGTGGTACTACCCCGGACGTACCGGCCCGCGGCTGTAGACAGATAACTGTCGACAGTGTGGTCCTACCACTCTTAAAAGTTGGAATTGTTGTCCAGTTCTTTTTGTTTTGTGTTGGCATTCAAACAGCGTGGGATCGGATCTCGGTGTTATTCTTATTCTATTTTTGTAATTTTTAATATATTTTTCATTATTTCATCATTTTATTTTTTGATTAATAAAAAATATACCGGTCAACCAGATATTTATATTTTTATGAGTCACAGTATTACAGAGTGATCAACGTTACGGTAACTGCATTACAAGAAAATCGTACGTTTCTAAAGAATAATTTATAATTGCAAAATAATAAAAGGTCAGCGACCGTTTGACTGAAAGTCAAACGTGAATTGTGGTCACGTTAACTTATTTTTACATAATACGTGCAATTGTTAGCGAGTGCTAACTTGACGGCGAACTACTTATATATAGCATAGTTTCGCGTTCAAGTATGGTTTATGTAAAAAATAATAGGTGAAGTTGAACAGCAAGTTTAGTCACATAATGAAGATAACATCTCAAACAGAACTGTATTTGGCAGTTGTATTCTTTACATCACCTTTTGTTTAGTAGTTATGCTATTTTCATGAAATTTTAACATGTAATTCCAATTGTAAATCGAGACTATTCTCGAATCATCTTGAACACACAGAAAAATTTCAGCAACATCGGTCCAGCCATTTAGGAGTTTAGTGACATACACACGTACACAAGAAATATATATATATATATGTTGTATATGTCCCACTGTTGAGCTTTAGTCTCCTCCACAACAGGAGGAAAATTGACCTTACTATACCATGGCAGTCAGACAGGAGCGTATAGAGGTTTATTTCGAGTTTTCCTTCTCTTGCATAAATGTTATATGCGTATTATTTCCCTTAGTCATCTGTTACGAAATTCACGGCCAAGATTAGTGGTGATTTGTATTCTTACTCAGTCGTCACACGGAAAAGAAAAAAAATATCTATATATATATATATATAATTTTTCTATACGTGTATATGTGCCTGACTTCCTAAACAGCTGGACCGTTTTTTTCGGGTGGATTCGAGAAAGATTTACAATAACAATTTTGGCAATAGATTTATGACAGGCCGCTGCCTAACGTTAACCCTCAGATCAGGCTTAGGTTTATATTAATATATTAATCTCTTTTTCGTAATTTATGACACCCACGAGCACTACAAGGATTGGTAGTATTCGTTATCACACAGTAGCATGTATACAATGCAGCAAATTTTATGCTTATATTTTCATAAATAATCCAGTTATCGTTCATATTAACGACGAGTGAAAACGTCAACAGGAAAGCTGCACCACTGCTCGAGATCTACAACTTTCAATAAAAAGTTCTTATAAATATGTGACATACGTAACACGGAGAAATTGTTACACAATTGTCTCAATCTGTCATGAATAAAAATTTGACTCATTCAGATGTGCGGATCCGGACTCATAAATATACTTAAAGTACAGTACACATTTTCCGTGTGATGACGGTGTAAGAATACAATTCACCACTCCCTTTTCTGCTCGTGGGTTTTGTAAAAGATTAGTAAAGGATTACAATATGCACATAACATCTATGCCAGAGAAGAAACACTCGGAATAAAACCCTTTACCGAACCGTCTGACCAGCGTGGTTTACTAGGTAATTGCCCTATATTATGGAAAACACTTGAAACCCAGTAGTACGACGTATAAGAGTCGAGATGACATTCAATTCACAGAACATTTTAGAAACTTAAAATCAACGTAGTAGTCAAAATATACATTCAAAATTGTTACAACTCCTATAATACAAAATAATTTTATAATCATTAAATTGACAGAAAATAATGTTGACGAGTTAAGAATACAATAATACCCTTTACTTCCCTATGGAAGTCTTAAAAACTGCCTGAATGATTTCCAACATAGAGTCAAGAATTGGCAACAGCACTCTCTTGGAACACAAAATCAACTGAGATTGCCTGGCAAGCAAAGCGATTATTGCATAAGGAGATATCTGCACAGATGGCGTAGTGGTTAATGCTAGTGACCTACAGCGCCAGTGTCGGGGGTTCGAATCCCACGCAGGACAACACTTTGTGCGATCCACAAATTGTTGTTCTGAGTCTGGATGTAATTTGTGTCCGTTAATTATATGTGTATGTATTTCTCGCGGAAACGCAATGAGTTTCAAAAATTAAAAAAAACTGTACGAATGGCGGCGATGTGGTTCGCGACACGTCACGTCTCGTTTCCGTCGGGGGCGAAAAGTGGCCCACAGAGAACCGCTTTGCTACGCTGAATATGTCAAAGATCGTAGCAGGTGGAGGGCAGTGGACTCTGCCTACCCCTATGGGAAAAAGGCGTGAATATATGTATGTATGTATATCCTTAATGGCGATAGGGAGAGAATTCGGTAGGTCCGTGTGCAGCGCCGTATCCTCATCGCAATCGCAGTGATGGCAGGACAGTATGCTCTGCATCTTCCTAACCGTGTACATGTACTTGGCAAAGCAACCGTGACCCGTCAGCCCCTGCACGAGTTGGAAGGAAAGCACCACGTACCGCCGACCCAGCCACTCCATCAGCACTGGCCGGAAGGCCTCGACGGTCCGAACATCAACCGGATCACCCCCACGTACAGCCGTCGGGTCCAGGCCCTAGCCTACGACAAAAATAAAAAAGAGGCACATGTTAACAGTGGCAGTCGATAGGCAGATGAATGACGATAAATTATAACAAAAACAATTGCTGGTTAGATCTAATAGCAGAAACTTATTATACCATGCAACTGAGAAATTCAAAATATGTCATAATACTGGCAACATCAATATTCATTCATTTCGAAATATATTAATAATTCTTGGGAAAATAGATTGTATATCACTTTTTGTAAAGAAATCAATTGAGGCAGTTCTTTAAATATCAATCAATACGAACTTTATGTATTAAGTTCAACAATTTACATAAACAAACCTTGACTTCTATTGAAAGCTGTCTTATAAATAATCTAATGAATAGTTAAAGCATTCCGCAAACGTGAATTGCGGTACCACAACTATAATATAATATGCTTTTATTGTAAAGAAGTTGCAGTAATCTAAGATCAATTGTTCAGTAATTTCTACATATGTTATTTCAATATCTGTACTCACGACCGCTAATAACCTAAATTGTATGATGCAAAAATTGATTTTATTTTTAAAAATTGAATAAGAAGCAACGGTAATAGTAAGAGACTCGGTTACGTCGTTCATGCGATTCGTTCCTCAAATGACAATAGTTGTGTGTCAATTTCACGGCCTCTATGGGACATCTACCGGCATTTTCTTTTAAATACATGTGTATTTCAACAAAAGCATTCGGGTGCTTCTTCGAACCTGATATTTGCCGAGAAAGCTTTGTAGACGGCATGCTAAAAAGGCTTTTACGCAACATATACCTGTACCGTCAGTTGCATCATACGAGGAGGAGAACATCGAAGATTAATGTCAATTGGCCAGACGCGACACCAAGTTAGATATAAAAGTAAAGAAAAGTATATAAATATTACTGTATTTTTAAAGTTAGTTATGTCACACATTCTTAGGAGGTATATATATATATATATATATATATATATATATATATATATATATATATATATATATATACCTAATAATAAAATCAAAAGTATATGTCTTGACTTTTTTGCAACAGATTTTTTTAAGTGATGCATATGAGAGAACTGATTAAGTAATTTATAATGTTAGTTACTTCAACTTGCAAAGTAGTATACCATTAAATTTATATCTGTAATAACTTAAAATAATACGAATAATTACTACTTAAAAATCATGTTTTTACGATTTATAAAAGCTGTTTACTATTTTAAGTACTTTTATTTTATTCACAAAGAACATAATACTACATAGTAGTTATATTTTCCTTTATTTTACTTTCCATTTCAGCCAGTATTTAATTACTAACCATAGTGGTGCACTCTTTAAATAAAATAGTGTGAACTTTCAATGTTTTTAAAATATGTTCCATATTTAATTAAATTTGATGGCCATACTGAATTAAGAACACGTTTAAACCTATGCAAAGATTCTAACATTTGAAAATATGAAAGAGACCTCCGCGATTTGGCAATAGAATGACGATTCTGTTTCGTGGTATTTAGGTTCGGCATGACATTTATAATGAAGTTTTGGTTGCTATAATTAGTTTATTTCTGCGGGATTAGCAAATATAGCTTAATAATTAACACTCTTACGTTATTTGCAATTTATATGCAAAACGCCATTATTTTTACGTACACAGAAAACTCACATTAATTTGTTAAGATCTTTAATTTCAAGATTTTATTATATTGAAAGATTACTAAAACTCTATATCATGAGTTTGAAAGATTGATAAATGTATGTTTTTTTTAATTATAGTTGGATGTTTTATTTTGCATACTACATTTCACAAATATACACCATTCCTGAAAGCTTAGCTTGAACTTGAACTCATAAACGTAACATTGTCTGAAACTAGTGTCGTATTTAAACAAATAATAGTTAATATTATCATCACCATTTCAGCTCATATACGTCCCACTGTTGGGCTCGAGCCTCCTCCATAACAAGAGGGAAACTGACCTTACTATATACCTTGCTGGTCAGACAGGTTGGTACAGAGTTTTCCTTCTCTTGCATAGAAGTTATATGCGTATTATTTCCCTTAGTCGTCTTTTACGTCATCCACGGGCAAGTAGACAGTGATGAATTATTAGGAATTTAATATACAGAAATAATAGTTAATATCGATAATATACTTAATATAGTCGTCTAGGCCTGGCTTTTATTTTTTTCTATCTACAGGGATCAATTTTGTATTCCAGTTTTCAATCACATACCATTTTTCAACGCAGCGATTATTATCTAAACATCATGACTTAAAAAGTAATTACACTATAGAATTAAAGGTAGATATCAGTAAGATAAAGTACACCACCTTTAAAAATTGATAATAATTTAGCATCATGCCCTCTGAATTTTCTTGCCGGATCTTTCTCAGTGTGGACGCTTTCCCATCCAGTGATAGAATACTAGATTTGTTAGGTTGAAATTAATAAATTGTCATAACTATATATTTATATACTAACTATATATTATATATTACTACAAATATAATGTTTAATAATTTCTAACCATAAACAATATAATGTTTTTCATATAGATATTTCTTCTCGTACTGGCTATTGCCATTTGTATTGATATGTACCAAAATGTGGGTCAGAATTTAATAACTAATTTCTGTAGCGGGTAAATAATTATAAACATCTGTCATAATGATGATGTGAGACATCTTAGTCCGCCCGTGACCATGAACACTGCAAAGATTTCGATTATCAAAATCAAATATATAAATAGATTTATTTACAAGGTGTAATGCTCGCGTAAAAATCAGAAATCATTAGATAACAGAATATTTGTTTGAAGATATAAATAGATAGAGATAGAGGTACTATTGAATGTTTTAGTAACAGGCATCGACTACACAATGTACTCTCCGGGACATGGATTCCACAGATTTTCTTTTTTTTTACTTTGGCAGGGAAGTCTTGGGGAAAAGCTACTTATTTGTGTCTTCTGTATCAAAGAAGTATTTTACTCTTTTATTATGGTTACATGCACTTACATTTTTATTCTTTAAAAGTTTTTTTTATTTTGTATTGATAAAATTTTGTGACGATCTATTCAATATATGGAGTTAAAGAATAGAATATTATAAATTAAATTAATTAACTTATTATTAATTAAATATTACATATGACTCTTCTATTGTTTCTATTATCGCATATCTATGTATTGCTTATAATTCTACTGATTCCTTACGCTTCTATTGTTTACTACTACCACTTTGTCTGTATTTGACAAATTTAATTTATTTGTAGCTATTATTAGTCGCCTAAAGATCACATTTGAATATGTACTAAAATTCGCATAGGTCGTGATAGGCGGTCAGTCAGCTTCCTAATGACGTCATACAAGGCCACCGACATTGCTCACAGATTAAGTTTACAATGCCATACCTCACATACCAATGGTTACTAAATAAAACGTGCTCTAACCGCGTTGTGACAGGCATTCAATTGTAAACACTAACCTAATAAAAATAACACTCATAAACTACTTTTCTCAATTTCTCCAATCAATCTCAAGGAACTTTGTCCGTACACTGTTACGAGTACATCCTACTGTTGGGCTGGAGCTTCGTCTACAATAGGAGAAAATTAACCAACTGCATCCTGCTACCCGTCTTATTAGCATGATGTAGGTAACCAATTTTATTACGAGTTTTCCTTCTCGTCCATAGGTGTTATATGTATATCATATCCTTTACAATCCCCGCGTGAAAGATAATAGTGCTGAATTTTGTCCTTTCTCCATCACCACATGGAAAATATAATCTTAATATATATAAATTACGTGTCACGTTGTTTGTCCGCGATGGACTCCTAAACTACTTAACCGATTTTAATCAAATTTGCACACCGTGTGCAGTTTGATCCAACTTGAAAGATAGAATAGCTAACATCTTAATTTATAGTCGCAATATTATTTTATTGCAAATTATTTGTATTACCTATATATACCTATTATATGACATTCACAATTATCTGTTAACTCCAAACTATTTTAACAGATGGCGATATCTGTTGACTGGATTGAGTAATTAATTAATAGATGGCGCTGCTATTTCAAACCTACAAACGTGTCATATATGATTTTAACTTGCTTTTTTACATAGATGCCATTTGTAAAAAAAACATGACGACCTCCATGACAGATGTTCTCCTACAGTTCCACTTAAATAGTTTAATAAAATGTAATATATAAAAAACATTAGCCATAACAACGCGTGGCCGGGTCTGCTAGTAGGTTATATAAATAATTGATTCACGTAATCATAACGTTCGTATTATATCCCTTAGTCGTCTTTTACGACACCCATATATGATGGTCAAATGTATTCTCACTCCATCACCACAAGGACAGTCTGTATAGGTCTATTATACAATTAGGTATTTGTTCAGCAGTCAAGACATTATGTCGTAATAAAGTCACTACGCTATTTCACTCTCACTCACTCGCTACGCTATTTGCTTTTCTTTGTAGGTTGTTTTTTTTAAGACGATCCTTGCACTAAGGAAATAATCCTCATGTAGCGGGGGACTTTACAAACATATAATTAACGGACACAACTTACATTAAGGCTCAGAACAACAATTCGTGGATCGCACAAAATGTTGTTTTGCATGGGGTTCGAACCTGTGACTGTGGTACCGTAGGTCGGTGTCTTAACCACTACGCCATCTATATAGTCAAAAAAAGTTAAAAAATCAAGAAGATACAAATAAAGTAGGTACTATTAAATCAAATTGAATATATTTTACATTTTCTTTTCATAACATGACACACTATAAAATTTATTATGAGTAAGATCATGAAAGCAACTTAAGAATTGTGGGTTCCTGTTTAAATTGTTTAGTCATAGGATAGGCAATGGATAAACTGAAATGATTCATTGTATTGCAAGCCGTGCCGCGGCACTTACTCATAATTCGTAATACGTATAGCAATAGGTATATATATTATATATGTAGATATATTTTTAATGTAGCCTATTTTCAAATCTCAAGGTAAGATACTTTTGCAAGATGCTCACCACCCTTGCATTTATGCATGAAATAGAACTACCTTCTACTTGTATTTTTAGTGTATTGACAGAGTAATAATACAATTCACCGCGCCTTCTTTTTCCTATAACGATGTATCATAAAAGACGTCTAATCTTATTACATACTCATAATATTTATGCAATGAAAGAAAACTTAGAAATAATAATAATCCATCCGACCAGTGTGGTATAGTAGATCAATTTCCCTTCTAATATTTTCTTTTTTTGGGGTGGGATACCACCATCCACCATCAGCGTACCTGCCGCCCGGACCCGTCCGGGGCGACAGAGAGGCGGCACGTGGCCCCGTAACCCACCCGATAGCTCGTCGCCTTCATTGTTGGGCCGACCACCGGTGCAGAGTTCCTTGACTTCAGTAGTCGGCCCAACTCTCTTCTAATATGGAGGAGGTTTAAGCCAAACAATGAGACATATATCAGCTGTGATGATGATGATATTATCATTCCATTATCATCATCATCTCGGTTCAGATATATACCACTGATAGGCTCGAGCCTCCTCCACAATAGGATGGATATTGATGTACTATACTACGCTAGTCAAACGGACTATTATAGGGTTATATTTTGACTTATCCTTCTTTTGTTATATGGATATTATATCCCTTATTAGTATTTTATGAAATTTGTTAGGATAAGGGTTCTGAATTTTGTTCTTTCTCCGTCACTACACAGAAAATATAATAGGTTATATACTCGTAAATAACCTATTATAATAATTGATTCACGTGGCCATAAGGTTCGTCCGTATAATAAATTTATTAAATATAGGTAAGTTTTAATTGTAAACCAGATGACCTCTCGACACTGATAATAAATACCTAGTTTCTCATTCAAATTATGTCACGTGAACTTGCCACGTGTTTAAATCTAATCATAAAAACCCATTGATTTTATTTAATCGCTGACTATTACGTATGGTTTCTCATTAAGATACTAAAAATAAAAGTGTATTGGAACATACGAAGTCTTCGTAGTGTATCGCATTACACGAATAAAGGAATAAGAAAATAATAGTAAAATAAGGAAACCCTTTTTTTGTGGTAGGTGTTACGTATGGTTTCTTATTTAGATGTTAAAAAGCGTATTGAAAGAAACGGAGTCTTCATTGTGTATCGCATTACATGAGTAAGGGGTATAACAAAATAACAAAAAAGTAAGGAAACCCTTTCTTTTTCTTGGTCTATGGTCTGGACACACCCCGCCCAATCTGCCTAGGGCGATGGATGGTCATCGTGTGGCTCCATAACCTACCGTATTCTCTCCCCATCGCCACTAGGCGGACCATTGGTACCGATTCATTGACATAAAGGAAGGAAACCCTGAAACAAATCCTTGTGCTTAGTAGTGTGGCCAACTAAACGACACTTTAGCAGGGTAAAGCTAAGCCATAGCAGACTCAAAATGTAGGAATAGATTCCTACCTAAATTCCTGTCATATAATGTAAGATGCTCCCTCTAGCTTCTAAGGAGAAGCTAAGGAGAAGGCTTCTAAGGATAAGCATATTTATGCTTAACAGTATTATATATACTTTATAAATATAACAAAAAATGTGTTTTAAGAGCCACTAACTTCATAAACCTTCTAGTATCTTGTTTATCTATAACTTTGACACAAAACTTTATATCGCGATGTTTCTTTTGACGTTAAAGCAGGTGATAAAGATTAATTTACTAGTTACACACATATTATAGTAAGCAGGTTTAATGTCAGCCTTATTATCGGCAGTATAAAGCTTTCGCAGCTCATTTTGCACTGCTTATGTTCCAGTAAAACGCATCTTAGATAGATTATTGCAAATTTAATAAATAAACAAAAATAAAAGACATTTAGAACGCATAATATCGTAATACATAATCTACACCTTGGCGCAAGATGTATACCTACCTATGTTCATTTAAAAGAAAATGACATGTTAAAAATGCAAACATAAAATTTAAGTAAAGTGTATACTATTATAATTTTGTTTAAAATATTAAAACCTGCTTACTAACGTCACGAAGCTGGTTTTAGCAATTAACTTACAAGTTTTAAAACCTTATTGACATAATCCAAGTCCGTATAGGATTTTTCATATTATTTATGTAGAGAATAATAAACCGAGATTATAGTTCTTTTTTTTTAAAGTGGCTATACAAGTATTGATTATTTTTCCGTGTGGCAGCGGAATAAGAATACCATTCACCACTCCCAATCTTACCCGTGGATATCGTAAAAGACGACTAAGGCATATAATATGCATATAACATTTTTGCAAGAGAAGGAAAACTCGAAATAAAACCCTATACCAACTTGTCTGAGTAGCATGATATAGCAAGGTCAATTTCCTTCCTATTGTGGAGAAGCCTCGAACCCAACAGTGAGATTTATATGAGCAGAAATGATGATGATACAAAGTATGCAGGAAGCACCGATACTAATATTATAAGTAAATGCGCACTGACTAATCTGGCTCGTGAAAGTAAAAATGAAATAAAATTTTCTGTCTAATCCAGATAAATGCAAAAAACTAAATTACAAATTGTATTTTGAAATCAATTATTTTGAATATTCAATAATAACAACTGTTTGTTCGCAGTTTGAAGTTTTCATTGCTATCTGTTTGTATTACTTTTATTAATTCTGTAACAGCAGCAACGTTATATGTAAATTAATAATTTTCAATCTTTTAATGTGTACAAAGATATAAGAAATAAAGAGAAACTGAGCTTGCATTGGCTGCTTCGAGGGCCCTAAATAAATTTAAACTGTGATTCACAAAGAACGAGATACTTAGTCAAGTTCTTGTAATTTTCAAAATTAATTATCACGAGTCCGGTCAAAAGCCTGATGTAATTTTATATTAGTCACAAAAGATTGCGGATATTATTATTACAGGTTTATTTGTCGTAGTCATAGCACCAATGGAAATACTAACCTTGAGTTAATTAAAAGAGCTTGCTGGTAGAATTTTAGGCTCATTTCGTCACATACCTATTTAAGAAGTGCGTATTAATATTGTTAGACAAATGTATTAATATAGTTATTTATATAGATACCCATATAGGCAAAGAAACAGGCAAATTGTTGGAGTGGAGAAGATGGCGGAATAAGTAGAAGAATTCTCATGACGACGGGGTAGGAATATAATTCACGAATCCTTTTTCTTGGCCGGGGTGCCTTAAAAAACAACTAACTGGTATAAAAGTTAAAAAGCAAAAGAAGGAAAACTTGAAATAAAACCCTATGCCAACCTATTTGATCAGCGTAGTGCTCATATAAACTGAGCTGATAACGATAATGTATTTCATCCTCGTGCATAGATGTTATATTCATATTAAATCCCTTAGCCGTCTTTTACGACAGGGGTGATAGCAAGATAAGAAGTTTTGAATTGTATTCTCACTCCATTCCCACAAATTTTACATCACTATACTCGTAAAAGTTGGCAATTTTTAAACCGGCATAAACAATATTTTAAAGTTATAATACTCGCGTAAACATCAAAAGTCGCGACATTGATAATAATATAATTTGACACAAATTTCACTAAATAAATAAAATCAAATTTTGAAATTACTATAAACTTTATAAATTGAATCAATAACTTTTATGATGTACATAGGAGAAAGTAATCAAACAATGATAAAATTAAAAACATAGAATGTCCTTGGTTTCATTAACGAAATAGTTTGTGGGTGTCTGTCGTATTGTTCGAGTACAATGGTGCAATGGCGGCTGCCATCTGAGATAATGTGAACGTAATGTATGCATGAGTTACATCCTATGCTCAAGGATACTGTTAGTCATCGTTCAAATAATGATCAATGTTTTTGTAGGTCTTGACACCTACAAAAAGCGTTAGATTAATTGTTATTAGCAGTACTATTTTGAATTCTTAATTTAAATATCATAGTGTCATTATTTTTTTTCCACGCAAAGAAAAAACTATTTTTACAGATTACGTTTAATGACAGGTTAAAATACAATGTGTTGCACAACCTTTACCTTCCCATGGGAATCATAAGTATAGGATAAGGAATCACCAGGAAAATGTGTTGCAGCATTGAAATGAAATGAAATGAAGTTTATTGCAAGAATTAGTTTCACAAGAGAGGAGGATATATATATGCAACTGCGATAGCCAATCCGCTTTTCTGGCGTGGTAGATATGTAATCATTTCCTCCTTTAGCACCTATGTCCAATAATAGATGCCGATAGGTTGTTAATAAGAATAATGATGACGACGTTAAATTTATTTATATACTTTACAAGTGTATTATAATAACGACAACATGGTAACCGTTAATACATAGGCCGAGGATGATGTGACCGGGGAATTAGTCCGTCACCCGGCGAGAGGCCGACCACGTGAAGAAAGACCGACGTCCTTCCCGAGGGGGGCACGTCGGTCGATGGGAGGGTACCCCTCAAAGGGGGTATTCCGTCGAGCCGACAACTGACGTCAAGTCACCCTGCTCCGGTGGTCGGCCCAACGATGAAGGCGACGTGTCGCAGATGGGTCGCGGGTGTGCGTGCTTACACTGATTTATCGCTCTAGACGGAGTGGTGTGAAGAGTGCGCCGACCGTAACCCACCCCCCAAAAAAAAAAAAAAAACCGTTGATACGTGGCAATATTAATTTATGTATTTATAAATATTTACTGTCCTATAGTTGTGAAAATCATTATCTCAACTCTTATAAGTCCCTTTTTAGGACTCGGGCCTCCTCCATAAAGAGAGGAAAATTTACGTACCGTACTACTTACAAAGGCTGCAGAGAGTGCTGCCAGAAAGTACAAAAAAATGCAAAATCAGTCAGGTCAGAAGTATTGACATAGGGTTTCATATCGAGTTTACCTATTCCTACATCAATGATATCTGCATATCATCGTCATCTTTTACGACATCCACGAGTAAGAGAAGAGGCGGTGAATTGTATTTTTACTCCGTCAGTATACGGATAATTGGGAAAATAATGCTGGCAAATTAGTGCAAATAGGAAAAAAAAGATTTAGTTTAATAGCTCTCAAAAATTATACCCAAAATTAATTAAATTAAGACTGTCCGAATAACTAGCAAATTTCAATACTATTGAATGTTTTCCTTATGGTGACGGCTTACCAACGTAAGGTAGGGGACGTCGGGAGGAGAGGGTACCCCGCAGGGTATTCCATCGAGCAGACCACGGAGGACAATGAATTCGGTACCGGTGGTCGGCCCAGTGACGAAGGTGACGAGCTACGGTGGGTTACGGGGCCACGCGCCGCCCCTTTTTCACCTCGAACGGCGAGTGCGCTGACTACAGCCCACACCATAAAAAAATGGGAACGGCTTAAAAATACAATTCACCACCCCTATCCTACTCGTGGACATCATAAAATATGACTAAGGATTATAATATCTTTAAACGAGCAACTCTTGTATATATATATATTCAGGATCTCGGAAACGGCTGCAACGATTTTGTTGAAACTTGGTATACTAGAGGTTTCGGGTCCAAAAAATCGATCTAGCTAGGCTTTATATATAGAAAATGTTGTTTTGTCCATATTTTTAGTAAAACATTAAATGACATTAAATTTTAAAAGAATATGAATTCAAATTTCGTTGTCAACGTCATGAGTTACGATAGCTCAGTTGGGGAGACGGCCGGTTCTAATTTTGGTTTTGTTGGCATTCAAACAGCGTCGGTTCGAATCTCGGTGTTAATATTATTCTCTTTTTGTATTTTTTTATATAATTTTCATTATTTTATTTTTTATTAATATATATTTAAAGAAATTCGACAAAAATATTCCGAGCGAAGCTCGGTCAACCAGATATTACCATCTATGTAAGAGCAGGAAAACTCGGTATAAAATCAACATATCTGACCAGCGTGATATAGTAGATTAATTTCCCTCTTTTGTAAAGGCGGCTTGACCCAGCAGTGGGTTGTACATAAGCTGACGTGATAGTAATAATAATGAATATTTTCTTTATTGTTTACTAACAACCAGCCCTCGCTTCGCTTCGGTTTCAGTCGCCTCACTCGCGTAGTTCCCGTTCCCGTGAGATTACTGGTATAAAATATAGCATATGTTACTCCCTGATATTATGGCTTTCCATTGGTGAAAGAATTTTTGAATTCGGTTTGGTGGTCCAAGCGTGAAAGCGTAATAAACAAACAAACAAACGAACTTACTTTCGCATTTATAATATTAGTAAGGATGTATTTCAGCAATTAAAATAGTTGTCAAACTAATTCACTCAATACTCGGCCTTACGAATAAAATGTTACAGATCAAGACTTCACCCATCATAAAAGCTTATAATGACATACCATTTTGTAGTTATTATTCATTACAGAACTATCGTAAATGCATCGCAACGCGCTAGTCAAATGCAATGAAACATGTTTTTTTAATGGTTTTCCTCTTTGTATAATAACTACTACTTGATCTTCGTGTGTTTTTTGCGATAGCTCTGCAATTCAATATGCTAACATGTTTACATACAATCTATATCAAATTCTATACAATTTTCATATGTTTTGTATGGGGCTCAAATTCAATAGAATTTTTTACAAGTAATTTAGGATAAGTAGCAACGAGCGGTGTTGGATTTTCTGACGATATTGTTGAAAATGAAATGGAATGGACATGTATAATAGTGCAACTTGAAATTAAACCTTATCCTAAATCATCATCATCATCTCAGCTCATAAATGTCTCACTGCTGGGGTCGCGCCTCCTTCCATATAGGAGGATAATTGATCTACAATACCATGCTGGTCAGACATGTTGGTATAGGGTTCTATTTCGAGTTTTCCTTCTCTTGCATATCTATGTTTCGATATATGCATATTATGTCCCTTAGTCGTCTTTTACGACATCCACGAGCAAGATAGGTGGTGAATTGTATTCTTACTCCGTCATCACACAGATCCTATCATAAATAAATTAATCTGAATCTTCAAGACATCCGGTGCATAAGGCCATTTTTCTTCCATTATAGAGACTCGATTCTTATTTTAAGACGCGACTCTATCTACTGTTAATATCAACTGTTATAAGTAAACCTCGTCTTCAAAACAATCAAAGAAAATGGCTGATTTGTGATATCCTGAAAAATGCATTTTGGTTTCTTATTTATAGGTGTCCCACAGTTTTAATCATGTTCACAAAGCATTACGCACGAAAGCCAAATTCTCGCTCGCATTGTCATCTTTATGGTACATGATCTATAGGGTTTTATGCATTTTGGCTTATGTCAAATCGTAGTAGATTAATCTCAAAAAAAGTGCGCAATAATTTACAGCATGTATAACATTGAGATAATACATATTTTTAATACATTATTTATTCGACACAGGGAGTTTAAATTATAACCGTAAAAATCAATCGGTATAAAAGCAGGTCTATATATAATTTGGTATTCTGCAGTGTCTTGAAGGACATAGGATTTTTTTTTTTAGGTTGGGCCATGGTCAGCGCAACCGCCGCCCGGCTCCGTCCGGGGCGACAGAGGGGCGCCGAGCGGCCCCATAACCCACCCGTGGTACATCGCCTTCGTCGTTAAGCCGACTACCGGTGCAGGGTGCCTTGTCTTCAGTGGTCGGCCCGACGGAATACCCCAGTCGCAGGGTACCCTCTCCTCTTGACGTTCCCCCTCGGGGACGTCGGTCGCCGTCGCACGGTCAGCCGGATTAAATCCCCGGCCCAGTCACCCGCGGCCTTGGCTAGGGCGGCATTAGGCGCAGATAAGGACATAGGTTGACCCCGATTTAGTCTGATAATGAAAGATTATTTTTATTCTTTCTTTCATACTGCGTGTGCCTTGTCACTATATTTCTACTTTCTGTGTGGCTACAAAGTATAAATATAATTCATCAACTTGCCCGTTCTCATGGATATCATAAAGAACTACTTTTTTTTATTACTGTTGGTGGCAAACAAGCACGTAATGGTAAGTAATACTGCCACTCATGGACCTGTGCTAGGCCGCTGCCAACCGTGAAAGAAGTGAAGGAAGTGTGAATGCATGCAATGAGTTTCGGTGATTCTAAAGGCATCACCAAAATTCACCACACACAAACACCCTCAGAAAGTTGGGCTGCTGACTCTCTCGACGAACGAAGTGCATTAACAAATTGATATTACTCAGACGTCTATTATCTAAGTGATACTACCCTGAGCGGAGCGGCTCGCGGCTGTAGACAAACGACTGTCAACAGTGTCGTACAAATTGATAAGCTGACAGCTTCACAGGTAGAATAAGACTCAAATACAACCACACGTTTATCACCAATATTGTTTCACCAATAAATCTTTAAACATCGTCATCATCCTGGTCTTATCTCAATTATGAGATCGACTCAATATACTCTTATTTCATAGTATATATTATAAAATTTTGTCAATAGTTTTTGACCGCCCGCCTGCTTGACATCAAATCACCTTAGGAATATAATTGTTGACTAGATGACATCAAATAAAGTTTGTTCTGCTTGATTTGAAGGTCTTACCTTTTAACTTTTGCAATATGTACAATAGAAGAGTAGCACAAATTGAATCGATCCTAATTAACGGGGATAAGATCAGGACGATGATGATGAGTGGACTTTTAAGACACTCACGACTATTGTAAGAGTTGGTAGTATTCGTAGCCGCTACCACAGTGTTAAATATATAATTTATGAGTATTATACCCAGACTCAGAACAATTATTTGTGGATCGCACAAAGTATTGTACTGAGTGAGATTCAAACACATGACACCTGGAATAGTAGGCCCGTACTTTTACCACTACGCCATCTATTCAGTCAGCATAATATTTTAAATTCTAATATAATCACAATATATAATATTGGAAGGAATGGAATAAATGTAGATGGAGTGACAAGGATTGAGAAAGGTATGTTAAGTTGGTTCGGCCATGTAGAGAGAATGAATGGAAGGAGACTAACGAGGAGAATTTATAAGGCGAATGTGAATGGAAGTGTTGGAAGGAGAAGACTGAGGCGGACGTTCCACAATCAAATCGGGGACGTTCTTAAGAAAGGCCAGGGTAGGAGTTCTCTGAACCGAAGAACATGTATGAGGAGATTAATGAATGTGGACGAGGCGAAAGTGATATGTTAAGATCGTAGCAAGTGGAAGGAAGTGGTCGCTGCCTACCCCTATGGGAAAGAGGCATGATTATATGTATGTATAATATTGTTTACATTACTGGATTTTTTATTCTCCTTTTTACTTTAATTGAACAATTCTTCAATAATGGCAGCGAAAAATGTATTTAAATCATCATCAACTTATCTCATATAGATCCCACTGCTGGGAGCCTCCTTTATAATAGAAGAGTAATTGACTTACTATTCCACGCTGTTCAGACGAGTCGATATAGTGTTTTATATCCAGTTTTTCTTCTCTGGTATACGTGTTATATGCGTATTAAATCCCTTGGTCGACTTTTTACGACATCCACCAGTAAAATAGGAGATGGTAAATTGTATTCTTACTTTGACACCATACGGAAAAATTTTAGTAAGTATCTTTTAAACAAAAAATAAAATCTAATACTCAAATAAAATACAGCTTAGAATATGTATGTCGGTCGATGGGAGGGTACCTCAAGTAGGGGGTATTCCATCGGGCCGACCACTGATGACAAGTTAACCCTGCTCCGGTGGTCAGCCCAACGACGAAGGCGACGTGGTTTTCGGGTGGGTTGCGGAAGTTGCGTGCTTAAGCCCCTCTGTTGCCCCGGACGGAGTGGTGCGGAGGCGCGCCAACCGCAACCCACCCACAAAAAAATAAAAAATAGCTTAGAATATGTGTGTCAATTCAATTTCATAAGATTTAATTTTACACACAAAAATTACCCAAGAATTGATAATAGTTATTACACAGCACAGTTATATTACATATGTAAATTATTATAAACACTAAGCACAATTATGTTAACAAAGCGATCGCTATAGAAATCAATTACAGTTATTTTAATAGATACTGTTACTGAAACTTAAAAGAATAAACGCTCGTCTAGACATCGCAAAGAAATCTGTGTCACGCTATGTCAACGCTCTTGCGCATACGCTGAATATTGAATAGCCGGGGCCACTGCGCATGCGTGAACCGCGTTATTTATTATTCACCCAAAATTGTTCACAAGATTTACGACAATTGTCAATAGGCACCGATATAAAAAAATACCATTTTCATAATGACCCACACGTAAAGTTTATGCGATTAGAATTATTCAAAAGTTATTTTAAACTTATTATTTTTCGTAGAAACATTTTTGATTTTAATCTATAACAAGCCATTTATGTGTTTTGATTAACAAACTAGCTATTAAAAATCAAAAGATTAGGAAGTTGAGGGTGTTTGTGTGTGGGTTTTAGTGATTTCTTTAGTACCACCGAACCTCGTTGCATGCATCCACACTCCCTTCACTTTTTAATGGTAGGTAGCAGCCTAGTAAAGGCCCATAAAAAGCAGTATTATTTACTATCATGTGTGCTGTTTGCCACTAAATAGCAATACAAAAAACCAGCTAAGCGCGAGGCGGAGTCGCGCACGAAGTGTTCCGTACCATTATCTATAAAAAGGGCAAAAAAATCGCATTTGTTGTATGGGAGCCTCCTTTTTTTTTTTTTTTTGGGTTGGGCTGCGGTCGGCGCGCCTCCGCACCACTCCGTCCGGGGCGACAGAGGGGCTTAAGCACGCAACACCCGCAACCCACCCGAACACCACGTCGCCTTCGTCGTTGGGCCAACCACTGGAGCAGGGTTACTTGTCATCAGTGGTCGGCCCGACGGAATACCCCCTACCCGGGGCACCCTCCCATCGACCGACGTCCCCCCCTCGGGGAGGACGTCGGTCTTTCCTCACGCGGTCGGCCTCTCGGCGGGCGACGGACTAATCCCCGGTCACGTCACCCGCGGCCGCGGCTAGGGCGGCATGGCACGCAGGTAATCCCGCCTGCGCCGCCCCAGTCGCCGGCGGCGGATCGCATCATCGAGGCTGTGCTCCTCGCGCTCGCGACCCGCCGCCTCCTTCTGCGAGATAACTGCCTCGCAGAAGGCAGCGACCGCGTCCCAATTCCTGATGCTGCCGAGCATCTCCCTAGCGATGGTCGGCAGCGTCAGGTCGGCACCGATGATTGCGACGAGTTCACGACGCGGCTCTGCCCAAGCGGCACAGACCTCGAGCGTATGCTGCGCCGTGTCTTTGTCGCAATCGCAGTGGTGGCAGGACGGAGTTCTCTCCCTCCTAGCGATCCTGTACAGGTACTTGCCGAAGCATCCATGCCCCGTCAAGACCTGTACGAGTCGGAAGGAGAGCACCCCGTGCCGCCTTTCCAACCACTGCATCAGCACCGGCCAGAAGGCCTCCACGATCCAAACACCGTATCGAGGCCTCTCCAGCCGCTCTGCCTGCAATGACGTCTCGGCGGGCGTCGACGCGCCAGGCGGTGAGCTCCCTCAGGGAAGCAACACCGCCCCCCCCCCCCCGCGCACCCCTGACACCCGCCGATACAAGTCGGCGAGCATTTCCGCCTCCAGGTTCCACGGGGGAGTCCCGGCCAACAGGCATGCCGCCTCCGTCGCCACCGTGCGGTACCCGCGGATGATCCTGACCGCCATGACCTTCTGTGGACGCCACAGAAGGGCCCTAAGTCGGGCGGTCATGGATCCCACCCACACCGGTGCGCCGTAGAGGGCCATCGACCGAAAGACCCCCGTGTACAGCTGTGGACATGCCGCGCTCGGTCTGCCCACATTCGGCATCAGCCATTGTAGGGCGGACGCCACGCCGACGAGCCGCGGGACGAGCTTGCGGAAATGCTCCCGAAACCACCATCGCCCGTCGAGCACCAGGCCCAAGTACTTCATATGGGCCTGGATGCTGATCCCAACCGAATTGACGGTGATCGAGACGCCGATGGGAGGGTCCATACGGGGCCCATGGAACAAGAGGGCCTCCATCTTAACCAGGGCCACCCTCAACCCCAGCGCCTTGATCCGCCTGACGACCTCTTCGGTGGTATGGGAGCCTCCCTTAACAGGTTAACTGTCCACAGACCATATATGGTCTGTGGACAGACTTGCGTACCAGTCCATACATTACAAAATGTGGTCTGCTCACCCATACAACTTCTAAGCCATCTGGAGCTGTGGACGTAAGGATAATTTCTTATATTTTATGTGGACTTAGTAGGACACATCATAAGGATTTTAAAAAGTGCTGGGACATCGGCAAATACTCGATATTTTTTTTGTGCATGGTATGAAAAATTTTTTCGAGATTTTATCCTTAAACATATTTTACATACTGGACGTACGGGACATACCCACTCCGGAGCACAGACTGTTAACCTAATATTTATTTTATTTTGTTTAGTATTTGTTGTTATAGCGGCAACAGAAATACTTAATTTGTAAAAATTTCAACTGTCTAGCTATCGCGGTTCTCGAGATACAGCCTGGTGACAGACAGACGGACGGACAGACAACGAAGTCTTAGTAATAGTGTCACGTTTTTACCCTTTGGGTACGGCACCCTAAAAAGAGAATGCGTGTTACATATTTGGAATTAACCAAGTGTAATTAAAAAGGAAAAATTTTAGCGGAGATAATTTAAATTAGGTAATTAAGATTAGTCTTTAACATGCTAGGTTATTTACGAGTTTACGCTCGGTTATTACGAGAAACTTGTTTAGTGAAAACTAAATACTACACTTAAAACTCAAACCAACACCTATTAGAAATCCTTTCCAATCATCCTACCAATAGGACCAGCGTGACCTATTACGTAGACAGCGTGGAATAATGACAAATAACAGTCAAATTGTCACTCGCATTTGGCGTATTTATGGGAGACGCGCGCCATCTATTGGAAACATTTTTACGCATCAAAACAACGGAGATATTCTTTTAACAATCAAAATAGTGGTAATGTGACGACAGGTAAAGAATAAAATATGTCACGACACCTTATTTGCACTAAGAGATTACCAGTAAAATAGGCAGCAGAAATCCTTGGAGTATCAAATAGCAACAATTATTATGTATAAGGGCACTTATGTATATATCGTTAATTTTACACTATGTTAAAAATGAACGTAATCTACCATCGGATCGGAACTGAGAAAATCCGGGAAGAAACACTCTCATATTTTATTACATTATCATATTCTATTTAAAATTATAAATTGCGAGTCTATTTGGGCATCACCCTTCGAATCAGAAGATATTTTTTCAAATTAAAAAATATTATACCGTAGAAGCGTCACCCGATTACGAGTTAAACATTAGGAGAGACCATTTGGTGTAAACGGAGAGACCCGCTCTATATAGTAGTCCAAGATCCCAGAACGATAAGACACAACTTATTTTCTAAAGCATAGAACTTTTGGTTCTTAGTAGTCTCTCGTCTACTTTTTAATACCTGTACGTTTGTGGAGTTGGCTCGGTGACACCTGCGCAGGTATCAGGTGAGAAAGGTAACTAAAAATCAGAGTTACTTAACTTAAGTTTTAATGACTGATTTTTATATATATTTTGTAGAATATTACTCTGAAGTAAAATCAAAAAAGTCAAACGTTTTCCATGGGCCAGAACTTTTGTCAAACGCTTTAAAGCTCTACAAAAAAAAAAGAACTTAATTTATTTTTAAATGTCTGATTTTTATATATGTTATTAAGATAAATATTACAAAGTTATATTTAATCAGTCAGACAAATTGTAGTAACCAAACATCGCCTAAACACAAAAATTATTAAACTATGAGTATGAGCGCGAGACCACTATGCGCATGCGTTTCAGAGCGAGTGAGACATCTATGGTAGATCGGTTTCCCCCATGAAAGTAATAAGTACTATGTACAACAGGAATGAGCTGTTATCGCAAAATTGAAGCCGAGCGAGAGCTCAATAACTGTACCTTTTATCCCTCTCTGGCGATGGTGACCATATTGAAATATGATTTAAGGACAATAATTATAAAAAAATATTTATGATCTGACGTCAGCAGATCATTGCTTCACATGGATTTTAATCAAAGATGCTAATGATAAATTTGCCCTTTGCGGCACTATACATTTGCTGTTTTTGCTTGCTTTTCACACTCGCGTCCTATAGGTAGGTACTTACCGACTGGTGCTTGTGGGACATGACACGACATGCAGCTGGACTGAGATAAAATTACGATAAACTACCTATTGTGGTATATTTAATTAATTAGGTAACAAAAAAAAACAATTAAGTTTACATTTAAGTTTAATTCTAAATCAGACATTGCTAAATAAAACAGTCTTGTGAAGTTTCTGCCGCAAACCCAGCTTATTCCTCATATGTTTCATTAATTCTAATTTTGCATTATGAGTTAAACCTAAATTGAGATATGAATTCGCTAACGCCTTCACCAATTGAATATCATGTGGATCTTCAAATATAGATTGAGGCGGATGTGGTGGATCTAACAATGTATGTAATTTCCTATAAAATTCTTGGACAACATACATGATAATTTTATTTTTATGTAAGTTTTTTAATTATTGATTTGATATACATTATCAAATCACTGCTGTGTGTGTGGTAGCGGCTTCGAATACTACCAACCCTTGCTTTGCTCGTGAGTATCGTAAAAGACGACTAAGAGCCCTAGATTGACCCGGACCAACTCCATCTGGTACCATTTGGGTCAACGATTACATTCCCAAGGAGGGTTGACGTCAGGCAGGCGGCCGGTCATAAAAGTCATTGCCGAAACTTTTTGCAATATGTCAAAACAGATAACATATTGCGTCGACCCCAAGTAATTGGGATAAGAGCAAGATGATGATGATATACACTATCAAATCAATGATTAAAAAACTAATTAAATATAAATAAACAGTTTTTAGTGTACTTTAGAATTTCAAATACAAACCTGGAAACATGCTTAAGTTTTCCCTCGATCAATAAAAGCAGTAAATGCCGAAAATTGTGATATGTAGACACGGTAGTTGTGATCTATGGTCTTGTGATCCAATAACACCACACGATAATTTGTACAAGAAATTTTGTCAATCATCCCATTCACGATATATCCAGCAATATAATAAATAATGTTCAGTTTAAAATCTGAAACTGAAACTTGACATAAGGTTTTATTTTCTTTGTTTTAGCTGCAAGATGCACAAACAGAGCTCATTCCTGGAATGAGCTGTTGTCGCAAAATTGAAGCCGAGATTTTTTGTCTTTTTGTTTTTACAGAAGATGCTGTCAGCAACAACAATATAACTAGTGATGATGAGGATGATGACTTGAGTGGACAGTACCGTGATGTACTTAATGTTCAAAATTCAAATGATTATTATGATGATGATGAAGATGATTAAGAGACAATCAAATTATTTCATTAATTCATCATAAAAAATAAAATAAAAATGATTCTTTTTGAAAGACAATTGCTCCGAAAAAATTCATTTTTCCCTATATATCTGTAATATATATAATTACTTTTAAAATGATTATTATTTTAATTAAAAATTTCATCTTGCATGCGCATAGTGCTCTCGCGCTCATACTAATAGTTGAGTAATTTTTGTGTTTAGGCAATGTTTGGTCATTACAATTTGTCTGACTGATTAAATATAACTTTGTAATATTTATCTTAATAACATATATAAAAATCAGACATTTAAAAATAAATTAAGTTCATTTTATTTTTGTAGAGCTTTAAAGCGTCTGACAAAAGTTCTGGCGCATGGAAAACGTCTGACTTTTTTGATATTACTTCAGAGTAATATTCTACGAAATATATATAAAAATCTAGTAACTCTGATTTTTAGTTACCTTTCTCACCTGGTACCTGCGCAGGTGTCACCGAGCCAACTCCACAAATGTACAGGTATTAAAAAGTAGACGAGAGACTACTAAGAACCGAAAGTTCTATGCTTTAGAAAATAAGTTGTGTCTTATCGCTCTGGAATCTTACTCTATAGGCACCATAAGCGGAGACCGTGTCCTTTTGTCCGCGAGGATATAGAAATTACAATATAAACTCCTCCATAATAGAAGAGACATTGACCTATTATATCATGCTGGTTAGAGAGATTAGTTTTATTTCGAATTTTCCTTCTCTCTTGTATATCTATACTCTATACCAATAAAAAAAATTGGAGTGTCTGTTTGTAATGTCAAAATAATAGGCTATTTTCATGCACACACGGTTATTTGCATGACACCTATGCCTAAAGTAGCAATTAAAATTTTTTTGTCTCTCTGTCTGTCTGTTTGTTCCGGGTAATTTTCAAAACAGCTGGACCGATTTCAAAAATTCTTTCACCAATGAAAAGCTATAATATCAGGGCGTAAACTAGGTTATATTTTATCCCGGTATTCCCACGGGGACGGGAACTACGCGGGTAAAACGACTATAACCTATAACCGAAGCGAAGCGAGGGCGGGTTGCTAGTTTTTTATATGCATAGTCCTTAGTCATCTTTTACGACATCCACAGGCAAGAGAGGAGATGGTACAATATATTCTTACTCCGTCACCACACAAATAATGACTGTTATATCCTAAGATAAAATATAAACATATTACTTAATTCTTATTTGGCATCTTATAATAAATAATTCAATAAAATTTGGAGTAATGACTTAAATTATGTGAATAATATCGATGACATACTTTGATCGTACTTAATTATATTAAGTGACGTTTATATGGAATTATTATTCATTATTATTGTACTGATACTTGTTTATGAAATATATTACTAAAAATCATTGCCATCCGTTTAGAGGTAACTAAGGATAATATATGGGCATGACCTACTTAAAGGTAAGTGAGCCTATTCCAATCCTTAGAAATTTATTTAAAAAAACATACATAAAGGTGAATTATACTTTTTTTAGGAATCGAACCGACATAAATTTATCCACAATTGCGAGACGCATGCTCAGCTCGGAATCAACGGGCAGTCACTAAATGACATTGATATCTTCATTATTTTAGATTATACCCAAATTGAACTATATAACCTTAGAATTGAGTTCATTTTTAACTGCACAGATAAAGTTGTAATCGAAATAGCGTTTTCTCGTACATAGTGTTGTGCCTTCGATTTTCACGCAGAATAGTTTTGTGGATCATGAATTAAAGCGTAATGTAAAAATGTAGTGTGTGCCTGTTAAAGAAATATTTCTGGAGAACTATATAATGCATTTTGTTTTTCGTTTCGTTAACTTTTAATTTCAGACTATCCGTGTCGTTACAGAGTTCGAATATAATTAACCACCCCCTCTCTTATGCGTGGTTGTCGCAAAAGACGACTAAGGGATTACGACGACGCTTACGATTATAAGGGACATACGATTACGATTATAAGGGACGACTAATACGCAGATAACATCTATGTAAAAGATGGAAAACTCTATATAAAACCCTATTCCAACTCGTCTGACCAGCGTTGTAGAGGAGCGCTCCTATTGTAGAGGAGAGTCGAGCCCAACAGTGGGACTTATATAGGTTGAAATGATAATTTAAAAGAAATATATACATGAAACATTTAGCCATATTTCAAAAAGCCAGTATAATATGTCTGACTTCTTTCATTTAAATGTATCTCTAAGAAATTGTTTTTAATTTTAAAGTAATTAACATTCCAGTGCACAACCTTCGGATGACTTTGATAAAGACATTTGCCTTGCTTTTGAATCATATTATTAGTAAGCCAAGCCTTATTTATTTAAGTTTAATTTTAAATCGAATTAAACACTAGTTTTGCCATTCATATCGCTTCATATACATATTTTAAACATAAAGATCAATCTTTCATCACTAGATCATATTGACACCTAGCAATGTTACAAAAAAAAACAGGCGAAGTGCGAGTCGGAGTTGCGCACGAACGGTTCCGTACCATTATCTTGGGAGACCCTCTTAAATATGTATTTTATTTTGTTTTTAGTATTTGTTGTTATAGCGGCAGTAGAAATACATAATTTGTAAAATATTCAACTGCCTAGCTATCGCGGTTCTTCAGATACAGCCAGGTGACAGACAGAAGGACGAACAGACGGACGGACAGACAGCGACAGTCTTAATAATAGTAATAATAATCTTTGTATACGAAACCCTAAAAATATTAAATCAATTTCATACATCACACATGCCTCCATTCCTTTTGAATTTGTTTAGCTGTAGTCCTGTGTGGTTTTATTAAAGACTTCTATCGATAACCGTGAGTTCGGTTGTACTTAGTATGCTTCTTTGTCATCTCCACTCATGGACTGCAGGCAGAGAGTCATATATAGGCATATTGTCATATATTGAGTCTCGGTTCGAGCTTCCTCCGCATTAGGAGAAAAATTGGCCGACACTAAGCTGGTCAAATGTATTGGTATAGTGCTTTATTTCGAGTTGTCCTTCTCTTGCATAACAATAATATTATCTGCATATTATATTTTTATATATTTTCTCATTTGCGTATTATCTCTTTCCGTGGTGTGGCAGCAGAATACAATTCACCACTCCCTATACTGTCCGTGGATGTTGTAAAAGATGACCAAGGGCATATAACATCTATGCAAGGGAAGGAAAATTCGAAGCAAATCCTATATCAACCTGTCTGACCAGCAATTTACCTTCTATTGTAGAGGAAGCTCGAGCGCAACAATGGGACGTATATGTGCTGAAATGATGATGGTGATGATTCTTAGTCGCCTTTAATGTCCACCACAGGCAAGAGTGGAAGTGATGAATTATTCTTACTACGTCACCTCACGGAAAATGCGTGACAAGGACACTGTGTGGTAAATAAATGATTTTCCTAAGTTTTATGTTTATTTAAAGGTATATGGTCAACGTCAAGATTATTCATGGTCGTATCTATTTACAGGACATATAATTATTAAGTGTACCTAAATAATTCTTAGTGTGCTGTTACAAAACACAATTTTTCTACGCAAATGGTGGTTGGCAATAAAAGAAATAAAGTCTAGAGCATATCAAAGAGCATGAAAATATTTTGCTTTATATGAACTTTAAAACAGATTGACTAATAATAACTGTATATTTGATTCCTTAACTTTAAAATAATTAATACATTAGAAGGGCAATGCAATATAAGGCATTAGTAGCGAGGGCGATCTGAGATCGATTAATCGATTTTTCAGGTCAAAAAAGGCGATTTTATAAAGCGATACGAAGCACTGAAACGATACTTTACCCTAGAAAACCGTGAGCCGATTTTTTTTCTGCCCATTGGATACTAGTGTTCAGTATCGAATGTTAGTGTTTTAAAATTTCCTAAAAAAAAGCTTGTCATAATCCTGCCAGGAGACCTTTCTCCTGACGCTCATCGCAATCTCGCCAGACACATATCTCGTATTGAATTGGAAGAAAATTTAAAAAATATCGATAGATCGATTAATCAGATATCGATCCATCAGACCTCGATTTTCTTGTGAAGCGATTCTTTGGACGATGATTCAAATCGATTCAAGAATCGATCTTTTCCAAAAATTCGCCCATCCCTAATTAGAAGATCATTATCACAGCTCATATGCGGTCCACTGCTGGTCTTGAGCCTTCTCATAATATGAAAAAATTGACCTACTATACCACGCTGATCAGACAGATTGGTTTATTTCGAGTTTTCTTCTCTTGGGCAGAAATTATATGCATTATTATATCCATTAGTCGTCTTTTACGACACCCGCAGGCAAAATAGGGGATGAGGCATTGTATTCTTACTCCGACAGTTATTATTCAACTCACCACACAGATTGAAGATAAATAAGCGGAACGATTCAGTATTTTATCGAACATACGATATCGAACATTCCATAACAAGTCCAAAGCATTCTTGGCGACAAAACTAAATGCCAGTATTTTCCCATCAGCGTAATGTTGTTATATTTAGATGCGGTAATTTGTATACACGTCCCACTTTCTTATCTATTACGTATATGTACATAATTTGGCCGTGAAATATTTCCTAAATATACTAATTATGAAATCATTCGTATATATTAAGCCTTTCCGTGTGATGACGGAATAAGAATACAATTCACAAACCCTTCAAATCTCTCTCGCGCGGGTCTGTCGTAAAAGACGGCTAAGGGATTAATATGCATAAAATATCTATGCAAAAAACGGAACACTTGGAAAGAAGCTATATACCAACAAATCTGACCTGCGACTTCTAGATCAGTTTCCCTCCTATAGTGGAGGAAGCTTGAGCCCAATAGTGGGACACGTATAAATTAAAATGATGATGATGAAGCCTTATAAATGACCAATTGTATTGGGGTTTGGTTTCTAGACATACAAAAAAAAACAATAATCATAATTTTAATAAATTAACGTTTGCAAACGTTAGTGACACGATGTAGGTTATCATTGTTACATACTAGAGAAAGTGGCTCTTGACCAGATTTTGAGCACGAGTAAATATTTCGCTATATTTCTGCAACCTACGAGTAGGTTTATAAGTAGGTAGGCTTGTAATGTTTATAATTATTTGATTACATATTTAAATGTGTACAAAATTATGAGTGATTAATCTCATCGCTAGTCTAGTTATAAGATCTATAGACTGTGTAGTGTTGCCCAAAAAAGTCTTGGTCTTGCGGTCTTGGTCTTGGTCTTGCGAGAAATGCGAGACCGAGACCAAGACCAAGACAGCTTAATTTTTGCAAGACCAAGACCAAGACTGGCCCTGCAAGACTTGAGCAAGACCAAGACTGGGCCTGCAAGAATCTCGCGGTCTTGCATTTAATTCAAATCACCATTTCAGCTTATATACGGTTGAGTTCGTGTCTTCTACATAACAGGAGGAGAATCGGCCGTGGCCGGAGGGGAATCGCCACGGTGATCGGCCGTGTTGTTACAGGTCATACATGTCAAGTTTTCCTTCTCTTGCACCGATGTTATATATTATAGCCCTTAGTCGTGGGTTCGCAGTCACGGGTAAAATAGAGGGTGATGAATTATATTCTTACTCCGTCACTACACGGCAAGTCAAATCAGTCTTGAGATATCCATCTATTGGCCAATCGATTCCCAATGTTGGTGTTGGCTTTTCAGAATTAATCTTCGGAAAGGCTTAAGGACAAAAATACCGTAATCACGAGAGTGCTCTTGCCCATTATACATATTTATATATCCGTTTATTCATTAGCCCAACGACGTTCACTGTTGGACATAGAAATATGCCTACAATTAATCTATATAAATGTCCATGTAGGGACAGAGTACGATCACCATCAGGCAGTACATGAAGCGTTGCTCCCAGCGCTATTTTGCCTCTGCCACGACTCACCCCAATCCACTAGTGGTTGGGGCGGTAAACTACGTCCCCTCAAAAATATCCGCGGTCCGACATCCTCGTCATCTTCTTGAAGAAGAAGATGACGCTATTATGATCGCCCAAGAAAGGACCTACACAGTTCGCGCAGCGATAACAGATAAAACTCCGCGGTATCGGCCTCGCCGTCGAGGTCGAAAACCGCGCCGCGTAAAAGTCATTAACCTAAACTTGGCCACGCCCACTTTGCTCTCAGCGACGTCCCGAGTCGAGGTTCGTTCCCCACAGGAGGGAGCCCTCGGGCGATGTTCGCTTAACTTACTTACCGGGTTGAGAGCCATCAGCGCTCACCCATTGACCGCGTTAAGCTGTCAAGGTCATCTGCGACCAACAGCTACACACACACAAAAAAAGAAGACAGTACGAATATAATTCACCACTCTCTTACCCGTGGATGTCGTATCAAATCGGATCGGGCAATGGTGTTAGGAACCCATGAAAAAAAAATTAAATAAAAATATCGATTCGTTAAAGAATTGAGAGACATGTAAGTTCTCAATTTTGTCATCGTTTTTTCGTGTAAATTGATTAAAATGTATAAAGGAATGATACTTAATCTACAACATATTCGTATTTTGTTAAATGTTCATTAGAATTTGAATAAATCAATGATTACGTTTGCATAAGCAAGACAAACTTCGCTTGAACATAAATCAGCTGATCGGCCGATGACCGTTGATGAGTCGCCTTTGTACCTACGTAACCATTGAAAGGTTCGCGCAAATCTAATACCTATTTATACTGTCGAAATTATTTTACATGCTTACATATATCCTGTCTGTACATACCTACATAATGCATAAAATTTAAGGCATAAACTCTTAGACACACATTTTTGTAATCACTATAACTTTTACGTTATATTGTTTTTGTGCAATATACATTCTAATTATGATCTATGACTGTTGAACTACAACATACATGAACAGTTGTCCCATAACCTGATACACCCTGTGTATATAACATATGTGCAAGAGAAGTGAAACTAAAAAGAAAACCCTGTACCAACATGTCTGACCAGCGTGGTATAGTAGATAAATTTTCCTCTTACTGGAAGGAAGCTTAAGCCCAGCAGTGGCACTTTTATGAGCTGTGACGATGACGACGAATATCATTCATTTTACAAGTATTCAAACCATAAAATTTTAAATCAGTTTTATATGTTCTTGAATAAATAGTATATTAAGAGCTACATGGATCCAGCGGCCAAAGTATTTATATAGACAATAGAGCAACAGGTTTTTTCAAGTATCCAGAGTATCAGTAACTAAACTGGAAATACAATAGATACATACCACTTAACTTGAAGGGGAATATAAACAATCGCATTAATTGTAAAATATCGCATTGATTATAAAATGACATAAAATTTATTGTATCAACTGCCTCGTGTGGTGACGTCTTAAGAAAATAGGGTCGAAAGTCCTGTCATAAGAGTAGTAACGCTGTCTAATGGAACACCAGGGGAATAGAAGAGTAATTTTCTCCAATGGTAAGTATTGTATTCAATAGTGAACTATAGGCTAGCAGATGGATAGATAGGATATTTGATTAATTTAGTTGGATTTTTCATTGCCATGATAAATTACTGTTACGTTATTCTAACTGCAAAACTTTGCGAGACTCTTGCTGCAATACCAAGACTCGGGTGCGCAAGACCAAGACCAAGACTAAGACTCGGGTGCGCAAGACCAAGACCAAGACGAGACCAGGTGTGATGTTGCAAGATCAAGACCAAGACCGGTCCAAGTCTCGTCTTGGTCTTGCATTTGGGCAACACTAATAGACTGTCGTACAGTGTTTTCTTGTTTATACTTTATCAAATAATTTATTACTTACTTCGGTGACGGTTATGGTAAAAAATGGTCACCAGAAAAAGATTTTCATTAGCACTAAGTCATGTATAATTTAAGAGCTTCCTGCTTCAATGCTATGAACATCAATAAGAGCTAATATTAAAAGAATTTGGTCATGTAATATTTTGAGCCTTCTATAATAAAAGCCAACCTAATGCCGACTACCGTGTGAGATTTTAGCCTTAAATCTCAGCAATTTTCTACAGAAGTCCGAAAGAGCCCAACTTTAGTACCTAAACCTAGTATATTACACTCCGTTGTTATGTTTTTATGTTACATTTTCTAGTATATTGTATTTTAGTCGTAAGACTATCGAATTATATGGTCACTATGCGTCCAGTGAATTTTCGAAGTTTATGTGCATTATATTTTAATTTTTTAAATAGAGCTTCCTTGAACGGTAAAGGAACATTGTATAGCAACCCGCAAATTTAAGATTCTGTAAAAAAAAAAATATCGCAGATGTAAGAAATATTAACGAGTTTGTAAAGTCGTCAGTCTCGGCGTTAAGCATATTTATGACAGGTGAAGTGGCGAATAACTGGAAAATATTAACATCTGGTCTATCTAGCTTGTCATTCGGGTAATTTATAAATCTTATATTTTGTTCCAGGCTCAGTTTTAGACGCTTGTGAGTTGCAAAAGTTAGATAGCAGGCATTTCGTGGAAAAAATTATTCTGCAAAACTAGAAACCGGACAGCAATTCAATTGGCAAAAATAAAGGCTTGGCAGTTTTTTTTTCAAGTCTAGTCTTAGGTTTTAAAGTTTACGTAGTAAGTAGAGTTATTAAATGATCAAATGCTTTTAATAACTTTTCAATAATATGGACAGTTATTGAAACTAGACTCTTTAAATACTATATATCAACATATGTGTGTATTTACACTTTTGTTGACCCCTTACGGGACAAAGACGTGAGACTATCGTGAAGGACTTTAAAAATATAATAGTTGGACTAATTCTCACTACTTTTCATTCAATGGCGTATAATACCTTGTAACGATTATACTAAACTTGACTAATTATTGTCATCTAACTTTCCCAAGTACGTAATACCAACTTATGTAATGTTTTCCTGCGAAAGTTATTATGTGTAATTCTTCTTACAGAAACAAGTGAACAATTTCGGATAAATTTTATACTACTATCAATTAAAAAATTCTAAATTGATTTCAATTATAGGACATTAATCCTATGTATATAAGGATTAATATAGATATCTATTAAAAATTAAAAAGGCAGAAATATGTTACTCCCTTTTCGTTATGCAACTATCTCGTGGATAGACCGAAGTTGAAGTCTCTGGAGCAGCAGCGAGACTTTGGGTCCATCTGTGGTCTCTGCCGGCCCTTACGTTAAGATTGCTCTGAGGAACTGTTTGACTTTGTACCATCGTCACCTTTTTGTCATCAGAGTTCATCTACTTCACCTGGAAACGATATAATCTACAGCACGTATGGTATGTTTTGAGCGATCATTTCTCCCATAGACATGTAGGACCTGGAATGAACTACCAGCTGCTGTTTCCCAAGCGCCTTCTTTAAAAGATATATGTCCGATAATATGTCCTTCTTTAAAATAAGTTTAGGAAGAGTATTTATTTCCAATGGGCAGCAGTTTGGCTGTGCCCCTGATATTGCAAAGTTTCCATGAGCAACCATTGGTTATAAAAAAGTCTTATCCCGGACAATTCCGGTGCAATTAGAACTTTTTGATCACTCAATCGGTTGAGTAGTTAAGATATGAAAACTTAAAAAACTAAAATTCAAATTTATATATTAGAGTTAGTAAAAGGCTAAAGTAATACAATAATATAGTTTTACAAAGTTCTAGCCAAAAAAGTCTGCTGTTGTACATAATAACCTAAAAAAATAGGACCGTTAATTCATTTAAACATACTACTAGGTTATAAATAAAAATTATCCTTTTGAACTTTTAGCCAGTCACCATAATAAATTGGATGATTAAATATAAAGTTTTTTGCTTATTTTAATTTTGTTTTTGTCTAAGTCCCCCTTCCTCCTCATGAATGTCATAAAGACCATGAATGTCATAAAGCATCCGAAACTTAAGGACGATAAATAAAATGTAATATGAATAAATTTATTTACATTACTTATTCATTCAATCATATATTTTTGATAAATACACACATAAAATCATTCGAATGGTTTTTTTTTTATGTTTGAAATGACTGCACAGATGGCGTAGTAATTAAGATACCGACCTACCGTTCCAGTATCGTGAGTTCTAATCCCACACAGGGCACCCCTTTGTGCGATCCTTTAATTATATGTTTTTAAAGCCCCTGCAATATATAGATTATTTCCTTAGTGCAGCAAAAAATAGGTTCTTAGTGCAATGGATTATACCGTAGCCTACTTACAGTAAGTAATTTGATGACAGTTAATGAAGATACGATATGTAAATATTAAGGAAGATAACAAGCCTACGAGTATAATTTAAACGTAACGTATTATGTTCATAACCTACAGTAGTAAAAAAAATACAAAACAAAAGGCTATTGTTTGAAGATTTGTCTACATTTTAATAGAAGTTCCGGGTCACTTAATAGTTTTATTTTTCTTTAGAATATTATGTGTACAAACGTATTATAAGATAAATGGCTACGAACGTGGACATCTACGCTTCCGTGAAATTCTAAAACGTTAAACTTTTTAGGGTTTCCTTATAATCCCATAGATTCAATTACATAACTCGAGAATAATTATTTTTTGCAAAAAAAGAAACCGCCTTCATTAATGTAGACAATGTAGATAACATTTTAGATATTTGTTGATTTTTCAAAATTCGCGCTGTCCGATTTCGATAAAATTTTCATGAAACCATTTGGAAAATATACCCTTACCAACAAAAAAAGAATCATCAAAATCGGTTTATAAATTCGCATTATCAACTTAACAACAATAATTTAATGGATTAATTATATTATTATCTACTATCATCATCATCTCAGCTCATATAAGTCCTACTGTTGAACTCGATCCTCCTGAATACTACGGTAATTGACCTACTATTGGGTAAACTTATACGTTACGATACGTTCGGGAAACTTAAGAGGATCTTCTCGTCCAACTTACCTCAATGTCTTAAAACGCAGGTCTACGACCAGTGTGTGTTACCAGTGATGACTTACGGCACAGAAACGTGGTCCCTAAATGTAGGCCTCATAACAAGGCTCAAAGGCGCTCAGCGTGCAATGGAACGGGCTATGCTCGGTATTTCTCTGCGAGATAGAATCCGAAATACGGAAATCCGCAGAAGAACAGGTGTAACCGACATAGCACGAAGAATCAGCACGCTGAAGTTCAAATTCAAATCATTTATTATGCATAGACCCCGAGAGGGCACTTACATATTGTCAATTTTACAAAATAAAATTAAATTATCCAATAAAAATAAACTACCACCGGATCGGAACGCGACCGCTACTGAGAAGATCCGGCAAGAAACTCAGCGGGCTTGTCTATTATTTTATTTTTTTTTTTTTCTTCTTACTAGATATAAATTTGTATACATGTTTTGTAAGATCTAGCTCCAGTGTGATGCCCTTCGAACTGCAAGATACTTAATATAATTCAAATGATTATGGCTGAACCAGATCCCACAAGCGGCACCCGATCACGAGTTAACTACTAGAGCAGCCATCACTCCCCTCAACCACTATGGAGGGAAGGGAGAGACCCGCTCCACGCAGCTACCGCAAGTAGATCCTTCAGTGAGCATGACCAAGACCATATGTTACAAACATGTCAAGTGGCAATGGGCAGGCCACATCGCTCGACGAACCGACAACCGCTGGGGAAGAAAGGTTCTCAAGTGGCGACCACGTATTGGACGACGCAATATAGGACGCCCCCCCCTCCCCCACTAGGTGAACCGACGACCTGGTGAAAGTTGCTGAGCGTCGTTGGATGCAGGCGGCACTGGACCGCACCTTGTGGCGTAACATGAGGGAGGCCTACGTCCAGCAGTGGACGGCGATAGGCTGAAATGATGAATGATGATGATGACCTACTATACCATGCTGATGAGATAGGTTGGTATAGCGTTTTATTTTTTGGTATAGCCTTTTGTATAGATATTATATGCGTATCATATCCCATAGTTGTCTTTAACGACACTCACGGGCAAGATAGGGGGTGGTGAATTATATTCTTACTCCGTTACCACAAGAAAGTTCATATAAGTCCCACTATTGAACTCGAGCCTCCTACACTAGGAGCGCAATTAAATTACTATACCATGCTAGACAGATAGATTAAATATAGGATTTTATTTTGAAATTTCCTTCTCTTGCATAGCCCTTTTATTCATATTATATCATTTAGTCGTCTGTTACGACATCCACGCACAAGATTTGTAATTTCTAGAGAATGATGGAATATAGGTGCACAGGAATTTCAATATTACATCTTTGTGAGAGGACTGCTCATGTTCAGCAGTAGATATTATTGGGTTGATAGAAGAAGGGATGGATAATAATAGATTAATGATTAATCTATTGCCAGATGAGTTATCCGTGTGGTGACGGAGTAAGAATACAATTCACAACCTTCTTGTGGGTGTAAGAAAAGATGACTAAAGGATTATAATATGCATACAACATCTACGTAAGAAAAGGAAAACTTCTCTACTACTCTTCTACTCTACTCTTCTTCTCTACTAAGAAAAGGAAAACCTATAGTCTCCTCCAATAATCTCTGAAAGCCTCAATCTGAAATACAATATTACCTTTTAAAGCAAGTTAAAGTGCTAAACCAATTATGTATCAATAAAGTAATACAACATTAACGGCGAATACATCACTCACCTTCGATTTGCGGACGATATAGTCGTTATGGCAGAATCCATGGAGGACCTTGGCATAATGCTCAATGATCTCAGCAGGGTATCCCAACTAGTGGATTTACGAATGAACATGGACAAGACGAAAGTCATGTCAAATGCCCATGTCATTCCTGTACCGGTACTAGTTGGCAATGCGATTCTTGAAGTTGTCGATCACTATGTTTACCTAGGACAAACAGTCCAGTTAGGTAGATCCAATTTCGAGAAAGAGATCAGCCGACGAATCCAACTCGGTTGGGCAGCGTTCGGGAAACTTAAGAGGATCTTCTCGTCCAACATACCTCAGTGTCTGAAAACACAGGTCTTTGACCAGTGTGTGTTACCAGTGATGACTTACGGCACGGAAACGTGGTCCCTAAATGTAGGCCTCATATCAAGGCTCAAAGTCGCTCAGCGTGCTATGGAGCGGGCTATGCTCGGGATTTCTCTGCGAGATAGAATCCGGAATACAGAAATCCGCAGAAGAACGGGTGTAACCGACATAGCACGAAGAATTAGCACGCTGAAGTGGCAATGGGCAGGCCACATCGCTCGACGAACCGACAACCGCTGGGGAAGAAAGGTTCTCGAGTGGCGACCACGTATCGGACGACGCAGTGTAGGACGCCCCCCCACTAGGTGGACCGATGACCTAGTGAAAGTAGCTGGGCGTCGTTGGATGCAGGCGGCACAGGACCGCTCATTGTGGCGCAACATGAGGGAGGCCTACGTCCAGTAGTGGACGGCGATAGGCTGAAATGATGATGATGATGATGATGAAAGTAATACTACTTGCCCGCATAACGACTGGATGATTTTATGAGGAAGGCTAACGTCCTGTGGTAAACAATTAAAGGTTGAACAATGGTGATCTTGAATACTAGTTGGAATGCGTAAATATTAACATGTCGTACTAAGAAGAGGTAAACTCGAAACAAAACTGTACCCTGTACCAACCTGTCTGCCCAGTATCGTATAGTGGGTCAACTTCCCTCCTATTGTTGCCAATTGTTGAAGAGGCTCGAGCCCAGCAATGGGATGTATATGAGCCGAGATGATAGTGAAGATCAATTCACACTTTTTAAATTAATTATTTAAATGGACTCTACTCTAATAATACATACTTATATCATTTTAAACGATACCAAAAAAACTGAAAAACCACTTGCGACCATGAACTGATTATTTTAAGTTCATCAAAATTTGTTAGTTCATTTACACTTTAGTAGAAGTTTGAATTGGATTGAAGTAGAGCATTAAAATGCGTTGGCGTGAATCACACTGTGTACCGTTACACATTGACAAAGAGTCGCGTTGAGTCCCTAAGGAACTCGGCCCGAATTCTAATTTCACAAGCAAATTAGGACATATATGTACAAGGCAATGTTCGAATATGCTAATTTGTGTTATTAATTCGACACGTCCGCATTTAAACTTGAAAGCAAACTAAATGCTTACTGCGATCAAAGAAGCTAAAGAAGTTTATAAATAGCATTTAGAGTTTATAAATTTCTTCCTTATATGTTTTTCGTATGTTGACGGACTAAGAATACAAATCACCAATCCCTATCTGCCCGTGGATGTCGACTAAAAGATGACTACGGGATATAATACGCATATAATATCTATGCAAGAGAAGAAAAACTCGAAATAAACCCTATACCAATCTGTCTCTGCGAACGCCCATGACGTGCGGTGTCCCACAGGGGTCGGTTCTGGGTCCGACCCTGTGGAACATCGGCTACGACTGGGCGTTGAGAGGAAGCCTCCCACCCGGGCAGGGCATAATTTGCTACGCCAACGATACACTCGTCACAGCCCAGGATGGGACGTAAGAGGAGGCGGCACGCCTGGCAACTCTCGGCACCGAGGAGATTGTCAGGCGGATCGAAGCGCTGGGGTTGAGGGTAGCCCTGGAAAAGACGGAGGCCCTTTTGTTCCATGGCCTCCGTACCGCCGGGCCTCCCGCCGGCGCTTCGATCACCGTGAAGTCGGTCACCATCAGCATCCAGGCCCACATGAAGTACTTGGGCCTGGTGCTCGACGGGCATTTTTGGTTCCGGGAGCATCTCCATCAACTTGTTCCCCGGCTTGTCGGCGCGGCGTCCGCCCTTTCGCGGCTAATGCCGAATGTGGGCGGACCCAGTGCTACGTGCCGACAGCTGTACGTGGGGGTGATCCGGTCGATGGCCCTGTATGGCGCACCGGTGTGGGCGGGGTCCCTGACCGTCCGTCTTAGAGCCCTCCTGTGGCGACCACAGAGGCTCATGGCGATCAGGGCCATACGGGGTTACCGCACGGTGACGACGGAGGCAGCGTGCCACCTGGCCGGAACTCCCCCGTGGGACCTGGAGGCGGCGATGCTCGCCGACATCTATCGGCGGGTGTCGGAGACGCGCGCCCGCGGCGGCATGGTCTCCATCAAAGAGATCACCGCCTGGCGGGTCGACGCCCGCCGAGAAGTCATTGCCCGTTGGGCAGTCCGACTGGAGAGTCCTCGGTACGGTGTCAGGACCGTCGAGGCCCTCCGGCCGGTGCTGATGGAGTGGTTGGAGCGGACGCACGGGGTGCTTTCCTTGCGACTGGTGCAGGTGCTGACGGGGCACGGTTGCTTCGGGAAGTACCTGCACAAGATTGTCAGGAGGGAGAGCACACCGTCCTGCCACCACTGCAGTTGCGACGAGGACACGGCGCAGCACACGCTCGAGGAGTGTGCTGCATGGGAGGGGGATCGCCGTGAACTCGTCGCAATAATCGGTGCCGACCTGGCGCTGCCGACCATCGCCAGGGAGATGCTTGACAGCGTCAGGAACTGGGACGCGGTCACCGCCTTCTGTGAGGCCGTAATCTCACAGAAAGAGGCGGCGGATCGTGTGCGAGTAGAGCTCCTATTCGGCGACACGTTCCGCCGCCGGCGACTCGGCCGGCGCAGGCGCGAGTATCTGCGCCTAATGCCGCCCTAGCCGAGGCCGCGGGTGATCGGACCGGGGAATTGTCCGTTACCCGCGGAGAGGCTGACCGCGCGATGGTGACCGACGTCCCAGGACGTCGAGAGGTGAGGTTACCCGAAAGGGTATTCCGTCAGGCCGACCACTGACGACAAGTTACATCTGCTCCGATGGTCGGCCCAACAACGAGGTGACGTGGGTACGGGTGGGTTATGGGCCCACGCGCCGTCCTTTCATCGCCCCGGACGGACTGGACCGCTCGTGCGCCCACCCATAAAAAAAAAAAAAAAAAATACTAATCTGTCTCATCAGCGTGTAGATCAATTTCCCTCCTATTGTGGAGGCGGCTCGAGCCTAACAGTGGGACATATATGAGCATATAAAATGATGATATGATATGGTAAAGATCGTTCCCTGTTTTAGTTCTTTAGAAATCATAATGAATAATAAAATATTTTCTAATATTATCCTAATATATTTCTAGTATAACGATATGCCATAGTGGAGATTCATACCATCCATAGATATTAGGATATATACATTTACTTTGAATCTACATGTGTAAATATCCTCCTAATATCTATGGATAGTATAAATGAACAATACGAGCCGATGTAACAGTTAAACACACATAACACACGAAGTTTTTTACAATTTCGCTTGTGTTTCTCCAAGGTATAATGCAATAGAGCACGTATTTCGCACGTCTTCAACAACTTTTTTATGAGAACTCATGTTTTCCTTCACCTTTAAAATAAATTAATAATTAATACAGACATAATACCGAAAAGTCAGAGGTCTCTCAGAGAGTTTCTATATTTAAAACTATATATTTACTATCTTGAATATAGAATTTCTATTTTCTTTTAGGATCTTATTAACGTTTTAATTATTTAAAAGAGTGTTTAATAATATATGTTTTATAATATTATATTTTATATATATTTTATAATATAATATACGTTAACATTTACTGAACAAAAAAGTATAATTGATTGTATAGATGGCATAATAGTGTAGATACCTTAAAGGCCGAATGCAGAGGATTCAGTACAAGCACAGGATAGTACGTTATACGGTTCATAAGTGGTTGTCTTGAGTCTGGATCTTGGTCATATCCGTTGCTTATATGGTCCCATTTATTCAGCTAGAAAGATTTATACCTCAGTACCGAGGCAGTCTTTATAAATGCTGTATTTGATATTTAAATTTAGGAAATTTAGTGGTAACTACTTAGGATTACTATGTGTCATCTTTTCCGTAAGGTTCGAAGCCAGCTGAAAGGCCATTAGGATTATAAGCAATGACACTCTTCTAGGCAACTTAACACTTTTTTGTTTACAGCCACATATAGCCCGTCTTATATTGGTTAGAAAAGTCTTCTAGAAAATCGATGTTTGATTAGTAGCAATTTGCTATTCTTCACTTCACTTCATTTGGTAAAGAAGAAAGAGGTCCAAACTTTACTTTACAATAGGCAGCAACCTACCTGCCCCTAGTATTACAGAAGTCCAGGAGCAAAAATTTATTCTTATCTTCAGATGGTCACCTAAAATGGTACCTCAAGTAATCTCCGTAACTATCAGCAACAGGCTAGTAATATTCAGAAATACCGTATTTAATTTTATTAGATTGCAATCTTTGTTTTAATTATTCTGTTTATATAATATCATATTAACGTAAGTAGTCTTTCACTTTAATCTTTAATTAGAAATAACAGATAACAAAACTGAAAGTTATTTTACATTATACTGAACCATTTAATTAAGAAATCAATATTTAGAGTATAATGATTTCTGATGTTTACGCGAATCCGTAAAATGAGTTTATAATACATGTGTAAATACATTTGTAAAAGATTCATTTTACGAATTTTATCGCGTTTATATTTGATTGTAATCTGTTTAAATTTCGATCACTTTTGAGCGTTCCAAATAATAGAAATGTCCACCGATCACGAGTTAACTACTAGACCAGCCATCACTCCTCTCAACCACTTTGAAATAGAGGCACGAGCAATGCGATGCTTTTTATAAAATAAAAAAAATGTAAAATAGAAGGTCATACAACTGGCAGTATTTCATTAATTTGTGGAATTATTGCTTGCAACAAAAATGAAACTGCTTATAAGGATCATGGACACTAAAATATGTTAGAAATGGTTGCAAATTAGACATCAAATTACAATCTAAAAGTCATAAAAAGAAGCACATTCGAAGTAAAATCCTACGCTAACGCGTCTGACCAGCGTGGTATAGTAGGTCAAATTCCCTCCCACAATAGAGGATACCCGAGCCCAGAAATGGGACCTATATAGGCTGATATTTATTTGTTTTGAAAATCTATTAATAAGTAAACTGTTAATAAGTAATATGTTAATAAGTAATCCGTTAATAAGTAATATTGCAAGCTCTAAAAGTTTAGCATAAGAATTTTAATAGAACATGTAAGAACATTTACAAAACTTGAAAAACTTTTTAAATATCTGTGAGCCGTTCACACATACAAATGACTGTGTCCGTGATAATGTTGCTGATCATCGAATTATCGTCATCACGTAATCGTATTTCAATCAAAGTTCTACTAAGTGTACCTTCGCATATAAATACACACTTAAGAGATATTTTCACACCGTTTCTACAGTGCACAGTATCATTTGCACTTACATATATCTCTCATATATATATGTCCCACTGTTGGGCTCGAGCCTCCCCCATGATAGGAAAAAAATGAACCTACTATACCACGCTGGTTAGACGGGCTGAATAAAGACTTATTTCAGCGTCTTCATTTCAGCATCCGACAATATAATTTCCATGTGGTGACAGAGTAAGAATTTTAGTAAGAATTACTTTTTCCACGTCTATAAATAATAACTTACACATATATAATTATTTCAAACCTAATTGAAAATTTGTGATTTATAAACAAAATAAAATACTTAACTACACACTTGAAAGTTTGCACCTCTACTGGTCGAAAGTATCAAACTACTGCAAACTGCAGCAAAACATAGTGCTAGTAGTATCGTTTTTAGTAACTTAATAATATTTTCAATTGCAATGAGTTTTAGTTAGATAAAATTTTATTTTGATAGCATAATAACAAAATAAATTATGTTCTCAATTATGCACAGTGGGTCTGAAAGGGTTAACATATAATGTACTTTATGTAAATTAAAACACAGAAGTGAGAGGATAAATAAAGGTTATTAATCTTAGTAGCCTCCACTATGCCCATAAATTATAGAGGTTTTCTCACGAAGGTCGTAATGTCACCATTGATTACAGCTAGTTCCCTTCCCAACCGGAAGATTAATTTTGATAAACACTGTGACACTTCCGCTGTACGAAGGCACATTAATAATATTTTTCATTAATTAAATGTTTATGAATTATCTTGTGGGAATAAAAATTATCTTAAATGCCACAGTAGATTCACAGCAGAAGGGCTTTGTCAACATTGAGGAGCAAATAGTTATTAAATTGTACTATCCCGAAAATATTTCGTCTGTAATTTGATTAACAGTAATTCCATTACACCTATGCCAGTTAAATCCTATTTAAAGCCTTCAAGTTCAGTTTTATACGATCGAGAAGGAACCTTAAAATTGCCTCTATATAAAGATTTATAAATAATTGACCCTCAACTTTCTTGAACTTATCTTAAATTGAATCCTTATTTTAAGTTAAGTTCAAGCAAGTTGAGGGTCAATTATTTAAGTTGGTTTGTTGTCTCGTCGTCTCAGCTCATATACGTTGCTGGGCTCGGCCTCCTCCAAAATAGGAGGGTAGATTTACCTACTTCACTCTGAACAAATGTGTTGATATAGGGTTTTATTTCGAGTTTTCCTTGTCTTGTATCGATGATAACTGCATATTCTAACCCTTAATCGTCTTTTACAACACCCAAAGGCAAGAGAGGTAGTGAATTGTATTCTTACTCCGTCCCCACAAGGTGAAAGATTAATTTCTTTCATAATATTATTCAATATTGTCTTATAAAATGAAGGCCTTTTTTTTTTTTCTTTTTGTGGGTGGGCCGCGGTCGGCGCGCCTCCGCACCTCTCCGTCCGGGGCGACAGAGGGGCTTAAGCACGCAACTCCCGCGACCCACCCGAAAACCACGTCGCCTTCGTCGTTGGGCCGACCACTGGAGCAGCGTTAACTTGTCGTCAGTGGTCGGCCCGACGGAATACCCCCTATTGGGGTACCCTCCCATCGACCGACGTCCCCCCCTCGGGGAGGACGTCAGTCTTTCCTCACGCAGTCGGCCTCTCGGCGGGTGACGGACTAATCCCCGGTCACGTCACCCGCGGTCTCGGCTAGGGCGGCATGAGGCGCAGATAGTTGCGCCTGCGCCGCCCCAGTCGCCGGCGGCGGATCTCCTCATCGAGGCTGCGCTCCTCACGCAGGCGATCCGCCGCCTCCTTCCGCGAGATCACTGTCTCGCAGAAGGCTGCGACCGCGTCCCAATTCCCGACGCTGTCGACCATCGCCCTAGCGATAGCCGGCAGCGTCAGGTCCGTACCGATGATTGCGACGAGTTCACAGTGCTGCACTGCCCAAACCCCGCAGGCCTCGAGCGTATGGCGCGCCGTGTCCTCGTCGCAATCGCAGTGGTGGCAGGACGGTATACTCTCCCTCCTAACGACCTTGTGCAGGTATTTGGCGAAGCACCCATGCCCCGTCAAAACCTGCACCAGTCGGAAGGAGAGCACCCCGTGCCGCCTCTCCAACCACTGCATCAGCACCGGCCGGAAGGCCTCCACGGTTCGCACCCCGAACCGAGGCCTCTCCAGCCGGACTGCCCAACGGGCGATGACGTCTCGGCGGGCGTCGACGCGCCAGGCGGTGAGATCCCTTAACGAGACCACACCGCCCCCCGCTCGCACCCCCGTCACCCGCCGATATAGTTCGGCGAGCATCTCCTCCTCCAGGTCCCACGGGGGAGTCCCGGCAATAGGCACGCTGCCTCCGTCGCCACCGTGCGGTATCCGCGGATGGCCCTGACCGCCGTGACCCTCTGTGGTCGCCACAGAAGGGCCCTAAGTCGGGCGGTCATGGACCCCGCCCACACCGGTGCGCCGTACAGGGCCATCGACCGGATGACCCCCGCGTACAGCCGTCGGCACGCAGCGCTCGGTCCGCCCACGTTCGGCATAAGCCACGATAGGGCGGACGCCGCGCCGACGAGCCGCGGAGCGAGCCTACGGAAATGCTCCCGGAACCACCATCGCCCGTCGAGCACCAGGCCCAAGTACCTCATATGGGCCCGGATGCTGATGTCGACCGAGTGGACGGTGATCGAGACGCCGATGGGAGGGCTCATAGTGCGCCCATGGAACAAGAGGGCCTCCGTCTTGTCCAGGGCGACCCTCAACCCCAGCGCCTCGATCCGTCTGACGACCTCCTCGGTACCCGAGGTCGCCAGGTTTACCGCCTCTTCTAGCGTCCCACCGCGGGTTGTGACGAGCGTGTCGTCGGCGTAACAAATCACGCCCAGCCCGGGCGGGAGGCTCCCCCTCAACGCCCAGTCGTAGCCGATGTTCCACAGGGTGGGTCCGAGGACCGACCCCTGTGGGACACCGCACGTCATGGGCGTCCGCACAACGTCCCCTGCTCGGTCGGTGCAGAGGACGCTGCGCCCCTCCAAATAGTCCGCCACTAGCCGCCTCAGGTAAACTGGCACCCCGTGATACCGGAGCGCCTCCCTGATGCAGCTGAATGGCAGACTATTGAATGCGTTGGCGATGTCTAGGGACACCACCAACAGCACTCCCCCGCCGGTGACGGCCTCAGTCGCCACGGCCCTCAGGCGCAACAGAGCCGCGATCGTCGAACGACCCCTCCTAAACCCAAACTGGGCGTCCGACAGATCGGGCCCCGTGCCGACGAGGTGCCGCTCGATGCGGGCAGCTACCACCCTCTCCAGTAGCTTGCCCGTGTCATCGAGCAGCACGATAGGCCTGTAGGCCGAAGGCGACTCCGGAGACCGTCCCGGCTTCGGCAGGAGCACCAGCCTTCCCTCCTTCCAGCACCCAGGGAACCGTCCGGACGCTAAACACGCGTCGAACAGCCCCCTGAGGCGGGGTCCCAGGTGTTCGAGGACCAGGGCCAGCACGCGGTTAGGAACACCGTCGGGCCCGGGGGCGGTAGACTTTGCGCGCATGCGCGTCACCGCCACCCCCATCTCGGGTTCCGTGATGGGCGGAACACTGTCGTCGTCGGCCTCCCGGTCAGTGTCTGGCGGAGCCATGACCGGGGGCGTGTGTTCCGCCCGCCGCGGGAACAGGTCCTCGATGACCCGGGTGAGAAGGCCGGGCTGGAGAGTCTCGGTGAGGGGAGGGCCCCGCGCGCGTAGCCTATTCAGCACCGCGCGATAGGGGCGTCCCCAGGGGTCACGGTCGAGACCATCCAGCACCTCCTGCCGACTGACGTCCTTGGCGGAGCGAACGGCCAGCCTGAAGGCCGACCGCGCATTGCGGTAGCCCTCGTAAAGCAAGGCCTCCCGCTCCGCATCGCGATGGCGCCGCCGGCTGCGGGTGTAGGCCCTCCGGGCGCGGATACACGCGGCCCGGAGATCCGCCAGCTCCCGGGACCACCAGTGGACACCCCTCCTCGGGGGCAGACGCCGTACCCGGGGCATGGCCGCATCGCAGATCTGCGTCAACGCACTGCGGATGCGGCCAGCCTCGGCGTCCACCCCGTCCGACTGGTGGGCAGAGGACAGCCACGAGTATACGATGGCTGTCTCCGCCAGCTGGTCCCGGTCTAAGCGACCCACAGCCCATCGCGGGAACGCAGGACGCCCATCCGCCCCGTGACCCCTGCTGGGCGTCGGGATTGCAGGGGAGACCTCCATCCGGATATACCGGTGGTCCGACAAGGTCTCCACCTCCCCCACGACGCGATAAAATGAAGGCCTAAGATTGCGGTGAGGAGGAATGCTGCAATATCTTAGCAAATTCTATTAAAATTATCGCGTGGGTACGATTCTACTTATAACCGTATGATCGCCTTCCCCCTGTGATGATGGGATAAGAATATAATGGGTTACTATCTCTTGGAAGCCAGCAGAAATCGAAAACGGTTGAAAGAGCATCTACAAAACTGGCAGCAGTATTCTCGTTTGCAATAACATCATTGAAAGGCGATACACGATGACTCAATTTACTTTATTGATTTAGTAATAACAGAATATATTACATCATAAAAAGCGCAATTAACATCAAATTATTAGAGTAACCTAGTTAAGTACTCCGTAGTCGGAAGTAGGACGACAATCATGGAAGTACATCCGGTCGACATTGACTCAATGATACGTAGCGAGGCCAACCACACTTGTCACTTTCGAGAGACAGACCTTAGCATCAAGGAATGCCTTTGGATTCATGTCATTACTAATATATATATATATATATACTAATATAATAATATATATATATATAATATACATATGTAATTAGCAAATTCATCTGTCTTTTTTTGGACATTTCTCTTTGTCTTGCCCGTGGTTGCCGTAAGAAATGAGTAAGGGATGTAAGTAATTGTCATCAAAACTTGCGCTGTAATGATAACCTGTTTACCTACAGTCTCAAAAAATATATCACAACTGCCAAATTAATAGTAAATAGGAAAGTTAATAGTCAATAGCTAGTTATTAGGTATCTAGATTGACGAAGTCTTCACTTGATTTGGAGGATTATATGTTATAATAGGACGTGTAAAGTGCCCGGGTTGGGTATAATTTGCTACGCCAACAACACGCTCATTACAGCTTAGAGTGGAACGCTAGAAATGGCAGCATGCCTGACAACTATCTGCCCCAAGGCGATTATCAGGCAGATCGAGGCGCTGAGACTTATGGGAGCTTCGATCACCGTCAATTCGGTCCCCATCAGCATCCGAGCCCAGATGAAATATCTGGGCCTGATGCTTGACGGGCGGTAGAGGTTCAAAGAGCATTTTCGCCATCTTACTCCGCGGCTCGTAACCGCAGCGTCCGCCCTTTCATGGCTCATACTGAAATTGAGCGGATCCAACGCTACGTGCTGACGGCTGTTTTTATGGTCCATGACTCTGTACAGCGTATCCGCCTGGGAGGAGTCCCTGAATGCTTGAGTCAGGGCACACTTGTGGCGACCACAGATGGCCATGGTGGTCAGCACCATACACGGATACCGCACGGTGGCGACAGAAGCAGGTTGCCGGTTGGCCGGAACTCCCCTGTGGGACTTAGAGCCGGAGATGCTCGCTGGTCATTACCGGCAGGTGTCAGCGACACTATTGTCTATGTCTCGCCTCGCGAGCTGGCTGTCTGGCCCGCCGGGACGTCATTACCCGTTGGGCAGTCCGTCTATAAAGGCCTCGGTTTAGTGTTTAGATGGTCGAAACCTTCCAGCCGGTGCTGATTGGGTAGTTGTGTCGGCGGCACCGGCGAGAGTACACCGTCCTGCCACAAATGCGATTGCAACGAGGTCACGACGCAGCACACGCTCCAGGTCTGCATGGCTATGACAGACCAGTGCTGTGAACTTTACCGCACAAAAGGAACTTTAATTGAAACCCTATACCAATTGTATGTGCATCGAATTATTACGCTATCAAGTGGTAAAAAAATACAAAACATCCATGAAATAATAAACTAAAGTTTAATGAAAAAAAAACCTAATCTGAGGCCACAACCTTATTCCCTGCCACAGGAGTCGCGCGTAAATACCGACTAATAAATTATTTCCTATGGGTCATTATTCGGTATAAACTGATAATAACCAGGCCCTTTGCGCTTAATTAATTTGAATCAAGAATTTCATACGGACATTAGAAAAAAGTTACCTTCATTACATGAATTATAACAAGCTTGCTTCCTCATTACAATAGATTAAAATGACACGATCAACTTCGAAATACAATACTTTGATGGTCACGTAATTTTGTTCAACAGTGACAATACATCATTGTAAAAGAACATAACTCATTCAGCAAAGTCTTTTGTAAAAGTATTCTATAGACCCAAATAATGTTAATTAAAATAGGAGTAGTCAATATACTCACTCGTATGATTTTCTATCTGAAAATTTCTTTTGTATTTAGCAAATTCATAGCATATTTTTTGAAAGTATTCTTTGGAATAAAATTTAATTTTATGCTATAGATATACAATAAATTAAGTAATTAATGAAATTGATGACCATTTTAAATATTATCTTCGCATTTTATTGACTGCCGAAAATAAGAATTGAATAAATTCACAAATATATCTATCTACTATATGTCACCGAATTAATAAATTAGTGAACGTTTGGTTCAACGTCGCAGCCGTAATAAAGTTCATCATAATCACAATTCATATACGTCCTTATGTTAAACCCGAGCCTTCAATGAGGAGAAAATTTAACTACTATACCTACCACGCTGATCAGACGGATTGAGTAGGATCTTATTTCGTTTAATTTTCTTTATTTTACATAGATGTTATATGCGCATTACATCCCTTAGTCGTCTCGGGCAAGAAAAGAGATTGTGAATTATTTTACAACGGGATCACACTACTAAAGTTATCAGACGAATAAAAAACAAGCAAAAAATAAGCTATCACTATGCTCGAATGAAGCACAAAAATATAAAAAAAAACTACCACTTTGTGGTTATTTTATTTACAAAAAATATAAATGTCAACGTCGCTATCATCTCCAAAATTGCCAAAGTACGCAAGACCTATCCTTATATGACTATTAAATGTATACTATAAACTACATAATATTGATTATCGTTAAATGCCAAATAGCCAATCATCATTAAATTTAAAATTGATAATTATTAATAATTATTTTCGATAAACAAATCAAATTCGTAAAGGAAATAGGTGATACCTACGTTAAAACATGTTTATATTAGTCCTATTTAATGTTTAACTTAATTATATTTTTATTGTTTACTAGCTGGCTCAACAGACGTTGTTCTGTTCTAAACTAAAAAAATAGTAAAAGCAATTCACTCTGAAATCAATTGCAGCACCACCTACAGGGTCCATATATTAAGCTAAACCATTCTCGAACCCACTTGAATACACATAAACCTTTTCATCAAAATCGATCTAGCGGTTTAGAAAGAGTTCAATTACAAACATACGTAAAGATAGTTAAAACGGCGATAGAAATAGATATAAACCTGGTAAATCTCAACTATAATAAAAAATAATATTACGCTAAGCTTGAAATATAACCCATTGATCGACAGAGGAACGGAGAGTGGAAGAACATTGGAGATTTGATAATAGAATTTCATTAGCATCGTTTGCACATAGAATTCTACATATATCGAACATAGACATACGCTACTTTGCAAGAATACTGACAGAAATAAAATTTACTAATTTTAGTGAAGGGTGTTCTTAAATTGTTTTTATAAATGTTTTAGTGCATACCATAATATTTAAATGATTTATTGAGGTTGCGTCTATACTGATTAATAGAAATTTCCTCAATTCACGATAAAATATCAAGGATTTTAGATATTAAGATCATTTGGCATACAAAATTCAATTTTACATAATTTTGAGTTATATCGATATTCTCGCAAACCAGCGATATGTTCACATAGCTATGAAAATGGTGCAACAGTACATGTGCTAACTTTGACATTTCCTACAAACGGAAACTCAAATAGTTGTTATGACTTCTAAATATAATGCTTCTATACATAATCTTGTTAGTCTAAATATCAAGCATTTCCATAGATGACAGATTCAATAGAAACAGCATTATGAATGACGAGAATTGACTTATGCCATTGGAAACGATTGTTCGTCAATTAAGTTCACAATATACTGAAGAATTTGGTCGCTTTTCTAAAGTTTATATTAGATGATATTGGTTATTCCGTGTGATGGTGGAGTAAAAATACAATTCACCACGCTCTATCTTGCCCGTGGATGTAGTAAAAGACGACTAAGGGATATATAATACAAAAAACATGTATGCAAGAGAAGAAAAACTCTATGCCAACCCCCTGCCCAACGTGATGTAGTAGGTTAATTTCCCTCCCGATGCAGAGGAGGCTCGAGCCCAGCAGCTCAGTATATGGGGCTGTGATGATTAGGGACACGATATCGAAACGAAAGTATCGATACTATACTCATGAGTAGTATCGAAGAAAAAGTATCGTACTCAATAAAGTATCGAAACAAAAGTATTGATACTCCGAAGTATCGAGTACTGAGTACTTTTCCTAGAATCCAAGTCGTGATGAGCTTTTCTTTTTTTAGGAATTTGTCCATCTGTGTTTGGATTAAAATATGTCAAGCCACTTTTTAGAAGGTTCGTTACGCTTTACCTAGATGGCGTTACCATAAGCATGCGCCGTAAGGTCAAGTTTAACATGGGATGCTTTGTACATTTGTTCGATACGATACCTGCCTAAAAGTACTAATTGAGTAAAAGTATCGAATAGAAAGTATCGAGTACAAAAGTATCGGTATCGAAAGACAAGTACTCGATACCTAAAAGTAACGATACTTTTTTCGTGTCCCTAGTGATGATGATGATTGTATGGTAAAAAAAGACAAACGTTTTGCACATTTCTTCGATTTTTCGTGTAATTCTCAACAGCAACAATAGCTAGGTGTTTAGACTGCACCTAATTTTCGGCATTAGTATAGTCCTTTATTGCAAGTCTGCTTTTAAGGATCTTCGGGTTTTTTATACTGTTCGTCGTTAAAACCTTTGCTTACTTAATCAAAACATAATGTACATCATTTGGCGCCATAACTACAATTGCTCAATTCGATGCTAGCAATTCCGGGCTCGGTATGTCCTATCAAGAAGTAAAATAGATGTTAGATTTGTAGGAGACCAAGGACTTGTTCCCTTAATTAACATGTACAACACTCGCAAGGAAATTATATGATGATATGTTATATTCTGTCCGTTACCGTCTATCCATCAGTAGCAGCGCCGCGAACTCGTCGCAATCATCGATGGCGACCTGACACTGCCAACCGTCACTAGGTCCGTCGGGTGACGCTCGACAGCGTCAGGAACTGGGACGTGGTCGCCGCCTTCTGCGAGGCAGTCGTCTCGCAGAAGGAGGCGGTGGATCGTGCCTGTAAAGAACTGCTCTACGGCGACTTAGGCGGGGCAGGCGCGATTACCTGCGCACGATGCCGCCCTAGTTGAGTCCACGGGTGTCTGAACCGGAAAATAGTTAGTCACCCGCAGAGGGGTTGACCGCGTGGGAGTCACGTCCCGGGGTCGTCAGGGGACAGGGTACCCTAAAGAGTATCCTGCCGGGCTAGTCATGGAAGACAAGGATTCGGTATCAATAGCAAAGGGGAGGGAATACGGTGAGTTATAGGATCGTGCGCCACCCTATCGTCACCCTGGACCGGACGAACGCACCATAGCTTGCCAAAAAAAGGATTCAAATTTAAATTCAAATTCAAATACTTTATTATGCATAAACCCCGCGGGGGCACTTACATATGGTCACTTTTTACATTTTACCTTACACTACTACCGGATCGGAACGCGACCGCACTGAGAAGATCCGGCAAGAAACTCAGTGGGCTTGTCTTCTTTTTTATTCATTTACTATGTTTTTTTTAATAAGATAATATACAACAACATGTCTATTAATAGCTCCAGTGTGATGCCTTTCGAACTTTCGATAACTTTTGTTTCTGATTTCTAATTTTTAAGCTGCTTTTTATTTCTTTTCCCGTGTAACATTTATAAAATCTACCGCTGATACAGGGATATTACTAATTAGTACGTGAAATTGTTTTGGTGAAACAATCAATTAAAGAACCGTGTGGTGACAGTGGGCGTCGTTGGATGTAGGCGGCACAGGACCGCACATTGTGGCGCAACATGAGGGAGGCCTACGTCCAGCAGTGGACGGCAATAGGCTGAAATGATGATAATGAATGATGTGGTGACAGGGTAAGAATACAGTTGATCACCCCTCTCTTGCCCGTGAGTTAAGTCAAAGACGATTAAAGAATCTGATATAGAGATAACATTTATGCGAGAGCAGGAATACTCGGCATATAATCCTATGCCAACACGTCTGGCCAGTGTGGTAAAGTAGGTCAATGTCCCTCCCATTATTGAGGAGGTCTGAGCCCAACTGTTGGACTTACGTAGGCTGACGTAAAGAACTGCGAAGGAGTCGTCCTTAATTTAATATTTTTATAGCAATTCATTCATGTATCCATATGATATTAGAATCTGGTAGGCGCTTGAAATATTTAAACTTCAATAAGGTTTCGTATATGTATATATTTCTCTATTTTTATCTTAAGCGTTTATGTCTAGGTATATCAGAAAAAATATATCTTATAATTAATACATTTGTGCTTTCTAATTATTCGAAATATTATCCAAATAGGTAGAACGCACTTGACTTTGCCGTGTAGTGACGGAGTAAGAATAGAATTGCCTATACATCCATCAGCCTGTAGATCTCCACTTTTGTACATAGGCCGCCCCACGAGAATGCCACTTAGAACGGTCTTGTGCTACTTACATCAAAGGGCATGCATCAGTCCATCTATGATCTACTTGAGGATCGTCCTACCCTGCATCATCCGATCGTGGACGATATTCGAGAATTTTTCTCCCCAACGGTTGACACGATTCGACGAGCGGTGTGACGTGCCTATTGCCATTTTAACGCGCTAATTCTTCTGGCTATGTCAGTTACACCCGTTCCTCTACGGATTTTTGTATTCAGAATTACGTCAAATAGAGAAAAACCGAACATAACCCTCTTCATAGCACGTTGAAGGACTTTGAGCCTTTTTATAAGGCCCACGTGTAGACCCCCAAATTGCAGTGGCGTTTGTATAATTGAATTTACCCTTTTTATTACCCACTGGTATTGATAAAGACGACTGTGGGATATAATATCAATTTAGAGAAGAAAACTCGAAATACAATCCTATGCCACCCGTCTGACCAGCGTGGTATAGTCATCGTGATCATAAGCTCAGCTCATATGCGTCCCACGTGAATTTGAAATAAAACTATTTTACGGTTTTTATTGCTTTTGTATTTTTGTGTTTTTTTTAATGACCTGTTATTGGCAATATTTTTTGGTGTTCATGGTCTCAGGAGGACTATCTTTAATCTCAAATATGTAATATTCGCGTAAACACCAGAAATCGTTTAAATATATAAAGTTAAAAATGTACATGCAATTAGAATCATTTTCTTCTTACACTGGCAATAAATTTTGTATCAAAATGTGGGTCAATATTTAATAACTAATTTCTGTATCGGGTAGATAACTATAAATTTTCTGCAGTAACGATGACTTGTTGGACGTGAGACATCTTAGTCCACCCGTGACCATGAAAGCTGTAAAGTGTTCGAAACGTCGGGTAATCAAAAATCAAATACAAACGCGATAAAATCCGTAAAGTAGTTTTATTTAAAATGTATAATACTCGCGTAAACATCAGAAATCATTATGTACATGCAATTGTTAAATTTAAACACCGATTAGAACAATTATCATCATCATTTCAGCTAATATACGTCCTACTGTTGCGCTCAAGCCTCTTCTACAATAGGAGGGAAATTGACCTTACTATACCATGCTGGTCAGACAGGTTGGCATAGGATTTTATTTTAAGTTATCCGTCTCTTACATAGATGTTATATGCGTATACAACCCTTAGTCGTCTTTTATAACATCCACAGGCAAGATAGGAAGTGGTGATTCGTATTCTTACTCCATCGCCACACGGAAACGAACAATAATACCTACTTCTTTCTATGAATATATAGAAAATGTTAACTTCGCCGACCCGAAATGATGGATACAAGGTAATAATTACCATTATCTATTCTAGTTGAATATAATGCATAAATTGTTAATTACTATATATTTTCGAACATTGGATCTTTAGTAATAATAATTCTGAATTACATATCTTATAGCTGATGCTAACATTGCAATAGCAACAGATGTGCAGTGACTGTTGCAATATCCACCTAAAATCATTTGGTTTTCTAAAAACATTTTTCTAGGATATTTTACATTTTCTATCGCTTCAGGTACAGAATATCCATCCAATCTGCTAATATTGAAACAACCTACTTTTGTTTGAAAATCAAGAAGCTCATTTATCCATGATCGTCGCAGAAACTGAGCATTCCCATCAAGACTGCATAGAGCAACTGAAATAAGTAAAAAAAAATCTTTAATAAGTGAAGAAAATAATACATGTTGATATGCAATATATAGTATACACATGAGAGAATAAAAAGTGAAAAAAAATCAGCGTACTATAAGAATCAGCATTCTTATAGTACGCTATTTAGTTGGTTGGTTAGTTAAAAATCAGCGATTTTTAACCAACCAACCGGGTGGGCTGCGGTCGGCGAGCTCCTCGCACCACTCCGTCCGAGGCGACAGCGTCGACGTCCCCCCCTCGGGGAGGATGTCGGTCTTTCCTCACGCGGTCGGCCTCTCGGCGGGTGACGGACCAACTCCCCGGTCACGTCACCCGCAAATCACGTCACCCGCAAACAATCAATCAATCAATCATCCCTGGACCCTATAAAAACCCTATGCAAGAGAAGGAAGTCTCAAAATAAAACGCTATACCAACCAGTCTCACTAGCGTGGTATAGTAGTTCAAATTTCCTCCCACTGTGGAAGAAGCTCAAGTCCAACAGTGGGACGGATATTAGCCGAGATAATGATATAATATTTGAAACTTCATTAAAGTGATGAAGTATAGGTAGTTTTAGAAATAATTTTTTTACTTGTTTACTAATTTAATTAGAATAAAAGCCATCTATAACCACCACCACATAATACACTCAAAATATTTAAAATATATTCTGTCTCTGTAGGGACAACTTTTGGTTTAACTATTATTTAAATTTTTATATGGCTGTACGATTAAATACTTAATACGTTGACTTACTAATTTCGATAATTAAATCCGATGTTTGAAAGTCGTGATTTGCAATAAATTCGGCTTCGATGTACAATCTTGCACACAACCTGTCCAATACCTCTCTATCTTCTGTGACTGACAAAAGATTGCATCCACGGCCCAATCGCGCCAATAGCAAAAATAACACCCTAAAAAATTAAAACCTGTATGTATATTAAATCAGTGTAGTATGGACGGTAAAGGTTATAAACTCTTTTGTCATGAAATAAATTATTTCTCAAAAAATTCTTAGCAGCAAACTCCAAGTGTGAAACTGCGCCTGGATTTGCCAGCCTAAAAAAACCAGTTAATTTTTTCATCGACTAAGAGATTTTCATGTATCTGGACGAACTATATATAATGCCGTCAGGGTATTAATTACGTTCCCAAGGAAGTTTGACGTCAGACAGGCGGCCAGTCATAAAACTATTGCTATATGTACCTACTATGAAAGAAGAGTGCATATTGTGTCGAATCCAGGTAATTGGGATAAGACCGAACGATGAGCATGATATTGATAATAATGTTTGCAATAAAATCTATATTGCAGAAAGCTGAAACTGAAGAAAAAAGATAACACAATGACTCCACTAAGGAAATAATTCTTGTATTGCAGGGAACTTTACGTTCTCGTGGCATTTGGCACGTTTGTTCATTATCTAATTCACTACACTGTTTTCTTAATTATGTAAATATACGAGTATATCATCATCTATGACTATCATATATATACGTGCCACTGTTGGGCTCGAGCCACCTCCAAATGAGAAAGAAATTGATCTACATACTGCGCTGGTCAAACGTGTTGGCATAGGCTTTTTTTATCGAGTGCTCTTCTTCTTGCATAGATGGTATATGCATATTATATTCCTTAATTACAGCCAGACTCGGAACAACAATTTGTGGATCGCACAAAGTATTGATTTGCGTACGAATCCAAACCACGGTACTGGTGCGGTAGATCGATATTTAGATCAATTTCCTAACTACTACGCCATACTTCCTATCAAAGCAAATTTTGTTGAATGATTAATCCAATTGTAAATAAAACTACTTTTGACGCGAAAACACAAACGCGATATAATCCGTAAAAGTAGTTTTATTTACAATGTGTAGTGCTCGCGTAAACATTAGATATCATTATTAATCCAATTTTTTTTTACCTATGTGTCATGGTATAACCATAATCGGTACCGTTAAGAACAAATTCAAAACATTTATATGGTACTTTACAATGCGTCATTCTATCATGATGATTACTTGGATTCTGGGCGAGCAGAGATAGACAAGAATCTGTAACAGTAATGTTTATTATTTTCCATGTGATGACAGAGTACGACTATAATGGTCACCATCCCTTCTTTTTCTGTGAGCATTATAAAGAAAGTAAGCACATAATATTACTGCAAGAGAAGAAAAACTCAAATGAAACCCGCATCCTGACCTCATTTCACCCAAAAATGCGATATACATCGGCTTAGAAAAAGAATTAAAGTCATTTGCTTGTTATTGCTTTGTTTAACATCCACAGGAAGGGAAGGAGTTATAAACTTTTTGAGCGATAAGACTTTTGTTATGGCACACCATGGTTTAAACACACCTAAATCCATCCTGCGAGACGAAAGCACTATAGTCTGCAGTATTTAGTCCCCATCGGCATTGTACTGACCTGATTGTCATTTAATTTTTTTTTTCTTATAAGACAGTACTTTACACTAAGGAATAACCCTTGTATTACAGGAATCTTTACGAGCATACAGTTTACAGACCTTAACATAATAACGTATAGAAGGATAGTGTCCATACGTAAGCCATCAAAAATATGAAGCAAACAATACTACATGCGTGCAAGCGGTTACACATGTACACACGTACACCACTATAAATATGAAATCAAATTTTGTTTTTATTAACATAAATCGTCGGAATACTTTTAAAAGTAATGTTAATTATACTTTTTATATTTTTCAAATGTGTTGTGAAACCATTTGAATGTACAAACCATCATAATTATCTATTTATTTTTTAAGAATTGCGTACGTACGTGCAGTACAGTGACCTTGTACATTACGGAACGATTCCGGCGTAAGATCCATTAGGCTCCAATTGAAATGCTTCACTTTTTGTGCGCGAACTTACCTTCTATACGTTATTATTCTAAGTTACAGACACAAATGACACCCAAACTCGAAACTATAAATTGTGAATCGTACTAAGTATTATCTCATATGGGAATTGAACCCATGGCACTTCGCCCGTTCGTTCGATATCTTATTCACTACGCCATATAGACAGTTACACGACTATATCATCGTCATTATCGGTTCAGCAAGTCTCAACGGTACGCTTGAGCCTCCTCCAAATGAGAGGGAAATTGACCTGCCATATCACGCTGGTCAGACGTGTTGATATAGGGTTTTATTTTGAGTTTTCCTTCTGTTGCATAGATGTTATATCTACATTATATCCCTTAGTCGACTTTCACAACATCCATTGGCAAGATAGGGGGTAATGCATAATATTTTTTCTCCACGTCATTTTTGCATACGGCAATATGACTATAATAGTTGTTCATTTTTAATCTATCGAATATTACGTAAAAATCTAATGCGGTCTATTTATTATGGAGCAAATATTCAAAAACAAATATACTTACACATAGTACACATATAATTTATTTAAAATAAATTATAATTATTTACCTGATTTATCTGCGTCTTTTTTGATATCGGCGCCATATATTAATTTCTGATACTTTGACCATTTACAATATAACTCCTTTATATATTTTTTTGCATAAAACTGTGTTTTCTTTAATAAATTAATATTATATCTTGGTAACAGATGGGGCCATGATGTACTATTCCCAATAAATAAATTCATCACTAAAATGAAAATATTTTTATTTTAAATTTACACACGTGTTCTTGGTTGAAATATTATTGAATTTAGAAACACTATTTCCTTATCATCGTCGTCATCTTCTCTTCTCTTCCATTATAACACGTTTTTATACCATGCTGGTCAGCCGGGTTGGCATAAGGTATAATTTCGAGATTTCCTTCTCATACACAGATGTTGCGTATTACATTTTTAGTCGTCCTTTACGACACCGACGGGCAAGAAATGAGGTGGTGAACTTTATTCTTATTCCGTTACAACACGAAAAATTTACTCTTACGTAATTGATAATAAATATTTATTTAATTACTGCTTTCTTCATTAAAAACTCATATTCAGGTCTCACTATTTGGCAAAAGCTGCCTCCAGATTAAGCAGGGCCTGTCTACTAAATCTTAAAGAAATGTTAATTTTCACATATCGTAATTTTCTAAAGAAGAAGTTGCTTAAAAGGATGATAGAATATTGAATTTTTAGTTCATTATCATACAGATTATAGTCTATTACAGTATGGCACTATTATAGTATGGCAACTGGTTAAGAATGAATTCTGTCATCATCTCATACTTTCCCGTAAGAGAGAAAATTGGCTGAGAGATTAACAGGAACAAAAGAATAAACAGCAGCATTTTTTTAGGATAGTTGTAAGATTAACTGTAAAGCGAAGTAAGCTCAATTAAAACACTATGAGACCTTATTGGAAAGCCTATGTGCAACAGTTCATATAAGAAAATAATTTGCCTATCAATATGAGATAATATTAATTAGTGTTCTGTCAAGACATACTAATATTATAAATATTACTAATATTATAAATGCGAAAGTAAGGATGTTTGTTTGTTTGTTACGCTTTCACGCTTAAACCACCGAAGCGATTTCAAAAATTCTTTCACCAATGGAAAGCTATATCAGGGAGTAACAAAAGCTATATTTTATCCCGGTATTCCCACGGGAATGGGAACTATGCCGCGGGTAAGGCAACTGAAACCGAAGCGAAGCGAGGGCGGGTTGCTAGTATTAAATATAGTTATGGATATTATGATCATATCCCACTGGTGGGCTCGAGCCTCCTTAATAGGAGGGAAATAATAGTTCGCTATTGTACCACACGTGTGTAAGAGGTTAGTATAAGCTGTTATTTTGAGACTCTCCTCACTTAGATAGATAACATCGACATATCCCTTAGGCCCTTCGCACATGGAGCTACTCAAAAATGACGGAACTGATCAGTAATTACAATTACAAATTAGTTAGAAACTGTACCTCGCACATGATGCTACTTAAATTGCAAGGTTTCATTGACTTCTGTTATTTCTGCTCTCACAAGCACACGATTAACGAGGAAATATTAGGGAAAAATCAAACATGTCGAGTGCGTCGAGCGAGGATGACGACGATTTTGTATTATACTACTACTTTAATAGACGTCGAAGGAATCTTCGCAGGTTTTGGATTCACCCGTATATTCGAAATAATGTGAATTGCAGATGGTCAGTTCAGTAATCTGACAACATCTTTCCTTGAATAATCTGAGTTTATAATTATATAAACATGCATACTTTTCCATCTCCTGCACAAATGATCGTTCATTTTTCACAATAAAAACAGAAAACTCTGGTAACCAATAGCGCGACGACCGGCACGACGAGTCATGCGTGATCAGTTGCTAACGCGTTATTAACCGGTTGGTGACTAGTCGCGTCGACCCTCAATGAGAACGTATGGGCGGTGACGCTCAAGCAACTCGTTAGTAATTTGAGTTTGCAACTAGTACTTTTTTTTTCAGTAGCTCCATGTGCGGAGGGCCTTAGTCATCTTTTATGGTCATGGGCGAAATAACGAGTGGTGAAATGCAATCTTAATCGATCAACAGATGGAATGTGACAGATATATCTTTATAGAAATAGTATAAAAAAATACTTACTATTAAAATAACGCTCTTGATTTTCGTAATAATTTTCTGCATAGTTTAACTCATTGGTAAAGTTAGCCACTATACTGTCTGTAACTTCCATAAGATGTTCCATGCGAATCTCCTGTTTCACGGATATGTCATTCAATTTAGTGTGTAGTATGTTTCTCAAATGTACTGAGGGAAAAAGAGAACATAGGTAAGGAATCGTCATTAAAACTAATAATATTAGCCGAAAGACTTTCGATTAATATAAATAAATATATAAAAATAAAATATTTCATAATTAATTTCAAAAGATTTATTAAAATATTTTAGTTTAATTTTAACAAAAATATAATCATTACAAACATTAGCAAATAAGTCTCATCTTATCGGATCATATACATTCCACTCTGTACAATAGGAAGGAAATTAATCTACGATACCGGGCTGGTCAGACGTGTTGGTAAAAGCTTTATTTCGAGGTTTCCTTCCCTTTCATATGTATATGAATATTATATTATTTGGTCGTCTGTTACGACATCTGTGGTCACGCAAAATAAATATTAGTTTTTTTTTCAAATATTATAGTAATGCAGCGCAATGGCTGTGTCCATGTCACTATTTCTATTTAAAGATCAGATAAATACCTTAAATCATATAAATGCCTTATATATACATTATGAAAACCTTAATGAATTATTTTCATTATTTAAAAATTAAAAATATGTACATACTTTCTCATATAAAATAATTTATTAGGTATTAAAGAAGAAAAGTTTACTTAACATGTACTACTTTCTAATATATTAATTTATCTGCTTAATCTGTGGTAAAAGGTGTAGGTATCACTATTATTAATATTGTATAGCTTCAAACTATTTTATCTAAACCTTATTGTGATATTGTTTGTTTACCCAATAAAGTGAAAAAAAGTTAAAGAGATAAAAGACACTTAAATTACACATGATCTGAACAGATTTACCAATTATTTAATGGTATAGATATACCAGTTACTTTTTCAAATTATTAATTAATTGTAAATATATAATAATGTATAATTGTAGTTCTTTGTAATTATTACTCACCATTGGCTATAAACACACCGAAACATACATTCAAATCCACATACTGTATGTTCGTCTTCATAAAATTCACAGCATTTTCCAATGAATTCAAATATTTTTCCATATCAGTTTTTAATGGTAAATCATTGAGAATCTCTATTTGCTTGTAATTTAAATTTTGCGAAGCTACAACACCTACTTTTAAAGTAGCTATTGTAATATAAAAAATTACAATTACTATACATGGCTGAGATGTACTCATTGATTCATTTATCATGCTTATGGCTAGGTTCTTCACTGAACTTTACCGGTACTTGAGCGTCTGAAATCAGATGAAAACTGACCGAGTTTGCTTACTTACGATCGCTTTTATTTGCTACGCATTTCCTTAAAAAGAATAGTAATAGTATATTTTTTAAAATGCTTTTGATTTTCTTATATATTTTATGATTCTTATACATTAATAAGATATATATGTATAGCAACATTAAATTATGACGCTACAAATCACTTAATATTAAAATTATTTGCTAAGGTTACCTTCCACGTGGTGACCCCTTTCTTGCCCGGGGGTGTCGTAAAAGACGACCACAGGATTATAATACGCAGATAACATGTATCCAAGAGAAGGAAAATTCGAAAATTTAACCCTATACCAACACGTTTGACCAGCGTGGTATAGTAGGTCAATTTCGCTCTTATTGTAGAGGAAGCTCGAGCCCAACAGTAGGACTTTTATGAACGGCAATAATAGCGAAATGATTAATAAAATAAATATGTATAGAATCATTCAATTATGATGCTGTAAATCGCTTGGTATTAAGATTAAGTGCTAAGGTTAGGCACACAGAGAAAAAATCCTCTTCACTCCACAATGCGAAGGAAATTGACCTACTATCTCACGTTGGTCAGACGTATTAGTATAGGGTTATATTTTTAATTTTCCTTCTCTTGTATAAAGGTTATGTGCACGTAATTTCCATTAGTCGTCTTTTACGACACGCAATGGTGGTAAGAATACAATTCATCACCCCCTCTCTTGCCCGTGACATAAGGGATAGAATACGTAGACAACATCAATGCAAGAGAAGGAAAACTCGAAATAAAACCCTATGCCAACACGTATGGCCAGCGTGGTATAGTAGGTCAAATTCCCTCGCATAAAGGAGAAAGCTCGAGGCAAACAATGGGACTTATATAATGACTAACAATCCGCCCTCGCTTCGCTTCGGTTATAGGTTATAGTCGTTTTACCCGCGTAGTTCCCGTTCCCGTGGGAATACCGGGATAAAATATAGCTTAGTTTACGCCCTGATATTATAGCTTTCCATTGGTGAAAAAATTTTTGAAATCGGTCCAGCCGTTTTGAAGATTACCCGGAACAAACAGACAGACAGACAGACAGACAGACAGACAGACAAAAATTTTTTAATTGCTATTTTAGGCATAGGTGTCGTGCAAATAACCGTGTGAGCATGAAAAAAGCCTATTATTTTGACATTACAAACAGACACTCCAATTTTATTTATTGGTATAGATGATGGTATCATATTCTTAAACAAATTAATATCAAAGTATTTAATTCTTGATAAAAAAGAAAACGTTTTCTACTCTAAGAATTTCTTGCATAAGTAGAGAATGCAGTGCCGATACTTCTATGCATTAGAGATTTGGTTAGTACCATAAGAGTACTTACCAGAGACACTTGAAGTGTCCGTGAATTTTCCTAAGTAGGACCATGCGCCTGATGCCGCCCTAGCAGAGGCTGCGGGTGACCGAACCGGTGATTTGGTCCGTCACCCGTGGAGAGGCTGACCTCACGACGACGACCGACGTCCCGGGAAGGGAACGTCGATGGGAAAAGGTACCCCCTCAGGGTATTCCGTTTGGCCGACCACTGAAGTCAAGGAACTCTGCACCGTTGGTCAGCCCAACGACGAACTCAACGTGCTATTTGGTGTGTTACGGGGCCGCGCGCCGCCCCTCTGTCACCCCGGACGGAGCCGGGCGACCGGTCCGATGACCTAGCCCACACCAAAAAAGAAAAAAAAGTAGAGCCATAGATAGATATTCATTATAAAAATGAGAAGTAGTACTCGGGTTGCATAGCTTGCGCCATTCAACCATCAGTAGTATAAAGATAAGAAAGGGCTGTTGTTTTTTTTTTTACTTTTGTTGAGTTTATAGCTGTTAGCGGCATATAGTTACTACTTCGTCCGGTTTATAAATGAGCACTGAGGGTTCGCAACCCGTGAGAATCTAAACATACAATTAGCTTAATATTAGCCGAGCTTCAGAGAATTTTTACACCGTGATTCAAAGTCATCATCATCATCATCTTGCTCTTATCCCAATTACTTGGGGTCGACGCAATATGTCATCTGTTTTGACATATTGCAAAAAGTTTCGGCAATGACTTTTATGACCGGCCGCCTGCCTGACGTCAACCCTCCTTGGGAATATAATTGTACCGTGATTCAAAGTATGAAACGTTTTATTAGTTACATATTACTATGAAATGACGCCGTGTGGTAACGGAGTAAGAATACAATTGCACAGTCTAATAATACAATTGTAACGGAGTAAGAATACAATTGTATTTTGGTGAATTCACCACCTCTTCTCTTATCCATGGGTGTTGTAAAAGACGGCTAAGGGATATGACATGGAGATAATATCTATGCAAGAGAATATAAATTCGACACAAAACCCTATGATAACATGTTTGTCTAGCGCGGTCAATTTCCCTCTCATTGTGCAGGAGGTCCGAGCCCAACAGTGGGACTCATGTGGGCTGTGACGACGACGAGACAATGAAAGTAATATGTTGAAAAATTATTTTTATTATCATTTATAAATTTTTTTACTGCTGTATTCTTAAAACTTTGCCTGGACTGCATGTGATCACTGAAGGCTCTCAATCTGAATAAATCATTAACATGATGATTCATATTAATAACTAGCAACCCGCCCTCGCTTCGCTTCGGTTATAGGTTATAGTCGTTTTACCCGCGTAGTTCCTGTTCCCGTGGGAATACCGGGATAAAATATAACCTAGTTTACGCCCTGATATTATAGCTTTCCATTGGTGAAAGAATTTTTGAAATCGGTCCAGCCGTTTTGAAGATTACGCGGAACAAACAGACAGACAGACAAAAATTTTTTAATTGCTATTTTAGGCATAGGTGTCGTGCAAATAACCGTGTGAGCATGAAAAAAGCCTATTATTTTGACATTACAAACAGACACTCCAATTTTATTTATTGGTATTATTATGAGGATAATATCTTAAGTCTCGCCCCCAATTCCCGAACACGTTGCGATGGGAGCTACTGTAATTTTATTGTTTTCGAATACTCCTCTCCTTAATCTTATTTACTTTAGAGAATGTGGCAGAGGTAGTTTTACACTTCTTGGACCACCCTTCTCATCGAAGCGGTTGAACCAATTTCGAAAGTTAAAATTATAAATAAGAAAATTAAAATAATTGTCTATATTGCAATTTTTATTAACCTTCCTTTTATTAATCAATTGATTTACAATTGAGATTACTATTTTTCTTAATCATAAATTGTTTAAAAAAAAGAAAGTATGTCTAAAAAATCAGCTGATAACCAGGAGAATGAGTAACTGCACTATCCTAGTAAATTTATAACATCAACTATATCAGCTTACCAAACATGGCTTATGGCTTAGCGTGGTTATGATATTATCACCCCATAAGCAGGCCTATGTCTACCAGCGAACGTCGATGACTTGATGAATAGATGGACACCATGCTAACTGTATAGATTGGCATAAAGCTTTATTTCGAGAATTACTATTACTGTTACTGTAGAATTACTATTACTGTATAAAATCATCATCATCATGATTTTGCTTTTATCCTAAATATTAGGTTTGACGCAATATGCACTCCTCTATCGTACATATTGTAAATAGTGTTAGCAATAGTTTAGTACGGCCTACCTGACATCAATCCTCCTTTTAAAAATAGTTATTGACAAGACTGCATAAAATAGAGTTGGCTCGTGTCTATGTAAAGCTCTTAGTCGCACAATACCTACGAGAAATGTAAGGATTGATAGTATTTGTAGTCGCTACCACAAAGATAAAAAATGTTCATCATCATCATTTCAGCTCTTTTTTTTTTGAGACGTCAATAGAGATGAGGTATTAACGGCTGAGTATTCGGAATTTTTAAATAAAAGTTTTAATACTGTTTAAATATGTATCTTTGATATGCTGAATTATTTATATGATTATATATATTAAAAGAAATAGTGTAAATACCCTTTTTGAACCTCTGAAACCCACCTAATCCCTTAAACAAGAAATAATAAATGAAATTGCGTGCGGTGACGGAGTAAAAATACAACTCGCCACCCCCTATCTTACCTCGACTAAGGGATATAAAACGCATATAACATCTATGCGAGAGAAGAAAAACAAGAAAAAATATATATAACATCTATGCGAGAAATAAAACCCTATACTAACACATCGGACCAGCGTGGTATAGTAGGTCAATTACCTTTCCATTATAGAGGAGGCCCGAGCCCAATAGTGGGACTTATATGGCTGAGATGAATAAAAGAAAATCTATGTTTAGCTTTTTATTATCTCAATTTATCCACTAACGCTCGGTGATCCTCAAAAGTTAACCTTGTTACTTAAGTGTAGTCGTATGCGGAAGTGGTGGCAACGTTAAAGAATTGTTAACAATCTGCGTTTTCTTCTCCATCTCTGTAATAAACCTAATAGCTGATGATAACATAGCACTAGCAACAGTTGTTATATGAGCATTGCATACATCGCCTATTATTTCCCTTCGTTCTGGCCTGTGTTTCAATCCAAATTGGTATCCTTCTCCTCTGTAAAGCGTATCTTTTGGATTTACCTCGTTCTCCCTTCTTATATTAAAACAACCGACATCAGTTTGGAATTCAAGAAGTTCTTCAAGCCATGATCGTCGCAAGAATTGAGCATGTCCTTCAATACTACTAATACCAACTGAGAACAAAATATTTATTAAGAGATTTACATTAAATTCTTTAAAAAATTAAATTCGTTCGGTAAAGCACAGCAAGTCATCAGACCAACTTAAACATTTGACTCCCAATATGACATGACCAGTATTTACTTAGGCATGTAAGTTTAATTCTAAATTAAGGTTGCACAGATTATGCGCCAATAGTTAAATAGATAAATTATATCCAATTGAGGTACATATATTTTGCCTAGTGGTACATATATTTTGATTAACTAAGGCCCTTAGTCATCGACGACACACATGGGTGAGAAAAGGGGTGGTAAATTGTATTCTTACTTCGTTACCACACGAAAATGTTTCGAATACTTATCGACATTTAACGTTATGGGAAGAGGTCCTTACGGTATTTTAAACTTCAAAAATTTTACGACCACTTACTGATCTCTAACATTAAATCTGGTAATTTGTAGCTATGTTGTGATATAAATTCCACTTCGTTATACATCTTTGCGCATAAGCTATCTTTCAATTCTTGATCCTCTTCGGGCGATATAAGAACGCATCCTCGTCCAAAGCGAGCCATTAACAAAAATAATAATCTGAAAAATAAAAATACTAGAACATATCTATGTAATGTAATCTTTATATACTTAATTCTTCTGTACATGCGTATGTGACTGAACTCCTCCTAAACGGCTGAACCAATTTTTATTTATGTATTCAGATGAATTGGGCAATTGTTAAGATTAAAAATTAGAGCAGGATGGCGTTGCGATCGATTTCAAGCCATTATATTTTATTTGATTCGTGTGGTTATGAATTAAGAATACAATTTACCACTCCCTTACCCTAAGGGACTATAGGCAGGCGGCCGGTCATAAAAGTCATTGCCGAAACTTTTTGCAATATGTCAAAACAGATGACATATTGCGTCGACCCAAAGTAATTGGGATAAGAGCAAGATGATGATGATGATATGTCCCACTGTTGGGCTCAAGCCTCCACCGGCGGGAAATTGAGTTATTATACCATACTGGTTAGACTTGTTGGTATGGGGTTCTTTTACAAGTTTCCCTTCTCTTGCATAGATGTTATATGCATATTGAGTCCCTTAGTCATCTTTTATGACATCCATAAGCACAAGAGATTGGATGATGAATTGTATTGTTACTCCGTCATTACACGTAAAGCTTATTATGGGGAAATATTAAAGAGCATGTAGAAAGATTATTTTACCAGTTACCTGTGTGGTGTTGTATAGCCATAATCTACGCCGCCTATAACTGACTCAATGCAACTATAAGGTACATAACATTGAACCAACTTTGGCTTGTGATTCACTGGATTAAGTGCCAATGCGGCTAAACAAATATCTAAAATAAAAATAAACATTAAATTATACTTATACATTTAGTTTTCCGTATGGTGATGGAGTAAGAATACAAATCATGCACGGGAGACCGTGTCTATGGCGTCGTAAAAGACGACTAATGTAATATTCATAAAACATCTATATAAGAGAAGGATAATTGCCTGTTTGACCAGTATGGTTTTTTTTTGGCGGTAGACCACGGTGTGTTGCGCACCGTCTGATCGTCTGATCCATCCGGGGCGGCGAGAAGGAGCGGCGAACGAGCCCATAACCCACCAGGTGCGTACCTACCTCCAAGCGCCAAATGGGCGGGCCACTGGTACCCAATCTTCTCATCAGTGGTAAATAATACATAAATGTACAGGGTGTCTCAGGTTAAGAAACAACTGTTCGAGTATGTTCTAGTTTAACGGTCATGGATCGTAATTAGCATGTAAACTAAACAAAAAACAATAAAACATAACAGTTATAGTGATTTCAAAAATATATGTATAAGAGTCATTTTTTTTGGGGGTGGGTTACAGTCGCCGCAGTCCTCGCCAGACTCCGTCCGGGGCGATAGAGGGGCGTACGCACGCACACCCGTAACCCACCCGTGACACGTCGCCTTTGTCGTTGGCCAACCACCGGAGCAGGGTGACTTGTCGTCAGTGGTCGGCCCGACGGAATACCCCTTGAGGAGTATCCTTTCCTCGACCAAAGTCCCTCGGGGATGACGTCAGTCTTTCCTCACGCGGTCGAACTCTCAGCGGGTGATGGACTAATTCCCCGGTCCAGTCACCCGCGGCCTCGGCTAGCGCGGTATCAGGCGCAGGTATTTGCGCCTGCGCCGCCCCCGTCGCCGGCGGCGGTTCGCGTCGTGGAGGAGATATTTATGTCTAATAATCTATGCTTTAAATGTTACATATTATGAATATGTAGCCATTATAAGTTGCGTCGACCGTACAAATAGGTATAAAACGGCGGCGACTAACGGTTGACGATCCATCAGCTGATGGTAAGGCAAAGTTTATATATATATATATATATATATATATATATATAAACCCTAGGTATACCTTACCCCATACCCTGCACACCTAGGTAACAAACAACTAACCTGACTGGGCTAAAGTAGCTCCATAGATTTTGTCATAATTTACTCTTTCTAAATACTTAGGCCACTTATGATAAATATCTTCAAGCTCTTTCCTCGAATGAAACTTTGTTTTCTTCAATAACTCAATATTAAATGTCGGCAATTGAATTGGCCACGCAGTGTTAGATGCAATAAATAAACTCACTACTGTAAAAAATATAGGTAATTGATTATACTAAATAGGTTAAAAGTTCCATTATCGATTAATTATCGTTAAATTTATAATATTAGCATTGGCTCATATACTTCCTACTGCTGGGCCCGAGCCTCCTCCATAATGGGAGGAAAATTGACGTTACTATACCATGCTGGTCATATAGTTTGGTATAGGCTTTATTTCGAGTTTTTCATCTCTTGCATAGATGTCATATGCGTAATATATATCGTAGTCGTCTTTTACGACATCCACGGATAAGACAAAGGGGGACTGTTTTGTGAAATTGGTTTGTCTAAATCCAGCTACTTCCTGCAACCATGTTCTTTATTGAATTCAATATACTCGTGTACCTAACTTTCAATTGAGGGTTCTACAGTTCTGCGAAAATCAATTTATTTAAAAAATTGTAAGTTATCAGACTTCTGTTAATTCATAATACTATTATTAAATTCCATGTGGTGACGAAGTAATAATATATGTAATTCACCATTCCCTCTCTTGCCGGGGATTTCGTAAAAGACGACTAAGAGATTCAATAACCATATAACATCTATGCAAAAAAAAAGGAAAATTTAAAATTAAACCAACCAATACGTCTAACCAGCGTGGTATAGTAGGTCGATATCCCTCCTATTGTGGGCGAGGCTCAAGTCCAACAGTGGGACGTATATTAGCTGAAATTATGATGATAATGTAGAATATGATACCTTAAAGTGTAAATTAATGTATGAAATGAATTTTAATCGTTAACATGTTAACTGTCCGTGCTCCGGAGTGGGTATGGTCCCATACGTCTGTCGTATGTAAAATATGTTGAACAATAAAATCTCGAAAAAAATTTTCATACCATGTACAAAAAGAAATATCGAGTATTTGTCTATGTCCCAGCACTTTTTATAATCCTTACGATGTGTTCTACTTAGTCTACATAAAATATAAGAAATTATTCTTACGTTCACAGCTCCAGATGGCTTAGAATTTGTATGGGTGAGCAGACCACATATGGTCTGTGGACTGGTACGCAAGTCTGTCTACAGACCATATGGATAGTTAACCTGTTAACACTTACAATCTCGGAGCTGCTGCCGATCTTCCTTTTCATAAGTTGCTTCAATATTACGAATGCCATCATTGATAAAATAGTTGAGTATATCATCAGTCGTCTTCACAAGATATTCAAACCGAGCTTTGTAATTTTCCACCGTGCGTCGCTTTGATAGTTGTAGAATACTTCGTATATTCGCTAGCAGAATAAAAATCATTATTATTGCTTTAAGCTTTCTCTAATATATAATGAACGTATAATATAGGATAAGACGGTAACCTAAGTCTACATCAGATCTTTGAAGCTTAACTACTATACAGAAAATAAGAAAATAATCTAACGAAGATAATTTTTATAAGATATTCATCATCATCATCTTGCTCTTATCCCAATTACTTGGGGTCGACGCAATATGTCATCTGTTTTGACATATTGCAAAAAGTTTCGGCAATGACTTTTATGACCGGCCGCCTGCCTGACGTCAACCCTCCTTGGGAATGTAATCGTTGACCCAAATGGTACCAGATGGAGTTGGTCCGTGTCAATCTAGGGCTCTTAGTCGTCTTTTACGACACCCACGAGCAAAGCAAGGGTTGGTAGTATTCGAAGCCGCTACCACACAGCACTTATAACAATTTTTATAAGATATTAAAGACTGAATTACAACATCATCTAAATTTTGTGTTTATTTTCCTTTTTTTTTTCTCAAGACTCGAATCGACATATTCACATCGCAATATATCAATATGTGTCCTACAACACGTTTTTAATAATTACTGTATTCTCACCGTTGATCATAAATACGCCGAAACTTAGATTAAAATCTACGAATCGTTTATTGGTATTTATAAATTGCACTATTTTTTCTAATGCACTTAAATATGTTTCCATGTCTAGTTTTACCAACAAATCGTCAATGACCTCTATTTCTTTATAATTATGAAGTGTAGCTAAAGCATTCAACCCAAAAATGAATAGTATAGAATAAATAATTTGAAATGCGGCACTGCAATAACTTGTAGAATTAAGTTTTAAAATCATTATTAAAGTAAAGTTTACTGAAATTTATTTTTAAGAAAACGTCTCGGTTCAATTTTTGAATTCTACTAGCGATTTAAATTCCAGTTCTCAGCTATTCCTACGATTCTTATATAGAGAGAGATCATATCTGTAAACAAATATAAAAAAGCAATTGTAATATTTGAAATAAAGAACAAACCATGGAATGTGTAAAAACAATATGCCTATAGAGAAAACAAAACATATTTTCAGCATCTTCATGTTTGGTGATATCATCAGGCCATATCTATTAACAAAAGCGCTTACAGCTTAGCGAATATCAAATCCGCACATAGTCAACACGACTTTAATCACGATCAGTGTGCCTACTCTGGAAATCCATTCTAATATTGAATCCGATTCAATTCCAATCTCACCAAACTTATATTTGATACCCTTGAACAAAATCGAGAAGAAATTCTTCGCGTTTGGCGCTGTTATTTTCACCAAATGTGTCGTATTTTCTTATTTTAAATTAATAACGTTATTGAACTCGATCACTACAAAGACGCTTTCTTACAATTGTGCAACATTAACGATTTTAAATTACGTCAAAATCGCGTCGTGAGTAGCAAATATTTGATTTAATCGACGAGAGTCGAATTCATTTAGTTCAAAAATATTCCACCTAATTTGATTCCAATCGTGCGCTAGTGTCGCTTTCAAGAATACCAAATTTGCTCAAATTCAAGCTGCGATTGGATTTAGGATTGGAATCGAGATTCAAGAGTAGGCACACAGATCATTTACAGACAAAAAGATTTGCCCTTCATCCCGAAGCAGATAATTATTTAATTCGAATGGCGTCCATGTGGTGGCAGAGTAAGAATATATTCACCACTCCCTATCTTGCCTATGGATGTCGTAAAAGACGGCTAAGAGATATAATATACACATAACATCTGTACAAAAAAAGGAAAAGTCGAAACGAAACCATATACCAACATTTCTGACCAGCAGGAGGTAGTAGTTCTATTTCCCTCATAATGAGGAGGAGGTTCAAGCTCAACAGTGGGACCGGTACGTGATGAGACGACGAAAGACGACACTTGTTGCTTGACTTGACGACACTTGACACACACCAGATTACACACTGCTGGGAAGTTTGATCAAAGTAACATGATACACTTTTTATTAAACACTCTCCTTGTTTGCTTATAGTATCAAATGGTCAGTATGAGGTGATATAATCGGCATTATAAACAAGCCACAGGCATTATATGTATAATACTTCAGTGCGATTCGATCTTCTCGTCTGACATACCTCAGTGTCTGAAAACACAGGTCTTCGACCAGTATGTGTTACCAGTGATGACTTATGGCACGGAAACGTGGTCTCTAAATGTAGGCTTCATAACAAGCCTCAAAGTCGCTCAACGTGCTATGGAACGGGCTATGCTCGGGCTTTCTCTGCGAGATAGAATCCGAAATACAGAAATCCGCAGAAGAACGGGTGTAATCGACATAGCACGAAGAATTAGCACGTTGAAGTGGCAATGGGCAGGCCACATCGTTCGACAAACCGATAACGGTTGGGGACCTTTAACCTTTCGGTTCTCGAGTGACGACCACGTATCGGACGACGCAGTGTAGGATCCCCCTCCGACCAGGTGGACCAACGCCCTAGTGAAAGTTGCTGGGCGGCGTTGGATGCAAGCGGCACAGGACTGCACTTTTGCCGTAACATGAGGGAGGCCTACGTCCAAAAGTGGACAGCGACAGGCTGAAATGATGATAATGATGATAATTTCAGTGCACCGCTCTTGAGTTTTTGAGACACCCAACATTTGAGCGATGTCCCTATACATAATCTAATCCAGAACCAGACATTTAGCAACCATATTTCCATACGACAAATTCAACGACAATTCAATAATTGGGTATTCAATATTTGAGAGTTTTGAGACAAATATTTATATACTTAACAAAAATAACCTCGAATAGAAAAGAAAATAGAAAATTCGTCACAGCTTTATTAAAATGAATTGCTACGATTCATTCGGCTCTTGAGTAAATTATTGCTGGGATAAGCTCTGTGTAGCCAAAGGCGGGTTTCAAATCAACTTTCAATTTTCTCCGAGTCTTTCTTGATCTGGCTATAAATAATGATATGGACAAAGAATAAATTAAAAATAAGATAAAAACAAATATAATTCGAGTTTTAGATTTTAGAATATAATTCTTACATTTGCTCCTTAATCTATTATCTCCGAAAGAACCGCTAATTTCCTTGTTGTTCATTGATGTTATATTCATAACATACTTATCCCTTAGTCATTTTTGCTTTAAATAAATTTACATTAGATAGCTTAAACATTTCAACTTATATACATCGCACTATTGGGCACGAAGCTCCTCCACAATAGGAAGGCAACTGATCTATACCGTTGGTCAGACGTGTTGATATACATGAAGTACTTGGGCCTGGTGCTCGACGGGCATTTTTGGTTCCGGGAGCATCTCCATCGACTTGTTCCCCGGCTTGTCGGCGCGGCGTCCGCTCTTTCGCGGCTGATGCCGAATGTGGGCGGACCCAGTGCTACGTGCCGACAGCTGTACGTGGGGGTGATCCGGTCGATGGCCCTGTACGGCGCACCGGTGTGGGCGGGGTCCCTGACCGTCCGTCTTAGGGCCCTCCTGTGGCGACCACAGAGGGTCATGGCGATCAGGGCCATACGGGGTTACCGCACGGTGGCGACGGAGGCAGCGTGCCTCCTGGCCGGAACCCCCCCGTGGGACCTGGAGGCGGAGATGCTCGCCGACATTTATCGGCGGGTGTCGGAGACGCGCGCCCGCGGCGGCATGGTCTCCATCAAAGAGATCACCGCCTGGCGGGTCAACGCCCGCCGAGAAGTCATTGCCCGTTGGGCAGTCCGGCTGGAGAGTCCTCGGTACGGTGTCAGGACCGTCGAGGCCCTCCGGCCGGTGCTGATGGAGTGGTTGGAGCGGACGCACGGGGTGCTTTCCTTCCGACTGGTGCAGGTGCTGACGGGGCACGGTTGCTTCGGGAAGTACCTGCACAAGATTGGCACACCGTCCTGCCACCACTGCAGTTGCGACGAGGACACGGCGCAGCACACGCTCGAGGAGTGTGCTGCATGGGAGGGGGATCGCCGTGAACTCGTCGCAATTATCGGTGCCGACCTGGCGCTGCTGACCATCGCCAGGGAGATGGTCGCCGCCTTCTGTGAGGCCGTAATCTCACGGAAGGAAGCGGCGGATCGTGTGCGAGTAGAGCTCCTATTCGGCGACACGTTCCGCCGCCGGCGACTCGGGCGGCGCAGGAGCGAGTATCTGCGCCTAATGCCGCCCTAGCCGAGGCCGCGGGTGATCGGACCGGGGAATTGTCCGTCACCCGCAGAGAGGCTGACCGCGCGACGGCGACCGACGTCCCAGTACGTCGAGAGGTGAGAGGTTACCCGAAAGGGTATTCCGTCGGGCCGACCACTGATGACAAGTCACATCTGCTCCGTTGGTCGGCCCAACAACGAGGTGACGTGGGTACGGGTGGGTTATGGGCCCGCGCGCCGTTCTTTTATCGCCCCGGACGGACAGGACCGCGCGTGCGCTTACCATAGCTCACCCATAAAAAAAAAAAAAAAAATAACGTGTTGATATAGGGTTTTATTTCAAACTAGCAACCCGCCCTCGCTTCGCTTCGGTTTCAGTCGCCTTACTCGCGTAGTTCCCGTTCCCGTGGGTATACTGGGATAAAATATAGCCTATGTTACTCAGGGATACTGTAACATTCTAATGGTGAAAGAATTATCGAAATCCGTCCAGGAGTTTTTGATTTTATTCATAAGGAACGTTTCGTCTTTATAATATTAGTGTAGATTATACCCTTAGAGGGTGAAAATTAAAAAATGCTGAAATACGTGTTTATTTATTTTTACTTAAGAGTATTTTTGGAGAATTTGAAGAAAATCGATGTAGATTTTTTTTTCTCCTTATACAAACTTTGTTACTGCGGTTTACCCCCTAGGGGTTGAATTTCAAAAAACCCTTTCTTAGTGAGTTTCTACGTTACGCAAAGAAACTAATGTCAAAATTTCATGTTTCTGGCTTCAGTACTTTTGGCTGTGTGATAAGTCAGTAAACTGACATCTTTCTACTTATTTTACACCCTTAGAGGGTGAAAAAGAACAAACGCTGAAATACGTGCTTATTTATTTTTATTAAAGAGTATTTGTGCTTAATTTGAAAACGGTAGCTAAAGATTTTTTTTTCTTTCCATACAAACTTTACCGTTGCGTTTCACCCTCTTAGGGGTGGAATTTCTGAGGGGGCTGTTCGGACTGAGGGGGCTGTTCGGACCGGAGGATGGAGTCCGAATCGCCAGGCCCGTTAAGTGCGCAGATATGCGCCTCACGGGTCTGGACGACTCCGTGGCGGTGGAGGACATCCGGGAGGCCATTATGGCGCGTACCGGGTGTGCCTCGGACACCGTCCGGATTGGCACCATCCGCCCTGGTCCGGGCGGCGTCGATGCTGTCTGGGTGCAGTGCCCAGTGGAGTCGGTCAAGCAATTGGCCGACTCAGGCAGGGTCCTCGTGGGCTGGAGTTCGGCGCGGGTAACCGTGCTGGAGCCCCGGCCCGCGAGGTGTTATAAGTGCATGGCGGTCGGGCATACCCGACCGACGTGTCGCAACTGCTTTGACTGCAGCGGGCTATGTTTCCGTTGCGGTCAAGCTGGACACCAGGCGGCATCGTGCTCTGCGGTGCCCCACTACCCCGCGTGTACGGCGGGCAATAAGCCTGCCAAGCACCGCATGGGCTCTGGGGACTGCAGACCCCCGGCATCGGCCCCAAAGGGGCGGGGCGGCCCATCGACCGGGCCAGTCTCCGCTCCGAGTGCGGCCCGATCGCCCGTTAGCGCGGAGGAGGTGACGATGGATACGGACCGTTAATGGACCCCGTATCCATTCGTCTCCTCCAGGCCAATCTCAACCACTCCGCCGGTGCGCAGGACGTGTTCCTGCAAGCCATGGCGGAGTGGTTGATAGGAGTAGCCGTAGTCGCGGAGCCGTACGTGGTGCCCGACCGGATTAACTGGTTGGGTAGCACCGATGGCACCGTGGCAATCGTCGCCTCCACGTCGTGGCCTTCGTCGTCTCTGACCCTTAGGAACAGGGGCGTCGGATACGTCGTGGCGGACTGGGGGGAGATTACGCTCTTCGGAGTCTATCTCTCCCCTAACTGGAGTGTGACCGATTTCGAGGCCTTCCTCATCATCATGGAGGCCTCGTTACGGCGACTGGCATCGCGCCAGGTCTTCGTCCTTGGGGACTTTAACGCGAAGTCCGTGGCGTGGGGGTCCCCTAGGACGGATGACCGAGGACGGGCGATCGAGGAGTGGGCGGCGGCACTGGGCCTCTGTTTGCTGAACAGGGGCTCGGTGCATACGTGCGTGCGACAACGGGGCGGGTCGATAGTGGACCTTTCGTTCGCTAGCCCCGAGGTCGCCGCACGCTTGGGGAGCTGGCGCGTCGTGGAGGAGGTGGAGACCTTGTCGGACCACCGGTATATCCGGATGGAGGTCTTCCCTGCAATCCCGACGCCCAGCAGGGTTCACGGGGCGGATGGGCGTCCTGCGTTCCCGCGATGGGCTGTGGGTCGCTTAGACCGGGACCAGCTGGCGGAGACAGCCATCGTATACTCGTAGCTGTCCTCTGCCCACCAGTCGGACGGGGTGGACGCTGAGGCTGGCCGCATCCGCAGTGCGTTGACGCAGATCTGCGATGCGGCCATGCCCCGGGTACGGCGTCTGCCCCCGAGGAGGGGTGTCTACTGGTGGTCCCGGGAGCTGGCGGATCTCCGGGCCGCGTGTATCCGCGCCCGGAGGGCCTACACCCGCAGCCGGCGGCGCCATCGCGACGCGGAGCGGGAGGCCTTGCTTTACGAGGGCTACCGCAATGCGCGATCGGCCTTCAGGCTGGCCGTCCGCTCCGCCAAGGACGTCAGTCGGCAGGAGATGCTGGACGATCTCGACCGTGACCCCTGGGGACGCCCCTATCGCGCGGTGCTGAATAGGCTACGCGCGCGGGGCCCTCCCCTCACCGAGACTCTCCAGCCCGGCCTTCTCACCCGGGTCATCGAGGACCTGTTCCCGCGGCGGGCGGAACACACGCCCCCGGTTATGGCTCCGCCAGACACTGACCGGGAGGCCGACGACGACAGTGTTCCGCCCATCACAGAACCCGAGATGGGGGTGGCGGTGACGCGCATGCGCGCAAAGTCTACCGCCCCCGGGCCCGACGGTGTTCCTAACCGCGTGCTGGCCCTGGTCCTCGAACACCTGGGACCCCGCCTCAGGGGGCTGTTCGACGCGTGTTTAGCGTCCGGACGGTTCCCTGGGTGCTGGAAGGAGGGAAGGCTGGTGCTCCTGCCGAAGCCGGGACGGTCTCCGGAGTCGCCTTCGGCCTACAGGCCTATCGTGCTGCTCGATGACACGGGCAAGCTACTGGAGAGGGTGGTAGCTGCCCGCATCGAGCGGCACCTCGTCGGCACGGGGCCCGATCTGTCGGACGCCCAGTTTGGGTTTAGGAGGGGTCGTTCGACGATCGCGGCTCTGTTGCGCCTGAGGGCCGTGGCGACTGAGGCCGTCACCGGCGGGGGAGTGCTGTTGGTGGTGTCCCTAGACATCACCAACGCATTCAATAGTCTGCCATTCAGCTGCATCAGGGAGGCGCTCCGGTATCACGGGGTGCCATTTTACCTGAGGCGGCTAGTGGTAGACTATTTGGAGGGGCGCAGCGTCCTCTGCACCGACCGAGCAGGGGACGTTGTGCGGACGCCCATGACGTGCGGTGTCCCACAGGGGTCGGTCCTCGGACCCACCCTGTGGAACATCGGCTACGACTGGGCGTTGAGGGGGAGCCTCCCGCCCGGGCTGGGCGTGATTTGTTACGCCGACGACACGCTCGTCACAGCCCGCGGTGGGACGCTAGAAGAGACGGTAAGCCTGGCGACCTCGGGTACCGAGGAGGTCGTCAGACGGATCGAGGCGCTGGGGTTGAGGGTCGCCCTGGACAAGACGGAGGCCCTCTTGTTCCATGGGCGCACTATGAGCCCTCCCATCGGCGTCTCGATCACCGTCCACTCGGTCGACATCAGCATCCGGGCCCATATGAGGTACTTGGGCCTGGTGCTCGACGGGCGATGGTGGTTCCGGGAGCATTTCCGTAGGCTCGCTCCGCGGCTCGTCGACGCGGCGTCCGCCCTATCGTGGCTTATGCCGAACGTGGGCGGGCCGAGCGCTGCGTGCCGACGGCTGTACGCGGGGGTCATCCGGTCGATGGCCCTGTACGGCGCACCGGTGTGGGCGGGGTCCATGACCGCCCGACTTAGGGCCCTTCTGTGGCGACCACAGAGGGTCACGGCGGTCAGGGCCATCCGCGGATACCGCACGGTGGCGACGGAGGCAGCGTGTCTATTGGCCGGGACTCCCCCGTGGGACCTGGAGGCGGAGATGCTCGCCGGACTATATCGGCGGGTGACGGGGGTGCGAGCGGGGGGCGGTGTGGTCTCGTTAAGGGATCTCACCGCCTGGCGCGTCGACGCCCGCCGAGACGTCATCGCCCGTTGGGCAGTCCGGCTGGAGAGGCCTCGGTTCGGGGTGCGAACCGTGGAGGCCTTCCGGCCGGTGCTGATGCAGTGGTTGGAGAGGCGGCACGGGGTGCTCTCCTTCCGACTGGTGCAGGTTTTGACGGGGCATGGGTGCTTCGCCAAATACCTGCACAAGGTCGTTAGGAGGGAGAGTACACCGTCCTGCCACCACTGCGATTGCGACGAGGACACGGCGTGCCATACGCTCGAGGCCTGCGGGGCTTGGGCAGTGCAGCGCTGTGAACTCGTCGCAATCATCGGTACGGACCTGACGCTGCCGGCTATCGCTAGGGCGATGGTCGACAGCGTCGGGAATTGGGACGCGGTCGCAGCCTTCTGCGAGACAGTGATCTCGCGGAAGGAGGCGGCGGATCGCCTGCGTGAGGAGCGCAGCCTCGATGAGGAGATCCGCCGCCGGCGACTGGGGCGGCGCAGGCGCAACTATCTGCGCCTCATGCCGACCTAGCCGAGGCCGCGGGTGACGTGACCGGGGATTAGTCCGTCACCCGCCGAGAGGCCGACCGCGTGAGGAAAGACCGACGTCCTCCCCGAGGGGGGGACGTCGGTCGATGGGAGGGTACCCCAATAGGGGGTATTCCGTCGGGCCGGCCACTGACGACAAGTTAACGCTGCTCCAGTGGTCAGCCCAACGACGAAGGCAACGTGGTTTTCGGGTGGGTCGCGGGAGTTGCGTGCTTAAGCCCCTCTGTCGCCCCGGACGGAGTGGTGCGGAGGCGCGCCGACCGCGGCCCACCCAAAAAAAAAAAAAAAAAAAAGGGGTGGAATTTCAAAAAATATTTTCTTAGCGGGTGCCTACGTCACGAAATGAAACTACGGTCCAAATTTCATTTTTCTAGCTTCAGTAGCTTCGGCTCACCCTGTTGCTTTATATGTATATCATTGTTAACGCCCCCGCAACACCCCTTGCAGGTGGAATTTCGTGAAATCCGTTCTTAGCTGACCTCTACTCGACGAAAGGAATATTTATGCCAAATTTCAAGTCTGTACGCCTTATGGTTCCAGAGATATGGTGATGAGTCAATATATCGCTCGCAAAACCCGCCTCTCCTATATATATATATATATATAGATTTTCCTTGTCTTGCATCGATGTTATAAACATATTGGATCCCTTAGTCATCTTTTATGACACTCATTCATGGGCAAGAGCGATAGTGGTGCAATGTATAACGGTGGTGAAGTTGTTTATTATTTTTGTACAAACTTGCATTATTTCTGTAGCGATGCATTATTCTCGACTTATAGAAACCCGAGACATCACGATTGGCATTTGCGTGTTGTTACCACTGTACTCGTTAATTCAGTAATAGGTACTATTAAATTGGGCCAACCATTGAAGTCAAGGAACTCTGCGCCGGTGGTCAGCCCAATGACGAAGGCGACATGCTATCGGGTGAGTTATGGGGCCGCGCGCCGCCCCTCTGTCGCCCTGAACGGAGCCAAGCGGCGGGTGCGATGTCCGTAGCCTCCAAAAAAAAAAGAAATTTACTATTAAATTCACTAGCCCATATAGTCAATAAAAATTGTAAAATATCAAAATCATACACAACTTTATACTAGCAAATATCCTTGATTTCACCCATGAATTGCCAGTTCCCGTGACGGAATACCAGAATAAAATATAGAACGTTACCCATTGATAATAGAACTTGCCATTGGTGAAATAATTTTTAAAATTAGTTTAGTAGTGCAGTCTTGAAAGCGTAACAAGCAAACTTATTTTCGTATTTTTAGTTCATAACTAGAGATCAATCATCTAACTATCCATTACTCTATAGACATATACTAATTGATATAAGCCAACCAAAGGTGGCAAAAACTGTAATCGGCCCACCTAAGAACCAGGTTGGTAATCGTAGTTGATATTATAAGGAGAGTACCTACTGTTACCTGGTAATCCCTCAACTGGTTATTACGACGCCCAAGGGGAACAACACATTGTATTCTTAATCCGCCACTAAGTGGGTAGAATCTTAAACAAGCTAGATTCTTTTTCTACAAACTTAACTGTGAATGTATGTATGGATAAAAATTAGGAATACAGCCAGAATACATACAGAATATGTCAGAAAATGTGCCATTAGCTGCAATTATATGCACAGATGGCATAGTGGTTAAGATACCGACCTAAAGTGTCAGTGTCGCGGGTTCGAATCCCATGTAGGACAACACTTTGTGCGATTCACAAATTGTTGTTCTGAATCTGGATACAATTTGTGTCCATTAATTATGTTTGTAAAGTTCCACGCAATATAAGGATTAATATCTCAATGTAGTGTGCTGTCTTTTAAAAATGTAAAAAAGAAATATATAACTACTAGCTGACCCAACAGAAGTTCTGTTCAAATAAAATAAAAGGAATTCTCCTTGAAATCGACAGCAGCGCCACCTACAGGGTCCAATTGTGAATCTAAACTACTCTCGAATCCCCTTGAACACGCACAAAAAATTTCATCAACATAGATCCAGCCGTTTAGGAGGAGTTCAGTGACATACACACGTACACAAGAGATAAATATATAAAGACTAGCCGACCCGGCGAACTTCATACCGCCTTTTCTTCGTAATTATTTTGTTTTAGTATCTATCAGTTTGGTTTTAGTATTATCCGTGCGGTGACGGAGTAAGAATACAATTCACCACCCGTTTGTGGCGCAAAAGACGACTAAGTGATATAGTATGCATATAACATATATGCAAGAAAGGGAAAACTCGGAACAAAACCCTATACCAACACGTTTGACCAGCGTGGTATAGTAGGTCGATTTCCCTCCCATAGTGGAGGAGGCCCTAGCCCAACAGTGGGACGTGTATGGGTTGAGACTATGATGATGATTTATTAGCCTCCTACAAATGGCGTAAAGTTGCGGATGAAGGAAATATAACACTTTCCGTAAATTCCATCCAATTAGATTATCAATAATACCATTATATCCAGCAAAGCAATGATTGGGGGGACTTGCCGCGGTGGGAATAAGTACTCGACAACCCTGATGGGGAGATCGGGTTGGAAACTTTCGGTGAGGGGAGGAGGGCGTAGCTTACTCAGTACTGCGCGATAGAGGCGACCCCTGGGGTCCCATTCAAGACTATCCAGAATTTCCTACCGATTGATCTGAAGAAGAAGTGAAATCTCTACTTAGTGCCGCACAATAAGAACGACCTCATTGTCACATTCAACACTCTCCAGCATCTCTTGATGGGTGCTGGCGCTGGTCTATGAGCACCTGGTACCTTGACTGTAGAACGCTTGAATAGCGTTTGGCCAGTTCTCTGAATGTTGAAATAAGGGGAGACTGGTGCTCCTGCCGAAGCCGGCGCGGTCGCCGCACTCGGCCTCAAACGTATCAATATAATCGAATTATTGATAATCCAATTGAATTGAATTTACGGCAAGTGTTATATTTCCTCAGTCCGCAACTTTACACTAATTGTGAAAGGCTGATAAATCATCATCATCATCTCAGCCCATACACGTTCAACTGTTGGGCTCGCACCTCCTCCACTATGGGAGGGAAATCGACATACCATACCACGCTGGTCATCCGTGTCAATATAGGGTTTTGTTTCTTGTTTTCCTTCTCTTTCATAGATATTATATGCATATTATATCCCTAAGTTGTCTTTTACGACACTCTCGGGTGTTGAATTGTATTCTAGCTATTTACCTAATATACCGCCTTTTCTTATCGATTCCAAAACCTTTTTTAATCTAGATCTACATGTAATTATGCCAAAAATGCCGAACCGACGGGACGAACATCAAATGTTTGACAGGTAAGAACAGTTTGTATGTGAAAATAAAATTGTTGTTTTTAGTATTTTACTCGCAATTTTGCTATATTTTCTCACCGCATAAACCTTCCCTGGACTTCCACAAATAATTCAAGATCAAAATTAGACAAATCGGTCCAGCCGTTCACGAGTTTTAACGAGACTAACGAACAGCAATTCATTTTTATATATATAGATAAATAAGAATGTTGAGGGAAGAGTGCGGTAAACATAACCGCCAGATCTAGAAAACTACCATTTAAAGCTTATACCAACAACTTGAGGCTAGTTTTAACTCATATATGAGTTATACCACCCACTATTGAACTCGAAACTCTTTTCCACTATAAGAAGGATATTGCCCTATAATACCATGCTGATCAAACAAATATGTATAAGTTTTAATTTTGAGTTTGCCTTCTCTTGCATGTTAGCTGCATATCGTTTTTAATAGTCGTCCTTTACAACATCCTCCTGAAAAAGCCAGGGCGGCAAATTGTATTCATACTCCGTCACTATAGGAAAAAGGGACTGAGAGTCAATCTATATTGGGAGATCATTTCTCTCAGTGATTATTGTATAAAATCGCTTTTTATTCTCATTTTTTATATTATAATAAATAGAAATTTTCTAAATATACCAAAAACTCTCTTAAATATTTTTACGTCATTTATTTGTAAAAAAATACTATGACTAACGATTATCTGAGATAACTCAATATTTCCTTTAGAACAATAGGCCCTTTATTTAATTTTTGTTATCATAACATACGCGTTACGGAAAACAATAAAAAAGGTAATATCATCATCATTATTACTTTCATTTGGATTTAGACGTTGAATTCTTGGGACTCATTTCTGTGATAAGTTTGTGTGATAAGTAATTTAAGATGCTTAAAATTGGAAAATTATATTTCCCCAAATATTTTAAATATAATGATAATGTTGCATACTTGAGTATTTATATTGCGATAACTTTATTACGATCTGTTGACGCTACGAATCAGAATAATATAAAATATAAAGAAATTGAAATTTTGTATGATTTACCAGTGAAAAGTGATTTGAATGTGTATTTAGGTGCATTAGAAAAAGTTATAGATTTCGTTAATACACACAAGTATTATGTAGATTTGAATCTTAGTTTTGGGGTTTTTTTAACAAACGGTAAGTATGCAACGAACCTGATAACAAAATTTTGTAATTGGCCAAAAACTATCAAATCTACACAAATAAATAAAATTAAAGTGTCTGTTTGTAACGTCAAAATACTGGGCCTTTTTCATGCTCATACCGTTATTTGTACGACACCTATGCCTAAAACACAGTTGAATTTATTTTTCTGTCTGTCGGTTTGTTTGAGGTAATCTTCAAAACGGCTGGACCATTTTTAATAATATTTCACTACCAGGTAGCTGTCTATATAAGGAGTAACTTAGGTTATATTTTATACCGGTATTCCCAAGGGAACGGGCACTATGCGGGTAAGACGACTGAAGCGAAGCGAAGGCAGGTTGTTAGTAAACAATAACAGACTACAGTACCAATTGAGATAAAATAAAATTATGTTCTGAAATGTCTCCTTTAGACGCAAATTACTAACGTTTCGGCCGCTAAAAAAGAAGAACTAAATATGGAAGTTTAGTTTTTCTTATTCGCTTCACTATTCACCGCTGTAATTACTGAGAGTTATAAAATTTTAATTCAATTGGTAATTTGATCAGTAGTTCATAAGCTTAGATAGTTAGAGTTTTAGAGTCTCCTATGTTAATTATAACCACATCGTTCTTAATAAACTGACCATCATCATTCAGCCCATCGGCGTCACTGCTAGACGTAGGCCTCCCTCGTGTTTAACCACAAAATGCGGTCCTGTGCCGCCTGCATCCAACGACGGCCAGCAACTTTTACCAGATCGTCGGTTCACCTAGTGGGGAGCGTCTTATACTGCATCGTCCGACACGTGGTCACGCAAGAACCTTTCCTCCCCAGTAGTTGTCGATTCGTGGAACACTGTGGCCTGCCCATTGCCACTTCATTGGGCATGTAGTATCTAAATTCTAATAATAAATTGTACTTAGGATTGATAGTTATCGCTCTGATATTTACTAACTATCCTTACATTTTCAGCAAATTTGAAATCTATAATAGCTTTAAAAAGTCAAAGTCTGTCTTCTCAGAACAGAAGCCGTTTAGAAATCTTGGTGAAGGTAACAGAAGACATACTAAGATATTTCTCAAAAGCGTTACAAAAATTTCTTGGTGATCATGATAAACAACAGGAGTTCCTAGTTAGTTGTAAGCATTATATCTTTTTTTTTTTTTTAATTCAACTGTCTCCAGAAAGAAAAGGTGATTAACGTAGTTTATTTTCAATTAGTAACCAATGCGTTCTTAATTTAGTCCAAATACCTGAAATTGATAATATATAACTAAAGGTATACCTATAGCTTTTTCAGCCCACTCAACATAACTGTGACGTTTGTTTGAATGAATTTTTATGCATTCAAAAAGTGTTACTAAAACGGGCCTATCACCCCACTATTGTGACGGATATGGTGATTCCACATTAACTGAAATATCACTTTTTGAATTACTTGCTAAGTTTTATCATTGTCATTCAGCATATCGCTATCCATTTTTGGACGTAGGCCTCCTTCATATTTCGTCACAAAGTGCGGTCCCGTGCCGCCTACATACAACGACGCCCAGCAACTTTCACCAAGTCGTCGGCCCACCTGGTGGATTACGGCCTACACTGCATCGTCTGATACGTGTTCGTCCCTCGACCCCAAAGGTTTTCGGTTCGTCGAGCGTTGTGGCCTGCCCATATAGTTCCCATCGGCACTTATTAAAGGGTTTCACGTCGTCAAATACTAACGTTTTATGTACCAAAACGATTTTATCTAATTAGTACGTCTGTAATTGTCATTCATTTCAGTGGTCACTCTATTCATTGCTAATGATACTGCATGGCCAGTTCAACTTCCGAAATTTAATGTTGATTTGCTTAAGAAAACAACATCTTATTCAAGAAAAGGCTTAGAGAAAATATATTTCAAGTGGACAAAGTATAAAAAACTTGTATTCGATGGCACCTTGTACGTCCCAACCGCAGAGCAATCTGGTATGATTTAAACTAATATACAGAATGTATCAGGTTATGGGGCAACTTTTCGAGTATGTTGTAGTTTACCGGTCATAGATCGTAATTAAAAAATAAATTATACAAAAAACAATATAACATAAAAGTTATAGTGATTTAAAAAATGTGTGTTCAATAGCTTATGCCTTAAATGTTACGTATTATGAAGGCATGTATAAACAGGGTACATGTAGGCATGTAAAGCTTCGACAGTATGAATAGGTAGGAATTGCGGAAACGCTTCAATGGTAGCGTAGGTAAAACGCGACTCGGCGACGGTCATCGGCCGATCAGCTGATTTAAAGCGAAGTTTGTTTTGCTTATGCGAACGTAATCATTGTTTTTTTCAATTTCTAATGAACATTTAGCAAAGTACGCATATGTTTCAGATTAAGTATCACTGACTTTATACATTTTAATCAGATTTACACGAAAAAGCGATGACAAAATTGAAAACTTTACATGTCTCTAATTCATTAACGAATCGATATTTTGCCTTCAAATTTTTTTTATGGGTTCCTACCACCATTGCCTATCTCCCGGTTACCAGTTGCCCCATAATCTGATACATTCTGTATATAGTAGTATAAAGTGACATAGACAATACAATAAGTGGAATGATTTGTCTGCTAAATTCCATAAATAATGGCCTCCTGCACTGTGGGAGAGAATAGAGCCAACCACGCTGATCAAACGTGTTGGTTGCATTTCGAGTTTCATTTCGACAGGGTTTCATTTCAAGTGTTCCTTCTCTTGCTGTTTTATAGGTACATATTATATCTCTTAGTCGTCTTATACGATAACAAAAGGTAAGAAAGGGGGTGGTGAATTGTATTCTTGCTCCGTCACCACAGAGATGACCCTCAATATAATTATTCTTTATTTTGTGAAATCCCGTCAAGACGCACATGCGTTTTAACATATGCTGCACAGTAGTTGAAATTATATGAATCTTATTTCAAACATCGATTTATGTATATTAATTATGAATAAAATTAACTCATCAATATTCTATTGTATTTTAGATACTTGTTTAGCCTTACTAGCGCAGAATCCCATAGATCACAATGGCAAGCTGCCGCATTGTCAAATACCATACAGCTGTGTTAAAGGAATTGTTAATGGAAGTAATTACAGTTATGCGATCACCCATAGGTAAGAATATTACAATTAACTTCCTGTTCCTTTCCATATAATATGGACAGAGCAAAAATATAAAATACAGGCTTTTTTGCCAAATATCATAGAAAACGCCTAGGCCAATAATAACAATACAAAGAAGAAAAATTAAAATGAATTCGCCATTACAAGCTATATGACCAGCGTGGTGCAATAGATAAATAGAGATTGGAGAGCTGTTTAAAGGCGCATGCGCAATAATGAGACGGTTGTGGAGTTAACAAGCCATTTCGAGTACCTACTCATTTCACTCCTCGAATATTTTCAAGCAGCCCAACTTCTAAATCAACTATCAGTAATGTGCACCGAGTTAAGACTAGTTACATCATATGTAGGCATATCAGGCACAGTACCTAACAGAAACTAATTTTATGCTTTTGTAATCATCACTATGAATGTGCGGTATATTTATAGTACTCTATAGATTTGAACCAATCCATAATAAAACAAAACATCAACACTACAACTACAGTGCAGTTAAAATTATTCATTAAATTACGTTTTTCAGACTTTTATTTTTGCTACTCGCCCGGTTTGGCCGAGGATGTGCCATTTTGACGCCCATAGAAGATAAACAATTAAAGGACAACTTGTGCGCAATGATGTATAATGAAGCAGAATTTATAGCACATCATGATTTCCAGTTACCGGACTTGCTAGTCGAAATCAGTAAGTAGAAATAATAAAGGTTTTCACGGTATAGAGCAGCTCAGTAGCAGCTGTTTATGATAATGGGTATATGAGTTTAATTTATAGCAAACTCGTCGTCAAATAAACGTATTGAAAATCAATAAGTTACCTTACGCTTCATAAAATATTTATTTATATTCTGCCTTATTGATTCTCAGCTCGTTAGTGGATAAATATCTGCAACTCCACCAAAAGAAGTTAATATAATAAAATTTTGCAGTTGCCTTATGTACTCTGGAGGGTCATGCTCAATTTTTGCGACGTTCATGGCTCGATGAACTTCTTGACTTTCAAACTGCTGTTGGATGTTTCAACGTGACTAGACCAGAAGAGGAATATACAATGCAGTCAATACACGAAAAAGTGCCTTGGGAATTTGTATTAAGTGATCATGTGATTTTGGGAGGAACATGTAATGCGCATATTACATCTATAGCAAGTGCCATGTTAGCTTCAGCGGTTAGATATGTGATGCAGATTTTTTATTAAAATAACTATTTATATTATTAATTAGATACCATATCGGAAATACAATTAATTATTAGATTCCTTTTCTCTGTTTTTTTTTTTCATCTATGTATAATTGTGTACAGTAAGTGATACAGTAGGGTGCTATTGTACTTAATAACTTCATAAATTTTGCACTATCACGAGTAGCTACAAAACAATCACATCATCATCATCATTTCAGCTCATATACATCCCACTGTTGGGCTCGAGCCTCCTCCACAATAGGAAATTGGAGAAATTGACCTTACTATACCATGCAATAAACACATATCAGTATCGAAATGTGACCTGTGTCAGGATTTAGCGAACGAGTTACTCGATACATATTATATCGCAACAAACTGAATTCCTGTGAAGATATACACTATTAGCAACAAAAATCAACCCGTTGTAGATGCGTAAAAGCTAGTAATCAATTATGGCTTAAAAGACTCATTATATAATTCAGACAAATGATTTTTTTAAAAAAACATCAACCATTTTGAAAAATCATCTTCCGATCTGTCAGTTGTCAAGATTTCTCATTGTCATTAGTTATCCCTGTTGCTTTCTTGCAAAGCTTTTATTTAAAAAGAGTGAACTATTAGAGAATACTATGGGTTTGGCTACGGTAATTGAAAATGAAAGTCATTTCCAGTCGGAAATGGCTAACGCTGGTACTAAGCTGGTCGTAGTCGACTTCACAGCGACTTGGTGAGTATAACCTGATGTTGTTCAAGACTTCAAATATCATCCAGTCATCGTCTGGTACTAATTATTATAACCACATATAGGTGTCCGCCTTGTCAAAGAATTGCACCGATTTTCGAGCAGTTGCCGGCGAAATTTCCAAGGGCAGTATTCCTGAAAGTAGACGTGGACAGATGCGCAGAAACTGCCGCTGCCCAAGGGATCGGTGCAATGCCCACATTTATTTTCTACAGAAACAGAGTATGTAGTCTTAATATTTAAGTCGAAATATTTTACATATCCAAATATTACAAGTTCATTGCTTATTAAAGTTGGTATTTATGATCTGACGTTAAAAACGTTTAAAAATGTGTTTTTAACATACAACACACTATAAATGAGTTAGAAGAAAATGTTCAAGCTCCTATTCAAGTAGTTTCCTGCCCCACCAGCTCTTTACAAAGCAGCACTTTTCTCTTGACAGTTCAACTTAAAAATATTACTTTAATAGGGATAATAATAAGTTTGCATGGTTCATATCTACCAGACTTCCTATAACAATGTAATGATTTTTTAATATATAATTGAATTTCAGACAAGGCTAGACCGGCTACAGGGTGCTGATCCTGCTGCATTGGAAAGTAAAGTGAGACAGTACTATGGTGTAGAAGATGCGGGAGATGAGGACAATGCTGTGGCTGGCCATGTTAGTATTTTCAGTAAAATAAGATTTTAATTTCACTATAATATTAACTTTTTATGCTCTCAATGTCATTTTTGGATAAAGCAACATCTTGCTATTATTCACACCCTGGTGGTGTGATTTTAATTAATTACCTTTAATTAGTTTCCTATATTTCATAGGCTTTTTTATATAAATAACATTTTGTTAAGATATTCCGTGGCATCTATTTAATGATAAGCTATTGCTTAATAACTACTATATTTAGTTATATTCAGTCATTTTATCTGCTACTATTACATGTTAATATATGTAGTAATAACAAACTAGGTGAGAATTGTTTGCTGGGCGAGAGAGCCATAAATCCCACTTTCTGGGTGGGTTTAATATGGAGGGTTTTGGTGATGCCTGAAATTTATGATAGCTAAGTCTCGAGGACGAAGGGGCTGACCTGAGATACCAGAAGATCTTATGGGAATGGTCACCACTGGCCTACCGGTCAGCATGAAGCCCAAACTCAGGGTTGTCCTCCTTGGAGAAGCTGTCCCGCCAACTCGCGAATATCTTATTGTGTAGTCATCCTGCCACCGGCCTAGGCTACAGGCCACAATTAATCAATTTACTAATCACATTAGCACAAAAAAAAAGGTTTAATAAAATTTTATTAATAAGTAATTTTGTGTACTCAAAAGTTATTTTTTGCTACAGATGGATTTAACAACTTTTATTACAAAAAGTGAATGTGAATGTCTCAATGAGGCTGACAATCATCCACTTGCTCATTGTCTAACCAATGCTGGTGGTTACTTAGCCAGTGACTGTGATGAGCAGCTTATCATCAATATAACTTTCAACCAGGTAAATAATTATCAATTATTTAAACTTGTAATAATGATGATTTTCTAATGAATAAGAAGTTCATTCAATTTCCTTTTCGCTGGTATATGTCACATTTCAGTGCATGACTCTCCTCCAGTGGGATAGAAAATTGCGGTTGCAGCCTTCTGCGAGGCAGTAGTCTCGTGGAAGGAGGCGGCGGAGTGCGTGCGCGAGGAGCGTCTCCTCGACGACGCGACTCGCCGCCGGCGACTGGGGCGGCACAGCCGCGAATACCTGCGCCTGATGCCGCCCTAGCCGAGGCCGCGGGTAACTGGACTGGGGAATTAGTCCGTCACCCGCCGAGAGGCCGACCGCGCGAGGAAAAACCGACGTCCTCCCTGAGGGGGGGACGTATTTTCCTATTCCGATATCGTATTTTCCTATTTCGATACTATCCTCTCTAGCCAAAATATTTGAATCACTTGTTTGTCCCTATATCCAGACTCATTTAAAACTATATTTAAGTGAAGCTCAACATGGATTTTTTAAGTCTCGATCAACGACTACAAATCTAGTACCATTTACGGAATTGCTGGTGCAGGCTATTGATTCGGGGTACCAAGCTGACGTCATTTATACCGACTTTAGCAAAGCATTTGATAAAGTCTGCCACAGAATTTTAATTCGAAAGTTAGAAGCTTATGTTGTGAATGGGTCTATGTTAAATTGGATATATTCGTATTTAAAAAATAGGTCTTTTTATGTTGTTGTGAACGGATTTCAGTCTATAGTGTTAAACATTAGTTCTGGTGTTCCGTAGGGCTCACATTTGGGGCCGATACTGTTCAATTTCTTCATTAATGATATCACTGAATGTTTTTTTGCAATCTGAAGTTTTCATATATGCTGACGACTTAAAGTTTTTATTTTTTTTATTTATTTAAGACAACACCCTGCACTAAGGAAATAATCCTTGTATTGCGGGGGACTTTACAAACATATAATTAACGGACACAAATTACATCCAGACTCTGAACAACAATTTGTGGTTTGCACAAAGTGTTGTCCCGCGTGGGATTCGAACCCCCGACACTGGCGCTGTAGGTCGCTATCTTAACCACTACGCCATCTGTGCAGTCAGTTCGTGAAAGTCATAAGTTCGGCAAACGATGTTTCGAATTTACAAGAGGACCTGTATAGATTGCTTAACTGATGTAATCGAAATAAAATGTATCTTAATACAAACAAATGCTTTCATGTAAAGTATCATAGAAAGCATAATATAATTACATCTAGTTATTTTATCGACAATGAGAAAATAAAAGAGTTGGATAGTATTCGGGATCTTGGTATATTATATGATAAAAAACTAACTTTTGTACCTTATATAAATAATATTATTAAAAAGGCATCAAATGTATTAGGCTTTGTAATAAGGAACTGTAAGACGTTTCGCAACTTTAAAACAAAGATCATTATTTATAACACCTTAGTTCGAAGTATTCTTGAGTACGGTAGTGTAGTTTGGAGACCACATTATGCTGTTCACACGTTGCGTATAGAACGAATTCAGAAGCGTTTTATGTGGCACTTAGGCTTCTCGACAGGTATGGCTAAAAAAGTTCGATCTTATAACGATAGACTGAAACATTTTAAATTACCCAGCCTGGACCAAAGAAGATATTTAAGCGATGCAATATTGACTTTCAAAATTATTAATAATAAGGTGGACTGTCCTCGTTTACTCTCTTCTTTCAACTTTCGTGCTCCCGCAAGAATCCCATGCAACTCGATTACACCGCTTTATCCACCACACAGAAGAACGGTTTTAGGTGCTAGTTCTCCACTTGCTAGGTTTTGTAAAGTTATCAACGGTTGTAGTGATGTGAATGATGTACACTCTGACTCTCTGTTTCGAGTGAAAAGCCAACTACGCCATCTGTGCAGTCAGTTCGTGAAAGTCATAAGTTCGGCAAACGATGTTTCGAATTTACAAGAGGACCTGTATAGATTGCTTAACTGATATAATCGAAATAAAATGTATCTTAATACAAACAAATGCTTTCATGTAAAGTATCATAGAAAGCATAATATAATTACATCTAGTTATTTTATCGACAATGAGAAAATAAAAGAGTTGGATAGTATTCGGGATCTTGGTATATTATATGATAAAAAACTAACTTTTGTACCTTATATAAATAATATTATTAAAAAGGCATCAAATGTATTAGGCTTTGTAATAAGGAACTGTAAGACGTTTCGCAACTTTAAAACAAAGATCATTATTTATAACACCTTAGTTCGAAGTATTCTTGAGTACGGTAGTGTAGTTTGGAGACCACATTATGCTGTTCACACGTTGCGTATAGAACGAATTCAGAAGCGTTTTATGTGGCACTTAGGCTTCTCGACAGGTATGGCTAAAAAAGTTCGATCTTATAACGATAGACTGAAACATTTTAAATTACCCAGCCTGGACCAAAGAAGATATTTAAGCGATGCAATATTGACTTTCAAAATTATTAATAATAAGGTGGACTGTCCTCGTTTACTCTCTTCTTTCAACTTTCGTGCTCCCGCAAGAATCCCATGCAACTCGATTACACCGCTTTATCCACCACACAGAAGAACGGTTTTAGGTGCTAGTTCTCCACTTGCTAGGTTTTGTAAAGTTATCAACGGTTGTAGTGATGTGAATGATGTACACTCTGACTCTCTGTTTCGAGTGAAAAGCCAAGTTTCCTAGCTTATTAGTAAATTAGCTATGAAGTTATGACGCGCTTATAAGTTTAAATAAACCGAATGTTATGCGACAGCGTATTTTGGATGTGTGTCACTTTGTGTATATTGTCTGTTATGTCGTAAAGGGTGCAGGGTAATCTTATAAGTTTTATGTTTTCTGTCTGCTCAAAAAATCATATTTATTGTGCATGTGGTGTTTACCTTTAATTAGATGTTTCATTGCCATTTGTATTTTAATATGTATATTGTTAAGTATCTATGTAAACAATCTGTTGGTGAACCAAATAAATAAATAATCCAGTAATCCGAATATTCCAATAATCCGGCACCCTCTGGTTTTTAATAGTGCCGGATTAGTGAGATTACACTGTATTATATTTTTTTTTAAGTTTCTTTTATATCTACATTTGCATGTTGATCGTAGGCCTCCTCCAAAAGTTGTACGTCTTCGTCATGTTATGATTGCCATGCTTCATAGATAGATTGGCGGTTTTCTCCTGGTGACCACTCACTCAATTTTATCACCCACAGGCAATAAAGAGTTGATAACATAGTATACCGTTCCGAATTGCATTCTCTATGGGGAGGTCTATGTCCAACAGTCGGTGTTTGCGGGCTGATGAATGGACACATTGTATTCATAACCCAATGCTTTTTTGTAATATATCAAATAAAAAATTGGCCATTGTATAGCAATCATTCATATTCAGTTACAATAATTACAAATGAAAAACAACTGTATAAACAACACCAAAATGCAAATTTTAAAATTGATATGTAGCTGTGATGAAATGTACAAAATGAAAATTATAGGAAGTGATTCAGAGACTGACAACCATCATTACCATGGATAGTTTTGGGGGGGATAAGACAAAACTATGACAAACTAAAAATAAAGGAAAGAATGATGTTATTAATTGTATATTCATGTTGCAAACAAAACATACAGAACATAAAAGTATATAAGTATAAAAAATTTATAATTTATAAATGTATTTGATTAAAATTTCTAAATTACATTTCAGCTGGTAAAACTACATTCATTAAAAATCAAAGCACCCGCAGATAAGGGACCGAAAGTTGTCAAAATTTTTATCAATCAACCAAGAACTCTTGATTTTGATCAAGTAGCTGAAAATACATCTGTTCAAGAGCTGGAGTGAGTATCAATTACAAATTGTTTATGAAATAGAGATTTTAGAACATAGTAACAATTTAAGTGAAAATATTATAAATGAGATAATAGCTGTTTCATCCATAAAACGAAATTAAATAAATAATGTCTGTTAGTTTTAAATAACTTTGATTATAATACCATTTTAAAATAAAATATAGAGAACAGTTCCACTACTTAGCTATAGTTGAGAATATTGCACACCTCAAGATTAGAAAGGAAAATGTTTCCCATTAGGGAAGATGACAAGGGAATAACTTTACACCTATGTGATAACCAACCACACTTCGATTGTAAACTTCCTAATTCCTATCTATGATATCTGTTACCTACTTCACCTTTGAATGAGGATTGACATATTCGGGACAGTTTTGGCAACTAGTATGCATTTACAGCAAAACTGAATTTTAAGGTGTTAATCATCATCATTGCAGCCCACATACGTCCCACTTTTCGGCTCGGGCCTCCACAATGGGAGGGATTTGACCTACTATACCATGCTGGTCAGACATGTTGGTATAGGGTTTCATTTCAAATCTTCCATTGCACAAATATTATGTGCATTTTATATCCCTTAATCGTCTCTTACGACATCCATGGGCAAGATACGGAGTGGCGAATTGTATTATTCCACCATCACCACACAGAAAATGTATTGATGGTGTGTAATAAACATTTTATAAAAATGATGGGCTGTTCTTCCTTTAAAAATACTATTATAGTCATTAAATGCAGTTTGATAACTCTAAACCACTTTTATTTCAGCTTAACTCCAAGTGACTTGGAAGGCAATCCAATTCCTCTGAAATTTGTGAAGTTCCAAAGTGTTCAGAATATACAATTGTTCATTAAAGACAACCAGTCTGGTGATGAAGTTACGCAAATTAATCATCTTGTATTCTATGGTTCCCCTATTTCAACAACAAATATGGGAGAATTCAAACGTATTGCAGGGAAGAAGGGGGAGAGTCACTAGCGATATATGTTCATTGGAAAATAGCTCAGTTTTCCATGGTATTCAGTAATTCTAATATAATGGATGGATTATGGTGTTGAAATTCTTTGATCAGTAAAGAGAGCGTGTCTTTGTATATTGGACATCTGAACTATTTTCTATTTAACAGAAATGTATTGATCATTTCACAAACTGTGACAAATAAATATTAATTTTTCTGATGTATATTCATTGCATATTTATATGTGGTAACAATTTTAATTATTGATGTAAGAATAAATGTCATTCCAAGGCCACAGTTTGTTAAATGGTACCAGGAATTTGTATATTCAGTAAATAAATATACATATATGTAGTTGTTTAGTTTTATTAAGATAAATCAGTCCTGCTTTAACTCATATATTTGAATGTATGCTTCCGTGAGTGTGATCATTTGAGGTAATATGCTGGTAACGTGTAGATCTTGCATCTCGTACCTAAAAAGTGAAGGATTTAATAAATACTAAGCAAATAAAATAATTATCAGTTATTCAAAGTCTTTAAAATACCACTTTCGATCATGGTGTTGTAGACAAAAACTACTGTCAATCGTGGTAATTATGAATAATCTTGGGGATGCCTATTTCCAACATTGGACGCCGCTATTGTAGATAGCTATAAAACGGCACATTAAAAACTAAGTTCTTCATTAAGAAATTCGAATTCTATATTCCCTACTAGCAAATTCCCGTAATTTCATCCGCGTAGGTCCCGTTCCCGTAGAAATACTGAAAAAATATAGCCTAAGTTACTTCTTATACATAACAGCTACCCAGTTATAAAATATCAAAATGGAAAAATTACCCCAGAACAAACGGACAAAAAATATTTAAACTGGTTTTTAAGGATAGGTATCGTGTAAATAACTGTGTGAACGTATTATTTTGACATTACAAACAGACACTTCAATTTTATTTATTTTAGGGATTTTAATGCAACATGTGTAATGTTGGCCGAGCCTAAGCCAACGCGAGCGTCGGCAAATAGGTACAAAGCAAGTGCTAGCGTCCACACGTTGGACAAGCGCGTCGAACGCCAATACGAGTGGCCAACGTAGACGAGTATTTGTAGAGTTGTCCACACGTTGGCCGCAGTCAGTGTTCATTATGCACTGAAACACTATGAACGTTGACATTGATGTTGCTGCAGCTTCGGCTATTTATTTAACGAGCGTATATAACTATTATCTCAGTGTATACCGCAGTAAAATGGTAAAAAAAGAAGGCGGTGGATAATGAGTATTTACAGAAATAGATCAATGTAAGATATATCCGTGTGGTGACGGAGTAAGAATACAATTCACCACTCCCTATCTTGCACGTGGATGTTGTAGAAACGACTAAGGGATATAATACGCATATAACATGCAAGAGAAGGAAAACTCGAAATAAAACCCTATACCAACCTGTCTGACTAGCATGGAATAGTAAGGTCAGTTTCCCTCCTATTGTGGAGAAGGCTCGAGCCCAACAATGGGACGTATAGAAGCTGAAATGATGATGAAGATACTTTTTGATACTATAGGTAACAAGTAACATATAGGGTGACTGGGATTTAATTATTTACGTCGCATATCTAGAATTAGTGGTGTAAATTTGAAAATGTCATATCATTTGTGTTGAGCGACATTATCTCATTAAACGCGTCTAACAGCAATGGACATCAACCGTGTAATGGCAAGCAGGCCAACGTGTGGACAATACGGTATTGGCCGAGCGCCTTTGATTTGTGCACAAAAACTGACACCAAGGCGAATTGAGGCAAGTGATCACGATCACGGCGCTTGTTATCATTCGGCCAACTAGGCGAGCGTTGGCCAACCTAGGCAAATCGGGTGTACACACGTTGGCGTTGGCCATCGCTCGGCTAACATGTGTACGGGGCGTAAGAATCAGCAATAGAAAAGTCCATTATTTTAACATTGTTGACAGTTGTTTGTCTACAGTCGCGGGCCGGTCCGTCCGGGATAGTACCACACTCTCGCAGAAAATCGAAGTCAGAGTAGTAGCAATTTGTTACTACGCTTCGTTCGGTGAGCGAGGGAGTCGTAAGCCCAACTTTCGAGGGTGTTTGGGTATTGCGGTTTTAGTGATGCCTTTAGTATCACCGAAACTCATTGCACGCATTCACACTCCCTTTACTTTCTTCGTGGTAGGCAGCGACCTTACAAAGGTCGATGAGCGACAGCAACACTTACCATCAGAAGTACTGTTCGCTCGTTTGCAATAAAAAAATTTGTATAGATATAGGTGGCTTTTAACCGACTTCAAAAAAGGAGGTTTCTCAATTCAACCGTATATATGTATACTTTTTATGTTTATTCGCGGATAACTTCATCGTTTATGAACGGATTTTAATGATTCTTATTTTGTTGGAAAGGGTATACTTCCCCAATGGTCCCATGAAAATTTTATCGAAATGAGACAAGCAATTTTTGAAAAATCAACAAAAATCTAAAAATTTAACTACATTGTCTACATTATTAAAGGCGGTTTCTTTTTTTGCAAAAAAATAATAATAATCTAACATGTAAGAATCTATTTCTGAGGAATCACTCACCATTGTTGGGTTGGTTTATGTAACACGTGTGCTCGGTACGTGCCCTTATCTGGTGTGCCATCATGGAGAATGTTGCCCACTAGCTCGTAAATCGTCTTACCGTTGTGTTTCGCCTTTACTTCGGGCGTAAGAATATCACCAAAATCGACATTTCTAAAAATAACACTACTTATTAAAAATTTCTTAACATATTTTTTTTAATGAGTATAATCCCATCACTGTAACTCCTGTAAACCAAGATCTACAATGGTCTCCATATAAGACATCGAGTTTTGACCCTCTAGAAGTCCCGAGAAACGCTTTTAATTATCTTGGGACTCGCAACAAATTTACCTAAAACATTATATTAATGATGAATTGGATATAAAACTAGTTTATAATCGCGATTTCAATCTGATCAAATGCTAACTTTAATATGTCATATCTACATAATCCCCTTATGGTAATAAGAAGACTTCAATGAATCACCACCGCTTACTAGATTCGAAAAAATCGACTAAGGAGTGTTGGCAGCTATCATGGGAAACATAAAAACACTAATTACGATCGCCAATGGCCTATCGAGCGTGGCGATTATAGCATTATTGTAGCTAATGGAAGGTCTAAGTCCAACAGTGGATGTCGACAAGCTTTTTCAACAAGACAACGCCATGCACTAAGGAAATAATACTTCTATTTTGGGAGACTTTACAAAGACATTATTAACGGACACAAGTTACATCCAGACTCAGACAACAAGTTGTGGATCGCACAGAGTGTTGTCCTACGTTGGATTTGAACATGTGATAATAGCATAAGTCAGAATCTTAACCACTACGGCAGCTGTGCAGTCATAATACTGGGTGGATTTGATTATTAAAATTTAAAAACTTACTTGACAGGAAAGTTGACGACAGTAGGATTTTTTTCAACAAAAAAAGTGTTCTTGGTAAACCTCTTGATGTACAGTATCAAGTAAGGCGGTAGTTGCGTTATCTCGAACCTTTTTAAGAAATTCTCTTTGTATGTTTTATATTCTTTTGATATTTGTCCGTTAAATTTTGACAGTAACTGATACAAATTGACCTGAAAATGCAATTAAATTATATTATTTTCTTGAATACGTATTTACTCTTCACTACTAAGCATCAGCCATCTTTCAGCTTGTGTTTTATAACTTGTAATATAATTAAACATTTTTGGAGTGCTTATACATAAAGAAGATATGTATTTCCATGGAAAAAAACTTAAATGTCTTAATTTATTTAAATAAAATTACGAAAACGTTATTTTTTTACAAATCTTAGCAGAGCTTATAAATCATTTATTATATTTGTTTACAAATCTGCTGGGGAAGAAAGATTCTCGAGTGTCGACCACTTATCGGACGACACAGTATAGGACACTCCCCCACTAGGTGGACCGACGACCTGATGAAAGTTGGGCGTTGCTGGATGCAGGCGACACAGGACCGCACTTTGTGGCGAAACGTAAGAGACCTACGTTCGGCTATAGCCTACGTTGAGCAATGACCGGCGATAGGCTGAATGATGATGATGATGAATTTTTGGAAATATTGTGACTTGTAAATAATTGTATGTACCTGTGGTATAATATTTTCTCTAAACTCGTCGGTGAACAATGGCGTTGGTGGTAGATCACACGTTAAATATAAGAATGGTGACTCGGTTATCATCTCACTATACTCTTCACTAGTCAAGTCAACCTTTGCTGCATCGTCAGCATCCGGTGGTGGCAGTTTTCTATCGTAAAGGTAAGTAAATATTTTACAACTTATCTATGTACCGAACAGTAGATTTAGATCATAAAGAGTCATTGCAGTTTTCTTATAATACCTACTGTTAGAGAAGAAAAGTCAAAATAAATCATAGAACTTAATCTGGTAAGGACATAATATGTTAAGAACATAATTTACTATTCAAAGCAACAATGATTTTTAAATAATTTTACAAATCTTGCTTTAAAACTCCTTTGAATTAGCTAATTTTATTAAGAACAGAACTCTTGTGGCATTGAAGATGACTACGAGCATTGTAAATATTACATTGACGCAAGTCAGCTTCATTTAATTTCATCTGGTTGCCCATTTTGTTTATTATATTCGTATTGTTTATTATTGGGAATGTTTAAAGAGGATTGACGCTAGACAACTTTTACAACATGATAATGGAAGAGAAGTATATGTTGTGTGAACCCCAACATAATTGGAAAAAGAGCAGGATGATGATAATGATTATTATTGAGCATTACCTGGTATATATCCTCATGTGTCCAAGAAAAGATTTGTAGATTATGGAACTATTAGGTTTTTTCGTACCATTGAGTGCTAAATGTAGCGAATTTAAAAACCATGACAAAAAATCTATAGGATCACCTGAAAAATTTACATAATAATTAGGATAGTTAAGCTAAAATAATAGAATAGAAATTATAGTTAAAAAAACAAGCTTACACACTGATAGCCCGAATCCTAGAAGTTTCGAATTTCGCGCATGCGTAGTTCGCACACTGACTTTATCTCTCTTGCTCTCATGCAAAGGATACGACAAAAAAATTCTAAATCCTACTGAATCTAATCAGGATATTCGCCTAATTTGATCGAATCATTGCCTTTGACGAGTGTGCAAAGATTAAATAAAATCTGTTCATTCAAAGTGGGGCAAAATGATGTTCGAAGATTCCTTTACATACATAACTAATAAAAAGCGGTCAAGTGCGAATCGGACTCGCGCACGAAGGGCTCCGTCCCATTGAGCAAAAAATGGCAACAAATTTACGTTTGTTGTATGGAGCCCCTTTAAATATTTATTTTATTTTGATTCTAGTATTTATTGTTATAGTGACAACAGAAATACATAATTTGTAAAAATTTCAATTGTCTAGCTACCGCGGTTCTTGAGGTACAGCCTGGTGACAGACAGACGGACGAACCGACAGTGAAGTCTTAGTAATAGGGTCCCGTTTTTACCCTTTGGATACGGCACCCTAAAAAGCGTGTTAATAAAATACATTTTTTAATTAGATAAAAAAAGAGTAGGAAAGACATTACATATTGTGTTGACCCTAAGTAATAGGGATAAGAGAAGTATTATGATGACAGAAAAAGTTGTAAAGGAACTGTAGCACCAAATTTGCTGTTTGCAATATTAACATAGTTATAGTGTTTGTCTAAAAAGACAATGTGATTACAGGTCCAGCAGTTTCCTTCCTGTGCAAGTAACAAAAATGGAATGAGAGATCTGCATAATGCTCAATTGAAGGTGGGTTTAAAAGGTTTTATTTTGAGTTTCCTTCTCTTGAATGGACTTGACTTTTAATATCTTCTATTAGCAAAAAAAAACTTACTTTGCTTAATAAATTGAAATCTCTTTTTAGACCAAAGCACAACTGCCTGCAGCATTTCATGAGGAGACACATGAGCTTTAAACGCTCGTGGGTTCCATAACTTTCGCAGTAACTCGCCAAATCTTTGAACGAGAAGAAAAGAGGAGTCTCCAGGTGGACGCTTGACATCTGCATAATTTTCCTCTCTCAAAAAGTAATTGCGAAGTGGTCTTACTTGTGTTAAACACTGAAATATTATAAATACATACTCTTAATATAAAATTAGTGGAACTGTCATCTTTCTCTAAATCAGGGATTCCTAAAGTGGGTTCCGTATCTAAAGTGGGTTCCGTATAATAGACATCAGGGTTCCGCCAAAATGAAATAGCTTTTAATTTTTGTAATTTATCTGTGAAATAATACCGTCTACATACCAAACTCCCTTCAGATGTATTATCATTTGATATGGGGTTCCATAAAATGAAAGGTATTCAGTTGGTGTTTGATTATCTTTAAAGTTTAGGAACCCCTGCTCTAAATATAGAATTGTGGCTCCGGAGAACTCTATGTTGCTTTCGGTGCTATGCAAAAACATGTGCATGTCACAGTACTTAAAGCATTATCCCTTTTCATGAGATGCAGTCCAATAAAAGGATCTAAATATGCTGTGGTAACAGACTAAGAATACAATTCATATCACATTCTCTTACATATGAGTATTGTAAAAGACGATTTAGGAATATGCAGATAATATTTAAGCGAGACAAGGAGTACTAGACATAAAACCCTATATAAACTGTCCGACCAGTGTGATATAGTAGATCAATTTCTCTCCTAATGGGGGGGGCGGATCGTACCCAGTAGTGGGACATGTATGAACCAAGATAATAATGATATACCTACTCTACAAAAAAAAATCTTAATGTGCCTGATACATACCTGTAAAATCACATTACAGTAATCATTAGCCTTAATATTATTAAGACCAACAATTCCAGGCATATACATAGTGCCATCTATTGCTCTAGACATCTTAGTGTTGTAATCCAACTGTTTTATTTGCTCTGGGGTAAAGATTGGATTTAAAACATACTTGATGTCATTCAATGAAGAATCTGAAACAATGAGTTCAATTATGCCTTATATGATTGATTTGTGTGTAAGATCATAGCAACTTTGCCATATTGGTCTAAGATCCCGCTATACAACGACCTTCACCGAGATGCTTATTTGATGAAACTTATTTTTTATGTAATTTAATATGTCAATAAATATATTGCATATGGGTTGCCTAACAAATTTTAGTCCAGAGTATGATTCATTAATAGTTTTTTTTTTCTTTTTTGTACATTGCACCGGTTTGATTATTAGACAAATTCTATACCAATCGAAAGTATGAAGGCCATAGAATATGCAAACATCGATCAGACCGGTGCAAAATGCTAGTATCGATTTATCTGTTTATACCTGGCTACCCGCGAGTTATGACCGGAAAAGAATAGGCAATCTAACGTTTGCATATTCTATGGGCTTCATACTTTCGATTGGTATAGAATTTGTCTAATAATCAAACCGGTACAATGTTCAAAAAAAAATTTTTGTTTTATTTATTAATTAATCATGTTCTGGACTAAAATTTGTTAGGCAACCCATATGCAATATATTTATTGACATATTAAATTACATAAAAAATAAGTTTCATTAAATAAGCATCTCGGTGAAGGTCGTTGTATAGCGGGATCCTATACTATATCAATTTATAACTATGATTCAGCATGTAGGAGTCACTCTTCAATTTGTATTTCACAATTTTTTTAACTGTATTCTATCTATGAGGTGATGGAATAAAAATACAACTCACCATCCCCCCCTTTTGCCAGTGAGTATCGTAAAAGACGCCTAAGGGATATAATACGCATATAACATCTATGCAAGAGAAGAAATAAATACTCGAAATAACATCCTATACTAATACGTCTGACCAGCATGGTATAGTAGGTTAATTTTCCTCCCATTGTGGCGGAGGTTCGAGCTCAACAGTGGGACGTATATGAGCTATGATGATAATAATGATGAAGTATGTATCTACAAAATAAGATCAAAATCATATATGTAGGACTATATATAGGAGAACGAAAACAATATTATAGGCCATGTGGTGACAAATAATGATATAATGACTCATCTAGATTGTTAACCAGTGACTCCAGTGCCAAAGCTGTTTGTGCTCTTCAGGTGTAGCTATGTTACTATCAAACTGCCGAGCTAATAGAGTTTCAGACATTGACTGCCAGCTACACAATACTGCATATCACTTCTCTATGAGATAAGGGATATATTATGCATATAATATCTATGCAAGAGAAGCAAAACTCAAAACAAAATCCTATACCAATACATCTGACCAGCGTGGTATAGTAGGTCAATTTCCCTCCATAGCGGACGAAACCCCAGCCCAGCTGTGAGACATGTATGGGCTGAGATGATATGAAGATGATGATGGTGATAAATTAACAATTTTAACTTTTATTGATCACCTCCATTTTGGGTTGCAATATAACTTAACAAGAAGTAAATACTTATCACATTTTAACATCACTTAGATTTTAAAAAGTAGTTCATTAGAAATCATAAATGCACAAATTTTTAATCAACTAACCAATAACTTCATAATTATCTGGAAGACAGTAGAACTTCAATGTATGTAGATTTAGAAACACATGATGACCATCAGCCACAGAATGAGTGTATGCATGAGTGTTAGTTCCTCTACCCTAGAAAAATATCATAATAAATCATTATTATGAGACAAAGCAAATACTTTGTAATATAAAATGTACATTAACAATACAATTACATACAATTTATATACAACATTAATACAATTAACATATCGCTCCTTGAATGCAAGAGGGCCACAAAACAAAAATCCACTTTTTTACAGTACAGCAGAAATAAAAATTCTTAAACAGTTTTTGGCAAAAAAACATGTAGTTTTTTTAAATAATTGTATACTGTTATATATCACTCAAAAGGTGGTTTGTTGCTGCATCTTTTCTAATTGTAAGTATATTGAAAACTATTTAATTCACTCTTAAAAGTGCAGATAAGTCCCTTTTGCTTTCATAAATCTGATTATTATTCTAAAAAAATATTCCAAAAATAAAACTAATATTTATAAAAATTAATTGTTATATTAATATTTCTTTATAAAAAATTAATCAAACAGTTTTAATATTATACTTAAAATGTTTAACTATCTCATATGGGCAGAGACATAGTAAAATGTTTATTTTTCTTAAGAAAATACAGTACAGCCATAGTGGCTAAGTAGAAGGGACTAAGAACCTATAGCAAAATAAGTTATTTCTTTCAAATTAGTTTTGCACAATCGCTATTAATGGAAAAAAGAAGATAAAAATAGGAAAAAACAAAAATATTTGCTGTTGGCAAATATTTTTGTTTTTTCATATATCATTAATTTCTTCCAAAATATAAAATTAGATAAATTATTATAAAATTAAGATCTGCACAATATAGTAAGCATTTCTTTGTATTCTTTAATCACATTTATTTGTGTTTATTATTATTACAGAATCATTGCATTTCTTATAAATGTATTTTAAAATATAAATCTTCAAAATAAAATATCTTCTAATTCAAGATTAGCTAAGAAATATTACCGAAATAAGATAGGAACTCATTAACTATAGCTTTAGGAACTTTCTAATTAGAGTAATTTGGTAAAGAAATAGCAAAAACATCAGTAATTTCTTCAATATTGGCATAATTAATGCAACTTAAAAATCAACCGATTACATAAAGTTATAGAACATTTTCAAGTAAACTAAAAACAGCGTTAGCAACTTGAAGTGGACTGATTATCGTACCAGGGGCGTAAAATTATCGTACATGGATCGAAATTATCGTATTTTTTAGGATAATGTCTATTATAGATAAATAAATCATATAAATTGTAATATTGATACGCATGCAAGTACTCTATAGTTTATCTTTTTTAAACCACCGCTGTCAAATCAACAGAACACTGAAACCCAAATGTTTTACACGTGGTAGTATTGGTAGATGCTATACTAACCAATAAGAAAGCGTGTACAGCAGGCGCTGGATAAAGTTACAGTATCGGCAGTGGTGAAACTTAGCAGAGCGGATCGTAAGAACCAATAGGAATAGAGAACTTGTATTTCCCGGTATTTTCCCAAGATTTTATTGGACAAAATAAAATCATGCTACTGCGATTTAGACTATCAGCGCATGAGTGAAATAATATAAATTCTCAAATTTTGCATCATGATAGAACAAAATAGATTCATGCGACGGGCAACGGGAGCACCGTGGTTCGTTCGTAATGTCGATCTACACATCGACCTCGAATTGCCGACCATCAGGCAGTATATGAAGCGTTGCTCCCAGCGCTATTTTGACTCTGCCACGACTCACCCCAATCCACTAGTGGTTGGGGCGATAAACTACGTCCCCTCAAAAATATCCGCGGTCCGACAACCCCGTCATCTCCTTGAAGAAGGGGATGATGCTATTACGATCGCCCAAGAAAGGGCCTACACAGCTCGCGCAGCGATAACACATAAAACTCCGCGGTATCGGCCTCGCCGACGAGATCGAAAACCGCGCCGCGTAAAAATCATTAACCTAAACGTGGCCACGCCCACTTTGCTTTCAGCGACGCCCCGAGCCGAGGTCCGTTCCCCACAGGGGGAGCCCTCGGGCGATGTTCGCTTAACTTACTTACCGGGTTGAGAGCCTTCCGCTCGCCCATTGCCCGCGTTAAGCTGTCAAGGTCATCTGCGACCAACAGCTAATAAAAAAAAAATAAAAAAAAAAAATCATGATAGAAATTATCGTACAATCTGCGTACGATAATAATATGCTATCGTACATCGTACGTAGGCACAAAATTATCGTATGTGTACGATAATTATCGTACGGTTCCGAACGCTGATAGAATAACAGACAATTAGACATTCATCAAAAATTAAAACAAATACTCTAAAACTGACACGCATCTATTCATAATTTTTTAAACAACTATAAACAAAGTAATTTTTTTACATATAATTAAATCACAGTATATAGATATCAATATTACAATAATTGTATTCTTTGTAAGAAATCAAAAGTAACATTTAAAAGTCTAATAAGAATTATTTATCTATTAAGTGTTATGAATTATTATATAAAAGCTTAAAATACTGTAATAAATTATGTACTTCCATATAAATTTACTTAATACAAACGTAAAACAATAATTAAAAATTTTTGTAATAACTTTGGTAATATTTAGGTATGACATTTTTTCTATAAGTTTAAGTATACCCTGTTTTTTCGTTTCAGATATTTTAAGTTTTTGGTTATAAAATTGAAATTTGTTTAAATCCAAAAAATTTACATGCGTAAGCTCATGGACTGTAAAAGTTGTTTCCTTTCTTTTTTGCAGTTTTAATTCAGTCACATATTGGTCCGGCAGGTGTATAGGATGATTTCAATGCTCTTGAAATATTCCTCTGAATCAAGGAGTGTGGGGCATCAACCTCATTTTGTGTGTGCTCTTTTGTGAGAAATTTATGAGTGATACTTCGCAATTTTAGTAGATTATTGAGAGCATATTTACAAGAACTTAACATAAACTTATTTTTTTGTTGGCCACAGCAATAGGCGTGACGAAAGATTTTGAAATCCTTTTTCCAATGTTTTTTAAATATAGCGCGAAAACAGCTGTCATAGCGTCGGCTGTTACGTCACGTTAAGGTAAACACGTCCTTGTGTCTATGTGTAGGGAAGAAAGTAAGCAAAACATTAAATTAATTCTTGTGATAAAAATGAATTCCAAAGTTTATAAGTGGTGTGCAGTACCTCAGTGCAAAAATACATCAATAAAAACCCCCAACAAAGTATTTGTACATGTTCCTAACAAGAAAATAATAAGAGTTAAGTGGTTAAAGCTCGCAAAGCTGTGAGGGAGCTAACCTCAAGAATAAATAATGACAAGTTTAATGTATAAATAAGCTATGAAAATAAAATAAACTCACATCAGTTCAAAACGAGTTAGATTACATCTAAGTTGGTACTAGAGATTAGGTTACTAGAAACATGGTAGTAAAGAATAAGTAACAAAAATTTACTTACAAAGAAGTTTTTACGTTTCTAAACTCAGGCGAGCAAAATTCTTTATTTGTAGCGAGGCAATCACCCAACATCAATACATCACTCTTTTTTTTTTGGCGTGAGCTGCGGTCGGCGCGCCTCCTCACTACTCCGTCCGGGGCGACAGAGGGGCTTAAGCACGCAACACCCGCAACCCACCCACCCGAACACCACGTCGCCTTCGTCGTTGGGCCGACCACTGGAGCAGGGTTACTTGTCATCAGTGATCGGCCCGACGGAATACCCCCTACCCGGGGCACCCTCCCATCGACCGACGTCCCTCCCTCGGGGAGGACGTCAGTCTTTCCTCACGCGGTCGTCCTCTCGGCGGGTGACCGTCACCCGCGGCCACGGCTAGGGCGGCATTGCATGCAGGTAATCCCGCCTGCGCCGCCCCAGTCGCCGGCAGCGGGTCGCATCATCGAGGCTGTGCTCCTCGCGCTCGCGACCCGCCGCCTCCTTCTGCGAGATAACTGCCTCGCAGAAGGCTGCGACCGCGTCCCAATTCCTGATGCTGCCGAGCATCTCCCTAGCGATGGTCGGCAGCGTCAGGTCGGCACCGATGATTGCGACGAGTTCACGACGCGGCTCTGCCCAAGCGGCACAGACCTCGAGCGTATGCTGCGCCGTGTCCTCGTCGCAATCGCAGTGGTGGCAGGACGGAGTTCTCTCCCTCCTAGCGACCCTGTACAGGTACATGCCGAAGCATCCATGCCCCGTCAAGACCTGTACGCGTCGGAAGGAGAGCACCCCGTGCCGCCTTTCCAACCACTGCATCAGCACCGGCCGGAAGGCCTCCACGGTCCAAACACCGTATCGAGGCTTCTCCAGCCGGTCTGCCCAACGGGCGATGACGTCTCGGTGGGCGTCGACGCGCCAGGCGGTGAGCTCCCTCAGGGAAACAACACCGCCCAAACCCAACCACCGCCATGACCTTTTGTGGACGCCACAGAAGGGCCCTAAGTCGGGCGGTCATGGATCCCGCCCACACCGGTGCGCCGTAGAGGGCCATCGACCGGATGACCTCCGCGTACAGCTGTCGACATGCCGCGCTCGGTCCGCCCACATTCAGCATCAGCCATTGTAGGGCGGACGCCACGCCGACGAGCCGCGGGACGAGCCTGCGGAAATGCTCCCGAAACCACCATCGCCCGTCGAGCACCAGGCCCAAGTACTTCATATGGGCCTGGATGCTGTTCCCAACCGAATTGACGATGATCGAGACGCCGATGGGAGGGTCCATGCGGGGCCCATGGAACAAGAGGGCCTCCATCTTGTCCAGGGCCACCCTCAAGCCCAGCGCCTCAATCCGCCTGACGACCTCTTCGGTGCCCGAGGTCGCCTGGCTTACCGCCTCTTGTAGCGTCCCACAGCGGGCTGTGACGAGCGTGTCGTCGGCGTAACAAATCACGCCCAGCCCGGGTGGGAGGCTCCCCCGCAACGCCCAGTCGTAGCCGATGTTCCACAGGGTGGGTCCGAGGACCGACCCCTGTGGAACACCGCACGTTATGTGCGTTCGCACAACGTCCCCTACTCGGTTGGCGTAGAGGACGCTGCGCCCCTCCAAATAGTCTGCCACCAGCCGACAATACATCAATCCTGGGCAAATTTGAGCTGTTTGCTTTAACAAAGCTTGGTTCCATTGTAATAATCGAATGGAGTCGGTAAATCACACGTAAACAAATAAAAAATCAATCCAAATGCGTAATCAGTAGTAATGAGAACAACAACTGAGAACAACAAACAGAGTAGTTTACCTTAATGTGACGTAATACACTGTGATTGGTGTTTCAGCCAAAATGGCCGAATGCAATATTTTAATGATTTAATTTATTGAAAATCTTAATAATCTCAATTACTTATTTAGATAAATCTAAAGTAGCGTATTAAAATTTTTTGATATGTATTTTCCCCTAAAATCATTAATGCATCGATTCTTTTATACTGTCGTCACGCCTATTATAACTGTAAGAAACTACGTGAAAATCATTCTCATTTTCATTGACACCCTGTGCACCTTCTCCTTCATGCCATACGTAGCAATTTGTTTTATTTGTACCCAATTTAGTGATCATAAAGTTCAGCAAATTTAATTTGGAAATGTAATAAAAGCTAGAAACCTCACCTTGTGGATGTGCATTGTAACCCATAAACATGTGCATATCTTAAAATATAGTATTTTTGTAATACAGTAGAATTCATATATAACGACTTTGCTTATAACGACTAACCGTTTTTAATGACGATAATGTTTACTCAAGTTAGGTTTCATAGTTAGGTACTGAGAAAATATAACCGTTTAGTGCGACTGCGGTTTAAATGACAAACTGCTTATAGCGACCATTTTTTGTGATAATACGTCCGGTTAAAACGACGCGCAATGTTTGGTTTAGACAACCTACGCACCAATACTTCGGCGCCCCAACTTCATCCCGCCCCGCGCGCTTCACCTTTCCTTATTGACACGCATAAATCACAGTTAGTGTTTGTCACTTGTTATGAAAAGTTCTTAAAGCTCGACAAAATGAGTTCTGTGAAGCGAAAGTGTTTTACAATTGAAGAAAAAGTGCAATATTACACCGATTAGAAGGCGGTGAATCAAATGTAACCCTCGCGAAGGAGTTTGGCGTGTACATAATTATGTATTCGTAGGTTAGGTAATTATGTACTTAAGAAATAATCCTACCGTTTTGTACGTCATCCGGCTAGTACGACATAGTATCACCGGTCCCTTAAAGGTCGCTATATCCAGATTCTACTGTATAAATTAAAATTAGATTTAAATAGAATACAATATGGACTCAAGTTAAAATAAAGCCCTTTTTGTATCATAAATAATAAGTAATCTTACACAATATAGAATGCAAAATGGACAGATTTTAAAATATGGCACCTTTGTATTATATATTATAAATAAACTTACCTGTAATTGGAATGAAAAATGGACGGAAACCGAAATGTGGTACTATTGCAGTGAAAACTATGATAAATATGAGATAATTTTTTGGGAAGTGCCTCTTTTGTAAGATAAATATGTACGTTCTCTTCGAGTTCTGGGTCACAATTGACAAAGTGGCAGTCTTGCACTAATGTTAGCGTGTCAAACGGCTAAATTCAAAACAGACGTTTGAGCGGTTTGGTGTCAAAGTTAGCGAAAATCATGGGTGTTTTAAATAGACTCTATAGTAACAGCGATTTGGAGCTCATTTTTGCAAAATAACTATTTTTTACAATTTTTGATTTGTGGCCCTCTTGCATTCAAGGAGCGATATAACTCCAATAATGACATCACAAAAATTCATACAGGGTCGTTTGTGAAACTAAGTTTGGGTGAGCAATCACTCTTATTAAGTTAGTGCATTAGAGCAATCAGTTATAACACTTAAGTGTTGTAGATATTTATGCGTTATTACTAAGTTTGTTTTCTATAATATATATAATACTTATTTACCTGAAAGTATTTGCCACAGACAAGACAAGCATACACATTTATTCTGGTCAAGGAAATTGAGCATAACTTCTCAAAATCAAAATCCAGTACGTGCCTATTGATAGTGTCTAAGTAAGGACACTGTATATGAATCGACTTCTGTACAGGTTCTGCAAATCATATGCAAATTTAAATGCGAGCATTGAAAATAAAATTTAAAAAGTGAGGTTATGTTTATACCCAATTGTTCAATTGATCCCTCAGATACTTTTCGTTTTTTAGACAGTTTTGCAGACATTTTTGAGATTTATAAATAGTGGTAAAGCTTGACTGCAAGGTTTCAGCCTCCTGTTGCTTGCTGTGTAACTTAAACGGGAATGTTTATTTACGCTAGCTATTATCACAAAAAATATCTTAAGAATTTTATAATTTTATTATTGAAAGTTGGTACTTTCACGTTAATATAATCTGACAATATTAATTTTATATAGCATTTTATTTATAAAATTATTATAGGCGCACATTCGACATTTTCAACATTACACAGCCACAGAGTAATTTGAAATTTTGGACGTATTATAGTACTTATGGAGTGTAGAAGTAAGGAGCACCATCTCAGTGTTGAAAAAGTGTCCGTTGAAAGGAGAAAATTAAGGTGGCGCTATAGTAGCAAGTGGAAGAATTTTAAATAGAGCGCCACAAATTATTAGAGTAGGATACTAAATTAGAAAAGGAAAGAAACATTTCCGCTTTGTTACAGCGCAATTCATATTTCTTAACGACAGAAGTCAAGATAAATATTAAATTTTTCAACCCAGCACACTTCACTCTTAAGTTTCATAGGTTATTATTTACTAAATTACAGTTGACTACGTAAATAGTTGAGATTTTAAATACTGCATATTTCTTAACGACAGAAGTCAAGATAAATATAAAATTTTTCAACCCAGCACACTTCACTCCATAACTCTGTTTATAACTGCTAAGTTCATATCATTTCCACTTGCTACACTAGCGCTATTAATTTGCTGTTTACAAGTGGACACTTTTTCGACTAATCCCCCATACGAGATGGTGCTCCTTACTTCTACACTCCATATCTACACTCCATAATAGTACTACTAATATTAATCTGTGATTTTGGAATAGGTTTTTATTTTGTTCGGATCGCCCTTACGGACAGGCCAAAGTCTTTTTGACCATACTACCTTGTCTTACGTAGCTTACAAATAATTTTCTTTACATATTATTTACTTCTTCATATTGTATAACTTATTATTAGTCATTGTCCGTCAGTAAGTCAAGTCATTATCATTAATTAGGCGTTGAAAACCTAATTCAATAATTTCTCTGGGAATTCCGGTAGTATATGCAAATACACGTAAACCACTTTTATATCACATTCACAACACTTCAGCATCTTAATTGTATTATATTACACAAAACTTCAGCAAAATTATTCAATATAACACTATAAAACATTAAATAAATGAATCTGAGAGAGCTTCAACATGACATTTCCATATTCGCACCGAAACTCCTTTTGGAATAGGTATAAATATATATATATATTTTTATACATCAATTTCAAAGAGTAAATCGATTTGTCTGTTTCGACCGGCAATGGGTTAAAAGGCCATTTAGTCTAGTCAGCATTTATATAAAGTAAAATAGTATTTCTATACAGGATGGAATTTTGTAACGCCATCTGAAGGGAAAATAGGTACTCTTAATACTGTAGATAGAAAATTTTACTAAAAAAAAAACATTCTTTTATTTTTTAATAGAAAGAAAACGGCATTCCAAAATTCGTTTGCCACACCTAGGAATCGAACCTATCAAAATCTGTAAAAATTACAACCTGTACTTGTATTGTATCGATCATTAGGATCTGCACAGATGGTGTAGTGGTTAAGATAGCGACCTACAACGCCAGTGTTGGGGTCCCACGCGGGACAACACTTTGTGCGATCCACAAATTGTTGTTCCGAGTCTGGATGTAATTTGTGTCCGTTAATTATATGTTTGTGAAGTCCCCCGCAACACAAAGAATATTTCCTTAGTGCAGGGTGTTGTCTTATAAAAAAAAAATGAAGGATGAAATCCCTCTAACAAACTTGATAAATTAAATGATAGGAAAACCATGAAATCTGGACTTATAAATGAGATGGAGAGCACTTATAATGGGATGAGTCAAGTTAAAGCTCTTTAACTCAAAGATCCATCTGTTTACTTATGATAGTAATTAATAATTATTAATGGAAATTTATCCATTAAAATGACGAATTACTAGTTAGATAAGACGATTGCAATTTGCACGTGTTTGTAATACTGACTCCTTTTTAAGATGCGAGATAACTGCCTGTATGAGGTAGTTTAAATATGGAATGTTAAGCGCCCTCCACATGTTGGCCGAGCCTAGGCCAACGCGAGCGTCGGCAAATAGATACAAAGCAAGTGCTAGCGACCACACGTTGGACAAGTGCGTCGAACGCCAACGCGAGTGGCCAACGTAGACGAGTATTTGAAGAGCTGTCCACACGTTAGCCTCGGTCAGTGTTCATTATTGTGCACTGAAACACTATGGACGTTGACATTGACGTTGCTGCAGCTTCGGCTATTTATTTAATGAGCGTATATAAGCGTATATGAGCGTATATATTATCTCAGTGTATACCGCAGTAAAGTGGTAAAAAAGAAGGTGGTTGATATTGAGTATTCACAGAAATAGATCAATGTAAGATATGTCCGTGTGGTAACGGAGTAAGAATACAATTCACCACTCCCTTTCTTGCCCGCGGATGTCATAAAAGACGACTAAGGGATATAATAGATAACCAAATAACTTCTATGCAAGAGAAGGAAAACTCGAAATAAAGTCCTATACCAACCTGTCTGACTAGCATAGAATAGTAAGGTCAGTTTCCCTCCTATTGTGGAGGCGGCTCGAGCCCAACAGTAGAACGTATATGAGCTGAAATGATGATGAATGATGAAGATACTTTTTGATACTATAGGTAAAAAGTAACAGATAGCGTGACTGGGATTTAATTATTTACGTCGCATATCGAGAAGTAGTGGTGCAAATTTGAAAATATAATCATTTGTGTTGAGCGACATTATCACATTAAACGCATCTAACAGCGATGGATGTCAACGGTGTAATGGTGAGCAGGCCAACGTATAGATGACATTGAATTTTCAAGATTTCCTTTTGCAATACCTTGTTCAAATATTAGCTCGGAAACAGTCATAAAGAAGCTATCCGAATTATTTGCAATATTTGGTATACCATTTACATCTGCCGAAGTAAAAAATTTTTTACATGGAATAGGCGTAACCACCAGTTACACTACACCATATAATCCACAAGGCAACGGCCAAACTGAACGCTATAATGGAATTATTTGGAAAATAGTACAACTGTCATTGAAATCATTGAATCTACCTATTAATAATTGGGAAACGGTTTTAGAACAATCATTACACTCTATTCTCGATCATTATTATGTACAGCTACTGAATGCACCCCTCACGAGCGGATGTTTACTCATCCACGCCGATCTTCTAATGGACAATCTATGCCAACGTGGCTTATCGGAGCGGAGAGAGCTCTATTGAAAAATAACACTGGCACACAAAAAAAAAGTGGAATGTACTTTGGACCGGACCTACCTACCGACATGTTTTTCGACCCGCTGAATCTGAATTTCAAGTCCGTTTGGCCCGGTCACCCTCCAGTTTTGAGTAAAATGCAAAAAACCTCAAAAAAGGCTAAAAATTGCAAAGAACAGGGAGCACGATTCCACCAAGACGTAAGTGAAATGGAGACTAGATATCAAGGAAACTGATGGAATGGACGCTTAAAAGGGATACACTAAGAGATAATAACAAACGGAAGAAAAATCCACTGCGTAGATCGTTTGAGAACAAAAGAGTTAGGTAACAACGAAGAACAGTTTGAAATTCGAGAAAATCGTTATCTTTATACTAGTTATACGTCATTTTTTATAGATATTACAATTTTTTATGTTTTCAATTTCTTAACTTGTATTTTATGCGTAAAAAAATTTTTTTTGTAATTTTTTTTCATATTTTTAATTGCAATTTCCCCGATTTTTTTGGTTCTTTGAGATTTTTTTAATTTTAAAACGTTAACGGGGCAAGAAAACTTCAGATTTAAACTCAGCGGAACAAAATACATGGAAATTATACTCAACCTGAGTCCAAAAAATTTTTATTTCGAAAACTTCAATTTTTCATGATTTATCGCCATTTTTTTGGGTTTTTCGTTTTTTTTTGCAAATTTGGACGGCTCACCGGCCTAATTAACTTTTAGATTTAGATTAGTTATTTAAAATACACAAAAATCATACGTGATCCGGGTCCACAAAAATTTTTTCATTGCTGTGACTGCAATTTTTGGTCCTTTTGAGGTTTTTTGCATTTTACTCAAAACTGGTGGGTGACCGGACCAAACGGACTTGAAATTCAGATTCAGCGGGTCGAAAAACATGTCGGTAGGTAGGTCCGGTCCAAAGTACATTCCACTTTTTTTTTGTGTGCCGGTGTAATGATCGAAAAAGTAAATATGACCCTTTTGTCGAAGAAGTTGAGCTTATTGAAATTAATCCCCTACATTCTCATGTACGACTACAGAACGGTCGGGAGCTAGTAGTTTCGAAACGACATTGGCACCTACGGGAGATTGATGAATCTCCCGTAATCTGACAGTGAAATGGAATCTGATTTAAGCTGGGCTTCTGCTGATTCTAATATATCAGAAGTGCATGATAACTTAGAACCTGATCGTGTTGGCACAGAAAGTCCACCTCCACCTCGTCGTTCAACACGTGTGCATCAGCCACCTACTTACGATACTTCTTAACCTGGGGAGAATGTCATGATATGTAACTGGCCACTTTATTTATCATTTTAAATGTCAGAATATTATATTCATATATTATTATGTCATTATACGGTATGTCAAATTCTTAAGGAATAAAACCATATTTCTTCGTAAATGGTATTTAATTGTACAATGTTATAAAAGCTTGTCGCCAGATTTAAATACTCGTATTTATTTAATCTTTTCGTGTGGTAACAGAGTAAGAATATAATTCACCACTCCCTATCTTGCCTGTGGATCTCATAAAAGACGACTAAGAAATATTATAGGCATATAACATCTGTACAAGAGAAGGAAAAATCAATACAAAACCCTATTCCAACACGTCTGACCAGCGTGGAATAGTAGGTTATTTCCCCTCCCATTGTGGAGGAGGTCTGAGTGCAACAGTGAGACTTAAATAGGCTGAGATGATAACGCCCATGTTATCGTGGCACGAATTAAAAAGTCCCACCGCCGTATCCACCGTAAACTTCAATACTCACGTTACGACTAGTGACTTCGTGTCATAAATTTTAATCAGTGTTATGGTTTATATGTGAATCCTCGACACCCCCTATCTTTTCATGTGACGATTATGGCTGTGGTTGCGGCAATATATGTTATATTGTTTTATCTTTCGGCATAGAAATGAAATTGTACTCTGAAATAAACAGAAATGTTTTAATTATATATCGTATAATCATTTTTAGATAGTTGTACTCATAGTGTAAAATTCTAATCAGAACAATGAACAACAGCTTGGCTGAATAATTTGCTTTATCATTGCCTGTTCTAAAGCAAATTATTCAGCCAAGCTGTTGTTCATTGTTCTGATTAGAATTTTACACTATGAGTACAACTATCTAACGAACGAATGTAACGTATCTAACGTGCGAACGCCCATGACGTGCGGTGTTCCACAGGGGTCGGTTCTGGGTCCGACCCTGTGGAACATTGGCTACGACTGGGCGTTGAGAGGAAGCCACCCACCCGGGCTGGGCGTAATTTGCTACGCCGACGATACACTCGTCACAGCCCGGGGTAGGACGCTAGAGGAGGCGGCACGCCTGGCAACTCTCGGCACCGAGGAGATTGTCAGGCGGATCGAAGCGCTGGGGTTGAGGGTAGCCCTGGAAAAGACGGAGGCCCTTTTGTTCCATGGCCTCCGTACCGCCGGGCCTCCCGCCGGCGCTTCGATCACCGTAAAGTCAGTCACCATCAGCATCCAGGCCCACATGAAGTACTTGGGCCTGGTGCTTGACGGGCATTTTTGGTTCCGGGAGCATCTCCATCGACTTGTTCCCCGGCTTGTCCCTTTCGCGGCTGATGCCGAATGTGGGCGGACCCAGCGTTACGTGCCGACAGCTGTACGTGAGGGTGATCCGGTCGATGGCTCTGTACGGCGCACCGGTATGGGCGGGGTCCCTGACCGTCCGGCTGAGGGCCCTCTTGAGGCGACCACAGAGGGTCATGGCGGTCAGGGCCATACGCGGTTACCGCACGGTGTCGACGGAGGCAGCGTGCCTCCTGGCTGGAACTCCCCCGTGGGACCTGGAGGCGGAGTTGCTCGCCGACATTTATCGGCGGGTGCCGGAGACGCGCGCCCGCGGCGGTATGGTCTCCCTGCAGGAGACCACCGCCTGGCGGGTCGACGCCCGCCGAAGAATCATTGCCCGGCCGGTGCTGAGGGAGTGATTGGAGCGGACGCACGAGGTGCTTTCCTTCCGACTGGTGCAGGTGCTGACGGGGCACGGTTGCTTCGGGAAGTACCTGCACAAGATTATCAGGAGGGAGAGCACACCGTCCTGCCACCACTGCAGTTGCGACCAGGACACGGCGCAGCACACGCTCGAGGAGTGTGCTGCGTGGGAGAGGGAGCGCCGTGAACTCGTCGCGATTATCGGTGCCGACCTGGCGCTGCCGACCATCGCCAGGGAGATGCTCGACAGCGTCAGGAACTGGGACGCGGTCGCCGCCTTCTGTGAGGCCGTAATCTCACGGAAGGAGGCGGCGGATCGTGTGCGAGTAGAGCTCATATTCGGCGACACGTTCCGCCGCCGGCGACTCGGGCGGCGCAGGCGCGAGTATCTGCGCCTAATGCCGCCCTAGCCGAGGCCGCGGGTGATCGGACCGGGGAATTGTCCGTCACCCGCAGAGAGGCTGACCGCGCGATGGCGACCGACGTCCCAGTACGTCGAGAGGTGAGGTTACCCGAAAGGGTATTCCGTCAGGCCGACCACTGATGACAAGTCACATCTGCTCCGGTGGTCGGCCCATCAACGAGGTGACGTGGGTACGGGTGGGTTATGGGCCCGCGCGCCGTCTTTTCATCGCCCCCGACGGACGGGACCACGCGTGTGCCTACTATAGCCCAGCATTTAAAAAAAAAAAAAATCTTTGCCTGTTCTAAATGTTTTCGGAAAAATTCGAAGTTTTGAGGAGTTTCGGCGCGAATTTGAAGATGTCATGTTAAGCTCTTGTATTATATTAATTTTTTTAGTGTTTTATAGTGTTAGCCATACTAATATTATAAATGCGAAAGTAAGGATGTTTGTTTGTTTGTTTGTAACGCTTTCACGCTTAAACCACCGAACCGATTTCAAAAATTCTTTCACCAATGGAAAGCTATAATATCAGGGAGTAACATAGGCTATATTTTATCCCGGTATTCCCACAGGAACGGGACGTAGGCGGGTTTAAGCGACTGAAACTGAAGCGAAGCGAGGGCGGGTTGCTAGTATTGAATTATTTTGCTGATATTTTATGTAATATAATATAATTAAGGTGCTGAAGTGTGGTGAATGTGATATAAGAGTGGTTTATGTGTATTTTCATATTCAACCGGAATTCCCAGAGAAATCATCTAATTAGGTTTTCAGCGCCTAATTAATGATAACGCCTTGACTTACTGACGGACAATGACTATAAATAAGTTATACAATATGAAGAAGTTAATAATATGTAAAGAAAAATTGTATCAGACTTGGATGTACGGGCTTTGATGCCTTTGTCTCGCCGTATGGACAAACAGAACCAAAAAAAAATCGAAGTTTTGACAGACAGCTGACAAACTTGACAAGTGCATCAAAATCGATTCCATTCGTCATTTTCTTCCCGAAAATGGCCGCATCAGGAGGAAATATTGAATGGTCTACAACGGTTAAACCAATTTTAACAGCGCTCTACGGCCCATTTTTTGATAAAAATGATGCTGTGGAAATTATTCAAGCCATTATCAAAAGGTCTGTATTATTGAATTGCTATCACTTTTAGCACTGAAACAAAGTAATTTCTGTAACTCAACTCATTAAAAATTGTCCTCTATATAAATATATTATAATATATTATTATAATATATTTTATAAATATAATACAGACTATGAAATCAATGACATATGTGCGCCATCTATTAGAATTTGTTATGAGTCCAATATCTATGAGAGTACCCTATCATAACAAGTTTATTTTCATACCCTACTACTTTCATTTTAACTAGGCGAATGCCCTCCTACTCTCTGTAAAGTAGATATAAATACTTTTAAATTTTTGCCATGCACGCCTTATACATTAACTATTATAACTTATTAAAAGCATATTAATTACAAGTATGTCGCTGCATTTGGTGCAATTCTTCCTAAAAGAAAATATAATTTTTATTGTTTGCAGCGAAAATGAATTCCAGAATCATGAAGATATCTACGACTTATTCTACACATGCTTTGCATGCCTCTCTGCGCATTTTATTAGTATGAATGCTAATAATTGTGAGTACTTTTATTGTTTTTATATACATTGAATAAAATAAACCATGTGGTGATAATAACTTTATAATGTGTCACCACTTTTATTCCCTGTGAGTTTTATAGTGGTAGGACCACACTGTCATCAGTTATCTGTCTACAGCCATGGGCCGGTCCGTCCGGGGTAGTACCACGCTCCCGCAGAAAATCGACATCCCAGTAGTAGCAATTTGTTACTGCGCTTCGTTCGGTGAGCGAGAGAGCCGGAAGCCCAACTTTCTGAGGGTGTTTGCATGTGGAGGGTTTTGGTGGTGCCTTTGGTATCATCGAGCCTCATTGCACGCATTCACACTCCCTTCACCTTCTTCGCGGTAGGCAGCGGCCTTGTAAAGGTCCATGAGCGGCAGCAACACTTACCATCAGGTGTACTGCTTGCTCGTTTGCCACTGCTTGCAATAAAAAAAAAGTAATAAAATCGATTGAGCATTAAGAGATTGGGTAGTAGCAGTCTCGTCATCTCTAACCATCGACCTGCTTGCCAGTGAAGGAATCTGCTAGTAGTCGGTCCAAAGGTCATGAGGAGGGTACACAGTGGTTTATGGGGACTCGCACTGCTCTTCCATTGCACTTAATGGGTGGAATGTGTGCAGACCATAGTCTGCCGAAGAGTGACGGCATTGTATTCTCTTGGTGAGGTTTATGTGCAACAATGGATGTCAAATGTCTGATGGGTGGGATATTTAATAGACAAAGTGTAATTACTTTCAAACAATAACAGCTGCTATTTCTAAGTGTTTTAATTTTTATATTTAACTCTTAATCCTATATCACATGATATGGATATTTCTTACAAAGTGGGTTATACACATTCTTATAAAGGGGTTCTTTAGAATTTTTTTGGTCTTTTTAAGGTTTTAAATTTTAAAAAATTGTTGCAGTTTTGCAAATGCATTAGGAATTATAAATTTCTTGTTAATGTGATTTGAACTTTTGAAACAACTTTTTAATTACTACTAATACATATATTATAAGCATAAATATTTTAATTTTCCATGTTGTGATGGAATAAGAATATACCCCTATTCACCACCCCCCTTTCTTACTCATGGGTGTTGTAATAGATGACCAAAGGATGCAATATGCATATAATATTTATACAAAAGAAAAAAAAACTCAAAATGCAGCCCTATATCAACATATTTGACCAGTTTGTTATAGTAAATCGATAATATCTCTCCCATTATGGAGGAGGCTCGAGCCCAACAGTGGGACATATGAGTCTGGATGATGACATTTAAAATTGCATAACATTGTGAAATATAATTTCCATGTTGTTTTTTCCTGTTACTGTAATTCAAAAAAATTGAACTGATAAAAGTGAATTGAGTATTTAAAAACTAGACTGCACAGATGGCGTAGTGGTTAAGATAGCGACCTACACCGCCAGTGTCGGGGGTTCGAATCCCACGCGGGACAACACTTTGTGCGATCCACAAATTGTTGTTCGGAGTCTGGATGTAATTTGTGTCCGTTAATTATATGTTTGTAAAGTTCCCCGCAATACAAGGATTATTTCTTTAGTGCAGGGTGTTGTCTTAAATAAATAAAAAAAAAAAAAAAAATAGTCCACCAAAATCATTCTAATTTCATGTAGTTTTTTTGCACTTATGTTTCATATACCCATGTACATTTTTAGTGCCAACTGACCAGCTATCTACAGCAAGAGATGCATTCAGAGTAATACTCCGGCAAATCCTTAAGAAGCTCTCCGAAGCAGGATTGAGCTGTGATGATAATGCCACGACAGCGGCACCAAATGTATCGGTCAAACAGGTTTGTATCTTTTTACCTAGTGGGCAGTCTATATTCTAACTACATCATCCTAGTTAATAGCATTGCCACAATGTTGTATGTTTCAGTCTTTGCTGAAATTCTTTCCTTTACAGTGATATTTTTTAATTAATGAAGATTTAACATTTTACATGCCAGGTTCATCATCTCGGCTTACACATAGCACCCACTGTTTAGCTCGAGCCTCCTCTATAGATAGAGGGTAATTAACCTACTATACCAAGCTGGTCAGATGGATTGGTATAGGGTTTTATTATGAGTTTTCCTTCTCTTGCATAAATGTTATATGCATCCTGTATTCCTTAGTGTTCTTATACAATACCCACGGGCAAGAGAGGGGTGGGGCATTGTATTCTTACTCTGTCACCACACGGAAGGTTATTTATGAAAAATTATTTGTTAGTCTAAAAAGATAGTCGCACATGGGATTTGAAACCACATCTATATAGATAGATTCTAACTGTCTCATCAATTGGTGTGGTGATTATTTTAAAACATCTCTCATAAAGACAATACAAGTCACATTTGGGTTATGTACATTTGCCATCTAAATTCATTCATCAATTTTTAAATTAAATGCTTGCCCAAATTGGTCATGAATGCAATGTGTTAGCATACCTTACTTTCCCATGAGAGTCGTAAAATTCGACTAAGGGTGTGCTAGAAGAATAGGCAGCAGTGCTAGAAAGTTCATAACACTAACTGCCATCCCACTGGCTAAGTATGATACATGTGTTATTTCTTTGCACAGAGTTCTGTGTTCAGCAGTAGCCTTTGACGGGCTGATAAAGGAATGGATAGATGAACTATCATATTACCTTCACTATCTCATCTCAGCACATAAACACCCCACCGTCGGGCTCCTCCCCAATAGAAGGGAAATTGACTTACTATACCATGCTGGTGAGACATGTTGGTATATTGTTTTATTTCGAGTTCCCTTTTCTTACACAGATGTTATGTACATATTATATCCCTTAGTCGTTTTTTAAGACATCCATAGGCAAGATAGGAGAGATAGGGAGCGTTGAATTATATTCTTAGTCCATCACCACACAGAAATGCCATCACTATTTAATTTTAGAATGAACAAAGTGTAATTATTCTTACAGTTGCTGTTGCCAATTGTGGGACTATGTGGAATTGCCGGAGGGGGATACCCGCAATCTGACCTAGTGATATTGACATCATTGCTGAAAAATGCAAAATTACCTGCTCACGTTTCAGTGCCAGGTATGTTATTGGAATTGAGTACTTAAGACAAATGTGCCACTAAAGTTTAATGTTACGTTTTCAATAATCCATTATTAACCTTAGGCGAATTGTCTGATTTTTTTTTCTTAGAAAGCAATACTAATAAATAATTGAAAACTATAGAAGGAAAATTATGGATACTTTCACAAGTGGATTATAATACAGTAGAACCCGCTTAATACGGTCACGTTTAATACGATTTCTCGCATAATACGCCATTTTGTGTCAGTCCCAGCAATTTGACACATGTTTTCATACATTTCCTAACGCTTAATACGATTCGTCATTTCGTTTAATACGTCAACGCGTGCCACTCAAATACACATGTATTAACCCTTGCGGCAGCGATCAGCGACTGACGAATAGGGATGATCGATGAACATCGATGTTCGATGATCATCGATGTTGAAAGGAAAAACATCGATGTTTTAACATCGATGTTGCTATAGGCAAAACCATCGTAACATCGAAGTTGAAAGGAAAACACATCAATGTTGCTATGGGCGAGAACGAAATTTCCTAAAAAAAAAAGCTCATCAAAATTTGCCTCGAAGAGTTTACTTCATCGTCGTAACATCGATGTCAAAAACATTCGACAAATTTTCTAAAAAAAAAACAGCTCATCAAAATTTGCCACGAGAATTTTATATCGTAACATCGATGTTCCACGATATAGATATTTCTGTAACATCGATGATTTCCTAACATCGATGTTCGGTGTTCGATAAACATCGAAGTTGGGCTTTCGACAGAAGATGTTGACATCGATGTTAACATCGATCATCCCTACTGACGAAGTGACGACTGTCGAGCGACCCGCCGATTTTGTCACACGCCCAGGCATTATCAGCAGTTAATGATTTAAGACGCTATGTAACTTCTTTGAATCAAAGCGAAGACGCACTGCGAAAATTAAATTACGTTGAAAATCTTGTAATTGCTAATGCCTCAAAATCTTTTTGTCAAACTAAAATAAGTGATTACTTTAAGTAACGTAATAATAATAAACAACATTTTTTTTAGGTAATTTTTAAATGTTAAATTCAATGCGTAAATTGAATACCTCAAAATAATAATAGAATATAATAATGGCACATTTTTCCCCTTGCCCGCATAATACGCTTTCCCGCCTAAGACGCGTTTTTGGTCGGGTCCCTGCGAAATCGTCTTAAACGGGCTTTATTTACTGTATAACAATGATCATCTGGAGTTGTAAGCCTTTTTTTTGAGTGGGCTATGGTCAGCACACATACTGTCTGTTCCATCCGGGGTGACGAAAGGTCATCGCGTAGCCCCATAACTTACTGTGTTCTCTCCCCTTCGCCGTTGAGCTGACCACTGGTACTGAGTATTTGATATCCTTGGTTAGGCCCAGCTTGTCTTTTTGCATCATAGCCCACCCTCATAATACTTCCGAAATGCAACTAAGGACGTGAGTCATGTTAGTCCGCCCGTGACCATGAACGCTGTAAAGTGTTCGAAACGTTGGGTAATCAAAAATCAATCCGTAAGAATAGTTTTATTTTAAAAGGTAACTAAGTATCAAACGAGAGGCTAGTCTAAGATTGTTATAAGCCTTATATGCAGCAATATCAAGTTCCTATATGTATAAATGGTAGAATTTCGTTTAGTGGTTAATTCGAGGCCATAACGCCGTATTAGGTGTATTGTATCCTAAATACATATGAAGATTTATCTATAAATCAAATAGTCAATGTATTTCTTTTGTAAAACCTATATAGATACACAAACAACGAAGTCTGTCATACCAAGTTCTATTACATCGTTATCATCACAAACATCGACTGGTGATAAGCAACCTCCTTCTAGCGCTCAGAGACGGTCTGATGCGTTGTTGGAACAGCTCACAGCGCCGCTGAGAAATCCAGTGACATCGTTGCCTTCTTGTCAGGCTCAATCTGCCACCGCAACTTTGTCGCCCGGAAGTAAGGACAGTATGGAGAGTACTAAAGAAGGAAATGGTTCTCAACAGGCTTCTATGGATATAAAGGTACTATTCTGATATAATTCATATTTTTTTATCATCTTATCATATGATAGTGGTAGGACCACACTGTCGACAGTTATCTGTCTACAGCTGCGGGCCGGTCCGTCCGGGGTAGTACCACATTCTCGCAGAAAATCGACATCCGAGTAGTTAAAATTTGTAACTGCGCTACGTTAGGTGAGCGAGAGAGCCGGCAGCTCAACTTTCTGAGGGTGTTTGCGTGTGCACTTTGCTGATGCCTGATGATTAAATATCACCGAACCTCAATGCACGCATTCATACTCCCTTCACTTTCTTCGCGGTAGGCAGCGGCCTAGCTGTGCCCCTGGTACTTGCAAAGGCCCATGAGCGGCAGCCGCATTTACCATCAGGTATACTGTTTGCTCGTTTGCCATCATTAGCAATAAAAAAAAATACATTTTTCGTATGCATATACCTACTTCCTTGAAAACTACTACCTACCTATCCAAATACTGCCTTGAGAATCCTTTTAAAGTGAAATATACTTGTTATGCATGTCTTAGGAGCATCCATCATACAATTCTTCTTAAACGGTATGCTCTTAGTAGAATGGTCATAATCATCATGTAGTATCAGACAGGCCTGAGGTTATGCGCTTCACGATGTCTCGCCATTTTTTCGCTGTTTGAGGTGATCTTACTATATTCGTATACAGGACCACCTACAGCAGACCTGATCTGGTCGATGCATCGTATGAGTCACCACTCACGCAGCCTCATGTCTTCCACTTTGCCTTGGATAATGAGACGTTCTGTCCTTATAAACATGCAGTTAACGTACATAAATTATACTAGACTCTGAAGAATCATTTGAAATTCGCAAAGAGAATCATATGGAATCAAACCTACGAGCTTGTGAATTCCTGAATGGTATACACAATTTAATTATTGACAGTTATTTATTGGAACAAAAATAGTTATACAGTGAAATGTGTATATGTACTTAAATTATAAGAATATATGACTCACGTCATTGTTCACATATATTTCATCAATAATGTATAACATATTCCGTGTGGTGACGGAGTAAGAATACAATTCACCACTCCCTATCTTGCCCGTGGATGTCGTAAAAGACGACTATTGGATATAATACGCATAATACCACCTATGCAAGAGAAGAGTAAAAGAAGGATAAAACCCTACACCAACCTGTCTGACCAGCATGGTATAGTAAGGTCAATTGCCCTTCTATTGTGGAAGAGGCTCGAGCCCAACAGTGGGACGTATATGAGCTGAAATGATGAACAATGAATGTATAACGATATCATAGATATATTGGGCATTCTGAATTTTTGTTGCCTAGTGATTAGATTGAATTAATTTCCTTGATTTGGATTGCAGAAATGGGTGGCCTCCACCTGTTCGTCATTGCTGATGGAGCTCAGGGCGGGCTCAGTGGTACTCAAGGTGTGTTCGTCGCTGCCTTGTCTGCGAAGATACCTCAATCGTTGGCAAACTGGCATGGAGCAAGCACAGGCGCCACAGTTCAACACTGATGCCTCACTGTAAGATATAGAAACAATTCTATTATATTGTGTGAACAAAGAGTGTTTATAAAACAGTGTCATTATGAAAAGAATCCTCATCTCCTTTTATAATAGTTAAATTCTAATTTAAATAGTTCTAATCAACGATTTTAGGTCATGGCTTTGGGTTAAAGAATATTTTATTGCTCTTAAGTAATACTTTTTATTACGATTAGTTGTCCTAGAAGCTTTGTTTTCGTAGATAACTTACTAATAATATGAACATTAACAATGATTGTAATACATCAATCAATTATTTTTGATATCTCAGCTATGAAATCAGCGATTGCGCAGAAGGCCAACGACATTTGCATAATTTAGGTGTGCGGGTTTGTTATAATTTTCGATATTAGTATCTATAATAAGATTTTTTGGAATCCAAGCGTTAAGTTTTTAATATAAATGCGTTCAAACAAACTCTTCAGTATACAGGGTGTATCAGGTTATGGGGCAACTGGTCAAACGGGCGCTAGGCAATGGTCGTAGGAACCCATGAAGAAAATTTGGAATAAAAATATCGATTCGTTAATGATTTAGAGACATATAAAGTTTTCAATTTTGTCGTCGCTTTTTGGTGCAAATCTGATTGAAATGTCAGTGATACGAGTCGCCTTTGTACCTACGTTACACATTGAAGCGTTCGCGCAAATCATACCTATTTATACTGTCGAAGCATTACATGCCTACATAGTACGTAACAGTTAAGGCATAGATTCTTAGACACACATTTATGTAATCACCATAACTTTCATGTTACATTGTTTTATGTATAATATACATTATAATTATGATCTATGACCGTTGAACTACAACATATGTACTCGAACAGTTGCTCCATAACCTGATACACTCTGTATAATACTAATATAGATGACCACTAGTAGTGGGTCGTCGACGATTTTACAGTCGACGCAACGAGACCGTTTATCGTCGATGGTAAACTAGTTGAATAAACAGTCTAATTTTCGACTAGTTTACGTCGTAGACGCTTAGACAAGACGAGACGTTTAGTTTATATTATAACGTACGTTGATCGTCCATTGGTAAAGGACAACGAAACTTCAACGAATTTTATTAGACAACAGTTTCATTGTACAATATACATTGACGCTTCAATATGTAATGATAGTCCCAACACATGATAGCAGAGTTCAATGAATTGCAATCAATCTATCTATGCGTTATGATTTCGGCTCGACGCACGCCTACGGGCGGTGAGGTTTGCGGGGCGGGTAAAAAGCGTAGCGAGCCGTGCGAGTGCGCGCGCATCTCGTCTTCCAAGTTCGGGCCGATTCGGGCGCTTTCGAATAGTTGCAAGTCGTCGCGTTCGTGTCATTCGTTGATACGACGACCGTTTCGCGAAGCCGTTCATACGTAAACATGTTTATCAGTCAACTATAAACTGGTTTATTAGTTCACGGCAAAGAAACAGTCGAAAAAAACTGTTCGTTTATTCAACGACCACCACTAATGACCACCAAAACTCCTTTAGTGTTTGTTCTTATTTACGTTATGCGGCCCTATATTCATTATGAGCAAATAAATATTTAACATTGCCCGGCGTGCCATTTCTATGTACTTGTGTCAAATACGGATTGATAATTACTTGCCCATATCGAATACCGGTTTTGGATTTGTCGATCTAGTCCATAAGTCAATTCGCAATGCACATGCTAAGCTCATTAATATGTTTTTTATATTTATAGCACACGCGTCGAAATTTTGGAGAATAATATTGGTATTATTTTTACTTCTAGACTTCATTTCCTTGTAAACGAAGTGCATGTATGCCGTCTAGCGTTGTCTCTGCCATGCCTTGAACCATTTACAACTGAGAGAATTGTGACGCTTAGTGATGTCAGTACCGCCGCGTTACTCTGCGCCACTGCCCAGGTAATAAGCATTTGGATACCCAAGTTTCATACATTTGTATTGTATTTATGGACCCGTAATGGTAATAATAATTTGCTATTACTGATGTTGGTTAATTTGATTCTCTTGTTGCCAATTATTTAAGATCATAATATTGATCGGATATTGGTTAATATATGCAAAAGAAATGTAACAATGATGATAGACGTTTAAAATAAGTTTTAGTAAAAACATCTGTACCGGCTAGGGATGCAAATATCAAAACCAAAAACATCGATGTTTCAGAACAAACATCGATATACAAAAAACATCGGCCTAAAAACATCGATGTATCAAAACGTCAATGTTTTTTAACGATCGTGCAAACAACTTTAATTTTAAAATGCAATTTATATTTACTATCTGTAAGAATATTATCATGGAATAGTCTAGAACAAGGGAGATGTAGAGTTGAGGAAATCGAGCTATATTTAATATATATATCCCTATTCAGTAAGGTCATTAAAAGCTTAACTGCAGTAAGTTACCTATTTAGAAACAGACTTTAAAATAACAGTTTTTACGAAAACGTACATACGTAAGTCATTTACTCTGGTAAATAAACTGTCACGCAAGTTTTGCTTAAATGACCATACATTTCAAACAGATGTCAGGCAAAACATCGATGTTAAAACATCGTAGAAAATAACATCGATACATCGCAATAATGAACATCGATGGCAAGCATCGATATTTTTTTACTGAAACGTTGATCTTTCAGAAACATCGATGTATGGTTTGCATCCCTAGTGCCAGTGTATTAACACTGGCAAAGTTTATTTTTAAGTATCATTTAATATACACAAGTAAGCAGCAATACGTTCTATTTTCTGAAAAGATAATGAATTTTAACATTTATAATGATGTATTCATCATCAATGAATAGATAAATATCGACAACTACGATTGTGCGATGGTAGCCTACTTCTCAGGCTGGGTTTGTTACACCAATGAAACGCTCATCACAGCCCGAGATGATTGTCTGACGGATCGTTGGGCCTTACGGTGGTTTTACATGGGTCTACCTACCGGCGCCTCAATCACCCGATATTTCTTGCCTTATGCCGTATGTGGGTGCACTGTCTAGACAACGTTGTATAAATAGTACTTTGTTTCTGCATTACTAATGTATATGAATGGGGATGAAAATGTTTGGATTTTGACCAAACTCTTTAACCATAAATAATGAAACGCTGCCAAAAACAAGTGTTTTCTTTTTAATTAATATTCCTATTTTATTCCTTTTTGTGATTCATCTGATATCTGATAACTTTTTGTGATTCATCTGATAATGAATGTGTATGTTCCCCAATAGGCATCTTTACACCCAAAAGATGAAGAGCAGGAGCAGCAAACAGCCACACTTGTTGAGAGTGCTCTCAGCTTGTACAATACTGTCGGAGAGACTTTTAAGCAGTCCACACGCGCCGGTGGTTTTGTAAGTCGTTTATAATTATATTGTTTACATAATTTTGAACAGTCGTTAGTTATATTCGCGTGGATTTCGAATACCGTGTTATTATACCTTGCTTTCCTGGGAATATCGTAATAATCTACTGAAGGATCAGTAGGAGAATCGGGAGTGGCTATACTCCGGGAAACTCATCAATGACTAATCTGATGCTGATAATAGCATGCCTCCTTATTTAAGTCTATTTCTTATAAACATCAACTGCGATGGCTAACCCTCTGCCCAAGCATGGCGATTATGGCGATTAAGTCTATTTCTGCCAGTGGACAACTAGCATATGCTGATAGATGGATGGATAAGGATCACCTAATCATTAAAGTATCCATGAAAACTCCTTAAATTAGATATAGCTTCACAGTAATGGTAACCTTTACACATCTGTAGTAAAAGTTCACTGTGTAACAATAATAAATAAAATATGCCTCTTAACATATTCCAACTGGGTTGTCGCAAAAATACGTTCATCATCATTATCCATCATTTCGGCTCATATACGTCCCAATATTGGGCTTGAGCCTCCTCCATATTAGGAGGGAAATTGACTTTACTATACCATGCTGGTCAGACAGGTTGGTAAAGGGTTTTGTTTCGAGTTTTCCGTCTCTTGCATAGATGTCATATACGTAATATATCCCTTAGTCGTCTCTTACGACACCCACGGCACGGGTGGTGGTGAATTGTATTCTTACTCCGTCACCACAAGGACAATGCGTTCATGGCTACATTTAATTAAAATTTTAGAATATATCCTGTTATTCGCGAGGAAACCTTTATCCTGCAGTGCAATACTGGGCTGATTCTATAAAAGAAAGATTACAATCACATGACACCAACATTCCTAAGAAACACTTTTCTTATAGCGACACTATTTTTTTATTACGCATTATGCATTTTTTAAGACAACACTAAAGAAATAATCCTTGTATTGCGGGCGGCTTTAAAATCGTATAATTTACTTACACAAATTACCCAAACTCGACACAATTTGTATATCGCACAGAGTATTGTCCTCCATGAGAATCAGCGGCACTTGACACGATAAGTCAGAATCCTAACCACTACGCCCTCTGTGCAGTACAAATCATTCATTGGTTAATTTCTTTTTTCAGGTATATCAGAATCATTTAATGATAGGTGGCTGGGTCCTGCTTTGCGGGCTGCATCGTGCACTTGCCGGCGCACCGTGGCCTGCGACAGCACCTGGCAAAAGTCCCGCTAAGATACCTTCCAGACCCTATAATCTTACCAAAATGTAAGCACCATTTCTTATTTAATTATTTTTGATTTGTACCTTTTTGTATAATATTATTATTTTATATTTTTTGTGTGGTGGCGGGGTAAGAATAGAATTCACCACTCCCTATCATGCCCGTGGATGTCGTAAAAGACGACTATGGGATTTAATATGCACATAACATCTATGCAAGAGAAGGAAAACTCGAAATGAAACCCTATACCAACATGTCTGACCAGCATGGTATAGTAGGTCAAATTGCCTCCCATTGTGGAGGAGGCCCGAGCCCAACAGTGGGACGTATGTGAGCTACGATGGTGATGATGATGTATAATATTATAACTAGTCTTCTTATTTGTTCTCATCTTATTTTGTGAGAATATGTTAAAGTGAGACTGGCTTAGAAAACAACCATCTCAGAAATCCTGCAAAGTGTAATATTTTATTTCCTATTGCAGGCAACAAGGTCTAGGCGTGGTGTGGGTAGCATTAGGCGGGCGATGCCTTGCGTGGGTTAGTGCTTTATTGTCTGACGCGAGACTGGAAACTCTGAGCTGTGGTGAAGTTCCGTCCACGGTTCCCGCGCCTCTGCATATCCTCGGCCAGCATACCGCGCACCAGCGTGAGTTACGCCTCGCCACAGCTGCGCCCTTGCATCAGGTAATTGCTGTACAGAATAGTAGTAGAATATTACTTAAGTGACAAACATAGATATGTCGTATGAAGCTGAGATAAGGGAAACTACCCATATTACGTAATCCATTTTATACAAGATAAATAATGATGTTGATTTTTCCATTATTTCATCAACTATTTCTTATAATTAACACTAGAAAAAAAAACCGAGTTAAGCTCGGTCGTCCAAGTATTATTATAAGTTTGCTAATAAGAATTGGTGTAGATTTTCAAATTCGATTTTATTAAGGGCGCGCGACATCTCAAAGGCATGAATGTATCCCACAGTTGTTGGTAGCATTGGGCGTTGTTTGCTACCGTAAGGCGACCAACCTGAAGCGTGCCGTAGTGCAGAAACAGCACCACGATGCGGATCCAGATCGGTCTGACTCCACGGTATACTTCCAGGATATGATATTGTGCTCAGAAGACTCCGAAACAGATGATGGTAATATTCTTTATATAAAATCACTTAAATTATGTAATAAACCCAATTTGCTGTGGCGGGTATGAATACTACCCTAACACTGCGTGTGGGTATTATATAAAACGACAAAGAACTTTACATCGACCTGTCTGATGCCGAATGGTCCATCATTAAATTTCCAAGGAGAGGTAAAAACAGGCAAACGGCCAGTCATAAAACTATTGCCAAAACTTTTTCAATTTGTCAACTCCAAGTAATTGGGTTAGGAGCAAGATAATGATGATAATGTATAATGCGTAATAAACCCAATCATATTCAGTACGTAATAATAAATCTAATATAACTGTCTAGACTATTATAAGATACGCCAAACTCAAAAACAAGCATTGAGAGCACTTATTTGTTGTTTACATTGGTGGTATGATATTGATTTTAAATATTCCAGAATGTTCTGAAGTTATTTAAAAATTATATAGAGAGTTTATTTAATATAATTGATTGAATTTAAATTGAAGTTAAAGTTTATTTAATATCTTCATACCTGTTCTACTTGTTCTCAGTACAATGCTCTATTTGTTTTCTAAGTGCACAATTGCACACTGGCTGCCCACTCCAAATAAGAAAAATTGTCACACTAAATTACATTAGCAACACGGGTTGGTATAGGATTTCATGTCGAGTTTTTCTTCTTTTGCATCTTTACAATATCCACACGTAGGAAGAAAGAGGTGATGACCGTCATATTCTTACCTCATTAACACATAACATACTCCATTTGTAATTATAATTCTAGGGCGTTAACTTTTATTATACAGTTTATTTGCTTTTAGAAGACAGCGAACCATTATTTGGTTTGTGGTTCGAATCAACCCTTGTGGCGCCTGACGCTACGGATAATAGTGGGTTAATGCGAGCATCCGGCGGAAATGATAACGATAATAATTCGGACACACCTGCTCGACATCATCAGGCAATCGTACCGGATAAGGCTGAACCTTACAGTGTAAGTAGCATATAAGTTATATGAGAAATATTAGTATCACATTTGGACTTCCTACAAGCAGGTTAATGGCACAATATCGCCTTATCTAGCAGATGGTTTCGCGAAAAAGTAACACGCTGAAGTGGTAAGGGGCAGGACACGTCGCTCAATGACTCGACAACCATTGGGGAGGAAAGGTTCTCGAGTGGCGATCACATATCTGACGACGCAGTGTAGGAGGCACTCACTAGGTGGACTGACGACTTAGTGAAAGTCGCTGGGCGTCGTTGGATGCAGGCGGCATAGGACCGAACTTTGTGGGGGTGGTGACCTACGTCCAGCAGTGGACGCCGATAGGCTGAATGATTATGATAATGAATTGCGATCGCACTGTCTGTTATGAGCAACTCGGCGATCCCTGCTCGCCACTCTTTTGTTCTTTTAGCCGTTTTAATGACTCATAGCAAAGTAAGGTGGCGAATCATAGTTATTTCAAATTATACCGGTATTTTTCATATTTTCATATTTCGTGTAGGAGTTATAAAAACCGGCTAAGGAAGCACAAAGACAGTGTGCGGATACGCTCTCCTGGGTAGCTTATATAGCCTGGTGATTATAGTATTGTGCGATACAGTTCTAATCAATACATTTTTATTTTAGTACATCGCACTAGCAACGGAAGTTTTTACTCTATTATCCGAAGAGATTATAAGCGAAGGAGCCGAACGTTTGGGCCCACATTCGCTGCAACTTCATGATGCCCACCAAGCATTGTTGGCGGCACTAGCCAGAGACTTGGATCGCGAGACGGCACGCACTGATATTGGTATGTAAAATGTATATATGTGGTGATTACACCTTCTCCTGGTTTTATCTCATCATAATCTCGGCTGACATAAGCCCCACTGTTGGGCTCCGACTTCCTCCACAACAGGAAGAAAATTGACCTACCATATCGCCTTGGTCAGCTGTGTTGGTATAGGTTTTTACGTCGAGATTTCCTTCTCTTGCTTAATATTATCTGCATATTATATTAGTCCCTTAGTCGTCTTTTACGACATCCACGGGCAAGAAAGGGAATGGTGAATTGTATTCTTACTCTGTCACCACTCATCTCCTGTTTTATTAGCATGAAAATAATCTTCAAAACTATTTGACCGATTTTGATAATATTTTAGTACCAGGTAGCTGTCTATATAAGGAGTAACTTAGGCATTTTAATTTTATTCCCGTGGGAACGGGAACTACGCGGGCAAGGAGACTGCAATCAAAGCGAAGCGAAGTAGGCTTGTTAGTATTTAATAAAGTCATTATTTCCTTAGGTACCATCTCTTCGTGTTATGGTGCTCGCTTAGGAGGGCTGTATGCAGCTTTCAGTTCAGCTCTAGTACGCTATCTGCATAACATAAGTGGTGCTCCGGCCTTTGCAAGTCTTCAGCCTGCTTTACACCAACATCTGTTATCTGCTGGAGCTGATCGGACTAATATGACTCCACTGCAGGTATTTAATTTTAAATCTTTCAAACTTGATCATTAAATGCTGGTTTTTTTAGTTATGTAAAAATCAGTAATTATAGATGACGGTCCAGTTTCGGCGACGACCTATAAAGTTTTAATGTAAATATTTGTTTTATCAAAATATATTATTGGAGTTCGGTATGCCTTATGAGGCCTCCTCTAAACGTTTTCCACTGAATCCTACTTTCTACAAATCGCCAGTTTTAGTATCCATTAAAAGTTAGAAAATTAATATATTATATATATATTATAATAAATTAATATATTATATATAATACAAGTGTACTTATGATATTATAATAAAATTTTATTGTATACAGGTGGGACCGCGTGTAGTGAAACTGTTAGGTAGCATGATATTGAGCAAACCGGCAGCTGAACGAGAGAACAATATATTGGCGATGTGGCATAGGATTGTTGTTACACTCCAAGAGTGTGCATTGCAGGCGCAACCCTTGCAAGACCACGATTACGAAGGTTCTTGTTTGACAATTTTTTTTTTTAAGTGTAATTGAGGGTAGCCATTCATTCGTAATCGCAGACATGTAATTGAAAATTATTGTTACATATTTGGGTTTTTAGTACCGCGATGTCGCGACCGAATATTTTGCACATATAGAATCTTCTAAATGTTTGATAAAAATTACTCAAAATTAATAGGTTTCTGACAATAGTGCGTCTGAATATAGAGTACACAGTCACACTATGTTTTTTGGCATCAACAGTAATTAATCATTACTCATTGGCATGCATGTAGCATATAACTAAAAAAGACTTAAACTGCTCCTCCATCCTTTTATCTGTCACTGAGTTATTTCTCATGAATTCTTATAGAGATATTTGAAATTTTTAGTAATTATTTCTATTGTTAGTTATAACGACAAATAATAGGAATAAAATGAAATTATGATTTTTTTTTACAAAAATAATTAAGATTTACGCTATGTTTAACAGGAAGCATATTAATTAGTTTAATTTGTAATATTTCAGATTTAAATGTTGAACACGCCCAACTTTTGGTGTACCTATTCCATTCGCTTACACTGATGCAAAAGAAATCTGTACTACTAATGACATCTAATGCCATTATTAAAGTGAGTACTAGCTATTGATTTATTTGTCAGTAAGTTATACTAGTTCTTCTAGTGTGTGCTTTTCTATACCTGGATAACGGCGTTGCATGGAGTATTAACCAGATTGCTAATGGGAATTTTAACCCAAAAATTTTCCTTTACAGGTGGCAGAAACATTGGCTATTAGCGATAGGAAGAAAGCTATGACATTATTACCACATCAGATGATGTTAACGACTAGACTAATGTTGTTACTGGAATACTTGATGAGACATCTCTATGATGCGCCTCAAACGTTGCTCCAACAGGTAACTTTGTTCTACAACAGCATAATTTCATATTCATACCTATATTGTAACCCCTACGATTCAGACCCTAGTAGAATAATAAATATCATACAGAGTTCTAAATATTAGTCTTTACATTCAATTAATAATTTAGTTGCTTACAACATTTATTACCATTTTCAATAATCTCTCTATCTACCATTTTTAATATAATCAATTTGTTATATGGTACATTGGTGATTATTAAGAAGAATACAAATAACCATTCCTTACTTTCTTCTTTCTCTGGAAATTGTAAAAATCGATTGATCTATCACCAGGAGAATAAGCAGTGGCAGTCTCCATGATAACTTATACCTAACATTAATTGCGATTCCGAATCATGGCGAATATGATATCATCTCCCCTTGGGAAGGCCTTTTCTGCAAATGTAAAGAAATTTATTGCATTAAATATGGTTTATATTGTGTAGTTAATGGTGCACAAAGAGGTCTCCTACATCTCGTCGCTTACTACGACCTACAACATATTTGAATTAGCATCATATTTGAATTAATTACATAGTGATTAGATTTAGTTAACGTCGTTAGGGTAGATGGAGGATAAAATCAATAAATAAATTTCGGTCTTGGACTCACAGTTTCGTATTTGGCCGACAAATAAAAGCCATATTATTTGCTAGACATTCCTGAAATTCATACTAAAATTAATAGCATAATTTTCAGAAAGACCTAATTAAATAATTAGGTCTCACTGAGTTTGTTTTCATATGGTTTTAATTTTAGTTAGCGATATCATATTTTCCAGCTATATTTATTGTGATCTATTTATTAGGTTTAATTCCAGATTTTTATTTCCAGATCGAATGGAATTTAGTAATTGCACCTGGCTTGGCTCAGCCATCGCCTGAGATGAGTGCTATCGGAAACAAAACAACCATTAATGGCCAACCTAAAGCTCGCATTTATTGCGAAGTGCCTTTCATTGAGCAAGCTTATAGGAGATTATCGCAAGATGAATCTTCTATGAGACCCAAGTTTTACGCGCTCACCAATGCCGAGATAAACAATCAGGTAAACCTATGTATATAAAACATTTTTTTAAGTACTAGTCGCCCTGGTCTGCTTAGGTCACCTACTTTCATATTTTTATTTTATTTAAGTCACATTTTTTTTTTTTTTTTGTGGGTGGGCTGCGGTCGGCGCGCCTCCGCACCACTCCGTCCGGGGCGACAGAGGGGCTTAAGCACGCAACTCCCGCAACCCACCCGAAAACCACCTCGCCTTCGTCATTGGGCCGACCACCGGAGCAGGTTTACTTGTCGTCAGTGGTCGGCCCGACGGAATACCCCCTACGTGGGGTACCCTCCCATCGACCGACGTCCCCCCCTCGGGGAGGACGTCGGTCTTTCCTCACGCGGTCGGCCTCTCGGCGGGTGACGGACTAATCCCCGGTCACGTCACCCGCGGCCTCGGCTAGGGATTTAATAGTCACATACGTTGACAGTCATTCGACATCACTTTATACAATTGAGAATTTACTAACTACACTTAGAAACATATGCTCCTAGAAATGTTCTTTTTATTACTTGTTTTAATCAACCTCAGAATTTTCACCAAAATGTCTAATGAACGATTTTGTGACAAGTATGTATATTAGGGAGTTAAAAAGAAAAAAACTTTTTCACTCAGAACCAGGCTCAAAAGTTTCGTTTAGATGCCAAAGTAGGCCTCTGAAAATATGATCTCCTAATATTAATGTTAAGTATGTCCGCATCGCACTTTTCGATTTTTCATAAGAATTGCATAGGAAAATTTTTATTTTTTATTCTGATTTTTGTAACTATTGAACCATACATCGCTTTGCAATTCCCATTACATATATTTGGAGAGAATTAAACGCTCTACAAAAAAGGTCTGATATCATTTTTCGATGAATCAACTCATTCAAAAGTTATTCAAGGTCAAAGTCAAGTATCTTTTTTAGTATTAAATTTAATACAAAAAGTTCTATTATTATATAGTCCTTCACTATCGCCGAATAATGCGCATATATACAAGTTTAATTTTGACATGCTGTGTGGTGGCGACTACGAATACCTTCAACTCTTAAATTGCTCGCGGTTGCCGTAAAATGCGATAACGACGTTCGAAGGTCTTATATAGCTTTACATTGATCTGGTCAAAGTTTATCTGATGCCATCAGGTTAACATTTACATTCCAAAAGAAGGTTGACACTAGGCAGGCGGGCGCTCATAAAATTATTGCCATTAAGTTTTGCAATATGTACGATGGAATACGAGTAAACGTATATTACATAATATCCAAGGGTATACCCGAATCACAGCACGGGTTCTTACGCGGACGGTCAACAGTGACTAATCTGGCAGTTTACTCGAACTTTGTTTTAGGTCACATGGAGAATGGTGGGCAGGTAGACGTGATCTACACTGATTTTGAAAAAGTATTTGATCGGGTAGACCACGTTATCCTGCTAAAAAAACTGCAGTCATTGGGCATTCACGGGGATTTGTTACGATGGATAAAATCCTATCTATCTAACCAGTCACAAGCAGTTGTATTAGGGGGCTTTAAGTCAGATTATATTAAAATTCCTTCGGGCGTGCCCCAGGGATCGCATCTCGGTCCATTACTCTGTAATGCATATATATATGACATACACAAGTGCTTCGATAATACACACCATTTACTATATGCTGATGACAAAAAAATATTCTTAAAAGTTAATGAAATCACTGACTGTTGGACATTGCAAAGGAATCTGGATAATTTATACAGTTACTACGCAAAAAATAAAATCTCCATTAATATACGTAAATGTCAATGTATAACTTTTAGTAGAAAAAGGCATATTATAAAATTTAATTATAATTTTAATGGCGCTTTAATCGAAAGAGTTGATACTGTGCGTGATCTAGGCGTTGAATTTGACTCAAAAATGAGAATGAATTCCCATATCAATAATATCGTTAATAGGTCTTATAGAAATCTAGGATTCATAATACGTACTTGTCAAACCTTTAGAAGTCTAACTTGTCTTAAGATTCTTTTTTATTCTTATGTTAGAAGCACTCTGGAGTACGCTTGTCAGATCTGGTCACCGTTTTATGCAGTTTGATATCAATAAAATAGAACAAATTCAAAAAAAGTTTATACGCCACCTTAACTTTAAATTCAAAAATCCGTCTATTAATTACGTAGATAATTGTAGGACATATAATTTACTTACCTTACAGGAAAGGAGATCAGTTATGGACATGGGATTACTATATGACATACTTTGCGGACGTATCGATTGCCCCGAACTACTTTCTCAAATAACATTTAGAACTCCAACATATCGTACACGGCATACACAATTGTTGTATGTGCCGTCGCATTTAACATCTTATGGTCAGAATGCTGTCATTACTAGAATCGCGCGTACATACAACACAACATTCAGTACTGTAGATCCTTTTTGCACTTGCAAGCAAGTGTTTATGCAAAATATTAAAAAACTTATTACCAATAGTGGTTAACTTATTGTATCATTATAACTCTCGCTCTCGCTTAAATAACACAAATGTACTTGTTGCCTTATTAAATACTAGCAGTCCGCCCTCGCTTCGCTTCGGTTTCGGTATTCTTACCCACGTGGTTCACATTACCCTGCGAATGTTAGGATGAAATGTGGTCCGTGTTACTCCCTGATATTATGGCTTTCAATTGGTGACAGAATTTTAGAGATCGGTTGGTGGTTTAAGCGTGAAAGCGTAACAAACAAACTTAATTTCGCATTTATAATATTGTTAAGAATAAATAAAGAATATAATTATGTAATCAATGGTCGGACAGTCACTTTTATAATATAATCGTTTAACTTGCATAAATAGATCAACATATGTAAATGTAATTAACTTGTTGATTTGACAATTACCTACCATTGCGCCTCCTGGCGCTATCGGATATTAAAATAATGGTGGGTACTTGGATAGTCATTGATTTGTGGAACTGTTTTAGTATGTAACTACCGTATTTTTTTTTTTCTCTGCTTAGTAATGTATGTTACATAATAACTAGTCTGTTCACGATAAATTTCATAAACAATGTGGATAACTGTAATTGGTCCTACTAGTTAGTAATTTTATTTTATGTTATATGCATTTGTAACGACTGTTGTTATCCCAAATATAATAAAATAAAAATATCGTCCCAAGAAATTGAAAAGAAGACGAGGATGATGATGATGACTTATTAATTTGACCTTCAACGAGTGTAATTAAATCCCTTTAACTTTTTCTTTTTTGGGCTATGGTCAGCGCATACGCTGCCCATTTCGCCCGGGGCGACGAAAGGATGGCGCGCGGGCCCATGACCTACCCGAAGCTCCATCGCCTTCGTCGTTGGGCCGACCACCGGTGCAAAGTTCCTTGTCCTCAGTGGTCAGCCCGACGGAATACCTTGCTAGTAGGTACTCTTTCCACTCGACGTCCAGGATGTCGGTCGCCGTGTCAGCCTCTTTGCGGGTGACGGACTAAAATCCCCGGTCCGGTCACCGACGGCCTTGGCTAGGGCGGCATCAGGCGCAGGTATTCGCGCCTGTGGCACGTGGCACACACCTCGAGCGTGAGCTGCGCCGTGTGCTCATCGCAGTGGTGGCAGTACGGCGTGCTCTCCCTCCTCACGACCGTGTGCAGGTACTTGGCGAAGCAACTGTGCCCGTCAAGACCTGCACCAGTCAGAAGGAAAGCACCCCGTGCCACCGATCCAACCACTCCATCAGCACCGGCCGGAAGGCCTCTCCAGCCGGACTGCCTAACGGGCAATGACGTCGCGGCAAATCCTTTTAACTTGTAGAAAAACATATAATCAACTGTAAGTAGAAGTTCATGAAAGATTTTTTATTATGTGTAAAAATTTTTATATGTCCAGGAAAATCCTAAATTCGACGGCCTTGCGTGCAACTTCGTGCTCGGTACGCCACATAAGCTGAAGTACCCACTATTACTGGACGCATTACTTTCGTTATTGAACTCTGCCTGTATATGTGACAATCCTGACTATCACTCATCGCCTGGCGCGCTTTCGGCAGCGCATTACTGTTTCCAAACAGCTTGGAGGTAGGTTTTAAACATTATAATGCGCTAAAATATTTAAATTGCTTTTATAAGTTGTTATAAAATCAAGTATTTATATTATTAGTAGGATAATATTAGTATACAAATAATACTACAAAAAGTGAGCAAAGCTATAATTAAAAAGCTGCAGTTAAAGCTATCCCGGGGAACTATATTGTTTTCGGAATAAATCATATCTTACATTTTATTTTATCCAACACAGTGCCAAATTTCATTCGGATCAATTTAATCGTTCTGGCCTGATTGAATGAAACAACACAAGATTAATTAAAATGAAAACAGTGTATTTCGGTTATAACGACGGTGGAGGGACCACTCTAATGTCGTCGCTATATCTGGAGGTCTCTATATCCGAAATCAGTTTTTCTTTAACAGTAAATGTACGTCTAGTAGCCATTTTCACAAGTTGAAGAAACACTGTTCACACTCACTGGAAATAGCTACGTAACTGACTCATAATTTTAACTTCGCGCACATGCTAAGTAACGCTACACACAAATAAAGCATTTGACCATCTGCGAATGTAAACAAAGGATAACCCGACACACCAATAAAGCATTTGACTATCTGCGAATATAAACAAAGGATAAGAAAGCTTAATAGTTAAAGCTTATGAATGAGACTTTGTGCCTTTGCCGAATCAGTCGCAACATCCGCAAGGAATTTCTAGGAATCTGTCCCAAAAATTCATAAAAACAAGTCGGTATACCCGAATTAGGCGTTATATCCGGAGTCGCTATTACCGAATGAATTTCCTACGAAAGAATGCTTTAAATTCTAGGGACGCAAGTTCGACGTCGCTATAACCGAAAAGTCGTTACAACCGAGGTCGTTATTAATGAAATCCACTGTATTTTATATTTTCTAATCTTAACATATTAAGCAATGGAATCCTATTACCCCAATGAAAGAATCTTACTTTAATATTTTTTACTCAACATACTGCGTTAAGGTAATAATTCTTGTATTGTGTAGGATTTTAAATATATAAATAACAGACACAAATTACACCCAGACTTGGAACAATTTGTGCATCACACTATTTACTATCTAGCGTAGGAATCGAACCTTGGTACTGGTACGGTTGGTCGTTATCTTAATCACTACACCATCTGTGCATTTAAATCAGTTAATACGAGGCAAGTAAGTTTGTATGTCTTTATAGGTTAGTAATAAGCATGCCACCGGCAACTCCACACATGGACAAGCTGCAAGCGGGCACTAGTGCTGAGTTGACGTCACCGCTACCGTTGCACGCCGTGGTATGGGCACCGCGAGCCGACAACAAGAAAGTATTCAACCCCTGGCTCAAAGATGCTCTCGTTAAGCAGGGAATGTACACACAGGTACATTTATGATTTTATATTTTCAATTTTGTGGTGATGGAGGAAGACGCCTAAGGGATACGATATCATATAACATCTATGCAAGAGAAGGAAAGCTTAAAATACCAACACGTCTGATCAGCGTAATATAATAGTAAATCAAATTTTCCTTGTATTGCAGAGGAAGCTTGAGCCCAACAATGGGTTACATGAGCTGAGATGAGGTTTCCAGTAATAGTGGAAGGTTGGGATACACAATCTTCATGCTTAAGAAATTGACTAACGCCCATGGCGTTACAGTTTCAGAATACAATGTTTACTTTTTGAACTGAAACTTCTTTAGAATCGTGATTTCAAACTCGATGAAACGAAAATGCGAGTCCATAGAGACACAAACACGTTAATGTATAGGATTTAACCGGCGAGAGAATGAGATAAAGGATAGAGGATAAAAGATGAAGGATAATGGATAGAGGAGTTTCACTTCTGATATGCATACTTTGTACACACACTCTTTTTTTTGTGTTTAGCGTTGATAGGGGGTAATAGGCAGCAGCATTCTCCTGGGAAACTTATAGGATAATGAATGAATGAATGCAATTAAAATCTTTTTCTGGCCTAGGTAGGCTGTGTTAAAAATCCAAGCATTAAAAACAGTAGTACAATTTTGTATTACTTATTAATATAGTATGATTATATTTTTAATCTTACCACAACCAATACCTAAACAATTTCCTTTGTTATAGTATGCTGAGAATTTATTAGCTGGTGTGAGTTCATCTTGTGACAACATTAAATATACAGCGTGGCTCGCCTCTGAAACTATCAAACATCTGAAACAAAATATTACTAGTAAGTACTTGTTATATAATGATATCTGATGTTTACGCGAGCACTACACATTGTAAATAAAACTACTTTTACGGATTATATCGCGTTTGTATTTGATTTAAGATTGCCCGACGTTTCGAACACTTTGCAGCATTCATGGTCACGGGCGGACTAAGGTGTCTCACGTCCAACAAGTAATCGTTATTACAGACATTTATAATTATCTACCCGATACAGAAAATTAGTTATAAATGTGACCGTGACCATGAATGCTGCAAAGTGTTCGAAACGTCGGGCAATCATAAATCAAATACAAACGCGATATAATCCGTAAAAGTAGTTTTATTTACAATACTTGTTATATGTTTATAACATTTTTGTAAAAGAAGGCAGACTCGAAACAAAACCCTATACCAACCTGTCTGACTAGCATGGTATAGTAGTTCAATTTCTCTCCTATTATGAAGGACACTGAAGCCAAAAATGGTACTTATATAAGTACCACTTCTGCTAAGTTGATAATGAAGTACTTATTATATTAACATTATTTTAAAACTCCCTTGTTTGCCTGAATTGTATCTCATCGTGGAAATAGGCAGCAGTAGTCTCCTGGGGAACTTTATACCAACGTCATTTGATAACCTGCCTGCCTAACGTGGCGATTATGCCATTATCCTGATATGAAAAGGCTTATGTCTAGTAATAAATTTGGCTAGGCTGGCTGGATAGGTTTTTATTAATGATGTAGTTTGTAGAGTAGTCGTGTCCCCGTGTAGTGACATAGGAAGAATACAATTAAGAAATCTTACTTGTGGGTATCGTAAAAGACGAGTATAAAGATTTAATATGCATCTATGCAAGAGAAGGAAAAATAGAAATAAAACCCTTCACCACCCTGCCTGATCAGCCTGGTACAGTAGGTCATTTGCCCTCCTAATATGGAGGAGGCTTGCGATCAGCAGTGTAGTGTGTATGAGCTGAGATAGAAGTAGCTTATAAGTTAATACGGATTTTATGGATATAACATTTGGGATCTGGATACGGAAACGAATATGGATATTAGAATAACATTGTATCTGTTTTGGGTACAGATTTAATATTATTTCGGATTATGCACCAGTTCGCGAATATTTAGGTAATTGTAAAAGGGAAATTATGATTGCACTGACTATCGCATTATTTTCCTTTGAAGAGAGACATTTAGATGATCAGTTCATCAGGTTGAGGGAAAATCCGAGACCTTTGTAACCGTAAAAACATGCCTAGTTATCAATACATCCTTTACATTTAAATTAGGTTAAGTATTTATATTTAGGTCCTAACATACAACCAGTAACAAACAGTAACGTAACAAAAGTTTTTATTTTTACAATATTTATTTATGAAATTTTGAATGATTTTACAAAAATAAATTTATTTTATAAATGAGGCGATTCAGTTAATTACTTAATAAAATAATTTTTTTATTTATAGGTAATGGGTTGCCGTCTCTTTTGGACGTGATATCATGTGATTCTGCCTTAGTGAGATTTAAAGTGTGCCTAGCAGATTCTGCTACACCATCTGAAGCTCATCAGTTCATGCCTGACTTGTTGGATTTACTTGAAACGGTCCTTGATTGCTGCCGGTAAGTAACTTCCTTCACTCATAATATGGGATATACTTGAACTGAAATAAATGAAAATAAATGTTATAAATCAAAATACTTTGCAGGTTGAGTGCAGATTTTGATCTTGAATGTCTACTAGAGGATTCGAATAACCCATCGGAGATTGCAGTTAAAAAATCATGGCTGCAAGTGAGCGCTACATCGGGGCCTGTAGGGAGTGCGACCGGTAGCACCCCACCACCAGCATTAGGCACTTGGCTTCGGGCACATCTGCCACCAAATGCTGCCGCCGTTTTCGATCGGCTATCGTCGGCACCGCCGCTAGCTTGTATGAATCTGGTAAAGGGATTTCTTTAGTCATTAAAATAGTCTTTTTATAAAATAAGAAAATTATCTTGATTTTTTCTAGTAGTAAGGTCACGGTGCTGACAGTTTTTTAGCTCTAGCCTTAAATGAGGTGGATTTTCCGGGGAATAACCACGTTTTCGCAGAAAACTACTGCTTATGTGGTAGCAATTTGGTATGGGGCTTCCTTTGGCTAAACCTATCTTACGGTAGACAACGACGAGGGGGAGTTACTTCTTTCTATCTGTTGGGTTGTTTACTCTTCTGTCACCAATGTCATTTTTTAAACAGTTCAGAGTCACTTTAAATTCTGTGTCAAAAATATGCACATCATCCTCATCATACCACCGGTCTGAAGAGTTGGTTTAAGGTTTTATTTTAAGTGGTGGTTTGCAATTATTATTTATTTACATCCCTTAGTCATTCCATACGGTATCCTCGGGCAAGAAGTAGTGTTTTCTGTCACTACATGGAATGAATTTGATTTATTTAGGAGTAATAAATGTTTGATAAATACAACATATTTAAAATCATAATTATGTTTAAGTAAATATTTCTTGAATGTATATGCACCTGGAATATCATATAATTTTTTACAGGCTTTCTATGCAACCCACATCATTCCCTCTGAAAGTGCAGTACTCAGCTTGGTATCATCTCACACCGAACTTATGACAGCTAATACAAGATACTCTATCGGACAATCTCTGATGATGCTTGGTTATTCAGCTGCAAAACTATTGGAAGTCGGAGCAAGTAAACTTGCTGACAATCCCGAATTGATGCAGAAGACTTTGGACCTAGTTATACCTGCATTGGTGAGTTATAACTGTCTTGTATTCTTATCCTTGTGTTATTAGTCAATTTAGTTACATATTTTCACAAAATACGTACCTTGTATTGCTGCAAGAAGGATATCTTATCCTTATTAATTAATATTTCAATTAAGCAAATATTTAATTACTGTTTTATTTCACAGACCGATGGCCGTCTGGAATTTATGTCCGAGCCTCTGGGTGCAACTCTCAATACATTAGTACCACTGGCGTTGAAGGCAGAACAACTTATTCATGAACACATACTGAAAACGACTTATGATGTTCTGGTAGACCATCTGCAACCATCTACAGAGAAAATATTGAAGCATATGGTAAACTACATTTTCATATGCATTTTTTGGCCTTTCTATTTAAAACTGTCTCTATACCTAATTACTACTACTTTTCCCACCGATATGTTGCGACAAATTTAATGGCGGTAGTTAGATTTATTAAAGTTAGCCAGAGTTAAAGTAAGTGTTAGCTGCCTGATACAAGAGGCAACACAGGTGCTCTATTATATGCTCATACAATAGTTTAAATTTTTATTAAGATGGATCTTTTTAACAGGCGACCTAAGCGCGTTGCGAGAATTTAACAAGAGCTATTACCGTTGACTGGGCATACACATCACGAATTTTAAGTGGATCCCAGCAGTAGGAACCCATATAATCTTTTTTCATGTTCTATATAAACTATTAAAAATGATTAATTTTGATGTTACACCATGACGATCTATTTAGTATCAATTTTGTAATCACACAGGTGAAATATTGGGAGAAGATATTGGATCGTCCAGCTGGAAGATTGGCTTATGAGAGAGTATTTGCTGAAAATTCTGGCTATTCTCTTGGCAAGATTCTGCTATCTGCGCCGAACGCGAGAAACTCTTATACTGAAAGGGTTATCAAGTAAGTGTTAATGGTAATAAGTTTACATCGTATGTCAATTAAAAAAACTAGTCGGCTTATGGGTGTATTACATCTCTGCTTTTCTGAAACTTCTGCTATCTTTGATCGTAGTTCTAACAGAAAAGCTAGAGTACATTAGGATTGTTTACGCGAGTGTTACACATTATAAGTAAAACTATTTTTTAACGCGTTTGTATTTGATTTGCCCGACATTTCGAACATTTTCAGTAGTGTAACGCTGAAAACTGTAATGATTTTATTTATAAGTTAGAGTACTAAAATTGACCAATGTGCCATTAGATTTCCGGTATTTGTGGTATCATGGGTAATTTATTTTTGCTTCACAAATAAGTTATATAAAAAAATTTAAATACTATAATGTAATTTTCAGGTTATTCCTCAAGATATTTGAAGGATGCGATAATGATTTGACCAGTGCCCTTTGCATCTCTGTATGTAAATTCATTGGTGTCGCCGACCAGCAGAGACTCTCCATTCTTTTGGCTCACATTTGCTTAGGAACACCAGCAGGTAAGACCATATGACATTGTTATTCATGTGGAAAATATATTTATATTCGCTTATATGAACTGATACAGAAACAGTATCTAAAGATTCTTGCAAGTAATAGGAATGTTTTTCGTATGGTGATGAAGTAAGTCCCTAGCTTGCTCATGGATGTCGTAAAAGACAACTAAGCGATGTAATACGGATATAACATCTATGAAAAAGAAGGAAAACTCGAAATAAAACACTATACCCACCAACATTGTAGAGTAAGGGCAATTTTCCTACTATTGTGGAGGAGGTTCGAGCCCAACAGTGAGTAAGCGGAGGTAATGAATTAAAATATTAATTAACATTGCCCCTTTTTTATTTAACAATAGTTCATATTATAATAGGAAGCTAACTTGAAAATACCAAGATAGTAGATACTACTGCACAAAATAAATATACAGTATTGAATTATGTTGAATGATGATGATGATATTTCTTCCTTAGTAACAAGCGTCGCTCCTGGTACAGCCAACGGTACCCCAACTGATACGGAACTGCCTACACCCACGTCATCAGCACCCGATGCGTCGACGAACCCCGCTTCCCTTGCGCTACGCAACGCACTTCGCAGCGTGCTCCGCAATGAAAACGACTCTGCATCGCGCAACGAGAACAATGCTCAACGTGCTTTTGTTGAAATGCCCGTGTTTGATGCACCGTAAGTAGCCTTAGTAATTGTATTGATGTTTTAGGGTTATACTACCGAAAAACACATTTTAGGGCAAGTAATACAGTTAATTAGCTTTATATATATCAAGAGCACATCCAGCCAAATCAGTCAATAAAGCTCATGAGCTCATATAGTCTTTCTTTTTTTTTTTTTGGGTGGGCTGCGATCGGCGCGCCTCCGCACCACTCCGTCCGGGGCGACAGAGGGGCTTAAGCACGCAAAAAACTCTGCGAGATAACTGCCTCTCAGAAGGCTGCGACCGCGTCCCAATTCCTGATGCTGCCGAGCATCTCCCTAGTGATGGTCGGCAGCGTCAGGTCTGCACCGATGATTGCGACGAGCTCACGACGCGGCTCTGCCCAAGCAGCACAGACCTCGAGCGTGTGCTGCGCCGTGTCCTCGTCGCAATCGCAGTGGTGGCAGAACGGAGTTCTCTCCCTCCTAGCGACCCTGTATAGGTACTTGCCGAAGCATCCATGCCGCGTCAAGACCTGTACGAGTCGGAAGGAGAGCACCCCGTGCCGCCTTTCCAACCACTGCATCAGCACCGGCCGGAAGGCCTCCACGGTCCAAACACCGTATCGAGGCCTCTCCAGGAGGTCTGCCCAACGGGTGATGACGTCCCGGCAGGTGTCGACGCGCCAGGCGGTGAGCTCCTTCAAGGAAACAACACCGCCCCCCCCGCGCACCCCCGACACCCGCCGGTACAAGTCGGCGAGCATTTCCGCCTCAAGGTCCCACGGGGGAGTCCCGGCCAATGGCACGCCGCCTCCGTCGCCACCGTGCGGTACCCGCGGATGATCTTGACCGCCGTGACCTTCTGTGGAGGACGCCACAGAAGGGCCCTAAGTCGGGCGGTCATGGATCCCGCCCACAACGGTGCGCCGTACAGGGCCTTCGACCGGATGACCCCCGCGTACAGCTGTCGACATGCCGCGCTCGGTCCGCCCACATTCGGCATCAGCCATTGTAGGGCGGATGCCACACCGACGAGCCGCGGGACGAGCCTGCGGAAATGCTCCCGAAACCACCATCGCCCGTCGAGCACCAGGCCCAAGTACTTCATATGGGCCTGGATGATGGTGATCGAGACGCGGATGGGATCCATACGGGGCCCATGGAACAAGAGGGCCTCCGTCTTGTCCAGGGCCACCCTCAACCCCAGCGCCTCGATCCACTTGACGACCTCTTCGGTGCCTGAGGTCGCCAGGCTTACCGCCTCTTGTAGCGTCCCACCGCGGGCTGTGACGAGCGTGTCGTCGGCGTAACAAATCACGCCCAGCCCGGGTGGGAGGCTCCCCCGCAACGCCCAGTCGTAGCCGATGTTCCACAGGGTGGGTCCGAGGACCGACCCCTGTGGAACACCACACGTCATGGGCGTTCGCACAACGTCCCCTACTCGGTTGGCGTAGAGGACGCTGCGCCCCTCCAAGTAGTCTGCCACCAGCCGCCTCAGGTAAGCTGGCACTCCGTGGTAACGGAGCGCCTCCCTGACGCAGCTGAATGGCAGACTATTGAATGCGTTGGCGATGTCTAGGGACACCACCAACAGCACTCCCCCGCCGGTGACGGCCTCAGTCGCCACGGCCCTCAGGGGCAACAGGGCCTCGATCGTCGAACGACTTCTCCTAAACCCAAACTGGGCGTTCGACAGATCGGGCCCCGTGCCGACGAGGTGCCGCTCGATGCGGGCAGCTACTATCCTCTCCAGTAGCTTGCCCATATCATCGAGCAGCACGATAGGCCTGTAGGCCAATGGCGACTCCGGAGGCCGTCCCGGCTTCGGCAGGAGAACCAGCCTCCCCTCCTTCCAGCACCCAGGGAACCGCCCGGACGCTAAACTCGCGTCGAACAGCTCCCTGAGGCGGGACCCAGATGGTCGAGGACCAGGGCCAACACACGGTTTGGAATACCGTCGGGCCCGGGGGCGGTGGATTTGCCGCGCATGCGCGCCACCGCCGCCCCCATCTCTGGTTCCGTGATGAGCGGAACACTGCCACCATCGCCCTCCCGGTCATTGTCTGGCGGCGCCATGACCGGAGGCGTGTGTTCCGCCCGTCGTGGGAACAGGTCCTCGATAACCCGGGTGAGGAGGCTGGGCTGGAGAGTCTCGGTGAGGAGCGCGGAGCTTACTCAGCGCCGCGCCATAGGGGTGACCCCAGGGGTCATGGTCGAGACTCTCCAGCATCTCCCGCCGACTGGCGTCCTTGGCGGAACGGACGGCCAGCCTGAAACCCGACCGCGCATTGCGGTAGCCCTCGTAAAGCTGGTCCTTCAGTTCCGCGCTGCGATTGCGCCGCCGGCTGCGGGTGTAGGCCCTCCGGGCGCGAATACACGCGGCCCGCCGGATCCGCCAGCTCCCGGGACCACCAGTGGACAGCCCTCCTCGGGGGCAGACGCCGTACCCGGGGCATGGCCGCATCGCAGATCTGCGTCAACGCACTGCGGATGCGGTCAGCCTCGGCGTCCACCCCGTCCAACTGGTTGGCAGAGGACAGCCACGAGTGAACGATGGCTGCCTCCGCCAGTAGGTCCTGTTCTAGGCGACCCACAGCCCATCGCAGGAACGCAGGACGCCCTACCGCCCCCCCCGTGACCCCTGCCGGGCGCCGGGATTGTCAGGGAGACCTCCATCCGGATATACCGGTGGTCCGACAAGGTCTCAACCTCCTTCTCGACGCACCAGCTCCCCACGCGTGCAGCGACCTCAGGGCTAGCGAACGAAAGGTCCACTATCGACCTGCCCTGAGGTCGCACGCACGTATGCACCGAGCCTCTGTTCAGCAAACAGAGGCCCAGTGCCGCCGCCCAATCCTCGACCGCCCGTCCTCGGTCGTCCGTACGGGAGGACCCCCACGCCATATAGTCTAAGCAATTTGCTAACAAGACGTAAAATAATTGCATGTCGGGTTGCGAGACCTTATTTTGGGCAAATGCTACAGACTGGTGCTGTTGTCACTTTAGACTACAAAAGAAGACACAGTGGTATCCTCGTGATGGGTCCAGATTACAATATGTCGTCACACCTTGCCTTCATGTGGGAATCGTGTGATTTGCAGTGCTCTTCAGGGCAATTCATAACATCAACTGTAATCGCTCACCAGTCTGCAAATTCCATTTCTGCAAAGGTTATGTCCAATTTCTGCTTTCTGATCAAAACTTATAGTGACGTTTCACTAGCCAATCTCAAAAAGAGATATTGTTACTTGTTACAGGTCACCAGCTCCAAGGCCCCAATCAGATAATGCGCAACAACCAGCCAATTCAGGTATATTCAATGCTGTGTAAATTTTATACTAAGATTAAGGAAATATGCCATGTAAATATATGACAAATATATGCTATTGTAAATATATGCCAGTATATGTCATGTTTGGGCTGAATTTTTCGGAATAAATTTTATTTTCGTCTTGTAATCTATTCCTAGCTCCACTCTAATTGGTTAGTATTCGCTTATATCAAGTAAATTATTAATAATGGGAACATCCTGTTTGTTTGCCCAGATGTCTAAGCTAATCACGTATTTCGGGATTCGAATTTTGTGTGAAGCATGGAACGATATTGCTGCGGCTCTCTTCATATTTACTTACCTGAATTTCATTAATTTTATTAGAAATTTTTAATGGCAGTCGAGTTTAAGATTTATCGTTTAGCTATAATAAGTCCTTTTTTTGGGTTTGGGTTACGGTCGGCGCACTCCTCGCACGACTCCATCCGGGGCGACCGAGGGGCGTAAGCACGCACGCCCGTAACCCACCCGCGACACCTCGCCTTCGTCGTTGGACCGACCACCGAAGCAGGGTGAGTTGTCGTCAGTGGTCGGCCCGACGGAATACTCCTTGAGGAGTACTCTCCCATGGACCAACGTCTTCCCCTCGGGGAGGACGTCGGCCTTACCTCACGCGGTCGGCCTCTCGGCAGGTGACGGAGGCGCAGGTAGTCACAAGTAGTCGCGCCTGCGCCGCCCCAGGATAATAAGGCCTTGCCATATTACATGCATTGAGTACTAAAATATGGGGCTGGCATACGAGAGGTATATAAAACCTTTCTGCCCACCACAACATAAATCTAAAGCCGCCCATGCCAATGCTAGACGTAACTTTTCTACTAATGACTTCCAAACGGATCCACAATTGTGATTGTAGTTTGGAAATTACTGTCTTTTCTCTCTCTCTCATAAAATTAAATCTATTTGTATATTCTACGTTAGACCAGCGTGAAAAAATCTTTATTTTTCACAGCATGTGTATACGGTTAGTCACAATTAATATTGTTTAAATAATATTCAATGGTAGGGAAATTACCTATTGTACAATGCGGATATGTGGGCCAGTTTTCTCTTCATGGAGTATAGTATATAACGCCATCTACTTGCATGCTCTAGTTATATATTACCCACATACAGGAAGGTCAGCAAAAGTAGTTGGTCCGCTAACGCTGATACAATCTATACTTATAAACAAATATTATAGTCTGCTTCGAGGGAACCTACCTATTGTAAATTGTGTTGTTTCTATCCAGAGAGTGGAAGTTGGTCTGCGGTGTGCATTAACGAAAGCGCAGCTACGGCCACTCCGGCTCCCGCTAGCACGGAGCCCTCGCCCGCACCACTCGCAGACACGTCTAACGATAACGCTGAACTACTCACTGCACTATGCAAACACGTTGTGCAACACTGGTAAGTGTAAAAATAAAATTCATCATCATCTTGCTCTTAAATTAGAAATATATAATAGAAACTCATATTGCATGTTAATAAAAATATATAATAACCTGCCAAAAAATATGAGATTGCTACCGTTGCACAAATTTAAAAAAGAACTACAGAATTTATTAATAAATAAAAACTACTACAATTGTAAGCAATATTTAGAAGATAAAATCGAATACGAATTAACTGAAATTTAAACTGACATTTATAATTTAATAATATCATTAAATATACCTATGGACATTAAAAATTTTATAATTAACTGTATGTAACTAAATCTTAAATATATATTTTTTTAACTTTTTTATACAAATTGTATTACTGACATTAAAATTATATTTTTGACATGTAATTAATATAAAATAGCATTATATTATATAACCATTTGCACACTCCACGGGGCAGAATATGATGTACTCTATCGATTTGTAAACACCTGTAATAACCATATTTTAGCAAATTAAATGATTTGGATTATCCCAATTACTTGGGGTCGACGCAATATGTCATCTGTTTTGACATATTGTAAAAAGTTTCGGCAATGACTTTTATGACCGGCCCGCCTGCCTGACGTCAATCCTCCTTGGGAATGTAATCGTTGACCCAAATGATACCAGATGGAGTTGGTCCGGGTCAATCTAGGGCTCTTAGTCGTCTTTTACGACACCCACGAGCAAAGCAAGGGTTGGTAGTATTCGAAGCCGCTACCACACAGCACCAAGTGTAAAAATAAAATTGCTTGTTAAATTATAATATTGCTATAACTTTGAATATTTCATCATTCCTTCTTTTCCCACGGGTATCCTAAGGAAGGACAAGACACAGAAGTGAAATCTTTTGACTTGTTTAGTTGAAATTGCATAGCAGTAACAATTTCCTCCTTGTTCGCTTCCAAATTCCTATACTTGAGGAGGCTTGTGTCCAAACATAATATTGATAACCTAATGTTAATATTGATGTCATTTATTTCGCCTCATATGCTGTCTAAAATTAAAATACCCTTTAACATCAATTAACATAAAAAAACATCAATGTTAGTTTAGTTATATTTGCTTTGGATTTTACCTAAAATTTAAGGCCCTGATAAAAACGGGCTTTAATCAAACAAAAAAAAACATTTTATTTCTAGTGGGGATGATGTCAGCGAGCGGTTATTGACCACATTGATTGGAGTTTGCGGCGAAAGCGCTTGTTCACCACTGTTACTGCGGGAAATGTGCCGGCTCGCAGACGCTCATGCTGGCAGAGATCATCAGCTTCTATTCCCGGCCGCCGTAGGATGGCTCGCTGCTTGGTAAATATAGCTGTATTTATAATAAACATAATAATGGCATGTATCTTATCAACAATAGCAAACTACAGGAAAGAGACACTCGAAACCACTAAGAATCTCCTTTTTATGAATATAATGACAAACATATTACTATTGTTTATAATATCAATCACGAGTTTAGAAAACGGTATTAGGAATTCAACATTGTTAAAATATGGAATTATTTAAAAGTATAAATAAATTACTTTTTTTTTTTTGTGGGTGGGCCGCGGTCGGCGCGCCTCCGCACCACTCCGTCCGGGGCGACAGAGGGGCTTAAGCACGCAACTCCCGCGACCCACCCGAAAACCACGTCGCCTTCGTCGTTGGGCCGACCACTGGAGCAGCGTTAACTTGTCGTCAGTGGTCGGCCCGACAGAATACCCCCTATTGGGGTACCCTCCCATCGACCGACGTCCCCCCCTCGGGGAGGACGTCGGTCTTTCCTCACGCGGTCGGCCTCTCGGCGGGTGACGGACTAATCCCCGGTCACGTCACCCGCGGCCTCGGCTAGGGCGGCATGAGGCGCAGATAGTTGCGCCTGCGCCGCCCCAGTCGCCGGCGGCGGATCTCCTCATCGAGGCTGCGCTCCTCACGCAGGCGATCCGCCGCCTCCTTCCGCGAGATCACTGTCTCGCAGAAGGCTGCGACCGCGTCCCAATTCCCGACGCTGTCGCTGTCCCTAGCGATAGCCGGCAGCGTCAGGTCCGTACCGATGATTGCGACGAGTTCACAGCGCTGCACTGCCCAAGCCCCGCAGGCCTCGAGCGTATGGCGCGCCGTGTCTTCGTCGCAATCGCAGTGGTGGCTGGACGGTGTACTTTCCCTCCTAACGACCTTGTGCAGGTATTTGGCGAAGCACCCATGCCCCGTCAAAACCTGCACCAGTCGGAAGGAGAGCACCCCGTGCCGCCTCTCCAACCACTGCATCAGCACCGGCCGGAAGACCTCCACGGTTCGCACCCCGAACCGAGGCCTCTCCAGCCGGACTGCCCAACGGGCGATGACGTCTCGGCGGGCGTCGACGCGCCAGGCGGTGAGATCCCTTAACGAGACCACACCGCCCTCCGCTCGCACCCCCGTCACCCGCCGATATAGTCCGGCGAGCATCTCCGCCTCCAGGTCCCACGGGGGAGTCCCGGCCAATAGGCACGCTGCCTCCGTCGCCACCGTGCGGTATCCGCAGATGGCCCTGACCGCCGTGACCCTCTGTGGTCGCCACAGAAGGGCCCTAAGTCGGGCGGTCATGGACCCCGCCCACACCGGTGCGCCGTACAGGGCCATCGACCGGATGACCCCCGCGTACAGCCGTCGGATAAATAAATGACTGCCCCAAAATATTGAAAAATCCGTCTTAGTGACTACTCAAATTTTCCATGTGATGATGGAGTAAGAATAAAATCCACCACCTCTCTTGCCCATTGGTGTCGTAAAAGACCACTAAGAGATGTAATAAGCACATTGCATAGATGTTGCAAGGGAACGAAAACTAGAAACAAATCCCTATACCAACACGTCTAACCAGCGTGGTATGGTAGTTCAGAATACCTATCATAGTGGAGGAGGACTACACCAACAGCGCGACGTATATGGGCTGAGATAATGACGATTATAATGACTACTCAATTCATGAGGTATTTATATAATAAATGAAACTGAAGTTTACATTCTTATAAAATATGTCTTTTAGTGTTGATAATCTGAGCAGTCAAGAAGTACTGCAGAAGCTAGAAGAAGGGCAAGTGGACAGCAATCTGGCACCGCAAATTGAGTCCGCATGCGTACTGCTGTCATATCTTGCAGATGCACTGCATGCTATCAATACAGCTCAACCTCACAGTAAGTACTGAATCATGCGTGTGGTGATAGGTTAAGAATAGGATAATAATATAATAAGTATAAAAAATTAATAAATTCATATCAATGATGGCGTAGTGGTTAAGATAGCGACCTACAGCGCCAGTGTCGGGGGTTCGAATCCCACGCGGGACAACACTTTGGGCGATCCACAAATTGTTGTTCGGAGTCTGGATGTAATGGTAAAAAATGTATTGTACCCATATTTATAATTTAAAAATACTTTGTATTTACTTCCATAGCTTGGCGTTCAGTAAGCCCAACATGGGAATCGCCGGCTGATCTCGGATTTGATTTAGATTATACAGATGAACAACAGGACGATGACGACACTAGTGCTGATGACTCTGTACGTATATTGCAATTGATTTTACCTAAATTATTTGGCAATAAGCAAATTTCGTGTTGATACAAGTTTCATAAATAGTCTTAAAATTTAGCATTAAATATTTTTTGTATATATTCAACAGCTCAGTTTCAAAAATTGAATAAATGAATGAGTTTTAAAAAGTGAATAAACAATGATTACCTTATATCATCCCTTGTCACTTTATATATCCATATGAATGGTGCTTCATTCTCGTATGTCCCAGACCAGGTGAAACATTATTACAGACAGTCCGACCGATCACATAAATTAGGTCAAAATATAACTATAATATCTTTTCAATTTATCGGAATATAAGTAGCAAGCAAAAATCTTGTACATACTTTTTTTTTTGTAAAGCAAGGCAGTTGCTATACAAGAATGCCTTGGTGCTGAGAGTTCTGAGTACTAAGGAATTCTTGTATAGCGTAGGGCCCGTTTGGTGTCATGTTAAAAATGCAACTATATTTTTTACTTATATTTTTTTCTTATATATAAATTAAAATTATAAGAACAAAAATCTACTTGCTCGTAGATGTCATAAAAGGCAGCTAAGCAATCAGGGCCATAGGCAGTAATGTTCTCCTAGTAAACTCAAAACACCACTATGTTTATCCTGCATTACAGATGCAGGATAAACATAGTGGTGTGAGTCCTAAGTTCAACGATAAGTTTGATAGATGGACAAAAGGTTAAACGAATGGAGTAATAAATTTGATTGTTGCAGGACGAAGACGCGATGCTTCAATACAAGTTATGCACGTTCACGGTGACTCAGCGAGAGTTCATGAATCAGCATTGGTACCATTGTCACACCTGCAAAATGGTGGATGGTGTAGGCGTCTGTACGGTGTGTGCACGTGTTTGCCATCGCGGACACGATGTGTCTTACGCGAAATTTGGAAATTTCTTCTGCGACTGTGGTGCTAAACCCGATTCAAGGTATTTTTTTCCAATAATTGTCCATTATTTTCTCCCTTCAAAAAATATCTGAATTATCTTGTTGCTCAATCGTATAAGTATGCCGATTGTTAGAAATAAGTTTTTGGAGTCTTAATAACCAATTAACTCCAAACAGAACTGTCAGATTGTCCTACTGTACTGCTCTGATCTAACGGATTGGTATAAGGATTTATTTCGAGTTTGCCTTCTCTTGCACAGATCTTATATACATATTGTATCCCTTATTCATCTCTTACGCCTCCTCTCACCGAATTGTATTCTTAATCCGTCACCACACGGAATATCAATATCTATCTTGTATTTATAGGATTTAATTATATTAGCAGGAAGCGTATTTGGGGCAATCAAATCTGCCCCATTAAATCAATGCGACAGAATTAACTGGTTTGATTTTGTATCATACTGAACAGCATTTTATACTTGTGTAGTTGTCAAGCGCTAGTGAAGCGATCAGTGACTTTGGGAGGAGCTCGCGGTGCTGGAGGATCGGAAGAGACCGCGCCTGCTCCATCTCTAAGACGTAGACCGTCTAGTCCTGCACCACCTGCTATACTGGCACCACCTCGTCGACCAGTTCTAGCTTCGAATATACAAGGTAAAATATAGTTTTTAAGGTAACATATATGTGGTTATATTCTTTATATTTACTCGCCTGTATCGAACACTCAGACCAGTATGAATAGAATAACTATTTATTCAGAACATATAATAGTTCATAACTGTGTAATACCACCAAGTCAAATACAACATCCTTGCATGGATAAGAAGAAAAACGAAGAAAAGAAGAGGTGGTATGATTTATTTATGTCGGATTTATAGATATCATAGAAATTAATTAAATGTAGTAGAAATTAGAAATCTGCCGTCGCTTCGCTTTGAATCGCCTTGACCCCACATTTTAAAGTCCGTATTATTTTGACATTACAAACAGGCACTTTTATTCTTTTCATTTGTATACAGTTCGTAACTATGAGGCATGGTGCCACTCCGAGTGTGATCGGTCGGTGACAGGAGTAGAGGCGATTCGTTTTAGCGAGGTGGAGCGTGTCAAATAGCTAACTTGTAATATTTAGTCTAGCTGTCATAACCAATCAATTATTATTTTTAAAGGTTGCCGCCAATATTTATCGTCGTACACTGGATGGGGTACGTGTATATCGCGCGTACGTCGCCTGCTGGAGGCTCTAGCTGGTGGAGTACGGATGGCGTGTGAGCGTGCAGCTCCTACAGGTGCTCACGGTCGAGCACAACGTGCTCTCGCACAACTACATCTAGGCGAGAAGAAATTCACTCATACTGACAATCTCATGCTGCCAACGCTAGGTATGTGTGTGCCGATGTATTATCTTTTTTTTTAAAGCAAAACTTGGCATAATCGGGGAATTTACAAAAATGTAATTTAATGAACATCAATTATCCAGAAAAAAAAGCAAACAAATCACTCAAGACTTGGAATAACAATACATGGATCACACATTGTATTGTCCTGTGTGGGAATCGAACCCCGAATTGGCATGGTAGGTATCTTAACCACTACGCCGTTTGTGCAGTCAATATTGTGTATACTACAATGTTGTACGTATTGCATTCATAACATTACATGGAAATATTGATAACCATGAGAAACGAAAATAATCATTTTTGTGTTTTCTTTAATTATGAATAAACTCTTAGTATTTTAAAATACATTGATGGTCCCAACAGAGCCTGTTCTGTACTAATCTATAAATAATGCATCTTTTGAAATTAATCACAGCGCTACGTATTAGGTCTTATATCAATCTATACCCTGAATTTTCCAAACACATCAAAATTTCTTAAAAGCCAGTCCAGCCGTTTTGGAGGCGCATATGAAAACGTTACATAGGCCTTTACTTATCGCTCACCAACAAATATGAACAACTAGCTTTTGCCCGCGGCTTCGCCCGCGTTAAAATTAACTTGCATATTGAACTATTATCGCAAAGAATATTATCGGCATAAAAAGTATTATATTTCTTAATTTAAGAAATACTCTATGTATGTGTCCATTTTCATCCAAATCTCGACAGTTTACCCGTGATTAAGTAACAAACATCCAAATATCTTCACAAACTTTCACATTTGAATATTACTTCCAGACTTGTAGTTCAGATTTCCATGGAAATACGATGATAAATATGTCTTGCCTTAGTCCCTGATAATGTAGCTTTCCATTGGTGAAAAAAAAAAATTATATCGATTAAATTCCCGCAGTTTCATCTACGTAGATCTCATTCCCATGCGAATGCCGAGGTAAAAAATGCCTATGTGACACTGAGAAAATGAGCACTAAGAAAAAAATCTTGGGATAATCCAAGAGAGCCGACCGTGTACTAAAATGACCGTTCCTCGGCTCGCTGATTTCGGATAAACGCTTTTCACCCCCATAGGGATTGAGGTTCAAAAAATTATTTCTTAGCGCTCACATATAACAAAAGAAAGTGAATCGCATATAAAGTTTTACGTGCCTGGCCCCAATAGTTTCGTCTATATGCTTTTCACCCCCTTAAGGGGGTAATTTTCCAAAAATTCGTTGCTAGTGTTCGTGTACCCCAAGAAATACGACGGTGTAAAAAAAAAATACGTTTCTAGGCCCAGTGGTTTCGCTTGTATGCTTTTTGGTCTTTTAGGGGTTGTATTTCATCCCCACGTAAGCGAATTTTTCAAAACGCTAGAACGAATATTTATTTATTTATTATCAAGTGCCTTAATACAAAGATTCATGGTTCTATCATTAAAAATGACGAATTTCCATACAAAATGTCATCCCCTATTTCAACCCCTTATACCCATTTTTTCGCGATTTCTTTGCTAGAGCTCGTGTACCCCAAGAAATACTATAGTGTAAAAAAAATTACGTTTCTAGGCCCAGTGGTTTCGGCTGTATGCTTTTTGTCTTTTAGGGGTTGAATTTCATCCCCGTATAAATGAAATTTCCAAAACGCTAGCATGAATATTTATTTATTTATTATAAAGTGCCTTAATACAAAGATTCATGGTTCTATCATCAAAAATGACGAATTTCCATACAAAATGTCATCCCCTATTTCAACCCCTTATACCCATTTTTTCGCGATAAAAAGTAGCCTATGTCCTTTCTCAAGCTTTATTCCATCTCTATACCAAATTTCATCAAAATCGGCTCAGTGGTTTAGACGTGAAAGCGTAGCAGACAGAAAGACAGACAGAGTTACTTTCGCATTTATAATATTAGTAAGGATAACTAAATAGTATAGATTCATTTAGTATAAGTACATAGATCGTTAGATATAAGAAATGCTAATATATTGTTAAAAATTTCACAGGATCACAAGAAGGCGCCTTCGAGAATGTTCGCATGTCGTTCACAGGTGAAACAGGCCAGACGATTCGACAGCTTATGTCCGCTCATAAATTACGTCGTGTTGCCATGTGCTGCCTTGCCTCACCACAAGGACGTAGGCAACACCTAGCAGTATCACACGAAAAAGGTAATTAGGATGGCCTATATTTATTTTCTTTTCGTTTCTTTACACAGTGGGTGCAAGGTAGCAAGGCCCTACTTTATGGCTTTAGCCAGATGGGTTTGACATAGGTTTCTTTCTCTTGTAACTACATCAGCTTTTATCAGCTTACATCCATTAGTCTTCTCTTGTGGCATCCTTGGGAAAGGTAGTAGGATAATAACAAGAGTTTATCGCATTAGTAGATTGATTTTACACGCAAAATTATTAATCTGCTAATTTCTGTTTTTAGGAAAAATAACAGTTCTACAGCTCTCTGCACTTCTAAAACAAGCAGACTCCTCGAAGCACAAATTGACACTGACGCGCCTCTCGTCGGCGCCAATTCCATTCATGGTATTAAGTTTAAGTGGCAACCCTTGGAATGAAGATCTATTAGCTGTATGCGGTCTTAAGGAGTGCCATGTTTTGACATTCAACAGTGGAGGTAAGTTTTATAATTTGGTTCTACATCTGTAACATTAAGTTACATATTTGCTTTATTAATATATCACTATTGGACAGGACATATATGGCATACCCCACTAAAACAAGAGGTAATCTTATTATTTCACACCTAATCCTACGATGGCCAGCAGACCAAGTAGGTTGCTATAGGTTTTTATCATCATTGCCTTTTCTTGCAGTGATGTTTTCTATTTACATTTAAAAGATAATCATATTATTACATTCAGGTTCCAATTTGGATAAATATTTGTGTCGCATCATGATAACTTTCTTCAGTTAAGGTGTAATGCACAATAGGCGGGCATTAAATAATTTATAATAGATTAAAAATATTTTTAATTGTCCATACTAATAAAATAATTTCTTTATACTGGGAAACCTGCAGCCATGCTCTGTGAGTACTTACACTTCAGTAGATGTAGTACTAGTAGTACTTCAGTTTTAAATATTGTGTTTAAGGTTTTTAGCAATTAATTAGATTATTGACATCTGGGTGCTAAAAGGTTATAAATTTTATATTTTGTTAGCTTTTGCACGTAATCATGTCGGCATTTTAATTTAAGGTACTCTGCAGAAACCTGGTCTTTTGTCAGGCAAATATTTTAGTACTATGTTATGGTGTATTGACTATGTTCATACATTAATTTAATTTTATTGAAATATGTTTAGCAGTTTTGATGTGAAAATTTAAATTCAAGAGAGTCCCAATCCTTGCATGCATAATGATTCAGTTATACAATCAATTTGTTAGCAATAATAGCCTTTATCTGCACCAATGCCGTAGTGGCCAAAATAGCCCTTTTATACTGAGTCCCGTAGATTCTGTACCATGGCAATTCTGTGCGTGATCGACAAACAATCGGCCAAGACTGGCTAGGATTTTTGTCGATATTATATTTAGAGAGTCCTCCGCGATAGCAAAGAAATAATTCCTATGCTCAGAGTGGTATCTTTTGAAAGAAATATATTGGTTAATCTTATCTTCCTTCACCAAAAAATGATAGAATTTAACGTTGTTTGGACTTCTGCAATAATATTTTATAGTACACATGTTTACATCCATTTTTGTAAATTTCTGTTTTAACAATGTCTAAATTGAGATACAAATATTTACGTAGGTGCTGTGGCAGACCACTTAGTATTGAGCACGGGATTGGAAGGGAACAATTATATTATCAAAGCGATATGGTTACCGGGCTCCCAGACGCAACTCGCTCTGGTCACTTCAGACTTTGTCAAGATTTTCGACCTCAGCAGGGATCTAAATAATCCCTTGCATCACTTCCTCGTGCCTAGTGGAAAGGTAAGGCTATTTTATTTTGTTTCTTATTTACTGCTAGGCAGTGTTTAAGACTAGTTTTGAGTGTCCTATATTCTGTCTGCACATTGTTGTCTGTGATGATAGTGGGACTTAGTCTTTTGAGTGCACCGTTTTATTCGACGAATTTCTCCTTATGCCTACCTTGTGAATGACGTCTTGGCGAAGGAAATTGACGTATCAGAAGAATGCATAAAGCTATGTATGTATTACAGGGTTTTATTTTGAGGTTCCTTTTCTTGTGCTGTGATATAATTTAATTAATGATTTCTGATGTTTACGCGAGCATTACACATTGTAAATAAAACTATTTTACGGATTTTATGGCGTTTCTATTTGATTGCCCGACGCTTCGAACACTTTACAATGTTCACGGTCACTATGAACTATAAAATAATCTTATTTACAATAATATAATTACTTTCCATAATCCTTTAGGACACCATCAAGAAATAAATTGTTGATGAATTATATTCTTACTACCTCACTACGTCAATAGCTCGTAAATTCCCATAATCCTTTCAATCATTTAGATAAGAAATTAATAAAGTAAATTTTACCACAGGTTCGTGACGTAACATTCGTGAACCAAGATGGCGTGATGCACATGTTGTGTATGAGCTCTGCCGGACATATATACTGGCAACCGATGAGCGAAGAATCGAGAGCTTCCTTAGGAACCTTTTATGTCACCAACACTCTTGAAGTATTGCATCCTGAAATACAGGTAATATAGTGGTGTTATATTTTAATTCGACCCATACCTCATGTGATGATCGGTTTAGAATTGAAGATTCATTAATAGAATGAGCATTCCGCTTGTCAAGCGTTGCGATTATAGTATTACCCGTCCTTTAGGTAGGGTTGTTGTCAAAAGTGGACTTCCATAGCCTGATGAATGCAAGGAATAAATATTAATAAGTATTGTGTATGTCTAGCAGCGTATTTCTATGGGGTCGTGAATAGATAGATGTGAGAAGTCTGTAAATTAGTGATCTAAAATGTGACATTCCATGATGGATTATAGAATTCATTCTTCCACATTAAATATATTTATATGATAAATATTGTGAATACTTCAATTTATTGTTCTATGTTAGGATTGTTAGCTAGGATTATTCACTCTGTTTAAAAATCTTTGATATGTAGGATGTAGCTGGGCTGGTAGGAGGTGGTGGCGTTTCAATATACTATTCGCATACACTCAAGATGCTATTCTTCTCTTACGCTCAAGGCAAGAGTTTCCTAGCGCCATTGAACACCGTCGAGGAATGTGTGAAAGGTAAATTTTACTTAATATCTTTAGATATGGAATAAATTATTGAATTGATAATTAATATTTTGACTTTTATAGCTATTTAAACACATTGTATATATGTGTAAAATATATATTATGCGTAAAATTTGTGGTGACGGAGTAAGAATACAACTCACCACTCCTTATCTTACCCGTGGATGTCATAAAAGACGACTAAGGGATATAATATGCACATGACATGTGTGCAAGAGAAGGAACACTCGAAATGAAATCCTATACCAATATGGCTGACCAGCATGGTATAGTAGGTCAAATTCTCTCTCATTGTGGAGGAGGCCCGAGCGCAATAGTGGGACGTATGTGAGCCCCCAGTGGCTGTTGCAATGGATTTCCAATAGACGTGGATGCAAGTTACACATGTGTTAATTATCTTTCGCTAGTAATATAACAGATTGGTTCATTTCTTTCTGCTTATCACAGAGAAGGACTTAACTACTATATTTTTTTTGTATTTATACGATACAGGTACTGCAATGATCGCCTTGTCAACTCCTACGAGTCAAAAGGAAGGTAGCGGTCGCGGTAGCGGCAAGCAAGCCGGTGCCCAGTCGTTGTGCCAGTGGGCAGAAGTGCCTGGACATCCTGGCCTTGTTACTGCTGTGATGCAAGCCTCCAACAACCCTGTCGCTCTTATGTTAACGCCGACCAATATATTTGTGCAGGAGATCAAGGTATATTTTAATTCATTGTTTCATTTGATAGAAATTCCAACCTTCTGTGTACGGAAGACTTGCTGAAAGTCGCAGGGAACCGTTAGAAACAGGTGGCGCAGGACCTTTCTGCGTGGCATTTACCTAGGAAGGAGTATGTCTAGCCGTGGGCATTTACAGGCTGGTTTATGGTAGTTCTGGGGTTATAATCCTGTCTACCTACCGCAACCGGTGTGTACACACCTTGTTGCAAATAGTGGCGAATGCGCGTTACGAGGCTGCAAAGGTATTCCTCATAGTGAATTGGAAAAAACGGGCAGTCTTCTGGCAACTATCCTGTTAAGGTTTATGGAGGCGGCTGGTCAATAAAAATAAAAAGATATAATATATATAAGAGAATATAAATTTCATAAAATAAATATTTACATCATAATAAAGTATTCCGGACTATTAAGACATCCTCTTGGAGTCTGCTAAATATTATATTCATCATTTATGTATTTCTATGAAGGTGGTACCAGCTAAGGCGAAAATTACTGACATGGTCGCAGTCCGTCACTGGTGTGGAGGTGGCGGTGAACAGAAGAGCACACTCATACTCCTGTGTGAGGACGGCAGCCTCAGAATGTACGCAGCGAGCAACGAACATACCGGCTATTGGCTGTCCCCAGCCATACAACCGACACATGCGCCACGCAAACGTCCGAAACTGATGCCACATCACGCAAAGGGCAAAGCGCAACAGGTAATTGATACAATTATGAATTAGAATTTTAACGTAAAGTATTGTATTATTGCTAATATTAAAAATATATATATATATATATATATATATAGTCAAACAAAATTTCAATTCATTCGACGAATGTGTTGTCGTTCATATAACTAAATAGTATTCCGTGGACAATATCTCCCAAAAGTTTGCAAATGCCTGTTTGATAAATAAATTACGTTATATTCTCTACAGATAAGTAATTACATTATATTTTATTATAAATATGTTTTTATTTTATATAGGCTGTTACAAAATCAAATGCAAATGGTGCTCCACAATTCCCGATCGACTTTTTCGAGCACTGTGTTGCGATGAACGATATAGAGTTCGGTGGCAACGATTTGCTCCAAGTTTACAACACACAACAGATCAAACATCGACTTAATACTACTGGTAAGTTAATATAAAATGTATGAACTAAAATATATATACACACAACAATAAACACAGCCTGATATATTACCAAACACGGTTCATCAGTCAACATATTTTTAATCGAGCTCATAATAAGATTTCAGTTTTTGCATCGTGGGAGAATACGCGCATAATTATTTAATTAACGCACACAAATTATATCGCAGACTCGGAACAGTAATTTGTAGATTGTTCTAATAATTGTTCTGTTTGGTAATTGGGCTAAGGGGCCGTTCAAGTATTACGTAATTGGGAGGAGGGGTAAGTACTATAGATTTTCCTATTTTGCTTATTTTTGATGACATAGTGTACCTAAGCATAACAACCTCTAAGAGATTTACTTACTTTTGCCGACAAGGGGTTTGAATAGGTTATAATTGTAATAAATCTGCTTACGTAATACTTGAACGACCCCTAATGACTTGTTATTCGTTTTCTACGCCCTCTGCCCATTTTATACCTAGCAATATTGTTTATACCACAAACTATTCAAAAATTTTGATTAATAATCAGATTAATTTTAGTATATTGTAAAAAATAATTAAACAAAATTATATGTTCTGTATAGGTTTATACGTAGTATCAACAAAAATGAGCGGATTTACAATGGAAGTGACAAACTCTGATCCCAATATGGTCATCTGTGGTATACGTGTGCTGCTCGGGAGTCAAGATGTCGCTAGGACCCCTACCTGCGTTGAAGTTAGTATCCAACATAATATATTTATTCTTGTTTATTAATTTTTAATTCAAACTAAGAATAGTCTGGTATAAGTTTGGCAAAATATTAAGAATTTACGGGTAGGTATAAAATTTGTCACCTTTTTCTCACAGATACTTGGCAGGACCATTCAGACGTTAGTAGTACGTAATCGCTGGTTTGACATACCGCTGACTCGCGAAGAATCGTTGCAGTCGGATAAGAAGCTAATTATTAACTTCGGACCATCGCAGGATCCCGATGGTGTCACAATGGTTGATTCGGTCAAGGTAAATAATAATAATTATTCTTTTATTAATTTTACTATTAATGATCATTTTATAAGACCATAAGCGATACAATATTGGGCCGCCCATAAAATAGGCGCGCAATCAGTCCATGGCACCTTGTATTTCGATTATTCCTTCTTTTGCAGTGATATTATCTGGTTCCATTCCGCGTCTTTTACGATAGGAGAAAGAAGATTTAATGGAATTTTGTATTAGTCATTCATCACTACACATAAAATATCTAACTATTATATACTGTGTGGCAGGTGTAAGGCTATACCTTCACCACCCGTCATTGCCCGTGGATGTAGTAAAATACGACTAAGGGATATAATGTATATATAACATCTATGCAAGAAAAGGAAAATTCTAAATAAAACCCTATACCAACCCGTCTGACCATCATGGTAGGTCAATGTTTCCTATTGTGGAGGCGGCTCGGGCCCAGCAGTGGGACATATGTGAGCTAAGAAGAAAGTGTATCATGCACAGGTCAATTCCACTAATATTGTTGGAGGAGGCTCGCATTATGTTTGTGTGGAAGTGGGGCGGTGACAGGTTAGTATCAGCTGTTATGGGGAAAAGAGATATGCGAAGCAGAAAGATGATATAGAGCGGGCAGATGTGACTTCAAAAAAATATATATTTTGAATAGTTTATAACCATTACCGGTGGCGACGGAGTAACAATACAATTCATCACTTCCAATGGCAAAATAGCGCATTGAATGTTGTAAAAGACTACTGACGGAAATAATTCCCATATAACATCTATGCAAGAAAAGGAAAACTTGAAATAAAACCCTATACCAACGTGTCTGACCAGTATGGTATAGTAAGGTCAATTTCCCTCCTATTTTGGGGGAGGCTCGAACCAAACAGTGGGACATATATGAGCTGAAATGAATGATAATGATATATTTTAGGTTTATGGCAAAAATAAAGAACAATTTGGATGGCCTGAGGACAATGAGGACCCATCTGCGTGCCCGTCGACTAGTAAGGTAGCTCAGGTGAGTTGGTAATATTACTTTTTGCTTTCTTATCTATACCAATAAATAAAATTGGAGTGTCTGTTTGTAATGTCAAAATAAATGGCTTTTTTCGTGCTCACACGGTTATTTGCACGACACCTATGCCTAAAATAGCAAATAAAAAATGTTTGTCTGTCTGTCAGTCTGTTTGATCCGGGTAATCTTCAAAACGGCTGGACCGATTTCAAAAATTCTTTCACCAATGGAAAGCTATAATATCAGGGCGTAAACTAGGCTATATTTTATCCCGGTATTCCCACGGGAACGGGTACTACGCGGGTAAAACGACTATAACCTATAACCGAAGCGAAGCGGGGGCAGATTGCTAGTACATAAATATGACTGTTATAGCATTGTATATAATATTTATTTTGTATTTGGACTAAGTCGTAATATCAGTTTGTTTGTACAATATTGAATGTTATGAGTAACTAGCAACCGCCCTCGCTTTGGTTTCAGTCGCCTTACCCGCGGCGTAGTTCCCGTTCCCGTGGGGATACCGGGATAAAATATAGCCAATGTTACTTCCTGATATTATAGCTTTCCATTGGTGAAAGAATTTTTGAAATTGGTTCAGTGGTTTAAACGTGAAAGCGTAACAAACAAACAAACATCCTTACTTTCGCATTTATAATATTAATAAGGATGTATTGAGTGTTTCTATTGTATTAAATTAACATTATTAATGTTGGAAATGGCAAAATACTGCAAAGTATTGAACAATATGATTAGGCTATATTACTAAAGTATTTTCTAAGTTAAACAATATTATTAAAATTAGTATTATATAAAGAATTTTAATGTCCCTTGATCTATCCAGATTATCAATGGACCACTTTTGGAGAAAGAAATAGTAACAATATTATAATTACCTGTTCGCCAGGGTGATGGGCCATCTTAGTTGATGTTAAGAGTTCCCAGAACAGCGTTTCTGTTTACTCCAATGTTGTAATTTAGCCAGTTTTAAGAGTTTTATGGGACGCGTTGGAAATATATTGTATTCTAAATCCAACCCGTTGAATACATAAAGACATTCTTAATGTAAATTATTGCTCTACCAGGAGAGTGAAGGAGGCGCCGGTGGCTGGAAGCCATCACCGTTAGAGAAGTTGGCATGCGCCGCGTTGGAAGCGCTCGAGCTAGGCGCGGGCGCTTCGGCCGCCGGAGCTCACGCAGCTGCCGAACCCGCTCGCCGTTTACTGTGTGCACCAGCGCCGCCCCACTTGCATGCGCGAGCGCAGTGCCTTCTAAGAGCTTTGCACCATACACACTATCATCAGTATAAGGTAATCTTTACGTGACGTGATATTGTCGTCGTCGTCATATTTGTTAAATGTATATTGTATCTCTTAGTAGTCTTTTACGATGCCCACGTGCAATATTGGGGCTAGTTGTGTTCTTACTCAGTCACCACAACGAAAACTTCTGCGGCATAAATTGTGGTATTGCGGCAATTTTAACTAACATATAATTTTCGGACGGAAATATGAATCCTTTATGGAAATCCAATACCTCTCTGTTGGTAGTCTAATGTTTACGCCTTAACCCAGCGAGGTATTACAGTCTAGAATATGCAATATTGATATTAAATTGCATTTGTTTGCTATTTCACAATCATTCTCGATTAAAAGTATTGTTTAAAATTAAAAGGGACACCAATTAATCAACTTGATACGCACACACTATTCGTATCATTGACAATGTACACTCAATATCAAGGGTCCCAGTACTTATTGTTAGTAACTTTTAATTCATGTCCATATACAGGATCAAGCAATTCTAAAATATGTGTGTACTTCACTACGTGAATTGCGCGATACAGCAGATCCGCACAACATCGACCCCGAGGCATTCTTCCGACTGGTACTGTTAGCGAGAGGTGTCGCCGTAGCTAGACCTCAACATCTTGTCAAGTACACTGCCCCTACACCTCCGAGACCTCCTAATGGTGAGTATTACTGAATATTTTACAGCATTATTTTACAGAAAATAAAAGAAATATGTTGTTAGATTTTCCTTGAACATTTCATTGATTTTCGAGGCATTTCTCGAGAATCCTCAGAGACAAGCTCAAATTTTGCAAACCAAAGAATAGAAATGACCCTTGTGGGCCTCTCCATCGAACTTAAAATTTCATGGCAAAACATGGGTGTGTTTATATATTTGTTTACTTCTCCGGAAATGATCGTGAGACTATTAGTTAATATAGTATTAAAAAATAAACATTATGTGATAGGTGACTGGTCAATCTACTGGAAAGGCGAGATCCAAGAAGACAAAGACAAAGAACCTCACTTATGCGCGTTGCTCACGAGCGTCCTGTGGCGTTTAGCCGGCTGTCGCACTTCCACTGCACAGCTTCCTGGCATCTTGTCTTATGGGCTGAGACATCCTGAACAGACGATGCACGCCCTAGCTGACACCGTGCATGCATTCCAACTACATGCTGAACCTGAATGTGTAAGTATTATTAATATTATAAGTCTTTCGATAAAATCGTCTGTTTCTCAGATACATATGTATACAATAGAAATTGATAATGAGATTTAATATTTTAATTTAATTCCTTAATATTTTTAAAATAAATTTTGTGTTTATATTTCGTAACAGGTTGAATTCGGCAATCAAATTTATCTTTCACTGTTATTGGCCGAAGATCAAAGTATAAGCTTTGGTTCTAAAGCTGCGCTGATGCGAGTTCTTCGGCCGAGGGTGAAGAGGCGCCGCGTGTATATACCGTCACCACCGAACACACCGGGGACAGGTAATAAAAGTATGTTGATATCTAATGATGAAAGTATGTTGATATTAGTTAATCAATTTAACGTTGTACAAAGTTCAAACTGATTTTAATGTAACTCTTTATATGAGATTATTTATCAAAAGTAACCCAAAAGCGGAACGGAGTTTGTATACAAAATTCATCATCATTATCTCACTCACATATATCTCACTGTTGGGCTCGGGCGTCCTCAGTGGGAGGGCAATTGATCTACTATACTGCGCTGATCAGATGGCATAGGGTTTTACTTACCACTGAAATCGAGGATCTCTGCACCAGTGATCGGCCCAACGACGAAGCCGACGTGCTATCGAGTGAAATACGGGGCCGTGTGCCGCCCCTCTGTCGTCCCGGACGAAACCGGGCGGCGGGTGCGTTGATCGTTGCCCCAGGAAAAAAAAATAGTATTTTCCTTCTTTTTCATAGATGTTGTCTGTATATCATATCTCTTAGTCGTCTTTTACGATACTCACGACCAGGAGAGAGGGGTAGTGAGTTGTATTCTTACCACGTCATCACACAGAAGAAAACAAAATTATTAACTTTAATGCATTAGATTATTTATTATATTTTCGTCTTGAAAACAGTTTTTAAGGCAACCAAATCAAAACAATTTCAGAAGCCTTCCTTGGATATGTTAGAGGTTTCCCCTAAATAATTATTCTACGTATTTTGATACTTCTCTAGTCACTGTTTCAGCCCGTAACTTCCTCGATTAATATTCTAGCGGACGCAAAAGAAACTTTTATATCGTTCAGATGTAGTAAAGTTGGGTAGTTAAAACATAAATAAAATTTATTTGTCCCAAACTTATATTTTTTTATGATTTTAGGCCCAGGATCATCAGTAACTACTGCGCAACCGACGAGTTCAATCACTGAAGCAGTCGTTTCCGAATCAGACTTGAGCGCTAACCGTGACGAACCACAAGAGAATCAGTTTATGGACGTTGATGATTCACTTGAGCCTATGGTACTGCTTGCGCCTGATGGAGGTAAGAGCTTTGATATAACAGCTCCTTTGATCGTAACAAATAGCCCTGGATACATATAGCAATAAAGTTTCTCCATTTTTTTTTTAAAGACACCCAGCACTATCGTGGTATCCTTATATTGCGGGGGACTTTACAAATATAACCAACGGGCACAAATGACATCCAGACTCAGAACAACAATTGGTGGATCATACAAAGTGTTGTCCTGCGTGGGATTCAAACCACCGACCCTGGCACTGTAGGTCGGTATCTTAATCAGTACGCCATTTGTGCAGTCTAAGCCAGATTGTAGCTCGTCATACCGTGGACTAAAGTATTATAATAGGGTGTTCAAACCAAATACGGTGTTGAAACCGAATACGGTGTTCACATCAAATACGATATTCAAACTAAATCCAAGGTGCAAATCAAATCCGATGTTCAAATCAAATGCGGTGTTACAATATGGTGAGATGTGTTCTTTATTTAAATTATAACACTACTAAATATCACACTATTGCGCGATCAGGATTGGAGGCATTGCTGGATATTCCACCCGATGCAGACGATGAGGCCATGGTCGAACTGGCTATTGCTTTGTCCTTACAAGAGCAGCCGAGACGTGCGGCTCCTGCGCCCTCTGCGCCACCTGCGCCTGCGCCCGGCTTCAGTGACGTCACAGCTTCACCGCCCCCGTATGTACCTTTTGATATTGAACATATACTTTATATATCTTTGAAAACATATGATTCTCCTTTATCCCTGTATAATGCTTGACAATATATTTCCCTTTGGGAACGGACGATGTAATCTTAGATAATTGGTAAAGCCATCCGTCCATTTACTCATTAGCCTATGAGGGCCCACTGTTAGGTAATCGCCACGCTTGATAGGCGGGTTGAAGATCATAGTTGGTGTTAAGTTCCCCAGGAGTGTCCCGGCTGATTTTACGATTACTATAAAAAGGTTAAAGGGTGACGACGCAGAGGACTCTTAACTCATCACCGCCTGAGGACCGAACGGTACACTATGGAAATGCTATTTACCTTTTGAAATTGTAATAACAATTTAATTAATTTATTTGCTCCTTAACGACCAAGTGCACCATGATGCTCTTGATGATGTCAAGCGGGAGCTGCGGCTTTTAGACGTCCATAAGTCGAGTGGGTCGGATGGCATCCCTGCAGTGGTCCTAAAGACGTGCGCCCCTGAATTGACTCCCATCCTCACGCGCCTATACCGACATTCCTACGTTACTAATAGGGTTCCGTCTTCGTGGAAGGTAGCCCATGTCCACCCGATCCGGCTTTCGTCGTGGGCGATCGGCGGGTGATCTTCTTGTGTACCTCACTCACCCTTGGGCAGAGGCCTTGGAGGGCAAGTGTGAGGCGCTAGCGTTCAGCCTAGACATCGAAAAGGCGTTCGATGGGGTCTGGCACACTTCTATCAAAGCTACCATCATACGGAATTCCCGAGGGACTCTGTAATTGGATCGCCAACTTTCTGGATGGTCGGAGTATAAAAGTCGTCGTAGATGGTTCTGCTCCGATAGTATTGGGATCCTCGGCGTCGAAATATCGAACAAAGTCCAGTTTGGGAGTCATTTGGAGGACAAAGCCAAATTGGCCAGCAAAAAGTTGGGCGTACTGAACAGAGCCAGGCGGTACTTCACACTGAGACAGCGTCTTGTACTATACAAAGCACAAGTTCGCCCTCATGTGGAGTACTGCTCACATCTCTGGGCAGGCGCGCCCAAGTATCAGCTAGACCCACTTGACTCCCTCCAAAGGCGTGCTGTTCGAATCGTCGGGGATCCCAATCTTATGGACAGATTGGAGTCACTGGAGCGGCGGAGAGACTTTGGGTCACTCTGTGTACTCTATCGGCTCTTTCGTGGGGAGTGCTCTGAGGAACTGTTTGATTTGGTACCACCGTCACCGCTTTACCAATGTACCACTCGACACCGCAGCAAGGTTCATCCATTTCACCTGGAAACGTTATGGTCTTCAACTGTATGTTTCCAGCGAGCATTTCTGCCACGTACGTGCAGGCTCTGGAATGAAATACCTGCTGCTGTTTCCCGAGCGCTATCAAATGTCCTTCTTTAAACGAGTTTTAACAAGAGTATTTACTTCACGGTAGGCAACGGCCTGGCTGTGCCCCTGGTATTACAAAGGTCCATGTGCGGCAGTGTCACTTACCATCAGGTGTGCTGCCTGCTCGTTTGCCACCATCGGTAATAAAAAAAAAATGCTATAAAATTCTCGTTAAGATCATTTAAGTTTTGCTTCAAATGCTTTTATTTAAATGCTCGTTTTGCATACAGGTCAGACGATGAAGGTAGTACTGCCGCAACGGATGGTAGTACCCTTCGCACTTCGCCCGCTGACCCGCCCGGTTCAGCCGGCTCTGATAGCGGAGGTTCCGGTGCCGATAGTATTGGAGGAGTCTCTGGTCGGTCCAGTGCTTATGGTATGCTAAATTTGCTTTCATGAGCATGTGCTTATTTAAAAAGTAAAGAAATTTGTATTATTATTTGAATGTAAATTTTTAGGAGAGATGGTGTCGGCACCACCTGGAACGGTTCCTGCTGCCAATCCAAGCGCTGCACCTGTAGCCTTTACTGGTTTGTGTTATTTGTGATATAGTGGCAATAATGGTATTTAGGGTAATTTTTCTATAATAACATGCTGGATAGCCCAATTGGTTTTGGAGCGAAGCGGGAATACCTAAGAGAAAGAAATTGTTCTTAAATTATTATTTTGTCTTTAGAAAACGCCCTGCACTAAAGAAATAATTGTATTGCGGGGGACTAACATATAATTAACGGACACAAATTATATATTCGCTAATATAATCTATCTCTAAATGCCGTCCAATTTACTATTTTTTTTTCTCAAATGAGTAACTAATTAGTTGGTATAGTTATTATTTTTATTAATGTTATCATTAGTTATGTTTAGTCTCGTATCTAACTTGATTATTTTTTTAAACACAGCTGGCCCATCTACATCGTCCACTCAGCCAGTGGCTTCCACATCGCGCACTATAGAAGCAGAGACCGAGACGCGTAAACTGCACGCTTTGAGATTGTCATTGCTATCTGCTGCTCTAGATGGCATACCAATGTTGAGATATCTGCCGGGAGTCAGATCTATACCTTTTATGCAGGTATGTGATACCAACTTTACTGTGTGGTTGCGACTACGCGTATTACTAACCCTTAGATTGCTTATCGCTGTCGTAAAAGACGATCAAATCCAACTGATCCCTGTCTGGTCAACAGTTAGATTCAAGGTAGGTTGACGTCAAACAGGACGTCGTTTGTAAGATTATTTCCCAACAAATGATCATAGTGTGATAAGAACTATTTTAGCAGGTCTACTTGCTTATTTTTTATTGGTTAAAAACTAAAAAATAATAAGAAATAAGTTATAAGTATAATGAAAACTGTACAACACTTAATATCATCAGTCAGTCTATACCCATTCTATGCTGGACGTTAACTTAACGCAAACTTAGCAATTTGGCAAAATACCGAAGTAGTTGCTACATATAAAAAATATTTTATTATGTTGTAAATTCTATACCTTATTGTATAAAAAATACCTACGATCTCTTTCCTCATTTAATCACAATAAAAAATACATACACAAGGATTTCCATGTTACAAAGTTCACAGAAGTCATTAGATTTATATTTAAAAAAGAAACAATGCGTTCTGACTTGGTAACCATTTATTACGCATCCACTATGGGACCATACTGTGGGTGAAATTTAACAATCTATAAACGTATTGGGTAGATAATAGACATTCTTCTGTAATAATGATTGATAATCATCATTAAATAGTTCAGTTCTCTAGCAATCTAGATGTTAAGTATCAGAAACATTTCAGGTGATCCTAATGCTAGCTGGTGACCTTGACTCAAGTGTTGAAGGTGACCGTACTGTTTTGGATCGTCTTTTGGAACACCTAGTCTCGGAATTAAATATCAAACCCGAAGAGCCTTCAGGCGAAGACCGCGGTGAGAAAAAGGAAGTCATGTTGGCTATTACGAGATTAGAAATTTTGGTGTCCGAGTTTGATATGCAAGCAGAGCAAAATAATCTACCAATACATGAACGCACCAATAAGAGAGAATTGCAATTAGTTATTATGAGATTACTGAGTAAGTATAACCAATTCGAAATTATTATTGTTCTGTTTAGCCTAATATGAGAGCTCAAATTCTCTTTCAATATGCAGAAGGTTCGAGCTCAGTAGTGTATGACTCGAGGTGAGGCTGATTGTTTTACAACATATTGTTGGGCTCTAAAGTAGCAAAAGGATTTATTGCTCAGAAATAAATTGAGTGTAGTGACAGAGTAAGAATACAAATCAGCACTCCTCATCTTGCCCGTGGATTTCGTAAAAGACGACTAAGGAATATTAGATGCATATAACATCTGTGCAGGAGAAGGAAAACTCGAAATGAAACCTTATTGTGTTTTTTGTTACCTATGCGGCGGGAGAATTGAGGATATATTATGTAGTCACTCCTTTACTTTCCCGTGACAGTCGTAAAAGTTTCAACGTGACTATCGAATATCGGGTACGTTAGTCGGATAAAAAGCAGCCCATTGGATTTTTCTGCAGATTTTGATAAAGATATTTTATAGATTTAAATATTGGGTTCAGGGTGGATTTTATGGATCTGTTTGTAATAAAGTTACAATTTTTCTATTAAATGCATATGATGCTTATATATGATTTTTATAATAAAAGAGTAAATTATGTAATCTAAACTTTTACCCCGTGAAAAAAGGGTTCCAAATTACGGTAGCGGTAGGTAAATTGAGAATTATTTGTAATGCAACCTTTTAGATTTTCTTTTGACATATAACATTTATTGCTGCGGTATAAAAAAAAGAATAAACTAATGGAACACGTTCAATGTATTATTATAGAATAGATAATAGTGCAGTCCAAGGCGCAGGCAAAGTGCTGATTTGACTTTTTTTTTTCAACAAAAACTCATTTAAATTGAATTTTAAATACTCTATAAGCAAAACATGCCTCTAATTCTACTCTAACTCTCATTAATATATCTGTATTTAAAATGTCTTCATAGATAATATATTTGTTACGCAGGCGTGTTAATGGCTCGATGGAAGGTAGCGGCTACGAGCAGTAACCCTGCTACTCGAGCTGAGGTGACTGGAGGAGCGTGCGCTGCGCACGTGTCTCGGCTGGCTGCTGCGGCACTCGTACGTGCTGGCGCACCGGCACACTGCTATAAAGTCCTCAGCTCACTACTGCCTTATTGGAAAGAGAAAGCTAATAGTACGTACATCTGTGATTATTTTTTTTATTTCCTTTGATGATAAACAAGCAAGCAGCCCATATATAAGTAAATGGACTTCAGCAATATCATGGGTACAGCTAAGTCTCTAACTAAAGTGCAGGATCGGATGCAATTCCCAACGGCGAAGGAGAGGAGACGGTGGGTTATGGAGCCGCGTGCCGCCCCTTCATCGTCCCGGCGGAGCTGGTCGGCGTGTGCTCTGACTATAGCCCACCCCCCTAAAAAAAGGGTTGGATGCAATAAAATGAGGATATGAAATAGGGGGAAGCCGTTTAGGTATCTTTCTCTCTCGTTCATCGAATGAAAAGCAGTAGCAATTTGTTACAACGCGACAATTTTCTGCGACAGTGTGATATTATTTTGAATGAGCTGATTCATCCATAGCAGCAGCATGGCCTACCACTACTACACTGACTTCATATAGCTATTGTAGATTGAATTATTATTCATTCATACTAAGAAAATAATGCTCACGAAAAATTATCATCGTGAATATCGTAATAATCGGTTAAGTGATATAGTCAGATAACAACTTTGTAAGAAAAGGAAAACTCGTATTAATCTATCTCCATCCGAAGTAGGTCCGTGTCCAATAGAGGGATTGATATTGCCCGAGAAGGGCAGTATGTAGTTGTTGATACATTTGCTCCAGTTTCCCGTCTAGCTCGCCAATGTGGCGGGTATTGGAGTAGGGCGATTTTTTTTTTGACTTCATTTCTGTTTTTTCGGTCCCATCGTGAAAACTCGTTGGAAATACCCAAAAAACAATTCCCTGAAAGTTTGAGGCCTTAATATTAATTTAAGTCCTAGACCAAGGCGTGTGAAGATTTCCCATTGAAAATACACGAAAACTCTGATTTTTTATTTTTAAATTTCTAAAGCTCAGCGGCATTTCATGGGATCACTTTGACCGAAGATTGTTTTTTCTCAGAATTGAACGCTCTACAAAAGTGCCCATTGCGGCAAAATCGTAACTCACACTGGCGAGGCAGTACGGGCCACTGAACCTAATTTTTCCATAAAATTCGCGTCTTTTCGCATTTATCTCGTAAATAACAAGAGCTACGGAAAAAATGTAAAGGACAAACTTGTAGGGATTTCAATTTTCTACAAAAAAAGTCCTATGGAGCAAATCGCTAAGATAAATATTAAGCGAGACATTAAGCCTTGAATAGATTTTTCCGTGAAATTTTGGCCGATCATTGATTTAAACTTGTTATTCCAATATTATTCTTGACTTATTAGGAACACCATATTTTCTTTATATAAATGTGTGCTTTTATAATACATATATGAATTAATAAGTCCCATCGTGAATTCTTGTTGGAAATACCCAAAAAACTAGCCTTAAAAAATATATTGAACAAAAAATATAATATTACAGAAAAAGAAAACAAGATATTAACAAGTTTAAATTAATGATCGGCCAAAATTTCACGGAAAAATCTATTCAAGGCTTAATGTCTCGCTTAATATTTATCTTAGCGATTTGCTCCATAGGACTTTTTTTGTAGAAAATTGAAATCCCTACAAGTTTGTCCTTTACATTTTTTCCGTAGCTCTTGTTATTTACGAGATAAATGCGAAAAGACGCGAATTTTATGGAAAAATTAGGTTCAGTGGCCCGTACTGCCTCGCCAGTGTGAGTTACGATTTTGCCGCAATGGGCACTTTTGTAGAGCGTTCAATTCTGAGAAAAAACAATCTTCGGTCAAAGTGATCCCATGAAATGCCGCTGAGCTTTAGAAATTTAAAAATAAAAAATCAGAGTTTTCGTGTATTTTCAATGGGAAATCTTCACACGCCTTGGTCTAGGACTTAAATTAATATTAAGGCCTCAAACTTTCAGGGAATTGTTTTTTGGGTATTTCCAACGAGTTTTCACGATGGGACCGAAAAAACAGAAATGAAGTCAAAAAAAAAATCGCCCTAGTATTGGAGTTTGATTCCAACGCAGGACAAATTTTTTCATTGAAATAAGATAATGAAAATATAATTGGTAGTTGCGCATATGTTGTGGTGTGCAGTACTTGTGTAACAACCTGTCATCTGATGCTGCTTGCCGTTTTATAGGTTCGATTCTTGTGCAAAATCGTGGAATCAAAATGTCTAAATAAGGACTTCCCAAATTATTTGTGTCCGATATAATTGTATGATTGTAAAGTCTCCTACTATTTATGAAATTAGGCACTAAATAAGTGCGAGATGTTGTGATTAAACATTACATTAAAATTTTAACAAAAAAAAAATACGGCTTCAATTGGATTTTTCATGCAGAACGAGGGGAACGAACAAACACAAAAAAAAATCATCAAAATCGGTTCCCTAGTCGAAATTATGGAGGTAACAAATGTAAAAAGCCGCCAAATTTAAATAATAAAAAAGGAAGACCTTTTTTGAAGGCAGTTAAAAATTTGATTTTTGTTACGAATCCGTCTGTTACTTGCGATTGTAAAGTCCCTCGTAATACAAGGATGCATATTCTTTAAAGCACGTTGTCACCTTTACAAAAAATATTTAGGTAGGTGACAATTTAGTAAATTATTAACATTCTTCTATCAATCTGGTGATGGAGTAAGAATACAATTCACCACCCCCTCCCTTACCCGTGGGTGTCGTAAAAGACGACTAAGGGATTATAATATGCATACAACATTCATGCAAGAGAAGGAAAACTCGAAACAAAACCTTATGCCAACACGTCCAACCAGCATGGTAGGTCAATTTCCCTCGCATAGTGGAGGAGGCCTGAGCCCAGCAGTGGGTCGTATGTGGGCTGAGATGATGATTAACATTCGGTATGCCTATGTGAATATAGAAAACTAGTTTCTTTTTTCTTGAGATCTCATACCCAATAGTGCAAAATATCTAGGCTGTAAACAAAGAAGAAAGATTAATAAATTTATTTACAAAAGTATATTTTATTCTATTACTTTATAGATACAGGCAGTACGTCCACGGGCCAGCAATTGCTGAAACCTCAACCACCACAGCCATTACCTGATATGCAACCATTCTTCGTTAAAGAATATGTCAAGAGTAAGCATTTCGTTATCTGTAGAGTTTTAAATATTCATATTTACATTAGGTATTCTAACATAACCCTTCGCCTTCGCGTATCTAAAAGTATAGTAAATTCATGGCCCCTTTTTATCCTCCCTTTTTTTAAGACATCATCATTCAAGAAAAGGTAAACTCAAAACAAAAACTTATATGGTATTAAACGAGTTGGCCGTTTGATCAGCATTGTATAGCAAGTCAATTTTCTTCTCATTGAGGAGATGTTTATCCAGCAGTGAGACAGATATGAACTGGGATGATATAATCGTAAGGTACAGTAACTGTTCTGTGTGAGAATACAATTCACCACTCCCTATCTTGCCTGTGGATGTCATAAAAGACGACTAACGGATATAATATGCACATAAGATCTGTGCAATAGAAGGAAAACTCCAAACGAAACCTTATATAAACATGTCTGATCAGAACGGTATAGTAGGTCGAATGCCTTCCCATTCTGGAGGAGGCCCGAGCCTAACAGTGGGCTATGTGGTCTGCTATGATGATGATGATGACAATAACTATGTTACGATAGGAATTTGCAGGGGTCACAATAAACACAATGTTTTGTTAGCTCTTACTTCCTCGTTGACGTCTAAAAACCAGGTGAGTGGAGGAAGCCAGAGCCCAATAGTGGGACGTATGTATATGAGTGACGTTACGGTGGGTTAGATGGTGACTATAAAAGAAGCAACTGCTTAGTTTTTGTATTTGTTTTATTAACGTCAACTCGTTGGTAGTGTTTATTTTTTATAGCGAATGCGGGCTTAGTACAATAAACCACGTTTGCTTTCAGCTCATGCTCTAGATGTCTTCGATAATTATCCACAACTGCTTATGGAGATGGCTCTTCGTCTACCGTGTCAGATACACAAACACTGTGATCCAGCAAACTTCGATATGCGTTGGCGTACATTGCTCTGCGAGTATATGATGAACCAACAAACACCTCTGAGGTAACAGCAAACAAGTTTTTATTTTGTGAATTATGTGCTTTATATTTAGACACCAGCCCGTTTTTAGGCAATATTATTCATTTCGAAGAACGGATAGAGAATGTGTCGGTAGAAGAACGGGTGTAACTGATATAGCACGAAGAATTAACACGCTGTAGTGGCAGTGAGCAAGCCACATCGTTCGACGAATCGACAACCGCTGGGGAAGAAAGGTTCTCGAGTGGTGACTACGTATCGTATAACGCAGTGTAGGGGAAACTAAGTGGGCCGGCGCCCTTGTGTAATTTGCTGCGCGTCGTTGGATAAAGGCGGCACAGGATCGCACATTGTGGCGAAATATGAAAAAGGCCTACTTCCAGCAGTGGACGGCGATAGGCTAAATGATGATGTTGTTGATGATGATTCATTTCGATGTTATGCTACAATGCTAATATTATTCATTCATCCATCCTATCGACGTCTTTATAAACCTTCCTATAGAACGAATACTGCCTTGCCTGTACTTGGCGGAAGGACTGGCTTTTCACCGAGGCGCGACTTTACACTGCTCTAGAGATCCATTAGCTGGTTCTTACTTCCACCGCAAGTAATAATACTGTGAATAGCCACTATAAATATTATCATTAATACTACTACTTTTAACGTTACTTCTCAAAGTGCTGAACGTAAGTATATTAAATTTCTAAAATCGCGAATTTGTGTTTTTTCTGTCGTTGATTCCACTATAAGAGGTAGCATATTATTTATAGCGAACTTTAGCATAATGGGCATCTTATAACCTCAGAGAAAGAAGTCTATGCTACTTGCTAATGAAACTCCTGCTGAGAAAAAATTAACTAGTTATTACTACTTAAACAATTCAAAGTCTGTGTATTCTATTTGTCTGTTAATTTATCGTAAATTTAACTATGATATTTTTCTTATATTACAGAAAGCAAGTTCGCAAGTTATTGTTATTGCTGTGCGGTACGCGTGAACGTTACAGACAGTTGCGTGACGCCCACGCTTTGGACACGCACCTGAATGCAGCGCGTGCGCTACTCGCCACCGACCCCGCGTACGATAAACTCGTGCAACTTATGGACCATCTCAAGGTTGGAGACATATTTATACATACAGCTCATACACACCCCACTGGGCTGGGCTCCAGCCTCCATTATAATAGGAAGGAAATTGACTCACTATACCACTCTGGTCAGACGGCTTGGTGTAGAGTTTTATTTCAAGTCTTTCTTCCCTTGCATAGTCAATAGTTTTTTATGTCATCCACGGGTAAGATATTGGGGTGGTGAATTGTATTCTTACTCCATCACCACATTGTAGATTATAAAGCTCTACGTAAAAACTGGCTTTAACAAATGTGAAAATTCTTCTGTCTAGTTGTATAATGATTTTAATATGATTGGCAATAATAAATATAAATAAATATTTATGACATGCTCCGGACTGCACAGATGGCGGAGTGCTATAAGTATTGAACTCTTATTCTGAGTGTTTTGGGTTCAATCCTCATGTAAGATATTTTGTGTGAAATACATAAATAATTGTTTTATTTTTGTGGTATTATGTCGCGTTTTCTTCTCTTGCAATGTTGTTATGTGTATATCCCTTATTCATCTTCTACGGCACCCGCGGATGCCAATGGAAAATCCTATAATATTACAACATTAATAATGTTGCAGGCATGTGCAGAGATAGTCAGCGCGCGTACGGGTAACTGGCAGCACACTTGCTGTACGGAGAGACGAGAGACATTGGCGTGGCTGGTAACGATCGCACGGCGTGTACACCCACATGTGGCGTCGACTGTGCTGCAGCTGCTGCAAGCAGCACTTTGTGCGCCCACTAACACCGCACGCACCGAGAATAAGGTAAACATTAAATATTATCTACTAACAAACCTATCCCTTACATTCTCTTTTTGCAGCTACTGAATATAGCTTTTTTATTATTCTCAGAATTCTACGGAGTGGCCTGAACGCGAAAGAAGCGCCGAAAATGACTCATTCACCTCGGACGGTTCGAAGTTCCAGGAGCAAAGAGTTGGACCACTTGTACAACAAATATTAAAGCAGGCATGTACAAATACTTGATATATGTATAGAAGCTTCCTATAGAGTTACGAAATATTTAATGAATGTATTGTTTAAAGGTGCCACAAGATGAATTAAGGATGTTTGTCAAAGCGTTCCTTTTGGAGACTAATTCAACAGCAGTACGTTGGCAAGCCCATGCTCTTCTGCTTGCTATCTACAAGTAAGTATCATAACACATTTTAATACTCTTATCCCTTATATTGTTGTTTTATCCTTGATGTTACCGAAAAGCCTCCGTTTGTTGGTAAAAACGGACATAACCATGGAGAGCCATAGACAGAGACCATATGACGCTAAAGTCTAACAGAGGAATACATAATATCAGTTGAGAAAAATATTTATGGTCATTGCTCCGCTCTTATATAGAAGTATTCTTTATTAAAGGGTCTTTCTAGGTGAACTGTCTAACTATAAGTTTTCAATTCATATCCATCATTTCTCATAGTACATATAGACAAGATTTTCTTTTGAGTATTTATCATTAGTTTCTTAATATGGTTAAGTTCTCTGCAAGCATAATATTTAACGTAATTTGTTTTTAGTAATTCGGCACAACCGGACCAAGCTTCTTTGGTATCTCTGCTGTGGGCTACTTGGCCAACTTTGCCTCAATATGGGCGCAAGGCCGCACAGTTCGTCGATTTACTCGGATACTTCACTCTCAAGACACCCAATATTGATACAGAGGTATGAAATTTTTTCTAATGATAAACCAGTAGGTTGTTATTTTTTAACATAAGATTTATTAAATATCTGTAATAACGATGACTTGTTGGACTTAAAACATCTTAGTTCGCCCGTGAGCGTGAACACTGTAAAGTATTTGAAACAGGCAATCAAAAATCAAACACAAACGCGATAAAATCCGTAAAAATAGTTTTATTTTCAAACATCAGTAATCATCATAATGTGTATTTCTTGCCAAATGTGTTCTTCTTCCTCCTTATGACTGATGTAAAAATTTTTCTTGAACTATCTTCTTTATAATCTGTATATGTTATACAGTATCTGTAAAATTTGTTTTTAAACAAATTAAAACATTAATTTGTTAAAAAACAAAACTTTGTGACCTGAAAAAGATATAATTACAGCTAGAACACACATCTATTGATAATCCATTTCAACTGCTTTATTATTTAAGCTACCGTTGCTACTTAACTTCTATAATCTACCTGCAACAAGCATTGTCCATGCTTAGTCTATCAAGCCATAGTAGAACATAGACCTTTACAAATAAAAAGGAAGTCAGGGTAAACTATATAATTTTTCTTTATAGAACTTCGTAGGGAGCGCTGTGGAACTCCTGCGAAACCAGAACCAGCTGTTATCGTCCCATGGCAATGCTGCTCTATATGCTGCTCTCGGTTCTTATGTAGAATTAGACGGATATTACTTAGAGTCGGAGCCATGTCTTGTGTGCAACAACCCTGAAGTGGCTATGGCGACTATCAAACTACCGACTATTAAGGTTGGTAATTAGTATTTTTATTGGATATTATAGTTAAAATAATTATTAATTGTTCTTTTTGGTGTTCTGATGGAGTAAAAGTACATCACACCACTACTTATCTTATCCGTGTCATAAAAGACTACTAAGGGATTGTATTATGCATATAACATTCAGGTAAGAGAAGCAAAACTCTAAATGAATCTCTATACCAAGCCGTCTGACGCGTTTGGTATAATAAGTCAATTTTCTTCATTTTGTTGAGGAGGCCCAAGCCCAGTAGTGGGACGTACATGAACTGAGATGATAATTTATTGTCCAACATTATGCTTATTTTTAGTCATTACTGTTATTATGGATTTTTATTTCGTCTTTCAATGTTGTATATATGGGTTCTTTATCTATATTTCTTATAGTCTCTCGTCCTTTTCCTCTCAAGAGATGTGAGAGCTGACGTGTTCATTTTGAGACGATTTTTTTTGTTTGCTCTTAACAAATCCATTAATAATCATGCACCCACTTTCGTGCTTAATGTCAGTGCTTGAATAAAAAAACCTAATAACAATCAAACGCTACAAAGAAATTTAATTAACTGTAAAAAATCATGTTATTGATATCTATAAATAAATATGTATATAATGTGTATATCTATACAAATTTCCTGTGTGGTGACAGAGTAAGAATACCTTTTACCATTGCCTCATGCCCGTGGATGTCTTAAAAGACGACTAGGGGATATAATACGCATATAACATCTAGGCAAGAGAAGGAAATCTCGAAATAAAATCCTTTACTAAACTGTCGGACAAGCATGCAAGTAAGGTTTTCATTTCTCGAGACTCGAGCCCAGCAGTAAGACGTATATGAGCTGAAATGATGATTATATATAAATGTAATGAATGTTTTTTACACTGACGAAAGTCACTAAATGAGAGCTAAACACACTACCGCACGCAGATCGACTCGAAGTTCACGACGACCACTCAGATTGTGAAGCTGGTAAACAGCCACATGATCAGTCGCATCAACCTTCGCATCAGCGACATCAAGCGCAGCAAGATGGTGCGCACAATCAACTTCTACTACAACAATAGGACTGTGCAAGCTGTGCAGGAACTTAAGAATAGACCTGGTATGATATTTTTATTTAATCGTTTTGTATGAATCCCTTTGTCACATACGTGGGATTGTAATCGTTATACCGTACATCGCTTCAAATAATTAACTTATCTTTATATTTCTTGTGTACGTGTGTATGTCACTGAACTCCTCCTAAATGGCTGGACCGATGTTGATGAAATTTTTTGTGTGTATTCAGAGGGTGATTCGAATGGTTTAGATTGACAATTGGATTCGGTAGGTGGCGCTTATTTGAACAGAACAACATCTGTTGAGTCAGCTGATTGATCTAATAGTGTCTGAGATTTCGGCGAATATTGCATATGAAATAAAAAGAAAATTGTAATTTTATCATGTTTGTATTTGTTTTTTTATTAATTGCGCGAGGCTCTGAACACTTATCAGTACTGAATAATGTACATTTTTTAGCGTTTGAAAAGTAATTTTATTTTAAATGAGTGAGTATTACGGGAGTATTGTTATACTATGTATTGCTATACATATGTGGGCTGCGATGATGGTGATGATGATGATGATGTTGTTAAATACTCGCGTTAACTTCGGAGTTCGTTAAACCCTTGTGTTTTACTGTGGATTCTGAAATGTAAATCAGGCCAGTATTTTTCTTAGTTATTGACTTCATCGAACTTACATTTTATCTCTTTATACAGGCATGTGGCATAAAGCTAAACGCGTTCAATTACAATCTGGACAATCGGAGGTGCGGGTAGACTTCCCGCTGCCAATTGTCGCTTGCAACCTCATGATGGAGTATGCAGACTTCTATGAGAATCAACAAGCTACAGGTGAGTAACATTATTTTGAAATAAATATGAAACGTGACTGCTGTCGCAAGGGAATGCTAATAAGTTCTCGCCTTTACTTCTTTAAAGATCAGTCTATAATAACTATCTCTCTCACTTACAATCATAGAAAAAAGAACCTGAGGGACACATAGTAAAACAAAACAAATATTATACTATGGATGCTAACTTTACATTGTGGATAGACTGAGAGACAGACTGATGTATTAATTTTGATAAATCGCGACGAGCGTCTCGCGACCGTATCCACATGATTGCTCATAAATGAAATGTGGAGCATATTTTTACAATAAGTGTATATGCTATGAATAAATCTCGGTTTACGGATTTTAAAAATACTTTTATTTTTAATACTCGCGTAAAAATAGAAATCAACGTGTATTTTGTTATTACTGTTATTATGGATTACATTTTCAATTATAATATGAATATTTTTAACTCAGCGTCATCCTATACCTAAGAGGTTTTACCTTCAACCGCTTATAATGGCTATACGCAATTTATTTTTTTAGGGGAATCCTTGCAATGTCCACGCTGCTCGCAGTCGGTGCCAGCTAACCCTGGTGTTTGCGCTAATTGTGGCGAGAACGTATTCCAGTGTCATAAGTGTCGGTATGTAATGTTTGATTATTTAATATGATATTAGAGGATTATACAAATGTTCATTGAATTTTTACTAGTAATAAATAATCTCTGTTAGAAATAATTGTTGACGAAGGACAAGGAGCATATTACACAATTTTTTTAGACTTAAGTATTCACTTAAAAATGTAAGGCTTGAATTTACCACAGTATTTTCAAAAGTTTTACGCTGATATATTTTTATTCCGTACGGTGAGAAAATGAATACACAATGGGTCACTAGCTCTTCCTTTCCAGTGGTCATCAGAAAACATGGTTAAGGGACGTAACCATCATCTATATTATCTGGGACAGATAACATGCTAGTGACGTTCGAGTATAGTAAACTAAGTATAACTAAAATGACCACTATAAGAAAAGGAAATCTTGTAATAAAATCATGTGGGCATTTTCATAAAAATGCACAAGGGCGTTTGCAGGCCTGCCCCTCTAAAACATTACCTTTTTTAAACAATTAATTCTATTTGAAACTAGCACAAAATTTTACATTAGGTTTATTGTACATTTAAGTAATATTTTATAATATTATTTAAGCCAATTATAGTATAATTTTTGGATTAAAAAATAATATAACAACAGATTGCTATCATTTTATCGTATCCCTTTGTAGCCAGACGATATTTCAACACTGAATTTACATATTAGTTGTAATAATTATAAATAAATACTAACTAGACGTAAAATAAATAAATTAAATAGAATTTGATTACCATATTGCGTTTTTAAAAATCCTGACACGTCAGTTTTGTTACCACATTTTCTCCGAAATACTACTCTTTTTGTAGATGTTTTATGTGATAATAACACTATTAGTTAATATATATTTTTAATAAATTGACCCTACACTATCTACCAGAAAAATTAAATACGGCACCGAGCAAATTATTACAACTAATATGTGAATTCAGTGTTGAAATATCGTCTGGCTACAAAGGGACACGATAAAATGATAGCAATCTGTTGTTATATTATTTTTTAATCCAAAAATTATACTATAATTGACTTAAATAATATTATAAAATATTACTTAAATGTACAATAAACCTAATGTAAAATTTTGTGCTAGTTTCAAATAGAATTAATTGTTTAAAAAAGGTAATGTTTTAGAGGGACAGGCCTGAAAACGCCCTTGTACATTTTTATGAAAATGCCCATGTGTGAAACCGACTGGTATGCTAATTTTCCTAATCTGGAAGACGTGCTTCCTAAAAGTGCCCAAGAAGGAGAATAATCATTATAAACTTTACAAATACCTCATCTCATCTGAGCTCATACATCCCATTATTGGGCTCGAGCCTCTTCCCCAATAGGAAGGAAATTGACTTACTATACGCTGGTCAGACATGTATATGGTAGGTATAGGATATTATTTCGAGTTTTCTTTCTTTTGCACAGATGTTATATATATATTATATCCCTTAGTCATCTTTTACGACATCCACGGGCAAGATGGAGAGTGGTGAATTGTATTCTTACTCCGTCACCACAGGGAAAGGAAAAAAAACTTAATAAACTGAGATGGAGAAAAAATATGCTGCTTTAGATCTATTTACAAATACTATCATTATATAACTGTATTCCAGTGCTATAAATTACGACGAAAAAGATCCGTTCCTGTGCCACGCTTGCGGCTTTTGCAAGTACGCTAAGTTTGACTACACATTGACGGCACGGCCGTGTTGCGCCGTGGACAACATTGAGAATGACGAAGAACGAAAGAAGATGGTGCAGACTATCGGTGCACTGCTTGACAAGGCTGATCGTGTGTATCGTCAGCTGGTCTCCAATAAACCTGTTTTGGAGGTATTATATTGCACATTATGTTTAGCGAGTACAAAAAAATATGAGTAATATACGCACTTGTGTGTAATTCTTGTGAATCATCTGAGAACGTCCCTGTTGAGTACGAGCCTCCTCTAAAATAGGAGAGAAATTAATCTAATTTGCCTTCTTTTCCATGGATGTTATATGTAATTATATTCATTAGTCTTCTTGTACGACACCTCCAGGCAAAATAAGGTGCTAAATTGTATTCTTACTCTGTCACCACACTGAAAAGATAGATTATTTTAAAAAAGCATCTTGCTTATTGATATTTGCACCAGCTTTTTCATTTTGCCATTAACGTATCGGCAATTTTACACAATCCGTGGTAATCAAAAGACTAACGGTTCTTTTATAACGATAATATACACACAAGTCCTATGATTTATGGCTCTTAAAGCTCTTCAAACATTTTCACACAACCGCTACCTCTAACCGCAAAATATTCCCGAACCATTTGAGGATGTGAACATTTTTTGTAATCCACAGAATTTACTGCACAAGATAAGTGAACATCGTCTTGAAGGTCGTGCGGGTGACGAGAACAGTAATGCCAGTAACACGTCGTTCAGCGGCGCGCAAATCAACCGTGTCATACAGACATTAGCGCACAAATACTGCGTCGACAGTAAAGGTCACTTCGAGGATCTCTCAAAGATTATACAGAAAGTGCTTGCTTGTAGGTGAGTACATGAACTTAATTATCATTTTTCATGGTCACTGGACGAATCCAACTCGGCTAAGCACCGTTCGGGCAACTATTTCGCAATGTCTGGAAGAAGGGTTTATAATCAAAGTATGTTACCAGTGATAAGTTGTGGTACAGAAACGTGGTTTCTAAAACGTTCTCATAAAAAGGCTCGAAGTCGCTCAGCATGCTTTGGAAAGATCAATGCCTGCTATTTCTCTACGTGATAGATACGTGATAAAACCCGTAGAAGGATGGGTGTTACCGATATAACCCGGAGAATTAACACTAAAGTGCCAATGGATAGGCTACATTGCTCATCGAACTGATAACCGTTTGAGAAAGGTTCTTGAGGGGCGACCACGACTCGGATGATGTAGCGTAGGACAAGCCCCTACTAGGATGACGCCGCTTTAGAAGTCACATGGAGCCGTTGGATGCAGGTGGCACAAGACCGTTCTGAGTGGCATTCTCGTGGGGAGGCTTATGTTCAACTGTTCACGTCTTCAAGCTGATGGATGGATGGATGGATAGAATATATACTAAAACTATGTGTTTTCACAATATGAAAACCACTTAGCATTTATTTTCATATTGAGCTATTTAACACAAATAACTATACAAAAAGTGACTTCATACTTCTCAATAACCATACTAATAGCGTTGGCGGCTATTAAATCATAATTTTGCCAGAATGGGATACAAAATGCGTCATTTTCAAACACTTTGTGTATATTTTTAATAATTAGATTTTCATAAGTTTAAATCTCTTATAAAGCCATTAAAACTAATAATCAACTTTCCTATTTTCCAATGTTGGCATTTTGCTTAATATACCTAAATTCCTTGTAAGTTGGCGAGGGCTAGTATGGATAATAAATGTTAGGGCGAGTGAATTATACATGTGTGAATTTTGTATCTTCAGGAAAGAGCTAGTGGCATTCGATAGATCGCAGAGCGAACAAACAAAGGGCGATACAATGCCCGTGTACGCTGGGCTGCTACAGAATTATGACGGTGAAGTAACTAAAGGTAATTAGCATTAGAATTTCTATCAATATAACCTTCTTAGTGATCATAAAATTTGTGTTATATTGTAGACCTCAAACATTTGTTCTCACATATTTTGACCATAGTTTGGCAAAATTTGTTAGTGAATTAAATGAGGTGTAATAAAATATTGCATCTGTTTTAATATACGTTCCCATATACATGCAACTGACCGCAAACCTAGTGTAAAAAATGATTGCAAATTAGCATAGTATACTACGATAGCCAGACAGGCTGTCATTATAACTAGCAGGGCGGGGGACTGTGGAAGCGGTTGCGCCGCATCTCCACCGCTGGCTCACAAGGAAGCACGGCAACCTAACATTTAGGATGGTGCAGGTGCTTACCGGACACGTGGTCTTCGGTAAGTACCTGCATATGATTAGAAGAGAAGAGACCCTCGGATGTCATGAGTGTGGCGCGCCAACTGATGATGCGCGTCACACATTGGAGATATGCCCCGCCTGGGGGTCTCAGCGCCACGACCTGTCGGCGGTACTTGGAGCGGACCTGTCGCTGCCGACCGTTATCGCAAAGATGCTTGGCAGCGACAGGTGCTGGTCGTCGATGGCCTCATTATGTGAGGCCGTCATATCAAGGAAGGAAGTGGCGGAGCGGGAACGCGAGGCGCTTGCGTCTGCTGACTCGCTTCGTCGCCGGCGACCCGGGAGGAGGAGGCGACAATATGCCCACCTACTCCCACCGCCCTGAACAGTAATGACAGCACGTGGCCAGACGGCCATGCGCTGGGGTGTCGGGGATTGAATGTCATCAGACGACCTCTCCGGCACCCCGTAAAAGCGCGGAAGGGGCCGCTGTGGTTTTAGTGGGTATTCCGGCCGCGGATGTGGTCGGTGAGTCCCACACGGACCCCCCCCCGTCCGTCACTGGCGGGGGACAGTGCGTAAATGCATTTCCACAGCGTGACAAAAAAAAAAACAAAAAAAAGGTTCTCATTAATTTCGATAATTCGATATTCAATATTTCGATTTTCACTTATGACGCTGTGAGGGAGTCATGTTATATGCCTTAACAATTTTAGGAAACCCGTGTCATAGGATTAGATGCTGATGCATCGTACTGTATAAGCAGGGGAATGATGATATCTTGGGCAACTCATAAAACTACGGGAACCAACCCGCCTGCCACGACTCACGATTATGGCATTAGAAGAAAACTAGAAATAAATCCCTATATAAACACGTTTGACCAGCGTGGTATAGTAGGTCAATTGTCCTCCAGTTACGGTGAAGCCTCGAATCCAGCACTAGAACATATATCAGCTGATATGATGATAATGAGGAATTCTGAAAGCTTTTTTTGCGTGCGCTACGATCATCGCACCTGCCGCCCGGCTCCGTTCGGGGCGACAAAGGGGCGGCGCGCCGCTCCGTAACCCACCCATAGCACGTCGCCTTCGTCGTTGGGCCGACCACCGGTGCCGAGTTCTTTGCCTTCAATGGTCGGCCCGACGGAATACTCTGAGGGGGGGTACCCTTTCCCCTCGACGTCCCTTTCCCGAGATGTCGGTCGCCGTCACGCGGTCAGCCTCTCTGCGGATGACAGACTAAACTACCCGGTCCAATCACCCGCGGCCTCGGCTAGGGCGGCATCAGGCGCAATTAATTCTAAAGCCTATAATTTAGTTACTTTTGCGATCGTAAGTTTTATATAAATAGTAAATGCATGCGTATTATATAAGTCGCTAAAATAAAGAGAAAAACGTACAATTATCTTTATCAACAGTGTCAACAGACTCGGGCGGTGGCTGCTATGGTTGCGCGTTAGCTTGCGCGGAACATTGTCTCACGCTCTTGCGAGCGCTCGCCTCACAGCCCGAGCATCGCACCAGACTATGCCGATTTGGCCTAGTGCAGGAGTTAGTCCAACATAATCTGCATCGTGGTACTCCACAGGTAACATAATTTTGGTTTAAATTATTCACATGCTGAAATTGCATTTAGAATTGATAATTTTTCATGTTATATGTTTAAATAAAAATAAAACGTTTTTTTTTTATAAATAACAATTCCTGGGCACTAATGCCCCTATAGGGGTATTTGCTCGCTTTCACGCCCTGCAGTTTAATGATACTACAGGCTGTTTATCTTTGTACCAAAACTCATTCCAATAGGTATTTGAATTAGGAAAGCGTGAAAACATTCTCACTTGCATATTTATTATATTAATAAAGATATAGATATTATGATCCAATGGTCTAAGCATAATGCTACCATATATGAGGACATAGTTTGGTACATATAAAATTTGTAAATTAAATTTCTCTACCTCGTTTTTAAAAGTATTTTCTCAAAATAAACCTTGCTATTTGGATCTTTGCAGCTATAGGGCTGTGACATGGAACCTTTTCAACTCCTCTTTTTTCCCCTTTCTAATTAAATATGTTTGATTTGAAACAATAAAACCGTTAACAGTTCCTAAGGGTCAAACCTCGGTGTCTTATACGGAGACTACTGTGGTTGGCTTACAGGAGTTACAGTGGTGGGAATGTGTGGTAGAGTTAGTCCTAATAATAAAAAAGGCTATAGGGTTGTCATTTATTACATGAGACAACAATATAAAACTCCAAAAAATAACAATTAAATTAAAAGTTTCTGCACATACAATGTGTTGTTCATATTATATTTCCAGAGCCAAGAGGAAGTCCGTGCTTTAATATGCCTGGTCACACGAGATAATCTGCCAGCGACGGAACAATTGTGTAATCTACTATCACAACGTATAACGCTCTCACTTATGGGACATGCCGCCTCACAAGATCACAACAACTCTGTAAGTTATTTTTATTTTATTATTATATAACATTACAATACGTATGTAGCTTTTCCTGTGGTTACTCTAAAGATGGTTAAACGTAAGCAGATAACATCACTGCAAGGATAATTATGATATAATTAAATGGTTTCATTACTTTATTAAATAATATTTTTTATAGGTGAGGCCTTTGGTGCTACTTTTAGGCTCTCTGGTTAAAGTTCAAGACTCTGTGGAATGTTGGGAGGCAAGACTGAGATGCATCGTGAAATTATGGGTCTGGTATGTAATATACTTACAATAGTTTTTCAGTAAGAATCTGTTCATTCATAAGCTTATCAATTATTCTTTATTGAGTTCCTTAGGAAAGTAGAACTGCTCACTCTTTTGGTGCCCGAATCACCGGCTTTTACGTCTGCCACGCAATATTCAGAAATATGACGCCACCTCATAATTTTGCTTAAATACTGTATTCTTAATTCGTCAACACAAAATAAGATTATTAAGTAATTTTATAGTGATACTTTAAGCGCTCTTGTTTCTTAGCGGCGAATTGCCGCTGAGAGTCGAATAGACTTCGTCGATTGAAGCGAATACATCTAGGTTGGACAACTATTGTTATACACATAAATTGTTCTAATTCTAGCTGTAATTAACAATCACTAATGTAGTTTAAATTTATTTTTTTTGTACTAGGTGTTGCCCTCAACTGACGGAGGTAGCAGGCATAGCACCAGCTGCCAACACCATATTAAAGGAGGAAGCTTTAGCTAGCATACCCGGCATCAACTCTTCATCTCCGAACTGTAAGCATATGGAATTAATAAGGTCTTAATTTTTCAATAGAAACTATACTATTTCCATTTCTTTATTTTATCGATGACAGCTCCTGTGGAAACTTGAACGAGCGTCTTTTTTACATTATGTATACATTATTTAATAAAAATATGACGCTTACGCGCGTACAAGGTCATGGCAGAGTCGGAGAAACTGATAGGGATGGAGCTATCGATAAACGTAACACGATAAGAGACCCGATATTTTTTTACAAAGTGTAAGAAACTAAACTATTGCCGGATAATTTTATACAAATTTATTAACTAATATTACATTTCATTACAAGATGTAATTATATTATGTTGATTGTTCATTTATTTATTTTAATCAAAATCTGATGAATCGCCACTATCACTCGATGAGCTCTCCTCAACATTTATTATAAGTTTCTGTATATCTATATTATCTAATGCCACATGAATTTCCCAATCCGACGCTATAATGTTTTGGGTTCTTCTCACAATTTTTTCCCAGTGTTCGGCGGTTACTTCCGCACATGCATTTTTTAATAAATCTAACATCTTGTTTGCCGTAAAAGGGGGATGGGTATTGTTTCGAGCGGTGTGTCCTTTGATTTGTGCCCATATTAGTTCTATAGCATTGTACTGGCAATGATAGGGCGGAAGTCAAAGAACCCAATGACCACATTCGGCAGCTATTTCGTCGGTAATATATCTTTTAGGGAGGCTTTTTTAGATTTTAAAATATTCACTAATTGTACTTTTAATAAAGTATCATCCACATTTTCGCCATGACGTTTGAGCCAGTCAAGTATCTCTTGTTTTTTATTCGGCTGCGTCGGCATTTTATCAATTTGTCTAGAGTGATATGTAGCGTTGTCCATAATAATTAGCGACGGTTCTTCCAGAGATTGCACCATTTCTTTGAACCATCCTTCGTAAATCTCCGCGTTTATTTCTTCGTGGTAGTCCACTGTTTTCTTGGATTTAAAGGCCAGTAAAGCATCTGACACGAATCCTTTCGTAGACCCTGCATGGCATATGATAAGGCGTTCACCTTTTCCCATTGGCACTGAACTAGTGGAAGCGGCGGTGTCGTCAGTCCAGTTCTTCGATACTGTGTGGTTTGCATTTAACCAAGTCTCGTCAGTGAAAATAACATTTGACCAATCTGATATCTTATTGGCTTCGCTCAAAAATTCGCAGCGAGCCATAGCAACGTCGTGACGCTCCATCAATATTTTACGTTTGTCCGATTTTTATAAGAAAATCTAATTTCTTTCAAAACTAAGCTTTATGACGATTTTTGGCCATGGAACAAACCACGTTCACGTAAAGAAACAACAAGTTTTCTAAGTGTTGGAATTTCTTTGTGCAAGTAATAGTCATATATATGACGACGAATAGCGTCAGCGTTGAAGTTGTCAACCGATGTCACACGACGTGGTTGGCGTTTCTTCTTCGGCGTACGGAGCTTATTTGCTTGCATGCCGCTTGTACCGTAAGCTTCGGTAGCAATTTTTGAAACAGTAGGTCCACTAATTCCTAATGCGGCCGCAACACGCTCTCGCACTTGCGACAGTGGTGATAGCGGGCCACCATCTTGATATTCTGCTTCAAAGTAATTACGAACCTTGATCACCAGTTCTCTCGCCTGACTTTTCAGAACAGATCCTTTAGGCATTTTGATATTTGACAGCTGGGCAGCAATCAACACGGAGGAACACAAAATACACAACGTAACGTATGGATAATGTGAAAAAACTCAGCGAACAGAAATGTAGTGACCATATAGCACGATCGTCTTGTTGCGAGTGACAGATTAAAACATACAAAATGGCGGTGGGTCATTGAGTGTTCCCAGCTTGAAAAAATATATTTGAATGTTTTTGGTGAATTTGTCTTTGTTCAAAACATATATGCGATCGATATCATTACTTATTTGGTCACAACACTACAACTATCAAATTAGAACTGTCATCGAGAAAATAAAGAAATGGAAATAGTATAATATTTATGTGAAACTAGCGACCCGCCCCGGCTTCGCACTGACACAATGCTGATACTAAATATACTATATCAGTGCTGTTAAATACATAACGATTTTGACTTAGTAAATAAGGATTGAATTCATAGTTATAAATTTGTTTATATTTTGGTAGTTCAAATGTTGGGGCACTAATATGATGAGTAGTTTTGTCATGTCACACAGCGCATCAATTCGCGCTGCAACAAGTCGCGTTGCCATGCCTCCGTTATATGCAGCAGCTGATGGCACCCGTGACACCAGCCACCAATACAACGGCACCGGAGTCTGAACAATCAAAGGACAATACAAAGGTAAGACGTTATTATTTGTTCATAAATGATTTGCGAACTATTCCTTCAATTATTCATCCATGCATTCATCGCTCTATTCCTCCATTCTCCTCTAGTTTGCCGACCCTCACTGTTGGGTATACCATAGGTGTCACATTTACGGTAGTAAAGTCATGAGCGGCAGTTACCATTTACCATTAAGTAGCCTGCTTGATCGTCTGCAATCACATGCAATAAAGAACTACGAATTAGTGATTGCAGTTTGTATTAGTTTCACAACAGAATTTTGCTTCTGGTGATCCATTAATACTGGATGTTATACTTCGAAAAGATTTATTGCGAAATCTTCAGTTATAGACCTAATCCTTGTATTGCGGGGGACTTTAGAAACATAACTAACGGACACAATTGCATCCAGACTGAGAACAACAATTTCTGCATTGCGCAAAGTGTTGTTATGAGTGGAATTTGAATCCTCGACACTGGCACTATAGGGCGTTATCTTAACCACAACGACATCTCTGCAGTCGAATTTGGTTTAAATATCCATATAATATCTGTGCAGTCAAGTTTATTAATATATGTTTGATTATAGGAAACTAGTGGCAACACATCGGCGGTAGTAAGTAGTGCGGGCGTGTCGTCAGCTGGCAATATGGTAGTGGACCTAGCGGCGTGGCTAGCTGGTAATGTACCACACGACAAGTGGCGCCGCCTGGTGACGTTGCGAGCGCCGCCGCAAACACCGCCACCCAATCGCGATGCGCAGCTCGCGCACAAGTATCTCGCTAAATGGACCGAAAAGGTTAGAAAGTGTAGAATTTTTTATTATTATTATTATTTTTTCACATCCCAAGCTGTTATAATATTATCAATGAGAATGTGCGTCAAGACGATCCGGATGAGTATTTTAGGCGTGAAACTGTAACAACCAAACAAAGTCATTCAAATTTTAGGATAGATCTTTTCCGTGTGGTGACCTCGTAAGAATACAATTCACAACTCCCTATCTTGATTTATACTAAGAAATATATATAATGACAATAGTCTAGTTAGACTTAGTTAATTTCATCGTCTTAGCACACTACATCTGCGTCTCACTGTTGGGGTCTCAAGCTGATAGAAGGTCGATTTACCTTCCTCTTGTTAAATATTCTCTCTCCATCACTATATGGAAAATCTAATTTCAATACATTTTTTTTAATTTTCAGACTTTACTATCTCATGGTATGCGACCATTGGCACTAGAAAACGGTGGATGGTTGAGACCTGTTATGTTTGATCCCAGCTCTCGCATTGCCCGCGATACCGCGTGCCAGATGGTCAAGTCGCTCTGTGACTCATATGACCGTACCAAAGCTGTAAGTATATATGAAAACAAATAATATTCTTTATTTATATACATGTAATGTTATTTTTTATTATTTTTCTGTTCTAAGGTATTGATACTGCTTACCAGCTTTTTACCCGAAGTAGGCACCGCCGGCGAGGCCAGCGAACAGTTCCTTCAGCTATATCAAAGTGAGTATTTTAATAATAGTATGTTTGCTTAACTTGTAAAATTATTAAAGTCATCACGTTCAAGTTGTCACATTCGTCTCTCAACTTTTTATGATAACACTTGTGTGTTGCTTGCTTCCCGTCAGCTCCTTGCCTCCCGTCAGCTCCTTGCCACACTAGGTTAAATCGTTAGTATAAGAGACGATGACGATTCATCGAGCGACCTATGAATGTAAGATAAGCATCGCAGAAATATCATAGTTTGGCAAATAACACCAATTGGGATAAAAATTTTGCTTTAAAAGGCATAGATCGTTCGTAGTTCATACGTTATATTTATACTGTTGTATCTTTAGGTTTCAAATGGCTCTCAAATGTCGACTTGAAGCACATGAATGGTAGGTGATCCTAGTCTTGCATGTAGGCAGATGTCATTTAAGTGGAGAGATGCTTTGAGAGTTGCAGTAGATATTAAAGATTTTTTTTATATTTAGCATTGGCATCTGAAGCACCTTGGAAGCAATTCCTCGCTCTAAGAGGAGTCCTTCATCAAATAGCAGATCTTATGACCAAGGAGATCGAACAATTGCATCGCCTTGAAGAAACTACACTTACTTCAGACCTCGCTCAAGGTATGTGATCGATAATTATTATCTTAAATGTTATATGTATTATAAGTATGTCTAGATTTTTTTTGATACATAATTATGTAGTTTTGGAGTATATATACCTACAATGTATATTTTTTGATCGTTTACCACAATACTTTAATATTTGTTAAACACCATCATCTTTATCCTGTTGTTATTTTTCTACATTACTCTGTTTTGACAACGAGCCATGTAAAGATTGAAGTATTTGTAACTACCACCACACAGCATATATATATATATATATATATTATAAACCCTGTCATATAAACGCTCATTATCTGTATTTGATTAGAGCATTATAAAGTGTAATCTAACTTTTCTCATACTCTGTTTTCTATGGAATGCTGTCATAATGGTTATTTTGTGCTTATACAGGTTACGCGCTGAAGCGTCTTACGGAGTTGTTAGCTATGTTCTTGGAGGATAGCGGCGCGCGGCGCACGTACAAGGGTCGGCTGGTGGGTGCCGTCCTTGGTGGCTACCTATCGCTGCGACGCCTCGTCGTGCAACGCACACGACTTACTGATGACACCCAGGAGAAACTTCTTGAACTGCTCGAAGAAATGACTACTGGTCAGTTATTTAATTATAAACATACATGTTCTGGGTTGCGAGCCCCTAGCGCTCACTCATAGTCCGAGAAAAGCTGTTAAAGCCTCTCTACTTATAACAGCTAAATAAACACAAAAATATACAATTACATGACTTCCAGCTTATAAACTTAATATTTGCGTTAAGTTATATTCTTTTTAGGTCTAGAATACATACAAAGATATGAAAAGTAATTTTCGATGGAGCGATACCTACCCTACATATATGGATAGTCATAATAAAAGTTTATTAGACTTAATTTCAGGTTATTTGAGCATTAAGTTCCATAGGGATGCCCACATATTTATGATTGATCTGATCTGTTTAGATTAAGCCTTTTCTTTTTACTTTCTTTTCCAAATTCATAAGTAATAACAATAATTAGGATAATAAAGTTATTTTCTCTACGGCTTTTACAATTGCTAATCATTTCAATCACGATCGTGTTGAACAAAGTTGCTATTAAAAAAAATTAATGACTGCCCAAATTACCAGACATGAGCTGTATACCGATAATTTTTTTTTAAACATATGAATATATCAATAAATATTTCCTCGTTTGTAATAATTTCTTCCATAAATTTTAACAGGCACTGAAGCTGAAACAGCAGAGTTCATGGCTGTGTGTATCGAGACAGTGCAAAAGTATCCACTCCACGACTATCGTACTCCGGTGTTTATCTTTGAACGACTGTGCTCTATCATATATCCAGAAGAAAACGACGTTGGAGAATTCTTCCTTACACTAGAAAAAGATCCACAACAGGAGGACTTCTTGCAGGTCAGTGGAAATAAAATACAGGAAATATAAATGATTCATCATGACCACATATGGGATGACGCGTAGAACGAGGACTGTAGGACAGCCCCCTATAACATGGTGAAGGTTTCTGGCCATCGTTGGATGCAGGCGGCACAGGAACGCACTTTGTAGCGAAACATGAGGGAGGCCTACGTCCAGCAGGGGATGGCAATAGGTCGAATGTTAATGATGATGAAATGACTACTTAATTTCTCTATTAAAACACTAAAAAATTAAATTCTATATGAATCTTGCCAATTTCTCAGCTTTTAATAGCCGATGTGTGTATCGTTATATTGACAAATTATAATAAAGCAGGTAACGGTAGTCATTTTATACGTTTGGAGTAATTAGGGGTTGAAATCGGTTGTCACCAGTGAAATGGCAATAGACATCGACGAAATAGCGATGAGAAATCCTGTAATTATGACATCTTTACGATGTGACCTCTATGAATGATGTACTAGGATGATAAATGGGACAGTTGAGTAGCTAATATAACTTGCGTAGATTTATATTTCACGAACGTGATGTGTTACCTAAAAGAGGGAAACAAGATGGCGAGAACGGATCGACATCGACAAAATATAAAATACTACGCGTGCTGATGTAATCTATACGATATTTCTTTACAGGGTCGCATGTTGGGTAATCCGTATTCATCTCTGGAACCAGGAATGGGTCCTCTGATGCGAGATGTTAAGAACAAGATTTGCACAGACTGTGAACTGGTAGCTTTATTGGAAGACGATAATGGAATGGAATTACTCGTCTGCAACAAGATTATGGCACTTGATTTGCCTGTCAAAGAGGTTTATAAGAAGGTTAGTAATGTAATTTACATAGAAAGTTGATCTTATTTAGCTATCACATAGCTCTGGATATATATTATATCCAAATAGATATATAGCCATGTGTGAAACTTGTTCATGTGGTGAAAGCGTAAAAAAATGTAATTCGACGCCGTTGTTAAAAGATGGCTAATGGATGTAAATCAATTAAACCACTATAAGAGTGGGATGTCTATATATCTATACAAATAAGTAGCCGGTTTTTACTTAAGTTTTTTGACTTCCATGGGAATGTACCATATGGGATTGTGACCACATGAGATGAATTTTAAAGAAGCTAAATTCATAATAATAATGTTTTTTTTTAATATTAGGTATGGTGCACATCCGGTGAAGGAGTAGATGCTATGCGTGTGGTGTATCGTATGCGTGGGTTGCTTGGTGATGCCACGGAGGAGTTTGTGGAGAGGCTAACCCAAGCCAATGCTGAAGCTGTCGATGATGAACAAACTTATCGCATGGCCAATGTTCTGGCCGATTGTGGTAAGTACATTCTTAAAATGTATTTTTCTGTATTTTAGTTCCTATTATTGTGTGATGATCTAGTAAAAATACAATTCACCAGCTTGCCTGTGGCCATCTTAAATTATAATATGCAGATAACGTCTAAGCGATAGAAGGAAAAGTCAAAATAAAACCTTATACCAACACGTCTGACCAGCGTGATATAATAGGTCAATTTCCCTCCTATTATGGAGGAGGCTCGAACCCAGCAGTGGGATGTATATGAGCCGAAATGATTAATGTCGATTAGCTCTTTCAATTTTTTTTTACTTCTACTATAATACACTGAGTTTAGATGACTTGTGGTATTTAGCAGCTTGGTATTACAAGTTAAGTATTCATATTTTTAACTCACAGTTAATGTTTACCGCTAAATTATAATTCTATATTTATATTATAGACGAACTAGTTTATTTTAAAGAAAGCATCTTGCAATAAGGAAATAATCCTTGTATTGCGGGGGACTTCACAAACATATTTAACGCACACAAATTACATCCAGACACATAACAATTTGTGGATGGAGTGTTGTTCTGCGTGGGATTTGAACCCGCGACACTGGCACGGTACAGCAGTATCTTAGCCAATACGCCATCTCTGCGTTTTTGTGTCATGATAAAGCATGAATACAATTCGCTATCTTATTGTATTCCCATTGATTTCGCAAAAGTGAAAGTTAGACTAAATTGCACCAATTTGTATGGCTAGCGTAATAATAACAAGTCATTTTTCATCTTATTATGAAGGCCCATTGAGTCTAGAGCGGTACGTATGTGCTGAGGAAAAATTTAGCAATAAAATTACTATTATTATTGTTAAGTAGAGGCTACGTTATTAAAAAGTATTATGTTCGACAGGTGGTATCGAGGTTATGCTGCAGCGATTAGCGGCGATTCAGCGAATGGGATGTGCCCGCGCACTTTGTTCGACCTTACTGCGACTAGTATCTCTGTGTACGCGGGTACGACGTTGTGTGCGTGTATTAACACGGGCCGACACACGTGCCTTGCCTGTGCTATTGCACGCATTGCACTTGGCCGCCGCTAGTATTGATGAGTCTGACATGGCGTGCGCGCAGCTCGTTTATCAACTACTCGAGGTATGTATATTTTTTTTAGCACTAACGGCAATCATCTTATATAAGTCCCATTGTTGGGCTTGAGCCTCCTTCACAATGGAAGGGTAATTGACCCCCTGGTCAGATTTGTTGGCATAGGGTTTTATGTCCAGTTTGTCTTTTCTTGCATAGATATTATTATTTTTTTATTTTATCTGCATATCATATGGCTTTTCCGTGTGGTTACGGAGTAAGAATACAATTCACCAGCCCCCTCATACCCGTGGGTGTTGTAGAAGACAAAAAAGGGATATATTAACATTAATATATAAAAGGGATATAGTACGAATATGACATCTATGCAAGAGTTGGAAAACTCAAAACAGAACCCTGTACCAACCTGTATGACTAGCATGGTCATCATAAGGTCAATTTCTCTCTTATTATGGAGAGCAGTGGGACGTAAATGAGCCGAAATAATGAATGAATTATGCCTTCATCATCATCATCATTTCAGCCTATTGCCGTCCACTGCTGGACGTAGGCCTCCCTCATATTGCGCCACAATGTGCGGTCCTGTGCCGCCTGCATCCAACGACGCCCAGCAACTTTCACCAGGTCGTCGGTCCACCTAGTGGGGGGGCGTCCTACACTGCGTCGTCCGATGCGTGGTCGCCACTCGAGAACCTTTCTTCCCCAGCGGTTGTCGGTTCGTCGAGCGATGTGGCCTGCCCATTGCCACTTCAGCGTGCTAATTCTTCGTGCTATGTCGGTTACACCCGTTCTTCTGCGGATTTCTGTATTCCGGATTCTATCTCGCAGAGAAATCCCGAGCATAGCCCGTTCCATAGCACGCTGAGCGACTTTGAGCCTTGATATGAGGCCTACATTTAGGGACCACGTTTCCGTGCCGTAAGTCATCACTGGTAACACACACTGGTCGTAGACCTGTGTTTTCAGACACTGAGGTATGTTGGACGAGAAGATCCTCTTAAGTTTCCCGAACGCTGCCCAACCGAGTTGGATTCGTCGGCTGATCTCTTTCTCGAAATTGGATCTACCTAACTGGACTGTTTGTCCTAGGTAAACATAGTGATTGACAACTTCGAGAATCGCATTGCCAACTAGGACCGGTACAGGAATGACATGGGTATTTGACATGACTTTCGTCTTGTCCATGTTCATTCGTAGACCCACTAGTTGGGATACCCTGCTGAGATCATTGAGCATAGTGCCAAGGTCCTCCATGGATTCTGCCATAACGACGATATCGTCTGCGAATCGAAGGTGAGTGATGTATTCGCCGTTAATGTTGATGCCGAGTCCAGTCCAGTCTAAGAGCTTGAAGACATCTTCCAGTGCAGTGGTGAACAGTTTCGGAGAGATGACATCTCCCTGTCTCACGCCTTTCTGCAACTGGATCGGTTTCGTACTCTTATCCCGGATACGGACTGACATTGTGGCGTTCCTATACAAACACTTCAGCACTTCGATATAGCGATGGTCGATTTGGCACCGCTGAAGGGACTGCAGCACCGCCCAAGTTTCGACTGAATCAAAAGCTTTCTCATAGTCCACAAACACTAAGCACAGGGGCCGATTATACTCCTCGGTCTTTTGTATAATCTGCCGAAGCGTGAGGATATGGTCTATGGTGCTATAGCCTTTTCGGAAGCCGGCTTGTTCGGGCGGCTGGAAGTCATCGAGCTTGCGCGTGAGTCGATTGGTAATGACCCTCGAAAACAACTTATAAACATGGCTCAGGAGTGAGATGGGTCTGTAGTTCTTTAAAAGAGCTTTGTCACCCTTCTTGAAGAACAGCACCACCACACTCCTGGTCCACGACTCTGGAACGTCGCCCCCGAGGATAACGGAATTAAATAGCTTCTGAAGGGCTATTAATACCGGCTTGCCGCCCGCCTTCAAAAGCTCTGCCGTAATTCCGTCATCTCCCGGTGCCTTACCGTTACGTAGTTGTTTGAGAGCCATTCTGATCTCGTACAAGCTGATGTCCGGGATTTCTTCGGTATAGTGCCGAGTTAGCTTGGATCTGGGATCTTGGACCAAGCCGACAACAGGATTTCGGGATGATTTGTATAACTGTCCATAGAACCTTTCGACCTCTCCCAAGATCTCACTTTGGGATGAAATGACAGTGCCGTCATCGGTCTTCAGCTTAGTCATTTGGCTTTTCCCAATAGACAGATCTTGTGCGAACACTTTCGAGCCACGATTCCGCTCTATCGCTTCTTTAATACGGAACGTATTAAATCGGCGAATATCGCGACGCACAGACCTGGAGATCTGTCTATTTAGCTGCCTATGTTTGGACCAATCGGCTGCAGACTGCACCGTCATCTCTTTTCTCCGCTCCATGAGCTCGAGAGTCTGGTCAGAAAGTTTTTTAGGTCTATCAACGCGGTGAGCCTTGAAAAATTTCGACCCAACCGCGTGGACAGTTTCCACGAACCTGTTGTTCATATCGTTCGGAGATTCGCACTCGTCCAGACATTGGAAGCGATTATGTAGTTCGAGTTGAAAGTTTTCGAGGTTCTGGTATTGGACAGATGTAGGTCGGAGTGTAGACTTCATCAAGCGTGACCGCTCGACTTTTGTATGGATATTCAATGTGCCTCGTACCATCCGGTGATCGCTCCCAGTTTTAATTCTGCTGATCACTGAGACATCATTGAATATCTGTCGTTTGTCTGACAAGATGAAGTCTATCTCGTTTTTTGTTGAACCATCGGGGCTAATCCAGGTCCATTTCCTTTGTGGCTGCTTCCTGAAGAAGGAATTCATCATAAAGAGGCTTTCCTTCTCCAGAAAATCAGCCAGTTTCTGGCCCCTCTGGTTTCTCTGTCCATATCCATGTTTCCCCACTCTCAACTCATCATCACTCCCTTTGCCTAGTTTCGCGTTAAAGTCTCCCATAACCACCGTGAAGTGGGTTTTGGACGCGTGTATGGCTTTCGAGATGTCCTCGTAAAATGCCTCCACCTCGTCGTCGGAGTATGTCGAGGTCGGTGCGTATACCTGTATAACCTTCAGCGAATACCTCTTGGTAATTCTGAGTATAAGGTACGCTACCCTTGTCGACACACTCTCGATCCTCTCCACGTTGTCTATGAGAGACTTACGAACGATAAACCCTATACCACCTTGGGACGGGTGATCGCCCTCCCGGTAGAAGAGCAAGTTTCCAGACTGGAGGATTATCGTGCCCTCGCCCTCTCTTCGCACTTCTGATAATCCTACAATGTCCCAGCGGATTTTGCTCAATTCCTCTTCCAGCTCGATGAGAATAATGATCTAATTATGCCTTAGTCGTCTTTTACTACACCCATGGTTAAGAGAGGGGGTGGTGAATTAGATTTACTTCATTAGGCTATTTTTACTACACAGAAAACTAATGTCAATAGTATTCAATAATTGATGTCGCAGATGTCGCAGTTGTTTAGACCTCAATTAAGGTGAGGTGTAAACAATTGCTCAAGAGCCTAAATCTGTTAACTATAATTACGCCCTGATGAGTTATTTCGAATTGATTCAATAATATTTATCAAAAAATTCTCAATTAAATATATGCCATTCCATTTCAGATTATGGAACGCATTCTGTCAGTTGCTGCAAGTGAAAGTCTTGAATCATTCTTGCAATTTTCTCTCACATTTGGAGGGCCTGAATATGTCCAAGCGCTGTTGAACTGTACAGAATGTTCAGGTAAGCAATTAGAAGGAAATTTTACGTTTTAGTGATATCTGTTAAATACTTAATCGTCTCCTATTTATTAATATATCCTGTTCCCTCCATGGGCGTCCTGACTTTGAGGACAGGTCACATGCATCATTTTTTTTTTTATATAACTAGTATTTACATATATCTGTAAAACAATTTATCTCTGGGTACTTTACACAAATATACGGACACAACACCTATTAAAGGATCACACAAATAATATCAAGCCTGGAAATCGAATCCCAGAAAATCGGCATGTGATGTCGGTACTTTATAACAACGCACCATAGATGACGCCTATATGTTCTATTGGAATGTTATACAGTAGAACCCGTTTAATACGATCACGTTTAATACGATTTCCCGCATAATACACCATTTTGCGTGTCCCAGCAACTTGAGACATTTTTTCATACATTTCTTAACGCTTAATACGATCGTCATCCCGTTTAATACGCCAACACGTGCCACTCAGATACACATATTACCCCTTGCGGCAGCGGCCAGCGACTGACAAGCGACCCTAAGTGATAATGACCAAGAAGAAGCTGAGTCAACTCCGATTTTGTCACACGTCCAGCCATTATCAGCAGTTAATGATTTAAGACGTTTCATAGAAACTTCTGTGAATCAATCGAAGACGCACTGCTAAAATTAAATTACGTTCAAAATCTTGTAATTGCTAATGCCTCAAAATCTTTTTGTCAAAATAAAATAAGTGATTACTTTAAGTAACGTAATAATATAAATTTTTTTTTTTATATTTTTTAAATATTTTTTATTTTTAATATTTAAAAATGTATCTAGTAGTAAGTATATTAAATAAAGAAAATAAACAACAATTTATTTAGGTAATTTTTAAATGTTAAATTCAATATGTAGGTATTCAAAATAATAATAGAATATAATAAATAATAACGTATTTCCCTTTCCCGCATAATACGCTTTCCCGCCTTAAACGCGTTTTTGGTCGGGTCCCTGCGAAATCGTCTTAAACGGGTTTTACTGTATTTCATTTATTCCATTTGAATATTTTCTTTTCTTTTAGGAATACGTAACAACTCGGTTGCATTAGGCCATTTGACTCGAGTGCTAGCAGCTTTAGTCTATGGTAACGATCTGAAGATGGCATTGTTAGTTGACCACTTTAAGCCGGTACTCGACTTTGAACGGTTGGATTCTGAGCAATTTACCGAAGAGGAGTACCGTATGGAGTTGTTCTGTGTGTTCTGCGCTAACATCGAACGTAATTCCATTGGTGGAACTTTGAAGGACTATCTGATATCGCTGGGAATTGTCAGAGAAGCACTTGATTATATTGTGGTAAGTTTTAAAATAATTTTAATTCATTGCTATGGTATCTGTTTAGAAAAAGTAGTTTAAATTGCTGACCCTTTTTTTTTTGGGGGTGGGTTACGGTCGGCGCACTCCTTGCTCCTCTCCGTCGGGTCCGTCCGCGAGACTACTGCCTCGCAGAAGGCTGCGACCGCGTCCCAGAAATTGCTGAGGCTAACAGTCGGTTTCAAATAAATATTTTGACTGGGGAATCAGCCCACATCCATAGTACCTTCAAATATGTTCCTATATTTAGCTCTGTATATATTTTATCTAAGTACAATATCGTTATTCCTTGGCATTGCCAAAGTCAAATATCAATCGTTTCATGATGAAGTAAGAATTCGCACATTGATTATGATAAAGATTTTTTTATTGCTGTTGGTGGCAAACGAACAAACTGCACACCAAATGGTGAGTAATACTACCGCTTCTAGGCCGCTGCTTACCATGAAGAAAGTGAAGAGAGTATGTATGCGTGGAATGAGCTTCGGTGATACTAAAGGTTTATTTATTATTACCCATAAGCCACCACACGCAAACAGCCTCAGAAATTTTGGTTTATAGGACAATTACAATGACGAGTATTTAAATAAGATTGTTTGCTACAGGAACATGCTCCATGCGTGAAGCCGACCCTTGTGTGCACAGACTCTGACGAATTAAAAGAGTTCATCAGTCGTCCGGCACTGAAATACATCTTGCGTTTCCTCACCGGTTTAGCCGCTGATCATGAACCGACACAGGTAATTATATTTAATTAACGATTATATTTGATTTTCATACATTTTTTTAATCACCCCCGTTAACTATATATAGCATGTTTGTTTTAGGAGACATTATACAGCTGTGTAGATATTATGAGAACTTGTTATGGGATATATGTCCTGTATGGTGACGGAATAAGAATACAATTCACTACCCCCTCTCTTACTCATGGGTGTCGTAAGAGACGACTAAGGGATATAATATGCATATAACATCTATGCAAGAGAAGGATGATTCGAAACAAAATCCCATGCCAACACGTCTGACCAGCGTGATATACTAGATCAATTTCCCTCCTATAATAGAGGTGGCCAAAGCCCAACGGTGGGACGTACATGGGCTGAGATGATGATGATGTTATGGATAGTACTTGGATGGATCTAAATTTGATTATAACTAATTACTGTGCTTTTAGATTTATAAAATTATCGATTCTGTTATACATGTGTAAACTAATATAGGCATTGTCATTCATAACAATGGTTAACGGGTAAAACAACTCTGCTCTTGGATCTCTATGTGTAAGCGCTTAAAATTTTCAATTCTAAATATTTATAAATAAAATTGAATGATGACAACAAACCGAGACGATTTTTTCTTTTCAATTTAATATAATTGATGAGTTAATTAGACCCAAAATATAATAAAAGATTAGGTGTTTAGCCGACCGATATTAATGGAATTCTCATTGTTTACCTAGCCAACTTTAGCGGTCTATGCAAGTAATAATTCAGTAGTAAATTAGTGTCTGATGATAATTTATATTTAGATGTTGGTGTGCGAGAAAGTGATTCCAATCGTCCATCGCTTGGAACAAGTATCGTCTGGCGAACACGTTGGCTCGTTAGCTGAGAACCTTCTGGAAGCGTTGCGCTCGCAGCCACAGTGCGCAGCTAAAGTACAACAAGTGCGAGACTTCACTAGACAGGTATACATACTATTTTCCACCAGATAGTATATATCTTATGTTAATATAATCTTGATCGACTTAAATTAATATGACCTGAAATCTAATGAGTTTTAATCAATTAATGCCTAAATTATTTTCGTGTTAACAATATGTATGTATGTGCGAATGCACGCTTGCCTTTGTAATATGCTTGCGTGTAAGTGCGTGTGTGCTAGTTAGTGCGTTGATATGAATGCGGGCGTGCTTTTGTGACTAGATACAATATTATACGTATTGTTTGTGTGGTGACGGACTAAGAATATAGTTCACCACCTCATTTCTTCTACAAACACAACGAGTGTCGTAAAAAGGCGATTCAACGATATAATATGCAGATGACATCAAATGAAGAGCAGGTAAATTGGAAAAAATCTTTATAACAACCAATTTGAATAGCGTGGTATAGTAGATCAATTTCTGTTCAATAGAAGTGCTGGGATCAGATCTCCTACACAATAGTGTAGGAGATCCGATCCCAGCAGTGGGGTGTATATGAGTTGATATCACGATGACTAAACGTATTTAAATACGCAGGAAAAGAAACGTTTGGCGATGGCAGTCCGTGAACGTCAATTGGGCGCGTTAGGAATGAGAAGCAACGAACGTGGCCAGGTGACGGCTCAGTGTTCACTCACGCAACAGGTAGCCGATCTCGCAGAGGAGAACGGTGCCGTGTGCTGCATATGTCGTGAGGGCTACAAGTACCAACCCACCAAGGTACTGTCATTACTGATATATAGTCGACTGTAGTCTGATCACTAAGTGATTCTTTTATTGTAAAAGTTTATCTATCTACTTATCGATGCACAAAATTCTTCAGTCACTTTGACGATTCCTACGAGAAAGTAAAGGATGAACTTTCTATTCCATTCTGAAAAGATCCAAGTCGAGAAAAAAGTTATTATTACTACAAATGTATATTTTTTGTGGACGTCGTAACAGATGTTTCAGGGCAATAATACGCATATAACGTCAATGCAATACGAAGGCAAACTCGATATAAAACCCTATACCAACCTGTCTAACTACCATGGTATAGTAAGGTCAATTTCCCTCCTATTGTTGAGAAGACTCGAGCCCAACAGGGGGACGTGTATAGGCTGAGATGATGATAGTGATATTCCATGTAGTGACGGAGTAACAATACATTGATCACCACCCATTCCTTTCCCGCAAGTATCTTTTTTTTTATTACAAGACAACACCTTGCACTAAGAAAATAATCCTTGTATTGCGGGGGACTTTACAAACATATAATTAACAGACACAAATTACAACCAGACTCAGAACAACAATTTGTAGCTCACACATAGTGTTGTCCTGCGTGGGATTCGAACCCCCGATACTCCGACACTGGCATTATAGATCGGTATCTTAACCATTATGCCAACTGTGAGATCAAAATCAATAATCGATTAGAGGTTTTTAAATGGATAACATCACTGAAAGAGATAGCAAAGTAATCAAACTAGTCTGACTTGTGGTTAACTTCTCTCATTTGAAGAAGACTCGTGCTTGAGTATGTGTGGAATGAGGAGAAAAATTTATCTTTTATTTTACTAAATGTTTTTTTTATGTTTAGGTGTTGGGTATTTATACTTTCACGAAGCGTTGTCCGGTGGAGGAGTTTGAGGTGCGCGCCCGCAAGACTTTAGGCTACACCACGGTGTCGCACTACAACATCGTGCACGTCGAGTGTCACATGGCCGCTGTACGACTCGCGCGTGCTAGGTATGTTATCACTACCGAATTTAAAGAATTTTTTTCTATTACACTTAATTGGCGGTGAGAGGTAATAAAGGCAGGTTATAGGGTTGCATGTCACCCTTCCGTTGCCCCAGTTAGTTTAGGCGGGACTTTACCAGACTTATGACCCCTGAGGGCAAAAAATATGTTATTATCAGTCTTGAAAGACGACGCAAACGAGGTCTGTAAAACATTTACCAATAAACATAAGTGCTTAACACCACTACCAAAAAAGGCAACTTAGAACAAAACTCTACGCCCAATGCGAACTCATTTGACCAACATAATTTGTGATCGCCTGTCAAGTGCGACAGTTATGATATCGTCCTTACATGGGATAGCCTCTGTCCCACATTTGGCATAGATATGCTGATGGATGGACACTAAATTAATTAGATACTCATGATGTGTTAGACTTTGCCTGATAGTGGCACATGTATGGGCTATATATATATATATATATATATAATTAGCATAATATAATATTATATTAAAAAGAAATACAGTTGTCAAAAGTTCTGTATCTATCCATCAGCCTTTAGACGTCCACTGTTGGACATAGGCCTCTCCATGATAATGCCACTCGGAAAGGTCTTGTGGCACTTGCATTTAACTGTTCTCTGCGACTTTCAAGATGATGTAGTTATCTTCTGCGAAATTTGTAGCACCTACTGCGATCGCCAATCTGTCTGCTAAGTATGCCCTAAAAATGCATGAAATAAGAATTCTGTATATTAAAGTACACTTTGTTGTAGGGACGAATGGGAGAGTGCCGCGCTACAGAACGCGTCTACCCGCTGCAACGGTCTCCTACCTCTGTGGGGTCCTCATGTGCCAGAGTCTGCCTTCGCAAGCTGTCTCGCTAGGCACACAACTTATTTGCAGGTTATTACATAATTTATCAATAATTATTTGTGTGGTGACAGCGTTAAAATACAAGGAGCACTAGTCCTACCTTTACGGCAAAAGTCGTAAAAATCATTTGAAGAATGTAAACATAATCAAACGTTTAAATATAGATGTTGAACCATGCCCAATCGTTGTACAGAAAATGGTTCAGAAGGTCTGATAACGATAAAGATTATTTCTGCTTGCGATGTTTTATTAAGGCTCTTATAAAAAGGGCAACACCCGTTACCCTAATGATTACATTTTTGTGTCATGGTCGCGTAAGCAAGTATTATGTAATTTATTTTTATTTTACTTAAATTAGTTTGAAATATATGCCATCTAGATCATACATTTATAGTAGACATTCAGGATATATGGCACAATCGCTATTGCATAATTTCAAATCCATCACATCTTTTTCTTCATCGTCTTTCAATTCTATTTGTGGCACGCAAATGTCATAAAATTCAAAACTTTCGTATACATAAAACATTAAATTATACTTTTGTATATATCAAATATTTAAAAAATATTAATTACAGTTATTGAATAGTATGATTAATTTTCGTACACATTAAAAAGCTATTTTTGTGATGACGAATAAGTCTCAAGAACTTGCTTTTCAATTTAGTAGGATTACTTTTCATAATTACACAAACATGGGACACAATATCGCATTACTTTTGGAACGCACAAATAGTCATCTTTTATAGAAATATTTTGTTTGTTGATAGGAATGTACTGGACATCGTGATATAGGTCATACGTGTACACTGCACGACCTGAAGCTACTACTGTTGAGGTTTGCTAGGGGCCGTACGTTCCATGATGACACGGGCGGTGGCGGACCACTCTCCAATATGCAACTAGTACCTGCGCTAATCCACATGGCACTATACGTTATCAACACGTGAGTATATATATCGCTGCTTTGCAAGAATAGTGATACAAATCAAAATGACTGATTTTAGAGAAGGGCATTTTTAAATTGTTTTTGACGTGACAACGTCTTATAATTCGATGGAGCCGGCTGCACGCACGAAAAAAACATGACTCATGCGGCGTTACCTCGCTCTGAGCCGTTCCATTTAAGGCTTGAAGTGCAAGCGAGAGCGCGGAACGAGCGACAAAGAGGCACAATCGGCCTCCGCGTTCGGCAGCATTCGACATCCGTCTCTCTCCTACTTGAGTGAGCGATGCGTCCGCGTGGACAGCTGCTATACAATAATACATTTACATGTTTTCGTCAAGTATGAAGTGCAGTGAAAAGTGAATGTGGTGTCAATTGTTTATAGCAACGATAATTGCGGCGATAAAGGTAATGATTCTTTCGATATTTAATATATGTTCAGTGATATATTGTCGAATATTCGACGACGTTGACGTTGTCACGTTCAACTATCGTCAGTAAACCGACTTTACAGACAACCGATTTTATTTTTTATAAATGTTTTAATCATCATCATCATCGCAGTCCACATACGTCCCACTGTTGGGCTCGGGCCTCCTCCACAGTGGGAGGGAATTTGACCTTACTATACCATGCTAGTCAGACATGTTGCTATAGGGTTTTATTTCGAGTTTTCCTTCTCTTGCACACATGTTATGTGCATATTATATCCCTTAGTCGTCTTTTACGACATCCACGGGACATCGGGTGCTGTTTGTGTAATCTGATCTGGCCATTAACCATTTGAATTGTATAGTGAATTATATTATGTATCTTGTGGTTCGAATGGCATCACACTGGATCTTGTACTTAGAAGACATGTTGTATACATTTTTTTTAAAGAAGTTAGTAAAATGAAAATATTATAGATAAACCCGCCAAGCTTCTTCCCGAATCTTCTCATGAGCGGTCGCATTCCGTTCCGGTAGCAGTGCATTGAATTAATTTGTCTTAAAATTCGTAATATATATGTGCCCCTTTGGAGTTTATACATAATAATATATTTGATTTTGAATTTGAAAATCGTCTTAAACTGAAATTAAATTATTCTTACGAAATGTACTTCCATATACATGGATATCAAATAGCCAAATTTTTTGATGTGTAGGACTCAAAAAAGTATTCTTGCAATATATTATTAATGCCTTAGATTAATAACGTATAGAAGGATAGTGTCAATACTTCGAAAGTTCGAAACATGAATCTAAAAATACTAATGGCGCGCAGACGATTACACACGTACACCACTATACAAATTATGAAATCAAATTTTGTTTTTATTAACATAAATCGTCGAAATACTTTTAAAAGTAATGTTAAAAACCTTTTTAAGTTTTTCAAATGTGTTATGACACCATTTGAATGCACAAACCGTCATAATTAACTATTTATTTTTTAAGAGTTGCGTACGTACGTGCAGTACAATGACTTGTACATTACGGAACGGTTCCGGCGTAAGCTCCATTAGGCTCCAATTGAAATGCTTCACTTTTTGTGTGCTTAATACTTATTTCCCCCAGGCCGTCCAGCTATCAGCTCATTAAGTTCCACTGCTATACATAGATCTTCACATCAGCGGCCTCATGTTTTGCCTGATAGCCTCTGTTTCTTACAGCTGTTTGTAAATTTTATTCAAGTTAGTTTTAAATCATGCAGGAGTCGAGTATCGGCGCGTGAAGTATCTGCGTTGGAGGCTGCCCTAAATTGGGCACCGGCGCGCCTGTTGGAATCTGCACACGATGCTGAGGGGCCGCTGTACTTCATCACACTCATGTTGATGCTGTATCCGCACGCTAAGTACGTATAGTTCACTTCAAGTAACTACGTTGACAATTTTTCCTAAGTCTAAACTGCCACACCATTAATGGATTATTTCTTTGTAATAATCGATTTTTATAATCGATTATCATAATAATAAAAAATCGATTATTTTTATATTAAAATTAATCGATTATTTCACTGACAGATTTCCTATTACAAAATTAAGGTAGTATTTCCTAAAACAAAAGGTTCATTATAATCCTGTTGGAAGAAAAATCGATTATTTTATAATCGATTATTTATTTTTAATTAATCGATTTATTTTATAGACCAAAAAATCGTTTATTTAATTAATCGTTTATTTTCCCTCCAAGTCACATCCCTATACCACACTGATCAAATGTATTTAGGTATAAGGTTTCATGTGGAGTTTTCTTTCTTGCAATAACATTATCTGCACATTAGTCGTCTTTTACTATTTAATTATCACTCTTGATTTCCTAGATCGATTAAGCCCTTGCTACACTGAGTGGACAAGGGAATGCGCATCAAATAGACGAACAACCTATTGTTTAGATTAACAACATTATTTTGGTATATTATTTATTCTGTGTATTTTTTCTCTATAGATGGCGTTCACTTAAGGTGGATATGCTGAAGCGGCTGTTAATCATAGCTCACGTGCGCACCATAGCTCCAGGTGGGCCGGCAATGCGTTTGATTGCACCGGAACATCGCGCGCCAAAGACTTGGGCTGATTACAAACCATACGCACTCTTCGTGGCGCTCATCGACCTACTGTACACCGTCATGTTTAAGGTAACACGTTTTTTACATAACTGTTTATGACGTTTCATCATCATCATCACAGCTCATATACCTCGCACTATTGGGCTCGAGTCTCCTTTACATTGAGAGGGAAATTGGCCTACTATACCACGCTGGTCAAGCGCGTTGATATTTTTTTTTTATGGGTGAGCTATGGTATGCACACGCGCGGTCCAGTCCGTCCGGGGCGATGAAAGGACGGCGCGCTGGCCCATAACCCACCCGTACCCACGTCACCTCGTTGTTGGGTCGACCACCGGAGCAGATGTGACTTGTCGTCAGTGGTCGGCCCGACGGAATACCCTTTCGGGTAACCTCACCTCTCGACGTCCTGGGACGTCGATCGCCGTCGCGCGGTTAACCTCTCTGCGGGTGACGGACAATTCCTCGGTCCGATCACCCGCGGCCCGGCTAGGGTGGCATTAGGCGCAGATACTCGCACCTGCGCCGCCCGAGTCCCCGGCGGCGTAACGTGTCGCCGAATAGGAGCTCTCTACTCGCACACGATCCGCCGCCTCCTTCCGTGAGATTACGGCCTCACAGAAGGCGGCGACCGCGTCCCAGTTCCTGACGCTGTCGAGCATCTCCCTGGCGATGGTCGGCACCGATAATCGTGACGAGTTCACGGCGCTCCCCCTCCAAGCGCGTTGGTATAGGGTTTCATTTCGAGTTTACCTTCTCTTGCACAGTTGTTATATGTACAAAATATCCCTCGTTAAAGTGATCACTATGTGTATAAAGTATCACAACGTCATATGTGCAATCAAAATTGATTGAGAATCTAAATAATTATCATTATAATCACAACATACGTCTAATTGCTGGACTCGAGCCTCCTCCAAGATGGAGGGAAGTTATCCTACTGTATCACGTTGTTCACATTGGTAGGCTTTTATTTTGGGTTTTCCTGTTCTTGTATAGATCATCATTTCATCATTTCTGCTCATATACGTCCCACTGGGCGGCTCAAGCCTCCTCCACATGACCTTACCATGACCATGCTGGTCAAACAGGTTGGTATAGGGTTTTGTTTTGAGTTTTCCATCTCTTGCATAGATGTCACATGCATAATATATCCCCTAGTCGTCTTCTACGACACCCACGGGTAAGAGAGGGGTGGTGAATTGTATTCTTACTCCGTCACCACACGGAAAGATAGTATAGATATTATCTGCAAATTATAATAAATTGGAATCCTTTATAACACCCAATCATAAAAAAGGGGTTGGTGAGTTGTATACCTACACCGTTACCACGCGGAACTAGTTTAAATAATCAATTTTTGAAGTGAAACTTCTTTATCAGCGTTGGAAAAAAATTTACCGTCATATTTTTCGGTTACGCGTCACATTTTTTCGTTACGCGCCATCTTTTTCTCGTCCCCACTACGGTCGATTCGAATAAAGAGTACTTTCTCCAGTGTAGGAATAGCATGTAATTTAAGCGGACATAAAGGGATAAAGCGATAAGGGGATAAAGGGATAAAGCGATAAGGGACAAAGAGACAAAGGAACAACGGGACAAAGGGACAAAGGATAAAGAAGTTTCACTTCTGCTATGCGTACTTTGTACACACGTTCATTTTTTTTATTTTTGTATAGAATGTGACGGCGACCACAGTGGACGTATGGCCAGTGAAACTCGCCGAACATATACGATATAACGACGAAGCTAACTGCAAAGCGGCTGAACGCATTGTAACGACTTTCACCGACGAACTGCTACCGTGCGCTTCGTTCGCCGAATTCTGCGACGCCGCCGGTTTCTTAGAAGACATCCCCGAACCCGACAACTTCCTTCAAGCACTTATTGATGAACAACCTTGAGATATGCATTTTGTGCCGCAATGCCTCAGTTATAATGGATGCATGGCCTGCTAGAAAACACAATGAAATAGTTAAATTTTGACTAACACAATTTAGATTTTGCAATTTTAATATACAGTTTTACACAATAGATGAATCACCTTGTTACAATTAAATGCTTCCACACATTTAGAATTGTCAAAAGATTTATTAGATAATATTGTCGTGAGGTTCACAGAAATAGTTCAGGTAACAAGGCCATGACACTGCGGCGTCGCGAACTTATCCTTTCACTGTCGGGTCGAGGATCATATCAACACATTTTTATATATAACACAGTTTAATAAATGCTTGTAGACAATTTATTTAATCATTCAATAATTTGGTGCTTTTACTAAATTGTAATCGCTGATTTTTGGTTTATAATAAAATTATAGTTTCTGCTTTAAATGTGTTTTTATTTACATTGTTTATGCCTTTAAAGTAAATAAGTATTATCTTGTGATGGATTTTAAAATTCTTAAATTTTCATATACCTACCTATAGCGGCTACTTAGAAATATACATTTTGAGTAATTCGTATTGGACTACTCTTCATATCAAATAAAATCATTTATTCTTCATTAACCCCTTATGGGCACTTACATATTGTCAGATTTATACCTCGTTAGGAACAATACAATAATCTACCTCCTCGAGAAGATCAGGCAAGAAACTTAGCGGGCTGTCATTTTTATATGTATATAAATTTCTTGTGTACGTGTGTCACAACTCCTAAACGGCTGGACCGATGTTGATGAAATTTTTTGTGCATGTTCAAGGGGATTTGGATGAATTGAATGGTTTAGATTCACAATTGGACCCGGTAGGTGGCACTTATTTGAACAGAACAACGTCTGTTGGGTCAGCTAGTCTTTTATATATAATTTTAAGTATACAACATACAGTATTAACTCCAGTGTGCCCTTCGAGATAGGCTATATACATTGTCTTTTTTTAATTTAGTACAAATAAAAAAAGTAGGAAAATATGGTTGGACCTGATCCACAAGCAGCATATAATACTTATATTCGGCAAATAGCTGTATTACAGAATATCTTAATTACTTTCTTTGCATTGCAGAGCTCAATTGGCAGTTGCTCTCAAAAAAAAAAAAAATCTGTGGAAACTGTTTAGTTCAGGAAATTCATTCCACTATGATTGTATGATAAAAATATAAATATGATAAAGCCTCGAGAGGATGAATGAAATGAATCACTTGAGTAAAAACTTCATCTGGCTTTCAGTTATAGTTGTGATTTTCGAATATTTCCTTTCAGAGATGAATTGCGAATTTTGAAATTTCATTTATTTTCATTTCGGAAATTAAAGAAATGTATGTAGTTCAGACTTGAACTAATACTACATTTTATATATACACCGTTTTTTTTTAATTGCATACGGTGGCAAACGAGCAAACAGTACACCTACAGTAAGTGTTGCTGCCGCGCATGGACCTTTGCAATACCAGGGACAAAGCTAGGCCGCTGCCTACCGCGAAGAAAGTGAAGGGAGTGTGAATGCGTGCAATGCGGTTCGGTGATACCAAAAGCATCACTAAAACCCACCAAACGCAAACCCCCTCAGAAAGTTGAGCTGCCGGCTCTCTCGCTCACCTAACGAAGCGCAGTAACAAACTGCTACTACTCAGACGTTGATTTTCTGCGAGAATGTGGTACTACTCTGGACGGACCGGGCTGCGGCTGTAGACAACTGTCAACAGTGTGGTCCTACCACTATAAAAAAAAAATTAAATAAATGACGAGCCCACTGAGTTTGTTGCGGATTTTCTCAGCTTGCAGCCACGTTCCGATTCGGTGGTTGATTTTTATATTAAATTCAAATGAAATTAAAATCGATATGTAAGTGCCCTTATGTAGCTTATACAAAATAAAATGATTTGGTTTCTTCAACAACTTAATCTAATCAACATAGCCAGCAAAAACGAACCATGCCTGAGGTTAAGAATAAAAATCTTTAATTTGCCTGTGAAAAATCATCAAGAAAACAGCAGCATTCTCCTAGAAAATATAATATCAAATGCAGGTAACTTGGGGAGGCCTATGTCTAAATGTAGACAAACGGGTGGATGGAATAACGAAAATCAATAAATTATATGCAATAATGTTCATGAACCCGGATATAGGTATTGTTTCAAACTCCACATAATTCTACTTTTGTGCATGCATGTGTTGACTCCTAAAGGTTCAGGGCAATAAACTTCCTTTAATATTTATTTACATTTTTCTTGTCTCATAAATCCTATTTTATACTCAACTTGTGTGATAGGAATAACAAGCGAAAAAGCAACGAGATTTATTAAGCCATTATTTCCGACAAGTAATACATTATTAATATAGACCAAAATAATAATTACCATTAGTAGCACCTAGCGATGTATGATGAAGTATCTTAAGCGTCATGATCTAATTTCTGGTTCCAAACTTCAGTTTTCGGTACTTAGACCGTTGTTTAGAGCCTACGGGTTTTATACCCCACGCATATTTATGAGATCCACGAAAAATTGTTCTGAGTGTGGGCGTGACTTGTGAGCTTCTATTTTTTTTTATTAGACAACACCTTGCACTAACTAAATAATCCTTGTATTATGAGGGCTTTCACAGACATTCATTTCACGGACTCAAATTACGTCCAAATTCAAAACAACAATTTGTGGATAGCATAAAGTATTGTCCTTTTTTTTGGGGGGGTGGGTTACGGTTGGCGCACTCCTCGCTCGACTCCGCCCGGGGCGACAGAGGGGCGTGACCACGCACACCCGCAGCCCACCCGTTACACGTCGCTTTCGTCGTTGGGCCGACCACCGGAGCAGGGTGACTTGCCGTTGCCGTGCCGGCCACACGAAGGAATACCCCTAGAGGAGTACCCTCTCCTCGACCGACGTCCACTCCTCAGGGAAGACGCCGGTCTGTCCTCGCGCGGTCGGCTTCTCGGCGGGCTATAAAAATATTGTCCTGCCTGGATATCGAGCCCACTATACTGCGCACAGATCGGCATCTTAACCACTACGACATCTGTGCAGTCGCATTGGATATATGTTAATTCTTACATCAAACGCGATACACTGCTTATTTATTTGTAAATAAAAACGTAAACGGTTGAATATGTCTGTAAAATAGCTAAAAGTGTAGTAATAATTTGTAGTACGTTTTCTAACGCTCATGGACGTTGTTGACGCCATCTTGGCACAGGCCTCTTCCACAATGGGATATGGACTGGATGTATTTGTCATTACATTCTCAAGGAAGGCTAGATAGGCAGGCGACAGATCATAAATATAATGATTACCAAAACTTCTGCAATAGGTACGATGGAAGAAGAATACATATTACGTCCACAGAAGTAACTGGGATAAGGACAGGATAATGATGACATCATCTCAGCCTATGTAAGTCCCATTGTTGAGCTCGGACATCATCGACATGGGCGGAAAATTGATCTACTATATCGCGCTGGTCAAACGTACAGGGCTAAATATCGAGTTTTCCTTCTCTTGCATAGATGTTTTCTGCGTATCATATCCTTTCGTCGTCTTTTACAAGCCAGAGAGGGAGTGGTAAATTGTGTTTTTACTCCGTCATCACATGCAAGAATTATAATGATGATTATTATTTTGAACATGTTATTGTACATATACAATAATATGTTCAAAACATATTATGTTATTATGTAAAAAGCAACAAAATTATTACAATTTATAAAAATGTTTCTCTCTTCTGTTGCCGTGCTCTACAGGGTCCATAATTGTTACAAAATTTAAGTCCAAACTTTTATATATTATCATCATCATCATCATTTTAGCCTATCGCCATCCACTGCTGGACGTAGGCCTCCCTCATGTTACGCCACAAAGTGCGGTCCTGTGCCGCCTGCATCCAATGTTATACCTATATTATAGAGTGCAATAAATATTGAAATTGAGACATAGAAATCATGAAAATCGTGATGTCACATTGTTGCTAATATAATTGTGACTGCTATTGTCACATGTACCGCGCATGTCTCCATTTTTACTCATCATGTTTACGTTTTAACATAATTACACGGCAATATAAACTAATGCTGTGTTGTGCAATTATCGTGACTTCTGATGTTTTATCGAGTGTAGTTTTATTATTAAACGTGTGATGAGCGCGACTGTTCGCGTTTTCAACGTGGCTCCGTGTCAAGGGCGTGTCAGCAATAACTTTTGTCACGTTTGTGACAGGTGCTTAGAGAAGTGACCTACAAACGTGTTAGCATGACTAAAAGCTCTGTTTAAATCATACAAGTAACATTACAATATTCGATTTCTGAGAAACCTTTATATGATGCATTTATTACGACGTCCACTGTTGGACACCAGCTTTATTGGACTTATCATCTGCCTTATATTGGTATTATAAATCTCCTAGAAATTAACTGAGGCATAGTTATGGGTCTTCCCACCGTCCCTTCTGCCACCCCAGGTGGTTTTGGCGGGATGGGAGCGGACTATATATTGTTCTCAAAAACTAGAAAAGTGCTGTTGCGTAGTATCGTGATAATATTTCAGGTATTTTCCGGACTTCTACGGGCAGGTAACGATCCCACAAATTGCAGTCTTAACTCGTATGATGATACGGAGACATAAATTATGTATGTAGGAACGGTACGGAAACGTACTCTACGTTTCCGTGTGGTGACTGTGTACGAATACAATTCCGCACCCCTTATCTTACCCATAGGTGTCTTAAAAGACGACTAAGGGATATAATATCTATGTAAGAGACGGCAAACTCGATATAAAACCCTATATCAACCCGTCGGAACAGCATGGTATAGTATGTCAGTATAGCGGAGTAATATAGTCTATCCCATAGCGTAGGCGGCCCGTTGGGCTCGGGCCGCCACCGAAAAAGGTTCTCACATCACGCAAATGTTGGTGTTTCATGTAAAAAATATGCTTGATTTAGCTAAAAAAAAACCATATCGCGTAGATTTCTAAAAAAACATCGATGTTTATTATCAAACATCGAAATATCGATACCTCGATGTTTTTGGTTTCGATATTTGCATCCCTATTCACGCTACGGCAACAAGAACAATCAGTCCATCCATCCATAAAGCTCCACATCAAGATAAGACATCCATTGTTGAATATATGTATACCTCCGAGGAATGGACAAATAATAATAATAACAAATTATTGCACACTCGGCAGGCGGGTCGATGTTCGCAGTAGATATTTAAATTTCCTAGGCGAATTTTTGCTAATTTTCTTGGTGATTTTTTCACGAATTCCATGGGAAGGTATGGTATATTAGCACATTACGTTCTCAACTCGTCACACGACAAGCGCGACAGACCTAATATTTCGTAAAATCGACTGTCATTTCGTGCGTCTTTTTACACTGTATTTTTACTCTTACCAAAGATTATAGGTGTATAAAACGTTTATGTAGATATCTTAAACGTTTTAAAATAAAATAACATAATAATTTTTTTAAATATTTATTTTTAAATAAACATTTAAATGTGAGATTTGATTCGATGTGAACAATAAACTCACAATCTTAATAATTACTTAACTAACAGAGGCACTCGAGTATGAACATTATTAATTAATAAAGATCACTTATAAATAATCTATTCGCATAACATAAATAAATTTATTACTTTTGTATAATTATAACTTAATATTAGGCCCTCTAATACACAGAAGTTGACATTTATAATTTAGTAGTTATCTGTCTCATTTCAATGCAAACAAGGTTCAAAATTACTCTGTTGATTAAATTAACTTATGTATTTAATATTTTACAGATAATTAAAGGTTTCATTTTTCTTGCGTCATAATATTCAACCATAGAGGCCGATAAAGATAATATAAAACTATAATTAAGAAATAATTATGAATAAACGGGGGTAAGTCTTAGGGCATAATATAATGCTTTTTACAAAGATTATCGCATAATCAAATTTTGGAATTCTCGTCAATCGAATTATCGGTTATCAATGGGTACAATTCAATTATAAGCCTAAATATAATTTGGTCCAAGATTCAAAAGATTAAAAATGTTATTATTAATATAATAATCGAACGTAATCTAATACAGTCGCCTCGAGCATACTTCATAGCACTTTTAATCATGTATTTTGATACTGACAATCATAAATAAATTTCCTTTTATATAATTTCAGTTCAGTATGCTCGAGGCAAGGGTAGTATGATAATATTATAGTCACGGTGTGTAAGACAACTAAATGTCGATCGATGGAAACGTTTAGAAATCGTAAGAGCCGCTGTCTCCAGCCTTGCCGATGCGGAAGATGAACTTGTAGAGAAGACCAGCGACTACACCACCGACGATAGGTCCAACCCAATATACCTGAATACAGAAATAATACAATATTAATTTTGCTTAAATTTGCCTGTGTCATGCTAAAGTGCCCAAAAATGGAACGTATATGAGCTGAGATGGTGATGACATAATGACATAGTTATCACTCCATTATATTCCATGATGATCCTGATAAGGCATGAATACAAAGAACATCATTGTAAGAGAAAGAAAATTTTAAATAAAATCATCTATGTCAACTCTGGACGGGTGATATACATATTACGATAATTTCTCTTATCAAAATAAGGAGTTACGTGACTTGTCTCTTCCTTATGTTTTGTCTTCAATATAATATATTTACGATGTTATTCCCACATTAAATTCAATTAACTAATTAATTAACTAATATCTCATTTAATTGCGACAAAATTAAGGAAGAATCTTGGCAAACACGTCAAAAACAAGTTACAACAATTTTATTTCACAATTATAACAATTTTATATAACAGATGAAATAAAACTCGTCTTAATTTAAACGATAACTTTCAAATTACATTCCAATTAAACAATTTCTATACTTAAAGAAATAAAGCGATGAAACATTAAGTAATTGTAACTAAGGCGTGAAACAAAAATTAATTGGTATTACATAAATAACGGAAGGGATTCGCCTAAACAATATAACGATACTTGTATTGACCTCCATCAATTTTATACTAACGATCGTTAAGAACGCAATCATGTTATTTAACAAGCTTTCTTACGTAAATTGGAGTTATTGATGTCTATTGAGTGAACCACTTAAATAAACATGCTAACTAAATGTACTTAAAATATTATGGAAGAGTTTATTTATGTCCGATTCATAAATGTTGTCAGCCGTCATAGCTAATAAAATCTCAAGAATATGTGCTATCACGAAATTAATTTGAATGTATATTTATATCGAGTGAGCTTAACGAATTTGTTCAAAATGTATGCGTTGATTCTGATAACTAGAAAAATATTTGGTTTTTAATTTTTTTTTTATTGTTATTGGTGGCATACGAGCAAAGAGCACACTTGATGGTAAGTGATACTGCCGTTTGTAGACCTTTGCTAGGCCGCTGTCTACCGTGAAGAAAGTGAAGGGAATGTGAATGCGTGCAATGAGGCTCGATAATACTAGACGCATCACCAAGACCTACCACACACAAATACCCTCAGAAAGTTAGTCTTCCGACTTCCTCGCTCACCGCTCGAAGTGCAGTAATAATTTGTTACTATGCCACTTAAACACAAGATCTCTGAGTTTCTTTACTGTGAGCATGGTCATTTATTTATGACTGTTTTTAATTATCTATCTGATTATATATTTTCAATCTTAATTCACCATTGTTAATAGAAGTGCCTATACCAAGTATAGCTTCCGTTTCACAAACATATACCTTCATTGGTCATCGAATCATTGATGAAATTACTTTCAAGTGCAATCAAGTTTATATTTCATGCTGCATATTTCCTTGTGACGACGAAGCAAAAATATAATTCATAACATTTGTTGCCTGCGAGGATCGTATAAACGAATATGGGCTTAATACAAAAATTAATTTCTTTATTATTGTGAAAGAGATCCGTGCTCAATAGTTTGTATTCTGAAGAAGATACGAGTTAATTGAAATATTTTTGAAGTATTTAGCAAACATTACACTTCTCTTTCTGAAACCATTATATAGGTTATCGCAAGCGTCTACTAACGATTGGTAAGAAGGCTTGCAGTTTCCAATTACTAAAACCCGTTTGGATTAGCGGATGAGATCTCGGGTCGATTGGCGAAAGTGCGCTTAATTATGTAGCATGTACGCTCAGCGCCATAAACTTATAATTATGTCTGCATACTCTTCTACAGTTGAACAGTGGTTTAATGTGAAAAGTTTAATGTCGAAAGTGTTGATTTGTGAAGCGCTTAAACACGATTTCTAAACAGAATGATTTATGAGATGATTACGCATGGGAGCGACTATAATACTAAGAGTAAAGATTGCAATAGTATGCATTACAATAGTAAGATGACTGTTAAATGGATAGGTGTAAGCAGTCGCAGTGCATTATTCAGATAAATGGCATATCTGTATAATGCACATTTATTGCTATAGTCCATAAAATATAGGATGATCTCTGTGACAGTTGTCCCTAGTGCTGTCACGCTTACGATAAAGTCCGTAGTTTTTTATCGATAAAACTCTTTATTTTTATAATTGTGATTTTGTATTCTAATTAAAATACAATCAAAGAAAATCTTTTTGAATTTATTTCAAACAGAAACTGTTTTTTGACTGTTTTAATTATTTAAAAGGAATATAATCAAGGCCAACATCACTATTATCGTCATCACTGGAGCGTTTCTGCTAGAACATTTATCATTTTTTGCCAAAATAGGAACAGCCGTTAGATCTATCGATCAATTGCGACTGTTTTATAAATAAATATGTCTAGTTTATTGACAATAATGCGTACATAACAAAATCATTTACTCTAAGACGAAAAGTAGTTTTTTAATTTTTAATTAATTCAATTTATCTATTTTGTAATGTGTCTGTTTTAATTGAAAAAAATATGTTGAACGTTTTATATAGGTACTGTATTGGGTTTATTTCTTTTATGAATAATTTAATAAAGATCGGTTATCGATTTACGTATATCGACTGTCCCATCTCATTTTTATTTTCAGTCCAGTATGACCTTGTACGTGTGTAAGCGTCATTTATGTATAAAATGTTTACTAGGTATTCCAGTACTTACGAGGTACATTTTAGGCATGAATATTAATATTTTTATATTTATAATATATTGAAATTCAGTTGCAATACAGCTAGCACGAAAAAAAAGAAAATATATTTGATACAAAATGAAATTGTAAACATGTCGCTCGTTCAAACTTACTTCGTTGGTTTCGTTGACATCTGTCACAGAGATCAAGCTATATTTTATGGACTATAAGTGGCAAAATATTTCCTACACACGATACTCTTTAACAAATTAAGGATGGATATATCACTACATTTCTGACAATTTCCTTATCATGTATGTACGTATGCATGAATTAGCGTCGCTTTCAAGTAATTGAATCCTAGCTATGACTTTATTTATAGTCAAATAGAGAATAATGTTTAGTCTTCTGGTTACGAAGTAGTGCTGTAACTCATAATCGTCATGTAACAATAGTTCCTATTAATAGCCGTCAAATTCATTGTCGCGTAACAGTTCCAAACTTTGAGTTTGCTATTGAGAATTTTTACAAAAAATCTTGGTATCATTTCCTTTTCAGTGACCCTGGGTATAAAGACGAATTCTCATAATCGGCAATTACACGCTTAAGCCAATGGAACATCGAAGCAAACTCTGGGTTTTCTAATGAGAATTTTCAAGAAAAGCGAATAACAATTTTTTGCGCCGGCCTATGATTCAAACACGCGTTCTCACGATCCTTATTGTCATTCTAATGATTAATACAAAATTATATTATTAAGTAGCTGATAGAATAACTATAAATTAAACTGCGAAAAATATCTTACCCATTGCGCAGTCCAGATACCCATGACAAGAGCGGGACCAAAAGAGCGAGCGGGGTTCATACTGGAGCCACTGAATGGTACCTGTTGGACATAAATTGTTTTTAAAGTAATTTTACGTTCAAAACGATAAATTTAAACTTCTACCACGACGACGATCGGTAGTACTGTACTGCTGTGTTTCACGTAGTTGTACATCGTCTTATTTGCTGGCTTATAAGTCAATTTTGCTTCATGTCTCCCGCTTTGCATAGGAGGGCAGTGGAATCCTTCCAACTCCTCCTGTTTTACTTTTCTAATTAAATTTGGTGCGGGACGCAAGATTAGTAAAAGCGTTTCCTGGGACTGCCTGAGGGTCAAACCTCGGTATCTTTTATGGAGACCATTGTGTATCCTGGCTGACAGGAGATACAGTGGTTGGAATGTGTGGTGGGTTTAGTCCTAATAAATAATTCTACCACGATAAAGTCGTGAATTTTACATAAATTCAACAGTCAACAAGATTTTTATATGTACGAGTATGCATATAAGAATGTCAGTAACATTTTATTTCTTTGCGTAAACAATACGTAATAATAATCATTTTAATTGTATAATAGAAAAAAGAAAAAAAATCACAATATCTTATAGATGCTTTGCTTAGGATTTTCTTAAATGAATTAACCATTCCATGAATAGAGTTATACTAACGCAAGCAGCATGGCAGGCAGTGATGCTGAGGCCGATGGCAAGAGGAGCCGAGCCCTTGAGGTCATTCCTGCGTGCATCACACACGCCGTGGACTACCAGTACCAGGACGAACGTAATCAAAGCCTCGATCAGAAGAGCCTGCAGATAAAAGTTTTTTATTAGATATTCGATATTGCTATATACATTTAACAGCCTCGTTTCAGTGGCAAGTTTGCGACTGTTGGTCATGAGCTTCGAATATTTCGAATATATTCGAAGTATATATAAATACATATGTATTTAAGGGTCGACGGCTTAGAGTCTGAGCAAAAATAATTACGTATCTGTTGATTTTTCTGAATAAATTTCTCCAAGAAAATCATTAGACAGCTAAAGATTTAAAAATCAAACCAACGCGATAGAATCTTTTAAAATAGTAGTTTTATTACGAATGTAATACTCGTTTAAACATTAGAAACTATTATGAACCTATAAGCTTAGGAGCTATTGCTGGTAAAGAGTAATAGGCTCGCTTTTTATTACGTGAAATAAAAAGTAGTATAGTGAAATATGCGAGCATTAACTAAGACGTACATTGATTTACCCATTCGGGTAAAAAATATGAATGAATGAAGGAAATTAGTGAATTTATAAATAAAAAAAATTACAGTGAATATTAAAAGAAATTAATGTAGTCTTCATATATAGATGTACTATCTTGGATACAGGTATCTGTATTATTAATATTTTCTTAAATTCACTCCTAACTTTTTCTAACTATAGAAATATAGTGTATATTTCACTATCTAAATTGATTATCACTTATTAAACTCTAGAATTTTCTACATGGTGACGCAGTAAGAATACAATTCACACCCCCCCATCTTAACCATGGATGTCGTAAGGTACGGTAAGGAATATAATATCCATATAATTTCTATGCATGAGAGGCACAAATCGAAATAAAACTCTATACTTCTGACAAGCGTGGTATAATATGTCGCAGATTAATTTCCCTCCTATAGTGGAGAAAGCCCAAGCTTAGCAGTGGGACGTATATGATCTGAGATGATAATTGATGATGAAACTCTAGAATTAATCATCATCAGCATCATCATAAACCACATTAGTCCCACTGTTGGGCTCGGGCCTTCTCCACACTGGGAGAGAATCTAACCTACTATACCATGCTGGTCAGACATGTTGGTATTAATATTGTCAACTAAATAGTGTTCTGTCAACATTAGGACTACTAACCTACTAAAAAACCAAATGATATATTACCAAAGGATTATTTACTTAGCCCGGGCAATAAACCCTGACAGCATAGAAGCATGATCAAATAATATTCTAGTTAGATCATGATGGCTTTCGTAGGTAAACTCGCAAGTGGCAACAGGGAGGGAATGAGGTAGGTTATGAAGCTCACGCCACCCATCCATCGCCCCGGACAGGTTGGACGGAGTTTGTCCAGACTAGGGATGGCGATCTGAGATCGATTAATCGAGGAATCGATTTTATAAATCGATACGGAGTACTGAATCAATTCGGTGAATCGCTACTTTAGCCTAGAGAATCGTCATTCGATTTTTTTCTGTTTTGATAAAAAAACCTTTATTTTTATGCTCATTCGATACTAGTGCTCAGAATTAAATGTTAGTGTTTTATACTATATAAGATAAATATCACTATATCACTTTGTGATTCCCTAAAAAAAGCTCATCCACATTCCTGCCAGGAGAAAGGTACTCGATACTCGCCAGAAACATATCTCGATACTTACTTCAAAATCGTCGATCCTTAAGACATCGATTTTTTTGTGATTCGATTCTTTGGACGACGATTCAAATCGATTCAAGAAGAATGAATGAAGAAAGAATGCCCATCCCTAGTCCAGACCATAATTTATCACAAAAAAGGTCAACATACAAGTATCGCAAATATGTACTATTTGCAAACCATCACAGGCAAACGAAAAGGTTATTCCAATAAAAAACTTGAATAATTTTTATTCTCACTCAATTACATTTCGTAATTCAATTAAATCGAACATCCACCTGCTGTGTTTATATTAAAAAAATATTACTCACCTGTGATTCGGTGACTCCATGCTGAGGAAGCGTCATTCCAAAGCCGCCCACTCGGTCTTCGGGTATAGCCAACTGCAACATACGTTAAACTTTTTAACCATCAATAAAATCTTATCTATTAAACTAACAGAGCATTTGATAATTTATTATAACTGTTCTTTAGACTTATATGGTCGACATTAAATAAAATACGTAATTAAAAACATTGGATGTGATCTCGTTGAAAATTTATATATTTATGGTTATACAGATAATAAAACCAGTAAGTAGCAAATATCAATTGTAATCATCAATCTGTGGTTGAATAAATATATAATGGAAATTGTATCTATTTTCGTTTTTAATTAGTGGTATCGTACGTATAATTGCAGCTGTCCATATTTATTGCGATTAATTCTTATTCTGTTTGAAGTTTATTCTATAGTAGATATTATATGTTCATATTTTTAGACCCTTTACTAAGGAAATAATCCTTGTATCGCGGGGGACTTTACAAACATGTAATCAACAGACAAAAATTACAACTCCAGAACAACAATCTGTGAAATGCACAAAGGCTTTTCCCGCGTTGGATTTGAATCCGCGACACTGGTAAGGTATCTTAACCATTACGCCATCTATGCAAACATTTATTTAATTAAGCGTAGTTTTACTACTTCATTGCAGCAAATGGTGTCCACGACTTTGCCTAAAATTCAATTGCATTACAGGCTTCAGTTTGACAATTAAATGATGATAACTTTTTTCACTGAAATCAGATTTCCATCCATCTACCCACCAGCCCGTATACGTAGAATGCCCTTAAGAACATTGCTGTGCCACATACATCTAACGCCTCCACGCGACTTTTAAAATATTGTCCGAACTACGCTCCGCCCTAAGATTCGTGGTCGCCACTCAAATTCAAATTATTTATTATGCATAAACCCCAGGCACTTACATATTGTCAGGTTTACAATTTCCAAAAAAAAAATAATATACTACCACCGGATCGGAACGCGACCGCTACTGAGAAGATCCGGCAAGAAACTCAGCGGGCTTGTCTATTATTTTTAATTTCTTTTTTTTTTTCTTCTTACTAGATATACAATTGTGTACATATTTGGAAGAACTAGCTCCAGGTGATGCCCTTCGAACCGCAAGACACTTAATATAATTCAAACGATTATGGCTGGACCAGAGAGAATCTAGTCACTAGAGAAGCGATGTGTCCTGCTAATAGCATTTATCTTCTCACTAGCGCGAAGGTTTAATGAATTGCAAATATTTGTGTGCAAATAGAAAATAGCCAATATATTTATTAACATTAAAATCTTTACCAGAATTTAACCATTATAAGTTTGACTAAGACATATTGTTACATTTGCATTTTACAAGATCGCGATGGAAAGGTTGTATTGAAATTCTTTTGTAATATTTTGAAGAGATAATTGAGTGTATATACTTGCAATCCTCTGTCATGTTGCGAAACTTGACCTCAGTCCCTAGATCTTTTATATTTCAGCTATTTTTCAAAAGAATTGAAGATTTAACTCGTCTTTATTCATACCATCAATTACTTTACGCTAAAACGGTTTGCCAATTTTGACAGTATTACATTCTATTGTACTATAAAGCATTGAGAAGTAGACTCTTTCAGATATTGCAATTCAATGTACATAAATAGCATGATGTATTTTTTTAATATTTTAGTTAGTTTTATTGTCCATGAAGATAGACCAATAAGCGATTTACAACGTTAAATGGCTATTACCGCTTACGGCTGTAACCATTATCAATGATACAGTTAAACTAGGCAATTTGCTCAGAGATGACAGATTAAAATACAATTCACAAGTTTGGTGTATCGTAAAAAGACAAAGAATGGTGACAAGAAAGAATGCAAGCAAATAACAGCACTGCCAGAGAGAGAAAACCCGAAATAAATTATTGGTGGTAGGATAGGTAAATTTTTTCCCTTTACAAAAAAGGTTTAACGACGGAAGGCTGGAAAATATACGAAGCCAAGCCCATAACCATTCTACGTCTATTAAAACGCCCAAATAGAGAAAAGGTTTGTCTAGTTTCCAGCAGTTTGAATAGATCGATAAAACGGACTGAATAATTAAACCCACCTTTCGAATTAACAATAAATAAAATTTCTGATTCAAAATCAGATCAGAGAATTATAGAGTACAATTCCTATCATTTTTTTTTTGTTATAGTCAATGGTGCAAACAGGACACCTGGTGGTAAATGATATTGCCGCCCATGGACCTTTGCTAGGCTGCTGCCTACTACTACATTAAACCCATATCACGTAAACATTCTGATAAAATTGGCCTGTTGGTTCTCTCGCTCATAGAACAAAGTGCTAAGACAAATTGCTACTACTCAGGCGTCGATTTTTTGCCAGAATGTGGCACTATTCTGGTCGGAACCACCCGCGTCTGTACTTGTCTACAGTAGGTATGGTTCTACCACATAAAGATTATCCTTCAAAAATAATGCTTTGTTATTATGCACTTTAATAAATAATTTGATTTCTGTCTTTACTTCATATGCATCTATTTCTGCGTATGATAATTATTGCTATTGAATGTTGAATGTTAAACCATTAACTCCATAAATTCATATTTGTTTGTAACAGTGATGCCAACCTTATATAAATATTAGGTATATATCAAAGGTGACCTTTTCAAATATCCCAGAGCTTTATATAAGACTTTAGTTCAATTAGTTCCACGATTACAACGAAGGTCGCTCCACTTGGTACATTATTCTAAGATCATCAGTGTCACGGTGAGCGAGACAGTTTTTACAGATGTGTCTACACATAAGGCTATTAGAATGTCGATGCGAGGGCTATGCCTTTTTATTATGGGATAATCTTGAGATATTTTGTCGATGTACGATTTAATTCGGATGGCATTAAACTACCAGTAAGGCTGTTTAGATTATGTAACTACCTACACATGTACCTAATTAATGTTTCGAATAATTAAGCTAGGCACTACATTTACAAATACTATATTAGTTTCGCTGTGTTGCCAGAGTTTACCGCGTAGTAACGGAGTAAGAATATAGTGTAGCTCTCCTATTTTGTCCGTGGATGTCGTGAAAGACGACTGAGCTATATAATATGCATTTAACACAGCAAGAGAAGGAAAAATAAAAAATTGAACCCTATATAAACCCGTCTGACTAGCGTAATAGGTCAATTTCCCTCCTGATTTGAAGGAGACTCGAGTCTAGCAGGGGGACGTATATGCGCCTAAATGATGTTAATGATATTAGTTATTTATATTGTTTATTCATTACTATAACAACCAGAAAGGAAATATCATCTTCGTCATCTTGCTTTTTGTCTATTACCAATAAAAATATTTATCCTGTTTATCAAGCTTCCTTCGCGAAGGGAGGAAAAAAGGGTTTGTTTTTAGTTTTATTTCTCTAGTATTGTTATTTGATTGCATTCTTCAGCTGTTCTTTACGACACACGCAAGAAAGGAAGCACAGGCAATTGTATTCTTACTCCGTTATCAAATGGAAAAATTAATATATGTAATAAAACGCAGATAGTTTATTAGTTATGAGCTATCGTGCCAGTGTCGTGAATTCAACCCTACGCGGGGCAATATTTTATAATATCAATTACTTTCTGATTCTGCATGCAAGTTGTGTTCGTTAATTCTATGTTTCTAAAGTACCTTTTATACCCACGGCACCCATAGCACAAGTTTAATTTTAGTTTGGGGGCGATACTTAAAATGCAATGAGACCTTACAACCTACGGCAACTCAAATTGTGTTAAAATGGTGTAAATTTATTTTGGAAATAAAAATTATTATTATACTTCGTGCCGGGTGTTATCTTTTAAAAAAGTATTATTACTGCTACTAAAGTTCTTATTGTTTATGCATTTTGTGCAATTATATTGGGTGTTTTTCTGAGAAACACTGTATCTAGTATAAATGTTCTTTTAAATGATTTTGTGTGTTTAAATAGCGTATTCACTAAGGCAATATTTCTACAAAATCAATTGAATGCGAGTGCTTCCAAATATGAATTGAAAAGGTTACTTACCCTGATGAAAGCTGCACCAGCTACTGCTCCGAGAGTCTGCACAACGATATAACATACTGCCTTCAGGAGTTTAATATCACCAGCCACGAACAGACCAGCAGTGACGGCAGGGTTGATGTGACCTCCAGACACATGACCGATACACTGTGACCAAAGAAAATCGTAATTATATTTATGATTAAATACTCTAATAAAGTTACACTAGTACAATTAGCTTTGTATTTTATGGTTTCAAAATTATTCTAATTAAACGATATAACTGTAATCAATTCCTTGATTAATAATTAAATAATAAAAAAAAATTTCGTTTAATAATTTTCATGATAATGAATTCTACAATGGGACAAAGAAAAACTATGTTTAGGCCCAGCATACATATACTTTTTTTTTTTTGGGGGTGGGCTTTGGTTAACGCACACGCCGTCCAACTCCGTTCGGGGTGAAGAAGAGGCCCCGCAAGACTCCATAACCCACCATATCTTCTATCCTTCGCCATTGAGACGACTACCAACCAGTACAGAGTTCCTTGTCCACCGTGGCCAGCCCGACGGCATGTACATATATACTAAGTTTATATTGACTAAAATGTTTAGACGAATTATTATTATTCGTAAATTTCAACACAAATAAATCGTTTAGTCGCAATAGTTGTACATCATCATTTCAGGAGTACTCCTACTATTGGGCTCAAGCCTCCTTCACAATGGGAGGAAAATTAACCTACTATTCTACGCTTGTCAGACGTGTTGGAATAAGGTATTTGTATCAAGTCTTCCTTCTAGGAAATTGCTTGGGGCTTGGGCTGGTATTCTTTCTTCGTATCCACACAGATTATTACACATACAATTGATTTATACGATTGTCGGTTTTTCTAAATCGACTAAACTTCTTTTGCCAATGCTACAAATAATGTCAATCGACAAAAAAGTCTAGTGTAGGTATTCATTACTTCACAGAAAATAAGAAAAGGAGATTCTTTCTGTGTCACATCCTTTATTCAGTGATTATGTTATGGAATATTCGAGACATCGAGAGTTACTTTTTAATCAAAAGTAAATCGATGCAGTCTCATTTATCGAGCAATTAAACTTAATTACCAAACTCAGTAATTTATTATGTTTAGTATTTATCTATGTAACTATTTTCTATATACATTTGAACAACAAGAAAATAGTTGTTTTACTTATAATTGAATATATACGTTAGCCTTTAATTGTTTAAATCCGTGATTATTCAAAGTATTACTGGATTTTATGCTAATAAATTCTCACTAGTAAAGGCTTTGTTTAGAATTATGCCCTGTAAATAACAATTAATTCACATCCATTTCGTAGATCTAAAATTGCCGGACAAATTTATGGAGCCTACTATCTGCCTACTATTTCAGAGTTATAGGATTGTCTATACAAATAAATAAAATTGAAGTGTCTGTTTGTAACGTGATACTGGGCTTTTTCATGCTCACACGGTTATTTGAACGACACCTATGCCTAAAATGCGTCGGACAGTTTCAAAAATTTTTGACTGTTTGTTTCAAGTAATCTTCAAAACGGCTGGACCGATTTTGATAAACTACCAGGTAGCAGTATATATAAAGAGTAACTTAGGCTATATTTTATGAACGGATTATGTGGTTGTTTATATTATGGAACGGGAACTATGCGGGTAAGGCGACTGGAACCAAACCGAGCGAAGCGAGAGCGGGTTGCTAGTATATCATATAACTAAATAAAGACTGCAAAAAAAATATAAACAACCACAGTTTAAAAGCAACTAAGCTTTTATAAAACTGGTTCAAAATATTTTCAACCTTTATAGCTCCAATAAAATTTATTACATAATTCAACAGAACGTTTAACGAAACGTGAACCAACTTCACTCTTTGACTATTCATATATTCACCATATACGACAGTTATATTACTTAATATTATTGAAACAGCTCACGTTCAGATCTATGATATGGGCTGTAAAGTGGTGTGTAAACTTTAAAGTGAGGGCAGAGCAATAATTATTGTGCGTGTTACTGTCGATAAGTATTTTATCCAGCAATAAATCTCAATAATACCCGGCGTATGAACTTTAATTGTAATTGAATGTTTCAAACCTTTACTACTATTTATCTAAAGTAACAATAATTCTTTATTATCATGCATAATATTAAATGGAATATTGGTTATTCTAGGTATTTACGTATTCTTACTAATATTATAAATGCGAAAGTAAGTTTGTTTGTTACGCTTTCACGTTGAAACCACCGAACCGATTTCAAAAATTCTTTCACCAATGGAAAGCTATAATACCAGGGAGTAACATAGGCGATATTTTATCCCGTTATTCCCACGGGAATGGGAACTACGCGAGTAAGGCGAGTGAAACCGATGCGAAGCGAGGGCGGGTTGCTAGTACATAAATATGCTAGTACATAAATGAATAGTGTATAAAGTTGGATATAAGGAATAAAAGTTGATTGCACAGATGGCGTAGTGGTTAAGATACCGATCCACGTGTCGTGGGTTCGAATCCCATGCAGGACAACGCTTTTTCGGGCCGACCACTGACAACAAATCACCCTGTTCCGGTGGTCGGCCCAACAACGAAGGCGACGTGTCACGGGTGGGTTTCGGGTGTGCGTGCTTACGCCCCTCTATCGCCCCGGACGGAGTTGGGTGAGGAGTGCACCGACCGCAAAAAAAAAAAGAAAAAACCCAAAAAAATAAAAAGGACAACACTACACATACAATACATACATACATACAACAGGACACATTATGTGATCCACAAATTGTTGTTCCGAGTTTGGATGTAATTTGTGTCCATTAATAACTAATATGTTTGTAAAGTCCCCCGCAATACACGTATTATTTTCTTAGCGCAGGGCGTTGTCTTATAAAGATAAGGTGTTGATTCGGGTAGTATTTATTTTAGGTACCTTTATATTTTTGATATAGAAATAACATTTGTATTGTATTGTGTTACAAATTCTTAATGTTTTATATCGTTGTGCATGACGAAGTGATAAGTGTCATATTCTTTAATAAAGCAATTATTATTACCGATGTCGACGCGAGTATTTTACGCATTTCATAATTTATCGTGCGAGTCGTAGTAATTTGGAGAAATTAAATATCAAATTATCTGTGTGGTGACGGAGTAAGAATACAATTCACCACTCTCTATCTTGCCTGTGAATGTCGTAAAAGACGACTAAGGGGTATGATACCAATAATATTATATATAACTGTTATTAATTTCATATTTTTTACTTATAATATCGCATTAGGTTAAATGTCCTGTAAAGGTATTATAATTGATTATAAATAAATAAATAATAAATAAATATCTATGCAAGAGAAGGCAAATTTCCTCTTCCTAAATCAACCTGTCTGACCGGCATTGTATAATAAGGTCAATTGCCCTCCTATTGTGGAGGAGGCTCAAGCTCAACAGTGGGACGTATACGAGATGAAATGACGAATGATGACAAACAGCGATAAAAGCCAATAGTTTCAATTCAAATTAGTAGAATGGTTATTGCAGCTGTTCTTTTACTTATTTTTTCACCACGAGTATATCAAAACCTATCATAACATATTTCTACTTGAGATAGTAGCTATCAATTGACATTTAATTACATTAACATCTTAAAATTCTCAAGTATCATAGATTAAATTATTAATTTAAGAAACATGGTAACTAAGTAGTTAATATTTTAATAACGAGTCATCGAGTGTCATTCGTGAGTGTTTCTCACGTGAATAGCGATGCAACAAGCCAAAGGCATATGCTCCTAGCTATATACGGGTCAACAATATTTATGCGCAATTAACATTTTTATCTAACGTTATGTCATCTGAATACTCGTGATCTGGGTCATGGTATCGCGATTTCAATTAATGTAATTAAACTTTAGTTTTATATATAAATTCTCTGCGAAGGTCTTCGTTTGTTGTTTCCGGCGTCAATTCGATTTTAAGTGAATATTGTGGTTTAGTTTGAGATTAGGAAGTGATAACTACTACGTCCTTACTTTTATTACAAGCTTTGTAACATATCGATGCCATTTATTAAGATTTTTATTAAAAAGATGGTCATTAGAAATATTTTGACCATATCAAATGTATCGTTAAGTGATTTCAACCATTTCGACGAATACGTTTTATAATATTTCATCAATATTTTATGCATGATTTTTTTTTGTGAGTGAATTGTATTTATAAATATTGCTAACATAAAATGTTGGCCTATTATTCTAACCAATAGAACGAAACGACTAAATAATTAAATCATACAGTGATCATTGGAAACACGATTTTTTTATAATGCTGTTGGTTGCAAATAAGCAAACAGCACACCTGAATTTAAGTGATACCTCTCATGGACCTTTGCCACTGGCTATGGGGAACTTAGGTTACAATCGGACTGGACTTATATTACAATCTAATAGATATAACCTTCATCATCATCATCCCACTCTTATCCCAATTACTTAGGGTCAATGAGTACTTTTTTCATACTACTAATTATAAACGCGAAAGTTTGTGAATATGTGAGGACGTTTGTTGCTCTTTCACGCAAAAACTACTGAATGGATTTAGATGAAATTTCACAATAATACAGCTTACATATTAAAATAACACATAAACTATAATTTATCGCGATATTCCCACGGGAAGGAGAACTATGTGGGTAAAACCGCAGGGCGCTGCTAGTAGTACGTATTACAAAAGTTATGGGCAATACTTTTATGACGAGCTGCTTGTCTGAAGTCAACTCTCCTTGGAAATTTAGTCGTTGACCAGACAAGACAGAGCAATGTAAGGCTGGTCTCATACATCCGGAATTCCTCTCTGTATCCATAATCTGAATTCATATTATTCATTCAGAAAGCCCGAACTCGCATACAATTCAATTATGCTCTACACACATTCTGATTTTTTTTTTTTTTATTGCCTACGGTGGCAAACGAGCAAGCAGCACACCTGATGGTAAGTGAAACTGCTGCACATGGACCATTGCAATACCAGGGGCACAGCCAGGCCGCTGCCTACCGTGAAGGAAATACTCTTCTTAAACCTCGTTTAAAGAAGGACATGTCATAGCGCTCGGGAAACACAGCAGCAGGTAGTTCATTCCAGAGCTTGCACGTACGTGGGAGAAATGATCGCTGGAAACGTACATTTGAAGACCATAACGTTTCCAGGTGAAATGGATGAACCCTGCTGCGATGTCGAGTGGTACGTTGGTAGAATGGTGACGGTGGTACCAAGTCAAACAGTTCCTCGGAGCACTCCCCGTGAAAGAGTCGGTAGAGTACACAGAGTGACCCAAAGTCTCTCCGCTGCTCCAGCGACTCCAATCTGTCCGTAAGATTGGGATCCCCGACGATTCGAACAGCCCGTCTTTGCAGGGAGTCAAGTGGGTCTAGCTGATATTTGGGCGCACCTGCCCAGAGATGTGAGCAGTACTCCACATGAGGACGAACTTGAACTTTTTTCAGATCGATCAGCAAGAATGATACTGACGAGCATTCTGAATTCCGGATCGGAATATTTAAGATTATGATTTTATAACGCGCGTGTTTCTATACATTTGAACACGCGAGCACACACACACCGGAATCAGATTATAAATTCCTCTTTCATATCCAAGACGTTTGCCTGAGTTGAGAAACACGAGACTACTGATTTATCTGAATTTTTAAGTGTGTGTGAGGTAACTTGCCGGCATTTAAATTATGAATTCCGACTCTGAATTCAGATAGGAATTCCGGATGTATGAGTCCAGCCTAAGGGTTGGTAGTATTCATAGCCGCTCTAAACAGCACAATAAATTTAATCTATATATTAATCTAATAATCGTGATGTCAAGCAATACAAATGCGGTGTTATTCGCTGTTAAATTTGTATTGCTGTATCGTCATTAGCGAGTCGGAAATAACTAAATATTTTAATTGTGATTGTCTACAATAAAAATGACATCAACGACATATATGCTATGAAGTATTTTGGGTAATTGCGCATGTTATTCAGTTGTTGGTTCGAAGTTAGATATAGTGAAATAGAATATTAATTTAATTTCATAAGTTAATTATTGAGAATAAAAGCTTTGGTATTAACGACGTCCTTCCCGAGGGGAGGACGTCGGTCGATGAGAGAGTACCCCACTAGGGAGTATTCCGTCGGGCCAACCACTGACGACAAGTAACCCTGCTCCAGTGGTCGGTCCAACGACGAAGGCGACGTGGTGTTCAGGTGGGTTGTGGGTGTGCGTGCTTACGCCCCTCTGTCACCCCGGACGGAGCGGTGCGAGGAGTGCGCCGACCGCAACCCACTCCCCAAAAAAAAAGGTATTCATACATTTCAGCTCATGTGGGTTCAACTGCTGGGCGTGCCTCCTCCACAATACGCGGGCAATTTACCTACTATATCAAACGTCGTCTTTAACGACACTTATGGGTAAGAAAGGTTAGTGAATTGTATTCTTACTCTGTAACCACAAGGAAAGCAAGATATAGTACAACAGATTATAGAGTTGTCTCCGTATCTTGCACCGCCCCAGAAGGTTTGAGTGGAGTGTGACCGAATAACCTATTATAAAAAAAGTCGCAAACCTACTCATGTCATCATCATCATACGTCCCACTGTTGGGCTAAAGCCTCCTAGCTTACATATATATATATTGCGTTGATATACTAGACCATGCGGATTAAACGTGTTGGTATATTTTACGTAGAGCTTTCCTCCTCTTGCACAGGTATCTGTATATCTGCATATTGTAAGCCTTAGTCGTCTTTTACGACACCCACGGGCAAGAGAAGGCTTTAACGAATTGTACTCTTACTCTATCACCACATGAAAAGTATACATGTACCAAATCTTAATTTTTACTAAAATTTTATTATGAGCAGTTTTGCATATTGTTCATTTAACCAATAATCAACAAGTCTATCTATGCTGCTAGATATAATAGTTTTATATAGGGTTATATAGCAGGCATTTGAGAATCGCAGTTAATGGTGTGTTTCCAAAGAGACTTTCTCTCCTATTGATCCCTTAGCTAGTATTTTTACGGCACTCATGAAAGGCTTCGGGCTGACCATGGGTGTCAAGAATTCCATACCAGTGGTCGGCCAAAAAATTAAAAATTCCCATGAAAGTTTAGCAGTCATAATATATTTTGTTCGTAATTAGTAATTTTTATATCTAAATATTGAGATAGATATGTTTAGAGATATCTACCTCGAAGTCATTCATTAAACTTGTTCAAATTTTCAGCTCAAAACAACAACTTTAAACTTAAAACCATCATGTATTTAATTTATTTTTGATGTTTTGTGTATTTTGAATTTGTTTTCCCTATTTATAGACATATTGTATAGGTAGTATCGTGATAGAAAATAATTATTTATCAATGAATGAACTCACTCTTAATTTATTAGCTTCTACTACTCAGATGCATGGCGTTTATGCTAATTTGGCAACACTAACGGTAATCTAACCTTGACATTGGAAAAGTTTTAACATTAGAATATATTTTATTTAAAGATTATAATATTATGATTCACAAAAACCTTGAACGAGAATAAATTAATTGCTCTAACTTGTTGCTGTCCTAGACGCGTATAGTTTATATGTGAACTCGTAGGCCTTACCATTTCGACTGAATTATTTACAATCCGTTATATCACTGGTATAATGACAGGACAAGGATAATTATTTGGAAAATAGATTATAATTAAATATTTTAATTACTGGTGTTAATATCAAAATTAGGTTGAATGTGAACACAAATTATACAAATTCAAAGTGTTTTTGAATGAATCTAGGTAATAATACCTTTTGGTAAAAAGTAATACAAAAAATTACAAATATTTTTTTTTCCGTGTGGTGACGAAGTAAGAATACAATTCACCACCCCGTGGGTGTAGGAAAAGACGACTAAGGGATATAATAAGCAATGCATATAACATCTATGCAAAAGAAGGCACAGTCGAAACAAAACCCTACGCCAATACTTCTTATCAGTACGGTATAGTAGGTCAATTTTCCTCCCATAGTGGAGGAGGCCCGAGCCCAATAGTGGGACGTATATGGGCTGATATGATGATGATGAATTAAATATTTTAACTACTGGTGTTAAAATCAAATTTAGGTTAAATGTGAACACAAGTTGTACGAATTCAAAGTGTTTTTGAATGAATCTAGGTAATAGGTTATTATTACTTTTTAAATGTAATTAAAGAAGGAGAACTTTGTATAGAATAAAGAAGAGAACTTATTATAGAGTTCATTATCACCTTGGCTCATATATGTCCCACTGTTGAGCTTGGTCTTCTGACCAGTGTGATATGGTAGTTCAATTAGGGATGCAACATCGCTCATAAAAAACATCGATGTTAGGATATCGATGTTTTAAAAAGTAAAACATCGATGTTAAAAATATCGATGTTTATGAACGATACATCGATGTTCATGAACGATATATCGATTAGGGATGATCGGTGTTCGATGTTTATCGAAACCGAACATCGATGTTACTAAGAAATAGAATTCTCCGGACAAATTTTGATGACCTATGTTTTTCTTTTAGGAAATTTGTCGGATGTTTTAACATACAGCGTGACTTATGACATCGATGTTACAACGAAGCAATAAAATCCTCCGGGCAAATTTTGATGAGCTAAACATCGATGATTTTTTGCATCCCTAAGGTCAATTTCTCTACCATTTTGGAGAAGACTCAAGCCTATCAGTGAGACGCAGACGGAAAGTAAATGTTGATGATGATTTAACTTTCACTTTCCTGCCAAAATTCATATAACGCTTTTATTACTAATCAATAGAGATAAGCTGTTATCCGTATGGTGACGGAGTAAGAATACAATTCACCACCCCCTATCTTGCCCGTGGATGTCATAAAATATATGCAGATACCATTGATGCAAGAAAAGGAAACTCGAAATAATACCCTATTTCAACACGTCTGACCAGTGTGGAATAGTAGGTCAATTCCCCTCCCATTGTGGAGGAGGCCCGAGCCCAACAATAAGACGTATGTATGTAGGCTGAGTTGAGATAATGATGAGGTGAGAGATGAGCCAATCGTTCTCTAGCAAGCACAGTGGCATACTTTGTAAGTTACATATACTGATAATATCTTGATTAAAAAATATATTAATCTACATCATACGCGTACGCAGCAAGACCAAGTATTTATAATCGAAAATGTTTCGTAACTAAATAGCCAATTACTTATGAAAATGTAAACATAAAAGTTCAATGTTGAAGTCAGTGCGCCCGCGTCGTGTCACGGCCTTTCGCAGTCTGTCATGGTACATCAAGACGTGAAGGCGTCATATAGTTCGCAGATCCTGTTCAATGATTACGAAGGCGAGGTTCACTCAGAGCTTTTTAATAAATAGTAATTATATATATCCGTTATCTGTGTGGTGACGGAGTAAGAATACAATCCATCAACTCCCTTCTTGCCTGGTGTCGTAAAAGACGACTAAGGGATATAATGTGCATATAACATCTGTGCAGGAGAAGGATAGCCCTATACCAAAACTTCTGACCAGCGTGGTATAGCAGGTCAACTTCTCTCTCACTGTGGAGGGGGCCGGCACCCGATAATGAAAAGTATACGGGCTGAGAATGAATATATACGCGCATGATTGACTTGATTTTTAGGCAATTGATATAAACTATATGTTAATTGTCAATAAATGTGAGACAATAAATAATTAAATGAACAATATTAATAATATCGTTCATTTGAGGAAAAAATCTTTTCTTAAAAATGCTTTTGAATTCAAACTAAAAATAAATCTTAAAGTTAATGACCCGTTAAAAAGATGCAGCTATTGTTGTCTATTTATGTTTGATACGTTACAAGCTTAGAATAAGGTTGGAGGATAATACAAATATGAAATATAGATTTAATTCAAAGACAGATATTTTCACTGGATGATAAATGTTAACTGCCAGTTAGAACACTACAATAATAGATTTCAAACACTAAAATTCTCATCAATAATGAAATTATTATCCCACAAGTCAGAAGTGGTTAGAGTAGATATAAAATAAAAAAAAAATACCTATAAAATATAATAATATCAGCTCGTTTTCAGCTCAGCTTTCAGTTCATATACGTCCTACTGTTGGACTCGAGCCTCCTCCACAATAAGAGGGCAATTGACCTACTATACCAAGCTGATCAGACAGGTTGGTATATTAATTAGAAAAAAAAAATAATATATGCATATTATTTTATTTTCTTTAATTTTTAAATATTTTTTTAAAAAGGCGATTAGCCTTTCACGGCTCCCACATTTTCAAGAGGGAGTGATGAATTGTAGTATTATAATAAAATCCACAATAGAAGGGCAATACTATACCAAGCTGATCAGACATTAGGATAGGATTTTATTACGAATTTTCTCTTACATAGATGTTATATGCATATTATTTTATTTTCCTTAATTCTTAATTATTTTTTTAATCTCTTGATCACCTTTCACGAACCTCACGTTTTCGAGAGCAGGTGTGGTGAATTGTAGTATTATAATTTTTCGTCACCACTCAGAAAATAAGAATATTAATTAGTCATTATCGTCATCATCATCAAAGCTCATATACGTCCCACTGTTGGGCTCCAGCCTTCTCCACAATAGGAGGGAAATTGACCTTACTATACCATGCTAGTCAGACAGCTTCGTATATTTTTTTTTTATTTTTTTATTGCGAGCAGTGGCGAACGAGCAAACAGTACACCTGATGGTAAGTGTTGCTGTCGCTCATGGACCTTTGCAAGGCCGCTGCCTACCCCGAAGAAAGTGAAGGGAGTGTGAATGCGTGCATTGAGGCTCGGTGATACCAAAGGCACCACCAAAACCCTCCACACGCAAACACCCTCAGAAAGTTGGGCTTCCAGCTCTCTCGCTCACTGAACGAAGCGCAGTAACAAATTGCTACTACTCAGACGTTGATTTTCTGCGAGAGCGTGGTACTACCCCGGACGGACCGGCCCGCGGCTGTAGACAGATAACTGTCGACAGTGTGGTCCTACCACTAGTGTATTAATTAGAAAAAAAAAATAGTAATATTAATTAGTAAAAATTCTAATTTAAATCATTTTAGTCAAGTCAAGTTAATACGTATTCGAGTGCAGTTATTTCGTTAAACTTTTATAGCGAATTTTAGCGATAGTAACCATTTTATTTGACTAATGATAGTAATCAACAGTATATCATACACCAGCCGTAATGATTATAACCAATAAGTATAACCAAAATTTCAGTGCTACTTTTAAAATATTGTATGAATTGAGAATTACTATTTTAATTAGGTTAAAAGAATTTATGTTTATTAATTGCAATGGCAAAGCACGCAGATTAAAAGGGTTGTTCCTAAATTATAGTAATTGAAGTACGTAGTATATAATTACCTAGTTTAAATACGTTTAACATATTAAAGTTAAGTAAATTACACAAATTATGAATTATAGCAGCCTGACAGTGTTTCAAACATTTTGATTAGAGATTAATTACTGCCATATTAGGTCTGATTGAATAAAAAAAAAAACAATATTTTATCTACGCCGTTTGAAAGGCAATTTAACTCCGGATACCGCACCTAGGATATAAAGAGAATGTAACAACAAATTTAATATTTTCCTTGGTCTTAATAGTTAATATACTAATAATTCTTTTTAATGTAATTTATATTGCGTTCATTTATTATCATTTCGTTTTATAATCATGTTTAATTACATTAATAGACAATCTACTATAAGTGTGAAAAGACATTAAAATTGATCATAAATTATGACCAATGTCATATGTAGTCAGTTTCATTTTTTAAATAAACAGATAGTTACCCTTTTGACTCTGAGGATATGTGTTAGATTCCTTGGTCATACAAAGCTACTGGGATTTTGAGTTATAGAATTCTCAGTAACAGACAGCAGTATAGATACTCAAAGGATTACATTGTTAGTTCTTCAATAGGTGATATTGTAGATATGTGTTACATATATGGGCATTTTCATAAAAATGTACAAGGGCGTTTTCAAGCCTGCCCCTCTAAAACATTACCTTTTTTAAACAATTAATTCTATTTGAAACTAGCACAAAATTTTACATTAGGTTTATTGTACATTTAAGTAACATTTTATAATATTATTTAAGCCAATTATAGTATAATTTTTCGATTAAAAAATAATAAAACTAATAGTGTTATTATTACATAAAACATCTACAAAAAGAGTAGTATTTCGGAGAAAATGTGGTGACAAAACTGATGTGTCAGGATTTTTAAAAACGCACTATGGTAATTAAATTCTATTTAATTTATTTATTTTACGTCTAGTTAATATATATTTTTAATAAATTGACCCTACACTATCTACCAGAAAAATAAAATACGGCACTGAGCAAATTATTACAACTAATATGTAAATTCAGTGTTGAAATATAGTCTGGCTACAAAGGGACACGATAAAATGATAGCAATCTGTTGTTATATTATTTTTTAATCCAAAAATTATACTATAATTGGCTTAAATAATATTATAAAATATTACTTAAATGTACAATAAACCTAATGTAAAATTTTGTGCTAGTTTCAAATAGAATTAATTGTTTAAAAAAGGTAATGTTTTAGAGGGACAGACTTGAAAACGCCCTTGTACATTTTTATGAAAATGCCCATATATGAAAGAAGGTAGGTAGGTAGGTACACTTCGACCCATCACTATAGAGATGTTTTATATGGAAGACTTTGCTCCATATAAAAATTATAGCCGTTTATACATACTTTCCTTTAGTACCTTTTTAAAATCTTTATATATATACTAGCAGCGCCTTGCAGTTTCACCCGCAGTTCCTCTTCCCGTGGGAATATCGGGTTAAATTATAGCCTATATGTTATTTTGATATGTAAGCTATATTATTGTAAAGTTACGTCAAAATCCATTCAGTAGTTTTTGCGTGAAAGAGCAACAAACATATTTTACAACAACAACAAACATACAAACTTTCGCGTTTATAAGGAGTAAGGATTTCGTGTGTACGTGTGTATGTCACTGAACTCCTCCTAAACAGCTGGACCGATGTTGATGAAATTTTTTGTGTGTGTTGAAGGGGATTAGAGAATGGATTAGCTTCACAATTGGACCCGGTAGATGGCGCTGCTGTCGGTTTCAAGGAGAATTTATTTTATTGAACAGAACAACGTCTGTTGGGTGAGCTAGTATAATATATTTTTTAATAAGTGCTATGTCACAAATATAGTACCATAATAGAGTACCAATTAATATTTCGAAGGGGCCGGATGTATCTGTGGTTTAGATCTTTATATTTGCAATATTTTATCATCTTTGTATAAAGAATTCCAGGTGATTTCGCGATGTGTTAAAAATATTATATTTATTTGTTATGTTACAAACAATCAAACTTTTTAAAATAGTTTTTTCTGCCTTATCAGTTAGAATTAAAAACACATAGAAGTAAGCACATAAATGAAGAGATTTAACACATATTTATAAACGGATGTGGTTAGTCATACTGAAACTAAAGGATCTAAAGGATATGAGGTTTCAGGACCAAATTATTACTTATATTCAGGTAAAAATGTTGTCACAAGCTAGATTATTTTCGTATAAAAAATATATGAGCATAAATACTTTGCTAAGCTATGAGCACACAAACATAACCTTAAAATAGATTTAAGAGAGTCATGATTGGGTGTTGGCCGTAACATATGCGCTTACGCACTAAACTTAATTACAAGCCAACCCACGTAATAACTCAATAATATTAGCACAGACAGATGCGAGCACATTTATTCATTGTAATCATAAATTATCATTATTATATACACTTTATCCGTGTTATGAAGAAATTATCTATACCAATAAATAAAATTGGAGTGTCTGTTTGTAATGTCAAAATAATAGGCTTTTTTCATGCTCATACGGTTATTTGCACGACACCTATGCCTAAAATACAGATTAAAAAATTTTTGTCTGTCTGTCTGTTTGTTTGTTCCGGGTAATCTTCAAAATGGCTGGACCGATTTCAAAAATTCTTTCACCAATGGAAAGCTATAATATCAGGGCGTAAACTAGGCTATATTTTATCCCGGTATTCCAACGGGAACGGGAACTACGCGGGTAAAACGACTAAAACCGAAGCGAGGCGAGGGCGGGTTGCTAGTGAAGAAATAAAATTGTAATTCACCACCTCCTCCTATCTTGCCACGAGGGTGTCGCAAAAGATGCCTACGGTACTAATTCTACTACTACACTCCTACCTAATAGGAGATAAATTGACCTACGGCCCATGCTGGTCAGACATGTTGGGTTTAATTTCGAATGGTCCCTTCTCTTGCGCAGATGTTATGTGCATATGATATCCCTTAGTCGTCTTTGCCGACATCTATGGGCAAGTGGTGAATTATATTTTTACACCATCACCAGATGTAAAAAGAATTTAAAATGCAGTCACGATTGTAACAAGTACTATTATCATTATATTAGAAACGGTGAAAGCATTTTATCTTCTTCTTCTTCTTATTTAATGGCAATGAGCTACAATTATATGAGCTATTGGTGCTAATGTTGAGTTATTATATTTATTATATATTCACGTCTTTAGTCTTAGTCTTTCAGTCAGTCGTTAGCATGACTTGGTGCTGATATCCAAGTCATGCCTTCTCTGGGAATTTTGGCAGAATGTCAAATCACTGTTATATCATATTCACTACATTTCAGAATTTTATCTGCATTATATTACATAAAATATCAGCAAAATTATTCAATACTAGCAATCCGCCCTCGCTTCGCTTCGGTTATAGGTTATAGTCGTTTTACCCACGTAGTTCCCGTTCCCGTGGGAATACTGGGATAAAATATAGCCTAGTTTACGCCCTGATATTATAGCTTTCAATTGGTGAAAGAATTTTTGAAATCGGTCCAGCCGTTTTGAAGATTACCCGGAACAAATAGACAGACAGACAGACAGACAAAATTTTTTTAATTGCTATTTTAGGCATAGGTGTCGTGCAAATAACCGTGTGAGCATGAAAAAAGCCTATTATTCTGACATTACAAACAGACACTCCAATTTTATTTATTGGTATAGATAACACTTCAAAACACTAAAATAATGAAAAAAATATAAAAGCGCTACGTGACATTTTGACATTCGCGTCAAAAGTCAAGCATTTTATCTTTAATTATTATAATTTTAAACAAATTAGTTAATTTACATATTTATATTTTAATAGGATGTCACTAAATAGGTTTGTTGTATAAATGATGCTAGGTAAGTGCTTTAAGGTTTTATGCTGGTATGAGGCAGGGTGCGTTGACCACGCTGAGACGACACAAGCGTATACACAGGGCACTACGCATATGAGGCGGTCACCGAACGATCAAGGGCATCTACAATCCCTAACATAGCTATGGAGCAAGACATAAACTGTCACCGTGTTTCTAATAACTTCGAAATATTTTCCTTTTTTTTAATTTAGGTTTTAATTAATTGTAATCGTATTTGTTTCTATTTTTTTGATTTAATATTATTTATTCTGATTTATTTTGGTTAAACTTGTTTTAAATATGTTTTTTTTTAATTATTTTAATTATTTAATACATATCGAATTCTGAGCGTCCGTATGTGCAAGGTGTAATTGTTACACTCGTTTTACTTAATTTAAGCTCTTAACTCTATAAGTATAAACAGTTGTTGGTTAACCTTTATTAGGATAAATAAATAAACTCTGTATTACATTGTACACACACTTACAACTATGATATCGCAGAAGTTCTTGGGTAATATTTATCATTATATTTACAGTAGCTTAAATATTTCTAAAGAAAATGATGTTGACAAAATGAAACCTTTTCAAACTAGACCAAATTTGAAATGGGACCACACGGGAAACACCAACTTTATAATAAAAAAATACTCATCAAAATCGGTTCACCCAGACGAAAGTTCTGAGTAACATAACAAAAAACAGTCTGAACAAACATAACAAAAAACAGTCGAATTGAGAACTTTCTCCTTTTTTGAATTCGGTTAAAACAAAGACAATAAAAATTAAGAAAATAATGTTTTATTATTTTATTACGTAGTGCAATTAATCTCAAAGAGAAAATTTATTTAACATTTCACTAGAGATTATTCATCTGTATCTGTTTGCGTAAATCATCATCATCGCAGCCGACATACGTCCACTGGGCCACCTCCACAATGAGAGGGAATTTGACATACATTACCATGCTGGTCAGACATGTTGGCATAGGGTTTCATTTTAAGTTTTCCTTCTCTTGCACAAATATTATGTGCATACTATATCCCTTTGTCGTCTTTTACGACATCCCCGGGCAAGATAGGGAGTGGTGAATTGTATTCTTACTTCGTTTCCTCATAGAAAGTACCGCTTTGTGTGCCGCTTGAAATATATAAATTTTATTACACTTTACCTAATTTAGAATGATACCCAATCCAGAATAAAGTAACACAAACATCAAAGGGAAGAGACGCCTCTAAAAGAACTATAGAATTTATAAATAGTAGTAGCAGCTTATAACTTGTGCCAAATAATAATGGTAACACGCACATACTCGTTTGCCACTTGCGCCGACAAACATCGGACAATTTACGTACGAATACATAATTTTAATTTCTTCGAAAAATGCAGTCCTTTCGTGTTCCACTCTCAATGTAGGTCACGATAACACTTTTATCAACTGTACGTTTCAATATTAATTAAAATGACTCGTCGTCGATATATTTCGCGAGTTCTTTTAATATGAAACATTGAAATTAATTATTGTTTTTAAATATCTTTAGAGTAGTGTTTATTAGTCACTTGGTACAATTTTGATTAATTACAGTTCAGGTTTATTCTAACTACAGAACGAAATTACATACTTACAACTAATTACTTTAAGATAAATTATACTTGCAACCTTCTTTCAGAATACCAGAGATAATGAGCGATTATTAATATAAGAACTTAAATTATTTTAGCAGTATACACATCAAATTTCAATAAAAGCTATAAAATCTATCAAAAAGAAACGTTATAAAGAAATTTATATGTAAAAGTCATATGCATTGTTTTATAAAATACAAGGTATAATATTTAAATATTAGGTAAAATAATAAAGTAAAATATTAGGTCAGGTATATATTTATGAAATAAAATAGTTTTCGTTTAATATTTACTGAAATGAAATGATTTACTTTTCTTAAATATTTTATTTCATATCAAAATAGTAGCAATGGAAAAGCGCATTGAACAAGTATAACAGTTGAATAAAACTAAGTCGCCTCCAAATCGACGCACCGTGTCAAGTGTGATTGGCCATAGATTTATCACACGGCCGCACATGAATCTATGCTCACCTGCACTCATGCTGCATATTAGATTGATATATAAAAAGGTTAACCGCAATACGTACCGGTGTGAACGTTCTAACCAAAAAAGGCATTCTAAAATATTTGTTTTTTGTTTAATTTGCGCTTGACATGCTAGTCTTTCTTTATAAATAATTACATAAATCGAAAAATATGTTACTATAAAAAACTATATCTATTCTAATTCCATTCGCTTATTATTTTTAGCCAGCTGTGGCCTTGTCAAAGTCCTGCGAACGTACATCACCCACACTGAGGGTGGTGGCCTAATTCCCTGTAAGACGATCCTACCTCAACTACTCCTAATCCTATTTAGGATATTACTTTTTCGGTTTAAGGCTTATTTTTGATAATGACTGCTTATTAGTATCATGAGCATACAATGGTCTATATAAGCTTCTAATGTGAATCCTAATTAAGGCAATAGTGTAATGGGTTTTCTAAAGAGAAATAAATGTACTAATAAGCATGTGCTAATATTTTTGACTTATAACAAGGGCCGACTTGTAATTAATTCGTAAACGCTTTATAGCGAACAGTGATGACTCTCTTAAATTTAACTTTTTTATTGCTGATGTTGACAAACGTGCAACCCACACACCTGAGGGTACGTGACACTGCCGCACATGGACCTTTAAAATGCCAAGATCGCTGTCTACTGTGAAGCAGGTGCTCTTCATAAAGTTCGTTAGAAGAACGACATGATACAGTTTATTATTACATTAGCGTACTTGTATCAGCCATTTATCTATCAGTCAATCGAATATTGAACATAAGCTTGCATAAGTTAGAAACTATGCCATAAAATTCCTAAAAGATTATTGTTAGCCATTCTTCTGATAACCAATCATTTAATTTTTACGACGCTAACGAGGGAGTAAGAGCTAATGATATATTTTATTCTTGACCACGGAAGACTCCTATCTTAGCATAATGTAATAGCACAGTTACTGTACTTAATGGTAGTATATCTTCTGATAATTTTCTGTAATAAAAAAATCAAACTTATTGAATACGAAATTGTACGATATTCTCTGTAAATAAAACTATCTTTAAACAATTGACGAATCCGAAATATGCGAACATAACAACGAATGCTTTTGTTTACTACTCGTTATTTAGTCAGGTAGGTATACATTGGTGGCTATATAACTCTTTTATAAACTAAGTATTGTCGTAATGCTATTTTCTAGCAACCAGCTAACAGTTTTCTGCCTATAACAATTAATAGATTGGTTCAGTCGGGATTACTTTCAACCAATTTCCTACTGCACTTCTTTCAGTAAACGAGATAGCTTGAGGACCAAACCCCACCTTACGGTAGTCAGCAGGCTCGCTGTATTCCTGGTAACGTAGACGTATATGACAAGCAATTACCACTTATCATGAGATAGGTTGCCAATTAAAATATTATATATGTGAGTCCCAAAAACCAATCTCGCGAAATGTCAATTAGGATCGTTATTAATTCGCTATCGTTAATTACGTCGAGAGTGTTGTGACTGACCCCTATTAATTATGGATTGGTGTCAAATCGGTATCTTTTAATGTAAGTGCACTTTGCGATCTACATAATGCCCCAGTTGATAAGGAATTTGAATCCGTTATTTGTAAATTGTACCTGATATAGCTATACTGTTTAACTGTATACTGAGTTCAATGGAGTCTCGTTACGATGTTATCGCAATATTTACTGTCTAAATATGATTGCCAATGAGCCGTCAAATATATTTAATTTACTTAACAAATATTTTTTTAATATTTATGAGAATATTGCATGTTAACATTTTTAGGATATAGGCAAGGAAAATTTAGATAGAAAGCATTAGATCAATAGAAAGCTTTTATTTTGGGAGTGGCCTATGGTCTGCGCCCTCCTCGCTCCACTCCGTCCGGGGCGATAGAGGGGCGTAAGCACGCACAGCCGTAACCCACCCGTGACACGTCGCCTTCGTCGCTGGGCCGACCACCGGAACAGGGTGACTTGACGTCAGTGGTCGGCCCGACGGAATACCCCCTGAGGAGTACCCACTCCTCGACCGACGTCCCCCCCCCCCCTCAGGAAGGACGTCGGTCGTTCTTCGCGCAGATCAATAGAAAGTTGGGTTGTTCTCGGTTTGGAACTATGGCGACGAAAACATATATTCTGTCGAAACTATTAAATTAGAAAATTTACTGTAATATTATTAGGATTAATAAAGCCTGAGTCGATGAGTATTTATTTAAGATTAAAGGCTAAGAATAGAGCTTAAGTAGAGAAACGGTCATGCTAGTAATGGGTAACTTTATAACAGTTGTAACAATTTACAACGTCAAATATTTCAGTTTTTCTATGCCCTTTGACATTATCAATTAACGAATAACTAGCGTATATTTATAATAATTTAAGTATAGCTTAAGATTAACGTGGGAACGTCTATTTTTTAAGAAATTTTATGGGATAGTTACTAAGACCTACATATATGCCAAGTATTTGGAAATAAGTACTTCATTTAAATTTATTGGCCGTTAGTAAGTCTTATTATTAGTATTGTCGGGAAATATTGGTGGAAAACGAAAACACTAACAAAATATAGCGTAACCCCAGCCCAATAAAATTATTTAATAAAACACGTTAGTACCAAGTACTAAGATATTGAATGTACTACAAGACCACCAAGGCTCTCGTGTTCCCGCCAAAACTCGGCAATGCCTATTCTGTTTATTTTGTGCTAGATTACTGCTCCTCGAATACAAATAATTTAAACCTAGGTAACAAGTAATACATTAATAACGCAAGCAACTCCAAATAAGGCTAACTTGACGAACACTGACCGTAAGGGCAATCAAGTCTGCTATAGGTCATAGCTTTTACATTGAAAAGTTTTCAGTCCAATTCAATCGTCGAGAGACATTAACGAAGCCTCGTTGATTTTGCAGCGAAATGTCAAATAACTAAAGGATTTATCAATCGTAATTATTAACATTTAATGAGACCGTATGAAATTATGAAGTATTGAATGTTTTACTAAACAACAATAAAATGTCTACAGCTCACAGAGCCACACATTTTATAGAATCTTTAAGTATTTAGCACAAAACTGAGAAAGACTTAAAGGTAGCTTTTTGAGTTGTAGACCGCGCACCTTCAAGTTCAAGTTGTTAAACTAAGTACTACCGCTGATATTTCAACAACTTCTTAATGGGTAACAGTAAGTTTAATGACATTATTTTGAACATTTTTCATAATGATTGAAATATGATTATTTTTCACATTTATCAAATACCATATTGCAGAGATTTAAAAAAAATTCTAAAATCTGAAGACAAATAAATCTATATAATTACCATACATACAAAAATTCTCGAAATTCGGTTCAGAAATTCAATCCGTAGAGGAATATTTCTCGACATTTTGACAGATATACGAATTCATTCGTTCGCGACGTGTTTTCGCCTTCTAATATTCATAACAGAAATTAGTACTGCGCCACCTAGAAGGCAATAGACTGATTCCCCAATCCCTATTACGTAAAACGTAAAAAAAAACACATACATATTACAATTACCTAACTCTTAACGAAGAAATGTATTAAGATTAATGTAAAGCTTTTTTCATTTGGATAAAAGAAATATTTAAATACTCTCGTCCATAAACTAAAGATTAACGTCTATTGAAACAAATCTCTAAAGATACATTTAAATGTGATATAATAAAGCCTATTAATAACAGCGCTCGTTCCAATGAGATTCTAATGTCAGTATGTTAACTCCATTTGTGTAATCTTTATCAATATACATATGCATGAGGTTATAACAATTTATTTAAAGTTTACTATACCCGTTATGCACTTCTCCGACATGCATTCTTTCGTATATTTACAATTTCTCGTGTATAAATTACGTTTAATCTCATAAAACTATCTAATAAACTTAAAGATATATTATGTTTTGATGACATCTTAAAGAAAACAGAATACATTGTGTTTTATCATATTTTACAGTAAGTTGTAACATAGATATATAAAGGTATAATATTTTGATTGAGCGAACTGATATTCCTTGTGGTGACGGAGTAAAAATACAATTTACCAACCCCTTTCTTGCTTGTTTTTTTTTTGCATGAGAAAAAAACTCGAAATAAAAGCCTATACCAATACGTATGGCTAGTAGGTCTGTATTCTTCAGGCCATAGACACCGACTGTTCAATATAGGCCTCTCCACAAGAATGCCATTCGGGACGGTCCTGTGCTACTTGCATCCAACGGTTCCCTGCTGTTTTCAAAATGTCGTCATTTCATCTAGTAGGGGGTCGTATTACGCTGCGTCGTCAAAGTAGGTCTATTATGCTCCTACTATGGAAGCTGCTCGAGGCTAGCAGTGGGATGGGTATAAGCTGAGATGGTGCTGAAGACGAATACTTTGATGACGCAGTAACGGAAGAAGAACATATGGAATCATGTCACTTAAATTTCTTAAATAATTCTTATCTTAAAAAATAGGATTTATATATTTGCCAAGCAAGATCATTATAATCCTATCAATAATTTAACGGCACATTATTTAATTTAATTAAACCCATATAATATATATTTATAAGGCCACTTCTTATTAAGTGGGCCTGTAACAGTACTATACAAATAAATTTGTAACTTGTCACGGCGCTACCTAATTCGTATTAAAATTGCATACACGCACATCGCCAATAAATTAGCGAGTGAAGTGCTGAGAGCTTTCTGCTGTCACCGTAAGTTCTAGGCTGTAGCGAGAATAAAATATTAATTTACTTTTAAATTCGAATACATTGTTACATTTCACATATGTAGCAAATGATAAAAGAGACGTCGAATATTATTAACGTATAGTATAAATATTTTGTTTATTTTATTAGTACCGTAAAAATCGAGAATAATTACATATTATGCTGCACAGATGGCGTAGTGGTTAAGATAGCGACCTATAGCGCCAGTGTCGGGGGTTCCAATCCCACGCGGGACAACACTTTGTGCGATCCACAAATTGTTGTTCTGAGTCTGGATGTAATTTGTGTCCGTTAATTATATGTTTGTAACATCCCCCGCAATACAAGTATTATTTCCTTAGTGCAGGGTGTTGTCTTAAATAAATAAATAAATAAATTAATTATACTGTCTGCGAAAATAAAAATATATTCTTTTATGTACATATACGCTATAAAGTAAATGGAAATACATATATGTATATATTATCCTTAAATCTTCTTCCCTATAGGAGGGAAATTGACCTACCACGCCATGCTGGTTATATATCTTGGTATACGATTTTATTTCGCATTTTCTTTCATTTTTATAGATGATCCTGCATAGGTGTTACAACATCCATGGAGATAGGAGATGTGACCAATTGTATTCTTACTCCATCACCACGTGGAAATAATTGTCTTATCTATCTATCTATCTCATCTCATATAGATACATCTCACTGCGAGGCTCGAGCTTTCTACCAGGAGAGCAATTAGCCTACTATACCATACTGGTCTGGCAGGGTGGTACATGGCTTTATTTCGAGTTTTCCTTCTCTTGCATAAATAGTATATACATATTAAACCCCACAGTCACGTTCTACAACATCCATGTGCGAGATAGGCAGTGTTGTATTGTAACCTTATTCCGTCAACGTCCGGAAATAATTGGCTTACTTTTTCATTATTGCCTGACGGATTGACATTAAGTTTTTATCGTCATCTACTCCCAGACCTTAGTCTTCTTTTACGACATCCACAATAAAGGATGCAGAGATACATTGTATGCCGTCACATGGATTTTTTTTAACTAAGCCAATACTTTCACATCAGTTACTGGTCCTCGAGTGGCCACAGTAACTGTATCGGTATGTAACGTGTATTAAGTTACCATAACAATTTCGTCGTCCTAGTTCCCATCACTATTGCTTTAGGGGCAATGCTATTATGCGTCTAGAAGAAATAAAGGCATCATTAGCATGCTTGTGTTCGGACTACGATATCAATATTAAATAACATGGGAACTAAATGTGTCTTCCGTAATGTTACCGTGGTCCGTGACTTATGTAAGAAATAAGAATAGGGACGATTCGTATGGAGTTTAGAATAAGTTTGAAAAATACTCTCCAGGGAAACTTATAATGCTGACTCTAAACTCCAAATCAAATCGCGTGGCCTTTATAAAATGATGCAGCGTTTGAAGGAATATATCCTATATTATATACTAGCTGACCCAAACGATGTTGTTCTGTTAAGGTATTCTCCTCGAAATCGACAGCAGCGCCACCAATCGGGTCCAATTGTGAATCTAAACTATTCTAGAATCCCCTTGAACATACACAAAAAAATGCCGTGTAATCCGTCCATATGGATTATATGTGCGGCTACGGATATAATTGCATCTATGATTTTTTTTTTATTTAAAAACCATTTTTTTTTAGTGAGCTACAGTCAGCGCACCCGCCACTCAGCTCCGTCCGGGGCGACAGAGGGGCGGTCCGCGGCTCCGTAACCCACCCGATAGCACGTCGCCCTCGTCATTGCACCGACCATCGGTGCAGCGTTCCTTGACTTCAGTGGTCGGCCCGACGGCCGTCATATAAGAAGGAGAAGAATCCAGTCAATAAACATTGTTTTTTTTTTGTAATATATTTATAAATTTATTTTATAAATAAATACTCATCCTCATCCATCAATATATTAATACACGAAGCAATTCTACAAACTCCAATATTACTAACGTCAATTATGCATTTTCTTAGCATAAATCATACAAAATAATTTTAATAAACCATATTACTAATGTTACGTAAGGCGTCGTGAAGGTTCTCTCAATGTCAAGCGTAGACAAGTGAACTGCAGTTTATCAATAATTTAGGGTTGCTACTCGTCCCATTAATAAAAAATATACACTATAATATATTCAAGATATATTATGATATATGTATATATCGAAGCTTGTCTTTCTCGAAGATATTTATATGAGACGGGTAGGTTAGGTTAGGTTAGTCACGGCCAAAGGGATGGTAAACTAGAAATAAAAATCTGTTTAGACCCCATGAAGTATTGCGCGTAATTTCTCTTCAATTACGTATGAGCTTTGCATACAAGAGTATAGAAAAAAATAATATTTAACGATTATTAAGGATCCGTATCCTAATACATTCTATTCAACGAGCGTAAAATGAAAGATGAACTCGAGAGTATTGTTTTATTTGTCTATATGCTATATTGTCTATGCCTTGAGTATTGACTGTGAAAAGGGGTTGCAAAAAAGGACTGCACAGATGGCGGAGTGGTGTAGGTAATTAACGATGTCTGATATCGAATGTTTTGGGTTCGATAGTAACGCAGGACATTTCTTTGGGTATATACAGAGTGACTGGTAAAAGATTCTACATATTGAAGAAGGCTATTTAGTACTCGATTCTGATACCTAATATATAAAAAAAAATTGGTACTAAAATTTTGAACTAATTATCTTATAACAAAAAAGTTCGCGTGACATTAAACTAGTTATTAGGTCAATATTCTATCTATGCGACTCGAGCCAGTAGGTATTGTTTTCGTCACGGGACGCAGACAGAAGTTAACGTACGCTGGCAAACCTATTGTTTTCATAAGAAACAAATCACTTTATTTCGGGATTGGTAAGAGCTATGAGTCTGCAACTAACTTTAATGTTTTTTTGTGTGTCTACACCTAGTTTTAGTAATTCTAGTAATAAATATTCAGATCTTGACAACAGTGCTAATAAAACTGTAACTCGGTATCCGTGTCGGCGTATCGCCAGTAGGGACAATATTTTTGGGAGTCTTGCAACACTAACATTGTTGATATTTACTATGTAGTTAATTAATATTGCCTTATTTTTACATTTTTATTGGTTACATGTGACCGTTATCTATCGTTTGTTTCAATATGTACAATCTTTTATCAGTCATACAGTATAATAATTATTCCGTTACTTCAGTTTACAGGGATGAGTGGTAGTGATTTTTTTCTTATAATATGGTTTTAACAATATTGCACAACCCTAAATGCAATATTTCATTGATTTTATAAACTAATACATATCTAATTATTGAATCATGAGCAGTAAATTATCCGTAAAACTTTAGCAATATTTGTTACCTACTAATTAATTTGCCTCGTACTATATTCAACGTAATATTTATTTACGATTTACATGACTAAGGCGATACTTATATGTATATAATTGATCGATCAACTCTACCTCTTGATGCGTATAGTATCTAGTTACTTTTTTTTTGACTACGTAATAATATAAAGCTGTGATATATGTTCTTTAAGTCATTGTTTAGTTCTATGCAGAAAAAAAATTTAGAGAAATAATTATGCGAGTCTCATATAGTTGTTTTGACTCTTTGAGTGATGTAATTTATGTTTATTAAATCCTTGGTGGTACAAGGATTCATTCTGTAGTATAGTAGGTTTTTAACATAAATATGACATAATACAGATATCTTTAGAGTAATTGTCCTTAGCTAACTATAACATCTTTTTCTGTGACCAAATTATTTTTTAAATAAATATTATTTTAGTCTATTGTTGATGATTTATCATCATAAATTTTTTTTGGACCACTGCCGAAAGTAAATCTGTCTCAGATTTCGCTACAAACTGGGATCTTGTGCTACTCGCATCTAATGACTTCCATAATCTTTCACCAAATTGTTCGCCTATCTGGTGGGGAAGCATCCAACACTACATCGTTTGATAAGTGTATGCCACTCGAGAGCCTTGCGTCCCAGTGGTTATCAATCGAGCGATGTGGCCTCACCATTGCTTCTTTAGTGTGCTAATTTTTCGTGCAATGCCAGTTACATTAATTCTTCAACGGGTTATATATCGTATAGAAATCCCAAGCATATCTCATAATCCGCTCCATAGCACGCTAAGCGATATTGAGTATAGTTATTAGGCTTAGACATTTAAGGAGCACTTTGCCGTCATAAGTCATCACTATTTACACACTCTTCATAATATCTGTGTCTTCCATGATACTTAGGTAGTTCTAAAACTAACTTTGTTTATCTTAGAATAAACGTAAATATATTAGGATTCTTATTGCCAAGTTTGGAAATAACAGTTGAATATAAATATAGTGATTTCTTTTGGCAACAAATCCATTCTCAGCTCACGTTCTATTGTTGGGCAATAGTCTACTTAAGGAGGCAACTTAGGTAATATGGTAATATGGTGCTTGGGTTGGGCTAGAGTTTTATTTTGAATGTTTCTTAAATTTTATAAATTAAAACTATTCCTACGGCTTTTATAGCGTTTGTATTGAAAATTTTTTAAAGTTGATGGTCACGAAAGGAAATTTCTTATAGGTATTGCATTGGTGTTATCTGTCTAGAATTGATTTGTACAATACCCATGGGCAAAGAGTAAATAGATCACAGCTTATATACATCCCACAGCTGGGCTCAAGTATCCTCCCTTATAGCAGAGAAATTGGCCCATTATATGACGCTGGTCCGACTGACAGACAGTTGGCAGACAGTTTTTTTTTTTTTTTATGGGTGGGCTATGGTAAGCGCACGCGCGGTCCAGTCCGTCCGGGGCGATAAAAGGACGGCGCGCGGGCCCATAACCCACCCGTACCCACGTCACCTCGTTGTTGGGCCGACCACCGGAGCAGATGTGACTTGTCATCAGTGGTCGGCCCGACGGAATACCCTTTCGGGTAACCTCTCACCTCTCGACGTACTGGGACGTCGGTCGCCATCGCGCGGTCAGCCTCTCTGCGGGTGACGGACTATTCCCCGTTCCGATCACCCGCGGCCTCGGCTAGGGCGGCATTAGGCGCAGATACTCGCGCCTGCGCCGCCCGAGTCGCCGGCGGCGGAACGTGTCGCCGAATAGGATCTCTACTCGCACACGATCCGCCGCCTCCTTCCGTGAGATAACGGCCTCACAGAAGGCGGCGACCGCGTCCCAGTTCCTGACGCTGGCGAGCATCTCCCTGGTGATGGTCGGCAGCGCCAGGTCGACACCGATAATCGCGACGAGTTCACGGCGCTCCCCCTCCCACGCAGCACACTCCTCGAGCGTGTGCTGCGCCGTGTCCTCGTCACAGACAGTTGGCATAGGGTTTTATTTTGAATTTCCTTCTCTTTCATAGATGTTATATGTAAACTTTTTCTAATCTGAATGAAGTTTTACAAAAAAAAAATGTAACTGGCTATTTGAAATCTTAAAACAAACCCTTTTACATACAAGTACTTAAATATCTTATTACGTTGTCCTTCGTTAGTGTTATTGATTCTTATTTATTCATATTTTGTTTTTAATATTTTAAACATTACTTCCATATTATTATGAAATAATTACCAGGAAACGTGTTACTTAATATTAAAGGGCTATTGATTAAATTACACCAAATAAATCAACAATTTAGTCCGGTTAATAAAACTGGTGCTAAGTTGTTTGTCAAATTTACGGTTTGATTTTCGTGGCGTAATAACGAAACGTTGTACTTACCTACCTACTTTAATCGTCGCTCTATGTATACATAATTACATATACACTTATACACATCTTTTTTAGTATTATTAACGTCGACTGGCGTGAAAAAAATCATCTTTACAGGATAATAACATGAAATATAGTCCAGAATTGCATCATCATGAAAATTTATATGATATCAATGGCTAACGCTTAACAACCTTCAAATAAAGAACGAAACGAATCGACACTAAGTAGATTATTGATGATCACCATCCGTCATCAAAAAATGTAATTCATATTGGCACTTAAAACAATAGAACCAATAAATAAAAATTTACATGTTAATCGATCGATTCTGATAACTGAGGCCACCTCTACGACTCGCGATAGTTTTAGGTATTAAAACCTTACAATGTTATATAATAAAGTATAAAATTGCTTGTCATTGTTTATACAGTTGTAAATACAATTTTACATTTGCGAGCAGTTTATCAATTAACAATTTATTTCGTATGTTAGTAGATTAATGATCGATTGTATCAGTTCCCATATACGTCACTACACAAACATATCACGGGATAATATAGTCGTGACTAAATTGGCACTGAGATAGACACCACTACTAGTCGATTAAGGGTCAAGTTATCGATTTTTAGTCGATTAAGAAATTTAATAGTATGTACAAGAGATTGTAGGTGATAATGTAGCATTGTGATTAAGACAGGCATTTGCTGTATGAATATTGAAATCATGATAAATGCATTTGTAATATGTAATATTTTTGTTAATGATCAATCAATGTGTCAATCAAAACAACAGATTTCATTGCAATATCCGGTGCTTATTAAAATCCTGTCAATTTATAAAACAAATATAAACAATAAGCTATCACATCATCATTTAATGGTACACACAAAATTAAGGCAATGAATTAGATTGAATAATTAATTACTCAATAATAATTAATTACTCAGCGTTTTATGGTATCAAAGGCTAATAAGTACTGTCAATTAAACTTTATAAAATTCTTTACGAATTTGATTGATCTATCGATAGAGATGTTTAACTAGAAGTTATGAATAGATAATGCCTTCTGCCTTACGATCATCATCATCATCTTGCTCTTATCCCAATTACTTGGGGTCGACGCAATATGTCATCTGTTTTGACATATTGCAAAAAGTTTCGGCAATGACTTTTATGACCGGCCGCCTGCCTGACGTCAACCCTCCTTGGGAATATAATCGTTGACCCAAAATGGTACCAGATGGAGTTGGTCCGGGTCAATCTAGGGCTCTTAGTCGTCTTTTACGACATCCACGAGCAAAGCAAGGGTTGGTAGTATTCGAAGCCGCTACCACACAGCTTCTGCCTTCTGCCTTACGATAATGATTATAAAAAAAAATAACGCTGGACTGGCATAAAAGCGCTAAAATCATTAGTTACGTAACAATAAAAAAGTAAAGGAAAAAAAATCACTGAAGTTTATCTTCAGACAAAAATTCTAAATTCGAATCGCTATTATCGGTCTATAGATTAAAAATAAAAAATATTGCCAATCGAACGATTACATCTAACAAAATGGACGCGGAGAAAGTGTCATAGTCTACAAGTTCACTTTCACTATCATAAAAAGGTAGGATTTTTTTTCATAGAAGTTACTTTCGTCTATCAAGACTAGTTTCTTGTTCCATTGTAATTATTGCACTCGCATTACTTTGACCAGAGGCAACTTTTCACTGGGCGAGTGTGAAAGTATGATACTAACAAATGCATCATATTATAACTAACACATGCACTTGGAATAATAATTCTAAGCACACGCATTATATTATTTATTTTTAATGTTGAACATTACTAGAGCTAGAACTAGAGCTACTAGAGCTCAAGTTTCCTCTAAAATGGGCGGCAAATTGGTCTACTATACTACCCTAGCCACACTGGTTGGTAAAGCGTTTTATTTCGAAATTTCTTCCTCATGCATAGATCATTGTCATTACTCTATTCTTATCCGACTTACTTAGGGTTGACTCAATATGTATCTTTTATAGAACATATTACAAAAGTTTCGGTAATAGTTTTATGACCGTTCGCCTGTCATCAACCCTCTTCACGAATGTAAATGTCAACCTGACGCTAATCTAGGAACCCAGATTGACGAAAAACTCTTAGTGGTTTTTACGACATCTATGAGCAATGGTATTTGTAGTGGCACCACACAGCTAGCATAGACATTACCTGCATATTTTAGGACTCTTACGGACAAGAAATGGCATGGTGAATTGAGTTCTTATTTCATCACCAAACAAAAAAATATATAAGTATGTATACTAGCTGACTTGTATTTACGAATTATTATTTATGTAATAATATTTAAAGTACCTAGCTGTATTTGCAGCGCCACTCCTGAAAGTCTTTAAATTACCTTCATCATCTCAGCCCATAAACGTCCCTCGAGCTCAAGCCTCCATTACGATGGTAGTGAAATTGATCTACTATACCATGCTGGTCGGACATGTTGGTTTAGGGTTTTATTTTGAGTTTTCCTTCTCTTGGAAAAGTGTTATCTGTCTATTAAATACCTTAGTCGTTTTTTACAACACCCACGGGCAAAAGAGCGGGTGGTGAATTATTTTCTTACTTCGTTATCACACGGAAAATTTTAAACTCATTTTTGAAATAAATATTTCGTATGTACGGTCTTTCTTTAACTACCATATTGCTAAAATATTGGTAGTCATGAAAGAAAGAAATAAACCCTAAGGTAAGGGTAACTAATGTGTCATTTTTAATTTTCTGTAATTAGCTTTCTTTTAAGTATGTTATTTTGAATTAGTAGCACGCGGACTAATAGAGAAAGGGCAGAGAGTGGATCCGACAAAATTTATTAGCTTTCTCATTTCAGCTCATTATAACTCACATTTTAAATATATCAGCGTAAGTACCTCGTCATGATTTCCATTTAATTTTTTTTTTTAATTTGTCGTGATTAATTCTAGTTTTTAATAATTATATCTTCAGCGGTTATAATACTCATTTAGAGTCTCACAAACTAATTCAGTGAAAGAATGATTAAAATATTATTCTGTCGTTCTATGGTATATACCTATTTAAGTTTGCATTATATAGCTACAGGTGAACTCAAGGTGAGGGTGCACAGCAATAGAATGTAGAAAGTTGAAGAAGCCAGTGTAGAATATTCTAGTTTTTTTTTTGTATATTAAACTTCAATACGGCGGGACCGATTTTGAGATTTTACTACCAGGCCGGTATTCCCATGAAAACGAGAAGTAAGCGGGTGAAACCGTCAGAATTTGCTAGTTTCAAATATATTGTGATAAAAAATTCACATTAGTAGGTCTTGAACCACGAAAGTAGGTGAAATATTCAAATGTAGTATCTTCTACTACAGTTACAGCGGTCGTTGGTAAAGGTAGGAAGTATTCTACTTGTGTATCTGGTCTGTCCGGTCCGTAAGTGTGTCAAGTGCATGCCGTTACGTCACACTCTCTCTACAATCGAGGATCATACTTGAATAGAAATATTTCATTCAGAATTTATTGCCACATTAGTCTAAAGACTTATGATTTATATGTTTAGATACCTATGAGATTGTTTATGGCGATGTCCCGGTTTCGAATCTTAGGCTAGACAAAAATATTATTCTTTAGTTATTTATTATTATCATACATCATTCAGTCTGCAGTCCTCCACTGCTGGACGTAGGTCTCCCTCATAGATGAGGAGATAGTGACATAACCGTCACATTTGGCAGACATGTTGGCGATCGCAGTGAAAACTTATACGTTTTCCAAAAGAGACCTTTTGTTGGTTAGATTCACAACGCATTTTTGCGACACTCACGGGCTAGTAAAGTCTTGAAAATTGTATTTTTCATCCCATCACTACATGACAAAGTGTTAAAATTTATATATTTTTACAATTATTACTCATAGTACCTCCTGTGTAATGGATGAAATTGGCATACATCAAGTGACAGAGTAAGAATTCACCACCCCATTTGTTACACGATACCTACGCCTATTTTTTGTCTGTTTGTTTCGGGTAATCTTCAAAACGGCTAGGCCGATTTTGATAATACTTTTCTACTGTATCTGTCTTCATAAGGAGTAATTTAGATTATATTGTATCCCGGTATTCCCACAGAAGCGAGAACTACGCGGGTGAAAACGTGTAACTGCTAGTTATTAATGAACTATCACATAACATTCCATTGAAATCAAATGTCAAATCAACTTCATACAATCATACAACCTATTTATTATGCCTATAACATTTCAATCTCGCTGTAAACATTTCGAATGAAGGTTGATTACACACATATGAATGTAATGTGTATGTGTACGTTCAATTAAGTAAGTTCAATCATTCAATTTTCCTTGTGGTCACGTAAGAATATAATTTGCCACCCCTTGCCGTCTTCCAATCTTGCCCGTAGGTGTGATAAAAGACGACTGAGGGATATATGCAGATGACATTGAAGCAAGAGAAGGAAACTCGAAATAAATACCTATTTCAATACGTCTGACCGGCGTGGAATAGTAGGTCAATTTCCTACCTATTGTGGAGTAGGTCTGACTTCAACAGTGGGACGTATATGAGCTGTGGTGATGACGATAGTGATGAAATGTAATGTGTACGTTAAGTTCAATACGTACACATCTGTATCTGCAATATATACCATTAGTTCATGATAGGGATATTACAGAGCTCCGTATCCATAACCGAAATAAAAATATATCCGATATCATAACAGAATCCTGCCTGTCATGAAGAAAGTGAAAAGAGTGTGAATGCATGCAAAGAAGTTCGGTGCTACTAAAAGCCACCACACGAAAACAACCTTAGAATGTTGGCCTTCCTAGGGTTGTGGCTCTCTCGCTCACCGAAGGAAGCTCAATAACCAATTGCTACTATTCAGACGTCAGAGTGTGTTATTACCTCCAACGGTCTGGCCTGCGACTGTAGACAGACAACTGTCAGAGTGATCCTAACAAAACATTTTTATTTTCATTTGTAATAATTTCGGTTTCTTCTTCGGTATCTTGCCCGTGGATGTCGTAAAAGAGGACTAAGGGATATGTACATAAGATCTGTGCAAGAGAAGGAAAACTCGAAATAAAACCCTATGCCAACATGTCTTACCAGCACGGTATAGTAGGTTAAATTCTCTCCCATTGTGGAGGAGGCCCGAGCCCAACAGTGGGACGTATGTGGGCTGCTATGATAATGATGAATAATTTCGGAAAAGATGAATGTCTGTAATGATATCTTTTCTTTTAACCAACTGAGCTGACAGCCTAATTGTAGCACTCTGTAAAGAGGAATACTACGATTATTACCACACTTAGCATTTTCCTATTGCAATAGCCTAAAAATTCAATAACTGTAACCGAATCCTGTTCTATAGCCATTATACCTACTGCTAGACTTCCTGCAGCTAAAAGAAAGTGGGCTGATTTACAACAATAGGCAGACAGTGTTCGTAGCAGATTTAATTTAGAGTTTTCTTTCTTATGCAATGGAAATTAAATTTGTTTATAAGGATAGATGTTATTATCCTCCCGAGCCTTTATTATTCATGTTAGGCGAGGATATTTATATTACTAGATTCCAGTATTCTTCTTCACCGTTAAAGTCAAATTTAAATAACAATTTACAATTTAATACGCAAGCCGAACAGTCAACGGTGCACGCCACGTTAGCGCATGTACCTCAAGACCACTGCTAGCTATTCTAATCGTATATTTTGTGTTATTTGTATAATGTCATATTAAAAATATAAGGAAAAGTGTTTTTGAAATAAATAGAAAATATTTTTGAATTTTACTATCTGTACTTCCGTGTAATGATGAGTATTGTAAGCTTATTACAAATTTCGACGTAGGGATCGTAAAGACTGGAGGTTAACTTATAACCTTATCAGAGCTATGAATCTATTAACATGACTACTATCATCATTACAGCCCATATATCACACTGTTGGCCTCAGGCCTCCTCCACTGTGAGAGGAAAATTGACCTACTATAAATGTCACGCTGGTCAGACGTGTTGGTATAGGATTTTGCTTCAAGTTTTCCTTCGCTTGCATAGAGATATTATATCCGTATTATATTCCTTAGGCGTCTTATACGTCACTCACGGGCAAGAGAGGGGGTGGTGCATTGTATTCTTACTCTGTCACTACAAGGATATCACCCTAAAAACTACCTTTACCCTGGTAAAATACATACATTATTCCCTCGGGAACATACGAAGCAAGACCCAAGAGTAATTAATAAAATTCAAAGTCATTACCAAGCGTGTCGTTATAATAAATAACTCTAATAACATCGTTATTAATAGTATAGGATCCCGCTATACAACGACCTTCACCGAGATGCTTATTTGATGAAACTTATTTTTTATGTAATTTAATATGTCAATAAATATATTGCATATGGGTTGCCTAACAAATTTTAGTCCAGAGTATGATTCATTAATAATTAAAAAAAAATTTTTTTTTGTACATTGCACCGGCTTGATTATTAAACAAATTCTATACAAATGGAAAGTATGAAGCCCATAGAATATGCTAACGTTAGATTGCTTATTCTTTTCCGGTCACAACTCTCGGGTAGCCAGGTATAAACAGATAAATCGATACTAGCATTTTGCACCGGTCTGATCGACGTTTGCATATTCTTCATATGGCTTCATACTTTCGATTGGTATAGAATTTGTCTAATAATCAAACCGGTGCCAATGTACAAAATAAAAAAAAATATATTAATGAATCATACTCTGGACTAAAATTTGTTAGGCAACCCATATGCAATATATTTATTGACACATTAAATTACATAAAAAATAAGTTTCATCAAATAAGCATCTCGGTGAAGGTCGTGGTATAGCGGGATCTTAGACCATAATATTATTCTTAAATACACAAAAGATCTCAATTACAACGGCAAGAGGCTAACAGAAATCACTTGATTTTGAAAGTCATGGCTATAGACGTATACCGTAGTATATAAATGAACCGACAATAAAGAATAAACGTTCTTTTTTGGAGTCGACGAAGCGTTAAATTTGTTGATTGATAGATGGCCAGGTCAGCTGCACGAGGTCCTCAGGTTCAATGTTCGGATACTTTTACTCGTAGTATTCTAAGATATTTATGTCAAATATCTAAAGAAGTCTTATTTAAAACATGATTTTATAGCAATTGCAAATTTTGGATCTCCGTTGGGTGGTACAGGAAGTGTAATGATCATCACCGATTCCTTACCATTGGATATCGTAAGAATCGATTATTCGGATTTAAGTACCCCATAACATTGCCATAAAAGAACTGAAAATATGTCCTATGAAAATCCAGTTTCCCGACATGAAAGCCATATTTCAACAGCACCAACTGTTCTATTGTGATGCTAGGGACTGTAAGCAATCCAGGATTAAACATATACAAGAATCGTATATACATATTTAAGGTAAAAAAAAAACGGAATAAAGTGCCACACGGAATAAAAGATTTTTTATTAATAAGAATGTTATTGTAAGTATAGATTTTTGGTTTTATTTTTTTATAAATTACATATGCTCCAGCTATTACTCGCGGTTACATAAAATTTTTGCATAGTTGAAATATATTTTATATTTCATTCGCGTGAACTAAAACATTATGGATTTGGTGTAAACCGTGTTAGCAACAAGGAAATATAATTATGCAATGTGATATTTATTGAAAAACAGACCAATCAAGATGTATAACGAACTTGGTCAATATAATTCTTACGGAAACTACTCGAACTAGAAAAAGTCATAAATTACGTAATTTGTTCACTGGGGCATAGTGTCTCACGAAACCTAGGGCAGAGGTGCACACCCACAAATTTTATAACTTATTGGTATTACAGGTAGGATAGCCAACGAGGATAGCAAAAAAAAAAAGTATTTGAAAGAAAAAGTATTTGCCAAATTTTATGTGTATATTGCATTAAAACGTGTTTTTGTGTGCTTTTTGCACATATACAGTTTGATTTACACCATAGATGGCATCTTACATTTCATTTAGTAATTATAAATCGTTTCCATCATCCGTTTTCACTTATGTATACCGTTAAATAGTTTAGTACCCATAATGAATGTTTGTCTTACGCATCACAGTAAGGGTTTGAAAATAAAGTATTTCCACATACTACTGTACTTTATTGGTAAGCAAAAATATAAAGTATAGTTACCAAAAATAGAGTAAGATATAAGAAATAGAGTAAGATCTATCTTACTCTATTTTTAGTAATGATACTTAATTATAAAGAATGGTTACTTTATTATAAAGTATGGTTGGCAATTCTAATTACTATTATGGAGCGACTCTATTACTACTTCTACCACATAGGAATTAATACACTAAACATAAATAATATATCTTTCTTTATATTGTTAAATATATCTGTCATTGAGATACCCTATAATAAGAAGCTTAATTTTAATACAAGATAACTAATAATTGTATCTTTTGCGTGGGCTTAAAATTTAATGAATTTTTTTCTAAGTAAACCGTTAGATAGTTTCCCTGATGTGATTAGAAATCCCACCATAGCAACTTACGTAAAATGCTCATACTCAATAAATGATCCAATCAACAAACAATATTCACTAAGTAATTTCAGACAATAAGGAAGTCTAGCCGTGTTGATTCTACCCAACCTATTGAGTCTAAATTATCCCATACGTTAGTTATACAAAAATAAATTTACAATGTTTCATCGAAATCCTTTATATTTATACCTAGTTTCTGTGCAATGAATTAGGGAATCAACAGAGATAACTTTATTATACAGCTACATCCTGATGCTGTTTGTGAAGAGATCGAATCTTTGATGTAGAGTCAATCAGCTTAAATCTGAAAACGAATTTTGAACCCTTCGCAGCGTTCATTGTCACGGGCGGACTAAGATGTCACATCTAACAGGTCATCGTTATTACAGAGATTTATAATTATCTACCCGATACAGAAAATTAGTTATTAAATATTGACTCACATTTTGGTACAAAATTTGTTGCCAGTATAAGAAAAAAATGATTCTATATCAAAAAATAGTATTGTTTATGGTTAGTAATTATTAAACATTAAATTAGTAGCAATTATTATGACATTTTATTAATTTAAAACCAAATACAATATAGTAACTGGGCAATCAAAATAAGAATATACACAACTATTGTTCAGCTACTGACATGTTGGGTAAAACGCGCCAAGTAAGGTATAAAATTAAAAAGATAAGGTAATTTAAAAATGACGAAATCGTCGCTCCAAATAATAATACGCGTTTTTGATATTACAAGTCTCTGGTTGATCGTTTCGTAACTAAAAGAAAAATGCCACGGCCGATATTTTGAGGTGCATTTTCGCTACATCACGTCAGTGCCCTTACAAAATAATTCTTCTCTTATGCCAATCCATATAGTAATTCATTATGTTAAAACAGAATTATTTGCGGCATTTGGCTACAGAATTTTAAAAAGAGAGTTCGATATGTGCATGTGTCTTTTATCAGCAGATCTGCCTATAACCTGAGAATGCTGTACAGTAACATTTTTAATTTGTATGCAGAAGTAAAACTTATGAAAGTCAGCAAAAATGGTCCATAGTACGCCAAACAGTTTCACACGTAGCAGATTTCGAAAGTGATATTTTAAAAGGCTAAAATAATTATCCCTATACCAACACGTCTGACCAGCGTGGTATAGTAGGTCAATTACCCTTCCATTATGGAGGAGGCCCGAGCCCAACAGTGGGACGTATATGGGCTGAGATGATGATGATGATGAAAATAATTATAATATAGAATTCTTTTACATAGTTTTCAAACAGTAAATTCACTTCATTATTTTTCCAACACAGAATGGATACAAATATTCTAATATTTGTATCCATTCTTGTATACACGAAAAAAAAAATTAACATACATTTACCGGCAAATGTCACACGTTTACATAATAATGCATGTTACATAATATTTATCTTCATATTTATAATTCTTCTCCTAACGAAACTCCTAATCGATTGGACAGAATTCAAAAATGCGTAGAAGATAAACATATAGAAATTACTTTTTATATTTTAACATAAAAGTTTTCTTATTCCCTAATGATATAAAATAGATATTCTTTAGAATTTTTTTGTTAGTATTGGCTCTTGATTGATAGACGAGTTGAAATATTAGTACGATCAGAATGTAAATCGAAAGTCGAATAAAGTATTTAGTATTAAGAAAATAGAACACAGCTTTTTTTTTAAATAGAACACCAGCTAAGGTTTTTTTTATGGGACTAATCCCACCACACATTCCCACCATTGTAACTCCTGAAAAAAAAAAAGAAAAAAAAAAGCTAGGATCCACAATGGGCTCTATAAATAACACCGAGGTTTGACCCTCAGGCAGTCCCGGGATATGATTTTAATTGTCTTGGGACCCGCAACAAATTTAATTAGAAAAGATTAAAGAGGAGGAGTTGGAAAGAGAGATTCCACTTCCCTCCTAGGCAAAGCGGGAGACAGGAAAACAAAATAACTAGTCAGCCAATAAGTAAAGAGGTGTACAGCTACGATAAGCGCAGCAATACGGCACCACGGATACGGAAGAGCTTAACGGGGCCTCTATGTGAGCGTTAAGATTGATTGCTACAGTAGGTATGGCAGAAACGCATTAACGCACGAAAATTTTCTCGAGTTGCTACAAGATCCATATAGACTACTACCCCACAGGTGACTTGCACACTGTTTAACATAAGGTTACTTTCGTACAGCGTAGGTTGTACCGCGTAACAGCTAAGGTTGTCAACGATGAATACTATTATAGATACGACCCATTATATTATTAAAACAATAACTTAATTTCATCACCATTTCAGCTTATATACGTATCATCGTTGGGCTTGAGCCTTCTCCACAATAGGAGGGAAATCGACCTGCTATACTACGCAGGGTTTCGTTTCAAATTTTCCTTCTATTGCATCCCTTCGTTGTCCCCAGATCCCTTAGTTGTCTTTGACAACAGCTACGGGTAAGAGAGGGGTTGGTGAATGGCATTCTTACTCTATCACTACACGAAATTTTACTTTAATTATATTGTAAGGTGTTTTTAAATTCTAAATTTAAACTCGATTTATATCAACCCTAACACGCTACTAAGATTTATTAATTACAACAAACGGCTCCAAGCAGTCTATCATAAGATTTTAAAAGGAACTTATAAGTTTCATTATTACTCTCATTACAACAAATAATACATTTTGTTTTTAATGCCAATATGGTCTCTTTATATTCTGTACACAAGTGCCGACATGAATACGTCAAGACTTTTGAAGGTGACAGAATTAATTATGTTTACATACTTATAATATTGTTATCAACAAATTATTTTGCGTTGTTCCAGAAGCATTTGATAGAAAACAAATTAGGTATGCACTTTGAGTATGAAAACGAGGTCGTAATTTTCATAAAAATCATCAAAGTGCTGATATTTTTGGAATTCTTACAGCTATTAGTCTCATATGAAAAGCTTATCAGGCGATTTGGAACACACAGATCTCTGTCAATCCCAACTTAACACATTTAGTGCCGAGCACACGGCGCCGTGTATAGTGGGCGGGGCCGACTACACGGCGCCGTGTATTTCGCCCGCTACTTTTCTATGAGTCCGTACGACTTCGGCTCTTGTGGCAAGCATACGTTAGTGTCGCGCTTATACGGGCAATACATCGATCTTGATAAAACTATAGTTGGATTTTTGTTTGCATGAGTGTTGTTGTTTTTACGAACGATTATCATATACGTGTTTACCCGCCAAAATGAACACTAAACCTGGTCCTTCTAAACGTCGTAGTCTTCGACTACTTCAAGAGTTAGTGCCAAAAAACATCGGAGCCAGGAAACTTCTGGTGATATCAGTGATTGTTCGAGTGAAGAAGCAGTTTTTTCGCAGTGCCAGGACAGTGAATCGTCAGATGGCGAGGGAACTGATGACAGTAGTGACTGCAGTATATTCGACGTTGGCCGTCGGCAACAACCACCAGCACATCGAGAGCTTCCTCAAGCATTACAGGTTCTATCGTGCCCAGAAGATGATAGAACAATATCACCATCCATTATTGAAGGGAATACAAGTTTATTTGACATACCAGATACTTGTATATACGACGTCCAGGCTACACCATCCGTTTCTCTTCTGCGGTCTGATGCTCTTACACCTGAGTTATTTACAAGTGACGTTAACGTTATTACATCGCCTATACCACCCTCACCAACATCAAGCGGTATTACAAATACTTCGCCAACGATGACTACAACAACTAACGTCAACGATATACTTTCCCAGCAAGGAGCAACATCCGTTTGGAGTAGCGATCGTTCTACTATGAGAATAATTGATTTTAAGAAATCACAAGAGTTATTAGTACCAGTTCCAAGTGACCCTTTTGAAGCCTTTCGGTTATTTCTGAACGACAATATTCTTGATTTGATTGTTCAGGAAACCAATTTAAATGCTGTAAGAGTACTGCATGGGCCTAATGTTTCTAGACAATCCAGAATAAACTCTTGGAAAGCTCTAACACGGGATGAACTCATAACATTCCTAGGATTACTTTTACACACTGGAACAATTCGTCTCAATAGGCTCAACACATGGACAATTATTATAATTCTTACGGGCTTGCTGTAAAATTATTAAATCGTGATACCTATTGCACAGGTACCCTAGGCAAAAATAGAAAAGGGAACCCTACTGACCTCGCAACAGTTACACTCCGAAAAGGCGAAAATAAATCTTTATTTTTAAATGGAGTTCATATCGGGAAGTGGAAAGACAAACGATACGTTTTATATTTGTCTACAGAACATGACGATGAGATGATAGAGGTAACCAGCAAGAGAGGTGAAGTAACTGTTAAGCCCTCTGCGATAGTCCATTATAATAATTATATGTCTGGAGTGGATTTACAGGATCAAATGCAATCCTATTATCCATGCGAAAGAAAAACCATGCGCTGGTACAAAAAGATATTTATCCATACCATATAAATGGGCTTAATCAATTCTTTTAATTTATATAATAAGTTTAGTGTCTCTAAGAAAATTAATTTATACGACTTTCGGCTGTTTATTTTAGAAAAGATGTTGCCAAATCCGAATTTAGAGAAAAGCCTTCAAAAAAGGACTGTAAGCAGTGAGCATAATTTAACTAAAATTGAAAGCGTTAAAATTCGAGAAAAAAAAGAAGGTAGCAGAACAAGAATCGTCAAAGAAATTGTTAGGAAGGAATGCAAGGGTAAAGCAAAAAACAGTTGCAACTGTTTATGAATGTAAGAGTTGCGATAGATCTCCCGGTTACTGCACTGTGTGTTTTCGTATTTCCAATTGTCATTGATTCTATTCTATTCTCTATTTTTCATTTTGATTGATTTTTTATTATTTTTCACTGTCTAAACATTGATTAAAATTACTGTTATTTTTAAAATTTAAGGTGTATTGTTTCTTAATTATTTTTTACTGTCTTAACATTGATTAAAGATACTGTTTTTTTTTAAATTTAAGGTGTATTGTTTTTTAATTATTTTTCACTGTCTAAACATTGATTAAACATACTGCTCTTTTAAATTAAAGGTGTATTATTTTCTAATTATTTTCTACTGTCTAAACATTGATTAAACTTACTGTTTATTTTTATTATTTTTCACTGTCTAAAGTCCATTGTTGTGTCCATTGATTAAAGTTTTTTTTTATTAAAGATGTATTGTTTTTTTCCCTAAATACAAAGTAAATACTTTTTAATCGATCTTAAACCCAAACTTAACAATTACACGGCGCCGTGTAATTGGCCTCACACTGTATTGGTGGCCAACTACACGGCGCCGTGTTTTGTTTTTTTTTTTTTAAACTAGCCTATTTCCGATGTATAATTATATGGTAGTTCAATTAAAGTAAATATATAACCATTTCAACAAAAAAAAAAAAATAGGACGTTTTAGTGACATCACTTGAAATCGAGTCGGCATTGAATGTGTTAATATTATATATGCGGATATAAGATATTTTGTTACGCTTTCAAGCCTAAAACATTCAAACGATTTTAAAAATTATTATTATAGTGGAGAGCTACATTATAAACGAGTAACATAGGTTGTATGTTATCTCTGTAACCGCAGGAATTTTAAAATACAATTTCTAGAAACGCTTCAAGTAATATGCATATATCAAACTGTTGGGAACAATGGCAGGGATCAACTAAATGTTTACATATGTGGGTTATAAATGTATTCTTTTCCTTACTGTAGTGATCGTCCCCTCATTAAGTTCATTTTTATTCACTTTTAAAACACAGATTAGTGAACCGCAGGTTATAGTGGCTTATATATCTTAATCAACGAGGCGGTACAATTTAATATCGATATTAATTACACTATATTACATTAATAAAAATTAATTGAAGTGTATTATTTTTCTCGTAATATTAAGAGCGCTCTCATGACCTACGGACAGTCACGAAGTGTTCCGATCAACTTCGAACAGGTTATCGCCAATCAGAGTCAAGGTCGCCGTGATCTACGGGCGTGTATCGATCAATGATCTATTATTGTCACGCGATTCATTAATGTGCAACTATTTGATAATATGGTATTCGTTTTTATTTACTACATCATCGTCATCATCATCTTTTCAGCTCATATTGTCCCACTGCTGAGTAAGAGTCTCCCCCACATTGAAAATTTACCTATATTTAGATCAGATTGATATATGGTACAATTTTGTATTTTTCTCGCAGTGTTACCATACTTGCGATCCTTAGTCGTCTTTTACGATCGCCTACGGCTAAAAAAGAGGGGTTGTAAATTGTATCATTTGTTCATCACCACACAAATTTATTTACTACACGATTTATATAATTATTTATAAAATACACAGTACAGTACATGTTTTTCATGTTAAAATAATAATAATTAACATTATTAAATTAGCTTGCATGTACAGTTACGTGTCCGTGTATGCGTCGGTGTGTCATTGTATGTTAATAATCTAGTTGTTGTAATTAAAATATTTAATAAAACCTTTTCATATTTAATCAAACGTAACGACATGCGCACGATATTTTCTATTCTATAAAAATATCAACAAATATATTAAAATTTTAAACTACCGCCACTTCAGAAATATAATATTCAGTATTCAAAGTTAAACAATAGCTTATTTTATTTCACATAAGGAATAATATTTATATTTTATTCACAAAATAAGATGGCCATTGGTATTATTGTTGACACTTGGCAGAGACCTTGACGCAAAACTGCATATGATATTGCAGGTTTATTTATGTCCATTTCGCGTATTATTTTTAAATAAAATACATCTTTAATTGCAAATATTTTAATACAAAGTCACAAAAAAACAATCCATCAGACATTTTTACAACGCACTTCAATTGGTCGCGTAGCTTTTTATTTCTATAAGACCGGATCTGTGGTAATAATATCAAAATATAACTGTCATATCGGTAAACCTCTATGGTAATTATGCTTACTCATGGTAATTTGCGGTGAGGAGAATGGTTAATCATTGGGCTTCGATGTAGTACTAGCATTTTGTTATACCAAGAAAGTATAACATTGGTTCGACATGGTCACCGAGATTAAAAAGTTGTATTTTATTTTTGTAAGTTGTCAATGATCGCAGAGTCGCAAGTAGAAAGCGAAACTTAGGTGATAGTCGAATCGAATATCGAGCATAATAAAATTCTAACAGCAGGAGGAACTATGATTTTGAAAATTTTTCGTCTCTTTACTTCGTTCATTCACCGAATTAACCAGCCATTGTGGTTTGTCTTATAACGATTGAATAAAAATTCATTCATTCATTTCAACTCATATATTATATACGTCTCACTGTTGAGGTCAAGCCTCCTCACAATGCTGTCTCAGTATGCCGGGCTCAGCGTCGATTCATTATCAGCGTCACTAACAGCTAAAAACCACACGCTGTTCCTGTCCCTCGGTTACGGCGAAGTCATGGGACCGTTTTCACGTGCAACAACTGCGCCAGAAGGGCAATGGACCTACTATAGCCACGGTTGTAAGACGTGTTATAGGGTTTTATTTCGAGTTTTCCTTCTTTTGCACAGATTTTATATGCATATTTAACCCTTTACTATACCTATGGGCATGATAGGGGGTGCTGAAATGTATTCTTACACCGCCACCAAACAGAAGAATAACAAGAATACAGGTGAGCAAATGGTATCACTAATGGGTGCAACATCATTACAAGAGAAATAAATCTCAAAATTATATCCTATAATATATCCTATCCTTATAATTATATTATCCCTATACCGACCAATTGGTATATTAGATCAATGACCCTTTGGATAAGAGGCCCATATTAAATTGTGGGTTGTAACTAAATAGGCAGGAAACAAAAAAGTTAAGTATGTAGCGGTTCTTTTTTTCATGACTAATCGAATTTTATAACAAATTAAATGATAAATAATAAATACCTATTCGTATATTTCGTTAACATGGACGCTCAAAAGTGTTCAAAACCTAGGTCAATCAAACAAGAAATACAAACGCGGTTCATTCCGTAAAAAATTGCTTTATTTATAATGTGTAATACTCGCGTAAACATTAAAACTCAAACTTTCAATGAAATTACGCCTTCATCATTTTCCTCATAATTTCAGCTCATATACGTCCCGCTCTTGGGCTCGAGCCTCCTCCACAATAGGAGGGAAAATGACTTTACTATACCATATTGGTCAGACAAGTTGGTATAGGGTTTTATTTCGAGTTTCCCTTTACGACTTGCTACTTAGTTATTGTGTATAAGTTCATTTATGTCTGGCAGCTTATAACTGAATTGTTCGACATTATCAAGATCGATTGCATGATTGAATGTGGTCTTAGAAAAACTCTAATAAAAACGGTAAGGATATCGTATTGCATCATAATCATCATGCTATGTACAGGTTTGTGGATAAATCAGTATTTACTTTAAAATTTTAACTGTGGGATTATACCATGAAGTTTTTATTCAAATTTTGATGTTCGTAAGAACTTTATCTATGATAAATCTTATAATTGCTATACAGGGCTGCCACTATTACGATGAATAATAAGGTGTGACGACTCTGCCTAATCCTATTAAATAAGCAACGGAATATAATTTATTATAGGAAAAGCAAAGAAGCGCTCCACTCCTCAATTCGAATCACCCCTAAATCAAAACAAAAATAAGTTTATACCATTGCGGCATTTTTCAAAACATGGCCTGAATACGAATGTTTAAAAAATTTGTGATTTTATAATTCATATGGCACAATAATGTAATGAATTATTTATTATTCTACTTATATAATTTCAATAAGACTTCTCTCTATTCTTTTTAGTACAAATTTTTTTCTGGCAGGCGCCCCATCTGGGGCGATGTAAGAACGGCGTACGGCTCATAACCTACCGTATCCCTTTCCCATCGTCATTGAACTCAGCTATGGTAACAATTGCTTAATCACGGTGACCAGTTTTCTTCATACCACTACCGTTTCTTTCTCTAGAAGACGTTAGAAAACTGTCCTTGTCCCAATATTTTTTTTTTATGTCGTTAGGGTCCAAAAACCCGTGCAAACTAGGAAAAAAGTTCTTTGCTCTAAGAATTATGTAACTCAACTAAAGGAATAGATAAACATTCGAATCAGCTTAATTTCATTAAAAAAAAATCTTTATATCACTATTAAACTTGTAAAAGTTATAGATATTATTGGCCTTAGATTTTTTAGCTATATCATCATTATTTCAGTCCATATAATATCGCTCTGCTGGGCTCAAACGGCCTTCATAATAGAAGGAAAATTGACCTAATAGACCATGCTGGTCAGGCGAGATGGTACAGGGTTTTATTTCGAGTTTTTCTTCTCTAGCATAGATGTTAAATGCATATTATGTCCCTTAGTGGTATTTTACAACTGAATTGTAGGGATTGCACAGGGATTGGATAGGGAACTGCACAGATGGCGTAGTGGTTAATGCTAGTGACCTACAGCGCCAGTGTCGGGGGTTCGAATCCCACGCAGGACAACACTTTGTGCGATCCACAAATTGTTGTTCTGAGTCTGGATGTAATTTGTGTCCGTTAATTATATGTGTATGTATTTCTCGCGGAAACGCAATGAGTTTCAAAAAATTAAAAAAACTGTACGAATGGCGGCGATGTGGCTCGCGACACGTCACGTCTCGTTTCCGTCGGGGGCGAAAAGTGGCCCACAGAGAACCGCTTTGCTACGCTGAATATGTCAAAGATCGTAGCAGGTGGAGGGCAGTGGACTCTGCCTACCCCTATGGGAAAAAGGCGTGAATATATAAAAAAAAAAATAAAAAAAAAAAAAAAAATTGTAGGGATGAATTGTATGCTTACTCCATCACAACTTGGAAGTATTAGGTATTTAATTAACTATTGTAATACTGGCAACCCTATTATCGAGTACAGCTTTTCTTTTGTTAAAAGTTATTTAAATAAATGCTAAGGTCATAAGGTTCATTCCGTTATGTTGGATAAAAAAACGTTTGTTTTATGATGGATAAATATTATTTTTAGGGATGAATTGTATGCTTATTCCATCACAACATGGAAGTATTAGGTATTTAATTAACTATTGTAATACTGGTAACCCTATTATCGAGTACAGCTTTTCTTTTGTTAAAAGTTATTTAAATAAATGCTAAGGTTATAAGGTTCATTTCGTTATGTTGGATAAAAAACGTTTGTTTTATGATGGATAAATATTATTTCCTGTTCCAAATCTTAATATTTATTGTAGTCTGTTTGTTTTTGCTTCGTTAAATCATCTCCTTATGAGTTTATTATTATAGTTTGATCGTTTTTTTTTTTGGGCGCACTACGGTCGTTGAACAAAACCGTTGAACAAAATAACAGTAATCAAACATTGTTGTACAAAAACTTTTAGCGTACAAGATATATATTTTTTAACTCACGTTTGTGATTCAGACATTCTACTACTGATATCATAGACAAGACTACAAAGACTACACAGATGGCGTAGTACTATAGATGGATGGAGATGTAGTTAGATATAATGCAGTAGATACTAGTGTCCTAGATTGGATTCCCACGCAGGACAATATTTTGTGCGATCCATAAATTGTTGCTGTGAGTCTGGGTGTAAATTTATCTCCGTTCAATTACATTCTTGTAAAGTCACCCGAAATCTAAAGCTCTTTTCTTAGTGCATTTGAGAAAAAAAATCTGATTCCCTTAATTAAAACCGAATAGTGTGAATTGCACCAACGAAGTAAGTGATGAAAATAGGTAATAACTCTTGTTATTAGGTTTAAAAGCATACATAAAAATTCTTTGCAGATAAATCACAAAGCAAGCTGGCGAACAGATTGTCTTTCAGACTCTTTATTCGGCGGCAAAAGCTTAATGTAAATTAATTGCCAACCAAGACTTGAATTATTACTAGATACGTTTAAGATAAAAAATCAGAAAATCCAATTAACTTTTAATAATCATCTCAGTTCCTACATGTCCTACTTCTGGGCTCGATCCTCATGCCCAATAGAAGGGAAACTATACCATGCTGGTCAGACATGTCGCTATCCGGTTTTATTTCGATTTTTTCTTCTCTTGCACAGATATTATATGCATATCATATCCCTTAGTTGTCATCCATGGGCAAGACAAAGAGTGGAGATTATATTCTTACTCCGTCACCACACGGAAACATCCAATAATATTAGATCTTACTTTTCACACCAATGTGGGTCAACGTCATCAAAAACATTTACACCAGTAAAATGTCATACACCTTTCTCTTATGTACTTGTACAAGATCATTGTCCTCTATCACTAAGTTCATACGTATTAAATATAATTGCAATTTACTCGCTTAATAGCTTACTTGTACCGTTATATATTAATTTTACCGCAGCGTGAAATAATAGCTGTAATAATAATTAATAATCCTCACGAAATGATAAAACTTCAAAGCGTTGATTTAAGAAGTTGCGTACTGTGATTTTCGCAGTACGTAAATTGCTTTGTTTTTATTATACTATAATTATTGTATACTAATAGGGATTAGCATAGGGGTTAGTACCCGAATAGAAAAATAATACTACTATAGGAGGAATGAATTGATCGACGCAGCGTAGGGCAGCCCCTACTAGGTAGACTGATGACATTTTCAAAGTCGCAGGCAACCATTTGATGCAAGTGGTACAGGAACGTTCCGAATGGCATTTTCGTGGGGAGGCCTATGTCCAGCATTGGACGTCTATAGGCTGATGGATGTTTGGATAGGAGGTATAACTTTTATATTCATGTTTTTTAAATCTATATCAATAAAAAATATAAGATTACGGTATTGCTGACAATAATATTATTGTGTTGTATTATACTCGTAGTTTCATAAAAATTTAATATTTTCAAGAGGCAAAAGCCTTAAATAATTGAATAAATAGCGCAGTGGTTAAAAAACCAACTTTCCATGCTAGGTGTAGTGAGTTCGCGCAGAACAATACTGTGTACGATTCACAAACTATATGTTTCTATAGTTCCCCGCAACACAAGGTTATTTTCTTAGTACCTACAGTTATCTATAAAAAAAAATTAACAGACTTCGTTTCAGGTGCTAAACAAAAGTAGGTGCAAGCATAAGACCAGACTTTCAAATAGTGACTTGAATTTTGATATATTGTTGCAATTATTCATATACATTCGTCATATTTGGTAATTAACAAACATATTAATAGCAATAATACAAACATACTAAGGATTACATACAAATTCCATCCATTGATACATCAAGCGTTGTTTGTAAACATTTACGTATTGTTTACATCACTTCCACCGAGTCCAAAGGCAAAATTTATGCAAACTAACTATCAATAAACAAAGCATACTTTGTCAATTCGAAGTTTTACGAAGTTTGCCAAAAAATATTTTATTTATATTACAAATGAAAAACAGAATAAAATTACAGTTTATACACAAAGCTTTCGAGTCAATAGGAATTAAAGTTTTTAGAAAGAGATGAGACATATGAGCGGAATGAGATTTTGCATTTTAATAAGTAGAATTGTAGCTTTGCTCACATATAAAACAAACAAAAATGTAATTGTAGCTTATTACCGGTGGCGGATTAAATGAAGAATGACAGGGCCGGTCTACTGCAGTTCCTTGATCTAATCCCAAAACGCGAAATACAAAACTTTAAGATTCACACCGTTTCACACCAAAAAATTCAAAATATGTTCAGATGGTTACTGAAAGGTATTATTTGGACATCTAAGCTCGTATTGTTGCCTGGTAATCATTTTTATAAACATGAGCTCACTTCTTATGACGATATCAAAACAATCATATAATTTACCACCCCTGTTTTCCTACACATAGGCTAGCGGTACAGAAGGAGAAACACTTAGCATTGCTGCTACAGGCCCCTAAAGAGCTTAAGTCTGCTACTGAATTTTACTTCATCTTTATGTATGAATTTCTTGTGTACGTGTGTATGTGACTGAACTCATCCTAAACGGGTGATCCGATGTTGATGAAATTTTGGTGCATGTTCAAGGAGATTCGAGAATGGTTTAGATTCACAATTGGACACAGTAGGTGGCGCTTATTTGAACAGATCAACGTCTGTTGGGACAGCTAGTTTTATATAAATTTAGAAAAGCTAAACGATTTTCGTATATATATTTCAAATATTTCTCTCAACAGAAAACCTTATAACCATTTCAACAACATTACCAATATATACGAATTATAAATAGCTCTTAATAGTTTCTCAAACATTCCCATAAAACAAAGCCTGTTTACGTAAATATTAACAAAATATAAGTACTTAAGTATACACCTACAATCAATATGTAACTACTTGATGAATCTTCATAATTCATATTTGTCCTTATCACAGTTGAAATAAGGACAAGAATATCTTATTGCAGGACATAACAGGACGCATAACTAAAAAGTATGAACGGTAAAGTTTAGGTGTTTAGTGCTTAGATGGTATTTGGAAATTATGCAGCTGCTTTTAGAGGAATAATGTGTTATTAAATACATTGTAGGTGTTAGTTTTGTTAAGTAATCGTAATCTACAGTATTTTCGGCCACTGTTGAACGTAGGTCTCCCCATAATTGAAGTGATATTGTTGTAATCGCCACGCTTGGTAGGTCTATAGGTTACACAGGAAGGAGCCGTTGCCCACTTACCTGGTAAAACCTTAGCCGATTTCTAAGACTGCCATGGATACGTAAGGGATAGCGATAGTTGTAAAGTCACCATATAAGTACGAAGATTTCAACAATCTAAATGATGAATCTAATCTAATGATGTGAAATGCCTTCATGTGGTATGGTTTAGTATTTTTATTATGTCAAATTTGTGCTATATTTTTGTATTTATCTTAATAAACTAATGGCGATTAAATGCTATGCCCCTTTATATTTTCAGGATCACGAGAAGAATGCGCAGCAGCACTGTCCTGGGAAACATAAAATCAGCTGCGATCGCCAACCCGCTTGTCAAGATTAACAATTATAACATTATCTCTATTAAGATACTGTACAATATCCGATAAAGAATATGAATGAATAAATTGATGAAATTGTAAAAATCTTGCTCTGAAATCTTAATTTAATACTTAAATACAATAAAGTCGACAGCGCTAAATTTACCGTTAAATCTGTTAAAAGTAATGCTGGACAATGGTCCACGATTGACGGTTATTTTTTATTAGTGCAATATAAAATATAACATTTTTTTGCCGAGAAAAGAAATGTCCTTTCTCTGCAAAAAAATGTAGCCGCCTGTAAAATATATTAATGGATCTATAATGTTAATAAATCCCTAAGCTGTCATATCTAAAGCTACAAAAAATGCATCAATTAAATTATAAATTAATAAATGTAAAGACATAATTAATTAGATAAGATCTTCGTCATAAGTCTGACAAGGTAGTTGGTATTCGTAGTGCTTAAGCTTACATTTATATAATAATATTGTCAAGAGTCACTGACAGCAGCCATTGTTAATGTGACTACACGACAGTCTAGTTACAAATTAAAATGATTATATTCTGTTTAGAATAGAAGGAATAGTAGTAGATTTTTATTTTGTGGTGGCGGAATAAGAATACAATTCAGGACCGCCTCTCTTACCTGTGGGTGTCTTAAAAGACGACTAAGCGATTATAATGCACAGTTAACATTATATATTAATCCGTCTAACCAACGACAACGTGGTGAAGTAGGTTAATTTTCTCCCCAATATGGTGGAGGCTCGAGCCCAGCAAAGGGACTTACATAGATCCGAGGATGATAATTATTTTTCGCTTTTACAAATCAGTTTTGAATAAAAGTCTAATCAAGCACCTACGTAATGCTTAATCGGTGGAAAAAAGAAAAAAACTAAACTTAATTTGGTCAGGTCATTACTCAAAATGGTACCAGTTGTTGTACTATTTGAAGTAACCATATTAGCTTAGATTACTGATTGATACTGTGTATCATCTAGGTGTCCGAGACCTTTTAAAAATTTAAGCACATTAAATAGATGGTGCAGAATTAGATAATGATGAGAAAGTGGATGAGAAGCTGATTACTATATGTGGGCAACATTGTACTTTAATTGGTAAAACAGAAAGTATTTCCGTTATATGATATGTACGTAATAGTTCAAATCCCGTCTATATTAGTTGAAATTATTATTCGAATACCTAATAGAGAATTTTTATATAGGCAAATTGCAATCATTTATATATTTTAAGATTTTCTTATTAAAAATTTTATTTCTAATGAGATGAATCACCATAAGTTTGTATTCGAGTCTTTCTCATCTTAGGGTGATGAAAATTTGATATCATTTTAATTCGTGAATTTTGTAAAATAATTTACCGAATTTTAACTAATGGTGACTTTTGAGTGAGTGTAACTCACTCATCCTAACCTATATAACACCAAAAAAAAAAAAAAAAAACCCTCTACCTTACGACAAGAAACCACCAAGACGTTAAGCATTCTTGGCAATGAAAATTCCAATTAAACATTAGATAGTAATGCCACTAGTAGCGGCAGATTCGGTAATAGTATCAACTACCTATTAAAATATTGATATTAATATGTCGCCATCACTACTACTACTATGTTTAATAGCAATAATCATGATCATCTCAGCACAATATGTCCCACTGTTGGGCTCCGGCCTCCTCAGCAATGAAAGGGAAATTTACCTACAATACCACGCTTATCAGACATGTTGCTATAGAATTGTACGTCGAGTTTTTCTTCTCTTGCATTAGACTTAGATGTATAATATGCATTGATGTTATATGACATGACAACACCCATGGGTAAAAAGGGGGTGGTGAACTGTATTCTTACTCCACGAAATATTACTAATAGTAATATTAATTAGTTATTCTTATAATCATCATGTCCTGATTTATACAATTGACATATGGAGACGATTATCATACCGTTCATTGTTCTATTGTTATGTTAATCCTTACGCGAGAGATTGACATATCGTCATCTATTGCAAGTGACGTTTTACGCAACATTATGAATTGAACCAGTTTGTGGGTTTAGTCGGGCCGTTACAAAGGTCATGAATTCAACAACCATTATAATTGTTATACTTAGACAACTTGTAATATATACGTACATATAAAAGAATATACAACAATATTACTTTTCAATATTATTAAATATCGATTGATTGATTTTCCAGTACTGTGACGGAGTAAAAATACCATTTACCACACTCTATCTTGCCCATAGGTGTCGTAAAAAGGATTTAAGGGATATGATTTGCATATAACATCTATGCAAGAGAAGGAATACTCGAAATAGAACCCTAAACCAATCTATTTGATCTGCGCGATATAGTAGGTGAATTTGTTTCCTAATATGGAGGGGGCCCAATGGCACGTATACAACCTGAAATGATGATGATGTTTAAATAAATAATAATGCAATCAACTGAGGCAACTAAAACCTCATCCAGAGCATTTATGATTAGAGCGAAATAAAATTTAGTATTAAGGTGCAGTAAACTATTCTCGTGTATTTGCTTAAATCGTTTATCTGCTAGTTAGGTGTATTTATCATCAATTCTATATAACATTTAACTAAATTTCCAAATAGATTTACAATTTAAAACTTTTAATTTCTATGATAGATTTACTAAGAAAAGATATCGAGATAGACCCCAATGAGAAGATCTAGAAAGAAAATTAGCGAGTTTATCGTTTTTCCTTGTTGTAGCATAGTAAAAATCGATCACAATAGTATATAGTGAAGGGGTGGTAACCCTTACCTTCTTCGAGGATAAATAAGATCGCTGTCTTGTAAACTTGAAACAAAATTCAATAAAAATTAGTCGTAGCTGTGGCACTATAAGTTGTGTAAGTTAATTTCCTTCGAGTTTTTGCGACTCTGCCTTGATAATATTTGGCACTGGTGAAAAATACCTTTTGTTAAAGTTTATAAATTTAGACTGAGAATAAAAAATCTTTGATAGCATACATAATTGCCCTGCTTGATATCGAACCCACGACAGTCGGGACGATAGATCGATACCGCAAGTACAAATTTCAGCATAGTTTGCCTTGAACCAATACAAGCACTCAAACATATCGTTAATATTTGTCATAACAATAACGACACATGTAACCAATGTATTCGAGCATGTGTTCGATTAATCATTAACAAACTGAATGTTATCAACATATTATCGAGTTGTAACTAACTTATGACATATCATTATAATATCGTTTTTGTGCGATTGATCGGAATAATTCAATGCACCAATATATATATATATCACGTGACCTCGAATGATTAGAATTAAAAAAAGAAATTTCGAAATATCAATTTAAATATCAATGTCCGTTTATCTATTGAAAATTGAGAGCTTATTTTGTAATACACGTGAAACTTCCATGCAATCTTAGAATATACATACGTTATTATTCTAAGGATGCTATATACAATTATTAGAAGTTACTAGCTGACCCAGAAGACGTTGTTCTGTTCAAATAAAATAAAAACAATTCTCAGCAGCGCCACCTACCGGGTTCAATTGTGAATTTAAACCCTTCTCGAATCCCCTCAAATACAAAAAAAATTTCATCAATATCGGTCTAGCCGTTTAGAAGGCGTTCAGTGACATACGTACACAAGAAATTTACATATAAAAATAAATAATACTATTTTTACCGATTTATCGCGTTTAAATTTGATTTTTGATTTCTCGACCTTTCGAACACTATTCAGCGTTAATGATCACGGGAGCCTAAGGTGTCTCGCGTTCAATATTAAGTAACTAACTCTGTAGCGATTAAATATAAATTTCTGCAATAACGATGACTTGTTAGACGTGAGGCTCCATAGTTTTCTCGTGATCCTGAACGCTGAAAAAATGTATATATCTTATATTTATTTATTTTTACTAGCTCACTGTTATGACCTCAAAATTATGTTGTACTTTTTTTTTCAAATAAACTAAAACATCGGGCTTTTACAACCAAAATATTCACATTCTCCTGAAGAAAGGCTAAGGAAAGCAATAATCTAACGTACATAAAATAAGTTTATAGAAACGTGCTATATTTTGGCATTCTAAACATAATGTGTGTGTAGTATACTTAAAAAAAAGATATTATCTAGTTTAGTCACTTTTATGCTATTAAGCGATGTATTTGTTATACGATGAGCTGTGGAGATACAGAAATCTAATATTAAAATAGCATATTTTCCCTCTAATTCTATCCTATTTTAACTAATATATTAGGCCACTCTTTAACACGTATCATTGGTAATAATAGAGTTAAAAAGTGAAGTTGTATATTAAATATTGTCATAGCTATCAAATAGTCATTCAACCACAAAAGTTTTATTCACCTCGACCTCGACCTCACTAAAAAGACATTAAACATAACATTACTTTGCTATTATAAGTATTACAACACTATTGTATTAGAGAAAACAAAATATCAATGAAGTGCGGATCGAGTTTAATTTGCATATCACTCGTGTGAATATATTATTAAGGTTGCCAATCACAAAACATTAAATCATCTAAAAATAACTTACAAAAATTTAAGGTAAGGTAAATTTGAAACATAACCAAATCGTTTCATCTCATCATCTCAGGTCATTTATGTCCCACTATTAGGCTCGACCCACCTCCATTTTGGGAGGGAAATTGACCTACTATACCACGTTAGTCAGACGTGTTTGGTATAGGTGTTTATTGGCGGTACGTACGTAATGTGTAAATACATATGTATACCAAAATTTTTTGGGACGCGGTCGCAGCCTTCTGCGAGACAGTGATCTCGCGGAAGGAGGCGGCGGATCGCCTGCGCGAGGAGCGCAGCCTCGATGAGGAGATCCGCCGCCGGTGACTGGAGCGGCGTAGGCGCAACTACCTGCGCCTCATGCCGCCCTAGTCGAGGCCGCGGGTGACGTGACCGGGGATTAGTCCGTCACCCGCCGAGAGGCCGACCGCGTGAGAAAAGATCAACGTCCTCCCCGAGGGGGGACGTCGGTCGATGGGAGGGTACCCCAATAGGGGGTATTCCGTCGGGCCGACCACTGATGTCAAGTAACCCTGCTCCGGTGGTCGGCCCAACGACGAAGGCGACGTGGTTTTCGGGTGGGTTGCGGGAGTTGCGTGCTTAAGCCCCTCTGTCGCCCCGGACGGAGTGGTGCGGAGGCGCGCCGACCGCAGCCCACCCACAAAAAAAAAACCAAAACTTTACAGTTTTTTATTTTTTAAATAAATTTTATTTGCATGTTATTTTATATAACTAACTGGAACGTTACTTTGCCGTTGTGTGATCCATGAACTATTTGCCAATATGACAATTTTTTTGACGACCCCCTGAGGAAATAATTCTTGTATTGCAAGGGAGTTTACAAACATTCAATTAACGATCACAATTTATACCCAGACCACGACGATTTGTGGATCGCACAAAGTTCTGCGTGGGAATTGAACCCATGGCATCATAGGTCTAGTCAGTATCATAGGTCTTTACCTTCCACTCTGTAGCTACAGAGTGGAAGGTACTTTATCAGCACCGCACAAACTAGAAGCCGGCGTCCCCCAGGGATCGGTGCTCTCTCCAATTCTCTTCTCGCTGTTCACCAGCGACATACCCCAACATAGTAGAATACAAACAGCATTATTCGCTGACGACACTGCCATCTTCTATGCAGGTCGATCTCCCGCAACAGTGACAACCGTTCTCCAAACTGCGGCTACCGCCCTAGCCAAATGGACTAGGAAATGGAGAATCGGTATAAACCCCACCAAAAGCCAGGCGATCATATTTCATAAGGGGATTGATCGCCGCTACCCAATGGCTGAATATCCACAGATAAAGATGTTCGACCAACCCATCCCCTGGACAAGGGAGGTCAAATATCTGGGTGTGACCTTGGACAGACGACTGACCTTCGGTCCTCACATAGGGCGAGTCCGCGCGCGCGCAGCCCTAGTGCTAGGATGGTTACACAGCTTAGTACACGCAAAGTCTAAGCTATCTCTCCGTAATAAAGTTAGATTATACACCGCTTGTATACGTCCTATCATGACGTATGCAAGTGTAGTGTTTACACAAGCGAAGCCACGCAGGCTACATCGGCTACAGGCATTACAGAATAGGTTCATGCGCCGAGCGACGGGAGCACCGTGGTACATGCGCAATGTGGATCTTCACATAGATCTTGGCTTGCCGACCATCAGGCAATACATGAAACAGTGCTCCCGCCGCTACTTCGACTCTGCCGCGACACACCCGAACCCATTAGTGGTAAGGGCGGCTTCTTACATCCCCTCTAAAATGTCCGCGATTAAACAACCGCGACTAATACTCGACGAACCCGACGACACTATTACTCTCGCCCAGACTGAGGCATACACAGCCCGCGCGGCCTTGACAAATAGTAGTAAATATCCACGTTACCGCCCCCGCCGACGGGGAAGGAAGACGTGTCGCGTTAAAATCATAAACGTGGGAGTGCCCACTTTGCCAGCGACCGCCCGAGCCGAGGTCCGTACCCCACAGGGGGTGCCCTCGGGATGGGTCGCTTAACTTTAAGCGGGTTGAGAGCCCTCAGCGCTCACCCACCAGTCCGGGTAAAGTTGTCACAGCCATCTGAGGCTAACAACTAAGTCACACAAAAAAAAAAAAAAAAAAAATAGGTCTTTACCACTACGCCATCTGTGCCATCAAATTATTAATATATTTATGTAACGTGTACAAAAATACCTCGCCAAAAACACCCTGTGCGATAATTTAAAGATACATATTTTACGTAAAAATACATAATTATGTCACTTTTTGATAGTATATAATCTGCGAGCCCTTATTCAAATTATGACCAATAAATTGGTACAATTAATAATTACCCTGAAACTCGGTTAATTTATTGATAAAACTCTATTAAAGTAGATTACAGGTAGGTACGCTATTCAAAAGAAAAATCTGTTAGTGACTAGTATAAAATATTTTCTCCTACAATTTTCTACGTGTAAAAGTGAAGTTAGCTAGCAACATTTTAATTTTTTCTTGTTTTGAGTCTATACATCTAATTGGATACTTAAAATTGGAATTAGTTTAATAACCTATATTTTCATATTTATATTACCATTATTTTATCAAGTATTGTATGCTGTAACTAACGTAGCTTGAAGTACTGGCTGCAAAAACTGATTCGGGAAAGTGTTAAAAATATCTCACAGCTAAACTAGATGTTTCGAATTGGTAGAAATCTCGCTCCTACGTGGTACATAAAATAATATGGTCAACTTTAAGTGTATTATTTTCTATTTCGAGTCATCAGGCTCGAGTCAGGCTCGAGCCCCCTCCAGAATAGGAGTTCCCTCCAATTGGGGTTGGTATAAGCTTTTATTGCGCGTTTTGCATCTCTGGAATAAATGTTGAATGTTATAATACATATTTAATCTCTTATCCGTCTTATAATCGGATGAGATAGGCGGTAATGAATTGTATTTTTACTATGTCACCACACGGAAGATACTATTTCGAGTACAAAACCAAAAATATATTATAAGTTGTATTTAATAGATTATATATTTATGGATATTAAGTGCAGAAATGCTTACAATTGCTTAACTAATATCTTGGTAGCCCTATCCTAGACACATTTACTTACAATGCCTTCATGGTCGATACATCGTTGCGATATATCATATATACAATTATAATATATTTAAAATATTGTAATAAATGATAAGATTTATACTGTATACATTTTTGTAGTATATAATTAAAAATATTAAATGCTAATTAAAAATATTTCTCGTATAGTATAGATAATTTATTTTAGAGGATTTTTGATTATATAGCTTCTAGGTTGTTTATGGCTTAAGAAATATTCTTTAACAACTGTTCTAATTGAATGTTTACGTGCTAAATATTAGCCCAGCTGGTTATGTCTGTCCCTAGCTTAAAATTTCTGACCTTTTATATAGAATTATTATATCTAGAAATATCTCTAAACAATGATTACTACAAATTTATCCGTGTAAGAATATAAACAGAGTAAGAATATAATTCGTCGTCGTCTATGAAAGAGAAGGAAAACTGAAAATAAAACACTATACTACTAATCCGTCTGACCAGCGTGGTATTACTATACCGATATCCCTCCTATTATGGAGGAAGCTGGAGCCCAGCATTGGGACGTAGGTATATGAGCCGTGATGATCAGAAATGATTATTAAGAATTTGTAATTTAATATGCGTAGAATCGAATTTTTACTTCTGGGTAACTGTCTGTTTTATTTCCCCATAAAACTGTTCACTTCTGTTAAACTGAACTTCGCCAAATTGTGTCTTCATTATCACCATAAAATATGACATATATTTGAATCATGTTACCGTTACATTGTCAATTCAACAAGTTATCGAAAAGCCCGAGGGCATACAACTGCGTGACGATGAGATGCTATTTTCGTGACCACTTGCCTATCTCAATTACACTCGTGTACATTTTGTTTGAACTATCCATATATGGTGACAGTAGAAAAATAACGGTAAATAGGTCATGGATGTGTTCGATGATAGCCATAGTATATTTAGGTAGAATAGCAATATCGAGAACTTTCGAAATTGACTTGAACTTTACGATTGAATTCGATGTACAACTCGTAGTCGTCTTTTACGACACCCACAAGCAGTTTAAGACACCACGATACAACACTTTCCTTTATTAATCTAAGTTTGTAAGTTATATGAATTCTGACAATCTGCATATGAATGGACCAACATAGTGGATTATTTGTAGTAGGTTCATCATCTCAGCCTACATAAATCTCGCTGTTGGGTTGAACCCCTTTAACAATAGGAAAGAAATTGACCTACTACACCACGCTAGTCAGACGTGTTGGTTATAGGGTTTGATTTCGAATACTCTTGTATAGATGTTATCTGCATATTATATGCCTCGAACCTACTAGTGAGCGGGATAGTGACGGTGAAGACGTATTTAGAAAGGAAGAAAGAAAAGTAGTTTTTAATAGTGAAACTAGATGATATAACTGACTTTATAGATTAAAAAAACTAATTAGTACTTGTGGTCACTTATCTTTGTGATATTCCAGAATAAATATTAATATGTAATGTTTGTGAAAGCAGATTAAAGTGCTTATTATGTTGATTTTAGATAGCTGCTCTCACGATTTTAATCATTATGTAAATATAGTTGACATTGTAACGCTATGAGCTTAAGAACGGTGACATAGTTTTTTTATATTATTTTATCACTTAAGTGCGGGTGCCTATCTTTATAATAGCCATAAATATGATCATAAGATGTTTTAAAATAAGTAGCTTAATTTAGACATGATTATAATATCTAGATAATGTTTGTATATTTATATAGTAAACCAAATGTTCGTGTTGTGACGAAGTAAGTATACAATTCAACCCCTTTTTTGCCCGTGGTGTCTTAAAAATAACTAAAGAACGTGCAGATAACAATAATACAAAAGAAGAAAAACTAGAAATTAAATCCTATATCACACATTCAATTTGTAAATAATATTCTAGTCATCATCATCATTCAGCCTATCGCCGTCCACTTCTGGACGTAGGCCTCCCTCATGTTTCGCCACAAATTTCGGTCCATGCTCGCCACCAAAATGAACCCGTAGGATAGTGGAGCTGCCGTAACTAGGGCCTATTTCTTCTGTGTTCTTCATATGAGGGGATAAAGCCGTAATCCCCATGCTTGGCAAACGGGTTGCCATAAATTTCCCGTGAGAGAGCGGCCCACTCTACTGGTGAACCCTTAGCTGATTTTTATGCCACGGGTAAGCAAACAGTGGCAACAATTGTATTCATATCCCGTCGCCATACGGATGAATCCTCACGTAAACATTAGCTATCGTTTTGAAACTTAATGCATAGGCAAATGATATACCTACTGTGGTTTTGTAATATTATTATTACTTCAAATTACCTACATTAGCAGTGAACTCAATACAAATTTGCAGTCGTCGCCCTTTATGCTGTCACAGCCCACTATTATTACGCAACTAAAGCTTTTGTGATCTCTATTACAATATACCATACGCCGTATAGTTTGATATGCAATTACACACACGCATATGATGCAAAATAAAATAGAATTAGCACTTAATAGCAAAATTATAACCAATAAAGCGGAAGCAAGTTCCATTAAACACCTTGAATTGAAATCCAAGACGTCCTTCGAAACATATGCTATGCTTGAAGCCTTGCACCCTATGTTTTTTTAAATTATTTGCAGTCTTGTGATATCTCACGGTTTCCTATAACATAATACATATCGTTGATAAAGAGACTTTCTCGGGTATCGACTAGGATAAAAGATCATAAAAGTTTCAGAAAATTGGGGGATGCTGTTGCATCTACATTCAACTTGCTACTTCTACTTTGCTCCTTTTTTGTCTAATTTTAATAGATTGATTGAATATCTAATATTATATAAGTAGTAGAGGCTGATAGATCCCTTTTGCCAATTGTTTGTAGTCTGCGCAACACATTTTCACCTTTCATACATCATCCTCCTCTTCAATTATTTCTGTTTCTATCTTCCTTCACACAATCTAGCCACTATTTATTCTACGGTATATCTAACCTTCCTCTAATACATTTCTTATTTTTTTGATAAAATAACTATTTGATAAAGCTTTATTCAATCGTTCAGAGCGATAAAATTGTAGCACCATAATGTGCCATATTATCCTGAACTGCTAATTGACTGGTTCACTGATACTGATTGCTGTGGTAGCCCGCACGTCGAACTACTCTTCCAGGTTTGTAATATTTTAAATATATCCTAAATGTTATTACGACAAACATTCAAAATCTAATTTAGAGAATTATATGCATAATTATATTACCTATAGAATTCCAAAGTCAAACTTATTTAACCGCAAAATACGGCATTCAGATACGCGTTAATTTTAGTAAATAATTCAATTGTGAGACAGTTTCATTCAATAACAGTATATTGTACAACGCAATTATCTTATTGGCTGCGGGAGTTGACTCTTTTGTATTCGAACATATGTACAAACAAATATTGTTTAGCTGAAGACCTTCAACGGTTAGCATGTTTACATTTTTAAAATATTTGAGTAGGTTTACGGGGACGTTAGGAAGCATATTTGGTTATGGTTACCCTCTACTGAAGCTGAAGTTAGATTTTATATTTTGTTAGGTTAGTTAGGTAAGAGTATTTCAAACCATCCACTGATTTCATATCGGTACCTACTGGACCAGTGATATATCAAAACTCACAGAACATCTACTAGAGGTTTTCAATGCAATAATTCCTATGCCGAGGGTCGAAGATTCGATTCGAGATAATTCTTTTTGCGACCAGTAATCAATCGTTCTGAGTTAGGCCGTAATTTATGTATACCATACATATATTTTTGTGAAGTTCTCATAGTACAATAATTTATTCTTCAGTGCGAGATGCGGTGGGTGATACAGCGGATGTATTATACTTTTATTCTTAACTTTGAAGTCAAAGTCGTAAAAGACTATGCCTTTTTTAAGAGGATACTCAAGCAAAAATCAATTTTCTTCAGTCACCGCTGTATAAAAATTGTATGTATAATTATTTATCCTAGGGAACACTGACCTGCACAATGGAGCCAACGAGAAGACCGAAGGCTAAAGCAATGCTGGTCGTCTGCGGTGCGCTACTGGCCGAGATAGAGATACAAGCTGCCACGCCGATGGATGTGAGAAGGAATGTACCGGCTAACTCGGCGATCAGCTGTCGCCAAAGCAGCTTATTCTCCGTCACATCGGAAACTCCCAGGATGGAGCTGGTTCCTGTAAAAAGAGTTCACGAATTAAAAGATACGTAAAGGTCTACGAACAATGTTTATAACATCGAAAAGTTCTTGGAATGTGCACTTTGACATACTTTCTGTCTTTTATAATGCAACTATTATCACGATTTCATAGTGGTCCCTATGTGCGGCACCTCAACACTAACAAAATTAACAAAATAAATAAAGCCTCCTCCCATTGTGGAGAAGTTCCATATTTAATAGTACAGCATATGAGTAGAAAAAAGACATGTTCCACTGCTAGACATGTGCCTCCTTCAAAATACGGGGGTAATGGATTCCAAAAAGGGTTAACCTTCAACGCAAAAACGACGGGGTGAAATAAGTTCGATGTGCGTGTGTCTGTCTGTGGCATCGTAGCTTCCGAAGGATTGAACCGATTTTGATTTTGTTTAAAAAGTGAATTAGTCGAGAGTGTTCTTAGCTATATTTGATGAAATCGATCTAAGATGGCTGTCGCCACAAAATGGGGTTTATATATTCTTTACAACTGCCCACAAATCATCAATCAAATGAAAGGGTTTGACAAGTAGAATATACACTATGATTATGAAATATAATAAAATAATATACACTATGACATTGAAATACAAATCCAAGATGGTCGCCACCACAAAATGGCGAATTACATACTTCAAAGTTAATTTTGTTCGGGTCAAGAGTTATATTATTTAATTTTACTTATTTGAGTTTGCTTTCTCTCGCAGTAATACTTTTTGTTTAAGTTTATTATCCAAATAACAACTCACGGTACATTTGGACTAGAATGAAGTGATTTAATCTTGTACATCTACACACATCACATTTTTAAGGTACGCAATAACTGAACTCAGAAACTATTAAACGGTCAGCCACCTAATAGTTGACAATAGCGAGATTTATTTAACTCCGCTATTCAAGCAAAAAGCTTGCTATTGTAAAGTTCATGATAGCTATCAATATTTATGTATTAATAGTAAAGTTGATCTTATATAAGGAAATGATTAATAGTCTATTCTATTAATCACAAGACACTTCTTTATATGCTATGAGAAAACAGTTAAAAATATAAGTAACTGTATCAATATTCGTATGCGCCGTAAAATATCTCCATGTGGTGACAGAGTACGAATACAATTTATCGGGTGGGTGTCGTATAAGACGACTGAATGATATAATTTGTAGATTAATCTACAGTTTTTATTGGAATTAGTATAATTACAATGTATAGAATAAAGCCTAAATCGGAAATTCCTTTGATTAAATTGCATACTTGTCTATTCACTAAACCGCAAAATTAACTTGAAACGTCATTTGAAACAGCGTAATTGATTACTCCTCGGATAAGATTTTGTAATTTTTTATAGTCTCACGCCTTTATCTACAAATATGTAGGCAAAGAGGATTCGAGGAGGTCCGTCCGGGGTACCACACTCTCACAAAAAATCGACGCCGGAGTAGTAGCAATTTCAATTTTTTCAATAATCGATTTTTTCTCCCAACAGGATTATGATAACCTTTTTTTTTTTGAGGCAATGTGAGCTTTATTTTCTAATATAGTATAAAACAATCGTGATGACCTTTTTTGTGAATAAAAGATTATTATAAAAATCGATTATTTTTTCACAACCCTACTTAGTTATAGTAATTTGGAATATTATTTGTCTAAAGTTAGATACTCACAGAAAATCGACGCCGGAGTAGTAGTATTACTATGTTTCGTTCGCTGAGCGAGAGAGCCGGAAGCAAATTTTTGAGGGTGTTTACATGTAATAGGTTTTGGCGATACCTTTGGTTTCACCGAGCCTCATTGCACACATTCACACACCCTTAGTTTTCTGCACGGTAGGCAGCGGCCTAGCAAAGGTCCATGAGCGACAGCAACACTTACCATCAGGTGTACTGTTTGCTCGTTTGCAATAAAAAGAAAAAACTTAAGTGAGCCGAGATCACATGATATTTATTATTGAAATTCAAGAATAAAAAATATAAAAGTCTATATGAGTAGTTAATTTTGGCAATGTATATTGTAAGGATAATTATTAATCGTAATAAACCGTTACTTATTAAATGCTCAATCATGATGCAGCCCATTTCCATTGCTTTCAGGAAATATAAAAAAGTCGACTATCAATATAGCAATCAATATGTAGTTAGCATTTCAAATAAGTCATTACAATATAAATCGATTGTTCATTTTTATTTAGACAATTTTTTTATATTTTAAAAGTGATTGATAACTTTTCTTTTGATCGTAGTTAATAACGTATAAAATTCGCAAGCTACATGTCAAAATTCCATCTGATATGATTCTACTTTTTCGTAGCACAAACACGTCGAACTGCTGATCATGGACTTCTGCCATAATGAGAGTGAATCTGACCTACTACCACAGATACAACCTTAGTCAGATGTATTGAGATAGAAATTTATTTCGAGCTTTCCTTCTCTTACAGTATTGTTATCTGATTTCATTTTTAGTTATCTTCGATAGTGCCCGAGATAAAGAAAAGTGTTATGCATGGTATTCTTATGTCCTCACCTTACTAAAAGATATGTTTTGTTATTTCGTCATGAGTATATATAAGAGAAAAGGTATAAAATGTTTTAAATATTATAAAATATCTAAATATAAGCTAGTATTACCATTAACTATATTTTTTAAGAAAATAATAATAATTACATATAATACTTAAAAATAGTATAAGATTTACATAATATAATTTGCAGATTTTCCTTATTTCTCCGTTTTCTTAGTATAAAATACTTGATATTTATTAAAGCTCATTGATTTTAATTATAACGTGGATTGATTTACGAAGTCATAATTAAACTCCTTTCATTTACAAGTAATCATGCGGTTGGCGGGCATTTTTGCGTCAGGCGTTTGCACTACGAAATGCATTTCCTGCATCCTGCTGTTGAATAGGTTTTACCATTATTGTATTATTATTAACAATACGATGGTATATGGAATAAATCCTTGTGAAGCGAGTAATATTAGAAACATATTTTTAATCGACACTTAGACAAAGAACATTCATTACCGAACCGCAGAAACAGAGGTCTTGTGTAGAATTAAACGGCGGACTCTCGTCACGATAAAGGGTTACTTAGTCCAGTATGCTGTGCAGTCGAAAGTGTGCAATATATGGTGAGAGATTATCACATGTATAATAATGCCATGCTGCTAAATAACCCAAGACATACTCTAATATAATTTGCTTACTAAATGAAAGCAACGCGGAAATGTAGTGTGTTTTCCACACGTGACTCAGAATCAATGATACGTTTTATTATATTAAATCATAAATAGCCTAATTTGATCGTGGAATTATTAACACCTGCGATCGCATGTTCGTCCGCGTACAGTTTATATTTATAATAATTTAAATAATTTTGTATCTTCAGCGTTTTTGAAAAAAAAAATTAAAAAATATTCAAAACGTTAAATACGTTTTGTAGCGTGTTTTTTTTTAACATTACTTAGTTATAGGAACGTGACATGGAGGGAAAACAATCGATTTTTTAAATATTCAATTTTTTGTTCTTTAAAATAAATCGACTATAAAATAATCGATTAATTAAAATTAATATCGATTTTTTCTCCCAACAGGATTATGATGACCTTTTTTTTTTTGAGGAAATGTGAGCTTTATTTTCTAATATAGTATAAAACAATCATGATGACCTTTTTTTTTAGGAAATCTGGCAGTGAATAATCGATTATTATAAAAATCGATTATTTTTTCACATCCCTACTTAGTTATTACGGTAATAACCAGTAGCTACTCCTAAGAAACTCACAGGAACATCTACGATCATCTTACCAAGCGGGGTAATTATCATCTCTTTACGAGGCGACAAAAATTCAACAGTAGTCTTCAATAACCTGGGGATCCCTAAAAAACTTTATGATTGCCACGATAATGTAAACTGACACATTTTATTCCTAACCCTTCACAGCTTTATTATCACCTCTGTCCACATAAGTCTCATTGTAGGGCTCGGGTTTCCTTTACAATGGTAGGAAAACTGACCTACTATACCGCGCTGGTCGAGTTGAGTATCTCCAAGTCGTCTTTTGCGACACGGGTTCTCTTACCCAGGGGTGATGAATTGTACTCTTACTCTGTCACCATGCGGACAAGTAAATTATAAGCCTAAAAAATTCTAACTTCAAATATTATAAATACAATAATTTAAGGGCCCTTAAATTATTGTATTTAATTGCTATACAATAGTTTTATATTAGACTAACGAATTCTCGCAACTTCGTCCGCGAGATTTCCGTTCTCATGGGAATACCGGCATAAAAGCCTGAGTTACTGCATATATGTATATACTGGTCGTAAAATATTATCAAAATTAGACTGATTTTGAAGATTATTCGGAACAGACAGATAGATAGACAACAAACATTTAAACTGGTTCTTAGGGATAGATATCGTATTAATAAACGTATCAGTATGAAAAAACCCAATTATTTTGTCATTACAAACAAACACTTCAATTTTATTTATTCGTATAGATGTATAGGTTTTCTTAGGATCGTCTCTTATTAGGATTCTTGGTGACGCACAAAAGTTGCAAAATTTACTTCCTAGTTGACATAAATTTACATTACAGAAGTTGTAACTAAAATTGCCATTTTATCTTCAAGTTAGTAGGTTCATTAACGTATTAATTAATTGAAAACATTTACATATTAAATGAATTTATATTTGTTTTACAAATTAACCTGTACTTGTCACAGGATGTAAAAAAATAAAACATGTTTTGAATTCTAGGCAACTTTTTTTCGAAATATTAGTAAGATAATTGTATATAGATATATCGGCGTCTTAGTCATAATTATTCAGTATTTCTCTGATCGCCATTGGATATTGGCCACCGCCACATATGAAGATAAAATGCCGTAAGCCACCTAGCAGTATGGCACATACATCTTTAAACTCTCCAGTAGAATTAACTAACATTTATTAAATTTCGATTAACAAAAAAATAAAAGTTGTCAAATAAATATCCTTACTAATATTATAAATGTGAAAGTAAGTTTGTTTGTTTGTTACGCTTTCACGCTTAAACCAAACAAATAAACAAACTTATTTTCGCATTTGTTATATTAGTAAGGATATTTATTAGACAATAAAGCCTATATTACTCAGGGATAATGTTAGCTTTCCAATAGTAAAAGAATTTTTGAAACTGACACAGTAGTTTTTGAGTTTATTCATTACAAAAATACACACACACAAAAAGACAAATTTTCCTCTTTATAATATTAGTGTAGATATATTAGCAGTCCGCCCTCGCCTCGCTTCAGTTTCAGACACCGCCCCCCCGTATTTTAAATCTCCAATATATTCTAAAATATTACGATACGCGAGTACGTAAGGTCTCATACCTTCAGTTTGATTCCCGGATCGGGCAAAATTGTATAGGTGTTTCTTGAGAGGAAAAAGTGTGGTAGGACCACACTGTCGATAGTTATCTGTCTACAGCCGCGGGCCGGTCCGTTCGGGGTAGTACCACACTCTCACAGAAAATCGACGTCTGAGTAGTAGCGATTTGTTACTGCGCTTCGTTCGGTGAGCGAGAGAGCCGGAAGCCCAATTTTCTGAGGGTGTTTGCGTGTGGAGGATTTTGGTGGTGCCCTTGGTATCACCGAGCCTCAATGCACGCATTCACACTCCCTTCAATTTCTTCGCAGTAGGCAGCGGCCTTGCAGATGCCCATGAGCGGCAGCAACACTTACCATCAGGTGTACTGTTTGCTCGTTTGCGACCGTTTGCAATAAAAAAAGAGCCTAAGTATCTTCTTATAAAGACAGGTATTGGTGGTAAAATACTATTAAAATCGGCCCAGCCATTTGAAAGATTACCCGCAGCAAATAGATAGATAGTCAAAAATTTTTAAAATTGTTTTCAGGCATAAGTATCGTGTAAATAACCAAGTGAGTATGAAAAATACGTATTATTTCGACCTTACAAACAAACACTTCAATTTTATTTATCTGTATATATAAAATATTTTTTCTATTTGTATGCAATGATACAATGTTGTATATGCTTTATTGTTAATGTTAAATCGTCCATGAAATCTCCGTATTACAACACTTAAATTTACGAAATCTATTATTAGCTGCAATTTAAATTTTCTGGAAAATTCTACAGCAGAGATATGGGATACGGTTTTATGAAATTGCTTGCGGTTTCCTATGGGTACCTTTACCGGTACGAACTTGCCTATTAAAGCTTCAAGGGAGAGAATAGTTGAGTATTCAAATCTTCTATTCATTATCATCATGCCATCTCGCTCATATACGTCCCGCTGTTGGACTCGAGGCTCCTCCATAATGGCAGGGTAATGGACCTACTATACAAAGTTGTACAGACGGATTGGTATGGGATTTTATTTCGAGTTTGCCTTCTCTGTTATATGCATACTTTAGTCGCCTTATACGACACCCACGAGCAAGAGATCGGGGTGGTGAATTGTATTCTTATTCCGTCACCACACGGAGAGATATTTATTCTTCTATTCATCATCATCATTATCGCAGCCCACATACGTCCCACTATTGGGCACGGGCCTCTTCCGCAATGGGAGGGAATTTGACCAACTATACCATGCTGGTCAGACACGTTGGTATAGGGTTATGTGCATATTATATCCCTTAGTCGTCTCTTACGACATCCACGGGCAAGACATCACACTGAAAGTCTATTACTATACTATTCTTCTATTACGTACTTAAAATTGAAATATCGAAACGGTTTTAGCAAATTCTTTAATATTTATGTTGTATGCAGATTCTTTTTATATTAGACATAATAAAATAAAATTTTCATAATTATATAGCATCAACTTTTACTCGTTCATTTTATTCTTTTGTATAATTTCGGTATAAAAAATAAATATTATTTACATAATTATATGACATTAATTACATAAAATAGTTTTGTGGTGACGGAGTAAGAATACAAATCACCACTCCCTATCTTGCACGTGGATGTCGTTAAATACGACTAAAGGATATAATACGCATATAACATCTATGCAAGAGAAGGAAAACTCGAAGTAAAACCCTATACCAACCTGTTTGACCAGCATGGTATAGTAAGTCAGTTTCCCTTCCATTGTAGAGCCTAACAGTGGGATATATATTATAAGCTGAGACGATAATGATGATAACAAAAAATATATGTACCTACTAAATTTTATGAAAATGGCTTTAACTATTCCAGCGTGATTAAAATTGAGACAAATATTAAAACATATATTTACATTTTGAGGGTGCTGTACCCAAAGGGTAAAAACGGGATCCTATTACTAAGACTTCGCTGTCTGTCCGTTCGCCTGTCTGTCAACAGGCTGTATCTAAAGAACCACGATAGTTAGATAGTTGAAATTTTTACAAATTATGTATTTCTGTTACCACTATGACACAAAATACTAAAACCAAAATAAAATAAATATTTAAGGGGGGTTCCCATACAACAAACGCGATTTTTTTCCCTTTTATGCTCTATATCGATAATGGCAACAGGTAGGCACTTGAAATATTCACAATTTTTTATTTAAAATTTACGCGTATCCAACTCACACTTGGCCGATTTTTAATATTATTAAAATAATGTTAAACACAAGGAAATTAGTAATTAATTAAAACTACGAATTTTATATTGCTGTTAACTTCAAATGAGCATTTTAATTATCTAGTTAAATATGTGCTAATTATTGTAAGTGAATATATTATTAGATTTAGAATTATATACGGGCTTTACTCATGTATTGTGCACCATAGGTTTTTTCTGAGGCCACGTATGTGATTTTATCAACATTAGTATGCGTATCGCCACATTCTATGTTTAAATTTCAGACAGGTATATTATTATTATACAGAAATAAATTGTATTCATTTTAGTTTAAAGAGTGATTTATTTAACTTATAGCAAAGGTTTAAGAATACAATATACCTATTAATTACCTGTGGTTGTCTTAAGGCACGACTAAGGGACGTGAGTTGATAACATAAATAACTAATGAGAAGAAAAAAAAATCGAAATCCTTTTATTTATTTTTTTTAGTAGGCAACACCCTGCACTAAGAAAATAATCCTTGTATTGCAGGGGACAAACAAACATATAATTAACGGACATAAATAATATCCAGACTCAGAACAGCGATTTGAGGATTACACAAAATGCATGGGATTCGAACCCATGGTAGGTTTGTATTTTAACCACTACGCCATCTGTGCAGTCATGGGGCGGCGCAGGCGCGACTACCTGCGCGTCATGCCGCCCTAGCGAAGGCCGCGGGTGACGTGACCGGGGAGTTAGTCCGTCACCCGTCCGTCCTCCCTGAGGGGGGGACGTCGGTCGATGAGACGGTACCCCAAATAGGGGGTATTTCGTCGGGCCGACCACTGATGACAAGTAACCCTGCTCCGGTGGTCGGCCCAACGACGAAGGCGACATGGTGTTCGGGTGGGTTGCGGGTGTGCGTGCTTACGCCCCTCTGTCGCCCCCGGACGGAGTGGTGCGAGGAGTGCGCTGACTGCAGTCCACCCAAAAAAAAAAAGTCTGTGCAGTCAGTCATTATTAATGAAAATATTTAGTTCATAAAATTTAATCACCTACATTACTTCGATTTTAGTTTAAACTAGCAACCCGCCCTCGCTTCCCTTCGGTTATAGGTTATAGTCGTTTTACCCGCGTAGTTCCCGTTCCCGTGGGAATACCGGGATAAAATATAGCCTAGTTTACGCCCTGATATTATAGCTTTCCATTGGTGAAAGAATTTTTGAAATCGGTCCAGCCGTTTTGAAGATTACCCGGAACAAACAGACAGACAGACAGACAGACAAAAATTTTTTAATTGCTATTTTAGGCATAGGTGTCGTGCAAATAACCGTGTTAGCATGAAAAAAGCCTATTATTTTGACATTACAAACAGACACTCCAATTTTATTTATTGGTATAGATTAGGTTTTGCAATTTTGTAAATGTTGAGTCTGAAATAAATAATATTCCGTTGTAATAATATAAAGGATAAATAAATTTATATAGAATATAAATCAGATCCATATAAAATTATCGTAATGTAAAACCTCAAAAATGGATATAACATTGAAATCATCAATCACCATATTTATTCGTTGATGAATTTTTATTACATTTAATATGATACTATAATGATTTCTGATGTTTACGTGAGTATTACATTTTAAATATAATTTTTTATGAATTGCCCGATATTTCGAACATATTCCAGTATTGTCCTATGACCACAAACGCTGGAAAATTATCAAAATGTCGGCAAATTAAAAATTAAATACAACCGCGATTAAACCCGTATAAATAATTTTATTATTAATGATACTATATCAAAAAATAGTCAAAAATATAACTAATGTATTTCAACTTGTTTTTTTCTTTTTGTAGCCTTAATATAATTTATTAATTTAGTTGCGCAGGCGTCGCACTGCGACAAAATGCGTTTTAGCGATAAAAATTCGTTTGCATTAAAATTATGCGATAAAATTACGCAAACAAAATAAAATATGATGATAACAGAAAATTACAACTTACTCTTCTGCATTTCATCCATAGCGTAATCCGTTTTCATTTTGCCGGTTTAAATTAACTTTTCAAACACTTTCGAGTTCAGTCTCCTTATAAATTCACCGAGACCGCACTATTTCGAAATTAGAATAGAACACCGCGAAAGTGTAATTTTCTACGTAATTGAAAAATTCCGAATGATTTCTTCGTCGTAAATAAACTGTTGTTTGAAGCTGAGGCTTTTAAGCGTACGATGAGCGTGTGAGACTACCTTTCGTTGTCGCTACATACACAAGTGTGGCGCGATCTCGCTCGGGATCACAGGTGCAGATTTACAGACGCCAACCGTTCGTGCACTTAACTTTTATTTCGGCTCGTATCACTGAGATGTTTGCAAATTAACTACGGAATTATTTGACGTCAGGTTATAGATAAAAAAGTGCGGAATCACTAGACCTGTTAAATTAACTGACAGATTGCGCTGTTGATTTGAATGTTGTGTTCGTTCTTAATATAAAAAGTTTGATACAATTTTTGAGTTTCTATGCGAACTAATGTTATTGATAGTAATGTTGATGTTTCTGCATGTGATCATGGAGTAAGAATACATTTCGCTAACCCTTTTCCTACCCGTTAAATATGACTAAGAGATATTATATGGATATAACATCTACGTAAGAGAAGGAAACCTCAAAATAAAACCCTATATCAAACCGTCTGACTAGCGTAATATGATGGTTCTATTCCTTTTCCTTTGCGGAAGAGGGTCGAGCCCAGCAGTGGAACGTATATGAGCTGTCACGAATAATAATGATAATATTTTTGTGTTTCTACGTGAACATATTTTACTGATAATAATGTTGATGTTGTTATTTTAAAATTATTAGTGTAATGTGTTTCTAATACGCGATTGCTGATCTTGAGGTCTTGAATTGGAATCCTGATCGGACAGAAAATATTATTTACTTACGATCTTAGCCAATTTTCTCCCATGAAAGAGTAATAGTGTATTCTTAACCCGTCACTATACATGGAGTAGTCCATTCTTTGAAACTTATATCGCCAAATGCGATCGCTAACACAACTGCTAAGCTTGGTGATTATAAACTGCGATTTTTTTTTTGGGGTGGGTTGCGGTCGCTCCTCGCACCACTCCGTCCGGGTCAACAGAGAGGCGTAAGTACGCACACCCACAACCCACCCACGATGCACGTCGCCTTCGTCGTTGGGCCGACCACCGGAGCAGGGTTACTTGTCATCAGGTGTCGGCCCGACGGAATATTATAAACTGCGATGGCCAATACGCTTATGCAAAGTACGGTGAGTAGTGTGGAAGGAATATTTTAATGTCCGATCAATTACCAAAGGTATATGGTATAAAACAATAGTGTCTGAGCCTCCTCGTATACCGTGGTTTAGTAATATCAATTTACGCGCACAGGCTGAGGACTGGTCACATGCTATTGAAAATATTTGCCTTTCTTATACGCAAAGCTGATACACCCAACTGTGATACATGTGGAGTTGTTGAGGACGTGTATCACTTATTTGTGGAATGTGTCCGCTTTCAACAAGAGAGGTTAGCGCTCGATCTGATGTATTATTTAAATCGGTTGAACGTCGGGTGGCATAATGATATATTGGCTGAGCCTACGTCTGACGCTGCAAAACAACTATTTAAGTCCATAAGTAACTGAGATGACAATTTCCTTCTTTTTTCTTTTTTATACTAGTTTTAAGCTGTTTGTAATTTTTTTAACTATACTCTTTGTATAATACAATGGGACTGGCATGTCCTTTAATAAAAGTCCCCAAATTAAATAAGAATAAAAAAAATGGCTTGATATCAACTTGATCTATGTACATGTGTTGGACACCAGTGGATATCCATTTGGATAGATAGAATTGAAAGCAATATTATTATTGATACCAGACTAAATACCAGAGAACATAGTGTATTAAAAATTTTTAAACGTGAAGTCCTTTATTCTAATCGAAACTCACAGTATATTTTGGTAGCGAAGCAATGACTTAATATTATTAAAACAATAAAAATACAACACTACCGGTATTAAGATAATTACTAGTTACATTATTAATTTGTGTATATTTAAAAAAATCGTGATGTTTAAACATTTTCCGTATGGTAACAGAGTTAGGATACAATCAATCATGCCTTCTTATCCTACTAATATTCTCGTCGCAATCATCGGTGCCGACCTGACGCTGCCGACTATCGCCAGGGTGATGCTCGGCAGCGCCAGGAAGTGGAACGCGGTCGCAGCCTTCTGCGAGGCAGTAGCCTCGCGGAAGGAGGCGGCGGATCGCCTGCGCGAGGAGCGCAGCTTCAATGAGGCGATCCGCTGCCGGCGACTGGGGTGGCGTAGACACGAATACCTGCGCCTCATGCCACTCTAGCCGAGGCCGTGGGTAACGTGACCGGGGAATTAGTCCGTCACCCGCCGAGAGGTCGACCGCGTGAGGAAAGACCAACGTCCTCCCCGAGGGGGGGACGTCGGTCGATGGGAGGGTACCCCGAATAGGGGGTATTCCGTCGGGCCGACCATTGACGTCAAGTCACCCGGCTCCAGTGGTCAGCCCAACGACGAAGGCGACGTGCATCGTGGGTGTGTTGTGGGTGTGCGTGCTTACGCCCCTCTGTCGCCCCGGACGGAGTGGTGCGAGGAGCGCGCCGACCGCAACCCACCCCCAAAAAAAAAATAAATCCTACTAATATTATAAACGTGAAAGTTTGTGAGAATGTATGTGAGGATGTTTGTTGCTCTTTCACGCAAAAGTTACTAAATGGATTTTGATGAAATTTCACGATAATATATCTTCATATCAGAATAGCACATAAGCTATAATTTATCCCTATCCCCCCTTTCCGTCGTTATGTCATTTAATTCAATCTTAAAACCTCGCAGTAGGTAGCGATCTGCGTGTACCCCTTTTTATGGTTGGCTATAATCTGGACACACTCCACCCAATAATTACCTACTACCTATTCCTTCTCCATCATCCTTAGGCGACCGCTGGTACCCATTCTTTCACATCTGTAGCTGGCCCAGCGGATTACCCTATCAGGTACTATCCCCTTCGATGCCCCGGCGACAAGACAGTGTTACCAGGGCGTTGCCACTGCCACCTGCAGAGAGGCTGACTACGTAAGGTAGTCAGCCTCTCTGCAGGTGGCAGATTAATCTCCGGTCCGTCCACCCGATCTGCGTGTACCATCAAAACAATAACAAGAATTCGGTACTGTAACGTATAATTATAATCGTACTTTGTATAGAAACAAACTGAACAACAAACCTATTAATATTTATTATCCATAGCAAAAACTTAAATCGGCACGTATATAATAAAATGTTTGCATACCTACATATTTGTATCACGTTCTTTTGATCTAATCAAAAATTTATCTGTGATCTGTAGTTATAAAAATGATTGTTTGTCTGTATGTCCTTTACAGAATCGTAAAGATTTGATCCTGTGCTGATTTTCAGCAAAGTGTTGTGCATGAGCCCGCAAAGGTTTCTGAGTTGGTACGACCCGACCCAGTGGAACCGGTAGGTGGCGCTGCAATCAATTTCAAGGGGAATTCCTTTTACATTTTTTTTAGATTTGAATAGTACAGCGTCTGTTAGGTCAGCTAGTAATAAATATATTATATTACATTATACTATAAATAATAAGATATTGACTTTACGTCGATCTGAGCCAACTCCATCTGACGCCGTTTGGTCGACAATTATATTCCTAACGGACACAACAGATACTGTTCTGTTCAAATCTAAAAAAATAGTTAAAGGAATTCTCCTTGTAATCGATCGCAGCGCCACCTACCGGTTCCCATTATTAATTTAAACTATTCTCATATCCATCGGAACAGCCACAAAAAATAATTATAATCGGTCCAGCCGTTTAGAAGAAGTTCAATTACAAACACACGAACAGATTTATATATATAAAGACAGCACTCCACCTTCGCTTTGGTTTCAGTCGCCTTTACCGCGCATTTTAAATCGCCAATATCTTCTAAATTATTACGATACGCGACTGTAGTCTATGAGGCCTAGGTTCAATTCCCGAAACGGACAAAATTTTATAGGGGTTTATTGAGAGGAAAAATAACCTAAGTTACTCCTTATATAATCAGGTAGGTACTTAGCAGTAAAACTATATTGAAATTGGTTAAAACATTTGAAAGATAGCCCGGAACAAACAGACAGACAAACGAAAAAAAATTAAAGTGGTTTTTAGGCTTAATGGATCGTGTCAATAACTGTGTGAGCATGAAGGAACATATTATTTTGACACTACAAACAGACACTTCAATTTTATTTATTTATATAGATTAGAAAATTGCCGTTATATAGATTAGAAAATCATCATTTCAGCTCATATACATTCCACTGTTGGGCTCGAGCTTCAGGATATATTATGCGTTAGTCGTCTTTTACGACACCCACGGGCAGAAGAGGGGTAGCGAATGGTATTCTTACTCCATCACCACACGAACGAATACCAGAATAAAATGTAGCAAGTATCCTAGAGGACCATTATGAAGGATATGATGGACGTTAAAATAAATAAATCAATTGTTTTCCTTAAATGCTGTTTCTCGCTTGTGAGTAATAAGAGTAACAAAATGAAGAAATATTATTAAATTAATATGTTTAACTTTCCGTGTGGTGACGGAGTAAGAACACAATTCCCCAGACCTTATTGTGAGTGTGGTAAAACATGACGAATGGATATAATACACATATAACCTCCATTGAAGAAAAGAAAAACTCGAAAACAAAATCCTATCCTAATCCGTCTAACCAGCATGGTATTGTTGGTCAATTTCCCTCTCCACTGTGGAGGAGGCTCAAACACAGCTCTCAGAATATAAGTTAAGATGATGATAATAGCTAACTCTGTCAGTGTTTAAACTTAAAGCTACCTTCGCGTGCTTGATTTAGACCCCACCCCCACATCTTTTGTATCTAGTATTTATTGTACTAAGGAATAAGTTCTTGTACTTCGCGGGACTTAACAAATATAAAATACCTAAATGGATTAAAATCATAACCCGTATCATTTGTGGAATATATAAGGCTAGTGTAGTAATTGAATCCTTGATACTCAAGACTCGATATGGGAAATCAGTGGACTTGGCAGGATTACTTGCGTCAAAGTCTTTCTATCGTTGTCGAAGCCAATTTTTATGGCAGAGGGCCTCTATCATGCAATAATAGAGTGATCCAAAACCCTTACAAATTGGTTTCGATAACGATATGAATACTTTGACACAATTATTTGTGCTAAGCCCACAGTATTGATCATCATAGGCTATACATTTACCTATTATTCCACGCTGATCAGATGTGTTGGAATAGGGTTTTGTTTCCTTCTCTTGATATACTTATTATATCGCGCACTAGATTGACCCGGACCAACTCCATCTGGTACCATTTGGGTCAACGATTACATTCCCAAGGAGGGTTGACGTCAGGCAGGCGGCCGGTCATAAAAGTCATTGCCGAAACTTTTTGTAATATGTCAAAACAAATGACATATTGCGTCGACCCCAAGTAAGATAAGAGCAAGATGATGATGATGATGGTTACAGTCGGCGCACTCCTCGCACCACTCCGTCCGGGGCGACAGGGGGCGTAAGCACGCACACCCGTAATCCACCCTTATAGCATGTCGCCTTCGTCGTTGGGTCGACCACCGGTGCAGAGTTCCTTGACTTCAGTGGTCGACCCGAATTATTATATCCCTTAGTCGTCTTTTACGATATCCACGGGTAAGATAAGGAGTGGTGAAATTGTATTCTTACTCCGTCACCACACGGAGCCCATAGTATTAAGGTCACTAAACTATTTTAGCATTCCTTGATGAATCCATAAACTTCGGCAATAGATAAAGCCGTTATAAAAAGTTAACCTAATCCTAAGCTTACTTTGAATGATCGAGAATATAAATAATCGAGGAGTAATCATTCAGACAGCAAGTTGAAATAATAACAGGATGTAAGAGGAAAAGTATCACAATTCTATAGAGCATCGCGAACGTAGTGTTTAAAAAAGAATCTTTTTCTGTATATGCTTATACACAGAGACACAGTTCATATACGAAGACCAGCAATAACAGCCACTTATAAGAAAGCGTTAACTAATACTTAAGACAAGGATCAGGCTTTAAAAAGGTTCTAAATAAAAATAGCCTCACTTAGCCTAGCGGCGACAAGAAGGACAACGAACGGGGTGCATCGCCCTTATAAAAAGTTGCATAAAATTATAAAATGATAGATATTTTTAAAGTCCCTGTACTGGTTCTACTGTATTGTACATAGTCTGGAATTTTCTAAGCTGCTTCTCTCTTACACGTGAGTAATAATACGACCTTATATATTTTACCATAAAACTGGTGTAAATAGCTAAATAATTCCTTTAATTTTCTTACTATCCGTGGCCTCAAAATTTATGTGATTAACTCGGACTTCGTCGAATTTTGAATGTAAATTATTATGATTAAAGTTTTATATGTTCTATATAATTCTGTCTATATAAGTCAGTCTATATAATGCTGTGTGGTAGCGGCTTCGAATACTACCAACCCTTGCTTTGCTCGTGGGTGTCGTAAAAGACGACTAAGAGCCCTAGATTGACCCGTACCAACTCCATCTGGTACCATTTGGGTCAACGAATACATTCCCAAGGAGGGTTGACGTTAGGCAGGCGGCCGGTCATAAAAGTCATTGCCGAAACTTTTTGCAATATGTCAAAACAGATGACATATTGCGTCGACCCCAAGTAATTGAGATAAGAGCAAGATGATGATGATGATGATGTTCTATATAATTCTATATGTTACTGCAGCTACCATAGCACATTTCAAGAAATTCAGTCCAGTATTTTTGGTGTTATTTGCGAATAACAGGCATTCTATCAACAATTATATTATTTAAGTTATAACATCTCACACCACTCTTTCTTTCTTTCTAATAATAAAAAAAAAATAAACCTTCAATGATTTCGTTATTTTATAAAAATAGATTAATTAATTTATATAACTGATGGAGTAGTGATGCTCTTAGCTCTTAAATGGTCCTTCATCAACTGCCTAATGTCGTAAAAAAGGAATAGAGAACAAGAGTATAATTATAACATCAGTGGGCTTAGCACGAAGACCGATAGTAATGTTATCGAGGCCATTTTGTATGAATTTGGAGTAGTGTCCTTATCGTCCGATAGAGGCGCTACTCCAATTCCCATTACAATTGGTCTCGAACAATACGAATACTTCGACAAAAATATTCGTGTTAAGCCGATTGCTTTACAAATAAAGCAATTTAGATAAAATTGTTTTATTGACAATATTGATATATTGATTGTAATGTAAACATATTTAATTGGTAAATAAAATATCATGTTTTCGCCGTTATTAAATAAAAACTACAAAAGTCAAAGACGCGAGCTTAAAGGACTCGGAATCGAAATGGTGATCTTTACTTCGGCAGTGCTCAAGAAGTTATGCCAATGGTTGTATTTTTTTTGTGTGTGACTTAGTTGTTAGCCGTAGATGGCTGTGGCCATTTTACCCGGACTGTTGGGTGAGCGCTGAGGGCTCTTAACCCGTAAATGGATGAATTAAAATAGGTACCTAGTTTAAACCTAAAATAGCGCTTGTGTAGATAACTGAACTTAAGAATGCGATGCAGAAAATAAGGACAGCGACATCTATCAAGCCACACCAAAATCTCAGCCATGGATATAAAAATACTAGTCCTATAAAGATAATGGAACAAACTATTTAAGTTACAACATTATAGGTCCTTGGTAAGCTTGCTGGATATAGGTCCTTAATCATCTTCCACCGTTTTAATTTATTTACTACTTGCCTTTGGTCTTTAATCTTGAACTTTTAGCATTAAATAACTAAGAAAGAAGTATGAGCTATTAGGATAGCTAATATGCAGTAAAATGGATCTAAATGTCATATTTCTGTCCGTGTGGTAACGGATTAAGAATACAATTCACCACTCCTTATCTTGGATGTCGTAAAAGACGACTAAAGGATATAATACGCATATAACATCTATGCAAGAGAAGGAAAACTTGAAACAAAACCCTATACCAACCTGTCTGATGGTATAGTAAGGTCAATTTCCCTCTTATTGTAGAGGAAGCTCGAGCCCAACAGTGGGACGTATATGAGCCGAGATCAAATGTCATATTTTGTCGAGATCTTATGTTATACCACCTCACTAGCGTATTATAATAGTCCAATATTCGTTATATCATGAGGTTGGCTAATATTTAAGAGCTGCAAAAAAAGGATATATCATCTTTCTATCTTTAAGGTAGAATGAAAATAAAACATTTCACAGATCGTTAAAAAAATTTACTTATAATTTGACATAAAAGTTTGTTGTTATATTTTTGCTGCTGGCCATGTTACAAGAGGCCGCACGTAGGTGACATCATCAAACCGAGCGATACCGAACGTTGCCGAACGCTGCCGATGTTTGCCGAACGAGTACAACAAACCACAATTTTGTTTTATAAGCTGTTCAGGTTCTATTATTTCTTACAAATAGTATCGTATAAAAGATAAAATCAAAATAAAAATACACTACACAACTTTGTTTGCACTAATAAGTTTTTTCATAACACATGCAATTACAAGTAAACCCGGAGACGCTGTCGAGCTCACAGACCTGGTTGGGATACGCAACTTCTTCACAAGCTTGCTCACAACTTACTGCAAAGCCACTTCGTGCCGTCTTGTAAGTGTAAGTTATACAACTGGCCATCGCAAACATCACGAACAGCAGGACAAATACACTTTTGACTTGCATGATGCGTTTTAACTCGACAGAATTTCAAAATGTAAATTAGACGTGGAGTTGCTTCCAATACTTAATATAGACTAAAGTGACCGCAGGATAAACGTCATGCGATAGCGGGGAACAGGTTTATGACTTATGTATTTGTTTTGAACTTCCCCTGCATTGATTTTCCTTGTGTAAATTACGCATGAATATTATTTATTTATTTATTTATATTCTCATGCTATTGTCCTCTAGGGGGTAAGCAGATGTATAAACACCCCTATTACATCACAAGATCTCTAGTCCTACATAATAGGGAGTAAGCTAATACCGATAAATAGGTAAATACGTAATTATGGTGAGATTTTTTGATATTTTTAAAACCGAAAGAATATCGAGAAATATTCAAAATCCTTTTACTTTTGACTGGCTAACCCATGTGAGGCGACAAAAGTATGACGCGAAGATCCATAATTGCATTTTCCTTCATCCCCAATAGTGCTCATATAAATAATGTTGAATCGAACAATTAGACCTTATCAATACTTACTACCTACATAATAAAAAACGAATAAAACAATAAGTTGTTTTATTAGTTTTTTTATCGCGCGCGCGTCTATTGTGAGCTAAAATTAAAATTGTGCACAATCATGCATTCCTATTATTATCAAAAATAGTTTATGTATAATCGTTGGATTATTTTTAATATCATTATTTTTCTAAGTAGCAGTGGCGAATCTGAATCTATGTCTCATAATTAAGAAGAGGTAGGTAAGCTTGTTTTACTTAATAATAAAGGGTCGTGGAGACGGGATAAGAATATAATTGTCGCCACCTCTTACTTGCTCATGAGAGTCTTAACAGGTTAACTGTCCGTGCTCCGGAGTGGGTATGATCCCATACGTCCAGTAGTATGTAAAAAATGTTAAACGATAAAATCTCGAAAAAATTTTTCACACCATGTACAAAAAGAAATATCGAGTATTTTCCCATGTCCCAGCACTTTTTATAATCCTTATGATGTGTCCTACTAAGTCCACATAAGATATAAGAAATTATTCTTACGTCCACAGCTCCAGATGGCTTAGAATTTGTATGGGTGAGCAGACCACATATGGTCTGTGGACTGGTACGCAAGTCTATCTACAGATATGGTCTGTGGACAGTTAATCTGTTAAAAATCAATTAAGGGTTCACTAGGAGACCGAGTACTCTCTTCTGGGAAACATATCCCATCTCACTGCGATCACCAACCCGCCTGCCATATCATATGAGTGTAAAAGCATGAGGGGCGCCCTTTTTTTATTTTTTTCTTGCGCGCGCTATGGTTAGTACTTACTCACGCCGTCCATTCCGTCCGGGGCAACGCAAGGACGGCGCATGGCCCCATAACCCACTGTATTTCCATCTCTTATCATTCAGCCGACTACTAGTACTAAGTTCCTTGATGAAGAAGGCCTAAGCCTAACAAACGATGGTAAAAGGCTGAATGATAATGTAAAGGGAACATATACATATATGTCATACGTTTGTCTCGATAAAAATAGAAAAAAAAAATCTTACATATTGTACCGATTATAAAGATTAGTTTTTATTCAAGTACTATAAGAAATGCAGTATAATTGTTTATAGTAACGTTATCAGAGTAATAAAATCAGTAGTTGGTATGTATGCAAGAGATAAGCACAGTTAATTTCTTAGAACAACATTCACAGTTTACACGGCACAGTTTTTCGAGATAAAAATTGTATACCCTACTTATTTTGTTTTTTTTTTACCTCTATTGACCAACAAACTCTTTTTTTGGACTATGTTCAGCGCACATGCCGTCCGTTCCGTCCAGGGTGATAAAAAGGTGGCGCGCGGCCCCCTAACCCACCGTATTTCCTCTCCTTCGTTACTGAGCCGACCATCGTTACCGAGTTACTTGTCGTCCGTGGCCAGCCCACCAACACTCTCTAGGAATTATTTTAATTGAATAGGTCATTTTAGCTCACATACGTCCCACACTGCCTCAGGCCGACCACTGATGACAAGTCACATCTGCTCCGGTGGTCGGCCCAACAACGAGGTGACGTGGGTACGGGTGGGTTATGGGCCCGCACGCCGTCCTTTCATCGCCCCGGATGGACTGGACCACGCGTGCGCTTACCATAGCCAACCCACCCGAGTCAAAATTGACTTACTATATCAGGGTGGTCAAAGGTGTTGGTATTTGGTTTTATTACGAGTTATGCATATTTTGCATAGATGTTATATGCATATTTAATCCCTTAATCGACTTTTACGACACCCACGAGCAAGAGAGATTCATCATACCCTTGGTTGCCCGTGGATACCATAAAAGACGATTGAGGAATAAAAATATGTAGATAACATTAATGCAAGAAAAGGAAAACTCGAAATTAAACCCTATGCTAATACGTTTGACCAGCGTACATCAATTACCCTCTGTGGAGGAGGCTCGAGTCAAATAGAGGGAGGTATGTATTTGAGTTCAATTACTGAAGAATTACTAGCAGACTCGGTCTACTTCGTCTGCATCATATAAGAGAAAGAAAGAGGTTACAGGGAATGGGATGTAGGCACTTATAACGTGCAGAGCGCATAATAAAATCTCTAAAAAGAAATACTTTATCTGTTTTTGCAACAATTTTCAATGATGTTCCACTCCTATTCGTCGTAGCGTGATATTATATAGCCTAGAGCTTGCCTCGATTAATGGGCTATTAAACACTAAAAGAATGTTTTAATTCGAACTAGTAGTTCCTATGATTAGCGCATTCAACCGAACAAACTCTTTATCTTTATAATATGGATATAGAATTTATCTAGACCAATAAATAAAATTGGAGTGTCTGTTTGTAATGTCAAAATAATAGGCTTTTTTCATGCTCACACGGTTATTTGCACGACACCTATGTCTAAAATAGCAATTAAAAAATTTTTGTCTGTCTGTCTGTTTGTTCCGGGTAATCTTCAAAACGGCTGGACCGATTTCAAAAATTCTTTCACCAATGGAAAGCTATAATATCAGGGCGTAAACTAGGCTATATTTTATCCCGGTATTTCCACGGGAACGGGAACTACGCGGGTAAAACGACTATAACCTATAACCGAAGCGAAGCGAGGGCGGATTGCTAGTTACAGTTATAAAGCTGAAGAGTTTGTTTGTTTGAGAATGCTAACCTCAAGTATATCTTGTAACCGTAGTCGTAGTAAAGATTTTAGTACCGAAGAATGTTATCAAACAGGGTAATAATTGTTTTCATAAGACATTACCCAATAAGCGCTCTGCAAATGTGTTATAAAGCAACTACTGAGATAACAAAAATGGTTATTGATGTATTGTGGATACTATTGTTGATATTATTATTAATACTTATGGAATGACTTGGGTGTTCAAATAAAATAATGTCATTATATAATTCGGCATTTAATTCACGCAAGCCATGATGCTGGTATAGCTAGTCATATAATAATAGCACAGATGACGTATTTGTTAAGATATCGACCTGCCGTACCAGTGTTCTGGGTTCGATTCCCACTTTGTGCGATCCACAAATTGTTGCTCTTGTAATTTGTGTCCCTTAAATTATATGTTTGTAACAGTTTATTTATTTATTATTTATTTATTTATACTTTATTGTACACCATATTATATATAAAAGTAGAAACTTATAATAACAATAGTCACTACAATGGGCGGCCTTATCGCTAACAGCGATTTCTTCCAGGCAACCTTTGTATGGAGAAATTATTGTACAGAGAGAGAGTGGTAGATTATGGTGTAGTAGTTAATATAAATACTAATACACATATACACATATAAATATACATAAACGTATACATACAATGAAAAATATATCAATATAAAATAACAATTAAACAGACTACAATATAACATAGACAGGAAATAGGTAAATTACAGTATACAAGAAGTCAGAGTAGTAAAGTTGACGTAGCAAGTTGTAGGAAAAACGTTAAAGTCTGAGATAATGCGTTTTTAACAATAGCTTAAATGCAGATAAAGTTTATGTAGGGTTTTTAAAAAATATATCTAAAAAACCAGTCCCTAGATAAAAACAACTGCCTTTTGAACTGTATCAAGCAATGTTGCATATCAGGATTAAGCTCTTTTATCTATGTAAATTGATATCACCTAAGTACAGGTTGGAGATTTCAACGCTTGGAGACTTCAACGCTCATCATAAAGAGTGGCTGGGGTCCCGAACCACTGACCTCCAGGGTCGACATCTCTTCAATATGGTCTCGGCCTATGGTCTCTCACAACTGGTGACACAGCCCACCCGTATCCCAGATATTGAGAGCCATGAGTCTTCTTTACTGGATCTTCTGCTGACTACACACCAGCACGGATATCAGGTAGTGGTTGAAGCCCCTCTTGGATCTTCTGACCACTGCTTGGTTCGTAGCAGTGCCCCTGTTGTAAGGCCTAGTCGTTCTAAGGCGACTGAGACTCGCAGAGTCTGGCAATATAAGTCAGCAGATTGGGATGGACTGCGCGAGTTTTACGCATCCTACCCATGGAAGCGGCTTTGCTTCGCCTCTGGGGACCCTGGCGTCTGTGCGGACTGCGTTACCGAAACGGTTATTATGGGGATGGAATTATTCATCCCCAACACCAAAATACCCGTCGGTGGCCGCAGCCGACCCTGGTTTAACAAAACCTGCAGGACGGCTGCATGCCAGAAACAGTCCGCATATCGGGCCTGGAATAGGGCCAAAAAATGCCAGGACCCGAACGCCAAAGAGGTGAAGCGGAAATTTAACGCCGCTTCTAGATCTAGTAAGAAGGCTATTGCCAGAGCCAAGGCGGAACATGTTGCCAGAATTGGCGAGCGATTGCAAAGCTATCCCGCTGGGATTCGTGCATTCTGGTCGCTCGCCAAGGCTGCCCAAGGCAACTTCTGCCAGCCCAATCTCCCACCACTGCAGAAACACGATGGTAGTCTGGCCCACAGCGCAAAGGAGAAGGCCGATCTTCTAGGTCAATTCTTTGCCTGTAACTCGACTTTGGATGCCGGAGCTGCCACACCACCTACCATCCCACGGTGTGAAAGCTCACTGCCCGAAATCCGCATCACGCAGCGAGCGGTTAGGCGGGAGCTACGGCTTTTAGACGTCCATAAGTCGAGTGGACCGGATGGCATCCCTGCAGTGGTACTAAAGACGTGCGCCCCTGAATTGACTCCCATCCTCACGTGCCTATACCGACTTTCCTACGCTACTAATAGGGTTCCGTCTTCGTGGAAGGTAGCCCATGTCCACCTGATCCCTAAAAAGGGAGACTGGTCTGACCCATCGAATTACAGGCCAATTGCGATAACATCCTTGCTCTCCAAGATAATGGAGAAGGATATAAACCGCCAGCTTCTGCAGTACCTTGAGGATCGCCAGCTTATCAGTGATCGCCAATACGGCTTTCATCATGGTCGGTCGGCTGGTGATCTTCTTGTGTACCTCACACACCGCTGGGCAGAGGCCTTGGAGGGCAAGAGTGAGGCGCTGGCGTTCAGCCTAGATATCGCAAAGGCGTTCGATAGGGTCTGGCACAGGGCACTTCTATCGAAGCTACCATCTTACGGAATCCCCGAGGGACTCTGTAATTGGATTGCCAGCTTTTTGGATGGTCGGAGTATAAAAGTCGTCGTAGATGGCTCCTGCTCCGATACCATGACCATTAATGCTGGTGTACCACAAGGCTCGGTGGTCTCCCCGACGTTGTTTATCCTGCATATCAATGACATGCTCTCTATCGAGAGTATGCATTGCTATGCGGATGACAGTACGGGTGATGAGCGGTACACTGAGCAACGGAATATCCCTCGGAGTACTCAGGAAAGAAGGGTTCAACTTGTGTCTGAAGTCGAGCGCTCTCTGGGGTGGGCCTCGGAATGGGGTGAACGGAACCTAGTCCAGTTCAACCCCACATAGACACAAGTTTGCGCGTTCACTGCAAAGAAGGACCCGTTTGTCATGGCGCCTCAGTTCCAAGGAGTAACTCTCCCAATTTCTGAGAGTATTGGGATTCTCGGCGTCAAAATATCGAGCAAAGTCCAGTTTGGGAGTCATTTGGAGGACAAAGCCAAATTGGCAAGCAAAAAGTTGGGCGTCCTGAACAGAGCCAGGCGGTACTTCACACCGAGACAGCGTCTTGTGCTATACAAAGCACAAGTTCGTCCTCATGTGGAGTACTGCTCACATCTCTGGGCAGGTGCGCCCAAATATCAGCTAGACCCACTTGACTCCCTGCAAAGACGTGCTGTTCGAATCGTCGGGGATCCCAATCTTACGGACAGATTGGAGTCGCTGGAGCAGTGGAGAGACTTTGGGTCACTCTGTGTACTCTACCGACTCTTTCACGGGGAATGCTCCGAGGAACTGTTTGACTTGGTACCACCGTCACCATTCTACCAACGTACCACTCGACATCGCAGCAGGGTTCATCCATTTCACCTGGAAACGTTATGGTCTTCAACTGTACGTTTCCAGCGATCATTTCTCCCACGTACGTGCAAGCTCTGGAATGAACTACCTGCTGCTGTGTTTCCCGAGCGCTATGACATGTCCTTCTTTAAACGAAGTTTAAGAAGAGTATTTCCTTCACGGTAGGCAGCGGCCTAGCTGTGTCCCTGGTATTGCAAAGGTCCATGTGCAGCAGTTTCACTTACCATCAGGTGTGCTGCTTGCTAGTTTGCCACCGTTAGCAATAAAAAAAAAAAAAAGTTGTGTAAATGCGAAAAAATAAAAAAAAAACTTTAATATTACACTGTCTCCATTTTACCACCATCAGTGAGAATGTAACATGCTTTATTTACATAATTAAATAATATTGATACAAATGTCTAGACAGTAGACAGGGCGCATCACGTGTTATGCGTATTAGTAAAGAAATTATATAATATATACGAAGAAATATTACGACATTTCATATTAGCGAAAGGTGGAATTCGTAAGAAATAATATTTATTGAAAATTTGATCGACATATTCCACTTTGATTTAAATAAAATAAAAGTCTTCCGTATGCTGATAGAATAAGAATAAATTGCTCTAAAATATTTTTTATTTCTTGCTAGTCGAAACAAATCGAACTCGACAGCGGGTCGTCTTCGGGTTACTTCAGTTTCGCTTTACCCTCGCATTTTAAATCTTCAATACCTCCTAAGTTATTCAAAGCCTTCTGGTCCCGGACCGAGCATAATATAAATACGGATTTCTAACTTAAAAAATAACCTAGGTTACTCTTTATATAGACAACTACTTGGTAGTGAAATATTATCAAAATCCGTTCAGACATTTTAAAGATTACTCGGTACAAACAAACAGACAAACAAAAAAATTTTAACTGGTTTTCAAGTATAGGTATCGTTTAAATAACCGTGTAAGCATGAGAAAGCCATTCTATTTTGACATTACAAACAGACATTTCAATTTTATTTATTTGTATAAGGAACGTAAACAAATAAAATCACTGCACACAAATGAAAATTTGAATGGAAAACATATGCTCACACCTTCGGTATGTCACTAAATAATAGTACTCGCCTGTTTTATGTATAATCTCACATATTTCCAACAATACACGTCGATGGGCTGATGCAAGGATATATATTCACAAGGTTAAATTCTTGTAGCCGGTTGTAAACATCTTCCTTATGCTAATGGAGTAAGAATATAATTCACCTTCCCCTTTCTTATACATAAATATCGTAAAAAACTACTAAAGGATAATATATAATATACAGATAACATCATATGCATGAGAAGAAAAGCTCGAAATCCAACTCCATATGACCAGCATGGAAGTAAATCAATTTCTTTTCTACTGTGAAGAAAGCTCAGTAATGGAACGTTTATGAGCTTATATGAAGATTGTAAGATCTAACTTATATCTATCAATATACTTCGTTATGCTAATGGATGAATGAACTAGTGAGTAATTACATTCACAACTAGCAACCCGCCCTCACTTCGCTTCGGTTTCAGTCGTCTTTCCTGCATAGTGCCCGTTCCCGTGGGAATACCGGGATAAAATATAGCCTAGGTTACTTCCTGATATTATAGCTTGCCATTGAATTGCGTGAAATAATTTTTGAAATCGGTCCCGCCGTTTTGAAGATTACCCGGAACAAACAGACAGACAGACAAAAAATATAAAGTGCATTTTAGGCATATGTATAGTGCAAATAACCGTGTGAGCATTAAAAAAGCCTATTATTTTGACATTACAAACAGACACTCCAATTTTATTTATTAGTATAGATGTTTATTTCTTGTGTCTGTTTGTGAAAATATGCACAACTAGTTGGCATAAGTAAAAGGAAAACACAACTTCCAGTCATGTTTAAATACAGTTGCATACAGTTACAATGAGAATAATTATTAAATTTTCGTACAAAATCGTTCGCCATTCATTATTTTATTACCCATTATTATTCATTATTTAATTACCATTTATTTATTTTAATTATATAAATAATAAATAAATTCTCGAATAATCTTAATCAGCATAAAAAAACTGTAAGCTTTGCCTCATAGTCGTGTCAAATTAAAACAAGCGTATATACTAATTCGTATTTTTTGTCGTTTAATATTACTAAATTATTGCTTAGATAAGGCTAAACATTCATATTAGGATAGTTAATTTTATCTCGTATTGTCAGTTCGCATTGGATTTTTTATATATCTCGATTTCCTTAAAATATGTTTAATATGTTTATACAATTATGTTTATATGTATTGCTGTGTAGTGGCGGCTACGAATACTAGCAATCCTTACAATAGTCGTGGGTGTTGTAAAATACGACCGAGCTTTATATCTATCTGGGCCGACTTCATCTAATGTCGTCTGGGTAACAATTACATTCCGAGGAGAGTTGATGTGGCAGGCGGCCATTCATAAAACTATAACCAAAACTTATGTTAAACTAGCTGAAGTTAGCCGAACTTCGTACCGCCATAATTTTATTCGTAAAATTTTCTAAATTTCCGAAAATATAGTCTGTCTATAGCTATCACTTGCGTTTGGTTATTACATGCCAGATGCGCTTTTATTATACCACGTTTCATAGTGACCTGTATTCTCTTTGACGTAAAACGTCACACGGGAACGCGATCAAACGGGATAAAAATAGGATCAAACGGGATCTAAGCTACTTCCTCACCAATTTTCAGGCAAATCGATACAGCCATTCTTGAGTTATAAATAGTGTAACTAACACAACTTTCTTTTATATATAGATGTACTATTTTTAAGAGAGTACACATTGAGTCGAGTAATTGGTATAAGAACAGGATTATGATGACGATTGAGATCATATCACTGCAGTTCATATACGTCTCAATATTGGGCTCGAACCTCCTCTAAAATAGGAGAGAAATTGATCTATTATACCTGGCTGGACATACATGTTGCTATAGAAGAAAGAAGAAAGAAAATAAGATTTATTGGATACTATAGTTACATGCCTGACATAGAGATATAGGTACACAAGTGATATAAAAACGAAGACGAAAAAATATTAATGATTGAAATATTCATAGTATACATAAATGAAAGGGTTTTATTTCTAGTTTTTCTTGTCTTGCATAGATGTTATATACATATTTAATCGCTTAATCGTCTTTTACGACACCCACCGACAGGAAAGGTGGTGGAGAATTGTTTTCTTACTTCGTTACCACACGGAAAGAAATATTTATATCTTTATAGAATTAAGAGTACGCAAACTATTATTGAAAGTAACTATAGCGTAATTTTAATATCAATCAATGGTTTGATTGATGCCAATCTGCCAATCAATGAATTAGTTTTATCGTTTATTCACAAAATATAGTGAATGACTCATATACTAGTTTCGAATGTATTAATTAATTAATCTGACTCATAATAATCACAATTTTATATACATTGTGAGTATTATGATTATATACGTATACATATTATCAATTGTAATTACGGTGTAAGAACATAATTCACTACCCCCACTCTTGCCTGTGGATACTGTAAAAGACGAGGGGATATGATATGCAGATAACATCTATGCAAAAAAACAAAATCTCGACCTAAGCCTATGCCAACACATCTGATCAGCGCAGTATAGAAGGTCAATTTCCCTCCCATTGTGAAGGAGCCCCGAGCCCAACAGCAGCACCTATGTGGGAACAGTGTACATATTAATAGGTATACCCTTTTCTTAACGGCGTCGTCAAGGACAACCAACGTATGTAAGTTCATAAAGAATTGAATTGTTCCCAAGAAGAGAAAAAAAACTGCGAAAGGAAGCTGGAAATCTGACTAGATTAATATTCCTTTAACTGCAGAGGAAAGTCATACCGTACTCTGATAAACTAGGTATATATAGAATACAGTTTTAGTAGAATAATTAGAAGTAATAATGATTAAATTATCATCATCTCAATATATACGTCCGGTACGTCCCAACGCTGGGTTACAATAAGAGGAAAATCTACAGCAGGTCGATTTCCCTCATATGGTAGGGTATCCATTGATAAAATTATCATTATTAGTTAATTATTTAATTGCTCTCTCATCCCGGACGGAGTGGTGCGAGGAGTGCACCGACCGCGACCCACCCCAAAGAAAAAAAAAGGTGTAATGGCAATTTTAATATCCTGTTTTAAATTAAGAGAAACATTAATGAAAAATTATTTTTTATTGAGATGTCCTGTAATTTTAGGCTCCTAAATATGAAAATAAAATATAATAATATACTTATACCTACCACCGTCTGGTGACGTGGTAAGAATACAATTCCCACCTCCCTTTTTTGCCCGTCGGTATCGTAAAAGACGACTAAGGGATATTGCATATAACATTTATGCAAGAGAAGAAAAATTCGAAATAAAACCCTATACCAACACATCTGACCAGCTTGGTATAGTAGGTCAATTCCTCTCCCAATTTGGAGGAGGCGTGAGCCCAACAATGGGACGAATATGACCTGATGAATAATATACTTAATTAAGATGAATTGAGACAGTAAAAAAATAGGTATTGGTCCACGTTTAGAATGCGTTTGTCAATAACCAGAAAATACGCTAATTAGGTCATTACTTTTTACATAACTTACTGTTTGAAATGTATTCCAAATGAAATTTAACTAACAACAAATAAAAATCAATGAAAAACCACCTGGCACGTGCAATTGGCACGCCGTCAAATATAACAGGCAGTTAACGGTTTGCTCACAGAATAATATTATTATTCTGACGATTTTCCCTACTAAAATAACCATGGCGGTGACCACAACTAAATATATACTTGAGCATAGTAATGTGCAACGTTAGCAAATTCTGCCTTCCATAATAATATGTATTTTGAAAGAACTTTGTTATTTGTGTTTATATTTTACTCGGCTCAGCTAGGCGAGTTTTAAAAATATTAATCATTCAAAAACGAGCCTCATCCTGCTCATATCCCAATTATTTTAGGCCGTCACCCGCCGAGAGGCCGACCGCGTGAGGAAAGACCGACGTCCTCCCCGATGGGGGGACCTCGGTCGATGGGAGTGTACCCCAATAGGGGGTATTCCGTCGGGCCGACCACTGATGTCAAGTAACCCTGCTCCGGTGGTCGGCCCAACGACGAAGGCGACGTGGTTTTCGGGTGGGTTGCGGGTGTTGCGTGCTTACGCCCCTCTGTCGCCCCGGACGGAGTGGTGCGAGGAGCGCGCCGACCGCAGCCCACCCCAAAAAAAAAATATCCCAATTATTTGAGGACAATTCAATGTACACATTGCATGTATTGCAGAAGATACCAGTTTTATGACCGGCTACCTTCCTAGCAAATTCTGCCTTCCATAATAATATATATGTATTTTGAAAGACCTTTGATATTTGTGTTAATATTTTACTCGGCTCAGCTAGGCGAGTTATAAAAAATTATCTTTCAAAAATGAACATCAACCTGCTCATATCCCAATTATTTGAGGACAATTCAATGTACATATTGCAGAAGATACCAGTTTTATGACCGGCTGCCTTCCTGATATCAAAACCCCTTAAGTAATTGTTGACCAAACGGCATCAGATGTAATCGACTCGAATCGAATGGTTAGTCGTCTCTTATTAACCGACTTCAAAAAAGGAGGAGGTTCTCAATATGTCTGTTTTTTTATGTTTGTTACTTCAGACGTTTCGACTGAGAGAATCATTAACATCGGTTCGATGTTAATGATTCTTTTTTATAAGTAAAGTTAGTGCTACCCGTGTGTTTCCGTTTTCATTTGGTCCAGTTTGAAATTGGATTTTTTGAAGTGAAACTTCTTTAGAATCGTCGTGATTTCAAACTCGATGAAACGAAAAAGCGAGTCCATAGAGATAAACACGTACATGTATAGGATTCAGCTGGCGAGAGGAGATAAAGGATGATAAAGGATAAAGAAGTTTCACTTCTACCATGCGTCCTTTGTACACACGCTCTTTTTGTGTTATTTTTTTTTTTGTTTTGGTTTCAACGAGTAATATAAGGGTTAGTAGTATTCGTAGCTGTTACCAAACAAAATTGCATATCATTATCTTACAAAATATTGTAATACATTTTTATAGGACATGAACTTGACACGGTTGTTAAATGTACAAGCAATCTATAAGTGGTTACTAGTCTAATGATTATGGTAGCAAATTAGGGTACCCCTTATCATTCGTTTTATGGACTTTATGATAAGCAATACCAACTGATAATTTACTGGTACATAAATATAAATCGTATATTATATCGTGAGAGAAAAAAAATACAATGCAATACGCTTACTAACTTCCTGCAGCTATTTCAACGGACTAACTTTGTTCCTTGTTCCCTGAGAAATTAATATAATTAAATTAATATAATTGATCTACTGCAGTCCGTCACGACATACAAATTGATTCTAAGAATATCTTTTATGTATCACGTTATTCAACTTAAAACTAGTTTGTGATATATCATCGCTTAGAATGCTTAAACTTTTTTTTCAACTAGTTTACCTCAATGTCTACATCTGATAACTTAAAAGTAGGAAATAAAATCTTGTTCGCCTTTTTCACTTAATGTTTTAGGTGTTGATATGTTTCTGAAGTAAAATAAATACGCAGGAGGCAAATAGACTGCTTAAAAGATGGAGCCTCCATCCCAATCATGGAGGAAAGGAGATACACGGCAGATTATAAGTCTCCATAGTGTCCTAATATCACCCATATCGAGCTTTTCTTCTGTTGCAGAATGGTATCTGCATATCATATCCCTTTGCGCGACCCTATAACCTACCCTATTCCCTCCCTATTGGACCGATCACTGGTACCAATTTCTTGAAATCTGTGGCCGGCCCAGCGGATTACCCTTTCGAGTATCATCTCATTCGACGCCCCGGTAACAAAATAGTGTTGCCGGAGCATCGCCCTCACGCGGGTGGCGTACTAATCCCCGGCCCGTTCACCCGCGCATATCATATCCCTAAGTCGTTTTTTTACCACACCCACGAACAAGGGAGGAGGCAGTAAATTGTATTTTTACTCCGCCACCAGACGGAAATTGTTTAATTTTCCACTGTAAATTAGCATTCAGAGTCCAGTCCGCCCGTGACCATGAATGCTGTAAAGTATTCGAAACGTCGGGTAATCATAAATCAAATACAAATGCGATATAATCCGTAAAAGTAGTTATTTATAATGTGTAGTTCTCGCATAAAATTCAGGTATCATTAGCATTCAGAATATTGAATTTGGCTTTGCAAGTGACTGTCACTTTGTTTCATTAGTATCGTCTGAATTTCCAAGGATTTCGCAAATATTTTAATAAATCTTCTTAAATATATGCTGTGAATGATTGTGTAAACAAACGCAACACAAAATGGCCGACCGTGACAATGACAATGGCGGCAACATGCTAACTTGTCAAATTGAATGTCAGACTGTAAATTGTACGTAACCAATAAAATTAACTGCTTGTTAGATACTTCTTGTGATGGTATATAATGCTTAGTAACAGTAGTTTTAAAAAATTACATCAGCCACGTCGATACACTAATAGATTGAATAATAACCATTAACCCCTTAGAATAATAACGTATAGAAGGATAGTGTTAATACTTCGAACGTTTGAAATTTGAATCTAAAAATACTAATGGCGCGCAGATGATTACACACGTACACACGCAAAACATTATACAAATTATGAAATCAAATTTTGTCTTTATTAACATAAATCATCGAAATACTTTTAAAAGTAATGTTAAAAACCTATTTAAGTTTTTCTAATGTGTTATGACACCATTTGAATGCACAAACCGTCATAGTTACCTATTTATTTTTTAAGAGTTGTATACGTACGTGCAGTGCAATGACTTGTATATTACGGAACGGTTCCGGCGTAAGCTCCATTAGGCTCCAATTGAAATGCCTCAATTTTTGTGCGTGAACTTACCTTCTATACGTTATTATTCTAAGATTTATAGTAAGTAACTGCAATATGAGCGTAGAAAAAATTTATGAGTACCTACAAACCAGTCTGTTTAATTAATTCTTTCGCACAATGAGAAGTTGAATTTATATGCCTCGCATTTTCTTAACCTACTATTAGAATAGACAATTATAAATTGAAATTTATACTACTTGTATGTATTCTTAAGGAAGACAAGAATGGATTTCACACAGTAGTTTTTAAAAATCTTCCATAGATCTAGATGGAATGCTTAATATTCCTACATTCTTCCAATATGTTATATTTAAAATATACAAAGTCCATTACAAAATATAAAACGTTTAAAAATGGTTTTAACTGACGCTTAAGTAGGTAGGTACATAGTAAGCTATACCTCAATATATATAAATATATAGTAGGCCAATCTCAGTTAAGAAATGTTAATCACAAATTCTGTAAATAAAAAGCATGTTTCTAAGGTATTATTACAAAAACATTGACATCGCCATGTCGGATTAACACAGAAGGAAGAATATTTTTTAACATTATTATAAATAAATAATATTCACCCCTTAGAATAATAACATATAGAAGGTAAGTTCACGCACAAAAAGTGAGGCATTTCAATTGGAGCCTAATGGAGCTTACACCGGAACCGTTCCGTAATGTACAAGTCATTGTACTGCACGAACGTACGCAACTCTTAAAAAATAAATAGGTAATTATGACGGTTTGTGCATTCAAATGGTGTCACAACACATTTGAAAAACGTAAAAAGGTTTTTAACATTACTTTTAAAAGTATATCGACGATTTATGTTAATAAAAACAAAATTTGATTTCATAATTTGTATAGTGGTGTGCGTGTGTACGTGTGTAATCGTCTGCGCGCCATTAGTAATTTTAGATTCAAATTTTGAAAGTTCGAATTATTGACACTATCCTACTATACGTTATTATTCTAAGATTCACCCATAAAAATACTAAAGCATATCCTTACTTATCGCGTTGTAAATTAGTGATAATATTTTATTCTCAAAAAGGAAGTTACATCAAGGAAAATGAATAATTTAAGGAGACAGGAATATAAGGAAGGATATTTATACCTATGAGGTTGTATGATTAATGAATATTTTCAAGTACAATTATATGCAAGCTACATGCCAAATATTTAATTATAGGGGAAAACTGTTTTAATATTTCTCGATGAGAGCCTTGACTGTTAAAATAATATTAAATTGAGTTTATAAACGTGATCAGCATAATTTCTTTTAAGCATTGGTTAAGAGTTTGCCTTCTCTCGCATAGTTATTATAAGCGTATTATATCCCTTAGTCATCTTTTAGGACACCTACGGGCAAAAGTGGAGTTGGTGAATTGTATTATTGCTCCGTCACCACACGGAAAATACCTGCTAGAATCATATAAAAACTAAACAATATTTTTCGTACCTAATTAATAATGAAATTAATATTATTATGTCTAAACTATCTATTTATCTGTCAACCAATCAATGGTTAATGATAGATTTTAATACCAAAAATGATAATACTATAATTCTTTCTGATGCCTACCTACTATCAGTCGGTTCTTTTACAAATCTAATGTCTATACTACATTAGATACGCACGCTTTGACTTTTCTGTCAACATCGAGATCGCAGTAATGATAATAAGTAAATAGCAATCCGCAAAATCGTTTCGACCGTGACAATGAACGATGCACGGACTTATTCGATCTTCGTTACGCTACGATGCTAACTATTTCAATTCATACCTAATATATAATTTTATTTGAACACAAACCAAGTCGATAGACGCCATTCTGTCCCAATGTCACTCACTATCTTTGTTATGATTGTATGATTAATTATATAAGATTTGCAGAATGGGAAAAATTTAAAGGTCTGATTGGTAAATTAAAAAAGAAATAATGGATGTCAATAATCATCAACATATCGGCTCATATATGTCCCTGCTGGGTTCGAGCCTCCTCCATAATAGGAGGGATATTGATCAACTACCCGCTATCCCGCTGGTCAGGCGAGTTGGTATAAAATTTTATTTCACGTTTTTCTTCTCTTGCATAGATGTTATATGCATATTATCCCTTAGTCGTCTTTTACGACATCCACCGGTAAGATGACACAGGGAGTGGTGGTGAATTGTATTCTTACTCAGTCACCCTATGGACAATTAAGTGTAAAATTAATATATTAAGTATAAAAATATATTATATACTGATCTAAAAATATATTATATACTTATATAAAACTGATCAAAAATTTTCCGTTATGATAACGAAATAAGAATACAATTCACCACTCTCTATCTTGCCCGTGGATGTCGTAAAAGACGACTGAGGGATAAAATAAGCATATAACATCTGTGCAAGAGAAGGAAAACTTGAAATAATACCCTATGCCGATCTGTCTGATCAGCGTATGCGGTGTAGTAAGGTCAATTTCCCTCCTATTGTGGAGGAGGCTCGAGCTCATCAGTGGGACATATATGAGCTAAAATGATGATGATGATAAATGATGATCAAACATCGTTGAAGATGAGAACTAATTATGGTCTTTAATTAGAAACGGCGAAGTATCAATACAATTTGGCAAAATGCAAATTTATGAAGTAGGAGTATATTCCTTTTTACCATCACTATCTCGGGTCTTTAAAGACATAAACTTTAACGCTACAACTCAATTTTAAATAAAACTACTTTTATTTTTGATTTTTAATTGCCCAACGTTTCGAACGCTTTGCAGCATTCATGGTCATGGACGGATTGTCCGTTCAAATACAAACGCCATAAAATCCGTAAAGTAATTTTATTTAAAATGTGTAACACCTACTCGCGTAAACATCAGGAATCATTATGTTGCAACTCAAGTTTTTTTTTTAATTGTACAGGCATTAAATAGGCACAACTGGTTTTAGTGTAATTATCCACTGCGGAGCATCTGAAACTTCTGTATGTCTAAGCTAGTAGGAGAAATTAGCGGAGTCTATCGCTATTCTGCTCGTGAGCATGTTGATGTGTCCTCTAGAAGGCTAGGTATTGTTGAGTACCCGAGTAGCAGTTATATACATATTTGTTCCTATATTTTTTCCTATAATTATCCTGCCGCTATCTATTTATAAATAACAGGATAGAATTCCTAATTAGTGCCATATAAGGACTATGAACGATGGTAATCGCGATACATAACCTAAACCTTCATGATTGACAGTGGCGGCGTACATCGCGGCAATCCGTGAGTAACCTTGAAATAATGTATGGTACAAGTTAGAATCTTCGTGCGTAAGAACTAATTTATATGTTAACTCTCAATTACATGCATTTGTTATTGAAAATGGATGATATTAGGAATCGATAGACAACTTTGATAATTTAATTTATTTGAATATCCGCGTTTATTTATAGGATAATACATAATACCACAGCGAATAACCCCTTCTATTATTGTCAAATTATATAAAATGGTAAATAAATAGTTAAGTATTGATAAATGAATCTGTTTTCAATAATATAGAGCCACATAAAACTTGTTAATTGCAAAAGCTAGATACATCCTGATATTAGAATATACAATATTTTTACAGCTATTAATACTCTTAAACAATAAAAAAAAGTGAGCCGTCGCTCAGGACGCCTGGCAGATGTGAAACATCGAAACTATTTTGTACGAGTAGAGACACGGTATCGAATATAAAGTATCGATACTGAACTCATGAATAGTATCGAAAGATAAGTAACGTACTGTTTAAAGTATCGAGTACTTTTATTTACTTTATCTTTAGGTATCGAGTACTTTTCTTTCGATACCGATACTTTTGTATTCGATATTTTAGTCAATAAGTACTTTTTGGTAGGTATCGTATCGAATAAATTATCCATTTTAAAATTGACTTTACGACTCATATTTATGGTAACGTCATTTAGTACAAACGAAATGAACCTTCTAAAACGTAGCTTGAAATAATTTGCGATTTATAAACCAGAAATAGCGGCATCTATCGAGCAATAAGCTACAATATATTTTATAAAGAACTCTCTAATCCTGTAATGATAATAAGACAAGCTGTTTAAAGTGAGTCAAAATCCAATTCGTAAGGAGTTGGTGACACACAAACAAATAAATACACAGCTGAAACTAATAAATGCCTATAAAAAATGAAATGCTTTCATCCGTTCACAGACATTCTTTCCGCACGAAGAGTGTGATTTAGGAAACAAAAATGGCGGCATTTATCGAGCTAACGACCAACTGTCAGCTTCAATATATTTAATAAAGAAATTTTTAATCCTGTAATGATAATAAGACAAGCTATCTAAATAATTTTAACGTCATTGGTCCTCCTTAAATTTTCAACTTTTAAATGAAATTTGACTGTTTAAAGTGAGTCAAAATCCAATTCCTATGAAGTCGGTAATATACAAAGAAATAAATATATATACACCTGAAACTAATAAAAGCCTATAAAAAACGGTTCTCCAGTTTTCGTAGCTGAAAGTAAATTAAATACCATACCTACTGGTATATTTATATTACTAAGTTAGAGAATTTTACATTAATTTATAAACCAAGTATATATGCATAAAAGAACATTAGATTACGAAAGGAACTAATACGATAAAACTAAGGCATAAAGTATTAATAAAATATCGCGATTTTTTCCAAAAAATGATGATTTTTATTCAATAAACATTTATTTTCATTAATATACATTATAAGTAACAATTTACTTTGAGTTCACTAGATGGCGTTGTACAAAATTTTAAATCGCATCACCAAATATTTATTTAATATATAATTATTAGGGGACCGCGAGGCGTGGCGTTAAACGCCACGCGACGATCACGGTTACCCTCGCCTATAGATGTTTCACATCAAAAAATGTTAAATAAAATTTACCCTATGTGTTTCTCATGTCAATATATAGGTTGGTGCTAAAAAAAGGTTCCATCCTAACTTTTACCCATTAGATTCCCCTTTGGACTCAAAGCTCTCCACAAAGGGCGGATAGCACCATAATCGCCACGTTTGGCAGGTGAGCTGCTGAGTTACTTAACTATTTTTACGAGTTTCATGGGAAAGTACATTTTATTTTTATATATCATTATATTTTACACATGAAGACAACAACATCATCAATGTTGATGAACTCAATACTGTCACACTACGGAACACATACAGTAAAAGGTTTTAGGTTTAAGAATTTATTCTCAAAAAGACACAGGTCACTTACATGAGAACAATGATTATAAAAAGTAATAACTAGTAAAATCAATCAGGTTACAAAGCTTTCTTGAGCATTCATCTGATGTGTCCAAATCAAATTAGGAATTTTTCTTGTATATAACGTAATAATTTATATTTGAACATATTAAACGAATTAACATTTTTTATATATGGAGGTAGTTTATTGTACAATTGTGCTCCTTCAAACGTGATGTTTCTTTTTCCATAATTTGTTCGTACCTTTGGTAGTACCAATAGGCTTGTTCGACGAGTACTGCGTTTACTAATTTGTGAATGCTTTGTAAATGATAAACTAATATTAATATTTTTATTAAAATTTTTTCTGATTAGAATACATGTGCTATAAGTATAGAGTTGCCTAACGGTCATTATTTTGGTTTCGTTGTAAATTTTATTTGTTGCAGTCAAATACGGGTACTGGAAAAGAGTTTTAACTATTTTGTTTTGCATTATTTGTAATTCAGTTAGTTTTGTTTTTGTTGCACTGCCCCATACCTCTATTAAATATAACAAATGTGACTCAACCAGCGAATTGTAAATAGTAAACCGAACTTGATGTGGAATACATTTTGTTATATTGCGGAGTGAAATAGCTAGTGCTGAGAGCTTCGTTTTCACATGATCAATATGTTCACTCCAGGTTAAATAGTTATTTAGTCTTAAGCCCAAATATATTTCACTAGTTTTCTACATATTGTTCTATTTTTTATACTTCATTTATAATCTAAAACCACTAGTCTAAAGTCACTAGTTATTATCACATGCAGTGACACTTCAGGTACAGATACTTAATATAATATTCGCTAGAACGTATTCTCTCATAATTATGTTAAATTGTATTTTTAAAGAAATACCGCGCACTAGAATATAAATAAGATACAGATGTTACAGTTATTGCCAAACTAATGATTAATATCAGACGAACTACATAGACTTAAATTTATTAAAGTGTTAAATTTTAAAATAAAAATATTTATAATGATTTCTGATGTTTACGCGAGTATTATACATTTTAAATAAAACTACTTTACGGATTTTATCGCGTTTGTATTTGATTTTTGATTACCCGACGTTTCGAACACTTTACAGCGTTCATGATCACGGGTGGACTAAGATGTCTCACGTCCAACAAGTCATCGTTAGTAAAGATGTCTCACGTCCAACAAGTCATCGTTAGTAACGATGACTTGTTGGACGTGAGACATCTTAGTCCACCCGTGATCATGAACGCTGTAAAGTGTTCGAAACGTCGGGTAATCAAAAATCAAATACAAACGCGATAAAATCCGTAAAGTAGTTTTATTTAAAAAAAAAAAATAAAAATATTTACTTTCTCATAATTATCCGACATACGTAATCGAAATTTTATATGTACTATAGTTATATATTATAATATATAGTATCTTTGATAATAAACTATTAATAAACTACTTAGATAGTAATGTTTAGTGTTTGTTGCAGCGCTAAATGAATGGATGCTTTAACGATGCTTAACAAATGATCATATATTTATCGCTATCACATTCGCTACTGCTAACATTTCATACCAGCCTCTATAGTGATGAGACATTCGTTACTCGTAGTACATCTGTACATACAATAGCGGTATGACATGCGCAGAATAATGTTTTTATTTTTATTTCCTAGCACGTAACGGGGAAAAGGTAAGCATTATCATGTCAATCAGTTAATAGACATCGTAAATTATTTTTATGACAAGAGTCGAACTGAATTATTGTTTTGATAAAGTTTGTAAATTTAAATGTGGAGATAACCTCTAAAACTTTTATCCTATATTAAAAATGATTTCACTAATAGGAAGCTAGTATATTATACATTTTTTGTCAAGGTATCCCAATAGCATGGGATACGGTAGCTTATGGGGCTGTATGCCGCCCATCCGATGCCTCGGACAGATTGAGCGGAATGTGCCCGGATCATAGCTAACCACAAATAAAAAACATTATACCTGAGAAAAGAATTATATTGTCAGAGACATAGGTTATATAGAACATTTCATCCAGGATAAATTACTGTTCAAGAGGGATAGACAATTGATTAACTAAATTGATATTAATGCGGATAAAACTGCGAACAAAACTGGTAAGAAATTAAATGATGATTCAGGAAGGCAAGGCGCCACTAAGGCGCTTATATTCGTCGAACTTGTTCAGGTAAATATAAGATGTGCCTACGCTTTCTTTTTAAAATTAAGATTACTCATTAGAAAGTAGATAAAATTTGTAAAATATGACGGTGGTCGCTATCAAGGTATACATCTATAAAAACGTAGAACAAGATCATTAAAGCTATAAAATGAATTGATTCACCTTCTTTAAATGTAAATTTCGTCAATTTAATACGCTAATGCATTACTAACTAGGAAAGCCCACATTGACAGGTGTAGATTTTTTTTTTCGGTAGTTGGCAGCTAGTTAGTTGGCAGTTAGTTGATATTTAGAAGTAAAAAAAATTGAGATAAAAAAATTCGTAAATCATGTATACCTAATGATTCTAGTCGAATAGAGATAAGATTAAATTATATCCATTAAGATTATCTAGTCTCAAAATAAGATCTAGAAAATCATATATACATTGCTATTGTTGGTCCATAGAACACCATTGAGAACAAAACTACATAATTTAAATTAAATTTTAGATTACTTTAAACAAGCAAACATATGTATTTAAATGAGGATTACTTCATATGGACAAAGCGAGTCTGGATACAAAGGAAATTATGAACAACATTGGTAGAAACAGATATAGGAAGATACTGACTTCAAGGTTCCCTAGGAGGAGTATTTCTACTCTTGTAGGATACAACTGCCTATTAATATCTTCCTATCCTATCTTCTCCTACAGAAAATAATATTACTATCCTACTAATATTATAAATATGAAAGTATGCATCTATATATGTAAGCGTGGTATAATAGGTCAATTTCCCTTCAACTGTGGAGGAAGCTCGAGCCCAGCAGCTTATGAACTGCAATGCACTGATCTGCATGCTTTAGATTTTAACTCTAGATATAGTGACGGAGAAGGAATACAATTCACCATCCCTTCTCTTGCCCATAGATGTCGTGAAAGACGACTAACGGATATAACATGCATATAATATCTAGCAAGAAAGGGAAAACTCAAAAAAAAACTCTATCCCAACACGTCTAACCAGCGTGGTATAGCAGATCAATTTCCCTTCCATAGCAGAGGAGACCCCAGACCAACAATGGGAGGTGTATGGGCTAAGATGATGATGAAGGCAAGAAATTTAAAAAAAAGAATTGTTTAGTCGAATGCATCTTTTAAATTACAAAGAAGTTTACACAAATTCAATTCTTACTTCTTAAAATAGAAACCAATACTCTTATATAATATTTTCGAAGTTAAACATATGATTAGTTGAACACGATCTAAATTAGAAAGACGCAATGTTCGAATAACATTTTATGTAACAATGAAGCATCACGGCTAATAACAGACGTTGACCCTCTCATTACCATGCTATTATGATTCTGAAGTGGATACCGAACGAACAATGAGACTAAAAAACTAAAACAATGACAAATTATTGAGATTCGTATTGCATCCGCTTATATTGAGGCGTAATACAGCGAACTTTTTGTCTTATTAATATCTTATTGATGCTGAGTATATCTATCTGATAATCAGGAATGATAGCGCGTAATACAAAAAAAAAAGCAAGATAGGCTCGAATAAATGAAATAAAAGAAGAGATTTTTTTAAGTTAGAATTAATAGAACCATAAACCCAGTAAGTTAAGGTCAATAATCCTTACTTCCTTACTAATATTATAAATGCGAAAGTAACTCTGTCTGTCTGTCTGTCTGTCTGTCTGTCTGTCTGTCTGTCTGTCTGTCTGCTACGCTTTCACGTCTAAACCACTGGACCGATTTTGATGAAATTTGGTACAGAGATGGACTAAAGCTTGAGAAAGGACATAGGCTACTTTTTATCGCGAAAAAATGGGTATAAGGGGTTGAAATAGGGGATGATATTTTGTATGGAAATTCGTCATTTTTGATGATAGAACCGTGAATCTTTGTATTAGGGCACCTGATAATAAATAAATAAATATTCGTTCTAGCGTTTTGGTAGTTTCACTTACATGGGGATGAAATTCAACCCCTAAAATACCAAAAAGCATACAGCCGAAACCACTATGCCTAGAAACGTATTTTTTTTTTACACCATCGTATTTCTTGGGGTGCACGAGCACTAACAAAGGATTTTTGGAAATTCACCCCTTTAAGGGGGTGAAAAACATATAGTCTTTCACGTCTAAACCAATTTTGATGAAATTTGGTACAGAGATGGACTAAAGCTTGAGAAAGGACATAGGCTACTTTTTATCGCGAAAAAATGGGTATAAGGGGTTGAAATAGGGGATGATATTTTGTATGAAAATTCGTCATTTTTGTTGATAGAACTGTGAATCTTTGTATTAAGGCACCTGATAATAAATACATAAATATTCGTTCTAGCGTTTTGGTAGTTTCACTTACATGGGGATGAAATTCAACCCCTAAAATACCAAAAGCATACAGCCGAAACCACTGGACCTAGAAACGTATTTTTTTTACACCATCGTATTTCTTGGGGTACACGAGCATTAGCAAAGGATTTTTGGAAATTCACCCCTTTAAGGGGTTGAAAAGCATATAGCCTTTCACGTCGAAACCGATTTTGATGAAATTTGGTACAGAGATGGACTAAAGCTTGAGAAAGGACATGGGCTACTTTTTATCGAGAAAAAATGGGTATAAGGGGTTGAAATAGGGGATGACATTTTGTATGGAAATTCGTCATTTTCGATGATAGAACCACGAATTTTTGTATTAAGGCACCTGACAATAAATAAATAAGTATTCGTTCAAGCGTTTTGGAAATTTCATTTACATGGGGAGAAAATTCAACCCCTAAAATATCAAAAAGCATACAGCCGAAACCACTGGGCCTAGAAACGTATTTTTTTTTACACCATCGTATTTCTTGGGGTACACGAGCACTAGCAAAGGATTTTTGGAAATTCACCCCCTTAAGGGGGTGAAAAACATATAGTCTTTCACGTCTAAACCGATTTTGATGAAATTTGGTACAGAGATGGACTAAAGCTTGAGAAAGGACATAGGCTACTTTTTATCGCGAAAAAATGGGTATAAGGGGTTGAAATAGGGGATGATATTTTGTATGAAAATTCGTCATTTTTGTTGATAGAACTGTGAATCTTTGTATTAAGGCACCTGATAATAAATAAATAAATATTCGTTCTAGCATTTTGGTAGTTTCACTTACATGGGGATGAAATTAACCCCTAAAATACCAAAAGCATACAGCCGAAACCACTAGACCTAGAAACGTATTTTTTTTACACCATCGTATTTCTTGGGGTGCACGAGTACTAGCAAAGGATTTTTGGAAATTCACCTCCTTAAGGGGTTGAAAAGCACAAGTAACCCTGCTCCGGTGGTCGGTCCAACGACGAAGGCGACGTGGTGTTCGGGTGGGTTGCGGGTGTTGCGTGCTTACTCCCCTCTGTCGCCCCGGACGGAGTGGTGCGAGGAACGCGCCGACCGCAGTCCACCCAAAAATAAAGGGGATTGAAAAGCATATAGTCTTTCACGTCGAAACCACTTAACCGATTTTGATGAAATTTGGTACAGAGATGAACTAAAGCTTGAGAAAGTATATAAGGCTACTTTTTATTGCGAAAAAATAGGTATAAGGGGTTGAAATAGGGGAAAGTATTTTCTTTTTACGTCGTCTTATTTCTTGGGGTACACGAGCACTAGCAAAGGATTTTTGGAAAATCACCCCCTTAAGTGAGTGAAAAGCGTATAGACGAAACTCTTGGAGCTAGGAACGTAAAACTTTCTATGCAATTCTCTTTCCTTTGTTTTAAGTGAGCTCTAAGAAATTATTTTATTAAAATCAACTCCTAAAGGGGTGTAAAATATATAGCCGAAATCATTAGGCCTAGAAACATGGAATTTTGTATAAAGTTGCCTTTCTTGGGGGAAGAGAGATTTTTGCAATTTTAGCCCTAAGGGGGTGAAAAGCATTTAACCGAAATCACTGAGCCTAGGAAGGATCATTTTAGTACACGGTTGGCTTTCTTGGATTACCCCCAGATTTTCTTAGTGCTCACTTACCAAGCACTATGAAAATAATTTTGGCAAGGATAAGCGAGCTCTAACAAAGAATTTTTGGCAATTCAACCCCTAAGAGGGTGAAAGCGTATAGCCAAAGATACCGGGCCTAAGAATGTGAAACTTTGTATACCGATCGGTTATTTGTGGTAAGCACGCACTAAGAAACAATTTTGGGCTGCCCCAAAAGGATAAAACGCATATAGTCGAAGACACCCAGCCAATGATATATCATCATTATCTTGCTCTTATCCTAATTACTTTGGATCGACGCAATATGTAGGTAGGGTACCTACTACTGCCATCGTAGATATATTGCAAAGGTTCTAGCAACATTTTATGACCTGGCCGACATTGTTGGCCAGACGGCATCACCAATTGGTCCAGGTCGATGTAAATCTTTGTCTTAGTAGTATTTTGCGACACCCACGAACAATGAAAACGTGGTAATATTTCTAGCAGCTACCAGACAGTAAGTTACAATCAAAATATTATTACAATTTTCTATCTCTACAAATAAATAAATTTGAAGCGTCTGTTTGTCTATCAAAATAATAGGTTTTATTTATGCTCACACAATACGGTCCAATTTTTTTTGTCTGTCTGTCTATTCGTTACAGGTAATCTTCAAAATGGCTGGACCGATATTGATTATATTTTACCATCAGGTCTACCAGTCGTACATAAGGAATAACTTAGACTATTTTATCTCAGGCTATATTTTATCCCGGTGTGGATGAATTAAGTCGATTTTAAAATTATTTCACTAATGGAAAGCTATTTTTAAGCGAGTAACATATTTAAGCTATTTTTATCCCGATATTTCTACGGGATCGGGTACAATGCCGGTGAAATCACGGGAATATAATGGTTTAAAAAATTAATTCACTAATGAAAAGCTATATTATCAGTGAATACCATATAAAGGCTATTTTCATCCCGGTATTTGCCCAGGAACGACAACTATACCGGGGGATGTTGACTAATTTTTAAAATTCTTTCACCAATGGAAAGCTACCTATGTTGTCAGCGAGTAGCATAGGCAATTTATATCTCTGATATTTCTGGTATTTATATATTTTTTTTTTACCCATGTAAATTTATAATATCAGCAAGTTACATAGGCATTTTTTATCTCGGTATTGGCATGGGAATGGGGTCTACGTGAATGAAACTGCGGGTGTTTGATTGATATAATTTTTTTTTCACCAATGGAAAAGTACGTTATCAGAGACTAAGGAAAGGCCACAATACCATCGTATTTGCACGGCAATCTGAACTACAAGGCTGGAAGTAATATTCAAATGTGAAAGTTTGTGAAGATATTTGGATGTTTGTTACTCAATCACGCTTAAACTGTTGAGCAGATTTGGATGAAAATTGACACGTAGATAGAGTATTTCTTAAATTAAGAAATGTAATACTTTTTATGTCGATAATATTCTTTGCGATAATAGTTCAATATGCAAGTAAATTTTTACGCGGGCGAAGCCGCGGGCAAAAGCTAGTGGTTTCTATAAATAACACCGATGTTTTACCCTCCTAAAGATCCGCGTTTCAGCTTTTTTCTTGGATTCAGTAAAAAAAATATCAAAGAAAGGTATCTATATGAAGCGGAAGGCAAAGCAAAATTGTATAAACGACCGATAAATTACAGAGCATTTAGTTATGATAAGAACAATAGTACAACATGGATACGACATAGCTTTAACAGAGACTAAAATGGCTATAGGCATGTAAAGTTTCTCGATGTTTCAAGATCCATATAGTGTATAATCCCATACGTGACTTGCAAACTGTCTGATTTAAGATACTCCAAAATCTGGACTCCCCTTAATTCGTATAGCATATCCAATACTCGAGATAAATAATTGGCCGCGTGATAAATGGATTAGGAACATAATGGTTATCACTTCATCCTCTCATGTTAAATCGTAAAATTTGATTCGAATATGTATGCAGATATAATCGCTGTAAAAGAAGGAATATCTCGTAATAAAACTCTGATTCATTGTGTGACGCAGTAACCTTTTTTTGTCTGTAATCATATACAAACAAATAACATATTGTATTGGTTAAAAAATACAACGTATTATCATCCCTTATTTGCTGATATATCATAAACAACGGACAGAAGAATAAGTAGTAGTAATCTGTCGGTAAATTTATAAGAGCAACCGTAATCGCCAACTTGTCTGTCAAGCATGTCGATTATGGCCTTATCTTCACTTGAAGGGATGGATATCTAACAGTGATGGTCAATAGACTAGCGGATATACAGGGTGTATTAGGTTATGGGACAACTATTCGAGTATGTTGTACGTATTATGTAGACATGTACAGACAGAATACATGTAGGCATGTAAAGCTTCGACAGTATAATTTCATTCATTTATACCTAGAATTGCACAAACGCTTCAATGACATGTAGGTACAACGGCAAGCGGTCAACGCTCATAGGCCGATCAGCTGTTTTAAAGCGAAGTTTATGTTGCTTCTGTGAACGTAATCATTGATTTCTTCAATTTCTAATGAATATTTAACAAAGTATGAATATGTTGCGTATTAAGTATCATTGACTTTATACATTTCAATCAGATTTACACGAAAAAGCGATGACAAAATTGAGTACTTTACATGTCTCTAATTTCTTAACGAATCAATATTTTTCGTTAAAATTTTTTTATGGGTTCCAACCACCATTGCCTAGCCCCCTTTTGACCAGTAGCCCCATTACCTGATACACCCTATATATTAAAAGTTACTCATTCGTTTAATGACAATGAAAAAAATTGTTAATGAAACTGCATATCACGGCTACATGACATGAATATCTCTCTCTATTTGGATAGAGTAGGTAAATATATATAATTCTAAATACCTTCAAATATAGGTACTGAACCCTACTTCTAACGTGGTAGAACCTTACTGTCGACAGTCAGTTATAGTTACAGTTTGTCTATAGTCGCAGGCCAAAACGACCGCAGCACTACCACACTTTCGCAGAAAATGAATGTTGGAATAGTAGCAATTTATTACCGCACTTCGTTCGGTGAGTGATCCCAACTTTCTTAGGGCGTTTGTGTGTGGTAAGTTTTGATAACACTTTCGGTATCACCGAAACACATTGCACGCACGCATTAACACTCCCTTCACTTTGAAGATAGGCAGCGGCCTAGTCTATGAGGTCAGTATCGCTTACCATCAGGTGTGCTGTTTGCTCGTTTGCCATCAACAGTAATGAAAAAAAAGTTCTAGCCCTAACTTCATGCCATCGTACTTTTTATTAACGAAATAAGATCTTATTATTAACGGAGTCCAAAAATTTAATACTCTGATGAATTTGGTTTAACTATATTATCGATATTTAATCCTTGTGGTGACGGAGTGAGATTACAATTCATCATCCCCAATCTTCCCTGTAGATGTCGTAAAAGACGACTAAAGGTATGGCAATAACATCGATTCAAGAGAAGGAAAATTGAAAACTCTATTCCAACACGTCTGACGAGCTTGGAATAGTAGGTTAATTTCCTTCAATTGTGGAGGAGGCTCGAGCCCAACAGTGGGACGTATACGGGTTGAAATGATGATGATGATAATGATGATCAATATTTAATCCGCTATATTATACAGTAATATTTTTTTACGATATGAATGATTAATCAAATATGTATGTAATATTTTTTACATGTAAAACCCACAATTTAAATCACAGAACATTCTAAGAATACAAAACGTTACATTCGATGCAAAAATAAAACGCCAGTCGACTTTTTAAAAGTTCGCCAATATAAAAATGCAGTTCTACGCACATAGCATAATCCATATGTTTGTATATGTAAGATACAATTTAGCATTGAAATATTAATGGGCAACAGCAAAACTATATTTGTTTATGTTTCCTTTCGATCTTGCTGTACGATTAACTCTTGGCAGCAGCAAGCGGACTTTCCAGTACAGTAACACATGTTTGTGTCATGAGGTCAAGCAATGGCATACAAGAGATTCCACTAAACGAAACAGTAATGACATCTATAGATAGCATCGTTCTAGGAAGACAAACATCTCACTCAAAAGATCCATACCAATAACATGCAGATATACATACTCTGTCTAAACGTAAACAATACGTACATACTCTTTTAATTACTCTGTCGATTATCACAATGAGGAGAAAAATCATTTTACAGGCTGGACGAAATGCGTATGCAAACTGCATAGAATCTTCCGAATTTCTTGCAATGTTTTTAACTACTAAATTACCTAGTCATCTTATTCATCTGCAAGAATAGAAAGTGTGATGACATTTTGTAGTTTTACTCTGTGTGTACATAGTAACAATACTATACCATTATTTATTACCAAATGAGTAAGAAGAGACTTTTAGATCAACTTTATAGATATACGTAATAATAGAGCTGAACCCGAGTGGCAAACTTCATACTAATACTGAGAATTGTCTGACCAAAAACCCCAATACACAGAATCCGAGAACCCTAGGGCCTCATAGACAGCAATCGCTAATTTGTGTCACTAATCCATAGGTACGATAAAAAATAGTTCCAAGAAATCAATTTCAATGTTATTATGAGTAATTCTATTCAGATGTATAAAAAAGCTAAAAGCAATTACCTAGATGTTTTGTAGGTAGTAGGTATAGGAGTAGTAATTGTAGAACCTTTTATTAATTGTATTTTGCTCATTTGGCATAGGAACAATCTGTGTGAATTTCGGCGAATATCCCTGAAGCTATGCAAAAGCCCCTAACCTTGTTCTGAACTTGTTATTTAAATTGGTATGGTAATTGATAAAAATCTTAAAATGCTCTCAGCAGATTTTTGAGTACAAGTTCCCTGTTTCTATGTATACATCTGTTGTATATAGTACAATTCGCTCTAAATCCCGTTTTTACATCCAGCAATTTGTAATGTAATAATATCTCAATATTATAATAATTGAAATTTTAAGGCCTAACTTCCTAAATAATATTACTATCACCGCATAAGAACTAAGCTGAAACAAAATCTTATGGAGTGCAATGTTTTGGCAAAAACAAAATTGAAAAGTAATAAATAACAGCTGTAAAAGTAGATTTTGAATTATAATAAATATAGAAATAATTATAAAAAATATAATTGACATCAATATAAGGAAATTAATAAAACTGATGATATTCTAAAAGAAACTGTATTAATTGGATCAAAACAAAGAAAACCTGATTCTTGTTTTCAAATCTCAATTAAATAACTTGCTTAAAATGATTTCCTAAATTAGTATTAAAATATATCATCGTATTCTACCTAATTACCAACAGTAATTTCCATAAATAAGGTGGAATAAATCACGGTAAATTGAATATTATAATACTATAAAAAATATAATATTATCGATGACTATATTAAAAGATAAAAATATGCATAACTTATAAACATTCTTTTTTTAATTTGAAAGCCAAATAGACTTTCTTTTCCGCTGGATGTTGATAATTATAACATCTCACTATAAACGAGTTATTCGTCACGAGAGCTAAGGTTTTGTATACATTTTGCATAAAATAAGTTCACTTGCTTGTATACCTATTTTCCAAGTATTAACATTCAAAAGTATGTATATTACAAATAATTCCTACAAAAGCAAATTTGAAGGAGTATACTTCAATTTTATGTCACTTATATTTAAAAAAATACATTAGGAAGTTATTTGATCTAATAACTATACTATTTAATACTTAATTTTGATGGACACTTAAACATTAATATTAAATCATAATTTAGAAAAAAACCAATGAATGAAAGGCATATTACACTGCGCCGTCCGATACGTGTCTGCCCCTCGAGAACATTTTTCTCCAGTGGTTGTCAGTTCGTCGAGCGATGAATGGCCTGCCTTACGCATTAATAATAATTAATAACAATGCAAACTGTTGTATATGTACCTATATACATATATCCTGTAACGCTTTCCTTTGTAATGGCAACAAATGTAATGTTCTGTGCAATAGTACACAGAAAGACTGGTAAGAGTGCCCGGTCCGCGAATATATGTATAAAAGCTTTGCTTCAACTAAAAAACTAACTGTTAATAACAAAATGAACTGAAATTGAAATAAAAATATCTATGAAGCTTCCATCCTCTTAAACATTACGATCCTGGGATAAAATTATTACATTGTCATCTGTGCATAACACGTGTGGAATTATTTAAAAATAACTAGAACTACTAACCGGTCTTATAAATCAGTAAAAATTACGTTGAAAGATACCGTTACATATTAATGTATGTCATAAATATGGATTCGGCTATTAAGAGCCTGTTAAAATGTATACGTTAAAAATTTACAAATTGTACATGTCGTCATCATTTTAGTCCACATAAGTCCCATTATTCGGCTCCGTCCTCCTCTACAACGGAAGGGAAATTGGCCTACTATACCACGCTGATCAGACGTTTTGGCAAAGGGTTTTATTTCGAGTTTACCTCCTCTTGCATAGATGTTATATACATATCATAACCCTTAGTCGTCTTTTACGACAAATGTCGTAAAAAAACAAATAGATACGGGCAAGTGGGGGCGTGATGAATTGTATTCTTACTCCGTCACCACACGGATATGTAATCAAACGTACCAATGGATTTTCCATGCATGATTACAATATGTTTAGCTTAGAATAATAACATATAGAAGGTAAGTCCACGCACAAAAAGTGAGGCATTTCAATTGGAGCCTAATGGAGCCTACGCCGGAACAGTCCCATAATGTACAAGTCATTGCACTGCACGAACGTACGCAACTCTTAAAAAATAAATAGGTAATTATGACGGCTTGTGCATTCAAATGGTGCCACAACACATTTGAAAAACATAAAAAGGTTTTTAACATTACTTTTAAAAGTATTTCGACGATTTATGTTAATAAAATCAAAATTTTATTTCATAATATGTATAGTAGTTTCCGTGTGTACGTGTGTAATCGTCTGCCCGCCATTAGTATTTTTAGATTCAAATTTTCAAAGTTCGAAGTACTGACACTATCCTTCTATACGTTATTATTCTAAGATGTTTAGGCATTTATTCAGCAATTATACACCAAAAAATCTGATGGTAAATGGTAGCTGCTTAACTCACGAGTTGCTGCTGTACAATGGGGGCGCCTATCGTTAAGGTACATATCTCCCAAAAAGTCTGGCGCTGTTTATCATAAAGGTATTTCACAAAAAGTGCGTTATAATATTATATTATGTATATTAGAAAATTAATTGGTTATTAATTTTATTTGCCTTGTAAACTAGCTCATTGTTTGTTTCTTTGAACACAATAAATAAATCAAATTCAGTCAGATGTGAACGCTGCCTTTTGGTTCATAATATACGAGTGTATCCGTTGACAGTCGCATAAACAGAATATTTACATACTATAAATAACTAGAATGCATTGATGATTTATGTGCAACTTGGGAAAAACTACTATTTGTATGTATTATTAACTATGAGGGAATATATATGGACTGATTTATCAGTCACAAAGAACTTGTTACTTCTAACCGACACAGAAATTACCTACTTTCTGTTGAGAAACGGTATAAACACATTTTATTAGACCTTTTTCCATGTGGTGACGGAGTAAGAATACAATTCACCACCCCTATCTGTCCGTAGGTGTTGTAAAAGACGACTAATGGTTATAATATGTATATACAAGGATGCTCCCTGTAAGAGAAAGAAAACTAAGCCGCTATACCAACACGTCTGATCAGCGTGCGTAGTAGGTCTATTTCTTTGCTATTGTCGAAGAGGCCCAAACTGAGCATTAGAATGTATATGAGCAGGGCCGGATTATCCATAAGGTAGATTAGGCAACTGCCTAGGGGCCTAGGGGCATGCACCAAGAAAAAAAAAACATTTCATCGAACAATATTTTTGAAAATTTGTATACTTTCTCAACATTATCTCTTTTTTATTTATGTTGGTGACAAAAGAAAAAACAACACACCTCTTTTTTTTTTGGGGGGGAACGCACTCCTCGCACCACTCCGTCCGGGGCGACAGAGGGGCGTAAGCACGCACACCCGCAACCCACCCGTGACACGTCGCCTTCGTCGTTGACCGACCACCGTAGTAGGGTGACTTGACGTCAGTGGTCAATCCGACGGAATACCCCCTATTTAGGGGTACCCACCCATCCCTGATGGTAAGTGATACTATTGCTCATAGACCTTCGACCATGGACTCAAGAATCGCATTGCCTAGGAGCTCTTATAATCCGGCTTAATCCGGCCTTGTATATGAGATGAGATGATTTGATGATGAAGTCTAGAATTCGAATTTGAGACTTCACTGAATAGTGAGTGTGAATAAACTTACATGCCAAACGCGATTGTCAATAGGAGGGAATATTGAGAAGGAGGCTCAAGCCCAACAGTGGGATGTATATGAGCTAAGACGATGATATAGGTACATAGATTTCTTGATATACCCTAGATACCTAAATAAATGTGTAACCAATTCTTTCATTACCGCAGATGATCGTAAGATGACTAAGACACACAAGTGGATAGCATGATTGCAAGAAAGGGAAAATTCGAAATAAAACCCCATATAAATCCGGTTGATCAGCGTAATATAAGAGGTCAATATTCCCTCTTTCCTTAAAGGTGCTTAAACTCAGCAGTAGGATAGGACAAGCTATATGAACAGAAAGAGAGAAACAAAATTTAACATGTCCATATTTTTCTTGGTTAGGTTTCGGTCATAGGTTTTTCGGTTTTCTTCCTTGCCTTCCTTGCAGTTATACGTCCTACTGTTGGGCTCAAGCCACTTTCACAATAGGAGGGAAATTGACCTTACTATACCATGCTGGTCAGACATGTTGGTATAGGGTTTTATTTCGAAATTTCCTTCTCTTGCGTAGATTTTATATGCATATTGAAGTGAAACTTCTAATGCGACTTCCAACAAGGTTGCGTTAAACGTTTTACGCTACGGGAATAGAAAGAAACAGAGCGAGAATGAATGCGTGGCATTCGAATGCATGCGTGTAGTATACCTGTTACAGGCCAGTGCGAGCGTTAGCAACGAGTAGCGTCCAATATTTTTTATCATTTTTTAATTTTTATATTTTTTTTTATATTGACAAAAAACACGTGGCACCAAAGAAATTTCACTTCTGACATGCGTATTTTGTACGCACGCTCTTTTTATACCCCTTAGTCGTCTTTTACGATATCCACGGGCAAGATAGGGAGTAGTGAATTGTATTCTTACTCCGTCACCACACGGAAACGATTTAGCTACTGAAAATTAAATGTGACTGAAAACCTGCAATAAAAATCAATACTACTCCCTGGGAGCATCCCAGATTCAAACCTTATAGAGGCAGTCATAATATCATAAATTTAAAATAAACAACAACACTTAAAATGACTTGTTGAATTAGTTTTGGTCGAAGTTTTTTATTATTTTTACAGTAGCATTGTTTGATTAAATTCAGTATTTGCCTCTTACCCACGGTTCATGGTCAAGAGCTATTATTGGCTTCGTCATCGTAAGTTCGTCGCCATCTTATTGATAAAAACAAATTTTATGAAGTCTTTTAGTCCGTTAAAATAACACTAAATAAAGACTAATGTTTTGGTTTCACGACATATTCAATGAGGTAGGCTTTTGGATTCAAATATACAGGACGAGATTGTTGCTTATAAGCGGCAATGATATCGCCTGAATACTGCTATAGTTTCGCGCATGTCTCTCGAAAAAACATAGATTTACAACGCCTTTAATATCCATTATTTGTGATGTAGAGATGTTAGTATTAGTTGTGAGGCTTAGGGTCGAATCCTAGATATAGCTAAAAGTTTTAATAAGGTTACTCGTAGAGTAAAGCAAATACAGTATACGGAAATACATTTCACAATCACTATTTATACAATTTTCACTTCCACATAAATAAATGCGAATTTTAACCATTTTTTCGTAGTCTATGGTTTGATAGGCGACAGAACGCATTCCATATCCTCTCTTGACCTATTGAGCAGACCACGGTACCTTGACTTTTTAACTAACGCTACAAAAAAAATAATTAATACTAAAAAATATAATACAGTTTAATATTAAATTATCTGTATATTGCAAGCGAGAAACCGCATACGTCACCTAACAATTACAAAACATTCTAGACTGAAAGCAACAGCACGAAAATAACTAAAATATAATTTAAAACTCCTACGCATTTCCTGAGCAACACAGCAACACGAACGGGGCATTGGCCTATTTTTTATGCCCTGCACTACATCATATCGAGTGTTTGTAAATGTTATTAATAAATGACATTCGTGTAGTTAATTTACTTCAATGGCTGGCTGAATCATCACAACATTAACCTGTTGTGTGATATTAAAACGTTAATTTCTTTTTTGTTTGACACCAAAAGTTTAAGTCGGGCAAATCTATAATGTATGTAGTCTATAGTTCAATCATCATTTATTATCATTTAAACTCATATACTCGTACAGTGGCACTGTTGGGCTCGAGCTTCAGGAGAGTAATACACCTACGTGGTCAGACGTGTTGGTATAGGCTTTCATTTCAAGTTTTCCTTCTCTTACATAAATGTTATATGCATATTTAATGCCTTAGTCGTCTTTTACGACACCCACGGGTAAGACAGGAGGTGTGAAATTGTATTGTTACTCCGTCACCACACGGAATTCAGCCCTAGGGCACACTTTTAAAAGTATTTCTCTTTATTAATACATAAATGTTTATTAATACATAAATTTCCATGTGGTGACGGAGTAAGAATACAATTCACCACCCCCTATCTTACCCGTGGGTGATCGTACGAGACGACTAAGGGATATAAAACGCAGATAACATCTATGCGAGAGAAGGAAAACTCGAAATAAAACCCTATACCAACACGTCTGCCAAGGACGTTAGTCGGCGGGAGATGCTGGACAGTCTCGAGCGTGACCCCTGGGGTCGCCCCTATCTCGCGGCGCTGAGCAAGCTCCGCGGGCGGGGCCCCCCCCTCACCGAGACTCTCCAGCCCAGCCTCCTCACCAGAGTTGTCGAGGACCTCTTTCCACGGCGGGCGGAACACACGCCCCCGGTCATGACTTCGCCGGACAGCGACCGGGAGGCCGAAGATGAAAGTGCTCCGCCCATCACGGAGCCGGAAATGGGGGCGGCAGTGGCGCGTATGCGAGTGAAATCCACCGCCCCGGGGCCCGACGGTATTCCGAACCGTGCGCTGGCCCTGGTCCTCGAGCACCTGGGACCACGCCTCAGGGGACTGTTCGACGCCTGTTTGACGTCCGGGCAGTTCCCTGGATGCTGGAAAGAGGGGAGGCTGGTTCTCCTGCCGAAGCCGGGTCGGTCTCCCGAGTCGGCCTCGGCCTACAGGCCCATCGTGCTACTCGATGATGTGGGCAAGCTGCTGGAGAGGGTGTTGGCTGCCCGCACCGAGCGGCACCTCGTCGGGGTCGGGCCCGATCTGTCGGACGCCCAGTTTGGTTTTCAGAGAGGGCGTTCGACGATCGCGACCCTGCTTCGCCTGAAGGCCGTGGTAGCGGAGGCCGTCACCGGCGGAGGAGTCCTGTTGGTGGTGTCCCTGGACATCGCCAACGCCTTCAACAGTCTGCCATTCAGCTGCATCAGGGAGGGGCTTTTTTTTTTTTTTTTTTTTTTTTGGGTTGGGCTGCGGTCGGCGCGCCTCTGCACCACTCCGTCCGGGGCGACAGAGGGGCTTAAGCACGCAACACCCGCAACCCACCCGAACACCACGTCGCCTTCGTCGTTGGGCCAACCCCCCCTCGGGGAGGACGTCGGTCTTTCCCCACGCGGTCGGCCTCATCAGGGAGGGGCTGAGGTATCACGGGGTGCCCGTGTACCTCAGGCGGCTGGTGGCAGACTACTTGGAGGGGCGCAGCGTCCTCTACGTTGACCGAGTAGGGGACGTTGTGCGAACGCCCATGACATGCGGTGTCCCACAGGGGTCGGTTCTGGGTCCAACCCTGTGGAACATCGGCTACGACTGGGCGTTGAGAGGAAGCCTCCCACCCGGGCTGGGCGTAATTTGCTACGCCGACGATACACTCGTCACAGCCCAAGGTGGGACGCTAGAGGAGGCGGCACGCCTGGCAACTCTCGGCACCGAGGAGATTGTCAGGCGGATCGAAGCGCTGGGGTTGAGGGTAGCCCTGGAAAAGACGGAGGCCCTTTTGTTCCATGGCCTCCGTACCGCCGGGCCTCCCGCCGGCGCTTCGATCACCGTGAAGTCGGTCACCATCAGCATCCAGGCCCACATGAAGTACTTGGGCCTGGTGCTCGACGGCCATTTTTGGTTCCGGGAGCATCTCCATCGACTTGTTCCCCGGCTTGTCGGCGCGGCGTCCGCCCTTTCGCGGCTGATGCCGAATGTGGGCGGACCCAGCGCTACGTGCCGACAGCTGTACGTGGGGGTGATCCGGTCGATGGCCCTGTACGGCGCACCGGTGTGGGCGGGGTCCCTGACCGATCGTCTTAGGGCCCTCCTGTGGCGACCACAGAGGGTCATGGCGATCAGGGCCATACGGGGTTACCGCACGGTGGCGACGGAGGCAGCGTGCCTCCTGGCCGGAACTCCCCCGTGGGACCTGGAGGCGGAGATGCTCGCCGAAATTTATCGGCGGGTGTCGGAGACGCGCGCCCGCGGCGGCATGGTCTCCATCAAAGAGATCACCGCCTGGCGGGTCGACGCCCGCCGAGAAGTCATTGCCCGTTGGGCAGTCCGACTGGAGAGTCCTCGGTACGGTGTCAGGACCGTCGAGGCCCTCCGGCCGGTGCTGATGGAGTGGTTGGAGCGGACGCACGGGGTGCTTTCCTTGCGACTGGTGCAGGTGCTGGGATCGCCAGGGAGATGCTCGTCAGCGTCAGGAACCGGGACGCGGTCGCCGCCTTCTGTGAGGCCGTAATCTCACGGAAGGAGGCGGCGGATCGTGTGCGAGTAGAGCTCCTATTCGGCGACACGTTCCGCCGCCGGCGATTCGGGCGGCGCAGGCGCGAGTATTTGCGCCTAATGCCGCCCTAGCCGAGGCCGCGGGTGATTGGACCGGGGAATTGTCCGTCACCCGCAGAGAGGCTGACCGCGCGACGGCGACTGACGTCCCAGGACGTCGAGAGGTGAGGGTACCCGAAAGGGTATTCCGTCGGCCGGCCACTGACGACAAGTCACATCTGCTCCGGTGGTCGGCCGGGTCCGGTGGTGGGTTATGGGCCCGCGCGCCGTCCTTTCATCGCCCCGGACGGACTGGACCGCGCGTGCGCTTACCGTAGCCCACCCATAAAAAAAAAAAAAAAAATACCAACACGTCTGACCAGCGTGGTATAGTAGGTCAATTACCCTTCCATTATGGAAGAGGCCCGAGCCCAACAGTGGGACGTATGTGGGCTGCGATGATGATAATGATGATGATGAATACATAAATACATAGTGTAAACACTGAATTTTCAGGACATACTTTTGCGATATTAATGTGATATATTTAAGGAATTAAGTGACGGAAAAAATAAAGAAGAACTTAAGTAGCCTGTCATGTGAGATTATTATCTAACCATGCTAAACTAAATATAACTAACGTGAGACTCAACGGTCGTCTTAAATTGGTAACCTTTAGAAATGCCTGTCACATAGACTTGTGCCAAATACTGTGACGAAACGATAATCCGTGCGTTGCTACCGCACTGGCCACTACAGATAGTTGAATAGATGTAAACATCATTGTTATTTCTTTTTTACAGACGTTCGAATTTCAAATTGGACTTGTTTAATTTTTTGTGTCCGTCGTCAGAGTTTCGTCCGAGTATTTAAATAAAAAAAATATCGTAAAAAATTCTCTGTTATTTTATAACTAAAATAACTTTTCAAAAGTTGTATGTGTTAAAAACAAATTATCTGATAACATATAGATATTTTTTATATTTATAATACTAAGAAGTACTACACTAAGAAGTATTTACAAAATCTTATTAAAATAGCTAAGTGGTTTCGGCGATTAACATGAATGAGTACCTTGACGTTATTTTTTTTTTTATTATCGACATGCAAAGAAAATACAAATGTATTACATAGAGGCGACTAGGAAGAAGTTTTATTAGACGTACATATAGAAGATTAGATTAGAGCACCCAATGGACATTAAATAAAACGTGGGTGGTTTCTAACAAGAATATAAGGATGTTGGCACTAAACTCAGTTAAAAATATTACAACACCACAATTGGGTTGATTGTCCGACGCGTAGGAGACGTCAATCTCGCTATTTGTGTACAGTGACCCACTGGACACTTTTGTTGATTAACGTTTAAGAAATAATAATAGAAAACATTCATAGCTATGGATCTTGGATAGGGATAATAATGGTTGATTTATTTTTAAACTTTCAAAATACTGCAATATTTGTCGTTGTCGTTTCAGCTCAGTCCTGTTAGAAATATTGGTATGTAGTTGGTTTTATTACGAGTTTTCCTTCTTTTGCACAGATGTTATATGCTTATTATATCCCTTAGTCATCCTTTATGACTTTCACGGGCAAGTGGTGTATTGTATTCTTACTCCGTCACCACACGGAACCTGCAATATTTACCTTCCTAAAGATATTCCCACCACCAGTCTATCGATGTTCACTGGTCGATATAGGCCTGCCCTACGATAATTCTTCTATTTTATAATTCTATAATCACCAAGCTCGACGAATGGGTTAATAATCGCAGTTGGTAAGTACTTTAGTCTTGCCTATTATTAATGGAATTGAATATTATATAGCATGTCTGTTGTATTTTATACCTTTACCTATGTTTACCCCTTCCAGACCAACGTACAAATGGATATATATATATATATATATAATCAATGATCACACCTATTTATAGAATTTGTGAAAGGTTTGAAATATTTTTTATGCAAGTACTCGACCCAAGTCTCATAAGTTTTGATAAATATTATTATTGTATATGTATGTGTTTTGTTACGGGCTATCACTAATAAATACAAACGTTGTTATTTAAAAGTAAAAACTCTTTAGACGCACGTTACGTAAACTAATTATAAAAGAAAACATTTAAAGCATTCTCTTAATTGAAGCATAACATAGCCCTATCAGAATTATACCTTACATAACGTAGGTAACAATCACTTTTAAGTATAGAGAACGCAATACCAGTTCTTTCACTTAGAAAAGATATTTTCTAAGTGAAAGAACTGGTATTGCGTTTTTTCTCTTGAGTTTTAAGATCATCAAGCACGTATAAACTTTAGGTTTTATAATAGCAAGTGTCCCGTCTTCACACGATTGTAATTTATAGTTTAATAATAAAATTAATTTTTTATCAGAATTCAAGTCCACGTCCACGTATGTATTTAACAAATGTATTTATTTTATGAATAATAATGTTGTGAACAAGTGAGAATACAATTCACCACCCCCTGTCTTGCCCACGAGTGTTGCAAAAGACGACTGAGGGATATGATATGCAGATAAAATCTATGCAAGAGAAGGAAAACATGACATAAAATACTATGCCAGTACATCTGACCTTTCATCGCCCCGAACGGAATGGACCGCGCGTGCGCTTACCATAGCCCACCGATAAAGAAAAAAAAAGTACATCTGACCAGCGCAGTATAGTAGGTCAATTGCCCTCCCACTGTGGAGGAGTTCCAAGGCCAATAGTGAGACTTGTGTGGACTGAGATGATGATATGATGATGATGATAATACTTTCCATGTAGTGACGAAGTAAGAATACAATTCACCATCCCCTCTATTGCCCGTGGATGTTGTAAAAAACCACTAAAGTATTTCTTTACAACATTCTAGGATAGTCATTATTACTGGGGCGGCACAGGCGTGGTTACCTGCGCCTGATGCCGCCCTAGCCGAGACCGCGGGTGATTGGACCGGGGAGTTAGTCCGTCACCCACCGAGACGACCGCGCGAGGAAGACCGATGTCCTCCCCTGGACGTCGGTCGAAGAGAGGGTACTCCTCAAGGGGTATTCCGTCAGGCCGACTACTGACGACAAGTCACCTTGCACCGGTGGTCGGCCCAACGACAAAGGCGACGTATCACAAGTGGGTTACGGGGTTGTGTGCGCCGCCCCTGTATCGCCCCAGATGGAGTCGGGCGACAGGTGCGCTGACCGTAGCCCACCCAAAAAAAAAGGATAGTCATCATTTTAACAAAATTGTCTATTATTTAAATAATAAAATTAATGATCTTTTTTTTTGGTATAGGCTTTGGGCTAGACACATCCTCCTAAAGCATCTGGGGCAACAGGAGTATGGCGCCATGACGTACCCCTCCTTATCGCTATTGTACTAGCACTGGTACTGATTTTTTGATCTCGGTGACCAATTATTGACAACCCTAAGAATATGATCGATTACTATGAATATCGACATGTCTTTATTTAAATAACATTATATCTCAGTTTCCCTAGTGATGTCATTATTTTATATGCACATGCAATCTTCATATAAATTAACCCATGCAATACAACCTCTAGAACAATTTATATTACGTAATTAAATAACTTGTTTTAGCTTCCATTGTTAAGACAAGTATATTTATAATCATAATATCGTATAAAATTTAATCCTTTCGTATAATAAAATTGTAGTTACGTGAAGTACCTAAATCATCATCATCATATACGTCCCACTGTTGGACTCGAGCTTCCGCCACAATAGGAGGGAAATTGACTTTACTATAACCTGACATTCCGTCGGGCTGACCACTGACGACAAGTCACTCTGCTCCGGTGGTCGGTCCAACGACGAGGTTACGGGTGTGCGTGCTTAAGCCCCTCTGTCGCCCCGGACGGAGTGGTGCCAGGAGTACGCCGACCGTGACCCACCCCCAAAAAAAAAAAAGAAAAAGACGTGTTGATGTAAGATTTTTTTCACGTTGTCCTTCTCTTCTATAATTGTTATTCTATATTATAGTAGTAATCTTTTACTACATCAACGGGCAAGAAATGGAGTGATGAATTATATTCTTACTCCGTCACCACACGAAGATATTTAGTATCTATTTATATATTATAAATGTTCTTGTTGTTTTGCTATCCACTGTCAACTTTACTAACGTCTAAATCTAAAACTATTTACGCTTAGTGGTTCAAGAACACTACAGAAATAATCCAACCACTCTATAAAACTAGCTACATTCAAAATACAAATCTCAGAAATTTAGTTAAAACTCTTTTTATATAAACTGCCCTTTTTTTGGGTGGCTCCGTCCGGGGCGACAGAGGGGTGGCATATAAACTGCACTGATGGCGATTTTAGATTCCTACGAACGTTACTCGGGGACCAAACTCACGACACTCGATTTAAGGGGTCGCTATTTAGAGCATTGGGCCACTGCAATCAAACAGTCTTATTCCGTGTGTTGACGGAGTAAGAATTGTATTCCACCCCCCTCTCTTGTCCGTGGGTGTTGTGAAAGACAACTAAAGGATATATTGTGCATAAAACATTGAAATAAAACCCTATACCAACCCGTTTGATGAAGATGGTATAATAGCTCAATCCTTTCCAATATGGAGGAGCCTCAAGCTCAGCAGTAGCATGTATATAAAATATGATGATGTTGATGATGAATCAAGCAGTTTAATATTTATGTAGATTTACAAATCTATTAAAGTTGCATGTGTATTAGATTTAATTTTAATTTCAATAATTGTTTGGTCTCTATTTTGTTCAGTAATTATTAGTACTTCTATTTAACCGTTATAATCAAACTAAATATATGTAATAAACCTTGACCATATAGAGATGAAGAACATACACTACTTCTTCTTTTATTAAAGGAAATTTGCTCAAAGTTCATTTAGTACCGTCGTATATCCGTGCAGTGAAGAGTTAAAAATTCAATGTGTCACCCCCTCTTACTTTACCATGGTGGAGGTTTAAAAACACGTTAAATAAGAGAGGGGTGAGGGAAGAGAAGAGGGTAGAAGAAGAGAGTAGGCGGAATAGAAAACAGCGGGATAAGCGATGCTAAGAGTTATAATACGGTCAATTTTCTTTATTGTCCTCTATTGTGGAGGAGGCTCGAGCTCAACAGTGGGACTATGAGCTGAAATGATGATGATGATGTATTAGGTGGCGCAGATATATCTCATATTTTAATAATTTTAGTTACTAAAGGAAAATCTTGAATTATATATATTTAAAATTTAAAATAAAATACTTTTAAATCGTTATACGGTGCTACAAAATGTAAAAGGAAATAAATTAAAATAATTATTTAAAATATATAGCTTATGATAAATAAATTGCTGAAAAATAATGCGTTTGCCTTACCTGTGCTAACATAAATAAAAGTGAAAACATACTAATTAAAAATAAAAAGTGCTGTGCAAGCGACATACATGACATGAAGCCTTACTTATTTATAAATAGTGTGGTCATATATTGGTGTTACAATGTAAATAAAGTGTAAATACCCATACTAAATTGCATAGTAGGTGCATGCCAATAAATAGAAAACAATTATAAACTCATTTGCAAAAAAAACGGGCGGTTTTGATTTTCATTCATATTTAAAAAGATACAATACCAAAAAGGTTTCAATCGTTTGTACACGTTGCTGGCCGGTTTTAAAAATGCTGTGGTATTTAAAAAAGTACGTTCTAAATTCAATTTTTCATTTGATGTTCATTTTTACAGAAAACCCCTTTTTATCCTACATTTTTGGCGCGAAGTTCCAGAAGTTAACATCGACTTTCATAACTTTTATTCAATTTTTATCGATTAATTTCATATCCTTGACTGTCAAAGCTTTATTTAATGCTGTTTGGCTGTATCAAAAATGGTAGATAAAGTGGTAAAAGCTACCAAAATTATCGCGCTGCTTGAAGAGGGTTGCAGCCAATGTTTCGTGGCTAGGAGGCTAAATGTTAGTCGCTCGACAGTCCAAAGGACCTGGCAGCGATATCAGGAGACTGGTTCCGTCGAGAGAAGGCCTGGTTCTGGAAGAAAACCATGTACCCAACCACGGGATGATCGTTTTCTTGTGAGTCGCGCATTGAGAAATCGCAAATCTTCGTATGTGGATCTTAAAAACAACCTCCAAGAAGTAAGAAATGTGCATATTAGTCTATGGATGGTCAGGAGGAGGCTTCTCGCTGCCAATATACGCAGTCACCGCCCGGCCCGCGGCCCCAAATTACTCCGTGAGCACAGAGTTCACAGGCTTAGGTTCGCTAGAAATTGTGAATCATGGACTCAAGACGATTGGAATAGGGTTTTGTTCTCTGATGAAGCCAGGATATCTCTGTTCGGTGAAGATCGACGTCGGCGAGTGCTAAGAAGACAAGGAGAACGCTTTGCAGCGGCATGTTTCGAAGAAATCACACCTTATGGTGGGGGCTCTGTTATGTTTTGGGCAGGAATAAATTCAATGGATCGTACAGAGTTAGTCTTCATTGAAAACGGCTCACTGACTGGGCATCGATACATAACGGAAGTTCTAATTTCTCATGCACAACCCGCATTGGCCGCTCTAGGTGAAGACTCGATTTTTATGGACGACAATGCTCGCGCCCACCGATCCCGCGATGTTAATGCGTATGTGCAAGAGGTCGGCATTCGTCGTTTGGATTGGCCAGCTCGAAGTCCCGACCTCAATCCCATAGAGCATGTCTGGGACGTTCTGAAACGGCGTGTGAGATCAGTACACCCGGCTCCGCAGACCATCAGAGAGCTGAAGAATGTGATTACTGCGGAGTGGGAACGTATTCCGCAAGCAAGTATCCGGGATATACTCGCTAGCATGCCCAGACGAATTCAAGCTGTGATTTTAGCTAGAGGGGGTCACACTCGATACTAAACATTTATCTGCTTTTACTTTATTAAAGAAAAACAAACAAAAAAACATTTTTATTTTTACTTCATGAGCATATGCACTACTAGCGAATATACACTACTAGCGAGGTTTAGCATTATTTCCCATAAATTGTATCTAAATTTTATGAAATACTGATGAAAACGATTATTTTCTTATTAATTTAGCAAATTGTGTGGATAAAACTACCTATAATTATCAAACAAAGAAATATTAACATTTGAAATGGTTCATTGCTTAGGTGCCCGTTTTTTTTGCAAATGAGTGTATTTTAATTTCAAATTCAGAACTAGGGTTGACCAAACGCAAGTGATTTGTCTGTACATATAAAAAAAAAGATTGGATACTTATTTTTTTGGCGAGCTATGTTGTCTAGCTAGACGCACGCTGCGCGCCGTCCGCTCTATCCGGAGTAACGAAATGACAGTGCACGATCTCAAAACCCATCCCTTAACCCGCCTTTCACCGTTGGGCCGTCCACTGGTGGCCAATTGTTGACGTTCGTGGTCAGCCCGGCGGGTTACCCTTTTGGGTACCATCCTTCCGAATCACGATAAAAGTCTTAATAATTGTTACCGACAGTCCACCTATTACGTATTACTGAAAGTGATTAATCATGGAATTAAAACTCTATCTATTCATATCCTTCGATTTGATAAGCCAGTTTAAAAAGGAAGCGGGTGCGTCTCGGCACGCCCGACAGAAATGATAACTTAAACTAATCTATCTTGAAATATTTAATATTGAAATTGTTTAACTTAAAAAAAGTTTATCTTATTACTTAAATTTTACGTATAATATGATAATGTAAGGCAACTTTATTTATTAATAAACTCTTTTATTTATTATAAAATATATTTTATTCTTAATTACAATTCTTGCATTTTGTGTATGTACATTATTTAATCCTATAAGAGTATAGAGTGGCACCTTAACGAAGTGGTTTACCCTCCCATAAGAAGTTTTCTTAATCATATTATCACTTCAATAAACTAAAAAAATATAACGTAATTACCATACGTATCATTCCTCTGCGTTCAAAATTCTTAATTTGAAGTACATGCTACTCGTTAGCGCAATTAATCGACATATTTGCTTGAATAAACTTGTTTGATAACTAACATTTTAGATTTTTTTAAATAATTTGTCAACCCTGTTCTGAGCTTAAGCCCAAATTGGTTACTGGTGTGATATATTGTGTAGATATTGACGTCACATCGTGAGTGCTTTAAGTGTAAGCCCTTCATGCCATGCGAGACGCTTACCCATGAATCTGCTACTCGGTGGCGCAGTTACTGGGTGTGCTTCGCCCTCCGTAACAGGAGCGGCTGCACCGGATTCTAGTTCTGGAATCATACATCTCGTTAAACTAAACTATTGCAAAAGATGAAAGTTAAAAACTAACGCTATTATTGTCTATTGGAAATAGGAAATTGTGTAATCTTTCTAAGCCATTTGCATTCATGTCACATTTCTCAAAATATATTTAATAAATTTTTAACACGAAAAAAAGATGTTCTTGATTTGAACATTTAAAACAATGAAATTATTAATGAAAATGAAGTGCAAAAGATAAGATACTTACAAAAAAGAATAACATTAGTCGACTCCAATCAATCCCTTAATCAAGCAAGCTCGCTTGCCCGTGGGTGTCGTAAAAGACGACAAAGGGATATAATACACATATAACATCTATGCAAGAGAAGGAAATCTCGAAATAAAACCCTATACCAATGGTAACGTTAATTTCACTCTATTATGGAGGAGGCTCGAGCCCAACAGTGGCATGTATATAAGCTGAAATGATGACGAATGATGATGATGAGATCTATAATACAATTACAAATTTTTCTTCGTTCTGTGGGCACTTGTATATAGAATAAAGAAGAAAAGTATATAACGCTGTGCTAATATAAATGTACTTAGAAATGTAATTGTTAAATCATATGGCAAGAATTAGTCATTCGGCAGCCATTACAAGTAAACATGCTTCCAATATCCCAAAATGCAGACAGACACTAATTACGAATACAATTTTTCCGTGTGGTGACGTAGAAAGAATATATTTGATCACCCCATATCTTGCCCGTAGGTGTCGTAGAGTACGACTAAGGGATATTACATGCGAATAATATGCAAGAGAAGGAAAACTCAAAATATACTAACCAGTCTGACAAGCGTGGTATAGTAGGTACTTTAACTTAACTAACTTTAACTTTCTCTTCTATTATGGAAGAAACCAACTGCAATGATTAACCACTCACGCTAAACATGGCATACCATATATGGCCGATGTATAAATGGATATTAGCGTAATATCCAGGCTGGAGTGATTTTAATTTGAGTTTTTCTTCTATTACTTCTAATACTTGTTTTTCCATGTTTGGCTGTTCATCATAGCTATATAGAGTAAGTTATCCGTGTGGTGACGAAGTAGGTATACAATTCACCACTCCCTATCTTGCCCGTGGATGTCGTACAAGACGACTAAGGGATATAATATGCACATAAGATCCGTGCAAGAGAAGGAAAACTCGAAATGAAACCCTATGCCAACACATTTGACCAACACGGTATCAATTTTTCTCCTATAGTGGCGAAGGCCTAAACCTAAAAGTGGGACGTATATGGGCTGAGATCATGATGATGATACAGAGTAAAACCCAAGCAAGAATAATAAATAATCTAAAAACTTCCTAAGATTGGTTCTTGGCAATACAACAATAAATACGATTGAATCAACGACGGAATTACCACGAATTAACTAAAATTCACTGCCAAATATATCATTATTTCGCAGCACATATAATTTTGGAACTTTTAGAAGTCATTATAATTGCCTTTGGGATTCAAGGTTATTACTAACATTTATATTTAGAAACAAAATTAAAATTGCTATTGTAAATAAATGCATTTTATTCACATAATATTCCGTTGTGACGGAATAAAAATACAATTCACCACGCTCTGTCATGTCTGTATCGTAAAAGACGACTGAGGGATATAATGTTCATATAACATCTATGCAAAATAAACTCGATATAAAACTCTATATCAACCCGTCTAACCAGCGTGGCATAGTAGGTCAATTTCTCTCTCTTTGTCGAGGAGGCTCGAGCCCAGTAATGGGACGTAAATGAGCCGAGATGATCAAACCTATCTTTACAGCTTTTATGACGTTAATACTTGATACTTTTCGTGACCATGAACGATAAAATTGTAAGTCAATTGCCCTCTGGTTGTGGAAGAGGCAAGCCCAGCAGTGGGACAATAGCAGTGGGGCCTAAACAAGCTGTAATAAATGAATGAATGAATATAGATAATGCAGCTATCTACTCGTACATCTCGCCTGAATGCGTACCATACGTTTATAAACACGGGTAATTTTATTCGCTTTTATCCTCACTGTTTTATACTCGAACCCTTTTAACCCGACGTAACAGGTAAATATAGCGGCAATAAATTAAAATTGTTTATATTTTGTTCTTATGTGTTTTCTGAAATGCATCGTCTAAAGAAAATGGTGATGTATGGGGAATACAAGAGCTAAATGGTAGCAATAAATAAATTAAAACTGTTTAAAGGTTTTTTTATAAACCCTCGAATGGACAGAGATCTTCTACTCCAATAACATGAAAAAATCCCTTATCTATAACAGAATGCTCTAACTAAAAATATCTTATCAATCGTTGAACTTATCTGACCATAAAAAGCTTCAAAACTCACAAGTTATATATTTTGTCAATTTATATTTATATACCAATTTATATATATATATATATATATATATTTATTTTGTTATGCACATGTTATGTTTGAGGGATACATATTCCCACATGTCGATGGCGGGTTTTAGTTTGAATTCATCCCTCCGAGCCCTATTACGTGGCGACAGTGGACAGAATTTGGCTACTAACATTTAGTGCATCTCAAATTTTTATATGTACAAGCTGACCCAACAGGCGTTATTCTGTTCAATTTTAAAAATATATTAAAAGGAACCACCTACCGATTCCACTTATTTATCCAAACAATTCTCGTATCCATCGGGACAGCCAGAAAATAAAAACATCAAAATCGATCCAACCGTTTAGAAGGAGTTTTATGGTACAGGTCGGCATAGCTCAAGTGATGAATTTAATACTTAATCTGTTATTACATAAACCATGATCCAGTAGGAATAAACGAAAAGTTGAGTGTATAGAATGATGTACTAACCTAAATAATGACCTTTAATAACGAGTGTTATGGATTCGATCTCCTCACTGGACAGTTGTTTGTGCGATTCACAAATAGTTTTTCTGAGTCTGTTATTGCAGTTAGTACAATAATATATATTCATCACCCCCTTTCATGCTCATGAGTGTCATAAAAAACGATCAATGGATGCATATAACATCTATTCAAAACAAAGAGAACTGAAAATATACCAATACATCTGACCGGCGTAGTATAATAGGTCAATTGCCCTACTATAACGGGTGAGGCCCGAGCCCAGCGGTGGGACATATATGAACCGAGATGATGCGTTCGAATGTTATATTTACCCATTCTTTAAATGATATTAAGATCTACTGCAACATTCTTCGACGCGAGTTATTGTCTAAAAGAAGTTTCAATGCTAATTTTAACACCAGAAATATTTAAAACTTTCTATGTGGTAACGGAGTAAGAATACAATTCACCACGACATATCTTGCTGGTGGATGTCGTAAAAACCACTAAGGGATTTAATATGCATATAATATCCATGCAAAAGAAAGAAAACTCGAAACAAAACCCTATACCAACACAATTCCGCGGGTGACCGGACCGGGGAATTTAGTCCATCACCCGCAGAGAAGCTGACTGGGCGACGGCGACCGACGTCCCGGGACAGGGACGTCGAGAGGTGAGGGAACCCGAAAGGGTATTCCGTCGGGCCGACCATTGACGTAAAGTCACCCTGTTCCAGTGGTCGGCCCAACGACGAGGTGACGTGGGTACGGGTGGGTTATGGGCCCGCACGCCGTTCTTTCGTCGCCCCGGAGGGATTGGACCGCGCGTGCGCTTACTATAGCCCACCCATAAAAAATTAGAAAAACCAGCACACTTGATCAGCGTGGTATAGTTTTTTTTTTTTTTTTTTTTATGGGTGGGCTATGGTAAGCGCACGCGCGGTCCAGTCCGTCCGGGGCGATGAAAGGACGGCGCGCGGGCCCATAACCCACCCGTACCCACGTCACCTCGTTGTCGGGCCGACCACCGGAGCACATGTGTCTTGTCATCAGTGGTCGGCCCGACGGAATACCCTTTCGGGTAACCTCTCACCTCTCGACATACTACGACACCTATGCCTAAAAACCGGTTTAAAAAATGTTTGTCTGTCTGTTTGTTTGTTTGAAGTAATCTTCAAAGCGGTTGAACGGAATTTGATATTTTACGTGGTATAGTAGGTCAATTTCACTCCCACAGTGGAGGACTCTCGAGACCAACAGTGGGACATGTATGGCCTGAGATGATCACGAACATCCTTACTAATATTATAAATGCGAAAGTAAGTTTGTTTGTTTGTTTATTTGTTCGTTTGATACCCTTTCACGCTTAAACCACAAAACCGATTTCAAAAATTCTTTCACCAATAGAAAGCTATAATATCAGGGAGTAACATAGGCTACATTTTATACCGGTATTCCCATGGGAACGGGAACTACGCGGGTAAGGCGACTGACACCGAAGCGAAGCGAGGGCGAGTTGCTAGTACAAAATAAAGTTTTAACCTTTATGTCACAAAGAACGTCAAGACGAATGGCTATTCATTAAAGAATAACATTACATCAATTGACACCCAAATATAATATTTAAAAACCAAATCAATCTTCGAGGTCAGCTCTAGACATTGACGAGAATTTCACAGGAATCTTTTACACGTTTCGGCTGTTGTTTAACTGATTCTATACGCGTTTTGTTTTTAGAATATACATAGTAGGAATGCCCAAAGAATCGCCTTCAACTATTTACTTACCAGATAGAAATTACATGTTATCAACTAAAAGATGATTATGGAAATATACTATTTAATAAAAAGGAATTAAAACAATATTTTCACGATTGATTACGTCGGCCATTATTTTAAGTAAGACTAATTTTATAGATTCAACAAATATGTTATTGTCATAATCCTAACAAGGTGTATTTCAATATTATAGTAAATACCTTATCAATAATATTTGCCCACCTGAATACATACCTACGATTCGTATTAAATATTATTCATTGGTTTTAAATAATATACTACGTCAAGTACCTACACGATTCTATTAGATACCAAAATACCGAAGCGTTATATTTGCCATAATATAAAAATCGCCTAAGTGCGAGTCGGAGTCGCGCACGAAGAGTTCCGTACCATTATCTATAAAAAGGGCAAAAAAACGCGTTTTTTGTATGGGAGCCCCCCTTAAATATTTATTTTATTTTAATTTTAGTATTTGTTGTTATAGCGGCAACAGAAATACATCATTTGTGATAATTTCAATTGTCCAGCTATCGCAGTTCTTGAGATGCAGCTTGGTGTCAGACAGACGGACGGACAGACAGCGAAGTCTTAGTAATAGGGTCCCGTTTTTACCTTTTGTGTACGGAACCCTATAAATCATCCATTATTTATTGCAGTAAGTATCATACCTCTATTGAATAAAAAAGTAAAAAACATACAAAAATAACCTCATCAGCGTTCCGTGTAATGACGGAATGGGAAAATTATTCATTGCCCCTATCCTTAGAATAATAACGTATAGAAGGTAAGTCCGCCCACATAAAATGAAGCATTTCAATTGGAGCCGTTTCGTAACGTACAATGTCACTGTACTGCACGTACGTACGCAACTCTTAAAAATAAATAGGTAATTATGACAATTTGTGCATCCAAATGGTGTCACAACACATTTGAAAAACATAAAAAGGTTTTTAACATTACTTTTAAAAGTATTTCGACGATTTATGTTAATAAAAACCAAATTTGAATTTGTATAGTGGTGTGCGTGTGTACGTGTGTAATCGCCTGCGCGTATGTAGTATTTTTGGCTACATGTTTTCGATCGCTCGAAGTACCGACACTATCCTTCTATACGTTATTATTCTAAGCCCCTATCATTCTCGCTAGTATCGTATCTCCGTATGATGATAGAGCAAGAATACAATTCCATTCTTATCTGTGGGTGTCGTAAAAGACCACTGAATAATGCAATATACATACAACGTATACAAAAGAACGAAATTTTGACTTTAATTATCGTAAAACATGACTATGGATATAAGTGCTATCCACCGATACCAACTACGGGTAAAAATCATCCAAATGTGGTCACAATAACAAAAATGGAAAACATAATAAAATAATAATGAAAATTAGTAATACATTAATTGAAAGTAAAGACAACTATTATCGTATAGGTTTTTTACACACGAGAATATTTTATATAAACCGTATTAATTCCTCTTAATTCGAAAATAAAATAATTTTTTGGGCATTGTCCTAGCAGATTTTAAATACTTATTCACACATTGGCTGCAGTCCATCAATTCTGAACAAATTACCAAAAGCAAACAGCCATGACAGATAGTACCCATATTTGTACAATTATTGAATAGAATCGTTTTAACGCTGAAAAAATACGTTTTAATATGTCCAATTATTTACACTTGTAGATGGCAATGTCAAAAAGAATCCAGTGACTATTTAGCTCTAGAATTTTAAGATAATAAAGATTTGTGGTTATATAAATGTATAGCAGCCATTCCATACGCGTTATTACGTGGTCTCTAAATAGCTTGACAATTGCATAATAGAAAATATAGTTCAAAAAAGTAAAAAACACGCTTACAAGCTGACAGCCCGAATCATAGATGTTTCGAATTTCGCGCATGCGTAGTTCGCACACTTTTTTCTTTTTGATTGGTGGGCTATGGTTAGCGTACACGCGGTCCATTCCGTCCGGGGCGACGGAAGGACGGCGCGTGGGCCCGCAGCCCACCCGTACCCACGTCGCCTTCGTTGTTGGGCCGACCACCGGAGTAGGGTGACTTGTCGTCAGTGGTCGGCCCGACGGCATACCCTCTCGGGTACGCTCACCTCTCGACGTCCCTGTCCTGGGACGTCGGTCGCCGTGGGTGACGGACTAAAATACCCGAGGTAATTCGCACACCAGCTCTATCTCTCTTGCTCTTATGCAAAGGATATGATTAGAAATTTCTAGTTCCTGACGAATCTGTCATGGGCCTTTGACGAGTGTGCCAAGTTTAAATAAAATCGTGGAGCAAAATGATGTTCAAAGATTACGTTACATACATAGATACATACATACAGGTGAAACTAATAAAAGTGTGTTAATCATAGTGTATTTTGTTGAGAGAGTTATATTCGGGCTTTCTCTATAAAATCCCAAAATGGAGACCATAGTGATATAGATGTGAACAAAATAAACTACAATGCCGGAAAATGGACTACAAGGCAAACATGGAGAGAGAACGTTCTCCGACCATATTTGAACAATAAAGCCTGATAAACTTATAATATTTCAAGTAACTTTTGCAGTAAAGCTTTCCGTATGGTAATGGAGTAAGAATATTACCACTCACTATGCTCGTGGGTGTCATAAAAGACGAATAAGGGATATAACAAGCATATGACATCTATTTTCCGTGAGGTATCGGAGTAACAATACAATTCAACACTCCCTTTCTTATCCGTGAATGTCGTAAAAGACGACTGAGGGATATAATATGCATATAATGTCTATGCAAGGGAAGGAAAACTCGAAATAAAACCCTATACCAACTCGTCTGACCAGCGTGGTATAGTAGGTTTGATCCCAGCAGTGGGACGTATATGAGCCGAAATGAATAACATTTATGCAAGAGAAGGAAAATCGAAATAAAACACTACACCAAACCAAGGTGGTGTAGTTGAACGCTTTCCCTCATATTGCGGAGGAGACTCGAGCCCAAAAGTCGAACCTATATGAGATGATAATTTCACTTAATTATTATTATTATTTTATGTATATATATGAATATGTATATGTATATATATTTTATAGTATGTATGTATTGTATGTTACAAATTATATATTCTTGTTTAACTCTACATAAATATATATAATTGTTACATTACACGAAGTGATTAACCTCTTTGTACTGCACCTGCCTTGCATTATTTCTGCTCCACCCTAGGTCGACTGGTAGATAATGCTTAAGGCATTAAGTCTTTGATTTAAGACCTTTGTTTGTGCAAAAGTTATAAATAAATGATAATGATTTCCAATAAATGACAATATACCGGCTTGCCTCAGTAACAATTAGAAAATTAGATCATCAATAATAAGAATTATAGGTAAAAATAATTAACATAGACTTATGTTTTGATAAAAATACTACATCATTATCACGATAATAAATATATAGATATGTTAAACATAAATATAATATGTCTATAACAATGTTAATTGTACCTAATCTAAAATATCTATAATTAAGTATGTCACATACGGATTAAAATAATGCATAAATGTGTTACCAACCTAAATTGTTATTATATAAAGAGAGAAAAATAATATTAAACAAATTTATAAGTCATCATGATTATGTATTTAATAAAATTGTTTCTTTTTTCACAGTCCATATCTCTTTGAATCTCACTCTTTCTTCGTCTTTTTCATAGCGGATGGGATAAAATGTTATTTTTCTTTTGATTTAAGTTTTCTTTCTATAGCAAAGATGTTGACCACTTATGATAAGGTCAGTTACCGGTACTCCTCCCACATGACGCTAGAGAGAGGTACCTACCTATCTACATTACCTTATGTGGTCACGTGCGGTCTTCTCCATCGCTCCACACGGATCGAGCAGGGTGTGATTACACTATATCCTGCTTCCAAAAAAGGAGCAGAGATATTATTAGCTCCACTGTTATAGTCTCATACGACAGGGTTTTAGCGAACACATTAAAATATCTTCTGCCGCTTTTCAATTGTACTTAATATTAATATTTTATAGTGATATATTTTCTAACTTTACCAATATTTTACGTAAAGTAATACAGAGAAAATGCTAAAGTGTATTGAATATGATATGAACAGTAATTTATGCATACGTGCTCTACCAAAATTACCAGGCGAATCAATCATCATCCTATCAATGGTAACAACTTGGCTTACCGATGCACAGTGATTATCAACTAGCTACTCATCATAAAGAAGTGAAATATTATTCTATAATTTATAAAGAAAATTGTATAAGGCTTGATTGTATTGAATTTTCTCAGCTCATATATATCCCACTGATGGACTTGAACCTCTTCCACAATGGGAGGGAAATTTGACCTATTATATCATGCTGGTCAAGCGCGTTGGTAATAGTTGGTATATCGTTTTATTTTAAGTTTTCTGTCTCTTGTATCCATGGTTATAAATAACCATAGCATGACAGACGTGGAAATGGAAGATCTGTTTAAGTACTCGTAAAACACAATATCAAACAAAGCTTCTATGTATTAAATGTTCCAAATTTAACAAATAGTTTACATTTATTTATAATGGCTAAGGCTTAATAATATAATTGGAATGTTGAAACAGTAATCACTTCAATTGGTTAATTAATCAACCATAATTGAGCACTGAAATAGCCTGGTGCACGCTTCTACAACACTGGTGGGATTCGCGACAAGATATAAAATGCGAAAGTATTTTGTGATAACAAGCAAATTGTGCCAACTATTTTATGAAAAGTTTTTTAGTTATGTGTCCTTATAATAGCCTATTGAAATCTTTTCAAATTGTAAAGGAATCATTATAATTTTCGTTACATTCTAACATAATAATAATACATTACATAATAACAAATCAAATACAAGAAATTTCGAGAAAATTCTTGTAGAAATATGAATATTTGGAATATTCGGGAACTTTTAAATTCGATTTGAATTCCTAATTCTGCATCTGCCCAAAATAATGTATATAATAAATAAGTGGATATTAAATAAGACTGTACATTAAGAAATATTAGAGAAAAAACCTCCAGAAATTTGTAACGGTACCTAACTTGCGCCTTAAAAGTTATAAAGCAAACGTAGGTTATCCGAGCTTGTTTAAAACCTCGCATTATCCAGCGATGTACTATCAGACTAATAATAAAGGCAATTTCCTTCCCTAACACTAAGTATTATAAAATTAAATACAGATTAATTAATACGTAACTATATTTAGAATTCTGATGATTATTTTGAACGAAAGTCATTAATTCCTAATCATGATAACGGTGCTATTTATGAGCATATATTTGAACCATTTTCTTCACGAACTAAAGTGAAATTTGAAAAGGGGATATATATTTTGGATAAATACAGAAATATAGAAACATAATTCTACAGTATCTATACGCTGAAGATAGTGTTGCATCTATACAAATTACCAAAATTGAAGTATCAGTATTCCGTGTGGTGATGGACTAAGAATACAATTTACCACTCCCTATCTTACCTGCGGATGTCGCAAAAGACAACTAAGGGATACAATATGTATATAACATTTATACAAGAGAAAGAAAACTCGTAAAAAAACCTTATATCAATGTGGTTGCTATAATAAGGTCAATTTCCCTCCTATTGTGGAGAAGGCGTGCTGTTCGAATCGTTCGGGATCCCAATCTCACGGACGGATTGGAGTCGCTGGAGCGGCGGAGAGACTTTGAGTCACTCTGTGTACTCTACCGACTCTTTCACGGGGAGTGCTCTGAGGAACTATTTGACTTGATACCACCGTCACCATTTTACCAACGTACCACTCGACACCGCAGCAAGGTTCATCCATTTCACCTGGAAACGATATGGTCTTCAACTGTACGTTTCCAGCGATCATTTCTCCCACGTACGTGCAGGCTCTGGAATGAACTACCTGCTGCTGTGTTTCCCGAGCGCTATGACATGTCCTGCTTTAAACGAGGTTTAAGAAGAGCATTTACTTCACGGTAGGCAACGGCCTGGCTGTGCCCCTGGTATTGCAAAGGTCCATGTGCAGCAGTTTCACTTACCATCAGGTGTGCTGCCTGCTCGTTTGTCACCATCGGCAATAAAAAAAAAAAAAGGTCCGAGCGCAACAGTGGGACGTATGTGAACTGCGATGATGATGATGTATAATGTCAAAATAATAGGTTTTTATCATACTCACACGGTTGTTTGCATGATACTTTGCCTAAATATCAGTTTTAAATGTTCTTGTCTATCTGTTTATTTCAGGTAATCTTCAAAGCAGTTGGACCGATATCTATACCAATAAATAAAATTGGAGTGTCTGTTTGTAATTTTAAAATAATAGGCTTTTTTCATGCTCACGCGGTTATTTGCACGACACCTATGCCTAAAATACAGATTAAAAAATTTTTGTCTGTCTGTCTGTTTGTTCCATCTTCAAAACGGCTAGACCGATTTCAAAAATTCTTTCACCAATGGAAAGCTATAATATCAGCGCGTAAACTAGGCTATATTCTTTCCTGATATTCCCACGGGAACGGGAACTACGCGGGTAAAACGACTAAAACCGAAGCGAAGCGAGGGCGGGCTGCTAGTTGATAATATTTTACTACCGGGTTTATAAGAAGCTGTCTTTATAAGAAGTAACGTATTGTATTTTTCCTCATGGATTGTATGATGTTTAAAATGTGGAACAAACGGACTGAAACCGAAGCGAAGCGAGGATAGATCGCTAGTATTAAATAATAATATGACCAATGATAATATTATTAGTTGTAATTAATTGTTCAGTACTTTGTTTAACATATTGAAGTTATCATAAACATTAACTTATCGTGACTCTGCGTTTAGTGTATAGATTCATTTAGAAATACACCGAAGCGAATTACGAATAAAGTAAGTATATAAGTACAGTATTAAACTAAGTATATATAAAGGTTTGCCGTGTGGCGACAGATTAATAATACAAATAGTAGTAGGACCATATTCACGTCTCATACCATAGGAGTCTACAGCCGCAGGCTGGTCTGCCCGGAACAGTACCGCAGAATATCGACGTCCGAGTAGTAGCAATTTGTTACTACGCTTCGTTTGGAGAGCGAGAGTACAAGAGAGACGAAAACCCAACTTTCTGAGGGTGTTTACGGATGGTGGGTATTGGTGATGCCCTTAGTATCACCAATCCTCATTGCACGTATTCAAACTCTCTTCACTTTCTTAGCAGTAGGCAGCGGCCTAGCTATATTGCCCTTGGTATTGCAAAGGTCCATAAGTGGCAGCAACATTTAACATCAGGTACTGTTTGCTCGTTTGCCACCGTTTGCAGCAAAAAAAACTCATATCATCTTACCCATCGGTGTCATAAAAAACAACTATGGGATATAAATACAGTTACATGTAAACAACTCGTCGAGTTGTTTTTAATTACACTTTACTATACAGTTAAAGGTTTAATTAGGTACCATTATGTAACCAAGTAGAGATGACTTGTCAAAATAGTACATACAAATGATTAAATAAATGTATTAAGTGCACATGCTATGTGATAGGGGTAACGAATACTAGGAAGTCTTATATTACTCGTAGGCGTCGTAAAAAACACCGACGTCCCCGAACAGCGGAGGGACTTCGGTCAAGGAGAGGGTTCTCCTGAGGGGTATTCCGTCGGGCCGATCACCGACCACAAATCACCCTGTACCGGTGGTCGGCCCAACGATGAAGGCGACGTGTCACGGCTGGGTTAAGGGGCTGCGCCGCCCCTCTGTTGCGCCGGACGGAGCCGAGCGACGGGTGCGCTGACCGTAGCCCACCTCAAAAAAAGAGGGTCGTAAAAGACGAATAGAAATTTTACATAGACCAGGGACATATACATTTTCAAGGTGAGTTGACGTCACGCAGACGGCCGATCATAAAACTATTACAAATAACTTTCGCAATATGTACTATAGAAAATTATACATTGAGTCTACCCCAAGTAATTGGGATATAAATTACATTCCAATCGTTCATTTCAACTGACATACGTCCCACTGCTGGGCTCAAGCCTCCTCCACAATGGGAGGGAAATTGACCTCACTATACCATACTGGTCAGATAGATTGATATAGGGTTTTGTTTCGAGTTTTCCTTCTCTTGCATAGATGTTATATGCCTATTTAATCCCTTAGTCGTCTTTTACGACACCCAGGATTAAAATAGAGGGTAGTGAACTGTATCCTTATTCCGTCGTCACACAGAGAGTGATATAAATACGTGTTATAAATTTCTTAAATGATCTAGTCTACTACTACTACCCAACATAATGCTACCCAATGTCCTGGTAATCACTAATTCGATTTGACTCATACAGGAAAGTAAATGGTGTAATATATTCTTAATATGTCACCACAGGGAAAATATAAGTCCATAAAATATGTATTTCTATGGCTTCCGCGGCAAAAGGATTTAATATTTACCTGCGTAGTTCCCGTAACCCTTCCCCGTTTTTCCCCGTATACCCATGGTATACAGGGAAAAATATAGCCTACGTTAATCGCTGGTTAGATTTCCGTTGGAGAAAGATTCTTTAAATCTCTTTTGAGATTTAGGAGTGATAACGTAACAAACAAAATTTTAATTTCGCGATTATAATTATAGAGAAATATATAGTTATTTATTTTTAATTTCATGTTTATTTACTTTAAGTTTGACTTTCGTTTTTAACAGTAACAATAACTAATTACATACGAGTTTAAAAAATAACAATGTTATCGTAGACAATAAATAAAGTTTAATTAATGTCAGTTTATAGCGTGTATTAACCCGGATAGTTCCAATAATCAATAGCGAATACGTTCAAGGAAAGTAATAAAATATTTTTTTTAAAGAACTCATGATAACAATACATATAATAAACAAACAATTCCATATCATTTGTATTCAATACATAAGAGCGTGGTAATAATAGTCAATTAAGATTACGTACAAGTATTCTGTTCATTCTTTCCGTGTAGGGACGAAATAAGAATCATCATCATCATCATCTCAGTCCATACACGTCCCACTGTTGGGCTCCATTATGGAAGGAAAATTGACCTACTTTACCACGCTGAACAGACGTGTTGGTATAGGGCTTTGTTTCCAGTTTTCCTTCTCTAGCATTGATGTTATATGCAATATCTCTTAGTCGTCTTTTACGATACCCATGGGCAAGAGAGGGGGTGGTGAATTGTATTCTCACTACGTCACCACATGGACAGAAAAAATAAAACGGAAAAATAAGAATACAACTCACCAACCCATCTCTTGCCCTTAAGTCTTTTAAAAAAGGACTAAGATATATAATATACTAGCTGACCCGGCGAACTGCGTACCGCCATAATTTTTTCGTAAATATATTTTCTAAATTTCCGAAAATATAGTATCTAATAGAAGAACCATTATAGCTTTGTCGGGAAAGATGACCCGGCGAACTTCGTACCGCTATAATTATTTCGTAAATATATTTGCTAAATTTCGGAAAATATAGTCTCTAATGGAAGAACCATTACAGCTTTGTTGGGAAAGATTCGATCTTCTTGGTCGCGGCATTGTTAATGAGGATTCAAAGAGAATACAAATTACTGATTTATTAATTTTTGACAAAATTATAATTTTAAAATTTTCAACCATACTTAACTATAGACAAAGTTACTCTTAGCTATCATTTGCGTTTTTTTTTTATTATTCATACCTTATATATCAAATGCGTTTTTTTATACTACGTTTCATAGGTACTTGTATTTGACATTTTATGTCACGTCACACGGGAACGCGATCGAACGGGATAAAAGAGTTATTGGCGAAATCTTATAAACCCCATAATAAAAAAAAACGGGATAAAAATTCTATGTCCGTCTCCTGGTTCTAAGCTACTTCCCCGCCAATTTTCAGTCAAATCCGTACAGCCGTTCATGAGTTATAAATGTAGTAACTAACACGACTTTCTTTTATATATATATAGATAGATAACATCAATGGAATAGTAGTTTAGTGGGTATATTGACCTTCTATTGTGAAAGAAGCTCGTGCCCATTCCCTTTCTTTCTAGCAGGCTAGGCTTAGCACACACGCCGTCCATTTCATCCGGGACAACCAAAGGACATAAATAAAAAAACCCACCGTATCCCTTTACTATTAGACCGACCACTAGTACTGATTTAATTGTCGGCCGTGGCCAGCCCAGCGGGATATCCTTTAGATACCGTCCCTCTATAGCCCAATTTCTTGGCTATGAATCTTCTAAAAGACAACTAAGGCATATAATATGCAGATAACTTCAATGTAAGAGTGGTTCATACAACCTCAACATGGTCCATACATTCAACATACCTCAGTGTCTGAAAACACAGCTACGACCAGTGTGTGTTACCAGTGATGACTTACGGCACGGAAACGTGGTCCCTAAATATAGGCCTCATAACAAAGCTCAAAGTCGCTCAGCGTGCTATGGAACGGGCTATGCTTGGGATTTCTCTGCGAAATAGAATCCGAAATACGGAAATCCGCAAAAGAACGGGTGTAACCGACATAGCACGAAGAATTAGCACGCTGAAGTGGCAATGGGCAGGCCACATCGCTTGACGAACCGACAACCGCTGGAGAAGAAAGATTCTCGAGTGGTGACCACGTATCGGACGACGCAGTGTAGGACGCCCCCCCACCAGGTGGACCGACGACCTGGTGAAAGTTGCTGGGCGTCGTTGGATGCAGGCGGTACAGGACTGCACTTTGTGGCGTAACATTAGGGAGGCCTACGTCCAGCAGTGGACGGCGATAGGCTGAAATGATGATGAAGAATGGTTCAGCGGATCTTTTTCCCTTCCATTGTGAAAGAGGCTCGGGCTTAATAGTGAAATGTGTATAAATTGAGACGAGATAATGATGATTCTCTGTACTGAGATCATGGTTTACTCATAAGACATGGCTATACGAGAATATATTGTACACACTATGACCTTAGGAGTGACCTTGTTAGGGACATTTCATCCCTAACTAGAAGCCTATAGACCAGTCTTATGACTCGAAATTGTTTCTTAGGAAATTCATAGGTCTTATGCAGTCAACAAGACTAATAAGCGTATTCTTTCTCACAAATACTTAATTTTTTTGTGTAAAGAAATATGCGATTGTGTACTTTTGTTCATACCAATATTTCCATATAAAGATGGAGTAAGAATACAATTCAGCACTCCCTTCCTTGCCCTTGGATATCGTAAAAGACAACCAGGGGATAATAATATACATACACTGTACGTTTCCAGCGATCATTTCTCCCACGTACGTGCAGGCTCTGGAATGAACTACCTGCTGCTGTGTTTCCCGAGCGCTATGACATGTCCTTCTTTAAACGAGGTTTAAGAAGAGCATTTACTTCACGGTAGGCAACGGCCTGGCTGTGCCCCTGGTATTGCAAAGGTCCATGTGCGGCAGCATCACTTACCATCAGGTATGCTGCTTGCTCGTTTGCCACCATCGGCAATAAAAAAATATATATAACATCTAGCAAGCAAGAGATATTTCTCTTGTTTGCTAGATGTTATATTTTTTTTTTATTATTCCTGGTATTCCTCAAAATAAAAACCTATACTAACCAGTCTGACCAACTTGGTACTACAGGGCACTTCTATTGTAAAAGTCGCTTTAGCTCAGCAGTGGGACGTATATGAGCTGTGATTATGATCATAATGTGTACCATTTACATTGCGATAATCATATATAATGATATATTATATATCCTGTAATACATTATACATAATATATTCATATAAGATTATCTTATACTAGAATAGTGTAAGTAAATATTTTTAAAAGCTTTATGATATGTACCTACCTAGTTAACTAACATTCCACTAGTTTAGGTAGCGCTATGTATCTATGGCGATACATGGCGATACCCCCTTATGAATGTATATAACTTCATGTGAAATGTGAAATCAGCTGAATATCATATGTTTTAATGATTAAATTATTATAAATTAAATGATGACCATATACATAAAAGCACTATCTCCAATGATAATTTGCTAATTAGTATCAACGTAATGATGACTAGACCAATTAGATTATGCACCTTTTGTACTTGCTCATTCATGTACACGCATCTAAAATATTTTGCATTATAAATCAACTTCATCTAACGTAATATCATATTACTCACAGCAACGCCTTAAGCATTAGCCTAAGGGCTCTTTCACATTAGCCTAAAGAACCTCTCAGATTATCCTTAGTAACGCCCTAAGCAGAGGATGCCCTTGAGCCTTAGAATAATAACGTATAGAAGGTAAGTTCACGCACAAAAAATGAGGCATTTCAATTGGAGCCTAATGGAGCTTACGCCGGAACCGTTCCGTAATGTACAAGTCATTGTACTGCACGTACGTACGCAACTCTTAAAAAATAACTTGATAATTATGACGGTTTGTGCATTCAAATGGTGTCACAACACATTTGAAAAACTTAAAAATGTTTTTAACATTACTTTTAAAAGTATTTCGACGATTTATGTTAATAAAAACAAAATTTGATTTCATAATTTGTATAATGGTTTGCGTGACCATGCGCCATTAGTATTTTTAGATTCAAATTTTGAAAGTTCGAAGTATTGACACTATCCTTCTATATGTTATTATTCTAAGCCTTGAGCCCTGTTGCTGAAATGATTTTTTTTTATTGAGATCCTCTGCGCTCTCCAGTAATCCGCGTAAGGGTGTAACAGCCATCTAGTGCTAATATCCGTAGTGCAAAAAAAAAGTTATTGTTTTATTCTGTCAAATGCATCATGTATTAATATGAATGCATAATTAAGAATGCTTGAGGTAAAGATATTGCATCAAAGACTCGAATAAGAGTAATGACTCTTTTTTAGGGTTCCATATCTAAAGGAAAAAACGAGATCCTATTACTAAGATTTCGCTGTCTATCTGTCTGTCTGTCTGTCACCAGGCTGTATCTCAAGAATCGCGATAGCTGGACAGTTACAATTTTTTTCAATTATGTATTTCTGTTGCCATTATAACAACAAATACTAAAAACAAAATATAATAAATATTTAACAAAATAAAATAAATATTTAAATATTTATTAATTACAAAATAAAATAAATAAATATTATTCTCACACAACAAACGCGATTTTTTGGTCTTTTTATAGATAATGGTACAGAACCCTTCGTGCACGACTCCGACTCGCACTTAGGCGATTTTTTATTATTGTTATAAACTTAAATCTATGATATAAACAGATAATTAATTTATTTTATAGTAGAAACACATTTATTTTTTGTTACTTTATTTTTTTTTTTTTGTATTCCATATCAATACAACACCTCATGTGTTTCATTAAATAAATTTAAAATGTTTTACATAATTCAAAGTTCTTTTTTTTTATTTAAAGTTTAGATATTTATGGTCCAGTTTAAAAACTATATTTAAATATAGAACAGAAATAGCGCTCAATGTAAAAAATAAATGCAAATATAGTTATTTATTTTGAAGCGAAAATATAATACTAATAAATCTAGATAAATCCTATTTAAATATAAATATAACTACATAAAATAAACGATCTTTTAAAATCAATAAATATAATAAAAAATAAAAGCTATTAAAATGTTCACAAAACAAAATAATATAAAAAAGGAATACTCACGGTGTGCGGTTTTGCTGGCCATTATAAAATTCAGATGAAAATCGACACAAATATAAAACGGAGCGCACTGAACGACTCACGCGACGTATCGTAGGCAACTGCTACGCTTGCTACGAAACTCGCACGCAGCTAATAATAATATAACAATTATTTATAACAACCGCACTAAAAGTTGCTCTACTATTAATTTTATATATTATTGTGCGCGTGTGTACCGCGACGAGAGCCAACTCTAAGTGATACCGCTCCCGACGATTTTCTTTAGCAGGATTCGTTATGATAAAGTGGCAAATTATATAATAAACAATGTCGCCTTTATGGAGATGGATCAAACTGATGTGTTTAGTTCATCGCCCGAAATATATATATATAACTCCTAAGGCTGTACACATACAAAACTAAAGCTATATAAACGCTTTTGCAATTTATTTATTATTGACAAAATTCACAAAATAATTTTTATTTAACAAACTCACTTTTGTGGTTTTCTCGCAGTCAATAGTCGCTTATATCATAAAACTAGCAAAATGTTCTAGTATTTAAAATGATACGTCACTCATAAGCTAGCTATAATCCTATTTTTCTATCGGCGAGGTGTGGGTCTATCTGCTTATAAGCGTAGTAACGAAGTAATATTACATTGGTCACAAACCATTTCTTTTCAGTCGACATCTTAAATATCAATCAATGGAATGTAAGCAGATAACATCACTATAAAAAAATCTTAAGACAAAATATCTCGCGCCTGACTAGACACTATCAAAAATAGAGCATCGGTGGCCCGCTTATATGGCGTAGAGAGGTACGTCTACGGCAGGTTGTAAGGGGTCACGCGCCGTCTCTTCTGTCGCCGTGAACAGATCGGGCGAGCTGCCTATACCATAGTCTATCCGTACAAAAAACAATGTATCTGGTCACCACAGGTGAATTTCACTCATTTTAAAGGAGACTCGTTCCCAGCAGTGGTAAATATATAAGCAGACGGAATAGGTAATGAGTAGCAGCGCTCTTCTAGGAAACGCATAACATCTTACTTCGATCGCTAACTATCTTGTTAAGTGTGGAAATGATTAGCTTATAGATGGCATAGTCGTTAAGATACCGATCTATGGTGCCAAGTGTCGCAGTTTCGATGCCCACCCAGGTCCATAATTTGTCATCATCACCATCGCGGCTCACATACGTCCCACTGTTGGGCTCGAGCCTCCTCCACAATGGGAGGGAATTTGACCAACTTATACCATGCTGGTCAAACATGTCGGTATAGGGTGTCATTTCGAGTTTTCCTTCTCTTGCGCTGATGTTATGTGGTGCACATAACCTTAGTCGTCTTTTACGACATCCACAGGCAAAATAGGGAGTGGTGAATTATATTCTTACTCCGTCACCACACGGAAATTTGTGCTATTCACAAATAGTTGTTCTAAGTCCGCATAACAAAAAATAATTTTTAGTGCAGACTGTATACTTTTTTAATATGACATTAATCTCACCAAAAAATTGTCACATCATGTTGAATATTGCTGAATGTTGATGGTAAATGCAAATCACAGTTTTCTTATTTGATATGCTCTTACCTTTGTATATATTTGGTAATCTTGCGACTTATAACTACATCCTTACTAATATTATAAATGCGAAAGTAAGGATGTTTGTTTGTTTGTTACGCTTTCACGCTTGAACCACTGAACGGGTTTCAAAAATTCTTTCACCAATGGAAAACTAAAATATCAGGGAGTAACATAGGCTATATTTTATCCCGGTATTCCCACGGGAACGGGAACTACACGGGTAACACGATTGAAACCGAAGCGAAGCGAGGGCGGGTTGCTAGTAGGATATATTTTATGCCGATGAAATGCTGTACCTGGGCAACCTCAATAAGATAAGTTTGGATGCTCGTCCTGAAGAGAGGACCTTAGAAAGGAAGAGAAATTCGGCATATTTTTTATCATGATTAACCATGATGAAAATATGAGACTGTGGCAATCCACAGTCTAAATATTGTCATAGGCTAATTTTATCTTTACAGTGTAACAATATGAGATATAATAACACGTCTAAGGACATAAAAGCAAAACAGTAGACATAATTAATTTTACCATAATGCAAACATTTTTTTTGATTCTATATATATAAGCAATCAATTTATTTGAGCCATATCTCATCTCACTCCCAGCCCTTCTTCCTCATCACCGTGGCAGCGGATGGCTGGACCGGGGAGACGTACGGTCGCCCGAGGTGCCGATCGCATAAGGATGTCACCTCGACGGCCCAAGTCTCAGGGGCATCAACTCCAAATGGTATGCGGAAGGGTAACCAGCCTGGGCAGACCACTAGTGACAAGTTCGGGTACTGGTGACCCGCCCGTTTAGCGCTCCTGTTACCCCAGACGGATCATGATGAGTAACGTAACATGGCCTATCGGCGAAAAAAAAAAAAAAAGAGCCCCTAATTTATATACACTTTATCATCATAATGAATATTTTGCAAACATGCTGTAGTTTTTTGTGCTGTGTGACTAGCATAGAAAAATAAATATTATAGAAAGTCAAATGTATCATTTATATAATCCCGCTGGGACACTTACATATTTTCTAAATTTTACATTTTTCCTTCAATTCATCCAAATAACTACCACCGGAACACAACTGCTCCGAGAAATTCAGATGGTTTGTATATTTTTTATTTTATTTTCCGACTTTTTATATAAAACTAGCCGACCCGGCGAACTTCGTACTGCCATAATTTTTTTCGTGAATATATTTTCTAAATTTCCGAAAATATAGTCTGTCTATAGCTGTCATTTGCGTTTTGTTATTACATGATAGGTGCGTTTTTGTTATACCACGTTTTATAGTGACTTGTATTCTCTTTGACTTTTTATGTCAAGTCCCACAGGAACCCGGTCGAATGGAATAAAAAGTATCCTATGTCCGTCTCCTGGTTCTAAGCTACCTCCTCGCCAATTTTTAGGTAAATCAGTACAGCCATTCTTGAGTTATAAATAGTGTAACTAACACGACTTTCTTTTATATATATAGACTAGCAACCCGCCCTCGCTTCGCTTCGGTTATAGGTTATAGTCGTTTTACCTGCGTAGTTCCCGTTCCCGTGGGAATACCAGTATAAAATATAGCCTAGTTTACTCCCTGATATTATAGCTTTCCATTGGTGAAAGAATTTTTGAAATCGATTCAGCCGTTTTGAAGAGTACCCGGAACAAACAGACAGACAGACGGACAAAAATTTTTTAATCTGTATTTTAGACATAGGTGTCGTGCAAATAACTGTGTGAGCATGAAAAAAGCCTATTATTTTGACATTACAAACAGACACTCCAATTTTATTTATTGGAATAGATTGCATACTTACAAGATGACTAAAATATTAACTCTAACGCGATGCCCTTCTCATCACAATATAACATAATTTTCAAATATAATGCAAAAAATTATGGCTGGACCAGGTCCTATAAGCAGCACCCAATTACAAGAACTATTAGGTCCTTATATATGAAATTGACGTTTTGTACGAAAGGAATATAAAGTGAATTTTTTTTTGTAAAATTTATTTAAATAATCAAAGTATGCACCGTTATTATCTATGCACTTTTGCCATTTCATAGGTAGTTCATAGATCCCTTTACTAAAAAACCCATGGGGGGACAAGAATCAATAAACTCTTTGAAGGCGGTTTGGACTGGCGCATCGGAGTTGAATTTTTTTCCTTGTAAGAAGTTGTCTAAATTCCGAAAAAAATGGTAATCTATTGGAGCAAGGTCCGGGGAGTACGGTAGATGTCGCAGACATTCTAAGTGGTTGTTTGATGTGCAGTGTGGTCTTGCGTTGTTGTGAAGCAGCAGTGGCCTAGAGCGATTGACCAATCTCGGTTGTTTAGCGGCTAGTTCTTCCTTCATGGTCTTCAGTTGCTGACAATAGATATCTGCCGTAATCGTTTGGCTAGATTTTAAAAAACTGTAGTGAACGACACCAACGCTAGTCCACCAAACACTCACAAGTAACTTTTTCTGAGTCAATTTTCGTTTAGGGCAGGATTTGGCTTGGTCTCCAGGGTTCAGCCATTGCGACGAGCACTCCCGATTATCGTACAGTATCCACTTTTCATCACAAGTAATGATTCGATTTAAAATCCCTTCATTATTGTGTCCGTTGAGCAAAGTAACACAGCAGTCGACGCGTGTTTGCAAGTTCGATTCACTCAATTCATGAGGTACCCATCGTTCAAGTTTTTTTACTTTCCCGATTTGCTTTAAGTGGATTAATACAGTTTTGTCTCTTACCCCGAAGCCTGCAGCTATCTCTGAAGCTATCTCTTTGTGATGGTTATGTGGTTGATGTTTGATGGTTAAGTGGTTTTGTGATGGTTGTTCCACAATAGCCTTTAATTCTTCATTTTCCACTTTAGTCTCCGGCCGTCCACGGGGTTAGTTCTGAAGGTCGAAATTTCCAGAACGAAAACGTTGAAACCAAAAACGTACCGTGCTTTCTTTTGCTACACCAGCGCCGTACACATCATTAATCCTTCGAGCTGTTTCTGCAGCACTGGTGCCACGGTAGAACTCGTACTCGTAAATATACCGATATTTCATGTTTTCCATTGTGCGTAGTGGTAATAAGCGACACCAAAAAAAAAATAAGAATAAAATAAATGAATAACTGTTTTAAAAACTCAAATATACCAGCTAAATTAATTTATAAATTTGAATTTGGAACTCTTAACCAAAGAGGAGATATTTCAGATCAAAGTGGTCAGTACGACATAAGTTGAAGTGTTTGTTTCTTATTTCAAAATACTGGGATTTTTTCATGCTCACACGGTTATTTGTACGCCACCTATGCCTGAAAACCAATTAAAAAAATGTTTATCTTTCTGTCTGTTTGTTTGAGGTAGTCTTCAAAATGGTTGGATCGAATTTAATAATATTTTACTACCAGGTCTGTCTATACAAGGGGTAACTTAGCTATATTTTATCCCGGTATTCCCACGGCAATGGACTATGCGGGTAGGCGACTGAAACAGAAGCAAAGCGAGGGCGGGTTGCTAGTATTCAAATAATACTTATTTAAGAGTTCATATTAGCTAGAAACAATTTATAAGGTATAAACAATCTTAAAACTTCTACTGTGACGAAATCAAGCAAGTTATGAATATCTGAACATTATCACAAAAAGTTATTTATATTTCTCGTATGATAAGAGACACACTTTGTAAGATCTTGCCGGCAGATTATATTGTATGTTAAGTATATTATCACAAAGATTATGCAATTTTGTAAATGTTTATATAACTATTAGTTGTGGCCACGATTCCATGTAATTCTCCAGATGAGACAGTTTTTCAATGCTTATAATACGTTTTATTGAATATACTATTAACTAACACAACCTTTACTTCTGTGTAATCGTGACTGGTGTCACGGAATTGTGTTGGACGGTGGTCCGACCAAATGACGATGGTGAAACAAAACGGTATGTTATGGAGTCACGCGACGCCGTGGTGACGCCCCGGATGGTTCGAGCTCTAAGCCATATCGTCCCACTGCTCGGCTCGGGCCTCCTCCACAATGGGAGGGAATTTGACCTAGTATACCATGATGGCTAGTTCGAAATGAAACCCTATAGCAACATTGTTTCCCTTAGTCCTCTTTTACGACATGCTCGGGTAAAATAGGGAGTGGTGAATTGTATTCTTACTCCGTCACCACACAGAAACATAAACATTTTTTTATTTAAATATACGTTATGAACAAAGTGATTAATCCAAACCCTTTCAATAATTCCCGAATAAAATGAATAAACAATTTGGATTTTCGTCAATTTGAATTTAGATTACCTCGCACCATAATCGTACCTAATAAACTTAGCTACGTTTCATTTACTATCTTAGATATTTTTTAATTAAATACATTTATTGAAGTGGTACTTATTTTGACGCGTTAGGGAAAACTAGCTAGGTGCGAGTCGGAGGCGCGCACGAAGGGTTCCGTTATCTATAAAAACGGCAAACGATCGTTTGTTGTATGGGAGCTCCCCTTAAATATTTATTTTATTTTGTTTTTAGTATTTGTTGTTATAGCGGCAACAGAAATACATAATTTGTAAAAATTTCAACTGTCTAGCTATCGCGGTTCTTGAGATACAGCCCGGTGACAGACAGACGGACGGATAGACAGCGAAGTTATAGTACTAGGGTCCCGTTTTTACCCTTTGGATATGGAACCCTAAAAATGACGAAAATATTTTTTCCGATGCGCACGTACACCGTCACAAATGTCAACTAGAAAATGCGTTATAATAAAATTTTCAATGTAATAAATACCTCTTTTTTATATTATTAGTGTCGTTTTTTTTCTACAAACGTAGAATAACGCGAAGGAGGAAATTTTTAAAAAGATTTTTATATTGTTACGCTAAAGAAGTATAACTTCTTACGTGAGTACATAAGTACACGTACGCTTTTTATTTTTATTTCATTTAATGTTCCCTATCCCTATGCTGTGTGGTTGGAGCTACGAATATTACTAACGCTTGTATTAATTATGACTAGGGACCGGATTATATGCAACATAAAAAGCTTGTTATATGCATGCAAATATGTATGAAAAATGCTTAAAATATGCACGAATATGGTCAGAATATGCAAAATTAAATGATAAATTTTAAGAACCCATAAAATGGAAAAGTAAATTTTCATTTTTTTTATTTCAAACTCCTTATACAATTAGTAATAATCCTTTAAAAGGCTTTAATTTGTTATGTAATTCGCGAATCCGACCAAAGTCACAATTATTATTCAATCGCCCTTATATTTTGTGACTATTAAATTTCATTGTATTCGCGATATTATCACATTTTAACGCATATCGGAACGCAGAGTGAGTACACTGCACTCGAAAAAATATTAAAATGTACCGATAATATGCATCATAACTAGATCTTAGGTAAAATATGCTATTACCGCTGAAATTGGCTTAAGCCAATAAGTATGCATTAACTTTACTAATAAGTATGCATTTGCATATTTAAATATGCAAATGCATACACACATGTGCAAATGCATATAATCCGGTCTCTAATTATGAGTATGGTAAAAAAATGATTAAGAGCCTTATATCGAGCTAGATCCACTCCATCTGATGCTATCTGATGAACAATTACATTTCCAAGGAGGGTTGACATCAGACAGGCGGCCGGTCATAAAACTATTACCAAAACTTTTACACTATATATTGCGTCAATCTCGAGTAATTCGAGTAGTGTAAATGGCATTGGAGTGACATGATCGCGATGTTCCGTAAATTCGATTTCATTATTTTTCTATCCAAAACGTTAATAGCTCTTTTTACAAACAAATCTAATTACCACAAGCAATTCGGTTAATTATTTACTGAATTATTTTAGTTTCTTCAAACAACGGCCTTGTAAAGGTCCATGAGCGGCAGCAACACTTGCCATCAGGTGTATTGTTTGCTCGTTTGCCACCTATTGCAATAAAAAAAAAAAAAAAAAACAAGTTAACTAATATATAATTATACTAGCAACCCGCCCTCGCTTCGCTTCGGTTTCAGACGCCTTACTCGCGGCGTAGTTCGCGTTCCCGTGGGAATACCGGGATAAAATATAGCCTATGTTACTCCCTGATATTATAGCTTTCCATTGGTGAAAGAATTTTTGAAATCGGTTCTTTGGTTTAAACGTGAAAGCGTAACAAACAAACAAACAAACATCCTTACTTTCGCATTTATAGTATTAGTAAGGTTATTTATGTATTAAATACATTCATTACTTTTTACAATAATATCTGACGTGTTTGGATTTATCCGATGCGGTTTGCTGATAAAAAAATTTAATAACCTCAGTTATCGATCTCAAATGATAGGCATAATGTCGTAATAAGAGCTTGATCATCATGACATGGTAATGGCATGATGATCTTAGACTCAAAACCTGATATTCACAATAACAGGTTTGGAGTTATCAATCGAAAAAAAACTCAATTTTGATATTAATTCTAACGAAGATTTCAAAGGTTTGAAGGTGTTTGAGAGGACTATAAAGATTGTACTCCACCTCCAACTCCACCTCTTATGGAGAAAGCTAGCACCCCATATTGGGACCTTTGTTGGAATCTTTGTTATTCAAATTAGTTTAAACCGTTTTATTTACCTACATTGGTATATCATCATCATCATCATCGCAGCCTACATATGTCCCACTGTTGTGCTCGGGCCTCCTCCATTATGGGAGGGAATTTGACCTACTATACCATGCTGATCAGACATGTTGGTATAGGGTTTCATTTCGAGTTTTCCTTCTCTTGCACAAATGTTATGTGCATACTATATCCCATAGTCGTCTCTTACGACATCCACGGGCAAGATAGGGAGTGGTGAATTGTATTCTTACTCCGTCACCACACATTGGTATACAAAGGAAAAAAAAAATTTATTAATGTATATTATTATTAATTTTGCTCGTCGCGCCAGCATAGGAATAGAATATGCCACTCCCTATATTGCCTATGAGTGTCGTAAAAGACGACTACGGGATGTACAACATCTATGCAAGGGAAGGTAAACTCGGAATATACCAAACAGTCTGACCAAGCTAGTATAGTAGTAGAATTTCTCTCCCACTATGAAGGAGGCTCGAGCAATGGGACATACTGGGCGGAGCAAAAGTATGGACGTATGTCATGGTAACCTTGAATTTGACCTTGAACTTCGTTTTCAAGGTTATTTCAAGGTCAACTTTTTTTTTTTTTATGCGAACCCCTATTTTTATATCGGAAATGGAAAGCGCGGGAAAAAATACGTACAAATATGTATCAAAGTGACCCCTGAAGGTCAAATAGAGGTCAAAATAATATTTAATATTTCCCGCTCTTTAACATCAAAATAACAAACTCAATAACAATAATTAAATTAATAATAATTAATTAATTTTATTCTCAATAACACCAATGGTTCTCGTATTCATTTTCATTGCTATTCCTCTGGATAAGATTGACCTTACTTATTTTGACCTCTATTTGACCTTCAGGGGTGACCTTGATACATATTCGTGCGTAATTTTTTTCACGCTTTCCATTTCTATATCAAAAATAGGGGTACCCATTTAAAAAAACCAAAGTTGACCTTGAAATAACCTTGAATACGAAGTTCAAGGTCAAATCCAAGGTTACCATGACGTACGTTTTCAAAAATTTCGTTTGACGAAGTTTTTTATATTTCGATCAAATCATCCCCCTCTAAGATAATCAGGGGTTTCCATACTTTTGCCCCACCCTATATATAAGCTGAGATAATGATGATATTATATCTATATGCCTAATGTAGTAAAAAAATGTAATGGCACTAGCATTCGTCGTACAATATCCTTGACCCTATTATATCCACACTGTGTTTGATAGAAAGCATGTTCGAGTTACTACCTATCCAGTAAATCATGCAACTTAAAATACGCAATATGCTTTTCAGTGTGATACTTAAGTAACGCTTAAAACTCTCGACTGTGGTGTGCTACCTTAGAACTATCGAGAACTACATTCTTCTTCTTTAGAACATATACATTCCACTATTTGCCATAGACTACTTGCGCAATGGAAGAGAAAATGGCCTAGTGTCCTACACTGGTCATGCTGGTTACTATTATAGATAAAAAGTTATTTGTAACGGAATCCATCTACTCTCGTGGATCCCAATCTCACGGACGGATTGGAGTCGCTGGAGCGGCGGAGAGACTTTGAGTCACTCTGTGTACTCTACCGACTCTTTCACGGGGAGTGCTCCGAGGAACTGTTTGACTTGGTACCACCGTCGCCGTTTTACCAACGTACCACTCGATACCGCAGCAGGGTTCATCCATTTCACCTGGAAACGATATGGTCTTCAACTGTACGTTTCCAGCGATCATTTCTCCCACGTACGTGCAGGCTCTGGAATGAACTACCTGCTGCTGTGTTTCTCGAGCGCTATGACATGTCCTTCTTTAAACGAGGTTTATGAACAGCATTTACTTCACGGTAGGCAACAGCCTGGCTGTGCCTCTGGTATTGCAAAGGTCCATATGCGGCAGCATCACTTACCATCAGGTGTACTGCCTGTTTGTTTACCACCATCGGCAATAAAAAAAAAGTAAAAAACTCTTTAATGATTATTTCTCCAAGCGTGTCCAATGTATTCTGTATAAAGAAATTTCTAGAACATATTTACTTAAAAACATTGGACGAACAAAAAACTGAGCGGAATTAGCTGTCCAAATTATACTCGGATAAAAAACAAGCCTTTTTTATAGTGAGAATTTGGGTCTTCCCATTCAATTCAGAAAAATTAAAGTTAGTCATACCTAATGTATACAAAATAACACTATTTTAATACTGATATTAAGTAAACGATCATTTGAAACATGCTAAAATTCAAAAGTAAACGAGTGAATGAATAATCGTGTGAGTGAATGGATGATTTCTAATCTACTAAACAGATTAAGTTCTAATCCACCAAAAAGAACATTCAGCTTAAAATCAACTAAGAAATTGATATCCCAAGGCATAATTAATTATTATACGACAAAAAAATTGATTGCGTAACTGATAACAATGAATTACTTCACACAGACCAGGCGAACCACTATTATAAAAAAGCAACAACCTCAGCTAAGCGAGGTCAATACCTTAATATAGCCTAACAAAATAGTCTATCAAAACAAACTTAAGTCTAATACACACCGCCTGAAAAGCTAATAGCTTGTGGTTGTCTGTAATAGCCATCTGCCATGACACTTTCACAATATAAGACGTCAAATCAATACTAATTAAAAATGAATTATAAATATATAAATGCGATTCATTTTTTTTTTATCAATGGTTATTTTGATCGGATGATAATAATACGTTTTAGCAAACATTGCATTTTAGATTGGAATCTTATCCAAAAGGCGTCGTCGCGTAGCGTCTGTGCAGATTGGTTATGATAAGATTTAATAGATTGATAGAACGAACGAAAGATTGCATAATATATAACCAGCCTAAGATTTGTGGTTCTCGGAATGAACAATATAAATTTTTTTCTTTACTTAAATAAAATGTCACCGGTATATTCTTTTTTTTTATAAATGACTCATAAAATGCCTAGAATTATTTTAAAGGTTTCTGCTTATGCATGCAAAAAATACATTGGCTCAAGGTGACATTGCTATTTAAATAAAGGGCGGAAATGGTAATTATGTTTAGGTTAATTAAATGAAACCTATATACTCTACAGGTCCTTGATGTTATTGAAGTATGAATATAAGGCAATTTTTAGTAAATTGTACACATGACAATGCGTGCATGATTGTGCACTTTTATATAGAACTAGCAACCCGCCCTCACTTCGCTTCGGTTTCAGTCGCCTTACCCGCGTAGTTCTCGTTCCCGTAGGAATACCGGGATAAAATATAGTCTATGTTACTCCCTGATATAATAGCTTTCCATTAGTGAAAGAATTTTTGAAATCGGTTTAGTGGTTTTACCATGAAAGCGTAACAAACATACTTTCGCATTTATAATATTAGATAGAATATACAAGTAACAAAGAATTTCTTCTTTTTCTTCTCAGACCATATACCTATGTACGTCCACCCGTAAGTCATGAGCCTCCTGCCCCCTGAAAGGTAAAGTAAGCTTCAGTACCACGTTGATCATACAGATTGATATAGGGGTTGATTCAAGTTCTCCTTCTCTCGCATTGATATGAGTTTATCTGTTTATATCCTTTCGTCAGCACACGATAAAAACCACGGCTCGCTCATATCATGTAAGATTGATAAATTATTATGCTGCAAAATATGCATTTTTTCCTATGAAGTAAAGACGTGTGACTACAAGTAAATGTGAAATTTCATATTTAATTACATAAGCATAATTTTTTCAGGAACCTAAGAAGATCTTCTCGTTCAACATACCTCAGTGTCTGAAAACACAGGTCTACGACCAGTGTGTGTTACCAGTGATGACTTACAGCACGGAAACGTGGTCCCTAAATGTAGGCCTCATATCAAGGCTCAAAGTCGCTCAGCGTGCTATGGAGCGCGCTATGCTCGGGATTTCTCTGCGAGATAGAATCCGAAATACGGAAATCCGCAGAAGAACGGGTGTAACCGACGCGCGAAGAATTAGCACGCTGAAGTGGCAATGGGAAGGCCACATCGCTCGACGAACCGACAACCGCTGGGGAAGAAAGGTTCTCGAGTGGCGACCACATATCAGACGACGCAGTATAGGAGGCCGCCTCTCTAGGTGGACCGACGACCTGTTGAAAGTTGCTGAGCGTCGTTGGATGCAGGCGGCACAGGACCGCACTTTGTGACGTAACATGAGGGAGTCCTACGTCCAGCAGTGGACAGCGATAGGCTGAAATGATGATGGTGAATTTTTTTGTATGACACAACTCCAAGTTATACAAATACGCCATGAAGCCAAATTTATATATATCTGCTTAAATACGACGTAAATTACGAAAGAAGATACGTTTAGGTTAATAGCATATTCAAACAATGTTTAAGATTGACAATATGTAAGCGCCCTCGTGAGCCCTATATATCTTTGATTTCATTTCATTTATCTTCAATTTTTCGTTTTCTGCATAGATGCTATATTTATATTATCAACCTTTATTAGTTTTTTACTCACGAATAAGACAGGAGGTAGTAAATTGTAAGTTTACTCCGTCACGACACGGATTTTACATTTTATAAATATTATTCACGTAACGTCATTGCACGTATTCATTAACGTAGATTAAGTAAAAAATATAAATTATATATATACCATAGTAAGTACCTGTAATATATATTTCAGATTAGATTATTGATTAATTTATTAGTCACTCCGTCATAATTACTGTCATGTCTTTTTAAATCTCTGCTCTTGCTATTAATACTATAATGCAAAAGTAATTTAATAATCTTTGAATGTAATATGTATTTTAAATTTATTTATCTATTATAGCCTAATTATCATTTGATTGTAGAGTGTTTGATACTGTTAAGGACTTTGACCTGTCTTCGCATTATAGGATCGCTTTACTACGAAATTATAACATAGAAGGTTTCGAAACTGTCTTCATTTGAATTTCGTAGCAGTGAGCCAGGGTGTTAATAAAACGAAAGACCATCATCGATAACACTTTCTTAACATACTTTCGCATTCGAAAATCATTGTAATCTTTGAAATAACCCAAGTGATGCGTCCGAAACTAGTTTCATTAGAAAGAAAATAATACGAAGATCGTTTTAGATCACTAAAATTATGCATTCATCATCATCATCATTGCAGCCTACAAACGTCCCACTGTTGGGCTAGGGGCTCCTCCACAGTGGGAGGGAATTTAACCTACTATACCATACTGTCAGACATGTTGGTATAGGGTTTAATTTCCAATTTTCCTTCTCTTACACAGATGTTATGAGCATATTATACCACTTAGTCGTCTTTTAGAACATCCATGGGCAAGATAAGGATTGGAGAATTGTATGTTTACTCGTTACCACACGAACAGAATTTGTATTAGGATCGCAGTACGTGGCGATGCGATTGATTTACAAAAAAAAAACTGTTCTCTTTTTTATCTTTTTTACAGAACAGCGTTTAATGAATTAGCCAGTGTTTAATATAATTAATAAGATATGACTTTCCCCTATTATAATTAACGCACATAAACTACACCTAGAATTAGAGAAACCACCAATTAATTATTTTATGTGGAAATCGAAGGTCACACACACACAGAGGGTGAAACTCAGATAATTCTTTCTGACTGTTTGCTGAAATCGAATGCGAAAATATATTTGTTTGTTTGTTACGCTTTCACGCTTAAACCACCGAAACGATTTCAAAAATTCTCTCACCAGTGGAAAGCTATAATATCAGGGAGTAATATAGGCTATATTTTATCACAGTATTTTCAGAGGAACGGGAACGACGCAAGTAAGGCGAATGAAACCGAAGCGAAGGCGGGTTGCTAGTAATATATAAAACAGAATTAGCCTGGACTTTATCTAATAACCATTATTATTCTATAACATTTGAATAGTATGTCACAATGGTGTATGGTGTATTATCCAATTTAATATTAAATATTCGTAGGTGTAAAAACACAGCTAAACAAAACAGTCAAAATAAGATATGATCATCACGGACAAGTCGCGCATTGGATTTAAAACAGAGCGAGTATTTTTTTCTTGAATTATAAAAATAAATAAATGTCTTTTCTTTCTTATCTATAATCAAAGACTTTCCAATAGCTTTTTTGTTATTTTTGATGGCACATGACCAAGCAGTTAACTAAACGGTAACCGGTACTTAACGCTGATGAACTTCAATAATTCCATTGCAGATTAGGAATAAGAACTGGAATGGAAGGGAGAGAGCTTGGGGCTTCAAGTTTACTCGCTCAATAAAAGCAGCGCATAAGCAAATTGCTGCTACTGAGACGATGAATTTCTCAGAAAGTAGCGTACTTATTATCTAAAATGAACCACATCATCATCATTATTTCAGCCTATGCCGTCCACTGGACGTAGGACTCCCTCTTGTTACGCCACAGAACGTAGTGCCGCCTGCATTCAATGACGCCTCGCAACTAAAACGAGCTTATAGAGTAACGCAGCTGCCGGGATTAGGGGCCTTTCTGTTCTGCTCGTCATGAGGGGATAATGATATAATCACCACTCTTGGTAGGCGGGTTGGCGATAGCAGTAAGATGTTATTCATTTCTCAGGAGAGAGCTGCTGCCCACTCCCTTAGTGAACCTTTAGCCGATTCATACGACTCCCAGGGGAAAGCAAGAAGTGGCGCTAATTGAATTCTCATCCCATGGCCACACGGGAAAAATTACCCTGCTCATTCATAAAGCGGATAATAAATAACATAACATATACGCAATCCATGTGGTGACAGAGTAAGAATTCAATTCACCACTCTGATGAAGTAAGTATATCTTACCTTTCTTATTCATTATTTTCTCCACCTTAATCCTATGAAATATAAAAGAGGATAATAAAAAATTATATAATAACCCAGATATTATATACTAGATATTAGTATGTTAAAGGAATTTCCTTACCATGTTTTTGAAATCTAATCTGTCGATGATGTTAACTCGTACAGCGATAATGATTGTAACGGATGCCGTGCCTGTATTTAGCCACGCAAATAAATACGTATATGTTTAATAAAATAGTTGATGTGTAAATCAATTGCCGATGACGGTATCAGCATCAATAAGGAGATATCGCATTGTAATGTAAGATAATTGTTACATGAGTGGAATAATATTGTATAATAATTAAAAGGATGTGTAGGCAGGTTCGTAACTAGTAAAAATAATACTATAATACATAAGTATAGCATAATTACGCGTATAGTGGCAGATCAAAAATGTCGTCTCAGCTTATAAATGTCCTATTGCTGAACTCGAGTCTCCTTCCTAATAGGAGAGAAATTGACCTATAACATGGTTAAACATATTAATATAGGATTTTATTTCAAGTTTACCTTCTCTTGCACATATGTTATATAGATATTATATTCCTTAGTCATCTTTTACGACATCCACAGGTAAGAATTGGTGAAATGTATCCTTATTCCATCACCACACAGAAAAGATTAAGTATATAAAGAATACAATGTGTCGTAAAAACCAATCAAGGAAGAGCCAAGGGAATGGGCGTACCTTTCTAGGCAGCAATATTTTTGCGCCTTGGGGATTAGTCCGTCACCCACCGTGAGGCCGACCGCGTGAGGAAAGACCGACGTTCTCCCCGAGGGGGGGACGTCGGTCGATGGGAGGGTACCCCAAGTAGGGGGTATTCCGTCGGGCCGGCCACTGATGACAAGTAACCCTGATCCGGTGGTCGGCCCAACGACGAAGGCGACGTGCATCGTGGGTGGGTTGTGGGTGTGCGTGCTTACGCCTCTCTGTCGCCCCGGACGGAGTAGTGTGAGGAGCGCGTCGACCGCAGGCCACCCCTAAAAAAAAAAAAAAGGCAGCAATATTTTGACCATCAATCCATTAATGAAGTATGGCAAATATGGCATCACCTTCCTCTTATAGATTTATATCTTACAGGGATATTGATAGCCTATAAATAGTGGTAAGAGGATGGCCTATCACTACCTACACTACATATGATGATGATATATTGAAACTATCATCATCATCAGAATCATCATTTAGCCTAGTCTACTGCTGAACGGCATCATACTTAGCCACAAAGTGTGGTCCTTTGTCGCTCATATGAACGAGTAATGTCGTATTCGCCACGCTTGATACACGGGCTGGCAATGGCATTGCAGAATTGCTGCCCACTCTTTTAGTGAATCTTTAGACAATTTTTACGTCTCCCACGGGCGAGTAAAGAGTGGGAACAACTGTATTCTTATCCTGTCGTCATCTTCCTCTTATCCTAATTACTTGAGGTTGATGGAGTATGTACTCCTCTTCTATCGTACATAAATAGTTTTGTCATTAGTTTTATTAACCAGACAGCATCAGATGGAGTTGGCCCAGGTTAGTACAAAACCCTTAGTCGTCTTTTACGAGGAGGGAGAGGGTTACACAATTAAACCACATAAAAATTACCTGTATAGTCAATAAACCAAGGCCAAGTCAGTAGTATTAGTGGCAAACTTTATAGGCGAAGAGCGGAATTAAGAGTATAGGGTACCGTGATGTCCTTCTGTCAGTAGCTGGCAAAAAAACCAACGTACTGTTAAGAATATAAAAAATATACGAAGTATATAATAGGTATCTATATATGGGTGCTTGTAAAATATTTAAAACAACAAGGTAATTTATATGGGTTTAATTTGAATAAAAACAAATACAATTGGTAATTCTATTCGTGTATCGTTAAGTAATCCAATGCCACTTGATACTACGCGATTAAGATAATGCACTTCTTTGTGTAAAATTATCAATATATCACTGGCAATTTCTGATACCCTATTTAAACTCTGAAGGGTTTTTAAAGGGAAAGGTACATAGGCAGGTTGGGATGAAGAGTAAAATGCTTAACTTACTTGAAGTTGTCATAGTCACATGACGTTTTAACGTTCAACTTCAACTTCTGCTTCTTCTTATTTAATGGCAATGAGCTATAATTAGATGAGCTATTGGTGCCAGTGTCGAGTTAATATATTGATTACTAGCAACTCGCTTCGCTTCGGTTATAGTCGTTTTACCCGCGTAGTGCCCGTTCCCGTGAGAATACCGGGATAAAATTTAGCCTAGTTTACGCCCTGATATTATAGCTTTCCATTGGTGAAAAAATTTTTGAAATCGGTCCAGCCGTTTTGAAGATTACCCGGAACAAACAGACAGACAGACAGACAAAAAATTTTTAATCGCTATTTTATTCATAGGTGTCGTGCAAATAACCGTGTGAGCATGAAAAAAGCCTATTATTTTGACATTACAAACAGACACTCCAATTTTATTTATCCAACGTCTCTGCATTATACTACATAAAATATCAGCAAAATTATTCAATATAACACTTTAAAACACTAAAATAATGAAAAGAATATAAAAGCGCTACATGACATTTTGAAATTCGCGTCAAAATTCCTTCAACTTCTTATTAAGGCTTCAGCGGCGTAGGGTTGCCACAAGTTTGCCAGTAACATTGAGAGAAAAGTGAGAGACGCAAGTTGATCGGTATTAAAAATGATCGGTAGCGTGTTAATAACGTTAACAATATATCTGTAGATATGTCAACATCACTATATCTGTAACGATAGTTTTCAAAACCAGATAAATGTAAAAAGTTTTAATTTACAAATTTTAATTTAAGATCAAACAATCAATTTGAATATTTATTATTTATGAATGAAGTTGATGGTCATTGATACTGACGCTTATAAACCTTAGCAATATCAGATCCATTTACAACTCATTACCCACCATAAAGAATCGAATCCTCGTTTAGACAAAGACGTATCATAGCGCTGGAGAAACACCACAGCAGATAGTTCATTTATTGGTCAAGAAATTTGGTACCAGTAGTCGGCCCAATGGCGAAAAAAGAAGCTAAATCCAGGATAAGATTATAACGCCGGGCCAGCCACGGATGTCAAAGAATGGGTAGCAGTGGAGTTAAAGGGTCGCACATCCGCATTAAGCAGGGTGTGCCTGGACCGTTGGCTAACAAAAAAATAGCGTGAGTACTAAGTACGCATGTCCGATGTGAAACTTCACTGGTTCCATGTGATTTTTATCAGTATTAAAAAAAAAAAATAAAAAAATCTTTCTATCTTTCTCACTCGCTTGCTCCCTATTCTCGCCCCATGGCTGTGCTTCGTGCTATGTTCGCCCTTTCTCACTCTCTCTTAATCAGTCTCAATCGCTCTCTCCCTCTTCTTCGACAAAAACGCTGCACATCTTCATGACGCTAAATTGCGTTTTATCCGTAAAAAAATTACCCTCATGCGCGCAAAGAAGTTTCACTTCAAAAAGGATAAGAATATAATATACCGCCATCTCTTTCTTTTTAAAAGGTACAATAAAAAAGCTACGAGAGAAGGGAGTAAATAGTAACACCCACCTAGGAATTTGATGGAAAATTGTTTTTAAAACAAGAATCATTAATCATTCTAAATAGAGCGTTTAAATAGCAGAGGTATTATTTGAGTTATATAATAATGATTTAATGTAATATTATGCTACTGTTAGACGTGATCCGTCACGACTTCGTGCCTTTTTTACAAAGAATCCATTACGACACGGATTATATTGATATATTTGAGTACATATGTTATATTGAAGTGCCACTTTGTAATGACAAAATAACAGTTTATTAGTCGCGTCTATAATATTATACACGGTACTGATAATATCAAAACAATTTGTAAAATACAAGTAAGACAAATGCGTATTATGGCACTGAACTAGTTCAGTTATATTAATCATAATATGAAAGATGCCGCGGGTAAAGCGCTAGTCTTTAAATAAATTCCAATCCAATAATCTACCACCGGATTGGAACGCGACCTTCGAGGAGAAGGGCCGGCAAAAAACTCCTTAGTCTTGTTATTTCTTTTTACTTTTCTCAATGACTTCTTTTCATATAAAACGTGTTACGTTACGTGTTAGTTCTAGTGTGATGACCTTCGAACGAAGATATTGTCTTAGACCATATACGTCACTCGTCACTCCTGGGCTCGGGCCTCCTTTTCTATATGTGGGAAGTTGACCTACTATGCCTACTATATCCTTGAGCCACGGGCAAGATATAGGTGGTCAATTGTATTCTTACTCCGTCACAATACGGAAAACAAAGATGTAATATTTCAAAAATAAATTGCACGAATGATTGCTGAACCAGATTTTACAAACAACACCCAATCACAAATTATCTACTAGAACAGCCGTCACTCTCCTACAACCACCTTTAATGAAGCGAGCCACCATTTTCATAATTATTAACTCATAGTCTAATCGCTATATGGTCTTAAATACAATAGAAACATTTAATGAAATAATTCTATGGAAGTTTACCGACATCGTGGCGCGGGCACATGCAATTATAATGCAATCTGCACAACGGAAGACTTGTCTTGTAGTGTTGGCATCTTTATTACTACATTGCTTTGTCATACTTATACTACAGGATACAAGCAATTACGGGACTTCGTAATTGTATTTTTGTATTCATTCGTCACGTTATGACGTCTTAACAATTTAAGAACAATTTTATGCTATACGATATTTTTCTTTAATAAAACAACACCCTGCACTGAGGAGCTAATCCTTTTATTGCGGGAAACTTACAGACATACTATTCCATCATAATTTCAGCTCATATATCTCCCACTATTGAGGAGGGCATTTCACCTACTATACCACGCTGAGCAGACGTATTGGTCTATACCAACCGGTTTTATTTCGAATTTTCCTTCTCTTGAATAGTTATTACTTGCATATTTAATTCCTTAGTCGTCCTTTGCATCACTCACAGGCAAAATAGAGGGATGGTAAATTGTATTCTTACTCTGTCACCTTTATTCATCTTACCTGTCATATATATAATACAGCGTTTATAGTATTTGTAAAACTTGGGAGGATTTTCTTGTCCTAAATGCAATCATGTTTGAAAACAAAGGTCTATGACCAATGTGTTACCAGCGACGATTTAACATACTGAAACGTAACTTTAAAATATGAGCAATAAATCTTAAAATTGCACAGCATGCTGTGCACAGAGCTATGCTCAGTATTTCTGTACGAATTAAAACTTTAATATAGAGATCCATAGAAAGATGGTCATAATAGAGGTAACCTGGGGGATGAACATTTTGAAATGGCAAGCCACAGAACTCGATTGACCATATTTACCGGGTTGAGAGCCATCAGCGCTTACCCATAGTCCTGGCTAAGCTGTGAAAACCATCTGCGGCTAACAGCTATACACACACAAAAAAAAACTCGATTCACCAGCAGCCCCTTGTGTAAAAAAGTTCTCAAGACTCACCTGCCAGACGACTCATTATAAGAATTGTTCAACCAGATGCAAAGAACCATCGACTGTAAGCGACACAGGATCATTCTAATTAGGGTTTTCGTGGACGGATTAAAAATATCTTCAGCAAATCTATAAAAATAAAATGTTAATTACATTTACGTTAATATTACACATCCTAATCCTAACAGTATAAATGCGAATGTAAATTTTTGTTTGTTACGCTTTCACGCTTCAACTACAAAACCGATGTTAAAAATTCTTTCACCAATGAAAATCTACATTATCAGTGAATAAGATATGCTATATTTTATCTCTGTACTCCTACGGAAATGGGAGCTACGCGGTTAAGGGCGTGGAAATTTGCTAATTTGAAACTGTTTTTACGGTAATCATCGCGTTTGTATTTGATTTTTACTTTACCGACGTATCGGATACTTTAAATAATTTTAAAAACCAAATACAAATGTCATTAAAACCTTAAAGTTAGTTTTATTTTAATTCAAAAACACTTTCTGACCTAACCCAGCCTAACCCAAAACCTCACGATCAACAATCTCAAATAGCAATTGTTATAAAAAACTAGATTTCGCATATGTATCCACGATTAAAATATATCAACAGATATTTTTATATCAGCGATATTGCATTTTGCGTACTTATTGATAAAGTATAATAAAATATAATTGACTAAAAAACAAATAACCTTTAAAATACTTACCTTATTGTTATCCAACTTATAAAAATTATCGTTAAAATCATAAACGGGAGCCAGAGAATACGCAGTGAAAGTGATAAGCCTATGATAACAGATAACAAAGCAATGACGTAGTCTGCGATAACGTTAGAACGGGTATGTTATCTTAACGTGTTTAGCTTACTAATATTTTCTTAAACCAAGGTTATGGAATGTAAATGCCAGATTTTTTAGGTGAGGAGATAATTAGATTCAAGGTGAAGAAGAAGAAGAAGTGGTATTAATATTTATGGGCTACATCAAAAATTTTGCCGTGTGGTGAAGGAGTAAGAATACAACTCACGCCACCTTCTGTGCCCATGAGTATCGTATAAGACGGCTTAGGAATTACTGCAGATAACATTGATGCAAGAGAAGGAAAACTCGAAATTAAACCCTCGAAATAGGCCTGAGTGGTATATTAGGTCAATTTTCCTCCCATTCTAAAGGAGGATTATACCAGAGAACGGGCAGCAGCGTTATTCTGTGTACTCCAACTTACTGCGATCGCCATTATGCCATTTCTCCAAAGACCTGTAATAGGTTCTCTTGGGGAGACTCGTGCCCAGCAGTCAGACACTTTATGGGTTGATATGATGATGATGTAAAGGAGGCTTGAGCCCAGCAGTGAGGCGTATATGAGCTGCAATGATGATGATGACATGAAATTACAGTGTCTTATATCGTACGCTTACCGTGTGGTGACAGAGTAAGAACACAATTCACCACACTCCTATCTTATCCGTGGGTGTCCTAAAAACGGCTTAGGGATATAATATATGCTCTGCACAGATGGCATAGTAGTTGAGATGCCAGTGTCGTGGGTTTGTATCCAGCATGCAGCAACACTTAGTGCGATCGACGAATTGTTCTTTTGAGGCCAGATGTAATTTGTGTCCGTTAATTATATGTATGTCCGTGTGGTGGCGGAGCAAAAATACAGTTCACTACTCTCCATCTTGCCCGTGGATGTCGTAAAAGACGGCTAAGGGATATAATACGCATGTAACACCTATGCAAGAGAAGGTAAACTAGAAATAAAACCCTATACCAACCTGTCTGACCAGCATGGTATAGTAAGGTTAATTTCACTCCTATTGTGGAAGAGGTTCGAGTCCAACGGTAGGACGTATATGAGCTCAAATAATAATGATGATGAATTATGTTTGTAAATACCCCAGGAAGCAATACGAGGATTATTTCCTTAGCACAGGGAGTTATCTTCCAAAAAAATACAGACTAAAAAAGAAAATATACCTACATTTAATAATAGAAGGAAAGCGTAGGTGAAGATAGCACGTAAATTGCCCTTCAATTATGAGGTTTGAACCCAGTAGTGGAACGTGTATGTGCTGAGATGATGATGACGAGCTGAGACGATATCGTGCCCTAGAGAGTGTTTATTTTTCTTTTATGTTAAAGACGGCGAGTGGCGGATCTCCGTCAAGGGCTGACGGTTCTCAAGTACCCGCGAGGCTGTTACCATATAGGTGGACCGATCTGAATTTTTCTCTCCCCAGCTTATCTATACCAATAAATAAAATTGGAGTGTCTGTTTGTAATGTCAAAATAATAGGCTTTTTTCATGCTCACACGGTTATTTGCACGACACCTATGCCTAAAATAGCAATTAAAAAATGTTGTCTGTCTGTCTGTCTGTTTGTTCCGGGTAATCTTCAAAACGGCTGGACCGATTTCAAAATTTCTTTCACCAATGGAAAACTATAATATCAGGGCGTAAACTAGGCTATATTTTATCGCGGTATTCCCACGGGAACGGGAACTACGCGGGTAAAACGACTATAACCTATAACCGAAGCGAAGCGAGGGCGGGTTGCTAGTGTAACATAAGTACCTTCCGCAACAGCAATATTACGAACCTGGTTTCATGGTATTACTTTCTTCTATCTAATAAAATCTGTAGGCTACAAAAGCTGTTTGAAGGAGACACAATGAAAAGGATCTCCAGTCAAACAAACATATTATCTACTAGCAACCCGCCCTCGCTTCGCTTCGGTTTCAGTCGTCTTTCCTGAATAGTTCTCGTTCCCGTGGGAATACCGGGATAAGATATAGCCTAGTTTACGCCCTGATATTATAGCTTTCCATTGGTGAAAGAATTTTTGAAATCGGTCCAGCCGTTTTGAAGATTACCCGGAACAAACAGACAGACAGACAAAAATTTTTTAATCTGTATTTTAGGCATAGGTGTCGTGCAAATAACCGTGTGAGCATGAAAAACGCCTATTATTTTGACATTACAAACAGACACTCCAATTTTATTTATTGTTATAGATAGTCTCGCGAATTACAAACATGTAAACATAATAAAGAATATTACGTAATGTGTCTTTCACTTGTTACGTACTTAAGATAATGTCATCTTAAATCCTGCTGACAAAATTAAAGCTATATTATTAGTTTATAACAACAATGCAATGGTATCATTTATCAAATTCCTCCTCTTCATGGTCTTTTTTTTCATAGACTGTGAGGTCACTTTTAGGATATCGTACCCAAAGGGTAAAAACGGGACCCTATTACTGAGACTTTTTTTTGGGGTGGGCTGCGGTCGGCGCACTCCTACCCTATTACTGAGACTTCGCTGTCCGTCCGTCCGTCCGTCTGTCACCAGGCTATATCTCAAGAACGGTGATAGCTAGACAGTTGAAATTTTCACAGATGATGTATTTCTATTGCCGCTATACACAAATACAAAACAAATACTAAAAATAAAGTAAAATAAATATTTAAGGGGGCCTCCCATACAACAAACTTGATTTTTTTGCTCAATATCGATAATGGCAATAGGGAGGCACTTGTTTACCTAGTCAATGGTACAGAACCCTTCGTGCGCGAGTCCGACTCGCACTTGGCCGATTTTTTTAAACTAGCTTAAGATTTTCTTTTCAGCCCATATACGTCCTACTGCTCCTCTACTATAATTGGGCAATTGAACTAATATACCATGCGGGTCAAACGGATTGAGTTTTATGTCGAATTTATCTTCTCTTGCATAGGTGGTATCTGCTTATTATATCCCTTAGTCGTTTTTTTTTTTATGACACCTACAACAAAAATGGGGTTATAATTTGTATTCTTACTCCATCAAAAAAAAGATCCATACAATTTTATCATAATGTATTTTTCAACCCAACTACCTTTTTTTGGGCATTAACTTAGAGCAATATAACGATAATCGATAACAGTAGGCAATATTTTACAAAATGTGTATGTTAAAAACATTGAAAAATTTCATTATTCCGTAAATTAAAAAACATGATCATACCAAAAGAGCGAGTAGCTCAGCATTATGTTAAAGTCGATTTACTTAAACGAACCCTAACGCTCATTAAAAATAATACAATAATAATATCCTTATCCTTACTAATATTATAAATGCGAAAATAACGATGTTTGTTTGTTTGTTTGTTACGCTTTCACGCTTAAACCAGCGAACCGATTTCAAAAATTCTTTCACCAATGGAAAGCATCAGGGAGTAACATAGGCTATATTTTATCCCGATATTCCCACGGAAACGGGAACTACGCCGCGGGTAAGGCGACTGAAACCGAAGCGAAGCGAGGGCGGGTTGCTAGTACTAAAATAAACCTAATAAACTAAACAATAGACTGAACAGACTAACTAATGGACAAGATAGAATATTTAAGGGTGTTTAATCTCCCGCGGGTGACGTGACCGGGGATTAGTCCGTCACCCGCCGAGAGACCGACCGCGTGAGGAAAGACCAACGTCCTCCCCGAGGGGGGGACGTCGGACGATGGGAGGGTACCCCAAATAGGGGGTATTCCGTCGGGCCAACCACTGACGTCAAGTTACCCTACTCCGGTGGTCGGCCCAACGACGAAGTCGACGTGCATCATGGGTGGGTTGTGGGTGTGCGTGCTTACGCCCCTCTGTCGCCCCGGATGGAGTGGTTGCAAGGAGCGCGCCGACCACAACCCACCCCCAAAAAAAAAAACAAAAGGGTGTTTAATCTTCACGTCAAAAACCATAACCTGCTACTTAAAGTACACCCCACGCACCCCTCACATCTTTGAAAAAAATTTGGGATTCCTCACAATATTTTCCGTTTATATTCTAATCATCATCTTCGTCTCGGCTCATATGTACGTCCAACTGCTGAGCTTGAGCATCCTCAACAATAGAAGGAAAATTTACCTATGCCATGCTGGTTTGGTATAAGGTCACTTCGAGTGGTGAAGAGTGTTTTTTTCTCCATCACCACACGGAAAAATTATAGTTTAATATGTATAGACAAAAAACATTAAAGGTAAAATCTCAAACGTGCGCACTATCGTTAAAAACCAGACGTCTCCAAACTTTATACCAACAGTCAGCAGCAGGTGGATAGCGAAAGATCGAACCTCGGCTCGCCAAATATTGTAATGTATTGTATACCAAGTATGAATTCTTCAGATTTGCTGTTCTTCTTGAGAACCAAACTATAATAAAAAAAGCGGATTATTGCATTGTCACCGGTCTTTGATAGGTGTGCAAAGTTTTAAGAAAATTTGATCGCTCGAGTAAGGCAAAATCGAGCTCAAAGAGTTTGATTACAAGCATACACACAGGTGAAACTAATAAAAGCGTGTTAAAAACTGGCTTAAGACCAACGGTGCAGTTTTTCACAGGTCTTGTTTTATAATTTCGAATTCTATTTGAAACCCTTAGAATAATAACGTATAGAAGTTAAGTTCACGCACAAAAAGTGAGGCATTTCAATTGGAGCCTAATGGAGCTTACGCCGGAACCGTTCCGTAATGTACAAGTCATTGTACTGCTCGTAAGTACGCAACTTTTAAAAAATAAATTGATAATTATGACGGTTTGTACATTCAAATGGTGTCACAACACATTTGAAAAACTTTAAAAGGTTTTTAAAATTACTTTTAAAAGTATTTCGACGATTTATGACAAAATTTGATTTCATAATTTGCATAGTGGTGTGAGTGTGTACGTGTGTAATCGTCTGCGCGCCATTAGTATTGTTAGATTCAAATTTTGAAAGTGCGAAGTATTATTATATCCTTCTATACGTTATTATTCTAAGTTGAAACCATACAATAAATAGGTAGCAATTAATTAATATCAATTTTATTCTTTCGGGACCTCGTTAAATTTTTCTAAAACTACCTGTCGAACTCTGACTTAGACATACGAATGTAATGGTCGCTGTAAGTCATATTTTAACAAGCATGTAGCCAACATCACCAATAACCTGCTAAAGGCCTTGCATTGCACCTGACTGACAGATAGGTCAATGTTGCTGCCCATCAGATATCTGCATAATTTTATAGTTTCATGTCAATCATCTTCATAACTGACATTATATTGTATGAATTCTATATTGTACTGACAATTTTGTGTTATAAATATTAGTTAAGGTTTAACCAAGGGTTGCCAGGTGAGGGTTATCATTATATAAGCTCAAAAATACGTCCCAATGTTGGGCTCGAGGGTTTACCACGATAGTAGAGAAATTAAAATTGGTATAATCGATTCCAGGTCGTTCAGAAGGATCAGTATATGCTTTTATTTTTATTTTCCTATTCTCATACTAGTGTTACATGAATATTAAATCCATTCATCATCATCATCATCATCGCAGCCCACATACGTCCCACTGTTGGGCTCGGGCCTCCTCCACAATGAGAAAGAATTTGACCTACTATACCGTGCTAGTCAGACATGTTGGTATAGGGTTTCATTTCGAGTTTTCCTCCCCTCCCATATTATGTGCATATTATATCCCATAATCATCTTTTACGACATCCACGGGCAAGATAGGGAGCGGTAAATTGTATAGCCACGGACCTCAAGAACGGTACTAGAGGTCGGCCCAATGGCGAAGGATAGGGAATACGGTCAGTCATGAGGACGCGCGCCGCCCTTTCTTTACCCCGGACGCGATGAACGGCGTGCGGCTAGATCATAACCTGCCTAAAGAAAAAAAAAGGAGATATCTATACCAATAAATAAAATTGGAGTGTCTGTTTGTAATGTCAAAATAATAGGCTTTTTTCATGCTCACACGGTTATTTGCACGACACCTATGCTTAAAATAGCAATTCAAAAATTTTTGTCTGTCTGTCTGTCTGTCTGTTTGTTCCGGGTAATCTTCAAAACGGCTGGACCGATTTCAAAAATTCTTTCACCATTGGAAAGCTATAATATTAGGGCGTAAACTAGGCTATATTTTATCCCGGTATTCCTACGGGAACGGGAACTACGCGGGTAAAACAACTATAACCTATAACCGAAGCGAAGCGAGGGCGGATTGCTAGTCTTTAATATTATTGATAACAAAGACCGTTCATTAGTTGGTTTCATTCTTTATTACCATAGTAATTGAAAATGTTTAGTAACCTACTAATTGTATTTTATTTATATTTAATTGTATATACATACGTATAAGTACTTAACGGATATTTTGCAATGCGAAAAAGTTATTGCAATACTAATTAATACCATTCATGATCAATCATCATTCCTATAGTGGTAAGACCACACTGTTGACAGTGGTCTGTCTACATCCGCAGGCCAGTCCGTCCGGGGTAATACCACACTCTCGCAGAAAATCGACGTCTGTGTAGTAGCAATTTGTTACTGCGATTCGTTCGGTGAGCGAGAGAGGCGGAAGCCCAACTTTCTGAGGGTGTTTGCATGTGGTGGGTTTTAGTAATGCCTTTACTATAGTAACACCGAATCTCATTGCACGCATTCGCACTCCATTCACTTTCTTCGCGGTTGGCAGCGGCCTTGCAAAGGTCCATGAGCGACAGCAACATTTACCATTGGTGTACTGTTGGCTATTGTGCCACCGTTTGCAATAAAATAAAAAACAAAATACACATCTTCATCATCATCATCTCAGTTCATATACGTCCCACTGCTGAGCTCGAGCCTCTTCCACAATAGGAGGAAAATTGATCTACTTTTTTTTTGGGATTGGGTTGCGGTCGACGCGCTCCTCGCACCACTCCGTCCGGGGCGACAGAGAGGTCTTTCCTCACGCGGACGGCCTCTCAGCGGGTGACGGACTAATCCCCGGTCACGTCACCCGCGGCCTCGGTTAGGGCGGCATGAGGCGCAAGTATTCGCGCCTACGCCGTCCCAGTCGCCAGCGGCGGATCGCCTCATCGAGGCTGCGCTCCTCGCGCAGGCGATCCGCCGCCTCATATTTAATCCCTTAATCATCATTTACGACACCCACAGGCAAGAAAGGTAGTAGTGAATTGTATTCTTACTCCTTCACCACACGGTGAACACGTCTTTAGCATCCCAGCTTATATACGTCCCACTGCTGCCGTCTGGCCTCCTGCACAATATGAGAGAGATTGACAGCTCATATATGTATGTTCCACTGCTGGGCTCGAGGCGCCTGCACAACAGGAGGGAAAATTGACCTACTATACCACGCTAATCAGAGAGGTTGGTATAGAGTTTTCTTTCGAGTTTTCCTTCTCTTGCATATGTTAAATGCGTATTATATCCCTTAGTCGTCTTTTATGACATCCGCGGGCAAGATAGGGAGTGGTGAATTGTATCCTTATTCCATCACCACACGGAATAATATAATAGTCTACTTAAAAATATATGACAGCCCTATTGTATTATAAAGTTATATAAATGACTGCTTAACCAAGCTGATAAGCATGATACATAGATAATATCTATCACTTAGGTTAAGAGTTATGTTATTCAATCGTTTACTTAAATTTATGCGTCATGAGTTACAAAATAATTTATTAGTTGTTATTATCTTAAGACGAATGAGCTTAAATCGTTTTCTTTTTTAAGTTTAATCTTCCAAAGGGATGACACTAGATACGTCACATTCTGAATATTATAGTTGGATATCTTTGACCTATTTGTCTAAAAAAGGAAAACTGGCAAATAAACCCTATTACAACCTGTCTCAAGTTATTTCGGACCACTTTCTCTCCCACTGTGGAGAAAGCGACCAGGCTTAATTGTGATGTATAGGGGCTGAAGATGACGATGCAACACGTTCACTGTATGTATTGAGTATATATTAATGTTATATTTATAAAGTGTTTATATAAACAAATATAGATTTTAAAATTTATTGTACAAAAAAGCTAAAGAAAAAATCCTACTAATATTATAAACGCAAAAGTTTGTGATTATGTATGTGAATATGTTTGTTGCTCTTTCGCGCAAAAACTACTGAATGGATTTTGGATGGAATATAGCTTACATATCAGAATATAACCTATAATTTATCCCGATATTCCCACGGTAAGGGGAACTATGCGGGTAAAACCGCAGGGCGCTGCTAGTAGTAATCTTATATCTTTAAACGAGAAATTCTCGTATATATATATATATATATATTATATTAAGGATCTCAAAAACGGCTCCAACGATTTTCATGAAATTTAGCATACTAGAGGTTTCGGGGTAAAAAAATCGATCTAGCTAGGTTTTATTTATAGAAAATGTTGTTTTGTCAGTGTTTTTAGCTAATCAATACAATGACATAAAATGTCAATAGACTAGGAATTTAATTAATTTAGCTGTCGCCGTCAAGAGTGACAATAGCTCAGTTGAGAAGCTGTCCGGTCGCATTCTATATACCTAAATAAGTTCGTCCAAAATACAATTTACGAAAAAAAAAAAAATACCGATCAAAGCTCGATCAACCAGATGTTATATATTTATCATAAAACAATACATTGCTCGTCAAACCTACAACTGTTAAAGAAGAAAGGGTCTCGAGTGGCGAGCAGGAATTGGACGAGCGTAAGGCGTCCCTCCACTAGTTGGACTGCGATTTCTTGAAAGTCGCAGTGAATCGTTGGATGCAAGTGGCACAGAACTGTTCTAAGAGACATTCATGTATGACTACGTCTAACAGTGGACTTCTACAGGCTAATGGATAGATAGAATACATTGCTATTCTAACCACAATAAAATAATGTTTGTTAACTGCCTGTGAAACCAAATAAAAGGTCAATCGTCCTTATTTTCTTAAGTAAGGAAGCACAGAGTTAGAAAAATGTATTGACATTAAAACTATTATTCATTGTATCATTCTCTAATAGCATACGTGAAATGAATATTGATATACATTAAAATTATAATTAGACACAGGATATAGCTAATGAAACAAATTAAAAAGCATATAGGTACATACTAAGTACCTACTAATATTTATACTGTGGTGAATATTAATAGGAAATGTTGCCTTATGCCTAATATTTAGGAACGAGGCAAATAATTTATGGCGTTCTAATAAAGGATAATGCTCAAATGGAATAATAATATGTATAAATTATTTCCTGACAATAGTTCTGACTCGGTACCAACGGTCGGCCTAATTTGATCGTCCCCAGCTAGAACGGACGATGTGCATCCAAATCAAAGCCAGTCCAAAAAAATAAACGTCTAACTTCCTGCAGTAGATATATGTCTCAAAGGCCTTCAAATAGCGTACTTCTACGTCTCCGACATCGAACGACTTGCTTCAAGTGATCAATAATAGGATTCAGTCACTGCGTGGTTCAATACGTGAACTCGAGAATACTTCATCATCAATGGTTATTGGTTCGACTAACCATATGTACAAGCGATTGCCAATTCCATATACTAAGCATTCGTGCTATTTACAGTGTGATAATTGAGTAAGAAAACAAATCACCACCCTGTTTCTTGCCTATTCAGATAACTTCTATGCTAGAAAAGAAAAACTCGTAATAAAACCCTGACAAAAATGTTCGACCAGCCTATAATATGTTAGGTCAATTTCACTTCTATTATGACGAAGACTCGAGGCCCAGCAGTGCAAGGTAAAGGAGCTGAGAACATGACAATGATAAACTATTCCAGCTATATCGATTAAGTGTTTCTACTATCATATATAGAAATTTTGAATATAGCACAACGTATACTATCGTGTAAGCAATGACTTCAAAATAAACTGTCAAAATGCCTGTAAAATCTGCTTTAATCAAATTGTACCCTTGTTTTAGAACAATTTGGATTGGGAATGTAATTGTTGACCCTACAGCCAAGGTCAATTTTTTTTTAAGAGACCACATCCTGCACCATGGAAATAATCTTTGTATTGCGGGGGACTTCACAAACATATAACTAACGGACACAAATTACATTCAGACTTGGAACACCAATTTGTGGATCGCACAAAATGTTGTCCCGCGTGGGATTCGAACTGTAGGTATCTTAACCATAACGCCATCTGTGCCGTCATGCTTAAAACTTTGGCGACGGAGGCAGCGTGCTCTACCGGCGGATGTCGGAGACGCGGGCCGGGAACGGCTAAGACTCGCCCAGCGAGATGACCGCCTGGTGGGACGACGCCCGCCGCGACCTTATTGCTAGTTAGGTAATCCGGCTGGAGCGGCCTCGGTACAGTGTTTGGACCGTCGAGGCCTTCCGGCTGATGCTGATGAAGTAGTTGGGTCGGTAACACGGGGTGCTTTCCTTCCGACTGGTGCAGGTATTGACGGGGCACGGTGGCTTCGCCAAGTACCTGCACACGGTCGTGAGGAGGACGAGGACAAGACGCAGCATACGCTCAAGGTGTGTGCCGCGTGGGTAGAGCAGCGCCGTGAACTCGTCGCAGTCATCGGTGCTAACCTGACGCTGCCGTCCATTGCCAGGGAAATGCTCGACAGTGTCAGGAACTGGGACGCGGTTGCCGCCTTCTGTGAGTCAGGAAGGAAGTGGCGGAGCGTGCCCGAGAGGAACTCCTCTACGGCGACACGTTCCGCCGCCGGCGACTTGGGCAGCGTAGGCACTAGTACGTGCCGCCCAAGCCAAGACGCGGATGATTGGATCGGGGATTAGTCCATCACCCGCAGAGAGGCTGACCGCCCGAAGGCGAACGACGTCCCGGGAGGGTCGTTGGAAAGGGAGGATATCTCAAAGGGTATCTCGCCGGGCTGGCCACGGACGACAAGGAACTCGGTACTGGTGATCGGCCCAATGGCGAAGGAAAGGAAATAGGGTGAGATATGGGACCGCGGCGCCCTTTCGTCACCCCGGACGGAGCGGACGGGTTTCCTTCTTAACTAATAAAGTATCCGCTTTGCATTATATTATAAAATATAAAGATATGTAATTATAAAATATGTAACCAATGATGATAAAACCAATTATATTGTCATATAAAATAACAACAAATTATATTTATGATATCGTCTCCATAAATTACATATCTAGTTTAAATAAATTGCACATATATTTTCAACGTAATATAATAAAATATAATTGTACAAAAAAACATCAATTACAGTTATCACCCTCTAGGTATTATAAGTATTTATTTAATGGTTACATTGTTATTATTATTTAATTATAATTATAGGCTATTGACATTGAGGCATATCATATAATATTACTAGCTGACCCAACAGACGTTGTTCTGTTCAAATCTAAAAAAATAGTTAAAGGAATTCTCCTTGAAATCGATCGCAGCGCCACCTACCGGATCCAATTGTGAATCTAAACCATTCTCGAATCCCCTTGAACGCACACAAAAATCTCATTAATATCGGTCCAGCCGTTTAGTACGAGTTCAGTGACATACCTACACAAGAAATTTATATATAAAGATTATACTTCTGTCATTCATCATCTCGGCATTTATGTCTTACTACTGGACTCAAGCCTCCTTCACAATACCAGGGAAATTTATCTACTATACCCGTTGGTCAGATGAATAGGATTTCATTGCGAATATTCGTCCACTTACAACTATAGATTATACTAGCAACCCGCTCTCGCTTCGCTTCGGTTTCAATCATCCTACCCGCATAGTTCCCGTTCTCGTAGGAATACCGGGGTAAAATATAGCCTAAGTTCCTTATATAGACAGCTACCTGGCTGTAAAATATTTTCAAATTAGGTCCAGCCGTTTTGAAGATTACCTTAAACAAACGGACATAATTAAAAAAAAAAAAAACTTTATTCTAAGCACAGAAGTTATTGAAATAACCGTGTGAGCATGAAAAAAGCTCAGTATTTTGAAATTACAAACAGACACTTCAATATTATTTTATATAGAGTATATAAGTAGATACTATGAACATGTCCGTGTGATGATCTTATTCCATATAAGAATACTATTCACCAGTCCCTATTCTGCCTGTGAATGTCGTAAAAGACGACTAAGGGATATATAATACGCATATAAAATCTATGCAAAAAAAGTAAAACTCGAAACAAAACCCTATACCAACCTTTTTTTTTTCACGCTGTGGAAATGCATTTACGCACTGTCCCCCGCCGGTGACAGACGGAGGAGTGTGTGGGACTCGCCGGCCACCGTGTAACCGGAATATCCACTAAAACCACAGCGGCCCATTCCGCGCATTTACGGGGCGCCGGCGAGATCGTCTGATGACATTAAATCCCTGACACCCCAACGCATGGCCGTCTGGCCACATCCTATCGTCATTCAAGGCGGTGGAAGGAGTTGCGCATATTAGCGCCTTCTCCTCCCGGATCGCCGCCGATCCTATATCAACCTGTCTGACCAGCATGATATAGTTAGGTCAGTTTTCCTCCCATTGTGGTGATGATGATAGTGATGATGACGATAGGTACACCATTCCTTGCTCTAACATATTATTGTAATAAATTTAATTCCGGTCGGTATAGGATTTCATTTCGAATGTTCGTTCACTTTCGAGGCGATATCTTATATTTCTTATATTATGATCAACGCCTATTGCTTTTTTTACCCGCAGAGAGGCTGACCGCGCGACGGCGACCGACGTCCCGGGACAGGGACGTCGAAAGGTGAGGGTACCCGAACGGGTATTCCGTCGGCACGACCACTGATGACAAGTCAATCTGCTCCGGTGGTCGGCCCAACGATGAGTGCGACGTGGGTACGGGTTGGTTATGTACCCGCGCGCCGTCCATTCGTCGCCCTGGACGGAATGGACCGTGTGTAGCGCATAGCCCACCCATAAAAAACAAATTATAAAAAAATTGCTTTCCTTTGCATATCATAATAATTGATTTCGAGATATAAGCAATTAACTACTAATTAACTAATAAAATATTAAGCAAAATAATGATAATTCGAAATAAAAGCATATACCATCCGTCTGATCGCAATATAGTAGCTAAGTTTCCTCATCTGAAAGAGCTCTAACGAAAGACTAAAGTTGACTGACAAGAAGAGAAAGAAATACATAAAATGAGAAAGATATACATCATCATCATCATCGCAGCCCACAGACGTCCCACGCCTGGGTTCGAATCTCCCCTACAATGGGAGGGAATTTGACCTACTATATTATGCTGGTCAGACATGTTGGCTTAGGGTTTTATTTCGAGTTGTTCTTCTCTTGCATAGATGTTATATGCATTATATCCCTTAGTCGTCTTTTACAACATCCATAGACACGATAGGGAGTGGTAAATTATATTCTTATTCCGTCACCACACGAAAAGATACACGATGTACATAAAATATTAATAATTGTCATTGTTTAAAAATTATGTTATTTTTATGTACTTAATTAATTAATAAACAATTTAATTATGTGAGTATTGAGAATACTTTTTCCCGCTACATTCTATTAATAATACATTTGTCCTTGAACCATTTATAGAAGCCTGCACGCGATATGTCATGTTCTAATTTGTAATCATTAGGGCTTGTAGCATTTAATTATTGTTAAGAAATAAGACTAGGTATATAGACATATAGATTTAAGAAGACGAACACGCTAAAGGCTGGCCTATCGTATTCTTCGGATTAAAAAATCAAATAAATGCTAATAAAATAATTGCAGTTAAAATTAAGTAGACTGTAGGAGGACTAGAGGGCTTACCTCCAGCAGTGGAAAAGCGTGCTAAGCCAGTAAATCATCAATGCTAACATCATTCGTAAAAATTACGTAAAAAATATTGGTTAACGTATCTTAATAATGTTCTAAATAAAAACAACCCTAGACAAAATAAACAAGTGTTGCTTGAATATTTATAATTATTTGCTAATTGACACAGATGGCGTAGTGGTTAAGATCGGTACCTACAGTGCCAGTGTCACAGGTTCGAATCCCAAGCAGGACAACATTTTGTGCAATCCATAAATTGTTGTTCCAAGTCTGGTTGTAATTTGTGTCCGTTAATTATGTTTGTAAAGTTCCCCTCAATACGAGGATTATTTCCTTTGTGCCGGGTGTTGTCTTTAAAAAAACCGGGTAAGTGCGAGTCGGGCACGAAGGGTTCCATATCATTATCTATCAAAATAGGCAAAAAATTTAGTTCTTTGTATGGGAGCCCCCCTTAAATATTTATTTTATTTTATTTTTAGTATTTTTTGTTACAGCGACCATAGAAATACATAATTTGTGAAAATTTCAACTGTCGAGCTGTCGTGGTTCTTGAGATACAGCCTGGTGACAGACAGATGGACGGACAGACAGCGAAGTCGTAATAATAGGGTCCCGTTTTTACCCTTTGGACACGAAACCCTAAAAATGGTTACAAATACTGTCAACTCTTACATTACTCGTGGGTGTCTTAAAAGACGATTAAGAGCTGTACATGAATCTGGGCCAACTATCTGATGCCGTGTATTCAACAATTACATTCCTAAAGGCAGTTGATGTCAGACAGGTGGCAACGGTCATAAAATTACTGTTTTAACTTTATGCAATGTAGTAAAATAATATGGAAAAGGAATATATATTGTCCTTTGCTCCATTTAATGTGGAGATAAAAGCAGGATCATGATGACATTCAAGAACCCTTTTTTGGGGTAGGCTACGGTCAGTGCACCCGCCGCCCGGCTGCCTCCTGGGCAGTAGAGGGGCGGCGCGTGGCCCCGTAACCCACCCGTGGCACGTCGCCTTCGTCGTTGGGCTGACCACCGGTGCAGGGTGACTTATCGTCAGTAGTCGACCCTAAAATGATGATCCCTAGACCTATATATAGTCGTCGTGGAGGGGCTGTTGGATAATTAATGAAAAATACAAAAACTAATTCAGTCACTTGTTTACTTGAATCGATAAAAAATCAAATCTGTTGTACCTTAAAATCCGTGTGAATGTGAAACAATAGCTTGTATTAAATGGTTCTTATAACATCACATTAATTATTCAACAGTTGGTTGCACCATGGAAGTAACAAGCAGACCTTAAATCTCAGCTTAAAATTTTCAATTGCTAAAAACTGGCTATGATTCGCAAAAGGATAAACAATTTAATTGTAAAGATTTTAAAAATTATTTCTAAAACATCCATGTATTACTCTGTTTATCTACACCGTCTGTTGGACATAGATAGGCCCTTCCATTTGAGGCCTCGCTTAACAAACCTGGAGAGCAGCACTCTTCTGGGGAACTTATAATACAAACTGCCATCGCCTAAAATCATCCACTTAGAGAGGACTACTTCCAACAGTGGTACTTGATGGGCTTCTAGATGGATGGAGAGTTGGCTAAGTTATAATAAAAATCTATTGAGACTATTAAAGGCATGATTTATATTTTTTTACGGTCGGCGCACTCCTCGCACCACTCCGTCCGGAGCCACAGAGGGGCGTAAGCACGCATACCCGTAACCCACCCGTATAGCACGTCGCCTTCGTCGTTGGTTCGACCACCGGTGCAGAGTTCCTTGACTTCATTGGTCGACCCGACAGACTATTAAAGGCATTAAAAGAAATATATCTTTGATCAGGCCCATCAGCGAGCGACTACGAAGTTATGAATTGTTTTGGAATCTTCTACCAGTCAAAAATAAAATTACGTTTTTTATGGTAATGCTTAATAAAGTCCATCATCATTTCAGCTCATATACGTCCCACTATTGGGCTCGAGCCTCCTTCACAATAGGAGGTAAATTGACCTTACTTATACCATGCTGATCAGACAGATTGGTATAAGGTTTTATTTCGAGTTTACGTTCTTTTGCATAGATGTTATATGCGTATTATATCATCACTTAATCGTCTTTTACGACATTCACGTGCAAGATAGGGAGTGGTGAATTGTATTCTTACTCCGTCACCACACGGAAAAAAGTCATAATACATAGAACTAAAAATTACAAAGTGACTCATGCTTAAAAAAAGGTTAAATATGCACTTTTACCGAGCCCAACCAATATAAACGTGATTATTAATAAAAAGAAATCTTTAATGGCAATTTTTGCATCAATTAATTGGGCAAGCTAATAGTGCAACTCGACCTAATGACGCAAACGTCAGTGGAAAAGAACCAGAGTTTAACTTTTCTGTTCTGACAGGTGTAATCACTGCAAATCAGTATAGAGATCTTTGGAGTTCTGAGAACTGAGGAAATATTATATGTAAAGGTTGTTCGGATGCTTTGTTGTTACCTAGTTATTATAAAATGTTATGATAATTGTTTGTTTACTAACAATGTACTTCACTAATAAGGTTATAGAAGGTCTTTATAGCTTATAGTTGGTATTGCGTATCTTTGCTATCACAATATAAGTAGTACATAATTTTCCTCTATCCTTCTGACTCACGTTTCCGTGAATCTATTACATTAAGCTTAGCCAAGAAATGAATCCAAAAATGTTCGAATATTTGTTAAAATTTTACTAAACGAGGAATATTTTTTTCACAGACATACAAAATAACGAACATTTACCGTATGTTACGGGCCATGAAGACTACCAACCATAACATAGTTCGTGGATATTAAAAAACCGAATAAAAGTTCTAAAGTAATCTGAACCATTACCACTTAATGACCTATGTTACATTGTGGTGACGGTATAAGAATACAATTCACCACCCCCGTCTTCCCTATTAAAAAGTTTAGTTACTATACTTTTCAAGTCATTTATATCTTACTGTAGGGCTCGGCCTTCGTCAAAATAAGGGAAATTTGTTTCGAATACCGTACCTAATTAATTATACAAAACTTTGTACTGATACAACGATGCGATGTAACAAACCTTAATTTTGCAATCATTTGCCTTTTTTATACGTACGAGTACAATTCTTAAAGATATTAGTTAAGTCCACTCATATTATAAAGTCTCACGTAAATCCCGAGGGCACTCTCGCAAGATTATGAGACTCTCTGTGGAGCATATCACGGTACCTCCTATTTGACTTTTTTTTTGTTAATACCAATGCGTACCGAGATTCAGCACAAGTCTTCACAAAGTAAGATCAATTGGCTTATATCACATTAATCAAACGGATTGGATGACATTTTTGCTACTCAAAATTTCTTACCGCAAAAACTCATTTATGCCATAGGTTCAGCACAGTTTTTGTAGCCGGCACCTGTCTAACTTTAGTCGTATACTTATGCTACCGACTGATTATGATCAGGAGACATTCTAATTTTAAAATGATAACATTGACAGTTAAGTTTTAAAGCCTAACCCTCAAGGAATCTGTTCAAAAACCCGAGCAATTGGCGGCATACGGTAATAAGTTAGATTATGAGATCCCATATTGCTCACCCATTGTCCCAGATGGTTTGCACTGGATGTGGCCTAACAAAAGCTTGTCAAAATAAAGTTCTTCATTCTGCATATGTACAGAGGAATTACCAAGAAATAGTATTATTACGATTTCTTCTACAGTCTGAGCATGAATCAGAAAGACGAATATGAATTCAAATGAAAAATAAGTAAACAAGAAAAAATTACACAATAACAATTCTAGAACTTATTAATTTGTTATTTTGCGTTACAAAGACCTTATATCCAATTCCAATGAAATGGAAGGAAGCAATATAATACCAAGAACAAGAAAAGATAAATAAGTAAGTTGGTATTTTTTACCCATATTAGCCATGAAGTGTACTTTGGTTCGTTTTGAAAAATTAATAAATTTAATTATTTACTAACTCTGTAACTCTGCCTTTATATAATAATAATATTATTCTTAAGTCGGTGTGAACGTGATTGAACACTTCCTAAACAGCTGGAGCGATTTTGATGAAATTTTTGTGTGTTCCAGTGAATTCGAGAATGGTTTAGATAAATAATTAGACCCGGTAGGTTGTGCTGCGATCGATTTCAAGGAATTTTTTTTTTTTTTTTGAAGTGAAACTTCTTTAAAATCGTTGTGATTTCAAACTCGATGAAACGAAAAAGCGAGTCCATAGAGACACAAACACGTAAATGTAATGGATTCAGCCGGCGAGAGAATGAAATAAGGGATATGAAGGATGGAGGATGGAGAATATAGGATGTAGGATGAAGGATGGAGGATGGAGGTTGAAGGATGAACGAAGAAGGATAAAGGATAATGGATAAAGGAGTTTCACTTCTGATATGCGTACTTTGTATACACTTTTTTTTTTAGATTTGAACTGCGCCTGTTGGGCTAGCTGTACATAATTCACTGAAACAATTCAATAAAAGAGAATGTACTATCATACAGAGCGACCTCTACTTAGTTCGGTTTCTCTAGTTTTTTATTTCATATATTCAATTCTTTACCGTGAGGTGACGGAGTAAGAATACAATTCACCATTCCCGCTCTTGTCCGGGTATTGTAAAAGATAACTAAGGAATGTGATAAATATATACATCTCTGCAAGAGAAAGAAAAGCACATTAAACCCTATGCTAACACGTCAGACCGCCACTATATAATAGGTCAATTTCCTTCCCATTATGCAGGAGGCCAGAGCCCAACAGTGGGACTTATGTGGCTTAAGACGATGATGATGACGTTCAATTCTAAATTCCCTTATCATAAAACTGCTGATATTTAATTAGAGACCTAATAGACAACATATACATAAAATTTTACGTACGTAATGGTTTTCCGATGTGAAACATCTATAGGCGAGGGTGAATCCTGACCACTGGCGTGGCGTTGACGCCACGCTTGGAGATGTACATTTGTGTAACGAAACTATAACCTGTTTTAAAACTTTGTACAACGCCATCTAGTGAGCTCAAAATAAATTATTAACCTAAACACATACCTATGGTGCATACTAATGCAAATAAATGTTTATTGAATAAAAATCATCATTTTCTGGACAAAAAATCGTAATATTTTATTATCACTATATGCCATATTAGTTCCTGACGTAATCTGTTCTTTTATGCATATATATTTGTACAAAATAATTTCAATGTTTCACATCTGCCAGGCTTCCTGAGCGACGGCGCCCTTTTTTATTGGTAAGATATTTTACACATTTTGATTACTTTTTATATTTATGTAATACCTATAAAACTCATTTATAAACAAAAAAAAATATTAACAGGACTTATCTATTGCAAATCTGTTCAAACTGCTTAATCAATTAGGCAATGTCACTACTACGTGTTGTAAAAAAATAATTCTTTTTATATAAAACCTTGACTTTAATTCGGCGTTAATTTTAATTTATTTTTGTATTATCATACATAGTTATTTTAATTCAAATATTTGTATTAGAGCTAAGATTTAATGTTCAATATCAGCGAAATGAGACGTTACCAATTTTCATTTTTTGTTTAACTTTTCGGTTTTAATTTACGTGAATTTCATTTTCAAAACTCAATGAACATATCCAATATTAGTTTAAGCTTATTTCCTTTTCCTAGTTTATATTAAATTCATTATAAAATTACTCATCTTAAATACTGGTCATTTTCATTATTTTTTACTAAGACTAGATCACAGTTCTTTGTAAGTTTTTGCTTGGATTTGTGTGAAGCCGTTTTTGCTTTATTAGTCTATACCAATAAATAAAATTGGAGTGTCTGTTTGTAATGTCAAAATAATAAGCCTTTTTTATGCTCACACGGTTATGTGCACTATACATATGCCTAAAAATCACTTTATATTTTTTTTGTCTGTCTGTCTGTTTGTTCCGGGTAATCTTCAAAATGGCTGGACCGATTTCAAAAATTCTTTCACCAATGGAAACAAACAGACAGACAGACAAAAAATATATATAAAGTAATTTTTAGGCATAGGTATTGTCCAAATAACCGTGTGAGCATGAAAAAAGCCTATTATTTTGACATTACGAACAGACACTGCAATTTTATTTATTGGTATAGATAATTAGTTTTAAATAACTTTAAAGTCAACATTTCTATAGATCGTTAAAAAGAATTTTTATGCTTTAGTTTCCACAAAATTAAAAAAAAAATTGCTGAATATAATTCTTCTTTAAAGATCACAGCTCATATACGTCCCACTACTGGGCTCGAGCCTCCTCCATTGTAAGAGGGAAATTGACCTACTATACCACGCTGGTTGGTTATTATAGGGTTTTATTTCAAGTATATCTTCCCTTGCATAGTTGTTATACGCACAATATATCCCTTAGTTGCCTTTTACGACACCCATGGGCAAGAGTGGGAGTGGTGAATTATATTCTTACTCCGTCATCACACGGAAAAGAAATTTTTCATATAGAAAATAAGTCTTTAATAGAAACACTAATTTAATTCATAAGTACCTATTTCTCAAAAGAGAAAGTAATTATTACGAGCTAATGGATTTTAACGTGAATGCATCGCTGAAACTTCACAATAATAAAATAGAAACTGTCTGAAGTGAAGAGCGGATCAACGTCCCAAATATAAAAATAGAATTCCTAAGCCGTCCACCGCGCCGGCTTTCAACGTCTAACCTAAAAGTATAATAATTATATATTAAAAGTGTACCATTTTTCGTCAGTGAAAATGTCTCAAGAGTGCGATGGTTTCTTTAAAAAGTTTCATGAAACAGTTAATAACTCCTTGGATGATGTGACGAGGAACAATTTCGCAAATTTAGAGTCGAATATGAAACGTGTCTCCTACTTGTGCAGTCTACCGATCATCAAAAACTACAATTTAGCTAACGATTTTCTTAAATGTCAGACGGGTGGCGAATTTCCAGTGAAAAAACATATGGAAAAAGCGCGCCAGTTGAAGGATGAAGCAAATAAAGCTGTACAAAAAGGCGATTGGGCTAAGGCAATGCAGTTATACAGTCAAAGCATGACTTTTATTCCAGAAAAAGAAAGTAAGTTAACAGATAGTCACATTGTAGTACAAAATGTTACAAAATATTATGTTATAAACTATTTGTCATATTTTATTGCATTATAAAAGGTCGAGATTTAAATGAGAAGTCTTCTGCCAGGAGGCATATGACTTGTTGTACTTAATGTTATAATTAATGATTGTGCGGTCCTAGGTTTAATAAATTGGGTTTATATTTGCAATAAAGAGACATTTAAATAATAATTTAAAAAAAAAATAAAATTACAAGTTATTGTAATTTTTTTTTGGCAATACATAGCTATATAGATAACCTTACCTTATATAACTTATCTTTATATAAAGGTTGATTCCTAAACTTTATAAAAAAAATATAAATTCGACGCCGCAAAAGCACGAAAAGTAGTTATAAAAATTCCTCGTATAAAGATGATATAACGTAATCAGGTTTTCCCGTGTGCGCAACTAATTTTCAATTATTAAAAGCAATTGTAAATAATAACATGTCCTCTTTTTTTCATATTATGTAGTTCTAAACAAATAACATCAAAATAACTCACTCATATTTCTGTACCTTGAAATGATTTTGAATTAAACCACAATTTATTTATTATTCAATTTATGTTATTAGTCCTTATTGTGAATATAATAATTTTTAATATATATTCTAAGAAATTGTAAAGTATAGCTATATAATAATTATTTACCTAATGTAAATAGTTATAATCTGAAACTGAATTAATTTTGTGAAGGTTTTGTTTGCGGTTGTGGTCACTGATAGGTAAATGAAAATTCAAAACAAAAGCATTAATCATAGGTACAATATTTTATATATAATTAAATCATATATTGCCAACAGTATGTTAGTTTACTCATTAAATTTAACATTAAATATTAGCACAAAGACAGGCTGAAAACTAAGACATTTTCTATCAGAAAATATGGATAATACAGATTTATGTGTAAACAATTACGTAAGGCATAATTTCAGCATAAAAACTTTGTATTTAAAAAAAAAGCCATACGGTGACTAAGTAAGAACACAATTTACGGATTAAGAATACAATAAGTATATAACATCTATGCAAGGCAATCTCGAAAGAAAACCCTATGCCAATTCGTTTGACCAGAATGGTACACTAGGTCAATTTCTCTCCCATAGTAGAGGAGACCCGAGCCCAATGCCCCCAAAATATAGATATGATGATGATGGTGTCGATGATGATAGCAACTCTCGGTGTACTCGCAGCCTCTGTTACGCATCCGAGCTAGCCACGGAGGACAAGGCACTCGATACCTGTGGTCGGCCTTATGGCGAAGGACAGGAGATACGATGGTCGATGGGACCGCGCGCCGCCCTTTCGTCGCCCCTGACGGTGTAATAGCCCACCCCAAAAAAGGCTCTGTTACGCATTCGTCTTTATGGTAAATATAACTGAAACCTGATAATCGATCTGAAATGGGCTTTTAGGGACAACACACTGCACTAGGGATGTGAAAAACAATCGATTTTTATAATAATCGACTATTACAAAAAAAATTGATTAATAATCGATTTTTACAATCGATTATCAAAATAATAAAAACCGATTATTAATCGATAAAAAAGGTCATCATAATCCTGTTGGGAGATAAAATCGATTATTATTAATTAATCGATTATTTTATAATCGATTATTTTCCCTCCAAGTCACATCCCTACACTGCACTAAGGACATAATCCTTGTAATGCAGGGGACTCTACAAACATAATTAACTAGCTGACCTGACAACAGACGTTGTTCTGTTCCAATAAAAGGAATTCTCCTTGAAATTGACAGCAGTGACAGCTAGCGGGGCCCCATTATGAATCTAAACCATTCTCGAATCCCTTTGAACACACACAAAAAACTTCATCAACATCGATCCAGCCGCTTAGGAGGTGTTCAGTGACATACACACATACACAAGAAATTTATATATAAAGATGAACAGAAATTACACTCAGATACAGAAAAAGAATTCATGGATCGAACCAAGTTTTAATTTTCCGTGTTGTGATAGAATAAAAATACGGTAAGTATTTTTATTCCCCTATTTTGCCTATGGGTGTCGTAAAAGACGAATAAGGCAAAAACGACTAAGGAAACATGATATGGTAGGTAGGTCAATTTCCCTTCCACTTAGGGACACGATATCGAAACAAAAGTATCGATACTGTACTCATGAGTAGTATCGCAGAAAAAGTGTCGTACTCAATAAAGTATCGAAACAAAAGTATCGATACTCCAAAGTATCGAGTACTGAGTACTTTCCCTTAAAAAAAAATAAAAAGGTCATCACGAATCCAGGTCGTGATGACCTTTTTATTTTTTTTTTTTAGGAATTTGTCCTGATTTGATGAGCTTTTTTTTAGGTATTTGTTTTGTGTGTTCGATTAAAATATGTTGAGCCACTTTTTAGAAGGTTCGTTACGCTTTACCTAGATGGCGTTACCATAAACATGAGCCGTAAGGTCAAATTTAACATGGATACTTTGTACAATTTGTTCGATACGATACCTGCCTAAAAGTACTCATTGAGTAAAAGTATCGAATAAAAAGTATCGAGTACAAAAGTATCGGTATCGAAAGACAAGTACTCGATACATAAAAGTATCGATACTTTTTTCGTGTCCCTACTTCCACTGTGGAAGAAGCTCGAGCCCAGTAGTGAGACGTATAGGAGCGATGATGATGATGACGATGATTTGAATTTTTTTGCGAATGCATATTAACTAAGACAATTACGCTTTGATTATAATTTAATATTATATCAATAATAATAATTACAGCTGAGGAACTATCAATTATTTTGGCAAACCGTTCAGCGGCTTTGAATCATTTGGTACAATATGAAGATACACTCGCAGATATTAAACGCTGTCTCGACCTTGGATATCCTCGTCATCTGAGATACAAAGTTTTAGAGAGGAAAGCCAGATGCCTTCTTGTATTAAAGAGAAATCAAGAAGCTATTACCGCTTTTCAGTAAGTTATATTTATTAGTTAAAATTTTACATAGACTTCCAAGATGCTACAGCCAATCGCTGGTCAAATTTCGAGGCCGATTTTCTAATAATCTTCTTTTAATTCTTCTTTACAACTGATACCTTCTACTATTGGACACAAACCTTTCTCGTAATACGAGAGAAGTTGGTCTACTGAACAACTATAACCAGGCAGGTTGATATAACTTGTTTAGAATTTTCATTCTCTAGGAATAAGAATTCCATGAGAAAGGAAGGAAGCTATGTATATCCTACTGTATTCTTTATCATGTGTCACCATTTCGGCTTATATACGTCTCACTGCTGGGCTCGAGCCTTCTTCACAATAGGACGGAAATTGACTCACTATGCCACGCTGATCAGACGAGTTGACATACTGTTTTATTTCGAGTTTTCATTCACTTCCATGGATGTTATATGCTCTATCTCTTAGCAGTCTTTCACGACTCCCACGTGCAAGAGAGGGGGTGGTGAATTGTATTCTTACTCCATCACCACAAGGACAGCTGTATTCTTACTTCATTATAAAAAAATACAAACAACATAGACAACTTCTTTAGTATTATATATGTATATTTTCTGCTTTTTGGCCGATTGCAATACAGAATATATAAAGTACTTCATAGATAATGAATTAGTATTTTTTTTTAATTACTACATCTGCGATACGTTCTTAACCCTCCCAGCCGTGATGAAGACATGAAGAGGGCATGAGGACTCATAACCCACCGCTTACGCCTTCCCCGGCTCTTAAATGAGTTCCCTAATCGACATCCTAGCTACTAAGTGTAAAGAAGTAAAGCATCCATCTGCCCCATCAATCTCTGAAGAAAAAGGCTTTATCTTATCCTTCGGTGAATACCGATATTTTTGTATCTAGATAAGTTAATGAGTTTCTCCTCTTTTATTGCCAGTTAGTAGGTATTGGTTAATATTAAAATTATTATTTCACAATTAAATAATAAATATTTCAGAGATACGATTAGCGCCTTAGATGATGCCTCGAAACTGGACAAGGAGAAAAAGCAAAAGATGCTTACAGACTCCAAACTTATGTTGGAGATATTACATAAAGGCCTTGTCTTAGCTGGAAACCCTAAGGACCCTGAACCTTTGAAGAGAGCGGCACCTACACCAAAGCTTCCTGGCAAGCCTAATCCACAATATCCCGCCGCTTCAGATGCAATTAATATTGATTATGATGATGTACGAGGTAGATATGCAACAGCGACGAAAGATATCCAACCTGGAGAGGTGCTGTTGGTAGAAAGACCTCACAGTGGCGTATTGCTAGCAGAATTTTCTAGAACACACTGTCAAAACTGTTTCCTAAAGTAAGTGAATTTTTGAAGTGAAACTTCTTTGCACGCATGAGGGTAAATTTTTTACGGATGAAACGCAATTTAGCGTCACTAAAATGTACAGCGTTTTTGTCATAGAAGAGGGAGAGAGCGATTGAGACCGATTGAGAGAGAGTGAGAAAGGGCGAACATAGCATGAAGCACAGTCATGGGGCGAGAGTAGGGAGCCAGCGAGTGAGAAAGATCGAAAGATTTTTTTTATTATTATTATTTTTTAATACTGATAATGTGACTTTAATAATGATGCTGTGTGGTAGCGGCTTCGAATACTACCAACCCTTGCTTTGCTCGTGGGTGGCGTAAAAGACGACTAAGAGCCCTAGATTGACCCGGACCAACTCCATCTGGTACCATTTGGGTCAACAATTACATTCCCAAGGAGGGTTGACGTCAGGCAGGCGGCCGGTCATAAAAGTCATTGCCGAAACTTTTTGCAATATGTCAAAACAAATGACATATTGCGTCGACCCAAAGTAATTGGGATAAGAGCAAGATGATGATGATGATGATTTTTTAATACTGATAAAAACACATGGAACCAGAGAAGTTTCACTTCTGACATACGTAGGTACTTAGTACTCACGCTATTTTTTTTAATCGCTACAAAGACGGACAAGCATACAACCCTCCTAAGGTTAAAAAGCTATAGTTAAAAGCCCATCCTGAAAATAATAGTTTTATTAGTTACCTCAAAAAACAGATGATGATTCAATAAAAATTTAAAGGTTGTTAATGAATTGACTTATTAACCTAATCTTTCGACGAGATCATCAAAATTATCATTAAAAAATATATTAAAACACTATAGAACAAGCTTGCATCTCTCAAACATATCGCCAAAGAATTTTATAGAATCATATAGATATAATATTAAGTACGTTTAATGCTCGAATAACGATCTATAATTTTTCAGATGCCCCATCCCATTACCATGTCCGAAATGTCCAAATGTAGTCTTCTGCAGCGATAAATGCTTGGATTATGCCCAAAAATCATATCATAGCTACGAATGTCACATTCTCCCTGTTATATGGAAATCTGGCTGTTCCATTACCTGCCACATAGCACTTAGAATGATTACACAAAATAAAAAAGAATATTTCAGAAATATTAGTAAAGAATTAGAGAACAAACCACCCACTCCATACAAAACTGGTGATTATAGAAACATTTTTCATTTAGTATCTCACGAAGATAAAAGAACAAAACAGGACTTTTTACACAGAACTCAAATGGCCGTTTTTCTGCTAAAATTGCTGGATTTGAGTGGTTATTTTGACGGTGAACCAAGAAAAACGTCCGTAAATGTTACTGAGCTAAATACTATGGCAATAGATGAAAAATATAAAGATGATGTTGAATTAATTGGAGGACTCATATTAAAGAACTTACAAATTCTGAAATTTAATGCGCATGAAGTCTTTGAGCTTCAATGCTCAAAACCAAAAGTTGGGCAGAACATTATCAAGCATGAAGGAAAATCAGTATTTCTGGCGGGAGCAGTATTTCCAACTTTAGCACTTTTCAATCATTCTTGCGAACCTGGTGTTGTAAGGTAAATATTTTTTACTTACCTTGTAATATCTTATTAAAATGTATCACTATAATTATCTTTAACATAGCTACTAGTAGTATTTAGATATATAATTTCAAAGTAAGACATATTTCAGATATTTCTGTGGAGCTAAAATCGTGGTTCGTGCAGTAAAAAATATAAAGAAAGGTGAAGAAGTATCTGAGAACTATGGCCCCATTTTTACCACAGTACCTAAGGAAAAAAGACGCGCAGATTTAAAAGATCAGTATTGGTTCGACTGCAATTGTGTTCCGTGTGAACAGACTTGGCCGTTGTATGAAGAAATGACAGAAAACTACATGAGATTTAAGTATGTATTTGTTATTTATTCATTACTCAAATATTTATACCTTCACATTACTCCCACTATCGATTTAGACGTGGCTCAGAATGATTGGCTTAGAGTAGAGTCTTTAATAATCCAAATCTTATAAACCGGTAGTGAATAATTGAATATTACTATCGTATATTACTTTTGAAGCCTTGATTGAATTTTTGTTTGCCCGTCACCGCCAATTAAGCAAGCAACTGGTTCCATTGTTTAACTTCAGTAACTTACCCCGCTGGTTACTCTTATAGACCAACTCATATCGTTTGCCCTCACCCTCATACAATCTACGACTCTGTGAATTGCGTACTAATGCGCGGACCAACCACTCAGTGTTATAAGCACCTTAACCAGTCCATATGCAGCGGTAATTAAAGGGATAGATGTTCATGACTCAGATATTCGCCCGATATCTCACTTTTACAGGTCATCGAAAACAATTTAGGTAGTAGTGGTGTAAAATTTTTAGATGTATAGGTTTTAATGCGATGTTGCATGCCCCTTATTCCTTAACCATTAAAACAGCAATAATTTATAATATTTATTACACTAATAACTGAAAATGTCTGAAATGCGTGCCATAATTTTGTATCCGAAAAACCCAGCAATAGTTTTGTCACCTCCAGGATAAAATATTAATATATTGTGTGTAATGTACTTATATATAATGCAATATTATCCGTGCAGTAACAGGTAAAGAATTGAAAATGTCAGCTCTGCAATCTTTTTTGCAAGTCGTACGTACCTTTTCTAATTTGAAGAATAAGGCAGATTACACGCTGTAAGAGAACCAAATATTGATACAAATATGTACTTAATTTAAAGCGTACTTTTGATTGAGAATTATCACTAGTTGACAAGCTCGAATAGTTATGGTAACTATCACCTTATACTTCTTTTGCCCGCCCTTGAGTATATGGGAGTGTTTTGGTCTGTAGGTTAAATTAAGCCACAATAACTCTCCCTTCCTGGGCGCATAAATTGGTTCTTTTTTAAAATATAAATACAGTAGGTACGTGTGTCGGTAAAAATAGATAGGTACCTATTTACCACAACAAATAAACAAATTATAATAAATGTATTATTTTCCTTGTACTTTATATTCTTATAATAAAATTATATTTCTAGATGTGATTCAGATCGTCCTTGTCCAAATGTGGTGGCAGTTCCGTACGACTGTAAGGAGTTCATGGTGCAATGCGGTCTTTGTCAACAATACACTAATATATTAAAAGGATTAAAAGCTTTGCAAGTAAGTACTCATTTTTAAAGGGAACACATATTTACGCTTATGAATAGAACAGACGCGATAAGACTTTAATATTAGATAAGAATATGCTTATAAAGTATAGGTAGGTAAGTATAGTGATGACTTACGGCACAGAAACGTGCTCCCTAAATACCTGTACCTGCTTTATAACAATGCTCAAAGTCGCTCAGCGCGCTATGGAACGGGCTATGCTCGGGATTTCTCTGCGAGATAGAATCCGAAATAGGTACAGAAATTCACAGAAGAACGGGTGTAACTGACATAGCACGAAGAATTAGCACGCTGAAGTGGCAATGCGCAGGCCACGTCGCTCGACGAACCGACAACCGCTGGGAAAGAAAGGTTCTACCCCCCACTAGGTGGACCAACGACCTGGTGAAGGTGGCTGGGCATCGTTAGATGCAGGCGGCACAGGACCGCACTTTGTGGCGTAACATGAGGGAGGCCTATGTCCAGCAGTGGACGGCGATAGGCTGAAATGAATGATGTACTATCTGTAGGTACTCCTAATGAAAATATATACTTTCCGTTTGCTGACGGAGTAAAAATACAATTCACTACACATTTCCTTACTCGAGTCTATTTTAAAATAACCTATGTAATTGCCGTTCTGCAGTACTGGCCATTTCAAATCAAAATAATTTTTGTTTGGCTAGGAATTCTAATTTCAAATTAATTTTATTTTAAAACATGGAATTCATTTTCCAAAAGTAGTCATTTGTTTATTGATTAGTGTTACGTTTTCATCGCATTTCAATCTTTTTCGTCATCATGGATACGTTAAAAATTCGAGTAATTATGGAATATGAGTATCGTCGTAGCAGCAAAGCGGCACAAGCGGCACGCAACATCAACGACGTTTACGGAGCTAACACTACAAACCAACGCACCGCCTGTTATTGGTTTGCTCGCTTCCGTTCTGTAAATTTCGACCTCAAAAATGAACCTCGCGGTCGTCCGAAGACTTTGGTCGACAATGACGAATTAAAGGCGATTGTAGAAGCCGATGATACACAATCTACGCCTGAATTAGCAGCAGCTTTCGACGTTAGCGTCAAAATAATATTGGTCCATTTGCGTCAAATTGGCAAGGTAAGAAAGCTTGACAAATGGGTGCCCCACGAACTCAATGATCGCCAGCGCGAAGTACGCGTCGAGACATGCCTTACATTGCTCAACAGACACACAAATGAAGGAATTTATTTTGAAACGCATTGTTACTTGCGATGAAAAATGGATTCTGTTTGATAACCGCAAGCGCTCAGCAAGTTGGTTGGATCCTGGTTCAGCACCTAAACAATGGCCTAAACGAAAACCTACCCCTAGAAAAGTGATGGTCACTGTTTGGTGGTCTAACGCCGGTGTGATTCATCACAGCTTCTTACCAAACGGGGTGTGCATTACTGCAGATGTGTACTGTGAAGAACTGAACACAATGATGGAGAAGCTGGCACATCTCCAACCAGCATTGGTCAATCGCTCGTCTCCGCTGCTCCTGCATAGTGTTGCCCAAATGCAAGACCAAGACGAGACTTGGACCGGTCTTGGTCTTGGTCTTGCAACATCACACCTGGTCTCGTCTTGGTCTTGCGCACCCGAGTCTTGGTCTTGGTCTTGGTCTTGCGCACCCGAGTCTTGGTATTGCAGCAAGAGTCTTGCAAAGTTTTGCAGTTAAAATAACGTAACAGTAATTTATCATGGCAATGAAAAATCCAACTAAATTAATCAAATATCCTATCCTATCTATCCATCTGCTAGCCTATAGTTCACTATTGAATACAATACTTACCACTGGAGAAAATTACTCTTCTATTCCCCTGGTGTTCCATTAGACAGCGTTACTACTCTTATGACAGGACTTTCGACCCTATTTTCTTAAGACGTCACCACACGAGGCAGTTGATACAATAAATTTTATGTCATTTTATAATCAATGCGATATTTTACAATTAATGCGATTGTTTATATTTCCCTTCAAGTTAAGTGGTATGTATCTATTGTATTTCCAGTTTAGTTACTGATACTCTGGATACTTGAAAAACCCTGTTGCTCTATTGCCTATATAAATACTTTGGCCGCTGGATCCATGTAGCTCTTAATATACTATTTATTCAAGAACATATAAAACTGATTTAAAATTTTATGGTTTTAATACTTGTAAAATGTATGATATTCGTCGTCATCGTCACAGCTCATAAAAGTGCCACTGCTGGGCTTAAGCTTCCTTCCAGTAAGAGGAAAATTGATCTACTATACCACGCTGGTCAGACATGTTGATACAGGGTTTTCCTTCTAGTTTCACTTCTCTTGCACATATGTTATATACACAGGGTATCAGGTTATGGGACAACTGTTCATGTATGTTGTAGTTCAACAGTCATAGATCATAATTAGAATGTATATTACACAAAAACAATATAACGTAAAAGTTATAGTGATTACAAAAATGTGTGTCTAAGAGTTTATGCCTTAAATTTTATGCATTATGTAGGTATGTACAGACAGGATATATGTAAGCATGTAAAATTTCGACAGTATAAATAGGTATTAGATTTGCGCGAACCTTTCAATGGTTACGTAGGTACAAAGGCGAGTCATCAACGGTCATCGGCCGATCAGCTGATTTATGTTAAAGCGAAGTTTGTCTTGCTTATGCAAACGTAATCATTGATTTATTCAAATTCTAATGAACATTTAACAAAATACGAATATGTTGTAAATTAAGTATCATTCCTTTATACATTTTTATCAATTTACACGAAAAAACGATGACAAAATTGAGAACTTACATGTCTCTCAATTCATTAACGAATCGATATTTTTATTTAAATTTTTTTCATGGGTTCCTAACACCATTGCCCGATCCGATTTGATACGACATCCACGGGCAAGAGAGTGGTGAATTATATTCGTACTCTGTCTTTTTTTTTTGTGTGTGTGTAGCTGTTGGTCGCAGATGACCTTGACAGCTTAACGCGGTCAATGGGTGAGCGCTGATGGCTCTCAACCCGGTAAGTAAGTTAAGCGAACATCGCCCGAGGGCTCCCCCCTGTGGGGAACGGACTTCGGCTCGGGGCGTCGCTGGGAGCAAAGTGGGCGTGGCCAAGTTTAGGTTAATGACTTTTACGCGGCGCGGTTTTCGACCTCGACGGCGAGGCCGATACCGCGGAGTTTTATCTGTTATCGCTGCGCGAGCTGTGTAGGTCCTTTCTTGGGCGATCATAATAGCGTCATCTTCTTCTTCAAGAAGATGACGAGGACGTCGGACCGCGGATATTTTTGAGGGGACGTAGTTTACCGCCCCAACCACTAGTGGATTGGGGTGAGTCGTGGCAGAGGCAAAATAGCGCTGGGAGCAACGCTTCATGTACTGCCTGATGGTGATCGTACTCTGTCCCTACATGGACATTTATATAGATTAATTGTAGGCATATTTCTATGTCCAACAGTGAACGTCGTTGGGCTAATGAATAAACGGATATATAAATATGTATAATGGGCAAGAGCACTCTCGTGATTACGGTATTTTTGTCCTTAAGCCTTTCCGAAGAGTAATTCTGAAAAGCCAACACCAACATTGGGAATCGATTGGCCAATAGATGGATATCTCAAGACTGATTTGACTTGCCGTGTAGTGACGGAGTAAGAATATAATTCATCACCCCCTATTTTACCCGTGACTGCGAACCCACGACTAAGGGCTATAATATATAACATCGGTGCAAGAGAAGGAAAACTTGACATGTATGACCTTTAACAACACGGCCGATCACCGTGGCGATTCCCCTCCGGCCACGGCCGATTCTCCTCCACATAACATGTAGAAGACACGAGCTCAACCGTATATAAGCTGAAATGGTGATTTGAATTAAATGCAAGACCGCGAGACTCTTGCAGGCCCAGTCTTGGTCTTGCTCAAGTCTTGCAGAGCCAGTCTTGGTCTTGGTCTTGCAAAAATTAAGCGGTCTTGGTCTTGGTCTCGGTCTCGCATTTCTCGCAAGACCAAGACTTTTTTGGGCAACACTACTCCTGCACGACAATGCGCGACCTCATACTGCACAGCAGACGGTCTCCAAGTTGCAAGAACTGGGGTTGGAAGCTCTCCGTCATCCGCCATACTCACCAGACTACTTCTTTGTCCAGAATTTGGATAATTTCTTGGCGGGCAAGAAATTCAATACCCGAGAGGCAGTACAAAATGCCTTTGAAGAATTTGTTGCCTCCCGTCCAGCTGATTTCTTTAAGAAGGGCATCAATAAACTGCCGCTGCGTTGGCAAAGATGCATTGATTATTACTTCGATTAATACAAATAAAAAATACATGAAAAAAAATCGTTTAATTTTTTTCATACATAACGGCAATTTCATAGGTAAAGACCTAATATTACTAACTACTATTATATCGCATAATATGCAAACAATATCTAGGTACCTATGCAAGAAAAGAAAAATTCGAAATAAAACTCTATACCGTACTGGCAAACGTAATATAGTAGCTCAATTTTTCCTCGTAAGGTGGAAGAAGCTCAAGATCATGAACGGTAATTCCTTGAGCAAAAAAAACACTAGGCGCATTGTAAAGCTGAACTATTAATAAAATGCCAACCACACAGGCTGGCATTTTATTTAGTTCAGCTTTACTTCATTTGTTTTTAAAAAATTATTTTGTCCAATTGATCCCAGATCCAAAATGTTGATGTGCCAAAATCCCAGTTGTCCAATTCTATTGCCTATTAACATTAAAGACCATAGAATCATAACTACTGAAACTTATTTGACAACTTTCTTTATATGATGGTGAAGAAAATTATGCACCACCAACCTTTTCCCCCGTGAATCGTAAAATTCGCATTGAAATTACCTAGAGAATACCAAATGCAATTGACCACATTTATGACAAATGTCATCGTCATCATCACAGCTTATGTACCCACTGATGGATTCAAACCTCCTCCACATTGGGAAGGAAATTGAACTGCTATACAAAGCTAGTCAGATGAGTTGGTATAGGATTTTATTAAGAGTTTTCTTGCTCTAACATAGATGTTATCTGCATATTATAATCCATTAATTTATCATTTGCGACACGCACGGGACAGATAGGGAAAGGTGAAGTGTATACTTACTCTGTCACCACACGGAAAAAAGACAGATATATCCGATTTAAAATCTCCTTAAGAGATATCAGTTTCTCTCTAAACTTGCTGCATTTAGAGAGATTTGTGTATAGTGATTATGGCATTATCACTCAGTGTCGATTTTTTCACAACACATCAATAGGCAAATGTAATGGTCTCCATTTTATTGTTTTATGTGAAGCATAATAGTGAAGACCTGTTATTGGCTTTATGTCTCTTAAATATGTTTACCTACATTTTTATTACTTTTTAAGCTGTTGGTCTCCCGATAATTAAATAAATAAAGCACCATCAAGATATTGACGTCCTTTGTAGCACATGGTGATTAGAATAGTTATAAATATACCAGCAATTGCTGCTGCCCTTTCATTCCCATTAAACTAGAGAAGGGAGAGGAGTTTTTGTGTACACTACAGCTGGTCACCGAGGGAAATCAGGGGAAAATTGAGTCACCTAGTATGGTCACGTTGGCCCACTGAGGACAAGGAACTCGACTCCGGTGGTCGACCCAACGACAAAGGCGACGTACTATGGGTGGGTTACGGGGTCGCGCGCCGCCCCTCTGTCGCCTCGGACGGAGCCGGACGGCGGGTGCTCTGACCGTACCCACCCCAAAAAATGGGTACGTTGAAAAAATAAAGAAGTTAAAATCTTGTATTCCTAGCTTGTTAGCAAGGTCTATACACAAGTATAGTGCGTAAACGCATTTCCACAGCGTGACCAAAAAAAAGGTTTGTAAACTACACTTTTTTTTTTACGGTCGGCTCACTCCGCTCCGTCTGGGGCGACAGAGGGACGTACGCACGCACACCCGTAACCTACCCGTGACATGTCGCCTTCGTCGTTGGGCCGACCACCGGAGCAGGGTGACTTGTCATCAGTGGTCGGCCCGACAGAAAACCCCCTGAGGAGCGGAATACCCTCTCCTTGACGTCCCCCCCTCGGGGAGGGCGTCGGTCTTTCGTCGCGCGGTCGGCCCCTCGACGGGTGACGGACTAACTCCTCGATCCAGTCACCCGCGGCCTCGGCTAGGACGGCATCAGGCGCAGGTATTCGCGCCCGCACCGCCCCAGTCGCCGGCGGCGGGTCACGTCTATAAACTACACCTGGGCCACTTAATGAACTATAGCAGTATATAAATCTGAGAGATTAAATTATGGTAGCAGTATGTACTCTGTATTTATTATTATTCTATTGACATAGGATATTTTAATTTATTGAATAGTGGAGTCACGCAATATTTGCATATTCAATTTTACCATAATATTTGCACGTATATAATATGTATTCCAAACGTTTGGTATGTTAGCATAACAATTTTCACGCGTCAACTAATTTCATTTTCACACACCAGATCTTAAAAGTTTCTGTTCGAATTTGGTTAGTTTATTTTATTGATTTAATAGTTTAGAATAAGAATATTTTAATAATGCATATTCGTATTATTTGCCGCGTTCGTTGAAATTGACTAGACGATATAGTGGCCATGTAGGTTTCAACATTTTTTTAAATATATTATTCATTAGCAGAATTCGAATGTTCTTTAGTTGACAGCCAAGATCTTATGACTATTCAGTCGCAAAATAAAATAGATTCAATGTTGGAACGCTTGTGGTAATACAGTAAAAATACGATAAATGACGAATTAAGAATACAATGCACCAACCCCTATCTTTTCTGTGGATGTCGTAAAAGACGACTAAGGAATATAATGTTTATATAAGATCTATGCAAGAGAAGAAAACCTCGCAACAAAACCCTATACCAACTCGTCTACCAGCGTGGCATAGTAGGTCAATTTCTTTTCCTTTTTGGAGGAGGCTCAAGCCCAGCAGTGGGACGTGTAAAAGCTGTGGTGAATAAATGGTGAATTGATCCAGGGTGCCGTAAGATATGATTATTTTATTGCCTTTGACCTTAATAAGTGCCGCTCGTGGACCGGTTCAATACCAGAAATACAGTCAAATCACTGCCTACTACTAACATAGAGTTGATTAATAGATATAAAGCCGCGCGTGATTGGACCGGGGAATATTCCTTCACCCGTAGAGAGGCTGATCGCGTAAGGGCAACCGACATCCCTGGAGGGGCGTTCGGGACAGAGAATACCCAAAGGGTTTCCCGCCGGGCTGGCCACGGATGACAAGGAGCTCGATACCGGTGGTCGGCCCAATGTTGAAGAAGAGGAGATATAGTAGGTTAGGGAGCCGTGCGTCGCCCCTTCATCACCCCGGATGGAGGGGACGGCGTGTACCCTGACTATAGCCCACCCAAAAAAAAGATAAAAAGCCTAGTCGACAAACAGCCAGTAAGATTTAGATTCTTATATAGACGCAAATTTGAATTGTTTAGACACCCCTTGTTTTAAATAAATGTAATAGTTAAAAAAAACTAAAAAATACGCTTAAATCGCTAATCCTCATTATCCTAGTAGGGATAACGGATTAAACTGTTTAAAATATTGAATTGTCATCGGTCCTTAATATGTATGCCAAATTTCGAGTTAATCCGACGTTTTGAAAGGGGTCAAAATCATGTACAAAGATTCCGTTACATACCAACATACTAACATAGATACGTCTGAAGCTAATAAAAGCGTATTAAAAAGCATCGATATTTAATCATATAATATCGATAGAGGCTTTCTCGAAGCCCTATGTTGCTTTTTAGCTTGTATTAGCAGACTGTTTGTGTTCTAATATTTAATTACTCTTCAATTATTGATAATAACTTCCTTATCTTTAGGAACTTGTAGAACTATCTCGGTTCTCGTAGAACCCAGTAAAGAGATAATACAAAGAGAATAAGACCAAGAAACAATATAATTTATTACACTTACATTTTCTAGTAACTCTAGCACTAACATCGAAGAAAAGCTGTGATTATTAGATACTGAACAGAAAAACTACATATGAATGAAGTATCATGATCCACAGTCAAATGTTTGCGCCATTAGAATGACGAATTTTATGTTTTTTATGCTTTTTAAAGAACTCGCAAAAAGAACTAAACCAGTGTTTTAGTTACTGAGATTTAACATGATTATTTATAAAAACTTGTTTACGATTGAAACATAATTTCCACATGGATTCGAATCCACGCCTATTGAAATACCATTCGAATCATGCGTGGACCAGCGTGGAGGGACGTACGAGTTAAACTGTCATTTGTACTTGTCGTCTTAATAAGAGACGTGCGCCATCTATCAAAAAATATTTACACTACGTTGCGATCATACATTCTTGCTTAAACTTTTCATTTAAAGTTACCTAATTTAATTACCGTGTGGTGACGGAGTAAGAATATAATTCACTAAGCCCTCTTTTGCCCGTGGGAGTCGTAAAAGGCGATTAAGGGATATCTTGTGCAAGTAACAACTATGCAAGAGCAGGAAACCTTGAAATAAAACCCGCCTGACCAGCGTGGTATAGTAGGTCGATTTCCCTCCCATTACGGAGGAGGCTCGAGCCCAGTAGTGGGACATATATGAGCTATGATAATGATGATGAATATTAAATAGCCACAATACACTTTTATATAATTTACAGAGTTTTAGCATTACTAGATTATTCACAAAAACTTGTTTAAATACGAGGATTGGAATGGTACTCCAAAAAGCGTATGAGATCAGCGTAAGAGAAGGAAATCTCGTAATGAAACCCTATAACGAACATGTCTGACCAATATGGTATAGTAGGTCAAAATCCTTTCCATTGTGGAGGAGGCCCGAGCCCAACAGTGGTATGTGGGCTGCAATGATGATGATGATGTATGAGACTCATTTTTCACTCATAAATATTTTTTTACAAACTAATGGTTTAAGATACTTTACATACATATACTTCACGGGCAAAAATAACACATACGGCGCGATCATTTGTGTATCGCACAAATACAGTCCCGTGTGAAAAAATAACCTATGAGAACATTAGAATAGAATAGAACCTTAGAATAATAACGTATAGAAGGATAGTGTCAGAACTTCGAACGTTTGAAATTTGAATCTAAAAATACTAATGGCGCGCAGACGATTACACACATACACACGCAAAACAATATACAAATTATGAAATCAAATTTTGTCTTTATTAACATAAATCATCGAAATACTTTTAAATGTAATGTTAAAAACCTTTTTAAGTTTTTCAAATGTGTTATGACACCATTTGAATGCACAAACCGTCATAATTACTTATTTATTTTTTAAGAGTTGCATACGTACGTGCAGTACAATGACTTGTACATTACGGAACGGTTCCGGCGTAAGCTCCATTAGGCTCCAATTGAAATGCCTCACTTTTTGTGCGTGAACTTACATTTATTATGAAACAACCACGATTCTATTGTATTCTATACGTTGTGATGAACCGTACTCATTCTAAAGTTTTTATCTGAAAATCAGCACCGTAACACGTTTGTCATGCAGCTTATGCTGAAGTGGGACCTTTTTCGGTATCTTATCTGTATGAATTTGTAAAAATTTTGATTACCTTATGTTTTAGAAACCGAAATAAATGTTTTTCTTTCTTTCCAAGAAATTATCCATTTATTTTTCTGAGACAAAATCTATACAAATAAATAATAATTGAAGAGTCTGTAATATCAATATAATGGGATTTTTTTCATGCTGATACGGTTATTTACACGATAACTATGCCTAAAACCAGTTTAAAAAAAAATTGTCTGTCTGTTTTGGGTAATCTTCAAAATGACTGGACGAATTTTGATAATATTTTTCTACCAGGTAGCTGTCTAAATAAGGAGTAACTTAGGCTATATTTTATCCCGGTATTCCCATGGGAACGGGAACTAAGCGGGTAATGCGACTGAAACCGAAGCGAAACGAGGACGGGTAGCTAGTTCTCAATAAAATTAAACCATCAAGTAGGAAGAACAAACATTTTATTTACGTACCTATTTAAATTTAAATTATCATATTCTATAGTAGATAAAGGCATATGTACAATTTTTCGCAAAATTATTAAATAATGCAACAATTTCCGTGTGACATTGTGAGAAATAGGACGGACGTACTCTTAATACAATTCACCACTCCCTATCTTGCCCATGAATATCGAAAGACGACTAAGGCATAACATCTATGCAAGAGAAGGAACACTCGAAACAGAACCCTATATCAACCTGAACGGCATGATATAGTAAGGTCAATCTGCCTGCTAATGTAGAGGAGGCTCGAGCCCAACAGTGGGACGTATATGAGTTAAAATGATAATTGCGCGCTAACGTGGATGTATTATATAATGGTTTACGGCGCTCGTACTCCGAAACTATTGATTTTAGGTAAAAAAGTTAATGACATAAATTGTAGGCAATTTTCTCTACAATTATTTTGTAAAGATATGTTTTACTGTAAAATGAAAGGAGTTATTATCAAAAAACTGCCTTTAGGCGCCATTTTTTCCAATATGGCGGCGCGACCGGCAAAGATACGAGGTGCCAAAGTTGAAATTCGGTAAGAGCACGTCAAAATCTATAAAATTGCCAAGTTTCAAAACACCCGGAAAACTTTCCAAGTAAAAATATCCAATGATTGTGTTTATAATATTAATGCAACAGAACGGCGACTCGAAATAAAAACCTATATCAATCCGCCTGACAAGCTAGATATAGTATGTCAACTTTCCTCCTATTATAGACGAACCCAGAAATGGGACGTGTATGGGTTGAAATAATTATTTTTTGCCAAAAAAACCCCGCCTGCAATAATGTAGACAATGTAGATAATTTTTTTTCAATCTGTGTGGTGACGGAGTAAGAATACAATTCACCACACCCTATCTTGCCCGTGGATGTCGTAAACGACGACCATGGGATATAATATGCACATAACATCTATGCGAGAGAGGGAAAACCCGAAATGGAACTCTTATACCAACATGTCTGACCAGCATGGTATAGTAGGTCAAATTCCCTCCCATTGTGGAGGAGGCCCGAGCCCAACAGTGGAACGTAGGTGGGCTGTGATGATGATGATGAAATAAATTTTTAGATTTTTGTTGATTTTTCAAAACGCGCTTGTCCGATTTCTATAAAATTTTCATAGGACCATTTGGGAAGTATACCCTTTCCAACAAAATATAGAATCATTAAAATCGTTTCATAAATGACGTAGTTATCCGCGAACAAACATAAAAAAGCATATATATATATATATATATATATATATATACGGTTGAATTGAGAAACCTCCTCCTTCTTTGAAGTCGGTTAATAACAATCAATATCACGCTACAACCAATAGGAGGCAGAGCATCAAAGAAAAATCTCGCAAAAACGGTGAAAATGTATTCCTTTTGAGAGCTACCGTTACGTGACTCTCTCTAACCCCCTCTCACTCTCACTAACCCTCTATCTCTCTCACGTGTCACACGACGAAGTTACACGGGTCAACTAGTACATATATATACCATAAACAACAGTATAACAAAATATAGTATCGTTCTTGAACACATCGTCAACGTAGTCATCAGTCTCAGGGTCCCATATACACCGCTGTCCACATTTAACACCAGCACCTTTCATCTCTATAAGTGTTGTTTCTACTAAGATTTTATATCTGAAAAAATAAATAATCTTTTGTTATACAATTACTAACTGTTAGGCCCAGCTAATCGTCTCCGTGTAGTGATAGACTAGAAATACAATTCTCCATCTTGTCCGTGGATGTCCTAAAAGGGATATAATACACATATAACTAGGGATGTGACTTGGAGGGAAAATAATCGATTATAAAATAATGCTCCCATCAGGATTATGATGACCTTTTTTTTTTAGGAAATGCGAGCTTTATTTTCTAACTAGCTGACCCAACAGACGTTGTTCTGTTCAAATAAAGCGCCACCTACCGGGTCCAATTGTGAATCCAAACCATTCTCGAATCTCATTGAGCACACACAAATTACTTAAATTACTTAAATCCAGTCAACAGATATCGCCATCTGTTAGAATCTTTTGGAGTTAACAGATAATTGTGACTGTCAATTAATTATAGACAAATAATTTGCAATAAAATAAAATTGCGACTGTAATTAAAGATCTAAGTTATCCTATGTTTCAAGTTGGAGCAAACTGCACACGGTGTGCAAATTTGATTAAAATCGGTTAAGTAGTTTAGGAGTCCATCGCGGACAAACATCGTGACAGGAGATTTATATATATTAAGATATAGTATAAAACACTGCACGCAGTATCGTGATGACCAATTTTCGAATAATATAAAATTTTGATAATCGATTGTAAAAATCGATTATTATAAAAAAAAAAACGATTAATAATCGATTATTATAAAATCGATTATTTTTTCACATCCCTACATATAACATCTATGCAAGAGAAGGGAAAGACATAATAGTACGGTATATTAAGTTCGATTTCCCTCCTATTGTGTAGGAGGTTCAAGTCCAGGAATGTATGAGCCGAGATGATGATGGTAAATCCATCAAGTTTAAAATTATTAGGATCTTCTTAATTAATTCGGTTTATTTCTCTTGGTGACGAGAAAGAAAGTGGTAGAACCACTATGTGGACAGTTGTCTGTCTACAGCCGCGGACCGGTCTGTCCGGGGTAGTACCACACTCTCGCAGAAAATCAACGTCCGATAGCAATTTGTTACTGAGCTTCATTCGGTGAACGAGAGAGCCGGCAGCCCAACTTTTTGAGGGTGTTTGCGTGTGGGTTGGGTTGGGTGATTCTTTTAATTTCACCGAACCTCATTCACACTTCCTTCACGGTAGGCAGCGGCCTAGCAAAGGTCCATGGCGGCAGCAACACTTACCATCAGGTGTACTGTTTGTTCATTTGCCACCGCATGCAATCAAAAAAAAAATTACCATTTAGTTTCGATCATGTCGACAATTACCTACTCAAAAATTTTATTTTCACGTTTTAATATGCGCATTGTATTTATAATTATGTTCCGTAACAGAGAGATCCAGATATTCTTAGCTATAGCAGGGATAGATATTTTAGTATTTCGGTTAATTAATCGAATTAAAGAATTGCGCTGACGGCAGAATGGTCTCGGCACCGACTTCCCGTGCCAAGCATCATGGGTTCGATCCTGCGCAGAACAGTTCTTTGTTCACCATGATCATCATCATCGTCATCGCAGCCCACAGACATCCCACTGTTGAGCTCGGGTCTCCTCCACAATGGCAGAGAATTTGACCTACGATACCATGCTTGTCAGACATGTTGGTATATTTTTTATGGGTAGGCTATGGTAAGCGCACGCACGGTCCATTCCGTCCGGGGCGACGAAAGGACGGCGCGCGGGCCCATAACCCACCCGTACGCACGTCGCCTTCGTCGTTGGGCCGACCACCAGTGCCGAGTTCCTTGTCCTCAGTGGTCGGCCCGACGGAATAAACTTTCGGGTACCCTCACCTCTCGACGTCCCTGTCTCGGGACGTCGATCGCCGTCGCGCGGTCAGCCTCTCTGCGGGTGACGGACTGAAATCCCCGGTTCGGTCACCTGCGGTCTCGGCTAGGGAAGACATGTTGGTATAGGGTTTCATTTTGAATTTTTTTCAACAACTCGAATTCTCTCTCCTTTAGAGAAGGCTCAAGCACAGCTGTGAGACGTGCATGAGCTGAAATAAAATTAATAAATGAATAAAATAAACAAATAGAACCTTTTCATGTCGAGCTCCTGAACTCGTTGCCTCACTCCATTAGCAATTGCCTTCGTCCAGCGCGCTGCTTGGTCAGAGCGGTACTGGCGACCCATTAACTGTTCCTGCATCGTCGAAAGTATTATATCCTTCACATTCGCTGCTTGGAACCTGAAATAGGAAAGAAAGGCAATATATAATGACCATCATCATCATTTCAGCTGGCATACGTCCCACTGTTGGACGTTGTTGCTCGAGCCTCCTCCACAATAGGAGGGGAATTAACCTTATTGTGCCATGCTGATCGGACAGGTTGGTATAGGATTTATTTTGAATTTTCCTTCTCTTGCATAGCTGTTATATGCGTATTATATCCCTTAGTCGTCTTTTACGACATTCACGGGCAAGATAAGAAGTAGTGAATTGTACTCTTATTACCACACTAAAAATATAACCATACCCCGTCCAATAAAAAATACCTCTTTATTTTTACCTTATATCTATACAAATAAATAAAAGTGTCTGATTATAAATTCAAAATACTGGGCTTTTTTCATGCTCACACGGTTATTTATGCGACATCTATGCCTGAAATACAGTTTAAAACATTTTTGGCTCTCTGTCTGTTTGTTTGAGATGATCTTCAAAACGGCTAGACCGATTTTGATAATATTTGACTACCAGGTAGCTGTCTATATAAGGAGTAACATAGGCTACATTTTATTCCAATATGGTGGTCGTCAGGTGCTTACCGGACACGGGGTCTTTGATAAGTACCTGCATAAAATTGGAAGAGAAGGGACCCCAGGATGCCATGAATGTGACGCAGCAATCGACGATTCGCGCCACACATTGGAAGTTTGCCCCGCCTGGGGGCCCCAGCGCCACGTCCTATCGATGGAACTCGGAATAGACCTGTCGTTGTCGACCGTCGTTTCACAGATGCTCGACAGCGACAGGTGCTGGTCGTCGATGCCTCATTTTGTGAGGCCGTCATTACAAGGTTGCGAAGCGAGAACGCGAGGCGCTTGCATCCGCTGACTCCGCTGACCTTGGCCAGGGAGGAGGAGGCGCCGATATGCGCAACTCCTTCCACTACCTTGAATGACGATACGACGTGGCCAAACGGCCATGCGTTGGGGTGTCAGGGATCGAGTGTCATCAGACGATCTCTCCGGTGCGCCTTAAAAGCGCGGAAGGGGCCGCTGTGGTTTTAGTGGGTATTCCAGTCATGCAGTGGCTGGTGAGTCTCACACACTCCTCCGACTGTCACCGGCGTGGGAAAGTGCGTAAATGCACTTCCACAGCGGACACAAAAAAGGGGTATTCCGTCGGGCCGACCAGTGAAAACAAGTTACTCTGTAGCGGTGGTCGGCCCAACAAACGCGACGTGCCATGGGCGGGTTACCAGGCCGCACGCCGCCCCACTGTCGCCCCGAACGGAGCCGGGCGACGGGTACGCTGACCGTAGGCCACCCCAAAAAAAAAAGATTTTTTAATTTTAGATACCTGCTAGGCGCGTTATCTACGACCAGTGGTAATAAAGTTATCCTAAAGAGATATAATATTCCACTAGGTGGACCGATGACCTAGTGACAGTTGCTTGGCGTCGTTGGATGCAGGCGGTACAGGACCGCACTCTGTGGCGTACCATGGGGGAGGCCTACGTCCAGCAGTGGACGGCGATAAGCTGAAATGATGATGATGAAGGAGATATAATTCGTTAAAATATTGTCGAATACTTACTTTTCACCTAGTCCAGGTCGCACCTCGTACAAAGGGGGTGCAAGAACCTTCTCAGAAGCAACAGGGCTTAGCTCTAGTTCAGTATTAGGCTGCACAGTCACTTGAGTTTCCTCTTCAACTGAAAACAATAGTCTTAGGCATTTAGGGACTAAAATTTTGGTGAGCAAACCGAAAAAACCAACTAAGTGCGAGTCGCAGTCACGCACGAAGGGTTCCGTACCATTATACAGTAGAATCTCACTAATCCGGCACTTCAATAGACCGACACGTCCAATAATCCGGCAACCTCTGCCCGCGCCTCCCTCGCCCCTCTTCCCGTATGCGCTCCGGTCTAACCTCAAAACTTATCACGTGCATATATATGTATATGCGTGTATTATGTGCATTGTATGTAACTTATCATGTGCATACATAATAATATGTAAATTCAATACATTATATGCATTCTCTGTATGAAATGCTTTATTTTTTATTTGGTTTTTCTATATAATCCAGTAATCCGAACATTCCAATAATCCGGCACCCTCTGGTTTTTAATAGTGCCAGATTAGTGAGATTACACTGTATATAAAAAAATTGGCAAAAATGTTGTATGTAATTGGGGGTTTAAATATTTATTTTATTTTGTTTTTAGTATTTGTTGTTATAGCGGCAATAGAAATATGTACATAATTTGTAAAAATTTCAACTGTCTAGCAATCGCGGTTCTTGAGATACAGCCTGGTGACAGATAGACGCACCGACAGGCAGACCGACAGACAGACAGCGAAGTCTTAGTAATAAGGTCCCGTTTTTACCCTTTGGGTACAGAATCATAAAAATTATACTCATTCTTAACAATGCATCAATAAGTCGATATAAAATATGAATAGATCTATTGTCCATGGTGACGGAGTTAGAATACAATTCACCACCTCATTTTACCCATGGTTGCCGTAAAATACGACTAAGGGATACAATATGCATATAAAATTTATGTAAGAGACGGAAAACTCGTAATGAAAACTCTATACCAACATATCTGACCAGCGTGGTATATTTGATTAAATTCACTCCTATTGTTGTGTATTCTATCCTATAGTACGCTGGAGCCCAGCAGTGGGACAGTATTTTTAGGTTTTTATGATTCATACTAAAATTTTCTTGAAGCGGCCATCATTATAGTCCTGCTCTCAACCCAATTACTTGAGTTTGCATTGCGATAGTTTTATGATCGGCCGCCTGCCTCACGTCAAACCTCTTTGGGAATATAATCGTTGACCAGACGTTGTCAGATGAAGTCCAAGTCTGATGATTACAAAGTCGTTTTAGTCGTGTTTTACAGCAACTACAAGGAATACAAGTATTGATAGTATTCGTAGCAACCACCACATAACAAGGCGGCGGCACAATAAAAACTATAAAAATAAAATACCTTCCTCATCATCAGCCATCTTGAATATATATTGTTGTTACAATAGAAGTAGCTGAAAATAGAAGAAAATAATTGTTAAAACAAAGCAGAAAGTACTTAATAATGCGAGTTTCACGACTTACTCAACCGAATATTGAAATTGACGTTGTCAGGGATACTAAAAACGCTATAGGGTAACTTTCGCCCAAATAAAACGAGATCTCACCCTTTTTTTTTTATGGGTGGGCTATGGTATGCGCACGCGCGGTCCAGTGCGTCCGGGGCGATGAAAGGACGGCGCGCGGGCCCATAACCCACCCGTACCCACGTCACCTCGTTGTTGGGCCGACCAACGAGATCTCACCCTAGGAAATTATTCAACAAAATCAATGCTAGAGACATAACTAGTAAAGAATAAATAACTGGCTATATTAAAATACTTAATATAGACTGTAGAGTGACTTATTTACTGATTTATGCATGTACTTGCATACAACAGAAAACAAATGGTATTTAATAGTAGTAATATATACAAATAAATAAAATTGAAATGTCTGTTTGTAATTTCAAATTAATAACTATTTTTCATGCTCACACGGTTATTTGCACGACACCTATGCCTTTTTTTTTTTATGGGTGGGCTATGGTAAGCGACGGCGCGCGGGCCCATAACCCACCCGTACCCACGTCACCTCGTTGTCGGGCCGACCATCGGAGCAGATGTGACTTGTCATCAGTGGTCGGCCCGACGGAATACCCTTTCGGGTAACCTCTCACCTCTCTACGTACTACGACACCTATGCCTAAAAACCAGTTTAAAAAATGTTTGTCTGTCTGTTTGTTTGTTTGAAGTAATCTTCAAAGCGGTTGAACGGAATTTGATAATATTTTACTGCCAGTATCTGTCTGTATATAAAGAGTATCTTGCGCTATGTTTCCTCTTAAGAAAACCCTGTAAATTTTACACGGTGCGGGCATCGAACCCAAGGCCTCATGGACTGCAATTGCATATCGTAATATTTTATAAGATATTGGAGATTTAAAATGCGGGGACAAGGCGAATGAAACCGAAGCGAGAGCGGATTGCTAGTGCTATATATATAATAGTAATAAATAGTCATATATTAAATACTAGCAACCCACCCTCGCTTCGCTTCGGTTTCAGTCGCCTTACCCGCGGCGTAGTTCTCATTCCCGTGGGAATACCGGGATAAAATATAGCCTATGTTACTCCCTGATATTATAGATTTCTATTGGTAAAAGAATTTTTGAAATCGGTTCGGTGGTTTAAGCGTGAAAGTGTAACAAACAAACATCCTTACTTTCGCATTTATAATATTAGTAAGGATATGCGTCTTGTTAACCATGTAAGGGAACGAAACAAAGAATACGGGAGAGGCAATGATGTAAAAACAAAGTATTACAATTCTTACTCTAATCTGTACTATTAAGAATTTGACAAAATAGCTTGGCAAGTAAAATATAAATTTTGAAGATATTCGATTTGTATAGAACTCTCGAATTTTATTCTATTTACATAGTACATATTATTGCTTCAAAACTAGAATAAATAAAAAGCACTTAATTATTGAAATAAAAAAATAAGACTGAATTTTTGTAATTTCAATCTTAACATTTTAATACGAAAATATAAAATAAGAATTTGATTACAAAAATGTTTCGTCTTAACAGTTTAAAATTACTGCTTTTGATTTAAGTGAGGAACTAACATTATTTCCTTATTAACTTTTAATATTTAATAGCATGGCTTGTGCTATTACGTGAATAAAAGCTTTAGTCGTCAGATCTCTCTACTACTAAAATGTCTAGTTAACCCGGTACTCTATTATAAAAATACCAACTTTAGGAGTGACAAAATGTTGTGGTCATTGTAAGGCCTCCAGTTGTATTGAAAAAAAATGTTTATTGGACCAAATAGGGGTACTATGGGGGACCCACAACCACCAATAGAAGTTTAAGGAATATATGCATACTACATAACCTATTTAGTAACGGGGGTTGTCTTGAAAACTACTATGTTTAAACAAAATTGGATTTAATTTTGTACTAGATGGTTCGAAGGGGGTAAATAAATTGAATACAGTAATACCCCGGACTTACGAGATAGGTGGGACCAAGTGATAATCGCGTAACTCGAATTCGCGTAAGTCGGGATTTGATGTGGCTTATATTAAATGTACAAAAAAATTGGTTATTTGAAACCAGTTCAAAGAAGACCATTATTTTAAAGAGTCAAAATATTAGATAAAAATAATAGAAATTTTATGAGTAAAAAAGTAAATCTAAGGCCTGAACACTACAAGAGAAAACTGCGTATCTTTGAATTAGCGTAAAACGGGGTAGCGTAAAACGGCTTAGCGTAAAACGGGGTAGCGTAAGTCGAGGTATACTGTACTGTAAAAAATGGAGCACCCAACTATAGACACTAATTAATTAATTTTAATACACAGGACACTGAAATGATGTACCGTCTGGGGCGTTCTGCAATGGAGAGCGGCCAGTATGGAGAAGCAATTAAGAAATTTGTAGATGTACTTAAACTTTACAACGATACTCTGGCTCCGCCATATCGCTCTTATTATGATTGTATTCAAGACTTAAGACGTTGTATGTTAGCAATGGGCAACTACAGTATTGTGTAAAATAAAATATACACAAAACCAATCTTTTTCTAAATTCTCATATAAGTGTTTTATTTTCTTATTTGTATCAATAGCAACTTAACACTTATAATTACTATTTGAGTCTATATTGCAATTATAAAGCTAAACAGTTTGTTCCAACATGCTAAACCTAGGAACTACCAATTGGATTTATTAAAAACTTATGCAATTATACCAGGAAGCTAGTTTTCGAGGAAAGTTATAATCTATTAAAATACATCTATACATTTATAAATTTCACATTAAAATATCAACATTAATGTAATAGAAAGATGTATGTGTTGTGTAAAACAATAGGATGAAATAAGTAATGCAAATGAAATCTCATATATACTAGTCCTAAATATTAACAAGAACTTATAAAGTAACATATATTATACTTAATTAAGCAAGTGTTATGCGTAATAAATACATTAGTTACTACTTAAGTTACCAAAATTAATCTTTATATCAGTGCAATTATGTGTAAGTAACATCTGTTAATTGATATCATTCTATCTATATTGTTTGTGCTACTAACTTAAAATTAAATAAATATGTTATGAAAACTAATGTTATTAATTTCCTGCCTTTTTCTGTGTGGTGAAGAAGTAACAATACAATTCACCAGCATCTGTTATGTGGGTGTCTTAAAAGACGACTAAAGTATATAGTAAGCAGATAAGAAGGTAATGAGAGAAGGAAAACTCGAAATTAAATCCTATTTCAACACCTGACAAGTTCAATATAGTAGGTCAATTTCCCTCCCATTTTGAAGAAAGTCCGAGCCCAACAGTGGCATGTGTATAGGCTGATGTACTAAATATAATTTGCATTATTGTAGTCATTTGAAATAATATGCCTATAAGTCATCATCATCGCAGCCCACATACGTCTCACTGTTGGGCTCGGACCTCCTTCTCAATGGGAGGGAATTTGAGCTACTATACCATGTTGGTATAGGGTTTAATTTCGAGTGTTCCTTCCCTTGCACAGGTGTTATAGGCATATTATATCCCTTAGTCATCTTTTACGACATCCATGGGTAAGGATAGGGAGTGGTGGATTGTATTCTTACTCTGTCACCACAAAGGACATATAAAAGTATGCAATAGAAATAAAACTCAAAATCCAACCAGTGTGGTATAGTAATAAAGCAGGTCAAATTCCCTCATACAGTGGAGGAAGCTCAAGCCCAATGTAAATGAGCCGAGATAATGATGAATTATATACCTGCAACAGATCATTTTATATTGGTGAACATAAAATTTAGTTTATTGTTTGCCATTTCTACAGTATTGTATAGTAGACCAACAAGATATAATATTCTTATGTATTCTCCCATTGTCGAAGACATTTGAGCCCAGCAATGGAATTCTATTTGAATTTTAAAGTAGGGCTTGCAAAATTACGTTTGCTGTGTGCTATAGCCACCCCCTACAACAGCCGCGGGAAATGCAAAACGGTAAAAAGGATTGCAATGTTTACGAAATGACATGTTTACTATATTGTCTATATTAAAAATGAAGTCGTCACTTATTTTTCTAGAGGTATATCAATATCAACAGGTTTTATAGATGAAGCACATCACTAATACATACACAATATCAATAGCCTTCTAGTAACTCTCAAATAAATGCATAAAACATTTTAATATTCTTCATTCGATGTAGCAACCGTATCTCGTAAAATTAAGAAAACGATTTCAAATGATAACACAAATACATAACCATATACATAATTTTTTTTTTTTTTGTTTGGATCGCCCTTACGGGCAGGCTAAAGTCTTTTCGACCATACTGCCTTGTCTTACGTAGCTTATTTCTTTACATATTATTTACTTCTTCATATTGTATAACTTATTTATTGTCATGGTCCGTCAGTAAGTTAAGTCATTATCATTAATTAGTCGCTGAAAACCTAATTAGATGATTTCTCTGGGAATTCCGGTTGAATTTGGAAATACACGTAAACCACTCTTATATCACATTCACCACATTTCAGCACCTTCATTATATTATATTACATAAAATATCAGCAAAATTATTCAATATAACACTATAAAACACTAATAAAATGAATATAATACAAGAGCTTAACATGACATTTCCAAATTCGCGCCGAAGCCCCCATATACTAACAAAGAAATTTCGATGCTCTGTAAATTCACAGAGTATGTTTTTCTTCTTCTTTTTTTGTCTTGGCAATCAGCTAATACGAGCCATTTTTGCCAGTGTCGAGTTATAAATTATAACTCGACACTGGCAAAAATGGCGAGTGCGATACGTTAATGTTGCAAAGTCAACAGTTGTCCCTGCTAAGGCTGCAGAACCACCTATACTCTAACTAGAAATTATACAATGATTTCTGATTTTTACGCCGTGACCATGAACGCTGCAAACTGTTCGAAACGTCGGGCAATCAAAAATCAAATACAAATGCGATAAAATCCGTAGTTTTATTTAAAATATAAATTATACTCTAACTAGATTCAATAGGCAGCGTCTTTTCCGGTAAGAAAGATAATAGTGAATTGTATTTTTAATCCATAACCGTACAGAATAATATACAATTTAGAGAGCAGCAATAAATAAAGGCATATAGATTTGTAACCATGCCTTCCTTCTTCTTGATTAATGGCAATGAGCTGCAATAATATGAGCTACTGGTGCCAATGTCGAGTTATAATTAATTAATTAATTAGTCACGTCTTTAGTCTTCGTAAGTAGTTCGTCGTTAGCATTGATTTGGTGTTGATAGCCAAATCAAGCTTCTTCTGGGAAATTTGGCAGAATGTGAAAATGCACGCAATTCGCTATTATATCATATTCACTATATATCAGCATTCTATCAACATTATATTACATAAAATATCAACAAAATTATTCAATATAACACCGTAAAACACTAAAATAATGATAAAAATATAAAAGCGCTACATGACATTTTGACATTCGCGTCATAAGTCATGTAACCATGCCATAAAATTTATTAAAAAAATGACAACCAAATTAATTGTCAAAAATATCAAAATTTATGTTCCATACCAAATTATAGTAATTGTGGCATGTAATTTTTATAGCATCGTATTTTCACATTGTGAACGTATAAAGCCATCCTCGTTTTGTTCAATTTTAATGCTCGTAAAGTAAATTTATATAAAACAATTCTCTGAATTTTATACGAAAAGCATTTTGTTTGGAAATTGCAAGTTTGACATGTGTTTTTATTTTGGAGTCGAAAACGAGAAATAAACATAGAATTAGTAAATATTTACTATTAACAAATTATAATGGCAACGTATGATAACAAAATATGGCTCCTTAAAAACATAAGAGATGCATTTATTGCAACCGACGACACGGGATTGTGTGAAATTGTTATGGCTGGAGAAGACTTTTCAAAAATATTTCAAAATAAATCTATCGAAGAAAAAAAGAGAATAAGAGAAGGTAGAATAAATCAGCCTGGACCGAGTAAAGTTAAAGATGCTATGGGAAACATTTCTGAGGAAGAAGTAGAAAGAGAAATAGTGACCCGATTCGATCCATACCCTGATATGGATGATAGTGAGGACGACGATGCGTTATGTGACAGCTATATTCGTAACGATCCAGGATTTGGAGGAAGATATGACAGGTAAATAATATAATGATTATTTTCTACACATTTTATTGATATCTTAATATGATGTTACATACATCACACAGGTTTTACAATTTTATTTTTCATTGAGCTTAGTATTTGGTGTTGTTTATTGCTTAGCAATATATATATATATAATATATTGTAAAAACGCAAACTAATTTTAATTAATATTCCTAAATATAAAATAATAATGTAACTTAGCTTTCATAGTGTTATTCCTTAAAATCTTGTAATTTAGAGCATAGTGCATTTAGGTCTGTATGTATGTCTGTTCGTAAATGTTTCACTTTATACATTTTTATTTCTCAAGTGGCGACCACGTATCGGACGACGCAGTGTAGGACGCCCCCCACTAGGTGGACCGATGACCTAGTGAAAGTTGCTGGGCGTTGTTGGATGCAGGCGGCACAGGACCGCACATTGTGGCGCAACATGAGGGAGGCCTACGTCCAGCAGTGGACAGCTGTAGGCTGAAATGATGATGATGATTTTTATTTCATAAATATGTTTTTAATGTGGTAGCGGCTAAGAATACTACCGGTTGGTACTACTCAATGGCTATGGATACTACTATCCCTACACTATGGCTATTAATTGCTTGTTGATGTCGTAAAAGACAACTTAGAGCTTTACATACACCAGAGCAGGGCTCTGTCAGATATTATCTGGTCAACAATTACTTTTCAATGGAGGGTTGATTTCAGGCAGTTAGCTAGTCGTAAACCCATTGTCTGTTAACTTTTGCAAAATGTACCCTGAAATAATAGTACATATTGGGTCAATCCGAAATATTTGGGAAAAGGGCCGGGGAAATGAAATGTTTGTTTAGTTACTCTAATGCAGCAGCAGAAATTTATACATGAAAATATCATTTTACAGTTTTAGTAATTTCATAGTATACAAAAACATATTTAATTAAAACCTATATAACAGATGAGAAATATTTATTTTGTCTCCTAGAAATAGGACCAACACAGGACAATGGCTGGATAAAAAAGAGCAGGCATTAAAAAAAGCTGCTAAAATAAAAGTTGTTAAATGGGAAGATCCAATAACATTAACAACCGATCAGTTGGCTGAAGTGTTTACAAAATTTAATGTTGTAAAGCCGGAGAAAAAGAAATCTATGCTTGCAGAACAACTTCAAAATTGCCCTGACTTGCCTCATCGTCAATATCTGGAGTATGCAAAGTTTGATGGCACAGCACAACTAGGATTACCGACAAAGTCATTTAAGATATTTATGCATATGCTGCCTGAGAAACATCGAAATTATCCTCTAGTCGTATGTGTCATTGCCAGTGCTAAGATCAAAGATTTGATTGGATTTACATGCTATAAATACAGGTGAGTAAATTAATTCATAATTCATTCTCCAAACCAAGAAATGGACAAACAATGTTAAATATGATAATAATAATACTGTGTGGTGACAGAGTGAGAATACAAATCACCACTCCCTATCTTGCCTGTGGATGTTGTAAAAGGTGACTAAGGGGTATAATATGCATATAACATCTATGCAAGAGAAGGAAAACTTGAAATGAAACCCTATACCATCATGTCTGATGAGCATGGTATAGTAAGGTCAAGTTCCCTCCTATTATGGTAGAGGCTCTAGCCCAACAGCCCACTGTTAAAAACGTATACAAGCTGAAATGATGAGAATAACAAGAAAATGTAAGAAATTAAATTGTGTTTCTTAAATTGGACTGTCTCTACCATACCATACCGTAATTACATTTTATTTTTTTTTGGGGGATGGGTTACGGTCGGCGCATTCGTCGCTCCACTCAGTCTGGGGCGACAGGTGCAAAGTACCTTAACTCCAGTGATCGACCCGATGGAATACCCCTCTCCCGTCGACGTCCCCTACCAGGACGCCGAACGCCGTCGCGAATATGGATAAGGATCTTTAGGCATATGCTTTTTACATCTTATGTTGTGTGTGAACTCCGCACTTTTCTTTTCATAGAAATTGTATGGTGAGATCTATCTATTGTGGGTCCCATTCCTATGCAGGATGATACTTTGTGCCAATCACAAATTATTGTTTTGAATCCGAGTGTAATTTGTGGCTCTTAATTATTATAGTATAGTCTAATGTAGTCTGTAAAGTCTCCCATAAAACAAAAATAACTTCTTAATTCCAGGGTGTTCTATTAAATAAAAATGCACCACCCCTTTTCTTTTGTAAGTCCTAACCAACCCCATTTCTTCCAAAGAGACACTTTTGAAAAAAAATATGGAGATAAATGTTCTATGCAAAAAAAAGAGAACTCAAAATTAAACCCTTTTTCTTGGGGGAGTGAACTACAGTCAGCGCACCCGGCGCCGGCTCCATCCGGGGCGATAGAGGGGCGGCGCGCGGCCCCGTAACCCACCGTAATCTCCCTGATGGACGCTATGCCACCTCCCGCTCGCGTCTGCGACACCCGCCGATATATTCGGTGAGCATCTCCGCCTCCAGGTCCCACGGGGGAGTCCCGGTCAGGGTCATACGCGGTATTCGCGTATGACCCTTGCCATGGCTCTCTGCGGACGCCTACCAGAAGAGCCCTGAGACGGACGGTCAATGACCCCGCCCACACCGGTGCGCCGTACAAGGCCATCGACGGGATGACCCCCGCATACAGCCGTCGACACGCAGCGCTGGGTCCGCCCACATTCGGCATAAGCCAAGATAGGGCGGCCGCCGCGCTGACGAGCCACAGAGCAAGTCGGCGGAAATGCTCCCGCAGAAATTAAACCCAATACCAACATGTTTGCTCAGTATACACTAGGTCCTTTTCCTTTTTTTTTCACTTGATTTTCTTCCTCCAGCAGTGGGCCATATATGAACTGATACGAAATATATTCTAGAATAAATAAAAGTGTTCAGGGGAAACCATGCAACAAGTCTAGCAAGTTCAGTCAGATAAATAAAACAGGCAGAAAAGACAAAATTGGGTAAATACAAAAGGTGAACTCTTGAAAAGGCCTTAGGCTATAGTTTGGTCATACTGTGTTTAAACAGTGTGACAAAGTGGCGTACAGTCCTCCCCATCACCATATAAGTTGACCACCGGTGCAAATTTCGCAAATTTCTAAATATTAAATTGAAATCCGTAAAGGGCATGGAAACCAAACTTTTTATGTAAATCAATTTTAAATGTATATTAGAGATATGATATAACATTGCATTGTATATTCCACCATAGACAATAACCACATTTGCAACACGGGTGTGACTGCTTTTCAAAATATGTAAATGGAGATATAATTTAATGGTTTTTTTTTTACAGCATTGAACATCCAGATATATCTCTTGGATCTGCACAGGATTACGGACTTTGCATAGCAGAGGATGATGGGGATGTTGACTGGGCATTCCCTTGCCTTGATGCAAATGAGCCTTGTTCTAAATTTGGATTCACATGTTTGGGCCTTATTGAACTTAAAAATAAGACCATATTATGTCCAGCTCCTTTACATTTAGCTGAGGATAGCATGAGCGGGGCCTTTCATATTTTCCCTAAGGCTGAAAATTCAGGTCACAGTCATCATAATTCTTCAAGACTGAATACCGGCGACAGCTCAACATCAGAAGCTGTTATAAGTGCATTGAAAGCTCTGAATGAAGGTAAATACTCGTATGTTCTGTACTAATTTACCATCTATACCAATCCACTAACCCAATGCCTATTTTGATTTATTAATTACTAAGAGGGGTGTCAGACGCAACTACTTATGGCTGCGCCGCCCTACACATCGACCGCGGACCAGGTCTCTTTGATCGGCCGGTCGCTACCTTCTGCAACAGAAAGTGTAGTGAATTCATCCAAATTCCTGTTTCTGTTAATAATGAAGAAAACAATGGCAGATATACATTCCAATCATTGCACTCGGTTTATGGTACTCTGCTCCGCCTAAGCTCAACAAACCTTGAGCATATACTGCGCCATATCACTGTTGTCCAGGAACTGTGGGCAATCCGAAATTACTTCGTTCCTCGCCATATAACCAGAATTTTCTGATCCAACATGTCCTTACACCTGCTCTATCCTATCCATAATCCCTTCGACCTTCTCCACGATCTGAATACTGCTGAAATCTATGTGTATACTTTTGTCTACCTCTTAGAGGATAAAGGCATAGGTAAAAAATATAGATGTACGAGTCGAACATTACTTTTTAGCTATTGCGTAAATTTTATTTCAGGTGGAGCTGATTCCGACATGGGCAAGATGCAATCCCACATAATGGCCACAGAAGCCCCTCAATACAAAGCTTATAGGGTGCACTTAATGCGCAAAGTACGTACGAATACACCGGTGCAGTTGGGCATTTCATTGGATGGGATAGAAATTGAATCTCTAGTCATAAACAAATACAGCTTTTGGGTAAATTGTAATTTTTTTTATTATTCATAACTTTTTATTGCTGTGAGCTGAAAATCCTTATCCTTCTACCCTTATCCTTCTAGCACGGTAAGCTTTATTCTTGTAACATAGACGAAATAAGAGCAAAATATCCTGCGTAGGAGTTTTGGCTAAGTTTTACGACCCATTTCATGTTATCAACCCCGCTTGGGTACTACATTGATCACACAATCTGGTCCAATTCCATCTAAGAGCTTGGTTTTAATTAAATATACATTACTGTTATGTGGAAGTTGGCTTTATTACTTAATTGGCTTTTAAGACACTCACATGTGTGATAGGAGTGCTAGTATTCGTGGCCACTATCTGGCTCTAAGCAGAATAAATGACGAAATCAGTAAAAAAAAACATTATAAGAAATATTATCTGCTCTGCAGTCAAAGACGAAGGACTTCCGACACAACATCGACTCGATAGCATGGTGCCAAGCGCTGGAGTCGAGAGGTAACAGAACTACTTTTAGGATAATCTGCTTACCTAGTCAAAACGCTGCAAATAATGACAGCAACAATATGGGTAAGTAATCCTATGTTTGTAGTCCGATCGGGAATTATGCCACTACCTACATGAGGGCGACTTCCGAGGCCTTTGATACTGAGACTTCACGGGATTAGGTACCCAAAATGCCGATTAATCCATCTCAATATATGCAAGTTACGACAAGGAGTCAGTTTCTTTTGTGACATAGCATGCCGACCCAAATGGCTGGGCCCATTTCTCAACGGAATATTGGTTTATTATATACATATATTACGCTGATCAGATAAGATTATTTTAGACTAAACTTTCTTCACCACTAGGTGGACTGACATTTTGACACTCGTTGGGGCAGATGGCATAGGACCGTTCTGAGTGGCATTCTTGTGGAGAGGCCTATGTTGAATAGTGGATGCCTCTACAGCATGATGGATGAAAACTTTATTTTGTCTTATTTTCGGAGTTGTCTCAACACCCGCTACGTACTTCTAGATGGAATGTTGTATAACACTGCTTTACTACATGCTTCCTCCTTGGTAGATTGATAACACTTTAAAAGCCCCCAGAGAGCTGTTGGAGCCAATTGGCACCTTTTTGAGAGATATTCCCGTGGGGAGATTTTGAACCAACAGTGGCCGTCTAACGGATGGATATATAGAGCTTTATTATATAAAAAATGATTCTTGGTAGTAAGCCTGTGGGGTGACGCTATAACAGTACAATGCGTAAGGTATCATCACCAGAGGAATAGCCAGCAGCACTCTCCTGGGAAACGTACAACACCACTCTCCTGGGAAACGTACAACACCAACTGCAATAGCCAAACCCTTGCCAAGGATGGCTATTATGACATTATCAATCTATGAACATATGTGTATTTTCTATACTACTACGTCCAACAGGGGATGTCAATAAGCTGATGATTATTAGTGCTATTTCAATAATCCAATAAAGGAAATATTTCGAGTTTTCTAAATTGTAAAAAAAATTTCAGGTCAAAATTCCTACATATTTCATTCAAACATGTTATATAAAATCCATGACTTCGAGGCGGATCACGACATTGCTAGAGAGATAGTGGAGAAAGTGAACACTATACTAGACTTAAGAAATAGCCCCTGTCGTCGTGACTACAAGACTGCCCAAGAGAGAAATATACAGACCAGACGGAGTTTCCATACAAAACACCTTAGTTGAGTGTCGGATTACCATTAGGGCCAACTCATGCTGTAAGCGACACCGAACGAAACGTTGTCTGTTTTCGTTTACCTTGCAATTTTTAGATTATCTATTGAATGAAAAAAACGGGTACCGATATGCCGTTCGGCCCGAACGTTGCTGCAGTGTTTAGGTAAGCGAAAATACTTCTTCAACCACCTTCGGCCATTGGCGTTCAGCGTGAGTCGACTCTTTTGTTATATACTTTTGTTGAAGTTCCTGAATGCACTTATAGGATTACCTTAAAGTGTCATGCATCACTTTATTAACTGCAATAATAGTTTATAAATTTTGGATAATAAAATTAACCCTATTTATTTGAAGCTATTTAGATATTGGGAAAATAACATTATAATCTAGTCCATTTCAACGTTCATTTTAAATAACTTAAAATAATAATATAAATATTACTTATTAAATTTCCTCTAGTATGATAAATAAAGTGATTTCGTAATAATTATATACAAAAAGGTATTAAAATTTTATAAAATATATTTAGTAATATTTGCATTGAGTGAAATCGCAAATGATTTTACTGATATTTGTATCTTAGTGCCAAGAGGGCACTATTTATCTTGAACTATTCGCCTATTAAATAAGTAATATCCGACACTAACTGATAATTCAGGCTTTTCGATCGAACTATAAAATAATTCCATTATTTTCTTTTACTTAGTTCATACTATAAATTAATATGGAAAAATGGAAATGTTTCGGCAGGTTATTTGACTGCACTGTTGCCTTTTATTATTATATATTTACACACACAATTCTTGTCAAAACATAGTATATCAAAATTGTAGTAATTGCTGCGTATTCGTATTCCCTTTGAGCGAAATGCTTGACGATCATACTTATCTTGCAAAACCAAAATTTTATATGTCGACGATACGGAGATCAGCAACATTGTGTCGACAGATTTCCCGAGAATGAGGGTGATGTTGTGATAGTTCTAACAAATCGTGGCGTCGTCGTCATAGATACATAAACAAAAGCCTCCAAAATTGGGTATTACACAACTATCAAAATTTACTAATATTTTTTTAATACTTGTAAATTTAAGAAAACCGCCACAGGGTTTTGTAGTTATATATATTTCATATTACAACTAACGCCGCAAAACGATGTTTCGTGAGAGAAAACGTAAATGACTATGGAGATCGCAACGTTGACGTCATAATCGTTGTATTGCTTTCTCTGTCTACTTATTAAAATAAAAATGTTTGTAACTGGTTCAATATAAAAATAAATATTATGTTGTTCTACACAAATATATATATATATATATATAAAAAAAATTTTTATATAAACGCCATAAAAAATAGTTAAAAGCCTAAAATTTTCAAAATAGCTACTTCGAATCATTAATTTATAACAGTAGGTACTTATAACTTTAACAGGCAAAGGGGCCGGTTGATTTCACTCATGTCTATATTTTAAATATATTTTTAACGTTTTATAGCTTTTAGTTTAGAAGGCATTATAACGCCTTTGTAAAATTCCACAACTAAATATATTCAGTATGTAATGTGTAATGGTTGAATTTGTAACAATTTTGTATCTAGATTTATAAGGATATTGCAACACCATGAGAGAGTTGTGCATTTTATACAAAATATAAATGATTATTTGAGTTTTATTATTAAGTTGTAATAATTTATTTTTCGTCCTTAATTTAATTGCATTTAAATTTATTAATTGGAATATAAAAATTAAATTAATATGGAATGTGTCGTCAATGCAATGTCACTTATCAATAGTTTTATCTGTTAAGTCAAAGGTATTAATAGTATATTATTAATATTTAATCGTATAATAAATATTCTAAAATGAGAATTATTTGTAATCTGTCGACTGATATTTCCAAATACATGCGCTCAAATTCAGCCAATGACATTTGAGAGAATTAAATGATAATGTTACCAGCTTAACATTACTAACTTGATTTTTAAGTTTTAAATCAACAAACCGTTAACCTATAATGCACGCTTCTTAATATACTTATTATAAGTACTGTTTGCATACAAATGAAATGTCATATTATGGATTCTAATAAAATTATCTGTGCTTTCATAAATTATTAACAGGTTACTTGCCAAATACAAATTTATAGCTTATTTATAGGTTAACGGCTTCATACATATATGAAATGTAATAATTAAGCCTTATAACAATAGACTATATCTGCTCATATGAACAAACCACCACTGCCAACAGCTCAATTTTTTAATATACCACAATAGTAATCGATTGTGTATATGAGACTTTAGAAGCAGCAAAATATAAAAACTTTTTACCTATAAATGGTCGTTCAAGCAAGCACGATATTAGTATGTTCTTATAATCAACTAGTACGGCAAGTTATCTGATACGATTGAAGTAATTTTCACTTCATCTTACATTCCTTTTTTTAATATAGCGAACTAATAAAGTATTGTATACACAATTGATTCATAAAATATATGTACAATCGTAATTATAATGTCTAATACATTTATTTGAGATGTGATTTACTGTTGATTTATGAATGAATCGAATTTATGTATCCGGAATGAAATGTGAAATGCAATGGAATAAAAAATGTTATTAATTACATATAATTGTTTTATTTTTCATCAATGGCATTAAAAAAGTAAAGGGTTTTCCAATAAGGACTTGACAACTTTTTTTCAAAATAAAATGCAAACCATTTGAGATATTTCAAAAGTTTATTATCGAGTTGAAGTACAATCAAAACATTTATGAATGGAAATCGACTTCGTTCATATGGCCACCGCGGGCACGTTTGCAGCGGTCGATTCGTTGGACCCAATTTTCTATGACTGCGCCACGCATTTCGGCAGAAACGGCTGCTATTTCGGGTTCAATGTTGGCTCTGGCTCTTGCAACGTTGGCTTGTTGGCATAGACCAATGATTTGACGTAGCTCGAAAGAAAAAGTGTAGCGGCGTTAAATCGCACGAACGAGGCGGCCAATCGACTGGTCCATTTCTTGAGATAACACGCTCATCAAACTTACTCTTCAATAAATCGATAGCCCAATCGGAGAACGTACGTCGCTTCAAATGGTCCATCGGCTTCAATTCCTGAGTCAGCTTGATCTTGTATAGGTGTAACCCAAGATCTTTATGCAAAATTCACCATAGTCTGGGCGATGCTCAACTCTTGAGAACACCGTGGAATTGACTGATTTGGATCATTTACTACGGACGTTTCAACGGCAGCGATATTTTCGACACTTCGACCAACTCCGTCTCATTGGCACGGCAACATCACACAACGAATTTCAAAGTTGTCAAGTCCCTATTGGGAAAACCCCTTATAAAGCAGTCTATGTATTTGTCATCAGGTTAATCGCTTTTGATGTGAAACATCTATGGGCGTGGATAAACTTGACCGTTGGCGTGGCGTAAACAAACCGCGGCGACAACGCCACGCTATACGACGAAATATGTGAGGGTAAACCTGATCGTTGGCGTGGCGTAAACAAGCCGGCGATGTAACGCCACGCTATATGAGTATTATATGTACTATACCTAGTAGTCTGTGAATAAGACTGCGAGACGATGTTGTGCTTAAGCGACTGTGCGGTGAATTAATTATGATTGTTGTGTAATATTTTATTTATACATTATGCCATATTAGTTACTGTCGTAATCTGTTCTTTTATACACGGTGACATTTATGTCGTCTTACAAAAGCAGGTCAATTAAAGTATCCAGTATCTACTATTCATTCGTACAATTAAAAGGTTAAAAAAATATTTACTATAATATTTTTTAATAAAAAATATTATAAATAATTACTAATTAAAATAGTAAGGAAACAGCATGTAGCCAGCGCATAGGTACTCAACACAGCTGATGTACTATGTAGGTATGTGTGGTCGTACCACTTGACCTCGGCGCCAATCGGGCATCGCAAAGGACACCTGTTAGGTATCTAGCGTAGGGAATTACGCTTTGCAAAAGCCGTCCACGTGGACTTCGTACCTATGATTGGCTAACGAAATTCCACATGATTTTTTTTTTAATTGTAAACATGATAAACAGGTTGTCACAAAATATTAACATTAATTTATTTTATTTTATAATTTTTTTATAACTATTGAACATTTAAATATGTTAGATATGTTTCTTTGGTCGGATGCTTTTATGGTTTTTTTTTGTAAGACGAAAAAAAGTCACCGTGTATACAGGATGTACCAGGTTATGGGACAACTGTTCGAGTATATTGTAGTTTAACGGTCATAGATCGTAATTAGAATGTACATTACACAAAAAACAATATAACATAAAAATTATAGTGATTTAAAAAAAATTGTCTAAGAGTCTATGCATTAAATGTTACGTATTATGTAGGCATCTACAGACAGAATACATGTAGGTATGTAAAGCTTCGACAGTATAATTTCATTCATTTATACCTAGAATTGCGCAAACGCTTCAATGACATGTAGGTACAACGGCAAGCGGTCAACGGTCATAGGCCAATCAGCTGTTTTAAAGCGAAGTTTGTCTTGCTTATGTGAACGTAATCATTGATTTATTCAGTTTCTAATGAATATTTAACAAAGTATGAATATGTTGCGTATTAACTATCATTGACTTTATACATTTCAATCAGATTTACACGAAAAAGCGATGACAAAATTGAAAAATTTACGTGTCTCTAATTTCTTAACAAATCGATATTTTTCGTTCAATTTTTTTATGGATTCCTACCACCATTGCCTAGCTTCCTTTTGACCAGTCGCCCCATAACCTGATACACCCTGTATATGTACAAAATATTTTCAATGTTTCACATCTGCCAGGCGTCCTGAGCTCATTTTTTTTGTTTAGCCTAGGAGTGTTAGCCTCAGATTACTGTTACAGGCTTAAGCGGATTAACGGTGAGCGCAAAGGGCTCTCAAGCCAAAAAGTTAATTTTAAATACATCAACTGCCTTGTACTTTCCGTGTGGTGATGGAATAAGAACACAGTTCGCCACCCACTCTTGCCCATGGGTGTTGTAAAGGACTACAAAAAGGTATAATATGCATATAACATCAATGCCTAAGAAGGAAAACTAACACCCTATACCAAGACTTCTGATGAATGTGGTATATTAGGTCAATTTGCCTCCCACAGCGTAGGAGGCTCAAGCCCAATAGGTAGACGTATATAGACTGAGATGATCTTTTCTATTTATACAAGTCGCACAGCATGTTTTCTATGATTAGTGTCAATGAGGCCGCTCGCATTAAAAGTGGGTGTATAACATATCTGCTGACCTCTTCAAGGAATAACAAGATTAAAAAATATAGTAGGTCATTTGCCCTCCCATTGTGGAGAAGGCCCGAGCCCGCCCGAGTGGCGACTAGCAACTCCCAAGTTACCTGATTGTTTAACCAAGAAATATGAATATAAATTAATCGATAACAGCAAAAAAGTGATTTGCTTTTTAGAGCCTGGGCGCTGGGGCAGCAATGCTAATATTGATAGAAGGGGTTTTTATCATTTAGCCTTGTCATCCCGGGAAGTATTGTAATTTACTGGCAAATAATTTTCTGCTGATTTGGATCTTAAAGGTATCCAAATCCTGGCATGCATCGAGATGCAGTGAGGACCTGGCTGTTCTATGATCCGGCCGAACGGAAAATAACGCCTTTCCCGCCCTAGTCTGCCACAGTAGGTCCCTGGTATAGTACAAAACCCCAGAGTTAACAGGTGAATTTAGTATAGACGCAGTACCCACATTAGTTCTAGAATACGCTAATTTTTAAAAGAATAATCTTTTCGTGTCTGATTATGTGCAAATATGAGTAGGCTGGCGTAACTTGGTAAAATTAACTATCATCTTTTTGAAAGTCATTCGTGGGCTATCTATGTGGTAACGGAATAAGAATACAATGGGCATTTCCCAAATGGCTCAAAGTTGCTCGACGTGTTATGGTCAGTGCTAGGCTAGGTATCTCTACGTGATAAAAGCCGCAATATGGATATCCTTAAAATAACGGGTATAACCAACATAGGCCGAAGGATAAGCACGTTGAAGTGGCAATGAGCAAGCTACACCGCTGGTGGAACCGATGAGGACGAAAGGTTCTCGAGTGGCGGTCACAACTCGGACAACTAGGTAGACAGACGACATTTTTAAAGTAGCGGAAGCCGTTGGATGCTGAAGGCACAGGAACACATGGCATTCTCGCGGGGAGATAGTGCGTTTGCTATGTCCAATAGTGAACATCTTTGGGTTGATGTATGCGAGTCGGTGTCGTAAAAACGGATTAAGACATATAAGCTGATAATATACATCCACAAGAATGCAAACCCAATATAAAACCCCATGCTAATCTTTCTAACCATCATGGTGCAACAGGACAATTTCCTTCATCAGAAGGACAATGTCTAACTGTGGGGCGTATATGGATAGAAAATGCTAGTAAACAGACATTATATAAAACAATAATACAGTATTAATACTTTTATTTGCTAAATATTTACAAAGTTCTTAATTATTTACAATAATTTATTGTTTTTAGAACAGCTAAGATTTTTCATTCCTTATAAATTATTGCCATACTATAAATAATAATAATGTATAACATAGGTACATAGTCATATATCAATTGTCTTATGAAGACATTGGTATTTTGTTATTATATTGGCTAAGAATAACCACATTATTTTGTAACTATAGCAGGTTAGCCATTTTATATCTGGCCACTTCTTTAAAATGACAGTAGGGTTGTATAATCCTCTTTGCCTTTAACACGTTAAATGCCGGCCTGATTTTTCAGTTTTCCATTTGGGCCATGAGTAGGGACACAATATCGATCAGAAAGTATCGATACTGTACTCACGAGTAGTATCGAAGAAAAAGCATCGTACTCAATAAAGTATCGAAACAAAAGTATCGATACTTCAAAGTATCGAGTACTGAGTACTTATCCTAGAATCTATGTCGTGATGGGCTTTTTTTTAGGAATTTGACCATCTGTGAACGGATTAAAATATTTTGAGCCACATTTTAGAAGGTTCATTACGTTTGAACTAGATGGAGGCGTGACACCATGTGACCGCGAACCATGGCCGACTTTAAGCAAAATAAGGTCACAAATTACTTTTCTTCGGTGTTTACTACATGATTCACCACATTTTAAAGTCCCTAAGGCAATAAAAATGTATTATTAAAACTTTAGACACAAGCGATTTTATGCTGGCTCTGTAATCTAGATAAGTGAGGCCTACATAGTGACCATGGTCTTCAACGTGTTAAGCTGTCTCTTAGAATCAAGTCATTTTGACAAGGGTGGCGGTCGTAGCAACGCACCGGGCGCCAAGATGCATTAGTTATCTGTATAAAAATAAAACTAGATTTTTAGATCCCTTTTGAATGTCTGACCATTATAATAAGTTAATGCAATAGTTTTGAAGGCGATAAACTCTTATTACTTATTACTCAATAAAATATGTTCTCTTGCAGAATTGTTATCTGCACACATCCCTTAATTTATTTTACAAAACAAATGGGAGGGTAATTTATAATATATGTTCCCACTCCCTCTCTCACACCACACAGAAAACTGTGAATTACAGGTGTTTATACATAAAAAATTGCAATATTGGCTTATAAAAGATATCTTTAATAGGCAGTATTTCATTATCTTCAAACTTATATTTAAGTAATAAACTAACCTAGATAGGTTAATTCTTTTTACTGTAGAATCTATTAATTAATTTCTCTCAAATATTAATATATACAGGCTATTAACATTTTAAAAATAATATTGTGATTTTTTGTGTTAATCTACAGGGTCTATTGTACTATTCTCCAATATATAATCTGTGACAATCTTAACCCTATTTTCGCTGTTTGTCAATATTACATTATCGAGTTCACTGGCTCGCCTGTAAAGTTCCCGTGTCTCTAAAACACATTTGTGAAGCTTTTGCTGAGAATCTATAAGCTTTGTAACATTTAATTTTGATTTGAAAAATTTTATGTCTTCATCTGTTAGAGCCGCAAATGACATTGTCGATCCACTGCAACTTTTCGTTGTTTTGTACTGCCTGTTGAATACAAGAATTTTATGAACAAATATCTTATTATTAACATTGCACAATAAGGTAATCAAACCGGGCAGGCATATAACAGGATAACGCCGAAATCGCAATGCTTGGTAGGCGGGTTGGCGATCGCAGTGAGGTGTTATATGTTTGCCATGAGAAAGCTGCTGCCCACTCTTCTAGTATAAGAACCTAGAACCCTTAGCCGATTGTAAATAAAACTACGGATTTTATCGCGTTTGCATTTAAATTGCCCGACGTTTCGAACACTTTGCAGTATCCATGGTTGTGTCGGAGGTGCGAGCGGAGGGCAGCGTGGTCTCTTTGAGGGAGCTCACCGCTTGGCGCGTCGACGCCCGCCGAGACGTCATCGCCCATTGGGCAGTCCGGCTAGAGAGGCCTTGGTACGGTGTCTGGACCGTCGAGGCCTTCCGGCCGGTGCTGATGCAGTGGCTAAAACGGCGGCACGGGGTGCTTTCCTTCCGACTGGTGCAAGTTTTGACGGGGCATGGATACTTCGCCAAATACCTGTACATGGTCGCTAGGAGGAAAAGTACATCGTCCTGCCACCACTGCGATTGCGACCAGGACGCGGCGCAGCATACGCTCGAGGTTTGTGCCGCCTGGACAGAGCAGCGTCGTGAACTCGTCGATATTATCGGTGCCGACCTGACGCTGCCGACCATCGTCAGAAACTGGGATGCGGTCGCAGCCTTCTGCGAGGCAGTAATCTCGCAAAGGAGGCGGCGGGTCGCGCGCGTGAAGAGCGCAGCCTCGACGAGGGTATCCCTCTAGGGGATATTCCGTCGGGCCGACCACTGGTGACAAGTAACCCTGCTCTGGCGATCGGTCCAAGATGTTATATGCATAATCTTTTAAAATACCTACGGGCATTTGGTTGAATTGTACTCTTACTCCATCACTACATGTATAGGTTGAGGCTTACTTACTGTTTAATGTCATCATACTTGTGTCGCATTTCATTTGTCTCCTTTTTCCACATTTCTTGTTCTGATAAGAGTTTTTGATAATATCTGAAAATAAAATAAATTGTATTAAATAATTGTGTATTCAATTCTATATTTTAACCCGCTCTGTACCATCAGTGACTAATTCCTAAAGAAGGGAACTTATGTGATGAATATAAACCACATGATAAATGAATGAACAAAATTTTAAAATGACTTCGTCTTAGCTCATATACGTCTAAGTACTACGCTCAAGCCTCTTCCACAAGTGAGAAATAAAAAGTAAAAAAAAACTATGCAGCATTAATTTAAAAAGAACTAAGTCATAAATATTTAAACACAAACTTAGGAATTAAAAGCACCCACCTCATCATATCGTCTGTGTGTCTTTCATTCACTTCTATTTCTTTCTTCTTTTCAGATATAATATTGGGAACTGAAAGCATAATAAACTCACCATATATGTTTATATTTTTAAACATTAATAGATACACCAAACAGCACTTGTTTCTACCATACCTATTGAATCTCTTCTTTCAAAGAATGTAGACCGTCTCCTTCTAGGTGGAGATCGAAAAGATTGATGTACCTCAGTTTCACTCGTGGAATTATCCATGTTTACTACTTGTAAACAATTCCCGTTGAATTTATACACATAAAACAGATTTGTACAAATTATATGTACTAGTTTTTATAGAACTAAACACAATTTTATAAGATTCTTTCTCTAAAAGACTTCTAACAATATAGCCTAAATATTTTCAAATTGTATGACATTACGTGACGTTACAAACGGACGCCGAAGTTGAAGTTGAGATATTTTTTAAAGGAAATAATGGCATGGTAACAATGACCTTTGTCTAAATCAAAATTGTTCGGTACCATTTTATTTAAAGTTATTGATCATTCATATACATAGTATAATCATTATAATGTACATAAACAATACAATATTGAGTAAAGTAGGCAATATGTTATTTTTGAAATATTTCATGCTTATTCTTGAAAAATACTGAACTCTGATTGTAAATAAGCCACATTTCAATAAAAATGAGTTTCAAACTTTCAATTATTACTACAAAAACTAGTACTCTAAATATTATAAACAAGAAATTATTTCTTTTTGGAATATTGACAGACCATGAAGTGTCGGTATGTCTTTTTATCTCAAGAATTGTCTGACACGATAGTAAATTATCTTTTTCTCGTGTATATTGTATGATTACTCACATTTATTTAATGAACTCATTTCCTTTAATGTACCTCTTCGTGCTTCTTTTTTTTTGGATCCTTGTGTATATAAATGTTGAGCAGTATTTGTTAATAAAAATTATAATAACATTAGCCTGTAGTTTTGTGTAAATATGTATAGATTTATTTTAATTTTGTGAATAAGCAAAGTTTCCGTATTAACCTACTCCTACTCCTCTGATCCTATGTTCCTCTTACACATAAATTATTCATTTACCCTTTTGAAAACACTTCAATAATTTTTTGACAATGGAAAATGTTAATTCGATGCCAAAAAAAAGTAAATTATCTTTTAATGTAATTTGATGCCTCCTCTACACTGCTCGCCAAGTTCCTCGACGAAGTACTCTAGAAACTTTGGCTAAAGTCAGAAGTACGGCACTACACACTCGTTCAATTTCGCGATGAGGTCATTCACTCTGTGGTGCCGATAGCCTGCGCACGTTTGTAATGGACGCTCAAGTATTAACTGTCGTAGCGATGTGCACGCTCCCGCGTACATATGCAGGGTGTAAGGGGACCGCTCCCGAAAACAAAGACAGGTGATAGTACTAGTCCTACTTGTGGTGATAGGCTAGAAAAAAAATCGATTAGGACGAAAAATTTTTTTTTGTCACAAAGGCTTTTAGTTTTTTTCACACTACATCGTATTAGGACACTCCCATGTAACCATAATTTCATAAAAAATACGTCACTTTACTCAGATGAGAAAAAACGCAATGTATACAAAACATAATATCATATGGTCTAGAGGTCAGTCACCGAGCGCCCTACGTCACTGAATACGCACATAACGCCCGCGATTTTGTGACACTGTAGGTACCTATAGGTGTATAGTCATAGTAGTATTATTCATTAATAACATAGTTACATGTCCTTGATTAAGCGTTAGGTATTTTTTAATAAATAGTAAATTTTATTGTTATTAGAACTGATTACGTTAATCAGTATTGATTTACAAACATGGAAGCAAGTTTGCAAGAGGGTTGTACACGCTCTTGCAAACGCGTTTTATTCTATTACATACTTTTCAAATGTATTATTATGTATTATCTATTATTGTCGTTAAAATTAAATGCAAGCAGAAATGTAAAGGCAAGTCAGCATCAAGGACATGTAATTGACTAATACACCTATAGTTACAATGTCACAAAATCGCGAGCGTTAAGTGCCTACACAGTGACGTAGGGCGCACGGCGACTGACCTCTAGACCATATGATATTATGTTTTGTATACATTGCGTTTTTTCTCATCTGAGTAAAGTGACGTATTTTTTATCAAATTATCGTTACATGGAAGTGTCCTAATACGATGGAGTGTGAAAAAAACTAAAAAACCTTTGTAACAAAAAAAAATTACGTCCAAGTCGATTTTTTTTTTAGCATATCATCACAAGTAGGACTAGTACTATCACCTATCTTTGTTTTCGGGAGCGGTCCCCTTCCACTCTGTATATCAACAAACACCATAATTTGTTCCTGTGACCTTTAGCATGATTTATCGTGCCCCGGTAGTACGCCGGCATACAAGACGTCTGAATGAGTACCAATGAGTACTGAAGTTAGCCGAGAAGTATAGAGAGGTACTTCGTGAACGCACTTCGTGCAACTTCGGGCCCTTTGACTCGGGCGCAAAAACCGACAATAAATGGAAGTCGCCCGAGGCGAGGTAAAGACTGATGAGATAAGTCTAAGTGCCTCTCTACACTATCGTATTCGTTTAACATCGTTCAGCTTGGCGAGTAGTGTAGAGGAGGCATAAAAAAGTAGAGAAGGAAGTAGGTTAGAGATTAGAACGCTCGCTCACATTGACTTGGTCCACCGCCAGTACGTGGCACGGGTACCTGATGCTGCACTAGCAAAGGTCACGAATAGTTGTACCATCCACAGTGAAGCTAACACTGTGAGGGTGATGGTAGCGGACGTTAATGTGAGGCCGTCAATGAGAGTACATTCACGAAAAGCTAATCCACCGATGCCATGTGGGAGTGGCTGTAGTAAAAAGTGGACAACTTAGTCGGGAAAGTATATTTAAATAGCGAGTTATGTTGCTAAGCACGCTTCTTTTTTTGCCTTAGATGGTTGTTACACCCTTACGCGGACAAGCGGCAAGCGCTGAGGGCTCTCAACCCAAAACATTTAAGCAACGAGGCTCAAGGTCACACCCTGTGGAGTACAAACCTTGGCTTGGGCGTTGCTGAGGGCAATGTGGGAGTGCCCACATTAGTTTTCGCACCTCGAGTCCTCGACGGTAAAGGCGGGCTACGCACGCTGAAAATAAAATAAAAACGGGGTTGGCACTGTAGTTTTATTGCTAAAGTCCTTAGGTACGGATTTGCAATAAATATCGCCAATATCGGTACAGCCTTTGGTTCTTTAGCTTGTTAAATAATAAAGAATAGCTACCTATATTAAAAAATATAACCGAAAATTCGAAAAGCCAACACCGAACTTTAAGTTGCATAACTTCCTAGATTTTGATTTCTTAGTTCGTAGATGTTAATCTTAATTAAATTCTTGAAAAAATCCTGCAAAGACCATCAAAGAAGAAGCCTAAATATCAAATGCAACAGCACTGAAAGTAATACTTTATTGGAAACAATATATTTTTAGCCAATACTTATTTTGAGAATACTTCAATCCATACTAATATTATAAATGCGAAAGTAAGGATGGTTGTTTGTAACGCTTTCACGTTTAAACCACCGAACCGATTTCAAAAATTCTTTCACCAATGGAAAGCTATAATATCAGGGAGTAACATAGGCTATATTTTATCCCGGTATTCCCACAGGAACGGGAACTACGCCGCGGGTAAAGCGACTGAAACCGAAGCGAAGCGAGGGCGGGTTGCTAGTTATCTGAATAAACTTGCTTCTATCACAAAATAGTATACGTGAAACGGATTCTATCTATATTCGGCTGACATTTTTAATTTGACATTTTGTTTTTTTCAATCAATCTATCGGTAAATACTTATTGCAATTTTTGTATTAATATTACCTGTAAAAAGCCACTTACTAAAATGTTTTGTTCTCGTAAGAGAACCTAAAATTCAATGGGTGAGCATTTGTTCATTATTGTTGTGGTTATATTAAATAACAATGTTATTTGTATACCGTCATAATTATATAGCATTATTTGTGTATTAAATAATATGTATGAATGTTTCCCAACAGCATTCAGTGATGGAGTTCAATGAATATCGTAGAAAAGAGGTATTGGATCCGGTAGAAATTGATTTTTATTCTGATCGATCACGTACTCCGAGCCCGACGCCAGTATTTTCAACAAATGTATGTTGCGATTTGGAAGACATTTTGAGCGACGTAAGTCAATTCTTAGTTTTACATTCGGTTTGCCTAACTTTGCATTTAATTAATACTGTGTGCACTTCGTTTCTTTCATACATGCAGAAAGTCGGATTAAATTATCGTATTTTTGCCTCCAGTAATGCAAGTACCATTACATGTCTCATCTTTATTTACCCGTGGGTGATCGTACGAGACGACTAAGGGATATAAAACGCATATAATATCTATGCGAGAGAAGGAAAACTCGAAATAAAACCCTATACCAACACGTCTGACCAGCGTGGTATAGTAGGTCAATTACCCTTCCATTGTGGAGGAGGCCCAAGCCCAATAGTGGGACGTATATGGGTTGAGATGATGAATCTAAATGCTCTAGAATAATGCTAGATTGAAAAATACAGAACTATTTTTTACATTCTTATTGAACCATAATGTATTCTATTATAATCACCACATTTGGAATGCTGTCTTAGAATTTAGATACTGCTCTATTATGAGTATGCATATTGTTCTGTGAACCAATTCTTTTTTCTTCTATTATTTTTTTTTTTTTTATTGCAAACGGTGGCAAACGAGCAAACAGTACACCTGATGGTAAGTGTTGCTGCCGCTCATGGACCTTTACAAGGCCGTTGCCTACCGCGAAGAAAGCGAAGGGAGTGTGAATGCGTGCATTGAGGCTCGGTGATACCGAGGGCACCACCAAAACCCTCCACACGCAATCACCCTCAGAAAGTTGGGCATCCGGCTCTCTCGCTCACCGAACGAAGCGCAGTAACAAATTGCTACTACTCGGACGTCGATTTTCTGGGAGAGCATGGTACTGCCCCGGACGGACCGGCCCGTGGCTGTAGACAGATAACTGTCGACAGTGTGGTCCTACCACTTACACATTTCCCTCCCTCACACCATTATAGTGGAATGACCTTGAATTATGATCTGCCTGCTATGGCATACATATATGCAAGTATAATATAAACACAGGCACTGTTTATTCAGTTTGAAATTGCTCTATTGAAATAATTAAATGTTATTTTTGATTAATTTATATGCATTTATGACTTCACACATTCGACTGCACACATAGCGTAGTGGTTAAGATACCGACCTACATTGCCAATGTGGAGAGTTCGAATCCTACGCAGGACAACACTTTGTGGGGTCCACAAATTGTTGTTCTGAGTTTGGATGTAATTTATGTCTTTTAATTATATGTTTGTAAAGTCCTTTGCAATACAAGGATTATCTCTTGTTTGTTTATGTTTTAATGGTCTCGTAGTTTAATTCATGACACATTATTAAAAATCCTACTTGCAATTTATGACAGTGAAGCATGGTAAACGGCTATGAATAGTAGTAACCCTTACATTGCTTGTAGCAGTTGTAAAACACGACTAAAATGTTACATCAACTTGGGCTATTCCATCTGAGGCTGAGGTTTTATTACAATTGCCAAGAATGATCTTAGTTGGATAAATGATCATAATGTAACTTTGCAAAATATTTACTATAGAAGAGAAGTATATATTGTGTAGACCTCCAATTAATTGCGATAACAGCAGGATAATGATGATATGCAATTTATGGCATATTTTCATAACAGCAATGTAATGTAAAATATTTTCCATACATGACGGAAGAAGAGAGAAGAGATTCATCATCATCATTTCAGCCTATTGCCGTCCACTGCTGGACGTAGGCCTCCCTCATGTTGCGCCACAATGTGCGGTCCTGTGCCGCCTGCATCCTACGACGCCCAGCAACTTTCACTAGGTCATCGGTCCACCTAGTGGGGGGCGTCCTACACTGCGTCGTCCGATACGTGGTCGCCACTCGAGAACCTTTCTTCCCCACTGGTTGTCGGTTCGTCGAGCGATGTGGCCTGCCCATTGCCACTTCAGCATGCTAATTCTTCGTGCTATGTCAGTTACACCCGTTCTTCTGCGGATTTCCGTATTCCGGATTCTATCTCGCAGAGAAATCCCGAGCATAGCCCGCTCCATAGCACGCTGAGCGACTTTGAGCCTTGATATGAGGCCTACATTTAGGGACCACGTTTCCGAAGAGAAGAGATTACAAGATTACAATTCACTTTCCTCTATTTTGCCTGTGTTTCTCATAAAAGTCTAAGGGATATGCAAATATGTAAGAGAACGAAAACCCGAAACAAAACCCTATATTAACACATCTGATCAGCGTGGTATAAGTAGGTCAATTTCTATCCTAATATGGAGGAGGCTCTAGTCTATAAGTGGGATGTATATGAAATGATGATGAATATCCTATTAAAATGAATATCCTATTAAAATATCCGTGTGGTGACGTAATAAGAATACAATTCATCACTATACCCTATCTTACCCGTCGATGTCGTAAAAGATGACTAAGGAATATAATATGCATATAAAATCGATGCAAGAGAAGGAAAACTCGAAATAAAACCCTATACCAACCTGTTTGACTAGCATGGTATAGTAAGGTCAATTTCCCTCCTATGGTGGAGGAGGCTCGAGCCCAACAGTGTGATGTATATGAGCTGAAATGATGATGATGCTATTAAAATAGTAAAATCAATATGTTACTATTTCAATATCATTATTTATTTTTCTCAAGACCTGTGTCTCTTGAATCTCGATTCCAATGCTAAATCTAATCGCAGCTCGAATTTGAGCAATTTGGTACTCTTTAAAGCGACACTAGCACATGATTGGAATCAAATTCCATGGAATTTTTTTAAACTTAATGAATTCGACTCTCATTGATTAAGTCAAATATTGGCTACTCCCAATGTGATTTTGACGTAGTTTAAAATCGTTAATGTTGTACAATTTCAAGGAAGCGCTTTTGTGGTGATCGAGTTTGGTAAGATTATTAATTAAACATTATTAATTAAGTAATAAAATATGGCACATTTGGTGAAAATAACAACGGCAAATGCGAAGAATTCATTTGCGATTTTGTTGAGATTGGAATTGAATCGGATTCGAAATTAGAATTGATTTCAAGAGTAAGCCCACTGGTGCCAAAGTTTTCACTTGTGTTTATTTGATGCATTGGTATGGAAATGATATTCGCTAGTATTAGTATCCTCTCTTAATGTACCCTTTACATATGTTTGTGTGTCCTGAATGTAGGCATAATTTATGATGCGCATAAATTATTAATAATAATGTTCTATAACCTAACATTGCTTTCAAAACATTACCAAAAATTATGAGATTGATAAAATGAACAGACTTTATAAGGCAGCCCCTTGATAATAAAGTTAAATATGCTAATTGAACTCAATACCTCACCAGTGGATACGCATTATTCAGAAAATAATAGGAGGGAAGATTTTATTATAGACACTATTTATTAAATACACTTTAAATATTGCTGCTTTTTTAAGTGCATTATCAAAGTCTGGTATTTTACCTCTTATATAATTTTAAAACCAATATATTACTAAAAGTAACTCATATTATTTTTAGGCCATATCAGAAACCCTGCAGGGTTCACTCCGAGTCAGTCGCAGTCAGCTCATTAACCAGGAACTGACAATACGACCAGAAGCAAATATTGAGGCCAACGTTCCAGAGGGCTTAGACCTTTATAAGGTGATCTTTGAAGTGGAAAGTGATACGGAGGTTAAAATGGGTGATGTTGATGGTGGCGCTGTACCAAATAATAAGTTGATGGAACCGGTAAGACTTAGTATTATAACTTTTGTTTACTTTAAAACAATTATTTATTATTAATTTGATTTATCCGTGTGGTGACAGAGTAAGAATAAATTTCATCATCCCATTTCTTGCTCGTGGGGTCCGTCTACTATATGACTAAGGGATCATTGCAGTAACATCTATGCAAGAGAAGGAAAACTGGAAATAAAACTCTATACCAAACCGTTTGGCCAGCCTGCTATAGTAGGTCAATTTTCCTCCCATTGTGGAGCCCTCTCTCGGAGGCTCGAGCCCAGCAGTGGAAAATATTTGAGCTGTAAAGATAATAATTTGATTGTTAGAGCAGTCTATAATTTTTTTTTAGCACCACAGCCAACCTGCTACTACTCAGACATCGATTTTCACTACTATATTTTTTAGTATAATATGCCTTTTGTTTGAACAGTAGATAGTTTTTTATTATTCAGATTGGACAGAGGCAAAATAATTTTTTTGAGCATAAACTGCACAAGTTTATATTATTTAAAAAATTCTCTTGTGCCACTCTTTTGCTTACAATTAATTTTGTATTGTAAGGCCATAAAAAAGGTGGATAAAACAAATTTAATATCCAAATTATAACTTGCAATCAAATAGTCATTTCCCAAATATAAAAATTGTATTATGCACTGTTTAATTAGATTGTTTCCTTTGTTTGAAATTTTTGAAGTTGTGTGCAAAAAGAAACTGTAGATTGAAATTCGGCATTAACAAAAATATTAATTAAACAACAGTTCATAATTAGGATTGATGCGGGTATAGTTTTTTTTAGTCTTCTTAATAATCAGTGCATGACTTTCATCATACCAGAATGTTAAACATTGAATAGGTTAAAAAATTGTTAACTGAAACATTTTGTGAAGATTTTTACATCAGTATCGGAGAGTTGTATTGTGTTTGGAAGTACAACGGCTATTATAGTGACATTGTGTGGTGCTGATATTGATTTCATGAGAAGTGAGAAGCATTTTATACCTCAAATAATACAACAAAATGTTTTTTTTTCATTCCATCAATGTTATTGTTAAGACTGATGCCTTTTTTTTATTTTTACTTACTTTTTTTTCTCTAAGATCTAATGCTTTTGGTACGGCGTGCTATAAAGTTATTTAAAGTCTGAAGGTACTGTGCATCATCTTATTAAGGCCATAAATTGTTTTGCGTGTAACGATATATGTAATATTAACTTGATCTAACTACTTTATTCAGACAAATAAGACACAATCATTATTATACTTCCTACATGTAAGTAAATTTATTTTCCTTAAGATCATCTTCATTTATTACATTTGTGCCATTTAAATAATATTTCAAGTAGCTTATAACTATAAATTTCATATAAATCTATTACTATGTTCTATGAAGAAGGTGTAAAACATCCCAATTTTAATATATGGTTCAACTGTATAGCCCGTGTAAGTACATGTTAGAAATACAATATATTGCTATACTTTCTCATGGAAGTCATATGGATTAAGAGAGTACCAGAGCAGTGAACAGCAGCACTCTCCTGAGAAACAGCGATTACAGCATTATCTTCCCTTATAGGTAGCCTTGTCCAAAAGTCCAAGTTGATTGGTACAATAATAAATGACACACATTCGCTTTCTAATTTCCATTATTAGTTTTGATCTCAAAACTAATTACATGTTATTAATAGTCGACCAAACCAGTTATGTTAAAAGACATTGTTGTTAATTCCTCAGTTGTTATGAGCACCTAATAGTATCTTTGAAGGTTGCGGTCTTCTATCAAGGTCGTGGTTCATTATTTACTGATAAACGTTCTAACCACTTTTCGCAAGTTCGGTAATAACACTTTTTAACAATGTTTGCCCATATTTCTCTATTTTGAGTGTTGTTTCAATTTATGTCTGCGCATGTGTCTGGACAGTTTCGCCAGGTTTATTTGATGTACATTTATCATGATAGTGGCTGCATAATGCTGATGGATACAATGAGCTAGGATATGGTGCTACTCTACGAAATTGTGAATGCTTTTGTCAACCTTGATGTCTTGGTAAAATGATGGCAATATTGCATACAATTTGTGAGAAATCGATAGCGGAACTAAATGTTTTGCGCATTTAAGGCTTCTTGTTGCCTTTGAAAGTGTTTGAAACTTGGAAATGTCCAAGTTCACGAAATACTTCATTTGCAAACAAAAATCGCTTATAAAATTACATACTTATTTACATTTTGTGTAATATAAAAAGTGTTAAAATAAAAAAAAAGTATAATAAAAACAAAATTAAAAGTTTTTAAAATCGTTACAGGTATCTCTTTATTAAATAAATTTCATCATAAAATTAAACAATTTCGATTTGATTCAGCGACGAATCACTGAGAAAACATCGCCACTCATGAACCAATAAATTAAAAAAAAGCGAAAAGTCGATTATTATGGCAAGATGAATTACGAATTCCGGCATTTTATATGTAAAGACTCGATTTTTTATATAATAATTTATTTTAAATACATTTATTGCGTAACCTTAATAATTTTTGTTTACGTTTAAATAATAGTCCATTACTTATATAAATCGCTTTTGTCCTTCTCAGCTTGTAATTATGTTAGTTGATATGCATCTTGTTAATTAAGCTTTGTTTTAATATTATATGGCCACTCTATATAGGTATATAAAATTAAAAAAAAAATCAACAATAACGTAAGCAAGAACCCTAGGCGTCCTTAACCGTTTCCGCGGGTGGATGGAGCCGCCATAAGTAATAACGCCACGAAGTGCATTGGAAGTTTATTCAGAGAGTGGCCTTGAGCAAAAAAGGCTTTTTTTTTTTGGGGTGGGCTGCGATCGGCGCGCCTCCGCACCACTCCGTCCGGGGCGACAGAGGGGCTTAAGCACGCAACTCCCGCAACCCACCCGAACACCACGTCGCCTTCGTCGTTGGGCCGACCACTGGAGCAGGGTTACTTATCATCAGTGGTCGGCCCGACGAAATACCCCCTACTTGGGGTACCCTCCCATCGACCGACGTCCCCCCCTCGGGGAGGACGTCGGTCTTTCCTCACGCGGTCGGCCTCTTGGCGGGTGACGGACTAATCCCCGGTCACGTCACCCGCGGCCTCGGGAGCAAAAAAGGCTAACCTGACAGGGATGCCAATGAAGTTAATTATGATGCCAACGACAGGGCTATGAATACAACAATATGAACCGTTGGATACAAGTAGCACAAGATCGCTCCGAGTAGCATTCTCACGGGGAGGCCTATGTCCAGCAGTGGATATATACAGACTGATTGATGGATGAACTGTTTTAAATACAACTTTTACGGATTTTATCGCGTTTGTATTTGATTTTTGATTACCCGACGTTTCGAACACTTTGCAGCGTTCATGGTCACGGGCGGACTAAGATGTCTCACGTCCAACAAGTCATCGTTACTGCAGAAAATTTATAATTATCTACCCGATACAGAAATTATAGTCCGGCCGCTCAGAGATTGCGTTCCTGACAGGTCATGATAGAATGGGCGATGTAATTTTGAACTAGCGTACTATTTACGGCACAATTTTAAATATCTTATATTTACCTTATTAACGAGTAATAACATTAAAAATTTAATAATTATGCCAACTTACAATAAACGTATTAATTTTCGCCTAAAATTATTAACTAATTGTTAATTAATCAATTAACAAATATAAAAACAATAGTTTTGAAAATCAAAATATGTCTAGTGTCCGACCGAAACTGGTTTTTACGACCGAAACCGAAACCGAATTTCGGCAACGTTCTCAGTTTCGGCCGAAACCGAAACTTTCTTATAAGGATCATGTTTTCAGAGAAAAATAAAGAAAATGTATTATAATCAGTCAGTTTTAATTATTTTTCTTTAAATCACATAGGTAGCTTTAAGGGGGCGTTCATAAAATACGTGAGATGTTTAAGGGGGGGAGGGGGTCGAGTCAAATCTCATCTAATCTTACGTTGGAGAGAGGGGGGGGTCTCGGCAAATATCACGCAATTTTTTTTCTGATAGAACCAAAAAAAAAATTCTATTTTAGTCTATTTAATCCAGATTGTGCATGCTTAAGATTTAATCTTAAGCGTAATCGTAATACGATTAAGATCATTCTATATTCCTTCGAAAGAAAATAATTTCATTCATAATTCGACGTTTTACCATAGATAATTCACTATAAAATAAGATAGATGTGCAACTGAGGTTTTTAAAATTTTCCTTTTTACAATAACAATCCAACGCGTTTACGTAAGAAACCCACATTTTGAAAAATCTCACGTGAGATTGGGGGATGGGGGAGGGGGTTGAATAAAATCTCACGACATCTCACCAAGGGGGGAGGGAGGGACAGAAAATTAAAAAAAACATCTCACGTAATTTATGGACGCCCCCTAATACTTATTTATTTATGTTGTTACCTAATATCACAATAGTTATAGGTGGATAGGTACTTAATATTTAAGTAATGAACAAAACAATATAAATCACTTTTATCTTAAAAACAAATTAACTTCTTCTATATTTAATCATCATATTGACACTTCAACAAAAAACAAAAGCTAAATTATAAACTAATACTAATCATAATATTGCAAAACGCGACGACTAGATACTAATAATTTCAAGTAGGTATCTGTACTTAAATGTTACTTCTTATTAATATTCATAGTTAAACAATCTTATATTATAGGTAAGAAACAATAGTTTATCAACATTTTCGCCTCGCAGATTGCTCCTTCTGTCTGAATAAATTTGTCCAGCAGCACTAAATAATTGTTCACTGGAAACACTCGTTGGTGGAGCTGATAAGTATTTCAGTGCCACCTTTCTCAAATACAGATATGGACTAGAATCCCAGTAAGAATAAATATCTGCACTTCTCTGTAATCTAGGCTCTGACAAGTATGCCTGAATAGAATATCACCACTAATGCACTATAGTAAATACCATATACCTAAATAATGTTTGTTTAAATATAGCATTAGCGAAAGAGTTAAATTAACCACAAAATGTTTAGATTTTTAATTTTTTATGGTAAACTTGATTCTACTATAATCTAGGTACTCCTTTGTTATATTAAATTACTTTTCGAGGTACTCTTATATTATATCACATGATAAAACTTACCGAATTCAAAACATATCACACGAAAACTCACAACAAACGAAATGCACTGCAAACAAACAGGTTACGACATGATTACGCACGTAGACGCGGCCAAATGTCATCGTCGCTTGGATGTCATTTACCGCGCCGAACACACCCGAGCACAGCGCGGAAACTCCCGAATGCAGTTTCGGTTTCGGTCGTAGTTTCGGCAGGTTTGCTGCTGAAACCGAAACATAACCGAAACTCGTTTTTTTGCCGAAACTCGACCGAAACCGGAACCGAACATTCGGTCGGACACTAAACATGTCAAACTGCACTGTTTCAAGGTTTTGTCTTATGTTTGTTTTTATAGTGATGGGACAAAATAACGAGGCAATTGTAATCGCATATTTTTATAATCTTAATATAATCTGTCGGTATAATATTAATAAAACGTCATAATTTTATAATATATAATGTATTTACTATTTAATAAAGTTAGTAATATGACAAAAGTACGCCCAATCAAAACTTAAGAAAATAAATATCGTGATAACAATCAGATCTAGTAAAAAAAGATGAAAATAAAATGACTTACTACTTTATATTACTAGTGAAAAATGGCTACCCGTAATAGCTTTGTGGGGACCGTCATTTTATGACAGTCACAAATAGTCATTTCTTAGTATTGAAATTATCGTGAGACTGATCCATGTTATAATATCTATAACGGCTAAAACACTCACGTGCTGAGACCGATTACGTCGACCCGGGTTTCGAGCATGTCCGATGCTCACCATCAGGGCGAGTGCGCAGCGGCGTCTGCGAGGCCCCGGCGTGCATTGCGAGTCATTTCTTGTCGTCTAGCGCGCATAGACTACGTTCTCCAGTGTTTCTCAATATGTATTTTCTCGTGACTGTTATTGTTATTTATTGGACTGATTCTCCTTGTTATGTGAGTAAGAGGTCAGCCTCTACGCTAATCTAGACTTTTGTTGTGTATTGTATATTACTGTTTTGCACTTTCGGTGCAAAATAATAATGCCGAAACACAGTTAAACATTGAAAAGTGAAACACGTGAACTAATTATCAAGCTTCAATATTACCTTGAGCTTGAAAGACAAAATGGCGGACCCCGTAATTATAACAAAACAAGAGCGCATCTCTCAAATGCTTAGAGTAAGCGAACGGACAATAACAAATATTAATACAGAAAAGTTCCGCTCCTCGGGCACTGTAGGAAAATATTTTACGAATACAAAAAAGGAAATGCAGGAATGAATTTATAACCAGTGGTCTCGAAAGTCAAAACGCAAAATCGGTAGAGCTGCCCTCAAAAATCGGTATATTTGTAACTAAAATCGGTAAATAAAAATAACAATGTAGAATCAAATTCGTCTATTTATTTTTACCTTAGGTTTAGGGATGAGCGATAATATCGATCAAAGAAAATTCTCCGGACAAAGTTTGATGAGTTTTTTTTAGAACATATATCGGGATGTATTAAAGATACAGCAGGACTTCCGACGACGACATAACATCCTCCGGTCAAATTTTGATGAGCTTTTTTTTTTAGGACATATCGGGATGTATTATTAAGATACGGGGGGACTTACGACGATATTAAATCCGGAATGAATTTATAACCAGTGGTCTCGAAAGTCAAAACGCAAAATCGGTAGAGCTGCCCTCAAAAATCGGTATATTTGTAACTAAAATCGGTAAATAAAAATAACAATGTAGAATCAAATTCGTCTATTTATTTTTACCTTAGGTTTAGGGATGAGCGATAATATCGATCAAAGAAAATTCTCCGGACAAAGTTTGATGAGTTTTTTTTTTAGAACATATATCGGGATGTATTAAAGATACAGCAGGACTTCCGACGACGACATAACATCCTCCGGTCAAATTTTGATGAGCTTTTTTTTTTTTTAGGACATGTCGGGATGTATTATTAAGATACGGGGGGACTTACGAGGACATTAAATCCAGTTTAAAAGTATTAAATCGCCATTCGGTAGAAAATCGAGCGATTTTCCGTGTATTCTCGGAAATCGTTGAAAATCGTTGCATTTTGGTAGAGCGCGGCCCATATCGGTAGAAATACCGAAAAATCGGTAAGTTCGAGAACACTGCTTATAACAGACAATAATAACTTTGAGTGCTGAGATCGATTACGTCGACCCGGGTTTCGAGCATGTCCGATGCTCATCATCAGGGCGAGTGCGCAGCGGCGCCGTGCCTCAGTGCACGCCGGGGCCTCGCAGACGCCGCTCGAAACCCGTGTCGACGTAATCGATCTCAGCACGTGAGTGTTTTTGCCGTTTTAGATATTATAATATGGATCAGTCTCACGATAATTTCAATACTAAAATAGCTTTGAGGCTGATGCTATAAGGAATCACATTCATTCATCATCACTCACCACAGTTCATAAACATCCAACTACTGAGCTCGAGCCTCCTCCACAATGGGAGGGAAATTGACCAACTGCACCACGCTAGTTAGATGTATTGGTATAGGATTTTATTTCAAATTTTCCTTCTTTTGCTTAGATGTTGTATGCATATTATAATCCCATAATCGTCTTTTATGATACCCACGGGCAGCAAAGGGGGGTGGTGAATTGTATTATTATTCCGTCATCACACGGAAGCATACATATAGTAGTTATTATCCCAGAAGCGAATACCTTAATAGGTCGTCGCGTCTAGCATCTTTGAAAGCAGCTCATTTGTTTCTTCTGGAAAATTCTTTTAGAAAGGAATAACATAATTTTAAAAAGAATTAACTTTTTGAAAGAAGCGAAAAATATTGATAATTGGGACAATACCGTTTTCATCGACGAGACAAGGCTAAACCCCAACCACACGCTTTCTCGTTCTTGGACAAATGACACTCAAGCGTCATCGTCGAAAGTGCCAATGGGTAAAGGAACACGACTCATAATATGCCACGCTGGTTGTGCGAAGTACGGTTTCGTGGATAACGGTTAATTGGTTTTTGAGTCAAAAACTACTTCTGACTAAGAAATAAATGCGACTGCATTCAAGGAGTGGTTCCAGGATGCGTTGCCTCCCAGAGCCTTTAGTTATGTTAATGGATAACGCCCCTAATCATTCGGTGCAATTAAATAAAGCACCTACCAAAGCTAATAAAAAGAAAAAAGCTAACACTGGAGAACGTAGTCTATGCGCGTGAGACTACAAGAAATGACTCTTTGTGACTGTCATAAAAGGGCAGTCCCCACAACGCTATTACGGGTAGCCATTTTTCACTAGTAATATAAAGTAGTAAGTAATTTTACTTTCTTTTTTTTTTAATAGTTCTGTATGTTATCACGATATTTATTTTCTTAAGTTTTGATTGGGCGTACCTTTGTCATATTACTAACTTTAATAAATAGTAAATACATTATATATTATAAAATAAAATTATAACGTTTTATTAATATTATACCGACAGATTATATTAAGATTATAAAAATATGCGATTACAATTGCCTCGTTATTTTGTCCCGTCATCATCACTACAAAAACAAACATAAGACGAAACCTTGAAACAGTGCAGTTTGACATGTTTTGATTTTTAAAACTATTGTTTTTATATTTGTTAATTGAGTAATTGTTAGTAATTTTAGCCGAAAATTAATACGTTTATTGTAAGTTGGCATAATTATTAAATTTATAATGTTATTACTCGTTAATAAGGTAAATATAAGATATTTAAAATTGTGCCGTAAATAGTACGCCAGTTCAAAGTTACATCGCCCATTCTATCATGACCTGTCAGGAACGCAATCTCTGAGCGGCCGGACTATAGTTAGCCAGTACTGTTGCTCATTCCCTTGGTGTATCCCCCACGCGGTTTTTACGACTCCCATGCCGACGGATTGAATTCTTAACCCGTCATCATACGGGGAATATAAAAACGTGATATTTTCGCTGTGATTAAAAAATCTGATTACAAATCTTATTACTGACTGTAAATATGTACCTCTTACATAAAAATACAAGCAAATTTTGAAAAGGGATAAATTCTCCTTATTTGACATCTTAAAATCTTGAATGTAAAAATTGAATAGTAATTTTATTATGTCCTGTATCGACTGTTTGTGGGTTGGATTTATGCGGTATAAATATTTGTGTAATCTGCAAATCATTGTTTTGAGACGTGAATACAATTATAACAAATCTTCGTCCTCTCAGTTTATACAAGCCCACTGCTAGAGTCGAGCCTCCACCCCAATAGGAGGGCAATTGACCTACTATAGCGTGCTGGTGAGACATTGTTGGTATAGGGTTTCCTTTCGAATTATCCCTCTCTCGCACAGATGACATGCATATTACATCCCTTAGTCGTCTTTTACGACATCCACGGGCAAGATAGGTAGTATATGTTTACTATGGGACGCGGTCGCAGCCTTCTGCGAGGCAGTAGTCTCGCGGAAGGAGGCGGCAGATCGCTTGCGCGAGGAGCGCAGCCTCGATGAGGCGATCCGCCGCCGGCGACTGGGGCGGCGTAGGTGCGAATACCTGCGCCTCATGCCGCCCTAGCCGAGGCCGCGAGTGACGTGACCGGGGAATTAGTCCGTCACCCGCTGAGAGGCCAACCGCGTGAGGAAAGACCGACGTCCTCCCCGAGGGGGGGGATGCCGGTCGATGGGAGGGTACCCCAAATAGGGGGTATTTCGTCGGGCCGACCACTGACGTCAAGTCACCCTGCTCGGTGGTCGGCCCAACGACGAAGGCAACGTGCATCGCGTGTGGGTTGCGGGAGTGCGTGCTTACGCCCCTCTGTCGCCCCGGACGGAGTGGTGCAAGGAGCGCGCCGACCGCAACCCACACCTCAAAAAAAAAAGTTTATATTTATTATAATACCAATAAGGTATAGATTACTTACACATAGCAAATCATATATTTATAAAGCGTAAACATCCTCTAAGAAATGGTATACGGAAATAACCCTCCCAAAGCCATATAATCGAGGTCTTTTACTCCCTTACTCGCGTGATACCTACCCAGGTCAGCTATGGCAATATAAACTTAATGAATACAGGTGACAGCTCGACACGGCTATTGTTACATGTACCTATGAGTTTACTTGACCGTAAAACTAGCAAGTGGGACACCAATTGCCTCGTTAAATTGGTGTATGCTTGCGTAGATTAGGCTCATTTTATTTATCTCGTGCGGTACTATATCTGTATATCTACACGTCATGGGAAATCAGGGATAAGGGGATCATTACTCCATGAGCACCATCATCCAGCCTTTCATCTTCCACTGTTGGGCGTAGGCCTCTTCCACTAATGAAGAGATAGTACCGTAATAACTACGTTTGGCAGGTGGGTTAGCGATCTCAGTAAGGTGTTATACCTTTCCCATGTAGCTTCTGACCACTCGTCGGGAAATCAGCCTTAGCCGATTTTTACGACTCCAATGCGCAAGTCAGGTTGTACGATATTTTTTTCTTATCCCGTCGTCATATGAGGCATTACTAAAGGACATTTGCTTACAAATCTACACTACTCACAAGTCCAACGTTTTCGGGCGGTAACGAAGTAAGAATACAATTCGCCGCCTCATTCCGTGTACGTTGGTATCGTAAAAGATAACTAAGGGATACAATATGCAAATAACATTTATATACGTGAAGGAAAACTCGAAATAAAACCCTATACTAACACGTCTGTCCAGCGTAGTATATATAGTATGCCCATTTCCCTTCTATTGTTGAGCAGGCTTAAGTTCGTCAAGACATATATGAGCAAAGATGATTTTATTTATAAATCTGTACCTAGTTTTTTTATGATCTTATATCGTTGTTCTCTTAGGAGTAGACTGAGTTGTGATACATCTATATTCCACCACATATTTCAAATCCCGTAATCTATTTAAAATATCCTCGATGGTCAGGCACATTCACAGAAAACCTCAACACCACAAAAATATTTTGTCAGCTCCGTGTTCGAAGTTAAGCATGATGATCGGCGTTATTCGACTGCCTGCCTATGTTGATCTTGATATTTAATAATATGATATATAATTTCAATATACTGAGGATCTCTTTACTCAGTTATTGAAGTCTTAATTAAAAGTAAATGTATTTTTTTTAATTGTTGCTATATTAATTTAAAAACGGCTAGTTCTTGACTGCATCCCGTTTGATGGAAAGTGGCAATTTTATCGCGGCTTTGAAGACCGAATTATAATAAAAATTGACGGATACCAATTGCAGAAAAGAAATTCATGGCTTCGACTTGTGTGTAGCATATAGTAAGCATTGTATAAAGAGAGCATAGATATAATAGCTTTTTTACTTGTCATGACTAAGTTGGTGGACTAAGAAAATCGTGTATTGTGTTTAAAATATAGGTAAGTAGGTACTCACTTCAATTTGTTTTTTAATTCGGGCACGATATTGACATTTTCAATGTTTAGTGTTTGTGAATGTACAACTGTTTTAACCATTAAAATGAATTTAATTTCAATTTTAAAAGATATATGATATTTACAATACTTATTACGGGTTATTTGTACTTTTTTACATGACAATGTAATTTCTAAATTAGTCGACGAAATGACAGATAATGTCTCACTGACGTCAAGTCACCCTGCTCCGGTTGTCGGTCCAAATACGAAGGCGACGTGTCACGGGTGGGTTACGGGGATGCGTGCTTACGCACCTTTGTCGCCCCGGACGGAGTGGTGCGAGGAGTGCGCCGACCGTAACCCACCCACAAAAAAAAAAGACATTGTCTAACGCAGTGGTTCTCAAACTTTTTAAATGACGGAACCCTTTTGGGAAGCAAAATACTTGATGGAACCCTACAATAAAACAATTATTTTTATAAGTGTATTCTATATTAATCAGCATAATAAAAGTACAATGTATCAGTTACTAATTATTATTTACTTCACCACTTGGTAAGGACAATAATAGAAAATATTAAAAAAGAAAAAATCTAACTAGTGGGAGGTATGAAACTGTTTTTTATTTTTCATCAATTGCTTGATATCAGGTTTGATGGAAGAAAGTTGGAGTCTCATATCAGCTTCGGCGTCCAGTCTATTGCGATATTTTGTTTTCGTGGCTGCGTAGGTAGAGAATCCTGTTTCGCACAAATATGTAGTTGGGAACGGGAGAAGAATATCCAGAGCCATTTGGCCAAGCATTGCATATTCATCTTGGATTCTGCACCAAAAATCATTAAGAGGCGTCGTTTTGAACAATGACTCCATACTTGTGTCTGATGACATTTCTAAAGGAGATTCATATATCTCATTTGACATGTTTTCAGGCTTTTCCAAGTTGGGTAAAAAAGGATTATGAATCCAGGAGTTCACTTTAATTTTTGTATTGTGTTCTTCGGGAAAATACTTTTCAAAAGATGCGCGCATCGAACTGAGATATTGGACCAATTCTTCAAACACATTATCTTCAAACATTTCTGAGTCGTTTTCGCTAACAAACTCACTGAGTAACGTAAAACTTTCTATTTCTTTCTTACCAATGCAAATGATCCAAAAATCTAATTTTCTTTTAAAAGCAGTTATTTTATTATAGGCCTGAAACACTGTTGTCTGTTTACCTTGCAACGATAAATTTAATTCGTTAAGTTTTTGAAAGATATCCGCCATAAAAGACAATCGGAACAACCAAGTTTTATCATACAAACGGTCCTTCAAATTAAAAGAAGTATCTGCTGAAAGAAACATTTGTAACTCGGCTCTAAGTTCAAATAGCCTTGTTAAAGTTTTTCCCCGAGACAGCCATCGCACTTCTGTATGGAGCAGCAGTGTTTTATGTTTGCTGCCATAATCTTCACACAATAATGAGAACAATCGGGATTGTAGTGGTCGTGATTTGATAAAATTAATTATTTTTACCGCTTCATCCATAACTAATTTTAGATTAGACGGCATTTGCTTCATCGCAAGTGCTTGTCTATGCAGAATACAATGACTGGAACTACAATTAGGCGCTTTATTTTTCATTCGTGACACTGCTCCTGCTGTTTTACCTGTCATCGCCTTGGCCCCATCTGTACAAATGTCAATGCAATTGTTCCAACTGAGATTATGTTCTTCAAAAAATATATTTATTTTATTAAAAATTTCTTCCCCGGTAGTGTTTGTAAGCAGCGATGAACACATAAGCATGTCTTCTTCAAAAGAACTTTTATATGGATATCTCACAATAACCAGCAGGATAGCCAAACCAGCGACATCAGTCGACTCGTCCATTTGCAAAGCGAATCGTGTATTTTGTAGACGTGTAACTAGTTCTTGTTTGACGTAGCTTGCCAGATCATGGATTCGTCGTGAAACAGTATCGTTTGATAGCGGAACAGTAGAAAGATGCTTTGCAGATTTTTCATCAAGCATACATTTTGTTATGTCTAATACACATGGTTTTATTAATTTCTCAGCGATAGTGTGCGCTTCACCTGCTTGTGCAATGCGATAGCTAACTAAGTATGATGCCTCCGTGGCCTTTTCGTTGGTAGTTTGTGTTACATGCATCATATTTTTTTGACTTTCTAATAACTGATCTTTTTTGCGAACAAAAAATTCTTTATTCTTGTCTTTAGTCTCGGGGTGTACGGTTTCTAAATGTCGACGCAATTTGGCAGGTGCCATGGAACTATTAGGAAGCAGTTTACTACAGAGCATGCAGAGAGGTGAGCCGTTGGAATGAACAAATCCGAAACTGATATAAGATTCATCATACTTCCTTTTTTTCGTCTTTGAAACCGTCGAGCTTGACGTCGTGGCACTCGTGGCATCATCTTCTGGATAGGTGATTGCTAAATTCTCCGCGCGCATTGCTTTTGAACATTCAGCGTCATTAGAAGATGTTGTTGGAACACGTTTAACACCTTTAAGCCAACGTTCCATTCTTCTTTATTTATAATGTTACAAGTCAGGATAGTGGGGTTTAAATAATGCACAATCGTTACTGCGTATAAGAGACTAAATTTAGAACCTACAGGGAAGAAATGTATAAAACTGAGACAACAGAATACAGCAGGCAGTAAAACAATGAACACTAGTTTCTCGCTAGCGAGCTTGTAAGTAGGTAGTAACTTATCGCTCCGAACGCTAATCATCAACTGACGACGCCAACGCGCGATCGCCGCTTTTATACTTAGTCCTAGACTCGATCTCAAATATTCTCGAAAATACTCGAGTCGGCACCTTTGATAAACAAAAAGCAAAAATAAAAACAGAAATTTAAAAATAGCGTTGTAAACAATATCGACTTTATCCTTTGAAGTTAGAGACGAAAGTCGCTAGTTGACAACTATAGCGTCTAATTCGGAGGCGGCTTTTATCAAAGAGACTGAGCGCTTACAAGTATACTACCCGCTCGTTTTAAGTTTGCCGCTGGCGATAGGTATGAGTGTATGACGTTCGAAATTTTTTATTTAATTGTAACAATAAAAATTGTGTACGTTAGATATTTGGGTAAAACTATGACACATTATAAGTTTTGTTGTCACGTGGGGGAGGGTACGCGCATTCCACAGACCGGCAAACTTAGAGCGAACGCGTTGTACAAGTATAAAATTGTTGAGACCAAACTTATGAGATATTGTACCAGCTAATGTAACACAAGCTTATACAAATACAAATAAATAAATAAATAACATTCATAGCGTTTGGTCTCCGCGCGGCCGCGGAGTCCGCACAGCCGCGAAGCGACCAGAGAGAGGTGTTTTGATTTTTTTATTTCTAAATTCTTGCGGAACCCCGACAGAGGTATCACGGAACCCTAGGGTTCCGCGGAACACACTTAGAGTATAGCTGGTCTAACGTGACTTGTAAGTCTAAGGTAGTTAGGAGAAGTAATTAGGTAATTGTTCTATGTGCTTTTTACATAGTAATGTACTTTATAAATATAAACGGTACCTAAATTTGACGTTCAGTTATAGCCGTCTTAATCAAGGTGGACATTCTCTTCTTCGGCGGGTGTCAGTGATGCTGGCAAGGGACTGTCTCGCCTAGGGATTCGGTGCCAGTGGAGAAGGTGGAGCGGCAGTACGAGGTCTTCTTTTTCCGACTGATACAGGCTTTTTCAGGCTATGTTTGCTTGGGAAATACTTGTAAGCTATTTCGAGAAGGGTGACCAAACCGTCCTGCCATCATAGCAGTTGTAGCGTGGACATAGCACACGCTCGAGGTCCGTGTGACCTGTGCATTTTAGCGCCGTAAACTCTTTACCTCGTTGCAACCATAGTTGCCGGCCGTCGCTGGACCAATGGTTGAGGACATCAGGGGCTACATCACGGTTATTATCTTCTACAAGTAATTCTCCTAACGTTGGTGGTAGGACTTATGAAACAGCCATACCAGTTAGGAATTTATACTGATGTTGAAATTTATACTGTATAAATCCCTAACACGGGGGAAAAGGGTAGATTTAAAAATGAAAAATAAAAATAGATATTTATTTAAACCAATAACCAAATCTACTTTTAATATTTTTTCTGTATGTCTGACCATTTTAGAATAAATTCTTTACTATCTTTCGCAATGATAGAAATAGTTTTGGAGTCCTACTTGGTAGTCTTAGAGGCATTACGCAAAAGTGCCCCTTATCGGCGTGTAATTGTCATTTTATAAAAAAAAAATATTTTGAAGCGGAAACCACATGACCACAATGTTAACCTTAGGTGCTATTGACAATTACCACAAGCCGAGCGGGCTGCACTCGATATCACATAATAGATTCTGAGAATAACCATTGCATTCGAATTGCATGGCGTTCATTCAATCAATGATTTTGTACCCATTTCTTTAGAAGTATAATTTACACAGCTCTTATAAGCTAGACATTTATAAGAGTAAGTGGTAAATTAAGTCATTTAATAAGCTAGGCATCCATTAGACTAAATTATAAAGGGGTATGTCTATTCGTGGTTTCGTTTTTTACAACAGTTAAATTATTATCAAAAAATAAGTTTTTGATTATCATGCTACCCTCTATAATATGAAACTACAACTTCGCCGGATAAAATATACCAGACATATAAAAAGTTGCTTTACGTAATTAAGTCCCTGCCATTTTTTATAGTTGTTGATTTTTAGTTTCTAAATGATTAATTATCGTTATTAATCGCTTTTCACATTTTACAATTTTATGCAATCAATCGTTTAAGCATAGGACAAGAGTATGTTTGTTTATGCTGAATGCAGTTTGCGTAAAAACTTCCACTACATCTACGCTTAATGCATAAATTCTTGGTTTCCTTATGCTATAAAAGTGTTTGCTATTTATAATTATGACTTTTAAAAATAACTTATGATATATTGAACGTCAATATTTGCCTTGGCTAGTTTTTACCTGTAAATCAAGTATTAAAAAAAAATAGAAACGTTTAATATAAAAACAATAACTTGCATAGAACAAAGAATATAAGTTGATTAGCTAAATATAAAATAACACCTGAAAACTAGTATATATACGTTAGTTAAAATACTATACGTTTTTCTAATAAATAAATTTCCTGATAATTTACAGAACTTGGCACCCATTTGTATGACAATTCTTGTCGGCGAAGTCGACAGCCACACTGTAATCATCATAATCTTGAACTTGGTTGCCTTTTTCACGTGTTTTTACCGGAATAGAGATTACTAGAAAAGGTGAGCACATACTAAATTACACAAATCTACAATATCTTGCCGAAAGTTTGAACACTATCGTATATGTTCTAGCGTCATTAACAATGCCACATTTTATTTATTAACTGACTTCAAAACGGCAGTGGTTCTCCAGTTGTCACTGTGTATAGATGTCTGCGTCAATTGTGAACCGATTTTATTTTGTTTATTTGAAAGACCAAACTTCTTTGGTAGTCGATACGATGTCATGACAGGATCTGATGACGGGGATCCCTGAAAAGAAATTGCGAGCGACCATCAGATATTATAGACGTAGTAGTAGCGTTACAGGTATTTCATCTTATCATCGATATATCATCAACTGCATGTGGAGCGCAACTTTATTTTTATAGTTAGTAATTTTTTTTCTAATTTAGGAAATCAGCTACTAAAATAAGCTATTTTGGGAATATCAAGTAAGTTTTAAGTTGGTTTTGCTTAGTTTAAATTCAATGTGTATGGTAAAATTCTAATATTTTGTAATTTATAAATTACAAATCAGTTGACCAATACATTATTAATATGTATTTGAATATGTACACCTTTAAGTGTTGTATTGCAAAAATGTTCTTTTTAGGACTTTTGACTGTGTACATAACTTAGGTTCCAGTGGACTTAGGTATGCTTATATTATACTTAGTCTTAGGACCAACCTAAGCATCACAGGCTTACTCGTTTTAAATTAGTATTTGTTTCAAAAATAATATTACTAATAAATAATACAAGGGGTACAATAATAAAGAAAAATAGTACAAGGGGTAGGTAAACCAAGGGATAACCAGTCGTGCGGGCCACCGACCTCTAGGAAGCGGTACCTATGAACTGTAGCGGGTGACGCCAAACGGCGGGTTTAAGTGCCCCACAACGCTTTCTTCTTTGCCCTGAACGGCTGGCCGAAGCGGTAGGGACATAAATAGCTAGTCACAATTTTAAGTAAAAATAAAAATAGCCTTCAAAAAGACCAAGGTACTACAAAGTAAAAAATAATATAATTTCCTACCTAAAGCTATAAATATCGATTGGGGAAACAGGTAACAGCTATGCAAGAACGGAAACTTCGAAATAAAACATTAAACTCATTTGACCAGCGTGCCATACCAACTCAAATTCCTTTTTATTGTCGAATAGGTTCAACTAGTAGTAGTACATATATTAGCTGAGAAGATGATAATGATATTGCATTTAACAGTAGGTAAATTTAAATAATGTAAATGTTGGTTGTAAACAAAAATAATAGAAATGAGGTGTTCCCTAAATTTGCGACAGAAGGTGTTGATCATGTTGATCATGAACATCTCTTAAGTCTACATGAAAGAGGAGGTCTCTTAAGTCTACATATTAATAATCGCTGACATTTTACCTTTTTTTTGTTGGTCTACGGTCGTCCGAGGTGACGAAAGGACGGAGCGCGGCCCCATAACCCACTGACCCCCTTCCCTTCGCCCTTGGGCCGACCACCGGTAGCGAGTTCCTTGTCGTCCGTGGCCAGCCAAGCGGGATACCCGTTCGAGTACCCTATTTCCCTAACGCCCCTCCCCGGGACGTCGGTCGGACATTTTGTTACCTAGCTATTACTCAAGTTTTTTATCTTATCAACAACTTTGTCATCAAATTCACTGCAGTTAATTGCCTTGTGGCAGCTTGTATGAATGCCATTGTTACCGATTACCTTGAATTATCAAATAATCTAAAAAAATATCACAAGTATATAAATTTACTTAAGACAGTATCCATTCAGTGTTGTGTTTGTGTAACAATTTATCATGGTAGTATGCAGTTTCATATAATCGCCAATACTTTTCTACTATGTTCTACTGAATAATCTGCATTAATTATTATCTACCGTAATTTTTGAAGAATAAAAATACAAATTCTCGTTTTACCTTCTTTTCTTGCCGTCATTGTAACAGAGAACTTACGTATTCTACTAATTGTATCTAAATTTTAAGTAACGCTTGAGGCAACTTGAGGACTTTACTCCCTCCAAAGGCGTGTTGTTCGAATCGTCAGGGATCCCAATCTTACGGACAGATTGGAGTCACTGGAGCGGCGGAGAGACTTGGTCACTCTGTCTGTATACTCCATCGGCTCTTTCATGGCTCCCCATGTTCCTGCACAGTGCTCAGCGTCCTCCGGCTCTAATGAACTATTTGACTTGGTACCACCGTCACCGTTTTACCAACGTACCACTCGATACCGCAGCAAGGTTCATCCATTTCACCTGGAAACGTTATGGTCTTCAACTGTACGTTTCCAGTGATCATTTCTCCCACGTACGTGCAGGCTCTGGAATGAACTACCCGCTGCTGTGTTTCCTAAGCGCTATGACATCTTTTTAAACGAGGTTTATGAAGAATATTTACTTCACGGTAGACAACGGCCTGGCTGTGCCCCTAGTATTGCAAAGGTCCATGTGTGGTAACACTTACCATCAGTTTTGCTGCCTGCTCGTTTGCCACCATCGGCAATAAAAAAGGCAATTTCCAGTTCGTTCTGGGTTGCATAATGACTTCTGATATTTACGCGAGTATTACGTAGTCCGCCCGTGATCATGAACGCTTTTTTTTGGGTGGGCTATGATCAATACACAGGCCGTCCGTTATGTCCCGGGCGACTAAAGGTGATCATGAACGCTGAAAAGTGTTCGAAATGTCGGCAAATCAAATAAAAACTCTATATAATAATTTTATTTAAATATTTATTTCAAACTTAAGGCAATTTAAACATCAATGTTAATGTTAAATCATCATCATCATCTTGCTCTTATCCCAATTACTTGGGGTCGACGCAATATGTCATCTGTTTTGACATATTGCAAAAAGTTTCGGCAATGACTTTTATGACCGGCCGCCTGCCTGACGTCAACCCTCCTTGGGAATGTAATCGTTGACCCAAATGGTACCAGATGGAGTTGGTCCGGGTCAATCTAGGGCTCTTAGTCGTCTTTTACGACACCCACGAGCAAAGCAAGGGTTGGTAGTATTCGAAGCCGCTACCACACAGCTGTTAATGTTAATGTTAAATGACACATAATAACTCATTGATTCCACAATAGGAGCGAAACACTATACTACGCTGGTCAGAAATGTTGGTATTGGGTTTTATTTCGAGTTTTCCGTCTCTTGCATAGATGTTATATGCATATTACATCCCTTTGTCGTCTTTCACGACACCCATGGGCAAGCCAGGGAGTGGTGAATTCTATTCTTACACCGTCACCACACGGAAATTCATCCATCTTTATCGTTTTAAATCAACGTTTAGATCAACTTAAATGTCACTGAAAAGTGGTATGGTTGGTGAAAATAATGGCTAAGCGACGCACGCAGATAATTTAACTGCAAGAGAAGAAATCTCAAAATAAAATCATGCACAGATGGCGTAGTGGTTAAGATAGCGACCTACAGCGCCAGTGTCAGGGGTTCGAATCCCACGCGGGACAACACTTTGTACGAACCACAAATTGTTGTTCTGAGTCTGGATGTAATTTGTGTCCGTTAAATTATATGTTTGTAAAGTCCCCCGCAATACAAGGATTATTTCCTTAGTGCAGGGTGTTGTCTTAAATAAATATGCCAAATTATTCGCCTAGCGCGTGATATGTTAAATAACTTTTTGTGTTAATATTGTTAAGGTTTCGATCTATCTACTACGAGTTTATCTTCGTAAGTTTATTTGAAATTAAAGAAATTTGTAATTATTTAAAAAAAAATACATATCTTTGAAAGTAAGGATTGAATCGTTATGAATCGTTATACAGAGTTCTTGTTTATCTATTATTATAATTATAGTATCCTTCGTTTCGCTTGAAATATATGCCCAATTAATGCAATCGCATAGGAACAGATAAATTATGAAAGATATCAATTTGCGTATGTATTATTTCAAGACAAGCTATCTCCATTTAGAATTTCACTCGAATCTGTTACAGAAATACGGCACAAACTAATAACATAATATATATAGGTTCATAAACTTTGACATTTACAAAAAAGTGATAACAAAAATGTTTACATTCGATGTAATCATAATTTCATAACTGTTTAAATAAATAAGTTACAGTGATAACAAACATTTTTACATTCTATGTAATCAAAAAACTTAAATTTAACGTATCTAGTTTAGTAGTGATAGGACCACACTCGACAATCTCCTGTCTACAGTCGCGGGCCGGCCTGTCCGGGGTAGTACCATCTCGTAGAAAATCGACGCCTGAGTAGTAGAGTAATTTGTTACTGTGCTTAGTTCGGTGAGCGGGAGAGCCGCAAACCTAAGTTCCTAAGGGTGTTTGCATGTCGTGGCCTTTGCCATTTTGATGAAGCCTATAGTATCACCAAACACCATTGCACCCATTCACAATCCCATAATTTTCTTTACGGTAGGCAGCGGCCCAGCAAAGATCCATGAGCGTAACACTTACCATCAGGTGCTGATTGCAGGTGTGCTGTTTGCTAGTTTGCCACTAACCGCAATTAGAGTCTAGTCAACAAGTGTCTTTTGGACCAACTTTTTTCAGCAGTCTCCGAAAATTATAAATGAAGTGTCATTCGATTCGGAATGCCATCTAGATGATTTTTGAAAAAAAAATTAAGTTCCGCATGCAAAAATTGTAAAAATTATTAACAATTAACTAAAAAAAGAGGGTTTAGTTTTTTTGTAAATATCTCAAAAAGTAATAAAGATTTTTCAAATTTGAACAAAGATTCAAAAAGAGGAGGAAATTGCCTAAAAAAGTCTCGATTCCCGAAACTGTAAGATCAATATTTATAATTTTCCCAGAGGGATGAAAATACGACCGAAAACGGGTATTCTGGCTTGGACAAGCCACGCCCACTTTGGACACTAACAATAAAAATTATTTAATTATACTAAATATGAAAATAAAAAATTGAAAAAATTCAGGCACTAACAGAATAGATGAATGAACAATAATTCGCTTGATAAAATTTTTATAACAATTTTTCATTCAATAGTTAACTAATAATTTTTTTAACTTTTACAATTTTTGCAAACGGAACTTCATTTTCAAAATTCATCAAGTTGCCATTCCGAATCGAATGACACCTCATTTATAATTTTCGGAGACTGCTGAAAAAAATTGGTCCAAAAGGCACTTGTTGACTAGACTAAATATAAAAGAAACATATTTGCTTAAATGTTTGCTGACTTTTAAAGGAAAGGAAGCTCTTAGATTGTTTCTTAATATTCAGACATAATTTCTCAAGTTTATGAATTAATTTTGAATAATGTTTTTCTTTGAAAAGAGTACAACCTCCCAGGTCTTTCGGATATTAAGTTTACGGTCCTTCGAACTTAAATTTTGATGATTAAGAAATTAGTATTTCCAAATTTAAATTACCTTTTTTCTGTCCGCGGTATTGTATCAGCATCTTCCGGGCGGGATGCGATCAGATAATAGCTTGCCAAGAGTCTAAAATTGTTTTTAATAATTTATTTTTCGAAATTAAGAATTGTACAGTTAGAATTTAATTTGCTGAGATGGCTTGGAATTCAAACCGCTATTTTTCTTATTAGTTTTATGCCATTATTAGTTATCACCGAATTGGTAAGCAGTACTCACTACGCTCATATAATTAGAGTGGTCATATTGCCGCTAAGCGTAAAAAATATGCTATGACGTCTTCTACAATAAGAGATATGGCCAACAAGATGATATGTTATCTACATACATACATAGCCTCACGCCTGTTTTCCAGAGGGGTAGGCAGAGACTACGGATTGCCCCAAAGCATGCACGCATTCAATCATGGCACGCACACTCATCAAAATGTGCATGAATTCTCTATGATTACGCCTACTCTTAACATGATTTTTCACCAGAACTTCCCAAATTTGATCCAGAAACGTACGGCGCGGTTTTCCTCTTATAACCGTCCCACTCACACTTGCTTTGTATACTTGCTTGCATGCTCGTCACTCATTCTTTCTACATGTCCAAACCACCTTAACATACCTCTTTTAATCTTTGTCACTATTTTTTCATTCACTCCACAGCGTTCTCTTAGCCCATGTGATATGTTATTTAGTCTCCCTATTATCGCTGCTCTACGTTGGGCACTATACCACACATGATAACTACTTACATTATTTGATTTACAATGAATATACAACTTTATATCATAAATGGATTTGTGCCAGTTTTTTTTTATCGCGGTTCAACATATTTATTCACTCAATTACTGATGATCTAGTGGCAATTCATCCGCTAATATTAACGCACCACTTTGAAACTTGTCATTTAACCTCTAATATTATTGAATCATTCACTCGTGTCTTACAATCGGTGTTCATGTACGACAATAATTATTCGTCGCCTGCTTGTTTTGGTTTGAAGGCATCAAAGCCATTGTGACGGCATTGAAGCTTGTTACAAGCGCCTGGGCGGTCACTTCGATTGTTCGCTCATATATATCTGCCTATATAAGGTGGTAGAAATAAGTGGTGTTCAAAACTGATGTGATAGATATAGTGTTTTTATAGAAATAGTGATTTTATATGTGATTAGTGCTCTATAGTTCTTTAGTTCATATAAAACAGATTTCAATAATGTCAATTTGTGTTTACTAAAAAGGAAATAACGATGATAGTCGTAAGTGGGAAGGTAATACCTGTTTTGTGAGGATCTGCATAAATATGTTAATTTATAATCTTGATTTCATATAACAAGTGTGGAAGTTTTCGTCGCGATCTTTTATCAGAAGCAGTTTATTTACACATCTAATGATAATTCCCATTTTACCAACGCACACTCGTGATTAATGTGAATTAGCTATAGACAAAGTACTAAGTTATCTGGAGTTATATATTAAATTCAATATTTTTATTTAAAACTGCTAATAAAGTTTATGGATTTGCGATACAAGATGGCGCGGTTACGTCGGAGGTGACTTGTAATAGCTTTTTCGTGTTATGTATTTAAAAAATTCAAAACAAAATTTGTGTGCTGAAACTTAAATAAATAAATAAAATTTTAATATTGTTAAGGCCCGTTATTGAATACCCTGATCATTTGCCAAAAATAAAACTAAGTACTTATAACAATTGCGCCCCCATGTTCTCGTAAAAAAATAATTAATTGATTCAACGCTGTATGTATAGTTGCTTTTGTATATTTATAACTTCTTTTATGTCTGGCTATCCTATTCCTGCTAGCTCATAATATGTGAAAATACTATATTTTTATATTCTGGTTACTATACTTTTGTATACTGGTACTCATTAGCTAAGAACTGAAAATGCAATTCACCACTCCTTCCTCAAACCATAATTTTCGTAAAGCATCGATTATGGGACGTAATCTGATAACATAATTGCAGGAGAGGGAAAATATTTTTTGAGAGATTGATGCGTCACAAGCCGAACGCGTAGAGCGATTGGGCCTTTCTATCGCTTGTTCCGCATACTCGCTTGCACGCTCGGCTCAGGCGGAACGTGACAATATGGCTGAGGCCGCACTACGGTTTTTATCCGCAAGCGGTTAACCGCAAAGCCGCTCGAGCCGCACGCACTGCGATTTTAAACCGCAAAACCGCCCCCGATTTGCACAGTTTAAAGATAGATCTCAAACGAGCAGTATGTATTGTCGCTTGTCGGGTACTACGAAATAGAAAAGAAAATTCGCAAATATTGTGTTCATTCATTCAATAGCCGTAGATCTCAGAAAGGTTTCATTTTCAGAAAAATATAAAATTTTAAAAGAATATCTAGAGATTTTTTTACTAAACTACTATCGAATTCAGTCAGTAACCAGCTTCCATAAAAAAAATTGCATAATGTGCGTTCAGACATCACCTTCATAGATACAAAATATAATTAATTCAATTGTAACGAAACGACAATACGACTATTCTTTGCGGCGGTTAGGGATGTGAAAAAATAATCGATTTAAAAAAAAATCGATTATTAATCGATTTTTTTTTGTAATAATCGATTTTTACAATCGATTATCAAAATAAGAAAATCGATTATTAATCGATTTTTTACTATCGATTATTCACAGCCAGATTTCCTAAAAAAAAGGTCATCACGATTCATCATCATCATCATTTCAGCCTATTGCCGTCCACTGCTGGACGTAGGCCTCCCTCATATTGCGCCACAATGTGCGGTCCTGTGCCGCCTGCATCCAACGACGCCCAGCAACTTTCACTAGGTCGTCGGTCCACCTAGTGGGGGGGCGTCCTACACTGCGTCGTCCGATGCGTGGTCGCCACTCGAGAACCTTTCTTCCCCAGCGGTTGTCGGTTCGTCGAGCGATGTGGCCTGCCCATTGCCACTTCAGCGTGCTAATTCTTCGTGCTATGTCGGTTACACCCGTTCTTCTGCGGATTTCTGTATTCCGGATTCTATCTCGCAGAGAAATCCCGAGCATAGCCCGTTCCATAGCACGCTGAGCGACTTTGAGCCTTGATATGAGGCCTACATTTAGGGACCACGTTTCCGTGCCGTAAGTCATCACTGGTAACACACACTGGTCGTAGACCTGTGTTTTCAGACACTGAGGTATGTTGGACGAGAAGATCCTCTTAAGTTTCCCGAGCGCTGCCCAACCGAGTTGGATTCGTCGGCTGATCTCTTTCTCGAAATTGGATCTACCTAACTGGACTGTTTGTCCTAGGTAAACATAGTGATTGACAACTTCGAGAATCGCATTGCCAACTAGGACCGGTACAGGAATGACATGGGTATTTGACATGACTTTCGTCTTGTCCATGTTCATTCGTAGACCCACTAGTTGGGATACCCTGCTGAGATCATTGAGCATAGTGCCAAGGTCCTCCATGGATTCTGCCATAACGACGATATCGTCTGCGAATCGAAGGTGAGTGATGTATTCGCCGTTAATGTTGATGCCGAGTCCAGTCCAGTCTAAGAGCTTGAAGACATCTTCCAGTGCAGTGGTGAACAGTTTCGGAGAGATGACATCTCCCTGTCTCACGCCTTTCTGCAACTGGATCGGTTTCGTACTCTTATCCCGGATACGGACTGACATTGTGGCGTTCCTATACAAACACTTCAGCACTTCGATATAGCGATGGTCGATTTGGCACCGCTGAAGGGACTGCAGCACCGCCCATCACGATTGTTTCATACTAAATATAGTATGAAACAATGATATAGTGATGACCTGTTTTTTAGAAGTTTAGTAGAAAATAAAGCTCACATTTCCTAAAAAAAAAATCATCACAATCATGTTGGGGAAAAATCGATTATTTTATAATCGATTATTTATTTTTCATTAATCGATTATTTTATAATCGATTTATTTTAAAGAACAAATAATCGATTATTAAAAAATCGATTATTTTCCCTCCAAATCACCCTAGCGGCGGGTGGCCGAATACTAGCCAAAAAATAGTGTTACCAACTCCCTAAAATATTTATCCCTAAATCATAGTTAAAAACCCCTAAAACTGTCACAATTACATGAAAATCCCCTAAAAATGATTTCATTAAAATAAGAATAAATAATAAATTAATACCCGTACTGAAAATAAATATATATCCGGGCAAAAAAGAAATATGCCTCATATATGTGACCTTTATGAGACATAGTTACTTAATAAACAATAATAATTAGGTAAGCTCCAAGCTCTACTGGGACCGGTCTATCACCACGGACAGGACTTTTCTTGGGAATAAGCCTGATATCGTGCTGATGGATACTAGTTGTCGCTACGCTGGTATTTTTATTTTTTATTCAAAAAAATCTCTAAAAATGCCCCTAAAAACCCCATCCCACTTATTTACCCCCTAAATTTGGGGGGAAAACCCCTAAGTTGGCAACACTGCCGGAAAACCGCCCGCGGTTAACTCATAATGCGTGTGCGTCCATGTAGTTCTATAGATTACAAAATTTGCTGCGGTTTTTTACCGCAACAATTTTGTAACATTTTGCGGTTTTTAAATCAGTCGCGGATAAAAACCGCAGGTGCGGCCGCTTGCATTCGTTTTCCTGTTCCACAAACTCACGCGGTTAAAAACCGCCGCGGTTTCACCGTAGTGCGGCCTAGCTCTATGTCCTGCTTTTTCTTGCGTGCAACCGGCGTTCATCGATTTATAAGACGTTATCACCTCAATAAAAGTATACGACCCCGCTTGATATGCGTTGTATAATTTAATTTCTTCAAACTTATGGAGGAAGCTCGTAGCTTAACGTATAATGAGGCTTACACTGGCTACAGGCTGAGAATAAAGAGACCGTCCGGAGCGACGGAAGGGACAGTGTGCACCTTATAACCTTTTCTTGTTGGGTGGGCTCTGGTCAGCCCACATGCCGTGTGTTCCGCCCGGGGTGACGAAAGGGCGGCGCGCGGCCCCATAACCCATCGTATTCCCTCTCCTTCGCCATTGGGCCAACCGTCGGTAGCGAGTTTCTTGTCGTCCGCTGCCAGTCGTCGTCGCTGCCGTATGGGTACCCCGTCGATCGGCTATAGGGAGGGATCCCTATAGCCGATCCTTCGTGCGGTCAGCCTCTACGGGTGATAGACTATTCCCCGGTCCAGTCACCCTGGGCCTCGGCTAGGGTGGCATCAGGCACAGGTGCGCACATAACCAGCCGTATTGTAGTTCTCTATTGCTTTTTGAGTACGACCACCAGTATCAAACAAACCATCCATCTTAATAGTCTTTAATCGAAAGATGAAATATTTTTATAGGACCAATATGTTTTTTAGACCTTATCAATTTACAATACTTAATTTTATACAACTTAAATGTCGGGACATAATCGACGAAAATATCTGTAATATATTAGATAATTTTAAGAGACTAGTGTCTTTATAAGTTTTCTTAGTAAAATTTAATGTATGAGGATCTCTATAAAGTATCCTTTTAATTTTGCCGCAATACAATGTAACGTGTAAGGTTATTTTTACATGTTATCGTCCTGATTACAGTGTATTTGTTGTATTTCTATGTTTTTATATAGTGTACTGTAGGCACAGTTGATATAATGACGTCGGCTGCGGTAGGCAAATGATTCATAGGAAGGAATATCAACACAGTTTAATATTCAATTCGTACTGGACACTCGTCTCTTATACATTAAACATAGTTCATAAACTGAATGTTATACACCATTTCTGGAAAAGTACGATTTTATTTAATTGAATGATGACATTTGGAAGACATTCTCAAATCGTTGTAAAGGTATTGGAACATTTTCTTTTTACTTTCTTCCCAATATTTTTTCTTCGTTCGTCTTGTTTAGAATTGTACATGTAATAAGAACTGAAAGAGCCCCGCCCCGCCTTGTGATCAGTGTTTGTGTCTCAATCGTTTAGTGTATTTGTTTGTATGGTAGGGTAATGGCTTTACTTACGTTAAAGCATCAATTGCGTTGGCTTTCTCAATAGCTAGAGAGCGAAATGATCATGAGTTATGGGGCCCCAAGCAACCGTTCCGTCTTGTTAGGCGTGAGTGGGACCAGGCCGTAGCTGATTCAAATATGTAAAAGGTGACGTCTCCGAAAAGGTAACCCACCGGACAGGCCATGGATAAAGCCGGGTATCAGTGGCCCGCCGACATGGTTTATGATAGGTACTGTGTACGGCAAGTTATGGGATCGCGTGCAGTCTCCTACGTCTTCCTGTACGAATCGGGCAACGTGTAATCATACCCCGTGTCTCCAAAAAGGATGACTGCTTTTATTACCTGTTGTAATGAGTTTGTATATATGTGATGTCTGTATCTATTTAAAATGGTAGGGCAACGCTGCAGACTGTTTTTCTGCAGCCATATATAGCTTGGTTTTTCCAGAGTAATATTGGATTCACGCACAATATTAACTTCTGATTGATGATAATTTGCTATGGCGCTTTGTTCGGTAAATTGGAGACCTAACAGCTCAAACCTTCATGGTAGACTCAGACCTGGCTGTATTCTTAGTATGGCTTACGTTTACTAGGGGCACGCTACCACTGACCATCAAGTGCCCTAGTGCTTGCTAGTCTGTATTAAAGACTATAAAAAAAATGTTTCGTAATAGTCTAGCCCTGGAGAAAATAGGTTTCTTAAGCAGTTAAAGTGGGTTTGTTAAGTATATAAATAAAATTGTAATGACTGTAATTTCAAAAGAATAAAATTAATTTCTAAATTTGAAAATGGTTGACCTTCACTGCCGCATATCCGCGGTTATGAGGAGTAACTTAGGCTATTAAAATTTCAGAAAAATAGCTAATAAGAAATCACACACACCGTGTAATCCATCCAATCCAATATAAACACTGTAAAAAGTTAATAAATAAACTTTAAAAATAAACTTTCGTAAATTCTGGGAAGTAATCAACTTTTCTGTAAAATTCGACGTGGACGAGTCCAGTTCACTTTCAGCTACGACAGCTGTTACAATTAGTAACCGACTTTAACCGTCAATTTCATCATTTCAACTCTGTCGGGCTCGTGCCTTCTCCATAATAGGAGGGCAATTGACCAACTAAGCCGGGGTGGCCAGACGTTGATCGTCTTAAACGATATCCACGGGCAAGATTGGGAGTGGTTAATAGTATTCTTATTCCGTCACTACACATCGTCATCATCATCATTCGCCTGCCCTCATCCCACGCTAAGTGGGGTCGGCACAACATGTTTTTACCTTCCATAGGCACCTATCATCCGTTATATCTGCACTCACTACTTTCATACGCATATCTTCATTCACAGAGTCCATCCCATCTCTTTTTGGGTCTCCCACGCTTCTTACGTCCATCCACAAACATATTGACAACCCTCCTCGTCACATGCCTTTCATCCCTCCTCATCACATGTTCATACCAAAACAATCTCGCGCTCCTAATCTTCTCTACCACTGGTGTTACTTTCATACTTCCCCTATTATACTCATTTCTTATTTTATCCAACTTTGTAACTCCACACATCCATCGTAACATACGCATCTCAGTAGAATGCAATCTTCTCTAATTCGTCTTTTTCAATGCTCAACATTCAGCACGTTAACATAATATAGATCCTGGAAAATTATTTTGTTCTATATTTATCTATTGTGACAAATGAGGGCAACAAAGATACATATGTGTCTATATTCGGTCGTTTGATAACAAAACTATTTAGTGATATTTAAATTACCTCCGTTACCTTTCCTGCTCCGCTGAGTTTATTTGTATGGCATGGCATTTGACGATGACTTTTATAGGAAATTGGGGCAAGGAAATTTTTCATAAGCTGAAGACGATTTGGAATTTTATACTTGCATCGAAGCGGTATTCGTATAGTTTTGGTATAAATAAATTCAATTATATTTACACTAGATTTCAACATTTATACTTTTATGGATAAACCCATAAAAAGAGCCATCAAATATTTTAGTGATTCTTTGGTTACATATGCTAGGATACTATTATCCTAAATCGCTAGAGTATGTAAATACGCGCTAGTATTAATACAAATAGTTTTAAAATATATCATTATCTCGGTTCATATACTCGTACGGCTCATTGCTAGGCTCGAGCCTCCTTCGCAATCGGAGGCAAATTAACCTACTATACCACGCTGGTCGTTTGAGATATACCTGATAGACGGGACGATGTTGGCATTTTTTTTTTTTTTTTTATGGGTGGGCTATGGTAAGCGCACGCGCGGTCCAATCCGTCCGGGGTGAAAGGACGGCGCGCGGGCCCATAACTCACCCGTACCCACGTCACCTCGTTGTTGGGCCGACTACCGGAGCAGATGTGACTTGTCGTCAGTGGCCGGCCCGACGGAATACCCTTTCGGGTAACGTCACCTCTCGACGTCCTGGGACGTCGGTCGCCATCACGCGGTCAGCCTCTCCGCGGGTGACGGACAATTCCCCGGTCCGATCACCCGCGGCCTCGGCTAGGGCGGCATTAGGCGCAGATACTCGCGCCTGCGCCGCCCGAGTCGCCGGCGGCGGAACGTGTCGCCGAATAGGAGCTCTACTCGCACACGATCCGCCGCCTCCTTCCGTGAGATTACGGCCTCACAGAAGGCGGCGACCGCGTCCCAGTTTCTGACGCTGTCGAGCATCTCCCTGGCGATGGTCGGCAGCGTCAGGTCGGCACCGATAATCGCGTCGAGTTCACGGAGCTCCCCCTCCTACGCAGCACACACCTCGAGCGTGTGCTGCGCCGTGTCCTCGTCGCAATTGCAGTGGTGGCAGGACGGTGTGCTCTCCCTCCTGACAATCTTGTGCAGGTACTTCGCGAATCAACCGTGCCCCGTAAGCACCTGCACCAGTCGGAAGGAAAGCACCCCGTGCGTCCGCTCCAACCACTCCATCAGCACCGGCCGGAAGGCCTCGACGGTCCTGACACCGTACCGAGGACTCTCCAGCCGGACTGCCCAACGGGCAATGACTTCCCTCAGGTTCCCTCAGTGAGCTCCCTCAGGGAAACAACACCGCCCCCCCCGCGCACCTCCGATACCCGCCGATACAAGTCGACGAGCATTTCCGCCTCCAGGTCCCACGGGGGAGTCCCGGCCAACAGGCACGCCGCCTCCGTCGCCACCGTGCGGTACCCGCGGATGATCCTGACCGCCATGACCTTCTGTGGACGCCACAGCCGTCTTGTCCAGGGCCACCCTCAACCCCAGCGCCTCGATCCGCCTGACGACCTCTTCGGTGCCTTAGGTCGCCAATCTTACCGCCTCTTGTAGCGTCCCACCGCGGGCTGTGACGAGCGTGTCGTCGGCGTAACAAATTACGCCCAGCCCGGGTGGGAGGCTCCCCCGCAACGCCCAGTCGTAGCCGATGTTCCACAGGGTGGGTCCGAGGACCGACCCCTGTGGAACACCGCACGTCATGGGCGTTCGCACAACGTCCCCTACTCGGTTGGCGTAGAGGACGCTGCGCCCCTCCAAATAGTCTGCCACCAGCCGCCTCAGGTAAGCTGGCACTCCGTGGTAACGGAGCGCCTCCCTGACACAGCTGAATGGCAGACTATTGAATGCGTTGGCGATGTCTAGGGACACCACCAACAGAACTCCCCCGTCGGTGACGGCCTCAGTCGCCACGGCCCTCAGACGCAACAGGGCCTCGATCGTCGAACGACCCCTCCTAAACCCAAACTGGGCGTCCGACAGATCGGGCCCCGTGCCGACGAGGTGCCGCTCGATGCGGGCAACTACCACCCTCTCCAGTAGCTTGCCCATATCATCGAGCAGCACGATAGGTCTGTAGGCCGATGGCGACTCCGGAGGCCGTCCCGGCTTCGGCAGGAGAACCAGCCTCCCCTCCTTCCAGCACCCAGGGAACCGCCCGGACGCTAAACACGCGTCGAACAGCTCCCTGAGGCGGGGACCCAGATGGTCGAGGACCAGGGCCAGCACACGGTTTGGAATACCGTCGGGCCCAGGGGCGGTGGATTTGCCGCGCATGCGCGCCACCGCCGCCCCCATCTCCGGTTCCGTGATGGGCGGAACACTGCCACCATCGCCCTCCCGGTCATTGTCTGGCGGCGCCATGACTGGGGGCGTGTGTTCCGCCCGTCGTGGGAACAGGTCCTCGATGACCCGGGTGAGGAAGCTGGGCTGGAGAGTCTCGGTGAGGGGCGGGCCCCGTGCGCGGAGCTTACTCAGTGCCGCGCCATAGGGGCGACCCCAGGGGTCACGGTCGAGACTTTCCAGCATCTCCCGCCGACTGGCGTCCTTGACGGAACGGACGGCCAGCCTGAAGGCCGACCGCGCATTGCGGTAGCCCTCGTAAAGCTGGCCCTCCAGTTCCGCGCTGCGATGGCGCCGCCGGCTGCGGGTGTAGGCCCTCCGGGCGCGAATACACGCGGCCCGGAGATCCGCCAGCTCCCGGGACCACCTGGTGTGTGCCACTAACAGAAAAAAATATACTCTGAAAAGTTATGGATTACTTCCAATATATCCATAAGTTACTCATTTATCATTCCAGTATAGCTATATCTCTAGTCCTAATTTACCACATTGAAGTGATCTGTAAATAATTTTGGTGTTTCCATCATATATTCATCATTGGCATTTGTTTCCAGGAGGCTTGCCGGTTGGTCGGCGGCTCCAAATTCTACGAAGTCATGGACAGCTCAACCTCTGCGGATGTTTCCACACCATCGCCTACAGAGAAACACGATCATATGAAACCTATAGACAGCGACGATGAAGGTGAGAATATTAAAATTTTCATCTTGTACTTTTTTTAAAGATAATGCACTAAGGAAGTAATCCTTGTATTGCGGGGGACTTTACAAACATAATTAACGAAGACAAATTACACTCAGATTGGGTTGGGAGCCTTTAGTGCTCACCTAACAGTATGGGTAAAGTTGTCATAACTGTGTTTCACAACTGCAGGTGCACAAAAAAATACACCTAGACTGAGAATAAAAATCTGTGCGTCGGCACGGCAGGTCGGTTTTGACCATCACGCTATCTATTTAGCCCTAATATTACAAAAAAGTTAGTTTTATAATTGGGATGTAGAGGAAGTACTGATGCGGTTTCAAAAAAAGGTTCACTAATCGTATAGTATCTCTGAGTACTACAATCGTACATCAAAGACAAATATGTCGTTTCCGTAAGGAAGAAGGCACTCGTGCAAACTAAAACTCAAGTTTAAAATGTACTTATGATAATCACACTTGATTATAAGTGCTAATTGAATGTCCTCTTATAAGAAAATATTCGTTAAGGTGGCCAACCCCTATTTTACCATGGGATTCCTAACAACCAGTTGCCGGATTACCAGGTAATGACCAACTCTCACAGGATACTTATTACCCCAATTGCCAACTTGATGGTTGGAATAGAAATAATCGTGTATTCAATTTTATTCCGAAGAACTGGTATTTTGTACATTATCGAAAAGTTAACATTGTCATAATGATATATGATGTTCAAATATTCCTAAAAATTAAAACAAAGATATTTAATTTTAAATTTATTCGTGATCCATAAAGACTAAGGGTCATGTTTTAATGACAAAAATCGTATAACTAACATAACATTATCAGTTTCAGACGTAGATCAAGAGTGCACAATGTTCAGTGGTGTCAGTTACCTTGGTGCACAGAATATATCGGACCCCAAATCTGAAGCCGATATACAACGTATCATGAAGGAGCTCAGTTCTATGCCCGAGAGCAGAGATGGAATTGCTGTGTCGATCTCCGTACCAGTTTGCTCACAAGGGCTCGTTGTGTGAGTACAATACTTGGTAACTTTTTTCACACCAAGCACTGGCTTACCTAATAGTGAATAGTTCAGTACGATATTCATGCATTTAACTATACCCGAGACACAATCTTGTTTTTGTCTATAATAAAAAAAAATATCTGCCATAAACTTTGTTGAAAACACATTTCAAATACAATGAAATAGGTACCGTAAAACGGGGGAAATGGAACAAATCTTAGAAATTTTTATTTTTTCAAACGTTTTATTTGGCAAACTCGGTAACGTCGTCAAAAAAGCCGCACTTTTAACAATTTGATGATATTGTGTTTCTTATTCTGGCAAAGTTTTGTGTGGCAATATCGCCAAATCCGTTAAAACTGAACTCCAAAATAAGTGGCTTAATGTGTATGAGTTTGAATTCCCCTCCATAACTGCATTTTCGTGTTATTGTTTTAAATTCATTTTTAAATTAGGATTCCTGTTATTATAAATTCATTATGATGATATAAATTGAGGAAAGAGTATGTATTATATTAAATCGTTTTAAATTCGTAATCTTTATTTTCTTAAAATTCTCGTGGTAACGAGACTCAAGAAACGGGTGAATAGCCACGCTTGAGGGGGTTACTGTATACCAGAATATGGTTAATAAATATGGCAAAGGGGGTGATAAGTTACGCACAGTTAGTACATTTAACGTTCAATAAATATTAATTTGTATTATACGAGTTTCATTTGCTTACCATAGTCGATTACAATAACGAATTCAGGGAAACTAAAATAAGGCCAGTTTTATAATAACCCTTCAGGTGTGCCTGTTGGACCCCTAATGGAGTGCAAATAGAAATATCAAAATATATTTCAGTAGTTTGGTTTAAGACTCAATTAATATATGCTTAGAAAAAGTTCGGTATATTAGGTCCTTAAATATGAAATCTGCGTTATGTACGCGAGGAAAATAAAGTAATTTTTTTTTGTAAAATATTTTTATTTAATCAAAGTATGCACCGTTATTATCTATTGCACTTTTGCCATCTTATAGGTAGTTCATTGATCCCTTTACTAAAAAAACATGGAAGCGAGGATCAATAAACTCTTTGAAGGCGGTTTGGACTGATGCTTTGAATTCAACTCCGATGAATTTTTTTTCTTGTAAGAAGTTGTGAAAATTCCGGCAGAATCTGTTGAAGCAAGGTCCGGGGAGTACGGTGGATGTCGCAGGCATTCCAATTGTAGCTCATCTAACTTAGCGGTTGTTTGTTCTGTAGTGTGTGGTCTTGCGTTGTCGTGAAGCAGCAGTGGCCTAGAGCGATTGATAGTTCTTCCTTCATGGTTTGCAGTTGCTGACAATAGATATCTGCCGTAATCGTTTGGCCAGATTTTAGAAAGCTGCAGTGAACGACACCAGCGCTAGTCCACCAAAGTAACTTTCTGAGTCAATTTTCATTTAGGGCAGGATTTGGCTGGGTCTCCAAGCTTCAGCCGTTGCGACGAGCGTTTCCGATTATCGTACAGTATCCATTTTTCATCAGAAGTAATGATTTAAAATCCCTTCCTTATTGTTGTCGGTTGAGCAAAGTAACACAGCAGTGGACGCGTGTTTGCAAGTTCGATTCACTCAATTCATGAGGTACCCATCGTTCAAGATTTTTACTTTCCCGATTTGCTTCAAGTGGATTAATACAGTTTTGTCATTTACCCCCGAAGCCTGCAGCTATCTCTGAAGTGCTTTGTGATGGATCCGCTTCCACAATAGCCTTTAAATCTTCATTTTCCACTTTGGTCTCCGGCCGTCCACGGGGCTAGTTCTGAAGGTCGAAATTTCCAGAACGAAAACGGTGAATCCAAAAACGTACCGTGCTTTCTTTTGCGACACCAGCGCCGTACACATCATTAATCCTTCGAGTTGTTTCTGCAGCACTGGTGCCACGGTAGAACTCGTACTCGTAAATATACCGATAGTTCATGTTTTTCATTGTGCGGTAATAAGCAACGCCAAAAAAAAAAAAATAATGAAAAAACAAATGAATGACTGTTTTCAAAACTCGAATGTACCAGCTAAATGAATTTATAAATTTGAATTCGGCATTGTTAACCAAAGAGGAGATATTTCAGACCAAAGTGGTCAGTACGACAAAACGCTAATTTTATATGTAAGGACCTAACATTTGTAACGAAAAATTTAAACGCAGAATGTATTTAATTAAAGTACATGCAACATTGGTTCATGTACATTGGCGAAAATAGTTTCTAGGCATTCTCTTCAAATCATCTAAAAGTAGTGGAGAGAAAGGCAAAGTAGATACATTATTTGAGGCTTGAGTTTATTAAAAACATTAAAATAGATATAATAAATATATCTAGTGACAATACCACAAAGTTTATTCCTGGCAGATCAAATTCAAATATATTATAAAAAAAATAGTTTATTTTTTTAAAGACGTGCGTGTTTAAATGTGCGGTACATGTATGTGCACACCCTGCGCTAAAGAAATAATCCTTGTCTTGCGTGAGTCTTTCCAAACATATGGTTAACGGACACATTATATCCAGACTCAGAACAACAATTTAGGAATCGCACAAAATATAGCCTTGTGTGGGAATCGAATCGATGAAACTGGCACTGTAGGTCACACAAACACGTCATCTGTGTATTATAAATATTTTATTTTCTATATAAAATTTCTCTCAGTGGTGACAGGTAATATAATGTTCCTTAACTTCTCATAGGATTAGTAAATATCGGCTAAAAAGGAACTTTATACTAGGAACTGCAATTCAACTTGCCATCGTAGCCCTTTACAGCATTATTCCTTACGTGAGAAGGCCTATATTTAATTACCTATAGACTTCAACAGCCTGATAGATACACTTTAGCAAATAAGGTTTTTTTTTATATTATTTTTATCACACAGGTTATATCAAGCGGACTCCAACAGCGTCATGACAAGATATGCAGTGAATCGTATATCGTTCTATGCGCGCGGTGCTGTCGGCTCACCAGTTGCATCGTGCTTCGCGTTCACGTGGTCACATGGAGAAACTAAAGAGTCTGCCGTCTACAGGTGTCATGTGTTCCGCTGTCACATAGCTGAAGCTGTCAACCAAGTGTCCAGTGAGTACATTTTAACTTTACCTGCCTTAATATTAGAACTGCATGTACATAATATTACTGAAATGGGAGTAGAAATTTCATTAAAAATTGTCAAACAAGCCAGACTGTTTGCTTGAAAAAAAAAAGAGTGTTTAGCAAGAACTTTGCTAGCGTTCTCGTGGTAGAGAATGCCCAACCTCTGTTTTGTGTACCCATAATATATGACTTCTGGGGGTTTGGGATGTTATAGAGTTCTGTAACCGTAACTATTGGATATCGGAAAGGAAAATATATCCAAAACCGAAACCGATGCTATGGTTTCAGATAGAGTACCGACTCTCGACCGACAGAAACTGTTTTCTGTTAACCAACCGTACTTAAACGTAAGCCCCTCCGAGAGAAATCACACAAAAACTCACAATATAGTGATATTTAGGACATATACCTGTAAGTTCCTTGAAAATTTCATATCCATAACCAAAACTATCCGAAACTGTCGTATAAGCTTAAATAACCGAAACGGATATGTTATTCTAATATTCATATTCGTAACCAGTGGTCTTAGCACGAATATTTGCGTCAAAGAATTCATATCACTATCGAGGCTATCATAGTATGAGGTTTGGAGTAGTGCCTCTATCGAGCGATAGAGGCACTGCAAATCCCATACAAATTTATCTCGATAACTATACGAATACTTTGACGCAAATATTTGTACTAAGACCACAGATTTGTAACTGTGTATTCATAACGTCTCCACTTTGAATGATTGATAGGTCAGTAATAAAGCAGTGTTCACGAGTTTTGTGGATTAGTTGATCTTGGCGTTATTATGTGCTAACTTTTGCTGATTGTAGTTGCCCACCGATATACATATCGAAACTGTCATATGTCGTTCATCATTGCGAACAGTTTTGACTGCACAACTGATATTGGTTTAAGTAGGGTGATGGACGGGTCGAGCTTTATTTGTTTCATGGAGAACAAGCGCATTATTTAGATCTCTTAGTATCCTTGATGATACAAGGATTCATTTATTAGTACGGATTGTTGCTTTATACATATATTTTATTGATTGGTCATTTATGTAAAACTAGCAACCCGCCCTCGCTTCGCTTCGGTGTCAGTTGTCCTACCCACGTAGTTCCTGTGGCCATGGGAATACCGGGATAAAATATAGCCTATGTTACTGCCTGATATTATAGCTTTCCATTGGCGAAAGAAATTTAAAAACCGGTTCAGTGGTTTAAGCGTGAAAGCGTAATAAACAAATAAACAAACAAACTTACTTTCGCATTTATAATATTAGTGAGGATGATTAGAGTAATTCAAAATTCTATTTATTGTATGTGTAAATCCTACAAGGGCACCTACTTTTTCTCAATTTTACATTTTTATTGAAATTAATTTAGGAATTCCGTGTGGTGACGGACTAAGAATACAATTCACCACCCCCTCTCTTGCCCGTGGGTGTCGTAAAAGACGACAAAAGGATATAATATGTGTATAATATCTATGCAAGAGAAAGAAAACTCGAAACCGATCCCTATACCAACACGTCTCACTAGCGTATAGTAGGTCAATTTCCCTCCTATAGAGGGGCCGTTCATAAAATACGTCACGCTATAATCACCTTTTTTTATCCCCTCCCCCCTATTGTCACGCTGTGTCACACTTTCTGTGACCTCCCATGTAAATATTTCGTCACAAAAACTAAGACAGAATATAAGTTTCAATGGATAATACACAAATTTTGAGAATTAGAAATATTTATTTAGGTTTTATAATAAAATTTGAAAATTTTAAATTAATAAAAATCTTTTATATCGAACAAATAAATAATAATTCTATTTATCAAAAGTCCAAGGATTCTGCAAATGCGTTGAAATATCCATAATTGGTATTGCAACATCTCCTTCTTCTTCTTCTTTATCTTCAAAACTACCCTCTACTTCATCGACATCTATCCATTCTGCATTTTCCGTACCAGCGTTTTCATCTCCCAATAGGCGCTATAGCCGAGTCAAAACGCTAGAGCCGCGCCACAGAGCTCATGTCGAAAAATAAACATAAGTAAATATATCGAGTTACAATATATTGTAATAAAACTATATACGTTTAGAAGTCTATGTATTTACTAAATACGAAATGAATGACTTTGTATCATGATCAAAATTGAGAAAAAAGTATTTATTGAAAAAATAATTTAAAATCTTTTAATGAACGGTGAACATCACGTTGCCGTAGACCCCCCCGTCCCTCTTTGTCACATCTTGTCACACTCAGCAAACCCGCTACACCCCCACCCCCCCTTGTAGGCGATCGTATTTTATGAATGGCCCCAGAGAGGAGGCCCGAGCCCAACAGCAGGACGTGTATGGGCTGAGTTGATAAATCTAGATCTATCACCGGATCGGAATGCGGCACCAACTGAGAAGAGCCGACATTAAACTTTTTATCTTTAATAGAAAATTGTAACATATTTAATAAGGATAATTTTTTTTTTATTGCAAACGGTTGCAAACGAGCAAACAGTACACCTAATGGTAAGTGTTGCTGCCGCTCATGGACCTTTACAGGGTCGCTGCCTACCGCGAAGAAAGTGAAGGGAGTGTGAATGCGTGCATTGAGGCTCGGTGAAACCAAGGGCACCACCAAAACCCTCCACACGCAAACACCCTCAGAAAGTTGGGCTTCTGGCTCTCGCTCACCGAACGAAGCGCAGTAACAAATTGCTCCTACTCAGACGTCGATTTTCTGCGAGAGTGTGGTACTACCCCGGACAGACCGGCCCGCGGCTGTAGACAGATAACTGTCGACAGTGTGGTCCTACCACTCTTTCTACCTACCAGTTCTAGTTTGATGTCCTTACAAACTAGTATATATTTCTTAAATATAGTGTAAAACACGACGCCTAGACCAGATTACGCATATAGCATCTAATTACGAGTTGACCACTAGTGTAGCCTATCACTACCCTCAAAATAAGTTAGCGCCTGTGTAATATAGAAAAAAATTGCTTTAGAAGTACTCTTCTAAAACTTCTTTTTAATTGTCTTTCATGTTTGTGTTATTATGTTATTATTATTTATTAGGTTAGATCAATGACAGGGAAAATCTATTTTTTTAAACTAATTAAAATTGAGGGCTATCACTGAATGGTAAGAGGTAAGAGGCAAATGAAATCTTCGTCTGAAAATGGATCAGATATGCCTGTACTAGAACTTAGAATTCTACATTTCCTCGAATTATCCAATCGTTTCCAATACCTGGAAGACTGTAAATGCGAAACGGCATGAACAGCAGATAGCAATGTTGGTTCGTGTCTGGGATAATAGTACGAAATCGATCTAGTTGCAGAAAGATGAGGGACAGGGAGATGTCATTTCTCCGAAACTATTCCCTACTGCGCGGGATCTTCAGGTTCTAAAATTGGACTGGTCTCAGTGACATCAAAATCACGAATACATCACTCATCTTCGATTTGCAAATGATGTCATAGTCATGTCCGAATTCCTAAAGGATCTGGCCACTCTGGTGAACGACCTCGGAGATTACTCGACTAGTAGATCTACAAAAATATGGAAAAGATGAAGATCATGTCTAATACCAATATCGAATGCGACTATGTTGTCGGTCACTATTTTTACCTAGGAAAAATAGGTATATAAAATGTAAATCCAATTTTGAGCGGTCCGGGGGCGAATTAGGAGGATTTTCTCGTCCAATATCCGAAAACAAAGGTTTACAACCATGTATGTTACAGCGATGATTTATGGCACTGAAAAGTGGACTATAAATGTCGGCCTCATAATAAATCTCATGCTCAATGTCACAGAATGCTGTGGAGTGGAAAGGACAATGCTCAGTAATTCTCTGCTCTCGATACCCTCCTACTTTCCCGTAGGAGTCCTAAAAATTTACTCACCGCGAAAATAAGCTGCAGTCTTATAATAAATGGCAATCTTATAATATCTAGTGCGACTCCTTAACCTTTGCCAAACATAACTATTGTTATCGCCTTTAGGGATACCTACGTCTAACAGTGAACATCACGGTCGATCGGCTTATGGATGGATGGAAAAATGATTTGCGTAGTAACGAATGTGTGCCCAGATGACATATATGGCGTAGTATAAGACATTGCGTCCTAATCTTAAATGGGAATGAAATGACAATATTATTATGAAAATTCATAAATGTACTAAAATTTAAAATTTCTGTATATAAAAATCATTTATTACTCAAAAATATCCAAATTATATTCATCATCTCATCTCGGCTTATACACATCCCACTGCTGGGCTCGAGTCCCCTCCACAATAGGAGGGAAATTGACCTTACCTTATATCATTATGACTAGCAGTCAGACAGGTAGGTATAGATTTTTGTTTCGAATTTTCGTTCTCCATAGATGTTATACACATATTATATCCCTTAGTCGTCTTTTACGACATCCACGGGCAAGATAGGGAGTGGTGATTTGTATACTTCGTCACCACACGGAAATTAGATTATCGTAATATAATTAAAAAAAATTATATTATCTTTACATAAAAGCTATGCATGCATAGTTAAGTAAATGTTTTATCTGGTTTAATGCACATTACTAGTTACGTGATCACAGACGAACATTAACTATTAAATATTTCGTTTTTATATTATATAATATACAAGATCTTGCACAAAAATACAATGTACTGGCTACTAGTTCAGATTCTCGCGGGCAATAATATTTTTCTTAACGCATATTTACACGACATTGCTAGAAATAGTCTGCTCCACAATGGAAGAAAAATAATCTAATATACATATTATATAATATACATATTATTTTTTGGCAGGCTACACCTCATCGAAATTTACAGATTGAGCATTGCGTGAAGCCTCATAATCTGCAGTATTTCCCTACTTGGTCCATTAAGCGTCTGACGGGAATCGACACTTTTGACTTTGGGTGATTCGCTCGATAGGTGACCTTACCAAGAGTAATATATCAATCACCCTTATTAAAAGGTTACGCGCCACCCGTGATCTGATCCACTTGAGTCATGCTCTGGCGCTATAGCCTATAAAAAAAAGTTTATATTAGGTCAAATTTTCTCCCATTTTGAATTAGATTATTTCTATCAGTGTTACTTGCATAATATGCCACATTTTTTTTTGGGGGTGGGCTACGGTTAGCGCACCCGCCGCTCGGCTGCGTCCGAGGCGACAGGGGCGGCGCGAGGCCTCGTAACCCACCCGCGACACGTCGCCTTCGTCGTTGGGCTGACCACCGGTGCAGGGTGACTTATCGTCAGTGGTCGGCCCGACGGAATACCCCTTGTGGAGTATCCTTTTCTCGTCGTCGCACGGACATGTCCTTCTTTAAACGAGGTTTAAGAAGAGCATTTACTTCACGGTAGGCAACGGCCTGGCTGTACCCCTGGTATTGCAAAGGTCTATGTGCGGCAAGATCACTTACCATCAGGTGTGCTGCCTGCTTGTTTGCCACCATCGGCAATTAAAAAAAACGGTCCGCCTCTCAGCGGGTGACGGTCTAACTCCCCGGTCCAGTCACCCGCGGATAATAAGCCACCCTAAGCTGTTTTGGTCTGGATTAGAATAAGAATCTAATTTCGGGATTCGGTACTGGTGACTGGTCCAATTAAATGGCTATAGTGAGGTACGGTAGGTTATGGGTTTCTGCCGCTGCCCCGGGCGGATTGGAGGGGGTGTAACCGAACCATAGCTTTAAAACATATAATAGGGTATAATGTCATTATTGTGCATTGAAATAAGTAGCAATGACAACTATTGAGAAAGGCATGAAAGATTTTTGGCCATGTAGCTGCATAATAGTCGGATTGACTATAGAATCCAAAAGATAGATCAAAAAAAGGTAGGTTCATAATTAAATTTACTACACAAAGGTTACTTTTTTTAGAAAAGTTTCAAGGGTGCCCTGAATTTAAATCTAAGTTGGCGGGATGCAGAGGCGCGTGCTTCAGCACTATTCAGCAGACATCTTAGAAAACGCGTTTCATAAAATATCTCGTTAAGCGTATTGTATGACAAAAAATATACCATTTTTAATTAAAAAAATAAGCCTGTCCGCGTGGTGACAGAGTAAGAATACAATTCACCACCTTCTCTCTTGCCCGTGGGTCTCGAAATAAAACCCTATGCAATATGTCTGTCCAGCGTGGCATAGTAAGTCAATTTCTTTCCTATTGTGGAGGAGGCTCGAACCTAGCAGTGGGACATATATGAGCCGACATGATAATGATGATGTACAAAATAAATGTTTGTCCGTTTTTTATTTCCAAGAGTTAAATACCTTTATTTCCGTGTAATAATGGAATAACAACAATGCATCACCCCCTTTCTTATCCCGCCTTTATTCTTAGCCCGTGTTTATCATAAAAGACGACCAGGCGAATATATATAAAGAAAGTTCACATCAAACTTTTTTCAACATCATTTTTTTTCTTTATTTATTGGTTTCTGCGCGACAATGCCTCCCCGTAAAGTAAAATACATGAATTAGATATTTTTAAGGCCTTGTTCAATCATCTTATATAATTCTCTTGCACTATTACATAGAGGAAAGGCTAACATACTATTGTAAATACCGATATCCATAAGATTTACATAAAGGTTAGCTCTCAATGTGGAGGTACGGACACATTCTGTTGCTTTCTTCATTAGATGATTCTTCCATTAGATGCAAATTTTTTCGACGTTATATGACCGGACCGTGTACTAACGAATACTAGCTCTCTGCTTGAAAAGATACATTTTTCTATCCATGGATGGTGTAAAATTTTCAACATCATCGAAGCTTCATTCATCAAAGCGAATTCTTAATTATTTTTGTTGTGTAATCAATATTACCTAGATGTATATGTTTTTTTTTAATAATTCGATTTAATTTAGTACCTAGACTACAAATACTTTATTGATCTACGTTTTATATTTTTTGTAGTGTCCAAATATAAAAGGTAGTAAACCCAGTTTCGGAAAATTACTTTTGCTTTATTGTTCATATAATATTTCAATGTTTGTTGAGCGCGAACTTCTTTCACAATCTAGAGAAGAGAGACTTCTTTCACAATCTAGAGAATCTACAACCTACACCAAAACACTCTAGCTAACGAGATAGGGTTTTATTTTGAATATTTCTTCTCTTTGGGTGATGTTTTATTTTGTCTTTTTGTCATTGTTTATGGCAACGGCGGTAAAGGAAGATGTTATAGAGAACGCAAATTTGAAGACTATGTCCATTAGTAAGACGTATATGGACTAAAGAAACATTATATGATTTTTTGGATTCTTTGCACGTTATCACGTGAACAGCCACGAATTCATCTCATTCATTCAACTCAGCTCATTTATGTTCCACTGCTGGGATTGAACCTTCACAATAGATGGTAAATTGACCTATTGTACCACGCTGGTCAAACAGCTTGATATTAGGTTTTATTTAGGGTTTTTCTTCTCTTAGTCGTATTTAGCAACACCCTCGTGCAAGGTACGGGGTTCTGAATTCTTACTTCTTTACCACATGAAAAACCAGTCACGAATAATTAAACTTGATACTTACTCCTCGTTGCAAATTTTTTTTTATTGCCAACGGTGGCAAACGAGCAAGCAGCACACCTGATGGTAAGTGTTACTGCCGCACATGGACCTTTGCAATACCAGGGGCACAGCCAGGCCGTTGCCTACCGTGAAGAAAATGCTCTTCTTAAACCTCGTTTAAAGAAGGCCATGTCATAACGCTCGGGAAACACCTATACTAGCTCGGCAATACATACGACAGATTTTGTATTAGTCATAAAAAGGGCTTACACTAATACACGGGCAAGAACTAATGTTGCCTGAATTATATTGTTGTGTGCGTTACTACCAATGGAATATGAGTCACTGATTAGAATACCCTATCACTGCTATCGGTCGAAACCATAAAGGTCGTTATGTTATACATACAAACATCACATCATTAAATAACCACAATTGCCTATACACGAATTTAAATTGGTAGCACAAACACATTCGTCCTTCCACTCGCTAGTGTTTATTGTGATAGTTAATATTATATTAGAACGATTATTATCGAGGTCTCGAGGACAGTTAGCGTTCCGTAGCCGGCGGTAATACACGAATTACATAACTGTAACGGCTAGAACAGTTTTTTTCATATTACGTTTTATAAACTAGTTATAAATAGTTTGTATTTTATAAGTGATGTGAGTGAAAGTCATATTGTACATTGTTAATGGAATTGTGTGTATCTTTATTTTTTTATTTCCTTTTAAAAGTTATGCCTGCAAATTTATTGTAAGTAGGTGGGTATATATAAAACTTTTGTTTGTATGAAAATAGAAAAATAATTGCAATTGGGCATTGGTTATAAAGTAATGACATATTAGACAATTTAATAAATAAATTTAGGCGTAATAGGTCATCCAGCCACCTAGTTTAGTTAATGAAACATTAAAGAAAATCTACGAATAAATATGATATAAAATAATAATTTATTATTAATTGAATTTAATTGAATATTGATTACTAAGTAATTAAATAATATAAATAATGTTTAGATAAATGTAGCCGTTATAGTAAGTCGCCCGGCAGATGCGAAACATCAATTTCAATCAATCAACATTTATAATTCCATCTATTCATTGGGTTATCGACCCTATTATTCTTATTATAATACGTACCATATCATCATCATCTCAGCTCATATATTGGCCACTGTTGGGCTTGGGCCTCTGCCTTTATGAGAGGGAATTTGACCTACTATACCACGTTAGTCAGACATGTTGGCATAGGGTTTTATTTCGTGTTTTCCTTTTTTTGCATTGGTGTTATCTGCATATCATCTTTTACGGCACCCACGGGCAAGGTAGGGGGGTGGTGAATTGTATTCTTACTGCGTCGCCACACGAAGGCATAATGCATAAAAATTAAATGAATGTTTTGATTAAAGAAATGACTGCGTAATAGAGCGACTATGCTATTTGCCCTCACATCGTGTTTGGGCTAGTATCTCAATTACTAACGATGTAATTCTGTAATGACATAATAATTTCATTAGTTCAGTGTAAATATTGTTAGCTATGTGTGAATATTTTCAACAGATGCATAAAGTGTTCTTTTAAAGTCTGACAACGTGAACTCGTTATTTCGATGTTGCCTTTTATGTTATACGAAGTGGGTACATATTATGGCCTTAGCCTAGACAACTACAAATTTAGGTACCTATTTTATTTATATTCGTTTTATCGCTCAGTATGCAGCATGCTTTACATATTAATATCTGTCTGTCTTGGAACGTATCTTAAATATGTTTGTGACTAAACATTATGAAATATTCTACCCGCGGCTTTATCCATCTATAAAGTAACTTTCCCAAAATAAATTTTTATCCAAACCTGTTCAACGAATTATGTTTGACTAGCAGCGCCCTGCTGGTTTCACCCGCAGTGCCTCTTCCCGTGGGAATATCGGGATAAATTATAGCCTATATGTTATTCTGATATGTAAGCTATATTAGTGTGAAATTTCATCAAAATCCTTTCGGCAGTTGTCGTGTCCAAGAGCAACAAACAACTTCACATCTTCACATCCTCGCATACTCACAAATTTTCGCGTTTATAATATTAGTAAGGATAAGTATTAAGTAAAAAAAAGGAAAGATGAACTGTTGCCGAAAACGAACATGTTATCTGGATAAGAAGTATCATATGTGTTAATTCGGGTAATTGTGTATCTATATGGCAATTTTCATCCAAATCAGTTGAACAGTTTATAGTTTTTTGTTTTGTAGTTTTTTTAATTAGATTTAACGAGAACATAATAAATGTTTTATTTCTTCTTTCTTTAACCCTCCGTATACGAGGTGACTAATCTCACCATGCTGTACTAGGTGGGGTTTGCTATACCTCATTTATAAAAGGTCTTAAAAGCCGCAAAATTGTTTTTAATGATTGTTAAATAATAATAAATATATTTATATATCTAATAATGAATTGGTTTAAGTAAAACAAATTTTATTTTTACATTAGAATAGACTTTAATAAAAATACAAAACCTGAACTTTTTCTTCAAACTATATGATGAACTATATGATGGTGTAGTGGTTAAGAAAGCGACCTACAGCGCCAGTGTCGGGGGTTCGAATCCCACGCGGGACAACACTTTGTGCAATCCACAAATTGTTGATGTAATTTGTGTCCGTTAATTATATGTTTGTAAAGTCCCCCGCAATACAAGGATTATTTCCTTAGTACAGGGTGTTGTCTTAAATAAATAAATAAAAAAAAATAAAAATAAAAAACTATAAACTATTAAATCTTTTCTTGAGTACTTAAATCAAATGTCATATATTACAATCACAATCTTCTCAATTTATAAAAATACAGTATATCTAGATTTAAACATTAACAATTCAGTAAAAACAAACAATAATAAAATCAGATCTTAATCACTTAGTTACCGCAGTTTTGTCAATAAAAATCTGTATGTACCCTGCATATAGGCTTATTATATTTTTTGCAAACGTGCCTATTGTAATCACTGTCTGAATCCGAAGACAGTATGTCAGCATCCACTTCACTATCTGTATTGCTTTGAGCACTGATATGATCTGCATCACCATCCGATTCTTGTTCTAACTCAGTGTCACGATCATTGTCTTCTCCTAACAATGCTTGTAATATGTCTTCTTCCGCTAACCGAGACATATTTTAGTTAAACTATTACCTGCAGACAATATTTCACTACGTTAAACACCGAAATAAACATATAAATAAATAAAAAATAAAAGTAGTTACACTTACCTTTTAGGCCACGTGCCATACAAGGTGGGGTGTGTGATACCCAAGCGCACTTTATGCAAGTGTCACACTGTTCGTAGCTGATGCCGGACTAATTCTTTCACACGGATGGGAGCGGCAACGTCATATTTGCAGCTACTGAGAAAACCAACTTGCGCACCTTTTTCGTTCAAAAATTGTAACGCGTTTTTTACTGCTGGGGTATGTCATACCCCACCTCGTATACGGAGGGTTAATGCATGCAATAAGGTTCGGTGATACTAAAGACGTCACCAAAATCCACCACACACAACTCCCTCAGAAAGTTGGGCTTCCTGCTCTCTCACTCACTAACCGGAGGGCAATAACAGTATAGTCCATTATTTTGAGTTGCCTGGCAATTGGCATTAACATTTGTCACACTTACAACAAAATTGTGTATTATTTTTATGTTTCAACGATCTGCTTAGAGTAGTATAGTGGTCTAATGTCAAACATCCGTGGCGTAGATTTACCCCCCTTTTTATAAAACTTACATAACGTTAAATATATTTTTATATAAGTTGTAAACAGAAGATAACATTAGCATATCGTTATCACCAAAGGTAAATTTCAAGTATGTTAGTGCGATCATGCGGTATGAGATAAAGAATTCTTTTGTATACATATATTATTTTTTCTATATTTGGTGTACAGTGAGTGACTTATATATAAGTGAAGTGTTTTAAGACTTATTATATTTAAGGTAAATTTAATTTATTTACTAACAATAACCTTTTATAATCTATACAAATAAACTAAATTGAAGTGTTTGTTTGCAATGTCAAAATAATAGAAATTTTTCATACTCACACGATTATTTACACTAGCAGTATATATAAATATATATATATATATCTCTGTTATTGTCTAATTTAAAGAATTCGAAACTTGTGTGGAGTTATTTTAAATTATAAATAACCTATATCGACCGATGTTATTACTTGTTAATTTATGCTTTTACCTTTGGGGCCATACACACCACATAAACATCCCATTGCTCGAACTTCTTGCGTAATGGGAGGGTAATTGACTTACTATACCACGCTGGTCAAACGAAAGAGGGGCAGCGATATATACATATTAAATTTTATTTGTTATATATTTTTATAATGTAGGGAGATAAGGACTTATGGCAAACTCCTTATCAAATTGGGTTACATTGTTATTATGTCAACAAGTCAATATTATTGCGTTGATGAAATTAAAAAAAAAACGCTAAGTTATTCTCAATTCGGTATTGAATACTTAGCTGTACTAAGTGTCTGCGTAAAGAGTTATAGCCACAATCTGTAGGGCTGACCTAATAGTTAAGTGATATAATCACGTACGCATGTTTGAAGGTCTCTCTCCATCATAATCTTTGTCCACTCCGTTTCCCAGAAATCTATTAATGTAGGTTTACGATTAATACACATACCTACTTATGTGGCGTGTTGGTTGGTATAACATATGAAAATTATATATACATACTAGCAACCCGCCCTCGCTTCTGGTTCGGTCACCTTACTCGCCTAGTTCCCTTAGAAGGTAAAAATTGACAAATATTCTTTATTCATTTTCACTGAAGAGTATTTTCGGTGTGATGACAGAATAAGAATACAATTCACCACCCCTTCTCCTACCCGTGGCTGTCGTAGGAGACGACTAAGGGATTATAATATGAATACTACATCAATGCAAGAGAAGAAAAGTTTGAAACTAAAACCTATGGCAACACGTATGACCAGCGTGGTATAGTAGGTCAGTTTCGCTCTTATAATAGAGGAGGCTCGAGCCGAACAGTGGGATGTATAAGGGTTGAAATGATGAAACAAATAATGAATGAAGAGTATTTAAGCAGAAATTAAAGAAAATCGATGATGAATTTTGTCTCCTCATACAAACTGTGCTACTGCGGTTCACCTCTTAGGGGTTGAATTCCAAAATATCCTTTCTTAATGGGTACCTACATCACAAAATAAAATTACAGTCAAAATTGCTAGCTTCAGTAGTTTCAGCTCGGCGTTAATGAGTTAGTCGACCAAATTTTTTATACCTATTTATACCCTTAGAGGGTGAAAATTAAGAAATGCTGAAACTCGTGTTCATTTATTTTTATTAGATAGTATTTGTGGAGAATTTGAAGAAAATCGATGTAGATTTTTTTCTCCCTATACAAAATTTGTTACTGCGGTTTACCCCCTAGGGGTGGAATTTCAAAAAAATCCTTTCTTAATGGGTTTCTACGTCACGCAAAGAAACTAATGTCAAAAATTCATGTTTCTGGCTTCAGTAGTTTCGGCTCTGTGATAAGTCTATAAACTGACATCTTTCTACCTATTTTACACCCTTCGAGGATGAAAATGAACAAACGCTGAAACACGTGTTTATTTATTTTTATTAAAGAGTATTTGTGCTTAATTTGAAGACAGTAGCTAAAGATTTTTTTTCTTTCCATACAGACTTTACCGTTGTATTTCACCCCCTTAGGGGTGGAATTTCAAAAAATCTTTCTTAGTGGGTGCCTACGTCACGAAATGAAACTACGGTCCAAATTTAATTTTTCTAGCTTCAGTAGCTTCGGCAGCTTCGGCTCACCCTGTTCCTTTATATGTATATTATTGTTAATACCCCCGCAACACCCTTTGTAGGTGGAATTTCGAAAAATCCGTTCTTAGCTGACCTCTACTCGACGAAAGGAATACTCGTACCAAATTTCAAGTCTGTACGCCTTATGGTTCCAGAGATATCGTGATGAGTCAATATATCGCTCGCAAAACCCGCCTCTCCTATATATATATATACGAGGGGTGATCCAAAAGTAATGATAATCAGTTATTTCTAGTGCACACAAAAATACAAAAAAATTTCAGTCACTTGCTCAGTTACCCACTAGTTCAGGAAAAAAAAATCATATAAATAGGCCACAATTCCCGGGAGCTACATTCATTTGAATACGGACTGTCAAGGAGTGAACATCAAAATGGAAAAACACGAAATCAGAGCTGTCATTAAATACCTCTGCTTGAAAAAAATGTCTACCAAAGACATACACAGCGACTTGGTGGAAACATTAGGGGACTCTTCTCCTCCATATTCCACAGTTGCACGCTGGGCTAAGGAGTTTAAGCTGGGAAGAACATCGACGGAAGACGAACACCGCGAAGGACGCCCATCGACGTCCCTCACTGAAGAAAATGTGAAAAAAGTTGAAGAAGTTGTATTGGAAGATCGAAGAGTGACTATCAGGCATGTAGCTGAGGTCACAGGGATCTCATATGGCAGCATTCAAAGAATCCTTGCGAACGAATTGCATATGAGAAAGGTCTCCGCGCGTTGGGTACCGAAAATGTTAAACGACGAGCAAAAGAAGAAACGAGTCGACATGTCAAGAGCAAATCTCGAAAAGTTCCAGGCAGACAAGGACAATTTTTTGTCACGTTTTGTGACCATGGACGAGACCTGGATCCACCATTTTGATCCTGAAACAAAACAACAATCGATGACATGGAAACGATCCGATGAACCGACGCCGAAGAAATTCAAAGTGTCAAGCTCAGCAGGGAAGGTTATGGCGTCTGTTTTTTGGGACGCTGAAGGAATAATCATGGTGGACTACTTGGAAAAGGGGGCCACTATTACAGGCTCCTACTATGCAGAACAAATAAGAAGATTGCGGGAGGCTATTAAGGAGAAAAGGCGAGGCAAACTGCGGGCTGGAGTGTTGTTCCATCAAGACAACGCACCTGTTCACAAAGCTGCAATTGCCATGGCTGGCATTCAGGAAGCGGGCTTTGAGTTGGTGGAACACCCCCCCTATTCACCAGATCTAGCCCCCAGTGACTTCTATCTCTTTCCACGACTCAAGGAACACCTCCGAGGCAAGAAATTTGATGATGATAGCGACGTGATGGCCGCGGTTGAGGACTTTTTTGAGAGTCAAGATAAAGATTTTTTTTGTAAGGGAATTTTAGGTTTAGAAAAGAGATGGACTAAATGTATAGACTTGCTAGGAGACTATGTTGAGAAATAAATATATTTTTTTATTTTATTCATTGTGTTTATTATTGATTATCATTACTTTTGGATCACCCCTCGTATATAGTATATATATATATATATATATATAGATTTATAGTACATATATGATTTTTCTTATTTTGGTTCTTAAAATATTTTTTTGTCTCTTAAGATCTTTTTTATTGCACTAATCCCACACATTCACGCCACCGCAATTTCTTTAAGCCATCCACATTAATCTCTGTATAAGGCACTTGACCCTCAGGGTGTCCCGCGAAATGCTTTTAATTGTCTTGGGACCCGCAAAGAATTAGAAAAGAACAAACGGGAGGAGTTAAATTTCACTTCTCTCCTATGCATAGCGTGAGAGATGTAGCAAAATTGGCTAAATAGATAACGGGATGTACAACTACCTGAAGTGCAGCAGTACAGAACCAGGGATATGAGTTTAAGCGGCTTATAAGTGAGCTTTTGGATTAGTTGCAATAGTTGGTATGGTATGATTACGGGAGACTGTTTTTGCCGCACAAAGTATTGTCCTAACCAAACGGTTTTTAACCTCTACGCCATCTGTGCTGTTGAAAGCAACTGATAACTTATTTAGAAAATGTTGAACTACATACGCACGATCATATTATACATAGGTACATCTGTCACCGACAATCGCCTAGTCACTCGAGCAAAAAGCCCCAGTGCTGTTTGTTATGGGACGCGGTCGCAGCCTTCTGCGAGGCAGTGATCTCGCAGAAGGAGGCGGCGGGTCGCGCACGCGAGGAGCACAGCCTCGAGGAAGCGACCCGCCGCCAGCGTCTGGGGTGGCGCAGGCGGGACTACCTGCGTGCCATGCCGCCCTAGCCGAGGGCGCGGGTGACGTGACCGGGAATTAGTCCGTCACCCGCCGAGAGGCCGACCGCGTGAGGAAAGGCCGACGTCCTTCCCGAGGGGGTCGTCGGTCGATGGGAGGGTACCCCAAGTAGGGGGTATTCCGTCGGGCCGACCACTGATGACAAGTAACCCTGCTCCGGTGGTCGGCCCAACGACGAAGGCGACGTGGTGTTCGGGTGGGTTGCGGGTGTTGCGTGCTATACGCCCCTCTGTCGCCCCGGACGGAGTGGTGCTTGGAGCGCGCCGACCGCAGCCCACCCAAAAAAAAAAAGTGCTGTTTGTTATAAAAATATTACATTTTGGTTAAATAATAATGTAATAACTAGGTATATCAATGATATTGTATTAATTTCATTAATTTTACCTTCACTGGCAAACGCGTTGTTCTTTATTACATAACGAAATATATTATTCAGCCCGAGGAAGTTACATTATGTATTTGTACAGTAAGATTTATAAAAATAATTCATAGTTTAAATCTGAAACAGGAAAATATTTAATTCTTTTTTCGTATCATTACTGGAGTAACACAATAAGAAATACACCATCCTTTTCTACCCATCGTCCCCAAAGCAATTAGGGGATGTAAGAAGACTGTTTATTGCGATGGTCGCCGTGTCATTGCTTACACAGATTCAGGGCAGACCCAACCAAGGCAATGGTTTTAAGTCATGCCGGTGTATGCGGCGTCCTAGTTTCTTCGCAATATTTTTTTTTGTAGAGATCATAGAGATCCATGCCGGCCGTATACGGATACTGTACCATTGAGTACAAGCCTTGTCTCTCTCTCTGGTCGTTCCTTCATGACTGAGGATCGTTAGTCCGTCACTCGCCGAGAGGCCAACCGCGTGAAGAAAGACCGACGTCCTCCCCGAGGGGGGGGACGTCGGTCGAGGTGAGGGTACTCCTCAAGGGGTATTCTGTCGGACCGACCACTGTCGGTCACCCTGACTTGTCGTCACTCCGGTGGTCGGTCCAACGGCGAAGGCGGCGTGTCACGGGTGGGTTACAGGTGTGCGTCCTTACGCCTCTCTGTCGCCCCGGATGCAGTGGTGCGAAGAGCGCTCCGTCCGTAACCCACCTACCAAAAAAAAAGACCGAGGATCGTAGTCATCATTGGCGAGTGCTGGTGGAATGGTGCACCTAGATTTTATAATTTGTCTCCATCGGTGCTTATCCATCGCGTCTCTGACAACCGAACAGAATTTGGTTGAAGTTGCCTTCTTAGTTGGAAGGAAATTAACCTACCTACTATACTATAGATTTTTTCGAGTTTACATTCTCTTGCAAAGATGCTATCTCTGTAAAAATTGTTTTGCGGTACACTGTGTTGATATCATCGATATCGATGATTGACATTAGGAAAGGAAGCGGAGATGAATCATTATATTCTTACTATATCACACGGCAATCATAAAAATTAAGAGTTCGACATTCTAGCTTTTGTGGTAATTGGTTGATTGAGGACCTTCTAGAGTATACTATACGTAATGAACAATAGCTGTTAATTAGCATTGAAGTTATCGGGCACGCCAAAAGTAGTGTAAATATAATTAGTCTCACGGACATCGAGTGAAACTTTAGTCTATTTCTGTGTTCAAAATACTTCACATCTTCTTTCATACATGGTGGTGTGGTGACGGAGTAAGAACACAATTCACCACTTCCTGTCTTCCCCGTGGATGTCGTAAAAGATGCCTAAGGGATATAATATGCATATAATATCTGTGGAAGAGAAGAAAAACTGGAAGTAAAACCCTATACAAACATGTCTGATCAGCATGGTATACTAGATCAATTTACCTTCTATTGAATAGGAGGCTCGAACCCAGCAGTGAGACATGTTTGAGCTGAGAAGACGATGACTGTAGGAAGACGTTTACGTAATACACTATAAAACATAATGTCGCAGAGTACTTATATTTGATTTACATAAACTTGCACCAATCAAGGGTATAGTCTAAGAGTCCTTGGTTGGATACGGTTATTTCAAGTGTTCACGAGTTTTCAAGGAATTTTCTATGAATTCTATTGTAACTACAAAGGTTGAAGGTGTGAAAGAAAGAAGTAATCGATTCGTTATTGCTATTGTTAACACCGTTGCTTGAGCAATATTTCTGTATCTATAGAATTTTTGATCGAGTTCACAACACATTTAAATCACACGGTATAAAATGTGAAAATTAAAAAGATTTAAAGAACAAAAACATTCCTCACTTCAATTATGTTTGTTATTTTAGTAGTAATCTCTGAACGTAACCTGACTCACCATCCACCATTCATTGTACAGTCATCGATATAGGTCTGTTTCTGATAACAGTCGGTGCCTTACATTATTTTTGTCATATTCTGATCCGACTTTTAACTTTCGCTCAAATCCAGTTTAAAAACGACTTAAACACCACGTAAATAAGTAACGAACATACAACTTGAGTGTTGACATTATTCTTTGGTGAATTATTTCGTGTTTTATTCAGCACAGTGACAGATATTAGAGATTGATTGTGTTACATACTCATTAGGCCCAGTTGAGTTGTTTGGGTGAGTCCAAATTATTACACACAGCTTTATATTACTAGTAAACACTTATTGCCCTATTTACATCAATATTTTAAATTGTATATCTATACCAATAAATAAAATTGGAGTGTCTGTTTGTAATGTCAAAATAATAGGCTTTTTTCATGCTCACACGGTTATTTGCACGACACCTATGCCTAAAATAGCAATTAAAAAATTTTTGTCTGTCTGTCTGTTTGTTCCGGGTAATCTTCAAAACGGCTGGACCGACTTCAAAAAATTCTTTCACCAATGGAAAGCTATAATATCAGGGCGTAAACTAGGCTATAATTTATCCCGCTATTCTCACGGGAACGGGAACTACGCGGGTAAAACGACTATAACCTATAACCGAAGCGAAGTGAGGGCAGGTTGCTATTAAATTGTAAAAATATATTCTGTGTGATGACGGTGTAAAAACACAAGTTACCATCCTCTTTCTTGCCCGTGGATAAACAGAAAAGACGACTATGAGATATGATATGTATAGGGGCGACGAAAGGGTGAAGCGCGACCCCATAATCAACCGTATGTTTCGCCATTGGGTTGACCACAGGTACGGAGTTAGCCGGCCAGCCCAGATCTAATACCGACCTGCTACATGGTTTAGTAGATTAATTGCTCTTTATTGTGGAGGTTCGGGCCCAACAGTGAGATGCATATGAGCTGAAATTAATGAATGAATTCTAATGTGTGTTATCATCATCATTATCCTCCTGTCCTTACCACATTTTATATGGAGTAGACTGCCTTCTTCTAAGCAAGTACAAGAAATAAAAAACACTTCAATGTTTTAGTGAAATTTTGACGAACCTAACTGATGTCAATCTAATTAGAGAACGTAATTGTTGATCACATATCTCTAGGTGAAATTGGCCCAGATTGTTGTAGAGCTCTTAGTGGCTTTTACGACACCCACGAGCAATATGTGTTGCTGAATACTGTTAGTATTCATGGTCGCAATCATATGTTATGAAATGAAAACGAAAGTTATAATAATTACGCTACGAAGTATTTTATTTATATAAATATGTTTTTCGATTTGTTGAAGTTGTAGGTATGTACGATGTATTAGTAATTCAGTCTTTGGGTATTATAAAAGACCGAAGTCGAAGAGTCGGTAGTGGTAGTTTGTACAAATGCCAATAAAGGAGTACAATACGTCAGGTTATATAGCGGCATCATCATCATCATTTCAACCCACTGTTGGGCTCGGACCTCCTCTAGAATAGGAGAGAAATTGACCTGCTATAACCACGCTGGTCAAACGTGTTGGTGTAGGGTTTAATTTAATTTTTTATTTCTCCTGCATAGATGTTATATATATGCATACTTAATCCTTTAGTCGTCTATTACGACACCCACGGACTAAACAAGGGGGTGGTAAATTGTATTCTTACTGCGTCATCACACAGAAAGTAGATGTGTGCCGTATCTTTCGCCGTCGCGGTCCGCAACCAATCTGCAACTGGTCCCTAAGTAGGCTTGCAATTATGACAGTCTGGTGTAAAACTTTATCATATCACAACTTTAGGGCGTTTACTTTTTCTTTCACCCCCGTTATAAAAGAAACAGATATATTGCTATTCCTATATGGATAGATTGGATTAAAAGAACATGCCCGGAAAATACTGTTTCTGATTGAAAATCAGCCATAAATGTGCATAAACATTTCAACGTCATAGTTGTCTAATGACATTGGCTAATTAGTAAGGGTTTCAGTAAAATGAATTACATTACGTCATTGAAGTCGGTGGACTTGAACGCTTACGTCAAGGTTGCTCAATGACCTGAATGAAGCACCAGTGGTGCGAGGTCAAGGTTGCAATTTATAGTTAAACGTTTTGTATATTCAAAACAGCTGAATTTATTGATTGGATTTTAACTAATGGTTATATCGGTTCCATATACTAACATTCTATAAACTTGAACTTTGATTGTTGTCAATATTTTTTTTTTAATACTGTTGGTGGCAAAAGAACAAACAGCACATCTGTTGATAAGCGATACTGCCGCTTATGGACTTTTGCTAGGCCGCTGTCTATAGTGACGAAAGTGAAAGTCCACCACACACAAACACCCTCAGAAAGTTAGGCTGCCGGTTCTGTCGCTTAACGAATGAAGTGCAGCATCAAACTGCTACTACTCAGACGTCGATAATGTCAGATGTGGATATGTCTATATACCCACCGTCTGTAGTTTTAGTTCAACGAGGAGTTCTAAGTTTTATTTAACATTTAGGTCTCGTGGCGCAGAGGGTCACCAAAATCAATGAATTGGTTACGATTCAATAGGCGAAGAGAAAAGAAACGGTTTTCTGGGTAGACCATAGGCTGGTTTTAGAATCACGCTGACTGTCGGCGCCGACAGCTCAGCGCGTCGCTTGTCAGCGTTAAAGTTCAGCGCATGACGTTCCATTATCGCAAAAACGCTTACTGAAGGCAGAGGCGCGTGTGCGGCGCGATAAGAGCAAGATGATGATGATGATCGAGATTGGTGAATGAATCAACATTGAAGAAACTAACCCTCCACAACCAATAAAAACTGTAGTTCCAAACTCCTATATTTTCTCAAAGTTACGTCCGTATTCAAATTGCAATCAATTCAATAGATCAATCGATATTGATATTATGTATTATATATATGTAGATTGCCTTAGGTGTTACCTAAAAGGTGCAGAGCGGGAGGACTAGCTGTAAGAGGGCTACCGCAGTGCGCGGTCTGCCTTCAGGCTGGCCGTCCGTAGCGCCAAAGACGTCAGTCGGCAGGAGATGCTCGACAGTCTCGAGCGTGACCCCTGGGATCGCGCGGCGCTGAGCAAGCTTCGCGCGCCGGAAACCGAGACTCTCCAGCCCAGCTTCATCACCAGGGTCGTCGAGGACCTGTTCCCACGGGCGGAACACACGCCCCCGGTCATGGCTTCACCAGACAGCGACCGGGAGGCCGATGACAGCGTTCCGCCTACCACGGAGCTGGAGATGGGGGCGGTAGTCACGCGTATGCGCGCTAAATCCACCGCCCCCGGGTCCGACGGCATGCCCAACTGGGTGCTGGCCCTGGTCCTCGAACACCTGGGACCACGCCTCAGGGGACTGTTCGACGCTTGTTTGGCGTCAGGGCCCTGAGTGCTGGAAAGAGGGGAAGCTGGTGCTCCTGCCGAAGCCGGGACGGTCTCCCGAGTCGGCCTCGGTCTTCAGGCCCATCGTGCTGCTCGATGATGCGGGCAAGCTGTTGGAGAGGGTGCTGGCTGCCCGCATCGAGCGGCACCTCATGAGGGTCGGGCCCGATCTACCGGACGCCCAGTTTGGGTTCAGGAGGGGTCGTTCGACGATTGCGACCCTGTTACGCCTGAGGGCCGTAGTGACGGAGGCTGTCACCGGCGGAGGAGTGCTGTTGGCGGTGTCCTTAGACATCGCCAACGCATTCAACAGTCTGCCATTCAGCTGCATCAGGGAGGCCCTCTGCTATCACTGGGTGCCCGTTTACCTGAGGCAGCTGGTGGCAGACTATTCGGAGAGGCGCAGCGTCCTCTACACCAACCGACTAGGGGACGTTGCGCGAACGCCCATGATGTGCGGTGTCCCACAGGGGTCGGTCCTCGGTCCCACCCTGTGGAACATCGGCTACGACTGTGCGTTGAGAGGGAGCCTCCCACCCGGGCTGGGTGTAGTTTATTATGCCGACGACATGCTCGTCACAGCCCGTGGTGCGACGCTGGGGGAGGCGGCAGGCCTGGCGACTCTCGGCATCGAAGAGATCGTCAGGCGGATCGAGGCGCTGGGCTTGAGGGTGGCCCTGGACAAGTCGGAGGCACTCTTGTTCCACGGGCCCCGAATGAGTTCTCCCATCGACGTCTCGATCACCGTCAAGTCGGTTGAGATCAGCACCCGGGCCCACATGAGGTACTTGGGCCTGGTGCTCGACGGGCATTGGTGGTTCCGGGAGCATTGCCGTCAACTTGCTCCACGGCTTGTTGGCGCGGCGTCCGGCCTTACTTGGCTCATGCCGAATGTGGGCGGACCCAGCACTACGAGCCGACGGCTATACGCGGGGGTCATCCGGTCGATGGCCCTGTACGGCACACAGGTGTGGGCGGGGTCCCTGACCATCCGCCTCAGAGCTCTCCTGTGGCGTCCACAGAGAGCCATGGCGGTCAGGGCCATACGCGGCTACCGCACGGTGGCGACGGAGGCAGCGTGCCTCCTGGCCGATACACCCCCGTGGGGCGGAAATGCTCGCCGGCATTTACCGGCGAGTGTCGGAGACGCGCGCCTGCGACGGCATGGTCTCGATGAAGGAGATTGCCGCCTCGGCGGGTCGACGCCCGCCGAGACGTCATTGCCCGTTGGGCAGTCCGGCTGGAGAGGCCTCGTTACGGTGTCTAGACCGTTGAGGCCTTCCGGCCGGTGCTGATGGAGTGGTTGGAGCGGACGGGCGGCAGGTCTTGACGGGGCACGGATGCTTCGGCAAGTACCTGCACAAGATCGTCAGGAGGGAGAGCACACCGGCCTGCCACCACTGCAATTGCGACGAGGACACGGTGCAGCACACACTCAAGGTGTGTGCCGCGTGGGCTGAGCAGCGCCGTGATCTCGTCGCAATCATCGGTGCCGACCTGACGCTGCCGACCATCGCTAGGGAGATGCTCGGCAGCATCAGGAACTGGGACGCGGTCGCCGCCTTCTGCGAGATAGTCGTCTCGCGGAAGGAGGCGGCGGAGCGGGCGCGGGAGGAACGCCTCCACGACGACGCAACCCGCCGCCGGCGACTCGGGCGGCACAGGTGCGAGTATCTGCGCCTAATGCCGCCCTACCCGAGGTCGCGGGTGACTGGACCGGGGAATTAGTCCGTCACCCGCAGAGAGACTGACCGGGCGACGGCGACCAACGTTCCCGAGGGGGAACGTCGAGAGGAGAGGGTACCCCAAAAAAAAAGGTGTTACCTAAAAGGTAGGCGTCGTTAGTGAAAATTGGAATATAATGATTTCTGATGTTTACGCGAGTATTACACATTGTACTACTTTACGGATTTAATAGTGTTTGTATTTGATTTTTGATTGCCCGATTTTCTAAATTTATGCCACTAATTTATTTGCCAGTGTTTTCATATGGAATAATTTTTTCTCTTAAACTGGTAATAAATTTGTATCAAAATGTGGATCAAAATTTAATAACTAATTTTCTGTATCAGGTAGATAATTATAAATCTCTGTAATAACGATGATTTGTGGACGTGTGACATCTTAGTACGCCCGTGACCATGAACGCTGCAAAGTGTTCAAAACGTCGGTCAATCAAAAATCAAATACAAACGTGATAAAATCCGTAAAGTAGTTTTATATAGCTTATGAATTTGGGGAATATATTCCTTGACAGTCTTCCGCCCAATTCAAATAAAACTTATGTTTTTTTTTTCAGGTTGCTTCGCTAAAGCTTTCGAGCGCATACCTCGCTCAATGGCGTCTTCTTTGGTTGGTGATTTAAGTGCTGCCCCTTCAATGACTGGTTCGTTGACAGAAGCCATTGGCCAAACCGTACCGCCGATGCAACTTATGCATGTGTTGGAATGCACTGTGGACATCAAAGAGACAGACGCTAAGGTAAAATATTTTTAAACGTCCATAGATGCCTATTCGCCAATCCTTAAGCAATAATAAGTTAGGTAATTCTGAACAAAAAAAAATTTTTCTCATGGATGCCAGTGTCAGATCTGGACCAAATGGGACCACACGGGAAGCAACAGATTTCCAGTAAAAAGGAATCATCAAAATCGGTTCACCCAGTTGAAAGTTCTAAGGTAACAAAAAAAAATAATAATACAGTCGAATTGAGAACCTCCTCCTTTTTTGAAATCGGTTGAAAAGCAACCTTAAAGGGTCAGTCTGTAAAAAGAAATGGAAACAAAAAAAATATACAAACAGTTATTACGGGATCTTCCCTTATAAGCATTTTAGAACACTTACGAACTGTAATCGTTTAGCAAATAGTGCATATAATTTTCATCAAAACTGAAATATAATAGTAATAATATGTTTTGTCACATTTTTTCACGCTATATGGATTTTCAGGGTACATTCAGTCACGTGCCTAAAGAGCGACTAGGCTTCAAGCTGCGTGGCGGCATAGACAAACAAGTGACAATCAATGTGAAACAGGTCAACAACAACATACAACCGGACACTGATGATCTACAAGTATGTTTCATAAATAATAGTTTTCAAAATATGCAAACCTTTTTAAAATACTGCAGAGAATTGAGACAGGCGATGATAGATTATAATATATATATATATATATATATATATATATATATATATATATATATATATATATATATATATAGCCTTGCGTTTTCGATTCCAAGATGCTAGATAATGTTAAAAGTTACTCTGACTAAATATTTTAATGTGCAAGTGACAAGATAATCGGTTAACTGTTCCAATCAGTAAAATACAATTCTACTTTTATTTTTCGTGGTGTTACGGAAAGGATACCCACTACTTTAAGAATCAACGCGAAATTGAGCATTCCTCAGAACTTCAAATAATTCAATCATTGTTTTCAAGTAAATGTAATATTAGTTAAGACTATCATCTTGTATTATTATGAACTATATATTATAATTTATGTTTCAGACATCATACAGTGGTGGTCTATACATAGAGCGATGCTTCGGTATCCTCCTCGCTCCAGGGAGGAGTGTTAAACACTCGGACATGAGGCTACTCGAAATGGTAAATATTGCATTGTAATCATATGTTTATTTTTCCTACTTTCTGGCATCAATCTTTTTCATACATACAGATGCTGGCTAGATGTTTGTTATTTCTTTACTTATATTTGATTAATTTAAACAATAGCAAATGGCATTGCGGCCCTGATAATAAATTCTATTCATCTTCGCCTTGTCCGCATTATGATGACTGAGTAAGAATACAATTCACCATGTCATTGCTTGCCCGTGGATGTCGTAAAAGACGACTAAGAAATATTATGTATATTAGCAACATTTATGCAAGAGAAGGAAAACTCGAAATAAAAATCCTATACCAACACGTATGACCTGCGTGGTATATATAGTAGGTTAATTTCACCCCCATTTTGGAGGAGGCTCAAGCCCTGTCGTGGAACTTATATGAGCTGAAATGATGATATCCGCTTCATAATGAAATCTACTGAAGTCTGTTAGTTTTAAGTTAGCGTAATTTAGGTGACTAGTACACAATATTTTATTAGCCTCCATTTTTACGACGCTTTGGAGAAAAAATATAAGGATAAGGCTACTGGTATTACTTTTCCATGTAGTGACGAATTAAGAATACACTTCACCACCTCTTGTACGTGGGTGTCCTAAAAGACGACTAAGGGATTAAATATGCATATAATATATATGTAAAAGAAAACTCAAAATAAAACCCTATAGCAACACGTCTAACCATTGTGATATAGTAAGTCAATTTCCTTCTATTGTGGAGGACGTTCGAGCCCAGCAATAAGACATATCAGCTGAAGTGGTTAGTTAATTCTCATTCGACTAGCTGTTCTTGTATACCTACAACTATCTGTACTTGATATCGTCAGTCTATCTGTTGAGTAGCCCACTAACGTAGTTCTTGCTAATATTTGCATGTTGTATTCCAGGTTAGTGGTTCATCAGGCGGGTCCGGTTGTTCAGTATGCGCATTATGGAATGCGGGTGAATCAGCTTTGGCTGCCTTCAATGTAGCTAGTGGCGACGGTGCTCCAGCATACATGTCACTGGCTTTGGACCTCGTCATTAGAGGGATACCGGACCCGTTGAGGTAATTCTGTGTAGTGACGGGTTCAGAATGAAGTATTTTACGTTCTCGTTGATGAGTACCAGGATAACGTCAGCAGCATTGTCCTGGCAAGTCTAACACCAACTGTGATCGCACGGCGTAGACGGGCTACCAAAATTAGCGATTATGACATAATCGCCCCTGTGGTAGTGGAAGTATGATGGATGTATAGCAAATAATATTTTTTGAAGTAATTGTTTTTTTGTTTTTCATTTTAAATAACAACATCGTGCACTAAGGGAATAATGTTTGCATTGCGGGGGACTTTAGAAACACATACTTTAACGGGCAGAAACAACCATGCCCAATATATCAATTTTTGGATCCCACAAAGTATTGACCTGTGTGAGAATCGAACAACATTTCGTTAAGATATCGAGCTACCATGCCATTTGTGCAATCAGTTAATATAATGGTTTTCATGTTTTTAGATTGGTGATCGAAACTCCAGTTAAAATATATCCGCCTACAGAAAGATTCTGGTATTACTCTAAGAGGCCACTGGTGCAACAGTTCTACATAAATTTAAAAGAGGTACGATTTGAACGTTATAAACTCAATAAAAATACAAATTTGAATTTATAATTCCGTATCTGACATAGCACAAAATATAGAATACAATTCACCCCACCTACTTTGCCCGCTGGTGTTGAAAACGTGACTGAGGGATGTGTAAGCTGAAAGCTGGTAACATTACGGGCAATTTGAAATGAAAACTTATACCAATCTATTTGACTTGCGTGGTATAGTAGGTCACTGTCTCTTCCACTGTGCAAAATTACACTACCTCATGATCTGACTTATATGGGCTAAGAAGATATTGTTCATTTAAAAAAAAATTTTTTGGTCATAATAAAATGTGGGTTTATAGGTATATTATTGCATCAATTTTAAGGTTAGTTACGCTATTTCGAAGATTATATTTGTTTTAAATGATGAAAAATATACAGATATTTTTTCATCCTTAAATTTAATGCTTTCATCTTTGAATAATAACGTATAAAAGGATAGTGTCGGTACTTAAAGTGATCAAAAACATGAAGACAAAAATACTACATGCGCACAGGCGATTACACACGTACACATGCACACCAATATACAAATTATGAAACAAATTAGTTAATACACTTTTTAAGTTTTTCAAATGTGTTGTGACACTATTTGAATGTACAAACCGTCATAATTACCTATTTAATTTTTAAGAGTTGTGTACGTACGTGCAGTACAGTGACCTTGTACATTACGGAACGGTTCCGGCGTAAGCTCCATTAAGCCCTAATTTAAATGCTTCATTTTTTGTGCGCGGACTTATCTTCTATACCTTATTATTCAAAAGCTTTCATTTAAATAACTTGTTGATTCTCGCGGCTATATATTAGGTATGTTTACATATAAATTAGTCGTTTTTGCAGTTATTTACGTAATACATTTTAAATTAACAGTGCGAAGTATTCGTATCACATTAGACTTATTTTTCACCGATTGTATGAAATTAGTCTTAATCCATACGCGGTAGTCTTAGGACTACTACTGGTTCGAATTGAAAAAATATTTGAGCGTTAGATTTATTGAAAAAGGGTATAATAGATTATGTGGCATCGCAGCTTAAAATGCAACGTATTGCCATTCGCTACCATCACATGGGTGTTATAGCGTTACCGTCCCTTTATAAAGGCCCATGACCAACAATATACATCTATAGCCCAATAGATGGATGAAATGTTTTTTCATCCTTTTTTTTTGTAATTTCAGTGTGTAGATGCGCTTGGCCAGCTGCAATACGAAGTGGCGAGTATCGAAACGTCCGATGAACTCGATCGGTCGCGTTTGAATCTTCCTTTATCACTGTCCAGTCTATTGCCTTCGCCGTTATCTAGTGCGCCCGCACCACCATCACCGTCTGAACCAGATTCTGGTAAGATTTTTTTTAAACTTTTAATAGGAGCAATAAAAATTGGCGACGTTCCAGCACTTTGTTGCCGAAATATCAATGGGGATGAAACTGAAACGATAACCCGCTTGGCGGGCTTCCGCGGTCGAGAATCCGGTTTCCTATGCCCCGTTCACCCGGCGGAGAGAGTTTAATACGGCTGGTTATGAAGTCCAAGTTGCCCATTCGACGTTCTGGACGGTTTGACCCAGACGTAGCCGGATCATAATCCGACAAAGAAAATGGGGTAACAAAAGTTTCTCACATTTGGGAGTGGCAAATCTTATATAGGCCGTATTTCGTGTTGCTATTGAGAACGCATAAATTTACAGTCAATATCGGTAATACTCATCAGCAGCTTCTAATAAAACCTTATGACGATTCTTCTACCCAGCGTGGTTATAGTATGCCAGTTGCTCTTCTCTTGTAAAGAAGTTTCGTGCCTACTTTTAATTGCCTTCAAAAATTTTAAAAATCCATCGAGGTTCCCTAGGAGAATTGGTAATTAAACTCTTTTTGGGAACTTTTAACACCAACTACCACCGCCAACCTGCCAAGTGTGGCAATTATGGCACAATCCTCTCCTTTGGGAATGTCTGTGTTCATTCAACTTAGTGAAACGGGTCGCGCCCTTCCCTTCAATGTGGTTGAGGGGAGTGATTGCTGTACTAGTAACAAGTGATCGGGTGCCGCATGCGGTAATCTGGTCCAGGCATATGTTTTATTTCCACTTTACTATTGTATTATTTTTGAAAACTAAAATGCCTTCTATTCTGAAGGACATCAAATTGGAGCTAATATTACATGCTGCATACATACAATTCATGTAAATGATACAATTTAAAAATTACGAGCCTACTGAATTTGTGGTTGGATCTTCTCAGTTTGTGGCCTAAATATAAAATTGGCAATATCTTAAATCATTTGAACCAGTGGACGTTGATGGGCTGATGGATGTTGGTTAACATAAAGTATAATTAGCTCATCACTGTAAGGTTATTGTAATATAAAGAGATTTATGAATGAAAATATAATTTATGTTTTAAGATGGTGATGAGCCACTGTTAAGTGGTACTGGTGAGGTGTCAAAGGATTGTGGTGAAGATGTTCTAGTGAATTGGGCACAAGTTCTTAGAAGGTAACAACATAATAACAACCTAATTACAGCTAGCTTTAGTTACAAATTACCTGCTTTAAGATAATCTCCTTGATTTTTTTTTTTCAGAAAATTTGCCTTTTAAGCATTTGCGTTATTTTAGTAAGAGTTCTGTAGTCTTAAAATTTTATAACTAGAAGAGCTCATGATAACTATAAACTACATATCCGTATTTCGCCTACGCCTAGTATTCTATAGGCATTTATTATAGTCTTTTTTCGAATAAAGGAGGAACCTGGAGTTATAAGGCTTCCCCCAGGAAAGTAAATGGTGGTGACAAATTGTATTCTTAATCGATGATCCGCCGTATTTAAGAATAGCATAGAATATCATAATATTTATTTGTTAAACATACGTACATAAATGTTCTTATAGTAGTAGTTGGTTCACTATGCTTTGCCTCCAGGGCATACAAATTAAATAAAACAAGTTCAGTTAAGTATTGAGATTAAGCAATTCAATTTTTTAATTATTTATTGATTAATAAAAAGAATGAATATCGATAGGGTGATCAATATTTGAATGAAAAAGTAACTTACGTCTTGAGTGATAAACATTTCTTCATAAATTTTACAGTTGGACAGGCCCCCGCCCGCGAGCTCTGAACCATTTAGTTCGCGTCGGTGTTCCAGAAGCGTTGCGGGGTGAAGTTTGGCTGCGTTTAGCGGGCGTTGACCAGAATGATAAGCTTATGGAGACATATAGGACCCTTATCAGCAAAGTTAGTGGAATTTTCAACTACATTTATAACGTTGATTCGATTACATATTCATTACCATTTTGATTTAATTTCGCATGTGCCCTAGTGTTCTATATAGGGGTTTCCTTGTGCGGTTCTGTGGTTAAATTCCTATGCAGGACAATTATTTATCTTAATTTTTTGGATACTACAAATGGTGATAATAATTGAGGTAGTTACTAGGGATTTTAAAATAGAAGGAAGGAAGGGAGACCCACCAATTTCCCACGGTTAATCAATATGGGATAGGATCAAGGTGGACTAGGAGATAAAGAAATCTTACTCTCACGTGATGAGCACCTTCAGAACGTCAATTTGCAACTTTCTGCAGAACTTCGAATATTTAAATGCGCGTTTTAAATGTGCGTTTGAAGCTGAACCGTCATGAGGATGTCTTGTTTAGAGAGAGTATATCCAATCTCAGACATTAAAAACCCTAAGCTCTACTGTACCATAAGACTAACTATTTGATATTTTATCTACCTACCAGCTAGAAAATAATAAAATGAGATTATGTAAAAATATATCTTTACAGGAATGTCCGTTCGAACAAGTTATTCAACGTGATATTGCCCGCACATTCCCGGCACACGATTTCTTCCGTGAAGCGGGCGGACTAGGCCAAGACTCTCTGCTGCGTATGGCGCGCGCCTACGCTGTATACGACCACGAAGTGGGATATTGTCAGGGTTTGAGCTTTTTAGCTGCCACACTTCTGTTACATGTGAGTATATGAAATTATTATCTGTGTGGTTATGGAAAAAGAATAAAATTAACCAGCCGCTCTCTTGCCAGTGGCTGTCGTAAAAGACGACTAAGTGATATATGTAGGTAACATCGAAGCCAAAGAAGGAAAACTCTATGTAAAACCCTATTACAACACGTCTGAACAGAATGGAATAGTAGGTCAATGCCTCTCTCATTATGGAGAAGGCCTGAGCCCAACTGTGGGACTTGTATAGGCTGATATGATGATATGAAACTAACAAAGTAATATATAAAGCAAGTAGTGTATGAACCAATTAATATAATAATATGAACTCAGTAGAATATGAATAGCGGGATAAAAAACAATGCCACACTCCTTATTGTATTTTGGGGGGTCATAAAAACGGTTATAGGGTTACCAGAAGAATGACTGCAGGTAAACATCTAGCACCAACTGCGATCGACGTTCCGCATCATAAGCGTGGCGATTATGACATTACCCCCGCATTGGGGACGCCTATGTTAGATGTAATTAAATAATTCAATTCTTCTTAGGTCCTATATGTTGAAGTGTTAGGCACGAGGGGCCTTGGCAGTGGGAGGGAAATTGACTAGTAGGAGGCTTATCGGATGATTTGACATAGATTATCCTAATTTCCTTCTCTTCTCATGTTATTTGTCTACACGTCTTAGTTGCCGTTTAAGATAAACAGGAAAAGAAGGAGATGGAAATTGCATCCTAATCCATTTGTTGAATTTACGAAACTTACAAGCATATTCTATGTAACTCTGCCTGACTACTAGCTAGGCAGAGTCGCATAGAATTACTGTATATAATTTGTTAGTTGTATAATCATTTTTCTCATGGGAAGAAGAGTCATGCCCAATAATGAGACGTATATGAGTGCAGAAGCCACTCCCTATCTTGCCCGTGGATGTCGTACAAGACGACAAAGGGATATAATATGCACATAAGATCTTTGCAAGAGAAGGAAAACTCGAAATGAAACCCTATACTAACATGTCTGACCAGCATGGTATAGTAGGTCAAATTCCCTCCCATTGTGGAGGAGGCCCGAGCCCAACAGTGGGACATATGTGGGCTGCGATGATGATGATGAGTGCAGAAGAGTATGTGAATTATCCAAAACTCATTCTGACTTTGGCTGCCTCTAGGCGTCTGCTATGTGAAATCTACCCCATTAAAAGTGATAATATTTCAGATGCCAGAAGAACAAGCATTCTGTCTATTGGTCAAGCTTATGTACGGGTATGGTTTGCGAGAATTGTATAAAGATGGCTTCGAAGCACTCTATATGAGATTACATCAACTGGACAGACTTATGGAGGTAAGGTTTATTTGCAACTAAATTATCGTTACTCCTAATTTGCAAGTAGTTTGGTCCATTCGCTATCATTTTTGGATTTCATTAATACACAAAATGTAACAAAAAAATATGTTGGTTATTGTGATTGATGGATATTACCAATCATATTTTACAGAACAAGAATGTTTTCAAAATGTTTTGTTTCAATCTTAAAATAATATTGCTCAGTTTCGTAACACGGTTTTAAGAAAGTGTTATAGTTTTAATGCCATAGTAATGTCAGATTCAGCCATAGGCTGGACTGTGTTTACCTAAGATTTTATTTATGTTCCACAGTTATTACTTCCCAGTGTGGTAATTAATGGGTTTAGTATAGAATGAATAAACTCTTTGCTTTACGTTGAAAGTTTCACCTGAAAGATCATAAGCAGAATGAGCTATAGAACCCTCCAGGAAAATTTATAACACCAACTGTGATAGCCAAGCATGTTGGTTATGACACTTTCCTACTTGTGGGGAGACTTCTGTTCAACAGTGGATCTTGATGGATGAATGAAATCATCACTTTAAAAGGATGGTCTGATTACACATTGTAATTCTTACAGATACCTAATATGTTGTATGATAATTTCCAGGAGCAACTGAACGATCTGCGCGCCCACTTTCAAGTGTTAGGTGTGGAGCCACACATGTTCGCATCACAATGGTTCCTCACTGTATTCACAGCAAGATTCCCATTGCCATTGGTAAGTCATCATCATTATCATTCTGCCCTTTTCTCAATTGTTTAGGGACGACACATGTACTTTTCCTCTATAACATCATATAGAGGTGACCCGATCGGTGTAAAGCTATTAGTCGTCTTTTATGACGAGCGTTATAAGTTTTGGTAGTATTCCAAGTTGCCATCCCACTGCAACTGGTAAGTAACTATATAATATACCAATAGTAATGTAGAACTGGTCCTTCTTGTTTTTCCAATGTGGTTGAAGAAAATGATGACCACTTTAATAGTTAAACTTGAGATCGCATGCCGCTTGTGGAATTAGATCCCGACATACTCTTTTACTATACATTACGTATTTTAGAAAGAAATATAACATTGGATCGAAGAGCATCATACTGAAGGTTATTACTTGAGGTAAGGAAGGTTACTTACTAAACATGTGTATACAATTTTATATATTAAAGGAGTAATTTAAAAAATATTTCAATCTCATGGGATTTCTTACTGAATTTGTCAGTGGTAGATGTCAGTAGAGCTGGTGGTAGATTATTGGGTTATTTTCAAATAAAAAGCCCATAATCATTGTCCTGGTAAGAATAAGCATCTGATAGTCACGTACATTTAAGAGTAAATGTTTTTTATTACAGGTATATCACATTCTAGATGTGTTTCTCCTACAAGGCATAGACACAATATTCCAAGTGGCATTGGCGCTGCTCTCCAGGTCGCGCAAGGATTTGTTACAACATGACTTTGAAGGAGTTCTCAAATATTTTAGGTAAATACAGTGGATTTCCTTTATTATAGCGACGCCAAACTTGCGTCCCTAGAATTTAAAGCATCCTTTTGTTGGCAATACATTCGGCAATAGCGACTCCGGATATAACGCCGAATTCGGGTATACCGACTTTTTTATGAACTATTTAGGGACAGATTCCTAGAAATTGCTTGCGGATGTTGTGACTGAGTCGGCAAAGGCACAAATACTCATTCATAAGCTTTAACTATTAAGCTTTCTTATCCTTTGTTTATATGGGGGGCGCGGCCGGAGCACCTCCTCGTGGTGCTCCCTGGTAACGTCCATTTGGACGTCATGCGGCCATTTGGACGGCCAAGATTCCGGCAGGGGGGGGGGGGGGTCTCTGCGTGCGGCTCTGGTGGCAGAGCACGGCGGATCTGACCCGGGGCCAATGGGGCGGATGTGCCTCATGGCACTCCGTCGCCAGGGACGGTTGCGTCACGGCCCGGGGGCGTGACGGGTCGGTCGCTCGCGAGCGGCCAGACCCGGAAGGCCCAAACCGTAATCCTGAATGGGGGGGTCAGGACCGGGGGTCAGGACCGGGGGTCTTCGGACCGCGGGTCTTCGGACCGCGGGGAAGAAAACCCCTATAAAAAATCAACCCCAATCTTAAGTTTGGCCACTCGGCGAGGAGATTTATGACTGGTGGGTTAAGAAGCGCGCGAGCGTCCAGTCGTTAGAGTGGTAGTCAAGGCGAGACTTAAAAATGACCAAACACCATGGCAGGAGTTGAAACGAGCGTAGCTACTCCAGAGGGTCCCGGCCACGCCGGGGAATCCCTCACTGTGCTGGTTTCTGAGCGCGAGAGGCGCACAGTCACCAGCACAGTCAGTCTCCACACGTATGGGAGGGAGACGACAACTGCTTTGACGGCCGAGAGCCCGGCCCAACATCAAGTGGCTCAGGGGGGGAAGGGGAATGAGGAGAAGACGGTGAGGAAGAAGACCCGGAGGACGAAGCCGAGGCGTTCCGCCGCTGCGCGAGCCCGCATAAGCGCCACAACATCCAAGGCGAGGCGGGAGCGGAAGAAGGCAGAAGCCATTGCTGCACGCGAGGCGGGTGGCAGCATTGCCTCTACTGGGCCGTCGGGCCTGGAGAGCGAGTCCACCGCAGAGCCGTCGCTGGAGGAGAGCGTCGGCAGTGGCAGCGGATCCGAGGACGAGGGCGGCATTGCCGCAGGGCCGTCCAAGATGATGGAAGGCAGCTCGGAATCGAGGCTGCCGAGTGACGAGGGCGGCACTGCTGCAGAGCCGTCGCGAGACGAGGGCGGCAGTGCCGCAGGACCGTTGGAGGCGGCAATACGCACGACCTCGGAGATGTCGGCGGACGAGGGCGGCAGTGCCAAGGAGCCGTCCGCCGAGGAGGGTGGCTGGATGCAGGTCGGCCGAGGTGGTAGCGAGGGCGGTGGATGCGCCGTAGCGAGTAGCGGGCCGTCAGTTGAGGTTCTGCGTAGGTCGTCGGTGTCGCCGAAGAGAAGCGAGGAGAGGGTTAGGGAGGCTGCGGAGGCGCCATCCCCAAGGGTGAAGAAGAGGGAGGAGGCCCTCCCCCCGAGCGTCCGGAAGCGCCCCCTCAACGGGGACAGCTCGAACACCGACTCGGAGGGGAGTACCAACATGCCTCCTCCCAAGGTCCCGACTATGCCCCGTGGACGCAGAGGTCGAGGATCGGCGGTGGTGGCGAGGCCAGGGACCCCCGGCCCGGCCGGCCACGGTGGCGAGGTGGCGGCCCTACAGGCCGCGAACGCCCGCCTTAGTGAGGAGGTCTCCGGCTTGCGGGAACGCAACCGCAAGTTGGAGACGGAGCTATCGGCGGTGCGACGGGAGAACCGCGGGTTGGCCAAGGAGATGGCCGACCTGCGGGCCCAGTTCGCGCGCCTGGCGCCGGCCACGCCGCCGGTGCCGGCCTCGCCACCGAAACGGGCTGCGCCGGGGAGGGCGGGCCCGTCGTCGGCGTCTGTGGTGCCGGCTGCGCCCGTCGCGGCTGCTGCGCCGGCTGCGCCCGTCGCAGCTTCGGCGCTTCCTCCCCTCGTCGTGGTCCCTCCGCCGCCTCGTGGCCGCGGGAGACCGCGGAAGGGGGAGGAGCCGCCGCTCGACGAGGTGCACGGCGTGTCGGAGACGGCGGTACGCGTCATCTTAGCCCGAGTAGGGGTGATGGTGGATGCGCGTATCGCCGCCGTAGCGGCCAGGCTCCCGCCTGAGCCGCCCCTCCGACCGCCGCTCGCTGCGGACGGGGCGAGACGGCCGCAAGCGTCAGCTCCCACCCCGCTGCCCTGTCAGGGTGGCCGCGTGGTGAGCTACGCTGCGGCCGCGGCCGGGCCCAAGGGGGCCAAGAAGGCCGGCAAGGTGCCGGCTCCCGCCAAGGCCGGGCCGCGGCCGGCGCCAGCGGCTGCACCGCAGGCGCCGGCCAGCGCACCCGCGACCGCTCCTGCTGCGCTCAGCGCTGCTGCCAGGCTCGAACAGGGCTGGCAGGTGGCTGAGCGGAGCAGGAAGGCACGCGGCCAGAAGCGGAGAGCGGCGGCCAAGAGTGCCGCCGTGGCCACCGCTCCCCAGGCGGGAGCCGGCAGAAAGGGGAAGAAAAGGTCGCGCAGGGGCCTCAAGTCGCCGAAGACGGCCGCGGTGGTCATCACCGTGCTGCCTGAGGCGGCTGAGAGGGGCCTCAACTATGAGGCCGTCCTAAAACGCGCCCGGCGGGAGCTGGACGTCTCCAATATCGGGGGCGTCGAGGCGAGGACCCGCAAGGCCCGGACAGGGGCTCGAATACTCGAGTTCCCTGGGGCCGAGGGCGCGAAGACGGCCGATAGTTTGGCCACGATGTTGAGGGGGCTGTTCGGGCCGGAGGATGGTGTCCGAATCGCCAGGCCTGTCAAGTGCGCAGAGATGCGCCTGACGGGCTTGGACGATTCCGTGACGGTGGAGGACGTCCGGGAGGCCATTATGGCGCGTACCGGATGTGCCTCGGACACCGTCCGGATTGGCACCATCCGCACTGGTCCGGGCGGCGTCGGTGCTGCCTGGGTGCAGTGTCCGGTGGAGTCGGTCAAGCAATTGGCCGACTCAGGCAGGCTCCTCGTGGGCTGGAGCTCGGCGCGGGTAACCGTGCTAGAGCCCCGGCCCGCGAGGTGTTACAAATGCATGGCGGTCGGGCATACCCGACCGACATGCAAAAACTGCTTTGACTGCAGCGGGCTATGTTTCCGTTGCGGTCAGACCGGACACCAGGCGGCATCGTGCTCTGCGGTGCCCCACTGCCCCGCGTGTGCGGCAGGCAATAGGCCTGCCAAACACCGCATGGGCTCTGGGGACTGCAGACCCCCGGCATCGGCCCCGAAGGGGCGGGACGGCCCATCGACCGGGCCAGTCCCCGCTCCGAGCGCGGCCCGATCGCCCGTCAGCGCGGAGGAGGTGACGATGGATACGGACCGTTAATGGACCCCGTATCCATTCGTCTCCTCCAGGCCAACCTCAACCACAACGCCGGTGCGCAGGACGTGTTCCTGCAAGCCATGGCGGAGTGGTTGATAGGAGTAGCCGTAGCCGCGGAGCCGTACGTGGTGCCCGACCGGCCTAACTGGTTGGGTAGCACCGATGGCACCGTGGCAATCGTCGCCTCCACGTCGTGGCCTTCGTCGCCTCTGACCCTTAGGGACAGGGGCGTCGGATACGTCGCGGCGGACTGGGGGGAGATTACGCTCCTCGGAGTCTATCTCTCCCCTAACTGGAGTGTGACCGATTTCGAGGCCTCCCTCACCATCATGGAGGCCTCGTTACGGCGAATGGCATCGCGCCAGGTCTTCGTCTTGGGGGACTTCAACGCCAAGTCCGTGGCGTGGGGGTCTCCCCGGACGAACGACCGAGGACGGGCGATCGAGGAGTGGGCGGCGGCACTGGGCCTCTGTTTGCTGAACAGGGGCTCGGTGCATACGTGCGTGCGACAACGGGGCGGGTCGATAGTGGACCTTTCGTTCGCTAGCCCCGAGGTCGCCGCACGCGTGGGGAGCTGGCGCGTCGTGGAGGAGGTGGAGACCTTGTCGGACCACCGGTATATCCGGATGGAGGTCTCCCCGGTAATCCCGACGCCCAGCAGGGGTCACGGGGCGGATGGACGTCCTGCGTTCCCGCGATGGGCTGTGGGTCGCTTAGACCGGGACCAGCTGGCGGAGACAGCCATCGTTTACTCGTGGCTGTCCTCTGCCAACCAGTCGGACGGGGTGGACGCCGAGGCTGGCCGCATCCGCAGTGCGTTGACGCAGATCTGCGATGCGGCCATGCCCCGGGTACGGCGTCCGCCCCCGAGGAGGGCGGTCCACTGGTGGTCCCGGGAGCTGGCGGATCTCCGGGCCGCGTGCATTCGCGCCCGGAGGGCCTACACCCGCAGCCGGCGGCGGCAACGCGACGCGGAGCGGGAGGCCTTGCTGTATGAGGGCTACCGCAATGCGCGGTCGGCCTTCAGGCTGGCCGTCCGCTCCGCCAAGGACGTCAGTCGGCAGGAGATGCTGGACGGTCTCGATCGTGACCCCTGGGGACGCCCCTATCGCGCGGTGCTGAATAAGCTCCGCGCGCGGGGCCTTCCCCTCACCGAGACTCTCCAGCCCAGCCTTCTCACCCGGGTCGTCGAGGACCTGTTCCCGCGGCGGGCGGAACACACGCCCCCGGTCATGGCTCCGCCAGACACTGACCGGGAGGCCGACGACGACAGTGTTCCGCCCATCACGGAACCCGAGATGGGAGTGGCGGTGGCGCGCATGTGCGCAAAGTCCACCGCCCCCGGGCCCGACGGTGTTCCAAACCGCGTGTTGGGCCTGGTCCTCGACCACCTGGGTCCCCGCCTCAGGGAGCTGTTCGACGCGTGTTTAGCGTCCGGACGGTTCCCTGGGTGCTGGAAGGAGGGAAGGCTGGTGCTCCTGCCGAAGCCGGGACGGTCTCCGGAGTCGCCTTCGGCCTACAGGCCTATCGTGCTGCTCGATGACACGGGCAAGCTACTGGAGAGGGTGGTAGCTGCCCGCATCGAGCGGCACCTCGTCGGCACGGGGCCCGATCTGTCGGACGCCCAGTTTGGGTTTAGGAGGGGTCGTTCGACGATCGCGGCTCTGTTGCGCCTGAGGGCCGTGGCGACTGAGGCCGTCACCGGTGGGGGAGTGCTGTTGGCGGTGTCCCTAGACATCGCCAACGCATTCAACAGTCTGCCATTCAGCTGCATCAGGGAGGCGCTCCGGTATCACGGAGTGCCAGCTTACCTGAGGCGGCTAGTGGCAGACTATTTGGTGGGGCGCAGCGTCCTCTGTACCAACCGAGCAGGGGACGTTGTGCGAACGCCCATGACGTGCGGTGTCCCACAGGGGTCGGTCCTCGGACCCACCCTGTGGAACATCGGCTACGACTGGGCGTTGCGGGGGAGCCTCCCGCCCGGGCTGGGCGTGATTTGTTACGCCGACGACACGCTCGTCACAGCCCGCGGTGGGACGCTAGAAGAGGCGGTAAGCCTGGCGACCTATGGCACCGAAGAGGTCGTCAGGCGGATCGAGGCGCTGGGGTTGAGGGTCGCCCTGGACAAGACGGAGGCCCTCTTGTTCCATGGGCGCCTTATGAGCCCTCCCATCGGCGTCTCGATCACCGTCCGATCGGTTGACATCAGCATCCGGGCCCATATGAGGTACTTGGGCCTGGTGCTCGACGGGCAATGGTGGTTCCGGGAGCATTTCCGCAGGCTCGCTCCGCGGCTCGTCGGCGCGGCGTCCGCCCTATCGTGGCTAATGCCGAACGTGGGCGGACCGAGCGCTACGTGCCGACGGCTGTACACGGGGGTCATCCGGTCGATGGCCCTGTACGGCGCACCGGTGTGGGCGGGGTCCTTGACCGTCCGACTTAGGGCCCTTCTGTGGCGACCACAGAGGGTCATGGCGGTCAGGGCCATCCGCGGATACCGCACGGTTGCGACGGAGGCAGCGTGCCTATTGGCCGGGACTCCCCCGTGGGACCTGGAGGCGGAAATGCTCGCCGAGCTGTATCGGCGGGTGTCGGGGGTGCGCGGGGAGGGCGGTGTGATCTCGTTAAGGGATCTCACCGCCTGGCGCGTCGACGCCCGCCGAGACGTCATTGCCCGTTGGGCAGTCCGGCTGGAGAGGCCTCGGTTCGGGGTGCGAACCGTGGAGGCCTTCCGGCCGGTGCTGATGCAGTGGTTGGAGAGGCGGCACGGGGTGCTCTCCTTCCGACTAGTGCAGGTGTTGACGGGGCACGGGAGCTTCGTCAAATACCTGCACAGGGTCGTGAGGAGGGAGAGTACACCGTCCTGCCACCACTGCGATTGCGACGAGGACACGGCGCGCCACACGCTCGAGGCCTGCGCGGCTTGGGCAGTGCAGCGCCGTGAACTCGTCGCAATCATCGGTGCCGACCTGACGCTGCCGGCCATCGCTAGGGCGATGGTCGACAGCGTCAGGAACTGGGACGCGGTCGCAGCCTTCTGCGAGACAGTGATCTCGCAGAAGGAGGCGGCGGATCGTCTGCGCGTGGAGCGCAGCCTCGATGAGGAGATCCGCCGCCGGCGACTGGGGCGGCGCAGGCGCAACTATCTGCGCCTCATGCCGCCCTAGCCGAGGCCGCGGGTGACGTGACCGGGGATTAGTCCGTCACCCGCCGAGAGGCCGACCGCGTGAGGAAAGACCGACGTCCTCCCCGAGGGGGGGACGTCGGTCGATGGGAGGGTACCCCGCGTAGGGGGTATTCCGTCGGGCCGACCACTGACGACAAGTAAACCTGCTCCGGTGGTCGGCCCAATGACGAAGGCGAGGTGGTTTTCGGGTGGGTTGCGGGAGTTGCGTGCTTAAGCCCCTCTGTCGCCCCGGACGGAGTGGTGCGGAGGCGCGCCGACCGCGACCCACCCAAAAAAAAAAAAAAAAAAAAAAATCCTTTGTTTATATTCGCAGATGGTCAAATGCTTTGTTTGTGAAAAGGGTTAATTAGCATGTGCACGAAGTTAAAATTATGAATCAGTTACGTAGCCAATTTCCAGTGAATAAACAGTGTTTCTTAAACTTGTGAACATGGTTCCTAGACGTACATTTACTGTTAAAGAAAAGGTGTTAATATAATTATTTCGGATATAGAGACCTCCGGATATAGCGACGACATTAAAGTGGACCCTCCGCCGTCGTTATAACCGAAATACACTACTTATAATTTAGATTATGTGTTATAATGTGTCATCCCGCACTTTTTTCGTGGCAGTCGTAAACATTGGCTGAAGTATTACTAGGTTATTTTTTTTTTCATTCATCTCGGCTCATATACGTCCCACTGTTGGGTTTGAGCATCCTACATAAAAGGAGGGATATTAACCTACCATACCACACTGGTCTGATGGTTTGCTATAGGGTTTTATTTCAAGATTTCCTTCTCTCCTATAGATGTTATATGCATATTATATCGCTTAGTCATCTCTTAAGACATCCACGGGCGAAATAGGGAGTGGTGAATTGTATTCTTACTCTTTCAACACACAGTCAGCTTGGGTATTTATTGGGCACTAACACTTGACTGGACAACTTATCGCCTACGAACTGTGGTGATTATATAATTATTCGTCTTTAAGAGGAAAATAGATGTCTAAATAGTAACAATTTGTTACTACGCTTCGTTTTGCTGTGAGAAGAAACCGGAAACCAGAATCTCCAATCCTGTATCTTATTACGACAGGCGGTGACTTGACCGTTGCCTCTGGTACTGCTAAGGTCCACGAGAGTGACTTACCATTTAACATCAGCTGGTTGTCGTCTTCTACTAATAGTAATAAAAAAAGGAAATAATGTTGTGTGCAGAAAATATTTAGTATACTTTAAGTACTATGTAACAAATTCTATATATAATATTCAAAGATAATTTTACTACAATATTATTTATTTGCAGAGTGACATTACCAAAGAAGTGCCGCGCGGAGGAATCATCACGCCAAATAGTGAAGTTGGCGTGCAGCATCAAGGTTAAACGACTGCACAAATATCAACAGGAATATGAGAAATTTATCAAAGGTATACTATAGTTTATTAAGTTGCATAATCCTTCCGTATGGTGGCAAAGTAAGAATATTATTGATCAACCTCTTATCTTACCCATGAGTGCCGTATAAGAAGGCTAAGGGATATAATAATAAGCAAATTCAAATCCAAATCATTTATTATGCATAAACCCCGCGGGGTAGTTAGATATTGTAATTTTTTTGTACATTAAACTTCTACTGGATCTGGACGTGATTGCATTGAGAAGATCCTGCAAGAAACTGGATTGTCTATTTTTTATTTATTTACTCATTTCATTTAAATAAAATTACATAACATTTATGTAATTTCGAGTGTTTCTTCTCTTGCAATTGATGTTATATGCATTTGCATATAATATCAATTGCAAGACACGGAAAACTAGAAATTAAACTCTATTCCAACTGGCCTAACTACCATAGCTTAGTAAGTCAATATCATTCCTATTATGGAGAAGCCTGGAGTCCAGTAGTAGGACACTATTGGGTTGAAATGATATGTTTAGTGATAGTGATTAGTTTATTGGATAGTGGTATAATCCATACCTACATAAAAGAAATTCAATGGTCACCACTTATTGTATACAGATTCACCCTGCACGAGAATTGAATCAACAAAACTTTGACAAACTTTAGATTAGTTTCATGTGAAATTTTGTAATGATCAGTTCAATAGATTTTTTTTTTTACAATTGCCAATTATGTGTCAAATTTTATAGGTTAATTTTAATATTTCCATTAGTGGTGTCCCCGCTTTTGAATTTCCGCTACGTAAATTTAAAATTTTTATATATGAAAATGTTGGTCTGTAGAGTCAGCTGAAAAGGAGAAAATAAACGTGGAACTGGAAAGGCTGAAAGGGATCAATACACAATTGCAACAGGAGAAAGAAATTCTTGAATTACAACTGACAAACGTAAGTACATTATATTAATATCATCCATACATTCAACTTTATATGAGAGGGTGTGTCCGTGTGGTGACGGAATAAGAACACAATTCACCACTCCCTATCTTGCCCGTGGATATCGTAAAAGACGACTAAGTGATATAATACGTATATAACGTCCACGCAAGAAAAGGAAAACTGGAAAGAAAACCCTATACCAATCTAACCAGCATGGTATAGTATGGTCATTTTCCCTCATACTGTGGGGAGATTAAAAAAAATAGCTAATATTGTAGCAGAAAATTTAATAGCTAATTTTGTAGCGGATAGATAGAAATGAAACCGCTGTAATAATGATGGACTCTTTGGACACGAAACACTTTTCGAAACGTTAGGAAATCAAACATAATGACACTAACAATTTATACTACGCAAACTCAAATTTTAAGAAAAATCGTTTTTTATGCCAAATAGTTTAAAATGTGGTTTCTTTTGTCATAAAAAAATCGTGAAGAAATACACAAAAATAACAAAGTTACAAATCTCATACAACGCAAATAAATATCTTAATTAATATAAAAGTTATCACGTTTTTGCCTATATAAACCTCTACTGTAAAGTACACTTTTATGACTTAGCGTAGTATAAATTGTTGGTGTCGATAAATGCGATTAAATCCGAAAAAATAATTTTACTTCAAATGTGTAATACTCGCGTAAACATCAGGCATTATTATATATTCTTACCCCGTACATATATACAATATATTAAGAATGAAATAAAACACAATACAAAATATAGTAAGACGAGTATATATAGGTTTACGTGGTGACAAACTATGAAGTCATTCAGTCGCTAATCATCCCATTCAAGCCAGTTCCGTAACAGACAAATAATCACTGAGATCACTGTAAGAGAAAGTGAAGTCGAAATAAAAATATGACAACTTGTCTGACCGATGTATTTTCTTTTCCATTATATAGACTCATGCTTAACAGGAGAATGTGAAGAGCCGAGGAGCTCGACATCCTTTTTCTTTAATAATTACACTGATCTTCTCATAGCTTCTATTTATTCGTTAGGCTCGTACATCTGCAGAGGAAAGTCAAAAGGAAGCCGTACACTATGCAGCGGTAGCGAGGGACTACCGTGAGATATGCGCCCGACTGGACAAGCAACTACACAACATACAAGACTATGTGAAAGACTGCGTCAACTGTAGTCTTAAACTCGCACAGAAAGATAACAAGGAAGGTAGTACACAACATTATTGACATTTTGGTAATTTAAAATAATGAATGTCAACTGACTAGAAGAACCATGCGAATACTTCACAACGTTAATAGACGATTTATTACCTATATGACTAAACTAACAACTTAATAAATTCACTTTTACTTATATTTATTTTCTTGCAGTAATGTCACCTATTTCCTTGTGTTGATGGAATAAAAATACCAAATTACTGCCACCTTTCTTGCTTGAGGGTGTCGTAAATATACTACGCAAAAAAAGTTATGCGAAAGAAGGTAAAACTCAAAATAAAACCCTATAACAACTTGTTTGACCAGCGTGGTATTGTAGGCCAATTTCTCTCCTATTGTGGAGAAAGCTCGAATCATTTGGACATATGAGAGCTGATATAGTGATGCAGATATCACCTGGTTACGTTCCTTAGTCATCATTCTTAACACCTATGGGAGTGTTTAATATTTGTAATAGTTTTGAATATTATCGAACAAACCTGGAAGTATTCATATTCATGACTAGTTCTGTGGCGCATATAGGCGGCCAAATATATTTGTATATATACATAGCAATATTTAAGAGAGTGAAGAATTTTACTCTTATTCTGTTATTATACTGAAACTTTATAATATTTGTGGGGTATACTGATAACAGATTTTATTCTCAGTCCGTATTGTTGTGTAGAAACAGACCAAAAAGATGATGAGAAGGAAGGCTCAAGTGAGACGGAGGCACGTCTCCGACAACGCGTCCGAGACCTGGAGCTAGAGCTGGCGCAGGTCAAATTGGCACACGTGCAAGCACAGTGCAGCAATCAGGTAAAAGTCTATTCACTTATTCCAATATAATTCTCATCCTCCATCAACATATCGATGTTTACTCTTGGACATGGAAAGGAAGGTTGATTCTTGTAGTTGCTATAATCACTACTTTCTAAGGGAAAGGAATCTAAAAATAAAATACCTTTGTCAAATTGTATGGCTAGTGTATTGTTAATTGCCCTCATTTCCCTCATTTGGACGTCAGGTCCATGATCAATAGTTCATATTATGTATATGGGGCGAGAAGATTTGCTACTTCCATAGCTGTACTCTTATATGTTATGTTGGCATATTTTAGATAATACATCTTTCAATTCCCATTTTGACTTATACCTGTACTTATTTAGCTACTAATCCTTTTCATTCCATTACATCTGTTTGTGTTATGTGTATGAGAAATATGTGAAAAAAAAAGAAATATATTGTGTTAATATGATGAGGAGAAAAGGATGATGACTAAACACTGAAATTTTTTAGCTATTCTTCTTCTCAGCTCATTTACGTCTTGCTTTTGGGCTCTGGCCTCGTCCACAATAGGAGGGGAACTACTACGCTAGTCAGACGGTTTGGCACTGGCATGAAATTAATGTCGAGTTTTTAATTTTATGTATTAACATATCATATCTTGGTAGTCTTCCACAACACTCACAGGCATGTAAGGGGTCATGAATTACCAACTTATTGATTATTATTATTTGGGCTGTCACGTTACTCCAATTTCATAACTTGAACTTATGGGGCTGGGGATCCTAAGTTGAAATCCTGGACTGGCAATAAGTGTGATTGAGATTTCCTCCCCAACAAATTATCAATAGCTAGTACGAAGTTAACAAGCATAACAGATAGACGGCACGGATAGGTACTCTGTGTACGGCGACCCTATAGCATTATTGCAAGGTGATATTTATGAAAATACTGCTTCAGTGCCTGTGATAGCTGACAAGTTATCAGCCCAACTGATAATCAACACCCTCAACCAGGTCTATGGTCCATGGAATCGTCGGCAAATACGTGTTTACGTGGGTTTTTACCCGACGCACCTTTCTCTCTTGACTATTTGCAAATGCCACAGAATGGTCAATGAGAACTATCATAAGTTATAAACCATTCAATAATATATTTTAATTTAAGATATGGACCGATAGTATGGAAGAAGATGACATATTGCGTCGACCCCAAGTAATTGGGATAAGAGCAAGACGATGATCATGCTTTTAATTTAAGATATATGTTTATTTTATAGGAACTGAGCCACCAGCTCACAGTAGCTCTCAACGAAGTCCAATCAGCTGTCAACCAGAAACAGTCGGTCGCACCGTGGTTAGTGCGCACGCTCGGTGAGAACTCTTATACAAAGATAAAATACAAATAATTATAATAATACCAATAATTCTTCATACAAATAAAATTCATAATAATAATACTATTATATATCACATATTGTATACCCTATACAGGATGCGGCGCCAAAATCCGGACAAATTGACCATTTATTTGAAACATAATTTGCATTGCAAAAATTGAGAAATTCATGATTTGATCAGTTATTAAATTGTTATTAAAGTCATAAACAATACATTTATTCTATATAACCCCCTTCTGCTCGAATGACTGCCTCCATTATCGGTCTGAAGCGATCACAGGCCCGTTTTAAAGAAGCTCGGTCCATATCAGCGAATGCTGCTTTAATAGAGGCTCTCAATGATGCCACGTTTGGATGTCTGGACTTGTTAGTGATCCTTTCAACCATGCTCCACACGTAGAAATCCAAAGGATTAAGTCCGGACTGTTGGGAGGCCAAAATTCTTTGGACCAAAACATGTCCACATTGTCTGACAACCAATTTTGCACCAAATGACTTGTGTGATTATCGAGAACCGAAGACAATTTTCGGATCAACTGCCCTGGATCCTCAACAATCGGCTCCTGAGCCTGATGAACAATGTCAGGCGTTCTGACAACGGGCTCCATTAAGTGAGACTTCCTTGCCGGTGTTGCAGAACCTTCGTTAGAATTCTTTGACTCGTTAAATCTCGCAACAACATCATAAACGGTTGATCATGAGTACCCAAAGAATCGAATAATTTCAGTCACCGAGCGCCCAGCGCGAACACTTTCTATAATCGCAGCTCTTCGATTGTACTCTGCACTTGGTTTCAACATCATGGGTTTTTGGAGGTTATGACTGTTTATTACATGCATTGAGCTATTTGAACGCCAATAGCGACCTCTCGAAGTGGTATAATGAAAAGGAAAATTAAAATTGAATTCAGTCCGGATTTTGACGCTGCACCCTGTATATTATCATATACCTATTATATACCTTCAAAAACAATATAGAATTTCACTCAATTACATACTAAATTTTAAAAAGGAAGGTAGTATCTTAACACATTTAACAGCATTTATGGCCAGCGAGGCCATAATAAATAATCACAGCCACGACAAAATCCTCGCCGTCGAGGTGCGAAATCGTGTCGCGTAAAAATTAATTTATCTAACGTGGGAACTCTCACATTGTCCTCAGCCGCGCCCCAAGCACAGTTTCGTATCTCACAGGAGGCGACCTTGGGTTCCGTTGATTAAATGTTTTGAGTTGAGAGCCGTCTGGGCTCATCACTAATTCACATAAGGATATAACAGTCATCTGAGGCTAACATCCAAAAATAGAGGCTCATAGTTCTCAGTGACTGTCAGTAGTATTTTTAACCCTTAATTACTCACACTAAGAAAATCACATAACTACTCGCATGGGGTCTCAGGTAACCCCAAATTGTAGGAGTTATTTTGAATATATAGCAAATATATATGTAAATAAAATTATTTTATTATTAAAGTACTTTATTTTATCTATTATAATTAAAAATAAAACAACACAAATTTATATATTATTAGGCAAAAAATAAACAAACATAAAATAATTAGAAAAAAGTTTAATTTTATACTTATATTGATATCAAAGTAAAAAAAGATAATATTTTAGGAAATTGCCGAATCACTGTCATGACGCTATTGACAATACATCATAGAGTGCTCGTTGCATACAAATTTTGTACATTTCTTGCATTTTGTTGCCACTTTGTGATCGTTTTGCCGCGGACAGTTGTAACAACGCCCACGCTTCGCTGTGGTCGGTTGGATGTGAAGCTCTCAAAACTCCAGATATAATCAACAAACCCAGGAACGCTTTTATTTCCTCGAAGTCTGTATCTTTTGCGTCGTATTCCCTTTGAAACCTGTTTCTGACTTCCCCGATGTATTTGTTTGTATTCGTTACAACTAAGTTGAAAATGTCCTCAGAAAAAAAAAACTGAAACTTTCAAACGGAGTTTTTGCCAATTTTACTGCTTACTTGACACCTGGTAAGTGTATAATTATGTTATGCCCTCGTGTTCTTTGAAGGTGGTTTTGATCATTTTTGTTTAGGACCATTCCTGTCATTGTGCCTCATAAAATAAAAATGTTCATACTGCTCTGTGTCGTTTTCAAAATCTGACGAATCGCTGGAACGTGCAGGAGATTCGTTTATTTCCCTAGCACTATCGTGATCACTTTGGATTACTTCACCCGCCTCCGACTCAGAATTTGAGCCCCCCACTTGTTCTTCGTCAAAAGATTCAGCCAACCATTGTAAAAGTTACTACTCTCCTCTGTCCATGACTAACTCTAGTAAAAAAACATAAATCTCACGGTAACACGTAATTTTTGGATAACTTCGTCATATAAAATTATTAAAAGTATATTTATAACATTAATTTACACACTGGGCTAATGAAAATATAAGTTGAAGTATTATACACAAAAGTAAATAATATATTTAGCAACTCACCTCTTTCGAAATAGTTACGCAATTACTCGCATGGGGTCAAGGGTTAAGAGTGCAGCGACGTATCCTTCCACTCCCGTGATAGAATCGTTACTAATATGTAAACGTTATGACGAATTAGGAAGCTAGCGGTAGCGAGGTGGAATTCTGAACACGACAAGTACTTTTTTTTTAAGCTCGAAAGTGCTTTGACCCCATGCGAGTAATTAAGGGTTAATGAGTTTTTTTTTTACTTACTGCAAAACGAGTACGAACAGCCAACAAATCACTGTTAATAAATAACTAATAATTATATTTATTAGTTATATTATTGCCGCGCTTTTTTAGTTCTGGAATTAACAAACACTCGAAATTGGGTTATAGTCATCATCCCGCTCTAAACTCAATGCAATGTCGATGTATGGTCAACGCAATATGTATTTCTTCGATCGTACATATTGCTAAAGTTTTGACAACAGTTTTATAAAAGGCCGCCTACCTGACGTCGTCCTTAGGAATGTTATTGTTGACCAAACGGTATCGGAATTAGTTGGCTCAGGTTGATGTACATCTCTTAGTCGTCTTTTACGACATCCACGAGCAATCTAAGAGTCGGTAGTATTCCTAGTTGCCACCAAGGATTCACATTCACCTAATTAGTACGCGGTCCTATGCGCTTTTTCTGTTTATTTGTTTATGCGTTACACACTTAAATGACCTGTAAAAACAGTGATAAAGTAACCTACTTTCTGTTTATTAACCTCAGCCCATATTTTGTTACTAAACATGGCTGCAGTGATTTTGCGTACAATTTTTACCTATCTTGTAGGCACACAAATTTATTAAATTTTGTTGTCTTCTCAACCCAATTAGACTTGATACACATTTTCACATAGTTTGAGTGCAAAATAGTCGCACTATTAATTAATTAGCTTTTACAGTTTCACATAATCACTTGCTTCGATATAATTGGACAATACAATAAAGAGATGTTATTATATTATTATAATTAGTTTTGTGAGCATACACATAACTTCTTTATGAATAGTTTCTGTTGGCGGTTGACCACAACTTCACCAGAGACTATACGAAGGTTAGTGTGTTTTGTGTGGTGACAATCTGATTGTTTTCAGAAAAGTTATAAACTACTATCATGCCAATAATACATATTTATATTTTACACAAAAATAAATTATTTTAATAAACGTAGTTTCTTTATATGTAAAATTTAAAAATGGAAAAATACATTCAAAATATATCTCCATAGCGTTATAATGAACAAGTCATATTCTTATCTTAAATCTGAGTGTCTGAGTTCAAACTGACTAAATCATACAGTGTTGCCTAGATTATGAATACAAAATTATTTGAAATATGTACACTGAAAACCCCTAACACTGAAAATACCTTATTTGGTGTCTTAGTCACTCTTTTTAAATATAAGTTGATTCTATTCTAATTTATTAGTGATTTTCTTGCATATTTATTTATTATATAGTATAAATGTATTGTTACTTACATCTCTGTAGTCATATGTCCAATGTTATGTTAAATATGTTTTGTTTGCTCCATTGTAGGTCATTAACCTGAAATATCAAGTTGCCAGTGTGGAGGTGATTGCGATTTATATATACATATATGTATTTATGTATGCTTGCTTGTTGTTGTAGCTTAAATTATTGCTTTTTAAATTTGTCTTATTTGGGTAATTAAAATGTCTCATTATCAAAAACTGTTACTGTTACTAGGTAGATTTACCCTTTTTATAGTACTTTTATTATCATAAAGTTGACAACTGACTCGGTTTATACCCGTTTTGACCAAAGACTTGGCAATTTCAAAGTTGCATGTTGAATATACACATAACCCCAGTGTTACCAACCCTACTGGTTTAACAGGAGATTTGCTGTTTTCATATTGATGCCCCTGTTTACGGGATACGTTCCACAGTTGATTATTGCCTGACAAGTCGGGACTATATATCTGCAACATTTTCAATAGTTAGTCCACGGGTTGAGACCCCTCAGCGCTCACCCAACAGTTCGGGTAAAGTTGTCACACCCATCGGAGGCGAACTACTAAGTCACACAAAAAAAAGGAAATAGTCCCATAATCACCACGCTTGATAGTCGCGGTGGTGAAGTGGGTATTATAAATTGCCCAAGAGCATATTGCTCCTCATTCTCCTGGTGCTACCTTAGCTGATTTTTATGAGTTTCACCAGGCAATAAGAGGTGGTAACACTATTGTTTACCCGTTAACTACCCCTGTTAACCACACGAGCTGAGCAAAGATTTAGTTTGTTTTATAGTTCTGATTTTATGTATTGGGAAGGTGCATTTGCCATCTTGTGAGATGTAATCACTTGGCCAAGGGGTGCATTATTTGAAACCTATGTTGTTATTCAAGTCTAGCCTTTGTCGACAAATAAGTATTATAGCATACAAACCTAAGAGTTTATAGTTTCATTATTATAGTTATTTTTGCTTGCTTTAATTGTTGTAGAAACACTTATTCTTGGCTTAGCACATTGTAACAATAATATTTACTTATATATGACGTCACGCCTCACTTCAAAACGTCTGGAGAGATCTGAACGATATTATGGTTAGAGATACTTTTATAGCCATATCAAAATATTAGACATAAATTTATACAGCAAAAATTGCTTGTGGGTACAAAAAAGCTAATATTACTACTACTAGTAATTATAATAACGCAGCAGGAGGACATATGTGAGCACATGTGTCCCACTGCTGAGCTTGAGCCTACTTCATAATAGGACAGAAATTAATCTACTATATCATGCTGCTCAAACAACAGTTTTATTTCGAGTTTTCCATCTCTTGCGTAGAAGTTATATGCATATTTATATCCCCTCCGGTGTCTTTTACGACACCCACGGGCAAGTTAGAGGATGATGAATTGTATTCTTACTCCGTCACCACAAGGAAAGCTGATTAACGAGCTAAGATTAACATTCTTTCAAAATTAAAACGAGATGAATATATCTAATATGAAATTATACTAGTTTTATAAGACTGCGTCATTCCATATGTCTGGTCCAGTTTAAGTATGCGACTGTTGGTCGTGAAATCACGAATTATTGAAACTTGGGTCAAGAAACGCATTTTATTGGGATTTTCTGCTAAAAATCTTAGTAAAGACTGCAACTATGAGCGGTTGATTGCAATAGACTAACCAGATATTGCAAGGGCTTAATGATTGGGCAAAATGTCTATAAATTGCGCTTCTGCTTTAACTTTGAAAACAAAGACTGTAAATTAATCGTCTTCAGTATAATGTCATTATTCACTCTGCATTCAGATATAAATTGAAAAATGTAAACGATTATAATCAGCAATTTTAATCTCTATTCAATAGGTTCCATCATGGAAGCGGCACAGAACAGACCATCGTTCCAAACATACCTCCCGAATATGAACCCAGAACAATCATCAATGCCATTGCACAGACAAGGATCATTCTCGAACACTCCAGCACAAAGTCAAGTAAACTTAGAGAGGCGTGTATCAGATCCGTACAGTCCAGACGTCGTTAGAAGGAAGAAAGACATAAATGCCAAACGACATTCAATGCTCGTCGAGTCTAATCTTACCAAAGAGGCAAAGGAAATCAATCGACGAAGCCACGATGTTACCATCGTCAAAAATCTGTCAATGGGTTGACAGCGAATTCTTTTAAGTTACGGATAATTGAAAATATTATTTTTGTTGTATTATTTTCATCGTGTGATATATGAAAGGTTAGGGTCGTGTATGGCACGCTTAACCACAAGTCATGAGCAATGTGCTACAGAAATTGGCAGCAAGCTAATTTGTGTTAGACTTAAAATTTATGCGAAACTTGTGGTATCGTATGTACGCAATGCACATAAATATAACACTAGTCATAATGTAATATAATTGAGCACTTTATATGGTTCAACGGTTGGATATTATATATATTTTCTTATGTTGGTTACTTTTGAAGACAGTATGTATACCGATATAAGAAAGAGCCGCCATTTAGAGTCTTACCGTTCAAAAATGATTATAATCGAATCTCTTGTCTTGAAAAGGTATATATATATGGGCTCAATATTCAGCACGCTTTATTTTTAATTTGCTAAATAAGAAAGCCAAAATGTAGTTTGTTTTACGTCGATAAGTTCTTCAACGTTATAAGTTATACCGGTGCCAATTCTTGCTTTTAAAATCATAAAGAATTGTAGCTATTTTTTGAAGTAAACAGATTTATTATTCTTTTACAATAAAAATACGGAATATAGAGTGCCTTTCGGATTAGGTTTAAGATAGATATTATATTTATTCTTGAGCATGCCGCTTAGTTAGCCTGCATATTTAATATTTATTTTTCATTTCAAATACTACACATCTAAGCTATACTTATAGCTACATTATCGCTGAAGACTATTTTATCTTATGAAAATTAAAATTATACACATATGATAATTATGTGATACATGGCGGCAATTCATTAATATTTTAAAATGGATTGAGGGAAAGGGACCCACCGCTTTCTCCCACAGTTAATTAATATATCGCACACTACAATAGAATGGAAGGATCAAATGCACCTTGATGCCGAACCGTCCTGAGTATGAGCCTTTTAAAGGCGAAACACGTGTGGAATAAATATTTATAGGAAGATGGCAAGTTTTGGAGGCTCATCACGTGGGAGTAAAAGACTTCCTTATCTCCTATTCCACCTGGATCGGGGTCAAAGTGGAATAGGAGATGGAAAATCTCCTTTCTGTATTCCTTCCATTCCAAGGTATATTGATTAAACGTGGAAAAGTGATGGCCCTTCCTTTCATTTTAAAATATTACACATAAGACACTGAAAGAAACTTGAAAACTATTTAGTACAGTTAGTATTATTTTTACAAAATTTAAAAGTCATGGTCAACCTAATGGGAGTTGACAGTATTGGAACTAAGCTTTTACAGGAGCCGCGCATAATTTATATTTGCATACTCATGGGAGTATATAATTTATTAAGTTTTACTCATTTAATTTGCCTTTATAGTATTCAAGGATTATGCCATAATGAGTTGTTGAAAACTACCAATAACCAATACTTCATATTTTAGACCTTGTTCGGACTACCTTACTAAATTAGTATAGTGGTGTTTGGTATAGTGATGAGTTATTTAATGGCTACTTGCTCAGAAATCGTTCGCATTGTGCACAAGTCAACTGGTATTTTGCAATATGAGCTTGCTACAAAGCACAAAATAATAAGCTAACCCATAAGCTAATAAAATTTTCACCGGCTATTTTAGAAGAGGCGGATAAAGATATTTGTTTGATATTTAAGAAAAAGCTGTGGGTATGAAAATAGATGAACGGGTGAGTTTATATCTTCTATGGTTTTCTGTAAGAATTTTCGTCAAAAGTTTAATTAATACTCTGGTGTTTAGGGCATATTCGCTCAATTTTTTTTAATTATTAAATTCTTCGCTATAGTGAAACGACACTATTGTGACAATTAACTTAAAACAAAATATTTGGACTTGTTTAGTCGATCAGTGAATTGAGTCAATCGGTGAGCATGACAGAGTCGCTACTCGCCCGAAAAAATTTAATAAAATGTGTCGACTCGAATAAGTCGTTTTGTTATCTTAATAATTCATTATTCGATTAAAATACTAATATAGTGCGAACAATTGTTTAGCGCCCATTAAATGTTAAAATGACTTATTAGCCTATAGCTTTTTAATATTATTGGCAAGTAAGTTTAATAGTAGTTACAAATAAAATACATTCAAATCAAACTTATGTTTATGTTAATGAACCTTGCATACTGCGCACATTCTCATTTGAAAGTAATATAACTGTTTCGTTGATGTAATGTTGCAACTGCGGTTTCGAGGTCCTGGCTTCGAACGTGTTTCGAGCAATAAAAGTATCGTTCGAATTTTTGGCTGCGATCTTCGATTTTTGAGGACTTTCTCGAGTAGCGAGCGAGAACTGCCGGCATTTAAAACTGTACTCGTCTAGCAAAAGACTTCAATTCATTGTGTGAATAAGAATTGTGTGTGTACCTGTGTGCGTGTTTAAAGCTTTGCTTGACTCTTCCGGTATTAAAATATGGGATAGTAAAGGATACTGCAGTTAAAATACGTTCGGAACTTCACTGATTTGAATTTACGCATTTACATACATTTTTCTGAGCTGTGTGTCGCTTGATACGTGTAGACAGACTATTATTTTATAATTTTTGTCTTATTCGATGTAAACATGATACTCAATGCAAAGATTATTCGTCTATATATAAACTAAAATTTAACATAAGAATATTAAGTCTTATTATTTTATTACGACTTCTACTTTATACTAAGTTCAGTCCCATTACTTGCGTAGTTAACTTGCCATAGGTTTTCTTATGACCAATAAATAGATTTAACCACAAATTATTGGCATTTCTAGAACACATGTGAAATATAAAAGGTATTCAATGAAATAAAAATGCAATAAATATAAATCAGAATATAATATTACAAATACTGTAAAAATTGTTCAAAGTTACTCAAATCGATGATATTAATAAATATCTCTCATGTTTACGCGAGTACAAGCTAAAATCCGTTAAGTAGTTTTATTTACAAAGTGTAATGTAAATAAAACTACTTAACGGATTTTATCGCATTTGTATTTCATTTTTGATTGCCCGACGCTGTAAAGTGTTCGCAACGTCGGGCAATCAAAAATCAAATACAAATGCAATAAAATCCGTAATTTTATTTACAATTAATAAATATTCTTTTGTTATTATTTATATCATGAAAAAGAAATAATCGAACGTTTTGGTTAGCGTTTCCGATTATTTGCTTGTAATGAGACTGAAAATAGTTAATTAGTTAATATCATATCTTATGAATAGAGCCATTTAGCCAATAAATGCTCGACTAATCCCTTCGATAATAATTGGTAAAAATAAATGTTTCTATGGTAGCTGTTTTTAATAGACGCCGTAGATAATCCATAGTTATGATTAGCGCAACCGATTTAATAGGAATAACAATAACTCAACATGTATACCGTGCCTTTTTAGTCATTCGCAGACGCTTTAGTGCCTATGCAACGGTGACCAAATTAAAAAATAAACGCTACATTATAATCTCTTTTCACAGTCTTTATGGCATTCAATTATACACAAACATTAAGTACCCGATAGATTGAAATATTAAAACATCCATTGCACGCAATAATTTTGTTACCAAAGTCAATATTTTACATAATTTTCTGAAGTAATTTCATTGTTATTAATGTAATATTAACCTTAACTACGTTATTAGTTGTAAAAATTACTTGTAATAATTTTTTTGTAAATTATAAAGAAAATGTTAAGAGTTGGGACCCATGAAAAGAATTGTATATAATTTTTACGTTATAATAATTTCTCGTGAATGTATAAATTAATATAAACTTTTTAATATTAAATGGTAGTGTGTAGTTGTCGTTCTAGATTGTATAACTGTTTAGAAATAATAACCGCGAAATTTATAATTATCTTTGACTGTATAACTCGTCTAAGTTAAAAAGCATATTATTAAAAGTATTATTACAAAGCCGTAAAATCGTGTGAAAATGTGTGTGAACTTAAATTAGCTTTTAGTAAGCTTATCATGTCGTTGTGAAAGTGTAAGGATATTCTATATTCGGCATGATTCAATGTTAGGCTTCGAAGACACATAATCGGTAATTTTCGTTCCTATTTAAAGCAATAATAGACGCGTATATTATCAAGGTGAGATAGATGACACGAGGTTTTTAGTGAGAATTTATGATACATTTCATCCATCCATGAGCGTATCGATTTCCCTCTTCAAGAGGGATAATCGCGGAGCGACTATTATTGAATAGAGATCTGCTGACTATGACTATAGCCGACTAGCCGATTAGTCGGCCCAGCCGACCACGGCTTCGAGGATATTCGTAAATTTCCGTGACGATTCGTTTATCTACATGAATGTGTATGAACAAAATATAATTCTGCCTATATACACTTTATTGAGAAAGACATACAAAGTAAGAAGCGGGATAGTAGGCACTTTGCCGAATTTTCGCCGACTACGATAGTAGCCATATAGGCTTTACCGACCAGTCGGCATATCTTTATTATTGAATGATGATGATTTAATGTTGAAAAATCATTGAGATAGATTTTCTTTTATACTTCCATAAATTACGATACAAGTATGAATGCGGTCTTAAATTTGATAGAGTAATACTTAGTAAATAAGTGTGCTTCGAATCATTTATTATGAAAACTTTATCAGATAGAGTTACAAATATATTAACTGCCATAGATTAATAATTAGTCGATGTTGACAGCTTATTTTGTAATACCCTTGTAATTATGTTCTCAGTTTTGGTATATGACTAGTAAGTAGAATGTTGAAATGTTAGTATTGATTTTTTGAAGCGTTAAAACAATCATCACCCAATATTTAAGTAGTAAAATACAATTAAAGTAACTTCAGTATACACGATATGTCATCATAAATAGGTAGTTATTTACATAACATAATTTATATTTTAGGTCTGGCTTATAGCCAGACCTAAAATATACGTCATTCTGCTTCTATTCCATAAATTCATATCGCCAAGATAAACTTAAGTCTCATGCCAGATACAAATTTACAAGTTATACAGAAGTGAACAAGTTCTCTTTGATATCAAGTATCTGTAAGATGGTATATAAAAATCTGTTAAAATAGCAATTCAGCTTCAAATCCAGCAATAGTTTCTCAAATACATAATGAATTTTCTTTAATTGTTAAAATTCAATCAAAATTCAAATTGCCGATTTTGATTCTATACGACTTACATACTTATAATTTACTAACACATCGAGGATTTTAATTCTAACATTATCGCAGTACATTTTAACAACGTAAATAACCTTCCATAAAGTATTTTTTCCAAAGGTTTAATATTACAAACAAACAACTTTGAATATAACGATAAATTTCTAAGAAGAACTTATTCCATCATTTCTTTCATGTGCAGATTGGCATACACTCAAATTATTTGTAAATAAATCCTTAAATATCATAATAATCTAAGTGGCAATATATTTTTTAATTTTAATCTTATGTGTACGAGAAATGCTTATTTATGTTCACTAATTTCTAAGTCTATACATAATATATTAAAATTTAGATTAAGTTGTAACTAAAGTATTCTGCGGCTTTGATTCTCTATGACAATGTCAAATGTATTATTACGTAATCCAAGACCATGTTGCTTTCTTTTTGTCACTAAAATATTTTCTGAACTATGAAGATGTCTTTCTCTGTCGTTTGTTGATAACAACTAGATATTTATAGCCACTAAATGACGTCTGTAAAATACAGTTAATAAGAGAAAAGTCCCAACTTTTATTTATTTTACCATTTTAAATTAATCAAAGTGCATAAATGTGCTTTAGATGGGAAATTCAACAGTATCCTAACATTTTTATTATTCAGTTATTTCATATTTCTTTTGAAGCATGTAAGTTGTATGCATGTCTGCGTGGCGACAAAGTAAGAATACTATTCATTTCGCCATTTCTTCATGTGGTAAAAGGCGACTAAGGGATTATAATATGCAAATAAAATCTGTGCAAGAGAAGGTAAACTCGAAATAAGAACCTATACCGTTTGACCAGCGTGGTATAGTGAGTCAATAAATTAAATTTGAAAAAATACATAAGAAATGTGCCCTATTATGATTGATTAATTACCGAAAAACTATTGATTAAAATATCATTATTTTGACATTTTTGTAGGGAATCGCTTCATTTATGATTTACTTTATCAAGCCTATAATTTGAATGAACCGTAAGGCATCGTAAATTGTTTCCTATAATGTACCTGTAAGAAATGAGAAATTGTAATGTGTAATCATAATTTTATTTTAGTAAATAAGGCTCTCTGTGTATTTAAATTGCACTTATGGTATTACCGCCGCGTATAATATTTTTATTGACAATAATTTGATGTCTGTGAAATCGATGTTTGGTGTAATAATATTTTATTTTGTTATTTTATTGTTAATAATAGACTGAAATGATTGCTATCTAATTATCAGTCATTATGATTATGAAGCAATTTGGATATGTGTTTCTTTTTATTCGCTTTTGCACTCTTGTGGTAGCTGTTCAACTATATGAAACTCTGGTTTGTGACACTTCTTTTTTTATATATGTAATGTGAATTATAAAAAAAATATCTTAGACCATCTTCGTTCAGAGACTTTAAAGTCAATAACAGATCAATTAGATATTACATTTCACATATTTTTTTTATTAATTACGCTTAATATGTAGACCGTCTTTAGTCATTTCCAGTTTTTATTAAAGAATATTTAATTAATACCTGAAAACTGACTATTTTATTTTTGGTTACCTATAGCTTTCAATTGTTAAGTAAAAATATTTTTAAAACTTCTATTATAAGTAGAAATATTGTCCCATATTGCTGTTATTGTATATCCGGGTGGATTTATTAAATATTTGTGCTACAGATATGTTAATATCGGTATCAATTTAAATAGTAGATATATTAGATAACTATCACTACTCTTAATGTATAGATTTTTTTTATATCTATAAAATTATGATCTCTTCTAAAAACAGTATGCTTTTGAAATATTTTTTATGTACAGTGTAGTCCGCATATCGGTTTGTCGAGAAAGATGGTTTAAATATATAGACGTCTCAATAAACCTTTCAATGCAGAGTTGTTTAGTAATTTCATTAATATTTAATGGTGAGAATTGAATATATGTGAGATTGTTATGTTTAATAGATTATAACATGGTATACAGATTAAAAAAAACCCTTGTAATATTAATATCGATATAAGTTGCATTTTTATCCTTACTGCTATATTAATAATAATTCATATTAATAGCAATGCACTACATAATATGGTGAGCTGTTAATTTATATCACAACTGGTTTTCCGAGATTTTAACATTTATAGATCCAAGATGTTTGGTTATCTTTCTGACCTAGCATGTATAGCAAAATGATACGCGATAGAATCGAGTAAACATATCTTTGTTGCCTCATTTTTATGGCCTGGACATCCTTCGCCGTAACTGTTGACGATGGAAGGGCTTCCCTTACGCTAGCCCTACGCTGGTAGGATTTTATAACATTTTGTAATAGAATTCTAATTATTGAATGGGCAATCGAAACCGATTCCTTGAATTCCGGTGGCCCGCTTGAAGAGTTAACCTTTCGGGGAGCACGGTCACGTCTCGGGGGAGAAAACACTAGGACATCATAACATCTCATTGGCTTCCCTGTGATTGATGGACTTAATCCATGTATGTTGTTATGAAAATATTGTGACTTTTGGATTGGGCTTGCTTTTTAAACTTCGCTGTATTATTAAAACATGAATCGTAAGTATGTGCTAGGCATTCTATATAACGATACAATAATTTTTAGAGATCAAGCAGCTTGGTTTATTATTGAAGCATTTTCTAGTACATATTGTTTAAATTAGTATATGTAATATTGTATATCGCCATAACTACACCACATTATGTGAACGCTTAGCAATGTTGTTAGTATTATGTTATAGTGATTGTGTAGTTAGAAATGCTTTATAAATAACGCCAATATTGTCTAGATGTAAAAGCGATATTTAGAATGGGTTGTAATCGCTGAAAAATGTTGTTTTAGTCTGTCATTTATGGTAATAAACATTTTACAATGATTGAATATTGTTTTATTTTTTTATATTACATGTCTTTTTTATGATCGATGGTGCGATATGCCAGCGGCCCATTTAATTGCAAATGCTAAGCGGTGCTCTTGGACTTAACAACCTTAATTATAACCATTAATTGCAAATGCTAAGCGGTGCTCTTGGACTTAACAACCTTAATTATAACCATTTTTGCCGAACAGGCCAGCGATGACAAGACCGAATACCGCTGACCCGCCGATATGGTATGAATCTTTTGTGACTAATCTATGCAAAGATTACGCTGGTACTAGTAATAATAAGCCGCCTGCAGCTAGTGTGTAATCGGATGGAATAGTATCTCGTTACTCAAGGATCTTTTAATCGGCTACAAAAAAGGTTCTCTTATTCGTCGGGATCAAATTATTTTCTTTTTATGTATGTTCTTCGATTTCTCGAAGATGCTTGGACTGATTTAGAAAATTCTATTTTGTTCTATAGGGTTATACTATTCAGGTGAACCTACGGTCAGCAGACCAGGATCTGATGAGATTCTAGAAAAATCGAGGCTACGAGTCAAATTTTAGATGCACGCTTGAAGCGATCGGGTTATATTTTTATAGTGTGGTGTAACCACTAAAAAGCAAAGAAAGATATAAGTAAAAAGAAAACCGCCTTTAAAAAATACCAAGAAACTAAAAGCAAAAAATAATACCTTTAGAGGACGGGATCTCCCACAAACTACATCCTAACCTATGGGAACTTATCTAAGGCACCGTCTTCAAATCGTTTTAATTTTTTGTCTTTTATTAATTAGTGTTTTTGGAAGCGATTTTCTTTTTACTTAAAATTAATTTATTGACTATCTGGTTTCAAAACCAATGTAAACGTAACATCAAAAATTGTGCGCGCGCGTGGACTGTCGATTTTACGTGGGCCGTAGCCGAGTCTATTGTGTATGGTTGTGGGCAGAAACACTGAATACGGGAAAGAAATATATAACTGAATACGCTCGCTGACTTACTCGTCTATCTCACTGTACTGTTAAGGAAATGTACGGGTTCGACTCTTGGGTTGCAAGAACAGGGCCTATTCCGTTAAGAAATTTAAACTGGCAGTAGCTAAAAACTGTCCGGTAGATGGCAGAGAACTTTTGGAGAAATTACAGCTTTGACTGCATCTCTTTCGATGAATGCACGATAGTTTAAGAACAAAATATTGAAATTTGTGGCCTATTTATGCTCTCATCTCATTTAACGACAAATTTATTTAAATGCGATTAAAAAATAAACTGTTGTTACAGTAGTGCCATCTGTTGTCTAGTAGCAAAACAATTGAATTATAAATACAACAAGAACGTTTCATTAGATTAACAAGACGTCATTGTCAGTTTTCTACAAGATTTAGTCGTCTCTTTCAATATTATGATCTAAGAGCCACAGTTCTTTCTCTTATATCACGAGCATAGATAATTCACTATAAAATAAGAAGGCATGTTTGTGTGTAGTGAAAAGTCCGACTTTACACCACCTGCATACGGCCTATCATGACCTATGCCAGCGTGGTGTTCGCGCATGTTAAGCCACACAGGATCCACAGGCTACAGACACTACAAAATCGTTTCATGCGCCGAGCTACGGGAGCACCGTGGTTCATACGAAACGTCGATCTCCACATCGACCTCGATCTGCCGACCATCAAGCAGTTTATGAAACGGTGCTCTCAGAGCTACTTTGACTCTGCCATGACACACCCCAACCAACTAGTGGTTGGGGCGGCTTCCTATAGACCCTCCAAAATCTCCTCCATCCGACGTCCTCGTCACGTCCTCGACGAAGAGGACGACATTATCACACTCGCTCAACAAAGAGCCTACACGGCCCGCGAGGCCTTAACAAATAAATATCCGCGGTTCCGCCCTCGCCGTCGAGGTGCGAAACCGCGCCGCGCAAAAGTCACTACTAAAAACGTGGGCACGCCCACTTTGCCTCCAGCGACGCCCCAAGCCGAGGTCCGTTCCCCACAGGGGGAGCCCTTGGGCGATGTCGCTTAGCATACTCTTCTCCGGGTTGAGAGCCCTCAGCGCTCACCCATAGTCCGCGTCAAGCTGTCAAGGCCATCTGCGGCCAACAGCTGTACACACACACAAAAAAAAAAAAAAAAAAAAAAAAAAAAAAAAAAAAAAAAATGTGTGTAGTGAATTGCTAATACGTCACCTACTCGTTAAATTACTGCAGTCCTTAAATTATCCGTTAGGTAGCTTTTTAAATTCGAACGTTAATTATTAGAGCTTTTCATATAGTAGTAATGTTCTTAATTATTTTTTATTTTCATAGCCTTTACCTTTTCACGCCTTGATCTTTAAAGAGATAAGCAGTAATGCAAACAAACCCACAATTACAGCCTGCATTTTTAAGTCCCGTATCCCGTACCTAATATGCGCTGGATTAATTGTAGGACTAAACTGGGACAATGCCACCGAAAAATTTACAGGTAAAATTTCAAAAACATTAATAAAATTTCCATTCCAAGATTAAAATCTGATACGTCACAATAACTAATAGCAGTGCTATTGTCACTAGACAAATGATTAGTCGGACAAATATAAATAAAGGAACAATAACTTATAAAATAAAAATAATTTAAAATATGCCAAGCAATATATTTAATTATGATAATATGATGTAGTTCAATTACATAACAAATAAATGGCGTCACAAAATAGGTGCTTTCGTTTTATTGCGGAAGAACGAACTGCTAACAGAGTTAACAACTTCCGTCAAATAGTTGAAAACAAGAATTTTATTAGCACCTAGAGAACATTGTTAAAATAAAATATCTATTTACAGACTTATTTAGGTGCATATTGTTAAAATAATTAGGTATGTGTAAGTAACATGGAAAGTTTCTCACTGAAGTTGTTATGACGAGTAGATGCGCCGAGATGTTTCAATCAAAACTTAAAATAGATGAATTACATAGCAGATTATGTAAACAAACTCGACACTTTGAACCTAGGAATAGGTGATGATTGATGCAACACTTATCTCAAGCAGGACAAATCAATCCGGTTCGTTCAACGCATAATAATAAAAATTTATTTAATATTATGCATGGTACGAGAAATGATATTTACAGCATGGTTATTATTTGGTTTTAATTTAAATTTATTATTAATATTCTGTGACAACAGAATCGACAATAATTTATTATTTCAAAATACATTTCATTAAATTAATTGAAAAATCTTTAGTGACTTAAAGGAGAACATTGTAATTCACGTCGCGATCCATAACAAAATTACCTACATAATGGTATACGCACTCTACCCAAGCAAGTATGTGGACTCTATGATTAATTTGAAACAGTGCAGAAAACTAAAAGACTGCAGTGCTTTTTTTGGCTGCCAGTTTAGATATAGGTATAGAAGCGTTTTCTTTTGATGTACCTATTTACTTTAAGCTGGCGATCTAATAGCTCTATAGGTACCTATATTATATTTAAAACAAAATATATTAATGTAAATAGTACGAATAACTACATCATTTTCTGCTCTCAATTGCATTTTACACGAAACTTGTATACACATAACATTATCATATTTAGCTCAAAAATAATTTAACATTCGTTGCGTAAGACATCTTTGAGACGGTTGTGTTGTTAATATGAGTACGATTATTTAAAGTGCAAACACTTTTGATAAATTTTGTGCCAGAATATTTAATCGCTTTTGAACTGTTAGCGTTATTGCTATTATCATTATTATTATAATCAATCTTCTTAATGTCTCGGTATTTCGATGATTTATAAAGGAGCACCAATATCTAGTTCTTATCTATACCAATAAATAAAATTGGAGTGTCTGTTTGTAATGTCAAAATAATAGGCTTTTTTCATGCTCACACGGTTATTTGCACTATACATATGCCTAAAAATCACTTTATATTTTTTTTTGTCTGTCTGTCTGTTTGTTCCGGGTAATCTTCAAAACGGCTGGACTGATTTCAAAAATTCTTTCACCAATGGAAAGCTATAATATCAGGGAGTAACATAGGCTATATTTTATCCCGATATTCCCACGGGAACCGGAATTACGCGGGTAAAACGACTAAAACCGAAGCGAAGCGAGTTCGGGCTGCTAGTCCTTACTAATATGACAAACGCGAAAGTCAGTTTGTTTGTTTGTTTGTTACGCTTTCACGCTTAAACCACCGAACCGATTTCAAAAATTCTTTCATTAACAGAAAGTTATAACTTTCATAGATATTATAAATATCAGGGTGTAACATAGACTATATTTCATCCCGATATTCCCACGGGAATGGGCACTACGCGGGTAAGGCGACTGAAACCGAAGCGAAGCGAGGATGAGTTGCTAGTTTTATAATATGCCTGATCACATCACATCATTATCACATCATATCATATCACACTAATATTATAAAGGTGAAAGTTTGTGTGTTTACATGTTTGTTATCTTTTCATGCTCTAACTGCTGGACCAATTTTAATAAAATTTGAAAAGTTAGCATAGTAATTTTTTATCCCTGTGATATGTTTCATTGCGATAGTAATCCAACTTTACTTTTTGTACTCAATCAAGCATAATCCGTTGAGCGGATTTGGATAAAATTTCATCTTGAGCTAGTTACATTTTACGCAAGCTAAGCTGCTTGCAGAAACGAGTTTGCTCATAATAATGTTCATTGTTAAGATCTTATAATTTGCGATATTTTATTGCATATGTTAGGCTTTCAAAATACATGTATTCCATCCATCCATTAGCCTATCGACGTCCACTGTTAGACAAGTCTCCCCACGAAAGATGACAGCGCCATAAGAATTCTGCTGATCATTACCCAGGTACTTCCAAACGCCTTCTCTTCCATATCTGCATATAATATCCCTTCTAAACTATTCTTTTACGACATTCACACGGTAAGAAAGGGGGCGGTGAATTGTATAATTAAATTTATTAATTGCTATAATCGTTACAAAAAAAAGAAACAGGAAGTACATTAAAACATTTTATCGTCGCCGTGAGAACAGACAATGCCGTTAGACTGGGATCATCATCATCATCATCATCGCAGCCCACATAAGTCCTACTGTTGGGCTCGGGCCTCTACAACAATGGGAGGGAATTTGATCTACTATACCATGCTGGTCAGACATGTTGGTATAGGATTACCTATAGGATACCTTAGTCATCTTTTACGACACCCACGGGCAAGACACCCTCACGGTGGAGAATTTTTACTCCGTCAGCACACGGAAGAAAATAGTAGGTAATAACAGACTTTTTTTTTTTGGGGGGTGGGTTGCGGTCAACGCACTCCTCGCACCACTCCGTCCGGGGCGACAGAGTGGCGTAAGCACGCACTGCCGCAACCCACCCACGAGGCACGTCGCCTTCGTCGTTGGGCCGACCATCGGAGCAGGGTGACTTGACGTCAGTGGTTGGCCCGACGGAATAACTCTTATTTGGGGTACCCTCCCATCGACCGACGTCCCCCCCTCGGGGAGGACGTCGGTCTATCCTCACGCGGTAGTCCTCTCAGCGGGTGACGGACTAATTCCCCGGTCACGTCATCCGCGGCCTCGGCTAGGGTGGCATGAGGCGCAGGTATTCGCGCCTACGCCGCCCCAGTCGCCGGCGGCGGATCGCCTCATCGAGGCTAAGTAATAACAGACTTAAAGACATTTAATTTATAATTATATTTTCACATGAAGTTTTCACGTGGGAATTTCTAATATATCTGAGATGTTGGTTTTGCGTGTTAAAGTAAAAAGCATAAGCAGGTGTCTTAGTGTAAGGACAGATGTGTAACACCGCATGAGATCGTGTGAACGGAAATCGTTCCGGGTGATATACTCTGCTTGTTGAACGTCCCCTACGTCGCTGTGTTGATTATTTATGACCAAAATTCTATTCAAGCGTTGTAAGTATACTTTACTTGTGATGACAGTAAATTAAAATCACTATCATCACTAGGCATGTTGTTAGACGACTAAGGGACAAAAGCAGCTTATATCACGGCAGATAAAAGAAAATCCTAATATTATATATGTGAATATGAGTTTGTTTGTTATGCTTTCACGCCTAAACCACTGAACTGATTTAAAAAAAGTCTTTGGCTAGTGGAAAGATACATTATCAGTATGTTATATATATGGTATAGTTTATGCCTCTATTCCTCAGCGAATTGAAACTACGCAGGTGATACTACTAACATAGGCTATATATTATGCCATTATGCCCACGGGAACATAATCTACATGAATGATAATGCAGGAATTTGATAGTTTTAAATAAAACTTTATTTAGTAACATAGTAGACTAATTGACGCTTAATTTGTAGAAAAGGCTTAGGCCCAACTGTGAGCAACCTGAGCTGAGAGCAAGGAGCATGACATTCTTTGAAATATGGCAGCAAGTGTCTGTACTTATATTCTCTATACTGTCTCTTTACTTTGCTAATTGAGTTTTTACATAAGAATACAATTCACCACCTTCTTTCTTGCCTTTGGTATTATAAAAGACGATTTAAGGAAAAACCAGCACTGCAAATGAGGGAAAACTAGAAGTAAAACATATTACCAATTCATCTGACCAACGTGGTATAGTAGGTCCTATCACTATGATCTTTCTATTACGTAGGCAGCCCGAGCCCAGTAGTAAGACGTAGGTATATAAGTTGCGGTGAATTATAGAATGAACTAAAATAGTCATGTTCGTAACTCATTCAAAAATAAATAACTAAAATAGGTTAAAAAAACTAATAGACACGCTATTGTAGATAACCGAACTAAAAATGCGTTGCAGAAAAGTAGGAGAGCGACATTTATGGAATCACTCTAAAACCTATGCCACAGATATAAAAAAAGAATTGCTAATCATGTAATTGTTGAGAGCCCTCAGCGCTCACCACTAGCACGCGCTAAGCTAACATTCCTAGTTCATAAAAAAAAATCCTGTAAGGGCAGTACAAACAACTTAAATTATTGTATTGTCATCTATCTTCTATATATAAATACGTGAAGCAAAAACTTTGTACCCCTTTTTACGAAAATTACGTGGATGGACAAGTATGAAATTTGGTACAGTTGAAGTATATAATGAGAAGTGCATAAAATTGAAATTTCATATAATAATGGATTAGAAACACATTAAATTCATTAAAAAAGGCATTACGCACACTACAACACAATCGCTACACATACACACACACACGTTTGTGTGAGTGTGTTGCGTAGCAACGCTTGTACACTTTTGTTCTCTGGTCTGTTGTGTTGATCTCTGGTCGAACTGAACGTCAAACAATCATAATTATGATGACAATGTCTAATAGAGATTTGTGCTTATATATTAGTTATTAGTGAAATACAGCTTGCTCAATTTACAATTATACATAAATAAAATTAAAAGAAAATTGTGTAGCAGAAAAATTAATTAAAATGAATTATGGCCGTATTTCGACCACTCGGCGACCACTAGTCGTTATTAAAACAACGTTTACAGAGACGTAAAAATCACGTTCAAAGATTACATACAAACCAAATTAATATCAGTATGTTAAAAGCAAGAGTTCTTTATTGTGTGAGTATAGCTAGTAGTAAGTATGATTTCATAAATGAACCAAAGGAGAAAAAGTTTGTTGTAAAAATGATATGAATTTGCCATATTTATGATAAAACTGTAGATTATTGAGTATTTATAATAAATAGCACGAATTGAAGATATTAATATAAAAATGTATTAAATGAAAAATTTCGTATATCACATCTTAAAATCATAGGCACACTAGAGACTCCTACATATTTATGTAATGTTATTATGGTAATAAATGAATTATTATTGTTAATTATTATCTACTATTATACCTAACGTTTGTATTTATTTTTTATTAATAGCCACATGCCACAAAACAACCAAACTTTGCTAGAAATTAAAGTACCTATATTTTTAGCAAACTGTCAAAGAATTTTAATTTGACTCCGCTCTCAGAAATAAACTATTTCGCGAACAAATTACGTGAACAACCTTTCTACAGTAAATTATTACCGCTATTCCGAAATACTTAAACTGTAATCAAATTCTAATAGTTCTCTCTCTCTTACGTTTTGTACTTTTTAGCTCTCAATATACTTATTTATACTTTCAATAACTATCGTAATTTTTAATCTAATATCGTGCTTGGTAGCAATTACCATTGGATCTCGTGAATACAAACACGAATGTTAATCGCTTCGAATTTTCTTTTTCTTTGTTTACATTAAAAGGAAATTTGATCAAGCTATCAGTGTGACTATAAAATGTCATCACTCTTTTTCTTTACCTCTGAGAGCAATAACAGACGACTAAGGGAAGTAAGCATCATTTACGTACGTAAACATTTGTCATCTCATCTTTCCACTACAGTAGAAGAAAAATGTGGTACAATAAACCAATTTCGAACCAAATTTGGTATCTAGCGACTGACAACTGGTCGCCTATGTTTAAATAACATCGTCTATAGATAGTCTAATTTTTTAATTAAATTTAAGTTTCATTTAAGTTTAAGTCGCACAGATGGCGTAAAGACTTAAGTATCGGCTTGCCATTTCAAATCATAGAAAGTCTAAAATCTACACCAATATTCTAAATAGAAAAAAATTTTGTGTGTATGTTTGTAATGAATAAACTTAAAAACTACTGAGTCGATTTAAAAATTCTTTCACCAATGGAAAGTTAGTCAAGAAAGTTATCAGGGAGTAATATAAGCTATATTTTATTCCGGTATTCCCACGGGAACGGGAATTACGCGGGTAAGGCAACTGAAACCGAAGCGAAGCGAGGTCGTGTTGCTAGTAAAATATAAAGTTTGAAGTCGAAAATGTTAGCGTTACTATAGTTGTCACAAAATAAGAGGCCCGTTTTGACACTTGGTCTTACCGATGTATTTAGTGATGCACCATACGAGTACTGACTCGATACTCACGATAAATCGAATCAAGTTTATATGAGTATATAATCGATTTGAATATGTATTGTAAAGTGCATTGGATTAAAGTTCTGGTTTGAAATATTGTAGATACTTTGAAATGTTACAATGCTACAAATGGTAATTTATGTATCATTTAATATTTTTGTTACAATAACATTCACTTAATCACAAAAATATCGAGAAAAGTGAATCTTCAGTCAATCATTTTCTTAAGACGATGAGCCAAAATTGTCAGTTGAGCTATCGTCACCCATTATCACCCATATATATATACATATATATTATTTCATTTTCATATTATCAATATTGACGTCTCGAATTTTCAGTAAAAATCACTACACTACTGGTGAAAATCTGTAATTAGTTGGTCTAAATACTAGTATTCAAATTAATAACACCGGCCAAGTACGAGTCCGCCTTAAAAAAATATATCTTGATCGGTTTATTTTTCCTTAACCGATTATTAATAGCCTGTGGACAATATCAAAAAAATCGTTATGCTACAGCACTTAGCCCAGTGGGCGGTACCCGTCAATGAAAAATATAATTACCTTCAAAACATAACGTTCGGTAAAAAATAGAAAACTTCTTGGGCGTGAACTGTCAAAACGGGCCTATTATTTTGTGACTACAACTATACGAATATGATCACGTCAAATGAATATAAAATTAAAAAGAAATAATTAAAAACACATCCGAAAAGTTTCAATAGAAGATTTATCTATACCAATAAATAAAATTGGAGTGTCTGTTTGTAATATCAAAATAATAGGCCCTTTTCATGCTCACATGGTTATTTGCACTATACATATGCCTAAAAAATCACTTAATATTTTTTTTGTCTGTCTGTCTGTCTGTTTGTTCCGGATAATCTTCAAAATGGCTGGACCCATTTCAAAAATTCTTTCACCACTGGAAAGCTATAATATCAGGGAGTAACCTAGGCTTTTCCGTGTGGTGACGGAGTAAGAATACAATTCACCACCCCCTATCTTACCCGTGGGTGATCGTACGAGACGACTAAGGGATATAAAACACATATAACATCTATGCGAGAGAAGGAAAACTTGAAATAAAACCCTATCTCAACACGTCTGACCAGCGTGGTATAGTAGGTCAATTATCCTTCCATTATGGAGGAGGCCCGAGCCCAACAGTGGGACATATATGGGCTGAGATGATGATGATGATGATGAACCTAGGCTATATTTTATCCCGGTATTCCCACGGGAACAGGAACTACGCAGACGACTGTAACCGAAGCGAAGCGAGGGCGGGTTGCTAGTTGCATATATATTTGTATGTTAGGAACGGTAGGTTTTGAGACTTCGATAAACATGTATACGTTCTTAAAAATTGATACACTTACATGAAAGAAAATCAGCTGCCACTAGGGAGGCAATACTCACTCATAGAAATAAATCACGAAATCGAGAAAAATTGCACTTTCATCCTCCATTTCAAACTCTAGTTTTATTCGAGATCTCTAATCATCATCATCATCATTTCAGCCTATCGCCGTCCACTGCTGGACGTAGGCTGTGCCGCCTGCATCCAACGACGCCCAGTAACTTTCACCAGGTCGTCGGTCCACCTAGTGGGGCGGCATCCTACACTGCGTCGTCCAATACGTGGTTGCCACTCGAGAACCTTTCTTCCCCAGTGGTTGTTGTTGTTTACCTAGGACAAACAGTCCAGTGAGGTAGATTCAATTTCGAAAAAGAGATCAGCCGACGAATCCAACTCGGTTGGGCAGCGTTCAGGAAACTTAAGAGGATCTTTTCGTCCAACCTACCTCAGTGTCTAAAAACACAGGTCTACGACCAGTGTGTGTTACCAGTGATGACTTACGGCACAGAAACGTGGTCCCTAAATGTAGGCCTCATAACAAGGCTCAAAGTCGCTCAGCGTGCTATGGAACAGGCTATGCTCGGGATTTCTCTGCGAGATAGAATCCGAAATAAGGAAGTCCGCAGAAGATCCGCTGAAATGGCAATGGGCAGGCCACATCGCTCGACGAACCGATCTGTAATAAATAAATAAATAGGAAATAAATATTTTTAATTAAGTCTCACTATCCGTGTGGTGACGGAGTAAGAATACAATTCACCACTCCCTATCTTGCCAGTGGATGTCGTAAAAGACGACTGAGGGATATAATATGTATATAACACCTATGCAAGAGGTGAATAACTCGAAATAGAATAGGTCCAATACGTCTGACCAGCGTGATATCATCTCAGCTTATATATGTCCCACTGGGCTCGGGCCTCCTCCATATTGGGAGGGGAATTAACTTACTATTCCACGCTGGTCAGACCTGTTAGAATGGGTTTTGTTTCAAGTTTTCCTTCTTTTACGTAGATGTTATATGCTTAATATCTCTCTTGGTCGTCTCTCTTGGTCGTCTACTACGATATTCACGGGTAAGACAGGGAGTGGTGAATTGTATTTTTACTCCGTTACCATCCGAAAACGTGATATGGTTAGTTTATTTCACTCCTACTGTGGAGTAAGCTCGAGCCCAGCCACAGAAAAATGAATAATTTTAAAATTAATGAATGTACTAATATTTCCGTGAGCCGAGAAATTAGATTTATATTTAATTTACAGAATATACATAATAAAATAAAACTACAAAAATATCTTCAATAAATTAAAAATAAATATTTCATTCAAATTAATTTGTATTCATATGTATATCTTTTAAAGAAAACATCAAATTGGAAGTACATATTTATTATTCGTCACTATTGAGGAAAATAATAAAGAAAATTAAGTATAATATTGATACGCAATATATTTTATAACCACAAAAACACATTTGAGAAAGAGTACCTACATATTATGTTTGATTCACTAAGAACAAATAAACTTTTAAAAATTAAAATATAAAAACTATTTTCTCATCGATGAGCACTCTTACGTGACTTTCAAACGCATTTCATTAGTACACGATCGAAGTGATTGCCGTGTTTGACTCTTAAGAAAAGCCATTGAAATATTTAATAGTAGCCCAATGAGGAAAGCTTTTAATAAAGTTATTAGCTAGTTATATAACAGAAAAAATATAACATTTTATTATATTTACGTGACAATGTAAAGCGATGGTACATTCATATTTAGAAAGTTGAATGATAAAGTCTTGGCTTAAGATAATGTCAGTATTCAGTATTATACACTTTATAAAATTACTATGGATATTAGATAGATTGTTACATTATAGAAAGTTTAATTTGTTTTTTTTTTCACGCGATGTCGAAATTAGAATAGGCAATAGTATTCAAGAGAAGGAAAACACGAAATAGAATCCTACACTAACACGACATGTGGAGTAAGAATACAATTCACCACCCCCTCTGTTACCTGTGGGTGTCGTAAAAGACGACTAAGTGATTATAATATACAACATTTATGCAAGAAAAGGAAAATTTGAATGATCGCCGAAATATTTATCGGTATCGTGAATATTAATACTATAACAGACAATATTTATACTTTTTATGGCAAAACTAAGGATACTAATGGGTTCTAATTGGATGGAATTAGCAAGTAGGAACATGTACAATGCAGTATCAATACATAAGCTCCGCCCCTTAAACAATTTCACGAGGCCTTTTCGCACGGCAGCCGCCCAGTGAGGTTTCACGTGCAGACGGTTGTCTGCACTAGTTGAATAATTGTGTGTAATTTCTCACGAACTATTAACACCTGCTTCGTGAAATGAAGACTTTGTACTGCACACTCTATTTAAATACTATATCATTATTATTAAACCTATATGGTGATGAGTTAAGAATACAATGACCCTTCCTTTCCCGTGGTTATGGTGCGAGATAACCTCACTACAAGAACTCGAATACCTGAAATAAAACCCTATGGCTTAGAATAATAACGTATAGAAGGATAGTGTCAATACTTCGAACTTTAAAATTTTGAATCTAAAAATACTAATGGCGCGCAGACGATTACACACGTACACACGCACACCACTATACAAATTATGAAATCAAATTTTGTTTTTATTAACATAAATCGTCGAAATACTTTTAAAAGTAATGTTAAAAACCTTTTTAAGTTTTTCAAATGTGTTATGACACCATTTGAATGCACAAACCGTCATAATTACCTATTTATTTTTTAAGAGTTGCGTATGTACGTGCAGTACAATGACTTGTACATTACGGAACGGTTCCGGCGTAAGCTCCATTAGGCTCCAATTGAAATGCCTCACTTTTTGTGCGTGAACTTACCTTCTATACGTTATTATTCTAAGCCCTATGGCAAACAATTTAGATAGCATAGTCGAATTGACTCCATATTCGGAGGCTCCTACTCAACAGTAAGGTGTATATGAACTCAGATTAATAAACATAATAAAAAATACGTTCGTGTATTTAAGATCAGTGTTATAAAATATCTAATTAGATATTTTTAGGTAGTTTCACTGAACAGTTCCTCATTTCCGAATTTTAATCTATACGCGACTGCCAAGAATAGGTTAATGGTTATAATCTGTGCACACCTAATAGCGCTTATTACACTATATATGTATAATACTAGCAATCCGCCCTCGCTTCGCTTCGGTTGCAGTCGTCTTACCCGCATTGTTCCCGTTCCCGTGGGAATTCCGGGATAAAATATAGCCTATGTTCCCTGATATTATAGCTTTCCAATGGTGAAAGAATTTTATAAAATCGGTCTAGTACTTTTTGAGCCAATTCGTTACAAGCATACTACAAACCTTTCCTCTTTATAATATTAATATAGAAAAAAAAAATTCAAACACTCATTACTCTATATATAATAAACTCATTTGCAAAAAAAACGGGCGGTTTTGATTTTCATTCATATTTAAAAAGATACAATACCAAAAAGGTTTCAATCGTTTGTACACGTTACTGGCCGGTTTTAAAAATGCTGTGGTATTTAAAAAAGTACGTTCTAAATTCAATTTTTCATTTGATGTTCATTTTTACAGAAAACCCCTTTTTATCCTACATTTTTGGCGCGAAGTTCCAGAAGTTAACATCGACTTTCATAACTTTTATTCAATTTTTATCGATTAATTTCATATCCTTGACTGTCAAAGCTTTATTTAATGCTGTTTGGCTGTATCAAAAATGGTAGATAAAGTGGTAAAAGCTACCAAAATTATCGCGCTGCTTGAAGAGGGTTGCAGCCAATGTTTCGTGGCTAGGAGGCTAAATGTTAGTCGCTCGACAGTCCAAAGGACCTGGCAGCGATATCAGGAGACTGGTTCCGTCGAGAGAAGGCCTGGTTCTGGAAGAAAACCATGTACCCAACCACGGGATGATCGTTTTCTTGTGAGTCGCGCATTGAGAAATCGCAAATCTTCGTATGTGGATCTTAAGAACAACCTCCAAGAAGTAAGAAATGTGCATATTAGTCTATGGACGGTCAGGAGGAGGCTTCTCGCTGCCAATATACGCAGTCACCGCCCGGCCCGCGGCCCCAAATTACTCCGTGAGCACAGAGTTCACAGGCTTAGGTTCGCTAGAAATTGTGAATCATGGACTCAAGACGATTGGAATAGGGTTTTGTTCTCTGATGAAGCCAGGATATCTCTGTTCGGTGAAGATCGACGTCGGCGAGTGCTAAGAAGACAAGGAGAACGCTTTGCAGAGGCATGTTTCGAAGAAATCACACCTTATGGTGGGGGCTCTGTTATGTTTTGGGCAGGAATAAATTCAATGGATCGTACAGAGTTAGTCTTCATTGAAAACGGCTCACTGACTGGGTATCGATACATAACGGAAGTTCTAATTTCTCATGCACAACCCGCATTGGCCGCTCTAGGTGAAGACTCGATTTTTATGGACGACAATGCTTGCGCCCACCGATCCCGCGATGTTAATGCGTATGTGCAAGAGGTCGGCATTCGTCGTTTGGATTGGCCAGCTCGAAGTCCCGACCTCAATCCCATAGAGCATGTCTGGGACGTTCTGAAACGGCGTGTGAGATCAGTACACCCGGCTCCGCAGACCATCAGAGAGCTGAAGAATGTGATTACTGCGGAGTGGGAACGTATTCCGCAAGCAAGTATCCGGGATATACTCGCTAGCATGCCCAGACGAATTCAAGCTGTGATTTTAGCTAGAGGGGGTCACACTCGATACTAAACATTTATCTGCTTTTACTTTATTAAAGAAAAACAAACAAAAAAACTTTTTTATTTTTACTTCATGAGCATATGCACTACTAGCGAATATACACTACTAGCGAGGTTTAGCATTATTTCCCATAAATTGTATCTAAATTTTATGAAATACTGATGAAAACGATTATTTTCTTATTAATTTAGCAAATTGTGTGGATAAAACTACCTATAATTATCAAACAAAGAAATATTAACATTTGAAATGGTTCATTGCTTAGGTGCCCGTTTTTTTTGCAAATGAGTGTATATATATATATAGTGTTAGAAGATTTATTATTATAATGAGCGATTGAATGAACTAAGAACAACTTATTTCGCTGTTCTATTATTAGAAGTTGTGGTGTTAAAGGCAAAGTTAAAGTGTGCTACGCTGTGCTATTATTACGTAGCTGAGATTTATAAGTGATTAATTTATTAAACCGTGTTTGCATAAAGATGTTATTGTACTTCATGCCCGAGTTATTCTTCCTTGTTTATCTGTCTTTATAACTTTCATTTAATAATACAGTAGACTGTAACGATAAATCAGCCAGAAGGAAGATGTAAAGAAAACGAGCTCACTTATTAGAACGTTTCTTTAAATAACCCAGACACGAAGTCTGCAGTTTATTTTGTATTTTTTTTTTGTTTGAGTATGTTGGCAAGTTAATGTATGCGTCGTTTGTTTGAAATATTATGGATAAATTTATTAAGATAAGATATTAATTTTAGTAATATTTTAATCTCAAGTTCGAATCACAAGCAAGTTTAAAAACTTTCAAAACCATGCGTAGTATGCGGTATGCTCCGCTTTTTATTTCGACGGGCAATGGTGGTTCCGGTCGACGCGCAATGGTGGTTAATAGTGGTTCCGGGAGCATTTCCGCAGGCTCGCTCCACGGCTCGTCGTCGCGGCGTCCGCCCTAACGTGGCTTATGCCGAACGTGGGCGGACCGAGCGCTACGTGCCGACGGCTGTACGCGGGGTCCATCCAGTTGATGGCCCTGTACGGCGCACCAGTGTGGGCGGGGTCCCTGACCGTCCGCCTCAGGGTTCTTCTGTGGCGACCACAGAGGGCCATGGCGGTCAGGGCCATACGCGGATACCGCACGGTGGCGACGGAGGCAGCGTGCCTATTGGCCGGGACTCCCCGTGGGACCTGGACGCGGAAATGCTCGCCGGATTGTATCGGCGGGTGACGGGGGTGCGAGCGGAGGGCGGTGTGGTCTCGTTGAGGGAGCTCACCGCCTGGCGCGTCGACGCCCGCCGAGACGTCATTGCCCATTGTCCACAGGGAGAAGGACACAGGGCAAAGAATGAAGGAAGTTAAATAACTTGTAGAGATTCAAGAAGCATGTGCATACTTACGCAAAGAGCATGGTGTGCATATGTATCTCGATGATTCGGCCTATATGACCAAGATGTCGAAAAGGCCATGGGTGGTTGGAGGGATTTGCCGATTGGGTAGTCCGGCTGGAGAGGCCTCGGTTCGGGGTGCGAATCGTGGAGGCCTGCCGGCCGGTGCTGATGCAGTGGTTGGAAAGGCGGCACGGGGTGCTCTCCTTCCGACTAGTGCAGGTGTTGACGGGGCATGGGTGCTTCGCCAAATACCTGCACAAGATTGTTGGGAGGGAGAGTACACCGTTCTGCCACCACTGCGATTGCGACGAGGACACGGCGCAGCATACGCTCGAGGTCTGTGACGCTTGGGCAGCGCAGCGCCGTGAACTCGTCGCAATCATCGGTGCCGACCTGACGCTGCTCTCTATCGCCAGGGCGATAGTCGGCAGCATCAGGAACTGGGACGCGGTCGCAGCCTTCTGCGAGGCAGTGATCTCGCAGAAGGTGGCGGCGGATCGCCTGCGCGAGGAGCGCAGCCTCGATGAGGCGATCCGTCGCCGGTGACTGGGGCGGCGTAGGTGCGAGTACTTGCGCCTCATGCCGCCCTAGCCGAGGCCGTGGGTGACGTGACCGGGGAATTAGTCCGTCACCCGCCGAGAGGCCGACCGCGTGAGGAAAGACAGACGTCCTCTCCGAAGGGGGGACGTTGGTCGATGGGAGGGTACCACAAATAGGGGGTATTCCTTCGGGCCGACCACTGATTACAAGTAACCCTGCTCCGGTGGTCGGCCCAACGACGAAGGCGACGTGCATCGTGGGGGGGTTGCGGGTGTGCGTGCTTACGCCGCTCTGTCGCCCCGGACGGAGTGGTGCGAGGAGCGCGCCGACCGCAACCCACCGCCAAAAAAAAAAAAATTCTTCGCTTTTATTAGTCAATATATTTTATCCATTAGTGAACTTTAGCAGAATGGTGGTTGACTTCTTACGTAAATCATCATCATCATCTCAGCCTATATATATTTCACTGTTGGGTTCATGCCTCCTCCTTGATGGGAGGGGAATCGGCCTACTAATCCACGCTGGTCAGGGGTGTTGAAATAGGATTTTGTTTCGATTTTTCCTTCTGTTGCATAGATTTTATATGCATATTATAATATATCCCTTAGTCGTCTTTTATGACATCTACGGGCAAGATAGGGAGTGGTGGTTTGTATTCTTACTCCGTCACCACACGGACATAACTTAAATGCTGTCAGCTTATTTAGAAGTCAAGTCAGCGTAGTTTAATATTATATCTTATAATAAGGCCTCAGTGTTATTAGTCTTCTGTTTGTAGCCATAAATAGGGTGGCTTCTTCCCGCTAGTACTGCAAGCCGCAGAAACTGGACTTCAATTTGCTATTGCGCTTCATTCGGTCAACGAGAAAGCCCACATTTACTTAGCCAGAGAACGGTGTAATTCATGAACAGAGATTACTATCTGGTAGGCTGATGTTAAAATTATAATAAAAATGTAAAGATACCCAGAAGATTTGTTCTCAACTCCAAATTAATTATTTCTCAGTTACGTCATTATAATTGCAGCTTCAAACTGCACCTTTATGGTATGAATATATCGGGCCGACCACTGACGACAAGTTAACTCTGCTCCGGTGGTCGGCCCAACGACGAAGGCGACGTGGTTTTCGGGTGGGTTGCGGGAGTTGCGTGCTTAAGCCCCTCTGTCGCCCCGGATGGAGTGGTGCGAAGGCGCGCCGACCGCAGCCCACCCACAAAAAAAAATGGTATGAATATATGAACTCTGCCTTGAACTTTAGAATGGATGTCACGTCCTTTACAAATATCTATTGTAAACTTAAAACATGTATTTTCCCACACAAAACAATCATACGTCTATTAAAAACTATGAAACAACTGAGTAAATAGTAATTAACCCTTCAATGCATTATGATGTGCCTGTTCTTAATCACGATCAGAAAATTCAGCAATTTACTAATCTGTGTAGTAAATGTTATATAATTTATTTACTCTGTGATAGTGCTAAATCTGAATCTTAGAATAATAACGTATAGAAGGATAGTGTCAGTACTTAACCGATCAAAAACGTGAAGCCAAAAATACTACATGCGTGCAAGCGATTACACACGCACACCACTATACAAATTATGAAATCAAATTTAGTAGTTTAGTAAATAAATCGTCGAAATACTTTTAAAAGTAATGTTAATATACTTTTATGTTGTTCAAATGTATTGTGACACCATTTGAATGCACAAACCGTCATAATTACCTATTTATTTTTTTAAGAGTTGCATACGTAGGTACGTGCAGTGACCTTGTACACTACGGAACGGTTCCGGCGTAAGCTTCATTAGGCTCCAATTTAAATGCTTTATTTTTTGTGCTCTTACCTTCTATACGTTATCATTCTAAGATCTGAATATTAAATATTTTAAGATGTTGACATTTTACATTTCATAATCATATATCTCATCACATAAACCATATATCTGATATGGGTTCCATAGTTGGACGCCAGCCTCTATCATAATGGGAGGAAAACTGACGTAACACGCTGATCAGACGATTTGTATAGAGTTTAATTTCGAGTTTTAGTTTTCTAGCAATGTGCTATTTGCTTGCTCTTCTAAATCGCCTTTTACGATCACTCGGAAGAAAGGAATGGTCAATGACATATTTTATTGTTATTATGTTGACGCGACCATATAAAAAAGCAGATTTCAGTTTCAGTTTTCTCAGTTGCCATCACAGCCAAGCAGTCAGGTTGATAGAACACATCATCATCATAATTAGGCTAATTATGATGCAGATATGAATCCGCGCTTACTGTTTTCAGATGCATATCCTCATTCGCACACTCTATCCATCTCTTTTTGAGTCTCTCACGATTCTTACGTCCAGCCACAATTTATTGATAATCCTCCTTGTCACTTAGCTATCATGCCTCCCGATCGCATATCCATACAAAGAATCACACCCGTATCTATTTTTTTGCAATATTTAGTGTCAGTTCAAATGATTGGAATCATAAAAGCACCAAGCACAATTTATTTTATACTTCTCAATCTTTCTCGTTCCTTTCTAAATTTATAAATACAAAATGAAAATAATATTACATGAATTAAAATCTGAAGTTAAAATTAAATCGTGAATACATTAACCACGCCATACTTTTTCATAAGACCTGTTTATTTTCTTAAAAGCTTTTATTCTACTTGCCCTGTTAGTATGTTAGTATGGGGCAAATCTTGCGAGTTAAGGGCTTGTAACATAAAACTGCGATGCGACGACGCATCGCAAAAACCTGCGAGCTCGCACATCGTATCGCAAGAAATTGCGAAAAATCTGCTTTGTTTCTTTTGCCTGTATCTCTTAAACAATAACAAAAGTGCACACTTCTTTTTACGATCCATGTCACGGCCTAGTTTTCAAAATACGTCCAGTACGGTTGACGGTCGTCGAAGGCATGGTATGGAAATGGTCATCTAGACGCCTTGCCACACGAAATCGCATCACAGCAATTCCTTTTGCGTTGCGAATTCGCATCGCGTCGCATCGCAGTTTTATGTACAGGCCCTAATTTAGAACCACTTCCTATCATTAGATTACATTGAAATTTGGTTTACTTACGTAACTTCGGTGACAATGCAATAATATGGTACCATGAAGCTGGTCTATAAGAATAGGAACTTCTAAACTAAACGAGATAACACCGTCGAGTTTGGACTTGTTTGAATAGTCTTCAGCCAGGGTCTTTAAATAAAAGCTTGTTTTTACTTTTTTTTTTAATTAATATTTTATTTTATCTTCATCCTGCTCTTATTCCAATTACTTAAGAGTCACCGTATTATGTATTTTTCTTTCATCGTGCATATTACAATAGTTTTATAACCGGCCGCCTGCCTGGAGAGTCCTTGGGAATGTTGACCAAACAGTTTGAGATGGAGGTGACCCAAGTAGATATATAGCTCTTAGTCGTCTTTTCCGAGAGCCATGTACTGATGGGTAGTATTCGCAGTCCCTGCAATACAGCATTTTTTAAATAACGTAGTTAATCCTCAGATAAAATTAAGAGTTTTTGTCTATATACCTATTGTTCTAATGCTGTCATTTTTTGTATAAGATTTATTTTTAATGCATGAACCGTGAAGCAAAGCGAAGAATAATAATAATACTACCTTTAACAATTGTTTTAATTACCAGCAGGAAAATTATGATTCATAAATAATCTGTTATTTGTGTATTGTGTTCGTGTATTTTGTGTATTCGAGAACATTACAATATCTATAAACTAATAGGCATATTTGGAATCAATTATATCTCTAAAAGGTCGGAATTTACACAAAAAATAACTTCACTACTTTTTGAACCTTTTCCCCTGCCAATGGTCTGGCAACATTCCGTTTAAATTATCTTGGGTATTAGGCGAGGCAAGAATAGCACATGGTTGTGCATGATTTTTCTACAGAACTGATTTCTAAAGTCCAGTAGCCGGTCAGGACTTTTGGCTCTTCGAGTACCCGACTTTGACATCCCGACACAAGCACGCCTAAAAATACTTTTCTTATGATCAATTATTTTTATACTGTATCTTTCAATTAAATATATACAAGGAGTAAGACTCTAACTAGGCTTTGTCGACCGTTATTTATTATTCTATCACGTTAGAATTACTGACGACATATTACAAAACATTGTACAGATATAAATTAGTAAGCCTGTACATAAATTCACAAGATAAACGTACATCCCATCGTTTGCTAAGTAAACAGGAGATTGCAAGTTCTCTGTGGTTACGGAGTTAGAGTACAATTTATCACCCTTTTTCTTGTCCGTGGGTGTCGTAAATGACGACTAAAGGGTATATATATCCATATCTATGCAAAATAAAAACACGAAATAAAACATTATACCAATCCGTTTGACCAGCCTGGTGTAGTAGGTTAATTTCTTCTCTATTCTGGAGGAGGCTCGAGCCTAGTAGTGGGACGTATATAAGTTGAGATTATGGCAGTACCTATTGTTTGTTTCGGTAGATTGAATAAAACTAACGGTACACTTTGTTTGAGCTCTTGATGATTCAATACCATATAGAACGCTGAAATCTTTGATAACTGCATAATTCAGTAAACACAGAGCTGCTACACTAATTACGATGTAATCCAAATGAACGAGGTTACGAGCTAGCATAAAACAATTTGTTTATTGGAGTTTATTCCTACACTTAACTTTTAACCAATTACATGGAGTCTCACAGACGTCGTCGCGCGTGTTGCGAATTCTTAGAATTAGCCATTTATGTTTGCCGCGACTCCGCGTCTCAGTAGCTTTTATTTTAGTAGTAAATAGACCAAGGATAAAATCCGTAAAAATGGTTTTCCATGCGAAACATCTATAGGTGAGGGTGAACCTAATTGTTGGCGTGGCGTCAACGCCACGCTTGGATATGTACATTAGTGTAACGAAACCATAACCTGTTTTAGAATTTTGTACAACGCCATCTAGTGAGCTCAAAATAAATTTTTAAGCTAAACATATACCTATAGTATATATAATGAAAATAAATGTTTATTGAATAAAAAAAACATCAATTTCTGGCAAATTTCGTAATATTTTATTATTACTTTATGCCATTTTAGTTCCTGTCATAATCTGTTCTTTTATGCATACCTATATACTTGTACAAAATAAATTCGTTCAATCATTGTTTCACATGCTGAGCGTATGTATACAAATAATCCCTCTCTTCTCTTTAGATAAAAAAAGAAGTAGTTCAGGCTACTTCTTTTTCATATGCTTTTTTTGTATGTAAGTAATTTACCACTAATAAAACGAAGCATTTGCACAGGTCTTAAACTTTCTTTAACAAAATATTATCATTCAAGTGTATTGTTACCTTAATAGTAGCACGACGAAATGAAACACATAATTATATGTTTCATTGCATAACAAATGGTTAAGAAATAATTAAGAACGTAACCTACGATTAACTTCGGCATTGATTCGTATTTAATTTGAAGTTATTGTAAAAATGCCGTAGACTTTTTTCATAATACATTGTTAGAGATAACGATAGCTTAGTCTTAGCGGTTAATTATAAAGTCTATACCAAATAATACAATAATACATAGACGTAACTTCTAAATAATTTTACTAGTAAATTCTAATAGCTATACAATAAAACAACTTTACATAATATTAAGCTACAATAATCTTTTGAGTAAGTCAGATAGGGTTGCGTGCTTTTAGTTATAAACACTGTAATAAATTAAGAAGAAGAAAATTAAGAAATAAAATATTTACATCATCATTATGTCGACCTATGTAAGTCCCACTGTTGGACTCAGGCGATGGTAGGAAAATTGATCTCCTGTTCCACGCTGATCAGACGAATTAGAATAGAATTTTATATCGAATTTTCCTCCTCCTGCCTCATGTTACCTGCATAATACAATCCCTTAGTCGTGTTTTACGACAGCTATCCCGCGTGGTGTAATGTGTAGTGTTTAAATGCTTGTAGTTAGCCGATTTTCAAATGTGAAAGAGTAAGATATCCTTATCCTTACTTCATATTATAAATGCGAAAGTAAATTTGTTTGTTTGTTTGTTACGCTTTCACGCTTAAACCAACGAACCGATTATAAAAATTCTTTCACCAATGAGAAGCTATAATATTAGGGAGTAACATAGGCTATATTTTATCCCGGTATTCCCACGGGAAGGGAAACGAGGGTGGGTTGCTAGTAAATAATAAAAATGACTCACTTAAAACTTATGGCTTAAATTAATAAAAACACATGTTTATAAAAATTAAAACAAATTGGCTGTATAGTTTACATATCTTTGCCTGTCTGACTCGTCAAATAGAACCAAATACATTAAAAGCTTAATTAGTATTCGTAAAAGAAATTGTTACGTGTGGTGACGGAGTAAGAATACAAGTCACCACTCCCTATCTTGCCCGTGGATATCGTAAAAGACGACCAACGGATATAATATGCACATAAGATCTGTGCAAGAGAAAGAAAACTCGAAATAAAACCATATACCAACATGCCTGACCACCAAATTTCCTCAAATTGTGGAGAAGGCCCGAGCCGAACAGTGGAGCATATGTGGGCTGCGATGATGATGATTCGTAAATTAAAAGTTTTTCTCCACTCCTCATAAGGATTGGCATTGGCATCGTCTTATTTGCCAGTGTCATGTTCTTTATTATAAGTTAAGCCGAGTGTTTTGGCAGGATTGTGACAATGTCATGTAGTGATTAAAAATCGATATTATATTGTGTTCTATTTAATAATTTTGGTATTTTATATAATGTTAAAAAAAATATTTGATCAATGGAAAGCTATTAGGGAGTACATAGGCTTTATTTTATCCCGGTATTCCCACGGGAACGGGAAGTACGCGGGTAAGGCGACTGCGATGCGAAGCGAGGGCGGGTTCCTAGTACACAATATAGAAACTTCAAATACTAGAATAAAAAGTTATGAATGTCTGTCCATCTGTCAACCCTACAATCAAAGACGAATAATTGCTAACAATTGATGACAAAATATTCCGTTGATTGCAAAATGATTGAGATACGGAAGATAATTGTGAGTATTATTTGTGTAGAGACGAATCGTACTCGATCAGATGTCGTAACAAAAGGAAGGAATTCTATAAAAGACTTGTATTATGGAATTGAATTGTACGATTTTAATATAGTTGCACCGCGGGAAGCTTCGAAAGTGATTGCTAATCTGGCGGAGTTACTAAATCTTAAAATCACTGAAGCTAATATTCCCTTTTATGTAATTTTTAAACTCCGTGATTGTAAAAAGAAATAAATACTATAATTGTAATTATTGAACTCAGTAGTCAGCATTTGGTCAGTAGTTCTCCGTGTAGTGACAGAGTAAGAATATATACCTTTTCGTGCCTGTGGGTGTCGTAAAAGATGACTGAGGAATGAATACGCAGATTAAATCTATGCAAGAGAAGCTCGAAATAAGACCCTATACCAACCTGTCTGACGAGCGTAATACAATAGATCAATTTCCCTCCTATTGTGGAGGAGGCTCGAGCCCAGCGGTAGGACATGCGTGCGTAATAACACAATCTTCATCCATCTCTTGCCCTATCTTTACTATTCCAGATGTAGTAAAAATGATTTAAACAAAACGAAAATTCCTTGTAAAAGTAGTCCTTGTAAAATAATGGGACGCATATGTGCTATTTCTGTTCATATCCTCATAGCTGAAGGAAGTTGCGCGGGTGCGGGCTCAATAAGTAAGGGGCTCAATAAGTCCTGTCAACAAGTATGATCTAACGCTTTCAGCTCCAGAATGACTGATCTATCAAAAAATCAGATACACCCGTCTCATCAAGTGTATACATTTTTGACATACTTTCAGACTTCTAGTTAAAGATAATTTATTAGTTAACTAGCAATCCGCCCTCGCTTCGCTTCGGTTATAGGTTATAGTCGTTTTACTCGCGTAGTTCCCGTTCCCGTGGGAATACCGGGATAAAATATAGCCTAGTTTACGCCCTGATATTATAGCTTTCCATTGGTGAAAGAATTTTTGTAATCGGTCCAGCCGTTTTGAAGATTACCCGGAACAAACAGACAGACAGACAGACAGACAGACAAAAATTTTTTAATTGCTATTTTAGTCATAGGTGTCGTGCAAATAACCGTGTGAGCATGAAAAAAGCCTATTATTTTGACATTACAAACAGACACTCCAATTTTATTTATTGGTATAGAAGATAATTTTATAAATTAAAACCTCTTAGTAAGATTAGGTAAGCCGTCTTTAAAATTAATATTAATTTAGCATCATGTTCCCTGAGTTTTCTTATCGGATCTTTCTCAGTGTGGGTCAGTTGGTTTCTCAGTTAGGTTTTAAAAATAATTACTATTAATTTTAATTTTAAATAATTACTAATCATACACAATATAATTTTTTCATTTAGAATAATTTTCTTCTTACACTGGCAATAAATTTGTATCAAAATGTGGGTCAATATTTATTAACTAAGGTGTATTAACGATGCCTTGTTGGACGTGAGACATTACACACATAGTCCGCCCGTAACCATAAACGCTGCAAAATATTCGAAACGGCGGGCAATCAAAAATCAAATACAATTGCGATAAAATCCGTAAGTAGTTTTATTTAAAATGCGTGCGTAAAAATACTTACGTAAACATCAGAAATTAGACTTCTTATATTCAACTGTAATTCAATTAACCTGCACCGAAGAGGAAAATAACAACAAAGAATTAGATTTTTCACTAATACTTAATCTAAAAGGCAACCATTGGAACCAGCGACATTTGAAAACGATGATTGTGATTCGTGATAAGTACTGACTAGTCTTCCCCAAGTCTCCATTATCTTATTAATTAGACCACATCTAGTGGTAACAATGGAAATGAGAACGGTACTATAACCATAACGCTAAGTACGAAGAAATGGTTCTACAATTATTACTTTCACTATTGTTAGGGCTCTGTATTTAAGACCTGTATTTTGTGTAAACAATGACAGGCAGAAGGAAACTTAGTTTCCTGCTACGCATAATTTTAATTTCAAACTCATTATGGACACCTGTAACTTATCTAAGTTATATGTTTGTTAAAAGGCATATTTTTTCTATTGCAATCGGGTGGCAAACGAGAAAACAGTACGCCTGATGGTAAGTATTGCTGCCGCTCATGGACCTTTGCTAGGCCATTGCCTACCGTGAAGAATATGAAAGGAGTGTGCATGCGTGCAATGAGGTTTGGTGAAACTAAAGGCATCATCACCAAAGCCCTGTGTTGATGTGTGTTGAAAGAAAGTTGGGCTTTCGGCGCTCTCGCTTATCGAATGAAGCGCAGTAACAAATTGTTTCTACTCAGATGTTGATTTTCTGCGAGAGTGTGGTACGACCCTGGACGGCCCGGCCCGCGACTGTAGACAGACAACAGTGTGGTCCTACCACTAATAGACATCGAGTCTCATGACATAGTCTCGAAACTTCGGCTATACCACTTAGAGATTTGAGATTTGAATTCACATAGGTCAGCTCTGACATTCTAAAGATTCTTGTGTATTAAATCTTAAAACATTTAATTATAGCTTGATTGGTAAAAGAAAATATCGTGAGGAAACGTGATATTCTTAATGAATGAACGATGATTGTGTCGTGTCATTATATTTTTTTAAAGAATTTTATTGCATGATTACCAAGACTTTTATGGCAAGTCGTCACTAATAACGTCATTAAAAGAAATTCTCTATCAGTCAAATAATCGTCTGCAATAGCTATGGTCACATCATTAATGGTTTCTTCTGGGAATTTTGGTAGAACACAAAACAGACGTAATACACTGTTATATCATATTAATTACATTCTAGCACTTTCACATTACAATTCATAAGACGACATCAAAATTATTTATTACAATACCACACAATACACACCACAATACACTTAGTGTACTCTATATAATTGTAATATAGAACCGTCACATAACACTTTCACGTTCCCACCAAAACCCAATCATAATATTCTTTACTATTGACCACACGCGCTCAACAATAAACTTTTATACATTTTTCACCACATAGTTTATTGGAATTACAACAGGAAAACGCTGCAGTTGGCTGGTTGTTACTGAGATAAGACATAATGTTTCACATAATGGACATAATGTTCCATAAAGTTCTATTAAAACTTCTATTAATAATTAATAGAACAAAAAAATAACCTATATATTTGCAGATTATTTGTGGTTTGATAACTTCGTTTTTAGGGGTCCGTATCCAAAGGGTAAAAACGGGACCCTATTACTAAGACTTCGCTGTCTGTCCCTCCGTCTGTTTGTCACCAGGCTGTATCTCAAGAACCGTAATAGGTGGACAGTTGAAATTTATACAAATTATGTATGTCTGTTGCCGCTATAACAATAAATATAACAAAATAAAATAAATATTTAAGGGCTCCCATACAACTAACGCGATTTTTTTGCCCTATAAATAATGGTACGAAACCCTTCGTGCGCGACTCAGACTCGGACTTAACCGGTTTTTTATAGATGTTAAAGTTGTGCTATTATAAAAGAAGAAAATTGCTTTATTGTTTGCTTTGTATTTTTTTTTATTATATTATAAATCCTTGTTAGGCATAGAGGTGAGATGTGAAATTCTATGGTATAAGTTTTTCATCTAAAATTTATTAGACTACTACTATTACTATTCTACTAGCTTCTGTCTACGGCTTCGCTTGCCTAAAAATTAATTATACCAAAATGAAGTTTTAACCAAAGTAAAGTTAAATTGTAATAGTTCCAAGAAAACACTTTACCGAGATGAATAATCCTATTGCCCTGTAATCCTATTTGCTAATCCAGGCAATATTATATTTACCAGGAAATATATAACCGATGAAAATTAATACATACATATACAATATGTATGTATTAGTTCACGGAAGTATAGGGATAAAATATAGCCTAAGTTATTGGTTGATAATGTAGTTTTTCATTTCGTTTTCCTTCTCTTAAACAGGTGTTATGTGCATATTATATCCCTTAGTTGTCTCTTACGACATCCACGGGCAAGATAGGGAGTGGTGAATTGTATTCTCACTCCGTCACCACACGGAAAGACCAGTGTGGTAGTATAGTAGACCAATTTCCCTTCTATTGTGGACGAGGCTCACCCAGCAGTCAGATAAATACGAGTTGAGATGATAATGATGATCTATGGCTCGGAGAAAATTGTATACTTTGTAGCAAGACTGATATTTCTAGCATAGTCATATTTCACAATTCATATACATCGCGTGTACGTTTCTATTAGAGATTTGCAATCATTTCGAACCACACTCTATATCTAAGAGAAGGGAGCCATAATGCAATTATGTTTTGAACTAAGACGTAATTGATTTATATTCCCAACGTAATTCACTGCATTTAGAAAGTTGATTTAGTTCAAATCTCAAATATTGGTGCGAGGTTTTTTTTAAAAACACTAAGGAGTTCTTGTGTTTTGGAGGACTTTATAATCATATAATTCGCCTCGACTAATATAAGTCCTAATACTGGGCTCGAGTCTCCTCCATAATAGGAGGGTACTAAACCTAGACCGTATTAATTAACTCAGTCATAGTGACCATGAACGCTGAAAAATCTTCGAAACGCCGGGAAATAAAAAGTCGAATACAAACACGATAAAATCCAACAGTTTTATTTAAAATTTTAAGCAACCTTGATGACATATACTCGTAATAACAATGATTGATTATTATAGCGCATTTTTTTAACAAAACTTATAATTATTAACTCTAGAAGGATTTATAATAAATATGTATCAAAAAGGTAGGTTAAAATTAAGTAACTAATACTGTAGCGGATATATATAAATCTCTAGAATAAAGATGACTGGGACTAAAGTGTTTCACCCGTTTCTTTAGTCCTCTCGTGACAATGAACGCTGAAAATGAAAGAACAATCGAAACGATCCATGGGAATGTAAAAAATTATATATAAACGCGACAAAATACATCAAACTAGTTTTATTTGAAATGTTTAATACTTACGTACATATCAGAAATTAAGTCGTCTCGAAGTAATGAAAATTGGCTAAGTGATTATTAATAGAATAGACAACAGCATTCTCCTTGAACAATTGTTATTGCCTATTACGATCGCCAACAATATCAAAGGTAGGGACGGTGTCAGCTGTTGACGAGCCTACATTTAATAGTGAATTATTAATATATTTTATACTAATGGAAATTTTAATACCAGCAGCTTCCCTGTTGTCAACCGTCCTTGGGCGTTAACAATACTAAATCACAGCAAATAAATCGAAAAAGAAATTAGCATTTGACCGCGATTAATAAATCTTGTCAAACTGTCGCCACTTTATTGTGCGAACTGTCTGGTATATTCATCTCATTCGTCTTTTAGTGTGTATTTATTGCAGCGTTATCACAACGTAAGAAATATTTATAACTTTATAAGTAAGCTTTACGCAATAACCATCATCTTCATCCAGATCTTATTCTACTTACTTGGGTTCGACTTAATTTACAGAATGTATTAGGTTATGGGGCAACTGGTCAAACGAGAGTTAGGCAATGGTGGTAGGAACCAATGAAAAAATTTGAAATGAAAATATCGATTCGTTAATGAATTAGAGACATGTAAAGTTTTCAATTTTGTCATCGCTTTATCGTGTACCTAAATCTGATTGAAATGTATAAAGTCAGTGATACTTAATCTGCAACATATTTGTACTTTGTTAAATGTTCATTAGAAATTGAATAAATTAATGATTGCGGTCGCATAAGCAAGGCAAACTTCGCTTTAAATCAGCTGATCGGCCGATGACCGTTGACGAGTCGCCTTTGTACCTTCGTTACCATTGAAACGTTTGCGCAATTTATACCTATTCACTATGTTGAAGATTTATATGCCTACATGTATCCTGTCTGTAGATGCCTACATAATACGTAATATTTAAGGCATAGACTCTTAGACACACATTTTTGAAATCTTTTATGTTTTATTGTCTTTTGTGTAATTTTACATTCTAATTACGATCTATGACCGTTAAACTACAACATACTCGAACAGTTGCCTCGTAACCTGATACAGCCTGTATAATCTTCTTTTATACTAGATATTGCAAAAGTTATTGGTATAGGGTTTTTTTGAGTTTGCCTTTTCTTGCCTAGAGGTGCGTAGTATTGTCATTGCCCGTTGGGCAGTCCGGCTGGAGTCAGGACCGTCGAGGCCTTCCGGCCGGTGCTGATGGAGTGGTTGGAGCGGACGCACGGGGTGCTTTCCTTCCGACTGGTGCAGGTGCTGACGGGGCACGGTTGCTTAATCAAGTACCTGCACAAGATTGTCAGGAGGGAGAGCACACCATCCTGCCACCACTGCACTTGCGACGAGGACACGGCGCAGCACGCGCTCGAGGTGTGTGCCGCGTGGGCGGGGGAGCGCCGTGAACTCGTTGCAATTATCGGTGCCGACCTGACGCTGCCGACCATGGCCAGGGAGATGCTCGACAGTGTCAGGAACTGGGCCGCGGTCGCCGCCTTCTGTGTGGCCGTAATCTCACGGAAGGAGGCGGCGGACCGTGTGGGAGTAGAGCTCCTCTTCGGCGACACGTTCCGCCGCCGGCGACTCGGGCGGCGCAGGCGCGAGTATCTGCGCCTAATGCCGCCCTAGCCGAGGCCGCGGGTGATAGGACCGGGGAATTTAGTCCGTCACCCGCAGAGAGGCTGACCGCACGACGGCGGCCGACGTCCCAGGACGTCGAGAGGTGAGGTTACCCGAAAGGGTATTCCGTCGGGCCGACCACTAACAACAAGTCATCCTGCTCCGGTGATCGGCCCAACAATGAGGTGACGTGGGTACGGGTGGATTATGAGCCCGCGCGCCGTCCTTTCGTCGCCCCGGACGAAATGGACCGCGCGTGCGCTTACCATAGCCCACCCATAAAAAAAAGAGGTGCGTAGTATTATAGCAAATTACGGGGTTAGGCGTCGTCTTTTCGGTTTCCCTCAGCCACACTGCCTGGTTTAGACGGGATAAAATCGGACCATAACGGGTTCCCGCATAAAAGCGTGGCCCTAGAAAATGTATAATAAATATTAAAACTTTGTATAAGTTTTGAAGTTTGAATCAGGAATATTAATAAACCAGTAACGACAATTGTATTCTACTCTCTGCTTTCTTTCTCTGCTTCGAATACTACCAACCCTTGCTTTGCTCGTGGGTGTCGTAAAAGACGACTAAGAGCCCTAGATTGACCCGGACCAACTCCATCTGGTACCATTTGGGTCAACGATTACATTCCCAAGGAGGGTTGACGTCAGGCAGGCGGCCGGTCATAAAAGTCATTGCCGAAACTTTTTGCAATATGTCAAAACAGATGACATATTGCGTCGACCCCAAGTAATTGGGATAAGAGCAAGATGATGATGATGAACGACAATTGTATTCTATTATCTTTCAGTCACGATTTATCAATCTAACACTAACGGTCATAGTAATAATTAGTTATAGTTAAAAAAACATAGTATAAAAATGTTTTTATTTATTTTTATTGTGAAGCCAAGGTAACAACGAAGGTGACTCTCACAATAAAAATAACATGTTGATAAATTCAAGTATTTATCACAAAATAATAGGCGCGGACATTGAAAGAAAAGATTTTGGGGTTGTGCTTTGGTTTTGGGGTTGTCCTTCTGGAAAAACTTATGCCCAACAGTGAATGTGAATATATTTAAGGATAGATGAATATTTTAGCACATTTTAGCACATATACGTCTCACTATTGGGCTCGAGCCACCTTTACAATAAGAGAGACATTGATCTACTATATCACACTGGTCAGACGTGTTGATTGGTTCTATTTTGAGCTATCTCTTGCATAGATGTTATATGCATAATTAATCCCTTAGGGGGCGTTCATAAAATACGTGAGTTATTTAAGGGGGGGAGGGAGTCGAGTCAAATCTCATCTAATCTTACGTTAGAGAGAGGGGGTCTCGGCAAATATCACGCAATTTTTTTTCTGATTGAAACAAAAGAAAATTATACTATTTTGGTCCATTTAATCCAGATTGTACATGCTTAAGATTTAAAACCCACATTTTGAAAAATCTCACGTGAGATTGGGGGATGGGGGAGGGGGTTGAATAAAATCTCGTGACATCTCACCAAGGGGGGAGGGAGGTATAGAAAATTAAAAAAACACCTCACGTAATTTATGGACGCTCTCTTAGTCATATTTTACGACATCCACGAGCAAGAGAGAGGGTGGTGAATTGTATTCTTACTCTGTCACCACACGGCAAAATCTATTTAATAACAGTTTATGTCATGTCGAAACGCGCGTGTTACTTTTCGATTTAATCTTAAACTTCTATAACAGTATATACACTAAGAAGCTGTATAAGTAATGTTACCGTTGCATAAATGAAAACAAAAATATCATCTCACATCTCATCAAGATACCTCAGACTGTCAGATGTCGTCAACATTGTTATAACTGTAACGCAATTGCAAAGGATTGCAGTTTAGTCTTTTTAGATTACAAACAAAAAGCTGTGTTTAGACTCTTTAGATACATAGATACCTATATTTCTAAACACAGCTTTTCTATCGCAATAGATGCCTATATATCTAAAAACAGCCTTTGATATATCAATCAGGCCATTAGTTATGCGCGTGCGTTTGGAACGTGCACAGGTAATCTAACAATATAAATCTAATTCTTATACGGGTTGATGTCGCAATGGAGTTAATCCTAAATGTGTGCCGAATTTGCAAACATTTTCACTATTCCGAATTGCACTACCAAATTTAGCCCAGGCCAATAATTTATTAATGGCATATCCAAGGTTATTAGTGGCATAAGTAGATTAATGTAAAATCAGGTATTATTTGTCATGAAATTCTGAATTAAGTGTCTATAATCCTCTTCCGCGTACGACCTCAGCGTTTTTCTGCTAAGGATTCTGTTATGGAAAATCTAATAATGCCTAACTCAAGATTAGCGTGCGAGTATCTCGAGATAAGATAGCTATCGTATTCAAATATTGACGAAATATGAGGTAATGAGCGTGTATATACATACAAGGAATAACAAACTACAAACTAGCTACTGGAGTGCCTCTTTATTTGCATGCAATTGTTTGTCTCAGGGCTAGTAATAGAAGCAAAGATGGTAAAAGAAGAAAAATTTATAAAATTATTAGACGTGCGAACGTGGAACGGATAAGCGGTTTTTCTGCCTCCATCCTTACTAATATTATAAATGCGAAAGTAAGTATGTTTGTTTGTTACGCTTTCACGCTTAAACCACCGAGCCGATGTCAAAAATTCTTTCACTAATGGAAAGCTATAATATCAGGGAGTAACATAGGCTATATTTTATTCCGGTATTAACACGGGAACGGGAACTACGCGGGTAAAGCGACTGAAACCGAAGCGAAGCGAGGGCGGGTTGCTAGTAGTCAATAACTTTGAATTTGAGGTATTTATTTTGCTCTGAATTACACTTTTTTGGCTGGTTGTCATGCTCAGTACAAACGTCGTCCATTCAATCCGAAGCGACGCAAGGGCGGAGCGTGGTCCTATAACCCACCGTATTTACACCCCTCCACCACAGTATAGTCATCTATCAGTAATGTATCTCGGCCGTAACATACCTACATCCATGCGGTATATAAACATGTGATAGGGCTGCCCGCCTCCAGCATTTTAATTACATTTGCCTACTTTGTGTTTCCATTTAGTTTTGTATATACTTTTCTTATATAAACAAATAAAATACTTTGTGAATTGAATAGGAAGTGTTCAATAAGAATGCGTGTTGATTTTTGATTGGTAGTTTTAATTAAAAAAAAACATGTTTATGTTTAAATAACAAAATCCAGTAACAGACAGACGGTCAAATTATTTTTTTCTAGTACTATTCATACACAATTACACACAGTACAATAGACATCTGTTATTATTAATAATAAAATACCACGTCTTTACTTTGAATTATATAAACTAACAAAACAAAACACATTATGAGTTTTAACATAAGCGTACCTATCGTAACATGATTCATGAACCGCCTATAACTACCTATTTCACTCGTGTCAATCACTTTATTCACTTTTTTTATTAATCCAGACAACTTTTTTTCGGGAGAATAAAGGAAATACTTATACATTAAAACGACACACATTATGTACCTACCTAATAGTAAGTAAAATTATTTTATAATAGGTAAGATTTCAGAGTTTGCAGGTAATCTAAAATAAAGTTATCTCTGGATTCGTTATTGACGAATTCATGCAACCAAAAACAGCACAATGTACCCTACTTGTCATATTAAATATATGTATAATTATGAATTTTAGGGAAAAATTCGCGCAGTTATTGTTAAAAAAACAACACACCGTTCGCTCGTCACTGCAGCACAGTCGCGACTGTCTGCATGCCAAGCGCATGCCGAGATTGAGGCGCGTAGGTATAGCTCGCGTTTCGTCCGTTTGTATGAAGTTGGATTACTGATTGATAATATTACCGTGCCTTCACCATTGGGCCGAGCACTGGTACCAAAATCTTTGACATCCACGGCCAGCCCATACTCTGTCTTACATACATTGTGATAGATGTGCCTAGGAACTTTCTGCCTGCCTTATTTGATGCCTGTCTTGTTGAAATATTTTTTTTTTTTAACTAATTACTAAAAAAAATATGCATTTTAAGATTTGATGCTCGTATGATTTGCAAGGCGTTGCAAGATAAAAATGATTTCTGTTTCATTATTTTCAGTGATAGAGATCGTAGATAAGAATTTTCAATTTGATAAAACCACAATGTTATTTTATTCTCGTCATACCTTAAGTATATGTTTATATAAAATACGATTGTAGGGGAAAATTTGTTTCGCAATTTCACAGACATAATGTGACTGACTCAACTTTGCATGTTGTGATAAAATCAATCTTATATTGCTAAATATGTCAGACTCCGCTCTCAAGTTTTATGAAATTCAACATAATAATAGTTTTCCATGCAACAATTGTTATCTGAACGATCAAAAGATGTTAGACGTTCTAAGTCATTATGCTCAAAGATTATGATGGTAAAATGTACTAGGATCATGATTGCCTACCTGAATTGATTGTAGATGTTAATAATGCTACCAAAAGTAACAACAACAAGGTCAACAGCAACTTAGGGTGGTCCACGAGACCGACGTCCTCCTTGAGGGGGGCACGTCGGTCGATGGGAGGGTACCCCACTAGGGGGTATTCCGTCAGGCCGACCACTGATGACAAGTAACCCTGCTCCGGTGGTCGGTCCAACGACGAAGGCGACGTGGTGTTCGGGTGGGTTGCGGGTGTGCGTGCTTACGCCCTCTGTCGCCCCCGGACGGAGTGGTGCGAGGAATGCGCCGACCGCGACCCACCACAAAAAAGAAAAAAAAAGATGGTCCACGAGGATAGTAAGCACTAATCACACCATAATGCTCCTGTTCTTATTACGATATAAATCGAATCGCCAGTTTTCTTTTTCCTTTTACATGGTTCAAAAAAGAATAGTTTTATTGTTTCGAAAAAGACATTGAGATTATTATCAAATACTGTAGGATATAAATCATAAAAAAATGTGTAAAATATTCAATAGATGGCGTGATAAACCGTGCCCCATCAAGAAAAGAATACAAACGAAAAATTGATCAGTACGGGCGATCTACATACACGGAAGCTGAAGTTGTAAAGCAATTATTTATTACTGACAAATTCCCGCGGTTTAAACCACGTACCCGTTCTCGTGGGAATACGGCGATAATATATATCCTTTACTAGCAACCCGCCCTCGCTTCGCTTCGGTTATAGGTTATAGTCGTTTCACCCGCGTAGTTCCCGTTCCCGTGGGAATACCGGGATAAAATATAGCCTAGTTTACGCCCTGATATTATAGCTTTCCATTGGTGAAAGAATTTTTGAAATCGGTCCAGCCGTTTTGAAGTTTACCCGGAACAAACAGACAGACAGACAAAAATTTTTTTAATTGCTATTTTAGGCATAGGTGTCGTGCAAATAACCGTGTGAGCATGAAAAAAGCCTATTATTTTGACATTACAAACAGACACTCCAATTTTATTTATTGGTATAGATTATTCCCTAATGACGTAATGGAAAGCCCATTGACGCAAAAACTTTTGAAATCAGTGTAATGATTTAGGCTTGAGAGCGTAACAAAAAAATCTCACGTTCGCATTTAAATCTTAGGATAAAAAGCAATACCCTGCGCTTAGGAACTACAGGCTTTGTTGTGACTTCCCCTCTTATAAGTAAGTATTTTCTTTCGGTGTTTTCATAATCCAATACTGGAAAACAAAGAGACATTGACAGATTTTTTTCTTCGTTTATCATACATGTACGGAATATATACGTTACTTGTTGTACTTTGAACCTTAATAATTACTTAAACACCATCTGAATGATTCAAAATACAGGTGGTATTTACATAACACTGAGTCGAGGTATTGATGTTACATATACTTAAAGACAAACCGATGTACGCTTGTGCTGTGTCAGTCGAGTGCGATGATCCCGACTGTGGTAACCATATTTAATTCTTATATCAGGATTATATACTAGCCATCCGTCTTAGTTGCGCTTTGATTTCAGCTGCTTTGAACCCGCATTTTAAATCTCCAATATTTCCTAACTAGCCAAAATTTTATAGGAGAAGAAAAATAGCCTAAGTTACTGCTACACTGAAATGATTCGGCAAGAAACCTCAGTGGGCATGATGCTAAATCATTATTAATTTTTAAAAGGCGGCTTACTTTATCGTACTAAAAAGTTTTTGAGTTATAAAATATTTCCACAACACAGCAAGAAAGATAACTTTGTGAAAGCTTAGAACTAATAGCTTCTTAATATCACAGTTAGACAAGGAATATTCTAAATAAATTTCTATGGCAACTCGTATGGTCAGCCGAGTAAATAAATTTCCCTTTTATTTTATAGGAGACTTGAAACCAACAGTAAACAAATTGAGAAGACAAAAAGATTCAAGCATATTCCAAATAATGGTATTTAAATGCAGAAGTCTCAAATTAACTGCACGGTAAGTGGATTGGGCAGTAAGTAGTTATCTCGTCAATATTTATTTAAACAGTAGTGTAGGTGCTCCGTGTAGGTTTTCCGTGTGGTGACGGAGTAAGAATACAATTCACCACCCCCTATCTTACCCGTGGGTGATCGTACGAGACGACTAAGGGAGATAAAACGCATATAACATCTATGCGAGAGAAGGCAAACTCGAAATAAAACCCTATACCAACACGTCTGACCAGCGTGGTATAGTAGGTCAATTATCCTTCCGTTATGGAGGAGGCCCGAGCCCAACAGTGGGACGTATATGGGCTGAAATGATGATGATGATGTAGGTGCTCTGATATCACCTACTTATATGATTTAAGTGTAAGGCTGATGACAAAAAGGAGGTCAAATAATCACCATCCACATCATCATGAAAAAGGAAGTCAATAAAAACCACTATTTTTTAAAAGGATTTAGATACCTTGCCCGTGGATATCGTAAAAGACGACTAAGGGATATAATACTATCAGGAGGGAGAGCACACCGTCCTGCCACATCGGTGCCGACCTGGCGCTGCCGACCATCGCCAGGGAGATGCTCGACAGCGTCAGGATCTGGGACGCGGTCGCCGCCTTCTGTGAGGCCGTTATCTCACGGAAGAAGGCGGCGGATCGTGTGCGAGTAGAGCTCCTATTCGGCGACACGTTCCGCCGCCGGCGACTCGTGCGGCGCAGGCGCGAGTATCTGCGCCTAATGCCGCCCTAGCCGAGGCCGCGGATGATCGGACCGGGGAATTATCCGTCACCCGCAGAGAGGCTAGCCGCGCGATGGCGACCGACGTCCCAATACGTCGAGAGGTGAGGTTACCCGAAAGGGTATTCCGTCGGGCCGACCACTGATGACAAGTCACATCTGCTCCGGTGGTCGGCCCAACAACGAGGAGACGTGGGTACGGGTGGGTTATGGGCCCGCGCGCCGTCCTTTCATCGCCCCGGACGGACAGGACCGCGCGTGCGCTTACCATAGCCCACCCATAAAATAAAAAGAAAAAGGGGATATTAATACGCATATAAAATCTATGTAAGAAAAGGAGAAATCGAAACAAAGCTTTATACTAACCTGACCAGCATGGTATAATAAAGTCAATTTGCCTCCAATTGTGGAAGAGGCTCGAGCCCAGCAGCGGGACTTGTATGACCCGAAATGATGTGATCATTATATTTATAAACTTGAGAATCTCGACGCCGGAAGGTATATTTACAATACGAGTATGAAACACATTTTTGTATGTACAATCGTAATATGTATACTTAATAATTGCACAAATGGCGTAGTTGTTTTAACACTATACGATATACCTACGACCGAAGTCTGTAAAAGTAGTTTTATTTATACTTACACCTTTTAGAATAATAACGTATAGAAGGATAGTGTCGGTACTTCGTGCGATCGAAAACATGAAGCCAAAAATACTACGCGCGCGTAGGCGATTACACACGTACACACACACACACACCACTATACAAATTATGAAATCAAATTTTGTTTTCATTAATATAAATCGTCGAAATACTTTTAAAAGTAATGTTAAAAACCTTTTTATGTTTTTCAAATGTGTTGTGACACCATTTGAATGCAGAAACCGTCATAATTATCTATTTATTTTCTACTAGCAACCCGCCCTCGCTTCGCTTCGGTTATAGGTTATAGTCGTTTTACCCGCGTAGTTCCCGTTCCCGTGGGAATACCGGGATAAAATATAGCCTAGTTTACGCCCTGATATTATAGCTTTCCATTGGTGAAAGAATTTTTGAAATCGGTCCAGCCGTTTTGAAGATTACCCGGAACAAACAGACAGACAGACAGACAAAAATTTTTTAATTGCTATTGTAGGCATAGTTGTCGTGCAAATAACCGTGTGAGCAAGAAAAAAGCCTATTATTTTGACATTACAAACAGACACTCCAATTTTATTTATTGGTATAGAAGAGTTGCGTAATACGTGCAGTACAGTAACCTTATACATTACGGTTACGGTTCCGGCGTAAGCTCCATTAGGCTCCAATTGAAATGCTTTATTTTTTGTGGGCGAACTTACCTTCTATACGTCATTATTCTAAGGATAGGGGCAATGAATAATTTTCCTATTCCGTGTGCGCGGACTTACTTTCTATACGTTATTATTCAAGACTCACATTATCTCGCGTAAACATCAGAAATCATTATGCGATACTTAGCTATCTTGAAAATGAGCGATAGCTACTCATCCATTTTGTGCAACGTAATCAATATAAATTCTATTTTCTTCAACCCCATTCTATTATTGTGTCTTATATTAGCTTAAAAAATATATTTCAGATGTCGGGAAACGATTAAAGATTCTAACGTAATAAGGCATTCCAAATTTGAATTAAAAGAAATAAAAATCTAATGTTTTTAAGTTGTGGCTATTAATGGCGAGACTAATTTTATTCAGGCAATATAGGTAGGTACCGTGTAATATCAGGGTCGCCTTATTTGTTATCATAAATTTTATGCCCTAAATAAAGAAAATGTCTCTATTTATCCAACAAGCACAAGGAATTAGAGTAACCCTATTCTCGATGGATACACTGGATCGAGTTACAGTCCTCGTGCATTGATTCTCGGTACCATGCATGTGGCATACCGCCTAGGGACTACGAGTAGTTTCAATTGTTATAATACCAAGAATATCCTAAGTTTAATGATATCAAAGAACAAGAGAAGAATATTCCGATGTATTTACTACCTAGGATACAAAATTATAAGTTGTTACAGGGATGGTTGTTGGATTTTAAATTAAGCAAAAAGAACTTTTTTGAATTCCTTTGAGGATTTTCTTAGAAAAGTCTCAGTAGTGAGCTCAAAGTTAGAAATTGTATCCGTGTCCATGTTTGGTGAATTGTATTCTTACTGCGTCACCGCACAGAAACTACAGGGAGAGGACACAGATAACACTTAGTACTATTTTCTCTGTTGACGCAAGAATGAGGAAATATTTGACTAAAGCTACTAGAGCAATGGCTCTAAAACTACTTATTACTCAACAACTAATATTATTTTCACTTAGATCGTAACATTAATATTATGATTATTGCGCATTGTTTATATAAATAATTAAAATAAAATGACATAATAACAAAAAACGTCACGCTAAACTGTTGGTGAGGTACCAGGCGAACAGACAATAGTAGGCGGTGGTGGTTTCCTGCGACTGTGTGACGCACGAACAATGCCCATTGTACCGGTCATGTTACCATTTCACCGGTAATTACGCTACTGCACTCCCATACATATGAGTATGTTTTTGTATACATGATAACAATAGAGAGTCCTCTGATGTAACGAAATGAACAACAGTTTGGGTGGGCTATTTGGAAATCTAAACTATATTACTGTTATGAAGCCGAAAATTATGCTTTTCGCTTCTATAACAACCCTACTTAAACAATTAATAAAGATATCCCGATGTGGTGGTAGTTTATAGAGTAATTTTAAACAAGATATAAAATTGACAATATGTAATTCTCCTCGCAGGGCTTATAAGTAATGATTGATTTGAATATCAACAAAATAGGGTAAAAACAAAATGAAAGTAGGTAATGGATGTATGAATAATTCTGTTTTATTCCATACGATACGTATATTATGGTTAAATACAGAATACCGAGCAAATTTGAAAATGTGATTTTCTCGTTGAATTTATGAATTGTTATCCTGTGAATCAGGTATTATACAAAATAAGTAATTTAAAACAAAAACTCACACCTATTCTTGATTTGGTGTCATTCACTTTTTCTTTTGCGATGGATCGCGGTCGGCGTACTCCTTGCACCACTCCGTCTGGGGCGACAGAGGGGCATAAACACGCATACCCGCAAGCCACCCGAACACCACGTCGCCTTCGTCATTGGACCGACCACCGGAGCAGGGTTACTTGTCATCAATGGTCGGCCTGACGGAATACCCCCTAGTGGGGTACCCTCCCATCTGGTGTCATTCACTAACAAGTTTTTGCCCAATAGAATTAATTTTCAATTTAAGTACATAATAAAAAAAACAATATGTTTTTCTTTTTATCATGCAATTACATACTTAAGCTGGGTACATACACTTAAGAACATTTCATATAAAAAGTATGTGCTTTTAAAACGACGGGGACGTATTAATAAAGCAATGGAAATGTAAAAGAAAGCCACAACTTGACGCAAGTGACAAATCGTAATGTGTGAAATCGCTTATGGTTTTAATCGTACTAGGGGCTCATAAGATTAATAGTGTACATAGTTATAACAATGCATGTACGGTGACATGACTGGCCTTTCTCACACAAATTGCTATACTTAACTCTACCATTGTGCTGAGCTCCTGGTAATTCAGTAGAAAGTTTCCTTCTTTTTTTTATAAACTCATTAAAGGTATTTGACATTTTACTTTCCAACATTACATATTATAATGAGACATGTGTCGGTATGATTTGTTAGCAACCAAATAAGCTAAGCAGTTTCTCTGCCCATCATATAAGTCAAGTCTCACACGCTTTCTTCTTATGTCGTCTTCATAAGTACTATTCATAGTATATTGTGCAAGTATCCTTTCACATAACATACATTTAAAGTTATTATTTTCAATGGTTGTTTAGTATAAATGAAAAGGTAAATATATCAAAAGTGTTAAATGGTAGTTTTTGTTTTATGTTAAACCATTTTTAGAAAAACACAAAACAATTTACCGTGTGTTGGGATTTGGGATCTATAAATAATTATTTTAGAGTCTAGATGTAATCTGTTTTAATTAATAGAAATACTTTTAATTTTAGACTATTCGGTGGTCCTTCAAAATTTAAATATAACCTGTTGGTCAGGCGTATTGGCCTAAGTAGTCTGCTACGTTTAGTAATTGATTCTAACATAGAAATATTAAAGATTTTTTAACATTAATTTAGACGATTAAGAATTTTATCATTCGAACCGTTTATAAAATAATTAAATCTAATAAGGAAATTACTAAACAAAAACTGTAAATAAACACCTCGTTCACACAACAATATTGCGGTCCATGATTTGTTTACGCCTATAAAATTTTGTTAGTGGAAGTGTTAACAAACCAAACTGCACTTCTATTCAATTGCGTCAGAAACCACCAGGAAATGTTCGCAACTCGGTCATTCTTGATTGTACGTTGTATGTCACGGGTCATTGGGTATCAACAATGAGTGGACCAAAGGTTTGTAAGCTTCCAGTAGAACATAGAATAAGTAGGACAATACACAAGGCGTCATCACCCACCTAGAACGGTCTAGTAATTGAATTGGATATTCAACTGATTCATAGACAATAGCTTTTACTTGAAGTAGTCGTAGCAGTCCACTGTTTATTATGAAGAGTGTTTGGATATGCTCCATTAGGCTTAAGTCAAGGAATCGGCATCAATGTTCAGTCTAATTGGGGTAGGAAGGTAATATAACAGATTTTGAGGCGTACGCCTTCGTCGGCTAGGATTGTTCGGTCGGCGTTTATCTATCCAGTCTGTCAGAACATTCTGAAACTGACATATTATATATTTCAAAAGAAAAGAACTAATATAATCAGTATCCTGTTCTAATCCTGATTACTTGGGGTCGAGGCAATATGTCATCATCATCATCATCTCAGCCCATATACGTCCCACTGTTGGGCTAGGGCCTCCTCCATAATGGGAGGGAATTTGACCTACTATACCATGCTGGTCAGACATGTTGGTATAGGGTTTCATTTCGAGTTTTCTTTCACAGATGTTATGTGCCTATTATATCCCATAGTCGTCTTGTACGACATCCACGGGCAAGATAGGGAGTGGTGAATTGTATTCTTACTCCGTCACCACACGGAAAAGAGGCAATATGTACTCTTCTTCAAACGTACGTATTGCAACAATTATTGGCAACAGTTTTATGACCGCTCGTCTATCTGACTTCAATCCTTTTTAGGAATGTAATTCGTGACCAGATGAAGTTGATTCAGATCTTAAACTCTTAGTTGTCATTTACTACACTAGCGAGCAATGTGAGTGTTGGTAGTATTTCTAGCTGCTACCATACAGCAGAAAAAATGTATAATAATTAAAAGCGACTGATAAATTGCATTCTTCCTTGTTGCAATTCTTGATAGCTTTAAACTTGGTTTCAGATTATAAGAATTGGTTTGAAATTGCATGAGAGAAGTGTTTTTACTAATAATACTATACCATAAAAATATTGTTAAAACTGCAATATTTTACATTTTTGATAAAGTAATTTGATAAAAATATCAGATGATGTCGATAAGACGCCGATTACCGCCGATCAAGAAAATGAAACATCGTTGGCTATAAACAAACAGATATTAACTTAATACTAAAATTATAATAGTAATAAACTATGCAGGTGTATGTTTTATAGCTTATTCAAATATAAATACCAATTTCAGTTTGATATTGTTATTTTAAAATTACAGCTTTTAGCATTAAGGACTAAATCGGCGGAAAGACCAACGTCCCCCCCTCGTGGAGGACGTTGGTTTTTCCTCACGTGGTCGGCCTCTCGGCGGGTGACGGACTAATCCCCGGTCACGTCACCCGCGGCCTCGGCTAGGGCGGCATGAGGCGGAGATAGTTGCGCCTGCGCCGCTCCAGTCGCCGGCGGCGGATCTCCTCATCGAGGCTGCGCTCCTCACGCAGGCGATCCGCGTCCGACAGATCGGGCCCCGTGCCGAGGAGGTGCCGCTCGATGCGGGCAGCTACCACCCTCTCCAGTAGCTTGCCCGTGTCATCGAGCAGCACGATAGGCCTGTAGGCCGAAGGCGACTCCGGAGACCGTCCCGGCTTCGGCAGGAGCACCAGCCTTCCCTCCTTCCAGCACCCAGGGAACCGTCCGGACGCTAAACACGCGTCGAACAGGCCTGAGGCGGGGTCCCAGGTGTTCGAGGACCAGGGCCAGCACGCGGTTAGGAACACCGTCGGGCCCGGGGGCGGTAGACTTTGCGCGCATGCGCGTCACCGCCACCCCCATCTCGGGTTCCGTGATGGGCAGCATTTGACCATCTGCGAATATAAACAAAGGATAAGAAAGCTTAATAGTTAAAGCTTATGAATGAGACTTTGTGCCTTTGCCGACTTAGTCGCAACATCCGCAAGGAATTTCTAGGAATCTGCCCCAAATACTTCATAAAAACAAGTCGTTACACCCGAATTAGGCGTTATATCTGGAGTCGCTATTACCGAATGAGTTTTCTACAAAAGTATGCTTTAAATTCCCGGGACGCAAGTTCGACGTCGCTATAACCGAAACGACGTTACAACCGAGGTCGTTAATAATGAAATCCACTGTATATCATTTACAAATACTTAACTGGTTTTCCGTAGGATGACGGAGTAAGAATACAATTCAACGACGAATTTGGGTGGTGGTGGGTGTCCTAAAACACGACTAAAAGATTTTTGCAGAATAACATCTATGCAAGAGAAGGAAAACCCTATACCAATTCACCAACCCATTAGACTAGGACAGTACAGCAGGTTAATTTCCCTCCGATGCTGGTCGTCGATGGCCTCTTTCTGCGAGGAGGTCATCTCAAGGAAGAAGGCCGTGGAGCGGGAACGCGAGGCACTTGCGTCCGCGAACTCGCTCCGCAGGCGGCGGCCAGGGAGGGGGAGGCGGCGATATGCGCATCTCCTCCCACCGCCTTGAATGACGACAGGACGTGGCCAGATAGCCTTGAGTAGGGGTGTCGGGGATTGAATGTCAATAGACGAGCTCTCTGGCACCCCGTAAAAGCGCGGAAGGGACCGCTGTGGTTTTAGTAGGTTAATTTCCCTCCAACTGTGAAGGAACCTCGCGCCCAGGAGTGCGACGTATATGAACTGTGATGATGATGATCATGAATGTGTATACAACTTATCAAAACATTTTTATTATTCATAATTTTACAAAATACTATGTGTTAGTGTTAATTTTACTAGCTTATTTTGTTATATTTGTGGTGAATTTATTCCTAAAAATCAAAAAAAAATCTAATATCACTTCTGATTTTTAATTATTACGAAGTTTATTTTTAAATTTCCATTAAAAATCTAGATAAATCGTGGGTACTGAAATCTTCATCCTGCTCTTCTCCAAACATGGGGTCGATTCAATAACAATATACTACATACTAGTAAAGTAATTGTGCCAAGCCTCTTGTCTGACGTCAATTCTCCTTGAAAACGTAATAGTTGACCGGAGCCTATAGAATTAGCTCAAATTGATTGTTTTAGCTTTAGTCGTCCTTTACAACACCTACGAGCAATATAAAAGTTGGTAGTATATGTAGTATCACACAGCATGGGTGCCAAAAGTTTGTTGTTTAAAAATGCTACGAGTATATGCAAATTTAATACTAAACCGATGCTTTTCGATATATCAATGCAGTGTCTTAAGCCCAATAATCACGGCAAAATAATAAATTAATTTCTTACACTCTTAAGTATTTTTAAGTTTCTTTCTGGATAACATGGTTAAGTGATGAACACGGTGGTAATTTCATCACGGCATTGCCTACAAGAAGCGTTGTTGGGGTAGATGGGAGCAACACATGCGTACAAACTACTGTTTGAGTCTTCAGAGTTATACTGCCAGTACTGACGATGAAAAGATTCATTTTATTTATTTGTATAGATGTATAGAAGATTAATATTAAATTGATTGATTTCACTGCATATGATGAATGGTTTAACAATAAGCAGTGACACCCTATGGCACCCGTCTATTTTACTGTAGCGGTGAATATTCTATGAAATTACACACGTCTATCCATTAAAGATATCTAACATGATTAATGATGGCATTGAAAATAGTATTTGTACGTTGCACAATTAATTACAGCTTTAAAAAATAGACGTTTTTATCAAGCCACGACTGTTATGTAGGAGAATAATTTCACCATAATATTTTTATGCTGTATTGTGACGGTTTCGAATGCTTTCAACTCTCACATTGTTAATGGGTGTCGTAAAGGACTACTAAGGGCTTCACATCAATCTGGGCCAACTCCATCTGATGCCACGTGATCAACAATTACATTTCCAAGGAGGATTCACGTCATAAAGGCGACCGGTTATAAAACTATTGTCAAAACTTTTATAATATGTACAAGGGAAGAAGAGTACATATCGCGTCAACCCCAAGTGATTGGGATAAAAGCAGGATGATGATGACCATTTTATTATGATATTTGTAGTCCCTTCTTATATAAAGCATTAGCTAACCTTATGTCTGACTATTACCGCGTAAGAACGAGACCGAGGAAACGTAATCTCCGAAACACAGCAAGCGACTGCACAGATAGCGTAGTAATTAAATACCTACCGTAACATGTGTTACGGATTCACTTCCTACGTAGGACAATAATTTGTGCGATCTACAAATAGCTGTTCTGAATCTGAGTGTAATTTGCGTCCGTTAATAATATGCTTGTAAGGTCGTTCGCAGTAAAAAGCTGATATTCTTACAGCAGGATTGCCTTTAAAAACCCAGCAAGTGAATCTTTATCAATTGATACTAAACATTGACGGAATGAATTCCTTGTCCGCCACCAATGCCTTGCCTTCGGTGGCCCATCCGACAAATTACCCTGTCTGCATATAATTCCCTGATGACGTCATGACAACATTGCTTGTTGTCAGTCATGTAATCTGTTGAATTCCTAATTCATTTTTTACAATCACCTGCGTAAAAGAAAACGACATATTATATTCTTACTCTGTCACTACACGAAAAAACCAGTACAATATAATTCTAGATGTATTCTGTAACCTAGTTGATGTGATTTGATTTGCATTCCTAAACTTTTTTCGCAAACCATTTCATTTGCGTGCCACAGTGCTGAGATGTGACGAATTGGGCATAGCATGTACTTCGACAATCACTTCGACCTCATCACTAACGGAATGTAACGGTAGGATAGTAGCGAAGCAACGACATTGTAATGGCTTTTTTATTGAATTAAAAAATAAATCTTTGTTTTGTCAGGGATTTTAAAATCATAATTATAATGATTAAGGACAAATAAGTATCCTACATCGAAATTGAACCCACGACGCTTAGCTTAAGCGTTTAATCATTAGAACACTATTGGTTTTGTGAAGCCATTCGACAAAATAGCTTTTTACTCCGATCAAGATATAACTTATGTAAAATAGATTTCTGATTGTCGTTTGTCGTGACGGACATAGATGAAGATATTAATCTAAAAATTCTATCAACATCGAACTAAATCGACATTCCACAAAATAATCATAAAACCTACTGTTCTGCTATTCGCGGCATTAAGTTACTCGCATACATAATTTTATATATTACATAATCTTACTTAAATAAAGTATTACATAAAACCATTTTGTTTTCCTATAAATATTCATATATAATTTTTAAGTATTTTATGAAAATTATTAAAAAATTAGGCTATTACGGTACCGAGAATTCGGCCTCATTGTTTCAACCAGATGTAGATTTTAAAAGAAAATTTCTTAGTAACTCTTAAAACCAGCGTTGGAATTTTATAATATTTACAAACAATCTTATTGGTATACTACAAGGATGCTACTGCGATTGCACTTTTATTAAACATAAATCAGCAATTCAAATATACAGTAAAAATATCAAAACCAAACACTTCAATGTTATAAGCAATTTAAACCTCAATGTTAATATATTCAATGACGCGTAACAGCAATTACGTGCGTGTGTCTGCTACGAATACTAGCAACCTTTACAATGCTCGTGGATGTCGTAATAGACAACTAAGTACTCCACATCGTTCTGGGTCAACTCTATCTGATGCTGTCTATTCAACAATTAACAAACATCCTGAAGTCATCATGCCTGCATCTCTACGCCGGCACCCTGTGCTCTTTGCCACTGTATGATGCCCCTATCTGTTTACAGTTCGTAACCACCCGCAATAGGGCCCTTCTGCGACGACCGCAGAGGGCCCCCAATGGACAATGCGCGCCGTACATTAGAAATATGTTAAGCCTGGGGGCCCCAGCGCCATGTCGTATCGGCTAAAATTGAAATGGACCTAACGTTGCCGACCATCATTTACTAACTGTTCGGCAACTACAGAGGAAGGTCATCGATGACCTCATTTTGTGAGGCCGTCATGAGAAGAGATGTTTACGTCAGCTGCCTCGCCTCACCGGCGCGGCGACCAGCAACTAGGAAGCGCTACTCTGCGTAGGTACTCCTCCCACCGCCCTGAAAAAGAAATGGAGTGTCAAGGATTGAATGTCATCAGAAGATGATGATTATAATGATCTCAGGTCACATATATCGCAGTGTTGGAATCGAGTTTCCTTCACAATTGGAGGGGAAATTGACCTATCACATTGTTCAGACGGGTTCGGTTGATTTCATCTCGAGTATTGCTGCTCTTGTCTATACAAGAGCAGCAATACTATCATCATCATCAGCAATAATAACATCTATATGTTATCTCACCTAAGGATAAGAAAGAGAGTTGTTGTTTTCTTACTCCGTCATCACCCAGAATAATAATAATGCGCGAATGGAATTATAAATAGTAACCAGGGTAAAAACCATTTAGAAAATGCTGGTCTATTTTATTAATTAGTAAATTAACGTGTAAACACTTCTGTAAATGTTTGTCAAAAGATAGTCCCGAGCCGACGATGTCGCAAGCCAAGTTTATAGAAGCACTGTGATACCCTCATTCTGGAGATTTGGGGGCATTCATGTTGCAACAAGACATTATTATAATTTATTATTTATTTTAGCTATAATAGTCCACTCCAAATAGATTTCTACACAATTAACACTATCTTAATAAGTTATTAGCTTTATTAAAATCAGTCTATTATCAACTGATCATGCTAATGTCTATTAAACATAATTAAAGATGTCTGCCGTCGTCGTCCAATCCGGATATATCATTATCATATATATCATTATCATCATTGTCTGCTCATATATGTCTCAATGTTGAACTCGAGCCTACTCCACAATAGGAGGGAAAATTAGCATACTATCCGTGCTCGTCGGATGGTTTTATTTCGAGTTTTCTCTTTTAATGATGTTATCTGCATATCATAATCCCCGAGTCTTTTATGACCCCAGAGGTAAGAAAAGGGATAGTGAACTATATTCTTATGCCGTCACCATATTGAAATAATATCATATGCTCTAGAAAATCGACGTCCGGGTGTCACTACTGTACTTTGGTCCGTGTACGAAAATACTGGAGGACCAAACCCAACTTTGCTGTTGGGAGCTACCATAAGGTAGGCTGTTTACGCGTCTGCCACCAAAGGCAATAAAAATCGTTAATAAATTTATGTCAACGTTATCATATAAATTTTTAGTTCTTTACACAAATGACGTCAGGGATGGCAATTTCTTAAAACGACTCCAGTACAGGAAGCTATTACTAAATTTACTATATAATCTGTGTAGTCGCAAATGAATATGTAAAGCTACATATAACCTATTGTTGATGGAACAGTCTCGTTTTCAGACTGTCTGTCCCGTTGTCCTCAGAATTTCTTAGCAATGGGCAAAATATGGACGCAAGTGTCCCATGGACATGGACTTTTGTTGTCAAAACAATAAGAGAAAAGGATTGATTGATGAAATGGGGGAGACAGAAAGCAAAATTGACTAGTCAAACAATAATTAAGCGGATACAGAGCTACGAGAAGCACAGCAGCACTGGACCTAGAAGAGTTTAACGGTGCCTGTATATAAGCCTTTTCATGCAGTTGATGCATGCTGTGAGATTGATTGCAATAGTACTCGTACATATAGGAGAAACGCCTGCATGGCACTTGACTCCAGTTACAAGATTCGTATATTGTACTATTTTCAACATGATTTGTAAAACTCTTTAAAAAAAAACTGATTTATTAGACCAACATTATTTTTCGTAATAAAAAGATAGATAAAATGAAAAAACATACTCACAAACAAATACCCAAAAGATGCGCGGCTATAATATTGATTGGATTAATCTTTGCAAGTATGTATCTCGAGAGAATAATGTCCTCTCATATTTGTCAGTACATAGGTACTCTCTTATATGCATCGGTCAATATACGTCGATGGCCCCTAAGAAATGAGATCATCGACAAAAGCAGATGATTGGTATGAATATTGCCGTCTGACACGACATCGTAAACACGATAAGATATTGGAATAATGTTTTAAGGACGCTCAAGTGGATCATCTGTATTATTATATTATGTATATCGTAATTTAACATATATCTTTATTAATCTCTACGTCATCATAATCATTGTCTTGCACTTATCCCAATTACTCAGGATAAGCAAGGAAAAATACTCGACTCAATATGTACTCTTTTTCACAATACATATTGCAAAAGTTATTGCCGATAGCTCTGCCTTAAGCAGGCGGCTTCCACCCTCCTTGGAAATGCAATTGTTGAATTGTTGAATTGTTGACTGAAGGCATCATATGGAGTTGCCCCAGGTCTATGCAAAACTCACAGTCGTCTTTTGCGATACCTACAGCGAGCAATCTAAGGTTTGGAAGTATTCGTAACCGCTACCACACAGCATAATCATAATTTATTAATCTCTATTATATATATACGTGTATATTACGTTTAATTGCTTAGACGCATTCCTATTATATTAAACTCTCTTATATACCAGTGGACAATTATTTTGCAGTGTGTGACAGCAATAGATTACCTAAACTTTTAAAATCAAGGCGTGCATTTTTTAAACTTGTTATTTATCACTGTTGCCGTGTGGTGATAGAATAAAAATACAATTCTATACCCCTACTCTTACCCGTGATTATCATAAAACACGATTAACGTATACACTAAGGGATATAATATGCAGATAATATCGATGCAAGAGAAGCAAAACTCAACATTAACCCCTATACCAAGAGGGCTGACCAGCGCCGTATACCTACCTACCTAATGGTTTTATGAGGGCAGATATGATGAGATGAATTAACGCTTGCTTTATAATGTGAAGGAAGAATTCGTGTTAAAACCAACAAATACTGCTTTAGGTCATCGTGGTAGACATGTGATTTTAATAAACCTGCAAGCCTTAAAGTTAAAAAAATAGAAAACCTAAATAGATCTAATTGATTAGCTTGTCGAAGTTCACTGTTGTATATTAACCTCCTGAAAAGGAGATGGAGCTATATTCGACAAGCTTGGTAGCGAGTTGGTGGTCACAATGGAGGAATGGGTCGCAATCGCGGTGAAATAAAGCGTCCTGACCGTTCTTAGCTCGTTATCACACGGCCAAATAAACGAAATTTTCTAAATAAATTAACTACATAACATTCTATTAAAACGTACCTGTCTGTCCCTACACAGTTTGTATTATCTTCATATCAAGATAATACGATATTTTCGAAAGTGAGTATTGTTTTTTCACTATCTGTGACAGCTGTCATCGCTGTCAACGTCACTACAGATAAGCTTCTAAGAATTGTTATGTATTACTGTACTAAACCTTTTATTCCTTTCTCTTTTAGAAATGTTTCTTATAGGGGAAACATGCCTTATTCGTACCACTTAAGAGAAGTCGTTAATAATGCAGAGGAGAAAAGGAAAATAAATGTGAAATTTAGGATTATGGAATCTTTATTAAATGACTAATCAACAAAGAAATTAATTTAAACTTAAACATGAAAAATATCTTGAGAAAAATAACATTTTTTAAAAATTAGAAAAGGTACGTTTTAGGAACATTGTCGTTAAATCGTACTGTATTGGTTTTAAATCATACTTAGGAAGGTACGATCCACTGTCAGAGCAACTGTAAACTGTATTAGGAGGTCCCCCTCTTTTAAGGTCATCGGTCATTCTTTTGCGTTTATATATCAGCATTGGAGGTATGAATTCACCAGCTGCGTTCATGCAACAAATGCATGTCGTATTTATTCCTCTCTCTCCACTGGTGACTGCCCCAACTTGGCGTTTACCTTTCAATGCTAAAACTTTTGAAGGTTTGTGGACCGTACTCAATCCGGTCTCGTCTACATTGTAGATTTGTTGAGCTGTAAATCTAAATTCATCAAGAAGAGCTTCGTATTTATCAAAAAATTCCGACACTGTTTTTTTATTAAAACCTTAAAACGAGCCATAGATGAAAGCTTTGGAGTTCGTAATGATATCTCAGGATGAGTTTTCAAAGAATTGGAGTCCCATTTCCAACCAGCAAGTCTTTTATCAGAGTTGAATTTGTGTGGTAATCTATATTTCTCTGCTAATTAAAATGCTAGGTGACGTAAATCATTCGTCGTTACCCCAAAAAATTCTAAGTCCAAAATATGTTTGACTAGTTCTTCTTCCATCTCTTTGCACAAATCTTTGGTACGCCCAATGTGTTGATGTAAATTAAAGGTGACGGCGAAATGTAGATTTAGGTATATTATATGTCCGACATGCCTCGTTGAATTTTAATATTCCGTTTCTATGTTCGCCAAGTGCTTTTTCCATATTACTTTGTGACCATGCATTATAACTTCGTTTAGCCATGATAACCTTAAACGAAAATAGAACATTATTGCATACTCCTAATTCGTACCGGTACGAAATCAACCAAAACTACAGGTACGAATTAAACACAAGATAAAAATCTTAGAATAATAACGTATAGAAGTAAGTTAAGGTAAGTTCACGCACAAAAAGTGAGGCATTTCAATTGGAGCCTAATGGAGCTTACACCGGAACCGTTCCGTAATGTACAAGTCATTGTACTGCACCAACGTACGCAACTCTTAAAAAATAAATAGGTAATTATGACGGTTAGTGCATTCAAATGGTGTCACAATACATTTGAAAAATATAAAAAGACTAGCTTTTGCCCGCGGCTTCGCCCGCGTAAAAATTTACTTGCATATTGAACTATTATCGCAAAGAATATTATCGACATAAAAAGTATTACATTTCTTAATTTAAGAAATACTCTATCTACGTGTCAATTTTCATCCAAATCTGCTCAACAGTTTAAGCGTGATTGAGTAACAAACATCCAAATATCTTCACAAACTTTCACATTTGAATATTACTTCCAGCCTTGTAGTTCAGATTGCCGTGCAAATACGATGGTATTGTGGCCTTTCCTTAGTCTCTGATAACGTACTTTTCCATTGGTGAAAAAAAAATTATATCAATCAAACACCCGCAGTTTCATTCACGTAGACCCCATTCCCATGCCAATACCGAGATAAAAAATGCCTATGTAACTTGCTGATATTATAAATTTACATGGGTAAAAAAAATATATATAAATCCCAGAAATATCAGAGATATAAATTGCCTATGCTACTCGCTGACAACATAGGTAGCTTTCCATTGGTGAAAGAATTTTAAAAATTGGTCAACAACCCCCGGTATAGTTGTCGTTCCTGGGCAAATACCGGGATGAAAATAGCCTTTAGATGGTATTCACTGATAATATAGCTTTTCATTAGTGAATTAATTTTTTAAACCATTATATTCCCGTGATTTCACCGGCATTGTACCCGATCCCGTAGGAATATCGGGATAAAAATAGCTTAAATATGTTACTCGCTTAAAAATAGCTTTCCATTAGTGAAATAATTTTAAAATCGACTTAATTCATCCACACCGGGATAAAATATAGCCTGAGATAAAATAGTCTAAGTTATTCCTTATGTACGACTGGTAGACCTGATGGTAAAATATAATCAATATCGGTCCAGCCATTTTGAAGATTACCTGTAACGAATAGACAGACAGACAAAAAAAATTGGACCGTATTGTGTGAGCATAAATAAAACCTATTATTTTGATAGACAAACAGACGCTTCAAATTTATTTATTTGTAGAGATAGAAAATTGTAATAATATTTTGATTGTAACTTACTGTCTGGTAGCTGCTAGAAATATTACCACGTTTTCATTGTTCGTGGGTGTCGCAAAATACTACTAAGACAAAGATTTACATCGACCTGGACCAATTGGTGATGCCGTCTGGCCAACAATGTCGGCCAGGTCATAAAATGTTGCTAGAACCTTTGCAATATATCTACGATGGCAGTAGTAGGTACCCTACCTACATATCGCGTCGATCCAAAGTAATTAGGATAAGAGCAAGATAATGATGATATATCATTGGCTGGGTGTCTTCGACTATATGCGTTTTATCCTTTTGGGGCAGCCCAAAATTGTTTCTTAGTGCGTGCTTACCCCAAATAACCGAAATCGGTATACAAAATTTCACATTCTTAGGCCCGGTATCTTTGGCTATACGCTTTCACCCTCTTAGGGGTTGAATTGCCAAAAATTCTTTGTTAGAGCTCGCTTATCCTTGCCAAAATTTTTTTCATAGTGCTTGGTAAGTGAGCACTAAGAAAATCTGGGGGTAATCCAAGAAAGCCAACCGTGTACTAAAATGATCCTTCCTAGGCTCAGTGATTTCGGTTAAACGCTTTTCACCCCCTTAGGGCTAAAATTGCAAAAATCTCTCTTCCCCCAAGAAAGGCAACTTTATACAAAATTCCATGTTTCTAGGCCTAATGATTTCGGCTATATATTTTGCACCCCTTTAGGAGTTGATTTTAATAAAATAATTTCTTAGAGCTCACTTAAAACAAAGGAAAGAGAATTGCATAGAAAGTTTTACGTTCCTAGCTCCAAGAGTTTCGTCTATACGCTTTTCACTCACTTAAGGGGGTGATTTTCCAAAAATCCTTTGCTAGTGCTCGTGTACCCCAAGAAATAAGACGACGTAAAAAGAAAATACTTTCCCCTATTTCAACCCTTATACCTATTTTTTCGCAATAAAAAGTAGCCTTATATACTTTCTCAAGCTTTAGTTCATCTTTGTACCAAATTTCATCAAAATCGGTTAAGTGGTTTCGACGTGAAAGACTATATGCTTTTCAATCCCCTTTTTTTTGGGGTGAACTGCGGTCAGCGCGTTCCTCGCACCACTCCGTCCGAGGCGACAGAGGGGCGTAAGCACGCAACACCCGCAACCCACCCGAACACCAAGTCGCCTTCGTCGTTGGACCGACCACCGGAGCAGGGTTACTTGTGCTTTTCAACTCCTTAAGGAGGTGAATTACCAAAAATCCTTTGCTAGTACTCGTGCACCCCAAGAAATACGATGGTGTAAAAAAAGTACGTTTCTAGGCCCAGTGGTTTCGGCTGTATGCTTTTTGGTATTTTAGGGGTTGAATTTCATCCCTATGTAAGTGAAACTACCAAAACGCTAGAACGAATATTTATTTATTTATTATCAGGTGCCTTCATACAAAGATTCACGGTTCTATCATCGAAAATGACGAATTTCCATACAAAATATCATCCCCTATTTCAACCCCTTGTACCCATTTTTCCCAATAAAAAGTAGCCTATATCCTTTCTCAAGCTTCAGTCCATCTCTGTATTAAATTTCATCAAAATCGGCTTAGACGTAAGAGGCTATATGCTTTTCACCCCCTTAAGGGGGTGAATTACCAAAAATCCTTTGCTAGTGCTCGTGCACCCCAAGAAATACGATGGTGTAAAAAAAAATACGTTTCCATGCCCAGTGGTTTCGGCTGTATGCTTTTTGGTATTTTAGGGGTTGAATTTCATCCCCATGTAAATAGAATTTCCAAAACGCTTGAGCGAATAATTATTTATTTATTATTAGGTGCCTCAATACAAAGATTCGTGGTTCGATCATCGAAAATGACGAATTTCCATACAAAATGTCATCCCCTATTTCAACCCCTTATACCCATTTTTTTGCGATAAAAAGTAGCCTATATCCTTTCTCAAGCTTTAGTCCATCTTTATACCAAATTTCATCAAAATCGGTTTCGACGTGAAAGGCTATATGCTTTTCAACCCCTTAAAGGGGTGATTTTCCAAAAATCCTTTGCTAGTACTCGTGCACCCCAAGAAATACGATGGTGTAAAAAAAATACGTTTCTAGGCATAGTGGTTTCGGCTGTATGCTTTTTGGTATTTTAGGGGTTGAATTTCATCCCCATGTAAATGAAATTTCAAAACGCTTGAACGAATATTTATTTATTTATTGTCAGGTGCCTTAATACAAAGATTCGTGGTTCTATCATCGAAAATGACGAATTTCCATACAAAATGTCATCCCCTATTTCAACCCCTTATACCCATTTTTTCGCGATAAAAAGTAGCCCATGTCCTTTCTCAAGCTTTAGTCCATCTCTGTACCAAATTTCATCAAAATCGGTTTCGACGTGAAAGGCTATTTGCTTTTCAACCCCTTAAAGGGGTGAATTTCCAAAAATCCTTTGCTAGTACTCGTGCACCCCAAGAAATACGATGGTGTAAAAAAAATACGTTTCTAGGCCCAGTGGTTTCGGCTGTATGCTTTTGGTATTTTAGGGGTTGAATTTCATCCCCATGTAAGTGAAACTACCAAAACGCTAGAACGAATATTTATTAATTATCAGGTGCCTTAATACAAAGATTCCCGGTTCTATCATCAAAAATGACGAATTTCCATACAAAATATCATCCCCTATTTCAACCCCTTATACCCATTTTTTCGCTATAAAAAGTAGCCTATGTCCTTTCTCAAGCTTTAGTCCATCTCTGTACCAAATTTCATCAAAATCGGTTTAGACGTGAAAGACTATATGTTTTTCACCCCCTTAAGGGGGTGAATTTCCAAAAATCCTTTGCTAGTGCTCGTGTACCCCAAGAAATACGATGGTGTAAAAAAAAAATACGTTTCTAGGCCCAGTGGTTTCGGCTGTATGCTGTTTGATATTTTAGGGGTTGAATTTCATCCCCATGTAAATGAAATTTCCAAAACGCTTGAACGAATATTTATTTATTTATTGTCAGGTGCCTTAATACAAAGATTCGTGGTTCTATCATCGAAAATGACGAATTTCCATACAAAATGTCATCCCCTATTTCAACCCCTTATACCCATTTTTTCGCGATAAAAAGTAGCCTATGTCCTTTCTCAAGCTTTATTCCATCTCTGTACCAAATTTCATCAAAATCGGTCCAGTGGTTTAGACGTGAAAGCGTAGCAGACAGACAGACAGACAGACAGAATTACTTTCGCATTTATAATATTAGTAAGGATTATTAACATTACTTTTAAAGATAATTCGACGATTTATGTTAATAAAAACAAAATTTGATTTCATAATTTGTATAGTGGTGTGCGTGTGTATGTGTGTAATCGTCTGCGCGCCATTAGTATTTTTAGATTCAAATTTTGAAAGTTCGAAGTATTGATTGACACTATCCTTCTATACGTTATTATTCTAAGATAAAAATATTCTTTAAAATTTGCCGCCAAAAACGTTACGCTCATGAAGCGTTATTACATATAAAGAATCAACTTTTGAATTAATGTGAAATTCGATGTCATACTGCAAATTTTAATCACTAATAATAACTTTAGCCACAGTGCTTATATAATAAGTCAAAAAATTACAAGAAAATCATAAAATTACGTACTTTTTGAATATTACTTGTGGGAGGAAAAGCAACACGATGTCAAAGTAATTAAAGTAACGTGGCCGATTAATAGTTTCATTCTCTGTTACTTGTATCGCCACCGCTGCTTTTGTTTTGAAAATATTGACAGGGTACGATTTAGGCGCAAGTACGATTTAGGCAAGTTTCCCTTAATTGGGAATAGTGGAAAGAATTCGAAACAATATTTTCACATAGACTGGATTTAATAGCTTACATTTATTGGCTTTAGGACGTTTTAAATATTACATCAATATTACGAGTTTGCAATCAGTTGATACACATATCGAATACTATAAATATGCTTTTCCATATTCTTATTAATGATAAGATATTCCGAAAGTTATCCGTGATGTGAATAAATAAAGTATAATAAATATTTTTCAAGACATCTTGCATTAAGGTATCCTTGGCAATCGGCCACAAATTACACAAGATCCTGCGTGGAAATCGAACTTGCGGTGCTGGAATCATCATCATCATCATCATCACAGCTCACGCTTCCACTGCTGGGCTCGAGCCTCCTCCACAATGGGAGCAATGGGAGGACAATTGACCTACTTTAACACGCTGGTCTGACGGGTTGGTACAGGGTCTTCTCTACAAACATTATGTTGTATGCATGTCGTAATCCCTTAGTTGTATTTTACGGGCAAGAAAAGGGGTGGTGAATTGTACTCCTACCCCGTCACCACACGGACACGGTTTTGGCATGGTAGGCACGCCTTCTGTGCAATCAAATCCTGTAATTCTCCAACCCTGTAGGCGTTGTAAAAGACGTTATTATACTTCTTTATTTAATAAATCGAAATTAATAAATCGAAAAACACCTATGTCTTACTTATAACGTTTACGGATGGTATAGAGTCGTTGGTGCGGCGTCAGGACATCGGGTCTCCTGTATGCTCTACGAACTCTTTAATTAGAACTGCTCTGAAGAGCTGTTTGAGTTGGTACCAAGGTCTCCTTTCTATCTTTCATCTTACCAGTCGAGAACGCAGCAAGATTAGCCCATTTCACCCGGAAACGATATCATCTTCGACCATACTGATTTTTATTTTGTTTCACCTCGAAATTCGCATTTGTAAATTTTTTTAAAAAACATAATAATGCATATGCAAGCATCATAAGATATAGCTAGATCGGCATTATGCAATATAATATTTTACTTATATATCCCGTTTTTTATTGCTATTTCTAGTTATTTATTTTTCTAATTTACTCTATACCAATTCATCTGACTAGTTTTAAATAGTTGAGCCATTTCAATCCCATTGTGGAGGAAATATGAGCCCAGTAGTGGGACATATGAGCTGAAATGGTGCTGACGATTTTTCTGATTTAAGTAGTAGTCTAAACAAATAAATAAAATTTAAATGTCTGTTTGTAATTTCAAATCAGGAGCTTTTTATCATGTTCACACGGTTATTAAACGATAGCTATGCCTTAAAATTTTTTTGTCTGTCAGTCAGTGTGTCTGTTACGGGTATTCTTCAAAACGGCTAGCCCGATTTTGATAATATTTTACTACCAGATAAGTGTCTGTATAGGGAGTAACTTAGGCTATATTTTAACCTGGTATTCCCACAGGAACGGGAATTACGCGCGTAAGGCGACTGAGACCGAATCGAAGCGTGGGCGGGTTGCTTGTATTACAATTAAATGACGATTTTTCACTAAAGTAAAATATAAACGCGGTATAATTTGAAAAATAGCTTTATTTCATATTCCTATAAATATAAAAAAATATTATATTTATTATTCTTACACTTTTAATATAAAATATTTCTATCCATCCATTAGCCTATGGATATTCACGGTTAGACATATGAGAGTATAATGCCATAATTGTCATGCTTATTAGGGGTGTTGCTGTAGGCAGTTAATGTCATCAGTTTCTCGGAATACCGCTGCCTACCTCTTTCTTGTTCCGTCGCCTGGTAACAACTTCCACGTACAAGTAAAAGATAATGACATATTAAGTTCTTTGCTCATTATCATACAGCTATAAAAAAAAACTCAATCACTGTGTGTGTAACTTTATAAATAGGGACCCTTCGTTCAGGACGTCTCAGTCTGTAAAACATCGAAATTATTTTGTACAAGTATATATGCATAAAATAACAGATTACGACAGGAACTAATATGGCATAGTGTTTAAATTAAATATTGCGATTTTTTTTCAGAAAATGACAATTTTTATTCAATAAACATTTATTTTCATTAAATACAAGAATTAAAAATTCAAATATATATCAAATTGTGACAAATTAATTCTTTTAATCATTGATTTCTGTAATAAAATATTATTATAATAGTTACATTCGATGCCTCTGACGATATTATTGTAAAGCGCCCTCCACATGTTGGCCGAGCCTAGGTCAACGCGAGCGTCGTCGGCAGATAGGTACAAAGCAAGTGCTAGCGTCCACACGTAGTCCTCGGTCAGTGTTCATTGTGCACTGAAACACTACGGACGTTGACATTGACGTTGCTGCTGCTTCGGCTATTTATTTAAGGAGCGTATATAACTATTATCTCAGTGTATACTGCAGTAAAGTGGTAAAAAAGAAGGTGGTTGATACTGTTTATTCACAGAAATAGAACAATGTAAAGGTGCCATTCCAACTTCGGCTGCAGGCTGCGGACGTAAGTAGCACACGCATGACACGCAGTCGCTGCCTGCATTCGCAGCCGGTAGTGATTCCGAGGCTGCCTGCACGTGCTGCGGCAGGCTGCGACTAATTCCTTCCAAACAGTATCTTAGCCACATCATTCTTAAATTTCACGTGGCTTGTATCAAAAAGAACAGGATATTTTGTTACAAGATTACCTAACTGGTCTTCTTCAGTCTCCGAAAATCTCTTTTTTTTAAACAAGTATTGACGCTAAATCTAAATATCGAGAGCCGATAAAAATTCTATCCAATATAAGCGCTAATTTTATTGCAAATTAAGTTTGATGAGATTGGCTCCGAGTAGCGTCTACTTGGGACTTGTCTCAACAGGTTGGAGTGACGTAACTACGTGCGCATCGACTTGCAGCCGCAGCACTACTGGTCTGCGATCAGCTGCGGCTGCAAGTCGCAGCAGCACTTGCAGTCGAGGCTCGGTAGCACGTGCAGCCGCAGCCGCGTTCGGAATGTTTTTCACAGAAATCCATACTACTATATAGAAAAGCAGTCGTGCAGCCACAGCCAGCTTCGTGTAGCCGCCGCATGTGCTGCCTGCATCCGCAGCCTGCAGCCGAGGTTGGAATGGCGCCTTAGTAAGAATACAATTCACCACTCCCTATCTTGCTCGTGGATGTCATAAAAGACGACTAAGAAATATAATACATAATACGCATATAACATCTATGCAAGAGAAGGAAAACTATAGCCCTAGAAAAATAAAGCCCTATACCAACCTGTCTAACTAGCGTGGAATAGTAAGGTCAGTTTCCCTCCTATTATGGAGGAGACTCGAGCCCAACAGTAGGACGTATATGAGCTGAAATGATGATGAATGATGAAGATACTTTTTGATACTATAGGTAACATATAGGGTGCCTTGGATCTAATCATTTACGTCGCATATCTAGAAGTAGTGGTGCAAACTTTGAAAATATAATCATTTCTGTTGAGCGACATTATCACATTAAACGCGTCTAACAGCGATGGATGTCAACCGTGTAATGACGAGCAGACCAACGTGTGGACGGCATTGGCCGAGCGCAGACGAGCGCCTTTGATTTGTGCACAAAAACCGACACCGAGGCGAAGTGAGGCAAGTGATCACGAGCGACGGCGAGTGAAGACAAATCAGCTGCCCACACGTTGGCGCTTGTATTCACTCGGCCAACTAGGCGAGCTACGGTGAGCGTTGGTCAACTAAGGCAAATCGGGTGTACACACGTTGGCGTTGGCCATTGCTCGCCTACGCTCGGCCAACATGTGGACGGGGCATGATAATTGGTCAGAACTACACTTACTATCATAGTGTGACGATGCCTCGCCACGGCATATATCGCTTTACGTCACGCCAATGATCAGGTTAACCCTCGCCTACAGTCATTTCATATCAAAAACTATTTATTCACCTTTATTAATCAAGAAGTAAAAATTATACAACACTTTAAGTACGACTCAGGATCTGAACCCAGTGTTTCACAAACAACCACCTGCTTATACCATTCAATAAAATTGAAAACAAAGCAGAATGCTATGTTTCACATAGGCTATATATGCCTCATCTGAAAATGAAACCTTTAACTACAGCATAGAATCCATATTACAATAACAGTTTATGTATTTAATATTTTATTTAGTGGATGTTGGAACGAAATGCTACGTGAAAGTGCCCAATCACTGTCAAACAATTTGATTTACACTTGCTATAAATTAACAAATCAAATATTTCATTGAATGTTTAAATTTTTGTTGCAATTAATAATAAAACTTCAAGGCTTTACTGGAAACGAAGGAAACCCATCATTTCATCATCATTATTCCCACTATTGGGCTCGAGTCTCGAGCCTCCTCCACAATAAGAGAGAAATTGACCTATTATACCACGCTGATCAGAAATGTTGGTATAGGGTTTCATTTCAAGTTTTGTTGCTGTTCTTCTTTTTCTCCTTCTTTATCTTTTTTTATCCCAGATGCAAGTAAATTGCCCCAATAATGACACATCGCATGTCTCTTTGTTAGCATCATATGAATCTCCAATTGTTGGTGATTTAACATTGGAGCATGATCGGCCTTGACAATTGGTACATGCTACAGAACAAAACAGTTCAACTTTTTTGCAACTACATTTAATACTATATCCCTTTTTGCATTTGCAAAAAATTATGTTAGCAGTTTTCTGGCGCAGGTAGAAGTTAAGTGTGGACTGGCTCTAATGAATTGTCGACCAACTTCTTTTGGATCCAGCTGATAACCAAGCCACACTTGAACTTGGTAATGTACCCGGAAAAGATGTTGATGACCAGCCGGTGAGGTTGGAGGGAGAAAAGCTAACTGCACTTGTTTTAAAAAATAATATAACTTGTTTTAATAATACTCGTTTTTGTGATCTGTGACCCCGTGTAATTTTTTCCAGGTGTCGAATCGATGAGAACTTTTCATATTTCATTTATAATAGTGTTTTGAACAATCCTATCAATTTTCAGCCAAGTGTGAATTTTTGCACCCTCACCCGTATTTTTTGGTCTAATTTGAGCGGACTACGTCCGAAAGAAAGAAATTCTTCTATTTTCTTAATTCTTCTACTTTGTTTTTTCTGAGACGATTATTCCACATTCTTATTACTCTATAATCTTTCTTCTCTTTCGTGTTTTGTCGTCTCAGTTCGCCCGTAACCATAAACACTTTGTTCGCAACGTCGTGCAATCTAAAATCAAATACAAACGCGGTAAAATCCGTAAAATAGTATTATTTACAATGTGTAATACTCGCGTTAACATCAGAAATCATTATTCTTTATTTAAAAGAAGTGATAATTGATCTCGGCAGCACTCTCCAGATAAATTCATAATATCTATGGATAAGTTGATGAGGACGAAGCTGTGGAAGCCATCTTCGGCTAACAACTATATATACACACACAAAAAAAACTAATCATTTTTGAAACATAAATAATAAATAATATGGCATATATGCTGTTAATTATACACCGTTACACATATAAATGACAGCTGTGTGGTAGCGGCTTCGAATACTACCAACCCTTGCTTTGTTCGTGGGTGTCGTAAAAGACGACTAAGAGCCCTAGATTGACCCGGACCAACTCCATCTGGTACCATTTGGGTCAACGAATACATTCCCAAGGAGGGTTGACGTCAGGCAGGCGGCCGGTTATAAAAGTCATTGCCGAAACTTTTTGCAATATGTCAAAACAGATGACATATTGCGTCGACCCCAAGTAATTGGGATAAGAGCAAGATGATGATGATGACACATATAAATGACAGCAGCATTAGAAGCGCGAACCAAGTTATATGTTTTACTATCACAGCTTATATACGTTCCTGTGCTAGGCTCGAGGCTCCTCTATAATGGAAGGGAAATTGACCTACTATATACCACGCTGGTCAGACGGATTGATATAGAGTTTTATTTAGAGTGTTCCTTTTCTTCCATAGATGTTGTATTTTATAATCTCTTAGTCGTTATCAGCTGTCTGTATAAAAAGTTACTTAGACTATTTCGCCGAATTGAAAATCGAACGGGCTCTAGGAAAGGCTCAGTCTTGCCACAGGAACGAGGCTCACGGAGACGAAAGCGCGGGAATTTGCTAATATCTCTATAAAAAACTGATTCATTGTGTGTTCGAATATTAAATAAGCTTATGCGTTTCGACACAAAGATTTCGTAATGAAAGTGGAATAGTTTTCTCGTTTTCCGGTCAGCTAAGGTGTTCCAACCTTGTTAGGAAACCTCACCATGCAACTATTTTTACATTTCACACCAACTCGATAAATATATATGGTGATGACGGCAATTGTTTGAAGATTATTAGAGCGTTATATAAACATGCAATTTAGGATAATGTATCGATTTATATTTATTTTGTAGCTCGACTTTGATCATTCTAACATTACGTAGATCAATTAGTATTATAATGTGGTTGTTCATATTTAACATACATTAATCTATGCAAATAAATAACATTGGCTTTTCTGTTTTTAATGTCAAAATAATACGTTATTTTCATGCTCACACGGTTAATAATAAACTGGTTTTAGGCATAAGTATAATAAACTGGTTATAGGCATAAGTATCGTGTACATACACGATACTTATGCCTAAAACCAGTTTATTTTTTTTCTGTCTGTCTCTTTCTTTCGGGTAATCTGCAAAACGGCTGGACCAATTTTGATAATGTTTTACTACCAGGTAGCTGTCTATATAAGGAGTAACTTTTTTTTTTTTGGGTGGGCTGCTGTCGCCTACCTGAAGTTAACTGTACTTGTAGAGAGATGGTCAGTATTGACACAAACAATATTTTACACCATTGAGACTCTAAATTCCGAACTCACATCAAGGCTAGATTTCGTTCAGCGTGCTCTGGAGACGGCTCCGCTTGATATTTGTGTACGTGATGAGATCGGGGGTGCGGCAATCCATAGAAAAAAATGTGTAACTGACATAATCTAAATAATTACCACATGGAAAATAATGGAAATGGTAATGGCAATGGTAATGGCAAGACCTATCCGTCGTGGCATCAACAATCATTGGAAAAGAAGGGTTCTCGATTAGTACTACGAAACTGACGGCGAGGACGGATAGGACGAATCCCATTAGATGGACTGACGACATCTTAAAGGCGCAGGGGACCGTTGGATAAGTTGCATAGGATCGTTCTGAGTAGTGGACGTCTGCTGGCTGATGATGGATGGAATATGAAATCTTGGTACCATTTAGAAAAATAATTGTCTTTGGCTTGATCAATTTTTATTTTATTGAATAAAAGTTAAATAATTTAATATAATGTTTATATTCTAGTAGGCATTACTGATGCGATTAAAAGGGTGATCATTCAAGCGACCCGCCCCTTCAAGTACCTGACTACATTTTGACCTTGTATAAATATTAAAAGGTCGTCGTCGACCGTTTCATTATAATAAGGATTTTGATGGATTTTCATTTAGTTACTATAATATCCTTCTATTTTTATTCATACAACTTCCTCTTTCTTTTTCGGTACGACCCCCCTCCACAACGGCAGAGTTTGTCTATTTTACTAAGCTGTCTAGACAGATTTTCATAGTTTTTTTTATTTTGAGAATTCTATCTTTAGCAATGGTTTCATTGGACGCATGTTAATCATCTTATGATAATGCATGGAAATGTGGTTACCGTTGCAAAAACCAGCCTCATAGATGAAGGAGGTAAGCGAAGAGGTTCACGATGATCGGGACCACCGCTGTATATATTGTCGTGGCCTGCTCATTAGTCATCCTTTCTACATCCTGAATATATGTGGTATTGACGGATCGAGAACCAACTCAAGCAAAAGAAATGTATTGTGTACTGCCTAACAGCGAAGGACAAAGTGACGAGAAAGGTATGACAAAGAATTATTTTGTGTAGTAGACCTACTGAAGAGAGTGAAGAGCACTAATTAATATGTCGCTTATCAGCTTATCATCACCATTATCTCAGCTGAAATAAGTCCCACTGCTGAGCTCAAGTCTTCTCCTTCTCTTGTTGTATAACAAGTCAATTTCCCTTTCATTGGAGGGCATTTACGACCAAAGATGATGTGGGGCAAATAATCGGTGGGGAAAACTACATTCTTATTCCGTCGCCATACGAAACCTATAATAAAGCCTAAGGGAATTATAAATAAAACTATTTTTACGGATTTTATATCATTTGTGTTTGATTTTTAATTGTCCGACGGATGGTCAGTTCGCCCCGACCATGAACAGTGTAATGTGTTCAAAACGTTGAGCAATCAAAATCAAATACAAACGCGATAAAATACGTTAAAATAGTTTTATTTATGATTTGTAATACTCGCGTAAATCTTAATGAAATTTTTCGAGTGACATGAGTGTCTATGCTTACTGATTATGCCTGCACATGTATGGGTTTACCTAGTTCAGTTGTAACTAATGCTTACTCTATAGGTAATAAGATTAGAAGCACTTACTGCTAATTAGGATAGTCATTAAGTGACTATTAAAAGATTTTGAACACCCTCGTAAATATTATTGTTTTCGTGTGGTGACGGCGTAAGAATTCACCCTCCTATCTTGACCGTGGGTATCGTAAAAGACGACTACAGAATTAAATAGGCCAATTTTTTTTTTTTTTTTTGTGGGTGGGCCGCGGTCGTCCCGCCTCCGCACCACTCCGTCCGGGGCGACAGAGGGGCTTAAGCACGCAACTCCCGCGGCCCACCCGAAAACCACGTCGCCTTCGTCGTTGGGCCGACCACTGGAGCAGCGTTAACTTGTCGTCAGTGGTCGGCCCGACGGAATACCCCCTATTGGGGTACCCTCCCATCGCCGACGTCCCCCCCTCGGGGAGGACGTCGGTCTTTCCTCACGCGGTCGGCCTCTCGGCGGGTGACGGACTAATCCCCGGTCACGTCACCCGCGGCATTAAATAGGCCTATAACATCTATGCAAAAGAAGGAGAACTCGAAATAAAACCCAACATGTCTGAACAGCGTGGTATAGTAGATCAATTTTACTCTTATTGTAAAGGAGCCTCGAGGCAACAGTGGGACGTATGTCAGCTAAAATGATGATGATGATGTACAGAAGTAGATAGCTCGGGTAATTCAAATGATTTCAATGTTAATTACCATCATCATCATTACAGCTCATATGCGTCCCACTGGTGGGGTCGAGCCTCTCCCACAATGGAAGAAAAATTGTCCTATTATACCAACCACGCTGTTCAAGCGATTTGGTATAGGGTTTTATTTCGAATTTTCATTCTCTTGCAAAGTTGTTATATGCACAAGATATCCCTTTGTTCTCTTTTACGACATTTACGGGTAAGAAAAGAGGTGAAGAATTGTATTCTTACGCCTTCACCACACGGAATATACGATTAAAAACTTTACACAGATCTGGGTCACCTCCGGGCCTCCCCATAATGTTATTTTCTGTTAAAAAAAACCTGTTATGTTAACTTCCTATAAATCTTTAAAACTCAGTCTTAACGTAAATAATTTAAACATTACGTATTTAAATTCGTTAAACGCATTATTAATTTTAAACCACTTCTTTCTTAAAATTATGTAATATATTTGATCCTGAAAAAAATACGTAAAAATATTTTAAAATATTATTATGTAACCGTAGTATATTTTTTCTATTTACTCTATTATAATATCAAGGAAGTATTACGCACATATGAGTTATGTTTATAAAAGAAAATATAACATAATATGTAATAAGAAATTTTCTGTAGATTTAAGACTTAAATTTAATACTTAAATCAGTTATTTTTTTACCTGATGGTAAGTGAACTGCCGCACATGGACCTTTGTAATACCAGGGGCCCAGCCAGGCCATTGCCTACCGTGAACAAATTACTCTTCTTAAACCTCGTTTAAAGAAGGACGTGTCATAGCGCTCGGGAAACACAGCAGCAGGTAGTTCATTCCAGAGCTTGCACGTACGATGTCGAGTGGTACGTTGGTAAAATGGCGACGGTGGTACCATGTCAAACAGTTCCTCGGAGCACTCCCCATGAAAGAGTCAGTAGAGTACACAGAGTGACCCAAAGTCTCTCCGCCGCTCCAGTGACTCGAATCCGTCCGTAAGATTGGGATCTCCGGCTATTCGAACAGCACGCCTTTGTAAGGAGTCAAGTGCTTGGGAGTGGGGTGTCATCAATAAGCTAAGGTTTGCACCGCAAAAAACTAAAGCCATGGTGATAACCAACAAGCTTAAGTATGACACACCACGACTAAGCATGGGCGGGATAGACATTGCCGAGTCAAAGGAGATCAAGATCCTGGGGCTAACGATAGATTGCAAATTAACCTTTAATACCCATGCAACTAATGTATGCACTGAAGCAATAGGGGTATACAAGCAACTATCGAAAGCCGCCAGGGTCAGATGGGGCCTCCACCCGGAAGTCATAAGAGTCATTTACAACGCCACAGTGGAGCCAATAATACTGTACACGGCTGGCGCATGGGCGCAAGCGTCAAGGAAGAAAGGAATACAGAAAAGACTTAACGCAGTGCAAAGACCATTTGCGCAAAAACTCTGCAAAGCATATAAAACGGTCTCCCTTAATGCGGCCCTTGTGCTGACCGGGCTGCTTCCACTAGATAGAGCAAAATCACATCACAGGTAATGCCACAGATTAAAATATATATCTTTTTTTTTTTTAATTTTTTCTTGGTTCATTTACGTAATTTTAAGACGATCTTATCCTTTATTTTGTTATTATTTTTATATATGTTTTTTAAGTTGGATTATTGTTATATTTGTTATTATTGCAATATATTATTTGTAAAGAGATACTTATAATTCGTCAATGTCTTTTATACTCTGCTACGTGTACATCGCTGACGAACGTCGCAGGACGCTGCAGAATATCAGCGTTGTGGTATTTACTGAGTAGATACCTCAGCATTATGCTGAGCAGCTATCCCTTTGCTCTTTTGCGAAGGAGACCAGATCTTTATGTAATTTTTGTTATTTTCGTTGTTTCTCTTTTTCTTTTTTTTTTGTTAGTTATAGTTTTTATCTTATTGTACTTTTATTATTATGTTCTTGTAGGTGTTCCTTTCGTAAAAGAGTAATAAATTATTTTTCTTTCTTTCTTTCTTTCTTTATGTCCGACTAAGGGAGAACGCCCAGCTACACGAAATAAGGAAAGGGGTGTCGCGACTAATCCAGAACGACGTCGAAGTGGAAAGACCGGTGGACTACACGGAGCGGTCGCACCCTGCACACAACGTCTATAGGCAGGTACAGACCATAACTGATAGCACTGAGCTGGAGGAACGAGTGGGCAACGCGGTGAGGATTTTTACGGACGGAAGTAAAATTGAGGGAAAAGTGGGAGCTTCCCTAACGGTATGGACAGAAGACAGAGAAACAAAGGCCCGGAAATTCAAACTGCACCCGCATTGCTCCGTGTACCAGGCAGAGCTGTACGCGGTGTGCCGCGCGGCAGAGGTGGCAGGAAAGGGACGGCATCAACACTACGCAATTATCAGTGACTCGAGAGCGGCACTGGACACTCTGATAAATAATAATGCCCCACATCCGTTAGCGATGCACGCGCGAAGCACACTAAACCGATGCCAAGCAATGCAGAAAAGGGTGGACCTGTTCTGGATCAAAGCACATGCGGGGCTGGAGGGGAACGAGAGAGCAGACGCTCTGGCGAAAGAGGCGGCCAGATCACTAAAAACAGCGCCCAATTATGATAAATGCCCGATCTCATATGTAAAAAGAACAATCCGTGAGAAATCCCTGGCGGAGTGGAATCATAGGTATCAAACGGCTATAACAGCAAGTGTTACAAAAATCTTCTTTCCGGATGTAATAACCGCCTATTCACTGGTAAGAAAGATAAGTCCTCGAAACGAATTGACACAGATCTTCACGGGTCACGGCGGGTTCTCGGAGTATCTCGGAGTTCAATTGCAAAGACGACCCGTCATGCCCATGTGATACAAATACACAAGAAGACGTACTACACATACTAATACACTGCCCTATTTACGCAAGTAGGAGATACACACTGGAACACAACATTGACCCAACACTAAACACGAACAACATACACACTCTCCTCAGAGACACAGGAAAAAGGGAACACGTACTAAAATACTTCGAAGAGTTAGCCCGTTCAGTGATAGCCAGAAACAGGCAATAGGCCGTACAATGGAACGTAGCGAACGGGAACCGGGCGAGTGACATAGTCGGAACTGTAAACAATCAAAAACAATAAAATTAGGTCCCAGTTGAATGCGGGAATGAGTCCAAATATAAAAAATATAATAGCGGTAATGAATAAGTAGAATTTGTTTAATAAATACTTAGAGTAAAAAATATAGTAGTAGTATAAGTAGAATTTGTTTAATAAATACTTAGAGTAGGAAATATAGGCAATACAATAGAACAGTAGATTAGCAACATAGAGCGAAGATTAGTAATAATGTAGAATAAAATAGAAGAAAGTAGAAATCACTAACTTCAATAAATGCTTGTAAGCTGCAACTGTAAGAAAAAAGTAAGATAGTACATGAATTAAAAAAGAGTTTTAAATACAGCGACTGTAAAAAAAAAAAATTGGTTGCCTGTAAAGTCGGTATACGGGCGAAAGTTTTACGTGACAACGACTTTGAGTGGTAAAATAATTTTAATGTGAATATTCATTCGTATAGTAGGAAGAAGGATGAAACAATAGTAACAATTTAAAACATTTATTTATACAAAGAATTATATTTAAAACATTAATTTATACAAAGAATCTATTTCATTTCTACTCTTTACACTTTTTATGTCTGTCTCTCTCGCTCTTAGGCGGGCTAACCATGCCCGAGTGGAAGGGACGCGTGCCTCTCACTCGCTCTCATTGTGAGCGCATAACGTGAGCGGAGCGTAACGCAGTTTCTTGAAGTGTCACCCGGCAAACCAATTTATAAGACGTTGTCACGTCAAAAAAGAATAAATAAGCGAATAAAAAATTATACGCTGTAGCCATGTACGGAACAGAAGTAGCAATAAAAGTAGAAATAAGTAATTAGCAAGAAAGTAGCAACTTAGATAATAAGTAACAAATAGAATTAAGAAAAGAAAATAAAAGAAGTAGCAAAAACATAATAAATAGAATTAGTAAGTAAGTGAAAATAAATGTAGTAGTAAATAATAACCATGTAAATAGAGAGATGTAGAGCTCCATAGTGTTGTATAATCCTAAGAAGCATAGTAGCACAGTAAGATAAGAAGATAAGTAGAATTAGAATGTATAATTAGTATTATTAGATATTATAAAAAATTGTTAAATAAATAAGTAAAAATTGAATGTAATATTAATTAGGAATTGTAGATATTATTAATTTTAAATTATTGTAATAAATTGAACTAACAGATATGAAATGTAGAAATAATTAAAGTTGTTATTATTAATATTAATAGATTTTTTTTTTTGTGGCTGGACTGCGGTCGGCGCGCTCCGCACTACTCCGTCCGGGGCGACAGAGGGGCTTAAGCACGCAACTCCCGCAACCCATCCAAAAACCACGTCTCCTTCGTCGTTGGGCCGACCACCGGAGCAGGGTTACTTGACATCAGTGGTCGGCCCGACGGAATACCCCCTATTGGGGTACCCTCCCATCGACCGACGTCCCCCCATCGGGGAGGACGTCGGTCTTTCCTCACGCGGTCGGCCTCTCAGCGAGTGACGGACTAATCCCCGGTCACGTCACCCGCGGCCTCGGCTAGAGTAATATTAATAGATAAGAAATGTAGATCTCATTAACTTTGTAATTATTGTAATAAATGTATAACATAGTTTTATTTAAAGGGATGATGTAAGTCCCTGATTATGTTAGGGGTAAATTCGCACCCGGACAAAAAAAAAAAGAAGGAGTCAAGTGGATCTAGCTGCTTTTGGGCGCCTGCCCAGAGATGTGAACTGTACTCCACATGAGGACGAACTTGTACTTTGTATATCACAAGACGCTGTCTCTGTGTGGAGTACCGCCTGGCTCTGTTCAGGACGCCCAACTTTTTGCTTGCCAATTTGGCTTTGTCCTCCAAATGACTCCCAAACTGTACTTAGTTTAATTATTAACTGTGACTAAACCCAAACGTTCTATTCCCTTATCTACACAAATGAATAAAATTGAAGTGTATGTTTGTAACGTCTAAAGAGCAGGTTGTTTTCCAACTCACATGGTTATTTTCATGATACATCTGCCTAATTACCATTTTTTGTCTGTGTATTTGTTAGTTCCGGGTCATTTTCAACAGCTGGACCGATATCGATAATATTTTACTACCAGATAGCCATCTATATAAAACTTTGGATATTTTCCTCTTAGAAAAATTCAACAAAACTTTGCCCGGCCTCATGGACTGTAGTCACGTTCGGTAATATCTACTTTGCTCTATAAATGCGTATACAAGGTAGATATGAGCCAATTTAGGTCCTCCTTAGTCGTTCACTCCTGACGGAGTGGTCGTGGTTGATGATGGGTCATTGTTGGATAGGGCAGCCCCCACGATGCGCTTCCACTTGCTCCGGTCCTCAGCGTCTCGGGAACACTGGACTACGGAGGTTCTTTTTTTTCTGTGTGTGTAGCTGTTAGCCGTAGGCGTGACCGCTTCCCTCTACATGTCCTTGGACAACGTTCCATGGAATGTTCGTTCCGAAAAATGTGTCCAAAATAGGTAGGTCCAAACTTAGATATTATGCGCTTATTGTTGATACTTTACGTTTCATGATTTTGTACTTTCATATAAATGGAAATAAACTGTATTATACAAACATTAGAACATTAGAACGAAAACTACGTTACCAAAAATATGAAACAAAAAACATTTAACACAGTACTGTTCTGGGTATAGCCGTTGTAGTATGCATTGTTATTTGAAGTTACACAATAGTACATTTTATAGTATGAAAAGAGAAAAAAAACTTTATTACTACAAAAAAGTCTCTTTTTTATCACATATTTCCGGGTCGGTCGTCCATAACAGAAGAGGCACATAATACTTTTTGTCACTCTCCTGTTACAAGCAAGCTTAACAGTGGTACGTGTCTGAGTGGGCGTTGGAATTGGTTCCAAAAAAAAATGTCAATCTGTGAGTCTATTTTAATTTCATTGCCGTCCTAATTCTTACTACAAATGATACTAATATAATCATCATCATCTCAGGCCCACTGTTGAGCTCGGGACTACACCTACGCTGGTCTAACGTGTTGCTATAGGCTTCTTTTCGAGTTCTCTCTCTCTTGCATAGATATTATATGTATATTATATCCCTTAATCATCTTTTACGACACTCACGGACAAGAGAAAGGGGTGGTGAATTGTATTCTTATTCCGTCAACACATGAATCTATATCTATATATGTATATAAAAGAAAGTCGTGTAACTAATACACTATTTGTAACTCAAGAACAGCTATACCGATATGCCTGAAAATTGGTGGGGAAGTAGCGTAGAACCAGGAGACGGACATAGGATACTTTTTATTCCGTTTCTTTTTTTAATAGTGTTTACAAGATTTCGCCAATAACTCTTTTATCCCGTTCGATCGTGTTCCCGTGTGACGTGACATAAAATGTCAAACAGAATACAAGTCACTATGAAACGTCGTATAAAAAAATGCATTTGATATGTAATAACAAAATGCAAATGACAGCTAAACGAAATTTTGTCTATAGTTAAGTTTGGTTGAAAATTTGATAATTATATTTTTTTCAGAAATCAATAATGAGTAATTTGTATTCTCTTTGAACATCATTAACAATGCCGCGACCAAAACTATCGAATCTTTCCCGACAAAGCTGTAATGGTTCTCCTATTAGAGACTATATTTTCGGCAATTTAGAAAATATATTTACGAAAAAAATTATGGCGTTACGAAGTTCACCGGGTCAGCTAGTAATTAATAAAATATTTACGCACAATTACTAGACCAACTAATTTGTGGTGGCGGCTACGATTACTACCAATCCTTACATTGCTTGAAGGTGTCTTAAAAGACGATTAACAATCGAGAACGATTAACTCGACACCAAGTAATTGGGATAATAGTGGAATGATGTAGGATGATGATGATCCGTGTGGTGACGAAGTAAGAATATAATTTACCACCCTTTGAAATGAAATCCTATGCCAACACATCTGACCAGTGCGGCATAGTAGGTATTCCCTCCCATAATAGAGGCCCGAGCCCAAACCCGGGACGTATATGTGCTGAGATGGTGATAATGATGACCTTTTTTTTTTTTTTTTTTGTGGGTGGGCCGCGGTCGGCGCGCCTCCGCACCACTCCGTCCGGGGCGACAGAGGGGCTTGAGCACGCAACTCCCGCGACCCACCCGAAGCCCACGTCGCCTTCGTCGTTGGGCCGACCACTGGAGCAGCGTTAACTTGTCGTCAGTGGTCGGCCCGACGGAATACCCCCTATTGGGGTACCCTCCCATCGACCGACGTCCCCCCCTCGGGGGGGACGTCGGTCTTTCCTCACGCGGTCGGCCTCTCGGCGGGTGACGGACTAATCCCCGGTCACGTCACCCGTGATAATGATGACCTAATATGGTTTATATTTTCTTCATTGAAAATTTTAAAGCCGCCCATCACCATGAACGCTGTAGTGTTCGAAAAGTCGGGCAATCAAAAATCAAATACAAATTCCATAAAATCCGCAAAAGTCTTTTTGCTTTTTTAATACAGCACCCAAATAATCCTTGTATTGCGGGGGACTTTACAAACATATAATTAAAGGACACAAATTACATCCAGACTCAAAACTGTTGTCCTGGATGGGATTCGAACGCACGACACTGGCGCTGTAAGTCGGTATTTTAAACGCTACTCCATCTGTGCAGTCATATATTTATAAAAACTCTTAGATAAAAGTGCCCTTAAAATGCTATTATTGAATAAGATAGAATAAATTACAATCAGCTTTGAGTTCACATCAAAAGGCGGATGTCGTAAGACTGTCGTGATCACCATTGATACGTGTTAAATTTAACCCTTAGGTTATTCAGAGCTTTCAACTGTTATCTATCGTTGACATTTCTATGAACTGGTAACTAGTTTCCAGCTAAAAGTAGCTACAATAGGCGTGACGACGGTATAAAAGAATCGATGCATTAATGATTTTAGGGGAAAATACTCGTACATATCAAAAAAATTTAATACGCTAGTTTAGATTTATCTAAATAATTGAGATTATTAAGATTTTCAATAAATTAAATCATTAAAATACTGCATTCGGCCATTTTGGCTGAAACACCAATCACAGTGTATTACGTCACGTTAAGGTAAACTACTCTGTTTGTTGTTCTCAGTACTACTGATTACGCATTTGGATTGATTTTTTATTTGTTTACGTGTGATTTACCGACTCCACTCGATTATTACAATGGAACCAAGCTTTCTTAAAGCAAACAGCTCAAATTTGCCCAGGATTGATGTATTGATGTTGGGTGATTTCCTCTCTACAAATAAAGAATTTTGCTCGCCTGAGTTTAGAAACGTAAAAACTTCTTTGTAAGTAAATTTTTGTTTATCTTTACTACCATGTTTCTAGTAACCTAATCTCTAGTACCAACTTAGATATAATCTAACTCGTTTTGAACTGATGCGAGTTTATTTTATTTTCATAGCTTATTTTTACATTAAACTTGTCATTGTTTATTCTTAAGGTTAGCTCCCTCACAGCTTTGCGAGCTTTAACCACTTAACTCTTATTATTTTCTTGTTAGGAACATGTACAAATACTTTGTTGGGGGGTTTTTATTGATGTATTTTTGCACTGAGGTACTGCACACCACTTATAAACTTTGGAATTCATTTTTATCACAAGAATTAATTTAATGTTTTGCTTACTTTCTTCGCTACACATAGACACAAGGACGTGTTTACCTTAACGTGACGTAACAGCCGACGCTATGACACCGGCGAGCTGTTTTCGCGCAATATTTAAAAAATATTGGAAAATTGTTTTAAACTTCTTTAAACATAAATTTATTACCGAAATATAGGTTTTTTCGTAAATAGTAAGTGTGTTGCCCACATTACGGAAAAAGATCTCAAAATCTTTCGTCACGCCTATTATGATGACATATTTTTGGGAAAATATCATTATACTGAAACCATGATTCGCATTGCGTTTATGTTTTTTATAGTTTTATTGTTTTATGCCGCATTTAAGGGAGAGATAAGTGAAACATTGCACAGATGGCGTAGTGGTTAAGATAGCGACCTACCGCGCCAGTATCGTGGGTTCGAATCCCACGCAGGACAACATATTGGGCGATCTAAAAATTGTTGTTCTGAGTCTGCATGTAATTTGTGTCCGTTAATTATATGTTTACAAAGTCCCCCACTAAACAAAAAATTTATTTCCTTAATGGAGGGCGTTGTCTTGTAAAAAGAAATATTAATAACTAGCAACACGCCCTCGCTTTGCTTCGGTTTCAATCGCCTTTCCCGCGTAGTTCCCGTTCCCGTGGGAATACCGCGATAAAATAGCCTAAGTTACTCCTTATATAGACTTGTTAGTATAATATTATCAAAATCGGTCCAGCAGTTTTGAAAATTACCCAAAACACAGATGGACAAAAGGTTTTGTAAACTGGTTTTTAGGTATAGGCCGTACAAATAATCGAGTGAGCGTGAAATAAACTCAGTGTTTTGAAATTACAAATAGACACTTTAATTTAATTTATTTGTATAGATATTATTCATGCATCTGTAATGATTATTTTATACCTAAATTGAGAAACCCAGTACGACATTGTAGTTGAAGAAATTGATTGATAACCCGGCTTAGCTGTTGTTAAACTACAAATATAGTACGTTTTATTATTTACGCAGTGGTTACTTATCAAAACAAATACCACAAAATAGCTGGGCTTTCATTGGCGTCAAGCCAGAGATAGACGCGCGCTATTGTTTAAGAATGTAAAGCATCATAATGTAGTTGAAGATATCTTTCAAAATACGCTTCCGCAATTTTTCTGTATCATTTAAGATATGAATCTATTCAATGTTTTCAATTTTAGTATTAACATCATATGATTGCATCATGATCATATCAATGTTGGGCTCGAGCCTCCTCCACGAAAGGAGGGAAATTGACCTTACTATACCACTCTGGTTAAACAGATTGGTATAGGGTTTTATTTCGAGTGTTCATTCTCTTTCATAGATGTCATATGCATATTGAATATCTTAGTCGTCTTTTACGACACCCACGGGTAAGATAGGGAGTGGTGAATTGTATTTTTACTCCGCCATCACACTGAGACTTTTTAAAGGAATTAAATAATCAACAGCAATCGGTCAGTTGCTATAATCACTATAAATTCTCTTCGACGAATAAAGTAGTTGGTAACACGTATCCGCTTTTAAGAGTTTACAATTTAATACAACAATAATCTTGCATAACGTAATGGACCATGAGAACATGATATTCATTAAGAATTTTGTAATAAATCATTTTAAATTTAGCTGTGAACAAAGATAGATGTTTGGTAATATTGAAACAATGCTGTCTATTATACCTTTATTATTACAAAAGAAGAAGTTTTAAAGTGGTAGGACTACACTGTTGACAGTTGTCTATGTGTACAGCCACGAACCAGTTCGAGGCAGTAACACACTCTCGCAGAAAATCGTCGTCTGAGTAGTAGCAATTTCTTACTGCGCTTCGTTCGGTGAGTGAGAGGTCCGGAAGGCCTACTTTCTGAGGGTGTTTGTTTGTGTGATGCCTTTAGTATCACCGAGCTTCATTGCACGTATTCACACTCCCTTCACTTTCTTCACAGTAGGCAGCGACTAGCAAAGGTTTATAAGCAGCAGCATCACTTACCATCGGGTGTAATGTTTGCTCGTTTGCCACCGTTTGAAATTTAAAAAAAGATATAGGCTGCCCTGTGCCCTGCGGCGACAGACTGAGAATATAATTCACCACCTATACTCTATTGCTCGTAGATAAAAGACGACTAAGGAATATGATATGCAAGTAATTTATGCAAGAGAAGAAAAAATCGACAAAACGCCCAATGTTAACACGTCCAAAAAGGCTTTAGAGGATCGTAATATAAACATTTGTAATGAATTTTTGTTGTGAATGCGTGTTTTATTAGATTTATTTTCATTAAATTTATTATTTTCCGTGTGGTGACAGAGTAAGAATACAATTTGTCACCCCCTATCTTGGCCATGGGTATCGTAAAAGACAACTAAGGGATATAGTATGCATCATATCTGTGCAAGATAGAAAATTCGAAATAAAACATGTCTGACCAGTATGGTATAGAAAGTCAATTTCCCTCCTATTGGAGAGGAGATGATGTGTATGAACTGAGACTAAATGCATGTATGTATCCGTACTTATGACGTCACTATAAAGAAAAACATACAACGAATAAATAATATTCGCTTCAATCAATGTGAATATCCATCATGCCCTGACAGTTTCAAGCAGACTGAAGACACGTAAACACAACAAAATATTTATAATACACAAGATAAATAACAGCCATATGCTTACTAGATTGAGTGCCAAAAATATGAAACGAATTTACGACGGTGATAATGACATATTCGTAAAGCAGTTTGTGTTCATTAAATTGCTTTTATTCTATTTTAAACATAATTGTATAGTACATTAACGTTTTAGAAATTTGGTTGAAAAGAAAACTCATATGGTATCCTTGTATGAGTAATACCATTCGTAAATAATCTTCTTTTCGCCTTATCTGTGCTTTATCGCTATCAATGGAGCAAAATTTAAACGACGCCGACGTGGAATGCGTATTTCTTTAAATACTAATGCATTTTTGTTTAAAGATAACAAAGGGCACTAAAGGTAATAATTTTGTGTTGCACGATACTATTCAAATATACAATACACCCAAACATACAATTTACACAAATTACTCTCAGATTTGAATCATTTGTGGAATGCAAAATAATTGTCGTGCACAAGATTTGTATTCATTCAGTTGCTTACTGCTTAGACCATTCCATATTACTCGTATAATCTTTTAAGAGATATAAAAAAAGTGAGCTGTCGCTCAGGATGCCTGGCAGATGTGAAACATGAAATGATTTTTTATTAATATGCATAAAATCACAAATTACGACATGATATAATATGGCATAATCTATACCATTAAATAAAATTGGAGTGTCTGTTTGTAATGTCAAAATAATAGGCTTTTTTCATGCTCACACGGTTATTTGCACGACACCTATGCCTAAAATAAGATCAAAAAATTGTTGTCTGTCTGTCTGTTTGGTCCGGGTAATCTTCAAAACAGCTGGACCGATTTCAAAAATTCTTTCACCAATGGAAAGCTATAATATCAGAGCGTAAACTAGGATATATTTTATCCCGGTATTCCCACGGGAACGGGAACTACGCGGGTAAAACGACTATAACCTATAACCAAAGCGAAGCGAGGGCGGGTATTTAAATAAAATATTATGATTTTTCCAGAAAATGATGATAATTCAATAAACATTTATTTTCATTAAATACAAGAATTAAAAATTCAAAAATATTTAGAACTAGCAACCCGCCCTCGCTTCGCTTCGGTTTTAGTCGTTCTACCCGCGTAGTTCCCGTTCCCATGGGAATACCGGGATAAAATATAGCCTAGGTTACTCCCTGATATTATAGCTTTCCATTGGTGCAAGAATTTTTGAAATCGGTCCAGCTGTTTTGAAGATTACCCGGAACAAACAGACAGACAGACAAAAAGTTTTTGATCTGTATTTTAGGCATACGTGTCGTATCGTCGCAAATGACCGTGTGAGCATGAAAAAAGCCTATTATTTTGACATTACAAACAGACACTCCAATTTTATTTATTGGTATAGATTTAGATTGTGATAATTCAATTCTTTTAATCTGTAATTTATGTAAGGATATAATAGTTATATTCGATGCCTCTGACGATATTACTGTGACAATTGGTCGAACTACACTTATTCCCATATAACGTGGCGACGCCTCACCACAGCAAGCGTCGCTTAACGCCACAGCTGGTTTACACCACGCCACATATACATGTTTCACATCAAGACATTTTCACAAGGAAATACATATAAACTCGTAAAGACTGGACATGTGATTTTATTACGCTAATAAATAAAAAGCGTGTCGTTCCACACACGTAAACTCTGCTCTAAGCAATTGATTACCGAATTTGACTAATTTGCTGTGAAACAAACTAATTAAATAACTATGTAAAAATATTCATTTAAATATTAATATTAGGGCAGTAACTATGTAAAAATATTCGTTTAAATATTAATATTAGGGCAGTAAGAAAATTTAAATCAGCCAGATATATGGCAACTTGCCAAGATACTGTTTATAACGTATTCACAAATTTAGATCTCACGTGTAGGGAGAATAATTATTACTAAGGTAATTTAGTATAATGCAACAAAAAGTTAATAGTATTTCCGTATTCCTTAATAGTTTTTGTAATGTGTAAATGGGAGCGGATACTTAAGTAATTTTTTTAAGAACAAAAATCTAATTTATTATAAAACGTATGCCTTTGTGTTTAGATAGATCCGTGGATTATCCAAATTGCAAAGCAGATTTATTCAATAACTAACAATAAAATAGAAATACATACACTTCATCATCATCATCACAGCCCACCTACGTCCCACTGTTCGGCTCGGGCCTCCTCCACAATAGGAGGGAATTTGACCTACTATACCATTCTCGTCAGACATGTTGGTACAGGGTTCCATTTCGAGTTTTCTTTCTCTTGCATAGATGTCATGTGCATTATATCCCATAGTCGTCTTGTACGACATCCGCGGGCAAGATAGGGAGTGATGAATTGTATTCTTACGCCGTCACCACACGGATAACACATACTTATATGTATTTTCAGTTTCCAAAATTCCTGTCGTCAGAAGATTGTACATTTTTTATTAATCATTCAAAAGAATTATTATGAGTAAAATAAAATTGTTGGATGTAATTAACTGCATATTTCTCAAGATGGTTTAGAATCACAATTAAATTCAGAGTTCTTAGATTTCGTGGAAGGCTTCGCGAGACTAAATTCTATCATCAATATTTGGAGAAAATTGTATATTTCCGATTGTATACTTTTAAAGCACTACTCGGAGAAGAATATTTGGTCAGCAGTTTCAAGAAAATATGGGTGATATAATATTACAATGAGACTGTCACGTAAATAATCTACACTTCTTAGAATAATAAAGTATAGAAGGATAGTGTCAATACTTCGAAGGTTCGAAATTTGAATCTAAAAACACTAATGGCGCGCAGACGATTACACACGTACACACGCACACCACTATACAAATTATGAAATCAAATTTTGTTTTTATTAACATAAATCGTCGGAATACTTTTAAAAGTGACGTTAATAACCTTTTTAAGTTTTACAAATGTGTTATGACCCCATTTGAATGCACAAACCGTCATAATTACCTATTTATTTTTTAAGAGTTGCGTACGTACGTGCAATACAATGACTTGTACATTACGTAACGGTTCCGGCGTAAGCTCCATTAGGCTCCAATTGAAATGCTTCACTTTTTGTGCGCGAACTTACCTTCTATATGTTATTATTCTAAGCTACACTTATTTAATGAACTTTTCACATTTTTATTTATTTTATACTTCAATTATTAGACGGAGTCTTGGCATAAAATAAAAACACATACAAAGGACTTATTTATATTACCTTTTAATAGTTTCACAACATAGCAAATTCCATCAAATTATTTCCGTAAAATGTTAAATATAATAACACATTTTAATATTGCCTCCAAATTCAAACATTTAAATAAAAAATATAAGTCATTTAAAAAGTAAACATAAGCCTTAGAATAATAACATATAGAAGGTAAATCCACGCACAAAAAGTGAGGCATTTCAATTGGAGCCTAATGGAGCTTACGCCGGGACAATTCCGTAATGTACAAGTCATTGCACTGCACGAACGTACGCAACTCTTAAAAAATAAATAGGTAATTATGACGGCTTGTGCATTCAAATGGTGCCACAACACATTTGAAAAACATAAAAAGGTTTTTAACATTACTTTTAAAAGTATTTCGACGATTTATGTTAATAAAAACAAAATTTGATTTCATAATTTGTATAGTGGTTTCCGTGTGTACGTGTGTAATCGTCTGCCCGCCATTAGTATTTTTAGATTCAAATTTTTAAAGTTCGAAGTACCTGACACTATCCTTCTATACGTTATTATTCTAAGACATAAGCATAGATATTTTCTTTATAAGCATAGGCATTAGGCATTCTATTTTCAAACTTTCTAATGTTTATTGTGAATTTTAGTGATCTGAGCTTCATTTACATACAGCACGTTGGTCTTCGGGTACAACAGGTAAGTAAGGTAATCGTGATCTGTATAGCTATTAATTTGGCAGTTACACGCTTAAAATGCCGTAAACGTCTTATGCAACGGTACATTTATGTGCTTATCTTAATTGCGGTCAAAGTTTATTGTTTTAATATATTCTGTGACTGATGTAATACCAAGGATATTAAAGTTTTAGGTAGTTAAATAAGAGTGCTATTTTTTTAAACTGTAAAACTTTAGAATCTATTTATTTTGTTATACGTGGCATATAGTATATTTTGAGCAACACATTCGTGAATTCTGACAAATTAATAAGGCGAGATTTACCATTCGGCAGAGTAGACAATTGCCTAAGGTAGTCTGAAGCCTCGCACAAATGCTAAAGGTATTTCAAAGGCTTAATTTAATCTTTACTAATATTATAAATGCGAAAGTAAAGATGTTTGTTTGTTTATTTGTTACGCTTTCACGCTTAAACCACCGAACTGATTTCAAAAATTCTTTCACCAATGGAAAGCTATAACATCAGGGAGTAAAATAGGCTATATTTTATCCCGGTATTCCCACGGGTAAGGAAACTACGGGGATAAACCGACTGAAACTGAAGCGAAGCGAGGGCGGGTTGCTAGTTGAAAATAACTCACACCAGTTCATCAACTTGAATAGAAATGCGGACTTCCAACGGCTGAAAAACGGACCCCGAGAATTGATGAATTAACACCGATATGCTTAATCCGGTCATTTAAAAATACAATAGAATATTTTTTGATATTAACATTCGTGTTGTGACACAATAAGAATACAATTCACCACTCCCTTTCTTACCCGTGGGTATTGTTAAAGATGACTAAGTATCTATAATATGCAGATGACATATATGCAAGAGAAGAAACTCAAAACAAAACTTTATCCTACCCCGTCCGACTAGCGTAGTATAATAATTCAATTGCCCTCTTATTATGGAGGAGGTTCGAGGCCAACAGTGGGACGTATAGGAGCTGAGATGATAATATTTTTTATATAAGATTTTTTTCCGAATTAAAACCTGACTGAAAGTGTAGGTACTAATAATTGAAAATTTTATAATAGACAAAGTTCCGCTCACATACACATCATTTGTACATTAGAGGAAGCCTTTAAATCAGGCTGCGTACCTACTCAAGTGAGTCAATGCAAAGCCTAACCCGGTTTGTAGTGGGGCTTCATAATATTTACTGCGTATATGTATATATGTACGAGAATAATCCATATTATGAGAATTTCTAAAGTAGTGGCACTTGGGTTTTGTAGCATAATTGATTATGGGGAATTGTCATTATTTAATACTATAAATAATGAGGGAAAATTTAATAACTATAGCGCCTGTAGCAACGGACATATGAAGCTATATACAGAATGTCCCTAAATTAAACGTCCAACGGAAAGTGGGTGGTAGATGACTTTATGACAGCTATGAAAAGAAAAAAAAAAAAATTCATGCCACTTTTTTTTTGATATGAGCATATTACTAAAAACGGTGAAAAATCAGACCTTGTACTATATTTTTAAGTACTATAACGACAAATAGGCTAGTTTTGGCATCGGATATTTTTTTGTTGGAAGCGCAGATAACTGCACTATCGACCACAAGTACAATTAAAACTAGACATATTACAATAACATAAAAAAAATATACATACCATTTGACTTTAACACACCACCCTGTAAAAAAAAATGTACCGTAACCATAGTGGCAAGTAATTTCAAAAGTTGGCCAAATTATTCATTATTCCAAAATGGTATAATACCTTCTAGATGTTATCGAAACTTTTAGAAAAAAAAGTAAGCCGTCGCTCAGGACGCCTGGCAGATGTGAAACTTCGAAATTATTTTCTACAAGTATATATGATTTATTCATATATACTTGTAGAAAATAGATTACGACAGGAACTAATATGTAAAGTATTGAATAAAATAATACGATTTCTACTATTATTTAAAATATTACAAAAAATTATATTAGTTCACACCGCTCAGTCGCTTACGACCTAACATAGCGGCGCTACGTCTCCCTCATACACTTCTAAGTAGTTCAAATCAAAAGGATCGGTTATCGGAAATTATGATCTAGCAAACACAAATAACGACATCTATCGATCTAAGACTAAATCTCAGCTACAAAATATATTTTATAAAGAAATCTCTAATCCTGTAATGATGATGATGATAATGAGACAAGCTATTTAAATTATTTTATCGTCATTGGTCCTTGTTAAATTAACAAATTTTAAATGAAATCTGACTGTTGAAAGTGGGTCAAGATGTAATTCCTAGGAGTCTGTAACACAAACAAATAAATATACATCTGAAACTAATATAACACCTATAAAAAGCGATTGTCCAGTTTTCGTACATGAAAGTACTGTAAGTAGGGATGGTATACTTATGTTGGAAAGTTAGAGAATTATACATTATTTTATAGAACATACATTATTTTATAGAAGTATATATGCATAAAAGAACAGATTACGACAGGAACAAAAATAGCACATTAATAAAAATAATATTACGATTATTTTTCCAAGAAAATGATGATTTTTATTCAATAAACATTTATTTTCATCATAGGTAACAATTTACTTTAAGCGCACTAGATCGCGTTGTACAAATATTAAATCGCACTATGGTTTCGTTACAAAAATGTACACATATGTATCCGGATTTTTATTTGTAGTTAATTAAAATGGTGTCCCGAAGCGTGGCGTTAACGCCACGCGACAATCGGGATCACCCTCGGCTATAGATGTTTCACATCAAAATATTATTGCGTGTGTGAAAGAGAGACAGAGAGTGTCGCCTATTGTATTTTATTGGGCACTAGGTAAATGTCCCTCCGAATATGCTCGAGGAACATGAATGAACACTCGATGGTCTGGATAGCGTTCAGTATTTGGATATCGCTCACGATACAATCAACTTGCAGCATGATCATTGCATCTGTACTCTCCATAGATCAAATGCATATTAATTCTAACATTGTATAAGAAGACGGCATCGTACACAAGTCACTTTTTATTTTTAATGTCACTCTTTCTATACTAGTACTATCTATTTTATGGAAATAAATGGCGTGGCTGCGGGTGACCGGACCGTGGCTGCGAGTGATTGGACCGGGGATTTAATCCGGGCACCCGCGGAGAGGCTAGGCTTGCGACGGCGTTCGGCGTCTCTTGGGATATTCCGTCGGGTCGACCACTGAAGTCAAGAAAATCTGCACCGGTGGTCGACCCAATGACGAAGGCGACATGCTATACGGGAGGTTACGGGTGTGCGTGCTTACGCCCCTCTGTCGCTCCGGACGGAATGGAGCGCTCGCTATGCTCATATCAAAAAAAGTGCTATGGATTTTTTTTCATATCTGTCATAAAGTCATCTACCACCCACTTTCTGTTGGACGTTTAATTTAGGGACATCCTGTATATGCACTAAATAATCTTTCGATTATCATCTTCTTCTTCTTGAGCTTATTGCCATTAGGCAATAAGCTACAATTATGAGCTATAGGTGCCAGTGTCGAGTTACAATATATATTCTTCACGTCTTCAGTCTTTGTATTTTAGTCTTAGTCGTCACCATTGATTAGGTGCTGACAACCAATCATGGTTCCTCTGGGAATTTTGGCAGAATATAAAAATGGACGCAATTCACTATTATATCCTATTCACTACAATTCAATATTTTGTCCGCATTATATTACATAAGATATCAGCAGAATTATTTAATATAACACAGTAAAACACTAAACTAATAAAAAATATATATAAAAGCGCTACATGACATTTTGACATTCGCGTCAAAAGATCCAACTATCATCTAGAAGATCATCTAGAAGAACCAGGGTAGATGAACCTTCATGCTTATGGTCATAGACGAGCTGTCAAATAACTTGGATTTCGTAATTATCGGGTAAAATACTATTTACTTAAAACTATTTTGTACAAAAAAGTTATGTACGCACGTAAGAAGTTATACTTCGTCGGAATAATATGATAAAAATCTTTCTAAAAATTTTATCCTACGCTTGTAGAAAAAAACGACATTAATACATTAAGTTTTATTATAACGAATTATCTAGTTGACAATTGTAATGGTGTTCAAAAATGCAATGTCTCAGCCAAAGGTGGACATTAACTCGTTAATCCGTTAATCGTTAATTAACGAAGTTAAAAATTTGATTAACGGATTAACTTTTAAGTTAACTCCAAAAAATGTTAACGCTCTTGTTAACTTCCGTTAACTTTGTTCCGTTAAACTAGTCCTTTGTTGACATGCTGACATTTTGTTTGTTTGAATTACGCGCTACGCCACGCTCGTAAGGGGGCGTTCATAAAATACGTGAGATGTTTAAGGGGGGGAGGGGGTCGAGTCAAATCACATCTAATCTTGCGTTGGAGAGAGGGGGGGTCTCGGCAAATATCACGCAATTTTATTCTGATTGAAACAAAAAAAAAATATATACTATTTTGGTCCATTTAATCCAGATTGTACATGCTTAAGATTTAATCTTAAGCGTAATCGTATTACGATTGCAGAGATGCTGCAGCACATGCGGTATTTACTTTGCATCTAGTACAAGAGCACAGGCGAGCAGCCCACATTGCACCAGCTAAGCAAGCGCGTATGTTCCGCAAAGTGCGACAAATTCAAATTCAAATTATTTTATTATGCATAAACCCTGAGAGGGCATTGTAAGAACAAGCTCCAGTGTGATGCCCTTCGAACCGCAAGACACTTAATATAATTTAAACGATTATGGCTGGACCAGATCCCACAAGCGGCACCCGATCACGAGTTAACTACTAGAGCAGCCATCACTCCCCTCAACCACTATGGAGGGAAGGGAGAGACCCGCTCCACGCAGCTACCGCAAGTAGATCCTTATGTGAGCATGACCAACACCACAATATGTTACAAACGCTGAAAATACAAAAATTCGTTAGGCAAAACACGCTACACTTTACAATAAAAGTTAAAAGTACATTTACAAACAGTATATTTAAAATAACAAGGAAATTGCTGAATGAGGAGCTGCTCACAACCAATCTGTATTATCATCTACATAATCCGAAATTTTATAATAAGCTTTTTTACAAAGTCTATTCTTGATGGCTTTTTTAAACTTTTTCATAGGCTGGTCTCGGATATCTTTAGGTAATCTATTGTAAAAGCGTATACATTGCCCCATGAATGATTTGTTAACTTTTTGGAGACGAGTAGTGTGTACAACTAATCTGTCCTTATTACGAGTATTCATTTCATGAATGTCACAATATCTCTTAAAGTTAGCGATATTTTTTTTGACATATAATATATTTTCGTATATATATTGTGATACAGCAGTTAGAATATTTATTTCTTTGAATTTCTCCCGAAGTGAGATTCTTGGGCCTAGATTATAAATTGCACGGACAGCCCTTTTTTGGAGAACAAAGATTCTATTAAAGTCCGCGGAGCATCCCCACAGTAATATACCGTAAGACATAAGACTACGGAAATAAGCGAAATAAACCATTCTAGCTGTTTCAGTATCTGTTAACATTCTTATTTTTTTTACTGCATAAGCCGCTGAGCTAAGCCTACTCGACAACTTTTCAATATGAGGTCCCCACTGAAGTTTAGCATCTATGGTGATACCTAAAAAGACTGTTGACTCCACAAGGTCTAGAGCCACACCATTCATTTGGACATTGGTTTCCACTTGCCTCACATTAGGAGTAGTAAATTTGATACATTTAGTTTTTTTCTCATTGAGAACCAAATTATTAGTGTTAAACCAATGAACAACGTTAGACAGTGCATTGTTCACATCGTCATAATTCAACATTTGTCTTTTAATTTTAAATAACAAAGAAGTGTCATCTGCGAACAACACAATGTCCAGATTGTCCCCTATATGGTAGGGTAGGTCATTAATATATACAAGAAACAGAAATGGCCCCAGAATGGACCCTTGTGGAACGCCCATTTTTATAATAGAACCAGATGATCGTGCACCATTAACATCAACCCTCTGGATTCTGTTGCTTAAATAAGAAGTTACAAGTTCAAGAGCGTTATTCCTGATCCCATAGTGGTATAGTTTTCTGATGAGTGTTTCATGTTGTACACAATCAAATGCCTTGGATAAATCACAGAAAACACCTAAGGCCTCATGTGACTCCTCCCAGGCTGCAAAAATATTTTTCAATAACTCTACGCCCGCATCAGTAGTAGAGCAATTCTTAGTAAAGCCAAATTGATTTTTGTGAAAAATACCATGTCTCTTAAAATGAATCAACATCTGATTAAGCATAATTTTTTCGAATACTTTACCGAGTGTTGGTAGTATGGAAATAGGACGAAAATTATTAATATCTGACATACTACCAGATTTAAATAAAGGAGAGATAATACACTCACGGATTGTCACAAGACGAGCTAATGAGTTACTGTGCCCAAGCGCCAACGGCTTAGAGTGGCTAGATCAGAACGAAGTTGAAGGAGCAGATGATTTTACTGAAAATCATATGGACATGTTGGTTCCAATAGTCTCTGTTGAGACCGCGCATGATCCTCCATGGACTGAATTAGAGTAGATATTCTTTTTTTAATCACAGTAGTTACGATTTAAGTATTCTATTGTTAAATTTTTATTACACTTATAATTAAACTCTCAGCAATAAGACTAGTAGTCTTAACTAATCGTAAAAAAAAGTACGAAGCATTTTTTTTCTTTTTGCAATAACAATCCAACGCGTTTACGTAAGAAATCCACATTTTGAAAAATCTCACGTGAGATTGGGTGATGGCGGAGGGGGGTTGAATAAAATCTCACGATATCTCACCTAGTTACAGAAAATTTAAAAAACACACAATTTATGGACGCCCCCTAAATTCCACGACGCCTGCGCAGCCCAAGTCGCCGGTGGCGGATCGTTTTCTAGAGGAGTTCCTGCGGTGCACGATCGACTCTTTCCGTGACACAACTACCACACGGAAGGCGGCGACCGCTTCCTAATTCCTGACGCTCTCGAGCATCGTCCTAGCGATAGTTGGCAGCTTCAGGTCGGCATCATTCATTGCGACCATTTCAAGGTGCTACTCTGTCGACGCGGCAAACACTACGTGTGTGTACTGTGCCGTGTCCTCGTCGCAATCGCAATGGTAACAGAATGGTGTGCTCTCCTTCCTCACAACCGTGTACAGAAACTTGGCGAAGTTACCACGCCCTGTCAATACCTGCGTCAGTCGGAAGGGAAGTATCACATGTCGCCGACATAATCACTCCATCAGCATCGGCCGGAAAACATCGACGGCCCGAACATCGTGCCCAGGCCTCTCCAACCAGACTGACCAATGGACAATGACGTCACGGCGGATGTTGTCCCGCCAGGCGGCCACCGCGCTAAACGAGACAAAACCGCTCGCCGCCGCGCCCCGCGAAAAACGAAACTGATCCCGAGCTTTCTTCAATTGCTGTGAATTCTTCTATTGTTGATTATGATAATAGCAGAAATGATATGTATGTACCTCCACCTAGTTATTACGTCAAAAAGCGTTGTAAAGCATTAATGAATCTTTACTTATCGCGGCTAGTGGCAGTAGCGTGTCTCAAGCTAGTATGGACATCTGTGCATGCCAACATAATTCCACTACATGCTGTAGAACTCATCTATTTCTCTCAGCCTAAAAGCAGTATAAGTTTTAAATGGTTAACTTTTAACGGTTAACTTAAACTTGCGTTAAATTTTCGTGAATTTAACGCTTTAACGATTATCGAAGTTAAAATTTTAGTTAACGAATTAACGATTAATGAAGTTAACTTTTTGATTAACTGTGCCCACCTATGGTCTCAGCGTAGTGAATGTGTTTTTTTAATGTAATAAATAACATCAATCAGTCTGAATCCACTCCTGAATTTTAGGCCTGCCCTTATAAATGAGAGGATAATGCTATAATCGCCACGCTTGACAGGCGGGTTGATAATTGCAGTGAGGTGTTATACGTTGCCCAATAAAAAGCTGCTGCCCGCTTCCCTGCTGAGGCCCTCAGCCTATTCCAATGACTCCCACGGATAAGTGAAGGGTGCCGGCAATTGTATAAATATATATTATACTAGCAGACCCGGCCACGCGTTGCTGTGGCTAAAGTTTTTGTTATTAAACTATTTAAGTGGAACTGTAGGCGAACATCTGTCATGAAGGTCGTCATATTTTTTTACAAATGGCATCTATGTAAAAAAGCAAGTTTAAATCGTTTATGACACGTTTGTAGGTTTGACATAGCAGTGCCATCTATTAATTAATTACTCAATCCAGTCAACAGATATCGCCATGTGTTAAAATCGTTTGGAGTTAACAGATAATTGTGAATGTCAAATAATAGACAAATAATTTGCAATAAAATAATATTGCGACTATAAATTAAAAAGCTAAAGCTGCTAAAGCTATCCTATCTTTCAAGTTGGATCAAACTGCACACGGTGTGCAAATTTGATTAAAATCGGTTAAGTAATTTAGGAGTCCATCGCGGACAAACAACGTGACACGTAATTTATATATATTAAGATTTAAATAGATTTAATATAACTATCTTTTTTTAAATTAATATTATTCTTAGAGGCCATTCATAAGAGAGCGAAAAGTCTCATGAATTTGTAAATTTGATATCGAGCAAGTACTCAACAAAGTCACTAACAAAGTCTAATGGATACATGACAGCGCTTACGTCATAAGTAACGTCGCAAACAACCAAGCTGCCAAAAATATCAAACTCAACAAAAGTATAATATTTATTTCAAATTAGGGATGTTAAAAAATAATCGATTTTTATAAAAATCGATTATTAATCGATTATTTTATTTAATAATCGATTATTAATCAATTATTTTTTTGTAATAATCGACTATTAATCGAATATTTTATTGTAATAATCGATTTTTACAAAAAAATAATCGATTAATAATCGATTATTAATCGATTTTTTACTATCGATTATTCACGGCCAGATTAAATTCCTAAAAAAAAAAAGGTCATCACGATTGTTTCATACTAAATACATATAGTATGAAATAATCGTGACCTCTTTTTAGAAGTTTAGTAGAAAATAAAGCTCACATTTCCTAAAAAAAAAAGGTCATCACAATCCTGGGAGAAAAAATCGATTATTTATTTTTAATTAATCGATTATTTTTAAGAACAAAAAGTCGATTATTTTCCCTCCAAGTCACATCCCTATTTCAAATTAAAAAGGCATTGTTAATAAACTATGCGACATTGATTGGAGACATCAGGTGCGTTCACACAACCTCGAAAAGGTCAATTAAACGATAAGCGTGACCATTTTTATCGTCGCGTAAACAATATTTATGGCTGCGTAAATAAATTTCATCGACGGTAATTAAAAATGAACTAAGCATTTTTCTTTATTTTGTCGTATCGTCTCAGCTCGTACCTAACCACTGCTGGGCTTGAGCCTCCACCCTATTAGGAAGGAAATAGACCTACTATACCATGCTGGTCAGACATGTTGGTATAGGGTTTCATTTCGAGTTTTCTCTCTCTTGATGTTGTGTGCATATTATATCCCTTAGTCGTCTTTTACGACACCCAAGAACAAGATAGGGAGTGGTGAAATTGTATTCTTACTCTGTCGCCACAGGGAAGTTCTTTATTTCAATAAAAACAAAATTGTCTTCAAAAATCCTATTCAACTAAATTCTATCTAAATACTAATGCAAATCTTGTTTCTATTTTTTCGTATCGTTATTATCTCGGCCCAAAAGCACCCATTGCTAGGCTAGAGCCTCCGCCACAATGCTATATTGACCTACTATACCATGCTAGCCAGACAGGTTGGTATAGAGTTCTATTTTCAGTTTTCTTTCTCTTGCATAGATGCCATATGCATATTATAACCTTTAATCGTTTTTTACGCCATACACAGTCAAAGTCTGCACCTAAAAGGTAGGTGGTGAAGTGTATTCTTATTACGTTACCACAAGTTTTTCGTCTATTTATGATTATTTTTAATCTTATGTTTTAGAACATGTCACGGAACTAGTTTCACCTGTAGCATCTTATATGTTGGATCACTTGTTTTAAGGTCAACGTACTCGTAAACTATTAATCGATTCTGAGGCACGCACCAAAAACAGGTAAAATCGACAACCGGCTACTTTGCGACACATACACTGTTAATATATATAATTATTATACAGGTATAAGACGACTGCTATAGGAGTAGATAGTAACAACCAGTTTTTAATCGGTATCCTTAGACCATCTCACAATGTGCAAAATCTATATACCTACCTAGATTTGTGATTCTCGATTCAGTTTCCATTCAAGGGACAGCAGATGGCAAAAGAACAGCTGAGGTGCCGCAATGGCGTCTGGTTTTTTTTTTACCAGCAATAGATATCGTTGGAGAGATCGCAGCGCGCGCGCCAGAGCGTTCGGACGCCAGTCAGCCGCCGCTCCCCGTCGCGCGCGCGCGTTTTACTATCAAAAATACGAATATCACAGTCAGTGGCCAGCCGCACAACGACCGTTATCGCCCTAAATGACCACCTAATGGACGAGCGAAGAGGTAGTCCATGCATGCTTGTGCTAACATAGTGTGAACTTATCCGTGGAGTGCAGTGTTGTGTTGATGTAGATATGGAGGAAGTCCGGATTTCGGATTGGCCTGAGCCACCAGGCTCCCATGCATGGCTCCCTGCTTATGGTTTCCAGCATGATATATTGGATAAGGATGACTATTTTAGTACTAACGGTGAGTGCTAATCGTGTAGCCTAGACCTTTTATATATTTCAAGTAGTATTAATGTTATGTCGTTATGCTCAGTAAAGTCGTGACTGTGGCGGTTGAAAAGGCATGTTTGATGTGCTAAAATAACTTGCAGATAGCTTTGTATATTACATTAATAAACGGACGATGTCGCTACTTTCATTATCTTGCTTAACTACTCTAAGAAATAATAAGCATAATATTTGATGTTTACTTGAATATTATACGCATGAAATAATAACCTTACGGATTTCGCAGTTTTCTTTTGTGTTGTACTAAGACGACGATTCGGTTAATTTATGAGATCCATGTGTATGTAAAGATTAAGATATTTGAAATAAGTATCGTTATGACAGAAAGCTTTATTTGTCCACTATATATTTAATTCGATATTTAGGTCAAACATGAATAACAAATACCTAGGTAATATTAACCAGTAGGTATCGTTGCCATCTTGGACATGAGATCAATTCTCAAATGACCTTACCTACCTTAATTCGCCAAGTATCTATGTTGTGAAAATTTGGACGAATAAGTAATATAATTCAATGAAATTACTTTCGTTTCATAATTATTTTATAAGAATGTAAGTCATTTACGTATGGTGCTACTGCAAGTTTCGCAACTCGTTTCCCTCAATTATATTAAATTGCAATCAGATTTGTCGTTGACCCAATCTGCGTTAAAACTATTTAGTTTTACTGCCTTGTGATTGTAGCGAGCAACAAAAAATGCCTTCGTATTAGTTTTTATGTTTATATTGAATCACTGAACCGCGCACCATACTAACAAAATGTCTTAACACAATACTCGTTCATAACTAAAAACAATTTACTGTTATTGAACTAATTGTCTTGTTGGTTAATTATAGATAGGTACTTTAATTAAAAGCAACAAAAACGTCTTCACAAGACTGTCTCAATATCAGTTCAGTGGCAGAAGAACGTGATTACCGAATGCGAATATTATTGTTAGGTACTGAGTTTTGCACCGATTAATTCTAAAAGATTTTCTCTTGCTCCCAAATTACCACAATCCCAAACTCCAATATGGACCGAAGAAGAAAAAGAACTGTTTACAACCAAAGCCCGAATAATGGATCTAGATCATCACTTTGATTTGGACGGCAATACGATTTGTCTCTACTGCGGGAGATTGAAAATTACATAGAAATAGGATACCTTTTTCATTGCTGTTCTTGGCAAACAGCACACTTGATAGTAAGTGATACAAACGCTCATGGACCTTTGTTAGGCCACTGCCTACCGTGAAGAATGTAAAGGAAGTGTGAAGTTGGGCTGCCGGCTCTCTCGCTGATGGTACGAAGTGCAGTAACAAATTGCTGCTATTCAGACGTCGATTTTCTACGAGAGTATGGTACCCCGGACAGACCAGCCCGCGGCCGTAGACAGACTACTATCGACAATGCGGTTCCATCACATAGAATATAAGAGTGGATTACACTTTTGCTTAATCCTTCAGAGAAAAACGTGCGAAACCTACAAAATATACCGTATTTAAGTGAGCCATTGATGATATCATCTCAGATATGTACTGTTAGCGAAACTTACAATGAGTTTAATACGTATTATCTTAACAATAGATAAAATGCTGCGATTGACAAGCTGTTATTTAAAGTAGGCCGATCTAAAAATAGTGGAACACTCACTATAAAGGCCGTCAAAAGCAACAAATCAATCAGATTTTTGATAATCAACAACACGAATTTTAGTAACAGTCCGCAGCTTTTCTTAGACGGGTTGGTATAGGGTTTTATTTCGACATTTCTCTCTTGCATGCCTGTTATAAGACAAGGGCGCATTGAGGAATAAATTATTAAGACAAATTTCACTCAATCAGAACAAGTATTTGTGTAGGACACAAGTAATCGTCCTGCCTGGGAATCACATGTAAGACACTTGAAAACGGAAGTTGCTTCTTAAAATATTGCGCCAACTTTATATAACTTTTGTTTTTAATAAAATAAAAGATAAGAAAAATTCTTTAAGACTTCAAAGTTAATTAAACGTAATGTATAATAATATTATTTTTGTTATACCTATCTACTTAATGATGTGACCGCGACTGAACCTGGTTATTGCGCTTAAAATAAGAATTAGCATATTTATGCTCCTGCTACGTCAATTTGATTAAAATAAACGAAATAAAACAAAATATTAAAAAAAAAACCTCTATGCTGCCAATCGAATTTAACAGTTTATCTCCTTGTTTTCTTTACTGTTGCAATTGATTACAAATGAATTGCAACAATAAGTGACTTAAGTAAATAATATGTATAACGCAAGTGCATGAAAATTCCAAATAAAATCGTTACTTCATCAAGCCAGCATATAATAGATCATTGCCCTCTCATTATGGAGGAGGTTCTTTCCAAACAGTAGAAACTTATTTGAGGTGATAGGAAAAAAAACTTAAAATAAAAAAGGATACAAAGCAGTAACGAAGATGCCAACAGAAGTGAAAACTTAAAACTATGAATAAACATTTATTATTTTTGAATCATAAAATTAATTAATCTTAAGATAATATGTGTAAATGGTTTGTTTTGTTTAAATTTGATTTTGATATCTATCGTCACAGATATAGTTACACTGACATAGTCACAGATATACAAGACGTCACGTGACCATTTAGATGACGATTTACATGAATTTACTCTACATCCAAGCCTGCCTATAGAAGTTTTCACTTCAAAAGTTAAACTTTACACAAAATTATTTTCTATCGTGCAATTCTTATCAGAATATTTATCAGGCACATATGTAGTTATGAAGTAATAGTATTGTAGTTTGGTTCCTATCGCGTGTGAACATTTTTAAAATAATTAGATATCTCGGTGAAATGACGTTGATAGATACTGTTACCATTGCATACATAAAAAACTAATAAAAGTAGGTTTATAAAAATGATATAATATGCAGTGATCGCTTATATCTACTAAGAAAGTGAGATTTGACTTCTTTTATTTCTACTCGGTGTGATGATGAAATAATAATACAAATTTACCACCATATTTCTTGGCCGTGGATGTCGTAAAAAAACGATTAAGGGATTATATATACATTATGATTATAACATTTATGTAAGAGAAGGAAATCTCGATTTAAAACCCTATACCAATCCGTTTGACCAGCGGGGTATAGTAGGTCAATATCCTTCCCATTATACAGCAGGTTCGAGCCCAATAGTGGGACCTATATAAACTAGATAATGTATTTTTATCTATATTGACATCTTGTTGTGAGGCTTCCGTCGCAATGAAGTTATTTATCTATACCAATAAATAAAATTGGAGTGTCTGTTTGTAATGTCAAAATAATAGGCTTTTTTCATGCTTACACGGTTATTTGCACGACACCTATGCCTAAAATAGCAATTAAAAAATTTTTGTCTGTCTGTTTGTTCCGAGTAATCTTCAAAACGGCTGGACCGATTTCAAAAATTCTTTCACCAATGGAAAGCTATAATATATGGGCGTAAACTAGGCTATATTTTATCCCGGTATTCCCACGGGAACGGGAACTACGCGGGTAAAACGACTATAACCTATAACCGAAGCGAAGCGAGGGCGGGTTGCTAGTCACACATAAAACTTTTGTTCTGCCAAGAGGTACTGTTGCCTTGCCTCAATTATTTCACCCAAGTGTAATTTCCAAATCATCATCATCATAGCTCATAAACATATCCCTGCTTACTATTGAGCTTGATTCTCCTCCACAAGAGGCAGTACACCATACTGATCAGGCGAATTGGTTTTTGTCGAGTTTTCCTTAACTTGCACAGATGTTATCTGCGCTTAGTCGTCTTACAATACCCAAGGACCAGAAAGGGGATGATGAAATTGATTCTTACTCAGACACCACACGAAACATTTCCATATAAGTGGCTTTAAATGCCTCAATTGTCATTTACCAATTAATAGCAACAAGAATACAAAAAAAAAATCTTTATTTCATCAATAACTCAAATCATAGACTCACTCAAACCATAGATTAACAAATTAAACAAATACATAGAATGCTACTAAGAATTTTTATATCTTTTATCTATATTTATTAGATCATCACCATTCTCTTCTTTGTTAATAAGCTACCTACTATAATTAATCACCCTAATATTGTGTCACAATGAAATTATTGTATACTGTCGTTCTATCACAGCTCTTTATGCGTGTTGATAGATTACTTTAGACCTACCGAATAATCCTTGTTCATAGCCATTAAATGTTAAAATCCATATTATATTTGGAAAATTCATAACTTAGAACTTGGGCCAACAAGGACCACATATTATCAGGTAGACTCTTGACTAGCAATAACTTGTAAGGATAAAATGAATATTGTTTTTTATACTCACAGGTCCCTATTCTTCATCTTATCTACGTTCTTGTACTTAGCATGAGTTCCCTCCTTAATAGGAGAACAATAATTCTAATGTACCATGCTAAACAAACAAGTTAGCATAATATTAGATTAGTTTTCATTCACATATTTCTATACTTACTTCCCTTAACCATCTCTTACTAAAACAGCGGGCAAGGTGGAGGATTATTCCATCACCATACGGACTGCGAAATCTCGATAATATAACTTAATTTTCTATAATCTTTCTATTTCTCATGTCAGAGAACAATCGATCTTTATTAGAGCAATCCAATTCGATCAAAAGTGAGCGGTCAATATTTTGTTAGAAATAACGGCAATCATTCATTTTAATAGTAAATTTAATGTCTACTACAATCTCTTCGTGAAAAGCAGTGAAAGTATGTAATTAGTAATGTAAGATGTACGAGTACATACATCTTTACAACAAACCATTGGATTTAGACGCGTGTATTTATTACAGCTGCTATCAAGTTTCGTTAAAAAGTGTACATTCGATATTAAGAGTCGAGCAACACAAATCAACTAGAACATGTGTTTATTACGTATCAGAAGTTTTTTTTTAATAAACCAATATTTCTACGGATAAGAATTATTTATATCGCAACTCTGCCTAAAGTGTTGTGTCAACTTAGGGCTTAAGGAGATATCGTTACCGCAAGAAAAGAAGTCTAAATAAAATACGTAATTCTATGTAAGTAGTAGTAGCGGCCCAGCAAATGCCTATGAGGGTTGTATCATTTACCATTTGTGCTCGTTTATCACCAACAGCGAGAAAAATAAAATCCTATCCATTTTGGTATATTATGCGTATTTGTCCTGAACTATAAGCTCGTGCTCCACGGGAATATGAGTTATTATATACATATAAGAAAGAAATACCCGTCATATAACCAAATTTCACATAAATTTAGTATCAAATTCGCTATTTATTCTATATAGTCGTTTTATACATTTTTGCCCACGTGGAGAATGTATTTCGTAATAAAATTTAAATATATAATTATTTCTCAAACAAGTCTCACATTAATTAATTTGACATTGGTAGATTACTAAGTAAATTTTATCGAGGTTCTTCGACCTATTAATTTCAGTTTCTCATCTAAGATGTATATATATCTAACATGTTCTAATGGCCTTTAATGTTAATCTGTTATTTTATTTTATTGATGTCCTTGAAAATTTCATACAAATAGTGAATGTTAAGAGTAAGATAAAAGATATAATGAATATTAAGATTACAATAAGATTAATGCTAATTAAGAAGCTTTTTACATTATTTCGTTTTTTTAGCAAAGAAATTACTGGCATATTGTAGTGTTTTATAAAGCATCTAGTGATATAATAAAAATACAATTCATCACCCTTGGCCTTTTAGCTGGTATCTTAAGACTCAGGTATTACTACTAGTGAAGGGAAACTCAAAATAAAACTTATAGTTTTCTTATATTTTCAATAGATTTCAAGCCCTCATAAATTCTAACAAATATCGCGCACGGGTAAAGATTAGGATGACGTCACTTTCTCAACTTTCCACATGAATTATTCATGTTATTTACGTTATTCACAATTTTTTTATCGAAGGCTCGATTCTTTTGTAGCCATTTTTCTAAGAACTATTGCTAGCTTTATTCGACATATTGTGAAATTTTCTATTTAGCTTGATGAAAGTAGCACTAGTGTCAATTTTGGAATCATTTGGTTGACGTGACCTTTTAAAATCCATTGTATTGAATCGTATACTATAGTAATTATTTACCAATAATTTTAATAATTATTATTCAGCTATTGTCCTGTGTGACGGCGGTTTAAGAATACAATTTTTCACTCTTACTTTACTGTAGGTGGCATAAACTCCGACTGAGGGATTACCAGAAGAACGGTGACATTACCACCATACTTTATACCTCGCAATAGTCACAGATTGATGACTTGATAGAATATAAAAAAAAATTACCGCCCTCAGATTGACCCATTTGGACTAGAAGTTGCTAGAAATAACTTCCAGATACATCTGACATCAATTGACATCCCGGATCAGTCAATTCGCATAGACAAACAAATAATATAATAGAAATTACAAGCAATGCAATAACTAGATATGTTTTAATTAAAACACAGAGTTAAGAGCGCACCCAAGTCCGGACTGGGGAATAATAATAGTAAAAATATCACATATATAAAAAAAATTGATTTCATCTAAATTTTTACTTTGGTCCTAATCATCACAGTTTATATACGTCCCATTGGGCGGCATACGTTTGGCTGGGCTCAAGCTTCCCCCACAATGGGTGGGAATTAAATATAGTACATCACGCTGAACAGGTGGTTAAGTATAGGGTTTTATTTCGAGTTTTCCTTCTCTTACATAAATGTTATATGCACAAGATAAGGGATATCTTCATCCCTTACGACACCCACGGCCTAGATAGATAGTGAATTGTATTCTTACTCCGTCACCACACGGAACTTTTACTCTAATATAGCTGATTATTAAAATCTACTCTTAAAGCTTTCCTAGTTACAACAAATAAACCTTGCTATTTATCTGGAAGTCCTTGTAGCTTGTAGTGTTGTTATTAATGTACCCACATCGTTAGCTGCTATTCCGGCCAAAGTTGTTTAAGTAAACTTGTTTAGAACTTAAAATACCATTCGAATATCTTTAATGTCCTAAAACTAATCAGCTATTACGCATGTATGACAAGATCAAAATTTTTCTTAAGAACACGCACGTATAAAGGTAAGGTCAATAAGGTAAATATAAGGTCTTGCAATTTAGGGAATTTTAATTAGTTCCTTCATATGTAATCGTATGGTAGATTTTTAATTACCTATGGGTAATAAATTATATTGTATCAAATCACGCAACGTTTAATAATTTCAACGCAATTAAAACAGTACAAAAAAGCTTGTAACGTCATATGTATATTCGTATTAATATGGAAACTCTAACGAAACTTGCAAAACTATTTAATTTTAAACTTTGAATTTTTATGACAGCGGCATACCGGCTTTAGCGTCGAGTTTGTTGGTTGTAAATTCCACATGGCCCCGAGTGTAAAGCATGCGGTCCGACCAGTCCCCTCGCCCTTAAGGTCATTTCTTATCCGTAGGCGAATCGCACGCTTGAGACACGGAATGCATTTCTGGGGAGTTTTGGGGTACCACAGGGATGCGATCTATGTCCAAGGCAAATAATTACCATTATTTGAACTATATTAATAGCGCTATTTAAAAACACAATAAAATAGGACTGTAGAAGCTATTTTTATAGTATTTTTATAAGTATCTTGTATGTAAATAAGTTTTTATTTGGTCACCTTATATATTAGGACAAATCTTTATTGCTTTTATTTAATTCGCCTCAGATAACGTTGCTATCAAGACAATGAATTCACGCTTATAACTATAAAAAATATGTACGCTAAACGTACCGCTTCACTAATAAATCTTTAAAATTCCAAACGTTCATATTTTTTACTTATAATTCCAATGCCAGGGTTACAGGTGCTCAAACATTTGTTTAAATAGTTATGACTAAGAATACGAAATGTTACATTCAATATACTATACAATTTGAGTACAATTTGAGCTCGGAGTTAATTCGTATCAAGATTAGTACAAGCTATGGGCCTTGAGATGTCTCTCACCATGAGATAAATTGTAAAATAGATAACTGTTATAACCCGGTCATTACTAATAGCGGATGTTGTAATATACCCGTTCTTACTACAGCTAAGTTTTTATTTACTCAGCTAATAATTTCGTGTACAGGTGAATGCTCTAAAACATGTTTCGTCATTATATTTTTTTAGAATTGCTCTATTGAATATTGCATCTATCGGATATTGAAAATATTTTTATAGTGTAAGTTATATTTCTTTAGACGCGTTAGGAAGAAACGATGAGAGAAAAATTTTTTTGATGCGCGCACATAGTCACGAAAAATCGACACCTTGAAGTTTAGTGACTAGCTAAGTTATGATTTTTTACGATGCGCGCAGCGTCACAAATGTCAACTAGCCAATGCGTTATAATAAAACTTTCAACGTGTTAAATACTTTTCTTGAAGTGAAACTTCTTTGCGCGCATGAGAGTAAATTTTTTACAGATGAAACGCAATTTAGCGTCACGAAGAGGTGCAGCGTTTTTGTCGAAGAAGAGGGAGAGAGCGACTGAAACCGACTGAGAGAGAGTGAGAAAGGGCGAACATAGCACGAAGCACAGCCATGGGGCGAGAGTAGGGAGCAAGCGAACGAAAAAGATCGAGAGATTTTTTTTAATACAATGATAAAAAACATGAAACCAAAGAAGTTTCACTTCTGACATGCGTACTTAGTACTCACGCTATTTTATTTTTCTATCATTAGTGCCGTTTTTCCTACAAACGTTGGATAAGGCGAAGGATAACATTTTTAGAAAGATTTTTAACTTATCACGCCAAAAAGTACATATAACTTTTTATGTGCTTACATAAGTACACGCACATTATTTGTTTCTTTTTCCCACAAAATTATCAGTCAAAACATCTACAAAATTATCAGGCTTTCTTGTGTAAAATATAACAAATATAACATTTGTAATCAAAGCAATCTACAAGTAGAATGTTTGGTTAGTACACAAATTCATTTCCGTAGGCAAACAGCCAACCCCCAAGGCTATGGACATGTATAAAATGTATGTTTACCTAACTCGCTCTGATTATAGGGCTGTCGGTAGAGAACAAAATTAACGACTATCGGATAAAATCAATAATATAATATAAACTGTTCAAAGTTATGTGTAATTTTAAACTATCACAACGTTAGCAAGGCCAATGTTCCTAACTAAGCGTTTGTGATATGCAGCTTTAAAGAACGAAAAATATTTTCATGTCACGATTTTGAGACTGAGATTTAGCAGCTATGTATGTGCATACGTATTATTATATTATTTCTTATAATCAATCATCAAGTCTTTAAAACATTGTCAAATTTCTATAGCCATGTCTAAACAAAATAATATGTCTTGTAAATAAAACTGCTTTTACGGCTTTTATCGCGTTTGTATTTGATTTATGATTGCCCGACGTTTCGAACACTTTACAGCATTCATGGTCACGAGCGGACGGTCCGCCCGTGACCATGAATGCTGTACCTAAAGTGTCATGTGTAGTGCTCGCGTAAACATCGGAAAGCATAATATATGTCGCATATGCAATTTTTCTGTGTGGTGAAGGAATAAAAATAGAATTCTCCATCTCCTCACCCGTGAATGTCGTAAAAGATGTCTAAGAGATATAATACGCAAATTCAAATTCAATCCAAATTCAAATCATTTATTATGCATAAACCCCGCGGGGGCACTTACATATGGTCACTTTTTTACATTTTACCTTACATTACTACCGGATCGGAACGCGACCGCACTGAGAAGATCCGGCAAGAAACTCAGTGGGCTTGTCTTTTTTTTTATTCATTTACTATTTTTTTAAATAAGATAATATACAACAACATGTTTATTAATAGCTCCAGTGTGATGCCTTTCGAACCATCATACAATATGCAATACGCATGTAACATCTATGCAAGACAAGGAAAACTCGAAATAAAAACCAATACCAACCCATTACACCAGCGTGCTATAGTTAATTGCTTAATTTTTGTGAAGAATGGAGCCCAAAAGTGGGACGTAAACAAGCTGAGATGCTGTAGATGAAGCGAAAATTAATTAATCTACTAATTTCGTACTCTAGGCATTATTATTATTTTAATATACAGCTAAGATCTTATACATCCTTGTATTTGGGCAAAGTGACGTTCTATAGTTTTTGAAGTGAAACTTCTTTGCACGCATGAGGGTAATTTTTTTACGGATGAAAAGCAATTTGGCGTCACGAAGATGTGCAGCGTTTTTGTCGAAGAAGAGGGAAAGAGCGATTGAGAGAGTGAGAAAGGGCGAACATAGCACGAAGCACAGCCATGGGGCGAGAGTAGGGAGCAAGCGAGTGAGAAAGATCGAAAGATTTTTTTTTCGTTTTTTTTTTTAATACCGATAAAAAACACATGGAACCAAAGAAGTTTTACTTCTGACATGCGTACTTAGTACTCACGCTATTTTTTTTTGTTCGGTCCTATGGTCTAGACGCATACCGTGGATTCCGTCCAGGGTAAGGCATTAGCGGGGTGCGGCCCCATAACCCACCCCTATTTCCTCCCTTTTGCCATTGGGCCGATCACTAGTACAGAGTTCTTTGACGTCTGTGGCCAGCCCGCCAACATTCCAAAGCTGGCCAATTATTTGTTTATTACTATAATTGCTTGCATGCTTTGCAATAAAAACATATTTTAATAGCAATAATAACAAATTGTTGCAATGCCTACTTGTTTTTTATATGCGTGTGAAATAAATCGAAATATTTCTTTAGTTTTCGATAGTATGTGTATGCATGTATTTGACCTTATTTTAATTCTTATACAGCGCGAATCGATATGGCCCTTGACATACTATCAAATGCCATGATTTTTATAACAATATTAAAAATGAATGGCCTTTTCACCTTACAATGCGAGGAATTATTATATGTTACTAGCAGACCCGGCCACGCGTTGCTGTGGCTAAGGTTTTTGTTATATACATATTACATTTTAGTTTATATGACACGTTTGTAGGTTTGACATAGCAGCGCCATCTATTAATTACTTACTCAATCCAGTCAACAGATCTCGCCATCGGTTAAAATCGTTTAGAGTTAACAGATAATTGTGAATGTCAAATAATAGACAAATAATTTGCAATAAAATTATATTGCGACTATAAATTAAGATGTAAGCTAACCTATCTTTCCATTTGGATCAAACTGCACATGGTGTGCAAATTTGATTAAAATCGGTTAAGTAGTTTAGGAGTCCATCGCGGACAAACAACGTGACACGTAATTTATATATATTAAGATTTGTGTAATCAGTTGTCTATTATTTAGTTATTTAACTTGTATAATGGAGAGTCCATGCCTTTGTCGTTCTCTGCCCGTCAACCATAGATAGATGTAGAATATGCGGCATTAAAAGGGAATTTAATTTAATTTTTTTATATAATTTTTATTATAATAGTCTATAATATGATACTAATTGACAAAAATATATTCATAAATAAGAAAAAGATATAATATAATTGTTAATATTTTAAGAGAAAACACGCGACATAAAACCCTATGCGAACACGTCTGACCAGCGCGGTATAGTAAGTCATTGTCCCTTTCATTTTGTAATATAAAGGTAAATATGTATTATAATAAAGTCAAATGTTTGCGTGGTTTTTGTATGTGTTACATCTTAGCGCTCAAATGATCCATTTTGATAAAGTTTTGTACGAAGATAGCTTACACCCTGAATTAACACAATATTTTCCCGGTAAAGTTTTACCTTGAGATAATATTTCAAATTACCCTTATTTACTCAATTAAGCAGAATCCATTAAACGTAATTGGGATAAATTTCATCTTATTTTACGCGAGGGATTATCGCGGACAAAAACTAATTAACGCTATTTTAATTCTAAACTATAAAAAGCACCATAAATGATACAATACGAACATTATCTAACATGCCTACTGTTAACGTTGATGATGAATTTTTGCATATTGGTAATAGTTTATCCTCTAAAAATGGCGTCATACAGATAAAACGATTAAACCAGATAAACAATTTCGATAAGTATTAATAATAATCACGTAGAACAATAATGTTTAACACATGCATTTGTTTCAATTATTTTTTCACGTTATCTGATAAATGTCTACATAATATCATGTATTTTACATAAATGAACTCGGACCATAAGATATGGTTCGTAATTATAAATGAAAAAGATACAGCATTGTCACTCGCTGACAGTTAATTTTAGGAGCTAATGCCAGTAACGATTTCTGATATTTACGCAATTAAGGCATATAATACGCATATTTTTTTTTTTTGGGGGTGGTCTGCTGTCGGCGCGCTCCTCGCACCACTCCGTCCGGGGCGACAGAGGGACGTAAGCACGCAACACCCGCAACCCACCCGAAAACCACGTCGCCTTCGTCGTTGGGCCGACCACCGGAGCAGGGTTACTTGTCATCAGTGGTCGGCCCGACAGAATACCCCCTACATGGGGTACCCTCCCATCGACCGACGTCCACCCCCTCGGGGAGGACGTCGGTCTTTCCTCACGCGGTCGGCCTCTCGGCGGGTGACGGACTAATCCCCGGTCACGTTACCCGCGGCCTCGGCTAGGGCGGCATGAGGCGCAGGTAGTCGCGCCTACGCCGCCCCAGTCGCCGGCGGCGGATCGCCTCATCGAGGCTGCGCTCCTCGCGCAGGCGATCCGCCGCCTCATATAATACGCATATAACATCTATGCAACAGAAGGGCAACTCAAAATAAAATCCTATATCAACCTCTCTGACTAGCATAGCGTAGTCAATTGCCCTCCTATTGTGGAGGACGCTTGGGCCCAACAGTGGGACTTATGTGAGCCGAGACTACGAGGATAATGAAGCAAGTATAGTAAGTATTGTAAGTAAATCATCAGATCAGTCAGCGGATCAATCCGCCCGTGACCATGAACGCTGTAAAATGTTCGAAAATACCTATTTATTTACAAAGCTAATGTCAGTATCAGATTTTTTTCGTTTGGACTTTGAATGTTGGCCTCAGAGGGCTGTTAGATCGTTAGGCGGAACGGCGGTTAGTGGTGATCATAGAAATGTACCCAAATTATTTAACAACGGGACCCAATGACACCGCCTCCACGATAATAATCTTGTCTTCGGCAAAGGCTATGATGGTCAATCTTATATCTTTAAACGAGCAATTCTTGTATATATAGTATATATATATATATATATATATATATATATATATATATATATATATATATATATATATATATATATATATTCAGGATCTCGGAAACGGCTCCAACGATTTTGATGAAATTTGACATCCTAGAGGTTTCGGGGCCAAAAAATCGATCTAGCTAGGTTTTATTTATAGAAAATGTTGTTTTGTCGGTGTTTTTAGCTAATCAATCAATACAATGACATAAAATGTTATTGACATTCTCTGAATATCAATTCGAATTTCGTCGTCCAGTTGTTCGTTTTTTGCTTTGTTTTAGCATTCAAACAGCGTGGGATCGAGTCTTGGTGTTATTATTATTCCTTTTTTGTAGTTTTTGATTTTTTTTCATTACTTAATTTTTATTTTTTATTAACATATATCTAAACAAATTCGACAAAAATATACCGAGCGAAGCTCGGTCAACCAGATATTGTTTATATTATACGAATAATTTGATGCAATAGAACTTGGTACCTACCTATACCTATCTCTTATATCGATATAAATAACACAGATGTATTTTTGTTTTCAAAGTTTTCTATTGTTAATATTACGATTGAACTATTAAGTGTATTTCATAATTTTTACCATTAGCACAAACGAATACATACAGCTTTTATGTGCTCATGAGATTGTTATTGTAATCAGGGATGTTATTGAGCTCCGTAATCGTAACCGAAACCAGTATAACAGTTTCGGATAATTCCGGTTGGTGTCTATATGAAATGGGTTACAATAGGTTTCTTGTCAACCAGGCGAGCAAGCAACCTCAACTTGAGCGAAAATAATACGATAATCACCACAATTAACATTTTTCTTTTACAATTTCGTAAAAATTCAATATTCGTAATCGAAACTATTCAAAAATTGAGTGGTTTCGATATAATTGCCGCAACAATATCCGTCTATGTAACCGAAACCGATATAATGTTATTCTAGTATCCATATCTGATTGTTGTTCTGGGTCTGGGTGTTATTTGTGTTCGTTATTTATATGATGGTAAAGTCCCACTATATAAAATTATTAGTTCCTTAAAGAAAAGAACATCCTGCACGGATGTTCTTTTCAGACAAAAAAAAAATTAAAAACCGCGGAATTCGACCTTGACTTATACTCAGAATGAAAGGAATTTACTGAGAGGCAGAAATAAAGAAAACAAAAGAATCTTGACGTCGCTACAGATGCTTGAATAATAAACAATAGAATTTGAGAAGACAACCATACAAAGCTATGAATTATAATTATAATAATTTAAATATGTTAGAAAGAAGTACCTCAGAAGGTATTATAGATATTTGCTGTCTTTAATATACGTGAGTGGATAAAAATAACCATTGAATACCATTAAATACCTCGGCATCTAATCTTGGTATATTAGGTACATTATTTTTGTATCAAATGGTAAAAATATATCTTCATGGAAAATTTAAACTCTATAATGATCAAATAATAAAATTAAAAAAAAGGATAAAAAGTTTTCTTGAAAAATAATTTTCAAGCAAACTTTTGTCTTTTTTTAGTTTGCATTTTATTTTTATTGAGTCAATATAATTGTAATTTTAGGTTTTTTATAATGACTTAAGCGTTGACCACACTTGTATTTTATATGTGATAGTCATAATTAGTTACAGCTGGAGTAACCAGGCAATATTTATTTTGAGTACATACCATTCTATTTTATGAAGAGTAAAAATCGTATTTAACTATTTTTTGTCCAAATCCAATACACCGTTATTCTTTAGAACATAATATACAAAAACACGCTTAGAATTTAAATTAAAAACTGAAAATGCGATCAACACTAATGCGATATTTTCCAAGAGAAAGCATGTCATTTAGCACAAGAGTTGAATAGTAAATAATGTAGCCTGTCTGTGATTGTAAATAACAAATACCGCAAGTCATGAATCAGACTACGTACGGTCAAACTTATTTCTTAGTACGTGAACCGGCAGTAAGTATGTATATTGTCAATATTGTTCAATGCGGTTGCGACACGTGAAGGTTTTGTAAACGTGACCAAGTTAACTGGTGACGTAGAATTAGGCAAAGGAATTCCATTATTTAAAAGTTGAATGATTTTTAATCGTTTTATACTAATTAAATTGCTTTCGTAAGTTGTAAATGTCGCGGAAAATATCATACCCCTTCTTTTTTGTTTTTTTTTTTTTGGATGGGTTGCGGTCGGCGCACTCCTCGCACCACTCCATCCGAGATGACAGAGGGGCGTAAGCACGCACACCCGCAACCCAGCCGAACAACACGTCGCCTTCGTCGTTGGACCGGCCACCGGAGCAGGGTTACTTGTCGTCAGTGGTCGACCCGACGGAATACCCCAAATATCATACCCCCTGCTGCCATCTTCCATTAGTATCTACTGAATTACCGTCAGAATGAGTCTTTCTGGCGAGCAAAACACAAAGTTAAATTCGATATATTTAACGCTAATACGGATGCGATAAAACGGACATTCAGTCTTGATTTTTTCACAACACATCAATAGGCAAATGTAATGATCTCCATTTTTATTATTTTATGTGAAACAAAATAGTAAAAGCCTGTTGTTATTGGCTTTACACATCCTAAATATGTTTACCTGGATTTTTATTACTTTAAGTTGATGGTCTGCCGATAAATAAATAAATAAACATGAACTGCATAAATGTCCATGATGGCAGACTTAAAAATCATGATAATATATTTATAAGTTACTCATAGTTTTACGGGTCAGTGACTGATTACGTAATATTAGTTTTTGTCATGACTTGGCAACCATGCTGTTGTTGTGAGAAACATTGAATTTGATTCAAGGTTATGTTTTAGTTTTAAAAGGAATGTGGTAATAGAACTGATGTTTGTGTTCTTATTATATTGAATACTGTAATAAGAAACTGACTATTATGTTCAGTAACCTTATTCTCCTGTTGATAATCTACTTATTATAATAATTATCACTTATCGCACAACAGGTCGCTACTGAAAAACAGCGTTGTGGTGTTACCACAACATTAAGCTGAGTAGCGACCTTTTTACTCGCTTGCGGGTGGGAACTCAGCTCTTACACCTATCCAAAATGTAAATTAAGTTACACAAATATGTATCCCTCTGCGAGGGAGAAATAAATTATTTTTCTTTCTTTCTTATCATCACAGCTCATGTATATCTCGATGCTGGGCTCGAGCCTCCTCTATAATGAAAGGAAAATTTACCGACTATTCCACGCTGGTAAGACGGGTTAGTACAGGATTTTATTAATTATTTTTTATTGCAAACGGTGGCAAACGAGCAGACAGTACACCTGATGGTAAGTGTTGCTGCCGCACATGGATCTTTGCAAGGCCACTGCCTGTTACGAATAAGGCGAAAGGAGTGAGAATGCGTGCAATGAAGTTCGGTGATACTAAAGGCATCACTAAAACCCACCACTAAAACCCACCACACGCAATTACCCTCACGGCCCGTTCACGACCTTGCCGCTGTGAGCGACGGCTAAGCGCGGAGCGGTGCTCAGTGGGGAAATCGCGTATGTTTCGTCTCAAAACTCCGTATCTCAGTTGTTTCAAAACTAAATGAGCTGTAATTTTGCACACATATACTTGAATGTTTAAAGTTTAAATGAAACAACTTTGATTTTAAAAATCTCTTTATAAATTAATTAAAAAATAAAATTAAAAATACATGAATTATATAAGAAAAAAATACAAAATATGCTTGTTTAATTTACATAAAATGGTAGAATACATTAATAACATATTATAAACGTATACTACACTACTACTACATACTGGCAGACCAAACTAGAAAAAAAATTGTAAATAAAACTACTTTTACGGATTATATCGCGTTTGTATTAATTATTTATATATGTATTATATATTAATTTATAAATTTTATTCCATTACAACGACTTTCACATGAAACGGTTTTAAGACGGCTTTGTATGGGGCTTTACCAGCGTGCGCCGCTCGGCACGCCGCGCTGCTCGCCGCTAAGACCAAAGTCGTGGCCAGGCTGTCAGAAAGTTGGGCTTCAGGCTCTCTCGTTCACCGAACGAATCGCAATAACAAATTGCTACTACTCAGACGTCGATTTTCTGCGAAATTAAATTGCGTAGATGTTGTATGTATATTATAATCCTTTAGTTATTTTTTATGACACCCACTGGTAAGAAAGGGGTTGGTGAATTGGATTCTTACTCCGTCACCACACGGAATATTTTTATTTCTTATAGAAATAGTTTAATAAATAAATCGTTTTCACCTGTTTGTCTGTGTCCAAATTGCATACGTATTTGCAGTTACAGCGTTGAGATTGGTATATGTGACAAGATTCAACATACCTACTTGTAATAATAAGTATATAGGTATTACTTTTATTACAAAATTCGTAATAATTTTTCACGAGTTTGCCATCGTGCCTACGAATTATTTACAGTCAATTTAGTTAGATACTAAATAAATTTCCGTGCAATAAGTAAGCATACAATTCACCACCGCATTTTTTTCATGGCTGTCGTAAAAGTGAATTAATTTACCAGCGTGGTATAGTAGGTCAATTTCCTTCCATTGGGGAGGAGGATCGAGCCCAATAATAGGACTTATGTGCGTTGAGATGTTGATGAGAATAATTTCCCATGTATCCTCGTCGCAGGATCATCTATTAGTAGACATATTCTTTCTTTTTAACGAATAGGTTCCTATCCTTTAAAAATAAAGAATGTATTTAATCTAAATAAAGAATACAATTAATGCTATAAGCTTGACGTCATCCTATACCCGTATCTTGTTGCACTGATTAAGTATCTGTGTTTTAATAATATAGGTTTAATACAATATTCTTTTAAATCTATGTGGTGATTGAGTCAGAATACAATTCACCACACCCTCTCTTGGCCGTGGGTATCGTAAGCGAAGACTAGGTGATATAATATGCATATAACATAGATCGATAGAGGCAGCGTTCGGGCAACTTAAGAGGATCTTCTCGTCCAACATACCTCAGTGTCTGTAAACAAGGTCTACGATCAGTGTGTGTTACCAGTGATGACTTACGGCACAGAAACGTGGTCCCTAAATGTAGGCCTCATAACAAGGCTCAAAGTCGCTCAGCGTGCTATGGAACGGGCTATGCTTGGGGTTTCTTTGCGAGATAGAATCCGAAATACGGAAATCCGCAGAAGAACGGGTGTAACCGACATAGCACGAAGAATTAGCACGCTGAAGTGGCAATGGGCAAACCACATCGCTCGACGAACCGACAACCGCTGGGTAAGAAAGTTTCTCGAGTGGCGACCACGTATTGGACGACGCAGTGTAGGATGCCTCCTCACTAGGTGGACCAACGACCTGGTGAAAGTTGTTGGGCGTCGTTGGATGCAGGCGGCACAGGACCGCACTTTGTAGCGTAACATGAGGGAGGCCTATGTCCAGCAGTGGACGGCGATGGGCTGAAATGATGATGATGATGACATAGATGTTCTATGAAGAGAAGGAAAACTCGAAACAAAACTATACCAACACGTGTGACCAGCGTGATATAGTAGGCGGGTTGAGAGCCCTCAGCGCTCACCCAACAGTCCAGGTAAAGTTGTCACAGCCATCTGAGGCTAACAACTAAGTCACACAAAAAAAAAACCTTTAATTCTTGATCTGTTTTGAAGTATCTAATTAAAATATTTGTTTTCTTGAGTTGTACTAGTAATTTGTACAGCGCTTATACAACAAACATAACCCCTTAGAATAATAACGTATAGAAGGATAGTGTCAATACTTCGAAGGTTCGAAATTTGAATCTAAAAACACTAATGGCGCGCAGACGATTACACACGTACACACGCACACCACTATACAAATTATGAAATCAAATTTTGTTTCTATTAATATAAATGGTCGAAATACTTTTAAAAGTAATGTTAAAAATCTTTTTAAGTTTTTCAAATGTGTTATGACACCATTTGAATGCACAAACCGTCATAATTACCTATTTATTGTTTAAGAGTTGCGTACGTAGGTGCAGTACAATGACTGTTACATTACGGAATGGTTCCGGCGTAAGCTCCAATTGAAATGCTTCACTTTTTGTGCGCGAACTTACCTTCTATATGTTATTATTCTAAGCATAACCCTAATACCAATGGAGTGAAAATAAAATTATTTTCACGGCTTTTGTCGAGTATTCTTTGCGATAAATTCCATAAAAATAGTTTAATTTAGCAATCTCTGAGCTTCGGTTTCAATCGCCTTACCCTCGCATTTTAAGTTTCCCATATCTTTACTTAATATTAAGATACGCGACTGCGAGGTCCAACGAGGTCTTAGATTCATTTCCCGGTCCGCGAAAATTTTATAAGGGGTTTCTTGCGAGGAAATTAGCCTAAGTTATATAGACAGATTTGGTAGTTTAGTAATATTAAATTCGGTCTAGCTGTTTGGCACATTACCCAGAAAAAGACAGACAAAAAAATTAAACTGGGTTTTAGGCACATGCATCTTGTAAATAAGCGTATGAAAATTAATAAAAAAGATTATTTTGGCATTACAAACAGACACTTCACTTTTATTTATTCGTATACATATATAATACTCGCGTAAACATTAGAAATCACCTCGGGTTGAGAGCCCTCAGCGCTCACCCAACAGTCCGGGTAAAGTTGTCACAGCCATCTGGGGCTAACAACTAAGTCACACAAAAAAAAATTAGAAATCACCAATCTACGCTAATATTATAAAGAGGAAAAATAGTATTTTTGTGTGTGTGTGTGTGTGTGTGTGTATGTTTGTATGTTTGTAATGAATAAACTCAAAAAATAATGTGCCGATTTCAAAAATTGTTTCACCATTCGAAAGCTACATTATCCCTGAGTAATATAGGCTATATTTTATACCGGTAATCTCACGGTAACGTAAACTTCGCGGGTATGGCGACTAACCGAAGCGAAGCGAGGGCGTGTTGCTAGAGTATTAATAAAGTTAATTCTCAACTATCATTTCTGTCTTGTATGTACGTATGTATGTTATAAGTAATGTTTTACTTTCACACTTTCCTTGTCATCTGTTAACCTTTCACGAATAAATGATTAAGGTGTCATGTGTATAAATATGACAATCACACTGATTCGCTTTCATTACAATAGATGTGTGATAATAAAAATTAAGTTTGCGTTATTCATTCTTAACCGAATGATGACAATGAATTTGGAGTACCTAATCGTTTTACACTTGACCTTGAATATATGAAAATATAAGAACGTGTATCTTTTTAAATCGGCACTATAGTATTTCCGTGTGGTGACGGATTGAGAATTCAATTCACCACTCCTTGTCTTGTCTGTGGAGGTTGTAAAAGACTGAGGGATATAATTCACATAAAACATACTCGAACTCGAAATAAAATTCTATACCAACCCGTTTCATCGACCTGCATGGTAAGGTCAATTTCCCTCCTATTGTGGGGGAGGCTCGAGCACAGCAGTAGGACGTATATGGGCCGAGATGATGATAATAATTATCATTCATTTGAAGGGGACCATCATCACATTTTTGAACGAACCATTTGTTGTGTCAGACCCAGAGCTTATTTGAGTTACTTTGCAATTCAAGTAAATTGAGTGGCGGCTCAATTTATCACGGGCGATGGTTGCTTTAAAAGTAAACCGTTCTCTTTCAAATTTGCGAACACGCGACATTGTTTGGAAGTGCAATCTCGGGCATAACGGTTACAATATTTTATAGTTTGCAAGATACGTTTGGAATACTAGATAACGGCATAATCTATACATACAGAAAGTCCACAACAACTCTTCTATGTTTTCAGGCGTTTTAATGACAATAATCTTAAGGTTAATCAAATTTTTTTTTTTGTGGGTGGGCTGCGGTCGGCGCGCCTCCGCACCACTCCGTCCGGGGCGACAGAGGGGCTTAAGCACGCAACTCCCGCAACCCACCCGAAAACCACGTCGCCTTCGTCGTTGGGCCGACCACCGGAGCAGAGTTAACTTGTCGTCAGTGGTCGGCCCGACGGAATACCCCCTACTTGGGGTACCCTCCCATCGACCGACGTCCCCCCCTCGGGGAGGACGTCGGTCAACTCGGCACCGATGATTGCGACGAGTTAAGGTTAATCAAATTTAACGGGTGATCGGACCGGAGATTAGTCTGTCACCCGCGAAGAGCCAACAGCGCTAGGGCTACGTCCCGCCTGCGAAAGTTTGATATCATACCTTAAAGGGTAACGTGCCGGACGGGCCGCTGATGGCAAGGACCGGCTACAGTTTGCCAGCTCACATAGTGCACGACAGATTGTAGGTTACACGCCGTCCATTTCTTCGCCCTGGAAGGATCAGGAGGATGTGACTGAACCATAGCCTACCCAAAATAAGTCGCGTTAAGCTTTGAGATATATATACATGCAAGCAAATGCCCAAGCTTAGCAATTAAAAAGAGTATCAGTTTTACGCTGTTGTGCTTCTTTCTCGCTACTTTGTCTGTCTTTTGGATAGCATACAATATACTTATGAATTATTATTGTATAAGTCTGGATTTATTCCGTGTGGTGACGGAATAAGAAGAATACAATTCACGATTTCTTAACTGTGGATGTTGTAAAAGACGACTAAGGGATATGGTAAGCATATAACATCTATGCAAGAAAAGTAAAACTCGAAACAAAACCCTATACCAACTTGTCTGACCAGCATGATATAGTAAGGTCAATTATTCCTATCGTGGAGGAGGCTTAAGCCAGCTGTGGGACGTGTATGAGTCGAGATGATGATTATGAGATGAAGTCTGGATTAACGTTACTTGTGTAATATTTATGGCTTAAAACAAAGATTATCTGTTTGCTAAACTAATAACATGGATTCGACTCGAAAACCTATCTGTTATATACGAGTATCTTTATATATAAATTTCTTATGTACGTGTGTATGTCACCATGGGCTAGACCGATCGATGTTGACAAAATTTGTGTGTGTTCAAAGGGATTCGAGAATGGTTTAGATTCACAATTGGACCCGGTAGGTGGCGCTGCTATCGACTTAAGGGAGAATTTCTTTTATTTTATTTGAACAGAACAACGTCTGTTGGGTCGGCTTGTTTTGATATCAATTTTAAAGTCTATTTTTTATACATTCAAATCTAACTGACCAGTAATTGCTAGTGGTAGATAGTTTTGGTTGAAACCTTACGGTTGAACAGTTACCAAATACGAAACTACCTTAATATTGAAAACCGGTTACATAACAAAACCTAAATCTATCTGTGTATGCAAATTTCCAAACACGATTGTCTTGCGTTTGTAGATATATACTTTCTCTGATGAAAGTTTGGCGCGGTAGTGTAAAAATGATTGGCCTCGCTACGATTATTACACACGTGTTGTGAATAACAGTTTCTCATAAAACTCAGCATATTAAATACGTTTTAGTTTAGTCTTTTGTGTCCATTAAAATTTCTGCACATATTTTGTACACGTAAATATTTTTCTTTAAATTTAAATTTTGTTCGTCTCAGCTAATATACACCCCACTGCTAAGCTTGAGCCTTGTCTCTATTAGGAGGGGAAATTGACCTATTATACTATGCTGGCCAGACATGTTGGTATTGGGTTTTATTTCGAGTTTTCCCTCACTGGCACGGATGTTATATGCATATTATATCCCTTAGTCGTCGGTTGTTCTTACTCCGTCAACACACGTAATTATATGTTACTAATATTAACATAATTACGGGTATTCGTTAAAATACTATTGATATTAGGGGTTAGTAATTAACTGTATAGATATAATTGTTCTAATAGCATTTCATTATAAATGTCCATTCACATTTAGGCCAAGAAATGCGAGCTTAAACTGCTTTGACTTAAAAGACCACACGTTGAGTGGAAGCCTTACTAATATCAGATTAAAACACGCGTTTGCACTGTTTATAAGAATAGCATAATATAATTGTGAACATTGTTGTTAAATGTGCGTTGATTTTATCGGTTGTAAGCGGTTTTGTGCCGATTTTATCGGTTGTAATCGGTTTTTGTGCCTATTTTAATGTGTGGCTTTGTACCAGTTACTTTATATTTCCTGTGATTGTTCTAAAGACGTCTTTATAATGTTATCAAGTTTCAATCACTTCAAAGTAAAGGGTGAATAAAAAAGGAATGAATAACGTAGTGTAAATGAATTACATGTTATCCGCTTACAATCCTTATTCATTTCTTAAGTTAGGTACCTGCGGGAATGTAAGGTTCGGTGAATTCTATTCTTACTCCGTTACCACACGAACATATTAAATTTATATTCATTGTTTGCTATTTTATTTTTATTTCCCTATCTCTGCAATTACAGAGTAAGAATACAATTCACCACCCTGTTTCTTAGCCGTGAGTGTCGTAAAAGCCGACTAAGTGATATAAAATGCAGATGACATCTATGCAAGAAAATGAAAACTTGAAATAAAACCTTACACCAATCCATCTGACCAGCGTGATATAGTAGGTCAATTTCCCTTTCCAGAGCCTGCTCAAGCCCAGCTGTGGGATGTCTATGATATGTAATGATAATGATGACTGCACAGATGACGTGATGGTTATGATACCGACCTACCGTGTCAACGTCGTGGGTTCGATTCCCACGCAGGGCAATACTTTGTGCGAATCATAAATTGTTGTTCTGAGTCTGGATGTTTGTTAATAATGTGTTTGTAAAGTCCCTCGCAATACAAGGATTATTTCTTTAGTGCAGGGTTGCTATCTTAAAAATATGTAAAAAAAAATTATGAATAAACAAAATGCTATTCTTCAATTATCGTAAAGGAAATTTAGTGTAGGAAAATTTTAATTCATACTAACTGCATAGATTTTAACAGACACAAAAATCCAAACTAAAATGTCTGCATGCGTGCGTCCAGCGTGTTATAATTAATATTCCTTCCGTTGTGGAGGAGGCTCGAGCCTAGCAGTGGCACATATAAAATCAGAGATGATGATTTATTACACCTTTTGATAGATAAAAAATAAATGTCAATATGGCAACATTCTCAATGACATAACAATGTTACCTAGTGGAAAACGATGACAAAAGATTTAAGTTACAAGCAGGCGGTAAGTTTCTGGTCAATACACTTTAATTGGCTTGCAAAACTAAGTATAAATTGCCAACTTTTTATGTAACCCTTAATACTTGACTGAAGTTCTACTTCTCCATTTTATTTATCTATTAGAACAAGGAAACGAAACTGTTTGTTTTGGGAATGGAATTGATTGTCTTAATCTCAGTAATCATGTGATGACGACATAAAAATATTTTGGTCATTCCTTTCTCATGGGTATCGTAACATTCGATTAAAAAATGTAAGTGGTAGGGCGCTAGGGGTATTACTCCAAATCCATACAAATTAGTCTCGATAACGTTACGAATATTTTGACGCAAATATTCGTGATAAGCCCACAGAGTTCTACGAAGTATACTTACATTAAAATATACACGTTATTTCGTTGACTAAGAATTACTATTTTAAAGTGTTGTATTCAAAAAACTTACGCAAGGAATTACATTTACAATCCAATAAGAATGTCACACATTCAACCTAATTTATATCTAAACGGAACAGAGCATTTTGTTAATTGTACATTGAAATACAAATTATACATTTACTAGAACAATTTAGTATACACCTCCCTTGTTCTCATATCTTGATGACTGTTACATTAGTAACAATTTATTTGCAATAAATACCAACGAACTAGTGACAAATTGCTATGTACAAGGTCTAGCTAAACTTATCTAATAACGAAATTAGCAAATAGCAAAATTTACTGTTCTATATATAGTATTTATTTGATTGCTTTAATATGGTTTATGTAAATCACTATATTGATGACATAAAAATAATTCACTATTGGTTCCATAAACGACTTAATGACTAAAGAATGCTAGTAGATAATATCACAATAAGTGTAAGAAAATTAGGAGTCAAATATTGGTATAATTTTAACCAATCCTTTTGGAACACCAATGAAAAGAAAAATTTTTATTTTAACCACTAGTTGGACGCATTGATATAAGGTATTAATTCAAATTGCCCACTTGCGTAGATGTTATCTGCATATTATAATACTAGGCGTCTTCCACGACACTCACGGGCAAGAAAGTGGGTGTGGAATGGCATTCTCAATCCGTCGCAACCACAACCATAGTCCACCACTCCAATGAAGAGCTGCCCTCTATAGTATACTACGGAGGAGGTCTAATTTTTTAGCAATTAGCGAAGATCGGTTGAATTCACTTATTTTCATTTCGGCTCCTATACGTTCCACTGCTGGGCTCCTCCTTCTCTGCTCCTCCGGAAGGTAATTAACCTACTATAATCACGCTGGTCAGACGGGTTTTATTTCGAGTGTTCTTTATTTTGCACACATGGTATATATACATATTTTTGATGTGAAACATCTATAGGCGAGGGTAAACTGATCGTTGGTGTGGCGTAAACAGGCCGCGGCGACGCAACGCCACGCTATATGACGGAATATGTAGCCTATACGTAGTAGATGTGATGTTGTGAATTAATTATCATTGTTGTGTAATATTTTAAATAATAATATAAATCTTAATATTTTATTTATATATTATGGCATATTAGTTCCTGTCGTAATCTGTTCTTTTATGCATTTATGCTTGTACAAAATAATTTCGATGTTTCACATCTGCCAGGCGTCCTGAGCGACGGCCCACTTTTTTTCTCTTAGTTAATGACACTCACGGGCAAGATAGGAGATGGTGAACTGTGTAGGTTGAAAAGAAAATCTTAGACACAGCTAGTCTCAAATAATTATACAGTTATATTTTGTATAAAACTGCATGCCAACGGTTCGGTGGTTAGAAAACAATTGCGACCATGACAATTAATTTTACGGGTATTTTGCACCAAAACGCACTTTACGGCAATTATTTTTGAATTTTTTTTTTGAATTGTTCATTTATAGTGAATGTTGTATATTGTGTAAATCAACCTTATTTAATTTTAATGTGAACTCATATTATCACATACTTACCTAATTTATAATTTATATTTAATGATGATTTTAAGGTAGTTAATGTTTATGAAATTAGTTCGCATATGAATAATGTGAATCAACCAATTTTTATTAAAATATTTTAACATATAAACGATTATTTCAGCAAATTATTTTGTATATATAAACAACCAATTAAAATATTTTCGCGCCTAAACGCTCTAAAATGTATTTAATAATTCGAAAATGGTTTAATTATTGCATACATATGTAGGTATAATATTTGTTTAGTATAAGGTTTCGGATAGTCTGGAAGCACGGTATTCATGTTCAACTGGAGATGAAACTGTTGCTTGGCAGCCAACATATCGTTATTGACATATATTTTGGTTCTATTAATTAAAAAAGTTTATATGTTGGATCCATATTTTGTGATAAAGTTAGCACGCACTTAAAAGAGGTTTATTATTAAAGTTAATAGTTATGTGATATTTTAATGTGATGATTCATTAAATATCAAAAATGCAATATAATTTCCATCATCCGATAGGAATGTTATCGTGTGGTGACGGAATAAGAATACAATTCCCCACCCTCTTTCTTGCGCGTGAGTATCGTAAAAGACGACTAAGGTATATGATATCCTATCTATGCAAGAGATGGCAAACTCGAAATAAAACCCTTTACCCAACGTCTGACCAGCATATTATAGTAGATCTCCTTCTCTCTTATTGTGGAGAAGGCTCAATCGCAGCAGTGGCTTGACTTGACTTATATGAGCTGAAATGGTAATAATCAATCCTCATTTTGCCTGATCGATCTATAACCGTTTCATTAAGTCTAATAAATTGACCATTATAAGTCTGCCGGTAGAGATCAATTAATCTATCTAACCAATTGTTGATACATTTTTCGATTATGCGCGTATATATGTAGGTACTAGCAGCACCCTGCGGTTTCACCCGCAGTTCCTCTTCCCGTGGAAATATCGGGATAAATTATAGCCTATGTATTATTCTGATATGTAAGCTATATTATTGTGAAGTTTCATCAAAATCCATTCAGTAGTTTTCGCGTGAAAGAGCAACAAACATCTTCACATCCTCACATACAAACTATGTAAATACATATAATAAACTCATTTGCAAAAAAAACGGGCGGTTTTGATTTTCATTCATATTTAAAAAGATACAATACCAAAAAGGTTTCAATCGTTTGTACACGTTACTGGCCGGTTTTAAAAATGCTGTGGTATTTAAAAAAGTACGTTCTAAATTCAATTTTTCATTTGATGTTCATTTTTACAGAAAACCCCTTTTTATCCTACATTTTTGGCGCGAAGTTCCAGAAGTTAACATCGACTTTCATAACTTTTATTCAATTTTTATCGATTAATTTCATATCCTTGACTGTCAAAGCTTTATTTAATGCTGTTTGGCTGTATCAAAAATGGTAGATAAAGTGGTAAAAGCTACCAAAATTATCGCGCTGCTTGAAGAGGGTTGCAGCCAATGTTTCGTGGCTAGGAGGCTAAATGTTAGTCGCTCGACAGTCCAAAGGACCTGGCAGCGATATCAGGAGACTGGTTCCGTCGAGAGAAGGCCTGGTTCTGGAAGAAAACCATGTACCCAACCACGGGATGATCGTTTTCTTGTGAGTCGCGCATTGAGAAATCGCAAATCTTCGTATGTGGATCTTAAGAACAACCTCCAAGAAGTAAGAAATGTGCATATTAGTCTATGAACGGTCAGGAGGAGGCTTCTCGCTGCCAATATACGCAGTCACCGCCCGGCCCGCGGCCCCAAATTACTCCGTGAGCACAGAGTTCACAGGCTTAGGTTCGCTAGAAATTGTGAATCATGGACTCAAGACGATTGGAATAGGGTTTTGTTCTCTGATGAAGCCAGGATATCTCTGTTCGGTGAAGATCGACGTCGGCGAGTGCTAAGAAGACAAGGAGAACGCTTTGCAGAGGCATGTTTCGAAGAAATCACACCTTATGGTGGGGGCTCTGTTATGTTTTGGGCAGGAATAAATTCAATGGATCGTACAGAGTTAGTCTTCATTGAAAACGGCTCACTGACTGGGCATCGATACATAACGGAAGTTCTAATTTCTCATGCACAACCCGCATTGGCCGCTCTAGGTGAAGACTCGATTTTTATGGACGACAATGCTCGCGCCCACCGATCCCGCGATGTTAATGCGTATGTGCAAGAGGTCGGCATTCGTCGTTTGGATTGGCCAGCTCGAAGTCCCGACCTCAATCCCATAGAGCATGTCTGGGACGTTCTGAAACGGCGTGTGAGATCAGTACACCCGGCTCCGCAGACCATCAGAGAGCTGAAGAATGTGATTACTGCGGAGTGGGAACGTATTCCGCAAGCAAGTATCCGGGATATACTCGCTAGCATGCCCAGACGAATTCAAGCTGTGATTTTAGCTAGAGGGGGTCACACTCGATACTAAACATTTATCTGCTTTTACTTTATTAAAGAAAAACAAACAAAAAAACTTTTTTATTTTTACTTCATGAGCATATGCACTACTAGCGAATATACACTACTAGCGAGGTTTAGCATTATTTCCCATAAATTGTATCTAAATTTTATGAAATACTGATGAAAACGATTATTTTCTTATTAATTTAGCAAATTGTGTGGATAAAACTACCTATAATTATCAAACAAAGAAATATTAACATTTGAAATGGTTCATTGCTTAGGTGCCCGTTTTTATTTTGCAAATGAGTGTATTAGTAAGTGTAGGATTAGTAGGATGGTTTATTTTGAAATGGAGCATACCGCATAGGAAGGGAGAGCCACCCTTTTCCCATGGTTAATAAATATATCGCGCACATCAAGAAAGAGCACATATACTAAAGAACTCAAGGTGGATTAGGATTTAAGTAAACGAAAAGAAAAAATGTTCTTGATTGACGACCACGTATCGGATGACGCGGTGTGTCCTACACTGCGTCATCTATACTAGATGGTTCGACGGCCTGGTGAAAGTTAGTGGCCCAGGACCGTAGTTTGTGGCGAAACATGAGGGAGGCTTACGTCCAACAGTGGACCACAATAGGCGAAATTATGATGATGAAATTTCTTACTGCCATTTGTTACGGTCAAATTCAACTTGAAATTCAAACTTATTCAGCACTAATTGTATTGGCTCATATTACATAATATGTGTCTTTATCACCTCCTTCTCTTGTCTGTGAATATCATAAAAGACCAGTAAGATATATGGTATCCAGATAAGATCGATGCAAGAAAAAGAAAATCGTCATGCCAATGCCACGTCTACATACGTGGCATTGGCATGACGATTTTCTTTTTCTAGGTAGATAGGTTTATTTCCATTGTGGACGAGGGCAGAGCCCAATAGTTGGACTTCTGTGGGCTGCGATAAGACGACATAATAACTGTACACCAAAAGGAATAAGACGAAAAATTAAAAAAAAAATAATTGTCTTACTCTGATTTTACAATAGAACGTGTTATACTTCAATTGCAAATACAAACCTCAAATTGCTTTTATAAGTTTTTATATCCGTGTGGTGACGGATTAAGAATACAATTCACCACTCCCTATCTTGCCCGTGGATGTCGTACAAGACGACTAAGGGATATAATATGCACATAAGATCTGTGCAAGAGAAGGAAAACTCGAAATGAAATCCTATACCAACATGTCTGACCAGCATGGTATAGTAGGTCAAATTCCCTCCCATTGTGGAGGAGGCCCGAGCCCAACAGTGGGACGTATGTGGGCTGCGATGATGATGATGATGATGATGAAGTTTTTATTATATGTATTTAGAGGCAACTGCGTAAACCTCATATATAATGGCCTACTTTCCATTAATTAACCATGGCCCGCCCACGTGGGTGTTGTTTTGTTCAACGAGATCATGTACAGAATCAACGAATTAACAAATGCCTTGTGTAATACATATGATTATATGCAAATACATATATTGTTTTGTAATTGCTGTCCTTCTGCTCAACCCAATTGCGTCCTTTTTATTGTTTACTATAGCAATATACTATATAGCAACCCGCCCTCGCTTCGCTTCGGTTATAGGTTATAGTCGTTTTACCCGCGTAGTTCCCGTTCCCGTGGGAATACCGGGATAAAATATAGCCTAGTTTACGCCCTGATATTATAGCTTTCCATTGGTGAAAGAATTTTTGAAATCGGTCCAGCCGTTTTGAAGATTAACCGGAACAAACAGACAGACAGACAAAAATATTTTAATTGCTATTTTAGGCATAGGTGTCGTGCAAATAACCGTGTGAGCATGAAAAAAGCCTATTATTTTGACATCACAAACAGACACTCCAATTTTATTTATTGGTATAGAATAGATGTTGATGACATCCTTTTTTATGAGTAAGCTATTGTCGTCACGAAAGGCGGAGCGCGGCCTTATAACACACCGTATTTTCTCCCCTTCGCCATTGGGCCGACCACTGGTACAGAGTGCCTTGTCGTCCGTGGCCAAGTCGGCGGGATACCCTTTTGGGTACCGTCCCTCCCTAACGCCCTTACCGGGACTTTAGTCACCTGCGACCCCGGCTAGGGCGGCATCAGGTGACGTTGATGACCTTTTAGCATTCTATTCTTTCATCACCTATAAAACGCTATGATAAACACATCTTCAGCACTTTCTTCCTTTTTTTTTTTGTGTGACTTAGTTGTTAGCCTCAGATGGCTGTGACAACTTTACCCGGACTGGTGGGTGAGCGCTGAGGGCTCTCAACCCGTAGTTTCTTCTTTTACATACGCGGATCTGAAATAAACTTTCTGTCCAAGAATATTCTGAGCGGTGTGACCTATCATTTCTTGTATTAAATGCCTGAATATTGATGCTCTCGTTCTACAAAACGATTTTATTTCCATAAACGGCGATTATTACTTACTATTAGGCGCGTGGCCACTATAAATCATAAAATAAGATTCAAAACAGAACTGCATTACCGTAAAGCAAGGTAAGTAGACGAGTCTTCAATCTTTTGTAACCATTTCTGTAATGTTACAGACTTGCTACCTATTTTTCTAAACATGTATTTATGGAGTCTTAAAGCAAACAATTAAATTACAAGTTTTACGGTCGTTAGCTATCAAAATAATTAATTAATTTCTTTAAAAAGAAAACAACTGACAGAAATAGAATAAGTAATTCATGACGAGATAAATAAGTAGAACACAGTTCAACTAGAAACCCATAACACTTCTGTATACACAAAATGTTAACAATTTTACATTTTAAAATAAATGCTTGAGAATCGTCTCAAAGGTGTTGCTTTGTAACGGGTTACTACTAATATAAGCGTTGGTTTACAATCATAAAACCAACGCCTTCGTTAAATCAGTAAAATGTAGCGGTTTTTATTAATATAGTTTTAGCTACGCGGTCAAGCTCTGTATAGAAATTACCTGTAGAAATATTCATAATCTCCGTAAATAAATGTAAATAAAATGTGCCGTCATTACGTGGGTATTTTGGAGGACCCTGCCTGAGATTAGAGAGATTCTATTTGCGTGATATGACGTCATCAATGCTGTCTTCGCTATCATTGATGTACAATAAAACAAACAGATATCCAAATGGTTACCAAATTGTATTATTTATATGTATTAGAGTTAAATCCATACTAATATTATAAATGCGAAAGTAAGGATGTTTGTTTGTTTGTTTATTTGTTTGTTTGTTTGTAACGCTTTCACGCTTAAACCACCGAACCGATTTCAAAAATTCGTTCACCAATGGAAAGCTATAATATCATGGAGTAACATAGGCTATATTTTATCCCGGTATTCCCACGGGAACAGGAACTACGCGGGTAAGGCGACAAACCGAAGCGAAGCGAGGGCGGGTTGCTAATAATTAATATTTTAAACACAGCTTTATTATAACTAAAAATTTGAGTGCTGTGTGTTGCGAATTTCTATGCAAAGATTTCGTCACAGCGAAAAGAAAATAGGTCTAGTCTAGGTACCTACCTCAAGTACAAGACACCTGGATAGGATACGTTGGACAGACGGTTATTCATAAGGCTTTTTATGTGTTTTCTTTTCCTGCAATTGCTTCTATCGCTAGTCATTTTGTAAGACACAAGGAAAATATGTATGTATTAATACATTATTTTATTAATTTATTGCTTTGTGTGGTGACGACTACCGATACTATCAACCCTTACATTGCTCTTGGATGTTGTAAACGATGATTAAGAGTTTATATCAACCTTAGCCAACTTTATCTGATGTCGTCTGTTCAACAATTACATTTTCAAGGAGGGTTCACTTAGGCAGATGGCCAGTCATAACTCTATTGCCAAAACGTGCAACATACATATACTATGAAAGAAGATTACTGAGTCGAGCCAAGTAATTGGGATAAAAGCAGGATAATGATGAAGATGATTTTTTGACGAATTTCTTTACATGCTATATAGGTACGCTGGGCAGACTGTCATGGAGCCAGTCATTTCATAAGACACACAAAAAGAAATATTATATACATTTATCGTTACAGTTATCGTTACAGTTGGTTCGCTATATAATTCAAATAGATGTGCATCTATGAATTCATATTCGTTCCTTTCTTACTACAGGGACACAAAGTTTAATTCTCAGGTGCTTTATAAATTATTTATTGTTAATTAATCAATAAATATAATTTCTTTCTAGACAAACATTTAATGGGCAATTATTACTTATGCCAATATTATAAAGCTGAAGGGATTTTGTTAAATTGAACGCGCTGATCTCAGGGACTACAGAATCGAATTGAATAGTTATCGGATAGCCCGATAATCGGGGAAGCCTATTCCTAAGAGATTCCGTTGCGTGCGTTGCGCTTTATGCTATGTAATGGTAGAATAGTTGACTGCGAGCAACCCTTTAATCTTCTCACTCTTTAGTAACGCAGACAAAGTTGCGTGGATCGGCTAGTATACATATAAACCACAGCATCGTGCCAGCCTACATAAAGTAATTTCCTTAATGATAATTATTACGTATTGTATTTTATTAAAACAATATATGAACAACGTAATGTTTTTGACAGGCATATCAGAAACCTATCCAACCGTATAATTTTATTCATTTCGCTCCACTGATTTAATATATAAATAAATCATGAAATGCAATAATATTTAATTTTGATTAAGTAATAAATTTAAAATAAAATATTATTAAATGCCAGTAGATATTGTGTCATATATAATATTTTTATAATATAATAGTGCGTTTACGTAACTACAGAGTGGCAAGTCGGCAAAATGCCATGGGCCCCCAGTCGGAAGGGGCCGCCGGTCAGAGGAGAATCCCAACTCCCAACATAAATATTATTATTGATTGTTCAGCTTCTTCCTATATTTGGGGAGGCCGAATTTACCACGGGCCTCGAACGGTATAGTTACGCCACTGGTGCGTTACACTGTTTATTAATTTGTTACCGTGGGCATAAAGGAACGAAAATAAATCTGGCGGTTCTGGATTAGAATAAATTTGCCCAAAAACACAGCAGCAGGTAGTTCATTCTAGAGCTTGCACGTACGTGGGAGAAATGATCGCTGGAAACGTACCGTTGAAGACCATAACGATTCCAGGTGAAATGGATGAACCCTGCTACGATGTCGAGTGGTACGTTGGTAAAATGGTGACGGTGGTACCAAGTCAAACAGTTCTTCGGAGCACTCCCCGTGAAAGAGTCGACAGAGTACACAGAGTGACCCAAAGTCTCTTCGCTGCTCCAGCAACTCCAATCTGTCCGTAAGATTGGGATCCCCGACGATTCGAACAGCCCGTCTTTGCAGGGAGTCAAGTGGGTTTAGCTGATATTTGGGCGCACCTGCCCAGAGATGTGAGCAGTACTCCACATGAGGACGGACTTGTGCTTTGTATAGCACAAGACGCTGTCTCGGTGTGAAGTACCGTATGTGAAGGCCCTTATACTTTTACGTCTTTGGATGTGAAATAAATGTGTTCGAAACGTCGGGCAATTGAAAATCAAATACAAACGCAATAAAATCCGTAAAATAGTTTTGTTTACTAGGTGCACGCGTTAACATCAGAAATCATTTTGTTATACCAGGCCGATTAGAGAGTGCGGTATCAATTTTGATTTCTTCTTTTCTTAAGTAACTCTATAGTGTTTGTCACTCACCTCACCTTTAGATTACCAGTCTACCTATTTAAAATATTTAATCTGTTAGCTGCCTTTCAGATGATCACTAATAAGAGTTGAAAGATTTTTTTAAACTGGGCTTAATTATAAAAATAACAAGAGTTTTATTGAAATCGATTAGGTTGTTTCAGAGATAGCGTGAAGGTAAATGATGTATTTTTACTTATAAAGATAATTAACATAAGTTATGTTAATACTGATCGTAATTATATAACGCGTCATAACAGCGAAACGTTTAAAAATTATGCAGCTGACAATATCCAATAAAAAGTTTATCATGCATGATACAATCTTTCGGTTCGATGGAATTTCTCAACGAAAATTCCCAAGCATTTATTGTGCGCATACACCGTGACAGTACTTACTTTCCTATATGGAATTTTCTAGAATAATCTCTCCTTATGGCATAAGATATTTTAATTAACGCTAAAGGGAAATTATTGATGACTGATTTGTCTGCTATTGGTGATTACTTAGATCATCATCATTTTGTCTATTCCCGTTCACTGCTGGATGTAGGCCTCCCTAATATTTCGCCACAAAATGAGGTCTTGTGCTTCCTACATTCAATGACGTCCAGCGACTTTTACCAGGTCGTCGGTCCACTTAGTTTAGGGGCATCTTACACTGCGTGTACATGATCGCCACTCGAGAACCTTTCTTCCCCAGCGGTTGTCGGTTCATCGAGCGATGTTGCCTGCCCATTGCCACTTCAGCGTGTCAATTCTTCGTGCTACATGCTATTACTATCATTATTTCTTGTCCTAGATGACACCAAGTTTTTAAGTCAGGCCTCAGCAATAGGTACATCTAATAGTAACATTCTTCGTTCGATTTCGGAAGTTTTTGATGCATGTACAAATATACAGACAGGCAAATATTAAAAAAAAATATTTTTATACTCTATTGATCTTGATAAAGACTTTCACATCAGTTTTATTTCGTCCCTACACCATAAATTACTAGACAATATTAATATCAAAAAAGGCGGTAACGTACATAAAAAGTTTTGGAAAAAAGAATACACCAAATTACACACTTTGTTAAAACTTATTATAATGTTATTTTATTAATATGTTATTTTATAATGTTTATTTTATAATTATACCGATTAATAAATATCGCAATAGACAATGTTACCAAGATTAATCAGCTACAATTCTGCTTACAACCGCAACGGAATGCGTAAACAAATCAATATTATCATTGAATATCATGATTAATTCTAAACACTTATTTGCAATAATTAGTTCATTCAATAATAAGAAAAAGTGTGTGTGTACTTATGTACGCACTATTTGTGACGGTGAGCGCGGGCATCATAAAAAATGTTGACTAACTAACTTCATCCTACCATGCATAACATATGGTTGCCAAACATGGTCTTTACGTAAAAAAGATGAAGAGAAACTAGCCATACACCAACGGAAAATGGAGAGAAATATGTTAGGAATTAGATTATCAGACAAAATTAAAAATGATTCTATAAGAAAGAAAACAAAAATAAGAGACATAACAGAAAATATTAGAAATATTAAATGGAAATGGGCAGGTTATGTGTGTAGAATGGAAAATGACAGATGGACCAAGAAAATAACAGAATGGGTACCAAGAGAAACAAAAAGGAGTAGAGGTAGACCGAAAATGCGATGGGAAGATATATTTAAAGAAAGATGTGGACCAAATTGGAGACTACAGGCTAAGAATAGGAAGAACTGGAGGAAGTTGGGGGAGGCCTACGCCAAAGAGGCGACTTCCACAAATCAAAATTAGTTTGAATACTTTTACTTTTCTATTAGTTATTATTTTAATGTTATTAAGGAAAGATTGTGTTTAGAATAAAGGCTATTTTATTTTATTTATTATTTTATAACTAACTTCAGGGTGTCGGTTTTCGTGTGACGGTGTGTGCGCGCATCGTAAAACATCATCTTCTTATCCCAATTACTTATGGTCGATAGAACATGTAATCTTCCTACATTGTAAATATTGCAAAGTTTTAGTACTAGTTCTTCTACAATTGACCGCTTGCCTGACGACAATCTTCCTCGAGAGTATAATTGTTGACCATACAGCATCAAATGGAGTAAGTCCAGGCTCTTAGTCATCTTTTACGACACCCACAACCAATGTAGGGCATAGTAGCACTCGTAGGCGCTACAACACAGCAATTTATATAAAGATTAGAATATGCCAATTAAACAAAAGCACATTAAATTTAAGCATAATTAAAGCAAATTGTCAATCTGAAGACAACACCCGATGCACTCATTGGGAACGCTTTAAAATTTTGTGTAAAAGCAATGCCTTTAAAACAAATTTAAGGTGGAGTAGTAAACCATCATTATTATTATCATGATGAGCCATGAGCTCCTGCTAAACTCGAGCCTCCTCTACAACTAAAGGGAAATAGACCTACAGCAGCATGGTGGTCAGACAGGATAATATAGAGTTTTATGTCTAGTTTTCTTTTTTGCAATGTTATTTTCTGCATATCATATATCTTATTCGTATATTACGACACCCACGGCTAAGAGAGGGGGTGGTGAATTGTATTCTTATTCTGTCACGTTTTAATTCTATGCCACTAGAACATAGAATTGTTATTTTGTTACCAAGTAAGTAATTAAATCATTTTCAACCTGAGTTACTTCACTGAAATAAGATCTTAAAGCTACATTGAGAGGCAATTAAAACAAGTATGTATTGTGATGTCATGTAAGCGTCTATATAAGAGGCAACAATAACTCCAATTGTGTGAGATAATAATAGATAATCCAGTTTAGCTGGCTTTCACTCTTGAATAGCCACCCAAGATCCAATTGTCTTCAACATTTTGTCTCGATGAATTTCAAAATATCGTGGTATCCCAATAGTTTACTCTATTTTAAAACAATTTGGATTTCAAAAATAAAATCCTACGGTCTCATGTTGGTTTGATAGGTAATCAAACAGCGGACCGTTCGCAAAAGAAATTTTGGCGGACGGCATTGCCACTTATTACTTACCCTTTTTCAGCGAGCTCTTGTATAACTAAAACCCAATGTAAAGAGATGAAGTGATAATATTTTGACAAGAGGTGGGTCACTGAGTGTATTACACAACGACTTAACTACGAGAGCAACCATCACTCAACTTAACCACATTGAAACGAACCGCTTAAGGTAGTTACCGCAAGCAGATTTTGGATCTAATAATGACAGCCATTTTCTAGATCTGCTGTCATTCAACTCGGATAATTAACGTGAGGGTAATAAAACCATAATGAATATTTTTATATAAAGATTCTACGAATAATAATTTTTACAGTGTAGAAAATGTGGAACCAGTTATTAACTGTTTAGATTCTCAACAGTCTTAAAAATCAACTGAGAACATTTACTATAGCGTTCTCCTGAAACCTATACACCAACTCAGGGCCGGATTATCCACAAGGCGTTCTAGGCAACTAGGCGCCCCGACCGTGCACCAAAAAAAAAATGAACGATTTTTTTAAATTTGCATAATCTTCCTTTTTTTATTGCTGTTGGTGGCAAAAGAGAAAACAGCACACCTGATGGTGACTGATACTGCTACTCATGGCCTTGGACCATAGACCCGAGAATTGCATTGCCTAGGGGCCCTGATAGGGTTAATCCGACCAACTGCGATCGTAAACCTGATTGCCAAGGGTGGCGATTATGTATATCCTATTTTGTAAGATATATAACAGCGAATGTCGATATATGTCCATATGTAGAATGAAGATAGAAAGAAAGTAATCTTTCATAGGTGTTGCTCTGAGAAACTTTTTGGCTTGGTATCACGATCACCGTTTTTCCAACGTCCTACTTCACACCGTAGCAGGAGTCATCCATTTCATCTGAAAACCGTATAGTCTTCAATTGAATGTTTCCAGCGATCAATTCGCCCGCGTACGTGCAGGATATGTAACTGAACTGCTGCTGTGTTTCTCGAGCGCTATGACAGGTCCTTCTTTAAACGAGATTTAAGAAGAGCACTTTCGTCACGGTAGGCAGCGTCTTTTAGCTATACTCCTAGTTCTGAAAAGCTCTATCTGCAGTATCAGTTATCATCAGGTATGCTGCTTGCTCGTTTGCTGCTAAAGTATTAAAAAAGGTAGTTTTATAACAACGGATACTTAAGTGAAAGCCTGAAAGTACTTACAACTTTTTATAACTTAGCGTACATATACATATATATGTATGTAATGTGCAAAGGATGTAGATATCTGCACAAATACTTAGAGCTGTTCGCACCATTTAAGTCTTGAGGCGTAGGCGGACTTGTCGGACTACCATACAATGTAGTGTTGTTCCAAAACGGCCTCTTTTGGAAGGAAATTTTACTACTAGTTGATAACTCGGGTAAGCTATGTTCGGTTAATTTAAAAGTTTTCATAATTATCATCACTCGGGTCAGGTATTAGTCCAAGGGTGCAATCCTCACCCATATAATAAGATCGATAAACGCAGAAAAAAAAAACAAAGTAGTGAGGGCTGCTGACAGAAGTGAAAATTTAAAACTATGAACAAGCAGTTGTTGTTTTTGGATATTTAAATTCATTGTGTGATTTTAAGTTAAAATTTGTAAATCAATACTTTTTAAATTTATCTAATTTAATTTTACTATCGGCACTGTTAGCATTAACACGAGACCATATCTATAACAACTTACATGAATTTACTGTCCATCTAGACCTGCCTATAGAAGTCTTCACTTCAAAAATCGTATTGAAACTTTTCACAGTTGTAAATGAAAATACACAGAGTCCAATTCGTCATTCTTTCGGGGTGATTTCTAATTAGAGTCCTTGCCGCCAATCTTTGTATTGTTCAGTGACTCACGCGTACGCATTTCTTGTGTATGCGTGTGTCATTGAACTACTCCTAAACTGCTGGACAGATGTTGATGAGTTGATTTTTTTGTATTCAAAGGGATTCAAGAATGGTTTAGATTCACAATTGTACGCGGTAAGTGGCGCTGCTGTAAATTTCAAGGAGAATTCCTTTTATTTTATTTAAACAGAACAACGTCTGTTGAGTCAGCTAGTATTATTTATATTTTTGTAAATTATATTCATTTGTATTCGTTTGTCCATTAATTAAATGTTATTATGTTTAAGTTCTATTTGGAATTACATTTTATTATGTGTATACTATATCCGTCTGGTGATGGAGTAAGATTACATTTTACTCTCTATCTTGCCCGTGGATGTTGTAAAAGACGACTAAGGAATATAATATACATATTACATCAGTGCAATAGAAGAAAATCTCGAAATAAAACCCTATGCCAACATGTTTGCCAGCATATGGTAGGTCAATTTCCCTCCTATTGTGGAGAACGCTTTAATTTTTTTTTATATAACAATAATTTTATACTTCAGTTTTATTTCATATAACGTAGTTAGTAATTTGATAATAACGTTGTTAATGATAAAAATCTTTTAAAAAGTTTCAACAAAATGAAAGAATTTTAACTTTCGTGATTTCTTCACGGATATGCCTTTGATTACGTCACGTATTTACCACGCGCCATATCCACACCTTTTTTTTATTATAAGCCACAAATTCAAACATATCATCATCATTTTGGTTGCGATCGGACAAGAAGAAACCTGGTGAATTTTATTCTTACTCCGTCATCACACGGAAAAATAATCATACCTATTTGCGAGTAACAACCAAAAAAAAGAAACAACTTTTCATTATTCTTATTTTTTGTAGTGACAGAGAAGAATACAATTCGTGGTGAATTGTGTTCTTCTTCTTCTCTTCTCGTAAAACATAAGTAAGGAATTATAATACGCAGATAACAATGCAAGAGAAGAAAAACTCGAAATAAGACCCTATGCCAACACTATTTCCTTCCCGTCGTGGAGGAGGCTCAAGCTCAGCAGTGGGACGTGGGACTATGATGATGAGCCCTCATATCTCATCTCAATCATGTAATATTCTCAACATCGAATGGAAATTACTATTAATCATGGTGAAGCAACCTAATTCGTTTAAAAGCTAGACAAAAATATATTTCTCGTTGCATTACAGAGTAATGCAGAAAGTTTATATGTAGACTTTCTCTATCTGTGGAGGTTGTTGAACCAATTGACATTACACAAATGTTATCGAGACTTCGCATGCATGTCTTACGTATGTTGTAATGTAATACGTTTTAAAATATATTTAACTGTGTTAAGATTATTTTTTTTTGGGAAAGGAAACCTATAATATTTCTCATCTTATACGTATAAGTTGGATTAGGGCCTCCTACAATGAGAGAAAAATTTAGACACTATGGCGCATTGTTCGGATGTATTAGTATTAGCATAGGGTTTTATGTTTTTGAAGTGAAACTTCTTTCTGCGCATGACGGTAATTTTTTACGGATGAAACGCAATTTAGCGTCACGAAAATGTGCAGCGTTTTTGCCGAAGAAGAGGGAGAGGGCGATTGAAACCGATTGAGAGAGAGTGAGAAAGGGCGAACATAGCACGAAGCACAGCCATGGGGCGAGAAGTTTCACTTCTGACATGCGTACTTAGTACTCACGCTATTTTTTTTATTGCCAACGAGCAAGCAGCACACCTGATGGCAAGTGATACTTGCCGCACATGGACCTTTGCAATACCAGGCAACGGCCTGGTTGTGGGCCAGAAACCGTGAAGAAAATACTCTTCTTAAACCTCGTTTAAAGAAGGACATGTATTTATGTATGTCTAGTTTTTCTTCTCTTACATAAATGTTAACTGTAATATGATATCTTTTACTCATGTTTTACGTTGTTTTACTCATTTTTTAATAGTGAAACGCTACTGAAAGCTTATCATGGGCTGGTTGCTTCTGTTCTCCGTTACGGAGTTATTTTTTGGGGTCGATCTACAGATCGAGATCTTGTCTTTAAAATTCAAAAACGCTGCATAAGATCAATGTGTGGTCTAAAAACAACAGACAGCTGTAAACCTTATTTTAAGTCCCTAAAAATATTAACCTTGCCATCATTGTACATCCTGGAAACTGCTCTATTTGTGAAGGCAAATTCTCATCTATTCAGAAAATTGTCGACGGCAAGAACAAACCCCATACGTGCTCAATATAAATACCAACTTTGCCAAATAAAATGTAAAACATCTTTGATGGCGAAGAGCTTCTTTGGTGTTTCCTCAAGCATATACAATAAAATACCAGATAATATTAAAAATCTGCCTTCTATAAAATTTAAGAATGTCCTTAATAAACTATTAATCTCTAAATGTTATTATTCTATTGACGAATATTTAAGTGACAAATTATAATTAATTATATAATAAGTCTTTTATAATTTTAATGAATTAATTTAACCTATGAAATAATCTTATATTAATTAATTAATCAATTAATCTGACATTATAATTATTATTGACATTGTATAATTGGATGATTATTGATATTTTTAGTATTATTATTATTATTTTTTTTAATTCTTATATTGCAAATTTAATTTAATATACACTCATTTGCAAAAAAAACGGGCACCTAAGCAATGAACCATTTCAAATGTTAATATTTCTTTGTTTGATAATTATAGGTAGTTTTATCCACACAATTTGCTAAATTAATAAGAAAATAATCGTTTTCATCAGTATTTCATAAAATTTAGATACAATTTATGGGAAATAATGCTAAACCTCGCTAGTAGTGTATATTCGCTAGTAGTGCATATGCTCATGAAGTAAAAATAAAAAAGTTTTTTTGTTTGTTTTTCTTTAATAAAGTAAAAGCAGATAAATGTTTAGTATCGAGTGTGACCCCCTCTAGCTAAAATAACAGCTTGAATTCGTCTGGGCATGCTAGCGAGTATATCCCGGATACTTGCTTGCGGAATACGTTCCCACTCCGCAGTAATCACATTCTTCAGCTCTCTGATGGTCTGCGGAGCCGGGTGTACTGATCTCACACGCCGTTTCAGAACGTCCCAGACATGCTCTATGGGATTGAGGTCGGGACTTCGAGCTGGCCAATCCAAACGACGAATGCCGACCTCTTGCACATACGCATTAACATCGCGGGATCGGTGGGCGCGAGCATTGTCGTCCATAAAAATCGAGTCTTCACCTAGAGCGGCCAATGCGGGTTGTGCATGAGAAATTAGAACTTCCGTTATGTATCGATGCCCAGTCAGTGAGCCGTTTTCAATGAAGACTAACTCTGTACGATCCATTGAATTTATTCCTGCCCAAAACATAACAGAGCCCCCACCATAAGGTGTGATTTCTTCGAAACATGCCTCTGCAAAGCGTTCTCCTTGTCTTCTTAGCACTCGCCGACGTCGATCTTCACCGAACAGAGATATCCTGGCTTCATCAGAGAACAAAACCCTATTCCAATCGTCTTGAGTCCATGATTCACAATTTCTAGCGAACCTAAGCCTGTGAACTCTGTGCTCACGGAGTAATTTGGGGCCGCGGGCCGGGCGGTGACTGCGTATATTGGCAGCGAGAAGCCTCCTCCTGACCGTCCATAGACTAATATGCACATTTCTTACTTCTTGGAGGTTGTTCTTAAGATCCACATACGAAGATTTGCGATTTCTCAATGCGCGACTCACAAGAAAACGATCATCCCGTGGTTGGGTACATGGTTTTCTTCCAGAACCAGGCCTTCTCTCGACGGAACCAGTCTCCTGATATCGCTGCCAGGTCCTTTGGACTGTCGAGCGACTAACATTTAGCCTCCTAGCCACGAAACATTGGCTGCAACCCTCTTCAAGCAGCGCGATAATTTTGGTAGCTTTTACCACTTTATCTACCATTTTTGATACAGCCAAACAGCATTAAATAAAGCTTTGACAGTCAAGGATATGAAATTAATCGATAAAAATTGAATAAAAGTTATGAAAGTCGATGTTAACTTCTGGAACTTCGCGCCAAAAATGTAGGATAAAAAGGGGTTTTCTGTAAAAATGAACATCAAATGAAAAATTGAATTTAGAACGTACTTTTTTAAATACCACAGCATTTTTAAAACCGGCCAGTAACGTGTACAAACGATTGAAACCTTTTTGGTATTGTATCTTTTTAAATATGAATGAAAATCAAAACCGCCCGTTTTTTTTGCAAATGAGTTTATTTTAATTCTATCTACCTACAATATACCTAAAATACCTATCTACCTAGAATAGCTTTTAGTAATTAAATCTGATTAACGTATTCTTTTTTTATTATTATTATAATTGTGTGTTAAGTTCTAGTAATAATTCCTATTTGTATTGCTTCATTTCAATGCATAACTGAATTTGTTTTATTTAATTTGTATGCCCTAGAGGCAAAACATAGTGAAACAACTATTAATATAAGACGACTTATGTACCTATGTTTAACAAATAAATTATTCTATTCTATTCTATTCTACGACATCCACAGTTAGTTTGCGTTTAGTGAATTGTATTCTTACTCCTTATTTAATCCTAACATTTACACTGAAAGACAAAGCTTAAGAAGTTCACAACGCTATATAATGTATTTTTATGTATTAATCGTTATAGTTAAGGAGATCTCATGAATCAAATGTTGTATAAATTAATTCGTTTCAACTGTATTTAAAATTTTGAATATAATACAATCGCTGTACAAGTTTTTTTAGTGTGAAATTAAAGTCGAACTTTCTTTAAAATTCTCGCAATAATGTCAACGTCTGTAACTTTTAAATTAAATTAGTTCTTCCGATTCTACCTAAGCAAAACATAACTAGATACTCTAAGTAATAAATGCGTTATTCTAACTAATTAAAAAATGTTTGTTACGATGTCACGCCTAAACCACACATATCTGATTTTAAAAAATCCTTCACCAGTTTAAAACTACAGTATTGGTGAGTGATATAATACTAAGCGAGTGACTATATTTTTATTCCGGTATTCCCACGGGAACGGGACCTACACGGGTGAAAGGGATTGGCTAGTACGTAAAATATGTTAATATATATATATATTGTATTTCAAATTGGATTGTACGATATCCCTATAGAGTAAAAGTTTCCAGATTTTTTTATGTACAGCCAGCAATATAGATAGGCCCATATTCGCAATGCGAATAAACTCTTTAAACAAAGAAATAAATATAACTAGCATTTTGAACTGTACAAGATTTATGTCTAGAAAACCGCATAGCTGTAATTCTCTTTTTTGGATTGCGTAAAGGAGTTTAACAGAAGTGAAAGATCACGATTGAGCAATAATACATTTTGACATATATTGTAAAAAACTATTTTAAAATTTCAGTTTTAAACTATTGTCTAGATTTGTTTGTTACACAGCTAGTAGCAGCATCTTTTTTTTTTTTTTTGGGGGGGTGGGTTACGGTCGGCGCACTCCTCGCACCACTCCGTCCGGGGCGACAGAGGGGCGTAAGGTGTGCGTACACCCGTAACCCACCCGTGACACCACGTCGCCTTCGTCGTTCCAGGAGCAGGGTTACTTGTTGTCAGTGGTCGGGCCGACGGAATACCCCCTTAGGAGTACCCTCCCATCGACCGACGTCCCCCCTTCGGTGAGGACGTCTTTCCTCGCGCGGTCGGCCTCCCGTCGGGTGACGGACTAACTCCCCGGTCTAGTCACCCGTAGTAGCAGCATCTTAGCTCACTTTTTATGGGCCCAATAGAAGTTTCTTTAGTGCCCTTTTTTTCAGAAAACTCTAATCCAATCTCGTGGTTGGTGATTTCTCCAAAATATCAGTGTCCTGTGGAAACATTACTATAAAGTTATTGTACTCACAAAATGCATATGCAGCAAAATAATTAGCAACTTTGCACATTTTTAAGTTTTACTACACACGAAAACATGGACGTTAAATTAAAATAATATACAAGCTTGTTTAAATAAATGTATAACACATTCCAAATTCGAAAATTTACATAACATACCATTAGCAACTGGCGTCCAATCACTAGTACACAAACAGTCAAGCCTTGCTCTTGACATGCGGTCACTCGCCACGCATATTAATAGACTCAAGTGATTCACATCACTAAAGTACTACTACCATTTACTTTTATGAGTCGAACGCGAGGTATGAATAGGAACGCTTGTCTTTTGTCTCGAAATCATAATTCGAAATACAAATTTGAAAATAGAATACGATGTAGATTTCAGTGGGTGTAAGTGTACGTGTGTTGTGATATGTTTGTGATTATAAATGTCGAATCGGCGGCCAAAAATAGGCAAGTTATTAATTATTGTTATGTTTAGTTTTCATAACGAAGTTTGTCAAAAAAAAAACCTCGGCGTCTATGAACCAAACACGAGTTATGACGTTCTATGTTTTTAATTTATTCAGTTATTAATAACTACCTGCCTTTGTAGTTATTTCATATCAGATCATAAAGTACAAACTTTAAACAACTATTTTGTTTAATCTGTATTAACGTACGGACTGTGTATTAAATTTATAGTTTCCAGCAGGCAATTAGCTGTAACTACATAAAATTCCAATGTTACAACGTAATAATCTTAAAGGAACGTGTGACCTATCGATACGACTAATAAATATAATATAGAATAAAAAAAAACGTTATCTTGAAACGCATTTGTGATCTTAAAAGCGGCTAGCAATACCCGTCGACATTCCATGCATGCCAAGCGGTATCACGAATCAGCTGTCGTTTCAAAGTAAAAAACCGGTTCTACATCCTTTGGAACCGTATCTTTGTTTGCAACTTTTGTATGAAATACTTTATAAGCGTTTAGCTAGTGACTATTTAATTGAAAGCTTCCTTGATGATCCTTGACCCACATGTATATTGTCAGGCGACATATATAAGAAAAAAGTGATGATAGTTCATACTGCCGAGCGACGGGAGCACCGTGGTACATGCGCAATGTGGATCTTCACATAGATCTTGGCTTGCCGACCATCAGGCAATTCATGAAACAGAGCTCCCGCCGCTACGTCGACTTTGCCGCGACACACCCGAACCCATTAGCGGTAAGGGCGGCTTCTTACATCCCCTCTAAAATGTCCGCGATTAAACAACCGCGACTAATACTCGACGAACCCGATGACATTATTACTCTCGCCCAGACTGAGGCATACACAGCCCGCGAGGCCTTGACAAATAGTAATAAATATCCACGTTACCGCCCCCGCCGACGGGGAAGGAAGACGTGTCGCGTTAAAATCATAAACGTGGGAGTGCCCACTTTGCCAGCGACCGCCCGAGCCGAGGTCCGTACTCCACAGGGGGTGCCCTCGGGATCGGTCGCTTAACTTTAAACGGGTTGAGAGCCCTCAGCGCTCACCCACCAGTCCGGGTAAAGTTGTCACAGCCATCTGAGGCTAACAACTAAGTCACACACAAAAAAAGAAAAAATAATGCATACTTCACATTATAATTTCTGTATTTTTTTTTAATAACGCCATTAGTAAGAAGATTAAAAGTAAAACATACACAAGACTGTGTATACATATATTTGACGGGTGTTAATTTATGGTTTGAATTGAATTTAAATTTTAATCTATAGTAGAATTATAAAGATCTCGAAGGAATTTTTATACTGTATAAGAATATTTTATTGAATATTGAACATAATATCAATAGTTCATATTAATATATTAAGCTTATTGAACCTATAATGCAATGACGTTCTATAAATTATTCAAACTGCGGCGATTTCTCAACGGATTCCTGAACGCAGCTGCAACCGTCATCCTTGATTGGTTGCGGCTAGCGTTCGATTTTTAAATCATACTATATTTTTTTGTCAACGCTGTTAGAGAGTTTGAGTTGCTATTATTGTACTTTAATTACACTGTGGTAGTGATAAATGATTGTCGTGTCGAAACAAAAACTACTTAGGTCTTACATATCGCAGGATTATACGTTCATGTTTTAAAATTGTCTATTAATTTCTTTTTCTTCAACTGATGGGGCATTATTACGCTCATCTTCCATAATGGGTGGGAAAATGGTCAACTATTCAATTCTACCCAGACGCGTCGGTAAAGGTTTTCATTACAGATTTTCTCATAAATGATGTTCATTGCTAATCGGTGTCGTAAAAGACAACTAAGAGCTATACATATGTAGATCTAAGCCAACTCGATATGATGAAGTCTACTCAATAATTATACTCCTAAGGAAGGTTGATGTCAGGCAGGCGCCCAGTGATAAAATTATTACCAATGACTTTTGCAATATGTACCATAAATATGTGTGTGTCTTAGAATAATAACATATAGAAGGTAAGTCCACGCACAAAAAGTGAGGCATTTCAATTGGAGCCTAATGGAGCTTACGCCGGAACAGTCCCGTAATGTACAAGTCATTGCACTGCACGAACGTACGCAACTCTTAAAAAATAAATAGGTAATTATGACGGCTTGTGCATTCAAATGGTGCCACAACACATTTGAAAAACATAAAAAGGTTTTTAACATTACTTTTAAAAGTATTTCGACGATTTATGCTAATAAAAACAAAATTTGATTTCATAATTTATATAGTGGTTTCCGTGTGTACGTCTGCCCGCCATTAGTATTTTTAGATTCAAATTTTTAAAGTTCGAAGTACTGACACTATCCTTCTATACGTTATTATTCTAAGGTGTGTGTATTGTCTTCATACGAAGAACGAACACAATATAACTAATAGTGCACTGTTATTGTTAATTAATTATTTTCCTTTTCATTGATCAACTGTCATCATGAATGACAGTTACGACTAAATAGGTTCTATTAGCACTTCACTTTAAAATAAATTTTACAGGCACTATGATTAATGTTGGCTGTAGAACAACACTAACTTCCTGTTATAGACAACGCGGATATGAACATGCTAGGATTGGCGGTACGTTGTACGACCTATGCTAATTAACCATTATGGGTAATATAGATTAAAACAAACTTTTTGATTAAAATCATTCATTCTTAAAAAAATCAAGACTTTATTTCTTTAATTTTAATTTAAGTCGATATGAAAATACTTTAACTATTGTCTTCACATTCGGCACAAATCATATCAGTTCGTATACATCGTCATAGCTGGGCTCGACCCTCTTCCATAATGGAATCTACCCACTGGGGTAACATGGATTGGTATAGGTTTTATTTCGAATTTTCTTCTCATGTATAGATGTTATTTGCACATTAAGCCCCTTAGTCGACATTTACGACACCCACGAGTAAGAAATGATCGAAATCTTTATGTATTGTCTTCAAATTAAGCACAACAGAAAAAAGGTTATTCTTTTCCTTGTCGTGACGGAGTAAGAACACATATCACCACCTTATCTTGCCCGTGGGTGTCGTGAAAAACGATTACAGGATATATTGTTCATATAACAACTTTACCAGCGGAATACAGTAGCTCAATTTGTCTCCCAATACGGAGAAAGCTCGAGTCTAACTATTGGACGTATATAAACTGATGATAATGGCGATAAATCTTCACTAATATATGACTGAAAAATTGCTTATGATATCAACGGTATCCTTAATCATGCCTTCACAAAAAAAAATGGAATTATCTCGCCTCTAGAAACTCTATACTAAAGGAATATAGTCACAGAATGTTCTTAATTTCGTATCGGTCATATGATCTTCTATTACTCATGTTATTAATTAATAACTATAGTTAAGTAATTGTAATGCAGATATGAGTATCTTGTATCTCATTCATTGTTATAATTTTTGATTAATACATGCCCAAACACATGTCTGAGTATTGTATTACTTCACGCTTATATAGTTCGAACATATTTATTTACGTGAGTTATTCTTTCAGCAAACGCGTTGAATTTAAGCGATAATTATATATACGTGAAGCAAAAACTTACGTGGATGGAGAAGTATAAAATTTGGCACAGTTGATCTATATATTGAGGAGTGCATAAAAATGAAATTTCATATAATAATGGATTAGAAATACATTAAATTAATTAAAAAAAAAGCATTACGCACACTACCGCGCAATCGCTACCCACCCACCCACACACACACACACATTAGTGACATAGAGCTTGCTCAATATACAATAATTATACATAAATAAAATTAAAAGAAAATTGTGTAGCAGAAAAATTAATCTAAATGAATTATGGCCGAATTTCGACCATTCGGCAATCACTAGTTATTTGTAAATTCAGTTACTATTTAACCTCATTTCATTTTTTCATTTCAGCTCATATACAATACGTCCCACTATTGAGCTCGAGCCTCCTCCATAATAGGAGGAAAATTGACCTTACCATGCTGGTCAGACAGGTTGATGATAGGGTTTTGTTTCGAGTTTTCCATCTCATTAACTTTATGATACGATATTACATTAGTAGGTGTACAGTGTATTTGTCGTCTTCGTCTCAGCTCATAAACGTCCTGTAGGCTCGAGGCTCTTTCTCAATAGGAAGGAAATTGGCCAACTATAATATGCTGGTCAGATATGTTCGTATTGGATTTTATTTCGAGTTTTGCTTCCCTTACACAGATGTTATATGCCTACCGCTTATTACCCGTAATCGTCTTTTACTACATCCATAGTCAAGAAAGGGAGTGGTGAGTTGTTTATTTTTATTCCGTCACCACACGGAGAATGTATTAGCACAGTTTATTTTTATCTATTTTATATTACAACTAGCTGACCCAATAATATTCTGTACGAATTAAAAAATGAAAAAGATAGAATTCCATGAAATCTATCGCAGCCCAACCTACCTGATCATAATGTATAGTTTTAGTGGTCTAAGGTTATCTGCCCATCATTGTCTTTCTAATGAAACCAGTTTGGGGCTCATCGCTTAAATGGTTTCTAAGTCTATAAACCTATATAGAATAAATTATTTCTCAAGTAAACTACATAATCACATCCTTACCGGACTATACTCGTAATCGAAGAACTTAGAACTGAAAAATGATCTAACAAATGAACATTACAATACATTATTGTTTTAATACATAGCGACTGGATATATTATTACGCTTTCGTTGCTCAAGGCTTTTAGAAGAGATGACTAAAGAATATTTGTCAGAAAATATCACTTAATATCAAGGACAACTTGAAATAAAAATGTTTAGCCCACTATATAAGTCATTTTCTGATATAGTTCTAGATTGGAGGTAACTTGTATCTTACAAGTTTTACGGACTCTGAAGAAAAAATGTTTCTTAAAGTATTTAATATTTTTGTAAAAAATATTTAAAGCTACGCCTACATTTATGTATTTTCTTATTTTTTTTATTATTTAAAGCTAGTAATATTATTAAAAGTGGTGCGATGAGTATTAATTCCTCTTCCATATCGAAGACGTTTGCCTCAGCTGAGAAACACGAGACTATTGATTTATCTGAATTTTTAAGAAATGTGTGAGGCAGCTTGCCGGAATTCAAATTATGAATTCCGACTTTGAATTCAGATAGGAATCCAGCTTTAAGCAGTTACCTTATTTCTCATTAATTTAGGCAATTTTAATAATTTTCTCAGCAGATATAAGGAAACGAAGATTCTTATTAATATTATACATACTATACATTCTTCAAATTAAACCTGTTATTATAATAAAAAGTAGATTACCAGTGAACCAATCTTATCGAAACGTGGAATGCAATTAACTTGCAATGGCGGCATAGCGAATCGCATGGGAATGTTGGAGCCGACGTTGTAGTGCTTCTTAATTACACCTATCCCATTGCCAGTAACTTCTATTGGATCGTACAAACAAATTAAATTATCGACACCGCATTAGTTTTATATTAATAACTAGCTGTGCTTCTAGTGAACATACGTCAAATTACACGTCTTTTTTTTTTGGACGTGCTATAGTTTGGATGCATGCCATCCACTAAGGCTTGGGCGATGGAAAAGTGGCACGTGGCTTTATAACTCACCATATTGCCTCCCCTTCGCCATTGGGCCGATCACTGATACCGAATCCTTGACGTCCGTAGCCAGCCCTTTGGATTATCCTTTCGAGAATCATCTCTTTGCGAGAGACGGACCATTGCCCGATCCAATCAGCCGCATTAGACAAGGTGTCCTATAAAAGTGGGAAGTTTAGATAATGCCAATATCATGTGGGTACTGTAATTTTTATTCCAATACTAGCACCTCGCCCTCTTTTAGCTTCGGTTTCAGTCACCTTACCCGCGTAGTCCCCGTTCCCATGGGAATACTGGGATAAATTGCAGTCTATATTACTCCCTGTTATTATAGCTTTCCATTGTGAAAGAATTTTTGAATTCGGTTCAGTGGTTTAAGCGTGAAAGCGTAACAAACCAACAAACTTACTTTCGCAATTATAATATTGGTAAGGATATATCGCTGTGTAATGGCGGTCAACCCTTACATTGTTTCGGTGGTAAATAACGACTACATTACTTTTTAAATTGACATGGACACACTCATTCTGATGCTGACTGTTCAACAATTACATTACCAAAGAAGATTGGCGTCAGAAAAAACTGTTGCAATATGTACTAAGAATGATACATATGACTTTGACTCTAAATAATCGTGATAGGAGCAGCGTGATCATGATAATGATAATAATGGTGATAATGATAATAATACACATATACATATTTCTACCCGCAAATATTAACATTTATAGTTATTGCTTCGTTAAATATTTATAAGAAATGTTATACATGCATTTGTTTATCCCAAAATTCGTTGCAGACTCGCATTTCTACTCGGCACGGTCTAAATAATATCTTTATGTATAAAAACTGTTGAATATTTATAATCAAAAATACGTAACATACTTATCAAGTAGGTATTATGCAAATTAATAATATTAAGTCATTAAATACTTATTACTTATCTAACTTTATAAAAAAAATTACGTCACAAGTTCCGTTTTTTGATGTAACTTTAAATACCATAGTATGGACATGATCAGAAATAATTATTATTGAAATATTGCAGAATCGCAAGGCTATCATTGATTCTAATAGAGCACGCAATATTATACTTCCTTGTGCCGCAATACTAGAGTCGGGTTAAAGGTGAGGGGTACATCATTACATGCAGGCGATTAAACACCTTATTGCACGCAATATGGTATTTAATCTTAACTATTCAGTCAATAGTTTAAAATGTAAAAATAAAAATAAAAGCTAGACGTGTCGTAAAGACTTTTGTATTAGTCAATTATTTAAATTATTAGCGACGTCCCACCAAAATGATCTGTCTTTTTGAGCCTTATTTCTTATTTTTTAATTATAAATAATACTCTATTAAAAATATTTTTGCACGCGTCTGGCAATGTTAAAGTCCACACTAAATCGTCGGGCTTATTTTTTTTTTGTAATCATTAAACATTACACTGCACATATAAAAATTGCATATTGCCTTAAACATGGTTTTGGGGGAAAATTATATTAAAAAAAATCAGGAGTTGATAGTCCCGCTAAACACCAGCCAGGTTTGCGATTCCGTATTGGGGTATAATAGGAGAAGAATGTAACAAGTTTTCAGCTTGCCTCAAATACTTACCCAAAAATTGGTGCCAGCTCTCCTACTATTTTGAAGGTTTAACTTCTACCACGTTTGAAAACGGAAACATGTGTGCAATGTTTCCGTTTTTTAAAAACGTATCTACTATTTTCAATGTGGACATCGATAGGCCGATGATGAAGACTACTGGTACAGAATTATAGGGTATAAGAACTTGAGACCTCCTACGCTGAGAGCTACTGTTTTATTAAAAACGTATCAACTATTTTATTGTAGTTATTTTGTAGATCATAAAAAACCATAACCTTTACCGCTACTACACCATGGGGTAGCGTCAACCGCAAAACCGTAATAACGTTACGAACCGTGACCGAATAGCGGGCGGTCTCTTACGCGGCGTCTCGGTAAAAAGTCGCGGCAATGATTATGAGATCTAGCATCTAGTCATTTGTATTTTATATTGTTTTTTTTTAAGTAAAGAATGGAGGTTTAACCGTAAATTATATAATTAACTTGTCTATAAACTATGTTCTTTTTTTATAGAATTTTGAATTTATCATGAACACAAATTTGAATATTGATAAATTACGATGGATTTTCATACATATAGAAGGGACTAGTACCGCTTTTCGATATCATATATCGAGGGCTCCATTTTTAACCGGTACCTTCATTTGCGATACTCTAGTAGTTGTTACATTTAAATACTAGTAATCCGCCCTTGCTTCGCTTCGATATCAGTCTCCAGCATTTTAAATCTCCAATATCTTTTAAAATATTTCGATACGCGACTGCAGTCCATGAAGCCTCGGGTTCGATGCCCGAACCGGGCCAAATTTGATTCGAGTTTCTTGAGAAGAAAAATAGCCTAAGTTATTCTTTATATAGACAGGTACTTGGTAGTAAAATATTATTATAATCGGTCCAGCTGTTTGAAAGATTACCCGAAAAAAACTGACAGACAAAAAATTTTTAAAGTGGATTTTAGGGTAAGATTATCCGGAACAAACAGACAGGCAGACAAAACTATTTAAAGTGGTTTTAAGGCATAGGTATCATGTAAATAACCACGTGTGCATGAAAAAAAAAACGTAAAAATCATTATATATATGGTTATTCTATTAAAATTGAATTAATTTCTTCCATATTGTATTTATACATTGACAGGAGAATAATATTTATGATAGTCACGCAGAAGCTTCCAGAAATTCAAACAAATACCAACGTCATAAGCAATGAACGTTTAATAAGCGACAATTTATTCAATCACAAAGCCTCACACACTTCAATCTTCGTTCTTATTATATGAAGTCTTGTGCGTTAACTGATGTCACGTGCAATGCTTATATATATTTAACATGTTTATTTTTAACACGTGATTTTTTTTTAAATCCATACTGATTTTTATCAATGATGCTTGCGTCATTTCTCTATTGAATGAAATTCCACCATTTTGCTAGAATCTGACATATTAAGAATATTATTAAAGCGTCCAAACGTTATCATATCGTAGTTATTATGTATACTAGTAGTTATATAACAAACATTTTTCTTCTAGTATGGGAGTATATCCACTTTCTTACTAGTGGGTATCGTAAAAGACGACTAAGAGATGTAAGTATGGGATCATGGCCAGAGAAGTAAATGTCTAAAAAATCCCATGTTACAATTACGTCTAAATAAAACGTCTTATCATCGTCATCTCAGCTCATATAAGTCCCACTGTTGGGCTCGGATCTCCTCCATAATAGAAGGGAAAATTATCTACTACTACCGCGCTAGGTTGTATTTGTAGCTTTCCTTTTTTGTATAGATATTATTTGCATATCATATACCTTAGTCGTCTTTTACGACACCCACCGGTAAAAGAAGACTGAACTGTATTCTTACTCAGTTACCACACGGCAATGTCTAAATAATTAAAAAGAAATAGTCGAATGTTTGAATTCGGGACTTAATTCAAAGTAGATTCCCCAGTATTATACGAGTATCTTCTATTTTAAACACACTCCTTCTAATCAGCACACCTATGTCTAAAATAGGCCTCGAATTATTACCTGCTTAGTAGACCGTACTTTTAACTTTTTTTTACTGATAAAAACGAATGATATTAATATTCAAATTACAATTTTAATATGTCAATTCGCACTTCAGTCCGCATACCAGTTGTGCGTTCACGTTCATGAACATTAAACCGGGTTTGCAGCGTACAATTTATTATCTTTATCCATTGCATACTTTCGATTTTGTAACGTCAAACTTTGCATTGATTGATTTTCTATTGAGCAAACCTATTATTCTTGTGTTATAGTTATGACACTGCTATTAATATTGCCAAATTATTGTGAATTATGCATTTGTTTCGGTCAAAGGCATCTACTGTTTCTATTTTAGTTATAATTATGTAATGTTCATTTCTTGTGTGTTCTTGTCAATTACCTGACAGCCAAATGTATTAATATTCTATTGTGAAACTTACCAGTAAAGATCCTTTGAATGTTTTATAAAAAATAATAAATTGTCGTTTCATGCCGTTGGTTTTCTGATTAAGTTTTATATAAATAAAATATGGTATTTTAATACCAGTGAGTGGACATTAAGTTTTGAAGTAGCGTAAATTATACAAGCAAATTGAATGCGATGATTTATTAATATTTTAAGGAAAACTTACAACAATAGGCGAAGAGTAAATGATACGCTTTTGTAGATAACCGGCAAGTGCTGTGTAGAAAATAGGGATAGCGATTTCTATTGAGACACGCCGATATGTCAGCCACGGATATAAAAAAAATCGCTAATCCTGTAACGATAACTTTTAGATAGAAGAAGAATAGCAAAATAGGGAGTGTTGAATTGTATTCTTACTCCATCACCACACGGAATATAATATTATTTTAAATTAATTATATGTTAAAATAATAATTTTAATTGTCAGTAATATAATTTGTAGATAATGATAGTAAAAATAATTAAGACTTAGGTACAGTTAATTATAATATTATTGATGTCCATATATTTATTGTAATAGTATCCATACTAATATTATAAATGCGAAAGTAAGGATGTTTGTTTGTAACGCTTTCACGCTTAAACCACCGAACCGATTTTAAAAATTCTTTCACCAATGGAAAGCTATAATATCAGGGAGTAACATAGGCTATATTTTATCCCGGTATTCCCACAGGAACGGGAACTACGCCGCGGGTAAAGGGACTGAAACCGAAGCGAAGTGAGGGCGGGTTGCTAGTTGAATTATAAATGTCAGTTCATATTCAGTCACATTCAATTTTATCTTCTAGATATTCCTTACAATTGTAAAATATTTGGTTAAACAATTCTTTAGTGCATAAAACTTATTAATATATTCATACCAACTATTAGAAGAATGCATTCAAATACCAAGTTAAACGTAATGTCGTGTCAAAGACGGGAAGCTATAAAACTCTCACTAGCATCTCTATAAAATTAGAAATAAATGTAGGTTAAGGGATATTTCGTAATATCTTTTAAAACAGAGTTCAGTAACTTTTTAATGTTTTCTTTTTGATAGTAAACTATTTAATATGTTTGTTAATATAGTCTTTCGCTTTCTTGAAATAGAAGTTACTCACAGAACAGACTAAGTTTTAGCTCTGCGTAATTAGGAACGCAATCGCTAGACCTGTAAGAATAATAAGACAAACGATTTAAATTTTTGTATCGGTTTTTGATAAATATGCAGTTTCAAATAAATTACGTTTACAAGGAGGGTTAAAATCATGTTCAAAGTTTCCGTTACATACAAACTCAGCAGTCATGTATTAATATTCTAAATAGAACCATGTCTCATCAATATCTCCCATAACTTTCAATATACATTATAGAATTACTCTGGTTATATTATAAAGAGCACTCTCAGTGAGATAGCAATTACGTAGTTTTATTCAATTTCATTATGATCTATTTTTTTTTAATAGACATGCGCCTGAATTTTTTAGAGTGGATGTAATGATTACGTAAAAAGCTGAGAGTAAGTCGGTTTTATAATTAACTTGTTAAATTTTAATCTTTGTATGAATGGTACATTGTAAGTTTGATACTCATTTTTCATCATCATCATTTTAGCCTATCGCCGTCCACTGCTGGACATAGGCCTCCCTCATGGTACGCCACAAAGTGCGGTCCTGTGCCGCCTGTATCCAACGACGCCCGGCAACTTTCACCAGGTCGTCGGTCCACCTAGTGGGGGAGCGACCTACACTGCGACGTCCAATACGTGGTCGCCACTCGAGAACTTTACTTCCTCAGCGGGTGTCGGTTCGTCGAGCGATGTGGCCTGCCCATTGCCACTCAGCGTGCTAATTCTTCATGCTATGTCGGTTACACCCGTTCTTCTGTGGATATCCGTATCCCGGATTCTATCTCGCAGAGAAATCCCGAGCATAGCCCGTTTCATAGCCCGCTGAGCGACTTTGAGCCGTGTTATGAGGCCTACATTTAGGGGCCACGTTTCCGACCGACCGACACGACCAAATTTGATACTAATTTCTACCATTATGGTAGGGCCACATTGTTGCCAATTTTCTATCGCGGATAGGCCCGTTTAGAGATGTAATAAGTAAATAAATAAGTTTGCTCGTCTGCCGCCAAAAAACTAAACCTATCATCACATGTCTTAAAAGAAGATTAAGGGATATAATAAGCATATAGGTAATACTTATGCAAGAAAAAAAAAACTTAAATAAAACCAAAAGTCTGACCAGAATGGTATAGCAGGTGAATTTCTCTCTTATTGTGGAGGAAACTCGAGCTCAGTATTGTGGCATATATAAGTTAAAATGATGTTGATGATAATTCTTCTGTGTCTAAACTCTTTCTAAGGAGAACATATTTCGATGAAATTGTTTGACTGTTACAATGGATCCCTAAATGGTTTTGATTCACAACTTATGGCGTTGCTATTAAGTTCTATAAATTTTATTTTAATGTTTTTATTTAAATAACATAAAACTACATATTTTAGGTCAGTCAGCTATTTTTATAAAGTACAGAAGCTTCCAAATGTATTAACTCTGTAATCTTACCCTCTTTTAGGAAATTGACACCTAATTTTAATCCTTGGTTTCGTGCCAATATATCTCTTCGTGGCCCTTTAGGCACGGCGTTACAATGTAGTTGGTATTATTTTTATATGGCTGTCTATCAGTTTTAAGACACGCTTGAGTCACCGTCTGGGCCCTTTCGTTCATCGTAATGGTCTATTTCGTGACGCATTTTACACTACCATCGTTACCATTTTTATCGCGCTTTTGTATCCGAAGATAAAAATGCTCTAAAGACAGATTCTAAGCAATGTATAATATCCGTCCATTCTCATCTAAGCATACTTTAGCCTCTCGACGTCCCTTGTTGAACAAAGACCACATGCCTTTCGACTTAATTTTTACCAAGAGTCATTTATTATCTCAGACGACTAAGGGATATAATATGCATATAACATCTGTGCAAGAGAAGGTAGACTCGAAACAAAACCCTATACCAACATGTCTGACCAGCATGGTATAGTAGGTGAAATTCTCTCCCATTATGGAGGAGGCCCGAGCCCAACAGTGGGACGTATGTGGGCTGCGATGTTGACGATGATGATGATGAATAGTATTCTTTTGCCACAAAATTAGGCCAGGCTTTTCTAACTTTCTTTAAAGTTAATTAACCATGATCCATCCATCGAGTATGTAATCACTTGGATATCCGACTTGATAATCTATGCCTTCATGTAACATATAACTAGTATATATAATTTCACTCTTCCTTGTATCGTTACATACGGTTTATTCCATTTTTCCACCTAATTTACTCCATGAGCATCGGTTTTCATAACTAACTTTAAACTTAGATGGTGAGGGAAATCGCGTGGTCATGTTGAATGGACCTTATATACCTTAATACTTCAGATTCATGATTTGAGCTTGATACTCCATCAATTAGCTTATTGATGGCATTGGCCACCCTAAGCAGACAATCCCATAACTTCCACGCAAATGTCAAGCTGTTTAGCGACCTTAGTCAATGTTAATTCTAAGATTTCCAGAAGGGTAATGATTTCTGATCGTTTTTACGAGTACTTCATTTGAAATAAAACTGTTTCTACAGATTTTGGTTATAGAGAACGCATATAACGGATTAATATAAATCTCTATAATAATAATCATCTGTTGGACGTGAAACGCCTTAGTGTTCCCATCACCATAACTGTTGAAAATGTTTGCGACTTCGGGGAATTTAAAAATCAAATTCAAATGCGATAAAATCTAAAAAATAATCTAACAAATTGTTATTTCAAAAGTATTTTTAACGGCATACCTTCGGTGATCTCTCAAGACGGTTTTTACAACTTTGATGAGTATAAGAACTGACGGTGGTTGACGCATTCTATCCTTAAATCGAATGATAATATGAATGAGAGTAATTAATAATAATCTCTAGATAAGTTTTTGATAAACACTTTTATTGTTGTCTGTAATAAACTTACACAAAGATACGAATGTACATTTTTTTTTATTTCAAGCATAATAATGCCTGATGTTTTGATGGTTCCGTGAGTTCCGTCCGCAACAATGCCAAAGAAACGGTTATTAATGATACTTAAGGTTTGATTGGCGCTGCCGACCATCGCCAGGGAGATGCTCGTCAGCGTCAAGAACTGGGACGCGGTCGCCGCCTTCTGTGAGGCCGTAATCTCACGGAAGGAGGCGGCGGATCGTGTGCGAGTAGAGCTCCTATTCGGCGACACGTTCCGCTGCTGACGACTAGGGCGGCGCAGGCGCGAGTATCTGCGCCTAATGCCGCCCTAGCCGAGGCCGCCGGTGATCGGACCGGGGAATTGTCCGTCAGCCGCAGAGAGTCTGACCGCGCGATGGCGACCGACGTCCCAGTACGTCGAGAGGTGAGATTACCCGAAAGGGTATTCCGTCGGGCCGACCACTGATGACAAGTCAAATCTGCTCCGGTGATCGGGCCAACAACAAGGTGACGTGGGTACGAGTGGGTTATGGTCCCGCGCGCCGTCCTTTCATCGCCCCGGACGGACAGGACCGCGCGTGCGCTTACCATAGCCCACCCATAAAAAAAAAAAACAAAGGTTTGATTGTCCGTACATTTGTTAGTCTATTTCTAAGTATCTATCTAAGATAATGTCTAATAAATCGTAATAGTAATAGATAGTTAAAATATCCACAGTTTATTTTTTGGCTATTGCCGCTCTAATTGCAAATAACAAAAATGAAATAAAGTTAATGGTGCAAGTAACGTGTTTTTGGTTTTTTTTTTAGTGTTAAATCGTGTACAAAAGTATGAAACACTTCGTGAGCAAATCGAACCCTATTACACTTTGCTAATTCTATTAGTTCTACTATTCGCAGCTAATTTAGTGAAAAGCAGCCGAGCCGCCATGAGGTATCACTTTCATACCCACTTTACGCATCTATATGATCATATAAACTTATGTGGGCATTAAATCGTTAATTATAGTATGCTTTGATGTTAAAGAAGCGAAGAAAAGGAAACTTTGAAAAGAAATGTTTAAAATTCTTTAAAAGTATGTTCAAACAAAACAAGTTTTTTCATGTGGTAACAGAGTAAGAATACAATTCACCACTCCCTCTCTTACCCGTGTATTAGTAAAAGACGACTAAAGACTTAGTCGTCTTTTGCAACATCTATGCAAGAGAAGAAAAACTCTTAATAGGTCAATTTCCCTCCTATTGTGGAGAAATCTCGAGCCCAACAGTGGAACGAGCTCATATAGAGCTAAAATGATGATGATGTACTCAAAGCCGTATGAAATGCGTGGCTCAGAAACTTCATTTCGGCTGCCATTTACAATGGTCATTTGATTTATAAAATGAGTCAGGAAAATGATAAGGGTGACTGGGTATATATCTTATCTATTCTATCCTCTGTCATCTCAGCAAAATCCCGTTGGATTGACAGCAGTAATGGAAAAATAAAAAATATATATTGATCGATAAAATTCTGACTACCTGAGAGTACGCAGCTATTCTCCGCTAGATGGCGCTATATCTTATTCCTATTTAACATTAGGTCATTCACGACTTGGATAAGTAGAGACTAAGACTATTTGGGTATTACTGCACATATTTAAGCCCTCACAACGCTCACCCAATAGTCCGGGTAAAGTTGTCACAGGCATCTGCGACTAACAACTAAGTCACACAAAAAAAAAATCGGTTGTCTGTAAAGTCGGTTTACTGACGATAGTTGAACGTGACAACGTCATAAGAAAATACTGATGGAATGGTTTCATTTTTCAAAGGAAAATTTTAATTTTATTTGTTTGATAGATATTTTGTATGGATCAAGCCTTAAACGGAACGCCTCAGAGCGAGGTAACGCCGCATACGTCATGTTTTTTCGTGTGTGCAGCCGGCTCCATCGAATTATAAGACGTTGTCACGTCAAAAACATATTATTTACGAAAAGATCGTGCTGTTTGTTATTGTTTCTTGATATTTGTTAAAAAGCCAATGTACTTCAGCGGTATTTTTGTATTAATGTGTTCATTCGTAAAATTTGTCAACAAATATTAATATTTTTAAACAAATAGGTCGTATTACAATCTGTCGTCATGGTCATATCAACGTCCTGTCTCCATTTGTCAGCAACTTACATTACTTTGCCACACACAGAGTGTTAAGAATTTGATATGTAGGGCAACCATTTGCGTAATCTTGAAGTGTTATTTTCGAATCTTTATATTTTGTATGTAATGTGCTTAAAAATACTTTTTAAAAACATAAAGAGAATTAAAATCTATGAAGGTCTCATTGAGTACTTGACAATGTCAATGCATAAACGTTTTAATAACACAAGTACTTACTTATTAAGTCTGAACACAGGCTATTATTGGCATCATATAACCCTTTGTTCAAACCTTAACAAAGCAAGGCCTGCATGTTGATTATTAGACTATCACTTGCAGTAGCGATTTTGAATATTCTTGTTCTTTTTTTAAAAACCCATAAGTTAAAATATGCGTTTGAAATTCAATTTTAATTTCACAATATTTCACACTTTTCACTTCTCATTACATCACACTAATATTTTAAAGGCGAAAGTTTGTGAGTGTTACAAAAAATTACAAATGTTGACATAATTTGCCATGGAGGTAACTGGCAGTCTGGATTAACACATAGGATACTTTTCAATAATGTTCCCTTGGGATACATCCCAATATTGGGATACATAACCAAAAAAATCTGTTATTAATATTACATTCTTCAATATTTCGTAGCTTAAAATGAGGGCACACAAAAATGATATTAAAAACAAAACATTAATATTGCAATACAATCAAATTATTTTGTAATATAATCGATACTTACATTGTTCGATACAAATTTAATCGAATATATGAAACATTTAAACCAGGTCGCGCATATTAAACTAGATTTAAGGGTGTAGATCGTGAAAATCACCGAAAAGAGTGTTACGATTTTTCATATTTAACCTATTTACATATGATTGATATCAATGATAATTTGTATATATTACAATCAAAGACCAATAAGTATGTTCATGCTTATATTAAACTCTTAAACCTAATAGTTGTTATATAATAAACGTCAACAAACGCACAAAATTGAGTAAAAATGCAAAAACATGACTTCGTATTTTTCAGATTTAACCCCATAAATCAACACAAATTGATAAAAAGAAACACTTTTTGAACACTGAAGAAACCAATAAGTATAGCTGTATACTTCTTTTTATACCTTCACAAACAAAGACTTCCTCTTTTAAAGCCCTAAAATCTAGATATATTTTAAGGTAATTTTTTCATACACAAATGTATGGGATAATGCGTTCGTTTCATTCGTGCAATCTCGGTGGTCAGTTCGGCAGTTCCTTTCTGTAAGTGGACGCGACACCACGCTTGTCGGCTGCAGACAGCAGAATTACGTATTGTGAATTTGTGTTTTTTGTAAAAAACTGTAAGTATAACATTTTTATAATTAATTTATTTTCAGTTAGTAGAAAGTATCGATATAATGAATGTCTGAAAGAAAACCATGATGGAACTAGATATAAATCGTAAAAAATACAATATCTACACTAATAGGTATTATAAAGAGGAAAGATTTGGATTTTTGTATGTAACGAATAAACTCAAAAAGTACTGGACCGATTTTAATAATTCTTTTATCATTCGAAAGCTACATTATCACTGAGTAACATAGGCTATTTTTTTCGCAGGACTGATTGAATTTGAGTGTCATGCCAGGAAAAAGAAAGTTTTGTACGCATTATAAAAATATGAAAGCCAAAAGATCTCGGAATAAAATGTAAGTTCCTCCCTACTTATTTATTATCGCATTTGAACAGGGTACATTACAAAGCTAATACAATATGTCATATGATTTAGATCGCCCGATTCAGACATATACCTACAATAACATGTAAATATTGGTTTGTATTATCTATATCTATACTGATAAATAAAATTGAAGTATCTGTATGTAATATCAAAATAATAGGATTTTTTTTAAAAAAAAAAGGCGATACGGAGTTCGCCGGGTCGGCTAGTATTGTCTAAATATCAAATTGTGGAAGTAGGTAGGCGACAGCGCAACTTTGTCGACATACCTATACCGCCAAACAGACGCGAGGCGCCTAGCGTCTGGCTTAGGGTTGTACAAAATAAATAAAAAGTGGATAATATTGATGAATAATATTTCCAGTATTGAAAATAAAGAAAACCTTGGGGCCGAGACTCTGAGCAACAATGCTACGCGCTGTATAGAGGTAAGTTGTTATACGTAATTCTTGTAGACTTGTTACATAAATAAACAAACTACTTAGTTAGTGATGGGCGAAGACAAAATCTCAATACCTACCTATAGATTTTTTCTTGCAATATTTATTATTTTCATCGAGAGACAAACACCTTAGTACCGAAATACTTCTCAATTACTTTCTCAAAAGGAAATTTACGTTCAAATAGGTGACGTCATAAAAAAACAATACCTAATGTGTAAAGAAATTATAATTTCTATTCATCAGGAACCTAATATTGTATTAATTCTTTTGCATTTTTTTAAATTTTTAATTATTTTTTATAAAAAAAATCAAGCCATTATCTTTCTTTACAGGAACTAGTTATTGAAAACGACCAAGAGGGAAAGGTGGATGAAATGGAAGTTGGGCGTAGAGTTGTAGACGTTTCTTTTTTTTTTAAAGCTCTTCAGGCCATAGGGGACCACGGTCCAATGGATTGTAAGTTAAGTTACCTCAGTATAATAGGTGAAGTAAAAGTTGGTCTGGACTCAAAACTCATCATGAAATGTAGTATGTGTAGTATGAAATTTACTGTGTGTTTGATTGAAAAGAAAGAAGATAGAATGGAAGTGAATCATCAAATTGTATCTGGTATCATATCATCTGGTGGGAGCTACTATCAGTTAAAAACATTAACTAGTAGCCCTACCAATCATGTCACCTTCATTATACAATGAAATTAATAATACGGTTTGTGATTGGTGGGAAAAGACAGCAGCACATTCCATGGCAGAAGCTGTCAAGGAAGAAGCGGAGTACGCAGTGTCTATAGGTAGTGTTGATAAAAATGGTACACCATTAATATCTGTTGCTGTTGATGGTTGTTGGAGCAAGAGATCTTATGGTAAGAATTTTTCCGCCTTGTCCGGGGCAGCTGCGATAATTGGCATTAAAACTAATAAAGTATTGTTTTTTGGAGTTAAAAATAAATACTGCGTAGTTTGTGCACGAGCCGCAAAGAACGACAGTCAGCCCTCGGAACACCGTTGTTTCAAGAATTATTCGGGATCATCTACCGGTATGGAATCGACCATAATAGTTGAGGGGTTTAAACGTTCCATCGTTGATCACGGTGTAATTTATAATAAATTTGTAGCAGACGGCGATTCCAGTACTTATAAAAAAATATTAGATTCGTGACCGTACGGTAATTTAACAGTAGAGAAAATTGAATGCAAAAATCATCTTTTACGAAACTACTGCAATAGCTTGGAGAAACTGTCGAAAGACACTTATAGTATCCTTGCGAATTGCGGAAATTCCTAAAAGAAAGGTATTTGCGTTTAAGAACGGGTGTAAAATGCGCTATTAAATATTGGGGCGATCAAAATCAGTCACTCGAAGAAAAAATAAAAAATCTTAGTGAAGATATCCTAAATGGTCCACAACACGTATTTGGTAATCACCAATATTGCAAGGAGTATTTCTGTAGACCTGATACTCGTCGAATAGAACCTGTTGGGTTGCTTCCAGCAATTGTTGGATGCGGATTAATGGACGCGGTACACATTTTAAGTAAAAGACTGTCATATCATTCTAGAAGTTTAATTCATAATTGTACAAGTAATATAGTTGAAAGTTTTAACGCAGTGATTGCCAAATTAGTAGGGGGTAAGCGTGTAAATTATTCTTCCCGTGGTTCTTATGCGGGCCGATGCGCAGCTGCTGTTGTGTCTTTTAATACAGGATCGATTCATAGTAAAACTCATGAAGTAATATTTAAATCTAGTCCTAATCCTTTGATCGCGAAAGTGGAAAATTGTAATCGTAGAATCCGTTTAATTGCTAAACCTAAATTAAGATTGAAAAAGAGCCACAGCGCTGTATCGAAAGACGCTCACTATGGACCAAACTGCGAAAAACCTGATCCGAGTCCAGAATTATATGAGAAAGCCAAGTCATCTTTTTTAGCCGATTTAAAGTTGTCTTGTGCTGAAAGAGAGGAGCTTGAAAGGTCGACCCATTTGCAAAGAAGTAGTTCTGAGTGGATGAGTACAAGGAGAAAATTACTAACCTCATCATCGTTCGGGGAAGTTTGTAAAAAACGAGAGAGCACAAGTTGTGCTGTTCTTGTTCGTAAAATCGTTTATGGTAGTAATATCTTCAGTTTGCCTGCTATACGGTACGGTATCGAAAACGAAAAAACCGCAATTAAACAGTTAGAAATTCAAGAGAATATTAGTATACAAGGTTGCGGTTTGTTCGTCGACGATCAATATGAATTTCTTGGTACTACACCAGATGGCATTTATGCAAACGGTTTAATTGAAATTAAGTGCCCACATTCTTTAGCTGGCATGACTCTTGATGAAGCAATGGCCAAACATACCTTTTGGGTTAAGGACAAGGCTTCCAAGGGTTATGTCATAAATAAAAATCATAACTGGTATTTCCAAATTCAGGGACAGGTACATATTACTAAAAGAAACGTTTGCATGCTTGGCATCTGGTTTGGTGCTACTGTACCTATGAATGTTTATATTATAGAAAAGGACGACAAATTTTGGGAGGAGAAAATGGAGATGAAATTAGTTAGGTTTTATTACGATTGCCTACTTCCAGAATTAGTTGATCCTCGGCAGTCACGAAGCATGCCCATTCGTGACGCGCCCAGTATCATAGAGGCTATGAAAGAGAGGAAAGAAAGAGCTTTACGTGTTATGAAAGAGAAGAACGCCTAATGATTTTGAAAGATACAGGTAACTTAACTACCCAGCCAGTCGATTCACGTAAACACGCCAGTCCAAAAGTCGTTTTAACTTAGGAACTTAGAAATCGCCTTTTGGTTTTCTGTTTTAAACGCACTTACTTATCTAGTCTTGGATTGTCATAAATCTTCCAATAGCTCAATTACTATACAATTTCTGAGTTACCTGGTGTAAAGAATCATAAAAATTGGTTCAAAAATACAGCGAATTGAGAATTCTTCTTTTTTTAAGTCGGTTAAAAGGGCTAAATTTGCAAAAAACGAAGTGACGTCACTGCGCTACGGTTTTTATTACTTACGTGAATCGGGCAGCTGGTAACGTTTTCATTCTGATAGGTTTTGTGATAGCCATTGATTTTATCATCAAATTAGCAGAAATCAGAACTTGATCCGTAATCGAATGAAAAAACATTAGAATTTTGAACTCATATTTCGTTATTGTTTAATTACATACTTTTAATTAGTATATTAATAATTTACAAACTTCTGTTAAAATTAGTAAATAAATGAATTATTTACTAATTTTTGTACAACCCTAGCACGCTTTTGAGATAGCGAGTAATGGCGACTCATATTTGTTATTGTGTAGTAAATAAATCATTTTTATACTTGTGTTTCATTTATTGACATTTTTTTTAAAACCCTAGGATTTTTTTTAGATATCGACGAGGTGATCGTAAACAAAAAGTAAGTATTTGAGTTTACGCAATAGGCACATTTCCTTGCGTAGAGATAAACACACTTCCTACTGAATTTGCAATTATTTTATTGAATGAATATTTTACGAATTAGAATAAATTTTGGTAGTGAAATTACAAATAAATACATAGTTGGAATTTTAGGTAAGTAGAATACAAAAATGTCAGTCCGGCCCTGCTCTTGATTGTATATTATAAACTAGTAACCCGCCCTCGCTATCTTCGCTATCTTCGGCAATATTCACTTAAATTACATACTATAAAAAGCATATTGATCTATAATAAATGCACAATTTATTTAAGGTACTTAATTGGATAAGGATTAATGCTGTATTGTATAAAATCACTTAGTAAATAATCATTTTTTAGTAGAGGATAAAAAATGGTTATGGTGGGTTATCCCTAAGAGATAGACATATGCCATCGTGGACTTTTTTGTTGAACTTTTTAAGATGGATAATACTGTAGTACATTATTTTGATCTATCTCGTAGGGTTCAGCCAACGTTTGCAATATAAGCGCAAAAAAACGTGCTTATTTACGACATCACATTAGAAACCTCTAAATTAATCAGCGTTTCTCTGCTATATTATGCATGTGTTATACATATAAACCTTCCTTAAGAATCATTCTATTTATTAAAAAAAACTGCATCAAAATCCGTTGCGTAGTTTTAAAGATCTAAGCATACATAGGGACAGACAGACGGCGGATAGCGACTTTGTTTTATACTATGTAATGTAATGATAGAAAAACATAAAAATTGTGTCTCAACTACTCTTATTAATCTATTAAAAAGAATCAACAGCTAGTTTCCAATAATTCAATGTTATTGTTATGCTGTAAATATTCAAGTTCAATAACAATTTCTCAACGTGGAACGTTTGTTGCAAAACATTTTGAAAATCGCGCTCTCTAGGTCATTCATCCGCCCCGTCGGATGTTACATTAAACTTTGGCGCTGCGGTCGCTCGAAATCGAAATCTCAGGCCAACAATCTACACCCTTAATGTAAACAATTCCAAAGATATTTGATAGAATTTGTCGTTGTTTACAATAAATCGATATAGAAGTCCAGTTTATTTTTACAATCATCATCATCAGTTCATATACATCCCACTGTTGGGTTCGAGCCTCCTCCACAATAGGAGGGAAATTGACTTTACTATACCATGCTGGTCAGACTGGTTGGTATAGGGTTTTATTTCGAGTTTACCTTCTCTTGCATAGATGATATATGCGTCCACGGGCAAGAAAGGGAGTGTTGAATTGTATTCTTACTCCGTCACCACAAAGAACAATAAACATTCTGAAATTTTAACCATCGAGAGAGATTTCTTTTTACGAAATATTAATTTTTAAATATTTACTTTTTATTCGTCGAAAATAATCTTGAAAATAAAGTAATCAGATATTAAAATTGATGTTGACTTATGACAAAATTCTCAAACGATGTTGTGGTAGATTTTTCTAGTTTGTTTCTAGTTTCAGCCAAATATAAGTTTGCCACCTTTCGGATAAGTATCTATTAGCGTCGTAGCAAAAAAGCTCCGAGACGTTGTCCCAATGCAGTCAACCTTCTTACTGGTGACGAATAATCCCGTATTCTAACACCAACAGGCAGGATAGGATACATCTTATATCAGCGTTGTATGAAGATTAACAACATAATATGTTTAATCACATACTAAGCAAGTTACATAAATTAAGAACACAATGTATCGCCAACCATATTCTATTAAATTAGTAAATACCAAGGGAACACCAAGGGAGTGAGCAGCATTCCTGAAATTTTATAAGAACCATCAACCATACTGTCAGGCAAGGCGATTATGACATTTTCCACCTGCGTGACATGGCTTACGTTGTACAGTGGATATAGAACTAATGGATGAACGAATGGACTTGGAATCTACAAAATAATAAGCTCAGCATTTGTTTCGTGTTATTAAAATAAATTAAGAAACAAACGGTACTACTGTTTAGCATTTGGCAAACTAACTGGACCTGCTTACGTACTTCAATTTCGGTGTGAAATTTCACATAATCAAAGCAATAGTTCGTTATACATGAAATGATTCTATGCCCAATCATTGCAGGCATTAACCGAGACATTCCTTAGTTCCACTAATTACAAACTGTATGCACACATGGTGGCAAAATTTGCGTTTCTAATTACTGTATGAACGTGTAGAAGACTTTGTCGATACTTACACAGGTGTTATGTAAATTACTGAGATACAGCATTTAACATTATAAATAAAATATTTTTTACGGATTTTATCACGTTTGTATTTGATTTCCTGATGGTTCGAACGCTTTTCACGCCTGCACGGTCACGAGCGAACTAAAATGTCTCACCAACAAGTCATCGTTATTACAAAAATTTATGTCAACCCGTTCCAGAATTTCTTCTTCTTCTTGGCTGCATTTCGGTGAAACGATTAAAGATATCACCAGCATTACAGCTTACATATGTCCCACTGTTGGACTCGAGCCTCCTCCACGATTGGAGGGAAATTGACCTACTATAATCACGCTGGTCAGACGTGTTGGTATAGGGTTTATATCGAGTTTTCCTTCTCTTGCATAGATGTTATCTACGTATTACAATCCCTTAGTTGTCTTTTACAACATCCACGGGCAAGAGAGTGGGTGGATTCTTACATCGTCACCATACGGCAAAAGTTATGGTATGATGATATTTCTATTCAACCGTGATCATCACACAAGTGAGTCATCAAAGTCCATATCCATATTGAAAATCTTGCCTATACGCTCTCCGTGTGGTGACAGAGTAAAATACAATTCACCACGCCCTATCTTGCTCGTAGGTGTCGTAAAAGACGACTAAGGGATATCATATGCAGATAATATCTAAGCAAGAGAAGGAAAACTCGATACCAAGTTACCAACACCTCAGACCAGCGCGGTAAAAGAGGTCAACTTCCCTTCCATTGTGAAAGGGGCCCACGGCCAACAGTGGGGCTTGTGTCGGCTGAGTTGATGATAATGATGATATCGCTGTTACGCCTAAAAAGTTAAACAGATTTACAGTGTTCAATTTAATAATATTCTTGTATAAATAAATAATTAATGAATTAATTTTGTTCATGTCGCACTATACAGTGATTGAATTTCTTTATTACTGACTGACCTGCGAGAGGTTATTGTCCTTCGGCGAACTTTGACGTCGATTTAATTTTGTTTAATCTTGCCCTCTATTGATTCATTAAACATTGCTGGGCATTTTAATAAAGTAAATTAATGAACGTTGAACTCAAGAAGTAGTATTTTAAAGTTTATTTTTTAAGTGACTGAAGTGAGGTATGGCTTATGGATGAAAGATGATCAGAACATAACCCAATAAAGGCTAAATACTATCATAACGGCCCAATTCGTATGGTTAGACACGATTTTGGGAAAATTGAGTTAACATTTCAACATTTGTTTCTGTGTGGTGACGGAGTAAAAATACAATTCACCACCCTATCTTGCCCGTGGATGTCGTAAAAGACGACTAAGGGATGTAAAATGCAGATAAGATCTGTGCAAGAAAGGGAAAACTCGAAATAAAAATAGGTAAACCCTATAGCAACATGTCTGACCAGCATGGTATAGCAGGTCAAATTCCCTCCCATTGTGGAGGAGGCCCGAGCCCAACAGTGGGACGTATGTGGGCTGCGAATCAATACATCATCATCAGATGATGATATAAACTTTAACTGTCTTCGCTATTGGAACAAGCGATAAGAAATAATTTTCCAAAAGTCAGATGTAGGTACACAGGTTTTGGGTTCAAACATGAGACCTCTGCACAGCAATATGTTACAATCCTTATATGCTGTCGCTGCTAATGAATCCTTAAAATATAACAATATGATAACAAAAGTATCTACAAGATTTGAAACTGTTATCCGACTCTTATCCGCGTCAATCAATTCTGTTGACAAATTAATCTGGACTTGATAAGATTAGCTACGTGATAAGCTGATATATTTTATCCTATGAACATTTTATATAAGACAGGCTTATGACGATCCTCTTTCTTTCCTACATAAGAATATACATATATGTGTAGGAAAGAAAGATAAAATCGTCATCATCATCATCACACTCATATACGTCCCACGGCTTTGATCAAGCCCCCTCCACAATGGGAGGGAAATTGATCTACTATACCACGCTAGACAGAATTATAGTTATAGGGGTTTACTTAGAGTTTTGGTATCAAAGATAAGAAGAGGATAGTACTAACATATTCTTTTCCTCGGGCTATATAGTCTACGATATACCTTATGTCCTTTTTCCGTATTTTAATGAGACGATTAGTGTCCTGGTTATTTGAATTATGAGCCATACAGAAGGTATGCTTAATTAAGTGGTATGCATAATCCTTACTAACCTTACAAAGAACATTTTAAAACTAATATTGCGCATAGCAATTACATAGCGAAATCATTGCAACGACTAGCACCTAGTTTAACGTTACTACCCTGATTACGTCTATCAAGCGATTTGCCGTTGGCATTCCTTCGTATTACCCATAGCTGTGTACATATAACGTGCTCAGAATCAAACCCTCAACCAGGCCGACCGTTATAACATATGTCCGTCAGGTGTGCCAGTACGCGTCTGACCCTACATGATGTTCTCACGCGATTAGAATTCTGAAATGTGATTATAATCTGTTTAGAGGTTTTCTATTCTGGTGATGATCATAAAATTGACTTGGAAGCATTTTAACATGTTCCCTGAACATGGAACATGAAATTGTTCTGGGTAATGATATCTGATGTTTACGCGAGTATTACACACGATGTAAATAAAACTACTTTACGAATCCGCCCGTGATCATGAACGCTGTAAGTCCGAAACGTCGGGCAATCAAAAATCAAATACAAACGCGATAAAATCCGTAAAGTAGTTATGTTCTGAGTAACCATTTTGTTTTAATCATATTATGTTAATAAATATTATAATTATCATCTTTATCATCCATTCATCACCTTAGCTCATATTTATCCCACTGCCGGACTCAAGCCTCCTCCATAATAGGAGCAAAATGGACTTCTCTACCGGGCTTGTCAGACGAGTTGGTATGGTGTTTTCTTTTGAGCTTTCTTTTTCTTACATAGCTGCATAAAATATCGATTAATCGTCTTTTACTACAGTCACGGTCATATAACATCTATGCAAGAGATGGCAAACTCGAAATAAAACCTCATACTACCCCGTCTAAACCACATATATAATTAAATTAGTATTAGTAAGCAATTATTAGTATTGAATTAATATAAGTTGGTCAATTTCCCTGCTATTATGGAGGAGGTTCGAGTTTAATAGTGAGTCATGTACAAGCTGAGAGATTGATGATTATAATAAATTAATAAAGCTAGCCCCATTTTTAACACGCTTTTATTAGCTTCACCTGTATGTTTGTTTGTAACGTCCACCTTTGAGCTCGATTTTGTCCTACTTTGAGCGATCAGATATTCTTTAAACTTTGTGCACACCTATCAAGGACCGATGACAATGCAATAATCCGCTTATTTTTTTAGGGGGTCGGATTTTTTGAGGTGTAATACACATACACCACAATAAAGTTAAAGCGACTGGTCCTGAGCGCACACCCTGTGGGGTACGAACCTCTACTCAGTAGGCGCGGGTGAATTGGGTACTCCCACACTTATAACTTTACCGCGGTACGATTTATGTCCTCAACGACCAAGGCGGAATCGTAGATAATTATGTGTCAGAAGTCCCCATGCTTAGATGGTGGATATAATACTACGCGAACTCTTAATACATATCGAGATTAGCAACTAGCAAATTACATAAGTTGTGATGACTTTTTAACTTTCATATAGGATAAGGATATTATCGTTTAAATTAACGTAAATATAGAATATGACATCATAACCTTATCTGGGTATAACTATATGTATATAATCAAGACGATAAACAAAAGTGATAATGGATATTATATTACGTACATATATTATCGAATACTTTTTGACTTTGCCCGATAAATGCTTTCTTTGATAATTTCATCAAAGGACCGAATTCTAAAAACTGTCTATAAACCATAAACTGCTATTTTCTTTTCTAAGTGACGTGCAACGATGTATAATTTCTGAAAGAGGTTCTTTTTTCTACATCGCCATCATTAGTGTTTGAGAACTTATTTTTAAGACTACTTTCCCTCTTATGATGTCATTATCTTCCTGCTCTTATCTCAATTACTTGGAATCGATGAAATATTTACTCTTTTACCATCGCACATAATGCAAAAATTACTGGTAATAGTTTAAAGAATGTAAATGAATGATGAGAATGTAATTGTTAACCAGACGGCATCAGAGATGGCCCAGGTTGATGTAAAGCTGTTAGTTGTCTTATGCTATATTCACAAACAATTTGGTTGTTAGTATTCGTAGCCGCTACAAGCATAATCCTTCCACTCTAATGACGTAAATATGTATATCAAAACTAATGTTTAAAAATATAGTTTAAAACATATTTCAACATGCTACCTAGCCATAATATGTATATTTTAACCACTGTCACTAATATTAAATAAAAAATTACACTCAGAAAATATAAATGACACCATCTGTTGACAAATGCTAATAAACCTCGCTAATCTTGACAAAATCTTACGTAGAAATTGTAAACTAAAGACACGCTACGCGAGGGAAAAACAAATCGACGGCGAAGTACCAATATCTCCTAACTGACATCTTTTCGAAAATTCACTTCTTTATCGTTTTGATCTTAAAGGCGTTATTGGCACGTTTTAGTTAAATCTCCTAAGTTCATTTGTAGTTGCAACAGTATTAAATTAAAATGTGGAAATATCTTTTAACTTACAAAAACGTATATATTTATGGCATTACCTCCTATCTTTTACGAGACACGTCAATACGTGTTCCGTTGGTGGTTTTCTACTGACAAACAGCGGTGGAGCCGGTGCAGCAGTGGTGCGATGATGTGCAAGTGTGCAAGGGACTTGTAAGACGTAAGGATACGACACGCAAAACAAGTAATCAAGAATCGAGACGAGAAGATACGTTAGATTACTTTTTGCCAATGAATGAAGGTCAAAACTTGCAGGTTTGTAGAACAACATTTTTAAATACACTATGTCTGGGATCATTCACTGTTCAATCTTGGGTCAAAAAATCGCGTGATAGAGTAATTCTTTGTCGAGAAATTCAAAATATAATCAGGATCCAAACGCCATGATCTAGAACACAGCAAAAGATTTTAACCGCCCGCAACTTTTTAGATAATATTCCCAAGTTACCTTCTCACTATGCCAGGAAGGAAACTTCAAAATTGTATTTAGAACCGATGTATCATTCTCTGAGTGATTTATACAAACAGTACAAAGAACTTTGCATTGAAAACGAAGAGCCTGTGCTTTCACGTTTTACTTTTGAAAAACTGTTTCACGAGAAAAATCTATCCCTATACACCTTAAAGAAGGACAAGTGCGATACCTGCTGTGGTCATGCAGTAGGGAATATTAGTACTTCCGATTATGAACAACACATAAGACGCAAAAATAGAGCGAGGCAAGGGAAGGAAACAGATAAAATGAAGGCTACATCTGGAGAATTTATTTTGTTGTCTATGGATTTAGAGTCTGTAAAAATATGCCCTTATCTAACAGCTAGCGCACTATACTTTAAGACAAAACTTACATGTCATAACTTTACGATGTATGACCTGGTTACCCACCAAGCTTCTTGTTATTGGTTTGATTAATCCTGCGCAGATCTTACCGCCAGTACCTTCACATCTTTTGTGTCTGATTAAATCGTTAGATATTGTTTGCCTAAAGGATTGCCTGTAATCATTTACTCAGATGGATGCACCTATCAAAATAGGAATAATATAATGGCAAATGCCTTGTTAAATATTATCGTCGAACATGGTGTAACTATCACACAAAAATATTTAGAGCCTGGACATACACAAATGGAATGCGATGCAGTCCATGCTGCGATTGAAAGGAAGCTCAAAAATAGGGAGATACATCTACCCAGCGACTATATAACTGTCACGAAGGAGACAAGGACAAAACTATTTTCTTATGAAGCTGTTCAGGTTAATTACGACTTTGTTATGGATTATATTAATAAATCAAATTGGAGATACAGCACCATAAGACCCGGTCGCAAAGCAGGTGATCCTGTTGTCGTTGATCTGCGAGTCATTCAATATAGACCAGATGGAACTATTAATTATAAAATTAACTTCGATGATGATTGGACAGAGTTACCTATTAGACCGAAAAAATTGAATTCCGTCACTTACTCAGCTTTGCATGTTGCACCAATTCCCATAGCTTCTACCAAATATATTCATCTTCAACAATTAAAAGAAGTCTTGCCAAAAGATTGTCATTTATTTTATGATAATTTGTCTCACGAGTGATCGGTACATCTGTTTAGTTTAATAGATTTTTATTATTTTTCTTTTAAACTACTAATTTAAATAGTGCAGGGCCGTAGCGTAGGTAATGGGTATATGATTATAGACAAGGTCAATTACGTCTTTGTGCATTTTTGTAATAAAGATTCTGATTAAAAATAATTACAAGTTTTTTATTAATTCCATTACCTTCTAAATATCGTAACATTATCACATAAAAATAATAAGTACAGGCTCAATACCTGCTATCTAACCAAATACCTACTACACTATCATAAAATATACTTATTCAGCATAACATATAAAGGATTTATTATTATAATTCTAAATGAATAAATATTATTAACAAATTTTGAGCCTAAAAAAAATTAAACGTTTTTTTCAGTTTGTGTAAATTTTTGAGTTGGTCAGTTAAGAGATATTGGCACTTCGCCGTCGAAATCTGGAAATGGTGCGAAGTATTCGCACGGGTTTTCTAGTTATATTGTTGTTTAGATAAATGTACTGAATGCGTTTGATGAGATAAATGTCGAACCAATTTAAATAACCAGCAATTTAATGTTTTCATGTATTTTAAATTAACTTGTAATACTCGCGTACACATGGCTTTTCAAAGACTTAAGTTTGTTTATTAAAACACTTTATCGGTGAGAAAAGCACCTGAAGAAATCTATAAATCTTAAGAGTTATATATAGGTAATAAAATATTCTGAGATGTGTAAATTCGTGTCTCGGCAAGCACGTTAATCAGTTACTATGAACGTCTATAATAGTAGATAATTATGGGGAATAATAACTTAAAGCGTACCCTCAAATATCTAACAGTTCATTTAATCCTAGAATGTCCTTACACTATTATTTCATGCGATCGAGCGAATTGCCTCACAGAAAACTGATATTCTACCGAAACTGGTTACTAAAAAACTGACACGAATAAAATTGAAAAAAGTTATCAAAACTACACAAAAGCTGCCCGTATGGTTTATTGTGGCAGAAGAACATCGCTTAAAATAAACGGACTTGCATTGAAAGGTATCCTATCTCAGCCTATATAAGTCACATTGTCGAAATCAAGCCTCTTCCACTGTGTGGGGAATTTGTCCTACCATACCACGCTGGTCAGACGTGGTTCTAAATACATCACAAAACTTATCACTGTCATCATTATCATCACAGCTCATATACATACATCCCACTACTGGGCTCGAGTATCCTCCACAATGATAGAGGTATTTAATACTATACCATGCTGGTCAGACGGGTTAGTATAGGGTTATTTCGAACTTTCTTTCTTTTGTATAAGTATTAGACCAACTTTCTGAGGGTGTTTGCGTGTGGGGGATTTTGGTGATGCCTTTAGTACCATCGAACCTCATTGCACGCATTGACATTGCCTTCACTTTCTTCACGGTAGGCAACGGCCTAGCAAATGTCCATGAGCGGCAGCAACACTTACCATCAGGTTTGCCACCGTTTGCAATAAAAAAAGAAACAAATATCTGTTATCTTAGTCGTCTTGTGCGACATCCACGGGCAATTTAGAATTGTATTCTTACGCCGTCACAACACGGAAATGTATCATTTAGACTCTGTCTGGTAATTATACAGCAATGATAATATATTTATAGTGAAGCGATTTGTTATTCTAGCTAACCTCATGTCCACGCATGCGTAGTTCCGCTCCGTATATCAGCTGAGAACCACCTGCGGGTCATTCACCTTACAACCTGACGTATAACTAATTACAATAAATGAAATATATACTTACCTTACCTATCTATACCAATAAATAAAATTGGAGTGTCTGTTTGTAATGTCAAAATAATAGGCTTTTTTCATACTCACACGGTTATTTGCACGACACCTATGCCTAAAATAGCAATTAAAAAATTTTTGTCTGTCTGTCTGTCTGTCTGTCTGTTTGTTCCGGATAATCTTCAAAACGGCTGGACCGATTTCAAAAATTCTTTCACCAATGGAAAGCTATAGTATCAGGGCGTAAACTAGGCTATATTTTATCCCGGTATTCCCACGGGAACGGGAACTACGCGGGTAAAACGACTATAACCTATAACCGAAGCGAAGCGAGGGCGGGTTGCTAGTTATATAATAATATTGTCTTTTTACTACATTTGCTCTATATCATAGATCATCTTAGCCGATATAAGTCCCACTGTTGGGCGCCGACCTCCTCTCCAATGGAAATTTAAAATTGATCTACCACATCACGCTGGTCAATTGTGTTGTTGTAGGGTTTTGTTTCCAGTTTCCCTTCTCTCGCTATATCTATCATCATTATTTCTGTTCATATACGTCTCACTGCTGGGATCGAGCCTCTTCCACATTGAGAAAGAAATCGACTGTATTATACCGTGCTGGTCACAGGCGATTTATTTCGAATTCTCCTTTCCTTTGTCGTCTTTTACGACACCCACGGACAAGAAATAGTATGGTGAATTGTATTCTTAATTTCTTACTCCTTCACCACACCGATGGTTGTTATGTATATTATATTATTTAATGGTTTTTATGATACCCATGTGGAAGATAGCAGGTGCTGCAATATATTTTTATGTTACCGGAAAATTTATTTAATTATGTATAAATGCAATTTACTTTAAAAACAAATCATGTTATTGATTGACAGTACATCAATATGAACAGGGATATTTGTTTAAATTAATACTTTAATATCTAAGTAGTAAAATACATATTTCATTACAAGAATATATAATTAAATTGCTATGTGTATGACTAATAATTATATCAATATAAATTACGTCATCTAGTAAGGCATCTAGAGAAAGTTCCATTGTAACATAATAGCTACTTTAAACACAGTTTTATTCATACCGTATGTTGAACCAATTTAATATTCTATTCAAGAGTTTTTCCCTTATGATGACGGGGTAAGAATATAATTCACCGCTCCCTTTATACTATCTTACCCGTGTATGTTTCGCAGCTCAGATACATCGCGTTACTGGGCTGCAGTTTCCTCTGCAGAGGGAAGAAAATTACCACGCTGGCCTAACGGGTGGCTATAGGGTTTTATTTTGAGATTTCCTTCTCTTGCCTCATTGGTGTTATAAGTTTCCAAGGAGAGTAATTTTGTCTAATCTTTTAAAGATCCCTTGGGTTTATATTACCTCCACAAAAAATACGATGATACATTATATTCTTATCCCATTAACAGAACAATTTAATATTTAAAAAAATATGAGCTTTCTACTACGCTCTTTGCTGATTCAATTATATCCAATTAACTCTCGCTATTTGCAATTTTAACCCATATAATAATGCTGTAAGTCTGCGTATGTTGGGGTTTGTATGAGCATAATCCAATGAGTCAACTGTCTCGATGGAAGCCAGCTTAAACCAATCTGAATTGGCTATCATTCAGATGTCCTTGCCTTATATTCGAGTACAATGTCAAAATTATTGTGATACCAAGTTCAATAATGTTTATACATTATTATATTGCATTATATTGCTTATGCGTAAAGGAAATGTTTATTAAAAGGATTAATATTTTAACAAGAAACTCTTTTGGTTACGAAGACCATGAACTACAAATCTTTAAACACATAAGTCTTTGGCTAGATCGAGAACGGGTTTAATTCTTTTTGTATTGAGCTATAAAGATGCTCACTACATCGTTAAGCGAACTGGTGGTGAATTCAGCAATCTTAAGAAGTAATAAAAAAATGGGTAGTTTAAAAAACTCTTTTAATAACTGAATTAAAAAGTGCGATGGAGAAAATAAGGATAACAACGTCTATCGAGCCTAATCAAAATATCAACCAGGTATATAAAAATACTAGCGGTATTTTTATCCTATCTCTCCTATAAAGGATCCTATTCTGTATCCTGTAAAGGAACAAACTATTTAAATTATTCTTCTTAAATGTACAAAGTTTCAAATTAATCCCACTTTTAGAAGGGGTTGAAAATAACTCTCAAAGATTCCGTTACATACAAACCACGATAAGTGTCTTAAAAATACTAGTCAATACTTCAATAACATATTTCGCATATATTTTTTAGTAAATTTTTGCCAACCCTACGATTATAACATCTACTTGTTGTAATTATATGCGCGAAATTATGTATTAATACGTGTAGGCGGAAGAATGACTGAGCCAGGTCAACTATAAGACCAGTTTAAGCAGCGAATAATATGCAGTACGCATTGAGCTAGAAGCATTGTATACCATGTAACATGAAATCATCGAATCTATGTCATGACAATTTATTTCATATTAACTTTTTAATTCAGATTTCTCTTTCTTTTTTCTTATTTAATCTTAATATTGTAATGTTACTGTATTGATTTCTTTTTGTATTCTATTACACATTTAGCCACACACCAGTTAGCGTCCTTATAATCAGATTTAAAAAACAAAGTGATACATTACTATTTTGTATTTTTATAGTTGAGACCGTGACCGGTATGTAGTCATCATTAGATCATTCGTTTATAAATTCACTATTTTATTCATAATTGGTTGTAGTAATTCAATTTTAATGCATATAATATTTAACGTTATGTCCGTATGTTAATAGTTAAAAAAAATTAGTTCTTTATTTACAATTAAACATTTTACAGTATCATGACTAACCATTACTGATAGTAGTCATCATTGTAAAAACAGTAACAAACAAATACAACAGTAACAAAAAATTGTAAATGAACTTAACTGCGCCATCTAGTATTCGATAGCTGAAACATGTTATTTCACTATACCTAATCCGAGTATGCGACTTCCATTGATTTGTTTGAGGATCAGAAAAGAAATCTGATTTAACAAACCTCAATCGAAATTTCGGTAAAAACACTTTCAATTAGGAGAGAGAAAATCAGAGTTTGTAACTGTACTAATTTATTTATTTATTTAAAACTTTTGCACACAAAAAAAAGGTACAAGGTGGACTTAATGCCTTAGGCATTTTCTGCCAGTCGACCTAGGGTGGAGCAGAAATAAATTAGGCAGGTGCAATGCAATGTGAGCAATAATTTCTGAAATTTGGTTATATAAATGTGGCAAATCTAAATAATCTTATATCTAATACAAGCAAACAATACATATATATATATATATACACACATACATATATACATACATATATACATACATACACATATACATATATATAAATTTTATAAACAGCAGAGGTGATTCCTCAATGACGAGTTCATTCCGTCAGAAGGCCTAGGTATAGGCGTTTGACCATAGCCTTAAAACTATCACGACTAGGGGCCATTTTGATCTCTAATGGTAGCGCATTCCAAAGAAGAATGGCCTGGATATAAAAGGAAGAATGTACCAGACTGGAGGAGTAGAGTAGTAGAGAGTAGAGAGACTAATGATGGTAATGGATCCGACTGATGATAAAATATTATGCTTCGGGAAATAAATGTATAAAATTATAAATTGTTATATATTATTACGTTAAAAAAATATATACAATTTTATATATAGTTTATTTACATGTTATTTATTATTGCGTTTTTGTCAACAGGTGACAATGGCAGCACTCACGCTTTATACCTCGAAACGATAGTAGAGGAAACGAGCGATGATTTGCGTTCCGAACGATCGTCTGCAGCAACATGGCTCTCAGATTCAGATGCAGACTCTGTCATACATGTACGGGGCGTGCCAGGTAACTAAATATCTGAACAATAAATACTTCTATTTAAAGAATAACTAAGACTCGATTTACCGTTTAACTAAGTTCGCTATAGGGTACATGCCTTATTTGTTAATTTGAAAGCTATTAAAATAGAAACTAATCTCATTAATATTTTTGAATTATGTATGATTTATTAATTAGTTTAGAAACAATTGTAAATTTTGTTTATACCGCCATCTAGTGAGTAGTAGTGAAACCATCTAATGACATCCAAAGCAAAGATTGAAAAACGCTTTAGTGCAGTCTAACATTCATAGATGGCGGTTTGATAAATTAATAATGGAAATATTTACGCCAATCTATTAGGATAAGATTCCTTAAAACACCCTCGCAAGAAACATATAAGTAATCAATTGTAAGGAATATTTCATTGTCTCTGGACCAATTTTGGCAACTGTATATTATGCTTATCCTACATATCTCTTGGCTTCTGTCCAAGTATTATAAAAAGTAGGTAGGAGTTCCCATTCGATGTCATTGTCATTGTCGTCGTCAGAACGAAGCGACGTATTTCTGGACTTGTGAAAACCGATTATTTTGTGACGGGTTTTTCTTTTGTCAGGGTCAGAGTGCGACAGCGAGTCAGAACGCGAGTGGGCGTGCCCGGCGAAGAGGCGGCGACGAGAGCGCGCCTCCTCGCCGACCAGCTCAGGCGCAAGTGAGTTGTCACGCTCTTCAAGCCTCGCACAATTCGAGTCCTTGGAGCGATCCTGCGCAGCCCCAGCCTCGCCCAGCTTGTCGCCCGACTCACTGGAATCACCGCCACCTTCCCCGCCGCCTGCACGTGCGCCCGCGCCTCGCACACATCTGTCTGCCGAGAATCTAAGCGAGGATAGCGGCTACTGCGAACGTTCGCGGCGACCGCCCCCGCCTACGGCGTGCCGCCCGCCCGAAATAGCGCAGCGATCGGAGGGCGCCGGCAGCGCGCCCTGCCTCGTCGCGTCGCCCAGTGCGGAACGGCGGGCGCCCCGCGCCGCGCGCGCTGTCTCTCTACCCGCTGAGCTGGACGTGTGCGCCGAGCCACGTCGCCACGCCGCGCACCGCGCCCGCTTCCGACAAGCATTCCAAGTGTCAGACAGTCTCACCGTCAGCGTGGCTGACTTAACCGCGCTCGACTATCGCGGCGGGGCGCGCCGCCCGCGCCTGCCGCCCCCGCCGCCACCACCGCCTGCCCCAGCGCCCGTCAGACAATGTACCACCGAATCACCCGCACGGGAACCCAGCGCAAGCAGCGACTCAACCACAGAATCTGAACGCGCCTTCGCTAGAGAAATGGAAGCGACCGCGCGTCGTCTCGACGAGACGGCGAGGCGAGCGCTTGCCGATAGTGGTGACTACGACCGCGAACTATCTGTGATTACTGCGAGACGATTACACGACTCGTGGGGCGCCTGGGACGATGTACTCGACGAACTGCGCCGCCGCATGGACCCACCCTCACCGTCACCCTCGCCACCGCGTAGTCCCTCCCCAGACCCTATCAGAGAGCCAGCATTCACATCGACACCATTACGATCATCGTGCGACGCAAGAGTGAGATCAACACCTGAACTTCGATCTCGTGGAACACCACATCGTGAAACTCCAGAGGAGCTGCGTGCATCTTTACAACTGGTAGGTCCACAAGCGCTGGACGCCGTACCACCGATGCGCTCCGTGTCCACCGGTTCCAAGGGTGTGACGTTCTCGCCAGTGGTTGCGGAAGTGAGCTGGCGTGAAACGAGTACAAGTAGTAGTGAGAGCGAGACGAGCGCGAGTGACGACGCAGCCGACGCGGAGGTAGTGTTAGTGGAGGGGGCCGAGGTAGAGTCGCGCGCGCCGCCGCACGCAGAGCGCGCCGCCGTCATGACGGAAGCGGCCGCGCGTGCGCCACGGAGCCGCATAGTCGGTTTCCTCTCGCGATTCGCTAACTTCCGATTTTCTGGACGCAAAGAGAAGAAAACGAGGGGCGCAGGCGCGAACGCGCGACCCTCCGCAAACGGTACGACGCTTACGACAGACGCGGGCCAGGCACCGCGCGGGGCGGCCGCCGGGCCGCAGTATGTGCGCATCCCACTGAAGGAGGAGGGTGTGTCGAGGGCGGCGGCACCCCCGGCGGCGGGCGGCGTGGCGCACAAGCCCCCGAGGCCGCGCGCGCCGCCCGCGCCGGCGCCCGGCGTGCTGGAAACCGACGTGGACACTCAACGTACCGTGCTGCACGCGCGATCCCTGCTCGCGCTGGCACCTCCAGACCAGCGAACGCCGCGCCCCCACAAGTCCATGGAGTTCCTGCTTGACAAAGACAGCGCGCACACCATCCAGGTAAGACCACTTTCATTCATAGCATATGATACTTTCATAACGAAACTCTACAATGTTTACAAACAGAGCGACCGACGCCGGCTGACGACCGGTGACGCATGTATCCCGCTCACCACTCATGATACATCGCATGATCAAACTAATTATATATTTTACTAGCAACCCGCCCTCGCTTCGGTTTCAGTCTCTCCTGCGTAGTTCCCGTTCCCCTGGGAATACCGGGATAAAATAGAGCCTAGTTTACTCCCTGATATTATAGCTTTCCATTGGTGAAAGAATTTTTGAAATCGGTCCAGCCCTTTTGAAGATTACCTGGAACAAACAGACAGACAAAAATTTTTTAATCTGTATTTTAGGCATAGGTGTGCAAATAACCGTGTGAGCATGAAAAAAGCCTATTATTTTGACATTACAAACAGACACTCCAATTTTATTTATTGGTATAGATAATGATCTAGAATTATGTAATAATTATTATCTCGTCACATATTTCGGCTAATCTACGTACTACATATAAAAATCTCATTGAAATACATCAAAGTTAATCTACACCCAAAATTATTTCAATTGACATTAAAATATTATCTATACAGTTAACAACGTAATAAGTTGACCCCCAATCCCCGCAAATGATATTACGACACTATACGGGTCGCAAAGTTCACATCCATTTGAACAGGGCGGAGGTGAAAGCTGTATGAACACATCTGCACATTGTGTTCGCATACCACATCCGTCACAAACGACAAAAGTGGGCGTAATTGTATTTAAATTTATCAAACTGCACAGATAACGATCATACGGTTCAATAATCGATACTTATTCGTTAGTATATCTGCAAAGCCATCAATATATCAATCCCATATTACGAACCCGCTTATAACAAAAATATATAGAGTATATAAACATTTATAGGTCAAAGAGCAAACGGATAAGATAACAATAGGGTGAAAAAAAATGGAGTGGGTTCGGCTTCAATTTATTTGAATTACACCCCTTTATGAAACGCTACTCAAAGTATTATATAATCACTCTAAGATTGGAGAATAACATCAAAGGATTGTACTCATAAGTATACAAAGTAGAAATATTATGGATATTAAGTTTGCATATGGCCGTATCTGTTAAAATAACAATATATCTGTTTCAGTTATGAAATTATTTCGGATTATCCGATAGTTTCGGTTAGGGATTGTTATGGAATTGTAAAAAGGTATTATTTCCTTGATAAGGTTTACATTTACAACTATCATTTTGACTGGTTGATAGGAAAACAATCGTAATATGTCTCGTACAAACACTGATCCTATCAAAAATTATACGAAACTTTTATTTCGGTTACGGTTTCGGACATAAATATATATACGGTTACTCCATAACATTCCTAATGTAAAATAATACAATGACAATAATGTGAATCGCTCAAGAAATTTCCATGAAAGAAACCCAACTTCAGATATTGAATTACTGTTGCGACAGCGCAAATATAATAGCGAAGAATATTTGCCATGCTTTCAAGAATATTATCATATAAAAGACGACACGACTGAAACTGTTCACGCGTTTCTCACGGCAATCACACATAATTATATGGCACTTAACACTTATGACATAATCTTCGCTGTGTTTAAAATGTGTATAAAAATTACTAGCTATTGCGCAGTTGAAATACAATGTTAATAGAATAGCATTTATTGTCACATAATAACTAATAATTAAATTACATGTTTTTAATTTATTTTGACAATAGGGGAATGCTCAGAAATTATGCACGGCTGGTTTTCAGAAAACCCCTTTCCTCAAATATATAAGAAAGAAAAATAACAAAAAAAGAGAAAAGAAAAAAAAAGAAAAAGGAATAAAATAACTTATAATAAGAATGATAACAATATAAATAACATTAATGAAAGCAGCGATTGACGTATGTATTTATTACAAATTTGTAGCTTATGTCATGTAATTATTCAACAGTTCGATAAATGTGTAATAAATGCACCGTTTCATTTTATGTATTTAGAACTTCGATCCCCTAGGTAATTTGTCCGTGACATGTATACTATAACTTTGTACATGATGTCATTATTCATCGAGGTGAATAATAAGTCCTTACACGTGATTCCCTTGAGTTTATACGAATGTCTTGCGTTGTTAATATTGCATCAAATAGATCAGCGTTTCTTAAACTTAAGTTTCGCTTAACAGTATTGAATTATTTAGTCGTACAATATTAATGTTGACCATCATCACAGCTAGCAAACGTCCCACCACTGGGACTCGAGCCTCCTCCACAATGGGAGGGAAATTGATCTACTGTGCCACGCTGGTCAGGCGTGTTGGTACAGAGTTTTATTTCGAGTTTTCCTTCTCTTGCATAGATGTTGTCTGCATATTATAATCTCTTAGTCGTCTTTTACGACATTCACCGGTAAGAAAGGGGGTGGTGAATTGTATTCTTACTCCGTATAATTGTTACTCGAAAGAAATTGAACGAGAAACGACAATACTTCGATGCTTATGATTCAATTTTTTTTTTTCTTATAGTAATATTTTATACCCAATTAGATTAAAATTAAAGAAAAACCAAGTAATTTATTCCTTCATTAATTCATTCTTTGTTAATTATTATATTTCAGTCATTAATTTCAGCTCATATACGCCCCCCTGCTGGGCTCGAGGCTCCTCCATAATAGGAGGGAACGAGGGAAATTGACCTACTAAACCATGCTAGTGAGACGTGTTGATATCGGGATATATTTTGAGTTTTCGTTCCATTGCATAGATATTATATGCATATTATATACCTTAGCGACCTCCACGGGTAAGATAGGAGTGGTGAATTGTATTCTTACTCCGTCATCACACGAATGTCTAAAACACACAGTATTAATTCAACGTAGCCATATTTTCTGTAGCGAAATCTTTTTGCGCAGATATAGAAGCCAATTTTGGGATTCTCTGTATTAGTTAGTTAATTCGAAACATATCGTGACATTCAACAATAATGAAACATGTCTCTGGACGACAAGATTGCTATCTAGCATGTCAATCGCTGATATATACCAAAGACCCCCTCGCTGATACAATACAATGAGTCATATGGCCACTGGGATCAGTTAGTGCGTTCTTTGATCAATAAAAATGTGATCCCTATAGAGCAAAACGGCAACTATGAACACTGTAAATTAAAATAAAAAAATTAAAAAAGAAACAGTTCCTGTGAGGATTTCAGTGAGGAGTAAATTATCACTCCGGAACTGGTACTTTCATTAGTGTCATTGTGAAGTATTTTTTTCTTTTTTAGTCTTGGTAATTAGCTGCTAATATAAGTCAATTATTGCCAGTGTTAAGTGAAATTATTTCTCTAGTTTATTGCGCATTTTAAACTCATTGTCTGTCAATAAGTAAGTCCTCTACTGTAAAGCGTTGGCAGCTTACTGAAAATTTTCTGTGAGAAATTTGGCAGAACATGAAAACACGTGTAAAACACTGTTATAATCACCAATTTAGTATATTCTCTGCATTATATTTATATGCTGTGAAAATTATTTAATAACGCCAAAATACTGAAATCTTGATGACTCGTAAGTGACATTTTCACCATAAAATAAAACTTTTCAGTCCAATATTAAAACTGTTAAAATAGAGATACACATGATTTTGACTTTTAGAGTGATATAATGTTTCATCATCATCATCACAGCTCATATAGTCTCACCGCTGAGCTCGAGACTTCTCCACAATGGAATACTATATCACGCTGGTCACGGCTTATATGCATATTATAATTTCTTAGTCGTCTTTTACGATACCTATGGGCAAGAAAAGCCGTGATGAATTACATTTTTACTCCGTCACCACACGTGTGCGTATTTAATCATATACCTAACTTATATTTTTGATGATTAGGAAAACACAACAAAAAATTCGCATGCCTGAGTGTTTTTCTCGAAGTTACATTAAGGCAATATAGTCAATGTTAGCTTCAAAATCTATTTTTTCTAACATCAATCATTTACGATTTTACGTATCGGTTTATATAGAGCTAATTATTCTGCCAGAAAAATAAAAGATTAATTTTCTAACCAACGCCGTTTTAAATAAATAAGATAAACACTTAATTTAACGATAGTTTCTACAAGGTATATAAATATGCAGATTTTTTTTTTTTTTGTGGGTGGGTCGCGGTCGGCGCGCCTCCGCACCACTCCGTCCGGGGCGACAGAGGGGCTTAAGCACGCAACTCCCGCGACCCACCCAAAAACCACGTCGCCTTCGTCGTTGGGCCGACCACTGGAGCAGCGTTAACTTGTCGTCAGTGGTCGGCCCGACGGAATACCCCCTATTGGGGTACCCTCCCATCGACCGACGTCCCCCCCTCGGGTAGGACGTCGGTCTTTCCTCACGCGGTCGGCCTCTCGGCGGGTGACGGACTAATCCCCGGTCACGTCACCCGCGGCCTCGGCTAGGGCGGCATGAGGCGCAGATAGTTGCGCCTGCGCCGCCCCAGTCGCCGGCGGCGGATCTCCTCATCGAGGCTGCGCTTCTCACGCAGGCGATCCGCCGCCTCCTTCCGCGAGATCACTGTCTCGCAGAAGGCTGCGACTGCGTCCCAATTCCCGACGCTGTCGACCATCGCCCTAGCGATAGCCGGCAGCGTCAGGTCCGTACCGATGATTGCGACGAGTTCACAGCGCTGCACTGCCCAAGCCCCGCAGGCCTCGAGCGTATGGCGCGCCGTGTCCTCGTCGCAATCGCAGTGGTGGCAGGACGGTGTACTCTCCCTCCTAACGACCTTGTGCAGGTATTTGGCGAAGCACCCATGCCCCGTCAAAACCTGCACCAGTCGGAAGGAGAACACCCCGTGCCGCCTCTCCAACCACTGCATCAGCACCGGCCGGAAGGCCTCCACGGTTCGCACCCCGAACCGAGGCCTCTCCAGCCGGACTGCCCAACGGACGATGACATCTCGGCGGGCGTCGACGCGCCAGGCGGTGAGATCCCTTAACGAGACCACACCGCCCTCCGCTCGCACCCCCGTCACCCGCCGATATAGTCCGGCGAGCATCTCCGCCTCCAGGTCCCACGGGGGAGTCCCGGCCAATAGGCACGCTGCCTCCGTCGCCACCGTGCGGTATCCGCGGATGGCCCTGACCGCCGTGACCCTCTGTGGTCGCCACAGAAGGGCCCTAAGTCGGGCGGTCATGGACCCCGCCCACACCGGTGCGCCGTACAGGGCCATCGACCGGATGACCCCCGCGTACAGCCGTCGGCACGCAGCGCTCGGTCCGCCCACGTTCGGCATAAGCCACGATAGGGCGGACGCCGCGCCGACGAGCCGCGGAGCGAGCCTGCGGAAATGCTCCCGGAACCACCATCGCCCGTCGAGCACAAGGCCCAAGTACCTCATATGGGCCCGGATGCTGATGTCGACCGAGTGGACGGTGATCGAGACGCCGATGGGAGGGCTCATAGTGCGCCCATGGAACAAGAGGGCCTCCGTCTTGTCCAGGGCGACCCTCAACGCCAGCGCCTCGATCCGTCTGACGACCTCCTCGGTACCCGAGGTCGCCAGGCTTACCGCCTCTTCTAGCGTCCCACCGCGGGCTGTGACGAGCGTGTCGTCGGCGTAACAAATCACGCCCAGCCCGGGCGGGAGGCTCCCCCTCAACGCCCAGTCGTAGCCGATGCTCCACAGGGTGGGTCCGAGGACCGACCCCTGTGGGACACCGCACGTCATGGGCGTCCGCACAACGTCCCCTGCTCGGTCGGTGCAGAGGACGCTGCGCCCTCCAAATAGTCTGCCACTAGCCGCCTCAGGTAAACTGGCACCTCGTGATACCGGAGCGCCTCCCTGATGCAGCTGAATGGCAGACTATTGAATGCGTTGGCAATGTCTAATATAAATATGCAGATGAGATGTACTTATGTTTTAACGCATCATAAATCGAGATAAACTACATAGTCGCCCACTTCTAGACATAAATAAGTCGAAGTAGCATTATTACTGATAACAAAATTAATAATAACAAGTTTACGTGTACGTTTGTTTGTTTAGATTATTCATTATGTAAACGTTTAACAACCATGCCACGCCGATGACACAATTAACACTAGGTTTGAGAAACCCGTCTTTTACGTTATATTTTAAGATAAAAGTGGTTAAATTGTAGACTATTTAAAGTACGAGTATGTAACATAAAATCTATGGTCATAAAGGCGTTGAAATTTTGTAATGGCATCAAATGATTATTGTTTTTATTTGAAGTTTCAATCTATACTCTATATAGAGATGATCGATGATCATCGATGTTGAAAAGAAAACATCGTTTGTTTTAATATCGATGTTAACGGAATTGATCATCGATGCTAACTCGCGGCCTCACGCACACTAGCAATGAATACATTTCTGTTTCTTATGGGGATAATTCGATAATAATGAGTATTTACTACTACCGGGAGTCACCCCTATATTACAAGATACGACTCATATTTCCTAAAAAAAAATTCCACCCGAGAATTTTATTTCTTTGTCAATTATTAAAACCTAACATCGATGTTGGACTTTCAATAATGTTTTTGATCGATGTTATCCAACATCGATGTTCGGTTTTCGATAAATATCGAAATCGATGTTGAGCTTTCGATAATGACATCGATGTCAACATCGATCTTTTTCTAACATCGATCATCCCTAACTCTATACAAATAAATAAAATTGAAGTGTCTGTTTGTAATGTCAAAATACTGGGCATTTTTCATGCTCACACAGTTATTTGCACAATATAGTTCCCGTTTCGGTGGGAATATCGGGATAAAATATAGCCTATGTTACTCTCTGATGTTATAGCTTTCCATTGGTGAAAGAATTTTTCAAATCGGTTTGGTGGTTTAAGCGTGAAAGCGTAACAAACAAAGAAACAAACGAACAAATTTACTTTCGCATTTATAATATTAGTAAGGATGTCAAGACAATAAAAGAACTGTCAACGACAATCAATTTTCTATGCAATAAAAAAGTAAAGACTGCATAGAAAAAGTGAAACTCGAAAACGAACCTGTGTTCCTAAAATAGAACACATTGACACCATAATGGTCAATAGACTGTTATATTTGTCCATTCATGAGAATTTCAAACAAATCTCACTTGGCCTTGTCCGACTTGATCGATTCTGACCTCGTCTATGGCAACTAAGTGGCTCTCAAATATTTATTTATGCAGTACTTTAAAGTTGGCAGCTCACCAAAGGCATTCGACGTTTGTATAACATTTTATTAATAATTTACATCTATGCTATCATTTATCCATTTATATAAAGAAATAAAATTTAAGTCTGTAATGTCAAAATAATACGTATTTATCATGCGCTTACGTTGTTTTCACGATATCTATGCCTAAAAACCACTTTTAATTTTTTTCTTTAATCTATCTGCCTCTTTGTTTCGACTGATCTTCAAAACGGCTGAACCAATTTTGATAATATTTTACCTGTCTATATCAGGAGTAACTTGGCTATTTTTTTCTCTCGAGAAACCTTTATAAAGTTTTGGTCGTTTCGGGAGTCGAACGCGAGGCTATGTCTAATATTGCAGATATAAAATAAAAAAAACGGCTGGAACTGAAGCGAAGCGCGGGCGGGTCGCTAGTTCAAAATAAAATGAATCACGTCGAACAATATATCCTCAATAATGAATAAGCTTATCGGTATCAAAATGTCCGCCATGTCGCTTACACGCTGAACATGCATAATTATGTCCCTTAACTGTCAAATACAATTTGGTATGTCGCCATTTATTGTATTTACAATATCAATATGACATTCAATACAATAAATCCTGAAACAATCCACAAATGGAATATTATGTAAGTTTTAGATATTATAAGATGAAATATTACAGTAAGTATCTAATCAAATTCATTCATTGACATGTATTATTCGAATTTAGAATATATATCTATTTTTTTCTTGGATATATGCTTCCTACTCGTTGTCTATGAATATTTTTTTTATTTACAAAGGATTTTGGACGACGAATTCAGCCAGCATTTTCCTAATGATTTGTTTTAAAGGACGTTATGTCATCAGACCAGACTACAATCCGACTGGATGTATTACAACCGGTTGGATTACATCCACATTTTATCATCGTCCTTGTTGCAATTTACTCACGACAACCGTGAGATCTTACTGTTGGATATTTAGATATTGCAATGGCAAGACCATTACATTAAATTGTCGTGCTATATTGTTTAGTTGCTTATAATGTGTGAAATCTGTACAAGAGTTACCGAGCTCTATTAATTTTCTCAGGTAATTGTTTACTCGAATTCAGCAATAGAAGCGTATGTATTTCTTTAATTTACTAGACATTTAAAAAAATAGAACTTTTAGGTTATCTAAAATTTGCAGTATTAATCAGAGTGAATGAGCGTAGTCCCTAGATGGACTTAGAGACTTCTTCAAACTACCTTATATTAGAAACTAGCGACCCGCCCCGGCTTCGCACGGGTGCAATGCTGATATTAAATACACTACAGAAAAACTGTGAACGTTGTATATAATAAATCATTTAAATCATATGCTGTAAAGGGCCATATAGATCTATATTAAATCTACAATGTATTTAAGGTATTTAATTGGATAAGGATTAATAATATATTGGTTAAAATTGCATCGAAATTTGCCATTATTTGTCGTAAAAAGTAAATGACAAAAAAATATTATTGTGGGATATCCATAAGAGATAGACATATACCATCGCGGAGTTTTCTGTAGACTTTTTCAATGTGTACAATACTTAGTACATTATTTTGATAAATCTCAGGGTTCGAGGGTTCAGCCTGCGTTTGCAATGTAAGCGAAAAAAATTGAATTATTTACGACATCACATTAGAAACCTCAAAAATAACAGTATTTCTCCACTATTTAATGGATGTAATTATACATCTATCTATTAAAAAAAACCGCATCAAAATCCGTTGCGTAGTTTCAAAGATTTAAGCATACATAGGGACATGGGGACAGAGAAAGCGACTTTGTTTTATACTATGTAGTTAATTATGTCTAAGACTAGTTCTCACCTTAAAATTATCGTGGCAAACTACGAAATCCATACTAATATTATAAATGCGAAAGTAAGGATGTTTGTTTGTTTGTTTGTTTGTAATGCTTTCACGCTTAAACCACCGAACCGATTTCAAAAATTCTTTCACCAATGAAAAGCTATAATATCAGGGAGTAACATAGGCTATATTTTATCCCGATATTCCTACAGGAACGGGAACTATGCGGGTTTAAGCGACTGAAACCGAAGCGAAGCGAGGGCGGGTTGCTAGTATACTATAATTATTAGGTACCTAACATTTTGTACAAAGTATCTATCGTCAGAAAATACTTATTGCTTAACAAAAACACCTCATGTCAAAGGTCACACGTTACGTCAAAATGGCGTCATGTGTAAATTTTAGTAGCGAATTTATAAATTTTATCTATGCACGCCACTTCGCTTACTTTAATGTTCACACTGTTTGTTTCTGCCTCTTGGGTACGTTATTTTTTTCATGAATGAAAGGTACCCTTTAACGTATTACGTAGGTATTCCTGAGGTATGTGCACCAATTCAAGACGATTGCTCGACTAAGACGTGGAAGTGTAACAAACAAACAAGCTCACACTGACAATTATAATATTAGTTGGGACTCTTGGAACTAAAGTAAATAAAACGCCAGGCTTAATTAACACGATAGAACCACCCCACATGGGGAATACGGTCATATTTGAAAGTTTTTATAGATTATTAAAACAAAAACATATATTATATAGGACGTCTCATAATCATAGTCATTAAACAAGCAACAAAAATACAGTGTCTTATCTTATCTTCTCTTCTCTTCTCAGCCCATAAACATTCCACTGATGGACACGCAACATCTCTAATTGATAGAAATTACCCAACTACTTATAGTTGGGTAATTTTGATCAATTCTAACATTGACCGTCTGGCCAGGTCCAGTCTGCTTAGGCATAGAGTTTTATTTCGAGCTTCCCCACCCTTCCGATTCGCGATAATATTATCGTAAAAATCGATTATTCCCTTAATAGCCTTTAACGATACCTGCGGAAAACAAAGGGTGGTTGGTAACCATTTTCATTGTTATTATATTATGTAATACAGGGAAAATTTATACATTTTATAATAATTATTAAATCTATGTGGTGACGGAGTAAGAATACAATTCACCACCCCCTTCTTGCCCATTGGTGTCGTAAAAGACGACTAAGGGATATAATATGCAGATAATATCTAAGCAAGAGAAAGACCCAATACAACATTTGCGCAAGAAAAGGAAAACTCGAAATAAAACCCTATACTAACTCTGTCTGACCAGCGTGATATAGTAGGTCAATTTACCCTCCTATTGCGGAGGAGGCTCAAGCCCAACAGTGGGACATATATGAGCTGGGATGATGATGATTAAATATTTTGATCGTCGAGTTTTCTCGTATTTGGATTTCACGCAAGACAATTGCTGTGGTGGCGATTGCGGAATGAGTCTTAAAGATAACTAAAAGCTTCACATGGACCTGAGCCAACTCCATCTAGTTTCGTCAAGTTAATATTTACATTGCCAAAAAGAAACTACGTCAGGCACGGAGCAGGTCATAAAATCAATGCCAAAACTTTTGCAATGGGAATGGGGGAGAAGCGCGCGCTAATTTAGAAAGCAGGATAATGATCACAATAACATACATTTGTATAATTCAATATCTCTATTAAAATAATAAATATCCTTTCGGACTGAATTACATGCACCTGACAGCCAGTGTCAGCAAACCCTACAATTACTTTAAACATAATATACACTGGAGCTACACATATATCTTTAGTATTCCTTCAAATCTTTCAATCTTAAAATGTAAAAGAAGAGCAATTCTATAAAAAAAAATCTCTAAAGATATTTTTCCTATGTACATATTAGTTCTGGAACTTGCTACCAGCAGTAAGTAACATTTACCGATCATTTACTCTTTAAACTAGGTTTAACAAGTTTCTTTCTCACGGTAAGCAGAGGGTCTTCTATACATCTGATAATGCTAAAGTCAATATTTATTTTAAACCAACACACGGGTGCACCAAGTCATAATGGCCTATGCAATAATTTTTCATACCGCATCCATAGTTTCGATCTCTAGATAGTACAATAAATCATGGTGTTTAATCTGGTTGTTCTCAAATCCTCTGCGAAATAAGTATTTATTTTCTTAATCGAACTCATTTCAGCTCTTATACGTCTTATTAACCTATTATATAACCCTGGTCAGAGACACAACACACTCGGACACAATACTAAATAACAACTCATCAAATAAAAATATGTATACACATTTCTTTCGAACTGCTAACCAATTGTTGTCCTATCAGATTGTCTTTATTCTGCTATTTTTGTGTACAGTTGCGTTTTGCTTTTATACCCCTCTTTTCCTAATTTTAAAATGGATAAAAAAAATACCACCAAACACTGGAACTTTCTGTTATAATTCACAAAACTCTTAAGCGTAACTTTATTTTTAATCTACGTAATATTGTATTATAATTACTGCGAATTTTGAAAAACAAAGAACACAGTGTAATCTTAATTAATCTTAACATGTAAATTGATCTATATTATATATTTAAATTGCATGGCATTATATTTTAACGTTAGTTTAAATTATAACAATAACGTGTTTTACATTTATAATTGCGAATCCAGCCTCCAAATGTTGTAGATATAAATAAATTGTTATATAAAATTTAATTAGCCGACCAGCTGGCGGTTTTATTCGTAAAAACATCACGTATTCGAACCACCACATGCTGTGATATAGTATAATTTGTTTGTATTGTTGAAAGGAATGTATATTATCAGGGCTGAAGTGTAAACACATAATTTTCCACAACACTCCGCACTAAAACTTTGTTCAGTATTTTAACAGAATAAGAATACTATTTACCACCAAATTTCCTGTTGGTATCGCAAAAACGACTAAGGGTTATAAAAAGCATATAATATCAAGAGTTCCGTGTGGTGACGGAGTAAGAATACTATTCACCACTCCCTATCTTGCCCGTGGATGTCGTAAAAGACGACCAAGGGATATAATAAGCATATAACATCTGCCCAAGAGAAGGAAAATTCGAAACAAAACCCTATCCAACACGTCTGACAAGCGTGACCATACTGGGAGGGGATTTGAACTACTATAGTTCAAATCCCCTCCCAGTATGGAGGAAGCCTGAGCCTAACAGTGGTGGGCTGGGATGATCTATGCAAGAGTAGGAACCTCGAAATAAAATCATATACCCCTATACCTAAAACTCTATGCCAACCTGTCTGACCAGCATGGTATAGTAAGATCAATTTCCCTCCTAATGTGGAGAAAGCTCAAGCCCAGCAGTGGGACGTATAAGAGCCGAGATGATGATGATGATATTGTGGTCTTATTTACCGCATCTGTATTTCGACTTTGCTGTCGTCAAAAACAGTGAAGTGACTTTTGGTATTGAGATTGGATTAAAATGATTACATCGTGTTGACCATTTTTAAAAATTTTGCTTTATAATATGGTAAACCATAATATTTGTTAAGTGTAAATGAACACTATTTACAAAGCAAATTGTTTTAGAATAATAACGTATAGGTAAGTCCACGCACAAAAAATTAACATTTCAATTGGAGCCTAATGGAGCTTACGCCGGACCGATCCGTAGAGTACAAGGTACACTAAGTACCGACACTATCCTTCTATACGTTATTATTCTAAGGAAAATTGTATTATATTGTATAATATTTTTTATATCAAATACATCTGTGTACACTAGGGAATATGACCAAACAAAACGGATATCCGATTATCTACCCGGACGACAGTTATAATAAATTAGATATATCCTGCTATCCAAACAGTTATTACAATGCTATTATCTCTACGAAATATATCAACAATGTATTTTGTATTAACGTTTGCCCTTTTGGTGACGCAGTAAAATTACAATTCACCACCCACTAACTTGACCATGAGTATCATAAAAGAAGATTAAGGGATATAATATCTGTGCAAGAGAAGGAAAACTCGAACTAAAACCCTACACGTGTACAGTGTGGTATAGTAGATTTGCCTCCTATTGTGGAGAAGGTTCTAGTCAAGCAGTGGATATGATGTACTTTGCCCAATTACGAGGCACTACGAACTAAATAAGTAGGTAAAGCATGATCGAATCTGAATCTGAAGAAATAAATAAAATGTACAATTAATTCCCATAATTATTTATGTAGGTACTTCATAAAAGAGAGACGATCCTCAATAGACAAAACAATAATAAGAAATGAAGATTTTGAATATCAAACATGATTGATCGAAAATTACGTCCTATGACGCCAGTAGCTCTATAGATATATACCATAACACAATCATGAGCTAAAAAGAGCAGAGAAACACGCACCACATGTTTGAAACGGGATCGTTGCGGGCTGACTCACTGACCACACGTTATCCAGAACCCACATAAACACTACGGGGTTAGTCATTCCATCCTCTTCAAATGCTATAAAAATATAGTGCCCATTCTGCTTGAAAGTAATAATTCACAACCTCTTTGGAATTTTAAAAATAAATAAAAAAAAAACATAGCAGTTGATCGCTTTATAGTGATTGGTTATAAAATAAAAAAAAGTAACACGTTCCCTACTCTCGCTATAATTCTAATTCGACTAAAGATAGAGCGACTTTAAATAGTGTTTCAATGTGAATATTTCGGTAAATAAATATGGCGTTAAAACTTATATGATGTTTTAAAATGGTTGTTCAAAAAAGATTTTCTGGCGAAAAGCTATGGCTTTCCAAATCAAGTTTTGTTTTAAACAGATACCTATTACATATAGCAATTTGGGTGTTATTTCAAAACAAATTCATCGCGTTTTTTAACAAAAAGTAATCAAATAAAAGACAAATAAAATATCCGAGTATCAGTTGTCCCACTTTCATATATAGGACAAGTCTATCTGACCCGGTCTGTTGAACTAAAGCGGATTCTCTATCGGTCAGCCAGCCATTACCTAGATATATCCATATTGATCCATTAGTAGACGCCAACGTTCAGAAGATAGGAATTATTATAACACTATATTTAGAAAAGATCAAGTTTTTGCTCCAAGAGATTTTGTTTATCATATAAATTTTTAATCTATGAAAAACAATGACTTACAGATTACTAATATTTTGTTCTTTTTTATTCTGAAGATGCACATCCATTGGAATAAATTGTTTTATTGTCAGTATTATGTAAAAACTAAAAATGATTTGGCTGGAAACAGTTTTATATTCATTGTCCTCTAAGATTTAGAAACTAACATATGTGAGAATGTACTTAAAATATAGCTCTCTCTATTATGCTACAATAAGCAGAGGCGCCCACCTTATCCTTGCGAAGTACCTATTCTCTAGAATATCGTAGGCTTTTACTAATAACATATTTATTGTTGGGCCATAAATATCTGTGCAAACCAGCGTGGGAAGCATTTTGAAAGCTCAATTGCCTATACTGAATTGAAATTCAAAAGGGGCAAGTAGGTAAATATAGTAAAGTATCTATAATAAAGCCATAAACATTGATAAGGGTAGTTTTACGAGTCACTACTACCATTCCACTACTTGTATTGACACTTAAAACTCGCAAAATTTGTATAAAATTTTACAAATAAGAAGCTTACAATACAATGTTTCAATAAACTTTTGTTATTCATAAATGAAAGTCATAATCATAAACGTAAATCATAATCGTTTACCGCTTGTCGATTACGCGGGATTTTGTGATGCTTGACAGCAATTTAATGGCGGGAAACAGATTGTCACTTGTCAATTTGTCGTTCATCGAGTTAATTTCCTGTTACATTGCAGTATCTAAATAGCCAATTTTTCTATCTTATTTAATAGCATAACCCGTTACAGAGTCGTCAGCTATGGTATTTTTTTTTTCTGATACTATTAGTTTTATGTGGTCCAATTCTGGAGTATTTGTTTTTATTTCTTTTTCAATAAATATCAATATAGTGTATAATAGCAACCCGCCCTCGCTTCGCTTCGGTTTTAGTCGTTTTACCCGCGTAGTTCCCGTTCCTGTGGGAAAACCGGGATAAAATATAGCCTAGTTTACGCCCTGATATTATAACTTTCCATTGGTGAAAGAATTTTTGAAATCGGGCCAGCCGTTTTGAAGATTACCCGGAACAAACAGACAGACAGACAGACAAAAATTTGTTAATCTGTATTTTAGGCATAGGTGTCGTGCAAATAACCGTGTGAGCATGAAAAAAGCCTATTATTTTGACATTACAAACAGACACTCCAATTTTATTTATTGGTATAGATATATAATATGTATATAGTTGTAAATTTTAAATCGAAGTACATAGTGAATTTTAATGTTTACGCGAGTATTATACACATTGTAAATAAAACTATTTTACGGACTTTATCGCGTTTGCATTTGATTTTAGATTACCCGACGTTTCGTACACTTTATAGCGTTCGTGGTCATGGGCGGAGTCCGTATTTACAAGAACTACTTATATTTAGATTATACTTAACAATTTGATTTAAAATGCCACTAAATAGTAACGCCTTTATGTCAAAAGAAGCAAGGAAGATAGAGGGTGCAACACCAATGCGATTTATAAGCAAACACGAGAACACATCCAAACTTTTTAATTAATAATTTGACTGAAAATCAAGTCTATTGCACTGAAATATTTATCTGATAATCAATAACCTATGCAACTAGATTAACGAAGTCCGTCTTTAACTTGTTCTTTGTAACTGTTTATGCAAATATATACTATTTTTATTATAATTAGTTGTTGCTTTTGATGCATTTATAAAGATAACGCAAACTCTATGTAAACTTGTTATAAAGTCACCTCTTAGTAATTATGTGAACAACTTTTCTATGATGTTAGAATTTTAATTAATTATGTTACGTCACAAAATGTTACTGTCTTTATATCGTAAACTTGTTTCAATTGCTGGTATTGGTATAAAAATGGATTTTGATTGGTTTTTATTGGCATTTAAAACATTATAATTATACAATGTTTTATTTCAAATAATTGTAAACATTTACTATCTATGTGGAACAAAAATTCCTTCAGGTAGGTTTTGATTAAATTTAATATAGCGTTATTTAATGAAAAATCTGTCTGCAACAACGGTCTTGGGGTACGTTTTATTTTTAAATCTCTGTTATCCAATTACTCTATTGTCTATGGGTAATGAGTGTGTTTATGACTTCAAGATTATTTTGTTATATTTTCCGGGAGTGCTTAGTCACATACATACAGGAATTAAATAATTAGTCATCAATTTCCAAAGATTATTTGTTTCCAATGGTCACTAAAAATCATTTATACGTTAATTTTAATAAGTCATTTATAGTCGATTCAAATAAGGCGCTGAAATATTAGCGAAGAGCTTGAGTAGTTCGAAACAAATGTCGATTTTTCATTATTTGTGAATTTTTATAAATCTTATTGATTTATAAAAATTTGATTTTGAGCGAATAATTATTGCCACACGTGAGCCGTTACTACGTTATTATACATATATTGTACGTAACCAAATTCTCGCCCGTACTGTCCGTCTTTATTTGAGACGTTTCACGTACCGTCAACGTTTACACATTGTTCCGATTTTCACTCTAATATTTCAGTTATAGTATAAACTTTTTGTGTGTATACCTGTTAGCTGCAGATGGCTTTAACAGCTTACCCGGACTGTGGTTGAGTGCCGAGGGCTCTCAATCCGCATAAAAAAGACACTACCCTATTATCTAAATTACTGAGATTCAGCATTTCAAACGGACAAGATTTTATTTCGTTAATGTTGGTAATAGAATGTGTTTAAACCAGCGGGTGTTCGAATTAAATCGAGATACACGCACCCGCCCACAACAGTCTGCATATTTTCGTGTAGCAAATGCACTTAGCATTATCGCAGCGTAACGAGTCCGTTCAAGCATATGCAAATTGCTCACATAATATAAAATATATAACAAAATATCATTCTTATGTTTATATGCAACTAGTTTTTGGGCGAGGCTTCCACCTAGCAAATGTAACTTTTTCTTTCCTTTTATCTAAATCCGTTCAACAGTTTATGCTTAAGTAAAAAAAAGTTTTCGTATGGTTGCGGAATAAAAATAAAATTAACCATAATCTCTCTTGCCGATGAGTTTCGTAAGAAACGACTAAGGTACCATCGATGCAAGAGAAGGAAAACTATATAAAACCCTATTCTAACACGTCTGAACAGCGTGGTAAATCAGTTTGCCTCCCATGACGAAGGATGTCCGAGTCCGTAAAGTAAGTTATCTTTAACTAATCATTAAGTTATAAAATAAGTTTTTATCAATTAATTTAAGATTCTATTCAAACAACGAATAAATTACTTTCTTCCTAGATAACATTATGTATGACTTAAAATTTGTATTTCGTAGCGGTATGTCGGTAACCATATTGAGTAACGATAGCGGAAGCTAAGTTTAAATTTGGAATAACATCGTATCCATGCAGACGATGAGCGAATGCTAATTCCACAACTATTCCATTCGTTTCGGAACGCTCCCGTTGAACGATGGCACACGAATGGTTGAATGATGCGAAACATTCTAGATTGTTCTAATTCTTTTTATTAATATATTTTTAAAACCAAATGTCATCCATTATAAACTTAGAATTCAAATCCAAGATGGCGCGGACTTTTTTTATAATAATGCCTTCTTTATTCTTATTAAAAAAGAAATAGTGTTTTCGATACACTGTGAAAGGAAACTTTTGCATAAAAATTGCAGTAATTAACAATATTAATCAAATTTTAATTATCAATTGCCAAGCTTTGACTTAAAATCAAAGCCCTATTTACTTAACTATTGAAAACCACGGATATAATCGATGGGTTTCTTTTATTGCCTGTAATTTACATACATTCTTAATTTTTACAATGAATAATAGCTGCACATATCTAAAATATTCGCTATTAGCTGCAATAAAGCTATGTGAACACATGAGACATGTGGACCTAACAACTAAACAATTTAAAACTTTTTCTATACACGAAGCGTACAAAGCTCATAGTCCTACTACTCGTCGGTCGAAAGTTATTTATCAATTTAGTCACCGTTCATTTTAAATTGCATTAAATACAGCTTTGTTGAGGACAAAGGGTTTAAGTGGAATAAATATGTGCTTATTTAACTATGTAGATTCGTAATCCTGTCTCTAATATCATCTCTGCAAAAACGAAGAGACTACCTACCTCTTTATGTTAATAAGGAAATGAATTTAGGTTAACTTGTGGCTGCGCCATTTTATATGAAATTTAAACGGGTTGAATATTAGGTACTTATGTTTAGGCATTTTCTTCTCGTTGTATATAAATTGGTACAATGAGGGAGTTAATGCCTAAAGTTCTAACTTAACGCTATCTTCGAATTAATCAAGATTGAGGCAGCCATTAAGAACTGTTATATCCCTAGTGCTGTATTGCTTTGTTTATTATAGTTGAAGCCTTTTATTTATTGGGTGACTAGTTAATTTAACTACATATCGCCCGCATTGCGTAGGGGAGAAGTGGAATCTGTCGAACTTCTTGTTAATTTATGAAATTTTTGTGGGTCTCAAAACAATTAAAAGTGTTTCCTGGGACTTTTTGAACATTAAAAGTCATCATTCTGGAACTATTGTGGATGCTTATAAGTGACAAGGATGTGTGATGGAATAAGTCTCAAAAAAGTCATGAATAAGTACACCCTTATGATCTATATGGCTAGAACTAAATAAGTCTCTAAAACATGACTAGGGTAACTGCCTTTTAGTTATAAAAGTAAAAAAAACTGAAAATTTAGATTCGTCAGGTTCACATACAGGCTCTATAGTATCATATCATCATCATCACTGCTCATAAATGAACCGCTACAGGTCTTGAGCCTCCTCCACAATTAGAGGGAAATTGATCTAATATACCATGCTGATCAAACGTGTTGGTAGGTATAGGGTTGTATTTCGAGCTTTTCTTCTCTTGCATAGTTAATTAGTTGTGGTTATCTGTAACTGAAAGAGCACAAAACATGATCCATGATTTTTTTTTACTACATTGTATGCTTGTGTATTTTTCGTTGGTAATCCAAAAATAAATAAATAAATAGTTATGTGCATATTATATCCGATAGGTGGTGTATTGTATTCTTATTTCGTCACCACACAGAGGAACATCAAATACCTATACTTTTTTAAAGTCGTAAAGGTATTCTGTAAAAAAATTAAAAAGTAATGTTTATATTGTATCCACAAAACCCTGATTTAACCCACTTTTTGAAACGACGGAATATTAAAACTAAAATCCGCAAAAAATAACGATCCATTTATTGCTCTTAAAATTTTAATCCCCTAGATTATTCTCTCTCCGTCATAAAATAGCTATTAAACATTTTTATATGCAAGCACCGGTTAGTAAATATTTATAAAAAATATTCACAGTAGTTGATGTAGTTTATTTATACCAAGTTTTTTCCTGTGGTGATGGAGTGAGAACACAATTTACCTTCCCCATTCTTACCCGTGGTTTCGTAGACGATGATCATAACTTCCATCGCACATATTACAAAAGCTATTGGCAATACGCCTGCCAGACGTAGTGGTAGGATTTTTGTAGTGGTAGGATCACACTGTTGACAGTTGTCTGTCTACAGCCGCGGACCGGTCCGTCCGGGGTAGTACCACACTCTCGCAAAAAATCGGCGTCCGAGTAGTAGTAATTTGTTACTTCGCTTCGTTCAGTGAACGAGAACCCAACTTTCTGAGGGTGTTTGCGTGTGGTGGGTTTTAGTGATGCCGTTAGTATCACCTAACCTCATTGTACGCATTCCCACTCCCTTCACTTTCTTTGCGGTAGGCAGCGGCCTTACAAAGGTCCATGAGCGACAACTACACTTACCATCAGTTGTACTTACTGTTTGCTCGTTTGCCACAGTTTACAATTAAAAAAAAAGACGCCAACTCTCCTTGGGGATTTAATTTGATTTAAAATCATCAAAATCGTTTCACACAGTCGAAAGTTTTAAGCAAACATAAAAAAAATACGGTGGAATTTAGAATCTCCTCCTGTTTTGAAATCGGTTAAAATGTATATTAAATAAACAGTTAAGTACACATGCAAGACACAGGGCACATGGAATTTCATGAAGAGTTTATATTTTGTAAGATAAAATGATGTTTTCAATCTACATCAAAGAACGCTTCATATCGCCATGTTGTTTTTAGGTCACCTTGTATGCACCCTTGTCGAGCTGCAGCCGACTCCAAAGCTTACCGATAAAAGTTGAACGTGAAATGGAACGGAATATTTTTGCTTGTACCAGTTTCATTCGTGTCTCGTAGCACTGGCAAGGATGAATAATGATACAAACTAAGTATTATACATTCCACGTATGCATAGATAACTGTTTAATATTGTTCAAGCATTTATGGTATTTAGTTTGAAGAACATATCTATACTAATATTATAAAGAGGAAAGATTTATTTATTTGTTACCTAATGAATAGGCTCCGAAACTACTGGACCGATTTCAAAAATTCTTTCGCCAATGGAAAGCTATAACATCAGAGTGTAACATGCTATATTTTATACCGGTATTCCCACGGGAACGGCAACCACGCGGATAAGGCGACTGAAACCGAAGCGAAACGAGGGCGGGTTGCTAGTTGAAAATAAATATCTGAGGACAGCGAGCTGACCCGAAAACTACATATTTAGAAATAGCGACTTCATAATTATAAAAATATGTCTATATAACATGAAGCGTAAATTACGTAAATGTATGGCGTAATTCATCATTATTATCTCAGCCCACACAAGTCTCAATGTTACGCTCGGGCCTCCTCCATAATGGGAGGGAAATTGACGCACAATATTGCGCTGGTCAGACGTATTGGCATAGGGTTATATGTCGAATATCTCTTCTTTTCCATACATATTATCTACACATCAAATCCTTTAGCCCAAGAGAGGAGGTGGGGAATTCTATTCTTATTCCGTCATCACACGAAAAACGTAATTATGTAATTTTCAAAACAATATAAAGACATGCATCCATCAGGCCGTAGATACTGTTGGACATAGGCCTTCACATGAGAATGCCACTCAGAGCGCTTCTGTATAAGATGTCATCAGTCCACCCAAGACACTCAAACAAACTTTGTGTGGTACAAAGACATGCTTTAATTTTGGGAGGGTTTAACATCATTTATAGTTTGTTCTTATTCAGATCTTATAAAATGACAGCAATGAAATAATTTCTGGACACATCATTGTCCTTTTTCTGGATACATTTGGAGTGAGCATAGCACATCTTTATTCTCAAGGCACAAATGAAAAAGAAACAAAAAGTAATACAAGGATTGCTGCTAAATTTAATGACTGACCGCCTATCTGCTAGATCCCATTAGACATATTCTAATATCCAAGAATCAAAAAGCACTTTGGCAGTATCGCACTGCATTTATTTATTATCATCGCTTTGCTCTTGTCCTTATTTCTTGGGATACATATGTACTCTTCTTTCATAGTACATATTGCAAAAGTTATTGCCAATAGTTTTATGACCGGCCGCCTGCCTGACGTCAACCCTTTTGGGAATACAATTGTTGACCAGACGGCGTTAGATGTAGTTGACTCGGGTCTAAATTGTCTTTTACGACATCCACTAGGATTAAGGGTTTGTAGTATTCGTAGCCACACAGCATATTGCATTTACTCATATTATTTGGTAATTTTAAGTTTCATATTTTCATAACACGATTGAACAACCATTGGTCACGTCGGAGCAGTACCTTTTAATATTTTTTTTTAACCAGCAGTCACGTAGGGAGTGAAATTAATCAAAAAACGATGAAACGCTTCGTAAAGAACCATTGCATAATGTTAATCATATTTAAAGGAAAGTTGTTGTCAAATATTGATAGGAAATAAAAATAGTGTGTGTACTTATGTACGCTCGTAAGAAGTTACTTCGATACTTCTTTGGCGTACCAATATAAAGATCTGCCTAATAATTTTATCCTTCACGTTATCCTACATTTGTAGAAAACCAACACTGATAATAGAAAAAAAGTATTTAATACATTTCATTATAACGCGTTATCTAGTTGACATTTGTGCAACGCGTATTGTAAAAAATGTTGATCTAGCTAACTTGAAAGTGTCGGTTTTTTATGATGGTGTTCCCGCGTATCACAAAAATTTACTCTCATCATTTTTATTAAAAGAAGTATCATCATCATCATCATCATTTCAGCCTATTGCCGTCCACTGCTGGACGTAGGCCTCCCTCATATTGCGCCACAATGTGCGGTCCTGTGCCGCCTGCATCCAACGACGCCCAGCAACTTTCACTAGGTCGTCGGTCCACCTAAAAAAAGAAAGAAAAAAAAGAAAGAAAAAAGAAGAAGAAAAAAAGAAGAGAAAAGAAAGAAGAAAAGAAAGAAAGAAAAGAAGTATAATAGAAGTATAATGAAGTATAGTATAAAGAAGTATAGTAGTTTTAAAGAAGTATAACTTCTGTAAAATATTCAACTCCTATTTGAAAATAAGACTATTAAATGCCATTTTATGTACCTTAATAACTAAATACTATAACTGTGCCTATGATACGAGTTTAAAGCAATTAAAATTCTAATTTTAATCCTTTTTTTTTTTTTTGTGGGTGGGCTGCGGTCGGCGCGCCTCCGCACCACTCTGTCCGGGGCGACAGAGGGGCTTAAGCATGCAACTCCCGCAACCCACCCGAAAACCACCTCGCCTTCGTCGTTGGGCCGACCACCGGAGCAGGTTTACTTGTCGTCAGTGGTCGGCCCGACGGAATACCCTCTATTGGGGTACCCTCCCATCGACCGACGTCCCCCCCTCGGGGAGGACGTCGGTCTTTCCTCACGCGGTCGGCCTCTCGGCGGGTGACGGACTAATCCCCGGTCACGTCACCCGCGGCCTCGGTTAGGGCGGCATGAGGCGCAGGTAGTTGCGCCTGCGCCGCCCCAGTCGCCGGCGGCGGATCTCCTCATCGAGGCTGCGCTCCACGCGCAGACGATCCGCCGTAATTTTAATCCTTACAAATTAAAAGCAAATGTAATAATAACTACTTAAATTAAAAGATTCACGTATCTGGCTGAATGCCTCATCATCATCTTATATCATATACGTTCCACTACTGCAACTCACTCAAATCATATATATTTATATAATTTATATTATAAATCAATGGTATGTTTTAATCTGGAAAATAGAAAATATTCTCTGAAGCTACTTGTTCGAAATACAATAACTAGTAAATTATAAAAGAAAGTATATATTTAAATATGACCTAGAGGGATCACGATAGATCCGCCCCTACTTAATGCTGATCTTTGAATTTTAATGTCCATAAATTATGATATTATGCACCAATCGCCAACCGTTCGCATCTTGACATATATAATTTATTACTTTCAAACGTAAGAACCATTAAGTTGGCTCTACCGAATATCGTTTGGCTTACCGCAGTGAGAGGGTGCTTAGTACTGGAAAATTGGAAGTTAAAATGCATTGAAGAGCGCTCAACCGTCAAAACCAATTTCCTATTTGGCAGACAGCCAAGTTTCTACATTTTGAAAAGTTCTGAACACTCTTAAGAGTCTAGTTAAATTTGTGTTTTTATAGTTTAATTTCGTAGAAAGAATATCGCTACCAAGATATTATTATATAACCAGCTTTGATAAGAAGAAGATGGTCATACACTGTTCGGTCCTTATTATTTCATCTCAGCTCATTTAAGTCTATGCAGGGCTCGGGCATCCTACACTGGCAGGGCAATCGACCCACTACATCACGCTGGTCAAAGGGGTTATCATAGAGGTTTCTCTCGAGTTTTTCTTCTCTTACATAGGTGTTATATGTTATTATATTCCTTAATCGTCTTTTACGACATCCACGGGCAAGAGTGGGGCGGTGAATTATATTCTTACTCCGTCGTCAAGTAGAAATTATATAATAACTATTATTTAAAAAGACTTAAATACCAAGGTAAATAATCTTTTTTAATGAACTTGTAAAAAAATTATTGTTACGTTGAGTAAATTTTCCAAAGTATTTGTTATGTGTGGTGGCGGCTACGAATATTATCAACCATTACATTGCACGTAAGTGTTGTTAAAAATGTCTAAGATATTTATACAGACCTGGGCCATTTCCATCTGCTGCCGTTTGGTCAACATTGAGGTATCAGGCAGGCGGCCGGTCATAAAACGATTGCCATAGGTTTAGAAGGAGTACATATTGCGTCTAACCCCAGTAATTAGGAACCCCAGTAAGAGGAGGATGCAGATAATAAACTAAATTGTTCATATGGTTTAGTCACAAAATTGAAATTCAATCTCTCTGAAATAGTACATAAATCACAACACACAGTAAATAAATCACTGCAAGATAACTAGAAAATCCAAGATATTTGCGATCGCGGTTTGTTAGACAAATTGTCCTTTCGCTGTGGCGACTTACTTTTAATACCAAGTCGTATAAAAGATATATATCTGCAAATTAGAAGAAAACAAAATAATTACAATACTTAAAGCTGGAAAACTAAATCTGAAATTCAAAGTATCCGAAATTCTTGTTACGTTACAATCAATTAAACGATCGAAACTGTTTCTAGTTTATTTATCCCAATATTTCCTTTGTACATGTTAAACAAAGTATCCAGTAGCAGATTAGGCATACATCTTGTTAAACATTTCGGCCTAGATTCCCACGAATGCTATAAAAAACGTGATAAATTCGACGTAACAATCCGACGCAACCGAAGATTCTAAACGCCAAACAGTGCAGTTCCGTGTTCGTCCAAAAATAGTTTAATGTTGGATCGGCTGGTCGCATTCCACTAGTTTGTTTGCTTGCCTTATTAACATTGCATTTCCAAACGTGATGTAGGCGTTAGTTAAAAATTACTTATTGAATGAACGTATTGTGTTGTAATTTGACCTACGCTTTCTGAGGTTACCTGTAAAATTGATTTCGTTTTAAAGTCAGTTGAACATCATTCGATGATTATTTACTCGCACTTTCCGGAAGCGATGCTGTTAAACACTTCGGTTAAACACTTCTTGAAAATATTGTGTGGTTATTTTTTTAATCTGTGCGTGATGCTACACTATCCTGGTCGTTAAATGAGCTGCTACAATTATTACGTCTTGCCACACTTCATTGATGTTGTCATCCTGATATTCTCAGTAGCAATATAAAGTTCCTGTTATAATAATAACTTTTTGCACGTAAAACCTTAGCCTTCTTACGAAACTGTTTGAAACGTCACATCGGAGAGATATTGAAAGATTAAATATAAACGCAATAAAATCTGTAAAAATAGTTTTAATTCATACTAGCTTCAGCTCGCGACTTCGACCGCGTGGTATAGATACTTTGGACTAACGCTAACTTTTACCTATGACTTTGTTTACGTAGAAAGTGAAAATATTTTATTATATAGTCTATAACCTTCCACGATAAATGCACTATCTAACACTGAACGAATTTTTCAAATCGGGCCACTAGTTGCTGAGATTAGCGCGTTCAAACAAACACTCAATAAACGAATTACACATATGAAATATAGTTATTTTTACCGATTTACTCGCGTAAATGTATAAATTGTGGCAATAAAATCTTCACATTTATCTTAATTGATAGGATAGGTGCTTTTATAAGATATAGAAAGTATATGGACTTTTTAACGGCTATTAGATTTACAAAATACCTAATTCCTGTTATTGCAATTTAAAAATAGCATAATATTCACTATTATTTTTCAAATAATTCTAAATTAAATAACCGAATATTTGATCGGTCGCTTATTTGCTTATTTCCATGTTACAATATAAGCCCAAAATGGAATATGTCGTCTAGAAACAAGACAATTAATTTATAAATAGTCACTTCTATTTACGTGAATACTAGAAGAAAGGATAATGGCTTTCGTGAAGCGTCCACTCAGTTAACCTTATGGCCGGATGGCCGGTGGAGTAGCTCGCACATGCGTGAAAATCCTTTGATGTTGAATGTTTAAGCTGATGAACATTGCCGATTGAATTGACACGGTTTTCTTGTAGTGGTGAGATTTTCAGTACATGCCTTTTATAATAAATAAGACTCAACAATCAAATACAAACGCGATAAAATCCGTAAACATAGTTACGTTCAAAAACTTTAAAAACTAGTTTTCTTTTTAGCATTTCAATATAATGTAGTTAAATAGTAAAATTATTATTCATCATCATCTTGCTCTTATCCCAATTACTTGGGGTCGACGCAATATGTCATCTGTTTTGACATATTGCAAAAAGTTTCGGCAATGAATTTTATGACCGGCCGCCTGCCTGACGTCAACCCTCCTTGGGAATGTAATCGTTGACCCCAAATGGTACCAGATGGAGTTGGTCCGGGTCAATCTAGAGCTCTTAGTCATCTTTTACGACACCCACGAGCAAAGCAAGGGTTGGTAGTATTCGAAGCCGCTACCACACAGTAAAATTATTACTATATATTATTAAGTATAATGCTTTTTAATCGTAATTAAACTAAATACATATGTAGGTATATGTAATAATTAATCTTTAGCTACTTTTGTCCTTAACAATTAATTTTATTTGCACAAATTTTAACTAAGCATAAACATAGTAGGCCGGGATCTACCGTACATTTTTTTTATTTGATTACTAACAAGCTAATTTTTCGTGAGTAGCTTTATTTTGATGAGACGCCCAACAATATTTGTACGAAAACTCTCAATTGTGGTAGGTTACGGAGGTAGGAGGGATACAACATGTCCATTTGGTGGTTCTCAAAAATGTATTACTAACGGGGTGATTTTTGGTAAATCTCAAGATAATTATCTAAATTATCTTAAAAAATATTTGTCCTAGAAAATATATGGTAAGATCACAGAGCAAAAGTTGTAATACAGATCCTTGATATAAAATAATTACTATCAAGCTCTTTTAAAAAGATGTTTTCAGTGTATTTTATATTAGCAAATCGTAAAATGACAATTCTGGTCGGACTAGTGAAACCTACCTGTTTTCTTGTAGGACATTGTTTCATTCGGGTAGAGAACACACTAATCTATCTATCTTTGTCCTACAGTTAGTAATGAGAAAAATTGTATCGTGGTATTAAAAATTTTTGACCGTAGGACCGGGATAACGTACCACGCAATTTGTAGGACAATATGACTGTTAATTTATATAAATATTAAATAAAAAAAGAAAAAAAAATGAGCTTGTTAGTAATCATTTTTGATAACCTCGTTATCGATACATGTTGGAAGCAGGGGACTCTGTGATCTAACCGTACATTTTGTAGGACAAATATTTTTTTAGTTAATTTAGATAATTGTCTTGAGATTTAGCAAAAATCACCGCGTTAGTAATAAGTTTTTGAGAACCACCAAATGGACATATTCTATCCCTCCTACCTCCGTAACCTACCGCAATTGAGAGTTTTCGTACAGATATTGTTGGGCGTCTCATCAAAATAAAGCTACACACGAAAATATAGCTTGTTAGTAATCAAATAAAAACATGTACGGTGGATCCCGTACTATAGTATATCAATCATAATTTTTAATTACAACTCTCACTAAATTGATGGTTCTAAATTTAAAATCGCCAAAGACATTTATTCTTTATAGCTATAGACTGTATGTTGTTGTCTTTGCCAAAGTTTCGGCCTTCATTCGTATCGATACCCACCTTGATCGCGAGTTCATCTATTTGCGGCCACGCTCTCACTCGATTAATGATCAATAGCATTCAATCTAATCGATTCTTCGATTGGAATTCGAAATTGCTCATTTTATGAGCAGGTGTGGTTGGACACGAATATGTTTTTATTTTAATCATACTCTAATATAAAGATACTATTTGAATGCTTTATTTATTACTTAAATATATATATGCAATCGAATGGCTATGCCATTGCAAACGAAGCAAACGAAGATTTTTTTTTACATAGACCTATAGCAATTTTATCTAATGGCGTCTGGTTAATTACATTCCTAAGAAGGTTTGCTATCAGGCAGGCTGGTCATAAAATAAATTACAATAACTTTTGCAATTTGTAATATGAAAGAAGAGTACATATTGAGTCGATTCCAAGTAAGAGGGATGAGAACAGGATCATGACTTTTTATGTACTTTTTATGGCAATTGTTTATTATCGAATGGCTTCAATAGACGTAAGGAGAAACGGGGCTGGTTATTGAGTCCTTTTTTTGCCACGCCCAATCGACAGCAATATGTGCGACATCCGACCCCATAACCTACCGTGTTCCGTCCTTATCGCTATTGGACCGACCACTGGTATCGATACCTTGACATCCGTGGTCGGCTGGTTATTAAGCCCTAGCCGCCCGTTGAGTAGACAGTATTAGATGGTATTGGTCCAACTCTATGTAAAACTCTTGGTCGTCTTTTACAACACCCACGAGTAATGTAAGTGCTAGTAGCAGGCGTCATCACACAGCACTAAACTTATCAGTAATGTATATAACCAAGGTCCCTACTATCAAAACCTCAGAACATATGACATTATAATACTATGAATAATTAATGAAGGGTGAGAAAAACTCCACAATAGCTAAAGTAGTTATTTCTAGATAATTCTTTGGTTTATATAACCGTGAACTTTTTATTATCTTCATAATAATATGATATCTGTTATTAAAGATTGTTTTTTTTTCAAGTTTACGCGGCAAATATGACGTAATATTGGGGTAAAGGGCAGGTTGAGTTTATGTTTATGTTAATAATATAAGTACAAGTTTACAAGTATGTATTATGTAACGTCAAATTCAAATTATTTATCAACTAGCAATTCGTCCTCGACTCGCTTCGGTTTCAATCGCCTTGCCCCGTATTTCAATCTCCAATATCTTCTAAAATATTACGATTCACGATTGCAGTCCATGAGGTCTCGGCTTCGATTTTAAATCAATTTTATTTATTTGTATATATCACTTATATTTGTATAGATAGCACATAATATTAGGTAGTAGGTTAATTTTCCACCTATTGTAGAGGAGGGTTGTGCCCAACAGTGGGACATACAGGAGCTCAATTGTGTGTGTGAGAATTACCTTGCATTAACTTCAGCGTAACTTAATGATTAATCAAATATTTTTAAATTAATTTCCATTATTTCCTTGTGGGATCTGGTCCCGCCATAATCGTTTGAATTATATTAAATATCTTGCGGTTCGAAGGGCATCACACTGGAGCTAGTTCTTACAAAACATGTACACAATTTTATATCTAGTAAGAACAAAAAGAAATTAAAAATAATAGACAAGCCCGCTGAGTTTCTTGCCGGATCTTCTCAGTAGCGGTCGCGTTCCGATCCGGTGGTAGTATATTTTTAATTTTTTTTTGGCAATTGTAGACCTGACAACATGTAAGTGCCCTCTCGGGGTTTATGCATAACAAATGATTTGAATTTGAATTAGAGCAAAGTATAAAAATTTTACCCCTATTTTCCCCGTCGTAAAAAACGACTAAGCGATATGATACGCAGTTAACATTTATGCAAGAGATGGACCAGTGTGGTATATTAGGTCAATTTTCCTCCTACTTTGGAAGAGAAGCCTCTTCCGTAGACGTATATGAGTAGAAATGATGATTATAGATTTTGTTTATAATTGCCGTGCTTGGCAGGCGAAGTGACTTTCGCAATAGATATTACAAATTCCCAAATACGGATTAACTTTCACAGTAAGATTTTAAATTTCCCAATAGAACGTTATAGCCCATTTCCCTAATGATGCTTCAGTCGGATTCTACGACTCCCATAGATAGGGATGGTGAATTAATACCCTTGACCATTCAACGCACGGCGATTGCACACTAGAATTATTTTTAATTAAAATCCAATGACTTTGATCGTAATTAATTTAATTTTAAATTCAACTGACCGCTGTTTAGATTGATTAGAGAGATTAAAATTACTATAATGTTTCTAGAACACCAGCAATTCGCGCGATTTTTTCTACTGTACCTTTCGAAATAATTAATAACAAATTGCTTGCTTGCGTGGGAGTCTTAAGAATAAGCTAAGATATCGCTGTAAGAGTACATTTCTCAGCTTTCTCCTGAGAAATGTACTCTTACAGCGATCGCCACCCCAATATATCTCTAATCAATATCAATATCTCCATATATATGAGGGAGGATTACATTCAGTAGTGAACGGCAAAGAGCTAAATAATTGAAACAATGTAATAACTATAATGTATGATCATCATTATCATTTCAGCTCATATGCGCTGCTGGGCTCTAGCCTTCTCCACAATAGGAAATTGACCTACAATAACAAATTGAACGACAACACGCTGGTCGGATGTTTTGCTATAGGTTATTCTAAGTTTTCCTTGTCTTGTATAGATGTTATATGCATACTAGCTAACAGACGTTCTGTTCAAATAAAGTGGCACCTACTGGGTCCAATAGTGAATATAAACCATCCTCAAATCCTCTTGAACATACACAAAAAATTTCGTCAACATCGGTCCAGCCGTTTAGGAGTTCAGTGACATTCACACGTATACAAGAAATTTATATATAAGATATATATAATCCCTTAGTCATCTTTTGGTCATATATGTAGATATAACATTCCCCGTGTGGTGACGGAGTAAGAATTCATCATCTTGCCCGTGGGTGCCGTAAATGTACTATTTAAGAAAATGAAACCCTATACCAACACATCTGCCCTAGCCGAGGCCGCGGGTGATCGGACCGGGAAATTGTCCGTCACCCGCAGAGAGGCTGACCGCGCGACGGCGACCGACGTTCCAGGACGTCGAGAGGTGAGGTTACCCGAAAGGGTATTCCGTCAAGCCGACCACTGACGACAAGTCACATCTGCTCCGGTGGTCGGCCCAACAACGAGGTGACGTGGGTACGGGTGGGTTGTGGGCCCGCGCGCCGTCCTTTCGTCGCCCCGGACGGACTGGACCGCGCGTGCGCTTACCATAGCCCACCCATAAAAAAAAAAAAATACCAACACATCTGGCACGATGACGACCAACGTCCCAGGACGTCGAGAGGTGAGGGTACCCGAAAGGGTATTCCGTCAGCCCGACCACTGACGACTAGTCACCCTGCTCCGGTGGTTGGCCCAACAACGAGGTGACGTTTCCGCGCGCCGTCCTTTCATCGCCCCGGACGGAACGGACCGCGCGTGCGCTTACCATCGTCCACCCAAAAAAAAAAAAAAAAACCAACCCATCTCACAAGCGTGGTATAATAAGTTAATTTCCCTCTTATGCAGACAATTAATTAGCAGGCAATTAAAGAGCAGGCTCAAACCCAGCAGTGAAAGCTTATAAGCTGACCAACGTCATCAATTGCCCTCCTAATGTAGAGGAAACTCTAACCCAATACTGAGACACATATGAACGGATTTAATGATGAAATGATGAAATAGACCATCGCAAGTAACATATTCAATATTCGCGGAAGAGATGTTACCGCAATGCAATAGAATATGAATGACCCATATGTAGCCCGCATGTGTGCTTAAGTATTTATAGTTTTAACCAACGGCCGCGATGATCCAACATTTCCGTCTCACATTTATGATGCGTTCATACAATCTTATACTTGAACATTGCATAATATAGTTTTAACTTAGTAAGAATCGTAAGTCTCAATATTAAGCCCGGCCCTCCTCCTACTATACCGTACCAGTCCTCCCTCATGTCACCGGACTGGGTTATTGATGAAAACGGGCATTAGTAAAATAAAGCTATCATGCCTTTACTCAATTAGCTTCGTTCGCCAAACTTGTTTACGTATTCATAATATTAATAGAGTAATCTATATAAGTTAATTTCTCCTTCAAGTTAATAGCAATAATCGAATAGAAAGTCACGCCCTAAGGGACTGGTGTCACTGGCAGCCTGGGAAAAGTTCATCGTAAAGGTCGAAGCATACTTCGATTTTTATAATTTATTACCAGCCGTAATTTTTTTTTTTTAAAAGCATGTGTCAAACTCTAATTTTAATACAACGTTATAAGTTTGAGTAATAATAAAATCGAATTCAATAGTTATGGTTATAGCAGTCGTGGTTGATTTGCTAATTTTTCTTGATAATTCCTTTGTCTGTCTTTAAAAATCATTTATCAGATCTATAAGAATAAAGGCTATTCAGTTTAAGCATGAATCCCTTTCAAACAAAAAAATTACAATGTAAATCATTCTACATATGGCAAAACATACATTAAAAATATATCAGCTCATATACGTCCCACTGTTGGGCTTGAGTCTCTTCCACAAAAGAAGGGTAATTGATCTACTATACCACGCTAGTCAGGCGTGTTGGTATAGGTTTCTTGTGTTTTGCTTCTCTTGCATGGATGTTATATAGGTACATACATATTATATCTCTTGCTCGTCTCTTACGATACCCGCAGGTAAGATAGGGGTGGTGAATTTTATTTTTACTCCGTCACCACATTAAAAATATATAAACAGCCAAATTTTCAAATTACTCTTTCTCTGAAGTCCGTAAAATTAATCAATAAATATAAATATATGATCGTACTATCGTTTAGTAAAACAATAGCCGAAAAATCAGTAAACAATAAAACTGTACCTCTAAACGTATCCGATATACACAGCAATAAAAGACTTCCGTAAAGACGTGCACGATTGAATGATACAGCTAAGTTCCACAGTACCTACTTCAATTAGTAAAACCAATGGAATTAATTTCTAAAAAATAAGAGTCCTTTTTGTGACAGTCTATTTTACGATTTACAAAAAACAGTGTTACCCAAGACCAAGATTCGACTCGAATCTCATCATTTTATCTCATCATCTCGGGCTTCCTCCTTTATGAAAAAGAATTTTACGTACTTTACTACGCTAACGTGTTGGCATAGGGTTTCTAGTTTTCCTTTCCTTGCACTAATGTTAGGTATATGCATATTATATCACTTAGTCGTTTTTACGACATCCATAGGCAAGATGAATTATAGGCGGATAGGTGGTGAATTGTATTCTTACTCGGACAAAACACAGAAAAATCTCATATTTGATCAATATAATATTTAAATAATAGTATAATTTCATTACAAAATGTTTTTTTTTTATTACATCAATTGCAAATAATTAATTCATAAGTCCACCTCCATGTTATTTTATCGAAATAAATAAAGGTCTTGACTATAAAATATTCGATTGACTATGAAAATTTAAAGCGATCTTTTATTCATATATAGAGTAGAAATATGGTAGAGTACCATATTTTTTTAGTATATATACTAATTTTTAATATAATCATTGTGTAGTTCTGTATATATATATATTTTATGACAAAAGGCATAAATTGTATCCGGATCGTCGTAACCCGAAAAAATCTGCAAGCAAAGTTGCTGCAAATACTAATTATAAATCTAAACTTGTTGGTACAGGATATAATTATGTTCACAGATAAATAATTTGCAATGCACTTAATCACTGAACATTATCTTGAACTACGGTTAAGACCTCCCAAGCTGTTATCAGCGCATTCCGACAGATTAGATTCATCGCATACCGGTAACGTTAATATTATGAACGAGGGTATGGAGCACCGTGTAGCTGTACAGTCTTGCTCAGTTCATTCACGTCTCATCAGGGCATCATGCCTACTCCACTATGGAAGCGAAAAGCATCTACTATATACCACCTTGATCAGAGTTTTTGGTATAGAATTTTATGTAGAATTTCCCTTCTTTTGCATATTATATCCCTTAATCGTTGTTTACTACACCCACGGGCAAGTAAAGGGGTACCGAATTGTATTCTTATTTTGTACACAATACGAAAAACTTTACTTAGAAATATTGAATTTCTACATGTATTATAATTATGTATTTTGCTTTACTAATCGGTCATAGGTCATATATGTCGTCATCATATACCATCGTCATCTCGTCTCATATACATCCCACTGCTGGGCTCGAACCTCGTCCACAATAGGAGTGATATTGACATAATATACGACGCTGGCCAGATGAGTTTGGTATAGGGTTTTATTTTGTATTTTTCATCTCTTGTATATAATATGTTATATGCATATTTAATCCCTTAGTTGTCTTTTACGACACCACGCAAGAGAGGGGGTGATGAATTCTATTCTTACCCCGTTACCACACGGAAAATATATCACTTAATCTATACCAATAAATAAAATTGGAGTGTCTGTTTGTAATGTCAAAATAATAGGCTTTTTTCATGCTCACACGGTTATTTGCACGACACCTATGCCTAAAATAGCAATTAAAAAAATTTGGTCTGTCTGTCTGTTTGTTCCGGGTAATCTTCAAAACGGCTGGACCGATTTCAAAAATTCTTTCACCAATGGAAAGCTATAATATCAGGGCGTAAACTAGGCTATATTTTATCCCGGTATTCCCACGGGAACGGGAACTACGCGGGTAAAGCAACTATAACCTATAACCGAAGCGAAGTGAGGGCGGGTTGCTAGTAACCAATAAAATTTTATTCTATGTCCTTAAAATATAATATTGTTATTGTAATTAAATAAAGTATTTGAATTAATTCAACCTTATCAAAACTATTAAATTGTTAAAACACGATATTATTGTACTGCATACGTATTAATTTAATAATAAAAATATATTTGATGTACGTACAAGCTTCATTAAAAGTAATTATAGCAATATATAATTTGAGGAGGAAATAATTTTTATATAAATAAATATAATTTATTTGGAACAGAAATATTTAAAAGAAACTTAACAGCGTGTTTGTGATTTTGACCCAATAATTAAACTCTGAAAATAACGTGGGGGTCTGGATTTTTTTTTTATAATAATAAATTTTTCAATACGTGATATTTCGAAATGTCTATTATTAATTAATTATTCCTATTCTGTTATTTAGGGCGTTTTTATTAATTTAATTTTAAAAAAGGTAACTCAATATTGCCGACAAGGTCCGCTTTAAATATATGTTTATCCTTCTAGTCGCGCGGTTTTTATTACGAATATAAATTCAACAGAACTTATTATCTCATATAAAAACTGCATTATGCCTGATGGTCAATGTCTATTTTGTCACATAGATATGCGCAATTGCGCATCCATTAAACTCGCACGCTGTAACAGAAATGACGTCTGATTTTTTTTTTGTGTGTATAGCTGTTGGCCGCAGATGGCCTTGACAGCTTGGCCTGAACTATGGGTGAGCGTTGAGGGCTCTCAACCCGAAGAAAAGTATGCTAAGCGACATCGCCCAAGGGCTCCCCCTGTGGGGAACGGACCTCGGCTTGGGGCGTCGCTGGAGGCAAAGTGGAGTGGAGGCACGTTTTGATTCGTGAAATGACGTCTGAGTTATGTTACAGTAACATATAAAACGCGAGTGTCTGTCAATCTATGTACTAAAATAATTGCTTATGCTGGTATGCCGGCACTATGACATCATTTCGTGTACTCCAGCCTACATATTATCGTCAGCATACATAATATCGTTTTTCTATGTGGTAACGAAGTAAGAATACAGTAAACCGTCAGTTTCACCATCAACGGTCTCGCTACATTCGTAAAACCATTCGGGACGACAAAACGGTGACACAGTAGCCTATTCAGCGGACCACCGGCATGATTATCCTTTCGGGTACTCCCTTCACCTTCTTTGCAATAAAGCACTAGGATAACGTGCCGATTTGCCCTCCCCGCACGTGCTGGACTTATCCCCAATCTGACCACCCGCACTGCTTGCTAGTACTGACGCTAGACTTATATTTCACAGATTTAAAATTTTATTATTGCCGCGTCCTACCTATTGTTGAATGTTGGTACTGATATTTTAAAAAGTGTCCACTTGCTGCGAGTCACCAAGGCTTCTACGTTATGAATGATATCTACGTTTATATATTAGTTTTACAAAAAAGTATGCGAACAATGACGATTTATTTAATGAATATATGTAAAATATTTTACAGCGAAGCTGATATTCAATATAGAAATAATAAATATATAATTTAGGAAAGCACTGAAAAATAATAAAATATACATTTTAAAGGTAACTTTTTTGCATCTTAGTCAAACAATGTATTGATTTGAAATATACTTAATATTAATTATAATATAATCTGCGTGATGACGGAGTTAGAATACAATTCACCACCTCGTATCCTCGGGTGTCGTAAAAGACGACTATGGGATATATTATGCGTTTAACAACTGAGTAAGAGAAGGAAAAGTTGAAAGAAAACCCTACACCAACCCGCCTGACCACTGACGACAAGTGACATCTGTTCCGGTGGTCGGCCCAACAACGAGGTGACGTAGGTACGGGTGGGTTATGGGCCCGCGCGCCGTCCTTTCATCGCACCGGACGGACTGGACCGCGCGTGCGCTTACCATAGCCCACCCATCAAAAAAAAAACTAACCCGCCTGACCAGCGTGGTGTAGTAGGTCAATTTTCCTCCCGTCCGAGCCTAGCAGTGAGACGTATATGAGTTGATGATAATGTAAACTAATAGCGAACTTTAGGGGATCTATTTACTGTAGAAGCTCCAAGCAAACGCTCCTTGTGTGATGTATCGTTTTGGAAAAGACGGTGTCTGCTAATAGCGACCTCTTGTGAGCAACTTGTGCAATCCAAAAGAATAAATATTCTGAATCTAATTTTTTTTGCTCATTTGCATAATTGTAAGTCCTCACGCGACATAGAAATTTATTCCTTTATTTCAACATAATTTTCCCTTAATCTCGTGATAATTTTATTTATTTTTATCTTTAAATAAATCTGAAATAGTATGTGAACTAAGAAGATGATATGAAACTAAAAGATAAAACGTTGTTTCTAAATGAAACTAAAATGTTTAAACAATTCATTTTATTGTAGAAAATGTCTCTGCGTGTGAAATTATGTATAATGTTAATTATTAGTATAAACAATGCGACAATTATGCAATAAAATAATAAAAATACTGTAATTATTCTTATATAAACGTAAAAGAAAGTGCTTGTTCAGCGCTCGTAATGTAGGTATTATAAGCTCGTATACATATGTATCTCGTTAGTATATATTTTTAAAGTATTTATAAATATTAGGTATTTAAAAATGTAGCCGTAGACTTCGATGCTCTTAATTTTTCGCTCAATAAATTAAGTAATTAACATTGTAAAGGGTGAAAATAAGTGTGGCGACGGAGTAAAAATACAATTGAATACCTTCTTTAATAAAATTAAATCGGCCAAGTGCGAGTCGGACTCGTGTACAAAGGGTTCCGTACCGTTGTTATCATTCCGTTGAGCAAAAGATGGCAAAATAATCGCGTTTTTTGTATGGGAGCCCCCCTTAAATATTGATTTTATTTTGTTTTTAGTATTTAGTCGTTATAGCGGCAACAGAAATATATAATTTGTAAAAATTTCAACTGTCTAGCTATCGCGGTTCTTGAGATACAGCCTGGTGACAGACAGACGGACGGACAGACAGCGAAGTCTTAGTAATAGGGTCCCGTTTCTACCCTTTGGTTACGGAATCCTAATAAAAGCGTAAGTAAGGATGTAATATGCATATAACATCTGTGCAAAGGCAATAAAAAAACTATGCCAACCAGTCTGACCAGCATGTATAAGTCAATTTCCACCCTATCGTGAAGGATGCTCAAGTCGAGCAGTGGGATGTATATCAGCTGCAATGATAATGATGATAGGTATAAGATTAATGATAGTCATGCTTAAGAATATTTCAAATAATCTTTACCATAATCAGCTCATTTACATCTCACTGCGGGGTTCGAGCCTACCCTATACTGCTGGTCAGACGTATTAGTATAGGGTTTTATTTTGGGTTTACCATTTCTTGCATAGATGTTATATGCATATTATATCCCTTAGTTATTCACGGACAATTTATAAGAATATTCATATTTCTTACTAGCAACCCGTCCTCGCTTCGCTTCGGTTTCAGTCTTTCCTGCGTAGTTCCCGTGCCCGTGGGAATACCAGGATAAAATATAGCCTAGTGTACTCCTTGATATTATAGCTTTTCCATTGGTGAAAGAATTTTTTGAAATCGGTCCAGCCGTTTTGAAGATTACCCGGAACAAACAGACAGACAGACAAAAAAATGTAAAGTGTATTTTAGGCATATGTATAGTGCAAATAATCGTGTGAGCATGAAAACAGACATTCCAATTTTATTTATTGGTATAGATTGCAAGTACAACGGTTACATAAAAGAAATAACTATTGATTTCACGATTAAATTTCACAGTTCATATTTGCCTTAGAATAATAACGTATAGAAGGTAATTCCGTGCACAAAAAATGAAGCATTTGAATTGGAGCCTAATGGAGCTTACGCCGGAACCGTTCCGTAGTGTACAAGGTCACTGTTCTGCGCGTACGTACGCAACTCTTAAAAAATAAATAGGTAATTATGACTGTTTATGCATTCAAATGGTGTCACAACATATTTGAAAAACATAAAAAGATTTTTAACATTACTTTTAAAAGAATTTCGACGATTTATGTTAATAAAAACAAATTTTGATTTTGTAATTTGTATAGTGGTGTGTATGTGTAATCGCCTGCGCGCATGTAGTATTTTTGGCTTCATGTTTTGATCGCTTCAAGTAGCGCCACTATCCTTCTATACGTTATTGTTCTAAGATATTTTCCCCTTTGAAATAAACAAGCTCGCCAAAAACCCAATTATTTCGACACAAACGCTGTGATTGATACTGTATTCGGTTTCACTAGACGGCATTGCGGGTAATTTAATATTGCTCTAAGTTATCCCAACTAGATATATTCCAATAAGTTGCGTACAGTTTGTAGGTGGTCGTATGTAGGTTGTAAATGTAGGCGATTTCATATTAAGGTGATAATGTATGTAGCTACACAGATAAATCTTATTGTTACTTTATCTTTTATAAATATAAAAACAATGGAAATCATGTGTATGTAGATTTAAATTTATCACAAAACTGATTGCGGATAAAAAAGAGTAACAGAACATAAAAATGATTTTACGTATTTTTTTTCTATCTGTAATTTGTATAGCTGTATGTACACGCTATTTTCAAAAATTATATATTTTTTCACGGTTTTACATATAGATTAAGCTCAGCTGAGAGCAAAATTTAGCCTCTCTTTCAATGGAATGTGATGGCAGTGCAAAAAGTCATCGTCCATGAAACATAATTGTCAAATAGGTGCGTAATAAAACGTGCATAAAAACAATTTCATGCAAACGAAATAATGGGCACTAGCTGCTTTAACATCCTTAGAATAATAACGTATAGAAGGATAGTGTCAATATTTCGAACGTTTGAATTTTGAATCTAAAAATACTAATGGCGCGCAGGCGATTACACACGTACCCACGCAAAACACTATACAAATTATGAAATCAAATTTTGTTTTTATTAACATAAATCATCGAAATACTTTTAAAAGTTATGGTAAAAACCTTTTTAAGTTTTTCAAATGTGTGACACCATTTGAATGCACGAACCGTCATAGTTACCTATTTATTTTTAAGAGTTGCATATGTACGTGCAGTACAATGACTTGTTCATTACGGAACTGTTCCGGCGTAAGCTCCATTAGGCTCCAATTGAAATGCTTCACTTTTTGTGCGTGAACTTACCTTCTATATGTTATTATTCTAAGTTTAACATCATTTAAAATAACAAAACCTTTTTTAACCATTTTATTTATTTCGTAAATCTCAGTTGCCAGCAGCAGCTCAATACTTAGTGCTTTTTACGCAACAAAAATTAAATCATCTCTTTACTAAATGCTATTATTATTATTGATTAGCAATTTAATAAATAGGACCATAGCTCATTCATCATGCTGCCGACTTCCACTGTTGGATATGGCCTCCTCACGAAGTTCTCCTCAGAGATTTTTTGGCTTGTCGCTTGGCGGTTCAAGTAGACTATTATGAATATCCCAGGAGTGCGCAGCTGTTCAAGGCCCTGGTGCTCCCTTCTCTGGTTTTATGATTCTTTCGAGAAAATAAGGGAAGACACATTGTATCCTTAATTTGTCACCACACTATAACTATGGTTGATGATCATGCATTTCTGATGACGCTTACAAAGCTAACTTTTAAGATATTCTATTTCATGAAACGATTTTAAATCCCTATATATTTTGTTTGACGAGCTCGAATTAAATTAATAATTATTGTTTAAATTTTTAATTACATTACATAACAGTACAATATCAGTAAGATTATTTTTTTCCACAAAAACTGGCAACGTAGCTGCTAAAAATGATTATAATGCCTTAAAAACTGTTCGTATATTTAAAAAGTCATATTGTTTATGATTATATTGTTAGATATTCTAAATTTGATGTTACAAGAAGCATGCATCAGCAATTATCAATATATAGTGTTTAAAGTTATATGAAATTTATCATTCCATTCCTTATAATTTCGCAAGCACGCCGTATGGTCCAAACTATCTTACGATTCTAAAATTGTTGGTTTGTACTACGATTTATATTGAAACTGACATTAATTTCTTAGTGTACTTCACATTTATAATCATAACTTTCGCATAGTAGGCTACTTAAATTTCATTCACGGCCAGTATTTTATATTAATTTAAAACATTATTCAACTTAATATACATTATTTATAAAGTTATTGTATTAATTTTATTATCATTAAAAATAATAATATTTTTATATATTTGTTTACTCTCTGCCTACCGATATGAAAATGCCACCTAAAATTTTAAAGTATGAATACGATTCTATCGTTGAAACGGTTCACTAAAGGAATATTTTATTTTTTTATATTGCTGAAAACTTAAACTTATACCCTCTGATAGACATAAGCCACTATTAGTCACAAGCCTTCTTCACAAATAGGAGGGAACCGAACTGATACCGTACTGTCCAGACAGGTTAGCATAGAATATTTTAAGTTTCTTAAATTTAAGTACTTATTCTTTGGCCAACTCTTACAACACTGTCGAGAAAGGAATAGGCGGTGACATATCATATTCTTACTCCACAATCACACAGAATACCTACATACATTGACTGAAGTCTTTATATTTAGTTGAAGATATTTCACAAACAAAAGTCTATATATTTGAATAATTGAGATAGTATTCGTAATCTCATCATCATCTTTTTTTTTATCGCAATAACTTGAGATCGACTCCATACGTACTTTTCGTTCATAACATATTTTGCAAACGTTATTGTTGCTTAACTCCATCTGATGTCTGATGATAGGCAGAAGGCCAGTCAAAAGTATTGACAAAACTTGAAAATATACACTGTAATAGAAGAATAAATATTGAGTGGACCCCAAGTAATTAGGATAAAAGCACGACGAAAATGATGAAGAATTTTCTTAAACTATTAGAGGATAATTAACGTGGCTGCATTTTAAATAATAATAAGAAAATTACTAATATATACTTATAAATAATAATACAAATATAAATCAACTTAATTATACTTTCGCTGCATAGAATATTACAGTTAATTTAAATCCACAGCTATTAGTAGAAAATAGCAAGTACTATATTAAAATAGTTGTTCTCTGTGTTAAAGGAATATAATATCACAATTTCACTCTGTAAATCGCTTAAGATGTGAAGATAAATTGGCCTATGAAAGCTGTAGTGGGTGGATAGTAATGAATGAATCACCGGACACAGAGAGCGGGCCTCGAAACCTGGCCAGCTAATAACAAATATTCTTTGAATAGTATTTATGTTTCCAAAAATAATAGTACATGTAATTTTTTTCCTATTACACGAGGAAGTATGTATTTTAATATCCTGCTCGTCGGAATGGGACGGTTGGACGAGCGATGTGACCTGCCAATTGCTATTTCAATTACCTAATTCTTCGGACTGTGTCGGCTGCACCAGTTCTTCTACGGATTATCGTATGCCGGCTTTTATCAGGTAGAGAAATACCGAGCGCTCTCCATAGTATGTTGAGCGACTTTGGGCCTTTTTATAAGGCTGGCATATATAATTAGCTTTTCTATTTTAAATATTCTTTTCGAACGAATTGCTAATATCTAGTTATTAAGTTCTTTAAAATACTTGCGTCATCGTTGTTTTCCAGAACTCTCTCTGCCAGTACATTCTCCAAAGAGAATATCGCAAACGAAGAAAGACTGCAATTATCATCATCATCTTGACTAATATATGTCCCATTGATGGGTTCAAACCTCCTCCACAAAGTAAGGAAAATTGACCCATTATGTCTTGCTGGTCAAACGGGAACTTATCCTTCTCTATGAATAGATTTTTTCAGCATATTATATGCCTTAGTTTACTTTTACGACACCCACGGTCAAGAAATGGGGTGGTGAAAAATATGTGGGCCTAAAAATTTAGTATATTACACCTTTGCCAATCTCTTCGTAGATAAAGACGTACACCTATATGTAAACTTGTCTTCAGTAACATAGTTTCCATTAAACTACAAAGTCAGATGCATTATTATTGATAACTGTGGTCATTACTTTATTTCCATTGTATTGTCAGGAGTCACTTTGTATTCAGTACGCTATTACCCTTATCTGAAACTTGGAAATGGTTTGAAAAGTTGTGTGACCAGAAACTTGAATAAGATAAACGATTAGATAAAACATGCTTGGTCGTATCGTATTGGTTTTTTATGGAAAATAGACAGTAATACAAAATAACTGCTCCTCGCAATCCATTGATTTATACTTAAACGATTCAGTTTAATAAAAGCGAAAATGAATTGGTCCTTTATGCTTTGTCTACTCATCGCTAGATGGCGGTAACTGTATAATCATTGAAGATTCTGTATAAAATGCTCTTTTTATAGTTGGCACATGAAATATAGTTTTATAATTAGATAATACATAGAAATCTTATATTTTAAGTACCAATTTTTTTTTTATGGGTGCGCTATGGTAAGCGCACGCACGGTCCAGTCCGTCCGGGGCGATGAAAGGACGGCGCGCGGGCCCATAATCTACCCGTACCCACGTCACCTCGTTGTTGGGCCGACCACCGGAGCAGATGTGACCATAGACAACATTGTACATTTTTTATATATATTTTTTTAATTTTTACCGTAATTGACTACGGTTTTGCCAATGATTGAATTCTGTGTAAGAAAATTCTATTATTTTATCTAATAACATCTAAAAACCATAAACAGTAAAAGCTTATGAGTATTATAGAATAGAAATTAATGTTTTGAGAAAGGGATTAGGTACCTACGTATGTTTGCAATTACTAACATAACATTTAACGTAGTTATAGTTAGTCCTCATTATTATTATTTTTTAAATTTATTTATAAGCAACGGCAAAAAATCTTAATAGCCTTCATCTTCCAAATTCAAATATTTGAAAATAAAATAACATTTATGCTAAGCCACCCAATACTTTACACTAGACGTAGATATAGTATCTAGAGGTATACATGCAATTGCTGACCTCGAGGTCTTCAATTCGAGACTGGTGCACAACAGTTATCGGGTTTCCGTCCGCTAATTCTCAAGCATAAAATAGAAAGTCGTACAATATATTACACAGCCTGGCAAACAGCTATAGATGTGGTCCTTATTACAGGGCTTTTTTTTCGAGAATCGAGTCTATTTGACGAGAATGTTTGTAGGTATAATTCTTTATGTTACTTGGTCATATAATACCTAGGCGTTCCTGTACAATTTACACACATCTTATCGATATCAAGAAGTCGGTCTTAGTCGCTTGCTTAATTAAGAATGAAAGATAATACATTAGTTAATGGGGTCGTATGCGGTGCTTCTGTCACCCTTGAAAGTTTGTGTGGGGTATCAGCAGATCATAACTGTTATATAGTGACTGTCTAACCCTTTAAAAGTTTTTACAAGATATTGTTAACCTCTACAAGGTTATCTGTTTCTTAGCTGTCTATATGATAAACCACAGGAAGAGAAGGAGCGGTGACCATAGTATTCTTACTGCGCCACCACACGTATTTATTAACTAGCAACCCGCCCTCGCTTCGCTTCGGTTTCAGTGGCCTTACCTGCGTGGTTCCCAATCCCATGGGAATACCGGGATAAAATATAGCCTAGTTTACGCGCTGATAACATATTTTTCTATAGGTGAAAGAATTTTTTAAATCGGTCCAGCCGTTTTGAATATTACCCGGAACAAATAGACAGACAGACAGATAAAAAAATATAAAGTGATTTTTAGGCATATGTATAGTGTAAATAACCGTGCGAGCACGAAAAAACCCTATTATTTTGACATTACAAACAGACACTCCAATTTTATTTATTGGTATAGCTAGCCAGTTTTATTGGTATTTATTTTAAACATATTTATTAGTTTGACTGAAATTATTTTTACCTTTCATTGAAATCGAATATAAATATTAGAGACAAGCTTCGGTTTCAGTCGTCTTATCCGCGTAGTTCCCATGCCCGTTCCTATGGGCATACCGGGATAATTACTCCCCGATTTTAAGAATTTTTAAAATCGGTCTAGTAGTTTCGGAGCCTATTCAATACAAACAAACAAATCTTTCCTCTTTATAATATTAGTATAGATACACTATTCCATTTATTTTTAAACTAAATTGTATTAATAATGTTTTTTTCTTTGTTACAGGTAAAACAATTATTCCTACCGTGTTCCATCAGTTAAACCCCGTGAGTGACAATATTGATTCGTTTCTAATTTGATTAATTATGCTCTCAGTTAGTCATATTTCCTGTACACACCAAATTGAATTTTAACGATAGGGATGCAGATTTATAGGTTTAAATTTATTCTGTCATATACAGATTAAACGATAACGATATTAAATTTAAGGATATTTTTCGTTGATAGTGATTATAAATATTTTGAAAATGATCATACACGAACATAAAATGAGTGTAAATTCACACTTTTCCTGTAAAATATTTCCATGAATATGCGAAAAGGTTATTAATACAATACCATAAAATTAGTATTTACGAAAATACAATTATAAACAAAAATACAGTAATAATCATCTCATAAACGTCCCACTGGTGGGTTCGAGCCTGCTCCGTCATAGGAAGGTAATTGATCGACTATGCCACGCATGACAAACGGCTTGGTAAAAGATTTTATTTCCAGTTTCATCTTTCTTAAACAAACATTAAATGCATATTTTATCCTTTAGCCGTCTTTTATGATATTGACTTTTATTGGAGTGGGCTACGGTCAGTGCACCCGCCGCCCGACTCCGTCCGGGGCGACAGAGGGCCACCGCGCGGCCCCGTAACCCAACCGATAGCACGCCACCTTCGTCGCTGGGGCGACCACCAGCGCAGAGTTCCGTGTCTTCAATGGTCGGCCCGACGGACTACCCTGAGGGGTTACCCTCTCCCGTCGACGTCCCCTTCCCGGGACGTCGGTCTACATCGCAAGGTCAACCTCTCCACGGGTGACGCACTAAAGTCCCCAGTCCGGTCACCCCCAGCCTCTGCTAGGGCGATATCAGGCGCAAGGGAAATTGACTTACTTATAACACTGGTCAGACGGGTTGGTATTGAATTTTATTTCGAGTTTCATCTCTCTTGCACAGATATTATATCCCTTAGTTGGCTTTTACGATGCTCACTAGCGAGATAGGCGTTAGTAATTTAGTAAATTATATGCTGTGTGGTAGCGGCATCGAATACTACCAACCCTTGCTTTGCTCGTGGGTGTCGTAAAAGACGACTAAGAGCCCTAGATTGACCCGGACCAACTCCATCTGGTACCATTTGGGTCAACGATTACATTCCCAAAGAGGGTTGACGTCAGGCAGGCGGCCGGTCATAAAAGTCATTGCCGAAACTTTTTGCAATATGTCAAAACAGATGACATATTGCGTCGACCCCAAGGAATTGGGATAAGAGCAAGATGATGATGATGATATTCTAACTCAGTCTCCATACAACAAAATCAGAGTAATCCCAAATTTAAGTCAGAATAGTCTTAAATATAATTTATTATGTCTTGAATTTAATTATTGACATAATAGAGCCACGAAATAAATACAAACTTGAAATAGACGTAACTACAACTCTATAAAGTTGTTAAAATGTCCAAATAAACAGCACATTTTTGACACCTACTTTAAAATGTAAACAGCTTGAAGATCTTGTAATAAATAACTACATTATCTCTCCTTATGGGGTCCGTTAATGATCATCTGTCATCATTGGACATTTTAGATCATGTGAAAACTATGAAATTTGTTTAGACATTTGCTGAAGACAATCTGAATTAAAGAAATTAAGTATACAGACGCAGACATCTCAAAAATTGAATTAGATTTAATCACTTTTTTTGGGGTGATGGCTTAAGAATATAAGGTGTCCGCACCCCTTGCGGGTAGTAAGTAAGCAGTGATGATGATACTGTGATATTATTTCAGTAGAAATAATTTATTTTAAATCCTATCCATGAATTCTCTGTACATTAAATAAATAAGAACGAATTTGCGATTCAAAACAGAATTTTATTATAATATTGGACTAGGCCGTCACGTTCCGCTGAGTAACGCTTGTTCAAGTAAAATCGACTACCATCGGTTAGGGGAGCATTTTAGGAGTACAATGCCAAATGAAAAAAAATACCAGATAATGTATCCCTATAATTAAATATTTTGTTTAGTTTTTTTAAATGTTATTCATCTCAACTCGAATACGTCCCACTGGCTCGACCTCTTTTACAATGAGAGAAAAATTGATATACCACGCTCGTAAGACGAGTTCGCATATGTTTTGTTTCAAGTTTTCCTTTTCTTAGTGTTAATAGCTATGATATGCTATCCCTTACGAGAGGTGTTGAATTGTATTCTTATTCCATCACCATATGAAAAATATAGCATTTAATAAATACAGAACGAAAAAAAAGTCGTATTTTGTATTATTAACTTCGTCTTAATGGAGTTTTCACTTCTGTCGCGTGGTCTTAAACATACACTAATTTCTTTTTTTTTTGCATTACCACCAGACAAATAATTGTTCGTGCTTTCTATTTATGAGAATTGTGCTCAGTAAATTAGGTATTAGATTCGTGAAGCCTTTTAATTATTTTAAAGGTGATTTGTATTTAAAAATACGTAATGAGAATTTTAAATTATTCGAAATCAATCAAAATTAAAATTATCTTTTAGTAAGATAAAGAAAGCCGCCTTAAAAATTTAAATTAAAATATATTTAACATTATGTCCTCTGAGTTTTCTTGCCGGATCTTTCCCAATTTGGCCGCGTTCCAATCCGGATACTAGATTGTTATAAGTTTGAAATATAATTACTATTAATTTTAATGTTAAATCATTACTAACCATAAACAATATATTTTATTAATATAGAATCATTTTCTTCTTACACTGGCAATAAATTTGTAGTAAAATATGGGCCAAAAATTTAATAGCGAAATTTCTGTATTATCAACTACCCGAGTTGATAATTATAAATGTCTGTATTAACGATGACTTGTTGGACGTGAGACATCTTAGTCCGCCCGTGACCACTCTACAAAGTGTTCGAAACGTCAGGCAATCAAAAATCAAATACAAACGCGATAAAATCCGTAAAGTAGTTTTATTTACAAAGTTAAAATTAATTATAAATTGTCTATAAATGAATTCAAAATAAAACTGACTAGCTCTGAGACTGGGCACGCAATAAAATATTGGCACAATATCTTCATTTCAATAACGATACTTTAGTTTAATACTCGCAGTCCATCCATCCATCAGTCTAGATGTCCACTGTTGAACATAGGCCTTCCAAAGAGAATGCCACTCTGAATGCTCCTGTAATCGCAGTATTTTCTGACTAATATCGTATCGAAATTAATAGATTCGTTGAAACAGTATACAGTAACTGTAAACAATGCGAAATTTTTGATTTATAGCGATATTGTTCACAGATTTTACTCGTTTCAGCTCATATACATCCCATTGTTGGGCTTCAGTCTCCTCCACAATAGGAGGAATTGATTTTACTATACCATGCTGGTCAGATAGGTCGATATAGGGTTTTATTTCGAGTTTCCCTTCTCTTGCATAGATGTTATATGCGTATTATATCCCATAGTCGTCTTATACGACATCCACGGGCAAGAGCGGGAATAGTTTTGTACTCTTACTCCGTCACCACACGGTAAGATTCTACTCAATTTATGAAAATTAAAAGTTTTGTAAATTTTATTTGATTTCAATATTATATTTTAATTTCAAAGTTCGTAATAATTTAAAGTTGTGCTAATATCCATTTTTTAACAATTCCTTAGTTTAGGTAAGTATTCTCCGTGTAGTGACAGAGTAAGAATACGATTCATCACCATCTCTTTTGGCTGTGGATGTCGTACGAGACGACTAAGAGATAATGTGCAGATAACATCTATCCACAAGAAGGAAAACTTGAAAAGTATATAGTATTATAGCATCGATACCTTAGAAAAGATACCATATCATCTTATGAGACTTATATAAGACCATTCTGCTTTATGTATAAGGCACATGACAGCATTGAAAGGCGTATCCTTTCAAGGCATACTGCCTTTGCCGCAGGAATGAAAGCGCGTCGAAAGAAACGTTTACTGAATGGCTAATGCATCACTCGAATGAAAGAGCTGCTTTCAGAGCTGTGAAATATTACCCGTTATTGCAAATACTAGAACTACAAACGTATAATATATTTTTCATTATTCTTTATTTTAATATTATAAAGAAAAAGTTTCCGTCCTTCCATCCATCAACCTATACGTCCAATTTGGACATAGGCGTCCCCGCGAGAATGCCGCTGGGAACGGTCCTGTGCCACTTGCATCCAACGGTTCTCTGCGACTTTCAGGATGTCGTCAGTCCACCTAGTAGGTGGACTTCCTATGCTGTGTTGTCCGATTCGTGGTCTTCATTCGAGAACCTTTCTTGCCAAACGGTTGGCGGCTCGACGAGCTATATGGCCTATCTATTGCAGTTTCAATGTGCTAATTCCGCGGGCTATGTTGGTTACGCCCTTTCTTCTACAGATTTCCGTATTCCGGATTTTATCATATAGAGAAATACCGAGCATAGCTATCTCCATGACGCGTGAAGAAAGTTATTTTAACAATAATATTCATTAACCAAACTTTTAGGTTTCAATGAATAATAATAAATGAGCAAGTGTGTTTAGGACTGTTTTTTGTTATCTTGTCCGAGTTAAAATTGCTAAAAATGTTATTATCTAAACCAATGACTGAAACTTAATACACATATATAAAGCACTGTAATAATATGGAGAGAAGGAAAACTCGAAATAAAACCCTATACCAACATGTCTGACCAGCGTGGTATAGTGGGTCAATTACCCTTCCATTATGGAGGAGGCCCGAGCCCAGCAGTGGGACGTATATGGGCTGAGATGAATAATATAGGGGACTGATTATCTCAGAAAAATTCTGACATTGATTGAAAGATCTGCAATAAAGCAGAATAAAATTATAATTAGTCAAAGAGTAAAATACAGAGCTGAAATTATATGATAGTAAGTAAAATTTCCGTGTGGTGACGGAATAAGAATACAATTCACTCCCTCCTCTCTTGTCCTTGGGTACCTAAGGGATAAAATGTACAAATTACATCGACGCAAGAGAAGGAAAACTCGAAATGAAACCCTATACCAACACGCATGACCAGCGTGGTAAACTCGATCAAGTTCCCTCCCACAATGGAGGAGGCCCGAGCCCAACAGTGGGACGATATTGGCTAACATGAAATATTTTAAGGATTTAATAAGTCCAATACGTAAATAAACACAACTGACCCCTTTTTAGTTTTAAATTTAACTCAACGTGATAATTCAGCCAAGGAGACGTCCATTTTACAAAATTGTTGCACCTCATTGCACAACTGTCAGAGAGTTGACAACATTTAAGTGCTGCTCTCAATTGGCTTCTCAATATAGATCTGACGATTCTGTGAAATTATAAGAACGCTAGCAAATATACCCGTAGTACCCGATCCTATCGGAATCTGGGGATAAAATAGCCTATATTACTCGCTGATAATGTAGCTTTCAGGAGGTGAAAGAATTTTTAAAATTAGTTCAGTGGTTTAGTCGTGAAAGTGTAACAAATAAACAAACTTACGTTCGCATTTACAATATTAGTTAGGAGGATATTTAGATTCTGTGTGGTGACGAAGTAAGAATACTATTCACTGCCGCCTCTCTTGTCTGTGGATGTCATAAACGGCGACTATGGGATATAAACACACATATAATAACTAAGTATCAAGTAAGGGATACAATATACAGATTATTTCAATACAAAAGAAGGAAAACTCGACATAAAAAAACCCGTCTGACCAATTGTGGCATAGGTCAATTTCACTCCTATCCAGGAAGAAACATGGGACATAGGAAGAACAATGATTTGCGGATCGCACAAAATAATGTTCTACATGGGAATCGAAGCCGTGAAGGTGTTAATTTGCTTGCCTATATTGGCTGAGAAGCTAGACTGATAAGTTTATCGTATAGCAATACATCGACATATGGTTATAAAAATAAGCTGTGTGGTAGTGGCTTCGAATACTATCAACCCTTGCTTTGCTCGTGGGTGTCGTAAAAGACGACTAAGAGCCCTAAATTGACCCGGACCAACTCCATCTGGTACCATTTGGGTCAACGATTACATTCCCAAGGAGGGTTGACGTCAAGCAGGCGGCCGGTCATAAAAGTCATTGCCGAAACTTTTTGCAATATGTCAAAACAAATGACATATTGCGTCGACCCCAAGTAATTGGGATAAGAGCAAGATGATGATGATGGTTATAAAAATAAAAAGAAATTGTTATCAACATAATCTGATTCTGCTAATTAAAATTGACTTCTTAGAGTTAATATTGCAATAGTGAAGCAATAATGAACAATCTATGATTCTATACACACGTCATCTGTGCGTTTACAGAGTAAGAATACGATTCACCACTCCCTATCTTGCCTGTGGATGTCGTAAAAGACGACTAAGGAATATAATATGCATATAACATCTATGCAAGAGAAAGTCGAATAAAACCCTATACCAATCTGTTTCACCAGCATGGTATAGTAAGGTCAATTTCCCTCCTATTGTGGAGGCGGCTCAAGCCCAACAGTGGGACGAATATGAGCTGAAATGATGATGATGATGAATAGATCGATGCATGGTTAAAAAAAATGTTATTTGTTTATCAACTTTATCTAATTCTGCTAATTAAAATTGACTTCTTAGTAATATTGTTAAGTAAATAATAAATTCACGGTATCTGCCAACATTCCGTTGTCGTGTTGTCACTTTAATTTCAATTCATATTCAACTTTTCTAAAATTTATATTGTAATTTAAATAAAATTTAAATAAATTATCTTATTAAAAATGTATTTGAAATTTAAATAAAGCTATTTAAATGCATAATCTTTATAAACAAGCAAGCAGGGATAGCCGAGTGGGAGGCGAATAGACTGCCGCGAAGATGTCTCTAGTCCGTATCCAACCGCGCATACTTCATTAGAAATTTGCGTGTGTTATCATTATAATTTTAGCTCATATACGTCCCATTGTTGGACTTGAGCCTCCTCCACGACAGGAAAGAATTCAACTCGCTAGACCACGCTGGTCAGATGAGTTGATATTTTTTTTTTTTTATCGGTGGGCTATAGTAATCGCACGCGCGGTCCTGTCCGTCCGGGGCGATGAAAGGACGGCGCGCGGGGACGTCACCTCGTTGTTGGGCCCACCACCGGAGCAGATGTGACTTGTCATCAGTGGTCGGCCCGACGACATACCCTTTCGGGTAACCTCTCACCTCTCGACGTACTGGGACGTCGGTCGCCATCGCGCGGTTAGCCTCTCTGCGGGTGACGGACAATTCCCCGGTCCGATCACCCGCGGTCTCGGCTAGGGCGGCATTAGGCGCAGATACTCGCGCCTGCGCCGCCCGAGTCGCCGGCGGCGGAACGTGTCGCCGAATAGGACCTCTACTCGCACACGATCCGCCGCCTCCTTCCGTGAGATAACGGCCTCACAGAAGGCGGCGACCGCGTCCCAGTTCCTGACGCTGACGAGCATCTCCCTGGCGATGGTCGGCAGCGCCAGGTCGGCACCGATAATTGCGACGAGTTCACGGCGATCCCCCTCCCATGCAGCACACTCCTCGAGCGTGTGCTGCGCCGTGTCCTCGTCGCAACTGCAGTGGTGGCAGGACGGTGTGCTCTCCCTCCTGACAATCTTGTGCAGGTACTTCCCGAAGCAACCGTGCCCCGTCAGCACCTGCACCAGTCGGAAGGAAAGCACCCCGTGCGTCCACTCCAACCACTCCATCAGCACCGGCCGGAGAGCCTCGACGGTCCTGACACCGTACCGAGGACTCTCCAGCCGGACTGCCCAATGGGCAATGACTTGTCGGCGGGCGTCGACCCGCCAGGCAGACGGGTTGATATAGGGCATTATTTCGAGTTTCGAGAGACTGGCAGGAGAGGGGGTGGTGAATTATATTCTTACACAGTCGTAACACATATGATACACAATCATAAATTGTTCATTATCGCTTGCTTAAACAGTAAAGTGAAAACCTTGCACGACCAAATCCGATTAATAAAACCTGAAAAAGCATGAAACCCATGCCTCAAAAAGAAAAGAAAATTGAACTAATATACCATGCTAATCAGGCTGGTTGTTATAGGTTTTTATTTGGAAATATAAGTTAATATCATTATGTAAATCCCTTAATTTTCTCTCACGACATCTAAAGCAAAGTATATGATGATTGTAACCTTGTGCCGTCGCTACACAAATAAATATAATTCTTAATAATACATAATAGAAAGCGTATTACCATCGTTATTAAAAAACCTTCCAATCAAGACAATTCAGATGGAATTAATTCAATAATTGTGATACGGGTTAGAAATAAATTGTCTATGATTTCAAGATCTCGTTCGAAAATTGAAAGAAACGATGCTATTCTAGTCGAATAGCCATCATTCATCATTACGGTCGTGGGGGATTTAGTTACAAACGCATTGAATGTATAGTTGGCCGGTCAATTTGATCCAATTTGTAGTATCGTTGCCTTCACCACTTTAGTTAAATTGGCTCGGACAGATGGCAGGATATGTGTGGATTAGATTATACTATTTGTATATCACTATAACTATGTATATTCCCATAACAATAAAGCATTATTTATACCTTTTAATATCAACTGTGGCGAAAGATTTCCATGGTAAAGAAGTAAGAATATAATTCACCACTCCTAATCTTAGCCTTGTTGTAAAAGACGACTAAGGGATTATTCCCTTCCCTATATGCATATAATAATGCAAGAGAAGAAAATCTTAAAATTGAACCCAACACATCTGACTAGCGTGATATAGTAGGTCAATTTCTGTCCTATTGTGGAGGAATCTCGCGCCATACAATAGGATGTATATGACCAGAGATGATGAAAAAATATTTTATTGTACCTAAATATAGGAAAGCTCGAAATTAAATCCTATACCAACATGTCTGACCAGCATGGTATAGTAGGTCAAATTCCCTCCCATTGTGGAGGAGGCCCGAACCCAACAGTAGGACATATGTGAGCTGCGATGATGATGATCACCTAAATATATAATTTATTCCGTGTGGTGACGGAGTAAGAATACAACTCACGACGACATCTATGTCTTAACGACATCTACGGGCAAGATGGGGTATCTTGCCCGTAGATGTCGTTAAAGACGACTAAGAGATATAATAAGCAGAAACATCTATGCAATGGAAGGTAAACTCTAAATAAAACCCTATACCAGGGGTGGCGAACCTTTACATATCCACGTGCCTAAACATTTTTTCATGAGGTCTTAGACGTGCCATAAAATAATTTGGACTTTGTTATCATTGGCAAAATGATAATAGTTAATACAATCAACTCAAAACTCTTTATTTACCTACTACAAAAATAGATTCAAAGTATTAATAAAATATAATAATCATAGTATTATAAAACTTGACACTTTTTTCGTAGTGCGGAATGCATTTTGTAAACATTTTGTTAACGTGCCCAAAAAATTGTGTAACGTGCTATCGATGGCACGCGTGCCATTGGTTCGCCATCCCTGCCCTATACCAACTCGTCTGTGTGGGATGTGGTGGGTCAATTTCCCTCCTACCGTGGCGAAGACTCGAGCCCAACAATGGGACGTATATAAGCTGAAATGTTAATAGTGATTAAGGAAGATTAACTGTAAAACTTTTGTTTCAAACTGTTAGTAATTCTTGTATATTTTGTAACACCAAATGAACAGTCTTATTTAGTTATATTTCTTAGAAACATAATATGTAGTAACCATTTAAGCTGATAAACGTTAACCTTACTGATATGAACGTAATAATAACAACCATTATTTTACTTAAAATAGTTTTTTTTTTTGAGACCAATATGGTCTTATGAATGGTTAATTATAAAGATAAACTTATCGAGAAACGAGTACAGTGAAATCATCATCATTACATACATATTTTACCCACTACTGGGCTCGAGCCGCCGTCATATTGGGATTGACCTATAACACGCTGTTTAGGCGGGTTGATATAGGGTTTTATTTCGAGTTTACCTTCACTTTTATAGACGTTATATACATAATAATCCTTTAGTCGTCTTTTACGACATCCATGGTGGTGAATTATATTCTTACGCCATCAACTCACAGTAATGCAATATTTTAAACATAATCACGAACCATAATACGTGAGCCGGCGTTCCATCATTTCTATAGCATAACTTTCTCTTTCAATTGCATCGAAGTCCAATTTTCAAAACCATTAAATTAAAACGTTGTAATAATCTAACCGAAAACAATTGAACTAAATTGAAACCGCTTTTATTTGTACCATTTAATTAAATTCTCTTATATGTACTGCATTTGAGCTTCAATAAGTAGCGATAAGCTAAAACAACAAAGTTGTAACGTTAGTACATTTCGTAGATAACATTGAAAAAAAAAAACAATGCATTTAGTGGTTATGTTTAGTTATCGTTTGTAGATAAACTCATTATCAGCTCATTACTATGCCAATTTAAGCTTCTAGGCATCAGTTCAGTTACATTAATGCGGGTAGCCAGAAATAATACATGAGTTTCTTCTTCTGTATCTTAAGCCTCCTTTATAATTTAGAAGATGATTGCTATATCTTGCTGGTTAGAGTTTTAGTTTCAGTTTGCTTCTTGTTACAGTGATGATTTCTTACGTCTTAATCAGGAGAGAAGTTGAGCTGACACTCATTTCTACACGACAGATTTTTGTAAACAATTTTAGGACCTAGTCTGATCTTAAAATGAAAGTTTCTGCCGTGTTTAATGTTGATGTACTTCCTCACATCGTTATCATCATCAGAACTCATATACGTTCCGCTTCTGGGCTCGAAGCCTTTGCTATAGTGGCAGAAAAATTTACTACGTGTATGTTATAGCTGGTCGGACGAATTGGTATATAGGGTTTTATTTCGAGATTGCCTTCTTTTACAGTAATGATATCTGCTTGAGTCCCTTAGTCGTCTTTTACAATCACCCACAGGAAGGGAAGGGGATGATAATATACATATTTTTCTAACTCCGTCACCATATAATTATTCGCCCGCTATTTGTATTACGCTACTGACATTTGCCATCGTTATGAAAAAAAAACTCAAGTTTGCTGCTATCAAAAAAATCGTAGATACTGTTTCTGTAAATAAATATGTGTCATTCATTACATGTACCGAAAAATAAAAAGATTCCAATTTTAAACATTTAAACGAACCATCCATCACGCACGCATAGACAAAATGTCTTAATGAATAAACATAAAGAAGGAAAGTGCACAGGCAAAGCTGGCAAACAGCCATCGCATTCGAATATTCGATTTTACGAAAATGAAAATTACCTAAACGATGTGAATGTAGACAGAAATAAATATTTGTTGTTTACAAAACGTTGCATGCACAGTCACAAAGCTTTGAAGTTTTAACATAAACTTGAGACGACATAAAATATTTCCACATTTTGTACGAGGTATTTCATGCTTTTTCTACGTGCAATTTTTTCCAACTCAATTTTGAAGTGAAACTTCTTTAGAATCATTGTGATTTCAAACCAGAGACACAAATACAAAAATGTATAGGACGAAACCGGCAAAGAATGATTTTTTTTTTTTTTTTTTTTTTTTTTTTGTGTGTATTTAGCTGTTGGTCGCAGATGACCTTGACAGCTTAACGCGGGCAATGGGCGAGCTGAAGGCTCTCAACCCGGTAAGTAAGTTAAGCGAACATCGCCCGAGGGCTCCCCCTGTGGGGAACGGACCTCGGCTCGGGGCGTCGCTGAAAGCAAAGTGGGCGTGGCCACGTTTAGATTAATGATTTTTACGCGGCGCGGTTTTCGACCTCGTCGGCGAGGCCGATACCGCGCAGTTTTATGTGTTATCGCTGCGCGAGCTGTGTAGGCCCTTTCTTGGGCGATCGTGATTGCATCATCCCCTTCTTCAAGGAGATGACGGGGTCGTCGGACCGCGGATATTTTTGATGGAACGTAGTTTACCGCCCCAACCACTAGTGGATTGGGGTGAGTCGTGGCAGAGTCAAAATAGCGCTGGGAGCAACGCTTCATATACTGCCTGATGGTCGGCAATTCGAGGTCGATGTGTAAATCGACATTACGAACGAACCACGGTGCTCCCGTTGCCCGTCGCATGAATCTATTTTGTAGTGTTTGTAACCTGTGGATCCTGTTTGGCCTAACGTGCGCGAACACTACACTGGCATACGTCATGATCGGCCGTATGCAGGTAGTGTATAATCGGACTTTATTTTTAAGTGATAGTTTTGATTTTGCGTTTAATAGGCAGTGAAGGCGTCCCATCACGAAGGCGGCGCGCGCGCGGACCCGCTTCAAGTGGGACAGGAAAGTGAGTCGGCTATCAAGGGTCACACCTAAGTACTTGGCCTCTCTGCTCCATGAGACAGGTCGGCCGAAGAGAGTGAGAGGAGGGATGCTGTCCGGAGAGCACAGACGGGCAGTTCGTTTAGTGAACATGACCGCTTGGCTCTTCTCGGGATTAATTTCTATTCTCCATTTCCTATACCAATTGGCAAGGGCGGTAACCGCTTTTTGGAGTGTATTGACTACGGTTGTCGGGGACATACCTGCACAATAGAGTGCGGTATCGTCGGCGTAAAGCGCCGTGTGCACACGAGTGAACTTGGGTAAATCACTTGTATACAGTGTAAACAAAAATGGGGCGAGGACCGAGCCCTGTGGAACACCGGCCTTGAGAGGATGGGAGGTCGACAACGTCCCTTCCACCCTATAGCGAAAGCTGCGATGACTAAGATAGTCATGTATTATTAGAATTAAATATTCGGGGATTTTTAATAAATATAATTTGTAAATTAAGCCCTCATGCCAAACTTTATCGAAAGCTTTCGCTACATCTAGAAATAATACACCAGTGTACCGTCCCCTGATGAACTGACTACTGGTGTATTCCACTAGTCTATGTACTTGCTGAACACAGCTGTGTTTAGCGCGAAAGCCAAATTGCGCGTCCGGTATGAGTTTGTTGAACTCTGCATATGATCGTAGCCTACTGAGTACTAATCGTTCGTATAATTTACCTAAACTTCTCAGTAGGCTAATAGGTCGATAACTGTTGGGTTCGGTACGTTTTTTGCCGGGTTTGTGGATTCCGATTACCACGGCCTCTTTCCACTGTGAAGGAAAGATGTTATATTTGAGGGCTGCATTAAATATACAACACAGTAATATTATTAAATGGGCTGGGAATAATTTAATTACTCTATTTGTAATACCGTCCGAACCCGGGGCTTTCCTAGCGTGGAGACCCCTAATAAGCGACTCGACTTCGTCGGTGCTCACTGTTGGAATAGGCATATTGTTGTCGTTGTTTATATTCGACCGCGATAAAGTGGTACGACTGGCCACTTCCGAATTAATAGTGTTGTAGTGAGACGCTTCTTGTTCGTATAATGTACTCGGCGTACACTGAAGCTCTAGGCTCTCTGCCAGACATTCAGACTTTTCGTCATCCATGAATGCCGGCGGTTGATTTATTCTACTGAGGGGAGGGAGTGTGGACACTACATCTTTTTTGAGTGAGCGGGAAAGCTGCCAGAAGGCTGTGTGCGAGGGCTTCAGCTCTTCTAAAGTGGCGTCCCATCTGCTCTGTCTCATATTATTAATTTCGGTTTTGACCTCCCTTTGGAGGGCCCGCAGGCGTTTGCGGTTCTCCTCCGTGGGGTATCGGTCGTACGCGCGGGTTGCGGCGTTCTTTCTTCTCAGTAGGTCGCGTACGTCACTCGGCAGTTGCCATCTACGATCGCTCGTATCCGGCACCTGCCGCGAGCAGTCGTCAATTACCGACTGCACGTGACCCGTGAGTAAATCGATCGCCAGGGAGGTTTCTTCCTCGGACTTTATGTCCTTGGGAATCTTATCAAGGTATGCCGATGAGGTGGCCTTGAGATTTCTCCCGAGCCGTGCCCAGTCGGTGGTCAACCTTGTTGTTGCGTTATTGTGGCCTGAGGGGCCAGGTAAGCGGGGGGCGAATTCCAGAGTCACCGGACGGTGATCTGAATCTAGTTCGTGTTGTACTTCGATTAAACATAAACGTAAGTTTATATTTTTGAGAAGTACAATATCTAATATGTCTGGCCTGTGGTCGACAATGTTAGGGTAGTGAGTCGGCTCTAATGGCGCTATGACGTCACAACCTAATCTGTCAGCGTATAACTCTAAGACTTTGCCCCTCTTGTTCGAACTATGACAGTTCCACGAGGTGTTCTTGGCGTTAAGGTCACCGCCAATGATGACGGCGCCGCCCAAGTCAAGCAATGCCTTGAGATCGCTCTCCACTAAGTGTTTACCGTCCCTTCTTTCGGGTGACAGGTAAGCCGAGACAAATGTAATTGGCTGATGGCCGGTGAGCGCTAGTCTGCATACTGACGCTTCAATGTACGCCAGAGGTGGCGGATCCACAGGCGTGCAGTGCAACGACCTCCTATAGTAGATGAGCGTTCCCCCTCCTTGCGAAGTGACCCTATCGTTGCGAACTATATTATAATTCGCAATTCTAGGGTCCTTGTTGAAAGGTTTGAGAAACGTCTCTTGTACCATAAGAATGTCGAGCTGTTGTTCCCTAAGAAATGTACCTAACTCGTCCCTCTGTGAGCAGAGGCTATTCGCGTTGTATGTCCCTAACTTTAGGTGTCGTGGTTTGACTCTGCCGGGAGTGTGTATATCCATTTTATTTAAAACTAAGGGACCCCAGACGTTCGAGTAGGGGCGAAAATTTAATGGCAATGTTAAGGAGGGCGAGGTTATTACCCTCGTTCCTCCTTAGCTCTGCGGCGACCTCGCGGATTTCCGCGAAGTCGATAAGTGAGGCGAAATTTGCCACTAGGGCTAGATCCGGGTCTAGGCCTTGTGGGGTCTTAGGGAGCGCGTGTGAAGCTACCCTAACTGGTGCGGGTTTGGCGACGGGTGTGCCCATAAGAGGCTTAGGTTGGCCCCCGGCGGGCGTTTTATGCCCAACGGTTGGCGGTTGGGGTCTTGGTGGGTGCGTGAAGGGGGGTGGGGGGGGCGCTTGTGTGCGCGGTAATGCGGGGAACGCCTCCCTACCTTGAGTGAGGGGGCGAGACCACGCATTGTGAGTCGGGAGGGGGGCGGGCACGAAGGCCTTATTATAATAGCGGGCCGGACCCGTTGGACGAATTGTCCTTTTGGGCGCCCGTGGACAGCCGCGGAAGTTGGCCGGGTGGCCCATCTCCCCGCAAAGCACGCACGATGGCGGCTCTGTGCAGAGCGACAGGTCTTTGGGCCTCTCACACTCGCTGGTGTGGTGGTTTCCCAGGCACTTAACGCACCTTGGGTGGGCATAGCAGTTATTCGATGTATGGCCATACATCTGGCATTTGTGGCACTGCGCCATTATGCCGGTCTTGTAGGGGGGCTCGATTTTGACGCCCATAAGTCCGCACACATGTGTGATACGGAAAACCTGTTTACCCTCGGGGGTGTTGTCCAGGCATACCAGGACCATATTCATAGGTGCGCGTGCTTTGCCGCGCACCATACGGTGAACCTCCCTTACGGGAAGGTTTTGAGCCTTAAGAGATTCAAGAATCTCTTCTTTGGCGAATTCCCGTGGGACATTTTTGATGACAGCCCGTAGGAGTTTGTCCTCGGGCATTGTATATGTATGGTAGGGGATGCGTTGCTCCCCTAACATTTTGGAGAGCGCCCTGTGGTCGTCGGTCGTACTGACCTCAACCTTGATCCCCTGTGCGGTGGATCTGGCGCTTTTATATGACACGCGGTGCGAGTTGCACCACGCGGAGATCGCGAACCACCTCTCCTTGTCGCGAATGTACAGAGGAGGGGGTGTGAGTTTCTTGGCGGCTGATGAAGACGCCGCCGTGGTTGCTCTGACCGTGGGGGCCTTATTGGCCGTGGCGGTCATGACCCCACTTGTGGAGGGGGTGGGGGCACCTTGCTCCTGAAGGGTAGCAGCGGGTGATGGTGTCGGGGTGGGTGGGTTCGACTCCACTGCGGGAGCGACCTTTGGTGCCTTTGCGGCCTTATTTTTGCGCGCCTTGCGGCTGCGCTTGCGGGACTTGGCCTCGCTAAACCCCTCGTTGGGGGAGTCTTCCTCTTCAGAGGAGGTAGAAGTCGGAGCGGAGTCGTACTCCATCTCCGAGTTGGTGGTGGTGGTCCGCTCACTTTCATCCCCACTCTCTGGGGTGATCGTGGCGGTGGGCGACTGCGGGCGCGATGGTGTGCGCTCCGGTGCCCTGTCGCGGAATTTCCGGACGATAAGCGTCCAGATTTCCTCGTCTTGGAGTAGGTCCTCAAGTCCTACTCTTGACATTATTAAATTAATAGAGCTCGAAAAGAACTCGAAAAACTCGAAAAAACACGAAAAACACTCGCTATAACGCGGTCTCCTAGCAGCCTAACACCCCGGGGGGAGAACCCGGGGGTGTGTGAGGTGTGTTCCCTCCCAACCGGGGTAGGTCGGGAGGATGTGCTTAACACTAGGGTGTGCCCTAAGCTGGTATCCACCGGCCGATCTTAATGTGCCTGCGTGGTTCCTAGCAGCTCGAGTGTAGGGGTGGTATGGGCCCTTGCGGGCAGTCACACCCAAACTGACACCCGAGAATGGGAGTAGGGAATAGGTAGGGTGGGTAGGAGATAACCGGGGTAGACTAGGGGTCACCCCCAAGGCCTACTGTTCCGGTCCCGTCCGAGTTTGCGCCTCGCCCTGAAGGGGGTCGGCAGGCGACTCGGGGCTTCGCCTCACCCGGCTTCGTTGACACCGTTAGGTTTCAACCGGGGACCAAGAAAAACTTGGTTTTGCTCTTAAGGAGCCACTATAACTTTATCAAACTTGATAGAAATAGATATTACTACCTGACCTCACTTTTGAACAGTGGGCAGTTAGTAATAGCTGTGAGTGACCCAATGTGTCTTGAAAAAGACGGCTTGGATCACCACTGTCGTCCACCGAAGAAACGCTGCTGTTGTTGGGACCGTTAGAAAGCGCGCGAACACTCGTAACGGTAGTAATTACGCTGAGCGACGGCACGTGTGCACGCCAAGAGGGACGACCGCTGAATCCCGGCAAAGAATGAGACAGAAATACATATATATACTATTTTATATTATTTTTAAATCCGTCTACAATTGACGGATTAAAGGATGAAGGATAAAGAAGTTTCACTTCTGACATGCGTACTTTGCACGCACGCTTTTTATTTTTTTTAATATTAAACACATCTTGATTTGATATCACTATGAATATTGCCATTACCATCATCACCTTGCTCTCATCCCAATTATTTGGGCCGACTCAATATGTACTCTTCTTCCATTGTACACACATATTGCACAAGTGTTATCAATAGATTTATCCGTATAACCGCCGTCCACCTGACGTCAGCAAACTTACTACACACGCATATAATATAAGGGTTGGTAATATTAGTAACCACCAAAGCACAGCACAAATATTGACTAAATATGTATTATTAGTCTTTTCTTTTGACCCAAAAGACATCTCTCGTAAGAAAATGCATTTATCTGTACAACATTTGATAGTAGAACTATCAAAATTCATGACTGGTTTTTAATTATTTTCACTCGTTGTTTTCATTAGAACATAAACTCTTCATGCCGTGCTATTCAGTAAATAATGTCCATGACTCCTCGCGTTCTGGGTTGAACCGGCAGCGATAAAGAAAAACCTTCTCATGGAATGCCCTCGGACACGTCGCTTAACTATCTCAAGTCAGTTAGTCATCCAGCGCTCGACAATTGCCTGTATAATAATAGGTAACTTCAAAACCGATAATAAATGAATTATTTATTAATATAAGAATATATATATATATATATATATATATATATATATATGAATAAACAAATTCATGAATTAGGTAGGAAGCAGTCAAGGTAGGTTCCCGCAGGCTGGGTCGCTAATGCAGTCGGAAAGATTCATCAAAGGCATAGATTACATTAAAGGCCCTATCTAATATAATGCAATGCTCTCGGGTCGTGCACCGCCATCTGTTATTCGCTAGCGGAACTAACTTGAGCATTTCAAAACGATATTTTTTTTTATTATTCTTCACAATTACTTTATAATAATTATTATAATACTACCTAAAGTATAAAAAAAACCATTAAAATAAATATTGTCATTGTTCTTAAACTTTTACTTTTTTATTTTATTATTGAATTTGTGCAATGTTGCCTCTGCTCTGCGGTTAACCGCGTCCCCGTACAAATGAAGTTATACGTAACACGTACCAACTTTAGCCGGTATAACGAAGTTACTCTACGTTTTAGCTTAAAATTACCATAACTTTTAGATTAGATTAGCATTTTGTGGCTATGAAGCCAGGTTAAAATATCTACCTGCTTCGCAGTCGAGATAGTCTACATAAAGATGGTATTGTAATTATATGAGGATTAAGTGTTAAGACGCAATAGTTAAGTAAATCACCATTTAATTTACCTTACGTCATTCTCTAAGAGTAATTGACATTGACCAGCGAGGTTTGTTATAATGTAACTTATCAATCGTGTAATAATTCTTTATATACATAAATCTTCTGATCTCGTTTGAACCTCCTTCTAAACAGCTGGACCGATTATGATGTTTTCTTTTTTGTGGCTGTTTCTTTGAGAATGGTTTGGATTAATAACTGGAACCGGTAGGTAGCGCTGCGATCGATTTCAAAGGGAATTTATTTTACTATTTTTTAGATTTGAACAGAACAACGTTTGTGGGTCAGATAGTCAATGATATATTTCTAACCAAATAATGAGGTTTTTTATTTCTCTGTATTATAAAAAATATTTCAAACAAACCTATTTTTTTAATTTTATTACGATACCATAGCAGTGTCAAAATCAAACTGAACTCTCCCTTTCGTCTATTGATTCGTTAAGAATGAAAGCCGTCAACTGCTGCACGTAGGCCTCCTCCTACTTCGCCATAAAGTACGCTTTTATGCCGCCTGCATCCAACGACTCCCAGCAACTTTCATCAAGTCATCGGTTCCTTACTCTTTCTACTCTGCGTCGTCCGATACGTAGTCACCACTCGAGATACTTTCTTCCACAGTTATTGTCGGTCCGACGAGCGATGTGACCTGCCCATTGCCAAAAGCTGCCCCTGGCCAAAACCAAGTATTAAATACTAAAAAAGATTTTTTTTTTTGTTTTATTGAAGTGAAACTTCTTTATCGGCGTTGGAAAAAAATTACCGTCACATTTTTCGGTTACGCGTCACATTTTTTCGTTACGCGCCATCTTTTTCTCGTCCCCACCACGGTCGATTCGAATAAAGAGTACTTTCTCCAGTGGAGTAGGGATAGCATGTCGTTTAAGCGGACATAAAGGGATAAAGGGATAAAGGCATTAAGGGATAAAGGGACAAAGGATAAAGAAGTTTCACTTCTGCAATGCGTACTTTGTACACACGTTCATTTTTTGTAAAAAAAAACACCTACCTGGACTAATACCATACAGCACACATAATTTGTCATCATATTTAATACAACATTATTCATTAAAACAATAAAGGTCTCCAATCTAATTTTATCACACTGCTGGGCTAAAGCCTCCTCAGTAGAAGGAAAATTTACTTACTATTTCTCGCTGTTCAGACGTGTTGGAATAGGGTTTTGTTTCGAGTTTTCCTTCTTTTGCACAGATGTTATGTGCGTATTATATCCCTTAGCCGTCTTTTACGACATCCACGGGCAAAAATGGGATTCTGTACTATATTCTTACTCCGTTATTATAGAGATAAATCTAATATTAAATTCTCACAAATTCAGTACAAAATTTGCGTTCGGTACTGTGGAGTGCTCTTAAACGGGATAAATAAAGTATACGTTTCCAAAGGTCAAGTTCAATATTCGCTTGCACTTTACCCTTTAATGTCAAGTGGACACTTGACATTTCGGAGATACTCTCATATTTATATTTAACTGGGCATTTTAGGCACACAATAAATACAGAGGTAAAACTCTAAATATAGGGGATCAGTTCATTTTTTACTGACTATTAACAGCTTAATGTCAAGTTAATAATACTTGTAGGTGTAAATTCCGTGTGGTGACGGAGTAAGAATACAATTTACCACTCCCTCTCTTACCCTTGGATGTCGTAAAAGACGACTAAGGGATATAATATGCATATATAAATGCAAGAGAAGGAAAACTCGAAACAAAACCCTATACGAACATGCCCGACCAACGTGAATAGTGGGTCAATTTCGCTCCTAATACGGAGGAGGCTCAAGCCCAACAGTGGGACGTATATGGGCTGAGATGATAAGGCTTTTAATCTCTACGGTTTTGGCCATCAGCTAATACGATTGATACCGGTATTTGATGAATTTATTTCTCAAGTTTACACTTAGTTTTAAAACTACAGTTTCTCAGTAGGTCAATTGGATCTTCGACTTTCTTGTACTAAGATAAAGAGATCGTGCGTCTTGCCTTTCCTACGCGTATTGACCGACTAATGTCGAATATTGAGCAAAGCCACACCCAAATTTCCCTTTAATTAACAACATTGAATGGTTTTCCAATTTGAATACGTTCGTCGAATCAAACACTCGTGAAGATAGTCATCATCTATATACGTACGTATACGTCGAGGAGGACAGATAAAGGAGTGACAAAGATAGCAAAGAAATATAATTTTTAAAATATATCTTTTGATGGCATTGTTCTTATACAGTCAGTTAAAAGAATACAGTTAAAGTCTAAAGAGTTCCAGTAAACTAAGAGCATAACAGCTTTATTTAAATAATAATTAGTGTTGTAGGTAAATAAATCAATTTACATGTTTCGCTACCATAATATTTACAATTTTAGTAACAGTAAATTTCTTTCTAGAAACTCATTTACAGGGATGATGGTATGCTAATATAAAGTATTGATTTACGTGTTCTTTTTATTTACAAAACACAAGCTATTGCTATATTTAGGTACATGATATCGAATAGAAAGTATCGATTCATGGGTATTATCGAAAAAAAAGTATCGTACTCACTAAAGTATCGAAACAAAAGTATCGATACTTCAAAGTATCGAGTACTTTTCCTTAGAATCTATGCCGTGATGAGCTTTTTTTTTTAGAAATTTAACCGTCTGTGAACGGATTAAAATATTTCGAGCCACGTTTTAGAAGGTTCATTACCTTTGAACTAGATGGCGTTACCATAAACTTGAGCCGTAAGGTCAAGTTTAACATGGATAATTTCTACAATTTATTCGATACGATACCTGCCCCAAAGTACTCATTGAGTAAAAGTATCGAATACAAAGCATCAAGTACAAAAGTATCGGTATTGAAAGAAAAGTATCGATACTTTTTTCGTGCCCCTAACTATATTATTCTGTTTAAAATATCGTGAAGTCAGATGTATCATTGTGGCTATAAACAATTGACAGTCCCAATTTTTATGTATACTTATCTCTATTTCTCTCTTATATTTATATTACCTTATTATTCGTCTGTTCTCTCACACTCACAAAGGGTTGGAGAAAATGCCCAGGCGGCACATCGTGTGAAGCAGATTCAGTAGCTAGCTAATGGTATAAAACAAACGACATTAAATGAAAAACAGGTCAAACAATTTGTCTTGTTCAATAAATACGCAATCGATTTGTGATTAGCGGTGACATTTTTATGATTGAATAAATCCCTTCACAATTTCCATTTTATTACAACGACTATATAAACAGACTATTTTATTTTTATGGCGTTAATGCTTTGAAATAATGAGATTAATGTGGCAAGTAAAGAGTTGGAGAAGTTAGAGCTAGTTCCGCCAATTAGAAGCCACATAGAGGTCATTAGTGAGGGGAAAACGCAAATTTGTTGTCATTAACACGTTGGCAGAACGCGATAAATGACTTTGCCTCAACTAGTCATAAATATGTACTTAGAGTATAATGTTGTTTAAAGAAATTTGCATACTCTGAAGTTTTGCAATCAAATTAGGTGTTAGCACGTTTTTAATTAAGAGGATTTTTTGTGCTATTTTGAAAACGGCAAATTATATTATTTCCGAGTGCCTATGGATTAAGAAAATACTACTATTCGTCACTATCTTGCCCGTGGGTGTCGTGGAAGATATCAGTTAGAGAATATAATGTTATATCATCTATACAGGCGAAGGAAAACTCAAAAAAAAATCATATACCAACCCGTTTGACCTGCCTAGTATGGAAGAAATCCACATACACATCTATACCAATAAATAAAATTGGAGTGTCTGTTTCTAATGTCAAAATAATAGCATTTTTTCATGCCCACGCGGTTATTTGCACTATACATAAGCCTAAAATACACTTTATATTTTTTTTGTCTGTCTGTCTGTTTGTTCCGGGTAAACTTCAAAACGGCCGGACCGATTTTAAAAATTATTTCACCAATGGAAAGCTATAATATCAGGGAGTAACCTAGGCTATATTTTATCCGGTATTCCCACGGGAACTACGCAGGAAAGGCGACTGAAACCGAAGCGAAGCGAGGGCGGGTTGCTAGTTAGTAACTAAAATATTTTGGCTTAAAAGACTATGTAGGAAATTACAGATTAAAACATTTTCACTACAATTTTAACATAATTATTATAAATTATTTAAATTATCAAGATACCTACCCGTTTTAATTAATTTTAACATAGAGGCACTTTCCAATTTTTGGCAAGTTTTTATAATTTCAGTTATTTTCCACTCTTAATAAAATTGTGTCTTGGGCTACGGTTGGTTTACGATAGTAAAAAACTAATGACTCGATACTTTTAAGACGCGTTTCCGCTTGGCTTATTATCAAACTCTAAAAAAAGTTTTCTTTTTCTATTTTACTCTATTTTTATATAAAACGTATTTTTCTTTATAACCTCCGTAAGCACGTAGCATATGCACGAGCATAGTCCACAGTGCAAGGAAAATTTTTGGCGGTTTCGCAGCGATATTCGCTTTCCCTTTTTATTCATCTCTTATGAGCAGATTACGAATTAGTAATACATTATATTCTTAGTCTTGGTTATATATAATATTATATAGAATTGTATTTTATACACATCTATATAAAACACTAAAAATATCTAAGTTAATGCATTAAGATACAGAAGGTGGCGTTGGGATGGATTTCTATTCGGACGGATTGGTACAGGGTATTATTTTAAGATTTCCTTCTCTTGTAATAGATGTTATATCCATATTATAAGCCGTCGTCGTCTTTTACGACACCCATGGGCAATATAGGGGGTGAATTATATTCTTACTCCGTCACCACACGGACATTTTTTTAATTTATACACTACATTGTCTGTTGAGTCAATATGCTATAAATGGATATACTTTACATCTTTGCAAGGTTACTTAAACAATTGACGTAAGCTTGTAAAGACGTCCGTTCAGCGATACCGAAAACTAATGGCGTAGTTGATTAAGAAAATCAGCATCACCTTCAAGAATTTTGCTCTAAATATTTTAATACTAGCAACCCGCCCTCGCTTTGCTTCGGTTTTAGTCGTTTTACCCGCGTAGTGCCCGTTCCCGTGGGAATACCGGGATAAAACATAGCCTAGTTTACGCCCTGATATTATAGCTTTCTATTGGTGAAAGAATTTTTTATTTTGTATTTTAGGCATAGGTGTCGTGCAAATAACCGTGTGAGCAAGAAAAAAACCTATTATTTTGACATTACAAACAGACACTCCAATTTTATTTATTGGTATAGATAACGTTCACGGGATACACATAAATGATCTCCCGTCCGCTGAAACTGCAATAGGCACATCTGGAGCACAGCCATTTCCTTGAGGAACTTGAAATCAAAACAAACTAATGTTACCATTGTCGCTCATCCTGTACAATTTGGTGCAATCAGCTGAAGGAAATTTGTTACTCCGCGTCACTTCCTATCATTTGAGGAACCTTCATGTATTCCGCTTCTGCTAAACTAGTTAATTCCTTATTAGATTAATTGATTCTTCGCATTTACTGTGACATAACGTACATTATTGCATCCTTCTTCTTTTAAAGACAACGTTCATCACATACAGAATTATCCTGCGTGAGAATCGAAGCTATGGCACTCGGGACGAGATATCGGTACTTAGATATTTGCGCTATTTGCACAGTCTTCATATTCCGTACTAGCAACCCGCCCTCGCTTCGCTTCGGTTTTAGTCGTTTTACCCGCGTAGTACCCGTACCCGTGGGAATACCGGGATAAAATATAGCCTAGTTTACGCCCTGATATTATAGCTTTCCATTGGTGAAAGAATTTTTGAAATCGGTACAGCCGTTTTGAAGATTACCCGGAACAAACAGACAGACAGACAGACAAAAAAAATATAAAGTGTATTTTAGGCTTATGTATAGTGCAAATAACCGTGTGGGCATGAAAAAAGGCTATTATTTTGACATTACAAACAGACACTCCAATTTTATTTATTGGTATAGATTTAGAAGTTCTGAATAATTTAAAATATTATTTTTGTAAACCCTATTATCTTTTGCTAAACTGTATGGTTTATTTTAGCTATATTCGTTCCAAAATAAGGAAATCCCTAAAGCTCTTTCTGTGTAAGATGTTTTTGTTACCCCCTTACACACACAAGCTTTCGCAAAATAGATTTTGTGGGGTTTAATGTAATATCCTGTTTACACAGACAACACTTTGGGAAAAAATAAGTAGTGGATTTTATGTACTATACGTATATAGATATAAGATAGGTTGAATATACAATTCAATTGTAGTCCTGATTCTGGACGTAGTTTGTGTCTGTTACTTATATGTTTTTCCTCCATGTGTTGACGGAGTAAGAATTTACAGAACTAATCATTCTTCTTATTCCAATTATTATTGATCGCCGCAATATGTACTACTTCTTCCATCGTACATATTGAAAATAGTTATATGGCTGCCTGCCTGACATCGACCATTTTTGAAAATGTAATTATTAACCAGATTGTAATTGATGGAATTGGCGCAGGTCGGTATAAATTATCCGTGTGGTGACGGAATAAAAATACAAAACACCACTCCCTATCTTGTCAGTGAATGTCGTAAAAAACGACTAAGGGATAATATCCCTTAGTCTTAATATATAAGCATATAACATCTATGCAAGAGAAGGAAAACTCGAAACAACCTCCTATTGTGGAGGAGGTTCGAGCCCAGCATTGGGATGTATATGAGCCGAAATGATGATGCTAATAATGATGGTGATATAAAGCTCTTAGCTATACCACACAACACAAGTTACGGCAATAAAAACTTCATTTAATTCAATAGCATAACAATAATTTATTTCTTTAACATATGCAAAATATCTCACGGAAAATAATAGTGTGTTCATATCAAACATAAAATCGAATATAACTAACGACAAATAGGGCGAACAGAAACATAATAAAACTAGATAAGAGCTAGTTTTAAAAACACCCGATTGAAATGAAAATTTTGTATTACAATGAAACTTTTTTCGTCAATCATTTTTCCGTGTGGCGACGCAGTAAGAATACAAATCACCACTCCCTATCTTGTCCGTGGATGTCGTAAAATACGACTAAGGGATATAATACGCATATAACATCTATGGAACAGAAACAAAACTCGAATAAAACCCTATACCAATCTGTTTCACCAGCATGTATAGTAAGGTCAATTTGCCTCCTATTGTGGAGGAAGCTCGACCCCAACAATGGGACCTATATGAGCTAAAATGATGATGACTTTTGAATAGGATAGTTTTTCCCCGCGTGGCGATGGAGTAAGAATACAATTCACTCTCTATTTTCGTGTCGTAAATGGCGACTAAGGGATATAATATGCATCTATACAAGAGAAGGAAGTTTGATAGGTTTTAATTAATACATTATCATAATATAATTATTATTACAAATTTAATATTTAATAATTACTAACCAAAACAAGATATTTTTTTCATATAAAATCATTTTCTTTTTTTACCGCCAATAAATTTATATCAAAACGTGGGTCAAAATTTAATAACTAATTCTGCAGCGGGTAGATACAAATCTCTGTAATAACGATGACTTGTTGGACATGAGATATCTTAGTCCGCCCGTGACCATGAACGCTGAAGTTTTCGAAATATCAAAATAAAATGCCAACGCGATAAAACCCATAGAAATAGTTGTATTTGTAAGAAAAGGAAAGCTTAAAATAAAACCCTTTGCCAACCCGTCTCATCAGCTTAGTATAGTCAATTTATCTTCCACTGTGAAGAAGACTTGAGCCCAGTCATAGACGTACGAGCCGATATGATAATATGTTTTAAAGATTAGTTTTATCATTAATTTATTTACATAAAATTATAAAAGCGAGTCAAGCATATGCCGCACTCTAATACGATTTGCGAAACATTTTTCGAGCTTGCCGTTTTGCGTATTTACGCGTATCCACTTAGGCTCGTTTTCTTGCGAACTTTTTGTTCCAAAAAAATATTGTTTTAATCGGAATTGCAAAGGCCAATCAGAGCTCTTCAAATGTAAAACTACTTGAAAGATAACATATTTATTTTTATATTTAACATTATTTATATTATTTATATTTTATTTCACCGATAACCGTGACTGCACAAATACTTAGCGTACTTAGTCTAAATGTTGATCTACCGAGTGTCGTGGATTTTATTCTTATGCGGAACCATACTAGTTGCGATTTCTTTTTCCGTATTTAGTAATAAATTGATCCCATTCGTTATTTGTTTACAAATTTTCAGGTGCCACAAGAATTTATTTCTTAGTGCGAGGAATTATCGTTTATAAAAAAAAAAAGGGAAAAAATAACCCTTGTCGGAGACACGGAAGAGTCCCATTTACCTCTCGCAATCACGTGCTCTCCCGCCTTGCCCTATTTATAGATCACAGTTCCCTCTTCCCCTACTTCAAGTTATTCCGTTCCAAATGAAAGTGAACAAATTATTAATACAATAATCCTTGTCTATATTATTTATCTATGTAGTGACGGAGTAAGAATACAATTCAATATACCGTATCTTGCCCGTGGATGTCGTAAAAAACTATTGAGGGATATAATGTGCATATAACATCTATGCAAGAAAGGGAAAAATCGAAATAAAACCCTATACCAATCGGTCTGACCAGTGTGGCACAGTAGGTAATATCCCTCCCTTTGTGGAAGAGGCGTGAATCCAGCACTAGACGTATCTGAACTGTTATCTTTACCATTCATTAAAGGCTAATTACATTTTATCCCGTGATAACGTGTTTCAAAAATGTCATGATGATCAGGTGAAACTTAAAAGACAAACAAGCAAATTCATACTTCCCTTGAAAGTATTTGTAAAAATTACTCGGGTTTGATGCCAATACAAAATATTACACAAGTAGGTAATTAATTGTAATTGTTACTGTTAGTAATAATGGTCACAAAAATATGTCCTGTATTTGGTTATTTTTGTTCATATTTTTAAGTAATTTCGCCTCAAAATAATATAGTATTAATAAAATCTATGAAATAGAACTTTATATTCCATTTTATTTAGATACATTTTAAAATTTACTATAGAATATTTCGTGAGATAATTTATTTGTTATTATGTTACTTTCCTTGTCAAATTAAGGATATCATAATTGCCCTCTACTTGAGGTCCCGGTAAGAGGTTCCAACTTGTCAAGTGTCAACTCATGCCACACCCACATTCAAACAAATGCTCCACATTAACGAGAATAAGATCGCATCAGCTGTTCACCTACCACGAACTTATCGATACAACACACATCCATCGCTCTTTTGTTACCTAAATAATGATTAAAATCAAACGCAAATCGGCAATGTATTGCCAAAAAAATTAAATTCGAAATGCTTAGGAAGTTAATCAATTAGAAAAATAAATAGTAAATAATTATTGTGAATTGAATATAGACGAAATATATCATCGTAATAAAATGATTGAAGTCCCTAGAATCTGATAGTAAGGGTTTGTGAGCGGAGCATGCGCGGTTCCCAAGGACACGCGCCGCGCCTCAGTGTGGCGGGAGGCAGCGCCGTGGCCGCCTGCCCCCTCGCATACCAGCTCTATGTCCCACGATACGGAGTGCCGCAGTGGCCGCCGCGTAAGTCCGACCCGAACACCGTATGCAAGACCCAGCGCCAGCTTCGACACCGGCCCGCAGAGCGACCTTAAGCTCGGAAGCCCCACGGTCGCTCCGATTCAGTCTTGTAATTGGATTTTGTCGTTCGATAAGCAACATTATTCTGATTTGATTGGCGAACGCTTTCCGCTTCAATATTGCAGCTTGCTTCTACTACTTCCTCTAAAAGGCTCTAGCAGCTTTATGTATAGTCGCTTTACATGTCTCGAATGATTAATCTCGTCGAATGTGATATGACAACTTACGTAACGAGTTACAAACGGAGTAACTGGTGCATCACTATGCGGTTGTGAGATCAGTATACGAGTGAGTTCAGCGGACACTTGTCGTGAGTGAACTACTGTTAGTGGAAATGACTTGCTGGGAAAGCGTAGGACTTCTGGGCCCATGCGCACTACTCGCTTCTTCTGTCAGGGTGAGTTGTACCCCCAGGCTTAGAATGCTAAACAACGGTAATTTGTCAAATCTTTTATTTAAAAAATTATTTGGATATTTAAAATAATAAATCAATATTTTTTTGTACATTTCTTTGATATGAAAAGCTCAAGTGAACCATGAAATTATAGTAGGTTACAATGACGTTGCTGAGAAAATTCTCGTTTAATTTTTTTTATCTATCATTACAATAAAAATTTAATATACTGCTCTGAAATATGAAATTATAATCACATTTAATTTTCCGTGTGGGTGGTTTGCCGTGGTTATCGTAAAAATCGACTAATATGCGTATAATATAATGTGCATCAATATATATGCAAGAGAAGGAAAATTTTAAATAAATCGACATACGAACCCGTCTTACCAGCTTGGAACGGTTGGTCAATATAATGTGCACCAATATATATCCAAGAGAAGGAAAATTTTAAATAAATCGGCATACGAGCCCGTCTCACCAGCTTGGAACGGTTGGTCAATTTCCCTCCTATTGCGTAGGTGGCTCTAGCCCAGCCGTGGGACGTATATGAACCGAGATGATGATACATTTAATAGCGAAATGGTAGAAATCTACCATTAGTGCTTAATATTAAAGCGCGGGCATAATTTTCTCATTCATTGAACCGTTATTTGTTTTATAAAAGGGTAAATAAACGTTTACCTAAACATGATAAGTCTATATAATCTGTTGTCTTTCGAATATACTAATAGTGGTAATTAACTAAATGTTTTAAATAGAAATACGGTAAACAATAATATTTGCCCATTATAGGTTTATTAATGGTTAAACATTTAAGAAATATTAGTTATTTTGGACGCAGCAATATGTGAAGTACGTTATGAAGAATGGTGTCGGTGGTGCTTTTAACTACTGAAGAAGTGCTTCAAAGAAATGTGTTTTGGCATAACCTGGATACAATCTGGTTCACTGAAGATTTGGAACCTTTTGAAGAAGTTAAACCGGAACACTTGTTCACAAAACCTCTTTCAAGAGATTTCTATTATGCTAAATATCCTGATATAGCGAGAAGTGAATCAGACGATGAGAATTCGATAAGTTTGAATGGATTTAAATATAAATACACGGAATGGAAATCTAAGATCTGCGTAAGAAAATACGCTGCGAAACGACGTAATTCAAACCAATCTTACGGTAACTCGAGTGATGCAAGAATATCTGTTAGCAGGTCTCAGAACAATCAATCAGAAAGAAAGGCAACTGAGAATGAAGACCAAATAAAATATGAAAGTCTGAATAATAATAAAAGAGTAGTCGATTTTTTGCAAAGATTACAAGAGAATATTCCTCCACCACCCTTGGAAGACTTACAGATTCCAAACGAAATCAGTACTGGTTCTATAGAGTTACCAAAGCAATCTTTTGACTTCAGCGCTATTGAAATACCTGAATACGATGACTTTAAAAATGAGAAAATACATGAAATAAAAAAAGAAAGCACAAAACCTATGACTTCCACTGTAAAGAAATCTAAAAGAAAAGTGAGCTTCAAACTGTGCGAGTTTCAATCTGATTATGAAAGTGACGATTCATGGTACGAATCCGTATATGGTGTATCTAAACCTGTTATTTGGATTTCAGATGATGACCATGTTGAGAAATCCGACTTAAACTCTTTAAATAATGCAGATATAGTGGATTACTTTCCCTCTTGGTCTGAAATTTTAACCGAATGTGACTTGAAAGACGATAATAGTCTTTTGCAAAACAAGGAGCAATTAATTATCCCTGAAGAGATAATCAGTCAATCACATACATATTCAAAAATCGATGACTTTGATACTGACAAGAACAATGACGAAGAAGCGGGTTACGCAAGATTTGCTATTTACAAAATATATCAAACCTTAAAGATTCAAGGTCACAGTATGTCAGATTCCTCAACAATGAGAGATTTGAGTAAAATCGAAGAAAATTTGATAAAAGAATCTAAACCCAGTTCTTCATTTTTTGGAACCATGTACCGACTTGTTCATGACTCCGTTAACAATAGTCGAGAATCGCTACATAATATACTATTAAGTGAATAATACTTTTATACTAATTGATTTTTAGGAATATATTTGATTAATAAATGTCAAATTCTTTTAGTTAATGGTCTTTAAATTAGAATTCCTTTCAAACATTCAATGTTTCATGCTATTTCATCATTAATATTTTAGGTATACTGTAGTGTAAGTATATAATTGCAAATATTGAGTAATTAAATTGTAGTATAAATGTTGTCTGGTGATACGCTTATTGGAATTCTTATATTTTTAGAATACAAATTTCAATATTTCAGACCAAAATGAAATCATATTTGACATATTCGTGTTCTTTGCAGCCTCCAGAGAACGAACTGCAGAAGAATTCAGATCGTGTGCTGTCGGAGCACGAATTGCGAGTCCAGAGATCGTTGCAAAAGCTCAATGTGCCGGAATGGTGAGTATAATAATGTTATTATAACTAATAATTGAGACTGAACAGCGAAGTCTGGTGTGGTGACGCAATAAGAATTCAATTCACCATTCCCGTTCTTGCCTATGGGTGTCGTAAAAGGCTACTAAGGGATAATAATACAGATAATATCAAAGGAAGAAAAGAAAATCTCGAAAAAAAAATCCCCTTTACCAACTTACATATCCAACATGATACTTTTGATCAAATTTCCTCCCATCTCCCAGGAGAGACTCCAGCCCATCAGTGGGACGTAGTATGAGCTGTGATGATGATGATGATGATGATCAATAGCAAAGTAAATATTTAATTTTCCACTCTGGGATTATCATTACGCAAAATACGATAATTAAATTGGATTTTAACTGACTGGATATCCGCTGCTAAATAGCAATTAGACACACTTGATTCCCTGTAAAGACATGCTTCGAATAGTCGGTGATATCAATTAAACGGACAAATTGGAGTCGCTGGAGTAGCCCAGAGACTTTGGGTAACTCTGTGTTCTCTACCAGCTTATGAGGACTTGTTTGACTTGGTGCCACCGTCACCATGTCACTAACGTAACACTCTAATATAATAAAAAAGGCTGAGTCGATTTGTACCTTGCATCAATATTTCCATATTTATTTTAACTCCATATAACAGTTTGTTGTAATTAACTGGCTAATATTACAAAATTTTCAAGAATTTTACAGTCAAATGCCTCAAATGCCTTTTAAGCATTTCTACAGAAAAATCCAATAACATTCATTCCAGTCAGTACACATTTGAAACTGTAATCGGCAGTCGTATTTTCATACCAATAGCGCGGCAATCAGTTCTATTTACGTATTTCCTTGAAGAACAAAAACTCGAGACTTGAAACTTAAAAATATACAAGCATTAAGTATTAGCTACGTCTTAGGCCACTTACAAATTATGTCAAGGTTTTAAGAAAGGCGTTCAATAAGCATATCACGATTATTACGTCCTGCTATTTATAAGTACAAGCTTTAAGTTTCTGACTAACAAATTTCTTAGATGTCTAAAACATAATAGTATTAGCGAGCACCTAATTTTAATTATGTCTAAGTTATGTAAAGTTTGCGTGTGAGCACACGCAAACTTTTTGGAATTAATCGTATATTTTTTCCTAACCACGAACTGCAGAATAACTCTAGACGATAGAGCTACAAGCTACATATATACTAAATTATTTATGTTTTTGAAAATTATATTCCCTTTTACTAAATCATCATCAATACAGCTCATATACGTCCAACTACTGGGCTCAAACCTCCTCCACAATGGGAGGGAAATTGACCTACTTTACCACGCTCAGAGGCGTTCTACAGAGTTTTATTTCGAGTTTTCCTTCTTTTGCATTGATTTTGTATGGATGTTATAATCTCTTAATCGTCTTTTACGATACCTACCCACGGGCTCTCTTGCCCTCTCGTAGTGAATTGTATTCTTACTCCGTCACCACACGGAAAAATGTGCCATCATGGTATTCTATAACATTACATGGACAATATATCTTAAGGATTACATAATTCTCATAATTAGAACTATAGTCACATCAGCACACGATAATGAAGTACGAGTCGGTCTTTAGTCTAATTAACGTTGCCCTAATTGTATCTTGTTTAGCTCATCTCAGTGGTACTTAACAAGAGACGCTTACATTCCAGTTATAATTATTAAAATAGATTATCGGCGAAGGCTTATGTAGGTCTAGGCAATAAATATTAAACAGGTCTGTCGTAAAACAGATAATGATAATAGAAGAGAAACTTATTACAGGGCAATTTTACTTATTCCTTAATGACTTCTGTGTAGCATAAATCCTGTTGCATCATTTATTTATTTGCATAAAATTATGGAAACGAGAAGAGCGTATGTCTTCTCAAGTTCGCGAGAAAAGGGACAAAGTGCTATATCGCGTATTCGTTACCCATTTTTTTTTTACTGCAGTGCGCGACGAATACGCTTAAATACCAACGCAACATAGCAATCCTTTAAACTCTACCAACGCAACATAATAATCCTTTAAGCTCTTCTCGCGAATTTTTCGACACGCAAAAAATTCAGAATTGCAAAGCTCTCCCATAAAAAGCTTCACTTAAAAATGGAATTTCTTATACTTTATAGTCTTGTAGTATATGGAAAGTATTGTAATATTCATGCTTTTATTATATCTGTGGATGTGTGTGTGACTATATGTGTGGTTTAAAGGAGCAAGTAGTCCACCTGATACAAGTACAGCTTACACCCATCCTTCAACATAGCTACTTCCATTATTGGACTTAACTTTTCCATTGGTAGCTGGGATATTAGTGGCGATTATCAATTTAATCCATCCTTTTTTTATAGCTAGCTGGAATTGCCTCGTCCGTCCCAAAAATGAGTAGCATCACAATCTGCCGTGTTCTACTTCCTTGTCGCTATTTGAGCTGACCTATAGCATGTCCTGATATTCGGCGCCCTGCCCAGCATTTAATTTATTACTTTATAGTATTTGGACATTGTGACAGAAAAGGTTGCCTTCATAGTTTCATAACTCTATTTAACTAAAGGCTGATAGATCTAGCATTTATTTAGATTTGTTCAAGCATATCGCTCAATACCTTGAAGTTTCAGACCTTGGACTTAAAGGTAACAATTCCCAAGTCAGAAATTATTTTTATTCTTAATTTGAATTGTTTCTATAAAAGTTCGTCTCGAGAGTAAAAATACAAAGAGTCGCCACCTCATCCACTCCTGGGGATCCTGTGTGAGGATAAGGAACGTTTGTTTACTTGAACTTCCTATTTTCATTCATCCATCAGCCCGTAGACCTCCACTGTTAGACATAGAGCCCCCCACGAGAATGCCACTCTAAGAGCCCTGTGCCATTTGCACCCAACGGTTCCCTGCGACTATCAAGGTATCGTAGCACCTAGTAAGGGGTCGTCCTACAATACGTCGTCCAATTTGTGGTCTCCACTCGAGAACCTTTCTTCCCAACCGATGTCGGTTCGACGAGCATTTTGATCTGCCCATTGCCATTTCAGTGGTAATTCTTCGGGCTGTGTTGGTTACACCTATTCTTCTACATATTTCATTGAACCACTGAGCCTTTTTACGAGACATTTAGAGACCCATGTTTCAATGCGCTGACTTCAGTACCTTATTCCGTTTGGGAAAATATTTTTATTGTCTTTTATGACAGACAAACAAGCAGCCCATCTATTGGTAAGTGGTAACTGCCGCTTATGGACCTATGCTATACCAAGCGCACTACTTACTGTCATCTCTTTAGATCACCGAACAAACACAGTTGAAAATTCCTACTTCTTTTGGTTTTCTGCAAAAGTGTGGTACTATCCCGGACACGAGACTGTCAATAGCTAGACACTAGCACTATGCCGTTTATTATAAACATTGTCGTGTGTCTTTAATTTGCCAATTCTAGCAGCACTGTGATTTAGTATACCGAATGATGTAAGTATATTCTCTCTGAAAGCCAACGATGAAAATAAGAAAATCGATGAATCGTCTAGACGAATGATCTAGTTTAAAGAAATTTTCTTGTTCAATGTGTACGTTCGTGTTGTTTAACTATTCGCCTATAAAGAGATATAAATTAGTTACTCTCTGAAACGATTTTATTTTCGAAATTAACAGCAGCAGTACAAGATCTGAATGTATAACAGGGCGATAGGAAATGACATAAAAACTTATATAAGTTTAGTGTAAATGCTTGTCAGGACGGGTTGTTTATATAAACAATGTGTCACTCCAACCCTCCTTCTCCACGTCCCGTGGCTTACGTAGCAACTGTTTGCGAGATTATCGAGCATTATGCAACCGCCTTGGAATTTTATTACAGTAATGCGGTCGTAAACCATAAAGCAAGCTAGGCAATATCGTAATTTTCATTATCAATCCCATATTGATCGCCATATCCCAAGGCGGGAGGCTAAAAGTAAGCAGGGCATTTTTATAACAAGTGTATTAGTTGTCTTTCCTTCCTTTGGGGAGGAAAGTATGATGTTATTAAAAAGTAACACTCTTATCTTAGAATAATAACGTATAGAAGGATAATGTTGGTACTTCGAACGATCGAAATATGAATCTAAAAATACTACATGCGCGCAGACGATTACACACGTATACACGCACACCACTATACAAACTATGAAATCAAATTTTGTTTTTATTAATATAAATCGTCGAAACACTTTTAAAAGTAATGTTAAAAACCTTTTTATGTTTTTCAAATATGTTGTAACACCATTTGAATGCACAAACCGTCATAATTACCTATTTATTTTTTAAGAGTTGCGTACGTACATACGTGCAGTACAGTGAGCTTGTACATTAGGGAACGGTTCCGGCGTAAGCTCCATTAGGCTCCAATTGAAATACTTCACTTTTTGTGCGCGTACTTACCTTCTATACGTTATTATTCTAAGACTCTTATATTTTATTTGACAATTTCTTGGACAGCGGTGGAAATAAAATATATTTATTTCAGGTACAAAAACGCGCCTGCGCCGCGCGAAGGTTTCCTGTTGCGCAAGCGTTTGTCTGACGCTTCCGCGTCGGCGGCGCGCTGGAGTGGCCTCAATTCGAAGACCACATCACTGGGCAGTCTTGGCGGGAACGCACAACCACCACCCCCTCAACTCAGCCCACACACCACTAGTTTTGGACGGTGGTCTACCAGCCGGCTTAATTCTAACCAAGTGAGTGTTTCAGCCAATTTAAAAGAGTTTCTGAAAAGGATATCTATAAATTTATTACTCCTATTTCTATTTCAACTACATCTACTGCTTTTTCGTGATCATCAATTAAATCATTATAACTACTGAGATTTAATTTGCTAGGTTATTTATAAAAACTTGTTTAGGAGCGAAAAATGTTTGCCACAAGTGAGCCTCGAATCCACACCTATTCAAAATCTGTTCTATTCGTCCTATCAACTGATCTGACGTATGAAAATCAAATTGTCCCTCTTATTGTCGTCTTTATAGGAGACTAGCGAACCCACCCTCACTGCGCTTCGGTTTCAGCCGCTTTGACCACGCATTTTACTGCAATACCTCCCAACATATTGCCTCGGGTTCGAGTCCGGCACCGGGCAAGATTTTTTTGGGTTTTTCTGAGAGGAGAAGGAGCCTAAGTTACTCCTTAAATAGACGGATATCTGGTAGTAAAACACGATTAAAATTGGTGCAGCCGTTTGTAAGATTATATGGAACAAACAAACAGACAGACAAAAAATGTTTAAACGGGTTTTTAGTTATACGTATCTTGTGAATAATCATGTGAGCATTAAAAACGTTCTATTTAGATATTACAGACATTTCAATTTTATTTATTTGTATGGAATATAGATGTGCGCTATCTATGAGAAAACGTTTGCACGTTATTGCGATCTTATTTATGAGTTAGAATTGTATTAAACCATGACACGACCATATTATCTAATTTACTAAGATTTAACATATAGCATGCTAGGTTATTTATAAAAAATCTTAATTATAACGATTTCTAATGTTTACGCTAACACATTGTAAATAAAACTATTTCTATGGATTTTATCGCGTTTGCTTTTGGTTTTTAATTGCTAGACATTTCGAAGACTTTTCAGCGCTCATGGTCACGGGCGGACTAAGATGTTTCACGTTCAATAAGTCATCTTTATTACCGAGATTTATATCTACCCGCTACAGAATTAGATATTAAATTTTGATACAAAATTATTGCCAGTACAAAAAGAAAATGATTCTATATGAAAAACTGGTAGTATTTGGTAAAATCTTTATCATTGAATTCAACTATCTTTAGCTATCTCTAATCTATACAGGCTGTATCAGGTTATGGGGCACTTCGAGTATGTTGTAGTGTAACGGTCATAGATCGTAATTAGAATGTACATTACACAAAAAACAATATAACATAAAAGTTATAATGATTTCAAAAAAATGTGTCTAAGAGTCTATGCCTTAAATGTTACGTATTATGTAGGCATGGATAGACATGATACATGAAGGCATGTAAAGCTTCGATAGTATAATTTCATTCATACATACCTAGAATTGCGCAAACGCTTCAATGGTGCCGTAGGTACAAACGTGACTCGGCGACGGTAATCGGCCGATCAGCTGATTTAAAGCGAAGTTCGTTTTGCTTATGCGAACGTAATCATTGATTTTTTCAATTTCTATTGAACATTTAACAAAGTACGAATGTGTTGCAGATTAAGTATCACTGACTTTATACATTTCAATCAGCTTTAAACGAAAAAACAATGACAAAATTGAAAACTTTACATTCATTAACGAATCGATATTTTTCCTTCAAATTTTTTTTATGGGTTCCTACCACCATTGCCTACCTCCCGTTTGACCAGTTGCCCCATAACCTGATACACCCTGTATACTTTATACAAATAAATAAAATTGCAGTGTCTGTTTGTAATGTCAAAACATTGGGCTTTTTTCATGCTCACATGGGTATTTAAACGACATCTATGCCTAAAATGCAGTTTATTTTTTTTTGTCTCTCTATCCGTCTGTCTGTTTGTTCGAGGTAAACTTTAAAACGGCTGGACCTATTTTAATAATATTTTACTACCAGGTAGCTGTCTACATAAAGAGTAATTTAGGCTATATTTTATTCCGGTATTTCCTCGAACGAGAACTATGCGGATAAGGCGACTAACACCGAAGCGAAGCGAAGGCGGGTTGCTATTACTATACTATATTTGTGTTACAAGCCTACAAATGGCTGTCAGCAACTTCATAAGGCTTCCCGAGTAGCCCAGAGTAACGGTTCATTCACCGATTTAACGTCATTATGTAAACTATTCCATTGTACTGTATTTCTTTGAATTTAAAATGATGACCGGCAAATCAACCGTAAAATGACCGCACTAAATCTTTTGAGGAAAATTCTAACACAATCGACGCGTAGTCACTTCCTTGGAATGACAATATTATTTAACTTCACCATTGTCCGTGGTGACAGATTGTGTTATCAACTTTTCTTTACCGCAGCTATAAGAGACAACTCTTGCGTATTTCACCAACTACACCTAAATCTTAAATAACACTTAAACTTAGGTTTGCTTTAAACACATTTGTTTTTCGTGTGGTGAAGGAGTGAATACAATTCACCACCCCGTATCTTACCCGTGAGTATTGTAAAAGACGAAAGGATATGATGTGCATTCAATATTTATGCAAGAAATGGATAAAACCCTATACTAACACGTGAGGCCAGTATTATGTGTCCCCAGTATTGTGGAGTGGTAGGACCACACTGTCGACAGTTATCTGTCTACAGCAGCGGGCCGGTCCGTCCGGGGCAGTACCACACTCTCGCAGAAAATCGACGTCTGAGTAGTAGCGATTTGTTACTGCGCTTCGTTCGGTGAGCGAGAGAGCCGGAAGCCCAATTTTCAGAGGGTGTTTGCGTGTGGAGGGTTTTGGTGGTGGCCTTGGTATCACCGAGCCTCAATGCACGCATTCACACTCCCTTCAATTTCTTCGCGGTAGGCAGCGGCCTTGTAGAGTTCCATGAGCGGCAGCAACACTTACCATCAGGTGTACTGTTTGCTCGTTTGCCACCGTTTGCAATAAAAAAAAATATATATCATTATAGTAGGTCAGTACCCCTCTTATTTTGAAAAAGGCTTGAGCCAGCAGTTGGACGTATATATATATATGAGCTGAAATGATGATGACGTCACATACTCATTACATCTATTATTGATGTTATATTATATTACTAGCAACCCGCCCTCGCTTCGCTTCGGTTTTAGTCGTTTTACCCGCGTAGTTCCCGTTCCGGTGTGAATACCGGGATAAAATGTAGCCTAGTTTACGCCCTGATATTATAGCTTTCCATTGGTGAAAGAATTTTTGAAATCGGTCCAGCCGTTTTGAAGATTACCCGGAACAAACAGACAGACAGACAAAAATTTTTTAATCTGTTTTTTAGGCATAGGTGTCGTGAAAATAACCCTGTGAGTATAAAAACCGTGTGAGCATGAAAAAAGTCTATTATTTTGACATTACAAACAGACACTCCAATTTTATTTATTGGTATAGATTGCAATAGGTGTTATCTAACATTTAAGTGACGTTTGTGAAAACGTACATTAAGTGATAGAAATGTTAACATATTGTAAGTGAAAAACCTCAAAAATACAATTCTGCGTGAATCCACCAGGCTAGCGTGGTATAGGTAAGTTTACTAAAATACTGGTAATGATCGCGTTTACCTTAAATTTAAAGTACATGTCTCCGTGCCATAAGTCATAACTGGTAACACACTGGTCATAGACCTGTCTGACCTGACTTTCAGACACAGGTATATTGGAAGGAAAGAACCTCGTAATCTTTAAGTTTCTCGAAGATTTAGACTGTTACAGAGCGAAAAAGGTCAAACAAATTGCAATAATGATAAACGTTATCATTATTGCAATCTGTTTGAACTTTTTCGTAAACTCTTTATAAAGTCACTCGATTTAACGACAAACTCCTTAAAACATCGAAATAACTTGATTTTGATTGGTTTACCATATTATCCATACAATAATACACTCTATATAGCATCACGTTCACTCGAAATAACGACGACAATACGACATTATTGAGCATTGAGCAGTACTTTCTTAATTGCCAAAATTAGTAAGAACTGCAGCTGTGTACGTTCTTTTCTTTGTTGTTTTCTTATTTTATTATCTAGCACATGTTTACCTCAATTGACCTACGAAACATTGTAAAAAAATTCTCTTTTGTTTTTTGTGTGATTGACTTGCACATGTTTACTTCGGCCACTGGGCTGTCGTTAGGTTGTTAAACATTATCTTAATCATAATTGTTGTTACTTTTGTAAAATTTGCACTATATTAGTAAATAAATATTAGAATAGTAAAATAATATTATTTTTTTTTTTTCACTCCAATTAACGACAACTCTCTATAACGTCAAAAATTCACAATCCCATGAGTGTCGTTACATAGAGTTTACACTCTATTTAATAAAACTAGTGGTTGCCGTGTGGTCAAAATTCGGCCATAATTCATTTTAATTAATTTTTCTACTACACAATGTTCTTTAATTTTATTTATGTACTAGCAATCCGCCCTCGCTTCGCTTATAGGTTATAGTCGTTTTACCCGCGTAGTTCACGTTCCCGTAGGAATACCGGGATAAAATATAGCCTAGTTTACGCCCGAGCAAGCTGTATTTCACTAATAACTAATACATAGATAAGCACAAATCTCTATTAGACCTTGTCATCATAATTATGATTCGTGATTCGTATGATTCGTTAAGATCTTTGGTCGAACAGAATGTCAAACGACATTCCGTTCGACCAAAGATTTTAACCGTAAACAAAAGTGTATAAGCGTTGCTACGCAACACATGTTTGTGTACACATACAGTGTGTGTGTGTGTGTGTGTGTGTGTGTGTGTGTGTGTGTGTGTGTGTGTAGCGATTGCGTTGTAGTGTGCGTAATGCCTTTTTTAGTGAATTTAATGCATTTATAATTTATTATTATATGAAATTTCAGTTTTATGCATTATATACATCAACTGTGCCAAATTTCATAATTGTCCATCCACGTAATTTTCGTAAAAAGGGGTACAAAGTTTTTGTTTCACGTATTTAATATATAGATATACCATTATATTAAAATAAAATACATTGTAAGATTATAAATACATGAGTATAAAAATATAATGATGCCAATATTTTCAGACGTCACCGTGTTCTTCGACTCGCAGCAGCATCAGAGGCACAAGCCCTCTGTGCTCACCATCCGCACGTTCCTCGTTCAGTGCACGCCAGCCATACCTTGGCTGGAGGAGTCAGGAGCGACTGAACAGCACTCCGAGAACTCCACATGAGAGGTAACTACATATAAGTTATTAACGTGTTCCGTGAAGTGACGGAGTAAGAATACAAATCACCACTCCCTATCTTGCCCGTGGCTGTCGTAAAGGACGACTAAGGGATATAATACGTAGGTATATAACATCTATGCAATAGAAGGTAAACTCGAAATAAGATCCTATACCAACCTGTCTGACCAGCATGGTATAGTAAGGTCAATTTCCCTCCTATTATGGAGGAGGCTCGAGCCCAACAGTAGAACGTATATGAACTGAAATGATGATGATGATGATCCATCCGTGTAGTGAAGGAGTAAGATTACAAATATTAACCCCCTATTCGTAGGTGTCGTAAAAGACGTCTAGGAAAGATGACATTGATGCCAGAGATAGAAAAATTGGCATGAATACCTATGCTGACCAGCGTGGTATAATAGGTCAAATTCTCTCCCAAAAAGAGGCCCAATAGTGAGACGTGTACAGGGCCTGCACTGTACGAAGTGTCCCAATTTTGATCCTATCGAATCCTATTTTTCAGGTATACTAATACAATTACAAAACTAGCTTTTAATAAGCGCCACCCAAAGGACCAATCATATCATCGGGTTGGTTCTTTGAGTAGCTCTTATTAAAAGTTAGTTGTTTTACAGAACAATTATATTATGCTGAATTTTTTTGCACTAGAATAATTGTTTATGAATGATTAGTAATATCCGATACTAACGGTTAAACGGTGTGGTGACGCAGTCAGAATCCAATTTACGATCCCCTGCCTTGCCGGTGTACGTCGTAAAGCACGACTAAGAGAAAAAATATGCGTACAACATCAATGCAAGATTTTTTTTTATTGCCAACGGTGGCAAACGAGCAAACAGTACACCTGATGGTAAGTGTTGCTGCCGCTCATGGACCCTTACAAGGCCGCTGCCCACCGCGAAGAAAGTGAAGGAAGTGCGAATGCGTGCATCGAGGCTCGGTGACACCAAGGGCACCACCAAAACCCTACACACGCAAACACCCTCAGAAAGTTGGGCTCCCGGCTCTCTCGCTCACCGAACGAAGCGCAGTAACTAATTGCTACTACTCAGACGTCGATTTTCTGCGAGAGTGTGGTACCCCGGACGGACCGGCCCGCGGCTGTAGACAGATAACTGTCGACAGTGTGGTCCTACCACTCTTAAATCTTGGCCAAAACGTATGACCTGTGTGGTAAAGTTAGTAAATTTCCCTCCTATTGTGGAGGACACTCGAGCCTAACGGTGAGTGTATGAGCTGAAATGAATGAACAATGAAAAACGTTGAGAATGATTGAATGTATGTATAATGAAAATAATGGTGTGTATTAATTATTTTTTCAGGCTAGCATCATCATTACTTCAGTCGACCCCGAAATCAGAAGCATCCGAAGCATCGAAGGCTTCCGAAGAAATCCAGACGTCGATCAAGGAAGTCACCTCAGCCATTGTACATTACGTGTCAGGCCTGGAGCCGGCCAATGGCGATATCGACAGACAACCCTCGCCGCGGTCCAGCCAGAAACTATACTGGCTCGAGAGTTCTTTTGTTGGTATGTTTGTAACATAATACTGCTTAAACTTCCGAAGTTTTATTTGCAGTGACTGCGTAATGAATAATCCGATCAATATTGACTTTAAGATACTGTAATACCACAGAAGTATTGCCTAATCTAGGGAAAAAGGAACTCTTATTTGGAATTTTTTCAGGACCAATAATGCCCACAAGTCTCCTCGCGTTTATATAAAGTTTGTCAATTAAATCTATCTCACAAGAAGTATATATATTTATGGGATAAAAATGAAGCGTTTTTGTGTTATGGTATAACATTATCTATATTCGTTTAGCTGTTCTGGCGTGATTGAGTAATAAACCACCAAACTCTTGCATTTATAACACAACAGGAAGTCCACTTACTACTACTAGTATACAACTCCGGCAGTGCTGATGAAAAATATGACTGTTTGCGCTTTACATATTTAACTTTAGAGTACGAATATGCTGTCTCAGTAAACCCTCTATTTTATTTTACTATAACGACCACTGCATAAATAAATTCATTTTAAGACAATATTGTTTATGACTGTGTTCATAGGTATAGGCGCCCTAAGGTTTTTAACTAAAACTATTATAGTTATTAAAGAGAATTTTATATGTCCACTGCAGTAGTTACTATATGACTGCACAAATGACGTTGTGACCTACATGCCACACCATGGGTTCGATTCCCATATAGCACAATATTTTTTGCAATCCACAAGTGGTTGTCCTGAATCTGGACGTAATTTTTCCGTTAATAACATGTTTGTAAACTTCCCCGCAATACAAGAATTATTTTTTAATTCAGAATATTATCTAAGGCACGTTCATTTTTCACATTGCCAGCGGAAAAAAATTATAATAAATTTGAATGCTTAAAATCGTTAAAATGTTCTTCTAAATTTAGCTATATATTCGTAAATCATAGAATTCATTATGCCTTCAATATTTCAGTTTATAATTTCGCTCACATTACACTGGCGCGGAGTGCTGAGAAATTAAAAGTTATATTTTAATTTTGGTAATATTATTAAAATTGCGTCTTTTTGTTTATTTTTAGGTACAAAGCCGCTAGAGTCGCCTCAAACGCCGCTCGTGGTGTCGGAAGCATTACCCCCACCGCACCCACGACCCCCGTCGTCCCTCCGCCTCGACCACCGTGCGGCGCCTGGTGAGCGAGCGTGACCGCCTCGGTTTACACTGCAGGTTTCACACCTAACTAACGACACATTCCCGTGTAAAAGCAGCAATAAACATGCTGACTACCGAGACATTCGACACGACGAACGCATCGCGTGATTTTTGAGTAGCATTAATGAAATGTCAAAATACAATCATTTTATATGATGATTGCGAAAATCATGAAATTTGCATTTATTTAATGTAAGCCTGCAGTGTTTAAACGTTTGTTATACTTTATGTTACGTTAATACTCTGTGCGTTATTTTTGTGCTGTTCTGTGTATTTAGTTATTTGTGAAATGAATTTGTTCAGTTCAAACGGCTGAGGGATTTCATTTTATGAAAATATACGTGTAATAGAGCTTTATAGACTGTGTGTAAGACTCAGGACCATTATTATAATATATTATAAATTATTATTTGTGTCAATATATGCACTATTTTCGGACACGCAAAATCAATTACTATTAATCATGTTGTGTAAAAGTTATAATTTATTTCTTTGCATTGTGTAAAAGCACTTGCTTTTAGATGCTTCATTTTAATTTATGTGTTCGTCACACGCAGCTTTTTGTACCTACGTTTAATTTTGGCGGTGAAACTAATCATATTGACAGTTAAGTCGAGGTGGCCAGCCACAAAAAAATATAACAATGCCCGCCATATCTATTTATGAAACATTGTTAAGTACATAAAAATATGTAAGAAACAATGCAATTTTAATTATTGATGCATTTCAGTTTAGAACTATTGTTATTACTATTTATCATTGTTACTGGAATAAGGTATCCACCAGTTTATATGGTACCTAAATTAAATATGGTTTTAATTGAAATAGTCATAGTTAAGATTTTTTTTGTTTTAAATATTGCCATAATTTTAATTACAATAGTAATCTGACACAAACCAGTAACTTTTATTGATAATATTACGTCCGTATGTACAGATTAAGTTATATTGTTTTGTGTGTGTGTTATTTTTAAAACAAATTATTTAGTATAATGGCTAGTTAGTTTATATAGTGTTGTAAATAAAATATGTTGCTATGTTTTATTTTAGGTGCTAATTCAATATTATTTGATTTCAATTCTGGACGCATACACTTCAATTCTTATTCTTTATACACAAGCTTTAATTAATGTCACAAAGCATATGTTCAACGTAAATAAAAATCTATATACGTTGCCCACATAATATTTTATACAGTCTATCTAATACACTTAAAATGTTACCAACAGTTATCAGAACCATAATTCAATGTGGTGGTGAGAAGTGACGGTATAAGTCTGAAATCTTTAAAAATTTCAAGTTCCTTCTACTTAAATCACCTCGTAATTTATGTTGGGGTTTCGCCCTTAAGTAAATTATACAGGTTCTGATTAGGTTAGAAAAAAAAATATGCATTTAAAATGCGTTCACAATTCGCACCGTCGAACTACGAAAGCGAACTATAGACGATATGTAAAAAAAAATAAATTATAAATGTCTATGACAGCAAGTAAGATGGCCGCCTAGAATTTTTTAAAATAGCGCCAAATTAGTATGTTTAATTAATTAACAGCTCTCTAGAATCTATTAAAATCTACAGTACCTAAAAGAAAATGTACTAATTATTATGAATACGTAGTTATAGGCTGTAAGCTATAAATGTTTGTACGTTAGAATCTCGGTACCTTATTCGTGTTATGAAGACATGATATTTATTGTCTTTATCATTTCAATTATTGTACTTTTAGTTATGTTTTAGTGATAATGATTATTGAATATATTCATTTTTATTTTATATGATTTGTTTTATTTTTATTTACGTGAATGTTAATTATTTTTATGCTTCCAAGAAAATTTTATACACCTCACTGGCAATGTTTACTGTGCTTCAATCGCCACTAACTCTAGCACTGAATTATTTTCGAAATTTAAATAACAGGCACACAGTCATACACGCTTTAGGTTTTTTAATTATCATACATTCAAAATTCGTCTCTGAATTTAAGGCGTGCAAGAACAATGTTCAATTATAACCTATATGTTAAACTTTACTAGTTTATGTTAAAAATACCGCAAAACCAACGTCTTTAAATGTCTAAGGGTGTTAATTTAAAAATCAAGGTAAGTTTATTCTTTTAAAAGTAAAATGAGGGTAGTTTCTAATATTTTGAAATCACGTGGTTTGTATTACGTACATGTAAATAATGCTAAAAAAATTGTAATCAAAAGTTTGTTCTCTATCGTTAAATTTCATTCATCGCTTTTGCATAAAGGACTGAAAAAAATCAAATGCTAAAATTGTGATAAAAAAGTGTAGGTACGATTAGGTACTTCTTAATTAAATATTATCCGACTGTTACGTCTTTAGTACTTCCACCAGGGCGAGCCATGTAGTTAGTAACAATGCAAGATCATCTATCCATTTAGCATTTATATTGATCCATTCTAATGTACATCATTGACTGGCGACTTCCAGACTGGCAAGAGTCCCAGCGCTCACTGAACTTAGGTATCACGCGGCCGTCTCCAGGCTCCACTACTCTTGAGGACGTGCTGGATTCGCTCTTGGGGTTGCCGTCGCAGCCGGCCAGAATACCCACACCTCAGCCGAGCCCTAGGAAGGCTTCAAGCCCCTACTATTTAATAGGCGGGAAGGTACTTTTCTTTTAATAACTTAAAATAATCCACTCTATTAGGCATATACCTATTAATATTTTTTTTTGTAATGGAGATTAGGTACTTTTTTATACTTACAAATGTGTATATCTCTTAAGTTCTACTTGTACCGTCTGTTACAAAACAATTTAACTTTTTATGAATAATCAAATCATTACCCGTTGATGAAAAAAAAATAGACCAACACAACACATCCCAATTCATCCTACCAGTCCTAAATAATCCGTCCTCAGAGTCCCCGCTACGAACAACTCGCCAGTAGTGGACACAGCAGCGCTTCCCCAGCTTCAAGATTTATCAGCACTCCCAGCGAGGGCCCCAGCTCGATCACCGACAGCCCCGATCATGACCGACCAGGTAGGAACGATATGTAAGTTTGAGCCGTTCCAATTTTTATTACCTTATCTCACATACAACTGATTAGGTACTACTACCCACACATGCTGCACTAGTTCTAGAAGTTTCTTTCTGTTAGCTTGATGTATTTGATTTGTGACGCTAATATCCGTCTTATTGTACAGAATTATCTTTGTCTAATGACCGTTTGTGAAGTTACTATTGATCATATGTTAGCATGAAATGTCTGCTGTGGCATGATTATCAATTGGGTTATGTTTATTCGATGGTTATCTTATACTGGTTCTGAGTCTTACAGTTTATGCCCACGTTCTCATGTCATATTCATTCTATAAAATCTACGTACACATATTTTCCTTGTGTCATTTCAGGCATGGATATAGTTGATAATACTGCCGTGATGCAAGAATCGAGGCGCCCGCGTTCGGCCCAGGGCGATCACCATTCACGTCGCCGTAGCGAACCCTTCGCCCAAACGAGTGTCTCTCTCGACCGCCGCACTAGCCTTGACGCTGCAGCCCTACGACCAGTCGATTCACACCTAACTCACCAAGATTCCAAGACTTCTCTAATATCCTTACAAACAGAAAATAGTACCGACGATGCATTCGTCAAATGCAAATATCCAAAATGTCCTTCCCGGGCACCTTTAACAGATGCTAAAAGACATTACAAAACTTGCCACAATTGCTCTACAATGTATTGCTCAAGAGAATGTAGAAGGGCACACTGGGAGAAGCATAGAAAGGTTTGTTTACATACACGAGCGAGCGCCCTGTGCAGGCAAATCATATCAGCGGCCAAAGAAGACGCCGATTCTTTGCATCAAATCAGCACTATAGCGCACAAAGGGTACTTAACTCACGGCAGAGGCGTCGTGAAAGTGTTCTTCACTAGCCCTGAAGCAGCTGAAAGGTTCACCACACATGGCTTCCAACATTTGAGCGAACCGGAATATATGAAGTGGACGTCCCTACAGCCAAATGAAATGGGTGTAGAATTATACACAGAAGTAGTTAAACTATGTAAGGCGTACAACCCTGAAACAAGAGTAATTTTATACGTGGCTGTGTGTATTATCAGTGAAGTGCCGACGAAAGGAGCAGTGAAATGGGAACGACAGATGGTGTCGAGATGCGCCAAACTACGCCTCAGTAAAACCGTAACCGCCGCTATACAAGAACAGAATAGAAGAAGGCACAGAAGAGATAGCAAATCAACACCTGAAGACAGAGAAACTTTAATTTTAACATCAAAATTAAGCAATGCTGGAGAAAAGAATGCCGCGACTGCTCACAAATTTAGAGAAATATGTTTCCAAAATATATCAAATGAATTGGAAAGTAGAGGGGTAAATTTAAAGAAGCATTTTCCTGAAGTTTACTCGAGATTAGGAGCGTATGTTGATGGTACGAGTGACAGGTTTATTCCTATGACCATATATCCAAAAGATGTGACGAATGGTAAGTCGTTTATGTGTATTATCATGCCAGATAGTGAAATTGAGAGCGGATCGCCGGTGGACGGTAAAGTAACAACAGTCGATGTAGGCGTAGACAGATCACGACACCAACTGTCTACTCCAATGTGAGAATGTAATTTAAAGTATAGGTAATTAATATTTACCGCAGTAGCGGTCAGGTGATGTCTACCAATGTGCTAGTGAAAAGACACGTTGTTTATCGATGGTGGTATATTTCCCAAAACCATTTCTTATAAAAAAAATATTTAAATTTTAATCTCCGTATATGAATCTCGTACGAAGTATTGTTAAACGTGCCCTAAAGAGTTATATTTATTTTAGTACTGATCATTAAATCCTGCTACGATTAATTTTAAGCGTATTATGTAAATATGCGTCAGCTACCTATTAAATATATATGTGTATCAATCAAATTCCAAACTTTAATATTTTAAGCCTCTTACTTATTATCTGAACAACATACATTTTTCTAACTTTTTACAAGATAAAGTTAATAATTAAATATATCTAAGTAACACTTACAACACATGTAAAAGCATACCTGCTTCAAAAATTGAATAACAATTTGATCAAACATTCCCTGTAGTGCCATTAAGTTTTAAAAAAATATTACTTTAATCGTTATTATGAATATGCACATGTTAAAGTTTAAGAAAACTACAAGATGTTGTGAAGTATGTTAAGTTGTTAATGAAAATACATTTTATTCTAAACCTTGTTTCTGTAACTTGACAATAGTTTATACTAAAATGGTATTTAATGCAATGCCTTATTTGGCAAATAGAGTTCTATATAGGTATGATAATTTTGAAAAGAGGGAAGCATGTTTTTGTTATTCAGAATAAAAGACGTTTTTATACATAACCATTAGCTTAAATGCATGCGAGCGATTAGTGAGAAATACGAAATTAAACAATTCTAGTGTTTTATCTTTAGATAGATAAATCCATTTGAGATTTTTAAGGAAATTTTACACTTAATATAACAAATGATTAAAACATTGCAAAGGCATGTGAAAACTTCATATAATAGAGATTTTAATATCAAAATTGTAATATACCTAATATTTTGAAACTATATTTCTCATAATTCTGAAGGTATACATGTTAAGACCATCAGCTAAAAATTTTGGATTACATTACACTCTAGAATTTAACTAACCTGTATCGTATCGGCTGATGGCGGGAAGGAAGAAATATTCCTAAAAGTTTACATTCCATTCATAGTAGTCATTTGACACGTCATAGAAAAAAATTGAATATCATGGTGCCAACATAATGAGATATCTTTGAAGAATTAGAAAACATGATTGCCATTTATCAAAAGTTCCATTGTTAATCCTGGCATTCTTTAATATGAAAGACTTTTCTTGACGTATTTAAAAGTATTATTTTAAAGCATTAAAGTTGAATGTTGTTATACAATTTTTAATTTAATTATTAGTTACAGCCGGAAATCGGGATACAAGCAAAAATGTGGTAGGGACCTATGATCATGGGTATTATCATTCTTAACTCAAATTCTGAGGAATACCCCAAGTATCAATATTTATTTACCCTCAGGATCGTAGTTATTAAATATTAATGGAAGAAATAAGTGCAGTCGTAGTGCGGCTGTGTTATAACTTTAGTAGTTGAACTTAACCATATTTTTTTATAATAATAAAAAATTGTGAGATTGAACATGATCCCGCGCTTTGTCTCTGGTCTTATTTGTATTCCAAGCTAGGCTAATGTACCGTCATTTATAAATTTATTAGGTAATATTATTTTTGACCATATATACAAAATACATCTGAGTTTTGAAAAACATTAACTTCTAAACATTTTTGACATATTGTACCATTACTGTGTTTATCTGCGACTCTGATTCCTCTAATAAGTACTGTACCTTGTAAGTACCTATTCCACCATTTGTAGAGAAATCTGGATCTACAAATGAAATATGTATTTTTTTCATATTTATCCTTGTGCATAATTTATATTCATCATTTTTGTTTAAGAAATCGACAGAACAGCAGCAATGCATTTACACAAAAAATCGAAGTGATTTCTTACAAATAATGGGTGAACTAAATCGATAATTTTTAAATATTGGTGGTTATCGATGAATTATAAGAACATGAGAACACATATAGAGCCTACCTTGGATACATTTTACATACAGGATTTTGGGCTCACTGGGCAAATAAAAATAAGTTTATGAATAATAAAAAAGATTATTTGCTTTAATTTACTATAGCTGATTGCTACAAATCAAAAATATCCTACAAGTATGAATTTGTTTTGATTAATTCATACCATTTCTGTACCTACTTAAAAATAACTTTTAAGATATAATGTAAGCGAATACAACAGCTTTTCGGGGCTTTCTGCAGACGGTGGAGCAAGGGCACATTCTTTGGATTCCTCCGGATCCTTTTTGGATAAAGACCTCCTCTTTTGCATGCATGTCTGTAAATTACTGAAAATGTGGGCAATAGATGCTTTGAAGCTGCTCTGTTAAGCGGTTCAGTCATATTTAAAAAATGATTTCTTGGTCGGTATTCAAAGATATTCTGTTTAAAGAATTATTGTGTACAAATACAAAATGGAAACATTTCTTGATGATGTACCTTGTATCATGTGTTCTTTATTTATCCTAATGTATTTTCGAAAATAAGTGTTAATTCAAGTATTTTTTTCAAATTCAACAAGAGTTTTTTATGTATCTTTTAATGTTACCTTAGCCTGGCCATTGTATTATTAAAAAAATATTTAAAATAGACCCAAAATAAATGCAGCCGACGATTAAATCGATGCGAAAATATCTATAGCTCATTAATATTTTTTTCATATAACTAAACATCTCGTAATTTTGGACATTTTAAACTAATGTACGTACTGTGACTATATAATCTATCTATTTACTTGTGAATGGCTATGAAGTTTTCATGTATTTCATTATTATATTCGTAATGTTGTCATATCAATTGTTTTTCTAAGTCTGGAAGTCAGATTTTTATCTAGTTGTCCCTTATGTACCTATTTCAAATAAACGGCCCAGCTATAAATTTGTTTTATTTCTCTAACTTGTTGGTTCTGTCACCGAATAAGGCCCTTAATAAAATAATTGTAAACGAATGGAGAAATCATTCATATAATTTAAAAAAATAATAATACGAAGGTAATGAATGCATAAATGCAGACAAGCCTATCAGCTTAGACAATAAAAGTGAAAGTAAAAATACTAACGACGATTTGACTAAGGAGTCAAAAGATTTAGTAGTACCTGGAATATGTCCATTAGCTGCCCGTTTGCCTGGCATAGAACTATTTTTTTTTTTTTTTTTTTTTTTTTTTTTTTATTGCCAACGGTGGCAAACGAGCAAGCAGCACACCTGATGGTAAGTGAAACTGCTGCACATGGACCATTGCAATACCAGGGGCACAGCCAGGCCGCTGCCTACCGTGAAGGAAATACTCTTCTTAAACCTCGTTTAAAGAAGGACATGTCATAGCGCTCGGGAAACACAGCAGCAGGTAGTTCATTCCAGAGCTTGCACGTACGTGGGAGAAATGATCGCTGGAAACGTACAGTTGAAGACCATAACGTTTCCAGGTGAAATGGATGAACCCTGCTGCGATGTCGAGTGGTACGTTGGTAGAATGGTGACGGTGGTACCAAGTCAAACAGTTCCTCGGAGCACTCCCCGTGAAAGAGTCGGTAGAGTACACAGAGTGACCCAAAGTCTCTCCGCTGCTCCAGCGACTCCAATCTGTCCGTAAGATTGGGATCCCCGACGATTCGAACAGCCCGTCTTTGCAGGGAGTCAAGTGGGTCTAGCTGATATTTGGGCGCACCTGCCCAGAGATGTGAGCAGTACTCCACATGAGGACGAACTTGTGCTTTGTATAGTACAAGACGCTGTCTCGGTGTGAAGTACCGCCTGGCTCTGTTCAGGACGCCCAACTTTTTGCTTGCCAATTTGGCTTTGTCCTCCAAATGACTCCCAAACTGGACTTTGCTCGATATTTTGACGCCGAGAATCCCAATACTCTCAGAAATTGGAAGAGTTACTCCTTGGAACTGAGGCGCCATGACAAATGGGTCCTTCTTTGCAGTGAACGCGCAAACTTGTGTCTTTGTGGGGTTGAACTGGACTAGGTTCCGTTCACCCCATTCCGAGGCCCGCCCCAGAGAGCGCTCGACTTCAGACACAAGTTGAACCCTTCTTTCCTGAATACTCCGAGGGATATTCCGTTGCTCAGTGTACCGCTCATCACCCGTACTGTCATCCGCATAGCAACGCATATTCTCGATAGAGAGCATGTCATTGATATGCAGGATAAACAACGTCGGGGAGAGCACCGAGCCTTGTGGTACACCAGCATTAATGGTCATGGTATCGGAGCAGGAGCCATCTACGACGACTTTTATACTCCGACCATCCAAAAAGCTGGCAATCCAATTACAGAGTCCCTCGGGGATTCCGTATGATGGTAGCTTCGATAGAAGTGCCCTGTGCCAGACCCTATCGAACGCCTTTGCGATATCTAGGCTGAACGCCAGCGCCTCACCCTTGCCCTCCAAGGCCTCTGCCCAACGGTGTGTGAGGTACACAAGAAGATCACCAGCCGACCGACCATGACGAAAGCCGTATTGGCGATCACTGATAAGCTGGCGATCCTCAAGGTACTGCAGAAGCTGGCGGTTTATTAACTACTTTATTTATGCCCTTTTTGGCAATTAAATTTAAGGGTAGTTCTCCAATTACAGCATTATGCAGCATAGTGCTCAACGCTTTCATGTTCAACTACAACAACGGTACACACAATTGAGAACTGCTTCTGCTTTGGCATGATGCAGGCAGTAATAGCAACTTGGAGCAGAAAATATCAGAATAGTTTTTTCTTAATACTGTTTATTCTTGAACTAATTTCCAAAACTTTCGACGTCATTTTTGGGAAGGATTATATACTGAATTTACATTATGTTTAAGAGTAAATATCTATCCATCCATCAGCCTACAGACATCCACTGCTGGACATAGGCCTCCTCACGAGAATGCCACTCGGAACGCCACCTGCGCCACTTGCATCCAACTATTCCCAGCGACATTGAGAATGTCGTTAGTCCACCTAGTCGTCGTCCGATTCGTGGTCGCCACTCAAGAACCTTTCTTTCCCACCTGTTGTCTGTTCGACGAGCGATGTGGCCTGCCCATTGCCATTTCAATGCACTAATTTTGTGGGCTATGTCGGTTACACCTGTTCTTCTACGGATTGCCGTGTTCCGGATTTTATCACGCAGAGAAATACCTAGCATAGTCCTCTCCGTAACACGTTGAGCGACCTATGAACTTAGGGCCATCTTGAACTTGGCCATTCAAAAGTACTTTGGTGGTATCGCAAGGGATTTTCAGGCTATTTTTATACTTTCACGATGGCAACCTGATTTTTTACTTGAATGTAATTTCAGGACGGTACTTATGAGGATTTAAAATAGCTCTACCTGTAGATACACCACGAATGTGTAAACTGTCAGATTTTATACTAGAAAGTGTCTTACTTTCTGCTGTATATTTGTTACTATGTTTAATATTCCATATGAATGTTTCGTAGCTTGGGGAGATAAATCGTGCAGATATACAAAGATCATTGAAGGTCATGACAGTTAACTGATGACAGATAATAGGTAGATGTAGACTCCTCGTGGTTTATCTTGTAAAGATAATAGGTATATTAGTTTACGTTTTTGTGTACAAAGCAGGTTGTAATCCGCGCCAATAAAGAAACGAATCATAAATTGCGGCGTTAATTATTTTCTATATTATATTATTTTACTCACACGCATCCTTACCTATTTGACCTTCAGGGGTCACCTTGATCCATATTTGTACGTAATTTTTCCCGCTCTTTCCATTTCCGATATCAAAAATAGGGGTTTCCATTAAAAAAACCAAAGTTGACCTTGAAATAACCTTGAAAACGAAGTTCAAGGTCCAATCCAAGGTTACCATGACATACGTTATTAAAAATTTCGTTTGGCCTTTTTTTATATTTCGATCAAATCATCCCCCTCCAAGATAATCAGGGGTTTCCATACTTTTGCCCCGCCCTGTATATACTGTGTATGTATTTATTTATATATCTATATTTATATACCTTAATATATATTATATGTATCTATGTATTTGCGCGTATCATATGGCATAGCTTTGGTATGTATTATGTATTTTTTTTTTTTTATTGCAAGTAGTGGCAAACGAGCAAACAGTACACCTGATGATAAGTGTTGCTGCCGCTCATGGACCTTTACAAGGCCGCTGCCTACCGCGAAAAACGTAAAGGGAGTGTGAATGCGTGCATTGAGGCTCGGTGATACTAAAGGCACCATCAAAACCCTCCACACGCAAACACCCTCAGAAAGTTGGGCTTCCGGCTCTCTCGCTCACCGAACGAAGCGCAGTAACAAATTGCTACTACTCAGACGTCGATTTTCGGCGAGAGCGTGGTACTGCCCCGGACGGACCGGCCCGCGACTGTAGACAGATAACTGTCGACAGTGTGGTCCTACCACTCCAAAAATATATTTGTGTATATATCTATGCAAAATGGTTTATTTTTCATTTTAAAATAATATAATTATCTCGGAACATGCCCCTACCTTTATTTTTCATTTTGCGTCACCTATGATTGACTAGTAAAGAATGCCTCTGGCATTAGGTCCGCCATTGTACTTGTTGCATGAAGTTAATTATTAAATAAAATAAATAGTATCTCATTTCAGGCGAATGAGTGTGAATATCCTTCACATTATTCACGGTAGGCAGCAGCCTGGCAAAGGTCTATGAGCGATGATGGTAAGTGATGCTGGACTGTCTGCTCGTTTGCCATCGTTCGCAATAAAAAAAAGAAATTGTAATTTTCAATTAACTCCTTTGTATTATAGAAAATAATGATAATTCAGTGCTTTCTTATAACGTTATCGTGTAAAATTATCGTCTGTACAGATACCGATGATACCGACTTTACAGATAACTTTTCTTTTTATTTTTTTTTTATAAATTGTAACAATGCAGTGGCTTAAAAATATTTAAAATACTAAACATTATCGAAATATTAACCCGACCAAGCACCAAAAAAAAATATCAATTCATTTCATCAACGATTTCTTTTTTTAAATTTTCACTACTCTTACAATGGAGTACCATTGTGAGACCTAGATCATTATTTAACTACAACTATAACCTATTCTTTAAGATAATTTTAATGAAACTGAAAGGAAATGAGTCTGGCATGTGAGCTGATGCTGCATGCTGTAGCATCAATTAGTCAAAGTGATAAGGTATGTATGTTGTTGCAATAAGCGATTGCAGTAACAGGATACTAAAGAAGTCGATCTGATCTAATGGAATCTCGTAATAGAAAAAAAATATTTTATAAAGGAAAGAAAGGGTAAAGGAAAGGGGCCCTGAATAGAAGAATTTCATTTCCTAGGGGCCCTGATAGGGTTAAACTATCCCTGATCAACAAATATTATCTATATATACAGGCTGTATCAGGTTATGGGGCAACTGGTCAAATGGGAGTTAGACAATGGTGGTAGGACCCCATAAAAAAAATTTGAAGGAAAAATAACGATTCGTTAAGGAATTAGATATGTAAAGTTTCTACTACGCCATCTGTGCAGTCAAAATCAATAGTAAGGGAGACCGGGTACAAAAGTAACGGCGGGTCGAAAGTAACAAATGCTCTCTAGATTTATCTAATGGGCGAACACCGCTTTGCCGCTGTCAGGTGATAGCCGGGAGCGCCCCCCTCAATTGCATTTACTCGTCGCGTACGCTACGTGCTGTTTGGTTATGTGACAGAACGCTACGTGAATTTACAAACCAAAAGTAAGTTTTTTTACGTTTTCTTATTCAATGTTTTGATAGTCTTAAAAGCATGATAGTAATCTGAATGTTTGCATGTCTATACTGTATTAAAGTGATTGTACATTGCGTAAATTCATTTTTGTGTAGTACGTTCCCATTTAAGGTTATGTTGCACGTTTTGACAAAAATGTGGATGGGTACAAAAGTAACATAACCCAATGGGTACAAAAGTAACATGTTACTTTTGTCCTCGTGGTGATTTAATTATTTATCATATATTTCATATTTTTTTTAACAGAATGCCTTGACAACGCATAAGAACAACTGAACGAGGAACTACCGACACGGAAGTGTATAAAAAAGCGGCTGAAGAGCATTTTAAAGATGCTGCAACAATTAGAGGCCTGACAAAAAAATATAATGTTTGCCATGTAACATTATGCAGATTTATAAAAAAATTTAAAGCACGAAATACTACCGCAGTTGTGGGCTACCGTTGCGTCAACCGTGTTTTTACCAACAACGAAGAAATTAATCTATGCGACTATTTAATCGAATGCTCTGCAGTTTATTTTGGGTTATCCCCAACTGAAGTACGTAAACTGGCATACGAGTTAGCGCTTAAAAATGAAAAACTATTTCCTACAAAGTGGCACGATACTCAAATGGCTGGTAAGGAATGGTTGACTGGTTTTTTAAAACGGCACCCGAGCCTGTCTTTAAGATGTCCTCAAGCACCAAGTCTGTCGCGGGCAACAAGTTTCAACGAGCATAATGTGAGTAAATTTTTTGATAACCTTGCTGATGTAATGGATAGGTACCAATTTGAGCCAAAAGATATCTGGAACATGGATGAGACCGGGGTGACCACTGTCCAAAAACCTAGCAAAATTGTAGCAAAAAAAGGAATTAAACAAGTAGGTGCAGTAACATCGGCAGAGCGAGGAAGATTAGTAACTGTTGCTGTTGCCATCAATGCTCAAGGCGGACACATCCCGCCTTTTTTCGTATTCCCACTCAAACGATTCCAAGACCACATGATACGTGAGGGTCCTGTTGGATGTGCTGGAGCTGGCAATTCTAGTGGATGGATGCAGGAAACTGAATTTTTAATGTTTCTACGTCATTTTAAAAGACAAGTCAAGCCCACAGTTGATCAAAAATGCTTGTTACTACTCGACAACCATTCATCGCATATATCTATCCAAGCTCTAGATTTTTGTAAAGAAAATGGAATAGTGCTGCTGCCGTTTCCACCCCATTGCACACACAAACTTCAGCCTTTGGATAGAGCTGTATTTGGGCCATTTAAGAAAATGATAAACACCGCTACAGACAACTGGATGCGAAATCATCCTGGTCAAACGATGACCATTCATTACATTCCTGGGATTGTTAGAGAAGCATTTCCTCTGTCTGTAACTGATAGAAATGCAATTGCTGGATTTAGTTGTACTGGTATAAGTCCATTTAATAGGAATATATTTACTGCTATTGACTACGCGCCATCGTCTGTGACTGACCGGCCGTTACAAGTCAACAGACAAATTCCACCAAATGATTTGTTGACTAATTCTGACGCAACGTCATCCGTTCAAGTTGGTCCAAGTACTCCAGTTGGTGATCTTCCAACATCAATTGACCAAACTGTTCATCATAAAGATAGCAATGATTTGTCAAACAAATCAAACAATAATGATGACCAACCATCGGATGTTCAAAATATACCGGACTCAATCTCTACGGACACCGATCCTATGTTAGCTAACCCAATTTTTGATCAAAGTTCCAAATCACCAGTGCCAGGACCTAGCGGACTGCAAGAAGCAAATTTTACCAAGCCGTTTAATTTCTCGCCTAAAGATCTTAGACCTTTACCACAAGCAGGTCCGAAAACTGAAACAAATAAAGGTCGTAAAAAACGTAAGACTGCCATTCTGACGGACACACCCGAAAAAAACTTAATTGAACAAGAACACCAACAACGAAATAAAGTCAAGAAAACGGTACTGCAAGACAATACTAGAGAAAGTAAGAAAAAATTGTCTGCAAAAGGGAAGGGAAAAGGCAAAAAGACAAAGAAAGCACCAAAAGAAAAGGAAAATGAATCTGATGACGAAGTAACCTACTGTCTTGTTTGTTTAGAAAATTACAGTCGACCAAATGAAAAATGGGTAGAATGTATCGAATGTAAAATGTGGTCCCATTTGGAATGTGTGCATGATGACAAGCATTATGTATGCCATCATTGCGATTCTGATTAAGATTAATGACTGAATTAAAAAAGTCTGATTATAATACTAAATTGATCTCATTACTTAAACTAAGAATTTTATTGATTTGTTATTATCTTAACATTTATAGTTTTTGAACATTTAAAATACGAAAGTTAATTTGTGTTATTAGCATAAAGAATTTAAATAAATAATTTGTTGATTTACCATGTATAATATTGTATTAATTATCAACCCCTTTGTCTTGTTACTTTCGACCCACAACGTGTTACTTTCGACCTGCCTACGTGGTCGAAAGTAACAAGGCACGATTTTTTTTTTAATTTCTGTAATTCATACAAAACACATTTTAATGTGATAAATCGAGTTGCTACAGTAAAAAACATAAACTGAACTTTTATATAATTATATTATTTTAATGGCAACAGTAACACCCATCCAGAAATCAAAGTAAAAGTACAAAGTGTTACTTTTGTACCCGGTCTCCCTTACATACTTATTCTACTTTTTACCTACAAGAGTTTATTATAAACCATCCTACCACACCGACATTATTTAGGTATAAAAGTGGGCGAGGTGAGGCAGACGCCTACGTAACATCAACACGTCACATTTAAGGCGTAGACTCTTTGACACATATTTTTGAAATCACTGTAACTATTATGTTTTATAGTTTTTGGTGAAATATACATTCTAATTACGATCTGTGATCGTTAAACTACAACATACTCGAACAGTTTCTCCATAACTTGATACAACCTGTATATTAAAAATATCACCTGACAATTCTATTTTGCTGACGCTCCAACCCGTAATTACAAGTAGTGACCGCCATTTAAGATTCGTTTCTTTGTTGACGCAGGTCGTCATACATATCCTTTAGCTTGCAATAAAGTACCTGTCGGTAAATTATTTGGAATGCAAATGGTTTGCCATATTACATTTCAATAAATTTTATTTATTTAAATACAGTAATCTATTCATAACAAATAATTCTTTGCTTATTACATTAACATAATATAAAGCAAAATATTAGAATCTTTTATACTCGTGCCAACCATTTATTTTACTTTTGACACATGCTTTAGGACGTAACTGTTTCATTATACGCAATTATTAACTTTGAAACGAGTGAACAGAGAAATATATAAACTGCCCAATAATATTTATATATCTTAATTATTACCCACTAAATACATTAATATGCCGTAAATAGCTCTATTCATAAAATTTAAGTGATAATTCATTTCCGTTATAAAAAAAGTTACGTTCTATCGCATCTAGTGACAGGATCAAAAGTATTCGGTGCAAACTAATGAATCGCAAATAATCGATTACACTTATTTGCAGTTAAGTCAGCTGACAACTGAGTTTTGAATTGTTGTAATAGACAACACGTTAAAATTGTATCAGGGAGATATAAAAATCTTCTCATCATACCTATAACATGAAATAAAACAACCAAAATATTTTAATATTATTTTATTATAACGAATCGTCGGATTCTTCATACGAACTCGAATCGTCGCTTGAATCATCTGCAGTGTTTATTATTAACTCTTGTGTGGGTATGTTGTCCAATTCAATTTCCCGATCCCAATCAGAGAATATTATATTTTTTGTCTTGTTGACGACACTCGCCCAGTTTTCAGGCGTCACACTAGCACATGCGTTTTTTAAAAGTTCAAGCATTTTATTTGCTGTGAAAGGAGGAGTTGTATTGTTTCTTGCGGCGTGTCCTTTGACTTGTGCCCAGATCATTTCAATTGGATTATATAGACAGTGGTACGGAGGAATTCTGATTACAACATGCCCATATTCTGCTGCCATTTCGTCGATGACATATCGTTTTGGCTGCTTTTTACTTTTTAATATTTTAAGTAATTCTACTTTTAGTAGGGATTCGTCCACATCTTCCCCATTATCACGAAGCCAGTTTATAATCTCGTGTTTTTTGTTGGCCTGTGTTGGCATTTTATTAATTTGGCGAGAGTGATAGGGTGCATTATCAATAAATATTGTTGATGGCTCTTCAAGTGATGTAAGCATTTCTCTGAACCACTTTTCATACACGTCCGCATTCATCTCCTCATGATAGTCTCCTGTTTTTTTTTATTTGAACGCTAACAGAGCGTCTGGTACAAATCCCTTTGTAGTTCCCGCATGGCAAATGATGAGGCGTTCACCTTTCCCCATTGGCACTGCAGAAGTAGAAGCAGCAGTATCGTCAGTCCAACCTTTTGGTATGGAATGATTGGCATTGAGTCAAGTTTCATCTGTGAAAACGACATTCGACCAGTCTTCTATTTTCTTCGCTTGTCTTAAAAATTCACAGCGAGACAAGGCTATATCACGACGTTCCATTAAAATTTTTCTTTTGTCGGATTTCTTATACAAGAACCCGATTTGGTGCAGCACCTTTGACAAAGAAGATTTTTGACCACGAAACAAGCCACAATTTCGTAGAGACGCTACTAATTTTTTCAAAGTAGGAATCTCTTTGCTTGTGTAATAATTGTATATATGACGACGAATAGCATCAGTATCAAAACTGTCAATTGCTGTCACTTTACGGGGCTGACGTTTTTTCTTAGGCGTAGATAGCTTGTTCTGTTCAATACCACTACTACCATAGGCTTCTTTAGTGATTTTCGCCACCGTTGGAGCACTAATACCTAATGCTGCTGCAACACGGTCTCTAACTTGGGTTACTGGTATAAGGAATCCGCCATTGCGGCTTTCCTTTTCAAAAAATTCACGAAGCCGCAGCACTAACTCTCTGGATTGTCCTTTAAGCATCATACCTTTCGGCATTTTGCAAGTAAAATCTTACTGGGAGGAACGATACGCTCAATTCAATCAAAGTAAGAACAATGAAATCAATACGGTGGAATATAAATACTCAACACAGCGTATGAAAAATATGAAAGAGCACTCAGCGAACAGAAATGTGACTAGCACTTGGGGAGTCTTGTTGCGAGTGACAGACAACACAACAAAATGGCGTCGCCGGCGCGCCGTTCAGTATTGCCAATTCGGCTTAAAAAAAAAGGGGTAGGCTGGATGAGAAAATTAGTGATTTACTACCGCAGACGAGGGCGCCATTGTCTCTAAGTAAAGTTTGGAGCAGCGGACCCCGCTTAATGGAAAAATGCTTCATAAAGTAGTTATTTTTTATTTTGCAAAGTACAAAGTAAAATATTTTGGGAGGACTGAATTAGTGGGTATGCAAAAATTTATGTGCCCAAACAACAAATATATTTACAGAAGTGAAGTTTTTAAATAATATGAAATATGTATTTAAGCAAAAATAAAATATCCGTGTTAAATCGATTAAAAGTTCTTCCTGACTAAAATCGATTATTACAAAACATAGTATCCGTAATACATTGGTACAACACTAATTGATCAGAATTCGACCTGCCAAAAGTAAAATAAATGGTTGGAACGAGTATAATCGACCTAATGTATAATGTATACTATTGCGTTTCTGAACGTAAGAAAGAAATGATTATTTTTTTGACCTTTGACCAAGTGACATTATTTTGACATTTGTTCTGCTGTGGTTGTGGTGTGCAGGTATTTAATTTTGAGGCCTTCGCTAAATAAAGCGTTATTAAAAATAAAAATATAATTTTGCAGCAGTTAATTAAAATGAGTATGGTGCCCTGTAATGTGATGTATGCAGCTGTGCCAATTTCGGTATTGGTAGCAATAGGTTTGATTCGTAAATGGAGGGCTAGGAGTTGGGCAAAATGTATTAGTAATACATGTTTGAGAGGCAAAACCTTTCTTATTACTGGTGCCAATAGTGGTGTTGGTCTAGAGACTGCCAAAGCTCTTGTTAAAAGAAAAGGACGAGTGATTTTCGCATGTAGAGACCTTGCCAAAGCGAAGGAATGTATTGCTGAAATCAGAAAAGAACAACCTAACGGCGGTGAGATGGTAAGTAAATTTAAATAAATTGATTTGATTTAAAATGGTGATGGCATAAGAATCCCACTCCCTTTCTTGCCTGTGGATGTCGTAAAAAACGACTAAGACATATAATAGGGTACCAACACGCCTGACCAGCGCGGTATAGTAGGTCAACTTCCCACCTATTGTGGAGGAGGCTCGAGCCCAACAGTGGGACGTACATGAGCCGTGATGATGATGTTGACAGAGTAAGATTATAATTTACCACCCTAATCTCTTGCCTGTGAGGCTGATATAAAAAGAACTGATATAAAAACCATATAATATTAATGCACGAGAAGAAAACTCAAAACAGACCCTATACCAACACATCTGACCAGCATGGTGTAGTGGGGCAATTTCCTTCTCATAGCGGAGGAGGCTTTTGCCTAATAGTGGGACAATTCTGGGCTGAAATGATGATAAATTACATCATAATTTTCTTGGCCTTCTTTACCAGTCCGGGTAAAGTTGTCACAGCCATCCGAGGCTAACAACTAAGTCACACAAAAAAAAAAAAAAAATCTTGGCCTTCTTTTACTAAGATTTGTAAGCTCTTTCATCATTATATTATTAATAATCAATTTTTTTTTTATTAGCTTGGGTTTATCAATTTCTTAACAATTTAAGGATTTGTAACTTAAAATAGGTACATAATTGTAATGACAATGCACCCTTTGCATTTACAGTAAGCCAAGATAATGTTATTACATAGTCATCATTAGATGGCTCAAAATAATAATTTCTATTCATTTAATGATGACTGGCCACTAGTAAGTTACCACATTATCTTAATAAATTAACTGCTTTTAATTAAAAAAAGAATATTTGTAAAAAAAACTCCTGTTAATATTATATTTATGGATAATAATTGATTTTCAATGTGGTGACAGAGTAAGAATACAATTCAACCTTTCTTTCTTGCCCATGGGTATTGTAAAAAATGACCGAGTCGGATTAAATATACACATAATATAGCATCTATGCAATAGAAGAAAACTCGTAATCTAAAATCTTGTACCAACACGTTGGACTAGCATAGTTATAGTAGAAAAATTCCTTCCTATAGTGGAGGAGGCTTTAATCTAACAGTGGGATCTATATGAACTGTGACAATGATAAGTTGAATCTCTGCAGCTGAGTATCCATTTAAAAATTAGGCACTCCACTCGAATTCTATTGTCCCTAGGCCCTTTGTGTAAAATGTTCACAGTTCTTAAATATATTTAATATTATTTCTACAATGACAAATGAGCCTATTTTATTCAACAAATATATTATAAACAATCCAATTTCCATGTAGTGACAGAATAAGAAAACACTTCACCATTCCCTATCTTGCCCATTGATGTGATAAAAAATTACTAAGGGTATAATATACATAGAACATCTATGTATGAGAAGGAAAAACTCAAAACTAAACCCTATACCAACCTGTGTGATCAGCATGGTATAGTAAAGTTAGTTAGCTCCTATTGTGGAAGAGGCTCGGGCCCAGCAGTAGGACATATATGAGCCGAGATAGCGAGGTTGAAAATTAAAAATTTAAAACTAGAAAAATCTACTATTGTGTGGTGTGAATATAAGGCCATATGACAGCTATTATGATATTTCTAGAATGTATTGCCATTATTTATTTTGCTACCAATATAGAGGACTTTTAATTCTCTATCCTTACATATATGTATAATGTACTAAGTTCTAATTAATGCTTCTTTTGAGTTACAAGTAAAAACTGCAAATAGCTCCCCTTGGTGCCATTCAGGCAGTGTGTGTTAAATCATCATCATCATATAGCGAAAAGCTAACTATCGCCGTCCACTGCTGCACGTAGGCCTCCCTCATGTTACGCCACAAAGGGCGGTCCTGCGCCGCCTGTATCCAACGACGCCCAGCACCTTTCACCAGGTCGTTGGTCCACCTAGTGGGGGCGTCCTACACTGCGTCGTTCAATACGTGGTCGCCATTTGAGAACCTTTCTTCCCCAGCGGTTGTTGGTTTGTCTAGCGATGTGGCCCATTGCCACTTTAGCGTGCTAATTCTTCGTGCTATGTCGATTACACCCGTTATTCTGCGGATTTCCGTATGTCGGATTCTATCTCGCAGAGAAATCCTGAGTATAGGCCGTTCCATAGCACGCTGAGCGCCTTTAAGCCTTGTTATGAGGCATTACATTTAGGGACCACGTTTCTGTGTCATAAGTCATCACTGGTGTGTTAAATAGTAAACTAATAAATAAAATAAAATTTAATTTATTGGCATCAAATATTTATAACCAGCTCATATAGTTTTAGTTTTGCATCTTTTGCAGTATTGTTATCTGTTTATAATAGCTAGGCATCTTTTACAACACCCCCGGTAAAGGGGTGGTTTTTTATAAATACATTCTGATGTAATATTTCTTTTTAGATCCCCATGCAACTGGATTTATCATCCTTCGAATCTATAGAAAATTTCGTGGAAGTTGTAAAAGCAGGTTTCAATAAAATTGATGTGCTTATTAACAACGCCGGCGTAGTGGTGCCATTGGAACAGGATGAAAAAACTAAGGAAGGCTTTGAGATACATTTTGGAGTGAATCATTTGGGCCATTTTTATCTCACTAACTTGCTATTAGACCATTTAAAGAGGGCAACACCAAGCAGGTATGTTACAACACTTGTGTGTTTAAAATTAGACGCAATTAACAGGCTCCTATTTTGTAATACTCTCATTTGAATTTATTTTAATTGGCTCCCAGAATGTATATTGCATAATAATATTTCATTGTTTTTTCATTCAATCATTAATTCATTACTATTACTATTAATATGAGTTATATCGGTGTGGTGATGGAGTAAGAATACTATTCACCACCCCCCCTCTCCTCCCTTGCTCGTCGTAAAAGACGACCAAGGGATTAATTATTTCCGGCCGGTGCTGATGCAGTGGTTGGAATGGCGGCACGGGGTGCTCTCCTTCCGACTGGTGCAGGTTTTGACGGGCATGGGTGCTTCGCCAAATACCTGCACAAGGCCGTTAGGAGGGAGAGTACACCGTCCTGCCACCACTGCGATTGCGACGAGGACACGGCGTGCCATACGCTCGAGGCCTGTGGGGCTTGGGCAGTGCAGCGCTGTGAACTCGTCGCAATCATCGGTACGGACCTGACGCTGCCGGCTATCGCTAGGGTGATGGTCGACAGCGTCGGGAATTGGGACGCGGTCGCAGCCTTCTGCGAGACGGTGATCTCGCGGAAGGAGGCGGCGGATCGCCTGCGCGAGGGGCGCAGCCTCGATGAGGAGATCCGCCGCCGGCGACTGGGGCGGCGCAGGCGCAACTATCTGCGCCTCATGCCGCCCTAGCCGAGGCCGCGGGTGACGTGACCGGGGATTAGTCCGTCACCCGCCGAGAGGCCGACCGCGTGAGGAAAGACCGACGTCCTCCCCGAGGGGGGGTCGTCGGTCGATGGGAGGGTACCCCAATAGGGGGTATTCCGTCGGGCCGACCACTGACGACAAGTTAACGCTGCTCCAGTGGTCGGCCCAACGACGAAGGCGACGTGGTTTTTGGGTGGGTCGCGGGAGTTGCGTGCTTAAGCCCCTCTGTCGCCCCGGACGGAGTGGTGCGGAGGCGCGCCGACCGCGACCCACCCACAAAAAAAAAAAAGGGATTAATTATGTATTTATGTAAGAAAACAAGAGTTTACATCAACGAGAAGGAAGACTCGACATAAAACCCTATACCAACTCGTCTGACCAGCGTGGTATAGTAGGTCAATTTCCCTTCTATTGTGGAGGAGGTTCGAGTCCAACAGTGGGATGTATTACGAGCTAAAACGATGATGAATTTTATAATAAAAATTTTAATAATAAATTCTTGATTGCGCGATTATACATATTTTGAAATAAACCAATTTTGTTGCTTGTTGACTAGATAAGGGTTTGCATTTGTTATTAATTTCACGGCAGGACCCCTGTAGACCTTCTTTTTTTTTTTTTTTTTGGGTGGGTTGCGGTCGGCGCGCCTCCGCACCACTCCGTCCGGGGCGACAGAGGGGCTTAAGCACGCAACTCCTGCAACCCACCCGAACACCACGTCGCCTTCGTCGTTGGGCCGACCACTGAAGCAGGGTTACTCGTCATCAGTGGTCGGCCCGACGGAATACCCCCCATTGGGGTACCCTCCCATCGACCGACGTCCCCCCCTCGGGGAGGACGTCGGTCTTTCCTCACGCGGTCGGCCTCTCGGCGGGTGACGGACTAATCCCCGGTCACGTCACCCGCGGCCTCGGCTAGGGCGGCATTGCACGCAGGTACTCCCGCCTGCGCCGCCCCAGTCGCCGGCGGCGGGTCGCATCATCGAGGCTGTGCTCCTCGCGCTCGCGACCCGCCGCCTCCTTCTGCGAGATAACTGCCTCGCAGAAGGCTGCGACCGCGTCCCAATTCCTGATGCTGCCGAGCATCTCCCTAGCGATGGTCGGCAGCGTCAGGTCTGCACCGATGATTGCGACGAGTTCACGACGCGGCTCTGCCCAAGCGGCACAGACCTCGAGCGTGTGCTGCGCCGTGTCCTCGTCGCAATCGCAGTGGTGGCAGGACGGAGTTCTCTCCCTCCTAGCGACCCTGTACAGGTACTTGCCGAAGCATCCATGCCCCGTCAAGACCTGTACGAGTCGGAAGGAGAGCACCCCGTGCCGCCTTTCTAACCACTACATCAGCACCGGCCGGAAGGCCTCCACGGTCCAAACACCGTATCGAGGCCTCTCCAGCCGGTCTGCCCAACGGGCGATGACGTCCCGGCGGGCGTCGACGCGCCAGGCGGTGAGCTCCTTCAAGGAAACAACACCGCCCCCCCCGCGCACCCCTGACACCCGCCGATACAAGTCGGCGAGCATTTCCGCCCCCAGGTCCCACGGGGGAGTCCCGGCCAATAGGCACGCCGCCTCCGTCGCCACTGTGCGGTACCCGCGGATGATCCTGACCGCCTGTAGACCTCCCGTGATGCTGAAAAAAAGTGTTCGAAACGTCGGCAAAATACACGGGACACTCAAAAAGTTTTGCCAAAATAAAAAAGGTTCTTCTATTGCCAATTTTTTTTATTAAATCTTTTCAAAGTATTCCCCCCTGGCCTCTATACAAAGCTTCATGCTTCTGAACCAGTTTTCGAAACACTTTTCGCAGTCCTCTGTAGTCACCTCGTTTATAGCCTGCTCAACGCTGACAACGAATTTTCCGGTGACGAAAATTGTATCTCTTTGAGTAGATTTTTTATTTTCGGAAAAAAGGCACGCGATGCTAGGTCAGGGCTGTGAGGAAGGTAACCCAGAAATTTGACCGACGTGCTGTCCAGGAAGTCCCTCGATTTGAGCGCGGTGTGCGCAGGCTCGTTATCGTAACTGCTCCAGCAGTAGCCTTCGGAGCTCTGTATTTGGTCACTTATTGCTCACAACAGAGAAAACATCGGGCAAGCTACCAAATGGCGGATACCATTCGGCGTTGATGCTTTTTTGATTTCGTACAGGTTGAAAAAGTTGACAAATTGAAAAAGTTCGCTATCAAAATATTGTCCCCGCTTCTAATTCATTTCACTTTGGTAGGCGTTGATTCGATTTGAAACACTGAAATCGTCGACTGGTGCTTTGTTACTGGATCGTATTCATAAATTTAGGACTCAATCAACTGTTATGATGTTGTGAACACGCTGAGACGACCCTGCTTCAATTTCGTTTATGATATCACAGCATCTACCGCAACAGTCGTCAAAGTGCGCAGCCATTTCTTTCTTCATCTCCCAAAGTTAGTCGACCGCACTGGAATTTGTTATATCTATGATACACGGTGGCTTTGGAAGGGCCTTCATCCATAAATGCCATCTAAAGCCTCTCGTACGATTAATCCGGTTTTAGGCGATACTTCAAATCATAATCGTTTAAATCATAGCGCGAAAAAGTGGTCGACGTATCAGGTAGTTCCATTTTTCAATAAGACACGATAATTTGAATGAGTCCACAAAAATTTGGAGGGAAATTTAGAAATTGGAACGTACTTATTTTTACTTATAAATAATTATATTTTCAAATTAGATTATAACCGGCCAGTCTCACGCACATAAAAACTTTTTTCGCAATACTTTCTGAGTGGTCTGATAAAAATTAAATACGACTTTATAGTGGTAGGACCACACTGTTGACAGTTGTTCGTCTACAGCCGCGGGCCGGTCCGTCCGGGGTAGTATCACACTCGACATCCGAGTAGTAACAATTTGTTACTGTGCTTCGTTCGATGAGCGAGAGAGCCGGAAGCCCAACTCTCTCAGGGTGTTTGCTTGTGGTGGGTTTTAGTGATGCCTTTAGTATCACCGAACCTTATTGCACGCATTCACACTCCCTTCACTTTCTTCGTGATAGGCAGCCGCCTTGCAAAGGTCCATGAGCAGCAGCGACACTTACCATCAGGTGTACTGTTTGCTCGTTTGCCACCGTTTGCAATAAAAAAAACGACGCCATAAACATAGTTTCGTAGACAATAAACTTTATTATTTTCATTATGTAACGCGTGATTATTATATATTTTATTTAATAAACATCGGGGAATATCATTAGAAGTTTCCGTTACGGAGGTCTAGTGGGAAAAATAAGTAAGTGCCCATGCAGATAAGATTAATGGATCTATTATCTAATGCCGTGAAGATCAAAACGTAGAGATATAAGGCTTAACAATATTAAAGATATAAATTGAGTCATATGCTCTGACAAGTGAATTTGTATTGTGACCCCTGTCTATTAGTCACTATGAACCACCTATAATTTTATTGTTTTTAGAGTTCCTTACCCAAACGGTAAAAACGGGACCCTATTACTAAGACTTCGCTGTCTTTCTGTTGCCGCTATAACAACAAATACTAAAAACAAAATAAAATAAATATTTAAGGCCTCCTCGTGATTTTTATGCCCTTTTTTGCTCGATATCGATAATGGCTACAGGTAGGCACTTCAGTTATTCACAAAATATTTAATTGTATATTTACTTTAATAATCTATACCAATAAATAAAATTGGAGTGTCTGTTTGTAATGTTAAAATAATAGACTTTTTTTATGCTCACACGGTTATTTAAATTTTTGTCTGTCTGTCTGTTTGTTCCGGGTAATCTTTAAAACGGCTGGACCGATTTCAAAAATTCTTTCACCAAAGCTATATTTGGAAAGCTATAATATCAGGGCGTAAACTAGGCTATATTTTATCCCGGTATTCCCACGGGAACGGGAACTACACGGGTAAAACGACTAAAACCCAAGCGAAGCGAGGGCGGGTTGCTAGTAAATAATAAAATTAAAATAATATTTAGAGAGGGGCTCTCATACAAAAACTCTTTTTTTGCCGCTTTTTGTAGATAATGGTACGGAACCCTTCGTGCGCAAATCGGACTCGCACTTAGCCGGTTTGTGATTAATGAGCATGATGAGGTAAGCCTATGGATTAGAGGCATTATGATGTAAATATCGGCCTACCGTAGCAGTTATCTGGTTCAATACCGACACAGTGTTAGTAGTGTTCGTTCTCTTGCTTATTATAATCCCTTAGGGCTTGTACATGAATCTGCGATGCGACGACGCATCGCAAAAACCTGTGAGCTCGCACGTCGCGTCGCAAGAAATTGCGAAAAATCTTCTTTGTTTCTTTTGCCTGTATCTCCTAAACAATAACAAAAGTGCACACTTCTTTTTACGATCCATGTCAGGGCCTAGTTTTCAAAATACGTCCAGTATGGTTGACGGTCGTCGAAGGCATGGTATGGGAATGGTCACCTAGACGCCTTGCCGCACGAAATCGCATCGCAGCAATTCGTGTCGCATCTTTTTGTGTTGCGAATTCGTATCGCGTCCCATCGTAGTTTAATGTACAGGCCCTTAGTCGTCTTTTATGACACCCACGGGCAAGAAAAGGGATAGTGAATTGTATTCTTTCTCCGTCGCCATGGCACTAATTTTATTCATAAGTTGCCAATATTTTGACACTGCTGCAAGCGTTATGATCACGGTAGAACTACCGCAATCTCGTGAATATTTTGTATATTTAATTGAATGAATACGAATAAATACACAGAGATAATATCAAGTGACGCGCGGACATATCGACGTCGGGTCACCAAATGAGCCTTTTCTATTTGGTTAACAAAATGACCTATTGAAAGCAGATCAGATGACGCCTGGTTATCTTATATATAAATTTCTTGTGTACGTGTGTATGCCACTGAACTCCTCCCAAACGGCTGGACCGATGGTGATAAAATTCCTTGTGTGTGTGTTCAAGGGGTTCCGAGAATGGTTTAGATTTACAATTGGACCCGGTAGATGGAGCTGCTGAGATTTCCTTTTATTTCATTTGAACAGAATGACGTCTGTTGGGTCAGCTAGCCTTATATATAAATTTATTGTATTCGTGTGTATGTCACTGAATTCCTCCTAAACGGCTGGACCGATGTGGATGAAATTTTTTGTGTGTATTCGAGGGGATCCGAGAATGGTGTAGATTCACAATTGGACCCGGTAGGTGGCGCTTATTTGAACAGAACAACGTGTGTTGGTGACCCAACAGCTAGTAGTGGTATAAAATGATATGAGGGGTCATATTTATACATTGAATGAACCATCGTTAATGTAATACAAATAAATAAAATTGAATTGGCTGTTTGTAATGTCAAAATAATAGGCTTTTTTATGCTCACACGGTTATTTGCACGACACCTATGCCTAAAATACAGTTTACATTTTTTTGTCTGTATGTTTTCTACTTCAAAACAGCTGGACTAATTTTGATAATATTTTACTACCAGTTAGATGTCTATATAAGGAGTAATTTAGGCTATTTTTATCCCGGTATTCCCGCGGGAATGGGAACTATGCGGTTAAGGCGAATGAAACCGAAGCGAAGCGAGGGCGGGTTGCTAGTCGTTAATTTAATTGTAGGACTAATAGTGTGGCAATGACTGTCATGACAAGGAAGGAGGCCGCGGAGCGGGCACGCGAGGCACTTGCGTCCGCAGACTCGCTCCGCCGGTGGCGACCAGGGAGGAGGAGACGCCGTTATGCGCTTCTCCATCCACCGCCCTGAATGATGACAGGACGTGGCCAGACAGCCAAGCGTTGGGGTGTCGGGGATAGAATGTCATCAGACGATCTCTCCGGCACCTCGTAAAAGCGCGGAAGGGGCCGCTGTGGTTTTAGTGGGTATTTCGGTCACTTCCGTGGCCGGCGAGTCCCACACACACTCCCCCGTCTGTTTTTAACCGACGGGGGATAGTGCGTAAATGCATTTCCACAGCGTGAAAAAAAAATGTGGCAATGACGCAATGTATCACCATTCATTCCGGCTGAAATCGTATCGACTTCAGATAAAGTACCCTTATTGTACAAGAGAAGGAATAGGTTATTACGTATGTTGTAATACATTTGCTTCAATTATTCTCATCACCCTGCTTGTCTCAACTACTTGGAGTCCAAACAATGTGTAACTTTTGTCCATTATACATACTGCAAAAGTTTTGGCATTCTTTTTAAGACCGGCTGCCTGGTTTGACGTAATCCTTGGGCAATTATCTTCGACGAAAGTACCCTATCGAACGCCGTAGTCGATGTCAAACTTTTAAGTCCTCTTTTAAGACAAAAACAATGTAAAAGTTATGTATTCCTAACCGCGTTCACACAGCGGCAATACATTCGTAGTTATAATTTAAAGAAAATACACGTACGTTTTTATCTCAATCCTTAATCATTAAATTGATTAATTAATACGCTTAATGCCTCTTAAAGCACATACTTTAATAATGCTAATCTATGAGTATTTATGTTATCACTTACATTTAGTATACTCAATTAATGAAGTTAAAGATAATTAGATATGCAAGATATCTATATAATTGCAGTCATGCATATATGCGTTTGTTGTTCACATCGCAACAACTCTTCAGAGTTTATCTAGTTCACGATCCACCCGCAATTATTAACCCTGAAGAGTATTCAATACGTCGGGCTATCAAAAATCAAATACAAACGCGACAAAATCCGTAGAAATAGTGTTATCTATACAAACATCAGGAAGCAAGTAGTAGTAGGAGTGGTAGGACCACACTGTCGACAGTGTGGTCGACTATACAAAGAATGCAATGTATTAACTGTTCGGCAGCTATTCATCCTCAACATTATTATTAAACAACACTCTCTTCTGACATACAGCTCACTGCCACTGAGCAGGAGACGCTGTGAACCAGTAAGTTGCACTTCTCAAAATCTTACAACAAAGTTTTCTAATCGTTTCTTTTGTTTCCTTGGAAGATATCTTTACAATGCTGTAAATAAAGATCATAATATATATTCGCTCACTAAACAATCTTGCAAGACTAAGATTGCTAATTGGCTCTTAAACTTAGACTATAAAAAAACTGAAAGTCTCCTAATCGTGCCCGTATAACGTAAAATTAAAAATACACAGATACATTACTCACAGCTGGCATATTACAAAGGACATTCACATACACGCCATTAAGCGACATGTAATCATATACATTCACACACACACACTGCACACTTCACATCCACACCTCCATAACACCTATATATTACACAAACCCAAGCAAACACACACATACTCTGACACACACAAACTCATTACTAATCCTGACGATACCAACAATCAAACTCTGTAGTTGTACCTATTATAACCTATATGTTATGCGGAACTAAATAGTGGCCCAGTGCTTCTACGGAAGCGCCTGGTGGCCTGAAATACAGGTTTTTCCTAGTTTGGGCACCAGTATGCCACAATAAGTACTATGTCATTGTACAACACGCATTTTTGTAACTTACTATTATTATTGTGGCGAAATAAATTATTATTATTATTTTTATTCTGTTATTTATCTCGGTTAACCGGTACTTTAACACTAATGGCACGGACCGAAGCCAAGTGGTCATTAGTGGAACTAGGGCCTAATTGAGATTGAGAGGTATTTATTGCTGATGATATATAATTATGTAACTGTGCATTATTTGAATCAATCTGTAGGAATTTCCTAACTATTCTGCATGTATTCAATATTGCTGCTTTTTGCATGAGCTGGTAAGTATTTGTTGGTAAGTTAAGTGTAGTTAGGGATTGGTGTAGTTGTATGGGTATAACACCTGTAGTGGAGAGAACAATTGGAACTATTGTGACGCTCTGTAGGTGCCATAGACGTATAATTTCGTCCTTAAGATCAGTATATTTTGTTAGTTTTTCGGCTATTGTTGTCTGTAAATTGTGTGTGTTTGGTACAGCTATATCTATTAAGTATCCTGTTTTAGTGATTTTATTTATTAGTGTAATATCAGGTCTATTGTAATGAACTGTCCGATCAGTAAGAATGGCTCGGTCAAAATATAATTTTGTTATGGAGTTCTCTAGTACTGTTTCAGGTTTATATTTATAGTAAGGATAGTAGTAGTAAGGATAAGAATAATAGTGTCAATGAATTTATACTGATGTGCAAGTTTTTGGTGTATGATATTCGCTATTTGGTCATGTCTGTGCTTGTAATCAGTCTGAACTATCGACTTACATGCTCCTGTAATATGCTGTATGGTTTCCGGTAAACATTTTCTGCAATTATCATTGTTCAGATTTTTAATAATGTGTTTCCGATAATTTCTGGTTTCAATAACCTGATCTTGGATGGCGATCATGAAACCTTCAGTTTCAGGGAAGAGGTCGCCTCTCTTAAGCCATGCGTTCGACGCATTCTTATCGACATTAATTTGGCATAGATCTTGGCGATGTCTCCCATGTAGTGACTTTTTATTCCATTCAGCAATTTTGGCTTTTTCGTCTGTTATCTCTTCGTTTATTGGTTCTGTAGTATTCTGTAGATTAAGTGGTGATAGCTTACGGTCGTTTAGAATTATTATTTTGTGTACTATTGACGAATGAGCTTTACTGAAGAAATACTGTCGAAGGGTTACTATTTGCTTTCTATGTAAATGTAAAATATCTAATAGACCCCTTCCACCCTCCTTTCTAGGCAGTGTTATTCGTTGTAAACACGTTCTTGGGTGTTGTTTCCGAAACTTTGTATAGATGTAAACTTTTTGTACCAGTAGCCGTGAATATAATCTGACCCGGGTGATTTCCAATTATGCAAATGACGGAGCACTTCTTGGAATATTTCGGACGGTATACACTCGTATGACATTGTCTCTATGTTGTTAGTAGTTTCTGTTTGTATCCATTCAGCTTGAGTGTTGTGTTACAGAGGATTTTCCCATATTCTTGACCAAAAGTCCTTTAATTTTTCGGGAGAAATTTTAGTACTATCATTATCATTTGAATAATTGATTAGTCCGTCACCCGCCGAGAGGCCGACCGCGTGAGGAAAGACCGACGTCCTCCCCGAGGGGGGGACGTCGGTCGATGGGAGGGTACCCCGCGTAGGGGGTATTCCGTCGGGCCGACCACTGACGACAAGTAAACCTGCTCCGGTGGTCGGCCCAACGACGAAGGCGAGGTGGTTTTCGGGTGGGTTGCGGGAGTTGCGTGCTTAAGCCCCTCTGTCGCCCCGGACGGAGTGGTGCGGAGGCGCGCCGACCGCGACCCACCCAAAAAAAAAAAAAATCATTTGAATAATTGGTAAGATGCATAGTGTTTTGTTTAATGTTGCGATAGAAAAGTTTTTCATTCAGGATAAATTGTGAGTTTTGTTGTTTTCTCAATGTGCATGATTTGTATCTTTTTAATCGACCTGTTATAACTGACAGTCTCTGTTGTATCCAGTATATGAACATTTTGTGTGTTTGGATCTTCGTGTGCAGTGTGTGCTTTGAATTGTTTTGTAATCTTATTCATATATTTAACTATTTTCTTACTTCTATTGCCTTGAATGTATTGTGTCAAACGACCTATTTTTTTCGTATATCTTGTAATTTTAATTCTAGTCTTTGCTGCCATTTTGGCTTATATTCTTTTCTGTTAAGTAGTTTGTCTGTTCCGATTTGTAGTGTCAATTTCGCACCATTAACCTTAGCAGCTGTCCAGGCTGCGCAATATATAGCTGTTTGTAAGCTGAAGAAATCAGAATCTTCAGTAATATTTTCTTTTAAAGTTACCATATTGAGATAATTAATTATTCTGGAGAGATTTTTGGATGGTTTTTGTTTGGGTATGTAAGTTCTACACGTGGGCTCTATATTTTTATAATATTGCAATGCTCGTTGAAACGTTTCATCTATTTCTTTATATCTGTATGAAACTATGTCTTGATGTGACTGTGATATTCCTTGAATCACATCTGCTCTGCTTGTGGTTTCCATTTGAATATCTTGATTGTCATTTTCTTGGTGATTAGGGAATTCATTAGAGTAAAGGTTACGCTCCTCAGAGTTATTAGAGTTGTTATTAGTTGATTCGAATTCTGCGACTATTTCTTGTTTTATTATATTTAATCTGTCTACACTTATGTATTTGTTATTTATTATAGCTCTTCTCTGATCAGCAACTCGTTGTTGACTAAGGTGCGCTAGAGGTGGGTAACTATGGATGATGTCGGCATGCATTAGTTTTCTGTATGAAGTCTCATTAGTGCCTAGATTAGTGGTGCGATAGTACGATCGCATTATTGCTTCGTTATGTTCGTTTGTCCATCTCATTCGTGTTAGTGTGTTTTGCGTTTTTGGTATCACTGATGTTTGTGATTGTGTTTCTCTTTGTGTTATTAGGTTTTCTTGTGTATGTTGAGTGTAAGAGGCAAATTGTAATTGACTTAATTCTAGTCTAACTTCATTATATATTCTATCTATTATTGTTTGCGGTAATAGTTTGTTACGCATTATAGCTCTACGCTGGTCTCCTAATCTTTGGCGACTTACATTCATATTAGGGTATTTTTCTATAAATTTTAGGTACAACGGTTCAAGGTAATTTTTTATGTCTGTATCGAGTATAGTGAGTAAAAGATAGGTACGCAATATGAACTTATTCATTTCAGGTGTCCATCGTCTGCGTTTGGTGCCCAAAGTGGGTGCAAGGTGACTGTCAAAATTGACATCTTGCACAACACTGTCAGGCGAACTAGTAGTCAAATCGTTTAAATTACTTATAGCATGTGATGGGAACGACGAAGGGATTGATGAAAAAAGTGATGTAGTATCGTCGCTCAGGAAATCGGCTGTAGTTTCTACGTTATGAGTCCGCCTGTTCAGCTCATGACGACCGGCTGTAGTATTCTTATCGGTGAGAGCCCGCCTGCTCAGCCCCGCACCGCCGATGTTACCCATACTGTGACATCCAGCATCGGCTCTAGATGTGCCCTGGCGACCTCCAGGAAGCGACCGTTATTATTATTATTATTAGTTATCTGTCTAAGCCGCGGGCCGGTCTGTCCGGGGCAGTACCATGCTATCGCAGAAAATCGACGTCTGAGTAGTAGCAATTTGTTACTGCGCTTCGTTCGGTGAGCGAGAGAGCCGGAAGCCCAACTTTCTGAGGGTGATTGCGTGTGGAGGGTTTTGGTGGTGCCCTTGGTATCACCGAGCCTCAATGCACGCATTCACACTACCTTCGCTTTCTTCACGGTAGGCAACGCCCTTGTAAAGGTCCATGAGCGGCAGCAACACTTACCACCAGGTGTACTGTTTGCTCGTTTGCCACCGTTTGCAATAAAAAAAAAAAAAGCAACTCGATAGATCTAATAAACATACACGTGTGGCGACGGGATAGAAATTCTCGCCACCACTTAATTTCTTACTTGTTTTGTAGGAGTCGTAAATATTGGCATAAGGTCTCATGGCGTTCTCCTAGGAAACGTATAACACCAAATAGCGATCATTAACCCACCCGCCAAGTTATTACAGCACTATCACTTCATATCTTAGGCAGGCCTATATCACCTAGTAAGTAGTTCTAATAGCGCATGTCAAAGGGTGAAGTGATGATGTCACACAACAACATTATCTTAGCCCACACAAGTTATATTTTTGGGCTCGAGCCTCTTCCAAAATAGGAGGACAATTGACCTATTATACCACGCTGGTCAGATGTATTGGTATTAGCTTCTATTTATCTTTCGCTTGCACAAATGATATGTACATGTTTATGATTTATCATTGGATTAAGAGGGTTATCGGTAATCGGCACTTCTCGCATGTAGGCAATTTGCTACGTTCCGATATCGACGCACACTAATGCACTACACTAGTTTAGACTACTGTCAACAACGCGTAGAGTTCATAGAATGACCAGTCTTGAGCCTTGGCGCTTATAATCAATCTGTAATATATTCTTCGGAGAAGTAGATTTTCAAAAATCAACATAATGTAAATTTTAAAATGTTTAATTAAAAACAAAAAATAGTAAAATATAGGCACAGAGTATAACTTGCAAGGAGACCCTCAGACGTGTGGGTCGGGGATTTCCATGATTTTTGGTGGGGTGGTAGAGGGGGCCCGAGGGTATCACAACTACCAGGTATTAGGGTCAACTGGGCCCTCGTTAAAAAGATTTTAAGGGAAAGTAGGATGGGTAATTTATGTACTAGAAAAATTCGCAGTCGAATCGCCAACAAACGGTGGTCTCATGGTAACGTGCTCGCCGGCGGGAACTCTGGCCTCGGGTTCGAGACTCGACAACTTATTTTTTTTTTAATTATCACATTATTGTGTAATAATTTAAAAAAATAATTTGTTTTTTTTTATAATTTTACGCAGAATTATAAATTGATTCCCACCCTCACCTCTCGACGTCCCTATCCCGGGACGTCGGTCGCCGTCACGCGGTCAGGCTCTCTGCGGGTGACGCACTAAAGTCCCCGGTCTGGTCACCCGCGGACTCGCCCAAGGCGGCATCAGGCGCGGATACTCGCACCTGCGCCGCCCTAGTCGCCGGCGGCGGAACGTGTCACCAAAGATCGATCACACACGAGCCGCCGCCTCCTTTCGTGAGATGACGGCCTCACAGAAGGCAGTGACCGCGTCCCAGTTCCTGACGCTGCTGAGCATCTCCCTAGTGATGGTCGGCAGCGTTCGGTCGGCACTGATGATTGCAACGAGTTCACGGCGCTGCTCTGCCCACGAGGCACACACCTCGAGCGTGTGCTGCGCCGTGCTCACGTCGCAATAGCAGTGGTGGCAGGATGGTGTGCTCTCCCTCCTAACGAGCTTGCGCAGGTACTTGGCTATCGTGACCCATCAATACCTGCACCAGTCGGAAGGAAAGTACCCCGTGCTGCCGACCCAACCACCCCATCAGAACCAGCTGGAAGGACTCGACAGTCCTGATACCGTACTGTGGCTTCTCCAGTCCGACTGCCCAACGAGCAATGGCGTCTCGGCGGGCGTCGACCCGCCAGGCGGCAATCACCTTGATTGAGACTATATGTGGCTCCCGTCTCTGATACTGGGCGGTAAAGCTCGGCGAGTACCTCCGCCTGCAGGTCCCACCAGGGAGTTCCACCCAAGAGGCACGCTGCCTCCATGGCTGCCGTGCAGTAGTCGAGTATGGCCCTAGTCGCCATGGCCATGGATGTCTAACAAGTCCAGTCAGAGATTTAAATCTACCCATTACAGAAATTAGTTATTAAATTTTGACCCACATTTTACTACATATTTATTGCTAGTACAAGAAGAAAATGATTCTCTATGAAAAAATTATATTGTGTATGGTTAGTAATTATTAAACATTAAATTTGAGTTATCTGATAATCTTCAGAAGATGAAGCTGTATAAATGTGCCGTTCGGATTTTTGATGTGAAACATCTATAGGCGAGGGTGAACCTGATCGTCGCATGGCATTAAAAGCGGCGTTAACGCCATGCTTTGCAGTAATGTCTTCAAAATAATTTTGATGTTTCACATCTGCCAGGCGTCCTGAGTGACGGCTCACTTTTCTTTTCGTTTACTCTTTTGAAACTTTAAGTACCTTACAGTTTTGTCGTGTGTTCTCTTTTTCCTTGCCTTGCAACCGATTTTGTTCCCAAGATACAATTGCTTTTTCGACCCATCACCTAAAACGTAAAAAGATTAGATATTATTCTTAATAGAGATCGCATGAAAGTAATTAACAGAATTAGGTAGTAATAAATACTTACGAATCAAAACCGATCAGTCGCAATATACGCTCAAGTTCGTATTGTCGGTTTTTGCACTGGCCGACGAGAGCCAGAGCGACATGACCCTGCTCCGTTGAGCGCCAATGCGCGACTGGCTTATGAACAATTATGCCGTTCAATTTATAGTAATATTTAAAATTTAATTACGAGGGTGACTATTCGTATTTCAATTTGGTTTTTTTTTACTGCTTCTACAATAGTCGAACAAATAGTTGATATTTTTTTAAATGTTCCAAGGTTAGTATTATTCACAAAATTAAATGTTTTACAGGAGCCATTTTCGTCAAATTAGTCTTAAGGAAATATTTTTTTTTTAGTTTTAAAAGGAAGAAATCTTGAATTTCATTTTGTACATACACAAGAACAGTATTTTTCCTAATATCTACAATTTTTTTCGAGCTGCCATGACTTATGGTTTATTCGTACCTGAACTTCAAAACTCAGCGTTTTCGTAAAATCTCATGAACTTAAGTTCAAAATACCCTTGCCTTTTAATAAAATAGTTACAATATTGAGTTATAATTCTATACAAACACAGTATAAAGATGTGTTTAATGTAGTGGTTATATAAATTTTTAGTAAGCTATTATCATGAACGAGTAACCAGTCCTCAAAAAACCACATTTTTGGGTTTACGGCCGCTTATTACCGAAAACGCTCTTAAGGGATGTTCTCTTAGTCGTCTCTACGACATACATGGGCAAGATAGTGTTCAACTGTTTTCTAATTCCGTCACCAAACCTGTCTAGCCACTTTCGCCACATATGCCGGGATTTCAGTAACTTCGTGTCTTTTTCTTCTTCACCCCTATTACGTTCCATTGATGGGAGCGAAATTCCTACTATTGGGAAGGAAATTGACTCATTATAGTATTTAATTTACATATATTTTTTCCCTTTGAGTTGTAAGGTTGTTTCTATATGTGTTTGAGTGAGCTGTAATAAGAACGTAAGTGTTCTTTTATCGTCATTTATCATCACAGTCTTGATAGGATCTTTATCTATACCAATAAATAAAATTGGAGTGTCTGTTTGTAATGTCAAAATAATAGGCTTTTTTCATGCTCACACGGTTATTTGCACGACACCTATGCCTAAAATAGCAATTAAAAAATGTTTGTCTGTCTGTCTGTTTGTTCCGGGTAATCTTCAAAACGGCTGGACCGATTTCAAAAATTCTTTCACCAATGGAAAGCTATAATATCAGGGAGTAAACTAGGCTATATTTTATCCCGGTATTCCCACGGGAACGGGAACTACGCGAGTAAAACGACTATAACCTATAACCGAAGCGAAGCGAGGGCGGCTTGCTAGTCTATACCAATAAATAAAATTGGAGTGTCTGTTTGTAATGTCAAAATAATAGGCTTTTTTCATACTCACACGGTTATTTGCACGACACCTATGCCTAAAATAGCAATTAAAAAATTTTTGTCTGTATGTCTGTCTGTCTGTTTGTTCCGGGTAATCTTCAAAACGGCTGGACCGATTTCAAAAATTCTTTCACCAATGGAAAGCTATAATATCAGGGCGTAAACTAGGCTATATTTTATCCCGGTATTCCCACGGGAACAGGAACTACGCGGGTAAAACGACTATAACCTATAACCGAAGCGAAGCGAGGGCGGGTTGCTAGTTGAAAATAAAATATTCAAATATGTAAATATAAATATATATTTTGTATTTATCTATATACAAGTGTTATATTTTAATGTGTGATAAGCCCCGGTGTATAGAAAACATCGATTTGGATTGCATGAATAGATTTATTAAATTTATAAAATACGATTATTGCATTGCATTTTAACGTTATACTACCGTAGAGAATGTCCAATTTTAAAATGTTTACCCTAGAATCTCGGGAGTTTGTGTTAAAGGAAGAAAAGGTCGTACGCACATATATCGCACGCACGCAAAAATAATAAACTATCCGTTTTTGCAACATTGGTCATTGTTATTCCACTCGTAGCATGGTATTATATAGCCTTCCTCGACAAATGGACTGTCATTCACAAAAAAAAATAATTCTAGTTGAATTAGTGGTCTCTGAGAGTAGCGAGGTCAATTAAACAAACTTTTACTTACAATATCAGTATCTATACCAATAAATAGAATTGGAGTGTCTGTTTGTAATGTCAAAATAATAGGCTTTTTTCATGCTCACACGGTTATTTGCACGACACCTATGCCTAAAATAGCAATTAAAAAATTTTTGTCTGTCTGTTTGATCCGGGTAATCTTCAAAACGGCTGGACCGATTTCAAAAATTCTTTCACCAATGGAAAGCTATAATATCAGGGCGTAAACTAGGCTATATTTTATCCCGGTATTCCCACGGGAACGGGAACTACGCGGGTAAAACGACTATAACCTATAACCGAAGCGAAGCGAGGGCGGGTTGCTAGTAGATAATATAATACTCGTTTCACATTTCTCTTACAAAAGTATCCAAATCGTAAATAAAACTGTTTTACGGCTTTTATCGCGTATTTGATTTTTGATTGCCCGACGTTTCGAACACTTTATAGGGTTCATCGTGACCAAGAACCAAAAAATCAAATACAAACGCGATAAAATCCGTATAATAATTTTATTTACAATGTGTAATACTCCCGTAAACATCAGAATTCATTAGGTATTTTTTTTGGAGTGGGTTGCGGTCGGTGCGCTCCTCGCACCACTCCGTCCGAGGCGACAGAGGGGCGTAAGCACACACGTACACCCGCAACCCACCCGCGATGCACGTCGCCTTCGTCGTTGGGCCGACCACCGGAGCAGGGTGACTTGACGTCAATGGTCGGCCCGACGTAATACCCCCTATTTGGGGTACCCTCCCATCGACTGACGTACCCCCCTCGGGGAGGACGTCGGTCGGAGGCGCAGGTAATCGCGCCTACGCCGCCGGCGGCGGATCGCCTCATCGAGGCTGCGCTCCTCGCGCGCGCGATCCGCCGCCTCCTTCCGCGAGACTACTGCCTCGCAGAAGGCTGCGACCGCGTCCCAGTTCCAGACGCTGTCGAGCATCGCCCTGGCGATGGTCGACAGCGTCAGGAGAAATCATTAGGTATCCAAATCTTCAGTATGTGTAGGTTAACAAAAAAAAACTACTGATTATTAACGCTTACCTATTTGAAAGGAATTTCAAAAGTAAACCTATCCTTTTTAAAACAACAACCAATTAAGAGAAAATTTTCCAACATCATTCGGCGGATTAAATATCGAGATACGAGCCAAATGGGCACAGTAAAAATATTCGTTATGACGTCTTAGAAAACCGTTTTCTATATACGCAATATTTTATAGTTGTTATTTCTGCATCATGTGTATAGTATTATAAATGCACAGATGTTTAATACTTCTGCCTTTCAATAACATGTTTATTCAAGTCGGATGTTTTTAAAGCGTGTAAACGTGTTCGCATCTATTTGACGAAAACGAAACGCGCCATATAAATCCCGGACCGTACTAAGGACCTTGCCCTAGATACACATTGTAAAGATAATGAAGTGACACAATTACAGGTCTATGACAAATTAAACTGCTAGAAAGACAGACGAAGTTTTTCTTTAATACATATTAACAACTAGCAGCGCCCTGCAGTTATACCCGCATAGTTCCCTTTCCCATGGGAATATCGAGATAAATTATAACCTATGTGTTATTCTGATTTGTAAGCTATATTATTATGAAGTTTCATCAAAATCTATTCAGTAGTATTTGCGTGAAAGAGCAACAAACATCTTCATATCTTCACATCCTCACAAACTTTCGCGTTTATAATATTAGTAGCATGTACTATGCTGGACCTTTCTGTGTGGTAGCGGAATAAGAATACAATTCACCACCTTCTTTTGCCTGCCGGTGTCGTAAAAATTACTAAGGGATATCTTGTGCATATAACAACTATGCAAGAGAAGAAAAATTCGAAATAAAACCCATCCGCCAGACCAGCGTGGTATAGTAAGTGCATTTCATTCCCAATGTGGAGGAAGCTCGAGCCCAGTAGTGGGACGACGGGAGCTGTGATGATGATGCTGGTCCTATTTAATCTAATCGACGATCATTGGAAGTTATTGAGATGGTATCCACGAAAAGCCAAAGACAATGTATGATTTGGTTTTTGAAGAACCAAAATGATCTATATATCGCATATCGGCTGTGTGGTAGCGGCTACGAATACTTTTAACCCATACGTTGCTCTTGGCTGTTCTAAAAGACGGCTAAGTGCTTTACATAGACCTGGCCCAGCTCCATATGATGCTGGTTTATTGGTCAACAATTACATTTCCAAGGAGGGTTGATGTTTAGGCAGGCGGCCAGTCATAAAATTATTACAATTTTTGCAATATGACTAAGAAGAGTGCATATTTTTTTTGTTTACACTGTGGGTGTGTGTGGGGGGGTGTGGAGTAGGTTTTTTTATGCCCCACACGATTCGGACCGGGGAATTGTCCATCACCCGCAGAGAGGCTAACCGCGCGACGGCGACCGACGTCCCAGGTCGAGAGGTTACCCGAAAGGGTATTCCGTCGGGCCGACCACTGACGACAAGTGACATCTGCTCCGGTGGTCGGCCCAACAACGAGGTGACGTGGGTACGGGTGGGTTATGGGCCCGCGCGCCGTCCTTTCATCGCCCCGGACGGACAGGACCGCGCGTGCGCTTATCATAGCCCACCCAAAAAAAAAAAAAAAAAAAAAAAAATGCCCCACACGATCCTCGCCTGCTATTTCCACGACCAGAATTCCTATTAAAACCACAACGGCCCCTTCCGCGTTTTTATAGGGTGCCAGCGAGTTCGTCTGATGACATGCGATCTCCGTAACCCCAACGTATTCAAATTCAAATCATTTATTATGCATAGACCCCGAGAGGGCACTTACATATTGTCAATTTTACAAAATAAAATTAAATTATCCAATAAAAATAAACTACCATCGGATCGGAACGCGACCGCTACTGAGAAGATCCGGCAAGAAACTCAGCGGGCTTTTTTTTTTTTTTTTTTTACCTCACCTCTCGACGTCCTGGGACGTCGGTCGCCGTCGCGCGGTCAGCCTCTCTGCGGGTGACGGACAATTCCCCGGTCCGATCACCTGCGGCCTCGGCTAGGGCGGCATTAGGCGCAGATACTCGCGCCTGCACCGCCCGAGTCGCCGGCGGCGGAACGTGTCGCCGAATAGGAGCTCTACTCGCACACGATCCGCCGCCTCCTTCCGTGAGATTACGGCCTCACAGAAGGCGGCGACCGCGTCCCAGTTCCTGACGCTGACGAGCATCTCCCTGGCGATGGTTGGCAGCGCCAGGTCGGCACCGATAATTGCGACGAGTTCACGGCGATCCCCCTCCCATGCAGCACACTCCTCGAGCGTGTGCTGCGCTCAGCGGGCTTGTCTATTATTTTAATTTTTTTTTCTTCTTACTAGATTTAAATTTGTGTACATCTTTTGTAAGACCTAGCTCCAGTGTGATGCCCTTCGAAATGATTATGGCTGGACCAGATCCCACAAGCGGCACCCGATCACGAGTTAACTACTAGAGCAGCCATCACTCCCCTCAACCACTATGGAGGGAAGGGAGAGACCCGCTCCACGCAGCTACCGCAAGTAGATCCTTCAGTGAGCATGACCAAGACCATATGTTACAAACATGTTACAAACGACGAAAATGCAAAATTTCGTTAGGCAAAACACGCGATCAGATTAGGCAAAACATCGATCACCGTGAAGTCGGTCACCATCAGCATCCAGGCCCACATGAAGTACTTGGGCCTGGTGCTCGACGGGCATTTTTGGTTCCGGGAGCATCTCCATCGACTTGTTCCCCGGCTTGTCGGTGCGGCGTCCGCCCTTTCGCGGCTGATGCCGAATGTGGGCGGACCCAGTACTACGTGCCGACAGCTGTACGTGGGGTTGATTCGGTCGATGGCCCTGTATAGCACACCGGTGTGGGCGGGGTCCCTGACCGTCCGTCTTAGGGCCCTCCTGTGGCGACCACAGAGGGTCATGGTGATCAGGGCCATACGGGGTTACCGCACGGTGGCGACGGAGGCAGCGTGCCTCCTGGCCCGCGGCGGCATGGTCTCCATCAAAGAGATCACCGCCTGGCGGGTCGACGCCCGCCGAGAAGTCATTGCCCGTTAGGCAGTCCGGCTGGAGAGTCCTCGGTACGGTGTCAGGACCGTCGAGGCCCTCCGGCCGGTGCTGATGGAGTGGTTGGAGCGGACGCACGGGGTGCTTTCCTTCCGACTGGTGCAGGTGCTGACGGGGCACGGTTGCTTCGGGAAGTACCTGCACAAGATTGTCAGGAGGGAGAGCACACCGTCCTGCCACCACTGCAGTTGCGACGAGGACACGGCGCAGCACACGCTCGAGGAGTGTGCTGCATGGGAGGGGGATCGCCGTGAACTCGTCGCAATTATCGGTGCCGACCTGGCGCTGCCGACCATCGCCAGGGAGATGCTCGTCAGCGTCAGGAACTGGGACGCGGTCGCCGCCTTCTGTGAGGCCATAATCTCACGGAAGGAGGCGGCGGATCGTGTGCGAGTAGAGCTCCTATTCGGCGACACGTTCCGCCGCCGGCGACTCGGGCGGCGCAGGCGCGAGTATCTGCGCCTAATGCCGCCCTAGCCGAGGCCGCGGGTGATCGGACCGGGGAATTGTCCGTCACCCGCGGAGAGGCTGACCGCGCGACGGCGACCGACGTCCCAGGACGTCGAGAGGTGAGGTTACCCGATAGGGTATTCCGTCAGGCCGACCACTGACGACAAGTCACATCTGCTCCGGTGGTCGGCCCAACAACGAGGTGACGTGGGTACGGGTGGGTTATGGGCCCGCGCGCCGTCGTTTCATCGCCCCGGACGGACTGGACCGCGCGTGCGCTTACCATAGCTCACCCATAAAAAAAAAAAAAAAAAGGCAAAACACGTTACGCTTTACAATATTAGAGTTATTAAAAAAGAGTTTATTTAAAATAATAAGGAAATTGCATAACGAGGAGCTGCTCACAACCAATCTGTAGTATCATCTACATAATCCGAGATTTTATAATAAGCTTTCTTACAAAGTCTATTCTTGATAGCTTTTTTAAACTTTTTTGTTGGCAGGTCTCGGATATCCTTAGGTAATCTATTGTAGAAACGTATACATTGCCCCATGAATGATTTGCTAATTTTTTGGAGACGAGTAGTATGTACAACTAGTTTGTCCTTATTCCGAGTATTCATTTCATGAATGTCACAATATCTTTTGAAGTTAGCGATATTTTTTTTGACATATAATATATTTTCGTATATATATTATGGCCGTCTAGCCACGTACTGTTGCATGTCGACGCCTCTTCCTCTCTGGTCGTTGTCGACGAAGCGAGTCAGCAGACGCAAGCGTTACGCGTTTGCGTTCCACGACTTCCTTCCTTTATATGACCGCCTCACAAAATGATACCATCGACGACCAGTACCTGTCGCTGCTGACCCTCATCGTAAAGATGCTCGGCAGCGACCAGACCATTCCAGTCTAACGTTTAGTATACCTTTGGATCTCGATGACGTGTCCCCTTGGGATATTAAGCCTAGTTTATATTTGTTTTCCTTTATCAAGTATAATCCGTTGAAAGGACTTGGATAGCTTTGGGCTATTTATTTTTTACGCGAGCGTAGCCGCGGGCAGAATCTATTTAAATAATCCATTAAAAATATATTATGCGTCGCGGAAGTAAAGAGGTAGTAACTCTTGTACAGTTAACGGGCACAAATTAAACTTAGACCTTGTAATGTATGATGTAATCGTAATAAATAAAATTTGTATTCGGTGTAGTGGCGAAGGACTCTTATGACCAACATGGTATAATAGGTCTGACCAGCGTGGCTCTAACACAACAAGTGGTATGTGTATGAGCTCAAATGGTGGTGAATAATGACTCGTAATTTTTAATTGTAGTCATATCGCGATGTGAAACATTTGTCTAACAAGGTATTGTCATTATGATAACAATATTTCATATCTATAATATATAATTTGTTGCTTCGAATACTGTGTTAAATATTTTGTTTATTTACTGGGATATTTATTTAGTAACTCGAAACTTATTTCTGTTTGAATTTCTTGATTACACAGCTAGCGTAGTCCCCAAATTAATGATTTGTCGTGTCGGTTTACGCATGGAACAATTATTTTTCGATTCACAAATGAATTGTTTTGTAACCGGTTGTTTAATAAAAATTTTGAGATTGAGTTTTCCTAAAAATGCACAATGTTTACACGAGTTATAAATAAAACTATTTTCATCGTCACATTTTTTCGTTTTAAGTACAACATAGCCGCCAAATTGAATTAATTAATTCATTTATTTATTTTAGCTCATTTACGTTCCAACTGTTTAGGTCGAGACAACAATAGGAGGGAAACTGATGTTATACGCTTTTATTTCGAGGTTTTCTTCTCCTGCATAGATGTTATATGCAAATTTGTTTAAATATGACAGAGTAAGAATACAATTCACCACTCTCTATCTTGTCCGTGGATGTCGTAAGAGACGACTAAGGGATAGTACAGTGAAGGGTCCACTAGGGGTCCACACGGTTCGGGCCGACCACTGATGACAAGTAATCCTGCTCCGGTGGTCGGCCAACGACGAAGGCGACGTGGTGTTCGGGTGGGTTGCGGGTGTGCGTGCTTACGCCCCTCTGTCGCCCCGGACGGAGTGGTGCGAGGAGCGCGCCGACCGCAGCCCACCACAAAAAAAGGGGTCCACACGGTAATCCGACAAACGATTTGCACGGCAGTGTCGAACTATCGAATTTGTCGGATTATAGAGTACTGCCTAAGACACCTTATAGTACGGATTTTTTAAATGGTCTAAGATCCCGCTATACAACGACCTTCACCGAGATGCTTATTTGATGAAACTTATATTTTATGTAATTTAATATGTCAATAAATATATTGCATATGGGTTGCCTAACAAATTTTAGTCCAAAGTATGATTCATTAATAGTTTTTTTTTTCTTTCTTGTACATTGCACCGGTTTGATTATTAGACAAATTCTATACCAATCGAAAGTATGAAGCCCATAGAATATGCAAACATCGATCAGACCGGTGCAAAATGCTAGTATCGATTTATCTGTTTATACCTGGCTACCCGAGAGTTATGACCGGAAAAGAATAGGCAATCTAACGTTTGCATATTCTATGGGCTTCATACTTTCGATTGGTATAGAATTTGTCTAATAATCAAACCGGTGCAATGTTCAAAGAAAAAAATTATTTTTTTAATTAATAATTAATCATACTCTGGACTAAAATTTGTTAGGCAACCCATATGCAATATATTTATTGACATATTAAATTACATAAAAAATAAGTTTCATCAAATAAGCATCTCGGTGAAGGTCGTTGTATAGCGGGATCCTATACTAAAAGAAGAGTACCTTGTAATCCGACAGGTATGTATATGTAATATAGAATGAATAAATAAAACTATGAACGTACGCTAGGCCGTACCGCTATTACATGTGGTCAAATTCAAACTCAACAATCAGATTCAATACAAAAGCACAATAGTGATGGCGCGTACAAATTTTAACCTATTCAATCATACATTACTTACAATAGCAAATATAGACGAAATTTTTTTCGATAATAATAGATATGTCGGATTACAAGGGGTGCCGGAATAGACAGAGGCCGGCTTACCGCGTGTCCAATGTATATGCATATAACATCTCTGCAAGAGAAGGAAAACTCGTAGTAAAACCAACATGTCTGACCAGCATGGTATAGTAGGTCAATTTCCCTCCTGTTGGGGAGGAGGCTTGAGCCCAGCAGCGGTACGTGTATGAGCTGAGGCGAGGTCTAGCCGTTTGGGAGATGTTCAGTCACATACACTGAGGAACCTTCATTTAGCTTCTAACGTCATTGCTATTTAAAAAGCTGCCGACCATAACATCATATTATAATAGGCAATCATACACATAATAAATATTCTATTAGCTATTCAATACAATATGTTTGTAAATACATTACAGAATAGTAATCGTTGCTTCTACACTACATGAGCGAGGTAAAATCGACTTTGAAGATTTAAATTTAAAGAAGAGTATTGAACTGGCGAAGAGGAACGGTACCGGCCGTCATAACGCTGGCTATTGTAACTCCAAATTGATGAATATGTACTTCGCAAGGGCGCTGTCGAGCAAATTAAGGAATAGCGGGGTCGATGTCAATGCGTGCTGTCCTGGATTCTGCTACACTAATCTCTTCAGGTACTGTTGAAGTTATTTATGCATTCATCAATCTAATGACAATTCACCTCCACCATGGGTGTCGTATAAGACGACTAAAGGATATAATATGCATACACCATTTATGTAAGAGAAGGAAAATTTGACACGAAACCTTATGTCAACCCGTCTGACCAGTGTGGTGTAGTAGGTGAATTTACCTCCCTTTGCGGAGTAAGCTCGAGCCTAGCAGTGGGATGTATATGAGCCGTGATTATGATGACTTAGCTAGTGGAAGTAGACTTCAGAAATACCAGGTATATAAACAAATTGCTCCTTACAATAGGTGTAGGAATGCAGAGAATAAAATGAGGATCAGAAATCTGGCTCAAGAAGACATCTGGCTCTCTCGCTTACTGAATTAAGCACAATAACAAATTCTTACTACTCAGACTGGTCTGCGAAATTGTGGTCAACGAGTCAACTTTGACTGCAGGCAGGACACTGTCAGCCTCATTGCTCTACCTTTACAGCAGTAAATTACAGACATTTTAGCTCGCCACATCTTCTGGGAGTCCAATCTCTGGCGTAACGAGCGCGACTTCAGGTTAGACAGTCTGCAAATCATGTTTGGAGTAGTATACTATACCCACCTAAGTAGCAACTCGAGAAGATTTTCACACGTTGAGGCGTTTTAGACATACTATTGCAATCAATCTTATACTTCACACAGAAACGCTAAGCTGTCATATGTGCGGTGCTGTACTGCACCGCGTCACTGAACGTTATCTTCTCCACGTTGACTTCATCATCTCAGCTCAAGGAAGTTCCACTGTTTGACTTAATCCGCCTCCTCAATGGGAGAGTAATTGACCTACTATATTGAGCTAGTCAGACATATTGGTATAGGGTTTTATGTCAAGTTTTCCTTCTCTTATTATGTCTATCTCTTACTATTATGTGCATATTGTATCGCTTAGTCGTCCTTTACGACATCCACAGGCAAGATAGGGAGTGGTGAATTGTATTCATACGGATAATCTATTGGCTTATTAGCTATTTTGTTTCATGTCTCCCGCTTTGCATGCATTGGGGCCCTAAGACAATTAAGCGTTTCCGAAACTTTCTGAGGGTCAAACCTCGGTGTCTTTTACGGCGATCATTGAGGATCCTGGTTTACAGAAGTTACAGTGGTGGGATTAGTACTAAAGAAAGCAGAGAATTACGCATATTCTCTATAATTATCTCATTATCATCTACTCTCATATACGTCGCAGTTCTAGGCTCAAGACTCCTTCAAAATAAGAGGAAAATTGACGTAATATACCACGCTGGTCAGAGTGATTGATATAAGGTTTTATTTCGAGTTTAACTTCGTCTGTATGTTATATTTCTTGGTCCTCCTTTACGACACCCACAGGCAAGATAGGTAGTCATCATCATCTCAGCCCATATGCGTCCCACTGTTGGGCTCGGGCCTCCTCCATAATGGAAGGGTAATTGACCTACTATACCACGCTGGTCAGACGTGTTGGTATAGGGTTTTATTTCGAGTTTTCCTTCTCTCGCATAGATGTTATATTTATGTTTTTTATATCCCTTAGTCATCTCGTACGATCACCCACGGGTAAGATAGGGGGGTGGTGAATTGTATTTTTACTCCGTCACCACACTTCAAGCTCTTTATAACTCATCATCCTGCTCTTATTCCAATATCGGGTCAACGCAATATGTACTCGTCGTTATTGATAATAGTTTTATGACAGGTCGTCCTGTCTGAAGTCAACCCTCTTTGAAAATGTAATTGTTGATCGGACGGCATCAGGAGTTGGTCCAGGTCGAGGTAAAACTTTTAGTGATATTTTACGACACCCACGAGCAATTTAAGGAGTGATAGAGTTCGTAGCTGCCACCACACAGCAAGTTTTATTAACTAAACAACATTTTGTTTTGTTATTGTTCACAGGCACTCTGTAAAATGGTATCACTTCATATTGATGGCGCCAATAATGTTATTCTTTATGAAGACAGCTAAACAAGTGAGTTAATTATTCTATTTAATTTTTATTTATAGTGTATAAGACTGCACAGGTCTACGATCAGTGTCAGTTACCAGAGATGACCTATGGCACGAAAACGTGGTCTCTAAATGTAGGCCTCATAACCTAGCTCGAACTCGTTCAGCAAGTTATGCTCAGGATTTCTCTGCGAGATAGAAGCCGAAATATGGAAATCCGTAGAAGAACGGCTATTATCGACATAGTGCGAAGAATTAGAACGCTGAAGTGGCCATGGGCAGGCCAAAACGCTTGACGAACCGACTACCACTGGGGAAGAAAGGTTCTCGAGTAGCGACCACGTATTGGACGACCCAGTGTAGGACTAGGTGGACCGCAGACGACCTAGTGAATGTTGCTGGGCGTTCATGGATGTAGGTGACACAGGACCGCCCATTGTGGCGACACACGATGGAGACTTACGTCCAATAGAACGACGATAGGCTGAATGTTGATGATAATGATGGGCAGTCCATCATTTCATTACACAATCGACTAGACAAATAGGGGAGTGGTCCAGCTATCGATCTAACATCCCGAGTGTAATGGACATCCTAAGGACACCAGCAGTGGGACTTATGGGCTGAGATGATGATGAGATAAATAAATATATTTTTTTTTCTAGGGATCAGAAACTATAGTATACTGCGCATCAGACTACACAATCGAAGGGAAATCTGGAAAATTCTATCGCAACTGTGAAGAGGTCACTTCTAAGTACAACTTCGACAAAGACGTTGAAACGAAACTATGGGACGTTAGCGAGGAGCTGGTGAAGGCAAGAAAACCGCTATGAAAACAAGTGCTAAATATTTAAATTCGTCGAATACTTTTTGATAGTATCATTGTTTATTGTGAGAAAAATTAATCGCTGTTTACTTGATTTTTATTTTTCGTTTCTTCCTCTAATCATATTCTATGGGAACCTTTTATGTATACAATTAAAAAACCGGTGCTAGGTTAGCGTAAACTAAACACATTTATACATGATCAGCAGCTTGATTTAATAAATTTGTACAAATGTAGAACCAAAACAATCCAAGGTAACTTTGTATGTATTTTGTCAATTAAATAAATTGATACTTATGTATGAATTTATTTAATTAAATGTTTTAGTATCGAATCTGGCATTATTCATTTGTTATCAAAACATTGTCGGATTTGAGACTAAACTACTATTCTAATAGGATTTTAACACTATTTTACAGACTTTGGCATTAAAGAGGAAATGCTATATATTTATGTAGTTATTTTAAATTTCTTTTTAATCTCAATTTTTGACAGATTGCCGCTTTTGTTTCTATACGACACATATTTAATATGAACTGAACACTTATTTCAAATAATATGCACCAATTATAAGAATATTATGTAAATTATTATACTGGCAACATCGGACAAAAAACTACCACTTTGTATAATTATGTAGTAGTTTTATCGTGTCCTTACCATTGAATGGTATTACATTTAGGACTTTTAATGTTTTTTTTTAAATCAAAATAAATATAAAATATATATTGTGAGTATATGACATAAGCTAATGGAGACAATAAGCTTAGATGTTTAATTAATATTTTCTTTATTTTATAAAATTCTTAATGAACATATATCATTTACTACTGCTGCACAGATGGCATAGTGTTTAAAATACGGTTCTACAGTGCCAAGTGTCACGGATTCTATTCCAAAGGATAATAATATTTTGTTCGAACCACACAATTTTTTCTTTCACATCAACTCACACTCGGGTATAATTTGTGTCCGTTCATTCAGGGATTTACTGTAGGCTGTTTTCTTTAAAAAAATGTCTAAAAATGTTCAAAGTTCCCTCATACCTAGGTAGGTAATACCCTCATACCTAAGTATTTTTGATACTAACTAGGTAGTTAGTATCAAAAATACTTAGGACGAGGAATATACAATTATTAGAAAAGTAGTTATACTTTTTTGTTTTTTATACAATCTTCACCAAAACCACTGAGCAATATGTGGTTAAATTAAATATTTAAACGGAACAAATATAGATTTAAGCGAGCTCATATGAATATAAACTTTACCTGTACCTGTAAAAGACACATTTACAATATAATCTTTATAAAAACACTTTGTGTTTAAAATTTTTTGGGAATGGATATTCGATTTATTAGCAAAAAGCAGTCCTTTGATATATTTGATTGCACAAATGGCGAGTAATGAGTACCCGAACTTGGGTTCCATTCCCACGTAGGGCAATCCTTTGAGCTATCTACAAATGACTAAAAAAAGGGTGGTTAGGATTAATCGAATGACAATTATTAAGAAATATATATCAGTCCCAAATAACTATTTAAATTTCAAATGTTCGAACTTGTCGCCATTATTCGAGTGCCGTGGTTTGTCTTTATTTAAAAAAAAGGTTTTCTCTTTGTTTTTTTTTTTTACTGTTATTTTGTTTTTAAGCGTATTTTATTCGTATGTGTTTATTGGTATGTATATAGTAGTGTTTGTAATCTCGAAGACTCTCAGCGTAAAATGTAGTTAAGGTAGGCTAGTGACCGAAATATGTGATTTGTTATTCATATTGATTATTTATTAAATTTAGAAATGGGTTATATTTTTGTTTTATTTATCCTACTAATAAACGCGAAAGTTTGTGAGGATGTTTGTTGCTCTTTCTCTACGCAAAATATACTGAATGGATTTTGATGAAATATCACAATAATACAGCTTACATATCAGAATAACACATAGGCTATAATTTATCCCGATATTCCAACGGGAAGGGGAACTATGCGGGTAAAATCGCAGGGCGCTGCTAGTATACCTATAATTCTGCACGTGTATGTAATTGAACTTCCAAACGCTGGTTATGGTGAATTTTTTTTTTTCACTCGCGCAGAGGTTAGCCTCGCGAGGGCGATCGACGTCCCGGTAGGGGACGTCGATGGGAGAGGGTACTACTCCCTCAGGGTATTCCGTCGGGTCGACCACTGAAGTCAAGGAACTCTGCACCGGTGATCGCCCCAACGACGAAGGCGACGTGCTATATGGGTGGGTTACGGAGCCTCGCGCCGCCCCTTTGTCACCCTGGTCGGAGTTGGACGGCGGATGCGCTGACCATAGCCCACCACAAAAAAATGGTGTTATTTTCTGTATTCAGGTAGATTTAAAAAATGGTTTAGATAGACGATTAGACTCATTGCGATCGATATTAAGATTTTTGAAGTAAAACTTCTTTAGAATCGTTGTGATTTCAAAGCGGATGCAACGGAAAAAACGACAGGTAAGAGACAAATACAAAAATGTATAGGATGAAGCCGGGAAAGAATGAGACGGAAATATATATACTATTTTATATTATTTTTATATCCGTCTATAATTGACGGATTAAGGGATGAAGGATAAAGAAGTTTCACTTCTGACATGCGTACTTTGCACGCACGCTTTTTGAAGTGAAACTTCTTTATCGGCGTTGGAAAAAAAATTACCGTCACATTTTTCGGTTACGCGTCACATTTTTTCGTTACGCGCTATCTTTTTCTCGTGCCCACCACAGTCGATTCGAATAAAGAGTACTTTCTCCAGTGGAGTAGGGATAGCATGTCGTTTAAGCGGACATAAAGGGATAAGGGGACAAAGGATTAAGAAGTTTCACTTCTGCTATGCGTACTTTGTACACACGTTCATTTTTTTTTTAAGATTTGAAATAAAGTCCTATTCTCGCTGACCAGCGAGGAATAGTAGGGCAATTAACCTTCCATTGCGGTAGAGGTTTGAGCCCAGCAGTGGGACGTTTAGAGCTGAGATGATGATGATGTACAGAACAGCATCTGTTTGATCTGATTTTAACCTGAATGGTTTGCCCAGTATAATTTTATTATCAATGTGCTGAAGAGTTAAGAATACCATGTCACCACGTTTTACTATCTCTTGGATGTTCCAAAAACCAGCTGAGACATCATTAGAAGCATAGGTAGCAGCATTCTTATAAGTGAATTATAGTATTAACTGCGGTTGCTAACCTGCTTGAGAAGCGTGATTATGGTCATTATACCTCCCTTTGGGTGGCTTATGATCAGCGATGAACGATAAATATAAAAATCAACAATTTTCATAGATCTGCTTTTGACTGTATTAGTTTGACTTATTCATACAAATGCTATGACTACAGTTGAATTCATGAACCCATAACTACTTCCAAGTCTTGCTTTAAACAAAAACCTAGATTTTCTTGCTTATTTTCTGTCTTCGTAACACATTTCTAATAACGAGTACAAATATTCTCTTATGTATATCAAAAATTTTAATTTAATTCCGTTTGATGACGGAGTAACAATAGGTACAATTCACCACCTCCCTTTCTTATCCATGGGTATCGCAAAAGATTACTAAGGACCGGCGCTCACTGACCCTGCGTGGTACGGCAGGTTGTTCTGCAGCATTCCGTAGCATGCCGTGGTATCCCGTGGCATCCTGATGAAAGCCCAGCCGCTCTGGCATCAGTTTATATCCGCGCGGAGTCGAAGTTTTTCAGTGACCCATACGTCTCGCGGGATGCCATGGAACGCCGCGGCAACCCGTGGAATGAAACGGCATGACAAGTCATACTGCATCATACCGCAGCGCGTCGCGTTATGCCGCAGTATCCCGCGGCACATCACGTCATTTCGCGGCATTGTGGTGTTGAAATAAAGTAACATGAATTCTAAACTCGTTGAAATAAGATTCAAAATAACTTGATTAGTAATAAAATCCTTTGCCATGACACGCCGTGCCGTGGCGGTAGTGAGCGCCGGCCCTAAGGGATTATTGCTGATGACATCTATGCAAGAAAAGGAAAACTCGAAATAAAACCCTATACCAACCCGTCTGACCAGCGTGGTAACGGTCAATTTCCCTCCCATTGTGGAGGAGGCTCTCGCCCAACAGTGGGGTGTATATGAGCTGTGATGATGTCAAGGCGATAAAGTATGTAAGTAAATAACGACCTTATAAGATTAGGCAAACGTGAAATAAACCTGTTTCAAATCAAACTGTTTGACCAGTGTGGTATATAAATTTTACATCCGTTGAAGACTTATGCTCAGCAGTGAAAACTCTGGTTTGAAAAAGCTGCTTGCTCTTGTTTATAGGATTGGCAAAGGAAATAAAACAAAAACACTATTTACAAACCATTTTATTAGAACCACGATTAAAAATTATAAAATTATTGTTACATATTAGAGATTTTGCTGGGATGTTTTCGCTCGATATTATAAATTGAAAGGATCATCACATTTATATAATGATTTCTGATATTTACGCAAGTATTACGTAGGAAATAAAACTATACAGATTTTCTTTCAAAATCTATTCTGTCACCTGTTTATGTGATGAAAAGTTCATTAGAAAAATAGCTTAAACGACTAATATGTCGCGTACATATGCGTATTTCTCACACTTAAGTAAAATGGGTGTAATGGAATGCTATTTTTCTAGCAAAATTGAAAAGAGAGATCGCTGTTTTCGCTTTTCTAATTTTATGTAAATAAATGAATAATAAACATGATCTATATACAAAATTGATTGAAGAATAATTACAATATTCCTTGTAATAAAAAGTTTAATTTCAATGTCATTAAGACATACATTACATTATATTTGGTCTTGGTCATGCTCACTGAAGGATCTACTTTCGGTAGCTGCGTGGAGCGGGTCTCTCCCTTCCCTCCATAATGGTTGCGGGGAGTGATGGCTGCTCTAGTAGTTAACTCATGATCGGGTGCCGCTTGTGGGATCTGGTCCAGCCATAATCATTTGAATTATATTAAGTATCTTGCAGTTCGAAGGGCATCACACTGGAGCTAGGTCTTACAAAACATGTATACAAATTTATATCTAGTAAGAAGAAAAAAAAATTTAAATAATAGACAAGCCCGCTGAGTTTCTTGCCGGATCTTCTCAGTAGCGGTCGCGTTCCGATCCGGTGGTGGTTTATTTTTATTGGATAATTTAATTTTATTTTGTAAAATTGACAATATGTAAGTGCCCTTTCGGGGTCTATGCATAATAAATGATTTGAATTTGAATACATTGTCCAATATTTTTTTCATTTTTCTTGTTCAAACCTTTCAACATTTATGGTCACAGGAGGATCTTATCCAATAAGTCATCGTTATTTCAGAATGTCTTTTTCTTATCTCTAACAAAAGTTATGACGTGGACATGAAACGTCTTAGTCCACCAGTGACCATGAATTCTAAAAAGTGCTTAAAACATTGGAAAAATGCGGTATAATACGTAAAACTATTTTATTTCTCACGTATTTGTTTGACATGTTTGCCTATATAAATATATTTCCTCAACTAGGCACGTACTAACTAAAAATAAATAATATACATTTGTATCTATTATCTAGAGTCCTTTGAATTATATTAGTATTGTAAAAGTGCAGAATTTATTCTAAACTATCGTCGTGAAAATTTCGAACTACTTGCTCCATTTATGAATTGAGAGATCTTAATAATGGAATGTAAATAATATTATTAATTAAAATTAATCGATTGAAATTATCAAAGTAGAAAGATACAGTACACTCACTCATCAAACAAATAATATCCTGGTCTTTATTTAAATAAAGATTATATACAGTAGCGGTACGCGTCAGGGTAGGGCGCTTTCAGATATAAAAGGACGCCCCGGAGTTTTTATATATTTACTTTCGCTTATTTTCTTTTTATTAGAAATACATACGAGGGGTGATCCAAAAGTAATGATAATCAATAATAAACACAATGAATAAAATAAAAAAATATATTTATTTCTCAACATAGTCTCCTAGCAAGTCTATACATTTAGTCCATCTCTTTTCTAAACCTAAAATTCCCTTACAAAAAAAATCTTTATCTTGACTCTCAAAAAAGTCCTCAACCGCGGCCATCACGTCGCTATCATCATCAAATTTCTTGCCTCGGAGGTGTTCCTTGAGTCGTGGAAAGAGATAGAAGTCACTGGGGGCTAGATCTGGTGAATAGGGGGGGTGTTCCACCAACTCAAAGCCCGCTTCCTGAATGCCAGCCATGGCAATTGCAGCTTTGTGAACAGGTGCGTTGTCTTGATGGAACAACACTCCAGCCCGCAGTTTGCCTCGCCTTTTCTCCTTAATAGCCTCCCGCAATCTTCTTATTTGTTCTGCATAGTAGGAGCCTGTAATAGTGGCCCCCTTTTCCAAGTAGTCCACCATGATTATTCCTTCAGCGTCCCAAAAAACAGACGCCATAACCTTCCCTGCTGAGCTTGACACTTTGAATTTCTTCGGCGTCGGTTCATCGGATCGTTTCCATGTCATCGATTGTTGTTTTGTTTCAGGATCAAAATGGTGGATCCAGGTCTCGTCCATGGTCACAAAACGTGACAAAAAATTGTCCTTGTCTGCCTGGAACTTTTCGAGATTTGCTCTTGACATGTCGACTCGTTTCTTCTTTTGCTCGTCGTTTAACATTTTCGGTACCCAACGCGCGGAGACCTTTCTCATATGCAATTCGTTCGCAAGGATTCTTTGAATGCTGCCATATGAGATCCCTGTGACCTCAGCTACATGCCTGATAGTCACTCTTCGATCTTCCAATACAACTTCTTCAACTTTTTTCACATTTTCTTCAGTGAGGGACGTCGATGGGCGTCCTTCGCGGTGTTCGTCTTCCGTCGATGTTCTTCCCAGCTTAAACTCCTTAGCCCAGCGTGCAACTGTGGAATATGGAGGAGAAGAGTCCCCTAATGTTTCCACCAAGTCGCTGTGTATGTCTTTGGTAGACATTTTTTTCAAGCAGAGGTATTTAATGACAGCTCTGATTTCGTGTTTTTCCATTTTGATGTTCACTCCTTGACAGTCCGTATTCAAATGAATGTAGCTCCCGGGAATTGTGGCCTATTTATATGATTTTTTTTTCCTGAACTAGTGGGTAACTGAGCAAGTGACTGAAATTTTTTTGTATTTTTGTGTGCACTAGAAATAACTGATTATCATTACTTTTGGATCACCCCTCGTATATGGCTATTTATTTTAATGAATGATTATTTAATTATATCTTTTGCTTTGGTTTTGTATGGGTTTGAATTTTTACTAGTCGCAACCGAAGAAATTTCACCCAGGTCGTTAGTAATGTTAAAACCCGTACTGACTTATAACTTCTAAATTATTAATGTGTGACATTTAATGCGGCAAAATTATGTCGCCATACGTGTTCGTAAAGGTGGCTTTATATTAGTCTGCCATATGTCGTCGATGTCGTCGTCTATCAGTGTGGTGACGGAATAAGAATACAGTTCACCTCGTAAAAGACTCGAAATCACCTTTTACCAATCCGTCTGACCAGCGTGGTATAGTAGATCAATTTCCCTCCTATTGTGGAGAAGGCTTCAGACCAGCAGTGGGACGTATATGAGCTGTGATGATGATGATTATAATGATAATGTCGCATCCTGCCATGATGACTAGTGTTCACATTAATCATCATGTTGTCATTTATATTTCACGTTCTCACGATAATTTGGAGCAATACAACCACAGCTGAACAACTCACATGACTGAATCCAACGTTGGGAGCATTCATATTGAGCTGGGTTATAATAGTCCCGCCAGTTCTGACGCAAATTGGAATCGCTTCTGAGCGATTATAATAAATAGGTCTCGTATTTATGTTATGAACATTATCATATAAACTACTAAATGTTTATACCAGTAGCGTAGATTGCTTATTTTATTAGGCCCGTCTAGGCCTTGTACCAAAATTTGTTGAAGGATTTAAAGGAAAAGTTAAGTTTTTAAAATAAATAAGAAGAAAACAAATGATTATGGGATTTTTCAATAAAATTGTTCTCTTTTTTTTTTTGTTTATTCAAAGGTTTTGTCGCATAGCGACAATACTGCCTTGTACAATTACAGAATTAACAACTAAATAAAATGGTTCTCCTAGTAATTAGTTTGAAAAATGTTATGTCATTATAACATTTTAGGAAGTTTTGCTTACACATAGATGATACGGAGCCCCCTAGTCTAGGGGCCCGTATTATTGATACGGCTGATACAGCGGTAGCTAAGGCCCCGGTTTATACATTTAGTTTGGTAAACCGATACCGTTCTTATACGTCACGACACGTCACATCAGATAAGAAAAAGCCTCAAACTCGTGCATGTACGGTTATATAATTATCTTACAGGCAACATCGAATATTGTAGAATTAGTATTACAATGTCAATATGTCTAAATACGGAATATTTTGTTTTGATTACCTATTCCATATTTATTTTATTTAGTTAAACATGCAGGCGTCCCTCGCATTTTATTAAAAGCTTTTATTTATTTACTATGTTCGCTACAGGATATAAATAACTCACGTCGCCTGATAATTTCTATATCTTTGCAAAGTTTGTAATTAAGTTACAGTAGTATCTAGTACGTGTAGTAAGCGATGTCTCGTTCACTTTCTAGCCTTTAGAATCTGGTAAAACAGGTGGGACCGATTTCTAAGAAATGTGTCTATCATGTCACGCTGACACTGTAGTTTTAACAGAGAGAAAATACTGATATTCTGTAATTCTTTACATAGATATAATTTGTCATTTCATCATATACGTCCCACTATTGGGCTATTCTGAGTCGCTATCGCTATTATGACTATGAAATTGACCTATTATACCACATTGGTCAGACGTGTTGACATTATAGATACAATTATTTTATGGTTTTCACAGATATCACAAATAAAATATACAAACTTTTGATAATCCAAAGTGAAGATATCTTTCGAATTTACGTTTGAAGTGGGCTTTTGATAAATGGATACTATTAGAGTCTATTCATGACCGTTTATCCTAGTATGGCGATAGAATTTAATGATTTCTTCCACCCCTGATATGTTTATTTTGTACTAAAATTTTATTCGCAAATAAAAAAGAAATTATCAAAAAAGTTGAGCGTGCCTATGCAATGTCTTTTTTTTTTATGGGTGGGCTATGGTATGCGCACGCGCGGTCCAATCCATCCGGGGCGATGAAAGGACGGCGCGCGCGCCCATAACCCACCCGTACCCACGTCACCTCATGTCTGCCTATACAATTTCATCTTATACTAGCTGACGCAACAGACACTGTCCTGTTGAAATTACAAAAAAGGCATTCTTTTTGTAATCGATCGCAGTGCCGCCTATCGGGTCCAAATATTAATCTAAAGCATTCTTGAACCCACTTGAACACACCCAAATTTCATCACAACTGGTCCGGCCGTTTAGAAGTTCAATCACAAACATGAACAAAAGTTTAATATATACATTTAAAATGCGATTTTACAAGGATATTTTTAGTGTAGACTTGAGAATATACACCAAAAGGTAAACCGTCTGCCTCGATCAAAAAGGGGGTATATATTCAGAAGGTTTACCTTCTGCCTCGATCGAAAGTTTTACATGTTTGTAATTAATTAACGAACCGATATTTTGCCTAACTCTCGTTTGACCAGTAGTTCCATAACCTGGGACATGTGTATACATAAATACTAATAATTTCTAATGTTTACGCGAGAAGGTATTACGTGTTTGAAATAAAATGATGTACCTACATACAGTGGCGTAGCGTGAGTCACTGTCGCCCGGGGCGAAGTCATAATTTGCCGCCCTTTTGACGTCGTAAACATAATATCTAATTGTTGATGATGGTAAGACAAAACGTAACGAAATTAAAGAATTGAGTGAAAAATATTTGTTTCCAAACCATGTACATGTGTAAGTAACATGACTGTGTTAACATTAATAATTTACACTATTTTTTCTTTTTTTTTTTGGGGGTGGTTTGCGGTTGGCGCGCAGTCGGCGCGCGGCGGTCGTATACGGACTGACATTGTGGCGTTCCTATACAAGCACTTCAGCCCTTCGATATAGCGATGGTCGATTTGGCACCACTGAAGGGACTGCAGCACCGCCCAAGTTTCGACTGGATCAAAGGCTTTCTCATAGTCCACAAACGCTATACACAGAGGCCGATTATGCTCCTCGGTCTTGTGTATAATCTGCCGAAGCGTGAAGATATGGTCTATGGTGCTATAGCCTTTTCGGAAGTCGGCTTGTTCGGGCGGCTGGAAAGCTTGCACGTGAGTCGATTGGTAATGACCCTCGAGAACAACTTGTAAACGTGGCTCAGGAGTGAGATGGGTCTGTAGTTCTTTAGAAGAGCCTTGTCACCCTTCTTGAAGAACAGCACCACCATACTCCTGGTCCACGACTCTGGAACGTCGCCCCCAAGGATAACGAAATTAAACAGCTTCTGAAGGGCTTTTAAGACCGGCTTACCGCCTGCCTTCAGAAGCTCTGCCGTAATTCCGTCATCTCCCGGTGTCTTACCGTTACGTAGCTGTTTGAGAGCCATTCTGATCTCGTACAAGCTGATGTCCGGGATTTCTTCGGTATAGTGCCAAGTTAGCTTAGATCTGGGATCTTGGACCAAGCCGACAACAGAATTTCGGGATGATTTATATAACTGTCCATAGAACCTTTCGACCTCTCCCAAAATCTCACTTTGGGATGAAATGACAGTGCCGTCATCGGTCTTCAGCTTAGTCATTTGGCTTTGCCCAATAGACAGATCTTGTGTGAACACTTTTGAGCCACGATTCCGCTCTATCGCTTCTTTAATACGAAGCGTATTAAATCGGGGAATATCACGACGCACAGACCTAGAGATCTGCCTATTCAGCTGCCCATGTTCGGAACAATCGGCTGAAGACTGCACCGTCATTTCCTTTCTCCGCTTCATGAGCTCGAAAGTCAGCTCGCAAAGTTTTTTTAGGTCTATTAACGCGATTAGCCTTGAAAAATTTCGACCGAACCGCGCGGAAAGTTTCCACGAACCTGTTGTTCATATCGTTCGGGGATTAGCACTCGTCCAGACATTGGAAGCGATTGTGTAGTTCGAGTTGAAAGCTTTCGAGGGTCTGGTATTGGACAGATGTAGGTCGGAGTGTAGACATGCGTGACCGCTCGACTTTTGTATGAATATTCAGTGTACCTCGTGCCATCCGGTGATAGCTCCCAGTTTTAATTCTGCTGATCATTGAGACATTGAATATTTGTCGTTTGTCTGACAAGATGAAGTCTATCTCGTTTTTTGTTGAACTATTGGGCTAACCCAGGTCCACTTCTTTTGTGGCTGCTTCCTGAAGAAGGAATTCATCATAAAGAGGCTTTAATTCTTCAGAAAATCAGCCAATTTCTGGCCCCTATTGCCACGCTTGGCAGGCGGGTTGGGAATCGCAGTACGATGTTTAGATGTTTTAACATTTCCCAGGAGAGAGCTGCTGCCCACTCGCCTGGTGGACCCTCAGCCGATTTTTGTGACTCCCACGAGCAAGTAAGGGGTGGCGATAAATGTATTTTTAACCCGTCGCCACACGGGTAGCCGCCATCGCCGCCACCGCCAGTGCCCGCACAAAATATTTTTCTTCCAATTTTGCCGCCCTTCTCATAGTGGCGCCCGGGGCGGTCCGCCCCTCCGCAGATTGCTACGCCACTGCCTACATATTTTTACGAATCTTATGGTTACGGAACACTTTCAAATATATAAATAATTATAATAATAAATATCTTCTTATATACTTTGCACATTTAAATATTGCCATTTAAAAGCATTTTTATGATATAACAGTTTTGTGAAGTCTAAACCAGTTATTGAGTAGTTGCCAGGTTTTTTATTGTACATGTTATCGTCACAATCTTAAGTCACTAATCCAATAATTATAAACTAGTTTTGTCTAAATGAATCTTGTTTGTCTGCAGCAGAAACGTAATGAACTTATATCCTTCAAGAATGAAAATGCAAATTGAAAAACAAAAAAGGCTTTATATTATAGGCTTTATTTTGAATTATTATATTCAGTAAGTTTAAAATTGCTATAATAACATTTAAGTATTTCTTGTCCGTTTGGATTGGGAGTCCGTATTAATATTGAATCCGTTTGGATTTTTTTAAGTGCAACTTCTTTAGAATCGTTGTGATTTCAATCTCGATGTAACGAAAAAGCAAGTCCATAGAGACACAAACACGTAAATGTATAGGATTCAGTAGAAGAGAGAATGAGATAAGGATTAAAGGATAAAGGATAATGGATAAAGGAATTTCAATTCTGATATGCGTACTTTGTACACACACTCTTTTTTATTGCAAACTAGCAACCCGCCCTCGCTTCGCTTAGGTTTCAGTCGTCTTTCCCTCCCTCCTGCGTAGTTCCCGTTCCCGTGGGAATACCGGGATATAATATAGCCTAGTTTACTCCCTGATATTATAGCTATCCATTGGTGAAAGAATTTTTGAAATCGGCCCAGCCGTTTTGAAGATTACCCGGAACAAACAGACAGACAGACAAAAAAAATATAAAGTGTATTTTAGGCATATGTATAGTGCAAATAACCGTGTGAGCATAAAAAAAGCCTATTATTTTGACATTACAAACAGACACTCCAATTTTATTTATTGGTATAGATGTTGGCAAACGAACAAACAGTACACCTGATGGCAAGTGTTGCTGCCGCTCATGGACCTTTGCTAGGCCGCTGCCTACCGCGAAGAAAATGAAGGTAGTATGAATGCGTGCAATGAGGTTCGGTGAAACAAAAGGCATCATCAAAACCCTCCACACGCAAACACCGTCAGAAAGTTGGGCTTCCGACTCTCTCGCTCACCGAACGAAGCGCAGTAACAAATTGCTACTACTCGGACGTCGATTTTCTGCGAGAGAGGTACTAACCCGGACGGCCCGGCCCGCGGCTGTAGACAGACAACTGCCATCAGTGTGGTCCTACCACTAATGAATGGATAGAAATGCTATTTAATTATTAACTACAAATCCTCCAATTTTTAATTTCAATAGATTTTAAACTTATGATATTAACGCTTTCCAAATATAATGCTGAATTGCTGTTGTATTATTTATAATACTATAATGCTAATATACTAATATGCTATTTATAGCATGATAATATATATCCAGCATGGCTAGTAAGCAAAGCTAGTGCTGTGTGGTAGCGGCTTCGAATACTACCAACCCTTGCTTTGCTCGTGGGTGTCGTAAAAGACGACTAAGAGCCCTAGATTGACCCGGACCAACTCCATCTGGTACCATTTGAGTCAACGATTACATTCCCAAGGAGGGTTGACGTCAGACAGGCGGCCGGTCATAAAAGTCATTGCCGAAACTTTTTGCAATATGTCAAAACAGATGACATATTGCGTCGACCCCAAGTAATTGGGATAAGAGCAAGATGATGATGATGATGGCTAGTAAGCAACAGCTATAAAGATTTTGTGTAACACGCACAGAACGGATCGCGCGGCCGTGTTACACTAAAACTATAGGAGGGACCCGGTAGTTAGATTGATAGCCATTCGTGCTTTTTACGCTATGGAAATACAATTGGAGCCTGTCGTACTTCTCGATTTATAGCCATGTATATCTTAGATATAGAAAAATATTCTAATCTACATATATTTCTTTATATTTATGTGCATGAAGCACAAATACACAGGCGAACTAAATACCATAGGCATTTTCTTCCAGTCAACATGGAGGCGATGACAAAATATTTTACCGGGTTGAGAGCCATCAGCGCTCACCCATAGTCCGATCTAAGCTGTGAAAGAAATCTGAGGCTAACAGCTATATACACACAAAAAAAAAGTCATAATATTTATGAAGAACATTTACCAAAGATCAATATAAAATTGACGAACTTGTAGATTTGAAAATGTCATGTGTCATCACATGATAGTTTTTATTTTGTGTTCTTATAAAAAAGTATAATCTATTATATAAATAAATGTTAATTTCACTAAATTTAACGTGTTTTCATTTAGCTATTAAATTTTTTCGTGATATGATCAAAATGTCACTATTGCTTGCTTCAAGATTCCCTATAGTGAGATTACATCAATATCTGTTCATTTGTTTTAATCAAGTTTACGTTTTTTTTTTTGTGTATGTATGGAAACTTATTGCGTATTACACAATCAAAATATCGTACGAACGCATAGAATATGTTTTATATTGACACATACAGATTCTTTAGTATTAGCTGGACAATAAAAAGTATACACACATACATAAATTTAAACAAAAGACAGTAATAATTCACTCGAATTATCGAATACGTGATAGATCACGTAATTTATTTCTTCATAGACAAAATTTTGTTTTAAAATCAGGACACCATGAGTACATTTGTCAATGGTTATATATAGTCTATAACCATTGCCAAATAACCAACAACCTATAACTTATAGGTTACCAATACTATATACTATGTTCTGTTCGAATAGCATAAAATACAGTACATTTGATGTATTAATTTTTTTTTTCATCTATGTTATGGCCGCCAAACATTCTCGTCTAAACAAATCAAGGTATGACGTGCGCGAGAGCGTTCATGCTACACTACGCTATCTCAATAAAAAAGCCTGTTTTCAATATTTTAATTACCTTTTTATGTAAATTTTATTAATTTCATGTTTAATTACGTAAAATGACAGCAGCGATACACAATTTCGACTAGCGTCATTATGATATTATGGAAATAAGCGAGGCGAAGCAAAATAACGCATGACTCTTATGATATGACGTCATTAATCCTAATTTAACGCAAAATTTAAAAGCGGCAACTTTAAAGCTAACAACGTCACAAATAAATAAATTTACCTGTAGTTTCTATATTAAACAAATTGACACACTTTTCAAAAAGGGGGTGCGATGCCCTACTTTCCAAAGAATGGGGTTATTGGCTATTACGGAATGATTTAAATTACGGTATTTATTGGCATGATTAATCTGATTACATAATAGGGTACGGCTACGACTCAACGAAAATTAGTTATTACGGAGTAAAATCCCTACACAACACTTTGTGCCATCGACGAATTGTTGTTCCGAGTCTAGATGTAATTTGCGTCCGTTAATTATGTTTGAAAAAGTCCTCCGCGATACAAGGATTATTTCCTTAGTGCTGGTGTCATTAAAAAAAAACGAAAGCCAACAACAAAAAAAAAATAATTTAGTAAATTCCATTTCAGGTACAATAATAATATTCACTGTAGAGTATTAAAATTATCAGGTTTAAAAATCTGTGGAGTATCACACATATTTATTAGTTATAAAATAATATTTTTCTATCATCATCATTTCAGTCCTTCGGCGTCTACTGCTGGATGTAGATCTCCCTCACGTTACGCCACAAAGTGCGGTACTGTGCCGCCTGCATCCAACGACGCCCAGCAACTTTCACCTGGTCGTCTGTCCATCTAGTGGGGGGTGTCCTACACTGCGTCGACCAATACGTGGTCGCCACTCGAGAACCTATCTTCCCCAGCGGTTGTCGTTTCGTCGAGCGATGTGGCCTGCCCATTGCCACTTCAGCGTGCTAATTCTTCGTGCTATAACGGTTACACACGTTCTTCTGCGCATTTCCGTATTTCGAATTCTATCTCGCAGAGAAATCCCGAGCATAGCCGGTTCCATAGCACGCTGAGTGACTTTGAGCCTTGTTATGAGGCCTATGTTATATATTTATAATACATATATTTTTTATAAAAACAATTTATTATACAGTAATAATTTAGTATAACGGTTCAAAATGAAACTCCATGCTATTCCTTCTGGCCCCTGTGGTATGGTAGTGCTACTTTTGCGTATGATCGGACTAAAGATCCACCCCTAGTAAGGCCGACCGGATTCGAGGACATCAATAAGGTATAGATTATACGCATAGTGACCACTGAAGAGGCAGGGCTACTGATGACGCCCTCAATCGACAGAGATAAAAAATACTATAGGGGTTGAGTACAGCCTGACTTATGTCGGGTAAGAAAAAAACATCATTTAAGAAGTGCTTCGAAATTAATGTCGTTGTTAAAAATTAAAATTTAAAAAAATCCTTAATATATTAATTATAAATATTATTTTGTAAAAAATAATAAAACACAAGCTGCTATTTTTCTTAATAACAATATTTATTTCATTGTACTAAATGTAAAGTAAGATTTTAAAAATCTTGTGTATATGACTTATGCAAAAACATTATGCAAATAATAATTGCTATAACCAGCATTCGTGATCTTTAATTTTTACCCTCAAACGTGAACGAACACTTTAAATAATTAATGTGCAAAATACAATAAAAATTACGTTTCATTCGATTTATATAAAAATCGATTATTTAACTAAACTATAATTTAATATTTTAAAAATTTACAACCATATTTTTATAACACAATTTCTCTTTTAAAACAATTATGGGCCTAGCACGAATATTCGTGTCAAAGTATTCGTAACGTTATCGAAACAAAGTATGGATTTGGAGCAGTGCCCCTATCGTCCGATAGAGGCGCTGCTCTAAATCCTATACAAATTGGTCTCGTTAACGATACGAATATTTTGACGCAAATATTCGTATTAAGCCCACTGATATCCATCTACCTCAATTCTGTCCAATTTTTACAAGTAATATTTTATCTATTTGTCTATAGCGTTTTTTTTTTGACAAATTAAAAACATTAATACTAATAATTCAGTTATATATATATGTATATATATATATATATATATCGGTGTGGTGACGGAGTAAGAATACAATTCAACGCCATATCACCCGTGGGGTCGTAAAAGACGACTTGGGAATAAATATACATATAATATCTATCTAGGAGATGGAAAATTCGAAACCTTATACTAACACATCTGTCTAGCGTGCTACAGTACGTCAAATTCTCTCCTATTATGGAGGTGTCTCGAGCCCAGCAGTGGGATGTATATGTCACCGTAAAATTGTACGAACCGTTAGTTTATAAACTATCTAGTGAGATTATAAACTATCGACAGATTGTGAACGGACACAAAAATTTACAATCTAACGCTTATATTTTCGTAAGTTTATAAACTGACTATGTTCAACCGTCAAATTGTGAACAAAACGCAAAGTGCACGCCGATTGGTTCAACGAATCGTTGATTTCACCATCTGTCCCGCCGCCATTATTATTTTAGCGACATTACATCAATTTAAAGATATTAAAAACAGTTTTTTTGGTGGTATTTAATAATGTACGTTAATATTTGCTGACAATGAGCTTTTTAATTGCTGATAATTATGTTTGTAACTCTATGCACACGAACACGTCATGCTATCTATAACGCCAACCAATCAGAGGACGGTTCAAAAATTCACAGGCGAGAAATTGTAAGACAGTGCTGTGATTGGGTCATTTTTTTTTTAACTGATGGTTAAAAGTATTAAAATCACAATTTGACGGTTGAACATAGTCAGTTTATAATCTTACGAAAATATAAGCGTTAGATTGTAAACTTTAGTGTCCGTTCACAATCTATCGATAGTTTATATTCTCACTAGATAGTTTATAAATTAACGGTTCGTACAATAATCCGGTGACATATATAAGCTGAAACGATGATAATGAAACATTTAATACAGGTACCCTCTATATCGTGATTACAACCATGTTTCGTGACTAGCGCTCTTATAATTTGAAGGCTTATTTTAATGCGATGCAATTCTTAAGTTCATGAAAATGTAAGTACAATAATAAACTCAGTGTTTTTATTAAGCATTTTTTTTATATTGAGATTAGTCGCAACCACGGCTTATTTGATCGTTAGCAGTATCAAGGCACATATTAAAAGCCGCGATTCCGATTACATCTTCTACCAAAACTACTATGGGGCTTAAATTAAATAAGTTTTTGGGCAGACAAATTGTATTCGTGACCTATAAACGGCTAACATGAACGATCAATAACAATAATTAAAATTAATACTCGATAAATCAGGATTAGTATTAAATCAAGAGAACCAAACCATAGGATGGTTTGGTTCTCTTAAAGGTGAAATGCAAAATGCACAATGCACCTAACTAGAATTCATTTAATAATACACACATATAAATATAACAATAGTCCAATATTCAAATTTTAAATATTTTGCCGTTTCATATAGGCTTTTTAGTTAAAAAAAAAACACTGATATCAATTACAATAGTGCCTTATATCCAATAGTTTTTAAGAGTACAAATTCGATATCGAGTATCCCGTTTACCGAGTATTAAGAAGAGATTTTCAGAAATAAGATACACTATCAGGTCAATAAAACATATAATTTACATCTAGTCTCACTAGACCCTGAATCGCTATGCCACTAGGAGATTCTATATCAGTAATACGTGTTTATAAGACGCTTATTTAAAATAAAAAATAAATTTGACAAAATATTGCCATATAATATCGCGATACACGAATATCGTTTTACAGTAATTCCACGCAGAAATCATAAAATGTTCAAGTTAATTGAATAAAAATAGCAAATCAAGATCTAAGTTGTAGTGTTTTAACTAAGCAATCTGTCAGCTCAAAATCTTTTCATGAGTAGCACCATGCAAGTGAAGCCATGAAAGAATTGAAAAACGTATCACGAATTAATTATTTCTGATGTTTACGCTAGACATTGTAAATAAAACAATTTGGAAGGATTTTATCGCGTTTGTTTTGCCCGACATTTCGAACACTTTACAGCGTTCATGATCGCGGGCGGATTGTGACAAAAAACAAATGCAAACGCCATAAAATCCGTAAAAATTATTTTATTTACAATTAACCAAGAATTCCTAAGAAATGTTATACAATCTCTTAGGCATCACATATTACGAATAATAAAGTCAATTCAGATCGTATTAAGTAAATGAGGTCGAATCTAAAGCATTAAATACTATTTAGGTACCTAGATAATTATAACCTGATGATCCCACGCTTCATACATCGCTAAACCTAGAACAGCAGGTGGCTCTGATAGCTGATGCTGTGGAGGTGCCGTGTAGAGTCACCGTATCTGGATGATGTAGCATACCCAATTCCTTCTCGGCTCTCTGTTCTAAATCCGCCCATCTATAGAAATAAATAATACTAATAAGACATAAATGTGAAAACAGAAACAAAGTTCAATATTACGATAATTACTGTGCGGTTGTAGACTTTACCGACAAAAGACTATAGATATATAAATGAGGGTCAAGTTTTGTAGATAATTCTGAGATTTATTTATTAGAAGAATGTATAATATCCTCAGGCAAATTTAAAACACAATTTCTTGTTTTTCTTCTACTACAAAAATATTTGCTATTTTTAAATGTCTTCAAATAAAAATATTTTATCATCATCATCGCAGCCCACATACGTCTCACTGCTGGGCTCGGGCCTCCTCCATAATGGGAGGGCATTTGATCTAGTATATCATGCTGGTCAGACATGTTGATATAGGGTTTCATTTCGAGTTTTCATTCTCTTGCACACAGGGTTGGGCAAAATCTGATTTTTATTAAAAAAATCAAAAACCATTGATTTTTTAAAAAAAATCATGTTTTATTTGATTTTTATGATTTTTAAAATTTGAACATTAAATTTGAACATTTTGATTCATTGAAATTATTGTTAATTATTTTAATGTATAAGTCTAAAAATTATAATACAATTTGCGCCTCAAAAACTTGTGACAACGCATTTGTCGCGCTTCTTGCTTCTTGCAAGAAAATTCTTGTCGCGATTTGTTTTCCTTCTGTCCTATACACTCACTCACTATACAGTGCCAAGTGAGGCACGAACGCGTTTGTTGTGCTTTTTGCAAGAATATTCCTGTCGTGTCGTGTCGAGGCTTGTTTTCCTTTTCAACCTATAAATTGACGTTCGCGCATTTCGCTAGTTTAGTTAAGTTAGTTAAGTGAAGTGAAAACATATAAATAAAGTAAAACGAGTGGAAGAAAAGAGGACCCAATATGGCAGTTCTATATTAAGACAACAAATCCAAATAAATTGGGGTGTAGGGCTATTTGTAGAAAGTGCAAGAAAGATATTCAAGGGTTAGTCCAAAGACTTAAAGCACACCACGATGTTTGTAACTATCAAGAGAGGAATACAGGTAATTAAATTATAATTTATTTTATTTATATTTTAGGCATATATGATTGAAAAAAAAAAAAAAAAAGGTGAAATTTAACACGTGGCGTGGCCTTTAATGTAACTTTTTTAACGCGACCTTTCCCAGGCTAATTATTAAAGATTATCTTTACTCTTCTATACTTACTTAATTTTTAATTTTTTTCAACTTAAAAAAATAAATTTGCTTTTACATCTCTATTGAACATTTTAACTTTATTTTAAAATCAATAATTCAATACTATATCAATATATCATCAATTATAATTAATCAATTTTAATTTTCAGTTATGTTTTTTCTCTTTCCAGAGAGTCGAATGTCGCTTGACAGTTTTGCTAGCACATCATCTGCCTCAAGTTGTAGTTCACTCATGACGAAAGTACCAACACCAACAAGTCCAAGAACTTTTGAGCCAGTCCAAAAAAAGAAAGCAATCGAAACTCAGCCTACCATGAGTACCATGAGTAGTTTTGTAATGCGGACTTCAACTGCTGAAAAACATAAAATTGACAAACAAAGAGCAAAGGCTATTTTTGCTACTAATTCGAGCTGTATTGAGAATTTAGAGGTGAAAAAAGCCATTCAGTTATTAAGGCCTGGTTATACACCGCTCTCGAGAAAAACGGTAGCAACAAGTCTTTTGGACGAAATCTATGAAGAGGAAAAAGAAAAATATTTCTCCTCCCTTTCAGGACAGTCCGTAAATATGTCAATTGATGGGTGGTCAAACGTGCACAACGAACCAGTGATATGCGCAACGATAACCACTGAAGATGGACAAGCCCTCCTATACGAAACTATAGACACATCAGGAAATCCACATACTTCAGAATATTTAACTCAAATAGTTTGTGACCTGATTTCTTCATGTGAATTAAAATACAAGTGTACCTTAAAATCTTTTGTGACAGACAATGCCGCAAATATGACACTTATGAGAAAAACATTAGAAGAAAAAACGAACGCAAAAGTTATAACTTATGGCTGCTCTGCACATATTTTTAATTTACTGTGCAAGGACTTTCAAGTTAAAGACGTTATAGAACATGTGGTCCAAATTGTTAAATATTTTCGAAATAACCATTTGGCTAGAGCTAAATTCATTCAAGCAGGAGGCAGCACTTTAGTCCTTCCAAGCGATGTGAGATGGAATAGCCTTGGCAACTGCTTAGAGATGTTTGTCACTCAGTGGGACATCATATTAAAAATCTGCGAAGAAAATAAAAACGAGATTGATTCCACTATTTACCGAAAAGTTTCAAATATTGCGATTAAACATGCAGCGCAAGATTATTTAAACATTTTAAAACCTATATCAGTTGCTCTTGATACTGTGCAGAGGAAAAATGCTACTATCGCAGATACTGTAGAGCAGTGGAAACATTTACAATATATCTTTGATGAATCTGTGGAATTACCATTACAAAAAACACAACAATTTAATAATCGATATAAGCAAGCACTAACGCCATATCATTTTATAGCGTATATGTTGAATCCACAAAAAACAAAATACCAGTTAACACCAGAAGAAAAGAATATAGCTTTAGAAACAATTAAAGAGTTACATGAAAGCAATGGACTGTTTACCTTTAGTAATAAAGTTAAATGCCCGCAGTGCTCCATTTAAGCAAGTTATGTTTTCGGACGAAGTAATAAAAAATGTAAAAGGACTACAATGGTGGTTATCACAAAATGATGAGGCGGAAATCTTGAAACAGTTGCCAATAATAAAACAGTTCCTGTGTGCAACTGCTTCTTCAGCTTCAGTAGAACGCGTATTTAGCTCTTTTGGTCTTGTACACTCGGATATTAGAAACAGATTAGGCATAGAAAAAGGAGGAAAACTCGTGTTTTTGTTTATTTTTGAAATCGGTCCAGCCGTTTTGAAGTTTACCCGGAACAAACAGACAGACAGACAAAAATTTTTTAATCTGTATTTTAGGCATAGGTATCGTGCAAATAACCGTGTGAGCATGAAAAAAGCCTATCATTTTGACATTACAAACAGACACTCCAATTTTATTTATTGGTATAGATATAAACACATAAATAATTAACAGACACAAATTATATCCACACTCAGAACAACAATTTGTGAATCGCACAAAGTGTTATCCTGCGTGGAATTCGAATCTACGACACTAACATGGTAGGATACACCATATGTGCAATCGAATTACCTTTGTACAGCCATGGAGAATGCCTCAACGACATTATTGTCATTCTTCGCGGAGGTTTCAATGTAGGTCGCTATTTTATTCTCTTCGCACCATTGCTTCAATTGCTCGTATGTTACCTCTCTGTCTTTTGATGGTACGTCTGACTGAAATAATGTTCAATTTATAATACCTATTTTGAAAGTGACTTCACCTTATTATATAAGGACTATATTATTATAAATCAATATAAAAATCACGTTGTTAATACATTTTCTTCCGTGTGGTGACATATTAAGAATACTATTCACTGCCCCCATCTTGGGTGTCGAAAAAGACGGTTCACGCTTAGTTTACGCCCTGATATTATAGCTTTCCATTGGTGAAAGAATTTTTTAAATCGGTCCAGCCGTTTTGAAGATTACCCGGAACAAACAGACAGACAGACAAAAATTTTTTAATTGCTATTTTAGGCATAGGTGTCGTGCAAATAACCGTGTGAACATGAAAAAAACCTATTATTTTGACATTACAAACAGACACTCCAATTTTATTTATTGGTATAGATATGCAAGAGAAAAACTCGAAATTAAACCCTAAACCAACCCGTCTGACCAACGTGGTGTAGTAGGTCAATATACCTCCTACTTTGGAGGAGGCTCGAGCCTAACAGTGCGACGTATATGGATTGAAATGAGATAAATTTGGGTAAGGCCTAGGAAATTATTATTTCTCCACCCTACTAAAACTACAGCATAATTAGCTTATTTACTAATGTAAATAATAGTGATGAAGCCAAAGTATCATAACAGAAACGAAAACAGATGAATTACATTTTAGCGGTAACGCAATCGAAAACGGTTGCAAAAATTATAAATACAATGAAAATTATTTTCAATTTTTTATGCTATTTTTAATGAAATTAATATTTAAAATAACGTAACAATGAGTCATATGGTATTAAAAGCAGTTTGGCGACATTATAAGAATACAAATGTTGGATTTTAGCATTTACCGTTCGAATTTTCGTTATAAAGATGCGGATACAGAAATAGATATCAGAAACCTGCAGAATTACCGCATTTTGGGGAAGCAGCAAAAAAAAAAAAAAAGCATAAATTCATTCAATCACTAGTAAACATACTTAGTGATTCCCAGGGTTGTAAGGCAATATTTCATAAAAGCCCTAGGGGACCATGTCATTGACCTTCCTCATTGCCATGCTGGTCCACGGATCTCGCTGGTGAGATGAGTTGGAATAGGGTTTGATTTTGAAAATTTCTTCTCTTGCATTAGATATGCATTACATTCATATTATATCCCTTAGTCGTCTTTTACGACACCCACGGGCAAGTAAGAGGTGAATTGTATTCTTACCCCATCACCATACGGACCATGTACTATTAAAACAAAAATACTACTAACAAAAATTATTCTAATACGCTTCTGATAGAATGGAAGTGTATTCTCAGTCAGTCACCAATACACAGATAAAATAATCTTAACCACATATTGAACATATTTAAGAAGAATAAAAATAATACATACAACAGACAAAACATTGCTTCGCACAATTTGTACTAGACATATACAGGATGTATCAGGTTATGGGGCAAGGCAAAACAGGTTATGAGTATGTTGTAGTTTAATGGTATTAAATAGATCTACTTATATTATTGATTTTAAAAATGTGTATCTAAGGAGTCTATGCCTTAAATGTTAGGCATGTAAAGCTTCGACAGTATTATAGGTATGAATTGCGAGACTGCTTCAATGGTAACGTAGGTACAAAGCGCCTCTTCAACGGTCCTCGGCCGATCAGCTAATTTAAAGCGAAGTTTATCTTGTTTATGCGATCTTAATCATTGATTTATTCAATTTCTAATTAACATTTAACAAAGTACGAATTTGTTACAGATTAAGTATCACTGACTTTATACATTTCAATCAGATTTACACAAAAACGCGGTGACAAAATTGAAAACTCTCTCTAATGTCTGTAATTCATTAACGAATCGATATTTTTATTTCAAATTTTTTTCATGGGTTCCTACCACCATTGTCTAACTCCTATTTGACCAGTTACCCCATAACCTGGTACACCCTGTATATATACACTTTGCAAAAGTGGGATAGTGGGATAATGGATTGGCAGGCAGGTCGCAATCGCCGTTGGTGTTATAAACTTCCCAGGAAAGAGCTATTGCCCGCTCTCTCAGTCTGCTCACATAGATTGTTATTACTTATACAGTAAGGTAATGAATGGCGATAGCGATACGTTGTATTCCTAATCCGTCACTACACTCATAAAAAAAAAACAAAATAAATATGGACAGTAAAATAAAATTTTATCGAGTAATTCACATTACTACATGCTAGAAAAAATGTAAGCAAATCATTTCTATTTATTAATTAGTTGTTCCATCGCGCTAAAACTACTGAACGGTTTTTGATAAAACTTTGTATAGATAAATCTTTGGAATTACATATATCATACTTATTATATCGCTCGATGATAATAAAGGACACCGATTTCTGGAAAACATAATATTCAAATGTTTAAAAAACTTCATGGAGAAAAGGATCAATAGCGAGCATAATACCAGAGCGTGTCACTAATATAATAATTGGACGTTTTCAGTTTGGTAAAAAAAGCAATCTGAAACGCGCCCACTAGCAATAAAACATTCTAATACACCACCCACTCCTGCATATAAACGTAGATTAATATATACTTGTTTTATTTAAAAAAATTAGATTTTTTCGGCCATTACGGGTAACACGGAAAAAATAACATCAATATGGGTATTATGGCAGTAATTCGAAAATATCATGTAATGCTCCTTAATTATATACTATACTTTAGTAATTTACAGCGTTATCTATACAAATAAATAAAATTAAGGTGTCTGTTTGTAATGTCAAAATACTGGGCTTTTTATACGCATACGAGCTCACACGGTGATTTGCACGACACCTATGCCTAAAATACAGTTTAAAAATTTTTTGTCTCTCTGTCTGTTGTTTGAAGTAATCTTCAAAGCGGCTGGGCCGATTTTGATAATATTTTACTACGAGGTAGCTGTCAATATAAAGAGTAACTTGGGCTAAATTTTATCCCAGTATTCCCACGGGTACGGGAACTATGCGGGTAGGGCGACTGAAACCAAAACGAAGTGAGGAAAGGTCGTTAGTAAACAATATATTCGCAGGTATTTCATGTAATAAATTACTTTACTTTTTTCTCATTATCTGTGTTATAATACAGTGAAAGTGCTGAAGTGTAGTGAATATTATACTAGTTTACATTTAATTTCATGCTCTGCCAAAATTCCTAGAGAAATCATTCATTTAGTTATTAAATATGGATAAGCTATTGAATATGAATAAGAAAACTGTATATTACTTGGTTCTATTCAAATAGTAGCTAACAATGTATTCGACAGAAGGACTTTGTATCCATGATCATTGATTGATATTAGAAAAAAATATATATGATCAATATAGTGCCGCCTTTGATATTTGTAAAAAGAACCTATTTATTAGGTATGCCTTCGACGATAGAATGTAAAAAATAAGAAAATACTATTCTTAAAAATTCATTTATCTTTGTACGACAACACATATTTTCTAAATACTTCTCGATAAAAATTATTAGTAGGTAAATTTGTATAATTAATTTTTAAGTCAACAAAATGGAAAGGCTAATAGAATTTGAAGTTAATTATGTAGTTTCATTGACATTTTAATTATTTTACTGTTGAGAGATTTAATTTGCGTTTGCGTCGAGCAATGTTTCTTAACGGTTTAAACATGATCAACGTGCGAGGCCATCTGATATATTGCGCCTTTGACAAAGAACTCTAGATTTTTTTTATTGCAAATCGTGGCAAACGAGCAAACAGTACACCTGATGGTAAGTGTTGCTGCCGCTCATGGACCTTTACAAGGCCGCTGCTTACCGCGAAGAAAGTGTGAATGCGTGCATTGAGGCTGGGTGATACCAAGGGCACCACCAAAACCCTCCACACGCAAACACCCTCAGAAAGTTGGGCTTCCGGCTCTCTCGCTCACCGAACGAAGCGCAGTAACAAATCGCTACTACTCAGACGTCGATTTTCTGCGAGAGTGTGGTACTGCCCCGGACGGCCGGCCCGCGGCTGTAGACAGATAACTGTCGACAGTGTGGTCCTACCACTCGATTAATTCAGAACTAGAGTGAGTGCGACGCTACCGACTCCTGCTGAGAAGAGATGATGCACGCCAAAGAGGCGACAAATCGCAAACTTGAGCTAACTAACAGACTCATTCCGTAGAAGAAGCACCGGACCTCGAAGAATGGTGAAGTATCTTCCATCAAGATCAACAATTCTCTAATCCTTCATGATAAATATAATATAAAATAAATTGGCAGTGGTAAGGCCACGCTGCTGACATTTTTCTGCCTGCAGTCACAAATGAACTTACTTAAATTATGCGTCACGACCTGACGTCTGCGTGACAATTATATATAAAAATCACGTTTCATGATACGTGTCATTTACGTTAATCTACAAAGCTGCCCAGCTGAGTACAATTGTTCACACGCTTAGGCTACTAATGTGTATGACTTTATCTACTAATGTGGAATGTTCAACAAAAGGATTTATATGCGTTGAAGAAGATAATAATGAATTATATCAATAAGAGAACTTACTGCACAGGCCATAAACGTGCTATTACACAAATGGCGACTACCCCAGACGACTACGTTGTAAGTTCAAATCTCCCAAGCTGGGTTTCAGCCCGGCAGCACAGTTAACCGATGCTTGATACTTGACAAATCGAGATTGGTGTAATGCCCCCTCCAAAAGTGTAAAATTACAAATTCGATTTCATCACCGATTCATCGAGTATCCTTCCAGCTCATTGCCTAACAATGATTATGCCGAATCTAGGTGTGATTTGTGTCCGTTTATTGTATATTTGTAAAGACCTTCACGATACAAAAATGCTTTCCTTAGTGTTAGGTGTTACCTTTAAAAAAACTGATATTGTATTCCTAGTTTTTTTTTTCCATAAGGTCAACTCTTTGTTAAAGTTATTCAGACAATCCACGTTGATAATAATAGGTTAACCGCAGCATATAAACGTCCATGATCTATTCAATAAAACCACAAGCTTTGTGTTACTAAAGTGTAATAGTATTTCATTCAAGACCTTAACATATGAACCATTGAAAAGACTGTTTTAGGTAGTTGAGAAATAGGTTGCCACCGAGCAGTCCACTAAAATTGTGCACATTATTGGTTGCCCGCTAACAAAGCGGATAGCGTGGGTATGGTGATTTATGGATCCTAACGGTGACATAGTGAACCCGGATGGGCGTTATGATATCAGGGCATAGCCAGCTATAAAAATAGGTGCCTTGTTTATACAGTAGATCAAGAATATGCAGAATCTGATTTAGAATTAATGTAAGAACGTCTGTAAGATATTGAAAAATCAAAATCGTCATCATTCTGATCTCATCTCAATTGCTTGGGGTCGACGCAGTATCTACTCTTCTACCATCGTACATATTAGTTTAATGACTGACCGCCTGCCTGCTTCTGAATAATCATTGATCAGATGGCATTAGATGATGGTGGCCTAGGACTATTAAGCTAAGCTCTTTTGCGACACCCACGAGTAAAGTAAGGGAATATTCAAAGCATCACCACACATCGCTACGTACGTATTAAGGAATTAAAATAATAGAAATAAATTATTGAGAAATTAACCATGTAAATATTACAACGTTTTTCAGGTAAATATACCGAAGAAGAGTAAATACATGATACGTTAAATAAAATGAAATAGTTAAAACATTCGCACATAACACAGACATTTTCTCTTATAGATTTGATATGAGAAAGGTTTAGTATTAAAAAAGTATATTTTGCCCACGCACAATGACATAATTTTAAATAAATCTATTTCCGAAAAGTCTCATTATCACCATAATCCTGCTCTTATCCCAATCACTTTTTTTTCGTGTGTGTATAGCTGTTTTCCGCAGATGCCTATTACAGTTTTGCTCGGACTATGGGTGAGCGCTGAGGGCTCTCAACCAATATCCCAATCACTTGAGGGACGACTCAATATGTACTCTTCTCCATTGTATAAAAGTTTTGCCAATAGTTTTATGACTGGCTGCCAACTCTCCTTGCTAATGTAATAGTTGAAGATAAAATATCGAATAAAAGGATTAAAGACGCTTGTCGAACGTCAGCCGACTCAATATTACTAGTATTGTAATCGTTGTATAACGGAAGGCATCTTTCCTTGTTTATGGTGTCACGGATTCATATGTATAACACCAAAATACGGTCGACCAGTATTTTATACGTTTTTACTAGTTATTACATTACCAAAAATAAATACAACACAACCAAAATATAAAGCATTACGTTAAAAAAGATATTACAATCACTATAACTCTTGAGTGATTTAAATGCGGCTTTTATGACGTCATAGTACATAAGTTCGATATTAGGTTCACAAAGTCGGGTGACCGGACCGGGTATTAGTCCGTCACCCGCAGAGATGGTGACCGCGCGACGGCGATCGATGTCACGGGAAAAGGACGTCGGAAGGGGAGGGTACCCTACAGGGTATCCCGCCTGGCCGCCCACAGAGGACAAGGAACTCGGTACTGGTGGTCGGCCCAATAGCGAAGGAGAGCAGATACGGTGGGTTATGGGGCCGCGCGCCGTCCCTTCGTCACCCTGGACGGAATGGATGGCGTGTGCGCTTACCCACGTCCACCGATAAAAAAGAATGGAAAAAAGATATAACCCTGTACTAATTCGTCTAATCAGCACGATATAGTAGATCAATTCTCGAGCTCAAGATGATGATGATGATATGGACGTACATTCAAAACGAGTAGATAAAAGGTAGTAGTGATATTAGAACCCGAAAAAAAAGGTTCACAAAGTTCCAGAAAATTAAAAAAAAAATGGAAATGTAAAATCCACTTATTACAATGGATAAACTTATTATAAATATTGTATCGTTCCTATGTGGCAAACTAATATTAAAACTGCACCTAATAAAGTATACGTATTTCCTTATGCCGAGATGTAAGTATGTATAAGGAAAAAATGGTGCAAAGGCAAGGAGACAATGTATCGTATTTAAGCAGTTAATACTATTGTGAAGATTATATTAGCTTAATGTATTGGCAAACTCACTGTTGGTGCAAATAGCACACCTGATGGTAAGAGATATTGCCGCTCGTGGACATTTGCTAGGCCGCTGCCTACCGTAAAGAACATGAAGGGAGTGTGAATGCGTGCAAACCGGTTCGGTGATACTAAAGGCGTCACCAAAACCCACCACACGCAAAAACCCTCAGAAAGTAGGGCTTCCAACTCTTTCGTTCACCGAACGAAGAGCAGTAGATAACAAATTCCAAATACCTATTCCGCCGTCGCTTTCTTTCAATTACTTTCGAGTTCTTTTGTTTACAAACCTTGACGAAAACATGACCTATAAGTCCATAAAATATAGCTTGATCTCTATGACAGATGTCAACGAAACCAACGAAATAAGTTTGAACGTGCGACATGTTTACAATTTCATTTTGTATCAAATATATTTTCATTCTTTTCGTGCCAGTTTTATTGCAACTGAATTGCAATATATTATAAATATAAAATTTTCAATATTCATGCCTAAAATGTACCTCGTAAGTACTGAAATACCTAGTAAACATTTTATACATAAATGACGCTTACGCACGTTCAAGGTCATACTGGACTGAAAATAAAAAAGAGATGGGACAGTCGATATACGTAAATCGATAACCGATCTTTATTAAATTATTCATAAACGAAATAAACCCAATACAGTACCTATATAAAACTTTCAACATATTTTTCACAATTAAAACAGACAGTTACATTATAAAATACATAAATTGAATTAATTAAACATTAAAAAACTACTTTTTGTCTCAGAGTAAATGATAATATTATGTACACATTATTGTCAATAAACGACATATTTATTTATAAAACAGTCGTAATTGATCGATTGATCTAACGACTGTCCCTATTTTGACCAAAAATGATAAATGTTCTGGCAGTAAAGCTCCAGTGATGACGAAAATAGTGACCTAGACCTTGATTGTCTTGACCTTTTGAATAATTAAAACAGTCAAAAAACAGTTTTGTTACAAATAAATTCAAAAAGAGTTTTATCGACTGTATTTTAATTAAAATAGAAAATCGTAATTATAAAAATAAAGAGTTTTATCGATAAAAAACTATGGCCTTTATCGTAAGCGTGACAGCACTAGGGACAACTGTCACAGAGATCATCCTATATTTTATGGACTATAGTTTACGCAAAGTTGCAAACGATATTCTTAATAACTGATAGATATGTATTTATCAATAATAGTATGTATAACTAATTTACTTGGTAGCTTTTACTCGTCTGAGTTCAGCGGATGTAAAATCTGAATTAGACGTAAATACGTCGTCATCACAAACACGTCCATTTTATAGGAAGATCATCTGATTATCCTTTGATAAAACCGGTTTCAATCATTGTGTTAAGTATTTTATTCACAAGGATTTATACTTGAACACAAAAAAAAAACTAATAACATATGAAATAACTGTGAAATAATACAAATAATCACCCAGAAACCATACAAACAGTTTGGATATTAGAAGAATCGAGTGTAGATTGACGTCACGTTTTGTTGTTTGAAAATTTGTGAGGAAATATCAAAATAGGCACTTTTTGATAGTTAAATTTCACTATTAATTTCAATATATCAATTTTAAAAAGAATTATATAGGTATGTTTTTAGGTAATACATATTAAAAATAAAAATATGTATTCGTTCAATTTTGAGTCACGTGCATGTTCCTATTACTTTACGGCCATCACTAGGAAAACTCTAAGAACGTATATTGTTCCTCGTTATTTACCGGTGGCCCCACATTCCATCATAGTCAATTTGGAATTAGCTCGGGTAATTCGACTGTCGACGCGGTCAATTGCTGTAAGAAAAACTGTTTCTATGTATATCAGCGTACTAGGCAACTTTCTGGATATCTCAGGTGCTTTCGACAACCTATGGTGACCGATGTTACTTAAGCTAAAGGCTTGTGGATGCTTCAGAAACATCTACTAAGTCATACGCCTTTATTTTCTGCAAGGTTCAACCACATAAGACTCGGTCACCATGCCGACATGCCGTGTCTAAATCACTGACGATGGGCTCAGGGATCGGTTTTAAGCCCATATCTGTGGAATCTAAGATTTGATGACTTTTTGAGCTACCTCTACCGCAAAACTGATTATACTCATTGATTAGCTACGCTGACGACTAATTCCTTTTTTAAGTTTTGCCATATCTACTATTACAACCAATCCCAAAGCTCACGAATAGGCCCATTAAGGTTTGCTAAATATGTGGTGCTGTACTGCTACGCTTCACGTAGTACATCCTTTTATCTACTGGCTCATTAGCCAATTTTACTTCATGTCTTCCGCTTTGCATAGAAAGGAAGTGAAACTTTTCAACTCCTCCTGTTTTTTCTTTTTCAATTAAATTTTTTGCAGGTCCCAAGACAATTAAAACCGTTTGCCGGGACTTCTTGATGGTCAAACCTCGGTATCTTATATGGATACCTTTGTAGATCCTGGCTTACAGACTCCTATGATTCAACAGTGGTGGGATTAGTCGCAATAAAAAAAACCCATGGTTTAATAGCCGCACGGTCTGTCAGAATGCTGATTACTGCTCGTAGGGTTTTTCCCACACACATGGCGCTGAGAACTTTTGCATATTCACCTGATTACGACGTTTGTGATAAAGTAGAAGGTGTGCAACATATTTTGGCAAAGTATGGCCCGAATCGAATGTGAGAGGAATAAGATAGTTACAAAACTCACCTATGTTAGATAAGGTGTATTTCTACATTTTTCTAACTCAACCAATGTTTCGTGAAGTTAAATTGTTTAAGTTCATTACGAGTCTATCATGAACTGCGTTCACTAGACTCTATACTTACATATAGTAATTAATATAATCCCTTGCATGAGAGCCAGTCGACAATATTTATTAAAAACTAGTCAATAATATTTTTATATGTTGGTATGGTAGGGGACTAATAAAATGTGCTACCGTCTGTTCCTTTCCCGCGGATGTCGCATTAGACAAAACTAACGCGCTGAACGCTAAAATGCGTCTGCTTTGTGTTGTAGTGATAGAATACCAAAATACATCGCTTTGTGAGAGGCATCTTCATGCGCTGAGTAAAAATACAATTCACCACATCCTTCCTTCATCTCATCATCATCTCAGCCCACATAAGTTCCACTGTTGACCTCCTCCAGAATGAGAGGAAAACTGACCTACTTAATCGCGCTGGTCAGTTGTTTTAGGCTTTATGTCGAGTTTCCCTCCTTGCATGGATGTTATCGGCATATCATATCCGTTAGTCCTCTTTTACGACACCTACGAGTAAGAGGTGATGAAATGTATTCTTACTGCGCCACCACACGGATAAATCCTCCTTAGCTGTGGGTGATCGCAAAAGACAAGTAAGGGACGCAAGCATATAATATCATTGCAAGAGAGAAAATTCGAAATAAAGCCCTATAAGAATCCTGACCGACAGGATATAATAGATCAACTTCCCTCCAACTTTGGAGGCGGCTCCAGGCTAAGAGTGGGACGTATATGAGATGACTTAATGATAAGATTATGATTGTAAGATTACGGCTAAAAGGGTGAAATAAAATATATGTCATGTGCTGGCTGTGATAAATATTAGGATAGAGGAATCTTTCATACCTTATTCCCAACAACCATGAAGGGATATCTATCTATTCCGTTCTTGACGCCTGCGTAATGTAGAAACTCGTTGAGCCACATCTTGATATTAGTGAAGGAACTGCGGTCGTCAATTGCGTACGCCAGAATACATATATCTGAGCCTCTGTAGAACGGCGTCCGCAGAGACTTGAAACGCTCTTGGCCCGCTGTATCCCATACCTTGTAATGGATTAATGACAAAATTAATCGACAAATATAAACAACGAATATGGGTCGACTGTCATCACCTCCTTCTGCAAAGATGTGACACACTGCGGAGACAACAGAGTGTGTAAAGCCCTGAAGGCTATTAAAATGGCAAAGTGCAAGTGTTCCGCGCGCAACTCTGTTGAAGGAGTTCTAGACCTGTAAATTGGGACTAATCCCACTACACATTCACACCATTGTAACTCCTGTAAGCCAGGATCCACAATGGTCTTCATAGATGACTCAGGCAGTCCCAGGAATTGATTTAGATAGGTCTAGACCTATCCAAATTAGTTAGCGCTGCCACAAATAACAGCTTAAACCTATTCAGCGTAAATTAATGAAGACAATGAGCATAGTTCTCACTCTCGGCACCAGAGAGACGTAAGGAATATCGTGGAGTTTTAGCAAATAATACTATTACTTGTTAAAACTCATCAGCAGCGAAGTCCTAACCAGTTCAACCGCTTGACGATGTGGGCAAAGGGTTTCGTTCCACAAGAAATAAAAAAGGTTCAATAAGGGAACATTCTCACAACCACCTAGTGCCGAAAAAAACAATAAGATAAGTAATAGGACTGTTCATTTAGATCGTGACTGGTCTGCGTATTTATTATTGTGTCGAGACCTGAATACTGAATTATTTTATCTAACTACATCAACATCTAATCTAGATATAAAAGAGATAGACTCATTTTTCACCAAAATTATTAAGGAGCAAAATTATAATAAGTTTAAGAGGCATTTCTCGCACTATCCCTGATTATGCCGAAACACATTTTCAGGTCATAGGGGAATGAGTTTACTGCCGTCGAACTTAAGTACTATAGAAGCATAAATTTTATGACCATAATAATTTGGGTGACTGTAATCCATTATCATTAAAGCTATATTAGTTATCGACATTTCGTCGGCAAATTTATAGTGTGGTTCTACTTAACTTTTATTTTACATGCTTCGTATATGTAGGAGCGAAGAATTACGTTAATCTGAACGGCTAGCCGACGATACGAAACCACTGATTTAATAACATAAACATGGCAATTAATTTTGTTAAGATTATTTTGCGAAAAATGGCTTTTTAAGTAATTTCGCTTTAAGTAGGCATAACAAACATTCGCTATATGGGATGAAAATACGATAGTGATGAACCCAATGTGTCAAAGTAGCGAAAACGAATGCGCGCGATCGACATCTCTTTTATCCCGCGAATGCATCAACAACTTGATGCCAGAACTTCAAGCCACCTCCAAGTTCCACGCATGCTGTCCTAGTCACTCATATAATAAATACCTGAGCAGGATAGGGACTTCAGAATGTCATGCCCCAATTTATGCCGAGCATACAATATATAATTAAGCTGAATGGCCTATCTTTATACATAAATTTCTTGTGTACGAGTATAATGTCACTGAACTCCTCCTAATCGACTGGACCGATATGGACGAAATTTTTTGTGTGTGTTCAAGGGGATTCGAGAATGTTTTAGATTCCTAATTGGACCCGGTAGGTTGCGCTGCTGTGTTATTTGAACAGAACAAAGTCTGTCACAGAACAAAGTGGCCAGCTAGTCTTTATATGTATATTTATTGTGTACGTGTGTATGTCAATGAACTCCTCCTAAACGGCTGGACCGATGTTGTTAAAATTTTTTGTGTGTGTTCAAGGGGATTCGAAAATGGTTTAGATTCACAATTAGATCCGGTAGGTGGCGTTATTTTATTTCAACAGAACAACATCTGCCGGGTCAGCTAGTTACTTATAAAAACTAATGTATAAAAAAAAATCTGTTTGTAATGTCAAAATAATACGTTTTTTCATGCTTCCACGATCATTTACATGATACCTAATAACCAGTTTAAATATTATTTCACTGTCTATCTCTATGTTTGTACCCAATAATCTTTACTACTCGGTATCTGTCTGTATAAGGAATAACGGGCTATATTTTATCCCAGTATTCCCACAAGAATGGGAACTATATGAGTAAAACTGCATGAATATTAGTAACTAAATATGAATGGTATTTGTAATAGTATATGTTTATCTTGATATGCATGACTGAGTTGATAGACTTATAATTCATTTTGATTGACATATTTAAATACAATTAATAACTTAGCTATACAAAGAATTAAATTTTAAGATACAGAAAATCTAGGACAGAAAGCATTGAAACATTCAGATCTATTAAGTCTCGAGCAAAATATATCAACTATGAAAAGTGCTAATATACAGACTAAAATTGTTTGCTATGACTTAATGTTATGCAAACAATGATAGATCTTATAAGATAATGCGAGGTTGATTTTCAAGGTAGACTTCACAGGAGATAAGGAAAAATATTTCTGACAATACAAAGCAAATACTTCACGTCGAATTTAGTAAATTCATTTTTGAAGTGAAACCTTCTTTGATATCATTGTAATTTGAAAGTTGATGAAATGAAAAAGCGGCAGTAAAAAAAGACAGACATAAATGCATAAGCTTGAACGTAGGAAAAAATTAGATAGGAAGCATTATACAGTGTTTCTTATATATATTTATAGTTCTTTTTGTGCTCTGTTTCGTATCTCCTCCACCTGTGTTTACCAAAACATAATGGGAGTTGGCTAGGGCCTCAGGGTTGTAGGTGCATTAATACATGTTAGTGCGCATATGCATAGTACAAAGCTTGTAAAAAATTTTTGAAGGTTTCACTTCTATCACATTTAAGACGTGTTTTTAGAGTTCCGTACCCAAAGGATAAAAACGGGTTCCTATTACTGAGACTTCGCTGTCTGTCCGTCCGTCTGTCTGTCACCAGGTTGTATCTCAAGAACCTCGATAGCCAGACAATTGAATTTTTTACAAATTATGTATTTCTGTTGCCGCTATAGCAACAAATACTAAAAACAAAATAAAATTTAAGGGGGGCTCCCATACAACAAACGCGTTTTTGTGCCTTTTTATAGATAATGGTAGGGAACCCTTGGTGAGCGACTTCGACTCGCACTTAGCCGGTTTTTTTATTTTAACACAATTAAGGTTCATTTCCACACATCAGTAACTGCATAGTACCGTAACGTGACCGTGATGCAACAGTGTGTCGCTATCAGTGATAAAATTAGGCGGCGGATCGCCTGCGCGAGGAGCGCAGCCTCAATGAGGAGATCCGCCGCCGGAGATTGGGCGGCGCAGACGCAACTATCTGCGCCTCATGCCGCCCTAGCCGAGGCCGCGGGTGACGTGACCGGGGATTAGTCCGTCACCCGCCGAGAGGCCGACCGCGTGAGGAAAGACCGACGTCCTCCCAGAGGGGGGGACGTCGGTCGATGGGAGGGTACCCCAATAGGGGGTATTCCGTCGGGCCGACCACTGACGACAAGTTAACGCTGCTCCAGTGGTCGGCCCAACGACGAAGGCGACGTGGTTTTCGGTTGGGTCGCGGGAGTTGCGTGCTTAAGCCTCTCTGTTGCCCCGGACGGAGTGGTGCGGAGGCGCGCCGACCGCGGCCCACCCACAAAAAAAAAAGTGATAAAATTATTGTTTCATAAAACATGTACGAAGCTATTTCCACTCATCCGACATCCGTACTGTGCGGATATTTTGAAAAAACTAGCATACATTTTTAAACTATTAGCAAAATCTAAAACAGGGGAGACTGAGTTCTTCAAAATCAAATTAAATCATTTATTCTACATAAAGCCCTTAAGGGCACTTACATATTGTCAAATTTATTCATAGAAACAGTCTAATAAACTACCAGCAGATCAGAACGCAGCCACAAGCTGAGAAGATCCGGTAAGAAACTCAGCAAGCGGTCTTTTTTTTAATCTTTTTAATATATACAACTGTATACTTCGTACAATATAAGGTATTAGCTCCAGTGTGATGCCCTTCAAAATTGTATACATGTATGAATTTTCAAAATATAGTACAAAGAAAAAATTAAAGAGAAAGAAAGACAATATGGCTGGACCAGATCCCACAAGCAGCACCCGATGACAAGTTAACTACTAGAACAGCCATCACTCACCTCAACCACACTAGATACCTAACAAACTAAATTATGTAGAAACTGTTATTCCCTTCTATGGAATATCAATAAATAAATGTGTTTCTTAACAGATATAACTAAGATATTGGTAAATTATATTAGATATAACAAGTTATAATATACAGGATGTATTAGGTTATGGAGCAACTGTTCGAGTATGTTGTAGTTTAACGATCACAGATCGTAATTAGAATGCATATTTCACAAAAAACAATCTATACCAATAAATAAAATTGGAGTGTCTGTTTGTAATGTCAAAATAATAGGCTTTTTTCATGCTCACACAGTTATTTGCACGACACCTATGCCTAAAATAGCAATTAAAAAATTTTTGTCTGTCTGTCTGTTTGTTCCGGGTAATCTTCAAAACGGCTGGACCGATTTCAAAAATTCTTTCACCAATGGAAAACTATAATATCAGGGCGTAAACTAGGCTATATTTTATCCCGGTATTCCCGCGGGAACGGGAACTATGCGGGTAAAACCACTATAACCTATAACCGAAGCGAAGCGAGGACGGATTGCTAGTATAACATAAAAGTTATAGTGATTTCAAAAAAATGTGTCTAAGAGTCTATGCCTTAAATGTTACGTATTATGTAGGCATGTACAGACAGAATACATGTAGGCATGTAAAGCTTCGACGGTATAAATTCATTCATTCGTACCTAGAATTGCGCAAACGTTTCAATGACAGTGTAGGTTTGTACCTACGAGCGGTCAACGTTCATAGGCCGATTAGCTGTTTTAAAGCGAAGTTTGTTTTGCTTATGTGAATGTAATCATTGATTTATTCAATTTCTAATGAACATTTAACAAAGTATGAATATGTAGCGTATTAAGTATCATTGACTTTATACATTTCAATCAGATTTACTCGAAAAAGCGACGACAAAATTGAAAACTTTACATGTCTCTAATTCCTTAACAAATAGATGTTTTTCGTTCAAATTTTTGGTTAAACTTTCCATTATGGGCCATTGATTTTGAAGTTAATTTTTTTTTTATAGATAGTACTCATAAATAGAAGGCATCTTACAAATTTTAAAGTTGCGGAACATCACGGTTTACGAAATATAATTTTTTAAATTCCCATACAAATTGAAAAATAATACGCCATTTGCAAATTTTTAGATTGGCTTTCTATAATAAATAAAAATCGACTTATAGATGCTAGAAGACTCCACGAAATAAATCGACGGAGCCCCGCTTCCCGGGGCTCCTATTTCTCGTGGTCTAAAGGAATCTAACTAACCTACCTATTGTTTCGCGTGGATGTCGTAAAAGTCTTTGTTAGGGTTAACAGAACGTGAAATGTCAACTTTGACGTCTACCAAGACAATATTGACATTTTAACTAACCTAAAAATTTGTAAATGGCGTGCTGTTTTCCAATTTGTATGGGAAGTTGGGAACTTTAAAAAATTATATGTCGTAAACCGTGATGTTCCACAACTTGAAAATTTGTAAGAAGCCTTCTATTTACGAGTACTATCTATAAAAAAAATTAACTTTGAAATCAATGGCCCATAATGGAAAGTTTAGCCAAATTTTTTTCATGGGTTCCTACCACCATTGCCTAGCTCCCTTTTCACCAGTTGCCCCATAACCTGATACAGCCTGTATATTGCGAAACATATTTTTATAAAGTTGTACTCAAATTCAAATCATTTATTATGCATAGACCCCGAGAAGGCACTTACATATTGTCAATTTTACAAAATAAAATTAGATTATCCAATAAAAATAAACTACCACCGGATCGGAACGCGACCGCTACTTAGAAGATCCGGCAAGAAACTCAGCGGGCTTGTCTATTATTTTAATTTTTTTTTCTTCTTACTAGATATAAATTTGTGTACATGTTTTGTAATACCTAGCTCCAGTGTGATGCCCTTCGAAGTGCAAGATACTTAATATAATTCAAATGATTATGGCTGGACCAGATCCCAATACTATATTCTTATATTTACTACACAAAGCTGTAATGCATTATAGACAATGTTATTTCAAGCAATTTTGTTTTACCTAGATCGTTCTTTACAAACTAATGTCATATGTATAATTATTACATACCTGTAATGTATAGGGTTTCCCATTCACTTCAATAGTTTTGTTCATGAATTCAACACCAATTGTATGAAAACTGTGATCATCGAAATGATTCGATACAAATCTACTCATCAAACATGATTTCCCAACTCCACCTTCTCCTAAAATGACGATCTTCAATAAGGTACTCTTGTTAGGAGTTCTACCAAAACCATGATCATTATCTTCCACCATTATGTCGAATCACATAGTCAGTAAAACGTTTCTTTTATTACGGTAGCCTTGAGGAATACGAGCACAAAATAACACTTAATTAATGACTCATTTAACAACGACAAAAGATTGCAAAGAGTTCTTTGAAACACAAATTATGCTAGGATTAGACAAAAATATAATATGAGTTAATGTATGTATAAATCTCACGAATTATTTATTTAGTGTAAATAATTGTGATCAATGAAACTCTCACACTCACAGCTGTTTCAAATCGAAACACAAACAGTCAAACAAACCAATGAATCCGAACGTAAATGTCAAATGTCAATTGTTATTTAATTATTAACTTTTATTTGAGAACATAGCTTGGTTACTAAGACCTTTAAGCCAAAGCTAAGATGTAAAATATTCATCAAGGACATAATCGCTGCATCGGAAAATAAATTACACTCATCAGTGAAAATCTATGTATTTCACATAATATTCAACACTTTCGAAAAGATATTCTTAGACATAATTTTGTAAACAATAGTTGTATCAACCGATAAAATGCGTCGAACCGACACACTTAAACATTGTTTCAGCATTATATTACATAAAACACTAGTGAAATGATTAAATATAATATTAAAGACCTAAAATAATGAATAAAATTAAAATGATATGACATTTTGATATGCCCGCAAAAGTCATAAAAATTCAAAATGGCTGTTTAAATGGTACCTATAAACTAAATATGGAGGATAGAGGTTATCAAGTGAGAGGTAGAGGTAGAGGATATCAAGTGTCTGCATTGACATTTAGAATTTGATATTTATTTTTATAATTATAACTTTATTGTATAACCTGCCACTATAAATTAATCAGATTTTTGAGCAGTTAAGTGCATCCTGTCGCGAGAGGCTCATCATGGCGAAGGAGATTTCTAACGCCATCTAGTTAAAGTTTTTGATTTTAAAATTAAGAGCCATCTATTTTCATTATTCAACGTAACTTTTACTTGCAATTTTAAGGATATACTTTTATATTTCTTTTCTGTATTATATAGTTAACATTTTAATAATAACATACAATTAAAATATTTAAAATACAAATTTGTGTAAAGCTAAGCATAGTTTAACAAAAACTTTTACAAATCTAACATTTAGAACTTATTGTTATAATTTTAAAGCCACTTTGAAAACTGCCATCTAGTTGACTTTTGAAAAAAATTTATTGATGATATAACTTGAATACAACTTAATTTTTATTAGTGCTGTTCAGTTTCAGTCGTTGTGTTCAGTGACCGCCAGGTGTCGATAATATTTTGTCTTTTGTTTTCACGACCTCGACTCGCGACTGCTCGCGAGATGTCACGCTCACTGAGCCGTATGTTATAAGTCTCTATAGACCCTACAATTTTATTCCGCTTTGTTTTGCGGAGGTGAAAGGACATAGTGTAGAAATAATGCGTGCGTTGTGTTCAATGTTTTTCACAATTAATGTATTTATTGAGTGAATAGACAATACATATCTGTATGAAAAGTGTATTTTTAATTAAACGAAGACTGTGTATGTGTTAGAGCAGTTGTAATAACAACATTTGCGCAATAGTGGTGAGACTCGATGTCAATAAACTTGTCGGTTGTATTTTATGGGAAAGGTGTGCCGCGTCGCGCTTGTACCTGTTTGCGACGGGTGAGTGCCGAAGGACGGGATGATGGCCGTGAGGCCGGAGGCGGCAGCCGGCTCGTCACTACCATGGACTCGTAGATAGCATCGAGGTGAGTAGCGTTCGGTAGTTTTCGTTTGAGGGGCGCGGGCATGCGTCCGCGTGCATTCACCTCTGACCCGCGCGCGGGTTGAGCGCCGCTCAAGGTCGGTGCGCCGCCTGAAGGTCGCTCGTCACGTGATATTGAGGGTGCACACCCCTCGCACGTCCCTCAAGCCGCCCTTGCCATTCCTGTTATTTTGTTTACATTCGTGTACATAAGTGAAACAATATTATTTTATTTTAAATTATTCTTACAAGAATCTGAAATAATTATTTATTCGGACTAACTGGTTATTGGATATGATTTGTGTAAATGTAATGTAAACCAGGTAAGCAAAACCTTACCTATCTCATTAACAGTTATTATTAGTTTCAAGGTTTTTCATTCACTTAATACTTCCTATTAGATTCTATTCAGAATTAGGCACCCAGTAGGAGCACAGTAAGCGGTTAAATAACGGACATACCTGACTAGACAGAGAAATGTCACTTGCTTCTATTTTTAAATCGCATTGTCTAGCGCATCCAGTAAATACCTACCTAGAATTATAGATTACACTCGATGTAGCTATGCAATTTAATTTTAAAATAGAGTAATAAAAGATTTGAAAGGTTGCTAGGTATTCTAATTTTATTGAATTTAATCTAGAATGTATCTGTCATTTTAATAAAAATGCCATCAAATCAAAATACATTAGCAGTTTCAAATTTCCGAACGGGCATTCGATGAATCACATGAACCTATATCACGATTTTCTGAATCACATACAGAGGCACTTCACGTCAGTAGGTACTTTTTAGAATATGTATCTACGAAATTTTATTGCTTGTAGTCACATTTTTATAACATCTTTGAATTTCAATTTTATGATGGTTCATATATCAAAATACTAGGTATATTTTGATATATGTATGTAGTTAGAAGATACTCTTATACCTACATATATTTATATCAATCATAATAATGCAATTTGTAAATCTTCTTTAATAGGCGATGAATGGAAAGTGAATGGTTCAGACGAATGATTTAGAAATTTATAGAGGACAAATGTATCAGAAATATTTATTGTTATTCATTTAGATTTGTATACAATTTCATTATTATGATCTCAGCTGATGTATATGTATATCACTACCGGACTCGGACCTTCTTCACAAAGAGGGAGCTTACCTGCTACAATACCACAGTAGTCGGACGAGTTCATCATCATCATCACAGGTCATATCCCACTGTTGTACTCGTGTCTTCTCCATAATAGGAGGGAAATAGATATACTATACCACGCTAATCAGATGATTTTTACTCCACAACCACCGGACGAGTTGGTGCAGGATTTTATATTTAGAGTTTTCTTTCACTTGTACAGGTGTTACATGCATATTATACCCCTTAAGCATTATTTACGACATCCACAGACAAGATGGGGGTGGTGAATTAAATCTTATCGCCGTCAACACTCGGCAAAATGTAGATAATTATTAATGTTACACTTGCCTTATCATAATAATGTCCAGGAACGAGTACGGATAAATGATTACGGCCTCCGTTCTTTTTGCCTTAGGTCAATGTTTCGTGCCGTCAATGTCGACGTAGGGTATAAGAAATAAAGATATTTCAATTAGGTAAAATATATTTAATTACATTGTAAATACATAAGAATATTATATTGTATACTTATTATTAATATGACTGCACAGATGGCGTAGTGGTTAAGATACCGATCTATCGTGCCATTGATGTGTGTTCGTTCAATTCTCATTCGTTCAAATTTCTATCAATATCGCAAAATGTCATTCATATAACGTGCTATTATTATTTTGTCAGGTTCTCAAATAGTCTCAAATTATTGACGTTAGGTTTTCCGTTTCGTGATGGAGTAAGAATACTAATCACCACCCACCTGTCTTGGCGGTGGATGAAAAGATGACTAAGGGATATAACACGCATATAATATCTATGCAAGAAAGTAAATACCAACCCGGCTTACCCGCGTGGTATAGTAGATCAATTTCACTCGTATTGAAGAGGCTTGAGCCTAGTAGTGGGACGTATATACACCGAAGAAATCCCGGAAGTCAGCTTGTACGAGATCAAAATGGCTCTAAAACAATTAAAGAACGGGAAGGCACCGGGAGATGACGGAATTACCACAGAACTCCTGAGGGCAGGTGGCAAGCCAGTTCTAAAAGCCCTACAGAAGTTGTTTAATTCTGTCATTCTCGGGGGCAACGTTCCAGAGTCGTGGACCAGGAGTGTGGTGGTGCTGTTTTTCAAGAAGGGCGATAAAACGCTCTTAAGGAACTATAGATCCATCTCACTCTTGAGCCACGTCTACAAATGGTTCTCAAGAGTCATTACGAACCGACACGCGTGCAAGTTCGACGACTTCCAGCCGCCCGAACAATCTGGCTTCCGTAGAGATTATAGTACCATAGACCACATCCACATGCTACACCAGATTATACAGAAGACCGAGGAGTATAATCGACCTCTGTGTCTATGAGAAAGCCATTGAGTCTGTCGAAACTTGGGCAGTGCTGCAGCGGTGCCAAATTGACTATCGATACGTCGAAATGCTGAAGTGTTTGTATAGAAACCCTACTATGTCAGTCCGCATCCAGAATAAGAGTACGAAACCGATCCAGTTACAGAGAGGTGTGAGACAGGGAGACGTCATCTCTCCGAAACTGTTCACCACTGCGCTGGAATATGTCTTCAAACTCTTAGACTGGACCGGACTCGGCATCAACATCAACGGCGAATACATCACTCGTCTTCGATTTGCTGACGATATCGTAGTCATGGCAGAATCCATGAGGACCTTGGCACTATGCGCAATGACCTCAGTAGAGTTTCTCAACTAGTGGGTCTACAAATGAACATGGACAAGACGAAAGTCATGTCTGAAAACAAAGGTTTTTAACCATGTGTGTTACCAGCGATGACTTACGGCACTGAAACGTGGTCTCTAAATGTTGGCCTCATAAAAAAGCTCAAAGTTACTCAACGTGCTATGGAGAGGGCCATGCTCGGTATGTCTCTACGTGATAAAATCCGAAACACGGAAATCCGTAGAAGAACGGGTGTAACAGCGTTGCCAGACGTCCCGATTTTCAAATCAAAATTAAATGTCCCGCGCGGAACAGGCTCAGTCCCGCTTTTCGGAGACAACTTGACCATGCACGCAGTGTGCTGAGAAAGCGTGGGTGGGTGGCGCAGACAAGTGGTCACCCGCCCGTCGCGTAATGAAGATAAGAGCGCGGGAGAGAGAGGGGTAAGGCTCAATTATTTAACGATAGGGTAAATCTGATTTAAAATATTATATTTTTATTGAAATATATTTTCTATGGCTTTTTTGCTATCTATTGTCACGTAAACGTAATTTTAATTAAAAAAAAAGATAAATATTTGAAAACTTCTGATTATATACGTTTTTTTACTATGTCCCGCTTTCGACGACAGAATCCTGCTGTTTTCACTCAAAAAGTTCCAAAATTCCGACTTGACAAAAAAAACTGGCAACGCTGGGTGTAACCGACATAGCCCGCAGTATTAGCACGTTGAAATTGCAATGGGCAGGCCACATCGCTCGTAGAACCGACAACTGTTGGGGAAGAAAGGTTTTTGAGTGGCGACCACGAATCGGACGGCGCAGTGTAGGACGACCTCCCACTAGATGGACTGACGACATTCTCAAAGTCGCAGGGAATCGTTGGATGCAAGTGGCGCAGGACCATTCCGAGTGGCATTCTCGTGGGGAGGCCTATGTCCAGCAGTGGACGTCTGTAGGCTGATGGATGGATGGATATGTATCCATATGCGTTGGAAAGAGGACCGATGTGCTAGCAACACTTATATAACCTATATTACGGTAAATAAAGATTTGATAGCTAACTACATCAAGTATCTACGTTCGAACATATTCTTTAAACTTAGTAATATATTTAAGCTCTTGAATCAGGAAAAAAGTTGGCTGGCAATTTGAAAACTTTCCAATTTATTTTGAGAGACCTGTAAGTCAGTAGGTATTTAATCTGTTTCGTTTTCATTATTACTTTTACAGTTAATGCCGTAGAAGCCAAGCTATTTTCAATAACTAAATACTTATCGAAATTTATTTTTTATGTATTTGAATTCAATTATCAACAACTTTATATCTACCAAATTTCACAAACGGGATTGGTATGTTTTCGAAGATTCATCGAGAACGTACCAATTTCGCTCGTAAAATGTTCGAATACATTGGTATTGAACAATTGGAATACATTGGTATTTGAACATTTATCCCGATTTCATCTATACCAATAAATAAAATTGGAGTGTCTGTTTGTAATGTCAAAATAATAGGCTTTTTTCATGCTCACACGGTTATTTGCACTATACATATGCCTAAAATACACTTTATATTTTTTTTGTCTGTCTGTCTGTTTGTTCCGGGTAATCTAGAAAACGGCTGGACCGATTTCAAAAATTCTTTCACCAATGGAAAGCTATAATATCAGGGAGTAAACTAGGCTATATTTTATCCCGATATTCGCACGGGAACTACGCAAGAAAGACTGAAACCGAAGCGAAGCGAGGGCGGGTTGCTAGTGATTTATACGTATGATGAGAATTGCTCCCCAATTATTGTTATTCGTTTTAAGAACACGTTTCATTAAACGCGCGTAGCTATGACTAATGCAAATCATAATTTATCTTCTAATTCAGCGTATATATCTTCCTAGTCATCATTTCATTATTATTATTATCAGCGTTTATTTCTCATTTTGACTTTATTGTTGATCATAATCACCATGACATTTTCAGTGAACGCAAATATGTTTTGATGGGACGACTTTAACCCTGTCGGTTAAAGTCGAGTCCAGACCATATTTAAATTGTCCCCTTTAACTATCAAGTTCAAACAGAGCGGGTCCCTGTGGGGCGCCACGTTGGGAAACACTGGATTACTCACATGCAAGAGAAGCCAATCCTGAAACAAAACTAAACCAACTAACTATACCCTATAGTTAATCAATTTCTTTCCTATTATGAGATGACGTGATGATGAATAGCCATTTTGCTGTATCATATTATATTTCACACTAGCAGCCCGCCCTCGATTCGCTCGGTTTGGTTCCAGTCGCTTTACCCGCACAGTTGCTGTTTCCGTGGTAAATCCGGGATAAATTATAGCCTAAGATACTCCTTATATATACAGCTACCTGGTAGTCAAGTATTATCAAAATCGGTGTAGCCGTTTTGAAGATTACCTCAAACAGACAGACTGACAAAAAAAATTTAACTGTAATTTAGACATGGGTGTCGTTCAAATAACCGTGTGAGCATGAAAAAAGCCCCGTATTTTGACATTACAAACAGACACTCAATTTTATTTATTTGTATAGATAAGGTATGAACCTTAGAATAATAACGTATAGAAGGATAGTGTCAGTACTTCGAACTTTAAAAATTTGAATCTAAAAATACTAATGGCGGGCAGACGATTACACACGTACACACGGAAACCACTATACAAATTATGAAATCAAATTTTGTTTTTATTAACATAAATCGTCGAAATACTTTTAAAAGTAATGTTAAAAACCTTTTTATGTTTTTCAAATGTGTTGTGGCACCATTTGAATGCACAAGCCGTCATAATTACCTATTTATTTTTTAAGAGTTGCGTACGTTCGTGCAGTGCAATGACTTGTACATTACGGGACTGTTCCGGCGTAAGCTCCATTAGGCTCCAATTGAAATGCCTCACTTTTTGTGCGTGGACTTACCTTCTATATGTTATTATTCTAAGGTATGAACGTAACGTATAGATTATTGTATATGATATTGACTGATCTCTAAAAGAAATATCAATAATAGTATTCTATCAAGCATAATCTAGATTGTTAGCTGGTTGAAGTTGATTAATCACAAAACTATTGCTGTAATTTGTAATTAAAACTATTAATTTTACAGTTAGCGCTTAATCTGAATTCATTATTGAAGACATTATTAACATAATGTTGATGACTTTAGGCTAAGCCACAGTTGCACAGACTAGACAAACAGCTGCTACTTGATATAGAAAAACTAGCTTGAGAAATTATTCTAGTTGAAAATTTTATTTTACGACAAATAAACAGGTAGTTTGGTCATTTTAATTTAGTAATTTTATGTCCGTGGCGCCAAGGTATTGGCAGCTGCAAATTATTAGACCACTGATGACAAGTTAACCCTGCTCCGGTGGTCGGCCCAACGACGAAGGCGACGTGGTTTTCGGGTGGGTTGCGGGAGTTGCGTGCTTAAGCCCCTCTGTCGCCGCGGACGGAGTGGTGCGGAAGCGCGCCGACCGCAGCCCAACCCCCTCCCCCAAAAAAAAAAAAGCTGCAACTTATTAAGCTTTTGTCAATAATTAATCTATACCAATAAATAAAATTGGAGTGTCTGTTTGTAATGTCAAAATAATAGGCTTTTTTCATGCTCACACGGTTATTTGCACGACACCTATGCCTAAAATAGCAATTAAAAAAGTTTTGTCTGTCTGTCTGTCGGTCTGTTTGTTCCGGGTAATCTTCAAAACGGCTGGGCCGATTTCAAAAATTCTTTCACCAATGGAAAGCTATAATATCAGGGCGTAAACTAGGCTATATTTTATCCCGGTATTCCCACGGGAACGGGAACTACGCGGGTAAAACGACTATAACCTATAAGCGAAGCGAGGGCGGGTTGCTAGTTTAAAAATAAAAAGTCTGATACGCACAATAGTGCAATAGTAGACTTGATTTTTAAATTAAATATTTTCACGATTATTCACTTTAAATACATAATTAAAGTCTAGTTATGTAGACCTGTTAGTAGATATATAAATATAGGTATATTAATTCAGTAAACTTCGGCAAAGTTCGGGCAACTTTATACAACAAATGTTCGCAGTTTCAGCCGCGTAGTTCCTGTACCCGTGGAAATACGGTGATAAAATATAACCTAAGCTACTCATTGATAATATATTATTTCATTGGGCAATAAATTTTTAAAATCGGTATAGTGTTTTAGGTGTAAAAGCGTGACAAACAAATCACATTCGCATTTTAATATAAGTTGGTATTAAATTATTTCTTCTCAAGTAGGTACCTAATAAATTTGTTATTCGGTAAGTAATCACTTAAGTACCACATTCTGAATTTTAGAATTAACTCGAAATATGAATATACAATACGAGCATTTATTTACTTATCTTCTTCAGTTCATATCGGTTCTGCTGTAGGCACCTGCCTACCTAAATATAAAAAAAAAGTTGCGTTTTGTTATTATTTTAAACTAGTAACCCGCCCTCACTTCACTTCTGTTTCAGTCGTCTTATCCGCGTAGTTCCCAATCCCGTGGGAAGATCGGGATAAAATATAGCCCAGGTTACTCCCTGATATTATAGTTTTCATAGGTGACAGATTTTTTTAAATCGGTCCAGCCGTTTTGAAGATTACCCGGAACAAACAGATAGACAAAAAAAAATTAAAGTGATTTTTAGGCATACGTATAGTGCAAATAACCGTGTGAGCATGAAAAAAGCCTATTATTTTGACATTATAAACAGACACTCCAATTTTATTTATTGGTATAGACGAAAGTAGCTAAATAAATTAGGTTGATACCTACCTACTTACATATAAATTATATAGATGCAGTGCAGTGTCAATTAGCTTTGATATTATTATCAAAGCCAAAGGTCGAGTTTGTTAACATTATATTTAAGTATTTAGCGCAAGGCAAAAACTGAATATAAAGAATCGCGTTTTGTTGCGAGTGTACTCTCACTACTTTCACGTGTGTTTGTGTGCGTTGAGTATTTGTGACTGTGTGTGTCTCGGCCGGTGACCTTGCTATCAGGCGGAAGCGTGCGGCCGTGTGAGTCAGCGCGCGTCTGCCCAGGGAGCAGAGACCTTCGCGTAACATCTACATTACTAGTACCATAATCCATTCAGTACCTACATACTTACAAGTATACTGGCCCCCTTCTTTGTTCGAAATTTAAAAGTTAGACGCAATTACCGAGGTCGAATTGTACACCGGTAGTGTTTTTACTATCATTGAAGATCTAATAAATTTACTATTTTTGAACGTAACGCTTTAATTTATTTATAGAAATCAATGGTTATTACACAAAATGTATGCTTTATAAAATGTTTTGTTAATACGAGCATCGAATAACGGCCTACCGCGTGTCCATTGTGTGTTCGAAAAGAGGTTCTTTGTTCGCGTTATGTTATTAAATTTAAGGTCATGTGTTGTTTTAAGGCTTTTCTCTTTTGGATGTCCTCGTCTGTATTAATTTACAGTCTCAGGACAATTGAAACTGATCATAAAAGTAAAAACAAGTTATTATTTTGATATGTACATCATACCTATACTCCTTATACCTACTAGTACTATAAGTATTGAAAGGATTAATTATGTAGGATTAGCACTTAGAATAATAACGTATAGAAGGATAGTGTCAGTACTTCGAACTTTAAAAATTTGAATCTAAAAATACTAATGGCGGGCAGACAATTACACACGTACACACGGAAACCACTATACAAATTATGAAATCAAATTTTGTATTTAAAAACATAAATTGTCGAAATACTTTTAAAAGTAATGTTAAAAACCTTTTTATGTTTTTCAAATGTGTTGTGGCACCATTTGAATGCACAAGCCGTCATAATTACCTATTTATTTTTTAAGAGTTGCGTACGTTCGTGCAGTGCAATGACTTGTACAGTACGGGACTGTTCCGGCGTAAGCTCCATTAGGCTCCAATTGAAATGCCTCACTTTTTGTGCGTGAACTTACCTATGTTACTTACATATGTTATTATTCTAAGGATTAGCATTTATTATGCCACCAGCAGACATTTTTTTCTAAAAATTCGCTGTCACTATAAATAATAATTTCGTAATAAATAAGAGAAAAATTAAACTTGTGAATAGAAAACTCAATGTTTTTAACATTTACAACGTTATCATTTATTAATTTAAACTAAAAATTATCGCGAACGGAAGCGATACAAGTATTAAACCTACTCGAGTAGACGCTTCATGAGCAGAAATAAGGACATTTTAACCGACTTCAAAAAGTAGAAGGATCTCAATTCGGCTATGTTTTTTTTCTAATAAAAGACAGCGCCCTGCACTAAGGAAATAATCCCTGTATTGTGGAGGACTTTACAAATATATATTTCAACGGACACAGATTATATCCAGACTCAGAACAACAATTTGTGGATCGCACAAAGTGTTGCCCTTTGTGGGATTCGAACCCTTGACACTGGCACGGTAGGTCGCCATCTTAACTACTCCACCATCTGTGCAAACAAATCGTGTTACGCGATCATTTCGTCAATTTTTAATCGATTTTGATTATTCTTTTCTAATTCATACTGCAGAGGTGGACGTAGATGACAACTGCAGAGGTGAATCCCAAATAAATTTTATCGAAATTGATTTAAGTGTTTTTATGTAGGCTATTTTTTTAATTAAAAGCAATTTATATCTGAAATTTAGCTGCGTTAAATTGTTATTTCATAGTACTCCTTGAACAATATTTGTTGTCAAAGATCTCCCCTTTCAAATGACACTAGTTTCATTGATGGCCGCTCATGGGCCGCAATGCCCATTGTCCTTTATGTATGCAAAATCTATATTCATTCAAAAATTTTGATTCATCCATCTGTTTGGTGCTTATTCCCAGTCTATATTCGTCGTAATTTGGTCACGATCTTTTTCTATATGAGAGAAGGGTAAGGGGAATAGCAGCAGAGACACCGCATAGTGCAACATGTCTGCCGAGGAAGAGGCAATATTTTATCAGATTGTCCGTATCACTTAAAAATAGCGTAGTACCTACGCCTAATTTCTTGAAACCGTTGTTCTTTGACCGTACTTTTTTATAGTTGGTAAAAATTAATAACTTAATTGGCGTTATTAAGTAAATTAACTTTTTGATTTCCCTTGTCTCATCTCGGCTCATATACGATCGACTGCTGCTCTAGCCTTCTACTTAATAGGAGGGATATTGGCCTACTATAACGCGCTACTTTCTGTGTGGTGACGGACCACTCCCTATCTTGCCCGTGGATGTCGTAAAAGACGACTATAAGATATACCAACATGTCTGACAAGCATGGTATAGTAGGTCAAATACCCTCCCACTGTGGAGAAGGCTCGAGCCCAATAGTGGGACATATTTGGGCTGCGATGATGATGATGATACGGCGCTGGTCATATGGTTCGGGTTGAGAGCCGTCAGCGCTCACCCAACAGTCCGGGTAAAGTTGTCACAGCCATCTGCGGCTTAACAACTATAGTCATTACAAAAGAAAAATGATCATACGGTTTGATATAGGGTTTTATTTCGAGTTTTCCTTCTCTTTCATAGACGTTATATGCATATTATATCCCTTAGTCGTCTTTTACAACATCCACGGGCAAGATAGAGAATGGTAACTTGTATTCCTACTTCGTTATAACACGGATAATTCCCTTGTCTATGAGGATAAAAGTAGTTTCAATGTCATTGTTCAACTATTTTGTTAGTTATAATAGAATTGTATCTAGATAATAACCTTGTATTAAATTCCGTGAATACATGATTCTCGTGTATTTTTCTCTATGACCCCAGAGCTACTATGGCACAGTTTCTTCGTATGTAGACACAGATACCTTGTTCATACGATATTCGCTACAAGAACCGTTACTTTAAGATATTAGATATCAATACTATGTTATCTTCGTTTCCATGAAAGGTATAAAGTGCTTTATTAGTGCGACAAAAGAGCAAAGAACAGGTTACGAACATTTAAAAAATTTAGCTTGCTTATAATTTCTTTTCCGTGTGGTGACGGAGTAAGAATACAATTCACTATCCCCTTTCATACCTGTGGATGTCGTAAAAGACGACTAAGGGCTTTTACCATATACACAGATAAGAAAAGGGGTGATGAATTGTATTCTTACTCCGTCAACACATGGAAATCGCTATCACTTAATAAGATAAAATAAAAAAAAAATAACGATCATCTTTGATTATAATTGCTATTTATCATCGTGTAAGTATTTATTCTTGTGGCATTAATAATCTAGGATCTCAATTTCTGCACGGCTAAAGTTGCGAGGCAAAGCTGTACTACATTCGTATTTGGAACCATTACAGGGGTTAAAATCACTAACCCATAGCGAAGAGAGAGCAGGTCGCTTGTGAATAATTTATAAATAAATACGCAAGAAGTCAGCAGTGCTTGCCTTGGGGTCGTCATCTAGACCTAAAAACCTATATAGATTTAACAGTCCCACGGCAACATCTACGCAGGTAAATTATTCCGTGTATTTTAACGTGATGACGTCTTATAAATCGATGAACGCTGGCTGCACACACGAAAAAGTATGACTCATTGTCACGTTCCGCCTGAGCCTAGCGTGCAAGCGGGATAAGCGTCAGAGAGGCGCGTTCGGCCTAAGCGTTCGGCTTATGATACATCTATCTCTAATTTAAGTAAAAACATTTGAATTAACGAGTGCAAATGAATGTTATCGAAAAAAATTTAAGTTTAAATTAACTCCTTTGTATTATACAAAACTAGCTGACCCAACAAACGTTATTCTGTTCAAATAAAGCGCCACCTACAGGTCCAATTGTGAATCTAAACCATTCTCGAATCTCCTAGAACTCGCACAAAAAATTTTGCTAACATCGGTCCTGCCCTTAAGGAAGAGTTCAGTGACATACCTAAATTTTTTTTTGTGTATGTATAGCTGTTGGTCGCAGATGACCTTGACAGCTTAACGCGGGCAATGGGTGAGCGCTGATGGCTCTCAACCTGGTAGTGTTACATACACGAAAGAAATTTATACACATAACTAGCAGCCCGCCCGCGCTTCGCTTTGGTTTCAGTCGTTTTACCCCCGTAGTTCTCGTGGGAATACAGGGATTAAATATAGCCCATGTTACTCCCTGATATTATAGCTTTCCATTGGTGAAACAATTTTTAAAATCGGTTCAGTGGTTTAAGCGTGAAAGCGTAACAAACAAACAAACTTACTTTCACATTTACAATATTAGTAAGGAAAAAGATAATAATAATTCAGTGATAATTCAATTCATAATAGTATGTATTTTTCAAACAATGTTTTCTTATGACATTATAGAGTAATTATCTTCCGTAAACCGACTGTACAGACAAACCAATTTGTCGCGTCAGGAAGAAATTGATTCTTATATCATAAGCAACTTTACAAACAACGGACAATAACGCTGAGACTCAAAATCATTAATTGTGGACCGCACAAAGGCCTGTCTTATGATGTTAGGGAGCTCCGTAACCGAACCTATGAGATATCCGAATTGAAAATATATCCAAAAATGTAACCGATACCGATTAAGTTTCGAATAATTTCGGATAGATCTTAAGATCTGTGAGACGCAAACCAGTTTTCTTTCAACCGGTCGAATTGTTAACTAACCTTACTCGCCAAACGTTAATATTACAATAATCCACATGCTTGGCATTTGCCTTTTACAATTCTTCGAAAATCCAATTATCCGTGTGGTGACGGGGTAAGCATATATTTCTATAGGGGGTATTCCGTCGGGCAGGGGGTATTCCGTCGGGCAGGGGGTATTCCGTCGGGCTGACCACTGACGTCAGGTCACCCTGCTCCGGTGGTCGGCCCCACCACGAAGGCGACGTGCCGCGCGGGTGGGTTGCGGGTGTGCGTGCTTACGCCCCTCTGTCGCCCCGGACGGAGTGGTGCGAGGAGTGCGCCGACCGCAACCCACCCCAAAAAAAATAAAACTTATATATTTCACCACTCCCTCTATTGCCCGTGGATGTCTTAACGGATATAATATACAGTTGACGCAAGAGAAGATAAGGTCGACGTAAAACTATGGCAATACATTTGACCAGCGTGGTATAGTAGGTCAATTTCCCTTCCATAATGGAGGCGGCTCAAGCTCATTAGTGCGACGTCTGATATCCCTTTTTATGGTACTTATGGGCAAGATAGCTGGTGTATACCATACCAAGCTGGTCAGACGTGTTCGTATAGGGTTTTATTTCGAATTTTCCTTCACTTGCACCGGTGTTATGTGCTTATTATATCTCTTAATCGTCTTTTACGATATCCACGGGCAAGATAGGGAGTGATGAATTGTATTCTTACTCCGTCACCATACGGAAAACTGTCTTATGTGGGTTCAAATTGCTGTACGTATTATTTGAATTTGTATTAGATTCATGTTAAATGTAACCTTTATGCATTTATTTTTAAACGCCCAATCTATAATATGGCAGGTGTTTTAATATTTGTAACGTGAGCCTCTCACCATTGACCCCGGGACGCGTGTTGCAATAAAAGTAAAAGGCTTGGGATGCATGGTCGAATGGAGAACGGTGAGCACTTGAAATTCATGTGTATATTACGTTGGAAAGATAATTTGAATCTATACTAATATATAAAGTTAGAGTTTGTTTGCTAATCTCAGGAACTATTGGTCCGAATTGAAAATTCTTTCAGCGTCATTTATCGAGGAAGGCCATAGGCTGTATATCATTACGTTAAGACCAATAGGAGCGGAGCACCAATGAAGAATATTTCAAAATCGGGGTATTTTTCCTTTTCAAAGCTTCTGCTGCATGCGCTGCATAAACGGTTAGTTTCGCAAAAATCGTGTGTGACAGAATCGTATTATGTATTTAAAAATATGTTCAACTTCTACGAAAATAAAATCGCACGTTAAAGTTAGCGTTAGCCCAAGGTAACTATTCCACGAGGATGAAGTTGCGGAAAGAAGCTAAGTAGTATATTTTATTATTCGTGTGGTGACGGAGTGAGTATACAATTCACCACTCCCTATCTTGTCCGTGGATATCGTAAAAGACGATTAAGAGATATAATAAGCACATAACGCCGGTGCAAGTGAAGGAAAATTCGAACTAAAACCCTATACGAACACGTCTGACCAGCTTGGTATGGTATACACCAGCTATCTTGCCCATAAGTACCATAAAAAGGGATATCAGACGTCGCACTATTGAGCTTAAGCCGCCTCCATTATGGAAGGGAAATTGACCTACTATACCATCGTATAAGGGATTAAAGCACATAACATCTGTGCAAGCGAAGGAAAATTCGAAATAAAATCCTATACCCACACATCTAGTGTCTGACGCCGCCCTAGCCGAGGCCGCGGGTGACCGGACCGGGGATTTTTAGTCCGTCATCCGCGAAGAGGCTGACCGCGCGACGGCGACCGACGCCCCGGGACAGAGACGTCAAGAGGTGAGGGTACCCGAAAGGGTATTCCGTCGGGCCGACCACTGACGACAAGTCACCCTGCTCTGGTGGTCGGCCCAACGACGAAGGCTATGGGCCCGCGTGACCAGCGTGATGTAGTAGGTCAAACCCCTCCTATTGTGAAGCTCAAGCCCAACAGTGCATAGTATAAGAGCTAAAATGATGAAAGCAGCACCAGCAAACCATGCATTACTTAAAAATAAATGAATATAAAGTATTAGACTCTAAAGTTGCTCTTGATAAGCAATATATTAATTAGCGTAGAATTGTGTTTTTAAGGAAAATAGTTAAATAAATTGAGCAGTCACTATGATCTTCAATATATTTTTGGTCATGAGTTCACAAATTGATTTGTCGCGTAAATGGGTAGATAGACGTCTTATTCTACTATCTAAATTGTGGGTGACTGGACCTGGATATAGTCCGCACTCGACTTGTCTCACCCACAGAGAGAGAGCGATCGATGATATCCGAAATGGTAACTTTCTGACCTGGTCACGGGTGTCAATGATACGAGTGGTCAGCCCAATGACGATGGGATAGAATACGATGGGTTATAGGGCCCTGCGCCACCCGTACGTCGCTCGCCCAAAAATGGGTGCCCGTAAATTATACAAGTAAGAAAAATATTGGAAACTAAAGATGTTTTATTTATTGGTTTCGGTAGCACATGTGAAGGATACAGGCGGAATAGAATAAAGTGATGACAGTTTGTTGACAAGCAAATAAGGCAGGCGTTTAAAAATAGTCCTCTCATATGCTGTGGCACTAAAATACTTAAGCGCATTAACAATTTATATGGCGTCGAGTCAGAGTCGCGTAATATTCACTGTTTATTGCTGTTGGTGGCAAACAAGCAAACAGTACACCTGATGGTAAGTGATATTGTCGCTCATGGACCTTTGCAATACCAGGAGCACAGCCACTGCCTGTCGTGAAAAAATGCTCTTCTTAAACTTCGTTGAAGGAAGGATGTCATAGCGCTCAGGAAATACAGCAGCGGGTAGTTCATTCTAGATCCTGCACATACGTATGAGAAATGGTCGCTCAAAACCCAGCCGGTGCTTACCGTGATGAAAGTGTTAAATCGTGCAATGAGGTTCGATGAAGTCTTTAGTATCTAAGTCTAAAGTCATTATCAAAACCCACTACACGTAAACACCCTCAGAAATTTGCGCTTCCAGCTCTCTTGTTCACCAAACGAAGTGCAGTAACAAATGTCTACTACTCAGACGTCGATATTCTGCGAGAGTGTGATACTACTCCAGAGAGCCCGGCCCGCGGCTGCAGATAGGCGACTGTTGAGTGTGGTCCTACCACATATATGGCTGCTAACCTTATTAAAATAATCTAAACTCGCTGTGGAGCGATAGTGCTGATCTCTGTTTCATCATCTCAAAGTGAAGAGTAAGGAGATCGAGTCACACAATTCCCTTTGACATACTCGCAAACTGTTGGGAGATTTTTTGTGACTATAGGTATTAGCCGCAGATGGCTATGACAACTTTACCCGGACTGCTGGGCGAGCGCTGAGGGGTCTCAATGCAAAATAGAAGACTTGTTTAAACTGAAAACAAATTAAACTTAGTAATTTATTACAATGTATGTGTAAAGCGTGTCGCACGCGACACTATAGGCGCCGGACATGGCGTCAGGGTGGAATATTTTTACATAATTTTAAATCTGTGAAAAATGAACCAGTTGAGGTAGCAACGAGGGAAGAGATCATTTTATGTCGTCTGATTCGTTTTCGCATGGCCGCTGAAAAGCTATTCTATCCTACTTATTAATAACCAACCATACACATTCATAAAATTTCATTCCAATCGGATGGGGAATTTATAATTTTTTATCCACCCATCATCCTATCGATGTCTGATATTGTGTATATACCTTCCCACGAAGGAGGTGATAACGTCTGCCCACTCAGTGAACTGTTTTCTTAACTGGTATTACGACTCCCAAGATGTAATCGGGGCTACGCGGATACCGCACGGTGGTGAAGGAGGCGGCGTCCCTGTTGGCCGGGACTCCCCCCGTGGGACCTGGAGGCGGAAATGCTTGCCGGTTTGTACCGGCGGGTGTCGGAGGTGCGAGCAGAGGGCGGTGTGGTCTCTTTGAGGGAGCTCACCGCCTGGCGCGTCGACGCCCGTCGAGACGTCATTGCCCGTTGGGCAGTCCGGCTGAAGAGGCCTCGGTACGGTGTCTGGACCGTAGGGGCCTTCCGGCCGGTACTGATGCAGTGGCTAAAACGGCGGCACGGGGTGCTCTCCTTCCGACTGGTGCAGGTTTTGACGGGGCATGGATGCTTCGGCATATACCTGTACACGGTCGCTAGGAGGGAGAGTACACCGTCCTGCCACCACTGCGATTGCGACGAGGACACGGCGCAGCATACGCTCGAGGTTTGTGCCGCCTGGGCAAGACAGCGTCGTGAACTCGTTGCAATCATCGGTCGTCGTGTCGTGTTTAAATTTGATTAATGTCTGACCGACAGTTTTAGTGATATTGCCCACATTGTTTTGAAGTCTGTCTTTTTTGTTCCAATTTTATATTATAGCTATATACTAAGATAGATGAAATAAAGCCGATATTACCTATTAGCTATGCTAGCGATCTCACAAGTATTAAATTTATCAATAGCTACTCCACCGATACGCCATGGGACGTTGGCTGTGTACCGTTGGTACTCTACATTGGCAGGATTCGTTGATTTTTATGGGAACTGCATTGTTCTTATGATATCAATGTTGTTATTAAAGTGGAACTTTTTATGCAAGATCTTTGAAATGCCGATCAGCACCTTTTTTGTGTAAATGAAAAGTATTGAAGGTATGTTTACCTTCGGATAAAGTGGGAGCAGTGTCTCGCTTGCCTTCGGGCATCGCATGAGAAGATTGAGACATGTTTTATCTTTCGTAATTATATGTAAATAAATGGTTGACAAACGCATTTTCCGTGCGGTGACGGTGTAAGAATACAATTCGTCACCCCAGTCTCTTGAACATGGGTATGGTAAAAGACGACTAAGGGATTAAACATTAACATATATGCAAGAGAAGCAAAAATATTGAAATTAATCCCTATACCAACACGTCTTTGCGCCTAATGCCGCCCTAGCCGAGGCTGCGGGTGATCGGACCGGGGAATTGTCCGTCACCCGCAGAGAGGCTGACCGCGCGACGGCGACCGACGTTCCAGGACGTCGAGAGGTGAGGTTACCCGAAAGGGTATTCCGTCAGGCCGACCACTGACGACAAGTCACATCTGCTCCGGTGGTCGGCCCAACAACGAGGTGACGTGGGTACGGGTGGGTTATGGGCCCGCGCGCCGTCCTTTCATCGCCCCGGACGGACTGGACCGCGCGTGCGCTTACCATAAGCCCACCCATAAATAAAAAAAAAAAAATACCAACACGTCTGACAAGCGTGGTGTAGTAGGTTTATTTGCCCTCCTATTGCCGCGGAGGCTTTAGCCCCACCGTTAGACGTATATAAGTAGAAATGATGATGATGATGAAACCCAACATAATATGCTATTCAAAAATGATTGATGGATAATTAAATGTCTTCCTGTAATACAAAAGTTTCACTCTATTTTGTTTCTTTACGACACACTAGTTATTTCTATAACCTTAATCTATATCATCATCTCCATAATTCAGCCTCTCGCCTTCCACTGCTGGACGTAGGCCTTCCTCATGTTTCGTCACGGAGTCCGGTTCTGCGCCGCCTGTAGCCAACGACGCCCAGGTCGTCGGTCCTAGTGGGAGGCGTCCTACACTACGTCGTCCGATACGTAATCGCCTCTCAAGAACCTTTCTTCCCCAACGGTTGTTGTTTCGTCGAGCGATGTGGCCTGCCCATTGCCTCTTCAGCTTGCTAATTCTTCGTGCTATGTCTACTATACCCAACATTCTACGAATTTCTGTATTTCGGATTCCATCGCACAGAAATCCCGAGCATTGCCCGCTCCATAGCACGCTGAGCGACTTTGAGCCTTTAAATCTCCATAAGTTGGGGAAAAGGGATTTTGTAGAATTGGATTGCTGATTAATATCCCGAATACCCGAGATTAGCACATAAAAACAAACTCCTTAGTTTTATAAAAGTATGAAAATATAGATTATTACTTATAGTACATTTTCCAATACGAACGTTTTTGATTGCATGTCTATGATACAAGTTGTAGCAAGTTCCAATTCCAGTTTTACCGTAAGCGGCAACAGAAATGACTATTTAAACAACTATTTATATTCAACACGTTTCTTCGCCTTTGAGTTGTTTCACAATTTTGTAACTTATCAAGGCAATTTGTTTTAATACAGCTACATTCACAAGGCAAGAATTTAATTAATTGTCACAGTATGTACTCAGTTTAATAACTACATTTTGGACAGTTATGCTCATTATTACATACCTACGATGTCTATGTTTTAGGTAACTCCTAAGCCTTTTAACATCAATGTTACATGTTGAATAATACATAATATTACTCAATTATAATATAATACTTGATAATTATTGACAACAGGCATAAGACATTTTTTAGACCTACAATAACAAATTCCTTTATTTTTTAATATAATTTAATATGAGTTTGACATTGTAATTATGTAACTGAATATTCATACAATTATTCACCAAGGTCACGTAGAGATTTGATTTAATTACAAACAAAGAACGAAAAAATACAGGAAATATTTTTTTTAAATAATAATTTTGGTATTCCGAAAATGAATAGAGTTCATCACAGAGCATTAAAAGAAATCTGGTAACCGCTTGTGTTTATTGCAGTGCTCTGTAATTTTTTATAATAAGAATTCATATTTGAAATTCTTTGCTAGATATAGCTATGAACTTTCTCTGCTGTAGATCAGTTTCTACGTAAGTGATTGCACGCCGAAATCATGAGACATCCTTAACAGATTTCTCAACTCGCCTCCATACAAAGTGTTTCTGAGAAATCATTACCTACCGAATGAGTCACAGGGTTGTCTGGAACGGGTCTTGCGACGCCGCGTCGCTTAGATTTTGACTCACTGGTCTGCTGTTTTTACGTATATCTTGGTTGGCAAGTTTATTTTGTATATATCCAAATCAATAACCTAATTGATTACTTGAACTGTTAATTACTTTAGCTTATGAAGTTGACGCGTCTTACATTTAAAGATCGAAACTCACAATAGTTCCGAATTGATAAAAACAATGCAATATCATGAGTGCTAATATTTTTAAAACCAATTCCTATCGCTTCTATACTCGTGTAACGGGTTGGGGTACATTCAATGGGTTCATCAAACCAAGACGCTAAGAAATGCCATCTTTGGCCAAAATTTTAGCGCATGAACCATCGCATAGTAATTTCCGGAGTGTTTTTTATTCGCCAATTTAGTTGGTTTAATTTAGGCACCGGAAAACTGCCAGTGACGGTTAGACCGGTTCGACTAGACGCATTTGGTGCGAAGGATATTTTTTATGTTCGCAATTTGTATATTTGGCCTCTGGGTACGGATTGCCACTGAAAGTATCTTGTGAAACGGAACAGGTGAATTCGTGAGAACGCTTGATATAAGCCATTTAGCATGACATTTTAAACAATTTTTTAAGTACATATAAACTTTCTATAGGCAATTTTGGATAGGGAGTAAATTTAAAGTTGTCATCGATATGGTCATATGATGTGTTAATGTACGACATCCACGGGCAAGATAGGGAGTGGATGATGGTGGATCTAACACTATATCTGTAACTTTGTCTATGTAGCTATATTTGTGCCGATAGATCAAAATTAGATAAATGGAAACAGTTTTAATTTGCAAATTTTAATTTAAGATCAATCAACTAATTTGAATATCCAAAAATAACAAATGTGGTCGTAGTTTTTTTCACTTCTGTCGGCAGTCTTTGTGACTGTTTTATTATATTTATTTGCTATCACTTTAATATTGAGGTAATCTTTTAAATAACACTATACATCCTTTTAAATAAACCTATTTTTATTGATTTTACCGCTCTGGACCGCGATTTATTTGCCCGACGGGTCTATTAACTATTTTTGCGGATTCAATTACACTTAGTTATTGATAGTCCTCCCGTGACCGTGTCTGCAGACAGTCCTCGCGTGGCTATGAACATTGAAAAGTGTACAAAACGTCGGGGTATAAAAAATATCTCTAATTTATATTGTTTTACCTTATTCTATAACTTTTATCATAAAATGGATTGGAAAATGAGCAAACAGTACACCTGATGGTAAGTGTTGCTGCCGCTCATGGACCCTTGCTAGGCCGCTGCCTACCGCGAAGAAAGTGAAGGGAGTGTGAATGAGTGCAATGAGTTTCGGTGATACTAAGGGCACCACTAAAATTCCACACGCTAACACCCTTAGAAAGTTAGGTAATTTAAGTCAATTTTTTAAATAATTATCACTTTAGTTTCATGATTCACCCTCAAATAACGGTTATTTCTTAGCTTCATTCTCCAGCAGCATGCTTTCCTGTAATGTCAACCGCCACGGAATGCGGCTGCGGCGACCTATTTACCTCCCCCCCCTCCATTCGACGAAGGTAGTGGGTTGGTACCGGTCTTGCGTGCCCTCGATGCGTTGATTCCGCGTTGCGAAAACTCGTGTGAAGCAAGCTTTGATACTGTTGTAATTGTAATAGTTGTAGTGAATAGTGACTTAAGCTTTCATACAGTTTCATTGTATGACATAAAGACTGACAGACATACATCAATTTACCCGAATACGGGAGAATAATGCGTTTGATGTAATGTATGTAGGTACGTGTGTTTTTTACTCCTAAACGACTCGACTGCATAGCGTGGTGGTTAAGATACCGTGCCAGTGTCGTGGGTTCGAATCCCCCGCAGGACAACACTTTGTGTTATCTACAAATTGATGCTTCGAGTCTGGACGTTATTTGTGCCCGTTAATTAATGTTTGCACAGTCCTCCGCAGTATAGGAATTATTTCCTTAGTGCAAGGTATATAAAAAACTATTCATCCTAATTTCATAAATGAAGTATTGTTGAAAGAGGCTTGATCGGCTGCCAGATATAACCTATGTCATCCATCCCTCAGCCCGTAAACGGATACTGTTGGATATAGGCTTCTCCACGCCACTCAGAATGGTCCTGGGACACTTGCTTCTAACGGTTTTATGTGACTTTTAAGAAGTCAGTCTACATAGTTTGGGTTGTCCTATTTTGCTTCGTGCGATTTGTGATCTTTTCTTCTCTAACAGTTATCGGTCGATGAGCGATAAGGCCTGCCCATTACCGTCTCAACGTGCTAATTCGTCAGGCCATTCCGGCCGCATTACGAATTTTATTACGGTGCGTAATGTGGCCTGGCCTGTCTTGTCACTTCAGCGTGCTAATCCTTCGCTATGTTGCAAACCCCCTTTTTCTATGGACATTTAGAATCGAAATTAGATCGAACATGGTCGACATTAAGGACCGTCAGTGTTACCATGTAGCAACAAAACTATTCTACTAGGTACTAATTTTTTAATCTATTAACTGATTAATTCGTATAATGGATTAGATCTGCATCATGATCGGTCACGTATCCCACGGGACTGATTGTCTAATACGTCGTGATCAATCATAAAATCGTGATTCAAATTTTGAACACGTTTGATTAATTAACTACTAGGTTTTTAATTGATTAGTCTTGGTTGCGTAGTGTTTTAGTATTATCTATGGTTGTAGTAATTTGAGGTCTGTCTTATTGTCTATGGCTTTTAGTATTAGAGTAATAAGTAACGCGATGAATCTGTTGGCAATGTAACTTTTCACTACCACCCTATTATGTAGCGCCTACTTGTGCGGTTGCAATTTTTTTTTTTAAATTTCACGTCTGAGTTTATTGTAAAGAATCCATTGTATACCTATTTCAAAATGTTTATACGCAAACGTTATTGAGAAATTCTTAAACCCATGGGTCCATCCAAAAGAATGCAGTTTGAAATATGGAATGAGGCGATAAGTATGACTATCTGCATTTGTGGAATATTTGTTGAAATTGTTATTACCTTTTATCTTTTGCGTTACCCCGTTTAAATACCTCGGGAATTGAGCCCCATAACTCTGGGTGTTGCCTTTTTTTTGCTGACTTCAAATTATTGTATAAAATTCAGGAATTCAGTTTGTTTTTAATTTATGAGATGCTTCAAGATTATTTGTAATTTGCGCAAAAATTCAAAAGAATGTTGCATATACATTAATTTATTTATAAATCGGCTCGACAAAGTAACGGAATACGGAACTATGCTAAGAATGCCCATTCTCTGTTAATATTAGTATCTGTGTTATATCGAAGGTTATTCGCTGTCAACGCGATTCATTGCGTGCCTCAGAGTGAACGCAGTCTTCAGAATAAATTGCACATTTTGACATATTTTTGAGATAACCTAGATCAGGTTTTTATTTTAAATACATTGTTCTATTTAGAGTAGAGATGTGTCGACTAGTCGGCTCCGATTATCTAGCTTCTTACTGTGTATTTCTCAATAAAATGTAAGTGTATACAGTAGGTATTATACGTTATTAATACGGTTCCTCGTACTTGTAGTATTTGCTGGATTTTTTCTGACCACCACGAGAAATTATTATATGACATCACATTTCACTTTCATCATTGTACAATGGCTAAAAAAACAAAAAAAAAAAAATTCATACCCAAGACTTTCTGTTTGCCATGATTAAAATTTGTTTAAGCTCTATCTCTTTAATCTATACCAATAAATAAAATTGGAGTGTCTGTTTGTAATGTCAAAATAATAGGCTTTTTTCATGCTCACACGGTTATTTGCACGACACCTATGCCTAAAATAGCAATTAAAAAATTTTTATCTGTCTGTTTGTTCCGGGTAATCTTCAAAACGGCTGTACCGATTTCAAAAATTCTTTCACCAATGGGAAGCTATAATATCAGGGCGTAAACTAGGCTATATTTTATCCCGGTATTCCCACGGGAACGGGAACTACGCGGGTAAAACGACTATAACCTATAACCGAAGCGAAGCGAGGGCGGGTTGCTAGTAAACAATAACAATATTACAGCCCTATAATCCATTGTATTCCGTCCCCACTGTCATTGGGCCGACCTCTTAACACCGAATCCTTGTGTGGAGTCTTTGTGCGCGAGTCAGCTGTAGGTAAATGACTTATTAAGGAAATTTCTAAATATCCCCGAAGCCGTGATTTGCTGGGCCGACTAGTCGGCACATCTCTAATTATGACTAAGTTCCATTATGAATTAATGAATAATTAAAATACGTATCTAAATAAATTATATTATATTTATGAAATATCTATAAGAATAATGTCTCTAGATGTATACATTCAAAGGAAACCTTTATAAAAATATTGGTTGCCTGTAAAGTCGGTATACGGGCGAAAGTTTTACGTGACAACGACTTTGAGTGGTAAAATAATTTTAATGTGAATATTCATTCGTATAGTAGGAAGAAGGATGAAATAATAGTAACAATTTAAAACATTTATTTATACAAAGAATTATATTTAAAACATTAATTTATACAAAGAATCTCGCACTGAATTTCATATTAACAAAATTTTATTTTTACCTTTACACATACATACGTATTTATATACAAATATACAATTTTTATGTCTGTCTCTCTCGCTCTTAGGCGGGCTAACCATGCCCGAGTGGAAGGGACGCGTGCCTCTCACTCGCTCTCATTGTGAGCGCATAACGTGAGCGGAGCGTAACGCAGTTTCTTGAAGTGTCACCCGGCAAACCAATTTATAAGACGTTGTCACGTCAAAATGAAATCAAATATTTAGAGTAATCCACACGAACTAAATAAAATTTTAATGTGTTTTATTAAGACCTTGATTGTTTAGAAAGCAATCAAGCCACTAAACATAATTAAAAGTACTAACTTATTGGTCATTGTTATAAAATTCACATTTCAATACGATTCCTTACGTTACGAAAGGCTGTCTTTCTACATAGTAAATTAGTTGAACTAATTTACTATGTAGAAAGACAGCCAGCAACTAATTTAGTTCCTACTTTCTGTCTACCCATAGGCTTAAAATTCGTGCTGCATTTATATATTAATATTATATTAGAATAATCATCTTCACATATTAGTATTTAACTTTGGAAGTTGGGAGAAGTTCAAAAATAAATCAATAAATGGTTTTATTTCGTTGAGATGTAAAAGTGATTTTGCTCAACTTTCTGAAAGCTTATACTGGGCAATAGTTTTACTGTTGCCATTCTTATTACTTTAATTAATGTGCAAAATTACATATAATATATTATTTAATTCCTACAGTTATAGAGCGCAGCGGCCATATTTGCGTGTGGCTTAGACGATGAGACCTTGGTGTTTTAGGTGACTGTGGCGGAATGAAGCCTTTTGAAATTAGAACGAATTTTGAATAACGAATAGATATTGTGATTGTTTTACTATTCCGATTTTGAAATTGCAGTCTACACTCAGTCTATTTAATTTAGGTTTTGTTTCAAGTTTGTTTTTTACTACGCGTTTAAATTGTTACAAGAGCGAAATAAAAAAAATATAATACCTATAAAAGATAAGCTGTGTGGTAGGGGCTTCGAATACTACCAACCCTTGTTTTGCTCGTGGGTGTCGTAAAAGACGACTAAGAGCCCTAGATTGACCCGGACCAACTCCATCTGGTACCATTTGGGTCAACGATTACATTCCCAAGGAGGGTTGACGTCAGGCAGGCGGCCGGTCATAAAAGTCATTGCCGAAACTTTTTGCAATATGTCAAAACAGATGACATATTGCGTCGACCCCAAGTAATTGGGATAAGAGCAAGATGATAATATGACCTATAAAAGATAGTGTTGGAAAATCAGCAAGAACAATTGTGTCCAAAAGTAAGATTCCTTATGTTATCAGTCCTTGGATCATTCACTATTCAAATTTTTAATTTATGAAATACATATTTTTATTGAAATAAAAATAGCCAAGATATGTAAAGAACTGCTGTATAGCAACGATAACTTAACTAAATATATTGAATAAAGTACTCGAAATCGGTGATCAGCCAAATCGCGGCAGGGAGATGTAGGTTACGAGGCTACGCACCGTCTCTTCTCCTTAGGCTATCAAAGAAAAAAGTCCATTGGAATCACACACAGCTCACCTTTAACCTATTAAATGTATATGTGTCTTAGAATAATAACGTATAGAAGGATAGTGTCAGTACTTCGAACTTTAAAAATTTGAATCTAAAATACTAATGGCGGGCAGACGATTACACACGTACACACGGAAACCACTTTTGGCAGCAGCCTGGCTGTGCCCCTGGTATTGCAATGGTCCATGTGCAGCAGTTTCACTTACCATCAGGTGTGCTGCTTGCTCGTTTGCCACCGTTGGCAATAAAAAAAAGAAAAACTATACAAATTATGAAATCAAATTTTGTTTTTATTAACATAAATCGTCCAAATACTTTTAAAAGTAATGTTAAAAACCTTTTTATGTTTTTCAAATGTGTTGTGGCACCATTTGAATGCACAAGCCGTCATAATTACCTATTTATTTTTTAAGAGTTGCGTACGTTCGTGCAGTGCAATGACTTGTACATTACGGGACTGTTCTGGCGTAGGCTCCATTAGGCTCCAATTGAAATGCCTCACTTTTTGTGCGTGGACTTACCTTCTATATGTTATTATTCTAAGATATGTGTGTTATTTTTTAACTAAAGTTTTCTTTATTAGTAAAAGGAAAAGCATGTATAGTCCTTTACCATCGTCTTCTTCTTTCTTCTCTTTACCTGCATAAGACTTACGTGGTTCTTTATAAAGAGAATGTGACAAGCAGTCGATATGTACAGAAAGTTATTGCGTATGAAGTCTTTTACGATTTATTTATGGTTGCTTTACAAAGCCTTATAAGCAAGGCGTGGTCTTGGAATTTTTTAGACAATATAGTATTTAGTTCCGGGAAATGATTTTAATTGTCTTGGGACCCGCAACAAATTTTATTTGAAAAAGTTAAAAGTGCGGGAGACATGAACCAAAATTGACTAGTTAGTCAATAAATAAGAAGACGTGCAGGTACGATAAGCGCAGCCGCACAGCACCAGGGATATCGGTGAACTAATCGGTCCTACATGCCGTGTTCTCGAAAGTCAAAGCGCAAAATCGGTAGAACTGCCCTAAAAATCGGTATATTTGGAACTAAAATCGGTAGATAAAAAAAAATCAAATTCGTCCATGAAATCGATATTTTGTAATATCGATCGAAAGAAAATTCTCCGGACAAATTTTGATGAGCTTTTTTTTTAGGACATATGTCCCGATGTATTATTAAGATACAGCAGGATATGTCCTGCGAAGAAGTAACATCCACCGAACAAATTTTGATGAGCTTTTTTTTTTAGGACATGTCGCGATATATTGTTATGATACGAGGGCACTTACGAAATAAAATCACTTTTGGCAATTCCAATCGCCATTCGGTAGAAAATCGGGAGATTTGCCGTGTATTCTCGGAAATCGTTGAAAAATCGTTGCATTTCGGTAGAGCGCGGCCCATATCGGTAGAAATACCGAAAACTCGGTAGGTTCGAGAACACTGCCTACATGTGAGCCTTAAGATTGATTACTAAAGTAGGAATGACAGAAATGCCTGAACGTACGTCAATTTTCTCGAGTTATAGTATACTACTCCAGCCATTTCATTATTAGCAGCTTATTGTTTAACTTGCTAATTCATGCACTCCATCCGATTATCCGAATTGACATCAAACAGCATTGGCTCACACAATCTAGCATGTGCTCTCACTTCTCTATTTGAGCAAACCAATGACACACTATGTATAATTTTACTGCTCCCATATGAGCGTAAAAGACTAACTTTTCAGCCGGATCATCGAAGAAGATGAGGCAGTGATAACGTCGTGACTAGGATAGCATTCGTTGATCCAAAGGCAGTCTAAATGAAGTAGTTCGCTTCTGAATAAGGTAGTAGGTACTACGTATGTATAATCATCCTTACTAATATTTTAAATGTGAAAATGAGTTTGTTTGTTACGCTTTCTCGCTTTAACCACCGAACCGATGTCAAAAATTCTTTCACCAATGGAAAGCTTACAGGGAGTAACATAGGCTATATTTTATCTCGCTATTGCCACGGGAACGGGAACTTCGTGGGTAAGGCGACTGAAACCGAAGCGAAGCGAGGGCCGGATTGCTAGTTAATTATAACTTAGGCAATACAAAATTAACAAATTGTATAAATTCAGTTTATTTACTGCCAATTTACTAAGGCAGTAACAAATCTCAATGACCGCAATAGTAATAACTTGCAGTTTAGTATCAAGGTTTACAAGGTTTACTTGAGCGCGCCTTGTCGACATTACTATCGCATTACTTAACCAATAATCGCTTGGAAACTTTACGATCTAAATATTATACTAATTTGAAATAACTTGTTTCAGGATGTAAGTTACAATATAAATCCTATTTCGGTATCGTTCATATGAATTTGCAGAGGATCACTATTTGATAGTATAGTTGAGATAGTCTGTGGGTTTAGCACCGATCTCCTATCCTGAGTATGTAAGGTTTGGTTACCAGGCAAGATAATTTGTGTGGCATTCTATTGGGGCGGCCTATCTCTAACAGTGGATGTCTATGGGCTTAAGTCATGAGGACTGCCGATAGAAGTTAGAAAACTATGAAGAAACAGTTGTTATTTATGGATATTCAAATTAATTGTTTGATCTTATATTAAAACCTTTACATTTAGTTTTGATATCTATCGACATAGATATAGTGATATTAACGTAGTTACTGATACATATAATGTTAGCGTTAACACGTCCAGAAGGAGGCGGCGGGTCGTGCGTGCGAGGAGCACAGCCTCGATGATGCGACCCGCTGCCGGCGACTGGGGCGGCGCAGGCGCGTCTACCTGCGTGCCATGCCGCCCTAACCGAGGCCGCGGGTGACGTGACCGGGGATTAGTCCGTCACCCGTCGAGGGGCCGACCGCGTGAGGAAAGACCGACGTCCTCCCCGAGGGGGGACGTCGGTCGATGGGAGGGTACCCCACGTAGGGGGTATTCCGTCGGGCCGACCACTGATGACAAGTAACCCTGCTCCGGTGGTTGGTCCAACGACGTAGGCGATGTGGTGTTCGGGTGGGTTGCGGGTGTTGCGTGCTTTAAGCCCCTCCGTCGCCCCGGACAGAGTGGTGCGGAGGCGGGGCGACCGCAGACCACCCAAAAAAAAAAATAGCGTTAACACGTCACGTGACCATATTGACGACGACTTCCATGAGTTTACTCCCCCATCCAAACCTGTCAATAGAAGTTTTCACTCTCTTCAGCGGCGCGGTGGCCCTCGTCTTCAGATGGTACTTTATTAGATTAATTTAAATGTAAAATATTAAAATTGGCAATATACTTAATGCGAACGTAATCATTAATTAATTCAATTTCTAATGAACATTTAACAAAGTTCGAATATGTTGTAGATTAAGTATCACTGATTTCATACATTTCAAATTTTTACACGAAAAGCGATGGACAAAATTGAAAACTTTACGCGTCTCTAATTCACTAAAGAATGGATATATACTTCAATTTTTTTTCATGGTGGTAGGAAACTCCTGTGGTAGGAGGATTGCTTAGCTACCGTTTTACCAGTTGTTCCATAACCTGAGACAGCCTATATACGCGGGCCTTGTACATTATAATTGCCTTAAAATTTGTCATTATCGGGGAAATACGTGCACACTAATTGGAAATAATTGGTATACTCGACACAATAGCGCCTAAAATTTCTGATACGCCAATAATTCGCTCAACAAAGACAGACAATAGATAACATGTCACCGCTTAATTTATTTATGTGACTGTACTTGTCAAGCTGTCATTATCTATCAACTGCAGAACCAACTTAGGGGGCGTCCATAAATTACGTGAGGTGTTTTTTTTTAATTTTCTGTCCCTCCCTCTCCCCCTGGTGAGATGTCGTGAGATTTTATTTAACCCCCTCCCCCATACCCCAATCTCACGTGAGATTTTTCAAAAGGTGGGTTTCTTACGTAAACGCGCTGGATTGTTATTGTAAAAAGAAAAAAAAATTGCTTCGTGCTTTTATTTACGACTAGTTAAGACTAGTAATCAATATTGCTGAGAGTTTAATTATGAGTGTAATAAAAATTTTACAATATTTTTTGTTTCAATCAGAAAAAAAATTGCGTGATATTTGCCGAGACCCCCCTCTCTCCAACGTAAGATTAGATAAGATTTGACTCGACCCCCTCCCCCCCTTAAACATCTCACGTATTTTATGAACGCCCCCTTATTTGTACATAACAAGCCTAGATGTGGATTACGGTGGGTCCCTTCCATATACAGGTAGGTAAGTATATTAAGGTTACACCTTAATATAACGAAAATGAATAAAACGAATGCCTCGATTTAAAGAAGTTTTTGAAAACCCTGGATATCTCCGTAAAAGTGTAGTGTAAAATATACCTTTTCATTACGAATACATACTTTGGCAGAAATCGCTATATAGCGAATATTCAATCATTGCCAAATGTGCCCCGATTTAACGATTTCTGTGAACTATAATATTTAAATAACGCATTCTACTAATCATACACAATAACTGTATCAATTCGACTCTCGCCATGTTCAGATACGATAAATACATCGTAAGAACGACCAATGTAAGCATAACATACAAGTAGTCTGTATCTGAAACCTGCCTAACCTCTATATAACGTAACTCAATACATCGAATTACTTGGTATAACGAATATTTTATAAATCCCTCGAGTTTCGTTATAACAAGGTTGCACTACATAATCTCAAGCCGTTATCTGTAAAGTTATAGATAAAATTATTTTTAAATATTAAAGTTAATAGTTAATTAAAATAAAATTGTACTTTTCTAAATATTTTCTAGATATTATTTGAAGAAAATTAATAATATCGTTATGCAATACAGCTAGTATTTAAACTTGCAATAGTTGTTATAATAGCAGCTGCCTTATTGAGCAATAAGCAATTAATGATTCCGGTTCATAGAAATATCTATTAATACTACGTTTTTATTATCCCTGCGTGGCGACGGGATAAGAATACTATTGGGATCCTCACTAGTTCCTCATCTGGGCTCGAGGCTTCTCCACAATGGGAGGGATATTGACCTACTATACCAAACTGGTCAGGCGGATTGGCATAAGGTTATATTTCGAGCTTTTCTTCTCTTGCATGGATGTTATCTGCATATTGTATTCCTTTTTTTTTTTTTTTGGGGTGGGCTGCGGTCGGCGCGCCTCCGCACCACTCCGTCCGGGGCGATAGAGGGGCTTGAGCACGCAACACCCGCAACCCACCCGAACACCACGTCGCCTTCGTCGTTGGGCCGACCACTGGAGCAGGGTTACTTGTCATCAGTGGTCGGCCCGACGGAATACCCCCTACCCGGGGTACCCTCCCATCGACCGACGTCCCCCCCTCGGGGATATTGTATTCCCTTAGTCTTCTCTTACGACACCCACGGGCAGGAGAGGTAGTGGCGAATTGTATTCATACTCTGTCACCACATAGAATAAAGAATACTAAATTTTTAAATCTATGCTTTAGATTTTTGGTTTTGAGATGGGTTGCTTTTTACTCACAATTATCATCATCTTAGCCCACATAAGTTGCATCGTTGGGCTCGGGCCTCCTGCACAATGGGAGGGAATTTGATTTTACTATACAGCGCTGGTCATCGTGGCTATATGGTTTTTATGTCCAGTTTTGGATCGCGCACAGTAGGTGGATTTCTTAACCACCACGCCATCTGTGTAATTGAAATTAAAAATTATATTCTTACTCCGTCAGTCACACTGTAATTAAATAGCTAATATTATTCAATTTGAAAGGTACTGAAATCAACGAACTCTTACATTTCTTGTTGTAAAAGACGACCAAGTGCCTCGTGTGAGTCTGAACCAATTCCGTCCGATGCCGTCTAGTCAACAATTGCCCAAAGAAGGTAGACGTCAAACAGGAGCCGGTCAGAAAATTATAGCCAAAACCTTTGCTATATGTACGTACTATGAAAGAAGATTAATTTGAATCGACCCTAATTAATTAGAATGAGTAGGATGATGATGATTATTCAGTTTGAAAAATCATTTTAAATTAATAATATACCTATTTATAATAATAATTACTAAGAGTAATGATGTATATATTTGTCTGAGCAATTTGAACAGCTGATGTCTAGAGTACCTACAACTGAAAAATATACTTATTAAAATTATTTACGCGTTGTAAAAACTAGTCGACTGCTGGCTTACACAAGGTAAAATATTTGACTTATTAATATACATACATTAATATACTATATTAAGTCTGTTATGACTCATAAGTTTTGCGATTGTTAATTAAAATTTCTTCGTGGTAATGTCATAAAAATATAACTCACCGTCCCTTTATTTCTCTCGAGTTTGGTTAAAAGTAAAGATATAGAGCTCCGTAACCGAAATTATCGAACAATCGAAATTTAAATATATCTGAAACCGTAACTGAAACTGGTGTAAAAGTTTCAATAATTTCTGTTAGAGTTATAGACTGTATGAGCCAAATATCCCGATCGCATAATTTCACAAAAATCAGCTGTTATGTGTCCAGCCAGATCGTGTGATTTAACACCACTGGATTATTTTTTGTGGGGCTATGTTAAGGACAGGGTCTATACGGAGCCAATCGAATCGATTGCAGCTTTAAAACTCAAAATCCGTGATTAACGAAATAGACCCGCTATTTTGCCAAAAAGTGATTAAAAACTTTGATGAAAGAATCGACATCTCAGCATCTCAGCGTGGTCGTGGTGGACATTTGCCAGATATCATTTTTCATTTATAATTGCCGAACTTTTTTCTTCGTAATACAATAAAAATTTGAATCATCTTCATCTAAATTTCTTGTTTTATTTTGTTTTAGAAAACAAAGTTCTTGTTGAAAAACCCTTTATCTCTATGTAATGGGTATTAGATGTAGATGTTTTTAAAATACAGTTCCTGAAGGTCGTGATACATTTTTTTACACCAGCTTGGTTCAAATTTAACTCCAAAAATTTTTAAATTTAATATTTGGACTTGTATGTTTTAATAGTCATGTAATTAATAATTACGCCTGAATATCGTTTGAATTAGGAAGACCTATGTATTCTTAACTACCTTAAACAAAAAATAACAATAAATTATAAAGAGTTTTTGTAAAATTTAATATTTAGCATACATGGATGACATTTTCATCACATTTAATAAAAAAATCCTAACTTCATAACTACAAGACCTAGGACAATAAATTTGAGTATTATTGTTAGATAATAAGTCTCGCTACCCCTCATAGTCCGTTGGTCCACTACTTACGGGGCACCCTGTATAGGGTTTTATTTCGAGTCTTTCTTCTCTTGCATAAATGTTATATACATATTTTATCACTTAGTCTTCTTTTACGATATGCACGGGCAATATAGGGAGTGGTGAATTGTATTCTTACTCTGTCACCATACGGAAGATATTAATAATGTAATATTATAAAAGTATAATAGAAATAAATTCAGACATAAATACCCAAATTAAATTCTATCTATTGTTGCATAGGTCATAATTGCCCAATTCGTGTGTCGCTACACTAAATAATAAAATACTAGGTCACAGAAACGAGTCCCAGTTATTCATACTGAAATTATTATCTTGTGAAATATAAGAAAATAATTACTGAAACTAGTTCTTCACACAGTTCAGAAGTGAATAGACAAGGTTAGCACGTAATACAAGATCACTGACTTTTGTCAAATATTTTATTGTAATAAATTAACGATATGACAATCTGTCTCCGCCTCAATAGGAGTGACTTACTATATCCTGCTGGTCAGACGGGTTGGTTTGGGTTTTGTTTCGAGTATTCCTTCTCTTGCGTAGTTATTACATGCATATTATATCGCTTAGTTGTCTTTTTTACATCATGTCCGTGGATGTCGTAACAGACGCCTAATACGCATATAACATCTATGCAAGAGAAGGAAAACTCGAAATAAAACCCTATATCAACCTGTCTGACCAGCATGGTATAGTAAGGTCGGTTTTCCTCGTATTGTGAAGGAGGCTCAAGCCCAACAGTGGGACATATAGGAATTGAAAATGATGATGATGATGTCCCTCTCATGTCTACATATCATATTCTTTAGTCGTTTTTACGATAGATACGGGCAAGAGTGACAAAGCTGGTGAAAAATTCACCTGCGTCATCATACGGATAGAATACAGTATGACATACTAACTGCACCTTTTCACGTGTAAAATGTATAAAATAACAAAAAACAAATTCAATGTAACAAAACGCTGGTATTTTTAATATAAACTACACTGGTTTATGATAACCTTGTTCTAAAAACCCAATTAACCATGGGCGTATCTCGGAAACCGCAGGAAGGGAATGCTTCATTTCCGGTTTGAGTCTAATTAACAAAATATTGTTTATTTGTTGACTTAAATAATTTTTAAACATCGCTCTAAAGTTGCAGCGGCAATCATTACAATAAAAAAAAGAGTGTGTGTACAAAATACGCATATTAGAAGTGAAACTCCATTATCCTTTATTCTTCATTCTTTATCTTTTATTCTTCATCCTTTACTCATACGCATTTATTTCGTAAAACCAATTTACATGTCAATTTTATAGTCATACTAGCTGACCCAACAGACGTTGTTCTGTTCAAATAAAGCGCCACCTACCGGGTCCAATTGTGAATCTAAACCATTCTCTCTCTCTCTTGAGCACACACAAATTACTTACTCTATGCAGTCAACAGATATCGCCATCTGTTAAAATCGTTTGGAGTTCACAGATAATTGTGAATGTCAAATAATAGATAAATAATTTGCAATAAAATAATATTGCGACTATAAATTAAGATGTAAGTTATCCTATGTTTCAAGTTGGAGCAAACTGCACACAGTGTGTAAATTTTATTAAAATCGGTTAAGTAATTTAGGAGTCCATCGCGGACAAACATCGTGACAGGAGATTTATATATAATAGATTACATTATTATTATTAAATTAATATTATTCCATTATTATAATTACATTCAGTTCATTTTCAGGAATTCGTCATAGTTGTAAAAGGTTTGCTCGACTAGCCAACGCCTAAGACGTGTTTTAAAAACATGAAGACCAGGAGCTATGGTAATTGTGCTCGGCAGCTTATTATATACTGCCGGCCCCATGACGTGAGTAGTTCTGGCGGTTTTTTCTAGCGTACGTTTTATGCTCATCAAATTATTCGCGCTTCTAGTGTAGTACGAGTGTATATCATTGTGTTTCTTGTACTCCACTAAATTTATACGTACATAAATTGCCACCTGGAAGATAACTATGGAGGGTACGGTCATGATGGCAAGCCTTATCCTTCATGCTTCATACTTCATCCTTTATCTCATTCTCTCGCCGGTTGAATCCTATACATTAACGTGTTTGTGTCTTTGTGGACTCGCTTTTTCGTTTCATCGAGTTTGAAATCACAACGATTCTAAAGAAGTTTCACTTCAAAAATAAACGAAAACATGTATGCAATTCACACAATGCAATTCTACGCATGCGCGCACAAACATTAATACGCGTACAACGCTGAGGCCCAAGCAAACTTCCTCTATGTCTTGATAAACACGAGTGGAACAAAGCAGAGCACAAAAAGAACCGCGAATATAAAAAAAACACTGTATAATGCTTCCTATCTCATTTTCTCCCACATTAAATCTTATGAATTTATGTGTGTCTTTTTGTACTGTCGCTTTTTCGTTTCATCGACTTTCAAATCACGATGCTAAAGAAGTTTTGTCATTAAACAAAAACAATTGCTGAGCATTTTTCTGGCAACATTTCTAGCCGCCACCTGTTGGCATGGTATCAGACCAAGTCAACTCAGGCCGTTGGCACAGCCACAGATCAGCCATTCACCTCTGGTCATCCACTTTCATCAATGACTAATCGTCACGGTCTTCAGTCTAGACTGTTTTATTTACTTGTTCATGAATAAAATATCTATTTGTTAGACAAATAGCTGTCTGTAAATCTTGAAAGCTTTTTAATTTGTTTTGCAATTTATGGCCAATGTTTGATAGTAATCAGTGTATTAATATCATATGATTTTTAATTATTCTCGATTAATCAAAGTAAGTTATTTAAAATAATTGTTAATGTTAACTATCAAGTGTTGTTTTACAATTTACCTTTTCCATTATTAGAAACGATAACGTGAGTATCGTAAAAGACGTCATAGGAATTAAATATGCATATCACATCTATACAAGAGAAGAAAAACTTGAAAAGAAACCTTATACCGGGTTAGTGTATGGTTTCGGACAGCATGGTATAGTAGGCCAATTTCTTTCCTATTGTGGAAGAGGTTCGGAGGCCATCAGTGGGACATATATAAGCTAAAATGGAGGTGATGATTAGTAGTAAATATATCAGAATTAGCTGTATTTTTACAATCATAGTCAAGTCACTTATTCACCTATTTTTTTACTAATATTATACATTTTTTTTTTTGGGTGGATTGCGGTCGGCGCGCTCCTCGCACCACTCCGTCCGGGGCGACAGAGGGGCGTAAGCACGCAACGCCCGCAACCCACCCACGATGCACGTCGCCTTCGTCGATGGGCCGACCATCGGAGCAGGGTTACTTGACATCAGTGGTTGGGCCGACGGAATACCCCCTACGTGGGGTACCCTCCCATCGACCGACGTCCCCCCCCCTTTGGGGAGGACGTCGGTCGGTCTTTCCTCACGCGGTCGGCCCCTCGGCGGGTGACGGACTAATTCCCCGGTCACGTCACCCACAATATTATACATCTGAAGTGTTGGTTTGGTTGAACGTGCTAATCTCAAGAATCACTGACTCGAAATAAAAACTTCTTTTAGGTGATTTAATGGTTTTTTATGTTTACGCGTGTATTATAAATAAAACTGTTTTTACGGATTTAATCTATTTTATTATTATTTTATTGTGTTCGAAACGTTGGGCAATAATAAAACTTATTTTAGTGTTTTATAGCCCATTTATCGGGTATTGCTATATAATATTATTCTCCTAACAATAAGAGTAGTGCATCAATAAAATATATTATATATATATATATATATATATACATATATATATATAATATATATATATATCATCAATAAAAATGCATCGATAAAAATGTTGCAAAAGTTGAGAAAATTGTGATTTTAATTACGTATCTTTGAACAAAGATGCTGTCTATTCTTCTCTCTTTAATAAACTTTTCCTGTCTATATTAACATTTACCCAATTTAATTGATTGAATTAAATCATACATAGACGAATCCATTATTATTTAAAACTAGAAACCCGCCCTCGCTTCGGTTTCCGTCGTCTTTCCTGCATAGTTCCCGTTCCCGTGGGAATACCGGGATAAAATATAGCCTAGGTTACTCTCCCTGATATTATAGCTCTCCATTGGTGAAAGAATTTTTGAAATCGGTCCAGCCGTTTTGAAGATTTTTTTTTTATTGCAAACGGTGGCAAACGAGCAAACAGTATACCTGATGGTAAGTGTTGCTGCCGCTCATGGACCTTTACAAGGCCGCTGCCTACCGTGAAGAAAGTGAAGGGAGTGTGAATGCGTGCATTGAGGCTCGGTGATACCAAAGGTACCACCAAAACCCTCCACACGCAAACACCCTCAGAAAGTTTGGCTTCCGGTTCTCTCGCTCACCCAACAAAGAGAGTTAACAAATCGCTACTACTCAGACGTCGATTTTCTGCGAGAGTGTAGTACTGCCCCGGACGGACCGGCCCGCGGCTGTAGACAAATAACTGTCGTCAGTGTGGTCTTACCACTCTTACCCGGAACAAACAGACAGACAGACCGACAAAAAAAATATAAAGTGTATTTTAGGCATATGTATAGTGCAAATAACCGTGTGAGCATGAAAAAAGCCTATTATTTTGACATTACAAACAGACACTCCAATTTTATTTATTGGTATAGATAAAGGGCAAGAAGGGAGATCCACAACTTATCACGGATAATCGATATTTAGCGCAGCACAAGAAAGGAAGGAATACAGAATAGATCAAGGTTGCTTTGGATATAAGGAAGTCTTCCTACTTCTATATGATGAGCTGCCTCCAGAAGTTCTATTTGCAATTTGCCGCAGAACTTCCAAATTCGACAGGTGTTTCGGCATGCTCTGAATTTGAACTCATACCTATTACGATACCGTTCTGTTCTTACCATTTGGACTAGCGTAGACTGCGTATTGCAATCAAATTATCATTCGTAATTGTCGTCGCGCCATCTATCACAAAAAAAATTTAAGACAACATAACTTTTCCATCAAAAACTTCCTATTTTTCTTAAGCTATTTTTATAGAAATTTAATATTGCATTTAGCGGAGGTATTAAATGACATATAAAAAGCTGTCTCGCCGTTTACATAAAAACATTTCAACTGTTTGTAACAGTGATAACGGATGTGGTTTCGACTTAATAATTCGTTTATTATGCAATTGTATTAATAATTTAAGCAACTGCAATATGTGTAGCATTAATTAATATTGGATTATTTAATCCTATATTAGCAGTATCGTAAAATGTGCAACTAGGAAAAGCGAATTGATTTAAAATTATATTTCTTCAAGTTTCTATTTTTAAGTTTTTTAAGTGTATTCTTTTTTAAGTGTTGTGACTTGAAGACCGTGTGTTGATGCAGCAAGAATACAATTCACCACCCCTTTCTTGCCCGTTGGTCGTAAAAAGCGGCTAAGAGACTATAACTTCTATGGAAGAGAAAGCGAATTTGTAATAAAAACCGGCTAAGTGCGAGACAGAGTCGCGCACGAAGGGTTCTGTACCATTATCTATAAAAAGGGCAAAAAAATCACGTTTATTGTATGGCAGTTCCCCTTAAATATTTATTTTATTTTGTTTTTAGTATTTGTTATTATAGCAGCAACAGAAATACATAATTTGTGAAAATTTCAACTGTTTAGTTATCGCGGTTCTTGGGATACAGCTTGGTGACAGACAGGCAGACGGACAGACAGCGAAGTCTTAGTAATATGGTCCGGGTTTTTATCCTTTGGGCATGGAACCCTAAAAACCGTCTGAACAGCTTATATTAAACCAATTGCCTTCCTATTATGGATGAGGCTTTTTCTTTTTTTTTTGCTGTCGTTGGTGTCAAACTAGCAAACAGCACACCTGATAGCTGTCAGGTGTGCTGTTTGATGATATTGCCGGTCATGAACCTTTTGCTAAGCCGCTGCCTACTGTGAGGAAAGTAAGGAGCGTGAATGCGTGTAATGAGGTTCTCTAATACTAAAGGCATAATCAAAACCCAGCACACCCAAACAATCTCAGAAAATTAGTCTGCCGGCTCTTTCGGCTAGCGAGGGTGTAATAACAAATTGCTACTATTCAGACGTTGATTTTCTGCGAGAGTATGGTACTACCCCGGACGGCGGCTATAGACAGACGACCTTCGACAGTATAATCCTACCACGTGTAACACTTGAACTCAACAATGTGACATTTATGAGTTAAGATGATAATAATATCAGTAAATAACGAAAATATATGTTAATTTGCCTCTAGTCATACTATTTTGTAAACAGCAGTTGTTTTTTAAAGGACATGAAACAAAACAATGTAAAAAATTATTCATCACACCCTCAATTACGTCAGTAACATTTAAAATTTCACAATTATTGCCAAAACCAGGTGTTTTCTTTGTTCACATCCATAGTTGGGGAGTATTAACCTCGTCTATTTGAGCGCGTAGGCGATAGGGTGCGACGCACTCGGGGAGAAATGACCTCATCGAGGTCAAGGATGCAAGGAAATTAACGTACAGTTTTCCTCTACGTGTACTTTACGTCATGATTTGCTATGTCACGATTTCATGTAGGTATATTGCATTGTATTTATTACATTAATGGCAACGGTTATTTCGTAATTGCAAAATATATTGTACGAGTAATATTTATCTTTACTTAAGTCATCATCATCATCTCGGGTTATATACGTCCCACTGCTGGGCCCGAGCCTCCTCCACAATAGGAGGGAAATTGGTCTTACTATACCATGCTGGTCAAACAGGTTGATATAGGGTTTTGCTTCGAGTTTTCATTCTCTTGCATATATGTCCTAGTCATCTTTTATGACATCCAAGGGAAAGATAGGGAGTGGTGAATTGTATTCTTATACCGTTACCACACGGTATTTTCACAAAGTATTTTCTTAAGTAATATTTATTTTTGCATTACAAACAAATAGCACCCGTGATGGTAAGTAATATTGATGCTCATGGACCTTTGCTAGGCTGCTGTCTACCGCGAAGAAAAGTTAGTGTAAATGAGTGCAATTTCTTTAAATAGAAATGTTAAAATTGATAACATATAAATATGCTCGCCGGGTTTATATATAATAAATAAATTGGAATTTGAACGTCGACTTGCTGGCTATATCTAAAATTAATAGTGATATATAGTAATTTGAGAATTCTAGCATAACTCCTACGCACGCTCTGCGTTGCAGTATCCAGAGTTTTCTCGTGTAAAGTACAATAGAAAAAAATTGCCATAACAAATGCTTCGACGTCAAAGCAATATCGGTTTCTTCCAAATCTTTCACCATTTAAGATGTCCAAATTGTAAAGATCTAAAGCTTAAAATTTTGCGTGTGGGATTAAATGTAATTCAAGACCCCCCTCTCTTGCCCGTAAAATTCGACTAAGGAAAGAGATACGCAGATAACATCATTGCAAGAGAGAAAACTCGAAACAAAATCGTATTCTAACTCATCTGATAAGTTGTTAATTGTCCTCGTTTATGGAAGAGCCTGCAGCCGAGTGGAATTTGAGCGTTAATGATGAAAGCTTAGAAACGTAAAGCTTAGTAACGATTTCCATAGGAAATCTCGCTCAAAACTGGCCTACGTCTAGTATTCATATAAATAAACATGTGAATAATATTTATTTTATAGATGTATGTACCTGTATCAGGCTTAGGATAAATACATCACTATCTCACTGCACAATGGCACTAAACATACGTCATTGATAGTGATGTGACCTTAAGATAATTATCGGTCGACGCCTCGACTCTGTCGGCCTTATCGATGAGTTGGTAGAACGAAGCAAGGACATTATTATGTCTATTAATACATTTTTTATTCTATCTATCCTTTTAGCACATCGAAGTCTGCTACTAGATAGACTTCAGCAAGTGGTGATCATGCCACTATTCTGGTTTTAAAAAGTTTTACTTTTATTAATAGTAGATAGTATATATTATACAATATATATTTTTTATATGCAATATTTTATTTGTACTGTCAAAATTTAATAACTAATTTCTGTAATAACGATCAGTCGATCACTTGTCGGACGTGGGACATCTTAGTCTGACCACACCTAACGCTGAAAAGTGTGCGAAACGTTGGGCAGTCAAAAACCAAATACAAACGCGATAAAATGCGTAAAAATAGATTTATTTATAATATAATACTCGTGTAAACATGAGAAATAATTATATATTATAGTTATATACCCAATATGTAACGGGTTAAGGATACAATGGTTACTACTCCTTCATTTCTCGTAGATATCCTAAGAATTTATGAAGAGATGAGGGCAGATAAGATCACTGCAGGAGAGGGAAAACTCTAAATCTAGGCTAATCTTTCTAATCTTCATCTGAAAGAGGTCCTTGCCCAATAGTAAAACGTATATTTTTCGACAGAGAAGATACGACAGCTAGTACTTAGTAATTTTCCATATGATGGAGGATAGAAATGCCGTACCAAAAACCATAATAAAATTTAATTTGTGATTACAGTCCAGTATTATATTGTGACAAATGGTGATAAATCTTGCTAGACGAGCAGTAACAAAGCCACAGCTGAAGTTAGCCATCAGACGATCATGATCCACGATTTCTTCATTTAATAAGATGTTATTGTTATAAGAAATCTGTATCAATATACGTAAAAAATATTGTTACTCTTAGTCTAGGGGTTGCAAATATCAGATGACCAAAAGGTTCACATTTTTTAGTGTCATAAATATTAAGGCTGATCAAAAAGCTTAAATCTTTAGATTAGAGGTTTGATTTTTTAGAACTTCAGGCAATTCGAAGATTTACAGTCTCGATAGGTTATTCGCTCTTTATTACATTAAAGTTCATGTATATGATATCTATGAAATGTGGCCCTGTTTTACCTCAGTTTACGCCATAATCCTCATTATCATCTTGCTCTTATCGCAATTTCTTGGGATCGACTAAAAATGTAGGTACTCTTCTTTCATAGTAGATATTGCAAACATTTTGGCAGTAGTTTTATGTCTCACCGCCTTGACAGCCGTACTTGGAAATGCATTTGCTGACCATACGGCATTAGATGGTTTTGGCTCAGGTTGATGTAAGGCTTTTAGTCTTCCTTTACGGCACCCATAAACATTGCAATAGTAGGTAATATACGTTTACCTCTATTTCGTCGGTGATAAATTGTTTGACTATTATGTTCAGTAATTGCTTTGTTAATGCAAGTTTACAGCTGTAATAAATAAAATGCGGGCGTAATTCTATCAAACTGCTATATTTCTTCTTAGAGTTGGTATCTCTTTAGTAACTTAATGCAAAATTACGAAACTTGTTCTACGCAAAACTTATTAAAATTTAATGAACGTGCAATTAGTCTTGAAACAGAAAATCTTGCTCGAGCCGTAGGAAAATTACTAAACATTAAAACCTTTTTTTATACAAACTAATTCATTTGATATGGATTAACGGTAGGGGCTAACATTTTTGTAAATTACATTAAAGAAAATGCCGTTCAGAAAAGCGCCACGTTGAAAAGATAATAAATATGAACGCAGACAAAGAAGCTCGTCTGGCGTATCGTACAAATGACCGCTCGGCCTTGTCTAGGCCACGGTGACGCCATCTTGCGTGCGGATGAACTCTTTTTATTAGGACACTAAAATTATACCCGTCTCTCTCAAAAACACTATTTGAATAATGTCTAGAAAGAGATAGAACATTTCCGATCGCAACCGAATTTAATTATAGAACAAGATAGACGTCAGGCACTATAGATTAAAATATAGACGTGTGTTTGAAGTTCACATTTTCTTTGTCTTGAGTTGGTTCGCTAATAAATATCCATAGACATATAGCGCTTAATAAATTTACATAAGAAACAGGCACGTCTGACGTATCACAAAGACACACGCGTGACAGTAACTGTATCTAAACACCAGTAATGGTACAAGTAGACGTGATATTCATTGTGTAATTGGCGGCTAATTGCGTTGCCAAGGCGACTGCACTGCCGTCTGAGTGTCTGATAGCGATAACTGACAACTGGGGGCAAGGGACTTTATTGAACGCTAATTGGACCGCCAGACGGTAGTTTGATATCTCTCCCTTACAACACGTTCATATTGTATCGTTTCGACAATCGAAATTATTTATGGAATTGAATGGGCAGTACCTAAGTACTGCATTGTACATTTGACTTTCATTTCAACAGTAAGTTATGAGTCATACATTGGATTTGTACTTATGTGCAATGTAGTTTCGTGTTTAATTACTCAACTTTGTACATAATACGCTCATCTTGCACATTATCATATGTGTTGGCGCAGTTCGGTATTGGGAGCGGCGGCGGACCAGTCCAGCGCGCGAAAGGCGAAATGTTCTCGGCCGGTCGCTACAACCGGCTCCGTGAAGGCCGCGCGACGCCCCTCCTCCACCTCTTTAACTTATGCTAGTGACTGGTTTTATCGATAACTATCTGAATATTCTGTGTAATCCATGCAACAATGCTCACTTTCATATTGATAAAATAATTGTAGGTAGGTTATTTCTTTTGTTTTCTAGTTGAGGTCGGATTTATAAATGTATAATATGCTCATTAGTTTTAAGCAGTAATTACAGTTTTTATAATGCAAATGGCTATTCAGGAAAGTTAACAAAAACAGTTAGGTTGAAAACGGCTACTCATTCAATGAGTGTGACGCGCATCAGCGTTATCGTGTCCGAGCTTCGCCCTCGTAAACAGAATGCCAATGACACGAGGGGTCGAGTGGCGTATCGATAATAATACCGCACACTATCGCGCAGCCCTGAGCGCGTTGGCAAGGCCGCGCGACGCGTCCACGTCTCGTGCGTATACACAAACATACTGTTCGAAACTTGAAACTTTGAAACGTCCGACACTTTAATTCTTAATTCAAATTTGAACTGAGCTTCGTGCGGAATAGAGCTTTAATTTGGCCTCGTCTTTTTTTATTTATTTTTTTAACGTAGTATTCGTCCTTGCATTATGATATTCTGTTTCTTATAGATAAAATAATTGTTCTTGTGATTGTGGTTAGTGTATAAAATATTATGGTCGACTTGACAAACAAAATAAGTGAATAATATTATTTTTTTTCTTTTCAGGTCGACCAAGATGATGGTTTTATCTTTAGACCGTAAATTTCGGCAAATAAATGTGACACGAGAGCAGATATCCTGGTCGTATAGTTTATATTTGAGCAAGAAAATATGCAAAGGGAACACAGATTTCGCAAGACTGAATCAAAAAGTTGCCTTAGAAATGAGAGGCGTCGCAAGATGATGAAACGATAAATATATTTTGTACTAAAACATTATGCGGAAAAGACAAAATAGTTTTTGAGAATTTTGGAACAGTATTTTTTATAAATTTATCTCTAGACGAATATTTTTTGTATGGTGCTTTTTAGTGTAAAATAGTGAAGTGAAATTAAAGTACATAAAATATCGATCTTTAAGTGGTGATGGTGTAAGTGTTAGTTGGGGATGAATACCGCGATGACCAGTGAGGGTGATCCGGTAAAAGTGGAGGGGGGACACGTCTCTGTCACCACAATCAGCATGTCGGGACCAGAAACAAGTAACGGTGAGTTTTAATTTACCTAGCTCCTATATTTACTTTACCTTATCTTATACCTGACTAACTGGAGGATAGCTCACATATTTTTCCCATATTCTACTGTAAGGCATAGGCCTCCTTCACATGAGGGAATTTAGATGAAGTCACAACGCTGGTCAGACGGGTTAGGATAGGATTTTGTTTCAAGTTCTTCTCTCGCACTTCTGCTTACATTCGTTTATCGAAATTCACGATATTCACTTTTTGGGTATAAAATAAATAAAATAAAAATTTAATAATTTATATCACACGATATTTTTACTAATACCTATCTAGCTAGCAACTTACTTTACTATGTTAGCCAAACGGGTTATTTCGAGTTTTTCTTTTGCACATTATCTGCTTACGTCCTTTGGTTGCCTGTTACGACATCTATGAGACAGGAAGGGGTGATAGCACATATTCTTAAACTCTCGTCAAATGTAACAGTAGGTATGTTGATTAGAAAGAAAATATTAGATATTTTCATCTCCAAGTGACATTGCTGATAAACATAAGTGAGCTAATTATTTAGTTTCTTATCTTAAAACAGCCTTGTTTTAATGTGGTAACGATATAATTTAGATTCATAGTAAACTGTGTTAACTTTAAGTAAATCTAACAGGCATGTTGTGCTCATACAAGCGAGCGCCATCTATGATCGTAATCCAAAACTATCAGAAAGTTCAACAAACTGCACGATTACACAACATTGTAAACTTTGGAAACGTTAAAATCACTTAATAAATTCATTACTGTTTTTATAATATACATTGAATTGGAGATGTTGCGGATATGGAATTTCGGATTTGGTTGCGGATATGGATATTAGCATAACATTATACCGGTTTTAGATACGTTTGAAAGTTGAAATTATTTCGGATTATTCGACATTTTCATTTAGATAATAGATTTTTAGTGTATTGTAAAATGGAAATACTACATGGTGATTATTTATCGTAGTATTCCTAAAGTCCACCATACGTGCCGTTTTGAGCGGGACAGTCCCGTTTTCAGATTGTCTGTCCCGTAGTTCGGAGCCATACAAAAATGTCCCGATTTGTTGCTGTGCTTACAAATCGGGACATTTTAAATTTTAAACGATCTTTTTTATACTTCTTAGGATAATATGTTCTTGTTTGTTAGGTTTTAAGTCCATCGTTTTATTTTACAAAGGTCCTGTTTAGACCTAAAAAAATTTGGTCACATTAAGTATTACCCTTTATCTTTATGTTACAGGATAATTTTTCAAAGTAGGCAAATAAAGAGTAGACTTATAAAAAAAGAGAAGAGTGTGTTTTTCAACACGTAACAACTTTTTATTGTTTTTAAAAGAATCTCTACGACGCATGGCCACTATCATACATGATGTGTTACTAGTATAGTAGACACTGTGCAAAAAGAGTATTTTAACCTATTCTCTTATTGTTAGTGTTATAGATTATAGAGTACACCCACATGATATAGAGTACAATACTGTTATTTTAGAATACAGTTGGCAACCCTAGTTGTAGTTTCGGCTGGTTGCAAGAAAACCTGTCGTAACATGCTTCATACAGATTCCGAACCTATCCGAAAATATTGGAAACTTTTATAAGTATTGGATTCGTTTACGGTTTGGGATATAGCTTAATATAACTGAGATAGTGCTGTGTGGTAGCGGCTACGAATACTACCAATCCTTAAATTGCTCGTGGGTGTCGTAAAAGACGACTAAGAGCGTTACATCGACCTGTGCCCACTCCATCTGATGCCATTTGGTCAACAATTACATTCCCAAAGAGGATTGACGTCAGGCGTGCGGCCTGTCATAAAACTGTTGCCGATTGCCTTTTGTAATATGTAGGTCATATGGAAGAGAGACTACATATTTTTTCGACTCCAATTAATTGGATTATCCCAGAGCAGCACGATGATAGTTAAAATTTGGGATGTATTCTTATACCTCATATCCAATAGTTTCAGTTATAATTATGGCGCTTTATAATATCTTATAACGTTGAATAAAGCCCAAAAGCTTTTGAAGTAGGAAAACAATATCTATATGTATAATGTGTACTAACAAATTTTTTAACACCTGCACCAAGGAAAATCTTAGTATCGCGAGAGACTCTACTATTAACGAACAGAAAACCGATCCAAATAGTAGGTGAAACACAAAATTTGTTTTGCGAGGGAATCGAAACCATGACGTCCAGCACGGACCTGTAATTATACCTACTAACAAATTGCCGCTGTTTCATCCATCTAGTTCCCATACCCGTGGAAATACGGGCCTATGTTACTAGCTGATAATCTAGCATTCCATTTGTGAAAGAATTTTTAAAATTGGTTAAGTGTTAAGCAAGAAAGAGTATCAAACAAACTCATATTCCTGTTCATAATCTTAATTAGGAGTGCTAAACGTAAGAGTTCCATAGTGCGAGATCCAGTTCGAACTTTTTATTAATCTTTTCACTTTTTTCGATGGCCTATGGTCAGCACAGACGTTGTCCGTTCCGTCTAGAATGACGAAAGGGTCAGGTGCTTACCGGACATGGGGTCTTCGTTAAGTACCTGCACAGAATTGGAAGAGAAGAGGCCCCAGGATGTCATGAGTGTGGCGCGCTAATCGACCATGCGCGCCACACACTGGAAGTATGCCCCGCCTGGGGGCCTCAGCGCCACGTCCTGTCAACGGAACTGGGAATAACAGACCTGTCATTGCCGACCATCACCTCCAAGATGCTCGGCAGCGACAGCTGTTGGTCGTCGATGGCCTCCTTCTGTGAGGCTGTCATGACAAGGAAGGAGGCCGCGAAGCGGGCACGCGAGGCGCTTGCGTCCGCTGACTCGCTCCGCCGGCGACGACCAGGAAGGAGGAGACGCCGCTATGCGCTCCTCCACCTACCGCCCGGAATGATGACAGTGGCCAAGCGTGGGGGTGTCGGGGATAGAATGTTATCAGACGATCTCTCCGTCACCCCGTAAAAGCGCGGAAGGTGCCGCTATGGTTTTAGTGGGTATTTCGGTTACTTCTGTGGTCGGCGAGTCCCGCACACACTCCCCTGTCTGTAACCGGCGGGGGATAGTGCGTAAATGCATTTCCACAGCGTGAAAAAAAAAAGGATGACGAAAGCGTAGTGCGCAGCTCCGGCCAGCCCGGCAGGCTGCCCTTTCGGCTACCGTCCCTTTCCGACGCCCCCCTAGGTCATATTAATCTTTTCATTTACAATAAATTACTCTAAGCCTTTTTTCGTTGGAAAATTGTCAGAAGCAACATGGAAAAACGGAGATAAAAGTTTTGTAGGAATGTGAAGACAATCTCCGTGTGGTTATAAAGTAAGAATACAATTCACCACCTTCTTACTTGTGGGTGTCGTAAAAGACGAGTAAGAGATTAAATATGGGTATAAAATATATGCAAGTGAAGGAAAATTCGACACAAAACCCTCTACCAACCTGTCTGACCAACATGGTATAGTAAGGTTAATTTCCCTCCTATTGTGGAGGAGGCTAGAGCCCAGCAATGATACGCATATGAGCTGAAATGATGATTACACTTCTCGAGTATACAGTTGATTACAAAACTAAAAGTTATCATTTAAAACGAAATACTGTATTATTTTAAATCGCATTTGTCTAACCATTACTCATCCATGTTCGTTCAAGTGTTTCTTGTTCCGCGAAAATTGTTCGTTGCGCTCTATTGTGCAATATGAATATCATTATTTTTAGTTTTTTTTTTAATTTTAATGTTTCGGATTGGATACACCACTTCCTCTTTTGCCTACCTTCTTAGTTTGGATTTAAATAGGTAGTAATATGAAGAAAGCTACCATCAAATTATGTAACTATGATTCGGGGTTATTGTTGATAGGTTAGGCAGAGACAGTGGCAGACTAAGGTCTTTGGTGATATGGGGCGATATGTCTAATTGAGAGGTTCTCCCATTCCCTTCAGTCTCGAGTACAAAATGTGTGAAAAGGGAATTTGTCAAAGACTTTATGATCAAACCCATGATGATTTTGGTATCGTCTTAAAGACATCATCATACATATGTACAGAAATTGGCGTACTGATTTTATGGCGTTTGTATTTGATTTCTAATTTTGGACATCCGCCACGTTTCTAACACTTGACATGTCACGTCCATGATCACGGATGGATACGTTTTCCCGCGACCCTAAACGCTGTAAAGTTCGTAAAAATAGCAATAAAATTCGTAAAAAAGTGATAAAATTCGTAAAAATACTTTTACTTCAAATTTCAATATCTATCTCAATATATTTTGATTGTGTTGTGAGTTAATTACAGTTTGTATAGATCTTAAAGTTTTCCAAATCTACGTTTTGGGGCCACCCTAGGACCGGATACCTGGGCGGACCTCAAAATATCGCAATTAGAGTTGCCCAAAAAAGTCTTGGTCTTGCGGTCTTGGTCTTGGTCTTGCGAGAAATGCGAGACCGAGACCAAGACCAAGACCGCTTAATTTTTGCAAGACCAAGACCAAGACTGGCCCTGCAAGACTTGAGCAAGACCAAGACTGGGCCTGCAAGAGTCTCGCGGTCTTGCATTTAATTCAAATCACCATTTCAGCTTATATACGGTTGAGCTCGTGTCTTCTACATAACAGGAGGAGAATCGGCCGTGGCCGGAGGGGAATCGCCACGGTGATCGGCCGTGTTGTTACAGGTCATACATGTCAAGTTTTCCTTCTCTTGCACCGATGTTATATATTATAGCCCTTAGTCGTGGGTTCGCAGTCACGGGTAAAATAGGGGGTGATGAATTATATTCTTACTCCGTCACTACACGGCAAGTCAAATCAGTCTTGAGATATCCATCTATTGGCCAATCGATTCCCAATGTTGGTGTTGGCTTTCAGAATTACTCTTCGGAAAGGCTTAAGGATAAAAATACCGTAATCACGAGAGTGCTCTTGCCCATTATACATATTTATATATTCGTTTATTCATTAGCCCAACGACGTTCACTGTTGGACATAGAAATATGCCTACAATTAATCTATATAAATGTCCATGTAGGGACAGAGTACGATCACCATCAGGCAGTACATGAAGCGTTGCTCCCAGCGCTATTTTGCCTCTGCCACGACTCACCCCAATCCACTAGTGGTTGGGGCGGTAAACTACGTCCCCTCAAAAATATCCACGGTCCGACGTCCTCGTCATCTTCTTGAAGAAGAAGATGACGCTATTATGATCGCCCAAGAAAGGATCTACACAGCTCGCGCAGCGATAACAGATAAAACTCCGCGGTATCGACCTCGCCGTCGAGGTCGAAAACCGCGCCGCGTAAAAGTCATTACCCTAAACTTGGCCACGCCCACTTTGCTCTCAGCGACGCCCCGAGCCGAGGTCCGTTCCCCACAGGGGGGAGCCCTCGGGCGATGTTCGCTTAACTTACTTACCGGGTTGAGAGCCATCAGCGCTCACCCATTGACCGCGTTAAGCTGTCAAGGTCATCTGCGACCAACAGCTACACACACACAAAAAAAAAGACAGAGTACGAATATAATTCACCACTCTCTTAACCGTGGATATCGTATCAAATCGGATCGGGCAATGGTGTTAGGAACCCATGAAAAAAAATTGAAATAAAATTATCGATTCGTTAATGAATTGAGAGACATGTAAGTTCTCAATTTTGTCATCGTTTTTTCGTGTAAATTGATTAAAATGTATAAAGGAATGATACTTAATCTACAACATATTGGTATTTTGTTAAATGTTCATTAGAATTTGAATAAATCAATGATTACGTTTGCATAAGCAAGACAAACTTCGCTTTAACATAAATCAGCTGATCGGCCGATGACCGTTGATGAGTCGCCTTTGTACCTACGTAACCATTGAAAGGTTCGCGCAAATCTAATACCTATTTATACTGTCGAAATTTTACATGCTTACATATATCCTGTCTGTACATACCTACATAATGCATAAAATTTAAGGCATAAACTCTTAGACAGACATTTTTGTAATCACTATAACTTTTACGTTATATTGTTTTTGTGTAATATACATTCTAATTATGATCTATGACTGTTGAACTACAACATACATGAACAGTTGTCCCATAACCTGATACACCCTGTGTATATAACATATGTGCAAGAGAAGTGAAACTAGAAAGAAAACCCTGTACCAACATGTCTGACCAGCGTGGTATAGTAGATCAATTTTACTCTTACTGGAAGGAAGCTTAAGCCCAGCAGTGGCACTTTTATGAGCTGTGACGATGACGACGAATATCATACATTTTACAAGTATTAAAACCATAAAATTTTAAATCAGTTTTATATGTTCTTGAATAAATAGTATATTAAGAGCTACATGGATCCAGCGGCCAAAGTATTTATATAGGCAATAGAGCAACAGGTTTTTTCAAGTATCCAGAGTATCAGTAACTAAACTGGAAATACAATAGATACATACCACTTAACTTGAAGGGGAATATAAACAATCGCATTAATTGTAAAATATCGCATTGATTATAAAATGACATAAAATTTATTGTATCAACTGCCTCGTGTGGTGACCTTAAGAAAATAGGGTCGAAAGTCCTGTCATAAGAGTAGTAACGCTGTCTAATGGAACACCAGGGGAATAGAAGAGTAATTTTCTCCAGTGGTAAGTATTGTATTCAATAGTGAACTATAGGCTAGCAGATGGATAGATAGGATAGGATATTTGATTAATTTAGTTGGATTTTTCATTGCCATGATAAATTACTGTTACGTTATTCTAACTGCAAAACTTTGCGAGACTCTTGCTGCAATACCAAGACTCGGGTGCACAAGACCAAGACCAAGACTCGGGTGCGCAAGACCAAGACCAAGACGAGACCAGGTGTGATGTTGCAAGACCAAGACCAAGACCGGTCCAAGTCTCGTCTTGGTCTTGCATTTGGGCAACACTAATCGCAATATTCGGCCACTGTGCAGGATAACTCCTTTTTAATCATCACTAACCTGTCTTCATCCCACACTTAATGGATTCCAGCACAACACGTCCTTACTTGCCATATGTTCTTGTCAGCCCTCATATTAGCGCTCATTTCTTTCATATCCTTATTCACACAAACAACCCATCTCTTTTTAAGGCTTTCACGATACTTACGTACATCGACATTCATATTGATTGTCCATCTTGTAACATTCCTCCTCATTACCGGTCTATACCAAAACAATCTTTCTTTTTCCCTCTTCAATCTCTTTTTAATTATCTCCGCATATATTCCTAAAAAGCAAAAAGTCCTTGACAATGAATTTTGAAATCATGAAAATAATACAGATAGGCAAGTGATTTCGATTCTCGTGCAGTTTCACGTGCTTACAACATAGTCTAGATTACAAATTGATAAACATTCGTGCCATTTTTCACGAACAGATAAAAAAAGATAAGATAAATAAAATAGGCACATACTTATTATTGTAATATTGTGCATTCTTTTGCGTTTTGTCTATGAGAGCTATAATAGCATCAATGTCTACATTATAAGCAAAGGAAGCTTCCAAATTATATATCCTATCTAAATAAGTCTGATATTCTTGTAGTGACGGAGTAAAAATACAATTCATAAACACACTAAATCATATATCTAACCAAAAAACACAATATAAAACACAAAAAAAAAATATTCAAAAAGGAACACAAAATGGATTTGGGTGCAACTTACGGCTGTGAATTAGAACGCACACTAGCCGTTGCGCATCTTCAAGACAAACCCGCCAATATTATTGCCCTCCTAAATACAAAACAAAAACATAAGAACAGTGAAAGACGACTAAGGGTTCTTCTTCTTATTTAATGGCAATGAGCTACAATAATATGATCTATTGGTGCCAGTGTCGAGTTAATATATTGATTATTCACGTCTTTCAGTCAGTCGTTAGCATGACTTGATGCTGATATCCAAGTCATGCCTTTCCTGGGCATTTTGGCAGAATATCAAAATGCACGCAATTCACTATTATATCATATTCACTACATTTCAGAATTTTCATCATCATCATCATCTTAGCCCATATATGTCCCACTGTTGGGCTCGGGCCTCCTCCATAATGGAAGGGTAATTGACCTACTATACCACACTGGTCAGACGTCTTGATATAGAGTTTTATTTCAAGTTTTCCTTCTCTCGCATAGATGTTATATGCGTTTTATAGCCCTTAGTCATCTCGTACGATCACCCACGGGTAAGATAGGGGGTGGTGAATTGTATTCTTACTCCGTCACCACACGGTCAAATTCAGAATTTTATCTGCATTGTATTACATAAAATATCACCAAAATTATTCAATTCACTTCAAAACAATAAAATAATGAAAAAAAATATAAAAGCGCTACGTGACATTTTGACATTCGCATCAAAAATCCCGGCTAAGGGTTATTATATTACGATAACAGCGAGAGATGAAAAACTTGAAATAGAACACAATCCCAACTCGAGTGGACAGCGTGGTATAATAGGTTAATTGCCCTCTTGTTGTGGAGAAATGACATATGTATACATATACAAATAAATAAAATCAAAGTGTCTGTTAGTAATGTCAAAATAAGTTTTTTTTTTCATTCTGATACGCTTATTTACACGATAGCTATGTCTAAAAACCGGTTTAAAATTGTTTGTCTATCTGTCTGTTTGTTTTGGGTAATCTTCAAAACGTTTGGACTGATTTTGACAGTATTTTGCTATAGATTAGGCATTATCCGTCAAACAGATTTGGATAACATTCAATACTGGCGCAAAGTTACTCTTTACACGGGTAAAGTCCCGAGCAGAAGGTAGTAATTAATAACTCTGGCAACATCGGATATATCTGCTAAATAAATAACTTGTGATGATAATATAATTCACATCACGCAATGTTACCCATAATATGATAGCGAGGGCACTGACCCCGCCATGGGGGCCTGCACTTGTCGCAATAAACAGATTACAAGATGATTTTGTTCTATATTATATAAATAATACCAAGTTATGTTTCTTTAAGTGAGATAAATGTAATTTTGAGAACTGTATTAAATACATTTGACTTATGATAAAAGATTATCCTACTAATATTATAAACGCGAAAGTTTATGAGTATCTTTGTTGCTCTTTCACGCAAAAACTACTGAGTGGATTTTGATGAAACTTCACAATAATATAGCTTACATATCAGAATAACACATGTGCTATAATTTATCTCGATATTCCCACGGGAAGGGGAACCAAAAAACCGCAGGGCGCTGCTAGTTATCTATTCAAATAAGTTGCAGTGTCTGCTTGTAAAGTCAAAATAATACGTGTTTTTGATGTTTACATGGTTATTTACACGGTTATTATCACAGCTCATATACGTCCCATTGTTGGGCTCGAGCCACCTCCATAATGGGCGAAAATTAACCTACAACACCGCGCTGGTCAGACAGATTGGATTGGTATATTGCTATATTTCGAGCTTTCCCTCTCTTACATAGATACTATATCCACATTATATTCCTTAGTAATCTTTTACTACAACCATGGGCAAGAGAGGGGTTGGGTGAATTGTATTCTTACTCCTTTTGCTGACCAATCGGCAATTATTATCTATATCACAAGAGTTTCGGCGCGAATATGGAAATATGTTAAGCTCTTGTATTACATTAATTGTTTTAGTGTTTTATAGTGTTATATTGAATAATTTTGCTGACTTTTATGTAATATAATACAGTTAAGGTGCTGAAGTGTGGTGTATGTGATATAAGAGTGGTTTACGTGTTTTTTCATATTCTACCGAAATTCCCAGAGAAATAATTTAATTAGGTTTTCAGCGCCTAATTAATGGTAACGACTTGACTTACTGACGGACAATGACTATAAGCTATTCTATATAAAGAAATGTTAAATAATAGGAAGAAAATGGTATCAGACTTGGCTGTATGGGCCTTGAATCCTTTGCCTGTCCGAATGGACAAACAGAACCAAAAAAAAATATCTATATCACAAATAAATAAAATTGCCGTGTCTGTTTGTAATGTCAAAATAATACGTTTTTTTTTTCATGCTAACATGATTAGTTACACGATAACACCTAAAAGCACTTTAATTTTTTGTCTGTCTGTCTGTTTGTTTTGGTTCTTCCAAACGGCGGCACCGATTTTAATAATATTTTACTACCAGGTACCTATTCATATAAGGAGTAACTTGGGGTATTTTTCCTCTCAAGAAACCCCTATACAATATAATGGGTCCAGGAATCAAACCCAAGGTCTCACGGTTTATAGTCGTGTATAACGATACGCTATCTTCTAAAATATAACGATATTTTAGGAGATGTTGGACATTTAAAATGCGGGAGTAAAAGCATTGCTCGAAATGCAAACATTAAGACTAAATTAATTAAATACGTGTCTAAATTAGAAAAAAAAAATGGATACCTATATAATTATATATATAGTAGCAACCCGCCCTCGCTTCGCTTCGGTTTCAGTCGCTTTACCCGCGTAGTTCCTGTCCCCGTGGGAATACCGGGATAAAATATAGCCTATGTTACTCCCTAATATTACAGCTTTCCATTGGTGAAAGAATTTTTAAAATCGGTTTGGCGGTTTAAGCATGAAACCGTAACAAACAAACAACAAACTTACTTTCACATTTATAATTTTAGTAAGGATTTACAACAGTTCAAAAACGAGCTTTGAGAAAGGTTAATAGAAAAATCTAAACCTCAGGTTGGATTTTTCTATTGCGTTGACTATTTTTTCCTTACCTGCCAAACAGGTCACTATATCGGCAACTGAAAGAATTACCTTTTTTTTTAGGGTTGGGCTACGGTCAGCGCATCGGTCGCCCGGCTCCGTCCGGGGCGACAGAGGAGCGCGCACAGCCCCGTAACCCACCCGTGACACGTCGCCTTCATCGTTGGGCAGACCACCGGTGAAGGGTGACTTATCGCCAGTGGTCGGCCCGACGGAACTGAAAAAATTATTACCTAACTCACAATCCTTTGGAGTTGTACTTTCATCGTCAGCTAAATAGCTTGAAAGAATACAACTAAAGGTCTATACGCGCATATGATATTTAAAAAATTATCCTCTAATTCCTAACCTAACCTTTTTTTGTTCACGTTGTGGAAATGCATTTACGCACTGGGGGGGGCCGTGTGGGACTCACCGACCACATCCGCGGCCGGAATACCCACTAAAACCACAGCTGCCCCTTCCGCGCTTTTACGGGGTGCCGGAGAGGTCGTCTGATGACATTCAATCCCCGACACCGCAACGCATGGCCGTCTGGCCACGTCCTGTCATTACTGTTCAGGGCGGTGGGAGTAGGTGGGCATATTGTCGCCTCCTCCTCCCAGGTCGCCGGCGACGAAGCGAGTCAGCAGACGCAAGCGCCTCGCGTTCCCGCTCCGCCACTTCCTTCCTTGATATGACGGCCTCACAAAATGAGGCCATCGACGATCAGCACCTGTCGCTGCCAAGCATCTTTGCAATAACGGTCGGCAGCGACAGGTCCGCTCCAGTACCGCCGACAGGTCGTGGCGCTGAGACTCTCAGGTGGGGCATATCTCCAATGTGTGACGCGCATCATCAGTTGGCGCGCCACACTCATGACATCCGGGGGTCTCTTCTCTTCTAATCATATGCAGGTACTTACCGAAGACCACGTGTCCGGTAAGCACCTGCACCATCCTAAATGTTAGGTTGCCGTGCTTCCTTGTGAGCCAGCGGTGGAGATGCGGCGCAACCGCTTCCACAGTCCCCCGCCCTGCTACGGGGGACTCCAGGTCTTCCCTCCACCGCCGGATAACCTCCCTTCGGGCCACTTCTTGTGCTCTGCCCAGTCTCCTTGCAGAGACTTGCTCGCCGTTGGCCCGCGCTGTTGCACGGAGCTGGTAGACCTCCGCCAACGCCTCAGCCACAAGTGGCCAAGGCGGATCGCCTGCCAGTAGCGTCGCCGCAGTCCAAGACACTGTACGATAACCCCTGATAGTTCTCACCGCCATGACTCTCTGCGGTCGACGCAGGAGGGCCTTGTTGCGGGCGGTGAGGGACTCCGACCAGATACCTAACCTAACCTTCCTTCACCAGCTCACTAATGTAAGATGATCACTGCTTTAGAAAATATATAATAAACAAAACCGGCTAAGTGCGAGTCGGAGTCGCGCACGAAGGATTCTGTACCATCCTACTAATATTATAAACGCGAAAGTTTGTGAGTATGTGAAGATGTTTGTTGCTCTTTCACGCAAAAACTACTGAATGGATTTGATGAAATGATGAAATTTCACAATAATATAGCTTACATATCAGAATAACACAAAGGCTATAATTTATCCCGATACACGGGAAGAGGAACTGCGGGTGAAACCGCAGGGCGTTGCTAGTGATCTATAAAAAATTGCGTTCGTTGTATGAGAGCCCCCTTAAATATTTATTTTATTTTGTTTTTAGTATTTGTTGTTATAGCGACAACAGAAATACATAATTTGTGAAAATTTCAGCTGTCTAACTATTGTGGTTCTTGAGATACAGCCTGGTGACAGATGACGGACGGACAGACAGCGAAGTCTTACAATTAGTGATATGGTCCCGTTTTTACCCTTTGGGTACGGAACCCTAAAAAAGGAATAACTATACATATAAAATGCTTTGTTCTGAATGACTGTCCGACTCACTGACTGAAAGATTAGCGCACAGTTTGGGGCGACGACAGGGCGGCGCTTGGCTCCATAACCCACCGTATTGCCAAAACTCGTATTGCAGAAACTCTGTGCTAGTGGCAGGACCAACAGCAAAGGAGGGGTCCTTTGCTATTGCCACTAGCACAAGAGTTTCTTGACGTTCATGGCCAACCCGGCAGGGGGGTACCCCAAAGGGTATCCCTTTCGGGTACCGTCCCTCTTCGACGGCCCTTTCGGGGCGATATTTAAATACCTAGCCATAAGTTTTCGGTAATGTAAATAAATTTCAAACATTTTATGTAATCTTTTCAGGTCCATTCTCGTATAGTTCGAGCGGAGTACGGATCAGTGTGTCTTCAGTGCCACACGATGAAGATTCCACTGACGCCGAGATATCCAAGATTGACTTCACGCAACATCAGTACGAGGTAATAATATATCTTTATTTTTGAAATAAAACCTTGTATAAGCAGCTTTATTGGTAAACTAGCAACCCGCCCTTGCTTCGCTTCGGTTTCAATCGCTTAACCCCACACAGTTGTTGTTCCCGTCCGTGGGAATACTAGGAGAAAATATACCTAAGTTACTTTTTATATAGACAGCTACCTTGTAGTAAAATATTATCAAAATCGGTCGAGCCGTTTTGAAGATTACCTCAAACAAACAGACAGATAGACATACAGACAAAAAAAAAGTAAACTGGGTTTTAGGCATAGGTGTTATGCAAATAACCGTGTAAGCATGAAAAAAGCTCATTATTTTGACATTACAACCAGAGGAAGTCTCTAAATCTGAATTTTATTTATTTGTATAGATAAAAGATTGTTTACTCTTAAGTTGATGTAGTGGTCCAAGTAGAGACCATCATGGTGTCATGTCATGTCATGGTTTTAACCTCGCATGTCTATCCGTTCCGAGTCTGGCTTTTATATCTGTTAATTGTATGTTTATGAAATCAACCCAATACAAGGATTTATTTAAATGCATGTTGCTGTCTTAAGGAAAGAAAAAAGAATAAAAGTTTGTCTGTTAAACATATCTCTTTCCATAGGGGGTAATGCCATAATCAGGACGCTTGTTAGGTGATCATTATCATTGGCGAACATATTTAGTGTACAGTTTTCCCACTTATCTGCCTCTTGCACATTTTTTTCATACCATAACTGATTTAATAAAAGTACTTACCTTGAAATTTAGTTTTGATATTATATATAAATTCCACAGGAAGCTGCTAAATGTCAGCTAAATGTCGTTTAATAGTTTTATTTTATTACGAATGTTATCAGACTGGTTAGTGTCCTGTTTGATATTAAATCCTAATCACCGTATATAATCTAGTATTAAAATTACGGCTAAGGCTAAAGCTTCTACTTACCGTGAAAACATTCCACAACGCTGAGGAGAGGATTTCGGCATATCTAAATATGAAGTGCACAATGTGGTTTCGATTTGAGTTTGCTTTCTATTGCTGTAGTTTAAGATGCGTAGTTCCTTCAATACATAGTTATAAAACAGAATGGACAAAGATCACATTTTTAGGAGATGTTGACGATTTTCAAATATTAAAAAAAAAGTATTATTCAATCTCTTTGTAAAGTGACATTTAATGATAATCGATGATTCTGTAATTGCGCCTATATATTTATCAATTTCGTCATCTTCATAGTTCATATACGTCTAACTGTTGAGATCGGGCGTCCTCCAAAATAGGAGGTAAATTGACCTACTATAGCACGCTGGTCAGACGTGTTGGTATAGGGCTTTATTTCGAGATTTCCATCTCTTGCATAGATGTTGTATGCGTATTATAATTCCCGAGTCGTCTTTTACGACAGCAACTTTTTTCGGGGGTGAATTGCATTCTTATTGCGTCAGCACACGGAGATTTAACTTACTTTAGGCCACCATTAGCTTAAGTTTTTAAAAGAGTTCGTTTTGTTATTTTTTTTTATTGCTGTTGGTGCAACGAGCATACAGCACACTTGGTGATAAATGTTACTGCAGCGCTCATGCACTTCTGTTAAGCTGCTGCCTACTGTGAAGAAAGTGAAGGCGTGCAATACAATCAGGTTCGGGGATACTAAAGGTCATCAAAAAGCCACCACGCGCAAATACCCTCAGAAAATTAGGGTTCTGGCTCTGTCGCTCACCTAATGAAGTACAGTAACAAATTGCTATTTCTGAGACGTCGATATTCTGCAAGAGTGTGGTACTACCTCGGACTGACCGGCCCGCGGCTGTAGACAGAAGACAGTTGAGTGTAGTCCTACCACATATATACTAAGTAAGAATGTTATATACTTATTATTAAATACATTATCTAATCTATGTCTAATTGTTTTAGGTTAACATGCGCAATAAAAAGAAGAGATCTTCGAGCGGTGCGCATTGCGAGTTGTCGAGCAACGAACGCGAGCGACCCATGTCATGGGAGGGCGAACTGTCCGATTCAGAAATGGTTATAGACACTAGTGCGAACAACGGTTAGTAATATCTATTTTTCTTTTATCAATAACATGTCATAATCATTCAGCTTATCGACGTCCACGTAGTCCTCACCCATAAATCAGGGGATAGTGTCGTAATCGCCACGGCTGCTGGGTTTCGGATACGTTTCCCAGGGCAGAAGTGTTGCCCAGTCTTCCTATTCGATTGTTGGGACTACTACGGGCGAGTAGGGAGTGATGACAATCATATTTTTATCTTGTCGCTATACAAGGAGAATAAAAACATATATTGTAATGATGTTAGTGGTACTCTCTATTAAATCAGCTGTAGGCCATAACCGCTTACCTTTTCATTTCTATCCTCATTGCATTTCCTCCAAACTTGCACCTACGGTAGGCAGTATGATCTTGACTGTATCACTGGTATTATTGAACTCCACGGGCGTCAGTTACCGCTTATCTGGTCTACTTGCTTTTCTGCCAAGAACATTAAGAGAAATAGGAGAACTGCAAAGTATATCACAGAAAATATGATATTTTAAGAAGTGAAAGGAGATTAAAAGATTCAATTCATTGATTTACGGTGCCCAATCAAGTGATTATTTAAAAAAGTAAAGAAAAACTGCACTGCCAAAACTAAAGAAATCGTAACTGAAGACTAGAAAGTTTTGGTGGTAGGTTTTTGGACGATAAGGCTAAGTTCAGATGAACGCGCGGCGACGCGCGGTTGGCTTGCCGCGCGGTTTAAGATTGTAACAAATCAATTCTGTTGTACTACATGATCGCGCGTCATCGCACGTGCCCGACCGCACCGCCATGCACCGCGCGCAAGATCGCAAACCGCGTGTCCCCGCGCGGTGACGCGCGGTTTGAGATCTACCATCCTGTATCGAGTTGATACTATCGACCTGTTCAGTTGACCCGCGCAGTTTGAGAGAGACGGACACACGGAGCCACAAAAATGGAGGACGAGATATCTATTAAGGGTGTAGATTGTTGGCCTGAGTTCTCGATTTCGAGCGACCGCAGCGCCAAAGTTTAATGTAACATCCGACGGGGCGGATGAATGACCTAGAGAGCGCGATTTTCAAAATGTTTTGCAACAAACGTTCCACGTTGAGAAATTGTTATTGAACTTGAATATTTACAGCATAACAATAACGTTGAATTTTTGGAAACTAGCTGTTGATTCTTTTTAATAGATTAATAAGAGTAGTTGAGACACAATTTTTATGTTTTTCTATCATTACATTACATAGTATAAAACAAAGTCGCTATCCGCCGTCTGTCTGTCCCTATGTATGCTTAGATCTTTAAAACTACGCAACGGATTTTGATGGAGTTTTTTTTAATAAATAGAATGATTCTTAAGGAAGGTTTATATGTATAATACATGCATAATATAGTAGAGAAACGCTGATTAATTTAGAGGTTTCTAATGTGATGTCGTAAATAAGCACGTTTTTGCGCTTATATTGCAAACGTTGGCTGAACCCTACGAGATAGACCAAAATAATGTACTACAGTATTATCCATCTTAAAAAGTTCAACAAAAAAGTCCACGATGGCATATCTCTATCTCTTAGGGATAACCCACCATAACCATTTTTTATCCTCTACTAAAAAATGATTATTTACTAAGTGATTTTATACAATACAGCATTAATCCTTATCCAATTAAGTACCTTAAATAAATTGTGCATTTATTATAGATCAATATGCTTTTTATAGTATGTAATGTGAAGTGAATATTGCCGAAGATAGCGAGGGCGGGTTACTAGTTTATAATATAATATACAATCAAGAGTAGGTCCGGACTGACATTTTTGTATTCTACTTACCTAAAATTCCAACTATTTATTTATTTGTAATTTCACTACCAAAATTTATTCTAATTCGTAAAATATTCATTCAATAAAATAATTGCAAATTCAGTAGGAAGTGTGTTTATCTCTACGCAAGGAAATGTGCCTATTGCGTAAACTCAAATACTTACTTTTTGTTTACGATCACCTCGTCGATATCTAAAAAAAAATCCTAGGGTTTTAAAAAAAATGTCAATAAATGAAATACAAGTATAAAAATGATTTATTTACTACACAATAACAAATATGAGTCGCCATTACTCGCTATCCTAAAAGCGTGCTAGGGTTGTACAAAAATTAGTAAATAATTCATTTATTTACTAATTTTAACAGAAGTTTGTAAATTATTAATATACTAATTAAAAGTATGTAATTAAACAATAACGAAATATGAGTTCAAAATTCTAATGGTTTTTCATTCGATTACGGATCAAGTTCTGATTTCTGCTAATTTGATGATAAAATCAATGGCTATCACAAAACCTATCAGAATGAAAACGTTACCAGCTGCCCGATTCACGTAAGTAATAAAAACCGTAGCGCAGTGACGTCACTTCGTTTTGTGCAAATTTAGCCCTTTTAACCGACTTAAAAAAAGGAGAATTCTCAATTCGCTGTATTTTTGAATCAATTTTTATGATTCTTTACACCAGGTAACTCAGAAATTGTATAGTAATTGAGCTATTGGAAGATTTATGACAATCCAAGACTAGATAAGTAAGTGCGTTTAAAACAGAAAACCAAAAGGCGATTTCTAAATTCCTAAGTTAAAACGACTTTTGGACTGGCGTGTTTACGTGAATCGACTGGCTGGGTAGTTAAGTTACCTGTATCTTTCAAAATCATTAGGCGTTCTTCTCTTTCATAACATGTAAAGCTCTTTCTTTCCTCTCTTTCATAGCCTCTATGATACTGGGCGCGTCACGAATGGGCATGCTTCGTGACTGCCGAGGATCAACTAATTCTGGAAGTAGGCAATCGTAATAAAACCTAACTAATTTCATCTCCATTTTCTCCTCCCAAAATATGTCGTCCTTTTCTATAATATAAACTTTCATAGGTACAGTAGCACCAAACCAGATGCCAAGCATGCAAACGTTTTTTTTAGTAATATGTACCTGTCCCTGAATTTGGAAATACCAGTTATGATTTTTATTTATGACATAACCCTTGGAAGCCTTGTCCTTAACCCAAAAGGTATGTTTGGCCATTGCTTCATCAAGAGTCATGCCAGCTAAAGAATGTGGGCACTTAATTTCAATTAAACCGTTTGCATAAATGCCATCTGGTGTAGTACCAAGAAATTCATATTGATCGTCGACGAACAAACCGCAACCTTGTATACTAATATTCTCTTGAATTTCTAACTGTTTAATTGCGGTTTCTTCGTTTTCGATACCGTACCGTACAGCAGGCAAACTGGAGATATTACTACCATAAACGATTTTACGAACAAGAACAGCACAACTTGTGCTCTCTCGTTTTTTACAAACTTCCCCGAACGATGATGAGGTTAGTAATTTTCTCCTTGTACTCATCCACTCAGAACTACTTCTTTGCAAATGGGTCGACCTTTCAAGCTCCTCTCTTTCAGCACAAGACAACTTTAAATCGGCTAAAAAAGATGACTTGGCTTTCTCATATAATTCTGGACTCAGATCAGGTTTTTCGCAGTTTGGTCCATAGTGAGCGTCTTTCGATATAGCGCTGTGGCTCTTTTTCAATCTTAATTTAGGTTTAGCAATTAAACGGATTCTACGATTACAATTTTCCACTTTCGCGATCAAAGGATTAGGACTAGATTTAAATATTACTTCATGAGTTTTACTATGAATCGATCCTGTATTAAAAGACACAACAGCAGCTGCGCATCGGCCCGCATAAGAACCACGGGAAGAATAATTTACACGCTTACCCCCTACTAATTTGGCAATCACTGCGTTAAAACTTTCAACTATATTACTTGTACAATTATGAATTAAACTTCTAGAATGATATGACAGTCTTTTACTTAAAATGTGTACCGCGTCCATTAATCCGCATCCAACAATTGCTGGAAGCAACCCAACAGGTTCTATTCGACGAGTATCAGGTCTACAGAAATACTCTTTGCAATATTGGTGATTACCAAATACGTGTTGTGGACCATTTAGGATATCTTCACTAAGATTTTTTATTTTTTCTTCGAGTGACTGATTTTGATCGCCCCAATATTTAATAGCGCATTTTACACCCGTTCTTAAACGCAAATACCTTTCTTTTAGGAATTTCCGCAATTCGCAAGGATACTTAGTGTCTTTCGACAGTTTCTCCAAGCTATTGCAGTAGTTTCGTAAAAGATGATTTTTGCATTCAATTTTCTCTACTGTTAAATTACCGTACGGTCGCGAATCTAATATTTTTTTATAAGTACTGGAATCGCCGTCTGCTACAAATTTATTATAAATTACACCGTGATCAACAATGGAACGTTTAAACCCCTCAACTATTATGGTCGATTCCATACCGGTACATCTACCGGTATGGAATCGACCATAATAGTTGAGGGGTTTAAACGTAATATCCCGAATAATTCTTGAAACAACGGTGTTCCGAGGGCTGACTGTCGTTCTTTGCGGCTCGTGCACAAACTACGCAGTATTTATTTTTAACTCCAAAAAATAATACTTTATTAGTTTTAATGCCAATTATCGCAGCTGCGCCGGACAAGGCGGAAAAATTCTTACCATAAGATCTTTTGCTCCAACAACCGTCAACAGCAACAGATATTAATGGTGTACCATTTTTATCAACACTACCTATAGACACTGCGTACTCCGCTTCTTCCTTGACAGCTTCTGCCATGGAATGTGCTGCTGTCTTTTCCCACCAATCGCAAACCGTATTATTAATTTCATTGTATAATGAAGGTGACATGATTGGTAGGGCTACTGCGGCAGTTAATGTTTTTAACTGATAGTAGCTCCCACCAGATGATATGATACCAGATACAATTTGATGATTCACTTCCATTCTATCTTCTTTCTTTTCAATCAAACACACAGTAAATTTCATACTACACATACTACATTTCATGATGAGTTTTGAGTCCAGACCAACTTTTACTTCACCTATTATACGGAGGTAACTTAACTTACAATCCATTGGACCGTGGTCCCCTATGGCCTGAAGAGCTTTAAAAAAAAAGAAACGTCTACAACTCTACGCCCAACTTCCATTTCATCCACCTTTCCCTCTTGGTCGTTTTCAATAACTAGTTCCTGTAAAGAAAGATAATGGCTTGATTTTTTTTATAAAAAATAATTAAAAATTAAAAAAAATGCAAAAGAATTTAATACAATATTAGGTTCCTGATGAATAGAAATTATAATTTCTTTACGCATTAGGTATTGTTTTTTTATGACGTCACCTATTTGAACGTAAATTTTCTTTTGAGAAAGTAATTGAGAAGTATTTCGGTACTAAGGTGTTTGTCTCTCGATGAAAATAATAAATATTGCAAGAAAAAATCTATAGGTAGGTATTGAGATTTTGTCTTCGCCCATCACTAACTAAGTAGTTTGTTTATTTATGTAACAAGTCTACAAGAATTACGTATAACAACTTACCTCTATACAGCGCGTAGCATTGTTGCTCAGTCTCGGCCCCAAGGTTTTCTTTATTTTCAATACTGGAAATATTATTCATCAATATTATCCACTTTTTATTTATTTTGTACAACCCTAAGCCAGACGCTAGGCGCCTCGCGTCTGTTTGGCGGTATAGGTATGTCGACCAAGTTGCGCTGTCGCCTACCTACTTTCACATTTTGATATTTAGACAATACTAGCCGACCCGGCGAACTCCGTATCGCCTTTTTTTTTTAAAAAAATCCTATTATTTTGATATTACATACAGATACTTCAATTTTATTTATCAGTATAGATATAGATAATACAAACCAATATTTACATGTTATTGTAGGTATATGTCTGAATCGGGCGATCTAAATCATATGACATATTGTATTAGCTTTGTAATGTACCCTGTTCAAATGCGATAATAAATAAGTAGGGAGGAACTTACATTTTATTCCGAGATCTTTTGGCTTTCATATTTTTATAATGCGTACAAAACTTTCTTTTCCCTGGCATGACACTCAAATTCAATCAGTCCTGCGAAAAAAATAGCCTATGTTACTCAGTGATAATGTAGCTTTCGAATGATAAAAGAATTATTAAAATCGGTCCAGTACTTTTTGAGTTTATTCGTTACATACAAAAATCCAAATCTTTCCTCTTTATAATACCTATTAGTGTAGATATTGTATTTTTTACGATTTATATCTAGTTCCATCATGGTTTTCTTTCAGACATTCATTATATCGATACTTTCTAATAACTGAAAATAAATTAATTATAAAAATGTTATACTTACAATTTTTTACAAAAAACACAAATTCACAATACGTAATTCTGCTGTCTGCAGCCGACAAGCGTGGTGTCGCGTTCACTTACAGAAAGGAACTGCCGCTTTTGACCACCGAGATTGCACGAATGAAACGAACGTTTTACCCATACATTTTTGTATGAAAAATTTACCTTAAAATATATCTAGATTTTAGGGCTTTAAAAGAGGAAGTCTTTGTTTGTAAAGGTATAAAAAGAAGTATACAGCTATACTTATTGGTTTCTTCAGTGTTCAAAAAGTGTTTCTTTTTATCAATTTGTGTTGATTTATGGGGTTAAATCTGAAAAATACGAAGTCATGTTTTTGCATTTTTACTCAATTTTGTGCGTTTGTTGACGTTTATTATATAACAACTATTAGGTTTAAGAGTTTAATATAAGCATGAACATACTTATTGGTCTTTGATTGTAATATATACAAATTATCATTGATATCAATCATATGTAAATAGGTTAAATATGAAAAATCGTAACACTCTTTTCGGTCATTTTCACGATCTACACCCTTAAATTACTAATTGACGAAATTGAAAAAAAGAGATGCGATCTGTCGGTTGCAAATCCTTTTCAATGCAATCATACGAAAAATCAAAGGATGCAATCGGCATCCTAAAGTAGTTGAAAAATCGATCTTCGTGTAGTCGTAGTGTGGGAAATAAAGTCACAAACAGGCTTAAAGAAAGTCTATGACTCAAAATAAGGTGCCCCAGTATGGTCTTTGCTTTTGACGACGACGTCGCAGTTTGCGGTATAAAACCCACAACCAAATAGCCTTCTCCACGTCCATTCTCACCGAATGTTCACGCTAGATTGCCGCGCGCAAGCCGCCGCCATCTGAACAGCTCAATCGCGCGGCAGCGCGCGTCGCCGCGCGATCATCTGAACTTAGCCTAAACGCCAAGTTTTTGTTTCGATCCGAAACATTCACTTCGAATTATTGAAGATAAGCTTCTGGATCGGTGTCTAGTAGACGACAATAGATACAGCTGTTATGTGGGACCTACAAATTAATATAGATGAAATATAGAGGTTCTACATCTATCTATAAATTATCTAATCTATCTTCATCATCTCGGCTCATATACGTTCCACTGCTGGGCTCGAGCCTCTTCATTGTGAGAGGGAATTCGACCTACTATATCAGGGGCTGGCAGGTAGTTTTAAGTGGGCTGTGGAAAAATGTTAACAAGGTCCAGAAAAAAAAGCAAGTCTTAATAATTTAATGGTACCTATTCATTGTATGGTTTCAATTACAATTCTGAACTATAAAACATGACCTAAAATTTATGTGAGAAACTGCAGCGACGGTCTTGAGCCAGTATTTTTACAGTTATAGTTCTCGATATACAATATTTGGCGGACCGAGCTTCGACCTTTCGCTGTCCGCAAATGGACCGCGGTCAAATATTATCTACATATCCTTTAGTGGTTTTTTTGACATCCAGAAAGAAGATGGTGATTTCTTTTCTTACTCCGTCATCACAGTCCAGTCTATATATAGTTTTAATTGTTACAGACGAAAACAGCAGCTCTCTAGATCTCCAGTCGTCCAGAGATTCGATCGATACTCTTAGGAACGTGACTATAAAGACGGAACCATTGAAAAATGAGAGCTTCCAGGGCGTCGACGAACGAGTGCTAGATCTCAAATATAGCGCACCACTGCAGCCTCATCAGAGAAGTCATAGTATGAATAGGGTATGAATAATTTTCAATGAAATTTTACCAGGGTTGGGCTGATTAAAATCAAGTGATTAAAATCACGATTAAAATCATGATTTAAATCGCTTGATTTTTAAAATTAAAATCATGATTTAAATCATTTTTTTTTCCTTTTTATTCAGAACCAGATAACAACATAACATAAAAGTTTTCTCAAAAATCAAAAGAAGTATCTGCTTTTACCAAAAACAGGGGTCCTCTTTTCTTCCACTCATTTTACTTTATTTATATGTTTTCACTTCACTTAACTAACTTAACTAAACTAGCGAAATGCGCGAACGTCAATTTATAGGTTGAAAAGAAAAACAAGCCTCGACACGACACGACAGGAATATTCTTGCAAAAAGCACAACAAACGCGTTCGTGCCTCACTTGGCACTGTATAGTGAGTGAGTGTATAGGACAGAAGGAAAACAAATCGCGACAAGAATTTTCTTGCAAGAAGCAAGAAGCGCGACAAATGCGTTGTCACAAGTTTTTGAGGCGCAAATTGTATTATAATTTTTAGACTTATACATTAAAATAATTAACAATAATTTCAATGAATCAAAATGTTCAAATTTTATGTTCAAATTTAAAAAAATCAAATAAATCATGATTTTTTTAAAAAAATCAATGGTTTTTGATTTTTTTAATAAAAATCAGATTTTGCCCAACCCTGAATTTTACCATCTTGACTCATACTCGTCCCACTACTGGGCTCTAGCCTTCTCCACAATAGGAGAGAAACCGACTTTATTATACCATGCTGATCAAAAATGTGATCAAAAATGTTGGAATAGAATTTTCTTTGACTTTATCTTTTCTTGTATAGATGTTACATCATCACGACATCCACGGGCAAGATAGGGGTGGTAAATTGTACTCTTACTCCGTCACCACACAAAACACAATCTATCATAAAATTGCCTATATTCATCAGTGTATCACTGTTGGATGTAGGGCTCCCCAAAGGTGTGAAACAGTACGCGTCACGCCTCACAGTTTGGTTGCCGATCACAGTTCGTTAAGTCTTCTAGGAGATCCCTCCTCATTTGTCCTGGTAATCTCTTAGTCAATTTATATGACCAGTAGAAAATGTATGCTTTTATACTAATATTATAAAGCTGAAGAGTTTGTTTCGTTGAATGAGCTGATCTCAGGAAATAATGCTTCGAATTGAAAAATTGGTTTAATGTGGGATGGTCTTTTAGCGTTGGATAACCCATTTATCGAAGAAGATTAACATCACCCTAACGGCTTAACATCACCCTACGCAAAATGCTGCAAAAATTGGAATAAAGCTCTCATTTTGAAACCTTCCGTTGCGTACACGCAACGGAAGGTTTCAAAATTCAATTATTATAGGTACGAGCTACACTTTCTAGCCCTCCTTCTTTTCTGTGACACAGACGAACTTACGTGGATCAACTAGTAAATAATATAACGAATATCTTTCTACTACTTTCAGATATCTGTTTTAACAGACGCTGCGTCTTTATCATTGCCGAGAAGGCCGCCATCACCTACAAGCAGTGCGAAATCCTTAGCGCTTAGTGATCAGGGTTCAGCCCCAACGGCGCATACGGCACTAGACCAGGTCCACAACTTGACTATCAAGAAGGAGACTCAGTTATCTGGTGAGATTTAATAACTTTTATTATAATGAAGTGTAAATTTGAGTTTATACTGCTAACGTATTATAACTACACGCGGACACGGTCCTCCGCCAGCGACTGGGGCGGCGCAGGCGCGAGTACCTGCGCCTGATGCCACCTGTTCGGTACCAAACATTTTTATATTAGTTTAATAATTAAATCCATGTAGGGTAGTTCTGATTTTGTGGTTCGCGGTTGGCTCGGAGCCAGCCGCCACTTTCACTTTGACTTTCACTTTGGTACGCGGATGGCACGGGGCCGGCGCGCCGGCCGGCCCCGGGGTCGTTTTGTTTCCGCCCTTTTGGTTACTTTGACTTTCACTTTTTTGGTTCGCGTTGGAAGTAACGGTCGCGTGCGCACATATTTTGTAATTGCTATGTCTTTTGTGGACTAAGCCGTGAAATCGTGGTATTTGTAATATTGCGCGCCACCCTTTGTTTTGTGTACCGCTTATGTACGCGAGTTAATTAGAATTAAGTATATATTTGTGAACATTAAATTGTGTGTACGAGTAGCACGCCTGAGTCCTTGAAGTGTACGAGGCCGTTGTCATCACCGCGCTTTTGGATACAAAGCTAAGTAACCCCTCAGTTAGTTTCTATTTGTCTGGCCAGACCGAACGCTGAGTTAGGTTACGTTATAGCTACCTCCGCGGTATCTACTCGTAAGTGTTAAAAGCTGTTCTTGTACTATCATTTAAGAGAACTTAAAATAGCCTTGCGTAATCGCAAGCCAATGTTATTACCCATTTGATATCCCTCACTGGCCTGGTGTCCCCTTCCACTGCGCATCCTAGGTCAGTAGGGAACGGTAATGAACATATCTTCTGGTAGCAGAGCGTGGTTCTAGTGAATCTAGTAATTTTGTTTGGTATTGATATCTACAAGTGCCCGTGTTGAAAAATAAATCGATATATAATTACTTGAATTTTACGTATTACGGCCCAGTTTAATAAATAGTCTGGTGTATAAAGATACACATTAAATATTTGTGTGATTGATCATTTGTGTACTTATTGTCATTAGTTATTAAAAATATCATATAAATAAGTTCACTGCAACATTTGAAATTTTGAATATCATTGTTTACTTAATGTGCCACAGAGTAATAAAATAATTTGCGTAGTACATTGTGCCACAGAGTAGTGCAGTCTCGTGATTGAATGAACGAATGAATTGAACTGTATAGACAATTAGTTTAATATTATTTTTGCGTTTTGTTTATGGTACTTATACAGTAAAATATTAACGTTTCCCTTTGCGCAATAATTTAAATATTGTTCAATTTTGTAATTTGTATTTTTTGATTGTTGTTTCAATTGGTTGATTTATTTAGTTGATTATATATATATTTTTTTTTGTTGGAATTTAATTATTTTATTCGATTATTATGGCTGCTTTTGCTAGCGCTAAGGACTCGGCAGGTAAGCTGCGCTCTGAGTTGAGATGGTTCTCGACTGCAACCGCCTTGGTTGATAGGTCTGATCGAAATGAGTCTCTCCTGGATAGGTACAGCAAATTGGATACGCGCTTACAATTTGTTGATGATGTGTACCGTAACTTCAACACAAAAATTTTAGATATTTCTGATGAAGATTACCCACAACCGTATCGTGACTTGGTACACGCGGATTATGACCAGATCATGGATTATGCAGATCGAATCTCACAGCGTGCTAGGGAAATTTCCGCGTCGAAAAGGGGTGAGTCTCCCGCGTCTAGGGATGTGAAACCTTCTACGTCGGGCTTATTGAGTAAACTGCCCACTTTGGACCTGCCGCGTTTTGATGGTCGTTTGGACCAATGGCTAGGTTTCATAAATTTGTTTGAGAGCTTAGTCCACGCGCGTTCTGACTTAGGCTCCGCTCAAAAATTGGCCTACCTGTTCTCCGTGTTGGAAGGTGAGGCGAGAGGTTTAGTTCAGCACCTGGAGATCAATGATGGAAACTACCTAGTGGCACGTAACCTTCTCATAAAGCGTTACCAAAATAAGCGTTGCCTGGCAGATACACACATTGGTCAGCTCTTGGGTCTGCCAGTGGTATCTAGGGTCTCGGCTTTAAGGTCCGACTTATTGAACCCATTGATGATTGCGATCAACGCACTGGAAAGGTTAGACCTTCCGGTGAGCACTTGGTCATATATGCTGGTGCATATTGTTTTGAAAAAGCTTCCTGCGGAACTTAGGGCTCGTTTCGAGCAAAAATATGGAGGTGATGATGCAACTCACTTGCCTGCTTTTGATGACCTTAAGAAGTTTTTGGAAGACGAGTGTAGGATGGTAGACATGACGGTCGTTGACAGGTCATTTGGTCAACAGTTGCCGCGGTCATCGGCTCCGACCCGCAATCACGCCTTTAGAAGGCCAGAGGTTCGTCACCCACCACGTTTTGCTGCTGTACAGTCGCGACCTGAGTGCACCTATTGCAAGTCCCCGAGTCATAAAGTTGCCAGTTGCTCAGATTTCACTGCGCTGCACGTGGCCTCACGTAGGCGTTTGGCTAAGGCTCGAGGTTGGTGCTTTTCTTGCTTGGGAAACCATTTCCAGCGCGATTGCCCTAATCCTCGCCCATGTACGTACTGCGGAGGCCAGCATTTGAAACTTCTTTGTGCGAATAATAATGGGATTGGTCGTGAACATGAACGTCAAGTCTCACCTACGGGTAGTTATGAGCGAAGGCACCGGTATGAAAACCGCAGTTCGAGACCTAGTCGCTCACCCCCGCGCGTCGTAGATTCTGCCGCAGCGAGGCGCCCACAAGGTCAATGCTCGCCGTCATCGGAAGCCCGTGGTAAGAGTGATAACCACGATTCGCGCCCGTATCGTCACGGGCGGGTACCTACCTTTGATGACGCTTCCCGGGAACATGAGAATCACCCGCTGCCTAGACGACATTAGGAACACGGCGCCTCCCCCCGTCATGCACCACCCCCGTTTGAAACCGTACTCCTACCCACTGCTTCTGTAAGGGTCTGGGGACGGACAGGTGCCTCTGTTGTGGTCCGGGCAATTCTGGACACAGGCTCTCAGGGGTGTATAGCGTCTTCTTGGTTGGTGGGGCAGGTACGCCTAAGTATGCGTGATTTTCCTCATGTCACTAGAGGTGTTGGCAACGCAGTTGTGGCCAATGTTGAAGGCCAAGTATTATGTGCGTTCTCTCCTATAAACTCGTCAAGCCCATTGTTTGAGTGTTCAGCCATTGTTATGAACAATATTTTGGGCACCCATCCGGAGAAGCAGTTGTCTCCGTATGCTATTGGTTTAGCGTCGGGTTTGAACTTGGCAGACCCCAAATTTGGTATACCTGGATCGGTCGATTTGTTGCTAGGCGCCGATGTTCTGGGAAACATATTCTTGGGTAGCATTCAGGTCATGCAACCAGGAGGCATGGTAGCCATCCCGACCATATTTGGCTCTGCACTGATGGGACCAGTCCTCACGGATACCCGTCTTGACATTGGCTTGATGGTAGGCTCTGCTCTCTCTGATGCGGTTCAGAGGTTTTGGGAAGTGGAAGAACCACCACAGGCTCCGCGCACTGATCCGGAGCATGAGGAGTGCGAATTGTTTTACCAAAACAATACGAGTCGCCTACGTACTGGTCAGATTATGACTCGATTGCCGTTTCTCGCCGTACGGCCACCACTTGGCATCTCGCGGCCTGCTGCTGAGAAACGACTATTGGCTATGGAGCGCCGAATGGCTCGAGATGCTCTCCTAAAGGAGAAATACATTGATTTTATGCGTGAATATGAGGAGTTGGGACACATGTCTGTGTCGAAATTAGATTGGCAAACAGTGGATCACTTCTTTCTACCGCATCATGCTGTAATTAAGGCATCAAATGGCAAATTGCGTACAGTATTCGATGGTTCTGCGCAAACTTCAACGCGTGTATCGTTGAACAATTGTTTGCATGCTGGTCCTAAATTGATCAAGGATCTCTGTGACGTCATCACTCGGTTTCGTCGACATCAGGTTGTATTTGTGGCTGACATAAGGATGATGTTCAGACAGACGATTATTCACCCGGATGACCGTCGGTATCAGTTGATTCTATGGCGTGAAAGCCCCCAGGATCCCATGGTTGTTTATGAGCTCAATACAAACACGTACGGGTTAAAGTCAAGCCCCTATTTGGCTATACGGTCTCTGTGGGAGCTCGCGGACCTGGAGCGCTTAAAGTTTCCTCGCGCAGCCGCGATTTTGAAAGAGGATTTGTATGTCGATGACATTTGTACTGGTGCACCCTCTGAGAAAGAGGCCATCCTTCTACGGGATGAATTGATAGGCATCTTAGCCACCGCGGGCTATGAGTTACGGAAGTGGATATCCAACTCACCTGCGCTTTTGAAGGGACTTCCGGATGAACATCAGCAAGATCCGCATTTGTTCGAGAATATCGAGAACCCTGCTATGATGACTGTTCTCGGCATTCAGTATAAACCAGCCCCAGACATATTCACTTACAATGTTGACTTAGAGTTGCCGCGCATTTGGACTAAGCGTTTGGTGCTTTCCACGGTTGCAAGAACATTTGATCCAAATGGTTGGATATGTCCCGTCATATTTTGGGCTAAATGCTTTTTACAAAGGCTTTGGATGGCAGGACTAGGCTGGGACGAACCTCTTCGGGGAGCTTTGTTGGAAGACTGGACCAAATTTGTATCCTCACTTCCTGCGATCAATGAGGTATCGATCCCTCGTTCTATGCTTCCTCCAGGAAAGTACCAGGCGACTCTGCATGGTTTCTCGGACGCCTCTGAACGGGGTTACGCCACTTGTGTATATTTGCGTACGGTGGGTTCTGACAGCCAAGTAAAGATCTCACTGGTCATGGCGAAGAGCAAGGTGGCACCCCTACGGACTGCTTTGACAATCCCTAAACTTGAATTGGCAGGGGCTACTCTGCTTGTGCGTCTTCTTAATCACGTGTCGAATTTGTTGCGTCATACTGTGAACATTAGCACCACTTACGCGTGGACTGACAGCCAAATTGTTTTGTGCTGGTTAAGGGCTTCAGTTCACACCTTAGAGGTATTTGTAGCGAACCGAGTCTCCCAAATTCGGAAATCTGAGACTCCCTTGATTTGGAGGCATGTGCCTGGTGAGCTTAACCCAGCTGATCGTGCATCTCGGGGTTGTACATCCCCCGCCTTGGTAACACACTCCCTTTGGTGGGGACCGGAATGGTTATTACGCTCAGAGTCTGAATGGCCACTGACGCCGGTTTTGGACGTAGGTCCGTTGCCTGGATTGCGACTGCTCGCTGTTGAGAGGCGTGCTTGTGAATTCGATCCAAATGTCTTATTGAATCGGTATAGCTCCCTCGATAAATTAGTAAGTGTAACAGCTTGGATTAAGCGCTTCTATTACAACTGTAAGCACTTACGGAACAAAAAATTAGAGGCTTTTCTATCACCACAAGAACGACAGGAGGCTTTTTGCCATTGGATACGTGTGGTACAGGATACGTATTTTGAAAGGGAGATTGAAATTTTGAAAACTGGTAAGGCTAAACTAACAGGAGCCTTGCGTATGTTGAGCCCCTTTTTGGACAACACGGGTATCTTACGTGTTGGAGGTCGCCTCAGAAACTCTAGTCTACCCTACGGTAGTCGGCACCCTATATTGTTACCCAAGCAAGGTCATTTTGTGCAATTGTTGGTGACGGACCGTCACATTAGAAATTCTCACGCTGGCTGTAACGCCTTATTAGCCATATTGCAGCGAGAATTTTGGATTTTGTCTGCTCGAAGAACGATTCGCAGTGTGGTATTTCGTTGCATGCCTTGTTACAGGCTGAAGGCTAGTACCATGCAACCCTTGATGGGTGACCTCCCTTCTGATCGTGTCAGAGAATCGAGGCCGTTCGCCGGTGTAGGCACCGACTTTGCAGGTCCTTTTTTGGTTAAGACTTCAACTCTGCGAAATAGTAAAACAGTCAAGGCCTATTTGTGTGTCTTCGTATGTCTGTCAACTAAAGCGGCGCACCTTGAATTAGTGTCATCCCTCTCCACCGAGGCATTTGTTGCGACACTTGATAGATTTGTTTCAAGGAGAGGACTGCCTTCTTTGATACGTTCGGACTGTGGCACAAATTTTAAGGGAACCAATAATTATTTGAAAGATGTACATGATTTTTTAGCCAGCAATCACACAAATATTGGTAATAAACTAACCAGTCGTAGTATAACCTGGAAATTTAGTCCGGCAGCATGCCCACATTGGGGTGGTATTTTCGAAGCCGCAGTTAAGGTTGCTAAAGCACATTTGCGACGAGTTATTGGTGAGTCTGTACTCACATTTGAAGAACTCGCAACTGTGTTTTGTAAGATAGAGGCCGTAATGAACTCGCGACCGTTGTGTCCGATCTCTTCAGACCCGAGTGACTTGGAGGTTCTCACACCGGGTCATTTTTTGATTGGTCAGCCACTTAATGCTTTGCCTGAGTACCCCTTTGTTGATGTGGGATCAAGTCGTCTCTCGCGGTTTGAGTTGGTCCAACAGCTTGCTCAAAGCTTTTGGAAGCGTTGGAGCTTAGAATATCTTCATGTTCTCCAGCAGCGCGTTAAGTGGACTGACAAGACTAATCCACCTCGAGTTGGTGACCTCGTTTTGATAAAAGATATCAATTTGCCGCCACTATGCTGGCGTCGAGGCCGAATTTTAAATTTAGTATATGGCGCAGATAATGTGCCTCGTTTTGCTGAGGTTCAGGTGGACGGTTCGGTACTGAAGAGAGCGGTAGCAACATTGTCCCGTTTACCAATTGATTAGCGGCCAGGTAGACCTGTCCGAGGCGGGTAGATGTTCGGTACCAAACATTTTTATATTAGTTTAATAATTAAATCCATGTAGGGTAGTTCTGATTTTGTGGTTCGCGGTTGGCTCGGAGCCAGCCGCCACTTTCACTTTGACTTTCACTTTGGTACGCGGATGGCACGGGGCCGGCGCGCCGGCCGGCCCCGGGGTCGTTTTGTTTCCGCCCTTTTGGTTACTTTGACTTTCACTTTTTTGGTTCGCGTTGGAAGTAACGGTCGCGTGCGCACATATTTTGTAATTGCTATGTCTTTTGTGGACTAAGCCGTGAAATCGTGGTATTTGTAATATTGCGCGCCACCCTTTGTTTTGTGTACCGCTTATGTACGCGAGTTAATTAGAATTAAGTATATATTTGTGAACATTAAATTGTGTGTACGAGTAGCACGCCTGAGTCCTTGAAGTGTACGAGGCCGTTGTCATCACCGCGCTTTTGGATACAAAGCTAAGTAACCCCTCAGTTAGTTTCTATTTGTCTGGCCAGACCGAACGCTGAGTTAGGTTACGTTATAGCTACCTCCGCGGTATCTACTCGTAAGTGTTAAAAGCTGTTCTTGTACTATCATTTAAGAGAACTTAAAATAGCCTTGCGTAATCGCAAGCCAATGTTATTACCCATTTGATATCCCTCACTGGCCTGGTGTCCCCTTCCACTGCGCATCCTAGGTCAGTAGGGAACGGTAATGAACACCACCCTAGCAGAGGCTGCGGGTGACCGGACCCGGGATTTAGTCCGGGCACCCGCGGAGAGGTTAGCCTCGCGAGGGCTTTTGTGGCGATGTCCCGGTAGGGGACTTCGACGGGAGAGGGTACTCCCTGGGGTATTCCGTCGTGTCGATCACTGAAGTCGAGGAACTCTGCACCGGTGGTCGACCCGATGACGAAGGCGACGTGCTATACGGGTGTGCGTGCTTACGCCCCTCTGTCGCCTCGGACAGAGTGGAGCGAGGAGTGTGCCGACCGTAAAAAAATGCATTATATAACTAAAACTATTTTTACGGAATTTTATTCTGTTTGTATTTTATTTTTGATTATATTGATTCATGGAAGAACTCTTGTGACCAAGAACGCTGAAAAGTGTTCGTAACATCGACCATCAACGTAATAAAATCCGTAAAAGTTGTTTTATCTATAACAAGCAAAATCCCGCAGTTTCACCCGCCTAGTTCCCGTGGGAATACCGGGACCAAATATAGCCTAAGTTATTCCTTATATATATAGAGAGCCATCAGGTAGTAAAATATTATTAATACCGGTTCAGCGGTTTTGAAGATTAACCGGCATAAATAGACAGATAGACAAAACATTTTTAAACTGGATTATAGGTATCGTGCGTCGTGGGAGCATGTTAAGAAAACTACCATTTTGACATCTATACCAATAAATAAAATTGGAGTGTCTGTTTGTAATGTCAAAATAATAGACTTTTTTCATGCTCACATTGTTATTTGCACGACACCTATGCCTAAAATAGCAATTAAAAAATTTTTGTCTGTCTGTTTGTTCCGGGTAATCTTCAAAACGGCTGGACCGATTTCAAAAATTCTTTCACCAATGGAAAGCTATAATATCAGGGCGTAAACTAGGCTATATTTTATCCCGGTATTCCCACGGGAACGGGTACTACGCGGGTAAAACGACTATAACCTATAACCGAAGCGAAGCGAGGGCGGGTTGCTAGTTATAAATAAATATTTTAGTGTTATTTATATATTACAGAACTAAAATGCGAGCAGTCAGTTGGCATGGAGAAGTTGATTGGTGCTCTGCATGGGTCACCACTATTAGGTCGTCTGCCGAGAGTGCAGTCCAGCGCCAGTACAGATTCCGCTGTCCACTCCATGTATACCCATAGGTAATAACATTATATAGTAATATTTCTATAGCTTTGCTAGCATAGATTACGTTTGGGACGCGGTCGCAGCCTTCTGCGAGACAGTGATCTCGCGGAAGGAGGCGGCGGATCGCCTGCGTGAGGAGCGCAGCCTCGATGAGGATATCCGCCGCCGGCGACTGGGGCGGCGCAGGCGCAACTATCTGCGCCTCATGCCGCCCTAGCCGAGGTCGCGGGTGACGTGACCGGGGATTAGTCCGTCACCCGCCGAGAGGCCGACCGCGTGAGGAAAGACCGACGTCCTCCCCGAGGGGGAGACGTCGGTCGATGGGAGGGTACCCCAATAGGGGGTATTCCGTCGGGCCGACCACTGACGACAAGTTAACGCTGCTCCAGTGGTCGGCCCAACGACGAAGGCGACGTGGTTTTCGGGTGGGTCGCGGGAGTTGCGTGCTTAAGCCCCTCTGTCGCCCCGGACGGAGTGGTGCGGAGGCGCGCCGACCGCGGCCCACCCACAAAAAAAAAAAAAAGCATAGATTACGTATTGTAGAAGAACAAGTCCATCTGATTGTAAGAGATAACTGGCATTTATGAATCCTTGCAATGTCATTGCTACGGTCAGGTTTACAGTAAAGTGAGATTTGGATTTCTGGCATTTTTTATGAGATTGTGGTACTATCCCGGTCATGCCGATCCGATATAGTATTTATTTGATTAAATGGTTATTATTATTTTGTGCACTCCGTCTTTATTTTGAATAAATATATTTTTAGTTTTATTTCAAAATAATATTTGTGGGTACAATTTTCGAATTGAATGATAACCTAATATGAATTTATTATGACGACGGTGGTTATGACAACAATCAATGTTTATTTATATATTAACCACAATCTATCCACAATGGTTTCCATAGAGACACGGCGCTTTGACTCTCAGGCCGTCCCGGGAAACGCTTAACGTTCAGAAAAGTTAAATAGGAAGAGTTTGAATAGATTGATCCCACTTCTGATGTACTTCCTTCTTAATTTGTCATTACATGTGGATTTGTATATATGTTTGCAGTGTATACAGCAGCCCGTCGGCAAGTCCCCGCGCGTCACGCCATTATACACCTTCTCTGTCAAGGAACAACAGTGACGCTTCGCATTCCTCCTGCTACTCGTACAGCTCAGAGTTCTCGCCAACACATTCACCTGTACAGGTATTATTACATGTTTTTTTTAAACTCATATTAATCACGGAATATCAAACCTTTGTATCGCTAGAAATTTTGCATATAAATTATACCATGTGATAACGAAGAAAGAATACGAATCACCACCCTTCTCTTGCCCGTGGTTGAAAAGCTCTATGAAGACATCTATGCACGAGTAGGAAAACTTAACATAAAAGCCTATGCCAACACATCTGACCAACGCGGTATAATAGGTCTAGTTTCCTTCCATTGTGGAGGAAGCTCGAGCCCAACATTGGGACTTGCATGGTCTTAGATCAGAAGTTGCATATTATATACTAGTCTTCTTTTACGACACCCACGGACAAGAAAGCGAATGATGATCTTTTAGCCGGTTTTTATGGCGCCGATGACAATAATGGGTAATAAAGAAATAAAAAATAATTTTAATAAAGAATGGTGGTATTGTGTACTTTTAATTTTTAATCCATCACTACATGGACTGTGATAATTATTAATAATAAAATAATTCATCATCATCATCATCACAGCTTATATACGTCTCACTACTGGGCTCGAGCTTCTTTCATATTGAAGGGAATTTGACCTACTATACCACTCTGATCAGATGGGTTGGTATAGGAGCTTATTTCGAATTCTCCTTCACTTGCATAATTGTTTTATGCACAAGATATCCCTTAGTCGTCTTTTACGACATCCACGGCCAAGATAGGGAATCGTGAATTGTATTCTTACTCCGTCACCACACGTAAGATATAAAATAATTACCTGTCATTATTAAGCTGTTATCTGTGTGACGAAGTAAGAAAACAATTCAACAAAAGAGATAGTGTTTGGTTTCTAAACTTCAGTTGATTGCGATGGGTAGTGGTAGAACATGACCATTGTATTTTTACTCCAACGAAATAACAACTACTGCTGTTGTATTCCAGGGTCGACACCCTGGTGTGTTATATAGAGAAGCGGCGGCTGCGTACGACACACCACATGACGACGAAACTGACGTACAAGACGATAGGCTCCATCATCATCAAGGGATCAGCAGACAACAACTTATCAACAGGTACTTCATCATTATTCTGCTCTTATTGTAATTACTTAGGGTTGATGCAATTGTGGGAAGATCTCACTGTTGACAGTTGTCTGTCTACAGCTCCGGGCCGATCCGTCCGGGGTAGTATCATACTCTTGCAGAAAATTGACGCCCGAGTAGTAGCAATTTGTTACTGCGCTTAGAATAATAACGTATAGAAGGATAGTGTCAATACTTCGAACGTTCGAAACATGAATCTAAAAATACTAATGGCGCGCAGACGATTACACACGTACACACGCACACCATACAAATTATGAAATCAAATTTTGTCTTTATTAACATAAATCGTCGAAATATTTTTCAAAGTAATGTTAAAAACCTTTTTAAGTTTTTCAAATGTGTTATGACACCATTTGAATGCACAAACCGTCATAATTACCTATTTATTTTTTAAGAGTTGCGTATGTACGTGCAGTACAATGACTTGTACATCACGGAACGGTTCCGGCGTAAGCTCCATTAGGCTCCAATTGAAATGCTTCACTTTTTGTGCGCGAATTTACCTTCTATACGTTATTATTCTAAGTTACTGCGCTTCGTTCGGTGAGCGAGAGAGCCGGCAGCCCAACTTTCTGAGGGTGTTTGTGTGTGGTGTATTTTGGTGATGCCTTTAGTATCACCGAATCTGATTGCACACATTCACACTCCCTTCACTTTTTTCGCCGTAGGCAGCGACCCTGCAAAGATCCATGAGCGGCAGCAACACTTAACGATCAGGTGTACTGTTTGCCCATTTGCCACCCCTTGCAATAAAAGAAAATAATAACATTTTTATTCTGTCATCTATTACAAAAGTTTTAGCAATATTTTTACGAACGGTTGCCTGCCTGTTCGTCAACCGTCCTTGGAAGTATAATTGTTATAATTGTTGTAAATATATATAAATCTCCTGTCACAATGTTTGTCCGCGATGGACTCCTAAACTACTTAACCGATTTTAATCAAATTTGCACACCGTGTGCAGTTTGCTCCAACTTGAAACATAGGATAACTTACAGCTTAATTTATAGTCGCAATATTATTTTATTGCAAATTATTTATCTATTATTTGACATTCATAATTATCTGTGAACTCCAAACGATTTTAACAGATGGCGATATCTGTTGACTGGATAGAGTAAGTAATTTGTGTGTGCTCAAGAGAGAGAGAATGGTTTAGATTCACAATTGGACCCGGTAGGTGGCGCTTTATTTGAACAGAACAACGTCTGTTGGGTCTGCTAGTTGTTGTATAAAAATAAGGGGAGAACGACATATTGTACTCTTAAACGTAGGGATGCTACCCATCACGTCTACCATAACGGCTAAGGATAATCAATTTAGGATTTTACCTTTTAGAATCTGCAATATGCTGAGTTGGAGACGTTTTGCGATGACCACCAATTCAATTAATAAACAGATTTTCTTTTTTGCTTTCTTTCAAAAATATTTTAAATCTACGTAACTTCATAAAGTCAGACTTCGCCAAGCCAATAATTTATGTTCGAAACTGAGAGAAATTATATTTGAAACTTTTCGCTTCGAGTGATTGTCTTTTAAGCTATCAAATTTATTTATCGAGCTTTAATAAATATTTTAATTCTACAGTCCCTGCCCAATCTGTGGTGACAAGATAAGCGGGTTCCACTACGGGATATTCTCGTGTGAGTCGTGTAAGGGTTTCTTCAAGAGAACAGTGCAGAATAGAAAGAACTACATGTGTCTCCGGGGAGGAAACTGTCCTGTCACAGTCACTACTAGAAAGAAGTGTCCAGCTTGCAGATTTGACAAGTGTTTAGGATGCGGAATGAAACTTGAAGGTAAGATAATATGTTTGGAACACATGACCTTTTCTATAGCTATAGTCCGATTGCATTTAAAACTAGTGACCTGCCGTCGCTTCGCTTCTATTCTAGCCACTTTGTCGCCGCCTTTTAAATCTGCAATATCTCCTAAGCCTCGGTTTTGAGTTCCGGACTGGGCGAAATCTTATAGGATTTTCTGAGAGGAAAAATACCCTAAGCTACTCATTATATAGACAGCTAACTGGTATTAAAATATTATCAAAATCGGTCCCGCTGTTTCGAAGATTACCCGGAACAAAGAGACAGACTGACAAAAATATTTTTAACTTTTTAGGCATAGGTATCGTACGCATAATCGTGTGAACATGGAAAAATCTATTATTTTGACATTACAAACAGACAATTCAATTATATTTATTTTTGTTAAATATTTGTTTTACTTTTGCAGCTATTCGTGAGGATAGGACTCGAGGAGGCCGTTCGACGTATCAGTGTTCTTATACATTGTCTGGCGCTGCCTCAACAGGATCTTTGTTGTCTGCGCATGCGCCAACAACACTTCGACACGCGTCCAGCCTCACTTGTGTAAGTTACGCAAGTTTATACCTTACATATTATTAACCCATGATATGTCCTTGTGATGTCAGAGAAACAATACAATTCACCGCATTCTTCCTCGCCCGCGGGTGTGTCGTCAAAGACGACTAAGGCACATGATATGCACATGATTGGAGGAAAAGGAAAACACTAAATAAAGCTATGACAACTCGTCTGCCCAGTGCAGTAGGGGTGTCCACTTTGAAAAAATATCGATGTTTTTTTTTATTCGATACATCGCAACTATACATCGATGTCTTTCGATGTATCGCAACTATACATCGATGTCTTTCGATGTATCGGATGCAAACATCGATGTTTTTAAATATCGAGTACTTTTCTAAAATTTTAAGTATCGATACTTTAAAGTATCGAGTACTTCCTAGAATATATGTCGTGATATGGACTTTTTTTTTTAAGAATTTGTTGACATTTTCACAATGAGTAAGTGAAAGTAATTCCCAGTCAATTAATCACTACGTGGTCAAACTTGTCTATCGCCAATTCGATGTTTTTTTTTTAAATACATCGATGCATCGAGTATTTTAAAAGCATTTCAAAACATCGAATCTATTCGATGTTTTTCATTCCAAACATCGATGTTTTCCATTGCAAACATCGATGTTTTCGATGCATCGATGTTTTCGATACATCGATGTATATCGAATATCCCTACAGTGCAGTAATACGGTCAATTTCCGTACCATCGTGAAGGAGACTCGAGCCCAGCGGTGAGATGTGTATGAGTTAAGAACTTAAGACATTGATGATGACGGTAAACACAATATATGCTTCACTTTCTACTTCTATAGTGTGCCTTTACGATACACACCATCTAATTTTTTTTTCTTGCCACTCATAGTATTTTATCTATTTAACTGCGATAATCATCTCTTACAGTAAAGAAATAAGTGGTGATTTTGTTTCCTAGTCGGTGACAGGCATGTTCCTGTCGGTACACTTCATATATGATGTGTTTTAAAAGCGTGAATATTATTGTTTATTCCAGGTAAATGGCCCAGGGTCATATGGTAGTAGAGGGGAGTCCAGTAACAGTCAAATAACGCCGGAAATTCCGCCATTATTGCAGGTGAATATCTTAAATATATGTAATCATAGATACTAATTTTATGCTACCTAATTTGTAGAAGAAAAACGAGCATAAGATACTGTATTAGGTTTGAAGTTTTACCACCGGTCGCCTTCTTGATGTCAAACCTAGTTGGGAACGTAATTGTTAATCGGCATTAGTTTGGTATTTGACAACTAACAAAATATAAAATCCGTTCCCGTGAGAAAATGGGAATAAAATGTAGCCGATGTTACTCGCAGGGAATCTAATTTCCAAAAAAAAGGAATTTAGTTTTCTTTTGATGACAGACTTTTTTAAATCGCCTTAGTGGTTTAGACGTGAAAACCTAAGAAACAAACTCACATTCACATTTTAATAGAATTATTAATAGCTCAATGCATATAAATTTAAGAACATATATAGGGATGAAAATTATACATAATTGAAGAGTTTATCATCTTTTTAATTTTTAAAGAGAACGTATTCTATTTCGTTCTTGCAAAACGATATTTGATTAGGGTAAACGGAGATTGAGATGATGATAAACTGATGATGATGGAGATTGCGAAGTGACCGTAATAGAAAATGAATTTGTTTCACAGGAAATAATGGACGTAGAACATTTGTGGCAGTACAACGAGTCGGAGCTAAGCCGATTGGGCAAGAGTACTGGCAGCCCCTCTGCGAATCCCCTGTTAGCCGCGAGCGGTATTACCGCCCAAAACTCGAGTCCTGACTTCTTGGTTGATTTATGCAACATAGCCGATCACAGGCTGTATAAGATTGTCAAATGGTGCAAGAGTTTGCCGTTGTTTAAAAATATTTCGGTTAGTTTTTTCAAGTTTTTTTTGTATAATTTTGAAATAAGAGATGACTATAATTTGTATACAAATATAAAACTGAAGAGTGTTTCTTTATGGATGTGTCGAAGGTTTTCCTATGAAGACGCTAATCATCATCACCATTTCAGTTCATATACGTCCCACTACTCGAGCTCGAGCCTCCTCCACAATAGGAGGGAAATTGACAGGTTGGTATAGCGTTTTGTTTCGAGTTTGCCTTCTCTTGCATAGATGTTATATGCATATCATATCCCTTAGTCGGCTATTAAGACTTCCACGGGCAAGATAGGGAGTGGTGAATTGTATTCTTACTCCGTTACTACGCGGAAAGAAGACGCTAATACGAACGATAATTTGGTTGTCAAAAGTAAGTCTACGCTGGTCGAATAGTTAAGGCGATTGTAACGGATATCCAATAGATCTGAGTTTAAATCCCGTGTGTTAATCATTTTTTAAACAAAAATAAGATCATATGTATAACCTAGCGTGTTAAATTATTAATCTCAGTAATTTGAATGTTTAAATGATTTAATGTATTATTTGTAGATCGATGACCAGATCTGTCTGCTGATCAATAGCTGGTGTGAATTATTGGTGCTGTCATGTTGCTACCGTGGTGTTAGTACGCCAGGGGAAGTAAGAGTCGGTGGTGGTAGGGGCATTACATTGCATCAAAGTGCTAAGTAAGTTGATTTTTTTTATATATAAAAGACAACACCCTGTACTAAGGATATAATCCTAGTGTTCCGGGGGACTTTACAAACATAATTAACGGTCACAAATTACATCCAGATTCAGAACAACAATTTGTGGATCGCATAAAGTGTTGTCCTAGGTGGGATTCGAATCCGCGACACTGGCATGGTAGGTCGTTATCTCAACCACTACGCCATCTGTGTTTCTTTCTAATCTATTTAGTTCAAACTTGAGACTTTTATCGGGTAAATATCATATTATCATCATCTCAGTTCATATACGTTCCGCTACTGGGCTCGAGCCTCTTCTACAATAGGAGGGTAATTGACCTACTGTACCACGCTGATCAGACGTGTTGGTTTAGGGTTTTATTTCAAGATTTTCTTCTCTTGTATAGATGTTATATACTTATTATGTCTCTCAGTCGTCTTTTACGACACCCACGGGCAAGATACAGACTGGTGAATAATATTCTCACTCTGTCACCACATGAAAAGCAAAAAAATATATAAATTTTGAATATAGAACTATCCAGAAATTACATAATGTTAATTTTTTTGAGAACGGAACTGGATGATGCTATAATTTTGAATATAGAACTCTCCAGGAAGTAAGATAATGACTTCATTTTGAATATAGAACTCTCCAGGAACTAGGAGAATGCCTTCATATTAAATATAAAACTCTCAAGGAAGTGGGATAATGTTATAATTGCTACGCATTGCGGGTTGGCATCGATGGCGCAGTTGTTGTGAGTTTACAAGAATTCTGCTGCTCGTATGCCTGCTGCCGACTTAGTTGCTTTTACGCCTTCCTTAGGAACGTAGTGGGTGGTGACACATCAGCACAAGGGTTAGCCTGGAAAAAATTATACTACATACTACATGTATTATTTTTTTTTCTATTATTTTAAGGGTCCAAAGTAATATTATAACGTACATACGTTAAGAAAAAAATACTATGCCCGTATTCATCAACAGTTACATTTTAGGTAACACAGTTTCAGCATCTTTAACAACAACTATGTATGAGTAATGTAAAGATTTGTAGTATTCTTAGCCGCTACCATACAGCAAAGGACATCGTTGTTTTGTGTTATAAAGATCGCCTAAAATTTTACTGTCTTTTGTGAACAGGGGATTATTGGTAATATTTTCTTTGTTCATAGGTGTATTTCATTTACAGATTAGGTTTGACACCGTGCATAGAACGTATGCTGAGCTTCACTGATCATTTGAGACGGTTGAGAGTCGACAGATACGAATATGTCGCTCTCAAGGTCATCGTACTTCTCACTTCAGGTATTTTACTTTAATACATATTTAAAAAAAATCGCATTTTTTGATATGATCCGTTCATACGTCTCCTAACCTGTTCAGGATGGCGGAAGGAGTGACCGACAGTCCCATAACCTGCCGTACCGTCGCTGTATGGCTTGGCCTTCAATACTGAATCTTGTCTTCCTATATGTGCGTAGGCGGATAGAAGTATGGACGATTACGTCCATACTTCATTCATTTCATTCATTTTGATTACAAAATGAGTGCCCATTACCCATTTATCACATTATCACGGCCCATGTATGTCCCACTGCTGGGTTCGGACCTCATCTGCTATGGGAAGGAAATTGCCTACTATACCACGCCGTTCAGACGTGTTGGTATAGGGTTTTGTTTCGAGTTTTCCTTCTCTTGCATAGATGTTATATGCATATTATATCTCTTAGTCGTCTTTTATGACACCCACGGGCAAGAGAGGGGGTGTTGGATAGTATTCTTACTCCGTCACCACACGGAAAGTTACCCATTAACAGGAGTTATATTTTTAATATCGTAGAGATATTAGAGAGATAATTTTTCGTAGAGATCTGGCCATTAGAATTATTTTTAATTTTTCTTTCATTAATTTAAGATAATTGATTGAATTAGACGATAGCGGAAATCCATTTTTATTTTGAAATGGAAGGAAGGAAGGGAGGCCCACCACTTTCCCACGATAATCAATATACCGCACACCACAATAAAAGGAATACGGGATAGGATTAAGGTGGACTAGGAAATAAGGAAATCTTACTCTCATGTGATGAGCACCTTCCAGAACATCAACTTGCAATTTGCCGCAGAATTTCGAATATTCATTCGACACGTGTTTGGCCTCTAAACGAGGCATCCTCAGGACGGTTCAGCTTCAAATGCGCCTTCCATTCCATTAATTATAAAAAAAAATAATTTGCCGGTGGGATGGAGAAAATTGACATTTATACAGGCGAAGTCGCGGCCAAAGTTTTAAATTTTAAATATCACATTGTATTACAGATGCGCCTGATTTGCGTGAAGTGGAGAAAGTACGAGCGTCTCAAGAAAAAGCATTGGCCGCATTACAAGCGTATATTGCAACTCATTCGCCTGGTCATCCGGCTAAATTCGGCGAATTGCTGTTACGTATACCCGAATTGCAGCGGACATGTCAGGTAATAATATTTTTCTTTTTATGTCTCTAATTCTATCACGTATGTGAAGAATCTGGAATGAACTTGCTGAGAGATTTAAGAAGAGCACTTCCTTTATGGTAGGTAGCGGCCTAGTTGCGCCCCTGGTATTGCAAAGGTCAATGAGCAGCACTATCACTTACGATCAGGTGTGCTGTTTGCTCATTTGCCATTATAAGCGACTAGCAACCATCCCTCGCCTCGCTTCGGTTTCAGTCGCCTTACCTGTGTAGTTCCCAATCCCGTAGGTATACTGGGATAAAATATAGTCTATGTTACTCCCTGATATTATAGCTTGCCATTGGTGAAAGAATTTTTGAAATTGGTCCAGTAGTTTCGGAGCTTATTCAATACAAACAAACAAATCTTTCCTCTTTATAATAAGCGATAAAAATATCCGTTCATTGTCCCGTGAATAGTTACGCTGAAAATTGTTCGAAATGTCCTGAAAGTGATAATTATGTACAAACCTGACATTTAGTTTTTTTTTTCATGAGTAACACTAAAGTCATCATCCCGTTCTTATTCCAATTACTTGGGTTCGACTAAATATGTGTTCTACCATCGTACATATTGTAAAGGTTTTGTAAATAATTATATGACCGTCCGCCTGCCTGACGTCAAATCGACCTTGGGAATGTAAATATTGACCAGACGGTATCAGATGAGGTTGGCAATTAAGGCAACTTAATAATTACAATTTTGTTTTGCAGTTCTTTATGCAAGTCGGTAAAGAAATGTTGAACCCTGCTAACAAGAGTAAAGACGGCGATGGACCAAGCTTCAATTTGCTCATGGAATTATTACGCGGTGATCACTGACCTTGACACCAGTGTCAAGGTCATACTAGACAACTCAATATAAACCCAAGGTCAATACAACTCACCGACTTCTCACGTTATGATATTAACTTCATACATTGCTCAAGAAATAATTAAGTGAATTCTCTCTACAATGACATAAAGGACTGAAATAATATGAGCACTATTTTTAATTTTTAGCAAATCATCAGTCATCTAATATAACTAGTCTGTTTCTGTCACTTTGACCGTTAAATCTTTTTAATTATCATCATATTCAAAGTCATTACTTTTGGCCTTAAATAAGACTGTCCATTTTCATAATCATTTACAATTGATAAAAAAGAAATACTATTTCCTATCGAATTCCTAGGACCGAAAATTTAAAAAAGCCTATGGCTTATGATATAAAATATTATTTTTTTCACATTCAGCACACAACGTGCCAACTTAGTATTTTGTATTTATTTCTATTTAATCAACTCTCATGTATTATTTATTATTATTTAATTTCAAGACTTACTTTCATTTTATACCGAATAGATCTTTATAAGATTGTTTTTAGTATTTTTGATACATTTCATTCATACAGTGCTGCCAACATTTAGCAATAAAGCTCATGAAATACCATAATGACAACATAACAAACCACTGCCAGAATATGCTTTTTTTATGTGTTTATAATAATTAATATAAGGCCAAGGGAACAATTCATGGTAAGTTAAATATTAATTGAATACGAAAATAGTTAAACCAATTTTTACTAACGTCAATAGAATTTGTAGGATTTTAAGGCTGGTAATATAAATTTTTAAATTATTCGATTTGTAACTATTCTTGCCTTTGCATTTTGATTTATTAAAAAAAAATAAAAGATAACATTGTAGGAGTGAATTTATTTTATTGGCAATATTAAAGGAGTTTATATATCATGTATTTCGTATATACATATAGTGCGTTTTTATATCATATATTTCTCTGTAATCTGTTAAATAGTGCGTTATATTTTAAAATGAAATTTTAGTGATCCTAATTTGAATAATAAATATAATTTTTACTCTATATTAGTATTTAGCTACGTGCTTTTGACGGGACACTTATGACAAGCTACCGGTGGTCTCTCCACTTGGCGCTTAAGAAAGGCCGCATAAGAAACCCAGCAGGTTACGGGTTCGACCACTGTCCCTTCCGTCTCTGCGAACGGATCAGACGCAGTGTGTGCATAATGCCTGCCAAAAAAACGCACTTATGATAACACTATATTTTTATTAACATATTTGCTCAATCTGGATTACTGCAGGGATATATTCACGTTGTTATAACTTAACATATTAATTGTGACATTACGCAGATAAGTATAATATTTTAATGCGTTTTTATTTATTTAAGATTCTACTAATTTCTATTGAAATATTAATAATAGCAATAAAATATTAATATTACAGTTTCGCATTGATAATACAATTCACCACCTTCTATCCTGCCCGTGGATGTTGTAAGAGATTATTAAGGGATATAAAGTACATGAGTACATGAAAGAAAGTAAAACTAGGAATAAAACCTAACCGGCACTGTTTTGTGGGTTAATTTCATCATTAATTTGTAGGAGGGTGAATCAGCTGGGCCTGTGGTGAATAACATTGAATAATGACATATCGATTAGAACTACATTAATCGTTAATCAATAATTAAATACATTAATTCTAAAAATTCATTCATTAAAGTTTACTCTTTAATTAAACCGCATTATTATTTAAACAGAGTAATACAAGAAAAATATTTAATCTACGTAATGTCATAAGTAATCTGTTTAAAGTCCATAACAACGCAGCACTATGGCAACAAAAAATACAACGATACACAAATATACTAATTACGCCAAGTTTTATACGGGCATTAGACTTCAAGTGGCCATATTCAAATATATATTTTTTATTTTATTATTTATACATTTTTTAAGTTTCAAATGCCTACAAACACTATATCTGGATCACATATTTTGTAAAAAAAAAACTCAGTTAATAATATGACAACGATATTATAATATGATTCGGTAGTATTATTTTTTTTTTGTATGATAAGATTGCGTCATTATTAAGGAAACAATTTGTTTCAAAATTTATTGATTAAACGAATATACATACGCTATATATATATTGTAATCATTGCCATTTTGATTTAGTTACTTAAATTTATTGTAATATTGTTAATATGTGCAGCTTAGTATAGTTATGTAGACATTCTTGAGGGTGAGACCCTCGGGGAAATATTTAAGGATACAGTTTGAAAAACTCATTTAGATTATTAAATCGTTCGTTAGATTTTTTTTTGTATTAAAATATTTCGTTTCGTGTCTTGCTTTTCTTTGTTAAGGTGTTGGTGCAATACTTAGCATAAAGTGACATATCTATAAATATATATATTTTTTTTCATATATCTTCTCTTTATGCTATGTCTTTGCAGATTTTTTTTTATAAGCTGACCATAGTCAGCTTTATAAACCAGTCATTCACTGCCGTTTTGTAAAATAAGACATTGCTATGAGCAATACTGTCTCTTTAATGCAATACTTATTACTTTTATAAAAGAAAAATATTCTCATTTAAGTATATTATAGATTTAGTATTAAATTTTAGTATAAGTTATTAATTGTAATGCTTAAAATGTTGCCTTTATATTTATTAAGCAACGATGATTATCAAAAGGGTTTTTTCTGCTTCAATTGCAAGGATAATTTTTTAAACAAGATTAGAAATAATTCAAAAGGTTCAGTAATTCAACGAATTATGTGGTTGAAGAAGTTCATGTAATACATTCCATAGATAAAGTTAACTTTACTTATAATGTGGCAAAGCTACATACTATAACCGCACAGCTCCGAAAGAGAGAAAATTTCGAGCATGGCGACAAAATTGCCTTAATATTTATGTATGAGAACCAGTTAAAATTGTGAAATTGCTTTTGTATATGTTTAAAAATTATAATTGCAAGTAAATAATGTAGATAAACGCCGAAAAATATTCAACAAAGACTATTAAAATCATATTTATAAAACGAGTACTTATAACATACATACAATTGACCGTACTACGAGTATTTACAACAACTTGAATACTTAATTGTATGAGGTGTTTCATACACCAAACACTAGATGGCGTTAATATAACACCATACAAAAGTTTAGTACATGTATTTTTTTAAATACTCGTATTAAAGGTACTTGTATACACATTTAATGCAAAAGAATAACATATAATATACAGATACAGATAGGTATTGTAAAAGGTAAGCCGCCGAGAGTCACTGTAGTTAGGTATGCAACGTTAATGATCCACTGAAAATGTCGAGAAAGGTATTCTTGGTTGTTAGAAGACTACGTGGGGGTGCGATTAAGCTTTAGTCTGACCACTCGGCCATTAACAAATAAAAAATCGGTCAAGTGCGAGTCGGACTCGCGCACTAATGGTTCTGTACAGTTGAGCACAAAAGGCAAAAAAAATTGCGTTTGATGTTTGAGAGCCCCTCTTAAATATTTGTTTTATTTTGTTTTTACTATTTGTTGTTATAGTGGCAACAGAAATACATAATTTGTAAAAATTTCAACGATCTATCTATTGCGATTCTTGAGATACAGCCTGGTGACAGACAGACGGACGGACAGACATCGAAGTCTTAGTAATAGGGTCCCGTTTTTACCCTTTTGGTACAGAACCCTAAAAAGGATGTCATATTTAAACTCTTATAGCAGCCTGACTTTTCATATGACCCCCAAATCACTATCAAATAATCGGCATTATGTATATTTTGGCCAAGATATCATCCGTCAAAAAAAAATTACTGACTATGCCACGCAGGTTATACGCAATGCCATAGAGTTTTATGTAAATCCTTCTCTTGCATATATTGTATCTGCATTTTATATCCCATAGTCGTCTTTTATACACACGGGCAAGATAGTGTTCAATTGTACCCTTAATCCGTCTTCACACGGCAATCGGTCAAGATTTAAATAATTAATATTTTATAATAGTATCAGACGGGCACAAGTACTTCAGTTAGTTTAGTTAATGTAATAGAGGTCATAGATTAAAAAATATATTTTCATATGTGCCACAAGAATATGTAATAGAAATATTTTTATCATTGAGATTTTTATGTGACTATATTTTTGAGTTTAAAAAAAATTGTCAATAAATAATTTGTGGATGAAACTAGTGGCATCTATTTATAATTATATATGTATAAACTCTTTACTGAACTGATAATTTAAGATTTTAGCGCGTTAGATTATATTTTTATATTCAGTAAAGTGATGGGGTGTGACTGTAGCGATGAGGGAGGTATGTTCGTGGTCCGAATAATTTTTATATTAAAAATTACAAGGAGCGTAAGTTTGGGTATGGCGTCCATGTTTCAATGTTATTATTTTATACATAAGTATTATAGTGATATTGTATTCTTCTTTATTTGTAGAATTTTAAAGATTTTTTTTTTATATATAACGCAAAGTGAATAAATACGATTTTGATTTAAATTTCCTTTTATTTAATCTTCTTATTCTTATTTTCAGACGATATATGTCTTTCTAGTAGCCATGAACCTTCTCCATAATGGAAGATGATGAGAGAAAAAGAAAACCTTTTTGTTTTCTCTAAGTTTTCTTTCTTGCACACTATAAAAATCGGACCGCATCCAATTTAAACAGGAAATTAACCTATTATACCTGACTGATCAGAGGTATTAGCTTAGGGATTTACGTCGACTTTTTCCTTTTCATTTCCATTGTTACTTGCTTATGCCCTCCACAGAAAATAAACCCTTCTGGTTTCATTTTTTAAATAAAACTACAGATTTTATCGCGTTTGTATTTGATTTTAACTAATTAGTTAATTAACTAAGTTAATATTCTGCTTATCGGATTCACCTTTAAGTTAACTGGTTAACTGCAAAGATCTTAATGCTCTTGTTAACTTCCGTTAATTTGATTTTAACTAATTAGTTAATTAACGAAGTTAATATTCTGCTTAACGGATTCACCTTTAAGTTAACTGCAAAGATCTTAATGCTCTTGTTAACTGCCGTTAAATTGAACTTCCGTTAACTTTAGTCCGTTAAATTAGGCGTTTGTCGACAAGCTGTCATTTTGTTTGTTTGAATTACCCGCCACGTCACGCTTAAAAGTTCCACGACGTCTGCGCCGCCCAAGTCACCGGCGGCGAACCGTGTCGTAGATAAGTTCCTTCCGTGCAGCAGCCGCCCTCTCTTTCCATGATATAACTGCTATACAGCGGCGACTGCATCCCAGTTCCTGACACCGTGCATTGGGCGACAACTTGAGGTTGACATGGTTGATTGCGACGAGTTCAAGGCGCAGCTCTGTCCACGCGGCACACCTCGAGTGTGTACCGTCACGGTACAAATGGTGAGAGAGTGGATCAGGTGGAAGAATTTGTATATTTGGGTGTACTGTTTAATAGAGATGGTAAAAATGTAAGGATGTTAAAAGAAAAGTAAATACTGGTAATAGGGCACTGCACGCCTTGAGCAGCAGGAATGTGTCTAAAAAGGCACGTCTAGCAGTACATAGCGGAGTGTTAGTGCCCACACTCATGTATGGCAGTGAAAGCTGGATATGGCAGGGAAGACATGTAAGTAGGATAAATGCTGTAAAGATGAGAGTTCTACGTAGTATATGTGGTGTAAGGCTAAAAGATAACATTAGGAATATTGTGATAAGAGAGCGCTGTGGAGTGAACGAAGGAGTAGTGACAAAGATTAAAAAAGGTATGTTGAGGTGGTTTGGACATGTAGAAAGAATGAGTGAAGAGAGAATGACGAAGCAAGTTTACAAAGCAAGTGTGAGTGGGACGGTTGCAAGAGAAAGACCACGCCGTAGGGATGTGACTTGGAGGGAAAATAATCGATTAATTAAATAATCGATTTTATGTTATTTAAAAAAATCGTTTATAAAATAATCGATTAATTAAAAATAAATAATCGATTTTTTCTTCCAAAAGGATTATGATGACCTTTTTTTTTTAGGAATTGTGAGCTTTATTTCCTAATATAGTAGGAAACACTGCGCGCAGTATCGTGATGATCTTTTTTTTTAGGAAATCTGGCAGGGAAATAATCGATTAATTTTAATATAAAAATAATCGTTTTTTTGTTATTTTGATAATCAAATATAAAAATCAATTTTTACAAATTAAAATCGATTATTGTAGATTAATAATCGATTATTTTTCACATCCCTACCACGCCGTACTTTTCTGGATCAAATTGGAGATTGTTCATGCTGGTGAGTACGCGTAACCGTAGAGAATGCATGAAAATAGCTTTGATGAGTGTGAGTGAAGTGATGGAAGTATGTCAGAATCGTGGCTTGTGGCAATCCGTAATCTCTACTTACCCCTCGGAGAAGCAGGCGTGAGGCTATGTATGTATGTAATAAATCTAACCCAGATTACAAACATATATCTATTGCTATTACAAATCTCGTTCTAAAATATAGGCACAAATTCTTTAAAAATGCCCTTGAAAGACAACGAAAAGGTCATACTAGATATCGCAGTGACCTAATTAAGAGCCGATATATTAATTGTAATAAGGACATCTCACTAATCTCAATGATAATAATCAACATAGCAATATAAAAACGCGATGGTAACGAATATGAGGTAGTCAAAATGCTGTTATTCATTGTGCTTGTGCCGTAGCTGCGCCGCCAGTGGTCCAACCTAGAGAAGAAATAGAAGCATTCGAAGCATTTTTGAAGAACAAAATAGGTAACCGTATTCATTTCAGCCTATATACGTCTCACTGTTAAGCTCGGGCTTCCTCCACCTACCCTCCTTGACCTACTATACCACGTTGGTTAGACGAGTTGGTATAGGGTTTTGTTTCGAGTATTCCTTTTCTTGCATAGATGTTATATGCATGTTACATCCCTTAGTCGTCTTTTACGACATCCACGGACAAGGTAAATTTTTTTTTGTAAATTATAATATAAAATTATAATAGTTGATCACACAGAGGCTGTTCTGTTCAAATCGAAACAAAATAAAAGGACATTGATTCTTGAAATCTGTGCCAGCGCCACGTACCGGGTCCAATTATTAAATATTCATCATCATACCAGTTCACATGCGTCCTACTGTTGGACTCGGGCCTCCTCCTCAATGGGAGGGCATTTGACCTACTATACCATGCTGGTCAGACGTATTGGTAATTTTTTTTTTTTATGGGTGGGCTATGGTAAGCACACGCGCGGTCCAGTTCGTCCGGGGCGATGAAAGGACGGCGCGCGGGACCATAACCCACCCGTACCCACGTCACCTCGTTGTTGGGCCGACCACCGGAGCAGATGTGACCTGTCGTCAGTGGTCGGCCCGACGGAATACCCTTTCGGGTAACCTTACCTCTCGACGTCCTGGGACGTCGGTCGCCGTCGCGCGGTCAGCCGCGGGTGATGGACAATTCCCCGGTACAATCACCCGCGGCCTCGGCTAGGGCGGCATTAGGCGCAGATACTCGCGCCTGCGCCGCCCGAGTCGCTGGCGGCGGAACGTGTCGACGAATAGGAGCTCTACTCGCACACGATCCGCCGCCTCCTTCCGTGAGATTACGGCCTCACAGAAGGCGGCGACCGCGTCCCAGTTCCTGACGCTGGCGATGGTCGGCAGCGCCAGGTCGGCACCGATAATTGCGACGAGTTCACGGCGATCCCCCTCCCATGCAGCACACTCCTCGAACGTGTGCTGCGCCGTGTCCTCGTCGCAACTGCAGTGGTGGCAGGATGGTGTGCTCTCCCTCCTGACAATCTTGTGCAGGTACTTCCCGAAGCAACCGTGTTCCGTCAGCACCTGCACCAGTCGGAAGGAAAGCACCCCGTGCGTCCGCTCCAACCACTCCATCAGCACCGGCCGGAGGGCCTCGACGGTCCTGACACCATACCGAGGACTCTCCAGCCGGACTGCCCAACGGGCAAATCCCTCCAACCACCCATGGCCTTTTCGACATCTTGGTCATACAGGCCGAATCATCGAGATACATGTGCACACCATGCTCTTTGCGTAAGTATGCACATGCTTCTTGAATCTCTACAAGTTATTTAACTTCCTTCATCCTTTGCCCTGTGTCCTTCTCCCTGTATAACTAGGGCGGACAGCACACGGTACGAACTTCGTCGTCCGCGGTATTCCTGCTAGCTAGCCACATTTACCTGCTACTCTGGCTGCCATCTTGGCTTATCCTGCCAACCTGGTCTTCAAGCCGGCGGGCCTTGAACCAGGCGTGCGCGAATTCCCGTAACTGCCGGTAGTTCGCCTCCGAAGCCACGAGATCCGTGTAGTATACCAGACCTTCTCCGTCGCGATGTATCCCCGAGAGCATCCCCGACCTAATCTCATCATAGAGGGGACATGCCCACAGAACATGGTGCATGTCCTCATCCCCTTCGCCGCAGCTACATTCCGCGTGAGCTCCTAGCCCTAAATCGTACAGCCGCCTGCGAAAGCACCCATGACCCCCAGTAATTGGGAGGTTTCATAGTCCGGCTCGACCCAAGTCGCCTTGAGGCGAGCCGCCACGTCCGGAAAAAACCGATACGTCTCCCTCCCCTTGTCCTCGCGATCCCACCGCGCCTGCCACTGAGCAACAACATCCGTCCATATAGCCCTCCGCCTATCCCGATATTCCTGCCTAGTCGCGTCCTGGCGCGCCGCCGCTGCTCTCCCAGCACGGATGACCTCCAGGTCGGCCGGCAGTACCCCACCGATGACCGGCAGGGCAGCCGTACTGGTCGTGCGATATGCCTTGGTGAGCAGAACGAGCGCAGCTCTCTGCGAGCGTAACAACGTGCTCTTAACCGCGTAGAGACCGGCTCTATGGAACCATACATCCGCAGCATACGCAATCGTCGCCACATATGTCCCGTGGTACAGGGTCTTAAGGGCCCTGTAGCGAACGCCCCACGAAGACGCCGAAATGCGGGCCACCTTACCAAAGCACTTGGCCGCTCGCTCGCCAATCGAGTGCGCATGCTGCGTGAAAGACAGACCCGCGTCCAGCACCACCCCCAGAACAGTAGTCCACTTGACGTCCCTGACAGAGCTCCCCCCAAGACGTATTGTGGGAGGCCTCTGGAAACGCCCCCTCAGCGTCATACTCGCTGACTTACCCGGGGAGAAGTCCAGCCTATTCCGGGCCCCCCACTCTCCAACAGCCTGTAAAACGGCCGCCGCGTTGGCCTCAATGCCCGCCCTGGAGTTTGCCCCAATCAGGACCGTCAGGTCGTCGGCGTATGCTACCATTCTGGTCCCCCCCGGAAGCGGTAGCCGAAGCAGGTCATCCATGAGCAGGTTCCACAGAGCCGGCCCCAAGACTGAGCCCTACGGACATCCCATAGTAGAGGTCTTCCACACCACCTGGTCGCCCGCACCCATACCCACGCGCCGACCAGCGAAGTACCCAGACAACATCCGATAGATATTGCCCAGGCATCCCCTGACCTTCGCTTTCAGCAAGATCAAGGGCCACCAGGCGTTATCGAATGCCCTCGAGATGTCTAGGAAGATAGCCTGCAGGTATTTAGTATCTGCAGAGTTAACCGCGCCTGTAATGCTCAGCAAAGCCGAAGACGTAGATGCCCAACGGGCAATGACTTCTCGGCGGGCGTCGACCCGCCAGGCAGTGATCTCTTTGATAGAGACCATGCCGCCGCGGGCGCTCGTCTCCGACGCCGCCGATAAATGTCGGCGAGCATCTCCGCCTCCAGGTCCCACGGGGGAGTTCCGGCCAGGAGGCACGCTGCCTCCGTCGCCACCGTGCGGTAGCTCCGTACGACCCTGATCGCCATGACCCTCTGTGGTCGCCACAGGAGGGCCCTAAGACGGACGGTCAGGGACCCCGCCCACACCGGTGCGCCATACAGGGCCATCGACCGGATCACCCCCAAGTACAGCTGTCGGCACGTAGCACTGGGTCCGCCCACATTCGGCATCAGCCGCGAAAGGGCGGACGCCGCATCGACAAGCCGGGGAACAAGTCGATGGAGATACTCCCGGAACCAAAAATGTCCGTCGAGCACCAGGCCCAAGTACTTCATGTGGGCCTGGATGCTGATGGTGACCGACTTCACGGTGATCGAAGCGCCGGCGGGAGGCCCGGCGGTACGGAGGCCATGGAACAAAAGGGCCTCCGTCTTTTCCAGGGCTACCCTCAACCCCAGCGCTTCGATCCGCCTTACAATCTCCTTGGTGCCGAGAGTTGCCATGCGTGCCGCCTCCTCTAGCGTCCCACCTCGGGCTGTGACGAGTGTATCGTCGGCGTAGCAAATTACGCCCAGTCCGGGTGGGAGGCTTCCTCTCAACGCCCAGTCGTAGCCGATGTTCCACAGGGTCGGACCCAGAACCGACCCCTGTGGGACACCGCACGTCATGGGCGTTCGCACAACGTCCCCTACTCGGTCAACGTAGAGGACGCTGCGCCCCTCCAAGTAGTCTGCCACCAGCCGCCTGAGGTACACGGGCACCCCGTGGTACCTCAGCCCTTCCCTGATGCAGCTGAATGGCAGACTGTTGAAGGCGTTGGCAATGTCCAGGGACACCGCCAACAGGACTCCTCCGCCGGTGACGGCCTCCGCTACCACGGCCTTCAGGCGCAGTAGGGCCACGATCGTCGAACGCCTCCTCCGAAAACCAAACTGGGCGTCCAACAGATCGGGCCCGACCCCGACGAGGTGCCGCTCGATGCGGGCAGCCAACACCCTCTCCAGCAGCTTGCCCGCATCATCGAGCAGCACGATGGGCCTGTAGGCCGAGGCCGACTCGGGAGACCGTACCGGCTTCGGCAGGAGAACCAGCCTCCCCTCTTTCCAGCACCCAGGAAACTGCCCGGACGTCAAACAGGCGTCGAACAGTCCCCTGAGGCGTGGTCCCAGGTGCTCGAGGACCAGGGCCAGCACACGGCTCGAAATATCGTCGGGCCCGGTGGCGGTGGATTTCACTCGCATACGCGAGACGTATTGGTATAGGGTTTTATTTTGAGTTTTCCCTCTCTTACACAGATTTTATGTGCATATTATATCACTTAGTAGTCTTTTACGACATCCACGAGCAAGATAGGGATTGGTGAATTGTATTTTTACTCCGTCACCACACGGAAAATTTTTACCAAACTATTAAGTACCGATTCCACTGGAACACACATAGACAAAATATATATCAACAGCTGATCAAACGGAAATTAGGCAATGGTAGCAGGAACCTGTAATAAAATCTGAAGTAAAATATTGATTCCTTAATAAATTATAGAATATAGTGTAGATTGTGAAAGGAGTGTAAATGCGGTTCGGGGATACTAAAGACGTGACCAAAACTCGCCACACGCAAACACCCAAGTTGGGCTGCCGGTTCTCTCGCTTACCGAAAGAATTGCAAGAACAAATTGCTACTACTCAGACGTCAATTTTCTGCGAGAGTGTAGTACTACCCCGGATGGACCGGCCCGCGGCTGTAGACAGAAGACTGTCGACAGTGTGCTCCGACCACTTTTAAAAGTCATTATAAATAAATATATAATATATATTTTTGTTTACATTTCTTTTCTATTAGATGATGCAGTTGGTTTTCAAGCTCGCATGCTACAAAATCCCTTAGCGAAAGCATGGGAAAACAGTGGAAAATATCAAGGTGATATTCTGTTGGAGGCTGAGCAAGTGCAACTCTTGGTCCAACAGTTTGCAGAAGGAAGGAACGCATACATCTGGCCTGATACCAAATGGCCAGATAATACAATTGTTTACGAGTTTGCACCAGAATTTAGTAAGTTAATTTATATTAATTATTCACTAGCTTTTATTAACCGTATGGTTACGGAGTAAGAATACAATTAACCTGCCCCATTTCTTGCCCGTGGGCGTCGTAAAAGACGATTAAGGGATTATAATGAGCAGATAACATCGATGTAAGAGAAGGAAATCTAGAAATAAAACTACATTATCCTGTCTGATCAGCGTGGTATAATGTGTCAGTTTCTCCCCAATTGTGGGAAAGGCTCGAGCCTAGTGATCTGTGATGATGAGATATGGGCAAGGATCTAAGTTCTCTAGCCGAGGCCGCATGTGACGGGACCAGAGATTAGCCTGAGTTGAGCGTGCAAGCGGAACAAGTAATAAAGAGACACGTTCGGCTTAGGCCTGGTTCACACGGCATTGTCCTACACGTTTATTTGCAGTATACGTCTTAACGAATGCATAGTGGCACATATATTGTACATAGAACCATTCACGTTGGTACTGCAAAAAATCGTACACCGCTTATGCGTTGAAACGAATACTCAACGGACTTGTCAAGCAAATCGAATGAACTTTAACGTATTCGGCTTGCAGTGGCGCATAGCGCTGTTGCGTTCACACGGCACGATGTTCATACCTTTTTAAACAACCGTGTGAAGACTGCGGCGATTCTTTTGTACACGAATAAAAATCTACCCTATGAACTTAGCAGCAGTGTTGCCGTTAAAAAATTTGGGTGGCCTACGGTCAGCGCACCTGCTGCCCGGCTCCGTCCGGGGCGACAGAGGGGTGGTACGCGGCTCCGTAACCCACCCATATAGCGCGTCGCCTTCGTCGTTGGGCTTACCATCGGTGCAGAGTTCCTTGACTTCAGTGGCTGGCACGACGGAATACCCCGAAGGGAGTACCCTCTCCCGTCGATGTCACCTTCAGGGATGCCGAACGCCGTCGCGAGGCTAACCTCTCCGCGGATATCGGACTAAATCCTCGGTCCGGTCATCCGCAATATTTATCCCTTAATCGTATTTTAAAACACCCACAGGCAAGACAGAGGATGATTAATTGTATTCTTACTCCGTCACCATAGACATATAAAAATTTTAAATAATTTTTCTTAATCTTATCTTTTCTAATATTATCGTATTTAATCATATCTTCTTATAACATACGACGACGATATTTAATAATCTAAATTATTTTTTAAGATATCACAGATGCGAAACCAAATCTTCTATTAAAATAGTTTAGTAGTCAGCAAGATTTGGGTAATTACTTACCTACTTACTTGATAAAACTTCAGTGTGATGACAGATTAAGAATACAATTCATCATTCCCTATTTTGCCCGTGGATGTCGTAAAAGACGATTGAGGGATATAATATGCATATAATATCTATGCAAGACCCTATACCAACCTGTCTGACTAGCATGGTATAGTAAGGTCAATTTCCCTCCTATTGTAGAGGAGGCTCGAGCCCAGCAGTGGGAAAGGAGGAAAAAAGTTGAAAGGATATATACCTTAAAAATGGATTAGCAGAATTTTTTTTTTTCAGGTAGGGAACAACGAGCAGCGATTTTAAATGGTATTGAGGATATTGAGAGGAACACTTGTATTAGATTCCGTCGTAGAGAGTCCCGTGAGAGAAACTACGTCAGGGTTACTGTAAGTAAAATTGTACCTCGCAGTGAATCAATTTTTCAATTACTTTGTCTCTTGTTGGATATTGACCTCCTCACGAGAACTGAGAACGGTTCTATGTCACTTGAATCCAACGGCTCCATGCTATTGGAGGGTAAAAATAAATATATTATCGGGAAACTATAATGTTAACAGTTGTGGACATCAGATTCATGTAACTATGAGATGTTAAAAATATGGTGCACACGCTACCCTTTCTGGTTCAGGGAGGTCAGAGTATAAAATAAGTAGGTTATGAACCGACGTATAAACGTCGGTTCATAACCGAGTTAAAGTTTTGCTTTTCAAGTTAATCAAAGGAGTTATTATTGACTTGCTTATGGAGTTATTCAAGGGAATCATTATTGCCGTCTACTACTGGTCGTAGACTAGTAGAATTATCTTTCTATATAAATTTCTTGTGTACGTGTGTATGTCACCGAACGCCTCCTAAACGGCTGGACCGATGTTAACGAAATTTTTTGTGTGTTCAAGGGGATTCGAGAATGGTTTAGATTCACAATTGGACCGTGTGACGTTATTTTATTTGAACAGAACAAAGTCTGCTAGTAAATTATAAATTTAGTTAGGGTAAAACCGGGATAGAGGCCCCACTTTCTGAAAAAGCTTCCTAATTTTAAAAATATTAATTTTAAATGAATAATTTCTATATATGTAGATAGCTTATTCATTTGTTTTGAAATGTTATTTGTTTTTCTGACCTATAAATTATAGATTTTTCAAAATGTAGCTTTTTGTGGACCCTGTTTTTGAGGATAGATGCCTACTTGTATGGATAGTTGCCCCACCATGGAAATAATGAGGAGGATAGGTGCCTGCAGTGCGGGATACATGCCCTTCATGTGTAAAACAGCAATTTTCTCCATGAAATATGGAACTAATTACGAAAAATATCATGCACTTTTCTTCAATCTTTTAATTGTTGTTAAATCTTTTAAGTGTTGACTGCACAGATGGCGTAGTGGTTAAGATAGCGACCTACAGCGCCAGTGTCGGGGGTTCGAATCCCACGCGGGACAACACTTTGTGCGATCCACAAATTGTTGTTCTGAGTCTGGATGTAATTTGCGTCCCTTAATTATATGTTTGTAAAGTCCCCCGCAATGCAAGGATTATTTCCTTAGTGCAGGGTGTTGTCTTAAAAATAAATAAATAAATTGTTAGCTTTATATTTTCTGGGAGAGTGTGGTACTACCCAGGACGGACCGGCCCGCGAATGTAGACATAACTATCAACACTGTGGTCCTACCACGTGACAAATATATGAAACGTAATTGACTATGATAGAAAGAGGGAAAGAAAATCTACGCTCTCTCTCTCTTGCCTACAGTAATATATGAAACGTAACCCCCTCTCTTTCAATCTTCACTAACTTATATCTCCCACTCAACTTCCATTCACCTCATCCGTTCATACTTTTCGTAACGCTCTCGTCACGCATTCATCAGCTTACTCCCCAAGTCAAGCGTTCGTAAAGATACTTCAATTATGTAATTAATTAATATTAAAATATTAACGTAAATTTTGATAGCTGCTAATGTAATTTTATAACTGAACAAACGAGTGAGTAGTATTGTGGTTGTAAAATAATCGCTTATCGAAGGACTCCTATACCAATTACTTGTAATATTGCTTCAATATTGCAGTAATATATTAAATCATACGTAATAAATAATGCCATATAATACACTCGCCTACAAGTAAATCAACTCAAGCATCAAGTGCGCATAAAAAGTGATTTATCTTAACAATGACTCATTTTACCTCTTTATAATGTTTTACATATTTAAAGCCTAGGAATTGGGCTTTAAAATGGTGTAAGTTGCATGAAAATCGATTCAGTAGTTTAGTAAAAAAGGTGTATGTCAATGATATTGTAAAAAAATATTGAAAATTCATACAATTTCACAGTATGAGGTTATTGTGTATAAATGAAACAAAATGTGTGTAAGAAAAATAATTTATTCATGTCAATACTTGGTATTCCCTCCTCTAGCCCTGATCACTGCCCTCATGCGATTCTTCATAGACCTAATCAACTTTTTTATTGATGATTGTGGTATTCGATCCCACTCTTCTACCAACGTAGTCTTGAGCTCATTTATGTTTGTAGGAGCTGGATTCCTCGCTCTAACTTTCCTTTTGAGCTCGTCCCATATGTGCTCAATGGGATTCAAATCGGGGCTGAGCGCTGGCCAATCCATAGTGTCAATTCCAACTTCGTTTAGGAACTCACGTGTCGCCCGAGCAGTGTGACATCGGGCATTGTCATGCATCAAGATGAAATTATCCCCAATAACGCCTTGATAAGGGACAACTTGTTCCCGTAGAACCTCCTCTAATGTAATGATCACTGGTCAGACCTCCTCCCCGGCCTCCCCCAGGAACGAAAACAAGATCTGTTTTTCCTTCTAAGGAAATTCCAGCCCACATCATGCAAGAACCGCCACCATATGCCTCGGTTTCAGCAAAGCAGCACTGTGAAAACCGTTCACCGGGACGCCGGTACACCCGGCCTCTTCTATCGCTGCCATGGAGACACATCCTTATCTCATCAGTGAACAGGAGTGACTGCCATTGCTCTATGCTCCAATCCAAGGGTTCTCGAGCAAAGTGAAGGCGTGCTTGACGGTGAGCTGTGGTCAACTTCGGGCCTGAAGCGGGTCATTTGGGAGTAAGGTTGGCTTCCTTTAACCTTCTTCTAACTATCCATTGACTGACAGTCACCCCACGAACTTGACGTATATCCTGCTGCACATCTACACCGGTAAGGTGTCGATTTCGGAGAGTGGTCGAGATTAAAAACCGGTCGTCACGCTCCGAGGTGCACCGGCGTCGGCTGGTATTAGGCTTCCGACTGAAGGCACCGGTCTCTTGAAACCTTCTGTACACTCTCGAGACACCAGACTGACTCATATTCAACCGACGAGCGACTTCTCGCTGGTTCAACCCTTCTTGCAACAGGGCAACAGCTTGAGCGGCTTCTTCAGGTGTACTGTCCATGATTTTCTTCAAACAACGGCTTCAATTAGAGAGATGTGTTCAAGTCAACGTCTGATGAGCGACTGATAAGAAAAAACGATTATAGGGGATTGAGTCGCGCAAGATGTGTATAGAGCGCAGAGCATTTTTCGAGGGTTGCGTTCAGTTGCATTCTAAAGACAAGTGTTTATTTAAATTACTGAAATAATGCTACCATTATAAAGCCCAATTCCTAGGCTTTAAATATGTAAAACATTATAAAGAGGTAAAATGAGTCATTGGTAAGATAAATCACTTTTTATGCGCGACTTGACGCTTGAGTCGATTTACTTTCACGCGAGTGTATTATCATTATTATCATCATGTAACTTTTATTCCTTCTTGAGGAAAATTTGCCAATTTGGAAAATTATACTGTACTAGCAACCCGCCCTCGCTTCGCTTCGGTTTCAGTCGTCTTATCCGCGTAGTTCCCGTTCCCGAGGGAATACTGGGATAAAATATAGCCTTACTCAGGGTGAATGTAGCTTTCCAATGGTGAAAGAATTTTTAAAACTAGCACAGTAGTTTTTGAGTTTATTCATTACAATCATACACACTCACAAAAATAAAATGTTTTCCTCTTTATAATATTAGTGTAGATTGATTTGACTGATCGGTATAGGGTTTTATTTCGAGTTCTCTTTTTTTTGTATAAATGTCATATGCATATTATATCCCTTAGCCGTCTTTTGCTACACCTACGGCCACGCTGGGTGTAGCCAAAAACGGCTAAGGGCCACCTAGGGGGCGCGGAATTGTATTTTTCTCCGTACTACACGAGGAAAACGGGTGGACCTATACTAATATCGGTCCTTACATCAACTCCATCCAGACTAACCCAGACTCGGACCAAACACTAGTCGATTGCATAAATAACTGTCTTGAGTGGGAATAACGCCACTAAGCAAGAAGGTAGGTACCGCTACACCATTCATTATTTAATCATCTTAGCCCATACACGTTTCACTGTTGGACTCAGGCCTCCACCACTATGGGAGAGAAATTGACCACGCTGGTCAGACGTGTTGGTACAAGGCTTTTGCTTCGAGGTTTCCTTCTTTTGTATAGATTTTATATGCATATTCTATCTCTTCGTTGTTATGGCACCTACGGGCAGGAGAGGGGGTAGTGAATTATATTCGCACTCCGTCACCACACGGAAAGCACCATTGGTGGACATTAAAAACGATTCTATTTCCTTATAGGGTAGACCCGACGGTTGTTATGCAAACGTTGGTTATTGGTCAACTCGCGGTATCCATACATACAACGTAGCAGTAAACACACCTGGAAGCGGTTGCTTCAGACACACCACCATCGTGCACGAATGGATGCATATCATTGGTTTCCTGCACATGCAGTCCACATATAACAGAGATGATTACGTACAGGTTTTATGGCAAAATATCTGGCCTGGTGAGTATTATTTACAATGGTTTCTACATTAAATTAATTGCGGCCTTGCATATCTTTAAATTAAAAATAGACAAGGTGTATCGTAAAGACACACAATTGAATTTAAACTTTTACAATATGTGATTATTTCAATTATTCATCAATCACTTTGCACAGCGTAGACTATTTATTTATTTATTGTGTTCAAAGAAACAAACAGTATTACGAGCTAATTTACAAGGTAGATAAAATTAATAACGATGTCAACAATTGAGTTTCTAATAACATTAAGAAATTAGTAAATAATGAGTTTTTTCATTATTTATTATCCATTTATTCGCCTAAAATTATAAGAGCAAGCAAGCTTCTGTGGAGTAAGAATTTAATGCACTACCTCGTATCTCACCATGGCCATCGTTAAAGACGACTAAAGGATGTAATTTACAGATAAAATCTATGCAAGATGAACAAAAATCGGAAATCAATCATATACGTCTTAGCAGCGCGGTATAATAGAGGTTAATTACCCTCCTAATGTGGAAGAGCCTCGAGCCCAATAGTGAGACGGATTCAAGCTGAGGTGGTGATGAAATAGGAGTAAGAGAAATATATGTCTCACCCTTCGCGAATAAAAGAGCCCTGGTAAACATTTTGTCACACAAAAAGGTTACCAGTCAGAAAATCATAATCTACCCGTTTAAGTTTTACTTCAAAAATGTGAATACCGCAGGCGTTTATGTTAGGAACAAAGTCTTTTTTTCAAGGAAAAATTGACTATTATTCCTCGTTAACTAAGTTAGAGTTGTTTCCATTTTACCCTTTTGCTATAGTAAGCATATTTAATGGACACCCGTAGGTAAAGAAGGAAAGAGGAATATAATAACGTAAGTTTATAATTTTTCCTACATAAGGAAATATTATAATACATGATAAAATAAATTGTAGGTACTAAAGTATTGACTCATACAAGATTTAACAACTTAATTAGAAAGTTTAGATTAAGTGGTATTAAACGCATTAAGACTTCAAAGGTAATGCCCGCCGGCGGCTTATAATACATAATAACAGAGATTATAAGATTAAAATACCTTACAATAATAAATAAATAAAGTAATCCATGGATTAGGTACATTCAAATTTAGATAAATATTTAAGAAATTTTATTTGAACCAGATAAGAGCACGCAGAAGTATTAAAGTTGATCTACTAAGTTGGTCTATACGATAATACTGAACTGATTCGGTAGTAATCAGATTCTGATAGCCTCGACAATAGATGTCGCGGGTTTGATTTCCATTTAAGAAATATTTTGCTAGTGTGGTCAATTTTTGCTGTGGCTTTAGTGGATATTTCGCGCAGGTGGCTAGCGCGTGGGATAGTATGTAAATGCCAAACATGAATAAAAGTGGGTTCGTTTTTATATTAAGCATTGCGACCGGACGTATTCTGTTGGCCCTCTATCTACGTCAAATATCGCAATAGAACTGTGTTGTTGGCGACAGTATACGCCGAAGATATTAACTTGATGAGGTATTTAATAGGCTAATCATTTTAATAGACTATTTATAGAAAAGCTAAAACTGAAACTAAATATTGACAAATTTTGTGCGTGTACACAAATTGTTGTCCTGAGTCTGGGTGTAATCTGTGTCCGTTAATTATATGTTTGTATAGATGCCTTCCAATACAAGGGTTAGTTGTTTGGCTCAGGTGTTTCTTGGTACAGAGGTCTTAGAAAAATATACCTACAAAAAGTTCCAACTGGCATTGGATCTCTAACTTTACTGTGCTCGGTCGACTTTACTAGGTCTCGAACAAACAGGCAGTTTACGGTTGGCCCTATATAATAAGTAACTTACTACACAATAGTTAGACATTATAATCTAGCGGTTTGTTTTATTTTTTTGAAAGACAATACCCTGCACTAAGGAAATAGTCCTTATATTGTGGGGAATTTACAAATATATAATTAGGCACAAATTACACCCAGATTCAAAACAACAATTTATGGATCGCACAAAGTGTGGCATAGCGTGGATTCGAATCCGTGATACCGACCCGTCATAAGACGGGTCGGTCTCTTGACCACTACGCTATCACATAGATAGCGACCACTACGCTATCACATAGATAGCGTAGTGGTTGACTACATAAGTTGACATGCCAAAAGAAAAAAAAATGTAATAATACTTATTAACAATAATATTTTACAATTTATTTTTCTAATATTGACAGGTTTAGAGTTTAATTTTGATAAATACAGTTCAGAAATTGTGGATAATCTGAAGTTACCCTATGAGTATGACAGCAATTTACACTATGGTCGTTATGGTTTCAGCATAAATGGACTACCGACGCTTTTGCCTCTAAACGTAAGTGTTGAAGAAAACAAATGTAGGAAATGTCTTTCATTTAAAACTAATACACAAGTCGCTTTGTATGAGGTCACATTACATTTATTGATAAATAAATAATCTATACCAATAAATAAAATTGGAGTGTCTGTTTTTAATGTCATAATAATAGGCTCTTTTCATGCTCACACGGTTATTTGCACTATACTTATGCCTAAAATACACTTTATATTTTTTTTGTCTGTCTGTCTGTTTGTTCCGGGTAATCTTCAAAACGGCTGGATCGATTTAAAAAATTCTTTCACCAATGGAAAGCTATAATGTCAGGGTGTAAACTAGGCTATATTTTATCCCGGTATTTATTTCCTTTACATTATCTAACTTCACACAGTACTCATCATCATCTCAGCTGTTATATATCCCACTGTTGGGCTTGTGCCATCTCCACAATAACAGGGAATTTGTCTAGTACACCACATTGTTCAGACGTGTTAATTTAGTATTTTCTTTCACCTGCATTAATGCGAAATCGAATCTGCGTTGAATCGTCTCTAAGTCGTCTTAGATGGCTACAAGATATAATAAGCATATAACATCTGTTCAAGAGAAGTAAAATTTGAAACAAAGCCCTATTCCAACACGTCTGCTCAGCGTGGAATAGTAGGCCAATTCCCCTCCCCAGAGGCGTAACTATACCATCTGGGGCCCGTGGCAAATTCTTTGATGAGGCCCTATCAGTAAGATTCATCACGTTGTACTTAGATAAAATAAATGTTATATAAGTCAGGTACAATCAGATTCCTAAAACAAAAAAGCTCATTCACACTCAATTCCGCTAAAAACTTACCCCATATTAGATAGGCTCTAGTCACAATCGATTTGATACCGATACCAGTAAGTATCATTGGTACTTTTCAATCGATACTGATTGAGTACCGATACGGTATCGATACCTAGATGATATAGATTCATCCCTAGGCATTTTGAGCCGGGGCCCTCTCGGGTTGGGTCCAGTGGCATTTTGCCAGCCCTGCCAGCCTATATTTACGCCACTGCCCCGGGAGACCTGGGCCCTTCAATGGGACATATATAGGCTGAAATGATGATGATGTGCAAGTCCGTAGTGACTATTTCACTTGACAGACGCGTAAGTTACTGGTTAAACGATGCGTTTTCTTACAGGAGGATCATAGTCTAATGGGTCAACAGGAGTACATTACAGATATCGATTGGCTGAGAGTAAATAGGCGCTATAATTGCATTGGTGCCTGGGATGAAATACCCGATTCGACTCAAGATTTAAATTAATTATATTTATGAATGTATGTTTAAGAATAAGGTTTTATGTGATGAGTATTATTTTCTGTAGTTGATAATATTGATTAGAATGAATGTTTTTTTTTTATAAAATAAGTGTAGAATATTAAATACTAATAAAAATGGATTAAGCAATCTTATTTTTTTTTATTGCCAACGGTGGCAAACGAGCAAACAGTACACCTGATGGTAAGTGTTGCTGCCGCTCATGGACCCTTACAAGGCCGCTGCCCACCGCGAAGAAAGTGAAGGGAGTGCGAATGCGTGCATCGAGGCTCGGTGACACTAAGGGCACCACCAAAACCCTCCACACGCAAACACCCTCAGAAAGTTGGGCTCCCGGCTATCTCGTTCACCGAACGAAGCGCAGTAACTAATTGCTACTACTCAGACGTCGATTTTCTGCGAGAGTGTGGTACTGCCCCGGATGGACCGGCCCGCGACAGATAACTGTCGACAGTGTGGTCCTACCTTTTTTATTTGCAACAATTTATCGTGTGACTGTAAAAACACAACAAAAAACTTATATCAATGACTAAGATTGTGAAGACTAATATAGGTACCTGTTAGGCTCGGGTGACTGGATCGGGGAATTAGTCCGTCACCCGTCGAGAGGCCGACCGCGTGAGGAAAGACAGACGTCCTTCCCGAGGGGCGGGACGTCGGTCGATAGGAGGGTACTCCTCAGGGGGTATTCCGTCGGGCCGAACACTGATGACAAGTAACCTTGCTCCGGTGGTCGGCACGCAAAAAAAAGGTACCTGTTTGGCTAGACGTGTTGCTGAGACTTTAAGATTTCCAACTCTTGCAGTGATGGTAATCTTTATTTATAAGAGTAGGCTTATATATCACGAATGGGTGTGATATGTGATTTGTTAATGGCTACACTGTCTGTTATTCTGCTATAAGGCCATAATCACTTTTGGAGGCCTATGGCTTATATTTTATTCTTTGTATAGGGCAGTGTAAGAATACAATTCACCACCCGTGAGTGTTGTAAAAGACGACTAAGGGATATAATATGTAGATAATATCTATGTAAGAAAAGGAAAATTTAATATAAAATCATATGTCAACATGTCTGTGTGCCTACTCTTGAATCTCGATTCCAATCCTAAATCCAATCGCAGCTCGAATTTGAGCAAATTTGGTACTCTTGAAAACGACACTAGCGCACGATTGGAATCAAATTTGGTGGATTTTTTTTAAAAATGAATTCGACTCTCGTCGATTAAGTCGAATATTAACCACTCCCGATGTGATTTTGACGTAGTTTAAAATCGTTAATATTTGACAATTTCAAGAAAGCCTCTTTGTGGTGATCGAATTCGATAACATTATTAATTTAAAGTAAGAAAATACGGCACATTTGGTGAAAATAACAACGACAAAGCGAATAATTCATTCTCGATTTTGTTCAAGAGTACCAAATATAAGTTTGGTGAGATTGGAATTGAATCGTATTCGAAATTAGAATTGATTTCAAGAGTAGGCTCACTGATCAGCGCGGTAGGTGGATTTCCTATCATTGTGGAGAAGGCTGGAGTCCAACAGTGTGACTTATATAGGCTGAGATGATGCTGATAGAATGAGTGGATAGATAAATCAAACTGGTACTTAATTGAATAATAAAATCAGAGTGCAATTTATTTCATTCTGCTTTAAAACTGTTTGCTGTGTGATATCGGCTACGAATATTACCTACCCTAAAATTACTAGTGGATATTGTGAAAAACTACTAAAAGATTTACATAGACCTGGGTCAACTCCACCTGACCCCCTTCAAAACGTCGGATTAACTCGAAATTTGGCATACTTATTAAGGACCGATGACGATTCAATATTTTAAACAGTTTGACCCGTTATCCTTACTAGGATAATCAGGATTAGCGATAATTCAACTAAAAATGAAAAATAAATAATAGTTAAAAAAAAACTAAAAAATACGCTTTTAAAGAAAATCCAACTAAAAAATAGAAAATTAATTTTTAAAAATTTGATTTAAGAATAGTGAAAAATATTTTTTATTGTAAAAAAAGGCCTGGGGTGCTTTTTAAGATATTATCAAAATGATAATCCTTTTACTCATATCTGTCAATAAAATATTTATAACTATTGACAACATGCACATGCACCCCACGCTTTTTTTACATTAAAATATATTTTTTCTTATATACACTAATCTTAATTCAAATTTTTAAAAATTTATTGTTTTTCATCCTTGAGTGATATTTTTTGTAGGTACATATTAATTAACAGTATTAACTTAGAATAATAACGTATAGAAGGATAGTGTCAATACTTCGAACTTTCAAAATTTGAATCTAAAAATATTAATGGCGCGCACACGTACACACGCAAACCACTATACAAATTATGAAATCAAATTTTGTTTTTATTAACATAAATCGTCGAAATACTTTTAAAAGTAATTTTAAAAACCTTTTTCAGTTTTTCAAATGTGTTGTGACACCATTTGAATGCACACACCGTCATAATTATCATTTTATTTTTTAAGAGTTGCGTACGTACGTGCAGTACAATGACTTGTAAATTACGGAATGGTTCCGGCGTAAGCTCCATTAGGCTCCAATTGAAATGCCTCACTTTTTGTGCGTGAACTTACCTTCTATACGTTATTATTCTAAGAGTATTAATTAGAAGTAAATAAACATACCTAGGTCAATGGTAATGACCAAATCTTATCTAAATATCTTAGAAAATATGTGAAACTAGATAAAAATATTTTGTATTTTATCTAGTATTTATTAAATACCATAATATCGTAATCTAAAACACAACAATACAGAATCATTGTAAATGTAATCATGTACTTAATCGATAATTCAATGAATGTGAAGGAATATTTGTAGATAAAGAAATAACAGCTTCCCTTAGAATAATAACGTATAGAAGGATAGTGTCAGTACTTCGAACTTTAAAAATTTGAATCTAAAAATACTAATGGCGCGCAGACGATTTCACACGTACACACGCACACCATTATACAAATTATGAAATCAAATTTTGTTTTTATTAACATAAATCGTCGAAATAATTTTAAAAGTAATGTTAATAACCTTTTTAAGTTTTTCAAATGTGTTATGACACCATTTGAATGCACAAACCGTCATAATTACCTATTTATTTTTTAAGAGTTGCCTACGTTCGTGCAATACAATGACTTGTACATTACGGAATGGTTCCGGCGTAAGCTCCATTAGGCTCCAATTGAAATGCCTCACTTTTTGTGCGTGAACTTACCTTCTATACGTTATTATTCTAAGCAGCTTCCATTCATCACCCATAAACGTTCACTGTTGTACCTACATAGGCCTCCTCACAATAAAGCCACTCAGAACGGTCCTGTGCCACTTGGTCTTGCGAGAAATGCGAGACCGAGACCAAGACCAAGACCGCTTAATTTTTGCAAGACCAAGACCAAGACTGGCCCTGCAAGACTTGAGCAAGACCAAGACTGGGCCTGCAAGAGTCTCGTGGTCTTGCATTTAATTCAAATCACCATTTCAGCTTATATACGGTTGAGCTCGTGTCTTCTACATAACAGGAGGAGAATCGGCCGTGGCCGGAGGGGAATCGCCACGGTGATCGGCCGTGTTGTTACAGGTCATACATGTCAAGTTTTCCTTCTCTTGCACCGATGTTATATATTATAGCCCTTAGTCGTGGGTTCGCAGTCACGGGTAAAATAGGGGGTGATAAATTATATTCTTACTCCGTCACTACACGGCAAGTCAAATCAGTCTTGAGATATCCATCTATTGGCCAATCGATTCCCAATGTTGGTGTTGGCTTTTCAGAATTACTCTTCGGAAAGGCTTAAGGACAAAAATACCGTAATCACGAGAGTGCTCTTGCCCATTATACATATTTATATATCCGTTTATTCATTAGCCCAATGACGTTCACTGTTGGACATAGAAATATGCCTACAATTAATCTATATAAATGTCCATGTAGGGACAGAGTACGATCACCATCAGGCAGTACATGAAGCGTTGCTCCCAGCGCTATTTTGCCTCTGCCACAACTCACCCCAATCCACTAGTGGTTGGGACGGTAAACTACGTCCCCTCAAAAATATCCGCGGTCCGACGTCCTCGTCATCTTCTTGAAGAAGAAGATGACGCTATTATGATCGCCCAAGAAAGGACCTACACAGCTCGCGCAGCGATAACAGATAAAACTCCGCGGTATCGGCCTCGCCGTCGAGGTCGAAAACCGCGCCGCGTAAAAGTCATTAACCTAAACTTGGCCACGCCCACTTTGCTCTCAGCGACGCCCCGAGCCGAGGTCCGTTCCCCACAGGGGGGAGCCCTCGGGCGATGTTCGCTTAACTTACTTACCGGGTTGAGAGCCATCAGCGCTCACCCATTGACCGCGTTAAGCTGTCAAGGTCATCTGCGACCAACAGCTACACACACACAAAAAAAAAAGACAGAGTACGAATATAATTCACCACTCTCTTACCCGTGGATGTCGTATCAAATCGGATCGGGCAATGGTGTTAGGAACCCATGAAAAAAAATTTAAATAAAAATATCGATTCGTTAATGAATTGAGAGGCATGTAAGTTCTCAATTTTGTCATCGTTTTTTCGTGTAAAATGATTAAAATGTATAAAGGAATGATACTTAATCTACAACATATTCGTATTTTGTTAAATGTTCATTAGAATTTGAATAAATCAATGATTACGTTTGCATAAGCAAGACAAACTTCGCTTTAACATAAATCAGCTGATCGGCCGATGACCGTTGATGAGTCGCCTTTGTACCTACGTAACCATTGAAAGGTTCGCGCAAATCTAATACCTATTTATACTGTCGAAATTTTACATGCTTACATATATCCTGTCTGTACATACCTACATAATGCATAAAATTTAAGGCATAAACTCTTAGACACACATTTTTGTAATCACTATAACTTTTACGTTATATTGTTTTTGTATAATATACATTCTAATTATGATCTATGACTGTTGAACTACAACATACATGAACAGTTGTCCCATAACCTGATACACCCTGAGTATATAACATATGTGCAAGAGAAGTGAAACTAGAAAGAAAACCCTGTACCAACATGTCTGACCAGCGTGGTATAGTAGATAAATTTTCCTCTTACTGGAAGGAAGCTTAAGCCCAGCAGTGGCACTTTTATGAGCTGTGACGATGACGACGAATATCATACATTTTACAAGTATTAAAACCATAAAATTTTAAATCAGTTTTATATGTTTTTGAATAAATAGTATATTAAGAGCTACATGGATCCAGCGGCCAAAGTATTTATATAGGCAATAGAGCAACAGGGTTTTTCAAGTATCCAGAGTATCAGTAACTAAACTGGAAATACAATAGATACATACCACTTAACTTGAAGGGGAATATAAACAATCGCATTAATTGTAAAATATCGCATTGATTATAAAATGACATAAAATTTATTGTATCCACTGCCTCGTGTGGTGACGTCTTAAGAAAATAGGGTCGAAAGTCCTGTCATAAGAGTAGTAACGCTGTCTAATGGAACACCAGGGAAATAGAAGAGTAATTTTCTCCAGTGGTAAGTATTGTATTCAATAGTGAACTATAGGCTAGCAGATGGATAGATAGGATAGGATATTTGATTAATTTAGTTGGATTTTTCATTGCCATGATAAATTACTGTTACGTTATTCTAACTGCAAAACTTTGCGAGACTCTTGCTGCAATACCAAGACTCGGGTGCGCAAGACCAAGACCAAGACGAGACCAGGTGTGATGTTGCAAGACCAAGACCAAGACCAGTCCAAGTCTCGTCTTGGTCTTGCATTTGGGCAACACTACATCCAACGAATCGACTCTCTCCGACTTTCAAGATGTCATCAGTCCATCTTATAGGGGGAATAAAGTTTAACAGATAAATTTTTTTTGGAAGTAGAAATAATACGTACAAGTAATTAACCGAGTTAAATGAAAAGCAACATAAGATAGGAAAGTAGGTACATAGACAAATTTCTTGTTTCATCTTTTGATAGTATCACTGTAACCATCTCTCTTTTTGCGTCCGCCAACCCTTAGTTATTCGTGAGAGTTGCAAAATACTGAGGGAATACCAAGAGATTGAGTTGCAGCTTTCTCCCAGGAAACGATGTTTCTCATTATGATATCACACTCTTTTCAGGCGTGCCAATTATGGCAGTTACCACCAAAAAATTATCGCTCCATTGTTCTATGGCAGTGGTTCTCAAACTTTTTAAATGACGGAACCCTTTTGGGAAGCAAAATACTTGATGGAACCCTACAATAAAACAATTATTTTTATAAGTGTATTCTATATTAATCAGCATAATAAAAGTACAATGTATCAGTTACTAATTATTATTTACTTCACCACTTGGTAAGGACAATAATAGAAAACATTAAAAAAGAAAAAATCTAACTAGTGGGAGGTATGAAACTGTTTTTTATTTTTCATCAATTGCTTGATATCAGGTTTGATGGAAGAAAGTTGGAGTCTCATATCAGCTTCGGCGTCCAGTCTATTGCGATATTTTGTTTTCGTGGCTGCGTAGGTAGAGAATCCTGTTTCGCACAAATATGTAGTTGGGAACGGGAGAAGAATATCCAGAGCCATTTGGCCAAGCATTGCATATTCATCTTGGATTCTGCACCAAAAATCATTAAGAGGCGTCGTTTTGAACAATGACTCCATACTTGTGTCTGATGACATTTCTAAAAGAGATTCATATATCTCATTTGACATGTTTTCAGGCTTTTCCAAGTTGGGTAAAAAAGGATTATGAATCCAGGAGTTCACTTTAATTTTTGTATTGTGTTCTTCGGGAAAATACTTTTCAAAAGATGCGCGCATCGAACTGAGATATTGGACCAATTCTTCAAACACATTATCTTCAAACATTTCTGAGTCGTTTTCGCTAACAAACTCACTGAGTAACGTAAAACTTTCTATTTCTTTCTTACCAATGCAAATGATCCAAAAATCTAATTTTCTTTTAAAAGCAGTTATTTTATTATAGGCCTGAAACACTGTTGTCTGTTTACCTTGCAACGATAAATTTAATTCGTTAAGTTTTTGAAAGATATCCGCCATAAAAGACAATCGGAACAACCAAGTTTTATCATACAAACGGTCCTTCAAATTAAAAGAAGTATCTGCTGAAAGAAACATTTGTAACTCGGCTCTAAGTTCAAATAGCCTTGTTAAAGTTTTTCCCCGAGACAGCCATCGCACTTCTGTATGGAGCAGCAGTGTTTTATGTTTGCTGCCATAATCTTCACACAATAATGAGAACAATCGGGATTGTAGTGGTCGTGATTTGATAAAATTAATTATTTTTACCGCTTCATCCATAACTAATTTTAGATTAGACGGCATTTGCTTCATCGCAAGTGCTTGTCTATGCAGAATACAATGACTGGAACTACAATTAGGCGCTTTATTTTTCATTCGTGACACTGCTCCTGCTGTTTTACCTGTCATCGCCTTGGCCCCATCTGTACAAATGTCAATGCAATTGTTCCAACTGAGATTATGTTCTTCAAAAAATATATTAATATAATATTATTTTATTAAAAATTTCTTCCCCGGTAGTGTTTGTAAGCAGCGATGAACACATAAGCATGTCTTCTTCAAAAGAACTTTTATATGGATATCTCACAATAACCAGCAGGATAGCCAAACCAGCGACATCAGTCGACTCGTCCATTTGCAAAGCGAATCGTGTATTTTGTAGACGTGTAACTAGTTCTTGTTTGACGTAGCTTGCCAGATCATGGATTCGTCGTGAAACAGTATCGTTTGATAGCGGAACAGTAGAAAGATGCTTTGCAGATTTTTCATCAAGCATACATTTTGTTATGTCTAATACACATGGTTTTATTAATTTCTCAGCGATAGTGTGCGCTTCACCTGCTTGTGCAATGCGATAGCTAACTAAGTATGATGCCTCCGTGGCCTTTTCGTTGGTAGTTTGTGTTACATGCATCATATTTTTTTGACTTTCTAATAACTGATCTTTTTTGCGAACAAAAAATTCTTTATTCTTGTCTTTAGTCTCGGGGTGTACGGTTTCTAAATGTCGACGCAATTTGGCAGGTGCCATGGAACTATTAGGAAGCAGTTTACTACAGAGCATGCAGAGAGGTGAGCCGTTGGAATCAACAAATCCGAAACTGATATAAGATTCATCATACTTCCTTTTTTTCGTCTTTGAAACCGTCGAGCTTGACGTCGTGGCACTCGTGGCATCATCTTCTGGATCGGTGATTGCTAAATTCTCCGCGCGCATTGCTTTTGAACATTCAGCGTCATTAGAAGATGTTGTTGGAACACGTTTAACACCTTTAAGCCAACGTTCCATTCTTCTTTATTTATAATGTTACAAGTCAGGATAGTGGGGTTTAAATAATGCACAATCGTTACTGCGTATAAGAGACTAAATTTAGAACCTACAGGGAAGAAATGTATAAAACTGAGACAACAGAATACAGCAGGCAGTAAAACAATGAACACTAGTTTCTCGCTAGCGAGCTTGTAAGTAGGTAGTAACTTATCGCTCCGAACGCTAATCATCAACTGACGACGCCAACGCGCGATCGCCGCTTTTATACTTAGTCCTAGACTCGATCTCAAATATTCTCGAAAATACTCGAGTCGGCACCTTTGATAAACAAAAAGCAAAAATAAAAACAGAAATTTAAAAATAGCGTTGTAAACAATATCGACTTTATCCTTTGAAGTTAGAGACGAAAGTCGCTAGTTGACAACTATAGCGTCTAATTCAGAGGCGGCTTTTATCAAAGAGACTGAGCGCTTACAAGTATACTACCCGCTCGTTTTAAGTTTGCCGCTGGCGATAGGTATGAGTGTATGACGTTCGAAATTTTTTATTTAATTGTAACAATAAAAATTGTGTACGTTAGATATTTGGGTAAAACTATGACACATTATAAGTTTTGTTGTCACGTGGGGGAGGGTACGCGCATTCCACAGACCGGCAAACTTAGAGCGAACGCGTTGTACAAGTATAAAATTGTTGAGACCAAACTTATGAGATATTGTACCAGCTAATGTAACACAAGCTTATACAAATACAAATAAATAAATAAATAACATTCATAGCGTTTTGTCTCCGCGCGGCCGCGGAGTCCGCACAGCCGCGGAGCGACCAGAGAGAGGTGTTTTGATTTTTTTATTTCTAAATTCTTGCGGAACCCCGACAGAGGTATCACGGAACCCTAGGGTTCCGCGGAACACACTTAGAGTATAGCTGTTCTATGGGAACGGCATAGGCCAATCACGCATTGGACGGTGAAAGTTTTAGCCTTCAGGTGTTGATTACACCACAAATCAAATCGATCAGGCACTTATATTGTCAATTTTATATTTAGCTTGGAATTAATCTAATTTATCATCAGAACGGCACGCGACCACAAACGGAGAAGATCCGGCAAGTAACTTAACGCGAGATCAGCATTTTTGGTTTCTTTTAAAAGAAATTGTATGTAATCAATCAACATGTCTAAATAAAATACAAAAATAGACTTTGTCTAGATATCATTCAAAAACAAAAATAGAGGAATACAAGCGGCACCCGAGCGACACATTCTACGTATTTTTTTCCAGTTGTCTTAATTGTAGCTTAAACTAAATGTTGTTAGCTTTTCTATGACTTAGCGCATATTTGACCATGTTCAATAACGATTTCACTTCCTCGACCACTTCCTCCACCAGAGGGTCTGATAAAATGAAACCGATACTGAGCTGTGATCTGAGAGCTTCGTTCCGAGCACATCTTGTCAAGATACGATACATCGTCTTCTATGCAAACGTCACATTTGGGTGACGGTACTTTCCTCATTAGGTTGCCAAATTTATTTAACGGCATTTGTCCGGAACGAAGCTGCATCAACAGAGTCAAGTCCTCTGTAGAATAGGAACACTTATCGAGCCATGGCATAGGTGCCGACTGGATCGTTCTGTACCATATTCCTCTCGCCTTTGAAATATTTGTGTTGTTTGAGTATCAAACCTGTACTGTAGGTCAGTGTTCTAATCACTGCGCCATAAGTGCAATCAGATTACGAAAGTATATATTCACAACTGTTACTTGTTTTCCTATCTTTATATTCTACACTATAACTATATTATCTTGATGACACATAAGAATTTATGTTTTGCTGTTATTATACAATTTATTAGGAAATTGAATAAGTTTATTCTCATTAATATTAGTAACGTTTTACACAAAAAATGACTAATATATGACTAAAAGTATAAAAGTAAATCCAACATCATCTTTAGTGAAATCCTTTCAACTCCTCCTGTTTCTTTTTTTGTTTTTTAATTAAATTTGCTCGGGCGTACCACTGTCAAGGAACTCTGCACCGGTGGTCGGCCCAACGACGAAGGCGACGTGCTATACGAGTGGGTTACGGGTGTGCATGCTTACGTCCCTCTGTCGCCCCGGACGGAGTGGAGCGAGGAGGGCGCCAACCGTAACACACCAACAAAAAAAAATATTGTTTCGGGTTCCAAGACATTCAAAAGCGTTGTCCGGGACTTCCTGAGGGTTAAACCTCGTTGTCTTATACGGAGACCATTGTGGAACCTGGCTTACAAGATTAACAGTGGTGGGAATGTGTGGTGGGATTAGTCCCTTAAAAAATTCATCATTATTGTGCTCTTCCTAATTACTCTAGGTCAATGTAATATGTGGGTTCACCGTACATATTACAAAAATTTTAACAATTGTTTTATGGTTAGCCACTTGCTTTAGTCAACCCTCCTTGGAAATGTAATCGTTGATCGGACGCCAACAAATGAAGTTGGCCCATGCTGATGTAAAGCTCTTAGGGCAATATAAGGGTAATATTCCTAGCAGCTACCACAAGGTACACATCATCATCATCATTTCAGCCTATCGCCGTCCACTGCTGGACGTGGGCCTCCCTCATGTTACGCCATAGAATGCGATTCTGTGCCTCTTGAATCTAACAACGACCAGCAACCTTCACCAGGTAGTCGGGGATCCGGTCCACCTAGTCTGGGGCTTCCTACACTGCGTCAGCCGATACGTGCTCGCCACTCGAGAACCTTGTTTCTCTAGCGGTTGCCGGATCGTCAAGCAATGTGGCCTGCCCATTGTTACTCCAACGTGCTCATCCTGGATCACCTCTATGTGATTGCCGTTTGGTCAACAATTAGATTCCCAAGGAGTATGCTGCTAAGGCCATTAAAGTAAGAAGAAGAAGAAGACATTCCCTAGGAGGGTTGACGTTTGATAGGCGGCCGGTTATAAAACTATTGTCAATAATTTTTGCGATATGTACTATGTATAAAGAGTAGGTACATATTACATCGACCCTAATTAGGATTAAAGCAGAAATGATGATGAAATTATAATATTCCGTATCCGTATCGGTAACCGTAATATTCCGTATCGGTTCCGTACCCCAAGGGTAAAAACGGGACTCTATTACTAAGACTTCGCTGTCTGTCCGTCCGTCTGTCCCTCCGTCTGTCTGTCACCAGGCTGTATCTCAAGAACCGCGATAGCTAGAATGTTGAAATTTTTACATATTAGGTATTTCTGTTGCCGCTATAACAACAAATACTATAAAAAAATCTTTTTTATAGATAATGGTATGAAAGCCTTCGTGCGCGACTCTGACTTGCACTTAACCAGTTTTTATATAATAACTAGCAACACGCCTTCGCTTCGCTTTCAGTCGCTTTACCCGCGTAGTGCCCGTGGGAATACGGGGATAAAATATAGGCTATGTTACTCCCTGATATTATAGCTTTCCATTGGTGAAAGAATTTTTGAAATCAGTTCGGTGGCTTCAGCGTGAAAGCGTAACAAATAAGCAAACAAACAAAGTTATTTCGCATCTATACCAATAAATAAAATTGGAGTGTCTGTTTGTAATGTCAAGCTTTTTTCATGCTCACACAGTTATTTGCACGACACCTATGCCGAAAATAGCAATTAAAAAATTTTTGTCTGTCTGTTTGTTCCGGGTAATCTTCAAAACGCTGGACCGATTTCAAAAATTCTTTCACCAATGGAAAGCTATAATATCAGGGCGTAAACTAGGCTATATTTTATCCCGGTATTCTCACGGGAACTGGAACTACGCGGGTAAAACGACTATAACCTATAACCGAAGCGAAGCGAGGGCGGGTTGCTAGTTTATAATATTAGTAAGGATTTGATTGAAAGCATATTTCGTAGGTAGCTTAAGGGTCCGCTCTGAAATACATTATTTATACGGTAAGCTTACCTGAAGATTATCATCATCATCTCAGCTCACATACGTCCCAGTATTGGGCACGAGCCTCCTATACAATAGGAGGGTAATTGACCTACTAGTCCACGCTGGTTAGACGGCATAAAGACATGTCAAAAATGGCATTTTTTTTTCTTTTTGTTGATGGTCCACAGACTTATTGTCCGTTCCTTTGTTACATTTTTTGAGTTTAATTGTTAAGGTGAGTTTATATAATTCAAGTTATTCTTCAAGTGGCTTTATTACAGTTAGATGTTAAGATAGACTTGAAGTTGAGCGCTGTTCGATGTGCCATTGCTGTTGATGGACATCATGTGTTTCGAGGTTTTCTACTTTGCGCTATTACTTTAAGTTGGTGATGAAAACCCCCTCTGTTATTTTTTTTCTGTTGTCTCCTATAGTTTGTTTTGCTGAGTTGTTATGTTTTTATTTTATTTTCTGTTCCTATTCTGTTAATATATTGAGTTGTCTCGTTATGTTGTTTTTTATTAGTTGCTGTTGTCCTTTTGTTTTTTATGTTTTGAATATATGTTGTTATCTATACTTTAATTGTTTGTTTCTGTGTTTGCTTCATTGACATATTTTTGTGTTATAGCTCCATTTCCATGTTCTGTTTGTAGCTTTTGGTTGTATTTTGCAATTTATTTTGATGAAAGACCGAGCACTTTCATTACCCTATAGTCTCTGTTTTGTATTGCCATCTTTTTGATGTATTCCAGTATGGTGCTAGATTCCTGATCTATGGACTTCCTCATGAGTTTTCAAATGGCATCTTCACGGGTGTCTGTGTAGTATGTGCAGGATCTAGTGTGCCTGGAGATGGCAACCACGGCGTGTTGCATACTGTTGTGTAATTTATGCAATGAATCACTTGTCTGGATGATGATGACGTTAGGTGCACCGAGTCCCTGTGCCTCGTGGATGGTTCGCAGTTCAGAGCCCTCACCAGTCCGTATCCCTTTTCTCTGAGGCTTTCTTTCTCTGCCTGGTTGTGCGACAGGTATAACGTCTCAGATAGGTCTGGTGGTATGACGGCGTCGGTGTATGCAAATATGCTCAGGGATTTAATAATTTTGTTAGATGAGTATATGCCATTGTAATTGTTCTGAAGGGCATATGCTACATCCATAGGGCACCGATGCGTGCACAACAGTTCCTGTGTCGACGATGGCGTGGTTAAAGGCTTGTCGTGCCTTAATTCGAATAAATTGTCCCGATCAATGAAGGGTATCTGATTTGTATCGCCAATGAGGAGGAGTTCTTTGGCCTTTACGGTGCGCATTAACAGGACTACGGAGCCGAAGTGATTTATAAGCGCCTCGTCGATTATGAGTCTATGGAGCGTTTGGCTTTTTCTCGTTCTAACTCCGTTTGTTAGGGCCGATGCCACCGTATAGACGTTCTTGGCCGCTTTCACTCCCATGCGTTGAGTTATTCTGTTTTTTAGATCGTCTTTTGCTTTGTGAGCAATGATGTAAGAACGACGTCGCTTGCGGGGTTGAAATTATTGACTATCCAAGTCGATTTACCGCATCCCGGCACTCCATTAACCAAGGTGATTTTTTCTGGCAGGTCCCATGCAGCCGCTTCCAGATCTCTGGCTCGTTTTAGGATTTTCTCTGTGAGCTAGATCTCGGTGAATTTTGCAGTGACTATAATGGGGTCGTGTTCCGGGGTGTGGAATGAAAAAAAATTCTACCGGTTTTCTTTGTGGTTTTTTCATCAAGGTCTACGAAGCTTCCGGTGGCACTAAACGCTGCCATGTGGGTTGAGATGGGTTTACCCGCCATGACCTCGCCTGTCTGGTTGTTATAGATGGTAGCCTCTTCTTCCTCGAGTCTAACCTTCAGCAACCCTTCGCTTTGGTAGTTATAAGCTTCGAGTATTTTGCTGGTGGTCAAGGCTTTGATGACGATTGTACCTTCTAGGATGGACTTGTATTCGAGGAAGGCGTTTATGTATAGGTCCATCGTTGTGTTCACCGGCCGGTAGTTGGGTGGCTTGACGATTTCTTTATCGGCATTCGTGCTTGGTTGTGGTTCTTCTTCTGTTAGTGTTTGGTGGTATTCTTCTCTGGTAAAAGCTTCTAATGCAGATGCTAATCGCATTGTTCTTTTTTCTTCGCTGTTTCTGTTGGTGATGGCGTCGAGTATTGGTGTTATGAGTGCTCTTACCGTAATGAATTTTGTTATTTTACCACTTGAGGTGTTCTTTTGGTTTGCCGCGTTGTCGTTTTGCTCATCTTTGCGCTGAGGCGTGACTAGCTCCGGCGGGTTAGGGTTTGTTGGGTGTGATGTATTGGCGTTCTGGACGTTGGTCGCGGGTTGTGGTGTGTTTACAGAGGGGGGGGAGCAAGTAAGAAGCTCAGGTCTTGACCTCTGTTCTCATAAGTTATAATTTCATGGTGTTTTGAGGCCATGATATAGCCCATGTATTCCGCGACTTCTCCTTTGTCGAAGCCTACTGCCATTGCATCCACACTGATGGTTTTGGGGATGGTGTTGATGTTTTCTTCGCTGTTTTTTGCAATGCTTTGGAGAAGAGCACTAGCTTGCGCAAATTGGGTCAATTCGGCTTTCCTGTTGAATATGAGTAGCATTTTATTGCGTGACCCGTATTAGCCGACATTCCGTGTTTCCTATCTGTATTGCGCTATAGGTATTAAATTTTGATGATTTAAGTGTAGTTCTGCTAGTGCTTCCTTTTAATAGAACAGCTAGTCCTGGTGATATGGACACCCTATTTTTTCTGTCCACATGGCAAAAGGCGATGCCTAGTCTTTCGCAATTTGTGGACATGAACAGAGCCACTGGGCGTGTTCTTAACCCTGGAGTTCCTGTTTCGCCGTTTGCCTGCATTTGATACTCGGTGAGTATTTGTATATGCCTGTGTGCAGTTGCTGTTGTTAGATCGGGTTGTGTTTGAGCTGTTGGTTGGGTAATGATATTAGACCTAGGTTTTCTTTATTGAGCGTGCTATTCCTCTGTGATGCTCTACGTATTATCTTTTCAACGTAGGTGAAGAAAGGTGGCCTTGTGTCATCATTGTTCATTATATTGTTTAGTTGTGTATCTTTGACCTGTACTCCTGTTATTATTTCAAGTTCAGTCCGCTCAGCTAGAAAGCGAGGGCAATCGTAGAGTATGTACCAGATGGTTTCTTCGGTGTGGTCGTCGCATTCGCAGCTGGGGTTATCTTTGAGGTTAAATCGATGCAGGTAAGCTGCGATGCCTCCGTGACCTGTGAACGCCTGTACTAGGGTTGGTGTCAATTTTATAGATCTCACCAGACGGTAGTTGTTAGTGACGTCTGGGAGGAATTTTTTTGGTGACTGCCCCTGTTGTGGAGGTGTTATACCGGTCCTACCATATTTTGATTGTCTCCTCTCGGATAATATTCTTTACGTATGACAGGGGCACTTTGTCGTAGGATGAGGCGGGTGTTATTGCCAGTGCTGCTCTCTTTGCTAGCTCATCAGCTCGTTCGTTGCCGACGGTGCCTGCGTGTGCTCTTAGCCAAAATAGCCGGATGGTTTTCCCTTGCATGCGGATGTCTTCCAAGTTTGCCCTTATGGTGTTGATCAGGGGTGTGATGTTGGTAGAGTTCATGAGTAGGTCAAGCGAAGATCTTGAGTCGCTTAGTATGTTGACTGTGGTGGCGTCACTACTTTTGACTTTCTCAATTGCTCTATGGATAGCGTATAGCTCTGATTGGAAGACTGTGCTGTAGGGTTCTAGGCGGAACAATGAGTAGTGGATCTCCTTTTCTAGCTCCCATCATGATAGGGCAGCACCTGTTTTCCCCTCTATTTTGCTGCCGTCCGTATATATTTGGGGGCCGGATATTTGGTGGTTGGTGATGGTTTCGGAGTCCATGTTCTCAAGGAGCTCGTGTGAGATGGAAATGAGTTTGGAGGGCATTTTTTATTGTATTCTTTAGGTTTTAGATTTTCAATACGCACACTTCATACTGCATATATATAAAAAACCTAAAGCCTAAAGAATATAAGAAAAAAATGCCATTTTTGACATGTCTTTATATATGTTGAGACCGTGGATATATGCATATTGTATCCTAAGAGATTTCTCATTTTTACGATACATACAGAAAAGGTTGGGTTTGTGAATTGTACTCTTATGCCGTCATCATCACACGGATTTTATTTCACCACTTTGAAGATCACTGAAAATTATCACTATTTAGTTTGAAACTTGTTATAAATTAAACTTATCAGAAAAATAATGCATAAATATCAGGTTGTTAATCAGAAATAAAAATATGTTGTGTCATTAACCTATCCGGTCACCGTTACGATTACAAAGAGCGAAAATTCTATTACCTACGTTCCCGTTAATAACAATATTTGCAATTATATTGTAGTCATAGATATTTTATAACTCTTAAGATATTCATTATCAATAAATGATGCAGCTTGTATATAAAGGTAGGACGAGGGTTTTGCCCGCATATTGAAACATAATTTATACCACAATATGTTGCGTATCACTTTGACTTTTGTTGCCCTAGTGGCTTTTGTTGTTGCCGGACCGGCTGTGATGAGGAATAAGAAGGATATTGAAGACTTTTCAAAGTTCCTGAACAATATTAGACATAGTAAGTGGCATTCATATTTGTAATATATGGCAGTTGACACGAAATTTGGACTTGATTGGAAATAGATTGGTGATATTTTACCAATTCAATTCAAAATCTGAATCTAATTTATACCTATTAATTATACGAATATGTTTGTAAAGTCCCCCGCAATACAAGGATTATTTCCTTAACGAAGGTCGTTATAAAAAAAAATATCCATTTTTAAACAATACTCTCCCCAAAGAGGAATAGTGTCATAATAGCCTAGCATGGCAGGCGGATTGGTGATCGCAGTTGGTGTTACCCAGAAGAATGTTCATGCCTATTTTTTTAAAAATTGAGCATGGGTATATTTTCAGTCTGGTGACCTTATACTATTTACCATTACCTATCATACCCGTGAATGTCGTAAAAGACGACTATGGGATATAATATGCACATAACATCTGTGCAAGAGAAGGAAAATTCCAAATAAAACCCTATATCAACACGTCTGACCAGCATGGTATAGTAGGTCAAATTAAGGCCCTCCCATTGTGGAGGAGGCCTGAGCCCAACAGTGGGACGTATGTGGGCTGCGATGATGATGATGATGATGATGGAGTCAGAATACAATTCACCATCCTCTTTCTTGCTCGTGGGTGCTATAAAAGACGACTAAATGTATGCATATAACATCTATGCATGCAGAAAGAACACTCGAAATGAAAGCAGCAACACGTCTGATCAGCATGGTATAGCAGGTCAATTTCACTCTTATTGTGGAGGAGGTTGGAGCTGAAATGATGATGAAATGATTGATATATTGAGAAAGTAAAATTTTATTTCTAGGCAATCGAAAGCAGGTCGAAGAACAGATTACGTCTACTGCTAACGTGGCGAATGTTGAAGAACTAAGTGGCTATTACCAGGGAGATATTGTTATAGATGACGTAGACTATGAGCTAATGCTTCAGGAGTATGCAATCGGTCGTAGTGCTTACACCAGTTCCAGTATCTTGACTTGGCCTGATAATACTGTCATATTCGAATTCGGAGCGGGTGAATTTGGTAAGTGTAGCCATCTATACATCCTAATGACGTCTACTGCTGAACATAGCCTTCACCAATTTTTTTTTGCGGTTGGGCTATGGTCAGCTCGCTCGCCGCCCGGCTCCGTCCGGGGTGACAGAGGGGCGCCGCACGGCCCCATGACCCACCCGTGGCACGTTGCCTTCGTCGTTGGGCCGACCACCAGTGCAGAGTTCTTTGTCTTCAGAGGTCAGCCCGACGGAATACCCCGGTCGCGGGATACCTTCCCCTCACGACGTCTCCCCTCGGGGACGTTGGTCACCGTCGCGCGGGCGGCCTTTCGGCAGGTGACGGACTAAATCCACGGTCCAGTCACACGAATATTTGAATACCTAAGAGAGCTCTACATTGACCTACGCTAATCCCATCTCGTATTTTGTGTCCAATGATTAAGTTTCCAAAAGGTATTAACATAGACAGATCGAGAATTGGAAAACTTAGTGAAAACCCTATAGGTTGTACTGACGGACTGCAATATAATAATAATATGTTATTGACGTTCTCATGTAGTGACGGAGTAAGAATACAATTCACCACCCCCTATCTTACCCGTGGGTGCAGGAAAAGACGATTAAGGGATATAACACGCATATAATATCTAGGCAAACGAAGGCGAACTTGATATAAACTTATAGCTGTCAGCGTGGTATAGTAGATTAATTGCACTCCCATTGAGGAAAAGATTCGACCCTAGCAGTGGGACGTATATGAGCTGAAACTAAAAGATTATATTATTTTAATGTTCACTGGCTAAACTCGTATACGCGTTTCAAGAACATTGTTAGAGCAATGCCTTTGCATTTCTAGTCCGCTTTTCTTGAATTTGAAGCGGAATCGCTTTTGATGATTATATACCACTAGCAACCCGCCCTCGCTTCGCTTCGGTTATAGGTTATAGTCGTTTTACCCGCGTAGTTCCCGTTCCCGTGGGAATACCGGGATAAAATATAGCCTAGTTTACGCCCTGATATTATAGCTTTCCATTGGTGAAAGAATTTTTCAAATCGGTCCAGCGTTTTGAAGATTACCCGGAACAAACAGACAGACAGACAGAAAGACAGACAGACAGACAGACAAAAATTTTTTAATTGCTATTTTAGGCATAGGTGTCGTGCAAATAACCGTGTGAGCATGAAAAAAGCCTATTATATTGACATTACAAACAGACACTCCAATTTTATTTATTGGTATAGATTAGTTTCACTTACGAATTTGACAAATTGAAACTGTATAATTTATTTATTTATTTAAGACAACACCCTGCACTAAGGAAATAATCCTTGTATAGCGGGGGACTTTACAAACATATAATTAACGGACACAAATTACATCCAGACTCAGAACAACAATTTGTGGATCGCACAAAGTGTTGTCCCGCGTGGGATTCGAACCCCCGACACTGGCGCTGTAGGTTGCTATCTTAACCACTACGCCATCTGTTATGTTGTTATTATGATAACTATTAATATTTATCGTCATTGTCTTATACGTCCGTTATGCCGAGATCGAGTCTACTCCGCAATGGTAGAGATATTGAACTGCTATTTCATGCTAAGCAGACTCTTTGATATTGGATTTTATTTCGAGGTTTTATCTGCTATTTTTATCGTGGCCAGTTTTTACAATTCGGAAGGAAAAAGTAAGGGAGGGTATGGAGGACATGTGCCCAGTTTTCAGATTGTCCATCTCATTGTCCTCAGACGTACAAATATGTCCTGTTTTTGTAAACAACATAAATTATTATTTATACTGATATGAACGTATTTTGTGTTTTGTTTTTTAGGTTTTAACTAGGAATCATCATCATCACAGCTCACATACATTCCACTGTTGGGCTCAAGCCTCTTTCACAATGGGAGGGCATTTGACCTACTATACCATGCTGGTCAGACATGTTGGTATAAGATTTCATTTCAAGTTTTTCTTCTCTTGCACAGATGTTATGTGCATATTATATCGCTTAGTCGTCTTTTACGACATCCAAGGGCAAGATAGGGAGTGGTGAATTGTATTCTTACTCCGTCACCACACGGAAAGTAGGTATATATAATTAAAACTTAAAAATAAAACATTTTACCTATTCCTGTCAGATTTCACGAGTCCGATGTTTTGATTTTTTTTTAAGAATTTATATTTTATATTTTTGCGTATTATTCCAAATGTCTCCTTCTAACGCAAAAAAATCATGGGATCGTTATGAAAGCGTCCCGTTTCGACGTAAATAAATGTGCTCACATCAGTAATACATTGTTATCTTCCCGAGGGGGGGACGTCAGTCGATGGGAGGGTACCCCAATAGGGGGTATTCCGTCGGGCCGACCACTGATGTCAAGTAACCTTGCTCCGGTGGTCTGCCCCACCAAGAAGATGACGTGGTTTTCGGGTGGGTTGCGGGAGTTGCGTGCTTAAGCCCCTCTGTCGCCTCGGACGGAGTGGTGCGGAGGCGCGTCGACCGCAGCCCACCCACAAAAAAAAATACATTGTTATCTTCGCTTACCTATAACAAATTCAAAACTACGGTTCACTGAACTAAATGCAATTTACCGGGTTTCTTTAAGTTCAAAATACTAAATGAAAATATTATCTACAATGGTCATATACTTAGCTCATTTATTATAACTGATAAAAACTATGATTTTACATGTCAAAATAGTAATATACATTTATTTGGTAATAAAGATATAAGAATTAGTACGAAGCGATTGTAATAAACTTGTGATTGCCGACAAGAAATTGAAAATTATAGTGTATCAAGAAGATTATGATTTTCAATACTTAGAATAATTGTATCATGTAATTAGAAAGCGTAAATCGTTAGTTTAATGATACAAGCTGGCAGCTGCCGATCATGAGGGCTCTACTTTGAAATTAAAGGAAAGTATTATTAGTTTGTTTTAGGTTTAGTATTTTTAAGGATGAATCAATCGCGATGTTTTGCGCAATCGGTGATGAGTTATAATACGTTATGGTTATGGTTTGTTAATGGGACTTGATGGCATACTACCGTCTCTACGAATGGTTTGGGCGATGTGTTGCTGGACAAAAATAGTTTTATTTCGCGAAGAAATTCCTTTATATCCGTGGGTGGCTAGAAGTACGTGTGAAAATATACATGTTTTATAACTGTTCTCTCGGGATGCTGTTAAAATAATATAAGATTTTGTAAAACCATATTTAATCGTATGTCATGCTAGCCTAGTTCGTAAAGAGGTTTGAACGGATTCCGAATAAACATCTATTGGATATTCGATTCAACCTCCACCTGGTTCTATTTCAGTGAAGTGGTAATCATTTTTTCCGTTCGCGAATGCGCTTTGATAAAATAAAAACAAATACAGAGAAACAGAAAGGTTTCGAATACAGTTTACAATAGGCCTGATGCCTATATTTCTAACGCCTTTTAATAGATTTTGTATGTTATTAGATGTCAGCCAGGAGGCAGCTATCTGGGAAGCCATCAGAGATATCGAAGCACACACATGCGTCAAATTCCGTTACCGGGAGTCCTCTGATTCAATCTATACAAAGATTACAGTAAGTTATCATCCTCAGAAATGAATATGTCTACCTAAATATATTATATACTAGCAACCCGCCCTCGCTTCGCTTCGGTTTCAGTCGCTTAAACCCGCGTAGTTCCCGTTCCTGTGGGAATGCCGGGATAAAATATAGCCTATGTTACTCCCTGATATTATAGCTTTCCATTGGTGAAAGAATTTTTGAAATCGGTTCGGTGGTTTAAGCGTGAAAGCGTTACAAACAAACAAACAAACAAACATCCTTACTTTCATATTTATAATATTAGTATGGATTTAGTTAAGTATATTTTCACTTTCAAATATATTTAAATAACTTCAGTACATATCCAAATTTCATTTCAAAATGGGAGTTTTATGCGCAAACATAAAAGTGTCATGTGACGATCCTATTTTGTAAGCAATACTTTAATATTTTACAATGTTATATTGAATAATTTTGCTAGTATTTTCTGTAATGTAAATACAGGGAAGATGCTGAAATATATTGAAAATGATATAATGGTAGTTTGCGTATATGTTCTGCTAATTTTCCCAGAAAAGTAATTTGGTCATCAGCGCCCAATTAATGGTAACGACTGGACTTACTGATCGACTGTTATTGAGAAAAGCTGCTTGATATCATGAAGTGAAATATTGTGCTATAAATTATGAAGAAAATAGTAAACGTTATATCAAATTGTTAAGCTAACAATGTATTCATCAACTTAGTCATCAAAAACTTAAAAAAAATATTTGAAAATGTATTTTGTAACTGAAAAAACAAATGTTAACTTTATAAAAAAACACTTTCAGGGTGCCACAGATGGTTGCTACTCGCATATAGGTTACAGAGTATCCAGAGGAGCTCATACAATGAACGTAGGTAGGAACACTGTCGGCGTAGGATGCTTCCGTCACGCCACCATCGTCCACGAATTTATGCATATCCTCGGCTTCACACACATGCATGCCACTTACGACAGAGACAATTATGTCCAAATTGTTGAAGAGAATATTGCCTCTGGTAAGTCATCATAACCTTTTACTTTTAACCGAATTATTATTAGGTCAATACAACATGTTGTTGTCCTCTGAGGCATGAGGAAAGACACCAAAGCATACTGTAGAGATTTTAAGCATTTATGCAGCTTCTTATGGGTTCTTAGTGCTGTGTGGTAGCGGCTTCGAATACTACCAACCCTTGCTTTGCTCGTGGGTGTCGTAAAAGACGACTAAGAGCCCTAGATTGATCCGGACCAATTCCATCTGGTACCATTTGGGTCAACGATTACATTCCCAAGGAGGGTTAACGTCAGGCAGGCGGCCGGTCATAAAAGTCATTGCTGAAACTTTTTGCAATATGTCAAAACAGATGACATATTGCGTCGACCCCAAGTAATTGGGATAGGAGCAAGATGATGATGATGATGATGCAGCTTCTTATGACTTTGGCAGCCATTAATAATATTGAAGTTGGTAGTGTTTGTGATTGCTAGCAGGTTACCTGAACTGATTGGACCGATGAAGAAAATAGTACTCTTGTATTCAGATTATTAAGATTAGGTATATATGAGATTCTGAAACGTGGTCTCCAAATGTCAGCCTTTTAACAAGGTTTAAAGTCGCTCAAAGTGCTACGGGGAGAGCTATGCTTGGCATTTCTCTATGATGATTTATCTCGATGAAGGAATCCGAAATACTAAAATCCGTAGAAGAATGACTGTAACCGATATAGCCCGCAGAATTAACACGTTAAAATGGCAATTATAGGGAACCGTTGGATGCAAGTGGCACAGGACCGTTCTGAATGACGTTCCCTTGGGCGGCCTATGTCCAACATTGAACGTCTACGGGATGATGGATGAATTTATGAAATTCTATGAAAATAATGGCCACCGAAACTAAACGTTTTATTTTATTCTTCGAATCATGCACCTTGTATTTTATTTGACCTTTAAATTTACTGTCTGCAGGTAGTGAACATAACTTTGACATTTACACTGAGAAGTACGTGGATAACTACGATATCGATTATGACTATGTAAGCTGTCTGCACTACGCAGCCAACTCTTTCAGTAAAAATGGTTTAGCGACCATTGTAGCGAAACAGGTATAAACTTATAATTTATTAATGAATTTTTGTAGTTAAAATTCTTCTCTTTAATTAATTAATAATTATTATAACTAATGAATTATTTAAGAAATTCTAATATTTAATTATTAATTATATTCTAGCTATTAATTTAATTAATTATTCGATTAATTAATGTCTAATTTAATTATTGATTTTATTCTCGTTTATACAATTATATATATTATTTTATTTTCCTAATAGCATTTATTTGCAACATGGTCTACCATTAAATTTATGTTTTAGTCGTTAACTTTTTAAATTTTTTCAGAGATACGACGGAGATATGGGACAACGCAATTATGTAACGGACTCCGATTGGCTCCGCATAAACCGACACTACAGCTGCCCAGGCGCTTGGGACTAAACATTAATTATAAATATATATAAAACACTAAATTTTAAGGCTCGAACCATTGTAGAATTTGTTGCTTATGTCGAATGATGAATTTATATATAATAAGTTCTTTACACTGCAATTTGTTTTTATTATTAATTCTCCTACTTCCATCCCAATTATGAGGATGCAGTTTACATCTGTATTCTCTTTATATCTAAACTTCCGTGTGGTGACGAAGTAAGAATACAATTCACTACTCTCTGTTTTGCAAGGACATGATATGCATACAAAATCTATGCAAGAGAAGAAAAATTCCAAATAAAACCCTATAGCAACCTGTCGGACCAGCATAGTCATAGTCAGCGTAGATAGTATGTCAATTGTCCTCCTATTGTATATTGAGTTGATTATATCTATATTGGACTCCAAACCAAGATTTAATTTATTAAAAATAGTTCTCTTAATTGAGGACTCTTTGAGCTCCCATTAGTGGGCTCGAACCTTAACCATAATAGAAGTACAGTTGACTTTCTGTTCAGACGAGCAAGTGCTTTTTTTTGGGTGTGGGCAACGGTCAGCGCACCTGCCGCCCGGCTCCGTCCGGGGCGACAGAGAGGCGGCGCGCGGCCCCGTAACCCACCCATAGCACGTCGCCTTCGTCGTTAGGCCGACCACCGAGCCTAGTTTCTTGTCTATAGTGATCGACCCGACGGACTACCCTGAGCTAGTACCCTCTCCTCTCGACGTTCCTGTCCCGGGACGTCGGTCGCCGTCGTGCGGTCAGCCTCTCTGCGGGTGACGAAGTAATCGCTCTTCCCGTCACTCGGGACCTCGGCTAGGGCATGACGAGCAAGTATAAGGTTTCATCGAGTTTTTCTTCGCTTGCATGGACATTATCTGCACATTGTACCCCTCAATCGGCTTTTACGATCCTCAACGGCAAGAATTTTTTACTCCGTCACCACACGGAAAATTGCCTTACCATCTGCACGATTAACTTTGACATTGCCTGCATATTGTGGTTCAATATTTTTTTCTTATTGTTACTACCTTACTTCCGTATTTTATATTATTAAGGTATGTAGAGTAGGGTCAGACCATACTCGGATTCTACGTTCCGAGTGATCATGTTTTCATCGCTTAGGTGATTATTTTGGAACGTTTGCTGTTTATATGGTAGGATCACATTGCCGACAGTTGTCTATCTACAGCCACCGTCCGTCCAGGGTAGAATATCACACTCCCACAGAAAATCGACGTCTGAGTAGTAGTGATTTGTTACTGCACTTCGTTCGGTGAGCGAGGGAGCGAGAAGCACAACTTTTTGAGGGTGTTTACAGATTTTTGTGATGCCTTAAACATCATCACCTCATTGCACGCGTTCGCACTCCTTTCTCCTTCTTCACGGTAAGCAGTGGCCTAGCAAAGGTCCATGAGGAGTAGTTACACTTATTATCAGAAATGGTATTGCCTCGTTTGCCACCAACAGCAATAAAAACAGCATTCCGGCTGGTACTGCTATAGTGAATGAGGCCTACGGAGTCCTTTCCTTCCGACTAGGTCGGTACATAGTTACTTTCATAAGTATCTGGTGTAGAGGGGGTAACGCTGCTCTGCCACCACCAGAATTGCACAGGATATAGCACAGGATACATTCACGGTCTTCCTGGGTATTGTAGCGACGTGATTTCACTGAAATAATTTATGCTGACCTATCGTTACCAGCTGTCGTTAGTGCGATAATCAGCAGTCACTGCTGAGATGATTGCCTAATAAAAGGAAGCAGTGGAGCAAATACGGCAAGATTTAGCTCAGGCTCACTCAGTTCCCGGTCCGGTCATGGATGTTAAGGAATCGGTAACAGTGGTGGCGATGGGAAGGAAATGCGATAAGTTAAGAAGCCACACGTCACCCTTCCGTCACGCCGGATTGATTGGACGGAGGGTGTTCAGACTAAAGCCTTAAAAAACCAAAAGGATTACCTATTCCGCCACAGTCATCTCTACCGCTTGGAGGAGATAGCATTCTAATACCAGTATATCGGCGGTAATCTGCCGGCGGTCTATCAAATTCAAAGATTAGGTTTCGCTTTTCAGTAGGTGGAAAGGGAAAACGTGATTTATGCTACTCCACACCGCTTGTCCCTCATCCAAAATGGTTGGGCAAATTCAAAACTGACCCAAGAAAAGTCCAAGAAGAAAGTTTTTTATCACACTGAATGAAACAGAAGCAGTAATGTATCCAGTACATTTAAGTATTAAACAGTGGGTTTCTACGTTTATGTATAAATTCATGATCTCAACAGATATGTAAACATCCTCGTATCTTGTCTCTATGCGTAGGAGAAAGGAGAGAGAAATATACTACAATCATCATCATCATCTCAGCCCATATACATCCCACTATTGGGGTCGAGCCTCCTCCAAAATGGAAGGAAAATTGGCCTATTATTTCACGCTGGTCAGACGTGTTGACATAGTGTTTTGCTTTGAGTTTCCCTCTCTAACATCAATATGTTATCTGCATATATCCCTTAGTCGTCTTTTACGACACCCACGGGTAAGACAGGGGGTGGTGAATTGTATTCTTACTCCGTCACCACATGGATAAATCTACAATCATTTGTTCGAAATTTTATTAGTACCCCAGGCGTAGAATCTGTATGTGAACGTACCTAATCGATAACCACGTACGAGGCAGATCATCATCATTTTTTTACAGCTAATATACCTACATCTTACTGCTGCGCTCGGGCCTCTTCCACAACGTATAGGAAATAGACCCACTATACTACGCTTGTCAAACGTGTTGGATCTTTTTTTAAGTTATTTTTCTCTTACATAGGTGTTATCTGCATATTATAATCCCTATTGGGGTGGTTAATAGTAGAATAGTGTTCCCACTCCATCACCACACGGAAAGACTTTATAGACAAATCTGACGTATTTGTTGAACAAGATATAAGCCCATATTAGTGTATAGTAAAAGTTCTTAAAATGTGAGTATATAACAATACCCATGCAACACAATAAGTATGTTGACTTACACCCACAATATATACACTACAACTACAATAAAGTATTTTTTCATCATCATCATCATTTTAGCCTGTCGCCGTCCACTGCTGTACGTAGGCCTCCCTCATGTTTCCGTATTCCGGATTCTATCTCGCAGAGAAATCCCGAGCTTAGCCCGCTCTACAGCACGCTGAGCGACTTTGAGCCTTGTTATGAGGCCTACATTTAGGGACCACGTTTCCGTGCCGTAAGTCATTACTGGTAACGTAAATTAAACCCAACAACATATAGACAATAGCTTAATATAGCATAATAGTAATAGGTAAATAAAGTATATTAAGCCCAACGATACAATACACAATAGCTTAAGCCCTGTATTTGTTGATAATATTAGTGACTCTAAATCTATGCCACGAAAGTCATTTTCGCTACTCTTTTGGAGGAGACTCGAGCTCAGCATTAGGACGTATCTAAGTTAAAATTAAATGAAAATGAATTAATACACTGTTATATGTCTTAATGGTTAAGGAATGAAAGGTCTCCATGCTGTAGAGGCTACTTGAAATAAAAAAACCGCTTATGATGTTATAAATGCTGATTATCAAATTATAATTGTTTACTAATTAGCAAAATGATAAGCTCGTTTTGTTTCATTGATGGTCACAAAAAAGAAAAACTTTCCAATTTAGAAACACTCGGTCACATAGATAAGAATCACTGCACATCGTATTAATAAAAGATATTTAAAAAAATCGCACAAAAAACTTAGCTCCCGTTCGAGCAGTTCGTTTACAACCAAAAGAAAACTAAGGACTAATAAGATATTATTTACAAAACACACAAGTGGACTTTTTGTAAGTGGTCCCGAGGGCATCGGCGACCTACATGTTGTTCAAAACACATGATGTTGCGTCTACTCTTTGATCTCGACGAATCATGCGCTTACTTCATTCCCCCTGTCGCAGTAAATTTTGTCAGGACAAATTTCGACTCTTTGAAATTGTTGAAATTTAAACGCAACGGGCGCTGATTTAATCAGATTTATTAAGGTTTAACTACAGGAATGAATGAGTGCTGAAGTCAAGTATAATGTTTGTGTTTTGATTGGAAATAAAATTGTAGCGGACGGTTTATTGCTTTATAAGTTTTGCGATAAAACGACAAATCGGTTACTTTAATGATAATAACACACTATCTTTGGCAAAGAATAAATTCTTGTTTAAAACTGCTATTTCGATGTGGTAATAATTCCTTTCAGTTTACTACTAAATGTACTAATAAGGGAATACATTTATACATATTTAATTTAATGATGCATACTTATATATAGGTATTTGTATTGCATATTATTCCCGCTATAAACAAATGTAATAAATCTCCATTTGATATCATAAAAAGTACCTATAAGTGACATGATGGACAATTTTAAAATACTACAAACCCTTAGTAAGGATTAAAAACTTATGTCGCTTTATAAACAGAATATTTATCGGATACACAGACAAATTAATATTTCTGTGATCGAATATAAATTATACGTAGATAATTCTAATTCATTGTACTACATACTCATAATTCGTTGTACTAAGATACAATGAATTAAATATTATTCTACAAAGTATTAATTCTGGATCTTAGCTTATAAGAATGGTGGGAATAGTCCGAAAAATAATAGTTTTTAATACAGATCCTTATAGTACCTATGGATGTTATGTGTATATTATATTTCTTAGTTATTTTCTATGCAACCTATGGATAAAGGAGGTGATGATCTGTGCTACTGGGTTACCTCATGGAATACATCAGTAATTCAAGCAAACATAAATATGAAATGAAACATAAATAATATTCCCGAATTGGATATAGGAAATACAGTGTAGACTTAGAATAATAACGTATAGAAGGATAGTGTCAGTACTTCGAACGTTCGAAACTTGAATCTAAAAATACTACTGGCGCGCAGACGATTACACACGTACACACGCACACCACTATACAAATTATGAAATCAAATTTTGTTTTTATTAACATAAATCGTCGAAATACTTTTAAAAGTAATGTTAAAAACCTTTTTAAGTTTTTCAAATGTGTTATGACACCATTTGAATGCACAAACCGTCATAATTACCTATTTATTTTTTAAGAGTTGCGTACGTACCTGCAGTACAATGACTTGTACATCATGGAACGGTTCCGGCGTAAGTTCCATTAGGCTCCAATTGAAATGCTTCACTTTTTGTGCGCGAACTTACCTTCTATACATTATTATTCTAAGAGTGTAGATTTATTTTGTAATTTTTAATGGCTCTGGGACTGGCCTGACCGGCACCTTATAGTTAGAGTACCCACATCGTGATACGGGCATCTTCTAAGGCAAATCCTAATGACATTTCACAAGAGATTACTGGGATGTGCCACAGAATACTTCGTTCGGTATCATCCTATTTTTTATTATAAGATACATAATATTATACATAATAAATGTGACAAATACATAGAGATATAGCCTTACTTTTCATTCTTTCTTTTATATATTAGAGGGCTTTCAGAGACCATACATTTCACATATACATTTTAGCACATGAGGGTCGCAGAGCACCCTATAAAAACATACAAAACAATCAACAATCAAATCATATTAAACACATTCAGATAGTACATCTTATCCAGTACCATATCTGTCTTTATCTAATTCTATACCAATAAATAAAATTGGAGTATCTGTTTGTAATGTCAAAATAATAGGCTTTTTTCATGTTCACATGGTTATTTGCACTATACATATGCCTAAAATACACTTTATATTTTTTTGTATGTCTGTCTGTTTGTTTCAGATAATCTTCAAAACGGCTGGACCGATTTCAAAAATTCTTTCACCAATGGAAAGCTATAATATCAGGGAGTAATCTAGGTTATATTTTATCCCGGTATTCTCACGGGAACGGGAACTACGCAGGAAAGACAACTAAAACCGAAGCGAAGCGAGGGTGGGTTGCTAGTATATAATAATTTTGATTTTATAGATATTGATTAGCCAAAGGCATGTCACAGATCTCAAAATCCCGACTTCAGCTGTATAGTGGCTAGTTCTATAGGTAATACTTTTCTTACATTCAAATAAAATGTGTCGTACCTCTATTACGTTACAGTCCTCATAAATAGCCTTACATTCATGATAATTTCAACTCATATACGGCCCACTGTTGGCCTCGAATCTACTCTACAATGGGAGGGAAATTGACCTACTATACCAAGCTGATCAGACGTGTTTGTATAGGGTTTTTATTTCAAGTTTTCTTTCTCTTGCATAAATGTTATATGCGTATTTAATCCCTTAGTCTTAGAATAATAACGTATAGAAGGATAGTGTCAATACTTTGAACTTTCGAAATTTGAATCTAAAAATACTAATGGCGCGCAGACGATTACACACGTACACACGCAAACCACTATACAAATTATGAAATCAAATTTTGTTTTTATTAACATAAATCGTCGAAATTTTTTAAAAGTAATGTTAAAAACCTTTTTAAGTTTTTCAAATGTGTTGTGATACCATTTGAATGCACAAAACCGTCATAATTACCTATTTATTTTTTAAGAGTTGCGTACGTACGTGCAGTACAATGACTTGTACATTACGGAACGGTTCCGGCGTAAGCTCCATTAGGCTCCAATTGATAGGCCTCATTTTTTGTGCGTGAACTTACCTTCTATACGTTATTATTCTAAGCCCTTAGTTGTCTTTTACGACATCCACGGGCAATAGAGGGGGTGGTGATTTGTATACACGGACGATAGCCTTACTTAAAATAGTATCTATATTATTTAGTCTATGGTTATAGCGACTCAATTTTGAGATAACTTAAATTTTCTACTGCTTTAATATTTCTCAAAATGAAGAAGCGTTTTTAAATACGTTAATAAACATGCTTATTGACATGTCACGGTCTAGTGACACAGAGTGACATGAACGTTGACAACTATAACGGCGGCAAAACGACAAGTAATGTAACTGACACCATAGTAACCGGGGCGCCGGCGGTGGTCGGATATTTACCAAGTTTCGAAGAAATCCAGCGTAACATACTGGGGATATTGGATTACTGGGGCGCGTTCTAACAGTTCTTTTGTATTGCGATGAAGTTGGTGAGTTTTTAAATTCCACAAATGAGATACTAATGATAAGTGGTCATGACTTGTTTAATTTTTTATTTTTAAAGTTATATACATTTCTTGGCGCGCTAGAGAAAAATTATGAGAGTAAATTTTTACGATGCGCGCGCACACCGTCACGAAAAATCGACACCATGAAGCTGGTCAACATTTTTTACGATGCGCGCGTACTCCGTCACAATTGTCAACTAGATAATGCGTTGTAATAATACTTTCAATGTATTAAATACTTTTTTTTCTTTAATTAGTGTCGTTTTTTACAAAAGTAGGATAATGCGAAGGATAATTTTTTGAGAAATATCTTTATCTTGTTAGTACAAATAAGTATAATTTCTTACATGTGTACGATACTTATACTCATAATAAAAAAATAAGTGTGTGTCTCATAATAAAAAATAAATAAGAGTATACTTATTTTTTTATTATTACAACGAAATTAGGGTTTCTACGTTTATATTTCACTCATGGTTTTTAAATTTGAAATTTATCTAATATCACTACGGCCCCCATCTTCCGACAAACCTTGGTACACGCTCAGTGTGACAGTTTCAGAGGGTGTCAAAATCATCTATACCAATAAATAAAACTGGAGTGTCTGTTTGTAATGTCAAAATAATAGGCTTTTTTCATGCTCACACGGTTATTTTCACGAGACCTATGCCAAAAATACAAATTAAAAAAAAATTGTCTGTCTGTCTGTCCCGGATAATCTCCAAAAGGGCTGGACCGATTTCAAAAAATCTTTCACCAATGGAAAGCTATAATATCAGGGCGTAAACTAGGATATATTTTATCCCGATATTCCCACGGGAACGGGAACTACGCAGGGAAGACGACTGAAACCGAAGCGAAGCAAGGGTGGGTTGCTAGTAATATAATATGATTGAAAATAAAATTTTTCTACCAACTCCTTAAACATACGGAAGCCATAGCATTAAGCTAGAAAAGACGATAAAGGACGCAAATAATATCTGTGCCAGAGAAGGAGAATTCGTAATTAAACCTCACCAACTCATTTGATGGGACGTTATATGAGCCGATAAGACGGCTTGGCGTGGACCTTATTTAGAAAGTCTTGGCGTCAGTGGTATTATCTTTTAATTTATATAACCAATTCTTAAAATATCTATGGGAAAAAAGCTACCCTTAAGTGTTAACATTCATCTTCACATATCATACGAAGTTTGAATAATAGTATAGAATAATTATTTAGATTTTGGAAAATGCTGTGATACCAAAAAAGATATCTTTTTTAATTTTGAATAATATAATAAAGAGTTCATTGTACAATATTCTCAAGTGATGGATTAAGAATAACATGTTTCAACAAGGTTGTCGCTATGAGAGTCCTAAAAACCAATTTACTAACTCTGTCCTATATTGCGTTCTTCGATACGTGATTTTGATAGTGTTGTGGATGGACAAAAATATAAAAATTAAGAGGTTTGATACCTTGAGAAGTAAAGAATAAAGAACAAAATGACTATACAGATCAATAGAATGCCCCTACAAAAGTGTACAGCTATTAAGTATGAATATTTGTTATATGTAACGACAATCTGCAACTGTTCTTTTACTAAAAGGCGTTTTGTATATTTCATATCAAAAACTTGTAAAACATCTTTCCTACATCTAGCAAAAAAAAAATGTAACATTCATTTTATCTATAATCAGTAAAAACAAGAACATGAAAATAAGAGTAGCTTAAGCACTAAGCATATTAAGCACACTATTATTTTTATATAAATAACAAAATATCATATATCACTTTTATTGTTAAAACAAAAACAAGTGTAGCTACACCTGTTTTTATTTTAGCTAAGCTCAAATATTATAATATTAAATTATAAAAACAAAAGATTATGTAAGATTTTTATCGCAGAAAGCAAATACACGAAAAGAAGTATAGCTTAACTATTTTTTTCATGCAATTAACTTTTTACGTAATTATTTTATTTATTAATTTCTTTTACTATCCGCTATTCACTGATAAGAAAACACATTGAGAAATTTTTAATTTGCTAGTGTCTATGTTGTTTTACAAAACTGTTTTATTACTTAGTCGTCGACATAGCACGCTGCCAGTAAACAGTTGGGTAGAACATGTCACCTTAAGATCACTCTGTCTCAAGGGGATGGTATCGGCATTGAACAAACCAGCAAAAATCTTTACAGCATCTAAACACCGACATGCACTTAACTATTTTACAGAGAAAAAAAAACTATAACGTGCATCTGTAAAAAAGTGTCAAACCTTAACGACATTACTCGTATCTACATAAAAAGTTAAAAGCCGTCAAAGACAAAACTATTTTGGTTCGAGTGTTTTTAATTAAAATGATAGTTACGCTCACAAATTACAAATTTCCTGAGGATATTACTGATTATCTATTATTTTTATCTTGAAAAATATTAGTGAGTTTACGAGCTCGTTGGCGCTCATGTTTTAATATATTTTGACAGCTCTATCTGAGAATTAAATGTTATTTTTACTCTTAGTTTCCAAAATTTATCCGAACGACTTTATTTTGATGGAAGAAATAGGGTAAGATTTACTATGCACTTTTAAATTACTACTAATTCTAAAGCATATCTAAACAGTTACAGAGTCCTTGCTGCTAATTACTCGTATCTGACTGGTAAACTTGATTTATTGATTGCCCATTGTAAATAAAACTATTTTTCGGTTTTTGTCGCGTTTATATCAAATACAAATATGAAAAAAATTTTTTTACCATGTGTAATACTTGCGTAAACATCAGACGTCATTTGCCCAGTAATGCCCAGTAAAGAAATTAGACCTTAGGCCTTACGAAAAATAGTTTTTCAGGAGGTTGAATATATTTCAACCTCCTAAAAACAATGAACACTGATTTCAGCTATGAAATTAGTAGAAGTTTGTTATAAAATAATGATGTATATAATGTTTATGCGATTATTAAACATATTAATAAAATTGTTTTTATCAATTTTGTCACGTTTTCAACGTACGGGACGGCCAGTCCTGCCGTGAGGAACGTGATGAAATTCGTAAAGTTTTTTTTAAATATACTTACTTTTTTACTTTACTTACTACTTTTGATTCACCAATATAGAATTTGTATGAGAAAAACTTGAGATCTTGGGATTATTTTGGCATAATAAGAGCAAGAATATAGTGACATTACATCACTTCCTTTCATAAGATGTTATGAATAGAATACTGTAAAGTCCAATTTAACTTGGAACATAAAATACTTAAAATCAGTTAGTAATCAGCGTAGAATAGGTAAGATTGATATTGCTTTAGCCAATTTCTCTATCATTTTAATAGAGGAAACTTACGTCAAATTTGGACGTACATGGTCGAAGAAATGTGATTTCAAGAAATTTCTGTTACAATTGGGTATTTGCAAATAAAGAAGAAATTTTCGGAGGTCGGAGAAATCTTTCCGAGAGATTTCTGTGGCAATATGCAAAAAAAAACGGTTTTTTTTCTTAAACACACTTAAATTTTATATGGTGATTTTTTTCTTTGGTGGCGTCTACCGCCTCGTGGCGTGGCGGGAATCTTCCGGATGCGTTTGCAAATTGCACGACCCGTTAAACGCAAAAGCCATTAATTTAGTGAACACGTCAACACGGGAGTGGTCGGCGATGAGCTGGAAACCAATAACTCATGTTTGATAAATTTATGATAAATAGTTGCTGGTTATTTAATTAAAATAATAATAATGTGACAGGTTTTTTTTTACAAGACAATATCCTACACTAACTACTAATTCTTGTATTGCAATTCTTGTATTACAAACGTGCAATTCACGGGCACAAATTACAATCAGACTCAGAACAAGAATTTGGGGATCACATACAGTATTGTATCTGTGTGGTGACGGAGTAAGAATACAATTCACTACTCTCTATCATGCCCATGGATATCGTAAATGACGACTATGGGATACAATATGCACATAACATCCGTGCAAGAGAAGGAAAACTCGAAATGAAACCCTATACCAACATGTTTGACTAGCATGGTAGAGTAGCTCAAATTCCCTCCCATTGTGGAGGAGGCCTTTTTTTTTGACTCTGTGGAAATGCAGTTTACGCACTAACCCCCGCCAGCGTCTGATGTCGGGGAGTGTGGGACTCGCCGGCTGCCTATGCTGCCGGAATACCCACTAAAACCACAGCGGTCCCTTCCGCGCTTTTACGGGGTGCCAGAGAGATCGTCTTTTGACATTCGATCCCCGACACCCCTACGCTAGGCTATCTGGCCACGACCTGTCGTGATTTAAGGTGGTGGGAGGAGATGCGCGTATCGCCGCCTCCCCCTCCCTGGCCGCCGCCTGCGAAGCGAGTTCGCGGACGCGAGTGCCTCGCGTTCCCGCTCCGCGGCCTCCTTCCTTGAGATGACCTCTTCGCAAAAAGAGGCCATCGACGTCCAGCACCCGTCGCTATCGAGCATCTTTGAAATGATGGTCGACAACGACAGGTCTATTCCTATAACCGCCGACAGGTCGCGGCGCTGAGGCCCCCAGGCGGGACATACTTCCAGTGTGTGACGCGCATCGTCATTTGGCGCGTCACACTCGTTACATCCGGGGGTCTCTTCTCGACCAATTCTATGCAGGTACTTACCGAAGACCCCGTGTCCGGTAAGTACCTGCGTCATCCTGAAGGTCAGGTTGCCGCGCCTTCGATTCATCCAGCGGTGGAGGTGCGGCGCAATCGCCGCGACAGTCTCCCGCCTTGCTACGGGAGACTCCAACTCCTCTCTCCACCGCCGGATTACTGCCCTTCGGGCCGTTTCCTTTGCCCTATTTAGTCCCCTCGTGGCGATGGATTCGCCATTATTCCGCGACATAGCGCGAAATTGGTAGACTTCTGCGAGCGCCCTAGCCTGAAGTGGCCAGGGTGGATCACCTGCTAGCAGCGTAGCTGCGGTCCAGGACACCGTACGGTATTCCCTTATTGTTCTCACCGCCATGGCTCGCTGCGCCTTTCGCAGCAGGGCCTTATTAGGGGCGGTGAATGACTCCGTCCAGATTATTGTGGAGGAGGCCTAAGCCCAACAGTGGGACGTATATGGGCTGCGATGATGATGATAATGTTAAGTATTCTCCTATGTCATGGGAATCGAACCCGCGACACTTGACACTGTAGGTCGGTATCTTAACTATTATGTCATCTGTGCAGTCTGTTTTTGTGATTCTCTATTCGAACAAAAACTATGTTGGATTCGTTTTTTTTTTTTAATATAACATGTCCACAATCGTAATAAAAATGAGAATATTAAAATATTCAGGCATTTCTGAAAGATACTTCACACGAAAATATTTGTGGAAGAATATTTAAATTATTTCCATCTTAGCTCATATACGTCCCCTACTGGCATTGAGCCTATTCCACAATAGGAGAGAAATTGACCTACCGTGCCACGCTGAAGTGGGTTGGTATAAGCTTTTATTAGTTAGTATTAGGCTTAGCTCAGCGGCTTATGCAGTGAAAAAAATAAGAATGTTAACCGATATCGAAACAGCTAGAATGGTTTATTTCGCTTATTTCCATAGTCTTATTTCTTACGGCATATTACTGGGGATACCCCGCGGACTTGAATAGAATCTTTGTTCTCCAAAAAAGGGCTGTCCGTGCAATTTATAATCTAGGCCCAAGAATCTCACTTCGGGAGAAATCCAAAGAAATAAATATTCTAATAGATTACCCAAAGATATCCGAGACTTGCCAATGAAAAAGTTTAAAAAAGCCATCAAGAATAGACTTTGTAAAAAAGCTTATTATAAAATCTCGGATTATGTAGATGATAATACAGATTGGTTGTGAGCAGGACCTGTCAGCAATTCCTCCAAAAAAACACTATTTAAAATAATAGTGTTTTTTTTTAACTTTTATTGTAAATCGTAGCGTGTTTTACCTAACGAAATTTTGTTTTCCACCGTTTGTAACATATGGTATTGGTCATGCTTACTGAAGGATCTACTTGCGGTAGCTGCGTGGGGCGGGTCTCTCCCTTCCCTCCATAGTGGTTGAGGCGAGTGATGGCTGCTCTAGTAGTTAAATCGTTATCGGGTGCCGCATGTGGGATCTGGTTTAGCTATAATCGTTTGAATTATATTACGTATTTTGTGGTTCGAAGGCCATCACACTGGAGCTAGTTCTTACAAAACATGTTATACACAGTTTTATAGCTAGTAAGAAGAAAAAAAATAAAAACAATAGAAAATCCGCTGAGTTTCTTGCCGGATCTCAGTAGCGGACGCGTTTCGATCCGGTGGCGGTGATAGTTTATCTATGTCTATTTTTATGTTTTTGTTTTGTATTCAGGAGGGTAGTAGGTATTGGCTATTAGTTTGTAAGTTTGGCTTGGGCTGAAAATCAACGGCTTAAATGCGCTCGTATTCCCAGCCATAAGCCATATTGTTTTTACTTTTTGATTCTTCTTTTTATTTTTATGTTTTTGTATATTTTTTTAATTGTAAAAACAAATAAAGATCTTTTTTTCTTTCTTTCTCTTGCATATAATATATGTTATATGCATAATATATTGATCAGTATTATTTTGTGAAACAACACGTAGGGGTTGGTTAATTGTAATCTTTCACCACAGTTTTAAATTGTATTGTTAGATTATTAACATGTTCTACAAGCTATTAATGGCAACTTTTGTATATAAATAGAAATGTATCAAATACCTCGAATAGCTCACACACGCGTTGTATTCGAGCTCGCTTTTTTAACCAAACCATACTTCGTCTTGCGACGTCAAATCAGAACGTTCATCCATCATCAATTACGCCATTCTATTTGTGTATATACATTTAATTGTTTTAGTATTTTTCGTGTAAGCGCTAAAATCGTATTTTAATTAATCGTTGAGACGAACTGTTGCGTGGATACGACATGAATAATAGCTATAATGATTTGAGGTAATTGTCACGCGCGAGCGCATGGTATTAACCATATTTTAATGATAATCGGAGACCTTTTTTAACCCCCGACTCGATGTCTGTCTGTCTATGTCTGCATTTGGCATCGTAGCTCTCAAACTGATGGATCGATTTCGATGCGGTTTTCTTCATTTGAAAGCCATTTTCCTTGCGGTGATTTTTAGCCATGTTTGATTAACATCGGTGCAGCAGTGTAAGAGTGTCAGCTCATTTAGAAAATGATGTAATGGCGTATGCTTACTCGATTAAGTGATTCACGCGTGCCAGTGTAATCGTTAAATGACAAATATTATTCCTGTTGAAGAAAACGTAATACTTCTTTTTATTATTGTTGGTTTTAGCAGTAGTGTAGTGTGTCGGTGACTCTTCAAAATTGTCAATTTTGCTTAATGTGAGTGTATTTTGGCTTGTTGTATGTTCTTAAATGAAATAATGAAAACGAACTTACTACAAACGTGTTATAGTGACCGTTACGAATACTACCAAACTTTAAATTGATTGTAGGTGTAGTAAAAGACGATTGACAAACACTCTCTACTCGATCTAAACTAACTCCATCTGATGCCGTTTGTCCAACAATTATATTCCCTATGTGTGTTGATATCAGGCGGGCAGTAGTAAAATCATTATCAAAAATTTTGCAATATTTACGATGATACTCTTTCTTAAATAATTGGGATAAGAGAAGGATGATGATTATGACTAAAACAAATTCAAGCGCGATGATAAACTTGAAACGCTAATCTGCTAAAAAGATGAAGAGACATTGCTCTTGGAGTTATAGTACCTAATGCCGTCCTACTCTTCTCTCAGACAGCCAAAAATGGCTTTCATTATTAGAATGAGAAGACGATGTTTAAATTTGACTTAATTGTTAGTACCTAATACGACTAACACGCTTATTTTTTGCTCTGTAGGTAAAAAATATGTCCATATTTTCTTCATCTGTGGCCACCCTACCGGATGATATGGTGACAAATGGTTATGTTCACGCATTATTAAGCCACCATCCTTCCCAAATGAACTTGTACATGTCTTTAGACCACACCGTGGCTAAATTATTACTATTTTTTCACAAGAAGCTTGCTGAAATTAGTGCAAATATGATTTATCGTTTCACATTTTCGAGTTGTATTAATTAGGGACCAATATAATTTCCATACTTTATGTAAGTAAATAATAATATTGATTTATGAAATTGTCATTATGTAATACTGGCTAATTTAAATAAAAAAATATTTTGTTAGGCTACGAATTCCAATTTCAAATTAATTTGGTTTTTAACCATTACTAAAATTCTTTTCCTAATTAGGTATCTTGTTTATCGACTAACCAGCATTATGAATAAATTTTTTTCGGATACATTAAAAATAACAATAATTATTTAGTCTGAGTACTGTAGAGGCAGTAACGCGGTACGAACAGTTCGCAATATCAACGAGGTGTACAGAGCAAACTTCTACAAACGAACATACAAGCTCGTTATTATTCTGAAAATATCATCTGAATATTGATCCTCGTAGTAGTTTGTTGTCTTGATGATCCCCTAAATCTGCGTGTGCATTAGGTACCATTAGCTTTTGATGTTAACATCGATGTAATATTGGTTCTTTCAAAATGGCTATGCATAAAATTTTAACAAATGATTTACTATATATTCCTCATCACCCTGCTCTTAGCTCAATTATTTTTCATAAATTCTTTTGACTCCCAGTACTTTTTCAAGGCACTTCTATCCTCTGCACATATTGCTTAGCAGTAGTCAAGCTGCCTGAGGTATAAATGTTTTTTTTGGTTCCATCTACTTTTTTTTCCATTTGTCAATATGTATTTTTGTCATGGATAGATTTAATGATATCTTTCATTCACATGCTTTTTTCACAAATAAAGGCTGAAGACTACAGAGTCTCAAATCCTTTTTGATATACAGATATCATAATGTTATTTGTACTACGCTAACAAAAAGTATATAAATTTGATTTGTTTTGTTTACAACAAAGGTCGATGCTAAAGTAAGACTTAACAAATAGTTTGGATTTTTTAGTTTAGCTTTCGAAGAGAAGTCGTATAAGGTAATCTGATTTCTTCAAAAAAATATTATCTACAGTGCTTGACACAGTTTTCAATGCCTTGGCATGATATAATAAAATTGATGAAGAGTTCTCGAGTCACCTCAGTTACTGCTGCTGGTAAGCTGCGCTAGTTACCGGCCAACCGTACCGATGTAGTGAGTTCGATATCCACACAGAACAATACTTTCTATGACCAACAAATTGTTGTCCCGAGTCCGGGTGTTCCGTGTCCGTTAAATTGTAGGTATATTTGTAAAGTTCAGCGCGATGCAAGGATTATATCCTTAATACAAGGTATTGTCCTTTTAAGATAAAATGGCGTTGATCAAACGCCGGTCCTAGTTGCTTCTGCACGACAATGCGTGACTCCATGCAATATTCTTCAAGCTGAGGCTGGAAGTTCTCACTTAGCCACCATATTCACAGGACCTTGCACCTTCAAACCTCTACTTTTTTAAAAATATGTAATAAGTTTACATATTTTAGAATTGGTAAAAAAAGTTCATATCTATCTGTCATGGTCAACTATTGAGTTGGTAAAGATGCACTTGTTGCATTGGTGATTAATATGTCATCATCATTCAGCCTATCGCCATCCTTTGCTGGACGTAGGCTTCCCTCTTGTTTCACTTAGTGGCGTCCTACAATGCGTTGTCCAACACGTAGTCGCCACTCAAGAACATTCCTCCCCCAGCTGTTGACGGTTCGTCGAGCGATGAGGACGCCAAGGGGCCTAGCCCCTATCTTAGTTCAGCGTGCTAAATCTTCGTGCTATATCGGTTACACCCGTTCTTCTACAGATTACCATATTTCGGATTCTATCTTGCAGAGGAATCCCAAGCATAGCCCTCTCCATAGCGATTTTTATCAATTTTATCTTATTTTATTGCTAGAAATAGAGTGAGTGAAATAAACTTCTAGCTAGAAATTCGGTGTAAACGAGTTTATTATAATTTAACTTTGAAACTTGACGCACTACCCCTTAGCTATAGAACATTATGCAAGAAAAACAGATGCTATACAATTATTATTTAATTATTATTTCCTTCCTATAGGAAATATATGTTTTGCAGACGAAGGCAGGAGGGTAGGCAGGGAATTGGCATTGTAAAATTAGATGATCGATAGGATAAACAAATGATATTTTGAAGAAAACTATTTCGACCTAGTCAGAGTTTACGACAATAATATGAATGACATTTAAATTTTAAATCTAATTACATTTCTCTTTAATGTTGATCGGTTTATATTATTAGTGAAGAACATGACGAGATTAGTACAGTCTCGTTACGCGCATACGCAAACGAGATGTCTCGCGCCCGCGCCGCAATCGCTGCCCGCAATACCCGACGACAACTGTCAACCCCAATTATGGCCGCCATGACAACTTCGGCGCGCTTGCATTTGAATATAGAACGTTTGGTTCAAAGGAATCCACATTTTAATATTTCGTTTTATTCTCCCTGTATTTTCAGAATGTGTAATCCTTGTAAATAATCAATTAAATATGTCTTCATGTTGTAAACATTTCAACGGATGAATATTAATCGTAAACTATGACAAAAGTAATAGTTTTTACCATTATCTATACAAATAAATAAAATTTAAGTGTCTGTTTGTAATGTCAAAATAGTAGGGTCTTTTATGCTCAGACCATTATTTGCACTAAACCTAAGCTTAAAAACCAGTTTGACATTATTTGGTCCATATGTCTTTCTTTCTCTTTGTTCCAGGTAATCTTTAAAATGGGTGGATCGATATTGATAATATTTTACTACTAAGTAGCTGTCTATATAAGAAATAACTTAGGATATATTTGATGCCGGTATTTCCACGGGTATAGGCACTAGGCGTGTGAAACCGTGGGCATTTGCTAGTCTAGATCTAGATATAAAATAAAAATGCAATGACTTTTTAAAATAATAAAACCTTGTCACTGGTATGCTGACGGATTAAGAACTTATGCGGGCCCTATATTCTTCCTTGGTAGTCATTAAACTTTGTCTAATTAATTTATCAGCTATAGTCATATACGTAATTCTCTTACTTCGTGGCTTGATATCAGTAACTACTCTCGCCGAAAATAATAATATATTTTTTAAATATTGCTTTTAAGAAAACATTAGTAAGAAATCCTTATGTCCTGAGGAGCTTATTGTTTATATAAAACCTCCAATATGGGTAAAGCAAGGGTTATTCAACGTATGTGTATATATGAAGAGGAGCCACGGGAAGTAACTTCTAATATTTATATATATAATATTATTTGGTATGCTCTCGGTATGCTTTGCTATTTCTAACTATTCTGCTCTGCTTTACCTAGTACATTAAAAAACTTCAATGAAATTGGTTGGCCCGTTTTAGATGCATATTTATAATAGGTTAAAAAGATATACACTTAAAGGTATTCTACCTTTTTTCATAAATATATTTTCTATTGCAAAATCATTGTATCAGATATATAGTTTCCTAAATTAAAAAAAAAAAATACATTCTTATAGGTAACATATTTATGGAAAAGCGAACGATGATCGATATATAAAAAATATAATGAGTTATATACCTACTCTGTGCTGCATCTGGCAATGTAACGCTTCGGGAGTTTTTCAACATTTCAAACTAATTCGAAGCGACAGGTTCTATTCCTGGCAGACAGGAAGGTATGGTATGCATACGAATTCATACACAACTTTACTACACACATAAATACATATAAAAATATTATGTTTATATTTAAAGGTGTCTATGGACTTTTGGCGGAAATGTGGTGTTCTTGTATCATATTCAATATCTTAGTTTTAACGTGTTATACCTATTAAATAATTTTGATGGCATTGTATGTAATTCGTGTCGGAAGAATTGTTGGGGTGAATATGATATAAAAGTGCTTTACATGGCCTTTTGTTTCCACCGAAATCTTCAGAAGATAACGTTAATAGTGGCCATACCACTGTTGATGGCGACAATTTGACTAACTGACGGACAATTACTAACACAAAGAAACTGATATTTGTTAAGAAAATTATTACTCGACACTAGCAAAAATGGCATGTTGTATTAGTAGCTGATTGCCAAGAACGAAGAAGAAAAGTACCCATGTAGGAACATCAGATGAAAGTAGTAGTATCACGTCGTTGTTATTTCTCTTAATTATATAATAAACAGTAGACAGCAGTAAAATTCAAATCATTTATTATGTATAAACCCTGCGGGGGCACTTACATATTGTAATTTTTTTCCATTTTTCTTAAAGTTATAATTACCGCCGGATCGGAACGCGATCGCACTGAGAAGATAGGGCAAGAAACTCAGCGGGAAAACATATAACAACCTCACTGCCATCACCAACCCGCCTGCCAAGCGAGGCAAAAGGCATTATCTCTTCATATGAGTGGTTAAACATGAAGGAGGATTTCGTACAGTATGTGGATGGCGAAACATTACATGATGATGACTCCATCATAGCACATTATGATGATGATGAATACCTACATTGTCTTCTCTCTCGTTCGAATTTTTAGTTCTAATACTTTTTTTTTGGTAGGTCTGGGCACGTCCCGCCGAATCTGTCGGGGGCGACGGATGAGTGGCGTGCGACCCCATAACCTACGGCATTTTCTCTCCATCGCTATTGGGCCGACCACTGGTACCGCTACCTTGACATCCGTGGCCAGCCCGATGTAGTTCTGATCGGTCAAAAGTTTTTCGTCAAAAAATTCTCATTAGTAACATATCGATTACTGGCTCGCATCTTACGGAGGATAGAAGCATGTTTGTTGTCCGATGGCGTCACAAATTTGCCTACACCTTTGGAGTCAGGGAAATATACATTTATTTGATATGTCATGGCCAGCATATAATTGGTGTGGACACCTCTTTGGCTAAATACCTTGGCAACATTTACGAATGTATTTTAATCATTGGCTTATATATTGAACATGACAACTATATATTATTTAGATTAAAATTATAACGTCTGTTTGAGTGAACACTTAACTATCAAACGACTGATTCTGAGCCGTGTAAAAAATCGACATTTTTGTAGATTTTCCCTGACGGTTGCACTTTTATTTAGGAAATTCTTTATAGCAAGCCTGAAATTTGCAATTGTGTCAGATCATAAAGCGGCGAGTGTTTGAACGCCTGCTTGTAGGATACACGCTATTCTGCAGTTCGTCTTAAAAAAATATTTATACTTTAAATATATGCAAATTTTTAAATTTAGTATTCCACTATAATAATTGGTGTGGTATCTGCTAATAAGAACGTGGTCAAACTGTCAATAAAATGATGAGCGCTATGTCCTTCTCAGCTATATATACCTACTGTTGGTAATCAGCATTCTTCATAATGAGAGGGGAATTGACTTAACGCGTTGGTACAGATTTTTTTAAATAAAATCATACTGTACCATAGAATTTTAATTCCAGTTTTTCTTCTTTAGCAGTGATGTTATATTCATCATCATCATTCAGCGCCTTAACGATCACTGCTGGATGGAAGTCTCCCTCATATTTCACCACAAAGTGCAGTTCGGTGCCACCCGCTTTTTATGACAATTTGAAAGAAAATCCAAATCACACGTTAAAATACTGTCGATTAGGTTAGGTTAGGTTAAAAGACGGAAAGTGGGTAGTTCACGGACTATTGAGCCCTACGCGGCCATTCTATATTAAGGGTAGTTATGGCGGAGTAGATATGGGCTATGATCCACCAACAAAATAACAGCAGTCATGAATTTGGATAAGCTACTAAATGAGTTAATCCCACCAATACGCACAGGTCTTCTCTGCAATGGGAGGGAATATTTCCCCTCACGATCACTTGACAGAAATGATTAAATGCAGTTCATTTATCAAGTATGCTTAATTTTCTATTCATGGGGAACATTACATTTATTTTATAACTAGTTACTTGTTCTTGCTTCGCTTTGGTTTCAGTCGCCTTACATGCATAGTTCCCGTTTCCGTGGTAATACCGGTATAAAATATAACCTAAGTTACTCCTTAAATAGACAGCTACCTGGCAGTAAAATATTATCAAAATTGGTCTAGCCGTTTTGAATATTACCTAAAACAAACAGACAGACAGACAAATTTTTAAACCTATTTTTAGGCATAGGTATCCTGCAAATAACTGTGTGAGCATGAAAAATGCCCATTATTATGACATTACAAACAGACACTTAATTTTATTTATTTGTGTAGAAGATGTATAGATTAATAAAAAAAAGTATTAGGTAAAAAGAACTTCTATTGATCCGATCGCTATGTAAGTTCACAGGTTTTCTTGGCTACTTTGAGGATTTGCTGAAAGCGAGCGAATGTAGGCATCACAGACGGCAAAGTGGTCGAAGTAACAACCTCTCGCGTCAAGTGCTACGGTTTCGATCCCCCCTAGGATTTCTTTGTGCGATCCACAAATCATTGTTCTGGATCTAGGCGTTGTTTATGTCCGATAATTGTATGTTTTAACGTTCTCTGTGATGCAAGGAATTACTTTTAAGTGCAAGCCTAGTTTTAATAAAAATATCTATAAAATATGTAATAGTCTATGACATATATGATAAAATAAATTTCTTATTTAACACCTGTGGCTATTATAAATAATTTCAATCAACACACAATTTTATTTGAATAAACTCATAAAGACTAATAAAGCTTTAGCTACATAAAAATATAGATAATAGATTATATGCATATCATTTCGTGTAGATGTAGTTACTAGGTTATTAGGCTATAAAGACTCAAATATCAAAATAAAAATGATTATTCTCACTTAAATTTGGCTGAATATAATTAAAAGTGAAAATCATTTCCACTTTTATCAAAAAAATTACTTATAAACTCTTAAATAAATGTCTTATCTCGTTACAAACTATTGTTAGATCCATGCTTCATTGCTACATATTCTTCTCTATCTTCGACAATAAAAACTAATTCCACATCCGCAACGCAACATTTCAACAACATAAAGTTATCACAACCAATTACTTAAAAACTTTATATTAATTTTCTTCTGAACGCTATAAATAATGTACGTTGACGGGACAATTATTGTCTGAATCGTTTCCCGCTCAAAATATTTTACGTTTTTTTTTTCACAGGCGGGCCGAAGTTAACCACGCCTTGCGGCCTTTGAATTAAATTCAAAATTAGAACTCGCGATACTCCCACTAATTTCAACTAACTCGAAACTAGTCTTGTCTTCAAGTGAATTAAGGATTATTTTCCTCTACTAAAGTGTGCGAGTCTGCATAGTGTATATTGAACTCTAGTAAATACAACCATAGAGATGAAAATTTGGTTTTTATGTAAATGGGTGTGCTCTGATGGTACGTTTGCTTTATTTTTTTTATAACAGCACACATATGTTGTATTTGAGATGAAGAAACGAAGCCAGATCGCGGCACAGACTCCATTAGTTCGCACATTAGTATGAGTTAGCCGAATTATTTAATTAAATAAAGTAATTCAATAAGCGGGTGAATTAATAACAATTATTTGAGTTGGCCGTGTTCGATCGGCGCGTGAGTGGACACAGGGATATCGTATAAAACTAATGTGACAGTGTTTATGCAATAATTGATTTAATCAATTACTTTTTCAATTATTAATTTGTTTTGCAACGAATTATGAAATACTGTTATGGAGCAAACTAAAGGTAAGTTACTGAGGTTTGATTATTAACTTAAGCCGCATTGTTACCCTATTACTAAGACTCAAGCAAACGACAATATTATGGGGAAAGGGGGAAAATAAATTGGAATATCTATGCACTGCTTCTTTTTAACATAATTGAATTACTTCATCAAATAGTGCAAGACCCTGATTTCCACTACCCAATTTGCAACTAGCACAGGCAAACCAGGGTACTCGAGATATTTTGTGACCAAATCTAACGTCATTCTTATCAAATCTCGAGTCGTCCGGGGTAATACCACACTCGCAGAAAATCGACGTTCGAGTAGTAGTAATTTGTTACTGCATTTCGTTCAGTGAGCGAGAGAGCCGTAAGCCCAACTTTTTGAAGGTGTTTGCGTGGTAGGTTTTGATGATGCTTGTAGTAGGTACCTACCTATCACTGAAACTCATTGCACCCTTCACTTTCTTATTTCACGGTAGGCAGCGGCCTAACAAAGGTCCGTTGGGTGGCAGTATCGCTTACCATGAGGTGTGCTATTTGCTCGTTTTGCCATCAACAGCAACAAAAAAAACTAATAAAAGGCACAGTTGAATTTAAAAAAATATATCGGTTTGCCTATATATTGAGAAAAGTTTTATTTTTTATTTTAATTTATGTATTGCAAAATCTCGCGGTTTCAGCCGCGTAATTCCTGGTCCCGTGGCAATACCGGATAAAACATACTCTAAGTTACTCCTTATACAGACAGCTGCCTGATAGTAAAATATTTACAAAATTAGCCCAGCCGTTTTTAAGTCTATCCGGAACAAACCGACAGACAAACAGGTATAACATTTTTAAAGTAGCTTTTAGGCATAGATATCGCGTAAATAACCATGTGAGCATGAAAAAAACGTATAATATTGACATTACAAACAGAAACTTCAATTTTATTTATTTGTATTGATAATGCAGGGTCAAACAGAAGGCGAGCAATGTCTATAAATATGTATTTATTTATTTATTTAAATTTCATGCACAAGTACATAGGCAGACTTAATGCCATAGGCATTTTCTTCCAGCCAACCTTTGGGTGATGACGAAATATTATACACTCATTTGCAAAAAAAACGGGCACCTAAGCAATGAACCATTTCAAATGTTAATATTTCTTTGTTTGATAATTATAGGTAGTTTTATCCACACAATTTGCTAAATTAATAAGAAAATAATCGTTTTCATCAGTATTTCATAAAATTTAGATACAATTTATGGGAAATAATGCTAAACCTCGCTAGTAGTGTATATTCGCTAGTAGTGCATATGCTCATGAAGTAAAAATAAAAAAGTTTTTTTGTTTGTTTTTCTTTAATAAAGTAAAAGCAGATAAATGTTTAGTATCGAGTGTGACCCCCTCTAGCTAAAATCACAGCTTGAATTCGTCTGGGCATGCTAGCGAGTATATCCCGGATACTTGCTTGCGGAATACGTTCCCACTCCGCAGTAATCACATTCTTCAGCTCTCTGATGGTCTGCGGAGCCGGGTGTACTGATCTCACACGCCGTTTCAGAACGTCCCAGACATGCTCTATGGGATTGAGGTCGGGACTTCGAGCTGGCCAATCCAAACGACGAATGCCGACCTCTTGCACATACGCATTAACATCGCGGGATCGGTGGGCGCGAGCATTGTCGTCCATAAAAATCGAGTCTTCACCTAGAGCGGCCAATGCGGGTTGTGCATGAGAAATTAGAACTTCCGTTATGTATCGATGCCCAGTCAGTGAGCCGTTTTCAATGAAGACTAACTCTGTACGATCCATTGAATTTATTCCTGCCCAAAACATAACAGAGCCCTCACCATAAGGTGTGATTTCTTCGAAACATGCCTCTGCAAAGCGTTCTCCTTGTCTTCTTAGCACTCGCCGACGTCGATCTTCACCGAACAGAGATATCCTGGCTTCATCAGAGAACAAAACCCTATTCCAATCGTCTTGAGTCCATGATTCACAATTTCTAGCGAACCTAAGCCTGTGAACTCTGTGCTCACGGAGTAATTTGGGGCCGCGGGCCGGGCGGTGACTGCGTATATTGGCAGCGAGAAGCCTCCTCCTGACCGTCCATAGACTAATATGCACATTTCTTACTTCTTGGAGGTTGTTCTTAAGATCCACATACGAAGATTTGCGATTTCTCAATGCGCGACTCACAAGAAAACGATCATCCCGTGGTTGGGTACATGGTTTTCTTCCAGAACCAGGCCTTCTCTCGACGGAACCAGTCTCCTGATATCGCTGCCAGGTCCTTTGGACTGTCGAGCGACTAACATTTAGCCTCCTAGCCACGAAACATTGGCTGCAACCCTCTTCAAGCAGCGCGATAATTTTGGTAGCTTTTACCACTTTATCTACCATTTTTGATACAGCCAAACAGCATTAAATAAAGCTTTGACAGTCAAGGATATGAAATTAATCGATAAAAATTGAATAAAAGTTATGAAAGTCGATGTTAACTTCTGGAACTTCGCGCCAAAAATGTAGGATAAAAAGGGGTTTTCTGTAAAAATGAACATCAAATGAAAAATTGAATTTAGAACGTACTTTTTTAAATACCACTAGTGTTGCCCAAAAAAGTCTTGGTCTTGCGGTCTTGGTCTTGGTCTTGCGAGAAATGCGAGACCGAGACCAAGACCAAGACCGCTTAATTTTTGCAAGACCAAGACCAAGACTGGCCCTGCAAGACTTGAGCAAGACCAAGACTGGGCCTGCAAGAGTCTCGTGGTCTTGCATTTAATTCAAATCACCATTTCAGCTTATATACGGTTGAGCTCGTGTCTTCTACATAACAGGAGGAGAATCGGCCGTGGCCGGAGGGGAATCGCCACGGTGATCGGCCGTGTTGTTACAGGTCATACATGTCAAGTTTTCCTTCTCTTGCACCGATGTTATATATTATAGCCCTTAGTCGTGGGTTCGCAGTCACGGGTAAAATAGGGGGTGATAAATTATATTCTTACTCCGTCACTACACGGCAAGTCAAATCAGTCTTGAGATATCCATCTATTGGCCAATCGATTCCCAATGTTGGTGTTGGCTTTTCAGAATTACTCTTCGGAAAGGCTTAAGGACAAAAATACCGTAATCACGAGAGTGCTCTTGCCCATTATACATATTTATATATCCGTTTATTCATTAGCCCAACGACGTTCACTGTTGGACATAGAAATATGCCTACAATTAATCTATATAAATGTCCATGTACATACAGGGACAGAGTACGATCACCATCAGGCAGTACATGAAGCGTTGCTCCCAGCGCTATTTTGCCTCTGCCACGACTCACCCCAATGCACTAGTGGTTGGGACGGTAAACTACGTCCCCTCAAAAATATCCGCGGTCCGACGTCCTCGTCATCTTCTTGAAGAAGAAGATGACGCTATTATGATCGCCCAAGAAAGGACCTACACAGCTTGCGCAGCGATAACAGATAAAACTCCGCGGTATCGGCCTCGCCGTCGAGGTCGAAAACCGCGCCGCGTAAAAGTCATTACCCTAAACTTGGCCACGCCCACTTTGCTCTCAGCGACGCCCCGAGCCGAGGTCCGTTCCCCACAGGGGGGAGCCCTCGGGCGATGTTCGCTTAACTTACTTACCGGGTTGAGAGCCATCAGCGCTCACCCATTGACCGCGTTAAGCTGTCAAGGTCATCTGCGACCAACAGCTACACACACACACAAAAAAAAAGACAGAGTACGAATATAATTCACCACTCTCTTACCCGTGGATGTCGTATCAAATTGGATCAGGCAATGGTGTTAGGAACCCATGAAAAAAAATTGAAATAAAAATATCGATTCGTTAATGAATTGAGAGACATGTAAGTTCTCAATTTTGTCATCGTTTTTTCGTGTAAATTGATTAAAATGTATAAAGGAATGATACTTAATCTACAACATATTCGTATTTTGTTAAATGTTCATTAGAATTTGAATAAATCAATGATTACGTTTGCATAAGCAAGACAAACTTCGCTTTAACATAAATCAGCTGATCGGCCGATGACCGTTGATGAGTCGCCTTTGTACCTACGTAACCATTGAAAGGTTCGCGCAAATCTAATACCTATTTATACTGTCGAAATTTTACATACTTACATATATCCTGTCTGTACATACCTACATAATGCATAAAATTTAAGGCATAAACTCTTAGACACACATTTTTTTTTTTTTTTTTTTTTTTTTGTGGGGGGGACGTCGGTCGATGGGAGGGTACCCCAACAGGGGGTATTCCGTCGGGCCGACCACTGACGACAAGTTAACGCTGCTCCAGTGGTCGGCCCAACGACGAAGGCGACGTGGTTTTCGGGTGGGTCGCGGGAGTTGCGTGCTTAAGCCCCTCTGTCGCCCCGGACGGAGTGGTGCGGAGGCGCGCCGACCGCGGCCCACCCACAAAAAAAAAAAAAAAAAAAAAGACACACATTTTTGTAATCACTATAACTTTTACGTTATATTGTTTTTGTGTAATATACATTCTAATTATGATCTATGACTGTTGAACTACAACATACATGAACAGTTGTCCCATAACCTGATACACCCTGAGTATATAACATATGTGCAAGAGAAGTGAAACTAGAAAGAAAACCCTGTACCAACATGTCTGACCAGCGTGGTATAGTAGATAAATTTTCCTCTTACTGGAAGGAAGCTTAAGCCCAGCAGTGGCACTTTTATGAGCTGTGACGATGACGACGAATATCATACATTTTACAAGTATTAAAACCATAAAATTTTAAATCAGTTTTATATGTTTTTGAATAAATAGTATATTAAGAGCTACATGGATCCAGCGGCCAAAGTATTTATATAGGCAATAGAGCAACAGGTTTTTTCAAGTATCCAGAGTATCAGTAACTAAACTGGAAATACAATAGATACATACCACTTAACTTGAAGGGGAATATAAACAATCGCATTAATTGTAAAATATCGCATTGATTATAAAATGACATAAAATTTATTGTATCCACTGCCTCGTGTGGTGACGTCTTAAGAAAATAGGGTCGAAAGTCCTGTCATAAGAGTAGTAACGCTGTCTAATGGAACACCAGGGGAATAGAAGAGTAATTTTCTCCAGTGGTAAGTATTGTATTCAATAGTGAACTATAGGCTAGCAGATGGATAGATAGGATAGGATATTTGATTAATTTAGTTGGATTTTTCATTGCCATGATAAATTACTGTTACGTTATTCTAACTGCAAAACTTTGCGAGACTCTTGCTGCAATACCAAGACTCGGGTGCGCAAGACCAAGACCATGACTCGGGTGCGCAAGACCAAGACCAAGACGAGACCAGGTGTGATGTTGCAAGACCAAGACCAAGACCAGTCCAAGTCTCGTCTTGGTCTTGCATTTGGGCAACACTAAATACCACAGCATTTTTAAAACCGGCCAGTAACGTGTACAAACGATTGAAACCTTTTTGGTATTGTATCTTTTTAAATATGAATGAAAATCAAAACCGCCCGTTTTTTTTGCAAATGAGTTTAGTAGGTGCCGTTTATATTGAAAATTGTTGAGATAACTACTTAATTCTGTTTATGTTAAAAAAAATATATACCTGTATATCTAAATAACAATAATATGAAAAATAATAAACCTTACATATATTTACATATAATACATACTCATAGAAATATATATATACAAATACAAATACACATATACCTACATGAATATACACTCGAAAATTTATGAAGAACAATCTGCCAAAAAATCAATATAAAACTTACGAACTCTAGATTTGAATGATTCACGTGTTTTGGATTGCCTGATTTCAAGAGGGAGGGCGTTCCACAGTAAAATAGATTAAATGAAGAAAGAAGAATGAACCAAACTGGAGCTATGAGTGGGACAAGAAAGAAGAAGATTGTTAGAGGAACGAAGGTTGCCGTCATGATTTTAACAAATATATTGAAAATGAGGCTTTAAGTATGAGGGTGCATAGGAAGAGTGGAGAATAGAATATAGCATAGTTAGTGCACGCAAATTTCGTCGTTGACGTATGGGCAACCAGTTTAGTTCGGATCGAAAGGAAGAAATGTGGTCGTATTTACGAAGATTAAAGACTAATCGAATGCAATTATTGAGAAGACGGTCAAGTTTATTGAGTAGATCTGCATTCAGGTCGAAGTAACATACATCAGCATAATCGATGATGGGAAAAATTAAAGTCTGCACAAGCTTCACTTTTGTAATAGGTGGAAGTAAATTTCTTAATCGGTAGAGAGAACGTAATATGCCGGTAACCTTACGTCCGACCTGAGCCACTTGGATGTGCCAGTTAAGAGCCATATCTATATGTAAGCCGTCTTTAACGTTGGTGGCGTAGGGTATTACAGAACCATCGAAAATTACAGCGGGCAGAGAAGTTAATTTCACTCTGCTTATCATTCTTGGGTTACCAATAATTATAGCCTGACATTTGGAAGGGTTAACACTTAAACCGAAATTTTCACACCATTTCTTTAGGACTACCATATCTTGATTCAAATCTTCAATTGCTACGACTATATTCTCTAACGTAGATTGAGAATATAATTGTAAATCATCGGTATACAGATGATACGAACTATGGAGGTCTTTAGTCAAGAGATTAATAAATAGTGAAAATAAGAGAGGTGAAAGAATACCACCTTGAGGAACGCCAGCCTCTAGCTCACACCAACAAGACGAAGTCTCGTCAGCACGAACCATCTGCCGACGTCCCTCAAGATAAGAGGAAAACCATTTTATCACATCAGAAGAAAGAATAGAGGAGAGGATAGACATAAGGCTTTTGTGGTTAACGGTGCTGAATGCGTTCGAAAAATCAACCAATACCAAAAGGGTTAATTTTGTATTTTCCATACCGTTTCTAACATCGCTGGTTACCTTGAGCAGGGCAGACGCTGTACTATGACCTGGTTTGAATCCAGATTGGAGTGGGCTTAAGATATCATTCTGGTGAACGAAGCATGATAATTGTTTGTGTACACAGGCTTCGAGCACTTTAGATAGAAAAGGAAGGATTGATATAGGACGAAAGTGATTGGGTAAAGAAGGATTAGGGATCTTGGGTAATGGGATCACGTAAGCGTTTCGCCATAAGGTAGGAAATTGGCAGGACTCTAAAGAGAAGTTAAGAATGTGGCAGATTATAGGTAAAATATCTTCCAGTATGGTAGTCATCATACGACGACTAATATTATCAAAGCCCTCGGCGTTGGATGTAATGGAAAGTATAGTTGTTTTAATCTCATTAGGTGTGACCCGTGAAAATTTAAATGAGTTAATATTCGGTCGTGGTAAGTTCTCCAAAACCCTTAAGGTTCTATCTATAATATGATCGTCCAGAGTTTGAGTGACAGAAAAGTTTCGATTAATATCATCTAGCAGAATGTTTTTGGGGAATTCCTGTCGGACATTTCCGATGCCCAAAGTTTTAAGGAACCTCCAGACATTGGCAGGTAACGATGAAGAAACGTTATTAATAATATGACGGCGTTTGGCATTACGTATCATCTGATTGCATCGATTGCGGCTAGTTTTGAAATGGACCCAGTTGACCTCAGAGCGCACCCGTTTAAATTTCCGGTAGGCGCGGTCTCGTTTAGCCATTAAAGCTTTAATATCCTCGGTCATCCAAGCCGCTGGTGAACGCTTAAGTTTTATTTTTTAATTGGTGTGTGAATGTTGAATAAATTAATGACCTTCATATTAAAGAGCCGGACTTTTTCATCCATCGATGTGGCAGCCAACAAAGATCGCCAGTCGATAGTGGATGCATCCTCCCGTAACTGGTCCACATCAATCCTCGCAAACGAACGCAAGTGCAGAATTTTAGGCTTAGCTTTGGGAGGTTTTAAAATATAGGAAACAAAGATAGCATCATGACGGGAGAAACCAGGAGCGGAACATTGCCCTGAGTGGCAAATAGAGAAAGAGAAGAAATAAGCATTAAGTCTAATCAGGTATCTACATTAGGATTGTGGTGAGTAGCGTGTAGTGGTAATATGTGAAGACCCGTAGACTTAATAATATTTTGGAGTTTAAGAGTGCGTGGAGAAGTAGGAGTGAGGAGATCTGTATTAAAATCACCCATGATTATGTGATGTACATATTCAGACCCTAAAGATTCTAATGCCGACTCCAGATCACTAAAGTAGTCGACAGAAGGAGGACAATAGACCACACCGAGAATGGTTTTGACACCTTTAACCCTAACCTCAAGGAAGAGATATTCTGCAGTATATGAGTTATGAGAAGATTGTTTAACTACTGTATAAAGCAGGTCGCTGCGTAGATATATAGCCACGCCGCCGCCTCTTTTGTCGACTCGATCATTACGGATTAAAATAAAACCAGGGAGAGAATAAGAGAATAAGAAGGTGAGGTTTAAACCAGCTCTCTGAAATCAGGATGGCGTGAACGTTAGTGTCACAAAAGGCCTCTAAGAGGTCATTGTAGTGGCTAGGTATGCTTTGCGCATTTATATGACATACATTAAGTAACTGATTAGATGATATATTAAAATTTTGTCTTAAAGTATCACCGAGTGTTTCAGGTATAGAACAAAAACTATCGCTGTCAGATAAAGAGGTACAATCAATGGCAGAAATAAATGAATCATTATCAGATAGCATGAATACTTAATTATAATAAATATACTATATTATTAAAATGAAATATAAATACAAAAGAAAAATTAAATATATATATATATATATATATATATATATATATATATATATATATATATATATATATATATATATATATATATAAATAACAATGCAAATATACTTATCCACAATTCTCGCTATGCAGTTATTTTATTTCTACACCACCCGCCAGCTAAAGTTTCATCACATAATTCATAATTCTGATTCATAGATAAAATATTTCAAAAAGTAAAATAAAAAAACAAAGAACAACAGCATATTGGAACCAAACCTTAAATACAATAACACTAACACAAGACGGTATACTATAAACAACTAATAAATTAAACTAGGCTACCCGCCTTATGTAGAATATAAGTTATGACATTATTAAAACAATGTTTACATGGTTATGTTTGATTATTGGAGTGTTCTCCAATAATCTATAAAAATAACCCAAATATTGTTAAATAAAAAACGGTGGATGAGTGTGAATTGAAAGAATTAAAGTTAAGTTAAAGATGAATGAGTTAATGAGTGATAGTATCAAATGAGTGATTAAGTTATAATAGCTGTTATGTTAAAACAACCAAAAACATTAAGTGATAAAAATAAAACAATATAAATACAATTTACATTATCGTGTGATTCAAAAGTAAAATAGATAATTAGGTGTTACGGTTGGTTTTGAGGCCCGCTGACCCGTCCCTGCTCACACTCGAAGATTCACCAGATACCTTAGGAAAAAATTAAATATTAACAAATTTGTTGAAATTTAATAACAATGGTCTATCGCAATTCAACCACTGTTGTCATAGTCATTCCTGACATAACTTTCATGATGATTGATGGATATTATTAATGTTGATATTATTATTAATATCCGGTACTTTAGGTGCCTGGGTTTTCCGTGTGGTGACGGAGTAAGAATATTGTTCACCACCCCCTCTCGTACCCTAAACGGCGACTAACTTATATGATACGCGCATAATACTTATATAACAGAAGGACCACTCGATATAAAACCCTAAGGCCTCATTTACGGAGACGCGGCGCGTCGCGCGTCGCGATAGGCTGAGCAGCCCGCACTAAATTCAAATGTAAGGCGTTGGATGAGTGCGTTTACGGAGAAGCGATTTTACACGCGTTTGCTTGAAATGGAGCGTGTTCTACGGCCGAGCCCGCGGATGGCATCGTCACGACTCACGCGGCGTTTATCACGACGGCGCACGCAGCGGCGATTCTCGATGAAGCGATGCCTGTGGCGAACCTTCTGCCAGTCTCATTTGCTAATCGTGCAACACAGACGTAGTTACCGTCGCAACGGAGTATGATATGATAGACTTTTTAGAAGAAAATTGTATTTTAAAAAGTGAGTTATTTAATATAAAGAGTGGCCCAGTGTTTATAATAGCGGAACATGAGAAGTTTGGGTCGGATTAACTGAGAACCCCTCGTGCGACGCAGCGATGCTCGCCGCATGCTCCGCTACACGCTTGAGAATAAGACGCGGGCGCAGCGGCGGGCATCGCCACTCATCCCGCCTCGCGTCTCTATAAACAACATCGTATATTACTATAAGTCTGTGTTTACGCGTGCGATGATACGTGCCGCTTCACGCGCCGCCGCTACGTAAATAATAAAAACGTCCGACGTGCCGCGAGACGCCACGCCACACGCGACGAGCGACGCCACGCGTCTCCGTAAATGAGGCCTAAGCCAACACGTCTGAACAGAGTGGTATAGAAGGTCAAGTTTTTTCGTGGAGGAGGCTTGACCCCAACAGTGGGTGTTATATAGACTGAAATAATGATGTAGGTGTTCAAACAAGACAATAACTTTAAAAGGTATGATATCCACGCAGGCCAATCTGCTACTGCTACACAGTTAGTCTAATCTACATGTACCTAGTTATATAAAGAAAAACTTGGAAGAGAGATACTAATCTCATCCCAGTATGTTCCACTGTTGGGCTTGCGCCTCCTCCACTATAGGATGGAAAGTGACCTTTTATACCATGCTGATCAGATATGTTGGCATAGGGTTTTATTTCTAGTTTTCCCTCTCTTGCATAGATTTTATATACATATTATATCCCTTAGTCCTCTTTTAACTACGACATCCACGGGCAAGAGGGTGTGAATTGTATTCTTACTCCATCGCCACACGGGAAGAAAGGTACTAATAGTTGTTTAAATATTGTTGGTTGAGAGCCCTTTGTGCATAAGTCCTAGTCCGCGTAAGAATCTAAGAGCCATCTGAGACTAACATCCCTAGTCCAACGAAAAGCAATAAAGATTCTAAACCACGAGATCTCAGTGAGTAAAAGTACCATAAACTTAAAATTTGGTATGCATATTATTCATCGATAATCGAATCGAATCATTATACAAATCGAATCGAAACATCGGGCAATCAAAAATTATATACAAACGCGATAAAATCTGTAAAATAGTTTCATTTACAAAGTAAGAACCGTCTAGAAAAGATATTTTTGAAAATTCCACCTCTAAAGAAGTATAATAAAAATATATTTCAGAAGCTCCTAGTGCTATTTGTGGAAAGCAGGCAAACCATTTAGGAATCATATTAAGATATTCCTACGTGGGAAATCGGAACCATAACACTTGGTATGAATGGTCCATACTTAGATGCCATTTACAATCATTAACACGAACGGTCGATACTTTTTTTTTAAGATAAGACTACACACTTTTTTTTGGGGTGGGCTATAGTCAGCGCACACTGCGTTCGGCTCTGTCCGGAGCGACAAAGGGGGGCGCGCGGCCTCATAACCCTCGTCGCCTTTGTCGTTGGGCCGACCACCGGTACCGAGTTCCTTGTCCTACGTGATCGGTCCGACGAAAGACCACACCCTGCACTGAACTGTCGATACTTAGATCTTTAAGTCATCTACAGTCATCATCACCCTGTTTCAAACCCCATTACTTAAGGTCAACATATGTAAATACTCTTCTTACGTCGTACATATTGTTAAAATTTTAACAATATCTTTATGAGAGGTGTTTTTTTGAGAAGATTCTTTTAGTTATTGACCAGATGGCATCAGATGGAGTTGGCCCCGATCGAAGTAAAGCTCTTATGATCACTTTCGCACTGTCACTGCTGAGCTTGGGCCTCCTCCACAATGGGAGAGAATTTGACATGTTGGTGTAGAGTTTCATTTCGAGGTTTCCTTCTCTTGCACAGATGTTATGTGCATATTATATCCCATAGTAGTTAGTGGTGAATTGTATTCTTACTCTGTCACCAGATGGAAAGCTCTTATACCCACGACCAATGTAAGAATAGTATCCATTATTATCGATAGCCGCAACTACACAGCAAACTATGTTACCGCGATAAATGACTAGGTAGACCACACAAATACATTACAGCTTTAGATGTTAGATTTCTCAAAATAGTTTGCCAACATCTGAGGCATTAATGCGAAAGACCTTTTCAGCACATTTTTTTCATGTTCTCTCCAGACTTATTCTATCAATAAATGCTTTTAGCACAACCTTATACCTAATGACTAGGAATCGATATACCAAAAGAAAATAAATAAAATGGAAGTGTATATAATGATTTCCGATGTTTACGCGAGTATTATGTACATTGTAAATTAAACTATTTTACGGATTTTATCGCGTTTGTATTTGATTTTTGATTGCCCGACGTTTCGAACTCTTTACAGCGTTCATGATTACGGGCGAACTCGAAGTGTCTGTAGTGTCAAAATAATACGTTTCTTCATGCTCATACGGTTATTTACACGATACCTGTGCCTAAAACCCTCTAAAAATTTTTTGCCCTTCTGTTTGTTCAGGGTAATTTTCCAAACGGCTGGATCGATTTTAATTATATTTTACTACCAGTTCAGGTATAAGAAGTAACTTAGGCTATATTTGCGGGTTTAATTATGTTTGGAAATCGTAACCCGAGACCTCATGGAGGGTATTCGCGTATATTTTAGAAAATATTAGAGAAACATTTAAAAGGGGATTTAAAATGAGAGGGCAAAGCGACTGAAACCGAAGCGAAGCGAAGGCAGATTGCTAGTACAGCATTTTTTTTTTTTGTGTGTGTGCAGCTGTTGGCCGCAGATGGCCTTGACAGCTTGACGCGGTCTATGGGTGAGCGCAAGTTTTTAGTCGTGACTTTCGACTCTCGACGGCGAGGGCGGAACCACGGCTATTTATTTGTTAAGGCCTCGCGGGCCGTGTAGGTTCTTTGTTGAGCGAGTGTGATATTGTCGTCCTCTTCGTCGAGGACGTGACGAGGACGTCGGATGGATACTAGTACAGCATAATAACGAAATAGTTTTAAGTAGAAACGTTAAAGCACATTTGGCTCATGCATATAATATATTCAGAGAAGCGTAAAAACCGTGGCCATATGTAGCTGTGTAACTGATATTGCTACGCCGCCCGCTACACAATGATCTACAGAGAAAAGCCGCCGGTCCTTGCGCGATCTGCACAAACAAATCATTGTTTGTCATCAAACTAGTAGTTACGTATATATTTATCATCATCTTAGCCCATATACGTCCCACTGTTGGGCTCGGGCCTCCTCCATAATGGAAGGGTAATTGACCTACTATAGCACGCTGGTCAGACTTGTTGATATAGGGTTTTATTTCGTGTTTTCCTTCTCTCGCATAGATGTTATATGCGTTTTATATCCCTTAGTCGTCTCGTACGATCACCCACGGATGTCACAACACGGATTTTTTTATATTTACGCCATATTCAATATGAATATAATAAAACTATAAAAAAGATGTAAAAATGTCTGTACATTATAAATATTGAAGAAAAACTATTATCAAGAGGTCGTTATTAGAACAACTTACAGAAGTCAGAACAACATTTTTGGACTATGTCTGTCCGAATGTTTTTACACTAGTCATGCAAAAACTACTTACTGCATTGTATTAAATTCAGTGTTAACGATGTATTGCTTATAGGTCTAATTTAAAGCACGGTCATCTCAGATGAAAAGAAGATAATAAATATAAATAAATAATAAAAACTTAATAGTCTAGCAGTGGGCATAAATATTTTATTATAAATTACATGAAATTAATGCCCCATGCCAGGTTAAGAATAAAATGTGTCGCCATTCTTTATTATTCCGCGGGGGTCGTAAAAAGCGACTGAGAGAACGCTATTGGAAGGTAGCAGCACCCCTTCGGGAAAGCCCAATTACATCTTTTTTTCTTACGAGGCATTTTCCTCTTTTTGGTTTAAAATGGACGTCGATTGATGAATAGATGGAAAAATGGAATTCATTTACTTTGATATAGGTACTATATAATCTTTGGAATCTATTTTTTTAAAGAGAGGTTTAAACCGAGAGGGGGTCCCTGTTACAAGATAATTATGCAAGTAATATGTTAATAGTAATATTTGCAGCTTTCATTAATGTCCGTATATATTTACATACAGTGGATTGCAAACTCGAACAGCTAAGTGGAATTCGGTGCCAATTAATATATTGACTAAGAATAGGATAGTAGAATGTCTTGTAAAGACAAGCGGGGAATCATAACCTATTATATGGACATTAATATAAAAAAAGAATAAATGAAAAACCAAAAGAAAAAAACTGTCTAACCACATATTTAAATAGTAATTATAAGATTTGAAATAAAAAGCACTTTATTTTATTATTTATTTTATACCATCTAAGTAGTATGCTAACTTTTCAGACGCTCTGAACATACGACAATCCGCAACGAAGACCTGCGATCCAAAAACACAAAACCCAGTTAATTACAATGTTAATTCAAGTAACTATACAGAGGGCAACCACAACCTGTTTCAAATGATCAAATGCCATGAAGACAGCTTGTTCAGACTCCATCATTTAACAGCTGGCAGACAGATTAATAGTACCTATGAAACTGGCTATCAAAACGATCTCACATGGTACTCTAAGGATTTACAAAGGCCGTACATCAAACCAGTTGATTACTTAGCATACGAAGATATGAGGAGAAAATACGAAGACAAGAATACAAAAGAGAGTCACAAAGAATCTGAAGAAGATAGAGATAGTAAAACAGATGAGAGGAAGAAACCTAGAAGAAATAGGACTACGTTTACGAGTCAGCAGCTTGCTGCATTGGAGAAGGTGTTTGAGAAGACGCATTATCCTGATGCGTTTGTTCGAGAAGATTTAGCTGCAAGGGTCAATTTAACTGAAGCTAGAGTTCAGGTGAGAAATATATTTTTATTTGATCAACGGCGCTAGTGGGATTTTTACTGTCATCGACAGACTTATTCCAATAAATTTAAACGATTTTTAAATGTTGATTTTTTAATGAATATAAACGGTGTTTACACCGCGGACTAGCTTAAATAAAGTCAGTTACTTTTTCTAACAATATTAGCCGAAATACTTTTAAGATTAATTATTTGTAATGTTTTCGCGAGTATAACATATTAAATAAAGCTATTTACTTATACGGATTTCATCGCGTTTGTATTTGATTTTCACTGAATATTATTCTGTAGGGATAATAGGGATATTATGGAGCTCCGTAATCGTAATCGAAATCGATATACAAGTTTCGGATAGTGTCCAATGGGGTCGGTGTCTGTATAAGATACGATATGACAGGTTTTCCATCAACTATCCGAACTGATACTGTAAACGTAAACCTCTGAAAAGAGTAACTACTTTTACGGAATTTATCGCATTTGTATTTTTGATTGCCCGGCCTTTTGAACTCGGCGTTTATGGTACGGCGGCCAATCAAAAATCAAATACAAATGCCATAAAATCCGTAAAATAGCTTTATTTAAATTAAAATATAGATTAATTTTCTTTTCCTCAGGTATGGTTTCAAAACCGACGAGCGAAATTCCGAAGAAATGAAAGATCCGCATTATCCAATCACCGAAGTTCCACTAACCAGAGTTCACCAGAGCCTATCGCCGTACCTATTGGCATTCCTCATCAATCAGATCCAAGACAAGACTTCGTGAGAAACACTAAAGAACCTTGGCTTCATCACTTTCAATCTAATAATTTAAATTTAAATCTTGGCCTTCCATTAAGTAATACAGGACTTTATCAGAATGATTATTCTTTAATGATGCAGAATGTTAGTAATAGGCAATATGTGCCAAATACGAATAGTTTAATGGGTCAAAGTGTGGTTGGTTACGGTAGTACAAGTGATAATGGTTATGGGTCTTGTGCTCTTATTGGTGGATATAGTGGATCATTACAATCAGCACATCACGGATCATATAATCTAAATTTACGACTACGACCGCATGATTTTAGTATAAATAATATAGCGCTTTGAAAACTGTACAATCGATATCCCTAATCTGGAATTAAGCATATATTTTATTAGGTAACACACTAGCTTTTTTACAGGTATCATAAAAAAAATATTGAGGCAATTAACAGCTATATCAGTTGTTAAATGCTTTAATAATTTTTATACAAATGAAAGAAACTTGAAACTCAAAAACTATGCCTAAATAACAACCCGTTTGGCTAGTATGGCATATTATGTCGGTTTCTTCCTCATTGTAGAGCAGTTTCTATCTGAACTACAGAATGTGTGAGGTCTGGCGAAGAGAAGAAATTATAACATGGATGCAATTTAATCTCAAATTATCAGGATATCTGTGTTTTCCCGGTGGCAAAATTTAATATTCGGCTATTAATATAATATTAAATTATTAATTCTTCTTCCTTTGCGCATCAATCACTTTTTTAGGCTAAAAGTAAAAACATTACGTAATAAATGAACATAGAGATGATCTTCGTAATAACGAAAGTCGAAGAAAAGATTGAAAACTCGTTTCGTTGTTCTGAATATACTTATTTATTTCATTATATTATTATAGAAAATTTCCTTGGAAATTCCTCAAATCATATCCAGCTTTTGTTTTGATAACATCAGTAATAGTAACCGTTTACATTTTACCTATCTATCAGTTAAGTATTTAGACTCTATTAAAATTTACGATTTAAGATCTTAAAATAAGTGATAATATTGCGTCCCTTATTTATGACAATATTTTCTTTGTTACTTAAAAATAATCGATTTCGGTTTTTGTTATTCAAGATGACGTAATATGAACTTTGTATAATTATAAAGATATTCTTGAATTCTTATTTTATATGTATTTAATTGTTTTAAAATATGCCAAAGAAAAAAAAACACTAGAACTAAAAACACTTTTGAAATAAAATAAATCCTAAATTTAGTTTGAGTTTTTTTATGCAAGTTTGAACTTCTAATTAGTCGGAGCCTATATCGATAATTACGTGTTGTGTTGTGCATAAATAAGCATCAGTTCCACAAGTGGCAGTGGTTGATTATGCACCAAAATCAATGATTACACTTACCTCATTATCACAGCTTGACCCTACTCAATAAGAGTGAAATTAACTTACTATACCTCACTGGTCAGATGTGTTGGTATTTTTTTTTATTTTTTTTTTATGGGTGGGCTATGGTAAGCGCACGCGCGGTCCCGTCCGTCCGATGTGTTGGTATAGGGTTTCATTTCGAGTATCTCATCTCTTGTATGAATGTTATATGCACATTGTATCCCTTACTAGTGCTTTATGGCAGCCTAGAACAAGATAGGGCTAGATGAATTGTATTGTATACTAGCAACCCGCCCTCGCTTCACTTCGGTTTCAGTGGCCTTACCCGCGTGGTTCTCAATCCCGTGGGAACACCGAGATAAAATATAGCCTAAGTTACTCCCTGATATTATAGCTTTCCATTGGTGAAAGAATTTTTAAAATCGGTCCAGCCGTTTTGAAGATTACCCGGAACAAACAGACAGACAGACAAAATCATTATAAAATGATTTTTAGGCATATGGATAGTGCAAATAACCGTGTGAGCATGAAAAAAGTCTATTATTTTGACATTACAAACAAATACTCCAATTTTATTTATTGGTATAGATGAATTTACCTGCACAAAACTAATATCTAGGAGAGATGGTTTAATAGTGATAGGACCACACTACTGTTGACAGTTTTCTGGCTAGAGCCACGGGTCGGTCTGTCCAGGGTAGTACCACACCCTCGCAGAAAACCGACGTTAGTAGTAATCTGTTGCTGCGTTTCATTTGGTGAGCGAGAGAGCCGACAGCCCAATTATCTGAGTGTTTGCGTGTGGTGGGTTTTGGCGATGCCCTTAGTATCATTAAACCTCATTGCACGCATTCACACTCCCTTCACTTTTATGGTTCAAGGTCCATGAGCGGCAGCATCATTTACCGTCAGGTGTGTAGGTACTGTTCGCTCGTTTTCCACTAGTAGCAAAAAAAAATGGAATTCGACAAAATTCTTTGAATTTTCTATAGTCGGACAATTCAAAGACTTTGCTTAAGGCCTAATTATAATCATTAAAGTATAGACCACGTATTTCATACCGATGACCAATAGGTAATCCATTTTGTGTTTAATCCATTAGCGTCACAGGGGGAAAGAAAAGAGAAGGAGAGAAAAGAATGTGAATAATTGAGGTAGATGACAAGGAACCATTATGTTAGAGAGTTTACAGATGGTAAATAACAAAAGTGTGATATGCTGGATGCCCATTGCTTAAATTACTTCCAAGGCATTTACCAGAAGTCTGAAGAAAAAATAAAAAACCATATTGTAGCTGTCATCTTTAAGAATAAGTTTCGGTAGGAAAAGGAAATCATCATGAGGAGCTCTAAAATGATCTTTAAAAGTTTGTGTTTTACTGTGTTATAATAAAAAAATATATAGGAATTTGCCATTCTTGCATAAGCCCGTAGAGATCCATTGTTGGACATATATTTCCCTATGACATTCCATTCAGATGGGGCCTGTGTCGCATGAATAGAAAGCTTTCCTGCGAGTTTTTAGACGTTATCAGTCCATCTAATGAGAGGTCGTTTTACGATGCGTCATCCGATTCATGATACCCACTCGAGAACATTTTTTCAAGGGTAGTCGATACAGATACAACGAGCGATGTGGCCAGACTATTGCCACTTCAATGTCATAATATTTTGGGGTACGTCAGTTACACCCGTTTTTCAAAGAACATGCTAAAATGTAAGGAACGTGGCATAACAGCGCTTTACGTGTGTTTTGATTTTTCAAAATGACAAGGAACTTTAACTGAGTATTCAACGCTTCATTTAAGACAACAAGTCAACTTGTTACTGACAGACAGTGATTTTAAACAGGCTCTTAATATCAAGAAACAAAAATACTGTTTTACGTTCATATTACTAACAAAATAAGATGCTTTAGCTGATTTTGGCCTTTGGAACGAACGAACTAAACAAAAAAGAAGGATATTTTTGACAGTCTGTCAAAACCATAGATCAATGTCAAAACAAACAGTGAAAGTTAAATGAAAGTTCTTACAAATTGTAATTCAGTTGCTAATCACTGTAAGTCTACAGTACACTACTTACGATCGATTCTGCGTAATAAATACAAGCGTATAGGCCAAGGAAATTCATGGGTGCTTTATCGATATTTAAATTGGACCAAACTAATAATGGCTTACTATCAAACTTTGATGACACTACTATCATTGGCGATTGTTTCCCACGCTGCTTACAATTATTTGGTAAAAAAGAAAAAGCGAAGGAACGATAATGAAATTCACGAAGTTCTCATGTTCTCATATGGAGTGGAAGAAATAAAGAAGAGTAAATATTCTCGTTGCATGATCACGAAGAGTATGGACAGACTACTCCATTATCTGAGTCTGCCAAAGTATAAATTTGACGTCTGTATGTATGTTTTGACAAATACTGATATAACAAATGCATTATTAAAGCTTCATTATCGAAGCGTAAAGATTAGAATTATTGTTGATGCTGACATGGCATTCAGTTGTGGTTCGGGAATAAAAAAGTTGATCAGACATGGTATACCTGTGCGATGGATAAAGTCGACAAATTTAATGCATCATAAGTTCTGTTTAGCTGATACTCAATGTACTAATGGGCAAGTGACTCCGTTTCTAATGACGGGGTCATTAAACTGGACAAATCAAGCTTTGTGCGGTAACTATGAAGATTATTTAGTGACTTCACAGAAAGAACTAGTTCAACAGTACCAAGATGAATTTGAAAGACTGTGGATACTCTTTAAGCCAATTGTAACATAAGTACATCACAATAACAGTACTTATTGTTTATGAATGTATAAATGAATGGTGATATTTTTTTATAATATATTGTACAGCAGTTTAACTGTCATTAACTTAAATTTCGTGTGGGGACGGAGTAAGAATACAATTCATCACCCTACTTGCCCGTGGGTGTCGTAAAAGATGACTAAGGGATTAAGTATGCAAATAATATCTATGAAAGAGAAGTAAAATGGATATAAATTATTACTGTTGTGGTGGAGGCCAAAGTCCTATACTGGGATGAATATGAGCTGAGACGATAAATTACTGCGTAATTTCTAGTTAAACTAGGGATGATATGTTCTGGTTATGTTTATTGTAATAGCTGTTTATTACAGCATACTGACGTGTGGTCATAATAAGGGATAGATTTCCTGTTGTTACCTGGCATTTGCCATAAAATACCCCCTTATTTAGATTTCTTTAAGACAATTATTTTGCGTCTAATCAAAGTACCCTCATTATGATCTGATTAAAGTTAAAACAAACTGTCTATAGTTGCTATTTTTGTTTTTTTATTTGTATCATAAGTTTTGTAATTATTCACTCATAGGATTGGCACATCAATTTTATTTTGTTTAAGCTTTTAATATTTTTATAATATCTTTATGTTACTATCTACATGTATATATGTTAATATACTAATAAATGTACTATGTCATTCATGTGCTTGGCAAAAAAACAAAAATTGTGATGTAAAAATGATAACCATATAAATCTGTACTTAAAACTACACATGGTATAATTATTATTATTTACATTAGAATGCCATTAATTTTTTACTGCCTATTCCTTAAGTTCAACTGGGGCATGGGATCAAATAAAATTTTAACCTCCTGTCATGATCCAAAATCATGATTAAATTAAGGCCTAAATATGGAAGATTCTGATATTTGTAAGTATTAAAGAAGTAAAATATGTGGCTTTTATACATTTAGTATTAGTAATGCTTAGCTTATTTTGTTGAGATTAAAATTCTACTGCCCACTGTGATTTCGATATAAATTAAGCTGTACACTTATGTAATAAGAATAAAATTAATTTTATTATGTATCTTTTGTTTTGTACTTTTTCCAAATTATCATTTTCTGCATCAATACCTATACCAATGGACCTTTTCTTTTTTTATTTTTGAGATAGGCTATGATCTGAACACACCCTGCACAATCTGTCTAGGGCGATGGATAAGCAGGGTACGGTCTTATAACCTACTGTATTCTCCCCCATTGGGCTGACCACTGGTCAGTGTTGCCAACTTAGGGGTTTTCCCCCCAAATTTAGGGGGTAAATAAGTGGGGTGGAGTTTTTTAGGGGCATTCTATTCGTAGGGGCATGTTTAGGGATTTTTTGAAAAAAGAAAATCAACGTAGCGACATCTAGTATCCATTAGCACGCTGTCAGGCTTATTCGCAAGAATGGGTGGTGATTGACCGGTCTCAGTAGAGCTTGGTGCTTACCTAATTATTATTATTCATCATCTCAGCCCATATACGTCCCACTGTTGGGCTCGGGCTTCCTCCATAATGGAAGGGTAATTGACCTACTATACCACGCTGGTCAGACGTGTTGGTATAGGGTTTTATTTCGAGTTTTCCTTCTCTCGCATAGATGTTATATGCGTTTTATATCCCTTAGTCGTCTCGTACGATCACCCACGGGTAAGATAGGGGGTGGTGAATTGTATTCTTACTCCGTCACCACACGGATAATTATTATTATTATTGTTTATTAATTATGTCTCATAAATGTCACATATATGAGGCACATTTCTTTTTTACCCGGATATATATATATTTTCAGTACAGGTACTAATTTATTATTTATTCTTACTTTAATAAAATCATTTTTAGGGGGATTTTCATGTAATTGTGGTAATTTTAGGGGTTTTTAAGTAAGATTTAGGGATAAATATTTTAGGGAGTTGGTAACACTGCCACTGGTACTAATTCCTTGACATCTATGGCCAACCCAAGTGTACCTATAGGCCTGAGGCATTTCTGCTAGAAGAAATACATATATAGTATTGCTCTAATCAAATTTACCTAACTTAATTTGATAATTTTAATGTTCAAAATTAAATGTTTTTAGGAGAAAAATGAAATAATTATTTAGTTAGTAATTAATATAACTACTTTGCGAAATAAAATATTTAATAATTCAAATATTAGGTCAATGACTCTTTTATGATTAAAGCAAAAGGCTATATTTAATTAGAAGTAAATGTAAATCTTGCCAAGTCTTTCATTGCCCGATATGGCTGAAAAAGAAACGAGTCTTATTCAGTCTTAGTCATCTTACGAGTCTTAGTCATTTTCAATCATATTAGATTATATTTCCAAACACATATCATGATTATTACACGAATGACGTTAACATTAACTAAACGCGGTTTAATCTAAATGTCATCGATGACGTTTGTTATCAATAGTTATCAGTTACTGAATCCACTACTTAACATTTATTTGAAAGTACAAAGTCAAACTTGAAACAATACGTCTAACTTTTATAACAATAAATTAATAAATAATTATTATTTAAAAATGGTTTCTGGAATGGTTGCTGGTAGACTTGCCTTAGTAACAGGTAAGTAAATATTTGTTTTATTTAGAAGTTGATATCAAATGTTCACTTGAACTAGAATAACGGAGAAGAAATGCAAATACCTAAGTACCGTAATGATATAAAAATGTTCTTTATGACAGAATTCTATTCATAGGTGGAAAATAATAAAAAGATCTATGTTTGATCCAACTTATTTGCCAACTAAGCATGGCAATAAACATGAGATAATCCTTTGATACAATTTATTAGCTAACTTTGTGAATTTTGTAATTGTATTATTTATTTCAATCTTCTTATCATTGCTATTAGGTACATTTGTTTAAAACTGGATCCCTGTCTGACATATTTATTTTTTTTGTTTAGGCATTTATTTTACTTGCTTGGAATTTTAAAAATAACTAGCAACCCGCCCTCACTTCACTTTGGTTACAATCTCCTTACTCGCGTAGTTTCCATTCCCATGGGAATACTGGGATAAATATAGCCTATGTTACTCAGGTATAATGTAGCTTTCCAATGGTGAAAGAATTATTGGAATTGGCACAGTAGTTTTTGAGTTTATTCATTACAAACATACACACACACACACACACACACACAAAAACACACATTTTTCCTCTTTATAATATTATTATTAGTGTAGATTTACAAGAGTAAGTATTTTATAAATTGTGTTCAGTATACAATTTATACTTAATAATTATGTACATAATATAATTTTCTATGTGGTGACAGAGTAAGAATACAATGCCTATTTGAAAAAGATGAGTAGGGTATACAATATGCATGTGACACATATTTAAGAGATAGCAAACTTAAAATATAACCCTATATCAAACTGTATACCCAGCGTTAGTAGTGGGTCGTCGACGATTTTACAGTCGACGCAACAAGACCGTTTATCGTCGATGGTAAACTAGTTGAATAAACAGTCAAATTTTCGACTAGTTTACGTCGTAGACGCTTAGACAAGACGAGACGTTTAGTTTATATTATGACGTACGTTGATCGTCCATTGGTAAAGGACAACGAAACTTCAACGAATTTTATTAGACAACAGTTTCATTGTACAATATACATTGACGCTTCAATATGTAATGATAGTCCCATCACATGATAGCAGAGTTCAATGAATTGCAATCAATCTATCAATGCGTTATGATTTCGGCTCGACTCACGCCTACGGGCGGTGAGGTTTGCGGGGCGGGTAAAAAGCGTAGCGAGCTGTGCGAGCGCGCGCGCATCTCGTCTTCCAAGTTCGGGCCGATTCGGGCGCTTTCGAATACTCGCAAGTCGTCGTCGGGTTCGTGTCATTTGTTGATACGACGACCATTTCGCGAAGCCGTTCACACGTAAACATGTTTATCAGTCAACTATAAACTGATTTATTAGTTCACGGCAAAGAAACAGTCGAAAAAAACTGTTCGTTTATTCAACGACCACCACTACCCAGCGTGATATAGTAGGTTAATTTTCCTGCTATGAGCTGAGGTGATGTGATGTACAATATAGGACTTTATTATTATTTCAGGTGCTGGTTCAGGAATAGGCCGCGCCGCATGTCAAGTATTATCTCGAGAAGGTGCCACTGTCATAGCAGCTGATAGAAATTATGAGTCAGCTGTAGAAACAATTAAAAAACATACTGCATTAGCTTCAGGATCCAATGGTAATAGATAAAAATTTTATCTATCTTATGAAAAAGAAAAGATTAATAGTTTTATTTATAAGCTATATAAAATTAAAAAGGAATTATAAATATTTGGGCCAGAAGTCAATTATCACATATTCGGTAATATAATATTTAGTTTTTAACTAAAATTGAAAGGGTGTGCAACCAGTATTGCAATGTCACTTACTAAACATACAATGTAATTTTGACAAACCCTTTATATTTAATTTTATTAAAGTTGGATAAAAAAATGGTAAAATATGTTTACAGATGGAGATCATACAGCTGTTGAATTAGACGTATCAGACTCCAGTGCTGTGCGGAATTTGCTTAAAACCACATTAGATCACTTTAAAGCACCTCCAACTATCATAGTCAATTCTGCTGGGATCACTAGAGATAATTGGTTGTTGAAACTATCTGAAGAGGATTACGATAGTGTGCTAAATGTGAACTTGAAGGTATGTAATAGCTTGGTAAATTATGAATATGCAGGGTCTGAAAACAAAGGTTTATAACCAGTGTGTGCTACCAGGGATAACATACAGCACTGAAAATTGGTCTTTAAATAATGATTTCTGATGTTTACGCGAGTATTATACATTTTAAATACAACTACTTTACGGATTTTATCACGTTTGTATTTGATTTTTGATTACCCGACGTTTTGAACACTTTACAGCGTTCATGGTCACGGGTGGACTAAGATGTCTCACGTCCAACAAGTCATCGTTACTGCAGAAAATTTATAATTATCTACCCGATACAGAAATTAGTTATTAAATATTGACCCACATTTTGATACAAAATTTATTGCCAGTGTAAGAAGAAAATGATTCTATATGAAAAAATTATATTGTTTATGGTTAGTAATAATTAAACATTAAAATTAATAGTAATTATATTTAAAAAACTAACTAATAATCTAGTATACTACCACCGGATCGGAACACGGTCACACTAAGAAAGATCCGGCAAGAAAACTCAGGTGACATGATGCTAAATTAATGCTAATTTTGATGGCGGCTTACTTTATGTTACTAAAAGGTTTTAATTTATAAAATTATCTTTAGTTATTATTATTGTGGGTCAAATCTATACAATATGAGCTCACAGTGTCTTGCAGTCTTGTGGTGGTCTTTTTGGATTTGTTTTTAATAATGTTTATAACAGGATCGCAGCTTGATGGTAACACCCAGCCATCCTCTCTATTGAAATTTTTGTGTTTTTCAATCTCAATAGCCTCGCATACCATTCTAGGCAGGTATCGGTGTTCTTTTGCGAGGATTTGTGGTTTAGCGAACCTGATGTTATGGCGGGCGCGGTCCTGACTATGTTCACAGACTGCAGACCTAGTGTCACGGCGGTGCTTCACATCGGCTATGTGTTCTTTGATCCGAGTTCTTATGGATCTCTTTGTTTGTCCAATATAAGAGAGACCACAGTCACAGTCAAGTTTATATACTCCTGCATCTTGTAGTGGGATCTAGCACTTGACAGGTGGTAAGAATTGGCTAATCCTCTTCAGTGGCTTAAAATAAGTTTTAATGGAAGAGCGTTTCAGGATGTAGCCAATCTTGTCAGTGACTCCTTTGACATAAGGTAGTATTGCAGGAAGGCGCTCAACTGTGGGTGGTTTCACTCGGTCTCTGCGACGGGGGCTAGGAACTGGCAGCTTGTTAGCACGTAGCACCTGCTTGACATGCTGCAGCTCCCCAGCCAGGTGTTCATCGTCACAGATTCCTCGTGCTCTCTGCAACAAAGATTTACACACGGTAGCTAACTGTGAAGGGGGATGATGAGAATCACTGTTCAAGTAGCTGTCTGTATGTGTTGCCTTACGATACACTGTATGACTCAAGGTTATTAGGGTTACGTATAAATAGAGAGGATGGCTTGGTGTTACCATCAAGCTGGGATCCTCTATAACGGGATCCCAGCTTGCAGCACAATAATAATAACTAAAGATAATTTTATAAATTAAAACCTTTTAGTAACATAAAGTAAGCCACCATCAAAATTAACATTAATTTAGCATCATGTCACCTGAGTTTTCTTGCCGGATCTTTCTCAGTGTGACCGTGTTCCGATCCGGTGGTAGTATACTAGATTATTAGTTAGTTTTTTAAATATAATTACTATTAATTTTAATGTTTAATTATTACTAACCATAAACAATATAATTTTTTCATATAGAATCATTTTCTTCTTACACTGGCAATAAATTTTGTATCAAAATGTGGGTCAATATTTAATAACTAATTTCTGTATCGGGTAGATAATTATAAATTTTCTGCAGTAACGATGACTTGTTGGACGTGAGACATCTTAGTCCACCCGTGACCATGAACGCTGTAAAGTGTTCGAAACGTCGGGTAATCAAAAATCAAATACAAACGCGATAAAATCCGTAAAGTAGTTTTATTTAAAATGGTCTCTAAATGTCGGCCTCATATAAAGCCTCAAAGTCGTTCAACGTGCTATGGAGAGGGCTATGCTCGGTATTTCTTTAACTGGTAAAATCTGGAATACGGAAATCTGTAGAAGAACGGGTGTTACCAACATAACCTGTAGAATTGAAATGGTACTGGCCAGGCCATATCGCTCGTCGAACCGACAACCGTTAGCGAAGAAAGTTTGTCGAGTGGCGACCACAAACGACGCAGTGTAGGACAACCTCCCTATTAGGTGAAGTGACGACACGTTACTATCATTATTCATGTCGGCTGATGTACGTCCCGAGCCTTCTCCACGAATGAAGGGCAATTGACCTACTATGCTGTGCCGTGTGTACCGTACTGGTCAGACGTGTTGGTATAGAGAATTTTTTTCGAGATTTCCTTCTCTTGCATGGAACATCCATCCAATAAGCACCTTTAATCTCTTAGTCGTCTTTTACGACACTCCCGAGGAAGGTGGTGAATTGTATGCTTACCTCGTCAGTATACGGAAAACTATCTCTATTATTATTATTTATTAGTTAATAATGCCAAAAACAAAAGTAGTGTTCCAGGAAGATATTTAGAAACACTTCTTGAGTGAAGATCCTCTTCAGGTTCTCGCCCAAAAACTACTTGCAATGTTGTCAATTTATTTGTACAATATTTGGTTGACCGAGCTTCGCTCGGAATATTTTTTTCGAATTTATCTAGATATACATATATTAATAAAAAATAAATAATGAAAATTATATAAAAAATTACAAAAAGAGAATAATAACACCGAGATTCGAACCGACGCTGTTTAAATGTCACATAATCCAAAATTAAAAACGGCCGTCTCCCCAACTGAGCTATCGTAACTCATGACGTTGACAACGAAATTTGAATTCATATTCTTTTAAAATTAATGTCATTATATTGTTTTACTAAAAACAGGGACAAAACAACATTTTCTATAAATAAAACCTAGCTAGATCGATTTTTTGGACCCAAAACCTCTAGTATGCCAAGTTTCAAGAAAATCGTTGGAGCCGTTTCCGAGATCCTGAATATATATATAGTGTAATATAGCAACCCGCCCTCGCTTCGCTTCGGTTTCAGTCGCCTTACCCGCGTAGTTCCCGTTCCCGTGGGTATATTGGGATAAAATATAGCCTATATTACTCGGAGATACTGTAACATTCTAATGGTGAAAGAATTGTTGAAATCCGTCTAGGAGTTTTTGAGTTTATTCGTAAGGAACGTTTCCTCTTTATAATATTAGTGTAGACCCTTCGAGGGTAAAATTAAAAAAATGCTGAATCCCATGTTTATTTATTTTTACTAAAGAGTATTTTTGGTGAATTTGAAGAAAATCGATGTAGATTTTTTTTTTCTCCTTATACAAATTTTGTTACTGCGGTTTACCCCTAGGCGTTGAATTTTACCACTGACGACAAGTTAACGCTGCTCCAGTGGTCGGCCCAACGACGAAGGCGACGTGGTTTTCGGGTGGGTCGCGGGAGTTGCGTGCTCAAGCTCCTCTGTCGCCCCGGACGGAGTGGTGCGGAGGCGCGCCGACCGCGGCCCATCCACAAAAAAAAAAAAAAAAAAAGGCGTTGAATTTCAAAACCCTTTCTTAGTAGGTTTCTACGTCACGCAAAGAAACTAATGCCAAAATTTCACGTTTCTGGCTTCAGTAGTTTCGGCTCTGTGATAAGTCAATAAACTGACATCTTTCTACCTATTTTACACCCTTAGAGGATGAAAATGGACAAACTCTGAAACACGTGTTTATTTATTTTTATTAAAGAGTATTTGTACTTAATTTCAAGACAGCAGCTAAAGATTTTTTTTTCTTTCCATACAAACTTTGTCGTTGCGTTTCACCCCCTTAGGGGAAGAATTTCAAAAAAAATTTTGTCATATAGTGCCTACGTCATGAAATAAAACTACTGTCTAAATTTCATTTTTCTAGCTTCAGTAGCTTCGGCTCACCCTGTTCCTTTATATGTGTATAGCTTCTGCCCGCGACTTCGTCCGCGGAAAATTTCTTGTTTTAACATAAGATTACACTCGATTGATATTACTGTATTTAATTTTATTAGTAAAATATTTTTTGGAATCAGATCAGTAACTTAAAAGATTACCGAAGTTCTATTTTCTGCTCAAGGTAACTTAACCCTTAGTTGCCTTTTACTTATTTTATTTATTTGTTTAAGTTAGGTATCTATTTAATTTAAAGCTTCTCTATATACAATGTTTGAGGTTGTTTTATTTTCCGGTAACAGAATAATCTGCCTTTCGGATGATCCCACTCTTGATAGACCAACATATAATTGCCCATGGGAAAAACATTCTTTTCGTAGGTCAATGCCAACCAAAGAGAATGTTTGTCCCTGGGACTTATTAATAGTCAGGGCAAATGATGTTTTTATTGGAAACTGGAGTCGTTTAAACGGTATGGGTAGGTCCGTCGGAATCATTGGAATTCTTGGGATGTGCGCCAACTGGCCAGCTCCTGGGCCGATGAGAATGGTCGCCACAATTAGGTTGTCTTTTAAATCTTTTATTAGTAGCCTTGTGCCATTGCACAGGTTAGGTGGGCTTAAATTTCTTAAAAGCATGATAGGTGTCCCGGATTTCAACAGCAGTTCGTGAGGTGGCAGACCAGATGGTTTAAGGGAATTTAAAAATTCCTGCGGATAGTGGACTGCATCCTCGATATTACACACTGTATCAATTGACTTGTAGATTTTACCATGGCCGGGAACTTTTTGTAAAATTAGATTATTGATTTCATTGACTGTATCGTTCCTTGGTGAGACGATAGCCCTTGAACAATGCCAATGAATGTCTCTATCTAGTAAATATTCGAGGTCAGGATATACTGCATCTATAAGATGCTGTAGACTGTGAACTATACGACCCAGAGTCTCATTTATAACGATTTTCCACAACAGCTGCTCAAAATTGGAGAAGGGTCTTTTTCTTCTCGAACCTTGGACTCTAACTCTGCGGAAATCGTAAATCCGCGCAAAACCACTCTATTAGCGTTTTTGCAAATTCGTCGGTATTGCAGAGTTCAAAAAACGCTAATAGAGTGGTTTTGCGCGGATTTTGGGCAACTTGTCGCGCAGTTCCTGGTGTGAAAAACACCCTTTGCCCGTTTTCTAAGTGCACGGCCAAATGCACGACCGTGGGATGTCGGTCGTGGATCGGAAATTCGAGTATTCGCCAGACGGCTTCCGATGTACTTATATATCGCCCATTTAAATAATTTTCCACCTCATCATGCGGATTTCTAACGCTGAACGTGGCTTGATCGGAACCTTTATTTATATATTTACATATATATTTTATAGCCTGAACTGAATGGCAGTATTCGACGTTAATGTGGGCGTTAAATGACCTGCACAACATTGGAGAGTATGGTACAATCCATCTGTTATCTATTGTAATCGGCCTCCCTCTGATGTTTACAACTGCGACTTGACCACCATTTTCAGCATTACGACGACGATATACAGGATAACCATCCTCGCCTGTCTGAGTATCGGTGACGAATCGCCGAGGATATTTCTTTGAACATATACCGTTCTTCATACACGGTGATGATAAATTGTGCTCCCCACAAGGTCCATGGATCATGTTTTTGGTGATAATATCGAATAATATTGGGTCATCATCTTTGTTTGGTAGTTCAGCAACTATTATACTGTCTATTTCATCTGGTTGTATTTTTTGTGCAAACCAAAACAGCATATGACAGTGTGGTAGTCCGCGTTTTTGCCATTCAACACTAAGCATATGGCATTTGACTTTGCCGAATACCTCGTCTTTAGTGAACGACTTGATCATTTTCTTCATCTTTAAATGAAAAACCCTAGCAATAATGTCATGACGGTCGAAAGAACGTTGGCCAGCAAATAGCTCTTTCTTAATTTCTGGCCACTCCGGATTGCAAGTGAACGTCACAAATAAATCGGGTCTTCCATAGTTGCGTACATACGTCATTGCATCTTGGGTTTTTTCATGCATGTAACGCGGAGAGCCGGTGAAAGATGAAGGCAAGATGACATGTTGGCCAATATTTGCAGCGTTGACATTAGCATCCTGATTTATAGCGTCTCTTAAATGGATATAGTCATCAGCTCTCAGTTGTTGTTGATTGCGACTTATGTAACTTAGTCTCTCTGTTATCATTTTAGCCATCATGTCAACACAGTATTGACTAAACAAATCCCGATAATAATGAAGGGGATTAAAACTGTTGGCCCTGGTCATCAATCTATACATATAAAATTGCATACACGAAACTGTTTTATTTCGCGCTGAATTTTGTAGAGGGATAGTCAAATAATAACCATCTTCACCGTTAACAAACATCAAAGGGTATTGTAAGGGATCGTAAGCTCTGTGTAATTCAGAAACTCTTTTCAGTTGACCATCTTTGCAATGAAGGACTATATCTCTAGGTCCCTTATCTTCGTCCACCAATAATACTGCAACTTCGTTTGCTGTAGGTGAATTGTATCTTCCACGATGTTGATTTTGTGGAGTGCGGTCAGCGTGAATGATTAATTTTAAGTTTTCAGATGAAGAGTTATGTTCTAAATTGTATTTGAAACTGCGAATATAAATGTTATGACTATTTAACGACGTCTGTAAATCATTGATTAAATCGATATTTAGGTTAGGAGCAATATTAGACCGCAACGAAAGTTGGTCGGCATCAGAAATGAAATAAATTTGTAGAAACTGCGGGCTTTGCCCTGGCGAAGGGAGTAGACTACCAATTAAGTGATAAACTTGCCCTTCTACTTTAAATGTAGGCATAAAGTTTCCTTCGCGAATTTCTTTAGCACCGAATGACGTCATTTGGAAGAGTGTATTATACTTTCGTATGTTTTTTAAAAAATGCGCAGATAATAGATGATTGCCCAGTAATAGATCTTTTATTGGTTGTGGTGGTGCCTGGATATCAGGAAGAACCACTTTTCCTGCAGCACAACACATACCATTTGGTTCATCGCTCCATTTATTTGCAAAACACTTAGGACATGTTTTATTCATTTCGCCTATTTTCACAGTGTTTTGCTGAGCATAATCTATATTGGCATCGTAATTGAAGGCTGATCTATTTCCTTGGGCTATATTCCGATTACGCGCTCTGACTGTAGCTGCTCGCTGTCTTTCTGTTGCTAGGCGCTGCGAGCGCTCAGTGCTAGTCTCCCTATCCCTTGTCTCACAGACATGCTGCCTTAACTCAGATAGACGGTGCGCACGTTCAGCGCTAGTTTCTCGAGCAGGTATATTTGTGAGATGTTTAATAATTTAAAAAAATACATACCAAGAGGTCAGTGCTTCACCAAATAAAGTAGACTAAAAGTAAGTTTTTCGGGCGCTAGGTGAAACTCTAAAGTGCCGGACAAGAATCATTGAACTTTAGCTTCTCAGAAGGGTCCAAAGGGGACAGTTAAAGAAAATGCAACATGAGCCTTCTATAACTTTATTTTCTTTGTGAGAGCAATTATGATACACTTAAAATTTAATAAAGTAATCTAATACATACTTATTTATAAAAGTTTAAATAACTCCTACGGGTCATGTCTGCAATATGAGAGAAAATAAAAAAAATAATTGAATACCTTTTATGCTGTAAAACCAATTTAAATTCACCAATACCATGTGGCGTCAATATCCATCCGTGTGGTGGCGTCAACTACGGTTTCCACATAAGCTATTTCAGCAAGCATTTAACGCTTTAAAATTCGGCATCGCAAATGGCAGTTCCATGAATGTTGGTCGACATAAAGGCGAAAGAAGAATTTATAAGCCGCTAATCCATGGAATAATACAAGAAAAGAAGAAATGACCAAAGTAAGAAAGAAAAAGAAACCGCTTTCTATAGCTGTAAAAGAAAAACCAAGTTTTAGTAGGGGGCAAAAAGCAAGCCACGCCATTATCACATTTAACCGAAAATCTTACCGGTTTCTTGAAAAATATGGGCTCACCCATAAAGTGTCTATGCCCGTCCATAAATAAGTAACAATCTGTCGTATAAGGAACGAAGATTGCACTGTGATAATGCAGTTTAAAAAAAATACGTTTCCGACATCGTCGAGGCTGGATCGAAAGTCCGACTCTTTGACAAGTGTCAAATATAAGCCATTTTTTATTTTTTTTATCACCTGCCGCCATAGGCACAGGGAACACGCATACAGCCTAATGCATAATGTGACGTAACCGAAAGTCCAACATTACAATAGGTATATATATATATATATATATATACAAGAATTGCTCGTTTAAAGATATAAGATATAAATATTTCAAATTTACTGTAAACTTTAAAGTTCTTATAAATAGTTTGTATATGGATATTTTTCAGGGTACCTTTCTGGTGATGCAGACTTTTGCTAAGGCAATGACAGATGCGGGTAAGACGGGATCTATCATTAATTTATCCAGCATCGTCGGCAAATACGGCAATATGGGTTAGTTATTAATAAAAGTATGTGGTTAAATTTAACAAAGACTAATGTTGCATTGTAGACCTGCTGTCTCCTATTTATTTTTTTATTGATACTATCAAAATAAAAATATGGAGTTAAATAATTTCGATTCATCATCATCTTGCTCTTATCCCAATTACTTGGGGTCGACGCAATATATCATCTGTTTTGACATATTGCAAAAAGTTTCGGCAATGACTTTTATGACCGGCCGCCTGCCTGACGTCAACCCTCCTTGGGAATGTAATCGTTGACCCAAATGGTACCAGATGGAGTTGGTCCGGGTCAATCTAGGACTCTTAGTCGTCTTTTACGACACCCACGAGCAAAGCAAGGGTTGGTAGTATTCGAAGCCGCTACCACACAGCATTAAAAGTTAAATAATTTCGATTAACGATTATTATTATTTATAATTTAGTAATCAGTTGTAAAACAGTAAATTCCGTGACGAAGGAAGAATGCAATTCACCACTATTTTACCTGTGGATATCGTAACATTCGACTAAGGGAAATAATATGCATATACCAACTGTGCAAGAGAAGAAAATCTCGAAATAAAACCCTATACCAATATGTCTGACCAACACGGTATAAGTACAGAGGCCGGCAACTAGTTTTAGGTGTGGACCAGATACTGTGAGTAAATTTTAACGAGGTACAGAAATAATAATACAACTGATAATAATTATTGGTTTCAAGTAAAATTCTGTATTATAAAAACAGATTATTACCTGAAATTAATGTGAGAAACTGGAGTGACGATTTTGAGTCAGTTGTTTATAGTTTGTTTCGATAGAAGACCAAATTCGACGAATTTATAATTGGTATACAATTCATTACAATACTTGGCGGTCAGAGGTAGGGCTTCCAATCCCGCAATACCGACATATCGGTATTGCGGGATCCCGCGCCATTTTCCAATCCCGCATAATGCTGGATTACGGGTGCGGGATCCGCGGGATTTGCGGGACTGGAAAAAGCGTGCATGCAACCTTAAACTTAATAAACTCTCAAACTCAAACAGTAACATATCCTATATAAATTTACAGTTTTTAAGTGTGGTTAATTGTTTGGTTGATTTTTTAATTTTTTTGTGTATTTTTGAAGATTTGTTTTGTTTTGATTTGTTTTTATTCAGTATTTGTAACTGTTTGTGGTGAAGAAAAAAAACGATGTAATTTGATTAATCTCATACTAGTAGTAATACCTACTTAAATAAATATGGAGTTAGTTGATAATTCATAGGGTTTTTGTGATAAATAAACGGAGTAATTTCATTGATCTCATATTAATAGTAATACTTTAATAAATGTGTAGTTAGTTGATTAATTCATTCTTTTTTGTTACAAATAAACGGCGTAATTTAATTGATCTCATATTAATAGTAATATGTACGTAAATAAATGTGGAGTTGATTAATTCATTGTCTTATTTGCCTTAAATAAATATGAATATTTTTGATATGCAGGATCCCGCAAATACCGAGATCCCGCGGGATTGAGAATTCGTAATCCCTCAAATACCGAGATTGAATTTTAGCTGCGGGATTGGAAGCCCTAGTCTGAGGTTTGACCTTTCTGTCCGTCTATTGCTGACCATTGGTAAAGTAGGTCAATTCCCCTCCTATAGGTGAGGAGGCTCGAGCCCAGCAGTGGCTGTATGTGCTGAGATGATAATGCTCCATTTAAAGTGCTTAAAATTGGAGTTTTGATATTGGCCTAATATGGTATCGCAATGATGTACGCATTGTCTTCTTGACTGATTCATCCATCTATCAGCCTATCGCTGTCTATTGTAGGACAGCCCTTCCCACATGAAGGGATTTATTGTCATAATCGCCAATCCTAACAAGTACTTTGGTGATCGCATTTCATTATTAGTTTCATAGAGGAGCGCTGTAGCCAAGTCCTTGGAAAATGCAGTATATGAAGATAATAAGCGTATATACCGTATACTCATACCGGTTTCAGGTATTTTTTTTATGGTGGGCTATAGTCAGCGCACACGCTGTCCGCTTTGTCCGGGGTGACGAAGGGGCTGCACGCCATTGGGCCGATCGCCGGTACCGAATTCTTTGTCCTCCGTGGCCAACCCGATACTGATTTCATGCTGGAGTAAGCTATCACCAAAGTATACATACATGCACATTTTGTGTCTTTTTTGCTTTACGTAATTTTTCAAATAATGTTTTACTTTATTTTGCAGGACAGACGAATTATGCTGGTAGTAAGGCAGGAGTAGTTGCTATGACACAGTCCGCTGCAAAGGAATTGGGGAAATTTAATATTAGGTAAAGTTTTTATTTACCTATCATCACAGCTAATATACGTTCCATTGTTGGGCTCAAGTTCCTCCACAATAGGAGAGTAATTGTCCTACTATACCACGTTGGTGATACGGGTTGGTTTTATTTCGAGTCTTCATTCTGTTGGATAGTTGTAATATGTATTTAATCCCTTAGTCGTATTTATGACACCCATGAATTGTATTATACTTCGTCACCACACGGCAAAAATAAAAATATAGAAGCAAATTAACATTATCGTGTATAAGTACTTTTGCTACATTCAATTTTCCAAGCTGACTTTTTGTGCTGCATAGATTTAATTTGCACATGATACAATATAAGAACACAGCTGTCGCTACCCCTTACTTCCCATAGCAGTCGTGAAAATCGACTCGGCAAGATGTGCCGTAAGAACACACGATGGGAGTGAATTACAGGAAAACATTTTAATTATTCATCAATTACTTTTAGATATCATAAATGGAGTTTATCGTTCATATCAGTTCACATACGTCCACTTTTCGGCTCGAGTCTCTACTCCTCCACAATAAGAAGGGGAATTGACCACGCTTTACCACGCTAGTCAGACTGAATAGGGTTTCATATCAAGTTTTGCTTCTCGTATATTAACACGTTGGCTGCTGCGCAAATTTTACGTGACTTGCCCGAGGCGCCAACATGTATTTTTTATTATGCGATGCATATTATGTTGAAATTTTATATACAATGGATAAATTAAGTTGTACTAACATGTTACATGTTCTGTACGACATTAATTTCTTCGAAGCATTACAAAAACAATGGTATTATTTAGAAATTTTTAAGTATCAATGTTTACCCCAATTACGTATTTTAACTATTGGTCGCGCCGCCGGTCATCGGTGACCCCCACGGTCCTGTAGCCAAGTCGAGTGCCGGTCACCGGTGACCCCCACGGTAGCCAACGTGTTAATGTTGTCTATATATAGCTCTTAGTCGTCTTTTCCGACACCCACAGACAAGAGAAGGGTGATTAATTGTATTCTCACTCCGCGACCTTATCCCTCCGATAATCATTTACATAAAATTATGAAGGCATGAGGCATGATTCGCTCTTCTGAAATTCATGAGAAAAAACTTGATGCATCTATTCGCTATTTTTGTCGCGGATTTTTCGTCTTTAAAAATGTTGCGGATAAGAAGTTTCAAACTAAAAATATTCTTATAATTATACTACCTGACCCAACAAACGTTTTCAGTTCAAATCTAACAAAATAGTAAAATTTCTGAACATACATTCTCATATCCATCGAAACAGAGCTGACCCAATAGACGTTGTTCTGTTCAAATAAAATTACAGCAGCAGCGCCACCTACCGGGTCCAATTGTGAATCTAAACCATTCTCGAATCCCCTTGAACATACACAAATTTTTTATCAACATTGGTCCAGCCGTTTAGGAGGAGTTCAATGACATAAATTTATATATAAAGATTTATATAATGAAATATTGTTTATTAAAATTTTCAGAGTAAATGCTATCCTGCCAGGTTTTATAGAAACTCCAATCATACAAACTGTTCCTGACAAGGTACTGCTTAGTATGTTAAAGTTGGTACCTTTAGGCCGGCTCGGTGCTCCTAATGGTGAGTTTGAAGTACTTATTAGTCAAAATTACGTTTTTAAAAAGATTATGCATCTGTTTTAAAACAAAATAATAAAACGTATACGACTTTATTTGTGTAGCTTTGATTATTTTTAAATACTGACGCACCCGGACCGTGATAACTTTGATGTGTCTGGCTTCGTCTTGTCAGAAAATCTTGAAATTCATCACAGGGCTACTATCGTTTCGTAACGGTTTCTAGTCTCTAATAAAAGCGCAAGCGGTTTGGGTTTGACACACCCGGACCGTGATAACTTCGATGTGTCTGGCTTCGTCTTGTCTTGAAATTCATCACAGGGCTACTATCGTTTCGTATCTGTTTCTAGTCTCTAATAAAAGCGCAAGCGGTTTGGGGCATAACCGCAGGATTGTTTTAAAGTTTATAACCGCCGTGGAAGCATTTTTTGTTTTACATATTTGGGTTAATTCCATCAACTATTATTAAGTGTTACCCCGTAAACTTTATTTCGAATTAGATAGATACCTATATCAATTACAATACACAGAGTGTATCAGGTTATGGGGCAACTGGTCAAACGGGTGTTTGGCAATGGTGGCAGGACGCCGGGGACGGAAAACGTGTCACGTTAAAATCATAAACGTGGGAGTGCCCACTTTGCCAGCGACCCCCCGAGCCGAGGTCCGTACCCCACAGGGGATGCCCTCGGGATCGGTCGCTTAACTTTAAACGGGTTGAGAGCCCTCAGCGCTCACTCACCAGTCCGGGTAAAGTTGTCACAGCCATCTGAGGCTAACAACTAAGTTACACACAAAAAAAAAAATCGATTCGTTAATGAATTAGAGACATGTAAAATTTTCAATTTTGTCATCTCTTTTTCATATAAATCTGATTGAAATGTATAAAGTCAGTGATACTCAATCTACATATTCGTATTTTGTTAAATGTTCATTAGAAATTGAATAAATCAATGATTATGTTCGCATAAGCAAGACAAACTTTGCTTTAAATCAGCTGATCGGCCAATGACCGTTGACGAGGCGCCTTTGTACCTAAGTTACCATTGAAGCGTTTGCGCAATTCATACCTATTTATACTGTCAAAGCTTTACATGCATATACATATCCTGTCTGTACATGACTACATAGTACGTAACATTTAAGGCCTGCGTTATGAAAAATGTGAAAAGAGTATAGACTCTTAGACACACATTTTTGAAATCACTATAACTATTATGTTATATTGTTTTTTGTGTAATATATACTGACGGACTCATAAACTGCATCAAACTTCAGGATTACTTTGAAATGATTTTTTTAATAAGTATGCAAACTTTTTAATTTAAATTATATAAATATGGAGAGACTGGTCCTTCATCTTAAAAAAAAGTAATATATAAAAATAGAACTGCAGTAAAACAAATGAATATAGCCGGGAAATGAAAATTTACTCATAGTATGAGATTTGCGTGTTATTTATAGCAAAGTTTTAAAATTGATTCTTATTGATTTTTTATTCTTTTGTCAATTGAATTATTGTTACCATCAGAATTGTTGGGTTAGCTTTTTAACTCATCGAGAGTTTCTGAACCATAATATGGATACTTCGTCCGAACAAGCTGCTCAAATTGTAGCATTGGTGCGGGAGGGCTTGGATCAACGAACGATTGGTAGAAATTTAAATTTAAACCAGTCTACGATTTCTAGAATATACAGAAGATTTGTGGAGACAGGTTCTTACAAAAGGAGACGTGGTACAGGCAGAACTCGAGCAACCACCGGTCGTGATGACCGATTTATTGTTACAACTTCCCTGCGAAATCGTTTCCTCACGTCAGTTAACATCAAAACAGAGCTTAATGAACTGCGTGGAGTAAACGTTAGTGCACGAACAATAACAAGAAGGTTAAAGGAAGCGAATATCACTCCTTTTAGACCAGCAAATGGTCCAAAGTTGTCTGTAGCTCACAGACAAGCTCGCTTAAGATTTGCGCGTGATCACCTAAATTGGACAGATGAGCAATGGGCCTCCGTATTGTTCACAGACGAGTGTAGGCCATGTTTATATGGTGCAGATGGTCGCAGAAGAGTCTATCGTCGACGTGGGGAGCGATATGCTCAAAGTTGCATTGAGGAGCGTGTTCCTTTTGGAGGAGGTTCGTGCATGGTCTGGGGTGGCATATCGATGAACGGGCGAACAGAACTTGTGTTCATAGACATGGTCCGTCAAAACGGTAGTAGAGGGGGTTTGACTGCACATCGCTACATAACAGAGATCTTAGAAGATCACGTGGTGCCTTACATGGGATTTATAGGCGAAAATTTTACTTTAATGCAGGATAATGCCCGGCCGCACGCTGCTGCACAAGTTCGACAATATTGCGAAGAGGTTGGGATACGTACAATGAATTGGCCAGCACGCAGCCCGGATCTTAATCCCATTGAGCATCTTTGGGACAATTTAAAAAGAGCTGTATATGCGAAAAATCCTGTGCCTACGACAGTGGCACAACTAAGAACAGCACTTTCAGAAGAATGGGACAATATGCCGCAAGATCTTTTAATAACCCTAATCAAATCTATGCGGAACCGATTTGAATCCGTAATAAGGGCACGTGGAGGTAATACACCTTATTAAAACATAAAAAAACCCTTGCATAAAGTTTGTGTCTATTGTTAAAACCAATTTTTTAATGAAACCAATTTTCTTTAAATTTCTGTTTTTTCTTCAAAAAAGTTTTAAGGTCCTTTCCAGTGCACAAACTTAAACTTAAGGATATGACCCTACGCTGTTTTAAAGTTAACGAACCAATCTAGACGTTTCAATTTAAATCTGTGTAGAAGGTTTGCATACTTGGTTAAAATATTTATTTCAAAGTCGTTTTTTACTTTAATGCAGTTTATGAGTCCGTCAGTGTATATTCTAATTATGATCTATGACCGTTAAACTACAACATACTCGAACAGTTGCCCCATAACTTGTGTTTTAATCGGTAAAGTAGCTATATACAACTAGATATATATTTATATATACCTATATGATTTATATAAGTCTCGTTTCTAACGTTGTTCGCCGATGTTATATTCTAATTAAAACAACATAATTATTAAAATTACAGAGGTTGCCGAGCTGATAACGTTCTTAAGTTCAGAAAAGAGTTCCTTCATCACTGGTGCAGCTATCGATATTACTGGAGGCTATTAACTTAATAAAAGTGGTGAGAATTATAAAGATTGGACAGTTTTAAAAGTAACAATATGTATGAAAGTTTATAGGAAAAGATTGGAATTATTTTGACAATGGTTCACTTAACGATATGTCAGCTTATTTTTGGACTTCCACTTATTTATTTTTATTATCTAATAATTATTTTATTTATATAAAAGGTTTAAACATACTAACAATATCTATGTTATGCATAAAGTAGCTAGTAATTATGGTGGTGATCAGGGCCTGGATCATGTCGATGCCAGTGGGTAAATGGTGAAATAAAAAGATGTATAAATAAAGTTTGTTGTTTATTAATTAGATTATTTTCATTACACCCACCCAACCCACTGTATGCTCTCCCCATACTCACTGGGCCGACCACTGTCACAGAATCCTTGAAGCCCGTGGTCAGCCCGACAGCACTATATTATCTGCCATAATTTTACTTAAAGTTCTAGTCCTTATTGACAATTAACCGGTATCTTTATATCTCATTAGACTTGTCTTTTTAGTATACCTTTGTTTTAATTAAGAAAACCTCTAGATAGATACATATCTAGAGGTTTTCTTAATTCTACCTCCCCGAGGGGGGGACGTCGGTCGATGGGAGGGTGCCCCGGGTAGGGGGTATTTCGTCGGGCCGACCACTGATGACAAGTAACCCTGCTCCAGTGGTTGGCCCAACGACGAAGGCGACGTGGTGTTCAGGTGGGTTGCGGGTGTTGCGTGCTTAAGCCCCTCTGTCGCCCCGGACTGAGTGGTGCGGAGGCGCGCCGACCGCAGCCCACCCCAAAAAAAAAAAAAAAAAAAGATACATATCAATAGACATTTTTGAATACTCTGTCAGGCATTTTTTGTATTTTTGAAGTAGAACTTCTTTAGCCGCAACTTAGGAGTAACTTGGACCTTTTTTAGAACAGAAGTAACAGTTTTCGGATGGAAGTGACATACTAGTTGCCTTAAGGTCACGCCTTATTTATATATTAATTTTTGATCAAACATACATTAATGTTAAAATAAAAAGGTCATTGAGTTATTAAGAACTATACTATCATCATTGTGTCTCGTATATCTTTAATATAATTTCTTGTGTACTTGTGTATGTCACTGAACTCCTTCTAAACGGCTGGACCGATGTTGATAAAATTTTTTGTGTGTGTTTCGGGGGATACGAGAATGGTTTAGATTCACAATTGGACCCGGTAGGTGGCGCTTTATTTTATTTGAACAGAACAACGTCTGTCGGGTCAGCTAGTACCTAATATATATAAATAATAATGTTAAATATTATTATCAATCGAATAATAAAAGTTAAAGAAGTTTTACTTCAACCGCGAGTAAAGGTACATGCACCATTTTTTTTTATATTTTTTAATTAATATTTTGATACTATTATATGTACCTATAACATGACAAGTAACTACCTATAAATAATAGCGAGCAAATGGATTTGATATTTTTCTATATATTCATATTATTGTGCCTTCCTGCTGTGATATAAAATTGCTCTTAATCAAATTTTGTAATAGATTGTTTTACTTAAAAATCTGTGTAAATAAAGGTTGTTTTATTTAACTGATTTTTATTTTGATCTTACCTATACCTGTAGTTTTATTTTTTAATTTCCAACAAATCAATCCCGAATATGATGGAGTTTCATATCATCATCTCAGCCCATATACGTCTCAATATTTGCCTCAGACCTTTTACATTGTAGAAAGGAATTTGACCTATGATACCACGGTAGCCAGACATGTTGCTGTTAGCGTAGAGTTCATTTAGAGTTGTCCTTCTCTTAAATCAATGATATCTGAATATTAGTTCCTTAGTCGTATTTTACGACACCCATGGGTTAGAGTAGGGGTAATGAATTGTATTCCTACACTGTCACCACAGGGAAAATAAAGCTTCGGACTGTGATATTACTACTAGCTACTTCAACAATAACGCGGGTCTGATCTCATTTTTATTTAAAAAAGAATACCCAATATGCGGCGACAAGTTAAGAATACAATTGTGGTCACCAAGTAGGAAGACAACGGCCTGTCCCTGAAAGTAATAACCGCTAAGGAAAATGATTGCATTCTTTAGTTAAAGGGAGGCCTATGTTCAAAAGTTGTCGTAGGGCATATGAGACATTGAGCCTGATACTCTTTACTTTGAGTTTGAAAGTTAAAAAAAGCTGTAGTATTCGAAACGTCAGGCAATCAAATACAAACGCAATAAGATCCATAAAATAGTTTTATTTACAAAGAGTTAAAAAATATCAAGAACTATAAAAAATAATTAACTAATAAAATTATTTATTTCTCCATTCATTCACTGTGTTTTCTTTTTAGCTTTCAACTTATTCTTCTTCAATTGTGTTTTGTTCTTTTGTCTCTTATCTCTCATGAATGTTCTATATTCTGTTTTTCTCTTTTCATCTACAATCTCTTTGTATTTCTTTTTGTTATACTTCTGAAATTCTGCATCGGCTAGAAGTTCATCCACCATAGTTCTCTTCCTTTGTTTTTTAGTTAATCTCTCATTGACATGATCTAAAGGCGAGTCCATAATACGTCCAACCTGAAAAGTACATTGTTATTCTACATTATATAAACTAACTAAACTATCTTTTTGGTTTTGTAATATAAGAAGGAAATTGCTAATCAAATGGGTTGTCTTTTAAAACCTGTTTTTTTATCTTGAAATTTAATCAGTCTGGAATTATGCTCAATAAATTGAAATATTATCTGTGTGGTGACAGAGTAAGAATACAATGGTATATGATATAATACACCACTCCCTATCTTGCCCGTGCATGACGTAAAAGATGACTATGGGATATAATATGCACATAACATCTGTGCAAAAAAAGGCAAACTCGAATTGAAACCTTATACCAACATGTCTGACCAGCATGGTATAGTAGGTCAAATGCCCTTCCATTGTGGAGGAGGCCCGAGCCCAACATTGGGAAATTTGTGGGCTGCGATGATAATGAAACTGAAATAAAGGAGTATGTAGCCAGGGAAGCACTCTTTAAGATGTTTTATAGAGCACCTTTTCTTTATGGTGGTTTTGTGAAGAATACAATATGTCTTTATACTTTAATTCCATGGGAGTCAAAGGCTAAAGCAATGTGCAGCTGTAGAATTAGGGCTAATAATGCAAGATGGTGACTAAGGGGTATTTCAATAAAACATTCGCAGAAATAACTCACCTCATCCGGGGCGGCAGAGGGGCTTAAGCACGCAACTCCCGCAACCCACCCGAAAACCACCTCGCCTTCGTCGTTGGGCCGACCACCGGAGCAGGTTTACTTGTCGTCAGTGGTCGGCCCGACGGAATACCCTCCTACGCGGGGTACCCTCCCATCGACCGACGTCCCCCCCTCGTGGAGGACGTCGGTCTTTCCTCACGCGGTCGGCCTCTCGGCGGGTGACGGACTAATCCCCGGTCACATCACCCGCGGCCTCGGCTAGGGCGGCATGAGGCGCAGGTAGTTGCGCCTGCGCCGCCCCAGTCGCCGGCGGCGGAGAAATAACTCACCTGAAAGTACTTTGGTAGAACTTCCATGTCATTCTTTTTGTAAAAGTGTTTAGGGTCCAATACTGATCTCATCTTGAGGACTTGAAGATCATTCTTTAGTTCTTCATTAATCTCTGGTGCAGGCAAATTGAACCATCCTGGGCCCTTGGTTTTCTCTCTCTCTTTCTGTAATTGATAAAATTCACACTTAATTTTATATTTAATGGGAAAATTTCATTATTGGGCATAAAATATTAAGTTTTAATATATTGTAGTGTACATATATGTATATAGTCCAAATAATTTTTCACATATGTAATTGCAAATTTGATCAACCTCAGTGTCTGAAAACACAGATCTACAATTAGTAATGACTTATGGCACGGAAACATTGTCTCTAAATGAGGCACTCATAGCCAAGCTCAAAGTCGCTGAGAGTGCTATGGGGCAAGCTATGGTTGAGATTTCTCTGCGAGATAGAAAGCAAAATATGGAGACCCATAGAATGGGTATAACCAACATAGCATGATGAAACAACTACTGATGCACTAAGTGGACTAACGACTGGCGAATGTTGCCAGGTGTCGTTGGATACAGATGGCACAGAACCGCACTTTGTGGTGAGTTATGAGGGAGGCCTATGTCCAGTAGTAGGCGGCAAAAGGCTGAATGATGATGATGGTCTAAAATTTTACTTGCCACATTTACTCAATTTAATTATTTATCATCATCATCATTTCAGCCTATCACCATCCACTGCTGGACGTAAGCCTCCCTCATGTTATACCACAATATGTTCTGTGTCGCCTGGATCCAACAACGCCCAGGAAGTTTCACCAGGTCGTCGGTCCACCTAGGGGGGTTGTCCTACGATATGTGGTTGCCACTCGAGAACCTTTCTTCTCCAGCGGTTGTCGGTTTGTTGAGCGATGTGGCCTGCCCATTGCCTTTTCAGTGTGCTAATTCTTCGTGCTATGTCGGAATTAATTTTTATTGGGTAATAATTACAATGATGCCTTCTGAATTTCTACTAAAATATTGTTTCATTATTTGAAGATGCACATTTTCCCTCTGGCAATATTAAGAACAATAACTGATAATTACCTTTCTCATTGCTTTTAGTTTCTTGTCACTAACATTGTATTTAGGTAATGAATGTTCCTTCTCTAGTCCAGGTTTTAAAACACTCTTCTTCATCTCTTTTTCAACATCAACAGCACCTAAATTAGACTTCAATTTACCAGTTTCTAAATCTAATTGATCAAAGTGAAATAATCTTCTTTTCTCTTCTTTTTTTAAAATAATAGACTTAGTCCATCCCATGTCTTCAAAGAAATCATCAAACATACTGTTTATTTTCAATTTTTTAAGTTTAATTTTTAATTCTTCAGCAGCCAACTGTGAATCAAGTTCCTGCTTCTTTTTATTAAAAAGTTCAAGAACAGCTGTTTGTCTATCTTCTTTGTCTGTGTAAAAAAGGCAATAATATTTAATATTGAAAGTACAATGTAGAATTCAAAATAAGCAGTGTATGTGCCAATCCTTTCTGTACTATAGGTGTTGTAAAAAAATAACAACTGCAAAGAAAGAAAAACTTTAAAATGAAAAATAATGGTAAAACATCTGGCAATAATAGGTTAATATTTCATTTATTTTAGACAGAGCTCATGAATAACAATGGCTATATGTTGATAAGAAAAAGACTAGATAATATAGCATAGCATTTTTGAGTGGTGACAGAGTAAGAATACAATTCACTACTCTCCATCCTGCCCGTGGGTGTCGTAAAAGACGACTGAGCTATAATGTGATATAACACATATGTTATTCCCTTGCATATGCAAGGGAAGCAAAACTCAAACTAAAACCCTATAAACAATGGAGGAGGCTGAGATGGTGTTTATGAATTGTATTTTTGTAAATGTAAACATGCAATAGAAATGATTAGAAGTTATAATACTTCTGGGTTTTATTGAAAGCATTCAATAAGTTTAATGTAAAAGTTATGGGATTAAAAGGTAGTTTCTTCAAATTAGGTACTTCAAAAACTAACCTATAAAATAGGGCTTCTTAGTTTCGTCAATAAGTTCTGCTTTGACTTGAAGTTCATCATCTCCAACAGTATCTATAATAAAATCCATTTTTGTTGAACTTTTTCATACAGTTAGTAACTAATAAAACTACTTTCAAAACGATATAAACAAACGTGGTTATGACAATTTGACAATTGACAAATTAAGGTTGGATAAAAAATACCGATATCCGATCTATCAAAAATCGACTTATTTTACCGACAATAATATCGATATTAAATAGTCGATATCTTCATTTTCTCTTTTTATTTGTGACCCTTCTCTACTTAAAAAAAAATGTATTCGTAAAGAGGGTTGACTAATAAAAAAGGTGTGTTTTGCAAAAATATATTGAATTAGGGACACGATATCGAAATGAAAGTATCGATACTATACTCATGAGTAGTATCGAAGAAAAAGTATCGTGCACAATAAAGTATCGAAACAAAAGTATCGATACTCCAACGTATCGAGTACTGAGTACTTTTCCTAGAATCTAGAGCCTGATGAGCTTTTAGGAATTCGTCCATCTGTGTTCGAATTAAAATATGTCGAGCCACTTTTCAGAAGGTTCGTTACGCTTTACCTAGATGGCGTTACCATAAGCATGAGCCATAAGGTCAAGTTTAACATGGATACTTTCTACAATTTGTTCGATACGATACCTACCTAAAAGTACTTATTGAGTAAAAGTATCGAATAGAAAGTATCGAGTACAAAAGTATCGGTATCGAAGGACAAGTACTCGATACCTAAAAGTATCGATACTTTTTTCGTGTCCCTATATGGAATCGATTAGTATTTCGAAATGTGGTTATTATTTGCTATCACCCGCGTCATTAAACGAATTGTAAATGGCAGTGCTAATCATTACCTTTTTCGAGCACATTATGTCTGTCTTTACTGCCACCGGTCAATAAAGTAGGTACACAAATAACAATCATCAGGATTTAATTTTGTTATTGCTTTTTATTTCGCGGGTGGGGGGCGGTATAGTCTCGCTGAAGGAGATTGTCGCCTGGCGGGTCGTCACCCGCCACGATGTCATTGCCCGTGGGGCAGTCCGGCTGGAGAGGCCTCGTTACAGTGTCAGGGCCGTCGAGGCCTTCCGGCCGGCGCTGATGGAGTGGTTGGATCGGCGGCACGGGGTGCTTTCCTTCCGATTGGTGCAGGTGTTGACGGGGCATGGTTGCTTTGCCACGTACTTGCACACAATCGTGAGGAGGAAGAGCACACCGTCCTACCACTACTGTGATTACGACGGGGACGTGGCGCAGCACACACTCGAAGTGGGTGCCACGTAGACTGAGCAGCGCCGTGAATTCGTCACAATCATCGGTGCCGACCCGACGCTGCCGACCATCGCTAGGGAGATGCTCGACAGCGTCAGGAACTGGAACGCGGTTGCCGGCTTCTGCGAAGCTATCATCTCGCGGAAGAAGGCGGCGGACCGTGCGCGGGAGGAACGCCTCCACGACGACACTGTCCACGTCCGGCGATTCGGGCGGTGCAGGCGCGAGTACCTGATACATGATGCCGCCTTAGCCGAAGTTACGGGTGACTGGACCAGGGATTAGTCCGTCACCCGCAGAAAGGCAGACCGCGTGACGGCAATCGACGTCCCGGGAAAGGGACTTCGGAAGGAGGTGGGTACCCCACAGGGTATTCCGCCAGACCGGCCACGGGGCCGCTAGCTGTTTTGTCGCCCGCGTGCAATACCGATGATGCCGCCTTTTTCTTAGAAGGCACACTGCACAGAATCTGTTCGGGGTGACGGATGAGCGGCGTGTGGGTGCGACCTCATAACCTATCGTATTCCCTCCCCGTTGCCATTGGGCCAACCACCGGTACCGATTCCTTGATATCCGTGGTCGGCCCTGCGGGTTACCCTTTCAGATACCGTCCCCTTTGACATCCCGGCAACATTGCAGTGGTGTCGGTCGGGGCGTCGCCCCCACGCCGTCAGCCTCTCTGCGGGTGGCGGACTAATCCTCGGTCCATCCAGCCGCGACTTCGGTTAAGGCGTCATCAGGCGCAAGTACTCGCGCTTGCACCGCCCAACGCTTCGACAGCGGAGTGTGTCGTGGTAGAGGAATTCCTTCCAGACCCGCTCCATCGCTTCGGCGACGACCGCGTCCTAGTTCCTGACGTTGTCGAGCATCGTTCTAGCTCTGGTCAGCAGCATCAAGTCAGCAGCGATGAATGCGACGAGTCCACGGCGCTGCTCTGCCCAGGCCACGGAGACCTCAAGCGTGTGCTGTGCCATGTCTTCGTCGCAATCGTAGTGGTGGCAGGACAGTGTCCTCTCCTTCCTCGCGAACTTCTGCAGGTACTTGTCGAAACAACCGTGCCCCAACTAGACCTGCATCAGTCGGACGGGGAGGACCCCGTGCCGCTGACGCAACCACTCTATCAGCACCGGCCGTAAGGCCTCGACGGTCCGAACACCAAACCGAGGCCTTTCCAGCCGGAGTGCCCAACGGGCAATGATATTTCGGTGGACGTTGCCCCGCCAGGCGGCTAGCTCGTGTAGTGACACGTAGCCCCCGCCAGCGTCGCCAAGATCCGTCTATAGCAAGCATCTCCGCCTCCAAGTCCCAAGGGGGAGTACCTGCCAACGGCTATCCGTTAGCACGTAGCGCTGAGTCCGCCCACGTTCGGCACGAGCCACGAAAGGGCGGACGTCGCACCGACAAGCCGCGGAGCAAGTTGGCGGAAATGCTCCCTGAACCACCAGGTCGAGGACCAGACCAGCTTATATGTTGATGAGGACGGAATTGACGATGATAGAGGCCCAGGCGGTTGGAACGTTGCAAAGCTCATGAAACAATAGGGCCTCCGATTTATTTAGGGCCACCCCTTTTTTGTGGGTATGCTATGGTCAACGCACACGCCGTCCAGTCCATCCTTACGTACGTAAGGATGGCGCGCGGTCTCATAACCCACCGTAATTCCTCTCCTTCGCCATTGGTCCGACCAACGATAACGAGTTTCTTGTGGTTCGTGGCCATCCCGGCGAGATACTTTTTTAGGAACTCCTCTTTTCCAACGCCCCTCCTGGGACGTCGGTCGCCCTCGCGCGGTTAGCCTATCTGCGAGTGGCAGACTAATCCCCGGTCCAGTCACACGTAGCCTCGGCTAGTGACTCGAGTCACCAGCAGCGGACCGTGTGGACGTAGAGGAATTCCTCTCGCTAACGCTCCGCCGCCTCTTTCCGTATGAGATTACTGCCTCACAGAAGGTGGCGACCGCGTTTCCCTAGCGATGGTCGGCAGTGTCAGGTCAGTACCGATGATTGCGAATTCACGGCATTGCGACGAGTTCACGGCCACCCTAACCCCAGCGCCTTGATCCGCCTGACAATCTCTTCAGTGCCGAAAGTTGCCAGGCATGCCGCCTCTTCTAGCGTCCTAAGCTGTAACGAGCGTGTCGTCGGTGTGATAAGTTACGCCCAGCCCGGGAGGGTAGCCGATATTCCAAAGAGTCGGCCCTAAGACCGACTCTTGCGGAACACTGCACGACATGGGCGTTCTATTCCCTATTCGATCCACGTAGAGGACCCTGCGCCGATGATTGTCGTCATGACCATGGCCCTTATGCACAGCAAAGGCACGATCGTTGAACACCCCTTTCTGAAATCGAACTAGGCGTCCGACAGATCGGGACTACCGAGCCTGCGTAAGTGCTGGCTACTGACAGACGAACGTTTGGTATTGCATTCCAGTTTTAACGGATGGCAATTGATGGTGGTGTTTACGCCATACGGTCCATCTTTTTTTCATGCGATGACATTTCTTATTCTTAAGGTTGGGTGGTGACGATGTCGACCATCGCTATGGAGATGCTCGGCAGCGTCAGGAACTGGGACGCGGTCTCTCACGCGGCCGTAATCTTATGGAAGGAGGCGGCGGATCGTGCGCGAGAGGAACTCCTCTTCGGTGACACGTTCCTCCGCCAGCAAGAGTACCTACATCTGTTGCCGCCTTAGCCGAGACTGCGGGTAATCGGACCGGACTTTCGTCCGTCACCCGCAGAGAGGCTGACCGCGTGACGGCGACTGACATCCCGGGACAGGGACGTCGAGAGGTGAAGGTACCGGAAAGGGTATTCCGTCGGGCCGACCACTGAGGACAAGGAACTCGGCATTGGTGGTCGGCCCAACGACGAAGGCGACGTGGGTACGGGTGGGTTATGGGTCCACACGCCGTCCTTTCCTCGTCCCGGACGGAATGGATGGAGTGTGCGCTTATCATAGCCCACCCATAAAAAAAAATAAGGTGGATATTATTACATGAATTAAGTGATGAGTCGCTGGATTTGCCGCCCCCCTGGATGTGCCGCCCACGTGCGGTGCACGCGTTGCACGCCCGCTTACGGCGGGCCTGCACGGAGGACAAGGAACTCGGTACCCGTGATCAGTCCAACAGCGAAAGAGAGGTGATTGTGAGTTATGGGGCCGCGCGTGGCCCCTTCGTCACCCCAGACGGAGCTGGATGTTGTGTGCGCTGACCTCAGGCCACCTCCAAAAAAAAACTAGTTCTTTATATTCATTGTTTCAATTTTATTTTTTTATAGGCCTTTGTTGTTGTTTATTGTCAATATATTTGTTGGTTTTAATAAAGTTAATTTCTTGATTAATTTATAAATTACAGTAATGCAGTGCCATAAAAATATCTAAATTAATATATGTATTAAACACCTAATACGAAGTGTTAGTCGCATTCGAGCAAAGAATTACTAATTATTTTATAAAGTATTATAATTATAAATTCAGCTAAGGTTTTAATGTTAAAAAAAATACTAAATTCACACTTCTTCGTGACTTAGATTAGGACTTGTTGGGCTTTTAAATACTTTGCTATTAATTATCAAACAACGATGATGAGCTTTATTGTTTTTTTTTTAGGTAACTCTAAGAGGAAGTGATAATTTACAATCAATTTCATGCAAGCATGTTATTTATATAAAGCACCAAAATTTGCGGGATACCCATGATGAGTTTTTTTTTAGGAATTAAACGGATGGAAATTCAAGTTTAAAATAAGTTACTTCTACTAAGACAAAAAAAAAGAAGAAGCAAATCTTTTGAGGTTTTGGCGGGAATCTGGCAGTGTCATGTGGTGTTCTTGTATTATATTCATTATCTTAGTGTTTTAACGTGTTAAATAATCTTGATGGCATTTTATGTAATATATAGCGGCAAAACTGTTGAGGTGTAGTGAATATGATATAAAATTGCTATACATACCTCTTTGTTTCCACCAAAATTCTCAGAAGGTACCCTTAACAGTGGCCATTACACTGTTGAAGGTGACACTTTGACTTACTGACGAACCATTACTGACATGAAGAAACTGATAATTTGAAAAGAAAATTATATCTTGACACTGGCAAAAATGGCTCGTATTAGTAGCCGATTGCTAAGACAAAAAAAGAAGAAGAAGATGCAATGCATCTTGAATGAATTCATCATGATGTGCAAAGGCATTTCAATTGGAGCCTAATGGAGCTTACGCCGGAACAGTCCCGTAATGTACAAGTCATTGCACTGCACGAATGTACGCAACTCTTAAAAAATAAATAGGTAATTATGACGGCTTGTGCATTCAAATGGTGCCACAACACATTTGAAAAACATAAAAAGGTTTTTAACATTACTTTTAAAAGTATTTCGACGATTTATGTTAATAAAAACAAAATTTGATTTCATAATTTGTATAGTGGTTTCCGTGTGTACGTGTGTAATCGTCTGCCCGCCAATAGTATTTTTAGATTCAAATTTTTAAAGTTCGAAGTACTGACACTATCCTTCTATACGTTATTATTCTAAGATCTCAGTGTTTTAACTTGTTATATAAAATAATTTTGATGACATTTTATGTAATATGCGGAGGAACTCTATAATAGTGAATATGATATAAAATTATTTTACAGATGTTTTTGTTTCGACCAAAATTCCCTGAGGATATCATTAACAGTGTGGCCATACCACATTTAAAGATGACTGATGCAACATATAAAAAATAAATACAAATTTTAGAAGATTATCGTCCTCTCGGGTATATATACCTACTCCCAAGGGCAGGCTCGAGCCTTGTCCACAAAAAGAGAAAAATTGAACTAAAATATCCCGCTTATTAGACGTGTTGGTATAAAGTTTTATTTTGACTTTTCTTTCACTTGCATAGCTATGCATATGCATATCATATCCCTTAGTCGTCTTTTACCAGAACCACAGGCAAGATGTGGTGAGTGGTGAATTGTGTTCTTACTCTGTCGCTACACGGAATTTATTATGAAATTATTTTTCAATTGATTATTAAATTATAAATACCAGACAGTCTACAAAGGGACTCTTTGACTAAAAAGGATTAGTCTTTGACTACAAAGACTACGAACGGAATAAGAATATAATTCACCACAACTAGTGGGTTTACGAATGAACATGGGCCAGACGAAAGTCATGTCAATCCTGTATCGGTCCTAGTTGGCAATGCGATTCTCGAAGTTGTCGATCATTGGGTATGTTTACCTAGGACAAATAGTACAGTTAGTTAGATCCAATTTCGAGAAAGAGATCAGCCGACGAATCCAACTCGGTTGGGCAGCATTGGAGAAATTGGAATAAATTATAGTAGATATAGTTATATTTTTAACCGACTTCAAATAAGTAGGCGGTTCTCAATATTCAATTCGTCGGCATCCTTCATTTTTTATGCTTGTTCACCGATTACTCGAACACGCTGTCACAGATTTGGAAAATTCTGTTCTGTTCGAAAGACTTTATAGATGGAGTCATGATCTTCAAGTTAGAATCTAATAATGAGATCTTAGGAAGAATCTATAGTATTATTTAAATTTTATATGCACATCAGGATACAGGATCACTGGCTGTGCTGATCAGTGACATGATCAATATGGATATCGTCGTAGTCGGTCGGTTTGTGATTATCTTTCTCACACACCGTTGGGCAGAGGTCTTGCAGGAATAGGCTGAGGCACTAGCTTTCAGCTTAGATATCACAAAGGCATTCTATAGAATCTGACACAGGGCACTTCTCTCCAAGCTATCATCATAAGGAATCCAGATCTTTCCTCCACACTATGGCCCCGAGACCTGCATGAGACCTGTGAGGTGAGAAGAAGTTTAATGGTGTTCTAGAGGGAGTGTCAATCAGGATAAGTCATACAATCTATATGACCACTAATGTAACGATAAATATTAAATTGATTACCGTTTCTTCAATCTATTTAAATATGCATCCATCATTCATCAAGCCATCAACGCGCGTTGCAGTTTGGTAGGGTTTTATTTCGAGTTTTCTTATCCAGCTATTCTCTGCTAAGAGTGATAAAATAACTAGAGATTACCCTCAGTCCTATATGAAATTCGCTGAAAAGGAATGAATGTTGGACACATACATATAACATATGTGTTTACACATTCATTCCTTTTCAGCAGATTATATTTAAATGGGTGACCTATATACATGCTTTGTGCTGATAAGCCATTTAACTTCATGTTCATTTCTAAATTCAATAAAGTCCATCGTAATGGACTACAACATTAAAAAGATGAACAAAAGAAAATATTTGTCACATAAACTTAAGAGCAAAAATTTTCACAAGCAATTTTTTGACACTTTTCCCGTAGTGATTAATAATTCAAGGTCTTCTTTCAAGAGTCTTGCATAAGGACGCTTTCAAGAGTCATTATTGTCGCGAAAGCGGTCGCAAGGACCCTTAACCGTGGGATACGCTGCGTAAAATTTCCACGTGGTTAATAATATGGTATCTACCGTTCTTTTGTAGCCCTACTTTGGCACCTACTTGATTGGATAGGTAACATTTTTTCCATTATACTTCTACAGTTATTTTATGTGCAAGAATTATTAGGAATATATCCGTTAACTATATTTTATTCATATCGACTTACATACACGTAAGTGACGTAAAATTGCACGTAGGTGAGAATAATTAGCATGTTTAAGTTAAAAAATCTATTGATGTAGGTATTTCGTTGCCAGTGTCTTTTTTGTTCTCTCTAAATTTAAATATATAGATACAATGTTAATTGCAATAGAGGGGAAAATAATATTTATGGTTAAGTTGAGATTTGATAATATTACGATCGCTGTGGTCATGCCTTCACCTTTGGAAGCATAAGAATTTAGAGCCCAGTGGCAATATAAAAAGAATTTAAATACATAATGACAAAAACATATTTCATTATGGCGGCGGCTATGAATGATTTAAATTTTTTCAGTGCCTGTGAATGTCGTAGACTTACAACTTAACTAAACATTGAGTTTTGAATTGGTCAGTATTAAATCTTAGTATTCACACAAAATAAAAATAACAATGTAGTTATAGTGTGAACGAAAATCACTTTTAAGATAATCAGCGTGGGCCCTGGGCACCGGCTTCGTTCAATTTATGGTAAGGATGGCACTTGATTATATATTATACATATAATATAAATTTCATTAGAAATTTGATAAGGGTAAACTACTGCCTATATCATCCATATTTAACTCTGTAGACACCTGACAACCGTTGCCTTTTGAAACGTATTTACATAGCTAGTGCAGCTATATTAAAATTGTATAGAGATTATTTTCTTAGGAATAATTATTATGAAATATAAAATATTTTTTTATTTGAAACTTTATAAAAATAATTCAACTCAACCAAGTAATAAAATGGATTCTAAATCAACTGTAAGTAATTAATATATATTGCTAAGTATTAAGCTTAAGTACTAAACTATACAAATAATAAAATTGAATTGTCTGTTTGTGATGTGAAATACATAATAAGATTCTTTGACGCTCACACGGTTATTTACACGATACCATTGTCTAAAAACCAGTTTATATATTTTTTATCGGTCTCTTTATCTGTTTGTTTATTCTAAGTAATCTTTAAAACGGCTGGATCGATTTTAATAATATTACACCAACAGGTAGCTGTTTGTATAAGGAGTAACGTAGGGTATATTTTATCCTGGTCTTCCCAAAGGAACGAGAATTACCCGAGTGAAACTGCGGTCATTTGTTAGTATTCCAAAAATTTACAAATACGCGTATTTCTTAAGTGTCTAGAACCGCTTACTTGAACACATATATACCATACCTATTACATTATATGTAATAGGTATGGTAGACCATCAAATGCTGGCGACGCGTCGTAATATAGCATTGATTAAATATTTCTTCAGATTGATATGTGGATCTGTATACAATCCGTTACTACTAGCACAAATTAACTTCAATGTACCTCGCCAGGTCGTAGGAAAGTTGCGCGAGCGACAGAGACCTCTACTGGCATCACACACGGCGCGCACTAGCTTAGGCCAATTCGCACCGCTTCCTTTTTTTTTTGTTTTTTTTTCTTGTGTGACTTAGTTGTTAGCCTCAGATGGCTGTGACAACTTTACCCGGACTGGTGGGTGAGCGCTGAGGGCTCTCAACCCGCGCACCGCTTCCTCGCGCGTTACAGTTTATAAATGAGATCGTAGCCTCTGAGCCTTCACTCGACTTGTTTTCATGTACAGAGAGTAATTTCATGTGTATAGCTGAGAGATATGTGGAGTCACTGACCATTGGCAGTAGTATTTGTTGATCTAAATTTGTTATTTTACTAATAATCTTTGTTTTTCTTTTTTATGTTTAATCTTGATGTTTCTGTCTAACTAATATTTCTATATATTTTTTTTTCTAATCCTTATTTTGTATTACTACTTCTATTATTGCGTATGGTACGCTGTTAGCAATAAGACATCAATTGAATTAAATAAATAAATAAACATAAAGAAACTTAAAGATTAGTTACTTAAAATACCTCAAGAAAGTGCTTTCTTAAAGTATTTAAAAAGATATAATATCTGGTTGACCAGTATATTTTTTTTGAATTTCCCCGAACTTATTTAGATATATATGAATAAAAAATAAAAATGATGAAATAATAAAAAAATATCAAAAACTACAAAAAGAGAATAATAAGAACGAAGAAGAAAGGTGATGGCCTGATTAAGAAGGTATTTAGCTACAATTTGTGAATATCTGTTCAGCAGTTTTAAGGTTATCAACTGTTTTTGTTAGGTGTTGTAGTGTTGTCAGACGAATAATGGATATTGATTTCTTTACTGTGACCATAACGTTTGAAATTTAAATGCCTGGTGGTACTTCGTAACTACTCTGTTGAGGCGCAATGTTATGTGTGATGGAACCTACGTCCAGGTATGTTAAACTGTTACGCAGATACCGCACGGTGGCGACGGAGGCAGCGTGCCTCTTGGCCGGAACTCTGCCGTGGGACCTGGAGGTGGAGATGCTCGCCAAGCTTCACCGCCGGGTGTCCGAGACGCGAGCTGGAGGCGGCATAGTCTCAGTTAAGGTGTTTGCCGCCTGACAGGTTGACGCCTGCCGAGACGTCATTGCCCGTTGGGTAGGCCGGCTGGAGAGGCCTTGGTACGGTGTCAGGACCGTCGAGGCCTTCCGGCCAGTGTTGATGGAGTGGTTGGGTCGGCGGCAAGGGGTGCTTTTCCTCCGATTAGTGCGGGTGTTGACGGGACACTGTTGCTTCGCCAAGTACTTGCAGACGGTCGTGAGGAGGGAGAGCACACCGTCTTGCCACCACTGCAATTGCGACGGGGACACGGCGCAGCACACGCTCGAGATGTATGCCGCGTGCGCAGAGCAGCACCGTGAATTCGTCGCAATCATCGGTGCCGACCTGACGCTGCCGACCATCGCTAGGGAGAGCCTTAAGGGTCGTCGCCTTCTGTGAGGCCATCATTTCGTGGAAGGAAGCGGTGGAGCGTGCGCGAGAGGAACTCCTCTACGGTGACACGGTCCACCGCCGACGAGACGGGCGGCGCAGGCGCGAGTACCTGCGCCTGATGCCGCCCCAGCGAAGACTGATGGTGACCCCGCGGGTACCCCCAGAGGGTACCCCGCGGGGGTATTCCGTCGGGCCGACCACTGAGTCCAAGGAACTCGTCAGCGGTAGTCGACCGAATGGCGAAGAAGAGGCATTAAGGTATGGGCCCACGCGCCGTCCTTTCGTCGCCCCGGACGGAATGGGCGGCGTGTCCGCCGATCATAGCCGACGAAATATATATATATATATATATATATATATATATATATATATATATGTATATATATATATGTATATATATATGTATAATATATTATACTGTCGAAAGAAATTTGCTTTCTTAAGAAACAAGGAGGGAATATAAACTGAGTTATGTAAACATTCGTCATCGCCTCAGCTCATATACATACCATAGCTGGGCTCGTCCTTGCTCCCTAATAGAAGGGAAATTGACCTACTATACTATGCTAGTCAGACATTTTGTTATAGGGTTTTATTACAAGTTTTCTCTCTCTTACATCATCCCATCATCCCAGCCCACATATGTCCAACACTGTTGGGCTCGGGCCTCCTCCACAATGGGAGGGAATTTGACCTACTATACCATGCTGGTCAGACATGTTGGTATAGGGTTTCATTTCGAGTTTTCCTTCTCTTGTACAGACGTTATGTGCATATTATATCCCTTAGTCGTCTTATACGACATCCACGGGCAAGATAGGGAGTGGTGAATTGTATTCTTACTCCGTCACCACACGGAAGAATAGAGAGAAAATATGATAGGTTTTGTAATGCCTGCTCTGAGATTAATGCTTAAGAGTTGTCTTAAAATAAAGATATTTAGTATCTACAAATAGCTTCTGATAAGTTTATAAATAGAGACATTTTTTGCACTGAAGTAATTTAAATTTGCTCGTATTTTAAATTAAGCTATTTAGACTAACGTTAATGAAATTGTGTCCAATGCTTAGGATTTATTTGGACTGTAAATATTTTCCTTAAGGCTTTATAAAATTAGATTGCTCTGTTGTATCTTTAGAGAGAAATAAAATACCGGAGATAATTGAAGCATTTATATTTTTAACTAGCAATCCGCCCTCGCTTCGCTTCGGTTATAGGTTATAGTCGTTTTACCCGCGTAGTTCCCGTTCCCGTGGGAATATCGGGATAAAATATAGCCTAGTTTACGCCCTGATATTATAACTTTTCATTGGTGAAAGAATTTTTGAAATCGGTCCAGCTGTTTTGAAGATTACCCGGAACAAACAGACAGACAGACAAAAATTTTTTAATTGCTATTTTAGGCATAGGTGTCGTGCAAATAACCGTGTGAGCATGAAAAAAGCTTATTATTTTGACATTACAAACAGACACTCCAATTTTATTTATTGGTATAGATAACGCGAGTATACAGGATAATTGAAAACCACAAAAGCAAATGAAATATAATAAAACTTCTTGAAAGAAATTAAATTTATGAGTGACATTATTTTTCGTGTGGTGACATAGTAAGAATACAATTCACCAGTCCTTACCTTGCCCGTGGATGACGTAAAAGACGACCGAGGGATATAATATGCGTATAACATCTGTGCAAGAGAAAAGAACCTCGAAATAGAACCCTATATAAAGAAAAAAAGAAAAGGAACAATAATTTATTACACCTTTACGGGAGGGACACGTACAAGAATATAGAATAAAAGTACAATACCATAAAAATCATTAAATAATATAGTAAGAGAAAACACAGCGAAAATGACAAGATTAGGGTCCCCTTCGCAATAGAGGAAAAGGATAGCTGCTCAGCATACTGTTGAGGTATCTACTCGGTAAAGCGAATACCACAACGCTGTTATTCTGCAGCGTCCTACAACGTTCGTCAGCGATGCACAGGCAGCAGAGTATAGAAGATGCTGTCAAAACATAGCAATCTTTTTGCAAATAATAACAAATATAATAAGAATCTAACCTAAAACATGTATAAAGATAATAAAATAACAGATAAGATCGTCTTAAAAATTACGTATATTAATATATCTAACCAACAAGTATAGTAGGTTAATTTCCCTTACTCAGCAGTGGGACATGTATAAGCTGAAGCGAGACGACGAGATTAACAATATTTAGTTAGCGGTAAGACCACGCTATTGGCAGTCTTCTGTCTACGGGGCGCTTCTGTCGCAGTAAATCGATGTCTGTGTAGTAGTAATTTGTTACTTTACTTAGTTCGGTGAGTGAGGGAGCCGGAAGCCCAACTTTGTGAGGGAGTTTGCATGTGGTGAGTTTTGGTGATGGCTTTAGTATCACCGATCCTTATTGCATGGATTCACACTCCCTTCATGATAGTTAGCGGCCTAGCAAAGATCCATGAGCGTCAATATCACTTACTATCAAGTGCGCTAGTTGCCGTTTGCCAGCAACAGCAAAAAAAGAACATCTCGTTTGCCCTCCCGCAGGCATTGAATAAGGCCGTTAACACGTTTCCTGTCCGCTGAACTACGGCTCAGGGAACTTGCTTTTGGAAAGCACTAATATGTTCCTGAGCCATATGTGCGTCAGACAACATATATAATTTCTATAGCCAATATTTTTCTCCTCTGAGCCACATATGTATCATGAACATGCAGGAACAAAAATGACTCTACGCTCCTGAACCATATGTGTTTCAGAGCAGTAATACCTACTTCCGATTTATTTTAATTTTTGTATTAAAATGGGTTTCTTCTGACAACATACAAACATTATTTTGCAAAAAGTTTATTGAACTTGTGGCTTAATATTGTTTTTTTTTTTTGTTTGGGACAGAGAACGTGTTAAACGATTGGGTCCTACTCTATCTATGTTTATATAGAAACTGTCAAAAGTGCTCAACAGCGGGTTGTTGGAAATCACTATACCTATTAAGTTATGATGTAGTGCATGTTTCCTCTGGCCTATTATATTTTCCCATATGGTGACAGAATCAGAATACAATTCACTACTCCCTCCCTATCATGCCCCTGGATGTCGTAAAAGGCAGCTAAGGGATATTATATGCATATAACATTTATGTTAGAGAAGGGAAAATTGAAATAAAACCCTATGCCAATACGTCTGACCAGCCTGGTATAATAGGTCAATATCCCTCCGATTATGGAGGAGGCTCGAACCCAGTAGTGAGACGTATATCCAAATGAGACGGCAACTAACCTACTCTACCACACTGGTCAGAAGAGTTGCCTATTTTTTGGACGTGCTATGGTCAGCAAACAAGCCCATAACCCATTGTATTGTCTTCCCTTTGCTATTGAGCTGGTCACAGAAGTGTTGGCATAAAGTTTAATTTGAGTTTTGCTTATATCATATATATACAGAATATCTGGTTGACCGAGCTACGCTCGGAATATTTTTGTTGTATTTTTGTTGAATTTATTTAGATATACAGGGTGACTGGTTAAAGATTGTACATATTTAAGGAGGGTATTCAGTACTCGATTCTGATACCGCATATATAAAAAAAATTGGTACTTAAATTTTGAACTAATTATCTTATAAAAATATTTAGTTATGGACACATGGGATGGGTCAACGTACGTCAGCACTTGTAGGTACTAAACAGTTCGCGTAACATTGAACTAGTTACATTTTAGGTAAATATTCTACCTATGCGACTCGACCCAGTAGGTATTTTTTTGCGTCGCGGGCCGCAGACAGAGGGCAATGTACGCTGGCAAACCTATTGTTTTGATTAGAAACAAATCACTTTATCTCAGGATTGGTAAGAATTATGAATCTGCAACTAACTTTAGTGTTTTTATGACATTATTCCTACACCTAGTTTTAGTAATTCTAGTAATAAATATCCAAAATCTTGACAACAGTGCTAACAAAACTGTACCTCGATATCGGTATCGGTGTATCGTCAGTAGGGTGACAATATTTTTGGAAGTCTTGTAACACTAATATTGTTGATGTTTACTATGTAGTTAATTAATATTATCTTATTTTTACACTTTTATTAGTTACATGTGGCCATTATCTATTGTTTCCTTCAATATGTATAATCTTTTACTAGTCATACTGTATATTAATAAAAAATAAAAATTAAATAATGAAAAAAATATAAAAAAATACAAAAAGAGAATAATAATAACACCGAGATTCGATCCGACGCCGTTTGAATGTTAAAACAATACTAAAAGGAAACTGCACTACTTCCCAACTGAGCTATCGTAACTCATGACGTTGACGGCAAAATTTGAATTCATATTCTTTTAAAATTTAATGTCATTATATTGTTTTGCTAAAAACACTGACAAAACAACATTTTCTATAAATAAAACCTAGCTAGATCGATTTTTTGGCCTCGAAACGTCTAGTATGCCAAGTTTCATCAAAATCGTTGGTGCCCTTTCCGAGATCCTGAATATATATATATATATATATATACATATACAAAGAATTGCTCGTTTAAAGATATAAGATAAGATTACTTAGTCGTTTTCTACGACACACACTGGTGGGGTAATAAATTATACGATGATGTGGGGTGATGAATTGTATTCTTACACTGTCACCGTACTGGTAAGTAGTTTAGTACTAAAGGAGTTTTTAATATAATATCAAAACAATATATGTATATAAGTTGTTTTATTTTATATTCTTATAAAAAATACAAGTCGTCATTATATTTCCTAAGGTTGTGATGATCTTTATTCTGCTATTTGCTCAAGGATCCAGTCTTTAAAAGCGTAAACTCTACTGTAAACGTCAGGGTAGCCACGAGCACAAGGCATGCCCCAAGATACCACACCAATAAGTCTATCTCCTTCCACAAGAGGACCACCGGAATCACCCTAGAAATAGAATAAAATATTAATTAAGTTATGTAATAATATATTGAATAATTTGATAAGTTTGTATACGGGTCTTCCATAGTGATGAGGTGATGACAAATTTAGGGCTGGAGGCTAACGTATAATAATTACTAGTGCAGTCATGTTTTACATACAATAATTTTTCGTAAAATTCAACTCCTTTTTAATCCCCGACGAAAAATGTCAGTGTCATCGTAGCTTTCCAAATTGCATTCGGTCTGACCACTGTTGACAAGGAACTCTATACCGGTGGTTGGCACAACCACGAAGGCGACATGCTACGGTGGGTTATAGAGCCGCGCGCCGCTCCCCTTCGCCCCGGACGGAGCCGGGCGACGGGTGCGCTGAGCTTTGCCTACCCCAAAAAAAGCCTTCTAAATTGCATGAAAATCGATACATTATATCAGCATTTTTTTATATTGAGAGCGAGTTCCTATGGAAGAGAATGAAAACTTTAAATAAAATCCAGTACCAACCTGTCTGACTAACGTGTCGATTGTAAAATAAATATCATATGCATCCTCCCATTCGCTTATACTTTACACCACACATCATAATTCTTCATTCATATTAACTTCTTACTTTTGTATTGATTATTACCTACATAGATTAATATATAATTTTTCTGTTGTTGATATATTTATGTACCCCACATCAAACAGGAGGGCGCTGACTTTTGTAACACAGGTTTCTCCACCTAGCACAAAGGTCAGAGACTTCACAAAAAATGTAAAAATTTTAAAAGCAAAATAAATTTCATTTCATTTCAAAACAAAGGGATACAAGCAGATAACATCACTGTAAGGGAAGGGAAAATTTAAATAAAACCCTATTCAACTTGTTTGACTAGCGTGGTCTAGTAGATCCATTTGCTCTTCTATCGTTGAGGAAGTTCGAACCCAGCAATAGGACATATAAGAGCTGTGATGATGATGTCTTGTTATACGCATTATCATAAAACATTGTTTTTAGATTATTATATTTGCAAGCTACATTTTTCGTATGGTGATAGAGTCAGAATACGATTAGCCGAGGCCGCGGCTGACTGGATCGGGGATTAGTCCGTTACCCGCATAGAGGACGACCGCGCGAGGGCGACCGACGTCCCAGGACAGGGACGTCGAGAGGAGAGGGTACCCTCTCAGGGTATTCTGGCAGGCCGACCACTGACGATAAGGACCTCGGCACCGGTTACAAATGTCTGTAATAACGATGACTTGTTGGACGTGAGACTCCTTAGTCGGCCCGTGACTATGAATGCTGCAAAGTGTTCGAAACGTCGGGCAATCATAAATCATGAATGTAATTTGTGTCCGTTAATTATATGTTTGTAAAGTTCCCAGCAATACAAGGATTATTTCCTTAGTGCATGGTGTTCTCTTAAAATAAAAAATAAATAAAAAAAAGTACAAACGCGATATAATCCGTAAAAGTAGTTTTATTTACAACCGGTGGTCGGTCCAACGACGAAGGCGACGTGCTACGGGTGGGTCATGGGGCCACGCGCTACTCCTCTGTCGCCCCGGATGGAGCCGAGCAGCGGGTGCTCTGACCATGGCCCATCCCAAAAAAAATGGTGATGGAGTCAGAATACGATTCACCATCCCCTCTTTTGCCGTTGAGTGTCATAATAGACGACTAAGGGATTAAATACGCATATAACATTTATGATAGAGACGGAAAACTCGAAATGAAACCCTATACCAACACGTTTGACCAGGGTGGTACAGTAGGTCAATTTCCCTCCTATTTTGGAGGAGCTTCAAGTCCAGCAGTCGAACGTATGTGAGCTGCAATGATGCAACTAAACATTCATGAAGTTATCAGATAAACTAATATGCTTTCAGCGATCAATGCTTGAGAAAATGCTAGCAGATACCATATGGTTGTTACTTACATGACAGGCTCCTTCACCAGACTTTGTGAGAGAACAGATTTGAGTCTCGAAGACTGGATTGATATGACTGTAAATATTCTGGCAATATTCGACGCTTAAGGATGTTAAATTAATCATCTGCAGCTGCGTTGGCAAGGAACCAGGATACTGGATATTACAATAAAAAATATTTTGCAATAAAAAACCGACTTCAATGTAGATAAATATTTAGATTTTTGTTGATTTTTCAAAAAGCGCATGTCCGATTTCGATAAAATTGACATGAGACCATTTGGGAAGTATACCCTTGGTTGATTTGATTTGTTCACCCATAACGCGACGAAGTTATGCGTGAACGAATATATAAAAAAAAATACAAAAATCCGAATTGAGAACCTCCTTTTTTAGAAGTAGGTTAAACTAGATGGAATCACTAATTTAGGATCAAATATACATTGTGCAAATATAAATTTTCTGTGTAGTGACACAGAATAAAACTCAACAATTCACTTGCCCGTAGGTGTCGTAAAGGACGATTAAGAGATTAAATATGCATTTAACATCTATGCAAGAGAAGGAAAACTTGAACTGAAACCCTATACTAACACGTCTGACTAGCATGTTACAGTAGCTAAATTTTTCTCCTATTGTAAAGGAGGGTCGAGCTCATTAGTGGGTGACGTGTATGCGCTGAAATGATTGATGAACGAAAATACATTGTGCTGTGTCATGGATGCTACAAATACTACCAACACTTATATTGTTTGGGTTGACGTCAGGCAGGTCGCCGGTCAAAAAGAATTACTAATTTTTAATATATATACTATTAGCAACGTGCCCTCGGTTCGCTTCGGTTTCAGTCATCTTACCCGCGTAGTGAATGTTCCCGTAGGAATACCGGAATAAAATATAGCCTATGTTACTCCCTGATATTATAGCTTTCAATTGGTGTAACAGATTTTGAAACCGATCCAGTAGTTTCGCAGACTATTCAATACAAACAAATCTTTTCTCTTTATAATTTTACTATAGATGGCAGTGGAGCACACTTTGTATAGACCCCCAAATAATTAGGATAAGAGTAAGACGAATATGATAAAGTCCATTATGCGCTCAGAATCTCAAAATTAAAAGAGAAGGAAAACTTTTTATCATATTTTATACTAACCCGATTGGCCAGCATAGTATAGTTAAGATAAGTATCTATATGGTCGACATATCTATGAAATGGATGGAAAACAAACTTACCGATGTTCTTCCCCATCCGCTCAACATTAGTTCCATTCCTGCTCCAGTATCTTCATCAGCTAGAGTAATGGGTTGAATCATTTCATTGAATTCGATATCTGTCGTCGTTTTTATTAGACTGACATCGTTGGTGTATATGGCACTGTTATAGTTTTCGTGGACGATAACGTTTTCAACAGAGTACGTGTCACCACCGAGAAGTAGACTGTTCGTGCCTACTATTACTTGGAAAGAATTTTCAGCTTTCCTAAAGAGAAAAGAGAAGATTTTGTTTTAAAATTCTAGCCAAGTATGAGTCAAACTCGCTTCTCGTTTCGTACAGATTGTAGAAGCTTTCATTCGGATACAATCTACTTTTGGAATACTTTCGTTGAAAAATGTCAATACAATTGTTTAATTTTTAACATTCTCTTATTTCTATATATGACATGCTAACGACGCTGTTTTGGACAAATCTAAAAATATAAAAGATATTCTTAAAACCAATCACAGAGATATCTATCGGGTCCTATTATTAATCTAAATGATTCTCGAATCCACTGGAACGTACAAAAAATAATCATCAAAATCGGTCCAGCCGTTTAAGAGGAGTTCAGTTGCATACACACGGAAAGAAGAATTATATATATAAAGATTTTTCAAGAGTTATTTTGTCTTTATAAAATATCTGCTATAATTGGATCATAAAATTAATGTTTGTTACGTCATTTTAAAGATAATTTTTCTTCCCTTAATGAAAATTAATCGCGCATACATTTTCACACACATACCCTTATAGATCTAGATGAATAGTTGATAGAATTTATCTAACTGACTACTAAGTCTTAGTAGTCAGATAAATGTGAAGTAGTCTTTACATTTGCAAATGATAAATTTCACTCGAGTTTGGAGCATATCCGAGGCTCATTAAAATGAGTACGTAGTAGCGTCAATAATAGAATATTATCAAGCATTAGTCTTCATATAAAAGTAAAATAGCTTTACCCAATCGTACAATGTGCAGCCGTTAGTACCCATCTATTATTTAGTATGGATCCTCCACAAAAATGGGAGTTTCGTGTATTCCTCAAAGACACCTGATATGGTACTCTGCCTTCAGGAGCTGCTACGCCTCCAACTATACGGGGATCCAAGTTAATTGGGGATGAGCTGTCCAGTAGAATGAATCCTGGATGAAATATATTATTGTTAGTGTTTTCATGATTTTCTGTCAAATGTCCATTGCAATATCTAACTGGCTTTGATTGAAAATTAAATTTCTTAGAAGGGAAGCTTGAAAAATATATTATCTCATTATCTCAGCTTAAATACATACGTGTCATTGCTGGGCGTTAGCCTTCAGTAGGAGTCAAATGGATCTACTATTCGGGTTGGTACAAGGTTTCACTTCGATATTTCCTTCTCTTGCGTAGAAGATTTACGCAAGAGAAGGATATGTCGAAGTGCATATGATATGCATAATCCTTTAATCATATTTTACTACATCCACGGGTAAGGAAGGGAATGGAAAACATCTTAAAAAATATCACAATAAGAAAAAGAGCGTGCTTACAAAATACGCATATCAGAAGTGAAACTTCTTTGGTGCAACGTGTTTTTTGTCAATATAAAAAAAAAAGATAAATAGAAAATTATAAAAAATATTGGACGCTACTCGTTGCTAACGCTCGCGCTGGCCTGTAACACCCGCCGCACATGGCCACACTCGCATTGGTCGTCACGAGTCATGTGCGAGTGGCAGTATTTAAAACCTATGGCATAGTACCAAACTCCTCTCGACTCAGCTACGCCCCTCACATAAAGCAAGTCCGCGCGCGGGCAACCTGTGTGATAGGCCGTCTCCACTGTCTACTCAACTCTAGGTCGCGTATGTCCCTGAGCAGCAAAATCCGACTTTATACCACCTGCATACGACCTATCATGACCTATGCCAGCGTGGTGTTCGCGCACGTTAAGCCACACAGGATCCACAGGCTACAGAAACTACAAAATCGTTTCATGCGCCGAGCTACAGGAGCACCGTGGTTCATACGAAACGTCGATCTTCACATCGACCTCGAACTGCCGACCATCCGGCAGTTTATGAAACGGCGCTCTCGGAGCTACTTTGACTCTGCCATGACACACCCCAACCAACTAGTGGTTGGAGCGGCTTCCCATAGACCCTCCAAAATCTCCTCCATCCGACGTCCTCGTCACGTCCTTGACGAAGAGGACGACAATATCACACTCGCTCAAAGTAGAACCTACAGGGCCCGCGAGGCCTTAACACATAAATATCCGCAGTGCCGCCCTCACCGTGGAGGTGCGAAACCTCGCCGCGCAAAAATCATTGATCAAAACGTGGGCACGCCCACATTACTCCAGTGACGCCCCAAACTGAGGTCCATTCCCCACAGGGGAGCCCTTGGGCGATGTTGCTTAGTATACTTTCACCGGGTTGAGAGCCCTCAGCGCACACCCATCGCCCGCATCAAGCTGTCAAGGCCATCTGCGACCAACAGCTGTATCCACACAAAAAAAATACCAAACTCCGCATTTGCTCTCACGTATCGACGCAGGCACGTACATGAGCATGTACGCCATAGGTTTTAAATATTGCCACACGCACACGGCTTGACGGCCAATGCGAGTGTGAGCATGTGCGGCGGGTGTAACAAGTATACTACGCGCACGTGTTCGAGTGCCAAGCATTCACTTTCGCTCTGTCTCTTTCTATTACCGTAGCGTTAAATGTTTAACGCAACCTTGTTGGAATTAGCATTAGAAGTTTCACTTTAAAAAACTTTATGTACGGAAGATTTTGTAGCTTTTAGGAACTATTGATTTTTTTAGTCCGCGGTTGTTGTGTTGTTCAACTTAAAACGTTGATGACCGTTTCACAATAACACATTTTGACTATCTAACCGGAAAGAAACTGAGGAACGACTGTGCAGCGTGATGAGAATAAATAAAATAAGGAATGAACGTATAAAAAAAAGTTTAATAGTTGCGGCAGTTATTGATAAGCCGAAAAACGGCAAGGACATGTAATGGACAGGGCAGGACGAAAGTAATGTTATAAGGAAAGTTTTAAGTATGGTTGTTGGTTTTATGTGTAAGGAAAGAGCGAAGAAATTATGGATCAATTGCGTGAAGCGTGAATAGCATGGGAGTGAACGTAAATATGGCATATGATAGGACTGTAAGGAAAAAGTAGACATATTGCGTCGCATTTCGTCGAATTCCTTTTTGAAAGTAAATTTATAATTACTAGTGGTCGCTAAGTGATCGAAATTCGGCCATAATTCATTTAAAGTAATTTTTCTACTACACAATTTTCTTTTGATTTTATTTATGTATAATTGTACTAGCAACCCGCCATCGCTTCGCTTCGGTTTCAGTCGTTTTACCCACGTAGTTCCTGTTCCTGTGGGAATACTGGGATAAAACATAGCCTATGTTACTCCCTGATATTATAGCTTTCCACTGGTGAAAGAATTTTTGAAATCGGTTCGGTGGTTTAAGTGTGAAAGCGTTACAAACAAACAAACTTACTTTCGTATTTATAATATTAGTAAGGATATTGAGCAAGCCATATTTCGCTAATAACTATAAAAGTCGCTTAAACCGGCGTAGTTCCTGTTCCCGTGGGAATACCGGGATAAAATGTAGCCTATGTTACTCCCTGATATTATAGTTTTCCATTGGTGAAAGAATTTTTGAAATCGATTCGGTGGTTTAAGCGTGAAAGCGTAACAAACAAATAAACATCCTTACTTTCGCATTTATAATATGAGTAAGGATATTGAGCAAGCCATATTTCACTAATAACTATAAAATATATAAGTACTAATGTCTATTAGACATTGTCATCATATTTACGATTGTTTGACATTCAGTGCGACCAGAAATTTAAACCGTAAACAAAAGTGGCTCAGTGTGGCGACGTAGTAAGAAAACAATACACTACTTCATCTTGTCTGTGGGTGTCGTAGAAGGTGACTAAGGAATTAAATAAATATATCTTAATATATATAAATTACTCTTCACGTTGTATGTCCGCGATGGACTCCTAAACTACTTAACCGATTTTATTCAAATTTGCACACCGTGTGCAGTTTGATCCAACTTGAAAGATAGGATAGCTTACATCTTAATGTATAGTCGTAATATTATTTTATTGCAAATTATATTATTTGTCTGTTATTTGACATTCACAATTATCTGTTAACTCCAAACGATTTTAACAGATGGTGATATCTGTTGACTGGATTGAGTAAGTAATTAATAGATGGCGCTGCTGTGTCAAACCTACAAACGTGTCATATAAGCTACAATTCAATAGCATAACCACCACGTGTTGTTGAGGCTAAAGTATGGCATCTTGTAAAAAAGCATGGTGATCCCCGTGACTGATGTTCTCCTACATTTCCACTTAAATAGTTTAATTCAAATTCAATTCAAATTCAAATCATTTATTATGTATAAACCCCGCGGGGGCACTTACATATTGTCATTTTTTTTTCCATTTTTCTTAAAGTTATAATTACCGCCGGATCGGAATGCGACCGCACTGAGAAGATCCGGCAAGAAACTCAGCGGGATTGTCTATTTTTTTCTTTTTTTTTTAATTTCTTTTAAATAAAATTACATCTTACAACATGCTTATTAATAGTTCCAGTGTAATGCCATTCGAAATATTATATAATATAGTTCACAAATATAATAATAATCACAAATGTAATGAAAAAATTATGGTTGGGCCAGATCCCGCAAGCGGCACCCGATCACGAGTTAACTACTAGAGCAGCCATCACTCCCCTCAACCATAATGGAGGGAAGGGAGTGACCCGCTCCTCGTAGCTACCGCTAGCAGACCCTTCAGTGAGCATGACCAATACCATTTGCCACAAACATAAACCACAGATCCAATAAAAAAATCATTTGGCAAAATACGCTACACTTTACAATTATAGTAGCAATAATAAAAAAATAATAATAATAAACATGTGCGTAATTTCTATCATTGTAATAATGAGGAAATTCCTGTATGAGGAGCTGCTCATTGCCAGTCCGAGTTATCATCAAGATAATCTGAGATTTTATAATAACCTTTTAGATAAAATCTACTCTTGATTGCTTTTTTGAACTTATTCACTGGTATATCTCGGATATTATTCGGTAATTTGTTGTAAAAGCGTATACTTTGCCCCATGAAAGACCTGTTAACTCGCTGAAGACGAGTACTATGTACAACTAATTTGTGCTTATTCCTGGTATCTACATGATGAATGTCACTATATTTATCAAATTTAAAAACCTATATTTTTTTTACATATAAAACCTTTTTGTATATATATTGGGATATAACAGTCAGAATATTCACTTCTTTAAATTTCTCTTTTAGTGATACTCTTGGGCCTAAATTATAAATCGCGCGGACAGCCCTTTTTTGTAAAACAAAGATTCTATTCAATTCTACGGAGCAACCCCACAGTAATATGCCGTATGACATAAGACTATGAAAGTAAACGAAATAAACTATTCTGGCTGTTTCAATATCGGTTAACAAACGATTTTTTTTTACCGCATAAGCTGCAGAGCTGAGCCTACCTGACAGTTTCTCAATTTGAGGTCTCCATTGGAGTTTAGCATCTATAGTGACGCCTAAAAATGTGGTCGATTCCACAAAGTCCAGAGCCACACCATTCATTACAACATTAGTACCCACTTGTCTCACATTGCGTGTAGTGAATTTAATACATTTGGTTTTTGTCTCATTAAGAACTAAATTGTTAGAATTAAACCAATGAACAACTTTAGACAGTGCATTGTTCACATCGTCATAATTAAGCATTTGTCTTTTAATTTTAAATAGTAAAGAAGTATCATTTGCGAACAATACAATGTTTTGATTGTCCCCTACGTAATAGGGTAAGTCATTAATGTATGCAAGGAACAGAAATGGCCCCAGTATTGACCCTTGTGGAACGCCCATTTTGATAACAGAACCAGATGATCGTGCACCATTAACATAAATTCTTTGAATTCTGTTAACTAGATAGGAAATTACAAGTTCCAGAATAAAATGTAATATAACAAAAACATTAGCCACAGCAATGCGTGGCCGGGTTTGCTAGTAACATATAGATATTACATAGACAAGAGAAGGAAAATTCGAAATAAAACCCTATACCAACCCATATGACCAACGTGGTATAGAAAGTCAATTGCTCTCCTATTATGGTGGAGGCTAAAGCCACCAGTGGGACTTATATTAGATGAGATGATATGCAAGAGTTTATTTCTTTTCGTCAATTAAAACAACTTACCGTAACTATAAGATATAATGAAAAACAATAAAATTCTATACATTTTAAATAAAATAAACGTTTTATCAAACTTATAAATCCAATGGTTCTGGTATTCACACTTCAATACGGTCTTATATATATGTTATAAATGGATCAGCACTCAAGGAGATTGAACTAATCAATGATATGACATCGAAGACAATTGGGTGTAAGGAACTTTGTATTTCTTAGATTATTTATAGATATATTTAATTAAGAACGAGATTAAATAGTTATTAAATACTTATATATAATACGACGATTTAGTGCTGGGTCTGTCTACAGCCGCGAGTCGGCCCGTCCGGCGTAGTACCACACTCTCGCAGAAAATCGACGTCCGAGTAGTAGTAATTTGTTACTGCGTTTCTTTCGGTGAGCGAGAGAGCCGGAAGCCCAACCTTCTGAGGGTGTTTGCGTGTTTTAGTGATGCCTTTAGTATCATCGAAACTCATTGCACGCATTCACTCTCCCATCACTTACTTCATGGTAGATAGCGGCCTGAAAAAGGTCCATGAGCAGCAGCAACACTTACCATCAGATGTACTGTTTGCAATAAAAAAAACTTTAGTGATGTGTGGTGATCTCTACGAATACTACTAACCCTTACATTACTCGTGGGTGTCGTAAAAGACGATTAACAAGGTTTAGATCGACCTAAATCAATCTAATGCCGTCTGGTCAACGATTACATTCCCAAAGAGGATTGATGTTAGTTAGGGGGCTGGACATATAACACCCACTGCAATCGCCAGCTCGCATGCTAAATATGGCTATCCTCGACCCACTATCCATCCATCATTTATTAAAAATATCAAAAAACTACATATTATATTAGCTGCAATGCAACCATATCGCGATCTAATTCGGCGACAACGCCATCTATCGAGTGCATCGACATGATGTAAATGGTTCGTATCTTGGTCGTGAACACTTCTCAACCTTTTTTTGGTCAGGGACCACTACGTAAGTATAATAAAAATAAACTGTAAGAATCAAACTGAAGCTTTAATTAAAAATTCAATAGGAACTTACATAAAAAGAAATAATAATATTTTTAAGATGAATTTATTTTGTATTAATGTTATTTTTGAGCTTCCATCTTTTGCACGAGTTCGGCTATCATAGGATTAATATTGTTACTCAAAGTTACACGCAAATTATCATATATTTTTAAGCGATTCCTCACTTTGTTTTTAATTACCAACGAATCAGAAAATCCTTGTTCACATAAATAAGTTGTGTGTGTGTAAATTATCATTCGCGGACTATATTTTAGCTTCTGCGGACCACTGGTGGTTTACGGACCACTGCTTGGGAACCATTGCTTTACACACAATCCCCCCGCCACCGGTGACAGACGGGGAAGTGTGTGTCGGAATTTCCGGCCACATAAAAGCGACCGAAATACCCACTAAAACCACAGCGGCTCCTTTCGCGCTTTTACGGGGTGCCAGCGAAATTATCAGATGACATTCTTTCCCGACACCCCGACGCACGGCTGTCTGACTATTCCACGCTCGTCAGACGATGTTGAAATAGGGTCTTATATCGACTGTTCCTTCTCTTACATCGATGTTGTCTGCATATATCATTTAGTCGTATTCTACGATCTCCATGGGCAAGAGAAGGGGATGATTAACTGTATTCTTACTCTGTAACCACGCGGATAGCCGTGTATTTCTTTTTTCACCGCCATACATTGGCGGTGAAAAACTTAAAATATCTATCTCAAATCAATTAAATGGATTAATCTTAAGCTCCTCAATAATGTTGATAGGAATATAGTTAATTGATGTGACAACAAACATAAGTACTTTTTATTTATTTAAGATTACAGTAGCCTGTACAATGCAGGAAGTACTGTAACTATCAATATTGATTTTATAGCATAATCCACATAATTTCTTCTATAAATAAATATCAAGAACGCTTCTATAAATAAAAAATAATAAGTTAGTTATTCCAGATTAATTAAAGATTTCAGGTTTGTGATTATCGTAATATAGGTTTGTAGTTTGATTCTTTTTCTCATTTCATATGATTAAAGCCCACTATTTTACTCGGATTTTCTCAGCAATGAAAGGGAATTTATCACACCACAGTGTTCAGACCGGTTGATTTTACATAAAGTTTTTCTTCCCTTGTATGGAAGTTATTTGTATATCGTTATTTTTTATGACATCCACAATAACAAAGTGGGTAGCAAATTACATTCGTAATCTGTCACTACATGGAAAACAACTTTGATTATACATTTTTAAAGGGAAAAAGTAATAATTGTAAGGAAATTTTCCGTCCGGTGACGGAATAAGAATACAATTTATTCCCTTCTCTTGCCGGTAAAACAACTTCCAAAAAAAATCTTTATGCCAATCCAATGAATCATCATCATCTTCATCATCTTGCTCTTATCGCAAATATTTGGGATTGACGCAATCTGGCGCCATCTTTTTTGTTTACACATATCCCTGAAATCTTCAACATTAATACTTAAAACATTCCTCACAATATTTGTTTCATTCTGTCTCACCACGTTTCCATATTACGTCAAGCGTTCACTCCTCAACATATCTATTATCATCATCATCATTTCAGCCCATACACATCCCACTGCTGGGCTCGAGCCTCCCCCACAAGATTAACCTACTATACCACGCTGGTCAGACAGGTTGGTATAAGATTTTATTTCGAGTTTTCCTTCTCTTACATAAATGTTGTATGCATATTATCCCTTAGTCGTCTTTTACAATACCTACGTGTAAGACAGGGGGTGGTGAATTGTATTCTTACTCTGTACCCCTCTCTACTCCACAGGGAACACTTATCCGTTACTTAATCGGATAGTAGGCCATTTTTCCTTCTATGGTAGATTTGTATTCAATAGTAAAACGTATAAACGTCGATAAATAAAATAAACAAGGTTTAATTAAATTAACCTTCATTTAATTGTCCAGCTCTCATAAGCTAGATAATAATTTATATTATTGTTATAAGGCGAAGTGTTTCTTTATATCTCTATCTGAAAGTGCTAATGTCAAGAATTAGAACGTAGTTTGATAAATCTTTTTATAACTAGTTAGTTTGTTTGTAGAGGGCACTCATAGGCTGTAAAACATAACACAGTAAAAAATAGGTGCCAAGCTGTGACCATAACTGTTAGTAAATAGAAAAAAAAAATAATAACGAGATTACGTTTTTCGTCATCTTCTAAACGTCTAATGTCCTAATGGATATATTGCTGGCAATAGGGAATATGCACGAAACTCCAAAATGAACAAATTATTTTTATTTGTAATCTTTAATGCTTAAAAAACGTACCTATACAATTATTTTTTCATTTTATCATTATTTAATAATTAAATTTAATTATCAAAAAGTGCCTTTTGTGAGATTCGCGCGCAAAATTTCTAAAACGCAACGCATTGGTTGTTCAAAACGTGACATCATAGTCTTCCCGAGTTCTGATTAGGGCTGTCGATATTTAAAAAAAAATATAGTTTTTCGATATATCGATATTTTTAAATATATCAATATCGGAGTTCGATATAACGAAAAAAAATATCGATATTTTCCCCATGACCACCCTTTAACTTCGTTCATTGCGGGGTTGCCGTGCCGAGCTTTTTTTTTTATCAAATTCTAGGAGTAAGTGATAACTGATCATCAATTTCATGCCAGCGCTTTTACAGTATGAGAGGGTACCCCAAATAGGAGGTATTCCGTCGGGCCGACCACTGATGACAAGTAACCCTGCTCCGGTGGTCGGCCCAACGACGAAGGCGACGTGTCATGAGTGGGTTACGGGTCTGCGTGCACCCCTCTGTCGCCCCGGAAAAAAGCCGGGCGAGGAGTGCACCGACCGTAACCTACCGCCCCAAAAAAAAAGAGTTGATATAGGCACCCTGCACCAGTGATCAGCCTAACGACGAAGCCGACGTGCCACGGGTGGGTCATGCCCCTCTGTCTGCCCCGGACGGAGCTGGGCGGCGGAAGAGCTCACCATGACCCACCCTTAAAAAAAAGGGTTGATATAGGCACATACTTTTTTTCGATGTTATCAGTAGTTTTTAATGTTATGTATATTTTTAAGGGCTATACTTATATCCCTTTTCTTTTTTTACGACACCCACGAGCAAGCTAAGGGGTGGTGAATTGTATTTTTACTCCGTCACTACACGGAAATATTCTTGTTTTAGTGGTCTAAAACCTTTTTCGCTTTTCTAGTGAAACCGGTGTGGAGTACATCGGTTAGATGGTTTCAAAGTTTATGTCCGACATAGAAATATTTCTTGGTGTTTTTATATATAGATGTATGAATATAATTTTAAAATTTAATGCATAATATTTTAAAATAAAAATGTTAATAAATAAGTTAACGGTGTACGCTAGCGAAGCTGCAAGGTATACTAGTTTATACTATAAGATTGGGGCAAAAGTTTCTTCACATTCTATATGAAAATTCAAGACATTTTTTTGTCAGAGTTTCATCATTATCTCGGCCCACATACATCCCACTGCTGGGCTCGAGCCACCTTCACAAAGGGAGGAAATTTGATCTTACTATGCCATGCTGGTCAGATAGATTGGTGTAGGATTTTATTTCGAGTTTTCCTTCTCTTATACATCTCTTCTGTTACATGCGTATCATATCACTTAGTCGTTTTTAACGACATCCACGGGCAAGATAGGGATTGGCGAATTGTATTTTTACTCTGTTACCACACGGAAAGTTTCAAAGTTTATTTAAATTTAATTACAATATACCTATATGTGCCATTTTGCTCGATGACTGTCAGCCATCTTGTAGGTGACATGTTCACGTTGTTGTAGAGGTTTTGTGGCTTCTGGTTAAAACAAAACGTGACAAGTAGTTTTGGTATTCCCCTTTTGATGTTAACTTCATACTGTCTAAAAAATTCTGAAGAAGCCGAAACGGGCGGAATTTTGAAGGCACAAGGTCAGGACTATATTGCAGATGCATTAACACCTTTCAGCCACATTCTCTTAATTTTTGCTGAGTGACTAAAGATTTAAACAAAATTCTCGGATTTAAAACGTTTAAAGCAAATTTGTAATATTCTTACTGACACTGCATTAGGTTCATAAACGTAACAATTTTTTTTGCGACTTGCTTTGCATTTTACCGGTTTCTGTAATAAAAATTTTAAATGTAGGTATCGAATTTCTTCATTATAGTCCATAAAATATAGAATGATCTCTGTGACAGTTGTCTCCAGTGCTGTCACGCTTACGATAAACTCCGTAGAGTCCGCAGTTTTTATCGATAAAACTCTTTATTTTTATAATTGCGATTTTCTATTATAATAATTAAAATACAATCAATGAAAATCTTTTTGAGTTTATTCCAAACAAAATTGTTTTTTGATTATTTTAATTATTCCAAAGGTCAAGACAATTAAGGTTTAGGTCACTATTATCGTCGTCACTGGAGCGTTCCTGCTAGAACATTTATCATTTTTTGCCAAAATAGGGACAGCCGTTAGATCAATCGATCAATTACGACTGTTTTATAATTAAATATGTTTAGTTTATTGACAATAAAGCGTACATAATATTATCATTTACTCTGAGACAAAAGTAGTTTTTTAATGTTTTTTTTTGTTAATTATTTCAATGTATGTATTTTATAATGTAACTGTCTGTTTTAATTGTAAAAAAATATGTTGAAAGTTTTACATACATAGGTACTGTATTGAGTTTATTTCTTTTATGAATAATTTAATAAAGATCAGTTATCGATTTACGTATATCGACTGTCCCAAATCTTTTTATTTTCAGTCCAGTATGACCTTGTACGTGCGTAAGCGTCATTTATGTATAAAATGTTTACTAGGTATTTCAGTAATTACGAGGTACATTTTAGGCATGAATATTAACATTTTTATATTTATAATATATGACAATTCAGTTGCAATAAAACTGGCACGAATAGAATGAAAATATATTTGATACAAAATGAAATTGTAAACATGTCGCGCGTTCAAACTATTTTCGTTGGTTTCGTTGACATCTGTCACAGAGATCAAGCTATATTTAATGGACTATAGATTCACTCATTATGGCAGTAAAAAACAAATGAAAAACGACGGAAAACAACATTTTATTAAATTGTTTCTTTTTTTAAATATAACCTTTTTAATGGATTAAAACTAGCCAGATACAACTAGCAAGAGGGTATTTTAACGAGAATGTTAAAATGTCATGTAGCACTTTTGAATTTTATTATTTGAGTGTTTTACATGGTTAAATTGAATAATTTAGCTGATATTTTATGTGATAAAATGCAAATAAATACTGAAATGTAGTAATGATAAATCAGTGAATTGCGTGCATTTTCATATTCTGCCAAAATTCCCAAAGGAACCATTATTTGGTTGTCAGCACCTAATCAATGGTAACGACTATGACTAAAATGCGGAGACTGAAGACGTGAAGAATAAATATTATAACTCGACGCTAGCACCAATAGTTCATAATTGTGACTTAGCATTACATAAGAAATAGAAGAACTATATAGTAAGAGATTTTATTAGAAGTTTACCCAGACTATATGCAAAAGAGGATGTCGAGAGGTGAGGGTACCCGAAAGGGTATTCCGTCGGGCCGACCACTGACGACAAGTCACATCTGCTCCGGTGGTCGGCCCAACAAGGAGGTGACGTGGGTACGAGTGGGTTATGGGCCCGCGCGCCGTCCTTTCATCGCCCCGGACGGACTGGACCGCGCGTGCGCTTACCATAGCCCACCCATAAAAAAAAAGACTATATGCAAAAATACTTTTCTTTGACCAATTATTTATAATTGAATTAATATCTGAAGATATACAATCTTAATTGACACTTAAGTACATTAAGTATCAATAAAGATTATTGGAATATGATTGATCTTTAGTGAATTAGTAGTACCTTTAATAATATTGATTTTAATTTGTCAATAGGACGACGTTTGGTGGAATTAAGAAATTTATGTATCACACTCGGCTCTGCAGACAAACACGTTTATATATCTGACTCTTTACCATGGAATGCGGAGTAAATGTGGGGGAGGTATTTAAAATGATAACCCCTTTTACTTCCACATCAGTTGGAAAACGCGTATTCCTAGCCTAACTAATTTTAAATGCAAATTATTGTTTCTTTTGTTGAGTGATTATTTCTTTGTGATTGTGTCTTTGTTGAGTGTGTATCTAAACGACTCAACCTATGTTGGCAGAATACCAGCGCAATTTCCTTAAGCAGAAGTAGCGCGAACTGAGCCAATATAATATAGCCTTCATTTTTCCATGTTAAAATTGCATTATTTTATGTAAGATGCTCTTTTGTGTAGTTGTTTGTGTTATTTATTAGATTTAACGCCAACAGAATAAATGGTTTCTTTCTTTCGTTCTTTCTATTTTAAAAAAATCTTATACCTATGGAAAGAGAGTAATATAGATTATATTTTAACCCCGTGTTCCCAAGGGAGCGGGACTTTCTTAGAAGTAAAATAAACTTTACTATCATATCTATCTATGAATTAGTAAATAGTTCATTCCCCTCCGCTTAATGTGAGCTTCCCAGAGGATGCCATTTAACACAGCTGTGTCGCTTCTACATCTTGCTCCTTGCGATTTTGACTAAGTCATTGTCATATTTTGACTAATTTTTGCCGATTTTGACTAAGTCATGTGGAGGAGGCTCGAGCCCAACTGTGGGACATATGTGAGATGATGATGATGATGATTGTCATATACCTTGTCGGATATTATTCTATTTTGCATTGTCTAATATGTGGTTCCATACTCAAAATATTTTTTTTTAATGATTGACGGCTCGTTGAGTGTTGTGGTTTTTTTTTTGGACAGGCTATTTTGTGATCAATCGCGTCCGAGGGTCCGAGTATGTAAATGACCTTCCGTATTACCCTTTTACCTTTATTTAAATTTCATTCAATCATTCTTTCATTCCAGCTCATATACGTCCCACTGCTGGGCTCGAGCCTCCTCTACAGTAAAAGGGAAATTGACCTATTATACCACGCTGATCAGACGTGACGTGTTTTGTATTTTCTTTTTCTTGCATAGATATTATATGCATATTGAATCGCATAGTTGTCTTTTAGCATGCCCAGAGGCAAAAAGGGGTAGTGAATTGTATTCTAACTCTGTTATCATACAGAAAATTATACTATGAAGATATATTTGTACAAAGTACTAAAGTATATAGATACTTTTCGTGTGGTAACAGAGTAAGGTTATACAAATTATCAATTTTTTTTTGAGTTTCCTATGGTCGGCGCACACGCCGCCCATTCCGTCCGGGGCGACGAAATGACGGCGCGCGGGCTCATAACCCACCCGTACCCATATCACCTTGGTCGTTGGGCCGACTACCAGTGCAGAGTTCCATGTCCTCAGTGATCGGGCTGACGGAATACCCTAGGGCGGCATCAGGCGCAGGACAATTTACCACTCTGCGTCTTATTGGTAAGTATACGAAAAAATAAACAAGGGATACGATATGCATATAACATCTATGTAAGAGGAGGAAAACTTGACAAAAAAAACTATATACTAACGCGTCTGGTATAGTAAATCAATTTCCCGAGGCCGCGGGTGACGTGACCGGGGAATTAGTCCGTCACCCGCCGAGAGGGCGACCGCGTGAGGAAAGACCGACGTTCTCCCCGAGGGGGGGACGTCGGTCGATGGGAGGGTACCCCAAGTAGGGGTTCCGTCGGGCCGACCACTGATGACAAGTAACCCTGCTCCGGTGGTCAGCCCAACGACGAGGGCGACGTGGTGTTCGGGTGGGTTGCGGGTGTTGCGTGCTTACGCCCCTCTGTCGCCCCGGACGGAGTGGAGCGAGGAGCGCGCCGACCGCAACCCACACCAAAAAAAAAAAAGTAAATCAATTTGCTTTCTACAAGTGTGCATCATCCCACGAAGTGGCCCCAAATACAAAAGTGGGACGTATATGGGCTAAGAGGAATCCCTCTCAATCACTCTATATAATTATATGTAAATCAAAAATGATCGAACTTTTTTTTTTTTTTTTTTTTTTGTTATTGCCAACGGTGGCAAACGAGCAAGCAGCACACCTGATGGTAAGTGAAACTGCTGCACATGGACCATTGCAATACCAGGGGCACAGCCAGGCCGCTGCCTACCGTGAAGGAAATACTCTTCTTAAACCTCGTTTAAAGAAGGACATGTCATAGCGCTCGGGAAACACAGCAGCAGGTAGTTCATTCCAGAGCTTGCACGTACGTGGGAGAAATGATCGCTGGAAACGTACAGTTGAAGACCATAACGTTTCCAGGTGAAATGGATGAACCCTGCTGCGATGTCGAGTGGTACGTTGGTAGAATGGTGACGGTGGTACCAAGTCAAACAGTTCCTCGGAGCACTCCCCGTGAAAGAGTCGGTAGAGTACACAGAGTGACCCAAAGTCTCTCCGCTGCTCCAGCGACTCCAATCTGTCCGTAAGATTGGGATCCCCGACGATTCGAACAGCCCGTCTTTGCAGGGAGTCAAGTGGGTCTAGCTGATATTTGGGCGCACCTGCCCAGAGATGTGAGCAGTACTCCACATGAGGACGAACTTGTGCTTTGTATAGTACAAGACGCTGTCTCGGTGTGAAGTACCGCCTGGCTCTGTTCAGGACGCCCAACTTTTTGCTTGCCAATTTGGCTTTGTCCTCCAAATGACTCCCAAACTGGACTTTGCTCGATATTTTGACGCCGAGAATCCCAATACTCTCAGAAATTGGAAGAGTTACTCCTTGGAACTGAGGCGCCATGACAAATGGGTCCTTCTTTGCAGTGAACGCGCAAACTTGTGTCTTTGTGGGGTTGAACTGGACTAGGTTCCGTTCACCCCATTCCGAGGCCCGCCCCAGAGAGCGCTCGACTTCAGACACAAGTTGAACCCTTCTTTCCTGAATACTCCGAGGGATATTCCGTTGCTCAGTGTACCGCTCATCACCCGTACTGTCATCCGCATAGCAACGCATATTCTCGATAGAGAGCATGTCATTGATATGCAGGATAAACAACGTCGGGGAGAGCACCGAGCCTTGTGGTACACCAGCATTAATGGTCATGGTATCGGAGCAGGAGCCATCTACGACGACTTTTATACTCCGACCATCCAAAAAGCTGGCAATCCAATTACAGAGTCCCTCGGGGATTCCGTATGATGGTAGCTTCGATAGAAGTGCCCTGTGCCAGACCCTATCGAACGCCTTTGCGATATCTAGGCTGAACGCCAGCGCCTCACCCTTGCCCTCCAAGGCCTCTGCCCAACGGTGTGTGAGGTACACAAGAAGATCACCAGCCGACCGACCATGACGAAAGCCGTATTGGCGATCACTGATAAGCTGGCGATCCTCAAGGTACTGCAGAAGCTGGCGGTTTATAACCTTCTCCATTATCTTGGAGAGCAAGGATGTTATCGCAATTGGCCTGTAATTCGATGGGTCAGACCGGTCTCCCTTTTTAGGGATCGGGTGGACATGGGCTACCTTCCACGAAGACGGAACCCTATTAGTAGCGTAGGAAAGTCGGTATAGGCGCGTGAGGATGGGAGTCAATTCAGGGGCGCACGTCTTTAGTACCACTGCAGGGATGCCATCCGGTCCACTCGACTTATGGACGTCTAAAAGCCGCAGCTCCCGCCTAACCGCTCGCTGCGTGATGCGGATTTCGGGCAGTGAGCTTTCACACCGTGGGATGGTAGGTGGTGTGGCAGCTCCGGCATCCAAAGTCGAGTTACAGGCAAAGAATTGACCTAGAAGATCGGCCTTCTCCTTTGCGCTGTGGGCCAGACTACCATCGTGTTTCTGCAGTGGTGGGAGATTGGGCTGGCAGAAGTTGCCTTGTGCAGCCTTGGCGAGCGACCAGAATGCACGACTCCCAGCGGGATAGCTTTGCAATCGCTCGCCAATTCTGGCAACATGTTCCGCCTTGGCTCTGGCAATAGCCTTCTTACTAGATCTAGAAGCGGCGTTAAATTTCCGCTTCACCTCTTTGGCGTTCGGGTCCTGGCATTTTTTGGCCCTATTCCAGGCCCGATATGCGGACTGTTTCTGGCATGCAGCCGTCCTGCAGGTTTTGTTAAACCAGGGTCGGCTGCGGCCACCGACGGGTATTTTGGTGTTGGGGATGAATAATTCCATCCCCGTAATAACCGTTTCGGTAACGCAGTCCGCACAGACGCCAGGGTCCCCAGAGGCGAAGCAAAGCCGCTTCCATGGGTAGGATGCGTAAAACTCGCGCAGTCCATCCCAATCTGCAGACTTATATTGCCAGACTCTGCGAGTCCCAGTCGCCTTAGAACGATTAGGCCTTACAACAGGGGCACTGCTACGGACCAAGCAGTGGTCAGAAGATCCAAGAGGCGCTTCAACCACTACCTGATATCCGTGCTGGTGTGTAGTCAGCAGAAGATCCAGTAAAGAAGACTCATGGCTCTCAATATCTGGGATACGGGTGGGCTGTGTCACCAGTTGTGAGAGACCATAGGCCGAGACCATATTGAAGAGATGTCGACCCTGGAGGTCAGTGGTTCGGGACCCCAGCCACTCTTTATGATGAGCGTTGAAGTCTCCAAGAACCACCACCTCCGCTGATGGACACTGCTCCAATATTTCGTCAATCCCCCATTGGACGTTCTCAAATAATTGAATTGACCCCGGATCACTGCCATGGGACCTGTAGAGGCATGCGTAGATGCGGGTAAGCCCTCCATAGTCTACGCGTAGCCACAGGATTGACAAGTCACCATGTTCGAGGGCCCGAAGGCGGCGACAGCAGATATCACCTCGGATGAATACGCACACCCCGGCTTTACGACGGAAGGTATGCTCCAACTCGTAGCCGGGGTAATTTAGGTACGAAATGTCATCCGGAGCACCTATCTGCGTCTCCGTTAAAAAGAGTAAGGCAGGCCGCGCCGTCTCGAGGTGATGATGGACGGCGTCGAGATTGCTATGTAGACCCCTGATATTGCAAAAATCCACATCAAATGTGGATAAGGGGACCGCCGTAAAAAACGTTCTCTTTTTATTTTTCTTGGCCATGAGTTATTGTTTAAGAAGAGGAGGAAGGGAGTGTGAATGTGTATAACGGAGTTTGGTGATACCAAAAAAAAAAGGCAGGGCATAGTGCATGGTCGAGGAGTGAGTGTTGTGAGGAGCTGACACGAAGCACGGAAGGGCCCCCGATGCCCCCCCGTGTGTAGCCGCCGAGGTCCACTCCGGTTTCCCACACCGGCACGACGACTACCCAACGGGATTTTCGCCGGTTGGTGGGACAGCCTCCCAGGGAGGATGATCCTGGGTTCGGGTCCCCTGCTGACCGGCAGGTGGCCGGCGGTGACCATTCCCATCGGGTCTCCCTGTACACCATGCCAGCCCCTCACGCTCAATACCCCGACCAAGACCTCACCACCGCAGGTTTCAGGCCTCACCAAAACCCGCCACACACAAACACACCCAGAAAGTTGGGCTCCCGGCTCTCTCGCTCACCGAACGAAGTGCAGCAGCAAATTGCTACTACTCAAACGTCGATCTTCTGCGAGAGTGTGGTACTGCCCCGGACGGACCGGCCCGCGACTGCAGACAAAAGACTGTCTACAGTGTGGTCCTACCACCAACCTAAACTTGAACGTGCACAAAGAGCTGTGTTAAAAGTATCCACGTTTAAGCCATTCCGGTATCCTACAAAATACCTATATGAGTATTGTGAAGTCCTAACAGTGCATCAACTATTTGTTTTAAATATAATATTAAAACAACATGCACTGCTTTATAAATCACACCATCATATTTCAACGCCAAGATATGCGCCACGCAAGTTTAAGCTTCCACCATCTGAAAGACACAGAACATCCTTCAAACAGCGTTTTTACTGTTTCCTTGGACGATTCATATATACTAAAGTTAATAAGATTTTGAATATTAATCACAAAAATAATTATGAATGTAAAAAGATCGTAACTGAGTGGCTCCTAAAGCTAGACTATCTTGACACAGAAAATCTTTTTCGACCAATTCTATAAACATACTCGGATATAAACACCTGCCTTGTGAATGCATCATAGGACAAACACACTCATTCATATACACACATACGCACACACACACCCACCCACACACAAACACACACCACACACACACACACACACACACACACACACACACACACACACACACACACACACACACACACACACACACACTCAAACACACACAAACGAACACGAAGGTTTCCTACTATGGTATACCATACCTATATTAATTTTATATTTTCTATCTTTTATTGCCTACTGTGTTATTTTAATTTTGTTGAGTATCATCTGTATAAGATTATTATAAAGTGACACTGGAAGGTTGCTGATACTTATAGCACAGGTTTACCTATTTTAAGTATCAGCAGAACATCAAATTAATGTTAAATTTTCTTGTACATCCATTTGAACTTTATTGTTGTATATACCAGTTTGTGGCAATAAATTATTATTATTATTATTATATATACACGGTTATTTCATCATCATCACAGTTTGTATATCCTACTGTTTAACTCTGGAGTGGAATGGAAAAAAAAGCGTGCGTACAAAATAAGCATGTCAAACTTCTTTGGTGCCACGTATTTTGTTCATATAAAAAAAAAAGATAAAAATATAAAAAACTAGCCAACCCGGCGAACTTCGTACCGCCATATTTTTTTTCGTAATTATATTTTCTAAATTACCGAAACTTACTCAGTGCGGTTTAATTGTCATTTGCGTTTTGTTATTACATGTCAGATACGTTTCTGTTATACCATGTTTCATAGTGACTTGTATTCTATTTGACGTTTTATGTCACGTCACACGGGAACCCAGTCGAACGCGATAAAAAGTATCTCATATCCGTCTCCTGGATCTAAGCTACCTCCCCACCAATTTTCAGCAAAATCGCTACAGCCATTCTTAAGTTATAAATAGTGTAACTAACACAACTTTCTTTTATATATAGATGATAAAACATATTGGACGCTACTCGTTGCTAACGCTCGCGCTGGCCTGTAACAGGTATACCACGCGCATGTGTTCGAGTGCCACGCATTCACTCTCGCTCTGTCTCTTTCTATTCCCGTAGCGTTAAACGTTTAACGCAACCTTGTTGGAAGTCGCATTAGAAGTTTCACTTCAATTAATCTACTACACCATACTGCTCAGATGTGTTGATATAGGATTTTATTTTCATTTTACCTTCTCTTGCATAGATGTTATCTGCATATAATAATCCTTTAGTCGTATTTTATAACAACCACGGCTAAGAAATGAGGCGTAATGATTCTTACACCGTCACCACAGAAAATAAAGTTATTTACTGTAAAAAAATTAGTAATTGATATACTAAAGAGGTCATCACTCTTGAGTGTAGTACTAAAACAACAGATCATAAAATTGCAAACTTAAGTGCCAAAGCTTGTACCTGCTGAGAATAATGTATGGACTAGAAGCATATTGGCAGTGCTCCCTACGGTTCGTGTACTGAAGATCGATAGGAGCAAGATGGATTATAATAACCATTGCTGTAAATTAAGTTATTGAGATGTTACGTTATTTATAAAAATTCTTTGCACAGATGGCGTAGTGGTTCCAGTGTCGGAGTTTGAATCCCACGCAGGACAACACTTTGTGTGATTCACAAATTGTTGTTCTGAGTATGGATGTAATTGTGTCCGTTAGTTTTATGTTTGTAAAGTCCCATGCAATACAACGCTTATTGCCTTAGTATAAGGCGTTGTTTTTAAAAAAACATCTGTAATGTACGTACCTATTTCTCTGTTGATATGTACTTATAGTCCATAAAATATAGCTTGATCTCTGTGACAGTTGTCCCTAGTGCTGTCACGCTTACGATGAAGTTCGTAGTTTTTTTATCGATAAAACTCTTTACTTTTATAATTGTGATTTTCTATTATTATTGAAATATATTCAAAGAAAATCTTTTTCAAGTTATTTCAAACAAAAACTGTTTTCTGACTGTTTTAATTATTCGAAAGGAGTACAATCAAGGTCTAGATCACTATTATCGTCATAACTGGAGCGTTCCTGCTAGATCATTTATCAAATTTTGTCAAAATAGGGACAGTCGTTAGATCAATCGATCACTTGCAATGTTTAGTTTATTGCTAATAATGCGTACATTACTCCGAGACAAAAAGTAGTTTATTAAGTTTAATTAATTCAATTTATTTATTTTATAATGTAACTGTCTGTTGTAATTGTAGAAAATATGTTGATAGTTTTATATTGGTACTGTATTGGGTTTATTTATTTTATGAAAAATGTAATAAAGATCGGTTATCGATTTACGAATATCGACTGTCCCATCTCTTTTTTATGTTCAGTCCAGTATGACATTGTACGTACGTAAGCGGTATTTTCGCGTATCGAGGCCGTAGCGGCCAGGCTCCCGCCTGAGCCGCTCCTCCGACCGCCGCTCGCCGCGGACAAGATGAGGCGGCCGCAAGCGTCGGCTCCCACCCCGCTGCCCTGTCAGGGTGGCCGCGTGGTGAGCTACGCTGCGGCCGCGGCGGGACCCAAGGGGGCCAAGAAGGCCGGCAAGGTGCCGGCTCCCGCCAAGGCCGGGCCGCGGCCGGCGCCAGCGATTGCACTGCAGGCGCCGGCCGGCGAACCCGCGACTGCGCCTGCTGCGCTCAGCGCTGCTGCTAGGCTCGAACAGGGCTGGCAGGTGGCTGAGCGTAGCAGGAAGGCACGCGGCCAAAAGCGGAGAGCGGCGGCCAAGAGTGCCGCTGTGGCCGCCAGGCGGGAGCCGGCGGAAAGGGGAAAAGGTCGCGCAGGGGCCTCAAGTCGCCGAAGACGGCTGCGGTGGTAATCACCGTACTGCCTGAGGCGGCTGAGAGGGGCCTAAAGTATGAGGCCGTCCTAAGACGCGCCCGGCGGGAGCTGGACGTCTCCGACATCGGGGGCGTCGAGGCGAGGACCCGCAAAGCCCGGACAGGGGCTCGAATACTCGAGTTCCCTGGGGCTGAGGGCGCGAAGACGGCCGATAGTTTGGCCACGATGCTGAGGGGGCTGTTCGGACCGGAGGATGGAGTCCGAATCGCCAGGCCCATTAAGTGCGCAGATATGCGCCTCACGGGTCTGGACGACTCCGTGGCGGTGGAGGACTTCCGGGAGGCCATTATGGCGCGTACCGGGTGTGCCTTGGACACCGTCCGGATTGGCACCATCCGCCCTGGTCCGGGCGGCGTCGGTGCTGTCTGGGTGCAGTGCCCAGTGGAGTCGGTCAAGCAATTGGCCGACTCAGGCAGGTTCCTCGTGGGCTGGAGTTCGGCGCGGGTAACCGTGCTGGAGCCCCGGCCCGCGAGGTGTTATAAGTGCATGGCGGTCGGGCATACCCGACCGACGTGTCGCAACTGCTTTGACTGCAGCGGGCTATGTTTCCGTTGCGGTCAAGCTGGACACCAGGCGGCATCGTGCTCTGCGGTGCTCCACTGCCCCGCGTGTGCGGCGGGCAATAAGCCTGCCAAGCACCGCATGGGCTCTGGGGACTGCAGACCCCCGGCATCGGCCCCAAAGGGGCGGGGCGGCCCATCGACCGGGCCAGTCCCCGCTCCGAGCGCGGCCCGATCGCCCGTTAGCGCGGAGGAGGTGACGATGGATACGGACCGTTAATGGACCCCGTATCCATTCGTCTCCTCCAGGCCAATCTCAACCACTCCGCCGGTGCGCAGGACGTGTTCCTGCAAGCCATGGCGGAGTGGTTGATAGGAGTAGCCGTAGTCGCGGAGCCGTACGTGGGGCCCGACCGGATTAACTGGTTGGGTAGCGCCGATGGCACCGTGGCAATCGTCGCCTCCACGTCGTGGCCTTCGTCGTCTCTGACCCTTAGGGACAGGGGCGTTGGATACGTCGCGGCGGACTGGGGGGAGATTACGCTCTTCGGAGTTTATCTCTCCCCTAACTGGAGTGTGACCGATTTCGAGGCCTTCCTTACCATCATGGAGGCCTCGTTACGGCGACTGGCATCGCGCCAGGTCTTCGTCCTGGGGGACTTTAACGCCAAGTCCGTGGCGTGGGGGTCCCCTAGGACGGATGACCGAGGACGGGCGGTCGAGGAGTGGGCGGCGGCACTGGGCCTCTGTTTGCTGAACAGGGGCTCGGTGCATACGTGCGTGCGACAACGGGGCGGGTCGATAGTGGACCTTTCGTTCGCTAGCCCCGAGGTCGCCGCACGCGTGGGGAGCTGGCGCGTCGTGGAGGAGGTGGAGACCTTGTCGGACCACCGGTATATCTGGATGGAGGTCTCCCCTGCAATCCCGACGCCCAGCAGGGGTCACGGGGCGGATGGGCGTCCTGCGTTCCCGCGATGGGCTGTGGGTCGCTTAGACCGGGACCAGCTGGCGGAGACAGCCATCGTATACTCGTGGCTGTCCTCTGCCCACCAGTCGGACGGGGTGGACGCCGAGGCTGGCCGCATCCGCAGTGCGTTGACGCAGATCTGCGATGCGGCCATGCCCCGGGTACGGCGTCTGCCCCCGAGGAGGGGGGTCCACTGGTGGTCCCGGGAGCTGGCGGATCTCCGGGCCGCGTGTATCCGTGCCCGGAGGGCCTACACCCGCAGCCGGCGGCGCCATCACGATGCGGAGCGGGAGGCCGTGCTTTACGAGGGCTACCGCAATGCGCGGTCGGCCTTCAGGCTGGCCGTCCGCTCCGCCAAGGACATCAGTCGGCAGGAGATGCTGGACGGTCTCGACCGTGACCCCTGGGGACACCCCTACCGCGCGGTGCTGAATAGGCTACGCGCGCGGGGCCCTCCCCTCACCGAGACTCTCCAGCCCGGCCTTCTCACCCGGGTTATCGAGGACCTGTTCCCGCGGCGGGCGGAGCACACGCCCCCGGTCATGGCTCCGCCAGACACTGACCGGGAGGCCGACGACGACAGTGTTCCGCCCATCACGGAACCCGAGATGGGGGTGGCGGTGACGCGCATGCGCGCAAAGTCTACCGCCCCCGGGCCCGACGGTGTTCCTAACCGCGTGCTGGCCCTGATCCTCGAACACCTGGGACCCCGCCTCAGGGAGCTGTTCGACGCGTGTTTAGCGTCCGGACGGTTCCCTGGGTGCTGGAAGGAGGGAAGGCTGGTGCTCCTGCCGAAGCCGGGACGGTCTCCGGAGTCGCCTTCGGCCTACAGGCCTATCGTGCTGCTCGATGACACGGGCAAGCTACTGGAGAGGGTGGTAGCTGCCCGCATCGAGCGGCACCTCGTCGGCACGGGGCCCGATCTGTCGGACGCCCAGTTTGGGTTTAGGAGGGGTCGTTCGACGATCGCGGCTCTGTTGCGCCTGAGGGCCGTGGCGACTGAGGCCGTCACCGGCGGGGGAGTGCTGTTGGTGGTGTCCCTAGACATCGCCAACGCATTCAATAGTCTGCCATTCAGCTGCATCAGGGAGGCGCTCCGGTATCACGGGGTGCCAGTTTACCTGAGGCGGCTAGTGGCAGACTATTTGGAGGGACGCAGCGTCCTCTGCACCGACCGAGCAGGGGACGTCGTGCGAACGCCCATGACGTGCGGTGTCCCACAGGGGTCGGTCCTCGGACCCACCCTGTGGAACATCGGCTACGACTGGGCGTTGCGGGGGAGCCTCCCGCCCGGGCTGGGCGTGATTTGTTACGCCGACGACACGCTCGTCACAGCCCGCGGTGGGACGCTAGAAGAGGCGGTAAGCCTGGCGACCTCGGGTACCGAGGAGGTCGTCAGACGGATCGAGGCGCTGGGGTTGAGGGTCGCCCTGGACAAGACGGAGGCCCTCTTGTTCCATGGGCGCACTATGAGCCCTCCCATCGGCGTCTCGATCACCGTCCACTCGGTCGACATCAGTATCCGGGCCCATATGAGGTACTTCGGCCTGGTGCTCGACGGGCGCTGGTGGTTCCGGGAGCATTTCCGCAGGCTCGCTCCGCGGCTCGTTGGCGCGGCGTCCGCCCTATCGTGGCTTATGCCGAACGTGGGCGGACCGAGCGCTGCGTGCCGACGGCTGTACGCGGGGGTCATCCGGTCGATGGCCCTGTACGGCGCACCGGTGTGGGCGGGGTCCATGACCGCCCGACTTAGGGCCCTTCTGTGGCGACCACAGAGGGTCACGGCGGTCAGGGCCACCCGCGGATACCGCACAGTGGCGACGGAGGCAGCGTGCCTATTGGCCGGCACTCCCCCGTGGGACCTGGAGGCGGAGATGCTCGCCGGACTATATCGGCGGGTGACGGGGGTGCGAGCGGAGGGCGGTGTGGTCTCGTTAAGGGATCTCACCGCCTGGCGCGTCGACGCCCGCCGAGACGTCATCGCCCGTTGGGCAGTCCGGCTGGAGAGGGTGCGAACCGTGGAGGCCTTCCGGCCGGTGCTGATGCAGTGGTTAGAGAGGCGGCACGGGGTGCTCTCCTTCCGACTGGTGCAGGTTTTGACGGGGCATGGGTGCTTCGCCAAATACCTGCACAAGGTCGTTAGGAGGGAGAGTACACCGTTCTGCCACCACTGCGATTGCGACGAGGACACGGCGCGCCATACGCTCGAGGCCTGCGGGGCTTGGGCAGTGCAGCGCTGTGAACTCGTCGCAATCATCGGTACGGACCTGACGCTGCCGGCTATCGCTAGGGCGATGGTCGACAGCGTCGGGAATTGGGACGCGGTCGCAGCCTTCTGCGAGACAGTGATCTCGCGGAAGGAGGCGGCGGATCGCCTGCGTGAGGAGCGCAGCCTCGATGAGGAGATCCGCCGCCGGCGACTGGGGCGGCGCAGGCGCAACTATCTGCGCCTCATGCCGCCCTAGCCGAGGCCGCGGGTGACGTGACCGGAGATTAGTCCGTCACCCGCCGAGAGGCCGACCGCGTGAGGAAAGGCCGACGTCCTCCCCGAGGGGGGGACGTCGGTCGATGGGAGGGTACCCCAACAGGGGGTATTCCGTCGGGCCGACCATTGACGACAAGTTAACGCTGCTCCAGTGGTCGGCCCAACGACGAAGGCGACGTGGTTTTCGGGTGGGTCGCGGGAGTTGCGTGCTTAAGCCCCTCTGTCGCCCCGGACGGAGTGGTGCGGAGACGCGCCGACCGCGGCCCACCCACAAAAAAAAAAAAAAAAAAGCGGTATTTTTCTATAAATCGTTTAGTATGTATTTCAGCACTTACGAGGTATAATTTAGGCATGAATATTAATATTTTTATATTTATAACATATTGCACTTCAGTTGAAATAAATCTGGCACAAAAAGAATGAAAATATATGCGATACAAAATCAAATTGTAAACATGTCGTTCGTTCAAACTTACTTCGTCGGTTTCGTTGACATCTGTCACAGAGATCAAGCTATATTTTATGGACTATAATGCTTTATAATTTGTGGTTAATATGATGGCTATTTTGGTTATTGTGACTTAGTGTTGCCCTATTTACATTGAGCGATAAATGAGTATAATTGTGTTTGTAGACTTAGCCGTCTTTTGTAGTGTAACTGTACTGTCGTTAATTGTGTAATTGTGTATGTAAAAGTGAGACTTTTTCTCTTTTATATATATATATATATATATATATATATATATATATATATATATATATATATATATATAAAAGAGATGTGCTGTGTGGTAGCGGCTTCGAATACTACCAACCCTTGCTTTGCTCGTGGGTGTCGTATAAGACGACTAAGAGCCCTAGATTGACCCGAACCAACTCCATCTGATACCATTTGGGTCAACGATTACATTCCCAAGGAGGGTTGACGTCAGGCAGGCGGCCGGTCATAAAAGTCATTCCCGAAACTTTTTGCAATATATCAAAACAGATGACATATTGCGTCGACCCCAAGTAATTGGGATAAGAGCAAGATGATGATGATGATGATGATATATATATATATATATATATATATTTAATTTTTATGTTATGCCATTTTTTCTTTTTCTTATTCTCTTTCTAATGCGCCACCACTTGGTGGCTTTGATGTCTGACCTATTATGAAGGAGGCTCGAGCCCAACAGTGGGACGTATATGAGCCGAAATGATGAAAATGATTAATCCACGATGACCACAGTGTCTACAGCTGAAGATACTGAGATGTTTATAGAAAAAGTAAAAGAATATAGTATTTTATACGATTTAAAACATCCAGGATATAAGAACTTAAGAAAAAAATATAAAATATGGGATTCTATCGGTTCGCGTCGTAGTCGCGCAGGTGTGCACATCTAGTTTCGCGTTGTAGATGCTCGCGATTCGCGTCCCACGTCCCGCGTGTTTGACGCGCAGATTTGACCGTACCATTAAGGGTTATAGTACCTATGCATATAAAATTTATACAAGAGAAGAAAATTTGAAATAAAACTCTATACCAACATATCTGACCAGCATGGTATAGCAGGTCAATTTCATTCCTATTGGGGAGGAGGCTCGAGCCCAGCAATAGGACGTTTATGAGTTGAGACGACGACAAGACGACGATACCTTTTTTTTTAGATAAAACCTGTATGAGACATTTATAATTGGACTAGCAAACCGTCCTCGCTTCGCTTCGGTTGCGGTCGCCTTAGCTGCGTAGTTCCCGTTCCCGTGGGAATACCGGGATAAAATATAGCCTATGTTATTCCCTGATAATATCAGTAATTATACTAATAAGTAAGGATTACTTTTTTGATTCTCTTAACACGTAGGTGACTATACATCTTTGGTCACACATCTTTGTACACATTCATTAATCTTCCACATATTCATGCTACACCTAGGCTCTCATTTGAATTAGATTTTTTTTTGTTGAGAACTTGTTTTGTGAACATAAATCATGAAACTCGACGTGGGTTGATCTTGGATCTTGGGGTAAAAATAGAAAACTCGCGTCATTGACACCACACGCTTCTTCTTTGTGTTTTATTTTATGTAATTTTTTATTATAATTTATATTTCAAATCTTATCAATGTCTAAGTAAACCCACATTTCACGTTTGTTACAGAGGAATACCATTTCCTAAAACACAGAGATTTAAACCTAGTTTAAGATTCAAGGATTGTATTTAAATTCCTTACGACTGCGTCTCAATTGTAAAAAGAATATATTGTAATGTGACTTTATATGACTTGTGCAATAAAGAATTATTACATTTCATAATTGTATTAGTTGACTAGCCGACCCGGCGAACTTCGTACCGCCATATTTTTTTCTTAAATATATTTTCTAAATTACCGAAAATCTAGTCTCGAATTATGCCGCGCACGGATCGTACTCAGCGCCATTTAGCTGTCATTTGCGTTTTGTTCTTACATGTCAGATGCGTTTTTGTTATACTACACTTTAAAGTGACTTGTATTCTCTTTGACGTTTTAAGCTACCTCCCCACCAATTTTCAGCCAAATCGGTACAGACGTTCTTGAGTTATAAATAGTGTAACTAACATGACTTTCTGCTATATATAATTATATATATATACATAGACTTTTTGCAATATGTCAAAACAGATGACATATTGCGTCGACCCCAAGTAATTGGGATAAGAGCAAGATGATGACGATATATACATAGACTAGCTAACCCAACAGACGTTGTTCTGTTCCAATAAATTAAAGGAATTCTCCTTAAAATTGACAGTAGCGCCACTTACTGGGTCCAATTGTGAATCTAAACCATTGTCGAATCCCCTCGAACACATATAAGAAATTTCATCAATATGGGTCCAACCGTTTAGGAGGAGATCAGTGATATATATACGTACACAAGAAATATATATAGAAAGATATTACAAATAAGGTTCGTGTTTATTTTTTGTACTTTACTCTTTATTTTATCCTATTGCGGACGTTATCGTGAAAACAGAATTGTCCGGTGACCTGTCAAATAAGGTTCGGTGATCCTTTAAGAATCTACTGAAATATTCACTCCACTAAATTTCGTTGAGCCTTTATTTACTATGTTTGTTAGTTTCTAAAGATACAGCCAGAAAATCATTTTTAATTAGATTTTAACTCAAAAGGAGCCTATTTTAATGATGTTATATTTAAAAGAGTCATTTTGTAAGGATAAATATTTGTTGTAACTTATTTGTTACTAGGCTTTTCGAAATTAGTTCGATGGTATTCCAACAGGGTATTCCGAAAGGGTTGTTGATCGCAATTGCTATTAAGTTTCCTTGTTGCATAGTGTCTAGATGACTCATGAGCCACATTTCACGACTCCCTTAGAAATGTATGGAGTATCAGATTGTATTTTTAATCCGTCAATATACGAGGAAAATATATTATAAAAAAGTAAAACGAATAAACATATTGGCCAAAATAAAATAATCTAATGTGAGTTTCTGTGATGGAGTAAGAATATAATTGACCACCCCTTCTCTTGCCCGTGGGTGTCGTAAAAGACGACTAAGGGATATAATATGCTTATAACATCTATGCAAGAGAAGAAAAATTCGAAACAAAACCCTGTGTGAGAGGCCCGAACCCAAGAGTGAGATGTATATGGGCTCAGATGATGATGATGATAATGATCAAGGGCGTATCCAGGATTTCAGATAGGAGGGGGCAGCTCATATGATGGCCATGATGGTCAACCGACCAATTTTCATACACATAATATATACATATATATATATGTATATATATATATTAATTTAACAGTAATCTTCTCGGATTTGTCGAAAATTTGTCTATGACAGTCTTTTGAATAAACTCACTGTTTTCTTTTAAATAATTGCGATGTACGCTCATCAGACATAAACCCGTAAGCCCTTCTTCACCCATGGTGCTTCTAAGTCACGTTTTAACTCTTCGAAGCGTACTGAAGGACCGTTCTACGGTCGCCGTGGTGCGTGGGATAGTGCTTAAAATAATCAATGCCTTTCTGACAGCAGGGTAAAAAATGTTGGCTTCGTTGAACAGATCAACTACTTCTATGTCCCTTATTTGATTATCTGATAAAGCATTCTTCACCCATAAATTATGCCAAAGGTTCAGTTCTCCGGTGATATCCAGGTTATAAAATTCTTGGAATGATTCTGCGTTCTTGTGTAAGTCTGTAATGCTGGTTTTGGTCATATACAAGGGATGTAGCTTACTTAAAGCAAACGCCGGAGTATTTTCTTGGGAGAATCGAATATTCAACAATGAAATGAGTGAATCAATGTATGGTATTATCAGGGAACGCCGCCAATATTCGTTATCATTGTCTGATGGCGGGTTACTTCTATGCGTTTGCTTGTGAGCAAGACGTGGAACCGAAATTTCTATGTTCAAATCCATTGCAACAGATCGCGCTTTTTGAAGCATTTCATTACTTAATTTTATCAGGAAACTCACGGTCATTTCTGAGAATGTCCTTGATATTTTTGATGTGTTCCCCCACCGAGATCATTTCGATCGATTTAGCTTGCAGTGCGTTAACTACTGGTTCTAAAACTGCTGAATATTTGGCTATTGTTTGTAGAGCAACAATAAACACTGGTTTTGTAACGGCTGAATGCAACTGATATGCAGATTTTCTGGTGGCATAATTTCCCTCTACAGATAACGTTTCTAGAGATTCCACAAGCTCTGGGAAATGTTGAGAAAACTTTCTGATTGATTTACATTTTTCGGACCATCTCGTCTCACACAATCGTGATAGGTTTGGAGCGTAGTTTCGACGAGTAGTCGATTCTCTGAAAAACGTTATAACATCCTTTACAGTGGCGACAGTATTTCTAATTTCTGGCACTACGTTCGCATCATTCACAACAAGGTTGAGTTTGTGACTTGAGCAATGAAAATATAAAGCACGAGGATATTTTTTTCTCAAAATAGCTTGTACGCCACCCTCTTTCCCTGCCATTGTAGAACAGCCATCGAATCCAAACCCTACGCAATCTTCGGTTGGGAGATTAGAACTAATCAAGAAATTGTCAATTGCTTCGGCTGAAGTATTTTGTGCTTTTAGTTCAACGAACCCTACAAATTCTTCTCTGATTCTCCTTTTGCTTTCGTCGTAGAATCGCACGCCTATTGATAGCTGTTCTTTCCCAGCTACGTCTGCTGTTTCATCAGCTAAGACTGCGTAAGCCACGGTCTTCTGAACCTCACTTATTATATTCTCCTTAATAACTTCGCCACATAAATTAATTAATTCGTTTTGTATTTTTGGCGATGTGTAAACTGCATTGCGACGGCCCTTTTCCAGGTGACTCTTTAATTTGTCGTCCCCTGAATTGATTCTCAACTTCAACAAATCTAATAAAATACCCTCATCTGCTTGTTTTCCCCTAAGAGGCATACCATGTGTACCGCAAAATACTATACAAGAAATAATTGATGACAATATTTGTCTGTTTCCATCGATTGCTTTTTGGTGTCCACTTTGCAGTTGAATGTCTACAGGAACATTTTCAAGAAAATTTTTTGCAGCATTTGTCGCTGTTAGGTGAAGGTTAGTCGTTGCATGCTTTCGGCAGTCTTCATGCATATTTTTGAACTTTATATATGGCCTGACCATAAATGATCCCAAAATTCCTTTCACAGTACTGATGGGCGGAGTGAACAAAACACAATGCTTACAAAGAGCGCCTTTTAGTCGCTTGGCTCCATGGCTAGTATATTACTAGCCATGGAGCATATTGATCCAATCAACCATGATTAAATTTTCTTTTCAAATGGCTTGCATCATTTTCAAAATCATAATTTCTGGGCGGGATCCAAGGATTTTGTAACAACTCCCTCTTCTTTTCCGTCGATAGCTGAGTAACCAACCCAACATAACGACCCAGATCATTTTCATGATAGCCATCGTCCACTATAATTTCAGGATCGACGTTGACGCCATAAGTTTGTTGGGATATCGATGGAGAAGAATAGTCGGCAACAGATATATTTACAGGTTCTGCTGGAGAATGTGACGCTTGTCCAATGTTAGCATGCAATGATGTTGGCATTACATGAGTTTTATCACGGTTGTCATTTTCATCGCTTCCACTGCTAATTTCCCGACCTACTTTTTCTTTTCTCGCGTGTTGTCCCTAAAAAAAGGATACACAAACATAATTACTCTTACGGTGTTTAGGCATAGAACGAAAAAAAAAAAATTAATATACCACGTTTTTAAAACGGACTAAAAAGTATAAAATAATATTTTCTAATGCTATATAAATTGACCTAAGCATTTTTAATTTATAACAGTTACAGAAATTCTTGATAAATTTAAAACGAAAAACGTGGGGTGCATGAAATAGATAGATACCTAAAATTTTATTCTGCTGCAAATATATATGCATAAAAAGTAGCAGTCAATGAGAAAGCTCATCTAACATGAGGTTTCTCAACGACTGCTACTTTTTACACTTTTTATCATTACCTATCTTATTTTTTTTCTTGCGCCCTACGTTTTTCGTTATACTTTTTAGTCCGTTTTAAAAACGTGGTAATTAAAAAAAAATATATTTATTTTTTTATTTTCTGCTTTTTAGTCATAAAAAATTTGTAATGTTTTTTAAACTTTCAAACAAACAAACAAGCAAACAAACGAACAAACATCCACTTCTGACCTACAGTGCTACAGTCAAAATTTCAAGTCTCTAGCTCATCGGGAAGTTAGTTTAAAATCAATTGCAAGATTTGTACGGAACAGACAAACAAACAAACAGACAGACAAGAAAACAATCTAATATTGTATTGTTATCCACTTCTGACCTACAGTCAAAATTTTAAGTCTCTAGCTCATCGGGAGATCGGGAAGTTAGTTTAAAATCAATTGCCAGATTTGTACCGAACAGACAAATAGACAGACAAGAAAGCGACCTAATAAAAACGTGGTAATAAATAAAGATCAAGATACCTATAAAAACATCACATTCAAATATCATTTACTTCCTATACACTTACAAGAGAGCCCCTCTTAAACAAATCAAATAATCATATTAGGTACATATGTGTTTTGTTTTGACTCACCTCTTTCAAAGAATTTCCTGATATCCATTTGACGGAGTAATATTTCCAGTTGTTGGGCAGTAAACGTAAATCTCGTGTCGCCGCAACTAAACTATAAGACACTATTATGGCGCATGAAATATTCGCTCGTATTAAACTCCGAACTGAATTGTATTCGAAATTTCGAACTGAATTGCCTTGCTCTGCTTTTTTTTTTTGTGTGTATATAGCTGTTGGCCGCTGATGGCCTTGACAGCTTGACGCGGACTATGGGTGAGCGCTGAGGGCTCTCAACCCGGAGAAAAGTATGTTAAGCGACATCGCCCAAGGGCTCCCCCTGTGGGGAACGGACCTCGGCTTGGGGCGTCGCTGGAGGCAAAGTGGGCGTGCCCACGTTTTTAGTCGTGACTTGTGCGCGGCGCGGTTTCGCACCCCGACGGCGAGGACGGAACCGCGGATATTTATTTGTTAAGGCCTCGCGGGCCGTGTAGGCTCTTTGTTGAGCGAGTGTGATATTGTCGTCCTCTTCGTCGAGGACGTGACGAGGACGTCGGATGGATGCCTTGCTCTGCCTCACGATCTCGCTTATATATTCAAATATTCTCGCTCCCGAAATACGTAGAAAATACTAGACTCTGTTTCCATCCTTGTCTCATACTTGCTATCACTGTCTTTCCTTTCCAGAATAGTCCATGCTAGAACGTTCTTCGTGGTATTGCTATTCAATACAAGATGTCGCTATTGACCGTATATTATAAAATATATTGATGCTATTTCTCTTTACTGGAAAAAGTACTGTCGAGTGTCGTCCGTAACTAGATAGCGCTAGCGCTAGATGTTGTTTTCTCCAAATTATATTCGGCTTTAATCCTAGATGGCTCTGATTATCACGTCGCGAGCGGAAACTACGAGATGCGACGGTTTCGCGGGAGATTTAAATTATATTGCGTCGCTAACAGTATACTATATCGAATGTTGTAGAATATTTAATTATAGATAAAAAAATTTAAATCAAAATATCTGACTGAAAAGATGTTTTGTTTCCAACACTTCATTTTGCGCTGAGTAGGTAACACGTTTTTAATTCCCACTTGCCAGGAAAATTTACGTTTATTTTATCTTCTTAGGGGGCAGCTGCCCCCCCCTGCCCCTACCTGGGTACGCCCATGATAATGATGATGAATGTGTGCTATCAGAAACCCATTGATTATCTTTAATATTCCAAATAAAGCTAAGCGATCATTTCTCCCACGTACGTGCAAGCTCTAGAATGAACTACCTGCTGCTGGTTCCCGAGCGCAATAACATGTCCTTCATTAAACGAGGTTTAAGAAGAGTATTTTCTTTACGGTAGGCAACGGCCCGGCTGTGCCCCTGGTATTGCAAAATTCCATGTGCGGCAGTATCGATAATACAATAATTCGATAACATTATCTCATTATTCTGATTAGTATTGATTAATATTGATGATCGCCCATATGGTGACGGAGTAAGAATACAATTCATCACCGCCTTTCTTACCTGTGGGTGTTGAAAGAGACGACTAAGGGATTATAATATGCATACAACATTTATGCGAGAGAAGGCAAACTCGAAACAGAACCCTATGTCAACACGTCTGATATAGAGTTCTGTTTCGATTTCTGTGTCAATTTCCTTCCCATTGTGGAGGAGGCCCAAGCCCAACAGTGGGACGTATATGGGCTGAAATGATGATGATGAATATTTATATAGATTAATATTGTTCTCACAAATCCTTTGCGTGAGGGCTGGAGAGAGATAGAGCTATGTAGATATGTGTAAACTGCGCGATTTGTAGCTATGCGTGCCCCGACCGTTTCGGACCTACTATCCAATCTGAAAAATAAAAAAATACAGTGAATTCCATTTATAACAACCTCGGTTGTAACGACTTTTCGGTTATAGCGACGCCGAACTTACGTCCCTAGAATTAAAAGCATCCTTTTGTAGGAAATACATTTGGCAATAGCGACTCCGGATATGGCACTGAATTTGGGTATACCGACTTGTTTTTATGAACTATTTGGGACAGATTCCTAGAAATTTCCTGCGATGTTGCGACTGAGTCGGCAAAGGCACAAAGACTCATTCATAAGCTTTAACTATCAAGCTTTTTATCCTTTATTCACATTCGCAGATGGTCAAATGCCTTGTTTTTATGTAGGGTTATCCTTTGTTTACATTCGCAGATGGTATTTGACCATCTGCGAATGCTGCTTTGTTTATGTGTAGGGTTACTTAGCATGTGCATGAAGTTAAAATTATGAGTAAGTTACGTAGCCAATTTTCAGTGCGTAAACAGTGTTTTTTAAACTTATGAACATGGTTCCTAGACGTACATTTACTGTTAAAGAAAAAATGTTAATATAATTATGTATTTCGGATATAGAGATTTCCAGATATAGCACCGACATTAAAGTGGTCCATCCACCGTCGTTATAACCGAAATCCACTGCAATTCTTAACATAGAATTTATTAATATAAATAATGAACGAATTTTAACACTGTTATTGTGGAAGAGTGCGGGATGTTTATTTATATACTTATTTGGTTTGCTAATAAATATAATACAATCACTTATTTCACTATGAATGATGTTCAACATAGTAATACTTTTGGCTAACACTAATCAATATACTTAATTCTTATAATTACATTCTTCTTTTGTATTAAATTATTATTAAAATATACTTCTTATTTATTAAATTCTTATTATGTATCTGTATATTTATGTAACTGCTATCTTGTTGCTTAGCCTTTTTGTTCGTTTGATTAATTCGTACGTCATTAAGGTACCCCTTGAAAATCAGCGTTGCAGTATAGCATATTGCACTGTAGCATTATTGCTGAATGGGAACCTCATTGATACTTATCATATTTTGTTTTTCTTCTTTGTGTTGTATTTACAGTTAAGTTTAGCTATTATTTTAATTTTCTTATAAAACCTTTATATTTCATTCGACTTACTGTAATATCTAAATTTAAGCTAAGTGTCAATAAAACAGTTTTATCTTTATCTTTATTTACGGAAAAGTTTTCATTATTGTTTTCATTGCGAACGGTGGCAAACGAGCAAACAGTACATCTGATGGTAAGTGTTGCTGCCGCTCATGGACCTTTGCAAGGCCACTGCCTACCGCGAAGAAAGTGACGGGAGTGTCAGTGCATGCAATGAGCTTCGGTAATACCAAAGGTATCACTAAATTCATTCACTCATCACACGCAAACACCCTCAGAAAGTTGGGCTGCTGGCTCTCTCGCTCACCGAACGAAGTGGGGTAACAGTAAATCGCTACTACTCGGACGTCGATTTTCTGCAAGAGTGTGCTACTACCCCGGACGGACCGGCCCGCGGCTGTAGAAAGAAAAGTATCAACAGTGTAGTCCTAGCATTATTAGATGATAATACTGATTGGTTGTGAGCAGCTCCTCATTATGCAATTTCCTTGTTATTTTAAATAAACTCTTTTTTAATAACTCTAATATTGTAAAGCGTAGCGTGTTTTGCCTAACGAAATTTTGCATTTTCGTCGTTTGTTACTATGTTAATGTTTGTAACATGTGGTCTTGGTCATGCTCACTGAAGGATCTACTTGCGGTAGCTGCGTGGAGCAGGTCTCTCCCTTCCCTCCATAGTGGTTGAGGGGAGTGATGGCTGCTCTAGTAGTTAACTCGTGATCGGGTGCCGCTTGTGGGATCTGGTCCAGCCATAATCATTAGAATTATATTAAGTATCTTGCAGTTCGAAGGGCATCACACTGGAGCTAGGTCTTACAAAACATGTATACAAATTTATATCTAGTAAGAAGAAAAAAAATATTAAAATAATAGACAAGCCCGCCGAGTTTCTTGCCGGATCTTCTCAGTAGCTGTCGCGTTCCGATCCGGTGGTCGTTTATTTTTATTGGATAATTTAATTTTATTTTGTAAAATTGACAATATTTAAGTGCCCTCTCGGGGTCTATGCATAATAAATGATTTGAATTTGAATTTGAATTAAACTATAGGAAATCGCCACACGCATAATACCTACCTCATCATCATCATCTTGCTCTTATCCCAATTACTTGGGGTCGACGCAATATGTCATCTGTTTTGACATATTGCAAAAAGTTTCGGCAATGACTTTTATGACTGGCCGCCTGGCTGACGTCAACCCTCCTTGGGAATGTAATCGTTGACCCAAATGGTACCAGATGGAGTTGGTCCGGGTCAATCTAGGGCTCTTAGTCGTCTTTTACGACACCCACGAGCAAAGCAAGGGTTGGTAGTATTCGAAGCCGCTACCACACAGCAATAATACCTACCTATAGATGGTAATACAAAAAAAAACAAGACTAATCATATACTGCATAACAAATAAGACTCATGAGTTACAAAGAGTACAATGCTCGTACTATTTTGTGAAAATAACTTAGAGAATTTGAATTCATATCTACAGAATTCTTCCATTCGTTTAAAAGTGTAGTCATTCGAAGATGAAGAAGAGGTTGATGTATACCCGAGAGACCCAATATTGTTATATAGCTTTACTATTGTATGTATCTGGCAGAAATCTTCTCAGTTTGCATAACGGTGCCAGACAGAGGTCTTGATGCTTGATGCCTTGAAATGATGAAATTTTGAATTATTATGCCTAAATAAGCAGTAAATGTTATTTTTTGTCTAGCAGGATTCCTAGATCCAAAACACAATACGTTTCCATTAATTTTATATCACTTATATTCAGACTTATTTTCATTTATTTTGTGTGTAAATCTAATATACTTTTTTTTTTTTTTATAGGTGGTTTGCGGTCGGCGCGCCTCCGCACCACTCCGTCCGGGGCGACAGAGGGGCTTAAGCACGCAACTCCCGCAACCCACCCGAAAACCACCTCGCCTTCGTCGTTGGGCCGACCACGGGAGCAGGTTTACTTGTCGTCAGTGGTCGGCCCGACGGAATACACCCTACGTGGGGTACCCTCCCATCGACCGACGTCCCTCCCTCGGGGAGGACGTCGGTCTTTCCTCACGCGGTCGGCCTCTCGGCGGGTGACGGACTAATCCCCGGTCACCGTCACCCGCGGCCTCGGCTAGGGCGGCATGAGGCGCAGATAGTTGCGCCTATGCCGCCCCAGTCGCCGGCGGCGGATCTCCTCATCGAGGCTGCGCTCCTCGCGCAGGCGATCCGCCGCCTCCTTCCGCGAGATCACTGTCTCGCAGAAGGCTGCGACCGCGGCCCAATTCCCGACACTGTCGACCATCGCCCTAGTGATAGCCGGCAGCGTCAGGTCCGTACCGATGATTGCGACGAGTTCACAGCGCTGCACTGCCCAAGCCCCGCAGGCCTCGAGCGTATGGCGCGCCGTGTCCTCGTCGCAATCGCAGTGGTGGCAGGACGGTGTACTCTCCCTCCTAACGACCTTGTGCAGGTATTTGGCGAAGCACCCATGCCCCGTCAAAACCTGTACCAGTCGGAAGGAGAGCACCCCGTGCCGCCTTTCCAACCACTGCATCAGCACCGGCCGGAAGGCCTCCACGGTTCGCACCCCGAACCGAGGCCTCTCCAGCCGGACTGCCCAACGGGCGATGACGTCTCGGCGGGCGTCGACGCGCCAGGCGGTGAGATCCCTTAACGAGACCACACCGCCCTCCACTCGCACCCCCGTCACCCGCCGATATAGTCCGGCGAGCATCTCCGCCTCCAGGTCCCACGGGGGAGTCCCGGCCAATAGGCACGCTGCCTCCGTCGCCACCGTGCGGTATCCGCGGATGGCCCTGACCGCCATGACCCTCTGTGGTCGCCACAGAAGGGCCCTAAGTCGGGCGGTCATGGACCCCGCCCACACCGGTGCGCCGTACAGGGCCATCGACCGGATGACCCCCGCGTACAGCCGTCGGAACTTATTTATTCCATAGGAAACATTTATTTTTTATAAAAATAGAAAACTCAATCATTTCAAATATACGATTAGGTTTTTTCCATAAAATCAGTTCAAACACCAGTTGTGTATTGAAATAAATTGAGTAAACTGAATAAATGTATTTAGTCTCTCGGTTAACGGTGATAAAACAAGGGCGAATATTTTTTTCTATTAACATTCTTACCTATAAAAAACAGTTTTCTGTGGACTAAATATGAATCGAGGTGAATAATAAATATTTATACAGAATTTTTTCTCTGTTTTGCGTCACCTTATAAAATAATCAAACGGGAAATGTAATAATTTCCTAGCATCGCTATTTCTATTCGGTTATAAGTGAATAGTTTTCAAAGTTCGTTAAAACGAAATGGATTTTAAATATAGCTTGTAATAGAATTCAGTATCCCCGCTTGCCCGTGGGTGCTTTAAAATATGATTAAAATACAATATGCAAATAACATCGATGCAAAATAAGGAATCTTGATATAAAACCTTATGTCCAATATTCCGCAGTTTCTTTTTTTTTTTTTTTGTGGGTGGGTCGCGGTCGGCGCGCCTACGCACTACTCCGTCCGGGGCGACAGAGGGGCTTAAGCACGCAACTCCCGCGACCCACCCAAAAACCACGTCGCCTGCGTCGTTGGGCCGACCACTGGAGCAGCAATATTCCGCAGTGTCTGAAAACAAAGATTTATAACCATTGTGAGTTACCAGCGATGACTTACGGCACTGAAATGTCGGCCTCATAAAAAAGCTCAAAGTCGCTCAGTGTGCTATGGAGAGGGCTATGCTCGGTATTTCTCTACGTGATAAAATCTGAAACACGGAAATACGTAGAAGAACGGATGTAACTGACATAGCCCGCAGAATTAGCACGTTGAAATGGCAATGCGCAGGCCACATCGCTCGTCGAACCGGCAACCGTTGGGGAAGAAAGGTTCTTGAGTGGCGACCACGAATCGGACGACGCAGTGTAGGACGACCCCCCCCCAACTAGGTGGACTAACGACATTCTCAAAGTCCCAGGAACCGTTGGATGCAAGTGGCGCAGGACCGAGTGGTATTCTCGTAGGGAGGCCTATGTTCAGCAGTGGACGTCTGTAGGCTGATGGATGGATGGAAAACCTTATGTCAACAGAACATCTGACGAGAGTAGTATAGTAGGCTAATTTCTTCTACAGTGGAGCCAAGCAATACTTGTTCGATAAAACAATTTTCGAAAATATTTGATCGGTACAATTAGTACAAAAATGGTATGAAAACATGGCACAGATCGCCACACGCTTTTTACTCAATAATGCTAATATTTTTCGTTCATTATTTTACTATTATATTTATAACTAGCAACCCGCCCTTGCTTCGATTCGATTATAGGTTATAGTCGTTTTACCCGCGTAGTTCCCGTTCCCGTGGGAATACCGGGATAAAATATAGCCTAGTTTACGCCCTGATATTATAGCTTTCCATTGGTGGAAGAATTTTTGAAATCGGTCCAGCCGTTTTGAAGATTACCCGGAACAAACAGACAGACAGACAGACAGACAGACAAAATTTTTTTTATTGCTATTTTAGGCATAGGTGTCGTGCAAATAACCGTGTGAGCATGAAAAAAGCCTATTATTTTGACATTACAAACAGACACTCCAATTTTATTTATTGGTATAGATATAGACTAGCAACCCGCCCTCGCTTCACTTCGGTTTTAGTCGTTCTACCCGCGTAGTTCCCGTTCCCGTGGGAATACCGGGATAAAATATAGCTTAGTTTACGCCCTGATATTATAGCTTTCCATTGGTGGAAGAATTTTTGAAATCGGTCCAGCCGATTTGAAGATTACCTGGAACAAACAGACAGACAGACAAAAGTTTTTTAATCTCTATTTTAGGCATAGGTGTCGTGAAAATAACCCTGTGAGCATGAAAAAAGTCTATAATTTTGACATTACAAATAGACACTCCAATTTTATTTATCGGTATAGATTATTTTTCACTGTTCAGTTTGAATTATTATTAAAGCGTGTCTATTAAGTTATTTTAAAATACATTTATTCCATAGTACATATTGATCTTCTATGAACAAAGAAAACGCAATCAATTCGAATATGTGATTAGGTATTTTTCCATAAACTCAGTTCAGCACCAGTTTTGTATTGAAATAACTCGAATAAACTGAATAAATGTATTTAGCCTTTCGGTTAACGGTGATAAAACAAGGGCGAATATTCTTTTCTATTAACATTCTTACGTATAAAAAAACAGTTTTCTGTTGATTAAATATGAATCGAGGTGAATAATAAATATTTATACAGATTTATTCTTTGTTTTGCGTCATCTGACTGCGTGGTCTGACGACATTCTCAAAGTCCCAAGAACCATTTGATGCAAGTGGCGCAGGACCGTTCCGAGTGGTATTCTCGTAGGGAGGCCTATGTTCAGCAGTGGACGTCTGTAGGCTGATGGATGGATGGAAAACCTTATGTCAACAGAACATCTGACGAGAGTAGTATAGTAGGCCAATTTCTCTTCTATAGTGGAGCCAAGCAATACTGCGATGTATATGAGCTAAGATGATGACGTACATTCCAATGCTATTATCTGATTACTCTATAAGTTACGTCGTTTATCGCGCGAACGAGGAGGCTCTAGGGAGTATGACTTTGCGTATATATATAGTTTGTAATAGTAAGTAATAAGTCTTTATTACTCCCTGAATTCTGTAATTAAGTTATGCGGGAAACGAACATATTAATAGAGTAATATGACGTAACATATACTTGGTTGGGCTTGAGTTTATAAATACAAATTTATATTCGTGATTTACACCAGAGGAAAGTTTTTTTTTTAAACATCATAATGGATTGACCACTAACCACTGTTGGACTACAATACCACGCTGGTCAGACATATTGGATGTATGTTATTTCGAGTTTGTTTTCTCTTGCATAGAAGTTATCTGCATATGATTTTTTTTATTTATTTATTGCGTTCAAAGAAACAAAAATCAATTATAATCCTTTAGTCGTCTTCTATGATACTCATGGACAAGAAAGGGGGGTGGTGAATTGTATTCTTACTCCGTCACCAGATAGAAACTAAATAATTCAATAGTTTAAGTAAAACATATGCTAATAGTAGAGAATCTGTTGAAGATAGATCTTCACCAATTCTTTAACGCAACGGAAAATATTTTATATCAAATTTAATATACATCACTGGGCTTAGGAGTTGCTTAAGAAGAATCTGTCAATTCTAAGAACAGATAAAGAAAAAGTTTTAAATAACAAACTATATATCAATAGGGAGACACATTAAATTTTTATCTTAATAAAAGGCGCATAGTAGATTGGCCCCTATTTCATTTCATAATAGATTTTTAGGGCGTAAAAATTTATGCTTGATAATAGAAGAAGATACAATTAATAACAAAGTTTTTCATTAAAGTTTTGTGTGGCATCAGTTTTTTTATTTAAGCGGGCTATGTTCTGGACTCACGCTGTTCGTTTCGTACGGTGCGACGAACGGGTGGCACACACCCCCATAACCCGCCATATTCAGTTACCTTCGCCTTTGGGTTGACTATTGCAACCGAGTCCTTGATGTCCGTGGTCTGCCCAGCAGGTTATTCTTTCAGGTATCGTCCTTCCGTGTGATAATGGTTACGAATACTACCAACTCTTACATTGTTCGTAAGTTTCGTAAAAGACGATTAAGAGTTTTTTACATAGACCCGGGTCACCACCACCAGCATCATTATGTCAATGTTCCACATCTGACCACGAGTATGAACAATCAGCACATCATATTCTCTGGGAGTGCGATCTCTGGCGAAACGAGCGTAACCTTATGTTAAACAGTTTGCAAGTCACCTGTGGAGTAGTATACTATACGGACCTTGTAGCAACTCAAGAAAGATTCCGTGCGTTCATGCGTTTCTGCCATACCTACTGTAGCAATCAATCTTAACGCTCACATATAGGCCCCGTTAAGCTCTTCCGTATCCGTGGTGCCGTACTGCTGCGCTATCGTAGCTGTACTCCTGTTTACATATTGGCTGACTATTCATTTTGTTTCCTGTCCTGTCTCCCGCTTTGCCTAGAAGGGAAGTGGCATCTCTCTTTCCAACTCTTCCTCTTTAATCTTTTCTAATTAATTTTATTACGGGTTCCAAGACAATTAAAATCATATCCCGGGACTGCCTGAGGGTCAACCCTCGGTGTCATTTATGGAGACCATTGTGGATCCTGGCTTACAGGAGTTACAATGGTGGGAATGTGTGGTGGGATTAGTCCCCAAAAAAAAAAAGACCCGGGCCAACCCTATCTCATGCAGTCTCATCAAAATTGCATTACCAAGGTGGGTCAGGCAGGCGGATGGTCATAAAACTAGTGCCACTAAATTTTGCAATTTGCACTATGAAAGAAGAACAATGTCGGCTCCAAGTAATTGGGATGATGATGGTGTTGAAAGTTATTTAATAAAATATATACAAGTTTGGACAATAAATCCGTCAATAATGATAATGTCATAAAAGTATCGGAATTTATGGCTTCGAAAAAACTTATGGTGTATCTTATGTACACATTTAATATGTTGCAATCATGACTTCGATCACTGAGATGTGAAGTCAATTTATTCGTCATATCATTTGTCGAAAATATTCTAGGGATGAAAATATATGTAATTCTATATTAAGGCGCGCATTTTAATGAATAAAATTTAATTCTTGTTTTGTTAAATACGCAATAGTAACTTGATCCTAAATAAAAAAAAAAAATATTCATATATATAGGATCTAAATCTTATGATTGGTAACGCTGTATTGCTCTTTCTCTTGTCGCACACAAGCATATGCTATGTTGACTGACAAATTCAAATCCTTGACCTATACTAATGTATAAAGCGGAAGAGTTTGTTTGTTTGAACGCGCTAATCTCAGGAACTACAGGTCCGATTGGAAAAATTCTTTCAGTGTTAGGAAGGCTATAAGCTATATATCAGCACGCTAAGACCAACTGGGGCGGAGCAACAAAATCGTTTTTTTCCTTTTGAGAGCTTCCGCTGCGTAAACGGCTAAATTTTATAATAAATCATGTATAACAGAATCGTATTATTAAAAGATATTTTCACCTTGTATGTAAACAAAGTCTTAACCTAAGACTTTGTTTACGTTAGCGTAAGCCCAAAGTATCTATACCACGCGGACGAAGTCGCGAGCAGAAGCTAGTTATGTATAAACCTGGCCGGCGTGCCTCCTGGCCGGAACTCCCCCGTGGGACCTGGAGGCGGAGATGCTCGCCGACATTTATCGGCGGGTGTCGGAGACGCGCGCCCGCGGCGGTATGGTCTCCTTGCAGGAGATCACCGCCTGGCGGGTCGACGCCCGCCGAGGAGTCATTGCCCGTTGGGCAGTCCGGCTGGAGAGTCCTCGGTACGGTGTCAGGACCGTCGAGGCCTTCCGGCCGGTGCTGATGGAGTGGTTGGAGCGGACGCACGGGGTGCTTTCTTTCCGACTGGTGCAGGTGCTGACTGGGCACGGGTGTTTTGGGAAGTACCTGCACAAGATTGTCAGGAGGGAGAGCACACCGTCCTGCCACCACTGCAGTTGCGACGAGGACACGGCGCAGCACACGCTCGAGGAGTGTGCTGCGTGGGAGGGGGAGCGCCGTGAACTCGTCGCGATTATCGGTGCCGACCTGGCGCTGCCGACCATCGCCAGGGAGATGCTCGACAGCGTTAGGAACTGGGACGCGGTCGCCGCCTTCTGTGAGGCCGTAATCTCACGGAAGGAGGCGGCGGATCGTGTGCGAGTAGAGCTCCTATTCGGCGACACGTTCCGCCGCCGGCGACTGGGGCGGCGCAGGCGCGAGTATCTGCGCCTAATGCCGCCCTAGCCGAGGCCGCGGGTGATCGGACCGGGGAATTGTCCGTCATCCGCAGGGAGGCTGACCGCGCGATGGCGACCGACGTCCCAGTACGTCGAGACGTGAGGTTACCCGAAAGGGTATTCCGTCGGGCCGACCACTGATGACAAGTCACATCTGCTCCGGTGGTCGGCCCAACAAACAACGAGGTAACGGTTACGGGTGGGTTATGGGCCCGCGCGCCGTCCTTTCGTCGCCCCGGGCGGACAGGGCCGCCCGTGCGCTTACCATGGCCCAACCAAAAAAAAAAAAAAAAAAAAAAGTTATGTATAAACCCCGCGGGGGCACTTGCATATTGTCATTTTTTTTAGATTTTACCTTAAATTACTACCGGATCGGAACGCGATCGCAAGAAACTCAGTGGGATCGTATTCTTTTTTATTCATGAACTAGTTTTATTGAAATAAAATTATATACAATAACATTAATATTAATAGCTCCAGTGTAATGCCTTTCGAACCATCATATACACACACAAATAGACAGTACAACGTGGTACCAACCTAAAGCAAAATGGGTTAGCACCGTCTCACAGCCATCTTGCATAACCGCGCGCGTTCATTGGCCAAATGAAATAGCGCGCGCTTCCCCGGTTTTCTAACTAACACATTTTTGTACCTTTTGTAAAATAACTCCTATAAAAATATACAGCTACCGAGATGAAATAATAACCCGCGAGAGAAAATGCTAACCGCATGCTAACCCTATACTAACCCGCCTGATCAGTGTGGTATTGTTAGGTGCTTACCGGACATGGGGTCTTCGGTAAGTACATGCACAAAATTGGAAGAGAAGAGGCCCCAAGAAGCCATGACTGTGGCGCGGCAATTGACGATGCGCGCCATACACTGGAAGTATGCCCCGCCTGGGGACCTCAACGCCACGTTCTGTCCACAGAAATGGGAACAACAGACCTGTCGTTGCCGACCGTCATCACTAAGATGCTCTGCAGCGATAGTTGTTGGTGGTCTATGGACTCCCACCGCCCTGAATGATGACAGGACGTAGCCACGTCCATTGGGGTGTCGGGGATAGAATGTCGTCAGGCGATCTCGCAAAAGCGTGGAAGGGGCCGCTGTGGTTTTAGTGGGTATTTCGGTTGCTTATGTGGCTGGTGAGTCCCACACTCATTCTCCCGTCTGTCACCGGCGGGGGGATAGTGCGTAAATGCATTTCCACAGGGAGAATAAAAAAATGTGTGGTACAGTTGTTCAATTGCCTTCCCATAGCGAAAAGGCTTGAACTCAGCAATAGTACGAGGAGAATGAGCTGTGATAATGATGACGATAATTTCCTCACTTGCTGTGATGTTAGTTCCTTACTCTTTTATTGTCTACATTCGAGGGAAAGCAAGCGGTTAATACATTGTATTCTAAATTTATTACTACTGAATCAAACATCGACAATTATTTCGATATTCCCAAAGTGTAATCAGATTGGGAGCACGCAAGTCACAATTGGTTCGATAACGTTGTATGAATAAGTAATGAACGACGAACTGTTTATTATTATTTATTCAAATCTGAAGTCAATTTTAGATTTATTTGGCTGAATCGAAATGCCGACGCGTTTTTGGTTAAAAATTATGCTTTGTATGAAATCATAAATTATTTGTATTACTCGGTTATTGTATTCGACGTTGTTTTTCTATGCTACTTGTTACGCTATTTCTACGGGTGAGTGGATTGGGAAGTAGTTTGTCACCCGCAGTGTGACTCCGGGAGGGCGACGCTGCGGCAGCGATATTGGTTGAGGCAGTCATCTCACGGAAGGAGGCGGCGGAGCGTGCGCGAGAGGAACTCTTCTACGGCGACACGGTCCACCGTCAGCGACTTGGGCGGTGCAGGTGTAAGTATTTGCGCCTGATGCCACCCTAGACGAGGTCGCAGGTGACTGGAATGAGGAATAGTCCGTCACCCACAGAGAGGCTGACCGACGTCCCGGGAGAGGCGTTAAGAAGGGAGGGTACCCGTCGGGCTAGCCACAGACAACAAGTAATTCGATACCAGTGCTCGACCCAATGGTGAAGGAGAGGGATTACAGTGGGTCCGCTGCCACGCGCCTGATCCGCGCACCGTCGCCTCCTTTCGTCTCCCTGGACGGAACAGACGTGTGCGTGACCATAGCCCACCCAAACAAAAAAAGCGATGTTGGTTACTGTCGGGACGTCGACGGAAGATGGTACCCAAAAAGGTAATCCGCCGAACTGGCCACGGATGTGAAGGAATCCGTACGACCAGCTCAATGGCGATGGGTAGGAATTACAGGGTATGGGGCTCCACGTCGCCCTGGAACGGAACGGTCGGCGTGTGACAGTAAACTGGCCAAAAAATGCTACCATTATTGCTGATGTACAGTCAAGAAGCGGCGGAGTGTGTTTAGTTGAATTTTTCGATCGTTAAAGCTGTTAATAATTAGATTATGGTACTACCAATTTCATTCATACACACACATTAGTTTCAATAAATAGTATTTGTAAAGAATTTTTTTTTTTTTTTTTTTTTTATTGCTAACGGTGGCAAACGAGCAAACAGTACACCTGATGGTAAGTGTTGCTGCCGCTCATGGACCTTTACAAGGCCGTTGCCTACCGCGAAGAAAGCGAAGGGAGTGTGAATGCGTGCATTGAGGCTCGGTGATACCAAGGGCACCACCAAAACCCTCCACACACAATCACCCTCAGAAAGTTGAGCAAAATTGCAGTTCCTAATTTAAATATTATGATGATGATTATGATGATAAATATATAATTCTTATAGAAGAATTACAATTCTTCTATATTTAATAAGCGATCAATCAATTGAATTTAAAGTATATATTGGCTCGATTTAATTACAAAGTTACTCGCAGTACTTGTATCAACAACGTAACAGAAAGAAGAACAAGATAATAAAGGCAGGATAATAAAAGCTAGATATAACGCTATTTCATCATCATTGTTTCAGCCTATCTTCTTCCACTGCTAGAAGTAGGCCTCACTCATGTTACGCCACAAAGTGCGTTCCTGTGTCGCCTGCATCCGACTACTAACGCTATTAACTTAACGTTATTTAATGTCCGTTTAGTTAAAAAATAGTTTAATAAAAATCGAACGCAGGCGGCGTTGAAATTCAATTTTTAGTGGGCTTTCGCGGCTTCTATTAACTCTTTGAAGCTTTTGCCAATATCCTGTTTAAATAAATTTTGCTTTACACGTAAACAGCACTGTTTTTAACTGTTTTTAACCCCTGACGAAATAGAGGGGAGTTATATGTTTGACGTTGATGTCTGTCTGACTGTGTGTGTCTGTCTGTGGCATCATAGGTCACAAAACGGGATGGACTGATTACGATGCGGTTTTTTTTCATTTGGAAGCCAGTTTCCTGGCGGTAGTTCTGTTTAGTTAATATCGGTTCAGTAGTGTAAGAGTATCGGCTACAAAATGATGTAATGGCGGATGATTTTTCGATTAAATGCTTCATGTGTGCCAATATAATCGTCAAATGACAATTAATTGAAAATGCCCGTTGAAGAGAACGTAATACTTTTTTTTTAATACTTTATATTAGTTTGTTTCGAGGGTTATTCAAAATTTTCAATTTTAATGATTATATTTATCTTCGTACCTACTACCTCCATTGTAAATAGAATTCCTGGTAAAATCATAAATGTGAAAAAGGCAGCCAAGTTCAATAATATCCTCGCCGAGAGGCCGACCGCGTGAGGAAAGACCGACGTGCTCCTCGAGGGGGGACGTCGATCTATGGGAGGGTACCCTACTAGAGGGTATTCTGTCGGGCCGACCACTGATGACAAGTAACCCTGCTCCGGTGGTCGGTCCAACGACGAAGGTGACGTGGTGTTCAGGTGGGTTGCGGGTGTTGTGTGCTTACCCCTCTGTTGCCCCGGACGGAGTGGTGCGAGGAGCGCGCCAACCGCAGCCCACGCCAAAAAAAGAATGCATGAATGTGTCTGAAATAGCATGTCCCGCCCGCACCCCGCGAGATCGCTGCCCCACGCGTTTCATTATTGTTTTAGTTAGGAATGTGACTTGGAGGGCAAATAATCAAAATCAAAAATCCGGATAATCTAATGTATTAACATTAGATTATCCGGATTTTCGATTATCCGAATGCCTAACGACGACAATTAGTCCGGTTAATCGAGTTTACTGTATACATATATTGAATTTTACTCTAAGAAAATAGTACCCGGATGATTAGTGTTGCCCAAATGCAAGACCAAGACGAGACTTGGACCAGTCTTGGTCTTGGTCTTGCAACAGCACACCTGGTCTCGTCTTGGTCTTGGTATTGCACACTCGAGTCTTGGTCTTGGTCTTGGTATTGCAGCAAGAGTCTCGCAAAGTCTTGCAAGTCTTGCAGTTGAAATAACGTAACAGTCATTTATCATGGCAATGAAAAATCCAACTAAATTAATCAAATATCATCCTATCCTACCTATCCATCTGCTAGCCTATAGTCCACTATTGAATATAACCCTTACCACTGGGGAAAATTACTCTCCTATTCCCCTGGTGTTACATTAGACAGAGTTACTACTTCTATGACAAAGGAAGGAATTTCGACCGTTTCCTTAAGACGTCACCACACGGGGCAGTTGATACAATAAATTTTATGTCATTTAACATTCCCCCTTTCCAACAAAAAAGATTTTTCAATTCGATTGGCAAGCGACGGAGTTATTTGACCACTGACGACAAGTCACCCTACTCTGGTGGTCGGCCCAACAATGAGGCGACGTGGGTACGGGTGGGTTGTGGGCCCGCGCGCCGTCCTTTCATCGCCCCGGACGGAATGGACCGCGCGTGTGTACCATAGCCCACCCATAAAAAAAATGGCTTCCTAACACCATTGCCTCGGTCCGATTTGATACGACATCCACGGGTAAGAGAGTGGTGAATTGTATTCGTACTCTGTCCCTACATGGACATTTATGTAGATTAATTGTAGGCATATTTCTATGTCCAACAGTGAACGTCGTTGGGCTAATGAATAAACGGATATATAAATATGTATAATGGGCGAGAGCACTCTCGTGATTACGGTATTTTTGTCCTTAAGCCTTTCCAAAGAGTAATTCTGAAAAGCCAACACCAACATTGGGAATCGATTGGCCAATAGATGGATATCTCAAGACTGATTTGACTTGCCGTGTAGTGAGAGAGTAAGAATACAATTTCATCACCCCCCTATTTTACCCGCAAGTGCGAACCCAAGACTAAGGGCTATAATATATAACATCGGTGCAAGAGAAGGAAAACTTGACATGAAACCCTGTAACAACACGGCCGATCACCGTGGCGATTCCTCTCCGGCCACGGCCAATTTCGCTCCTATTATGTAGAAGACACGAGCTCCACCGTATATAAGCTGGAATGGTGATTTGAATTAAATGCAAGACCGCGAGACTCTTGCAGGCTCAGTCTTGGTCTTGCTCAAGTCTTGCAGGGCCAGTCTTGGTCTTGGTCTTGCAAAAATTAAGCGGTCTTGGTCTTGGTCTCGGTCTCGCATTTCTCGCAAGACCAAGACCAAGACTTTTTTGGGCAACACTACGGATGATTAAGCATGGCTAGGTGCTTTCTTTTTTATAAATTGTATTTTTTAGAGAATATATTTAGATTATAGATATTTTTTCTTAAAAAACAAGAATATTTTTAGCGTAATTAAAGAAACTTGAGATAACAAAGCCATTGATCGAATTGGAGCTGTCTAGAATAAGGGACTGTTCAAATTTTCAACTGAGGTAAAATTATTTTCGAAAACAATGACTAAATTTGCTTTTATATTATTAACGTGAGGCTGCGGCTGTCGTGATCGCAGCTCCCTAGCCGACTGACTGTTTTGTAGGCGGACCGCGGACGGGTGGTATCGGCCGCGTTGATACACTTCGGCTTTTGTCGTGATTCCTTTATGCACACTAAGAATAGCACCTAACTACCTACCTACATAGCTGTTTTATTATTATAATATTTTTAATGTTTATTTCAGCCGTATGTATGCTTAACCATGAAAATTGTGACGTGTGGCTCAGCATCGAATAAATATGTTTTCTTTCTTTCTTTCTTTCTTTTATATTCTAATTACATTTATTCATTGCGTAAAAATAATGAGGTTTTCTATAAATAAAACCCATCTAGACCGAATTATCGCTCCCGAAACCTGAAAAGTAAATTTCATGAAAATCATCGGAGCAGTTTCTGTGATTCTGAATATATAGAAATGCTAGCAACCCGCCCTCGCTTCGCTTGGGTTTTGTCGCCTTATCCGCGTAACACCCATTACCGTGGGAATACCGGGATAAAATATAGCCTATGTTACTCCCTGATATTATAGCTTTTCATTGGTGAAAGAATTTTTGAAATCAGTTCGGTGGTTTAAGCGTGAAAGCGTAACAAACAAACTTAATTTCGCATTTATAATATTAGTAAGGATACAAGAATTACTTGTTTAAAAAATATTAAATAGATATCTTCAATAATTATGATTTTCCTAGCTAGAAGCCTATGTTTAAATATAAACAGAATTATGAATATATGTACCTTACCTTACTTAAGTAGAACGTTGACATTTTCTCTCTACAATATACCGAGATGTTGTGTGTCGTGTGCCCACACGAGCTGAACTAATCAGTAATTACACGTGTAAACGTCTCAGGTCCTCTAAGTATAGTAATCTATATATAAATACGTGAAGCAAAAACTTTGTACCCCTTTTTACGAAAATTACGTGGATGGACAAGTATGAAATTTGGTACAGTTGAAGTATATAATGAGGAGAAGTGCATAAAACTGAAATTTCATATAATAATGGATTAGAAATACATTAAATTCATTAAAAAAGGCATTACGCACACTACAACGCAATCGCTACACACACACACATACGCGCATTTGTGTGAGTCTGTTGCGTAGCAACGCTCATAGACTTTGTAATATCTGGGGGCACGGCAGTGCCCCCGCCAAGTCGAGCAATAAAAAAATCGGGCAAAACGCAACACTGCCGTAACATACTTTTCTCGAAGGCATTCAGGCCATTTTCGACCCCCTATAACTTCGTTGTTAATAAAGCTAGAGACCTGAATTTTTAGAAACCTAGCAGTCATTATATACACATAGTGTATTTCAAATTTCATTCAATTTGAACTAATAGTTTAAGAATTATAACTAGTCAAAATTTCGTATTTTTGTCACTCACTGACTGACTGACCGATCAACAATATTAAAGTGGCACTTCTAGCAGACATAGAAGCTTCAAATTTAGAATACAATTAGTGTTTAGTGTATAAATGAAAGAAAAATTATGAAACATTATAATTTTCATCCAGTTTCCGAGATAAACTAACTGCATAAATAATTTTGTAAACTCATATAAATATATAGGATTACAAAGTTACATTTGCAGTTAATGAAATATAACTTTGTAAAAAATAAGAATACATTTGTCTCCATCATTGCTTCCCTATGGGAATTGTAACAACCGGCTTAAGACTGCGCAGATGACGTAGTGGTTAAGATACCAACGTACCGTGTAGTGTCACGGGTTTCAATCCCATACAAGACAACACCTTGTACGATCCACAAATTGTTGTTCTGAGTCTGAATGTAATTTGTATCGGTTAATTATTTATTCTTTCCGTGTGGTGACGAATTAAGAATGCAATTCACCACTCTCTATCTTGCCCGTGGATATCGTATAAGACGACTATGGGATATAATATACACATACCATCTGTGCAAGAGAAGGAAAACTCGAAATGAAACCCTATATCAACATGTCTGACCAGCATGATATAGTGAGTTAAATTCCCTCCCATTATGGAGGAGGCCCAAGCCCAACAGTGGGACATATGAGGGCTGCGGTTATGATGCGTTGTTGAATTATATGTTTGTAAAGTCCCCCACAAAATAAGGATTATTATTCCCTTAGTGCAAGGCGTTGTCATTTAAAAAAAAGATTCAACAGGAAGGAGAGTGGGCAGCAGCTCTCGCCGGGGAAATGTGTGATATCTCACTGCGAAACCAACCCGCCTACCAAACGTGGCGACTACGTCATTATTCCTCATAAGGCAAAGAAAAATGAGCTCTAGTCATGGCAACTCTGTTACCCTTAAGCGTCGTTGGATGCAGGTGTCACAGTACGGCACTTTATGGTGAAGCATGAGGGGGGTCTACGTTCTGCAGTGGACGGCGATAGGCTGAACGATGATTGGCATAATAGGTGTAAACAGATACCTAGATATAATTATGTTTAAAGATAACTTGTAAAATGGTCAATCAACTTAATGAAAAAGCAAGAGTGGGATGTGTCTTATGAAATTGTACCAAAATCTCCCAAAGTATTAAGCAAACTAAATTGCCTCAAATTTATCTGAAAGAAAGAACGCCATCATTAGGCTCGATTGCCATCAAAGCGGGAGGAGACTAGAGGAGATGTGTTTCGAAAAATCAATCAAATTTCTTTACTACCACATCTCTTTGCTTAGTTTAGGTAAAATTGACTCAAGCGGAAAGGAGAGATATCTCATTTTTCAGAGAGTGTGCTCTAAGAAAATCCTTTGTTGGTATTCCAGAAGTAGAAGGTACCGGCAAGGCAAATAAGCAGGTCTATCTACAAAAAGAAATGAGATACCAACAAAAACAAGACTTGTAAAAAAAAGCCAAGCCTCGCAACTGAGTTGTTCTGCCATAAAAATTTGTGAGATCCATGTTATACCAAGTCGGTTAACTCATTCAGTCCCTGCTTAAGGGACCTTTCTTCTTAAGTTATTACGTAAATAGCTAACCTAACAACTTCTTATAGTGACTATATCAATATTAAAGATCTTTTATGTTTTAAATAAATAGATTGACTTGGCAATCGCACTATGTTTAGTACAATTTAATATAATATGTATTACTTGTGAGGTGTGTTTTCATGCGAGTGCCAAGTCATTCTGTTTATTTAAAACATAAAAGATCTTTAATATTGATATAGTCACTATAAGAAGTTGTTAGGTTAGCTATTTACGTAATAACTTAAGAAGACAGGTCCCTTAAGCAGGGACTGAATGAGTTAACCGACTTGGTATAACATGGATCTCACAAATTTTTATGGTAGAACAACTCAGTTGCGAGGCTTGGCTTTTTTACAAGTCTTGTTTTTGTTGGTATATAGTATTACTCTATGGACTTTGTTTACGGTTAAAATCTCTGGTCGAACTGAATGTCAAACAATCATAATTATGATGACAATGTCTACTAAAGATTTGTGCTTATATATTAGTTATTAGTGAAATACAGCTTGCTCAATTTACAATTATACATAAAGAAAATTAAAGAAAATTGTGTAGCAAAAAAATTAATTAAAATGAATTATGGCCGAATTTCGACCACACGCCGACTACTAGTAGATACCTACTATACTATAATATACGTTTATGTTAAATACATTTGTATAACGATTTATACTTGAACTAATATATGGCCTTAAAAATATGTATACATATATATAGCTATACCTTTTTTTTGGGGGTCCCTGATCAGCTCACTCGCCGCCCGGCACCGTCCGGGGCGACAAAGGGGCACCGCGCAGCCTCATGAGCCACCTGTGGCACGTCGCCTTCGTCGTTGGGCCGACCACCGGTGCAAGTTTCTTGTCTTCAGTGCTCGGCCCGATGGAATACCCCGGTCGCGAGGTACCTTCCCCTTTCGACGGACTAAATCTCCGGTCCAGTCACCCACGGCCTCGGCTAGGGATACATAGATATACCTGACTGTGTATGGTGACTAAGTAAGAATACAATTCGTTATCTCTTTCCTCTCGTACCCTTGGGAGTCGTAAAAGAAGCCTTATAATATGTAGATAATATTCATGCAAGAGAAGGAAAACTTGAAATAAACCCCTATGGGAATACGTTTTGCCAGCGTGGTATAGCGATCAACTTTTGGAACACTTGTCGTAGTTATAAGAAGACTCTCGTGATTTAGAAATAATTCTAGATAAAATTAAAAAAAAAATGGTTTTAATTCAAATTACTTAATTAAAAGTGGCCTATCGTCTATGTATATGTACTTATGTAAGCACATACGTACATATATTTCTTCTTATATCACTATTCACAGGCTTATTTAGGTCTACCTGTTATAGTTTCATACTTCATATTTACCTTCAATAACAAACATGAACGCTGAATAGCTTACGTGGTGATAATTTGAAATATTTTTATCTTACTGATGAGTACCTACACCCGTGACAATGAACGTTGAAAAATCTTCGAAACATCGGGCAATTAACAAACAAATACAAACGCAACAAAAGCCGTAATAAAATTAATAAAAAAAATTGTATTGTCATCAGGAGCATAAGGTTTGAACCAAATTTTAGATCAAATGGTGAACGGGAAGGTGGTCAAGATCCAATTAGTGAATTGCAAAAACTTAATAAAACCGTTTAAAAATAGTTTTTGTTTTAAATAAGTTAACCCGCATAAACATCAGGATTCATATTGGTGATATAATTATGATCCGGTATTTGAATACGGGTTCTCCTACGATCGATAGAGTTTTGCTTATGGGATCTGACCAACAATCTTCATCTGCTGTAGAAGAAAATTAATAGTATTCGTTTTATATTTGAATTTTTCTTTTCTTACAGTGATATTACGTTCGTATATATCTTAATCGCTATTTAGAAAGAATGAAATATCGTTCATTATGTTCTCCTTAAAATATAATAAAAACACAAAGGTAACTAAAGAAGTTCTCACATAAAATAATTGAATTTTAAAGAGGAATAAAATGGCGCTGGTATTCTGTCAACATCTGATAGGGCGTCTACATGTTGGCCGAGTGCAGGCGAGCGATGGCGAACGCCAACGTGTGTACACCCGATTTGCCTTAGTTGGCCAACGCTCGCCGTCGCTCGCCTAGTTGGCCGAGTGAATACAAGCGCCAATGTGTGGACAGCTGATTTGTCTTCACTCGCCGTCACTCGCCGTCGCTCGTGATCACTTACTTCACTTCGCCTCGGTGTCGGTTTTTGTGCACAAATCAAAGGCACTCGTCTACGCTCGGCCAATGCCGTCTACACGTTGGCCGAGTCGCCATTACACGGTTGACATCCATCGCGGTTAGACGTGTTTAATGTGATATTGTCGCTCAATATAAATGATTATATTTTCAAATTTGCATCACTACTTTTAGATATGCGACGTAAATAATTAGATCCAAGTCACCCTATATGTTACCTATAGTATCAAAATGTATCTTCATCATCATTTTAGCTAATATACGTCCTACTGTTGGGTTCGAGCCTATATATATATATATATATGCTTATTATGTATTATATCCCTTAATCGTCTTTTACGACATTCACAGACAAGAAAGGGACTGGTGAATTTTTTTCTTACTGCGACACCACATGGATATATCTTACATATATATACTATTATATATCCTTATGCTATTATTATATAACTATATACGTTTATTAAATAATAAGTCGAAGCTGTAGCGACGTCTATTTCAACGTTCATAGTGTTTCAGTGCACAATGAACATTGACGGAGGCCAACGTGTAGACAGCTCTACAAACACTCGTCTACGTAGGCCACTTGCGTTGGCGTTCGCCGTACTCGGTCAACGTGTGGACGCTAGCACTCGCCTTGTACTTATTTGCCGACACTCGCGTTGGCCTAGGCTCTGCCAACATGTGTATGGGCTATTAAAGATAATTCTCAAAACTTAACTAGTATGTGAATGTGTGTGTAACTGTGCGAGGATGTAATCAATTTTGAATATTATTATATATTTTTTTTTATTTTGCCGCAAATGAGGAAAGTAATTCTTCAAACGTGATATAATGCCTAAAAGTTGTTTTATTTACAATTTTATAATATGTCATCTCAGCTTATAAATATATTTATATCTATCCCACTGTTGGGCTCAGGCCTCCTCCATAGTGGGAGGGGAATCGACCTACTTTCATGCTGGTCAGACGTGTTGGAATAGGGTTTTGTTTCAAGTTTTCCTTCTCTTGCTTAGATGTTATATGCTTATTGTTTTAGTCGTCTTTTACGACATCCACGGGCAAGATAGAGAGTGGTGAATTGTATTCTTACTCCGTCGTCACACGGACGGTGCTCTATTTTACTACTACCTACTATACGTAGTAAATCAATTCCCATACCTACCTACCTAGTAGTAGTTACCTACCTAGTAAATCAATTACCATTGCTACCAACCCTTATATTGCTCGTGAGTGTCGTGGAAGACGAATTAATAGACCTGGGGCGACTCTATTGATGTCGTTTGATCAACAATTACATTCCCAAGGAGGGTTAACGTAAGATAGGCGGTTGGTCATAAAATTATTATCAAAACTTTTGTAATATGTGCAAGAAATTACGTTGACCACATTTAATTGGAATGAAAGTAAACCAAACCATCATCATCATCATCTTGCTCTTATCCCAATTACTTGGGGTCGACGCAATATGTCATCTGTTTTGATATATTGCAAAAAGTTTCGGCAATGACTTTTATGACCGGCCGCCTGCCTGACGTCAACCCTCCTTGGGAATGTAATCGTTGACCCAAATGGTACCAGATGGAGTTGGTCCGGGTCAATCTAGGGTTCTTAGTCGTCTTTTACGACACCCACGAGCAAAGCAAGGGTTGGTAGTATTCGAAGCCGCTACCACACAGCACCAAAGTACCGTTACCACACAGCACCAGCAGTAAACCAAACCAATAATATAAATTTTAGTGTTATTTGTTGCCGAACAATCTTGGGAATTTCAATTACCATAGAGAGCTTTATAATAATAACCTAATAATAATAATATATAATTCATAACCTTGACGATGAAATTGTAAATTAATAATAAATGAAAAATTCAATAACAGTGTAAGATATAATATTATTTACTCTCTATCAAGTATAAAAATAGTTTAATTAAAGTCTAACATAGGCGTTGAACTTGAATTTCTTGTGAGCTGTCTGGTGTTTGCGGTTTCTATTACAATTCTCTTTGAAGGTGCGCATCAATCAATACCCTGCATAAAAAAAGCTTCGCTTGTCTTGCTAGACATTCTTGTTAACTGAAATAGAGACGTTATAACAGATTTTAAAGTTGTTATTTATAGAACTACTAGCAACCCACCCTCGCTTTGCTTCGGTTTCAGTCGCTAAGGCGCACGTAACAGTCTTATTTAGTTCACGTTCCTGAGGGAATACCGGAATAAATTATGGCCTATGTTACTCTACGATATTACAGCTTTCTATTGGGGAAATAATTTTTAAAATCGGTTCGGTAGTTTAAACGTGAAAGCGCAACAAACAAACAAACTTACTTTCGCATTTATAATTTTAGTAAGGATAACGGCAACTGTCATGTCCTGGGATAGATTATGTCTCATTTCAAAATCAGGGCTAGGGTCTGCGAGCCCCAGTGTGGATTGCGGGCCGAAAGGAATAATAGAAAGAATAGCCTCCCGGCTATAAATTTTATTACCTCTCTATTTCCTCTTAAACTGCTCTGGAGAGAAATAGTAACTCTCTTTACGGCAGGTTATAGAGTTTCATGACATCCCTTCTATCACCCCTGGCGGTTTGGGTGGGGTGTGTGTGAACCATAGCCTGAATGCAAAAATAATGTAGAATATGAGCATGCAAGTAATTTACACTATATCTCTATAGAATAAAATTAATTTATAGGTTTTAATTCTCGCCACTAATTACAGGAATTACTTACTGTATCTTTCATATGCGATATTTTAAAACGTATTTTTGAATATTAGTGTCCTCTTTAGATCTAAACTAATTTAAAGAGTTAGGCTTTTCTGTTTAATGAATCTATTGTCTTCTACAGCTCAAGATATTCTACTACAAATGAAGATTTCATAGAAGCAGACCCATAAATCTTGAAACAATGGGTCTACTACGAAATTTGTAGAGATAGCGAGGATTGTTCGTTGTCCAAATAAAGTCTTTCTAATTCGGAGATTTGTTCGACGCTTGTGATCCAAACAAATTTAGTTAAGATGACCCTATTATGAAGTTACACTCGATGTTTATATGTTTGAGTTCATTTTATTTAATTATACGAAGCATTGGCTCAGTGGCGGACTGAGGGTGGTGTTACGCAGGTGCGGTCCACCTTGAGCCCCCTCGGTCTGGTGGGCGCAAATCGGGAGATGCACTTTAGAATTTGGCAACCTTTAAGACTCTAGGCTCCTGTAAATTATTTCCCAACACAATCAAAGTATATACAGAGTTATTTTGCGGTTCAAAGGCTTTGCTGGTATTATTTTACGATGATAATTTCTGTAAATCACCTCATGATGGGTTATGAAGAACTAATGTCGTTAAAAGGATATCATCATGTTACTTATAACTAACGTGAGCATACGTCTGTTTTGAACGGTAGAGTCTTGCTTTAGTTTGTCTGTCCCGTAGTCCTGAGCTGAACAAAATGTCCCGTTTTTGCAAACAGCATAATTGATCATTTGTTATATTGATAGAGACGTGTTCTGTTTTTAGGCTTTAATTAGGTTTAATTTCACAACTGCACCTATTTCAGCAATTAATAATAATAATAATAATAATTTATTTCGCCACAATAATAATAATAAGTTACAAAATGCGTGCTGTACAATGACATAGTACTTATTGTGGCATACTGGTGCCCAAACTAGGAAAAACCTGTATTTCAGGCCACCAGGCGCTTCCGTACAAACACTGGGCCACTATTTAGTTCCGCATAACATATAGGTTATAATAGGTACAACTACAGAGTTTGATTGTTGGTATCGTCAGGGTTAGTAATGAGTTTGTGTGTGTCAGAGTATGTGTGTGTTTGCTTGGGTTTGTGTAATATATAGGTGTTATGGAGGTGTGGATGTGAAGTGTGCAGTGTGTGTGTGTGTGTGAGTGTATATGATTACATGTCGCTTAATGGCGTGTATGTGAATGTCCTTTGTAATATGCCAGCTGTGAGTAATGTATCTGTGTATTTTTAATTTTACGTTATACGGGCACGAGTAGGAGACTTTCAGTTTTTTTATAGTCTAAGTTTATGAGCCAATTAGCAATCTTAGTTTTGCAAGATTGTTTAGTGAGCGAATATATATTATGATCTTTATTTACAGCATTGTAAAGATATCTTCCAAGGAAACAAAAGAAACGATTAGAAAACTTTGTTGTAAGATTTTGAGAAGTGCAACTTACTGGTTCACAGCGTCTCCTGCTCAGTGGCAGTGAGCTGTATGTCAGAAGAGAGTGTTGTTTAATAATAATGTTGAGGATGAATAGCTGCCGAACAGTTAATACATTGCATTCTTTGTATAGTGATGTGGTAGAGTACCGGAAAGGAAGAAAATTTGATACCTTTAAGATTGCGCGCTGGGCTCTCTCGATTTGAATCATAGCTGATTTGCATGCGCCACTCCAGCTCGTAATGCAGTAAGCAATAACTGACTGGCATAAGGAGAAATATATGGTTTTCATCAGATTGCTATCTGCCGCATGTCTAATATTTTTGAAAACGAATATAAGCTTACGAATTCTAGAAGTTAAGGTTTCTATGTGCTGATGAAAACTCAAGCTAGCGTCTAATATTATACCCAGGTATTTAATTGTGGAACTCTTTTGGAGTTGGGGGCATGAGCATGAGATACTATCAACACAAGTATGCCCTATTAAAGAGTGGAGTTTGACGATTTGTGTTACGTATTGAGAATGGTATATATTTGGTTTTTTCAGTGTTGAGTGTTAGGTGATTGTCTTTGAGCCAATTGATTATAGTATTTAAGCCCGATTGGGCATACCTGGTTACGCTCTCCCACGAGTTTAAGTGGAACAGGATGGCGGTATCGTCCGCGAAGGTAAATATTTTACCATTGTCTACGTTGGTAGTACACAGATCATTAATGTAGATGAGGAATAAAGTCGGAGAGATTGCGCTACCTTGTGGAACTCCGTGAGAGACTGGTAGTTCTGTACTAGTGTGCCTATCTATCCTAACGCTCTGTGTACGGCCAGTGAGGAAGTCTGTAAAAAGATTTAATGGGCAGCCTCTTATGCCAATACATTCTAATCCTTCAATAAGCCTGGAGATAGAGATCGTATCGAAGGCCTTGGCAAGATCCAGAAAGATACCCAGAACTTTCTCGCCCGCATCCATTTTTTCTACTATATGATTTGTGAGACCATGGACTGCATCAGCAGTGGATCTACCTTTTCGGAAGCCATATTGATTGGGAGCTATAATATGGTGTTTTTCCAGGTAATTCACTAGACGAGTATTCATAATTCGTTCGAGGACTTTTGATAGTGCGGGCAAGAGGGCTATGGGTCTGTAATTTGTGATCTGGTCTCTATCACCTGCCTTATAGATAGGATGTAATATAGATTTTTTAAAAGCTCGAGGAAATTTACCAGTCATAAGGGATAGATTGCAAATATGAGTGAGTGGCGGGACTATAACATGACTGTTATATTTAATTATATCAATTGGTATGTTATCCCATCCTACCGCGCAGCCGTTACGTAATGACTCCACCATTCTGTTCACCTCATCCTCGTCGGTTGGTAGAAGTACCATTGATTTAGGCATAGTGTTAGGTTTGTTTCTACAATGGATATGTGAGGGATGAATTTTATCAGCTAATTTTTTACCAATATTTGAAAAGTAGTCATTAATAACTTCGACTGATTCAGTGGGTGAAGCTGCAAGGGACAGTAAATTGGTGCAACTGTTTTTGCCTGAAGATCTGTGTGTGATTTTGTTAATGGCCTGCCATATTTTTTTATTGTCTTTACCTGCGTTTTGAATTTCATTTTTGTCATATTCTCGTTTAAGTTTTTTAAGGATGCCATTGCAAAAGTTTCTGTAACGGCAATATGAGAGACGTAGGACTTCATTTTCTGGCGCCAATTTAGATTTTTTGTGTAGGGTATCCCTGTGCCTCATGCATCGTATAAGCCCAGGTGTAATCCATGGCTTCAGGACCTTTTTGCGGTTCGGTATTTTTAAAACTTTTGTGTTCGCTGTTATTATTTGTGTAATGGAGTTAGTAAGAAAGTCTGTTGCAACGTTCGGATCTTGGATTTGATAGATTGGACTAAAATCTGTTTTATTTAGGTCAGCCGCTGTTTGCACTTTGTTTAGTCTATTTACGAAATTAGGAGGTTTTAGTATGGGTGTATTTCTAGAGAGAAAAATCATGGTGGTGTCATGGTCGGTTATGTCTGACTTAGCAACGTATGTTCTAGCAGGAAGAGTAGACTTAAGGTTGATATGGTCCAAACAACTATTTCCTCGAGTCGAAAGCGTGTGCGTTGGTAATAGACCATATGAGGCAAGTAGCGTCAAATAAGGGTCTTTATTAGGATCTTGTGAGTCGTGACTAATATTTATGTTAATATCGCCTATTATAATAATGTTTTTTGTTTTGTCTATTTTGTATAGTGTAGTCTGTAAGTCGGAAAGGAAGTTTGTTATATTTCTAGTAGCAGGGCAATTGTTCCATTCTGACTCAAATATAATATCATTTTCCTAAATTTCGTATCCACAGCTGTACGGTATGTGGAGGCCTGGCCAGGCCATCCTATTTAGTATTAACACCCCGAGCTCCAAAAGAGCTTAATCTGCCAGTACATTGAATACAAAATAAAAGCAAATAAAGCGAAAGGGTTTCTATTCTTTTTGATCCATAATTACCAATTTTTTTTTTGGATTTTAGACTAATAATTGCATAATAACATCACCAAATCTGTAACCTAGTCTTTTTTACTGTATATTTTTTTTTAATTTTGCGTATAGAGACGGAGTAATTATAATACTATGCTCTATTTTACTCATTGTTGAAAGGTTTCAAGCCCAGCAGTGGAGCATACACTAGCTGTACCATTTTTATTGATTATTTTCCGTTAAGAATGGAAATCTAAAAAAAGTTAGCGTCTCAAGGTTGCGCCGATTTTGCCTACGAAGTTATGAAAGAGAAATCATGTATATTTATCGCATATTGCTGAGATTGTTGAAGTGAAACTTCTTTGCGCTCATGAGGGTAATTTATTTACGGATGAAACGCGTCACGAAAATGTGCAGCGTTTTTGTCGAAGCAGAGGAAGAGAGCGAATGACACCGATTGAGAGAGAGTGAGAAAGGGCGAGCATAGCACGAACCACAGCCATGGGGCGAGAGTAGGGAGCAAGCGAGTGAGAAAGATTGAGAGATTTTTTTTTTATTTTTTTTTATTTTTATATATTTTTTTTAATACTGATAAAAACACAAGGACCCAAAGAAGTTTCACTTCTGACATGCATACTTAGTACGCACGCTATTTTTTAAATTTCTCGAGGGATAGAAAATTAAGTGACGATATTTACATTTTATTTAGTAGCTAGTCTTTAAATAAAACAATATGATCTTAATATATATAAATTACGTGTCACGTTGTTTATCCGCGATGGACTCCTAAACTACTTAACCGATTTTAATCAAATTTGCACACTGTGTGCAGTTTGATCCAATTTGAAAGATAGGATAGCTTACATCTTAATTTATAGTCGCAATATTATTTTATTGCAAATTATTTGTATTACCTATATATACCTATTATTTGACATTCACAATTATCTGTTAACTCTAAACGATTTTAACAGATGGCGATATCTGTTGACTGGATTGAGTAAGTAATCAATAGATGGCGCTACTATGTCAAACCTACAAACGTGTCATACAAGCTACAATTTACGGTAGTAGAAAATCTGTCAAGGAGGTCGCCATATTTTGTTACAAATGGCATCTATGTAAAAAAGCATGGTGGTCCCCGTGACTGATGTTCTCCTACCGTTCCACTTAAATAGTTTACTAAAATGAAATATAATAAAAACATTAGCCATAGCAACGCGTGGCCGAGTCTGCTAGTAGTTATATATAATAATTGCATTCAAATTGAAATTATGAAATAATGATATTCCACCTCTAATGTACAACAAACCGCAATAATGTGCGTGACATATTCCCTGAGATAAATTAAATTCTGTCTAAACTGGTTAACCGTTTAGCATACCAATAGGAGTTTTGTATTCAGTTTGTGCTTTTTGGCAACCTATGGTTTTTTTTTTGGAGGGTGGGTTGCGGTCGGCACGCTCCTCACACCACTCCGTCCGGGGCGACCAGAGGGGCGTAAGCACGCACACCCACCCACGATGCACGTCGCCTTCGTCATTGGGCCGACTACCGGAGCAGGGTTACTTGTCATCAGTGGTCGGCCCGACTGAATACCCCCGTTTGGGGTACCCTCCCATCGACCGACGTCCCCCCCCCCTCGGGGAGGACGTCGGTCTTTCCTCACGCGGTCGGCCTCTCGGCGGGTGACGGACTAATTCCCCGATCACGTCACCCGCGGTCTCATAAAAAAATAAGGTTTACTATAAATATAACCTACCTAGATCGATTCATCGCCCTCGAAATCAGTATACTAAATTCCATTGAGATTGTATATTTATATACATACTAGCAACCCGCCCTCGCTTCACTTCGGTTATAGGTTATAGTCGTTTTACCCGCGTAGTTCCCGTTCCCGTGGGAATACCGTGATAAAATATAGCCTAGTTTACGACCTGATATTATAGCTTTCCATTGGTGAAAGAATTTTTGAAATCGGTCCAGCCGTTTTGAAGATTACCCGGAACAAACAGACAGACAGACAGACAGACAAACCTTTTTTAATTACTATTTTAGGCATAGGTGTCGTGCAAATAACCGTGTGAGCATGAAAAAAGCCTATTACTTTGACATTACGAACAGACACTCCAATTTTATTTATTGGTATAGAAAGATATACAAGAATTCCTAGTTCGAAGATAATAAACCGGTATTCCTATGTTCAATAATCAAAATCTGCCTAGAATTTCAGTCGTGACTTCATCTAAAATTAACATTTAGGAAGCCTTACTTTATATATAAACAGTTTCAGAAAACATATGTAGTTTACCATCCACTTAAGTGGCTAAAATTTCCACTCTACATTATACCGAGTTGTGGATATATGAGCTAAACTAATTAGAAATTACATGTGTAAACGTTTCAGGTCTTCAAAGTACAGTAGATACCCTTATTTAGAACTAGCAACTCGCCCTATTTTCGCTTTGGTTTTAGTCGTTTTACCCGCGTAGTTCCCGTTCCCGTGGGAATACCGGGATAAAATATAGCCTCGTTTACGCCCTGATATTATAGCTTGCCATTGGTGAAAGAATTTTTGAAATCGGTCCAGCCGTTTTAAAGATTACCCGGAACAAACAGACAGACAGACAAATTTTTTTTAATCGCTATTTTAGGCATAGGTGTCGTGCAAATAAATGTGTGAGCATGAAAAAAGTCTATTACTTTGACATTACAAACAGACACTCCAATTTTATTTATTGGTATAGATATAGATACATCGCATCGTAGGTGGAAAAAGGATGAAGTGGAAAACACATAATTGTTAGGAGTAGGAGCGTGGGATAATAGGTCAATTTCCCTTCCCCTTTTATAAAGGAGGAAGGCAGAGGATCGAGCCCAGCAGTGGGATATATATGAGCTGAAATGATGATGATGATGAAAATGAAATGCGGGGCTGGATGGAAAATGGATGCTTTAGCATCTGAAACTGAAGCACAGCGAGGGTGGGTCGCTATTTAATAAATATATAAATGTACAAACACTCGGTTTCCAATACTTTATTATTATAGAATGATTTATCGCGCATTATTTGCTGTTGTTAGTCGCCTGACCCTCTAACCTAGTATAAAAATTTAAAAATATTATTCGTAAGCAATGCTAAAAACAAATCAATAATTTCAATAACACGTTGTAATAATTCAAAACTTTTACTGGGGCATAGAGCAATAATTTTCAAGAATATTTTGTGTGGCAAAGCATTATTGCAAAAGTATTTCTCAATAAATCAAGTGCAAGATGTTTCAAAACATTGTAAAAATAAATTACGACCTAAATTTTGTCAAAATAAAACAATAATTTTGCCGTGTGATGACGGAGTAAGAATATAATTCACCGGTAAAGGACGATTAAGGGATGTAAGATACATATCACGACAAATAAGTGACCAAGTCGCTCTTGGGCCACGTGTACAAATTCTTTTCAAGTGCCATTACGAAACGATTCACGTGCAAGCTCGATGACTTTAAGTCGCTTGAACAAGTCAAATTCCTTAAAGTTAGTAGTACTATAGACTACATCCATATGTTACGCCAAATTAAACAGAAGACTGAGGAGAATAATCGACCGATGTATCTAGTGTTTGTGGATTATGAGAAAGCCTTTGATTCTGCTGAAACTTGGGCGGTGCTGCAGTACCTATAGTGCTGCCAAATCGGCTGTCGATACATCGAAGTACTGAAGTGTTTGTATCGAAACACTAGGTACTATGTCGGTCTGCATCCGGAATAGGAGTACGAAACTGATCCAGTTGCAGATAGGTGTGAGATAGAGGGACGCTGTGTCTTTGAAAGTATTCACCACTGTGCTGGAAAATGTTTGGAAACATTTTTAGCTTTTAGACTGGATCGGACTGGACAGGACAGTACCGAGTGGTATTCTCGTGGGCCTATGTCTAACAGTGGACGTTTACGGGCTGATGGATGGATGGATAACTATGCAAGGAAGGCAGATATATACAAATAAATAAAATTGAAGTGTCTGTTTGTAATGTCAAAATACTAGACTTTTTCATGCTCACACGGTTATAAAATACAGTTTAAAAGTTTTTTGTCTGTCTGTTTGAGGTAATTTTTAAAACGGTTAGACCGATTTTGATAATATTTTACTACCAGGTAGCTATATAAGGAGTAAATTTGGCTGTATTTTATCCTGGTATTCCCACGGCAACGGGAATTATGCGGGTAAGGCGACCGATACCGAAGCGAAGCGAGTGCGGGTTTCTAGTTTTAAATAAACCCCTATATAAACCCGTTCGACCAGTGTGGTATAGTAGGTATCTTTCCCTCTCATCATGGAAGAGGCTCGAACCAAGCAGTGCAACGTCATTAAAATCATAATACTTAGTAAAACGCCATAAGAGACTTTACTTTATTACATCGCAGTAAAAATAAATTATGATCGTAACGTTGAGTGCTAATAACATTTTAAACTTAGTTGCGCACTTAATTCAGCTGGTCTGGCAACTTACATTATACGATTCACTTAAGTTTATGTTACACTATGTTAAGTAAAAGGATTTTTTGGTTCTCTAATTGATGCAGATATTTAACGAAGTAATGAAATTATTAGCAATGTAAGCATGGAATAATAAAGTGTGACAGTTAAATGAAGGTTAACAGTATATTATATCCCTTAATCGTCCATTACGATACCTACAAGAGAGAATGGTGGTGGCCATTACATAATTTGGGAAAAGAGCTCAAACTCTTTAATTTTTTAGTCTATAATTTTAGTTTGTTTTTTAGTTTTATTCTCAATACGAAAATATGTTATGAATAAGTAGTCTGTGTTGAGTTTGCTAACAATCGTCTTGCAACAGGCTGCCACTGAAAAATAGCGTTGTGGTCTTTTAGAATAATAACGTATAGAGGGATAGTGTCAATACTTCGAACTTGCAAAATTTGAATCTAAAAATACTAATGTCGCGCAGACGATTACACACGTATTTACACAGTTTACACACGCCTCACTATTTGTGCGTGAACTGACCTTCTATACGTTATTATTCTAAAGTGTTACCATAACATAAAGCTGAGTAGCAATCTTTTTACTCGCTTGCGGGTGGGATCCTAATTCTTACACCTAGATATCTATAATATAAACCAAGTTACACAAATATGTATCCCCTATGAGGCAGAAATAACCTATTTTCTTTCTTTCTTAATCTACTGTACTGATATTAATACACCCCTCGTTTTGCGCCGGGGATTAAAAAATACATTTAGTAAGCTACTCGTGTCGGCTTTGAACGAGATAGCGTGAGAACCGCTCTCACATTATCTAGTTTTATTTATTTGCAGCTAAATTTCAAAAGTTACTCGTCCACTAGACTAATATTTTATGATAGCGCAAGACGAGTTAATCAAATACATTTTGTAAATAGAGATTTCTGTATCACAATCTACAGACTTATTACAAGGGATTGTATTTTCTAGTTATTTTGTGTTTCAATTTATTCTTTATTATGTTAAAGTGGCTATGTGCATAGTTTGATGAGATTTTTATATGGAGTTTTATTTATTCATGGCACTAGAGAGCAAAAAGTATCCAGTAAATAAATTAATTCTGTTTTTAGGAGTTGGTGTATATAATAAATATATTGAATACTATTTTATATTTAAGTTGACGATAATTTTAACAGAAATATTTTCAAAGCTGGTTGATTCATTGATTAATTAGGCGAAACTACTGAAACTAGAAAAATTAAAATTCGACAGTAGATATTCAAGCCCAAAAGGTAAACGCAATAGCTTAGTTAAATGAAAAGAGAACAAAGACTGTTGTCTTTATAATTTATCTTTAGTAAAAGTAAATAAACACGTGTTTCAGCATCTATCAATTTTAATGCTTTTCAAGTGTGTAGGATGGGAACACATTGCGCTGAGGATTTTACTCGAGTTATTGTTGAATTAAAAATTTTCACAATTAAAATAGCATGTTTCTTTTATAATAAGAATTAATTTTCATAAAAATGTTTCGTCTGAAAATTTACCCTTTCGAAGTTTTATTAATTTTGACTGATATACGTCCCACTGTTGGGCTCGAGCCTCCTCCACAATAGCAGAGAAATTCACCTTACTGTACCATGCTGGTCAAACAGGTTGGTATAGGTTTTTATTTCGAGTTTTCCTTCTCTTACATAGATGTTATATGCGTATTATATCCTTTACTCGTCTTTTACGACATCACTCCACAGGCAAGATAGAGATTGGTGATTTGTATTTTTATTCCGTCACCACACGGCAAATATATTGAATACTACTTTATATTTAAGTTCACGATATTTTTAGCAGAAATATTTCTATTAGCTTTGTAGTTAAAATGATAAATTTATACATACATTGGTTGATTAATTAGGCGAAACTACTGACACTCGAAAAATTTAAATTTGACATTATAATTCAACCCCACAGGGAAAACGCAATAGCTTAATTAAATGAAAAGAATACAGTCTTTATAATTTGTCTTCAGTAGAAGTAAATAAAATTCGTGTGGTGATGGATAAGAATACAATTTACCACTCTCTCTCTTGGCCTTGGATGTCATAAAAGATGACTAAGGGATTTAATAGGCATATAACATCTATGCAAAAGAAGGTAAACTCGAAACAAAAGCCTATGATAACATGTCTGACCAGCATGGTATAGTAGGTCAACATCCCTCCAGTTTGGGAAGAGGCTCGAGCCCAGCAGTGGAACGTTTATGAGGTAGGTTTAGGAGGTGAAAATAAATAAACAAGTGTTTCAGCATCTATCAATTATTACTCTTCAAGTGTGGGGTGGAGACAAATTACGCTGAGCATTTTACTCGATTTTTTGTTGAATTGAAAAATTTCCAATTAAAATAGCGTATTAGTTTTATAATAAAAAGAAATTCTTAGGAAAAGTGAATCGTCCGAATATTTAAGTTTTAGAGGAATTAATTACTCCCTAGGGATGTAAAATAAGGCGTGCATATGGCTTTGATATTTTTCTTCCTTTATCACAAATAACAAAAATGACTTTAAACAACAACATCATTGTTTAATGGTTTCTGATGTTTACGCGAGTATTATACATTTTAAATAAAACTACTTTACGGATTTTATCGCGTTTGTATTTGATTTTTGATTACCCGACGTTTCGAACACTTTACAGCGTTCATGGTCACGGGTGGACTAAGATGTCTCACGTCCAACAAGTCATCGTTACTGCAGAAAATTTATAATTATCTACCCGATACAGAAATTAGTTATTAAATATTGACCCACATTTTGATACAAAATTTATTGCCAGTGTAAGAAGAAAATGATTCTATATGAAAAAATTATATTGTTTATGGTTAGTAATAATTAAACATTAAAATTAATAGTAATTATATTTAAAAACTAACTAATAATCTAGTATAGTAGTAGTTTTATTTAAAACATCATTGTTGATTTTTAAGCGATCCATTTCGTGGGAAAAAGCTAATACTTAAATAAAAGTATCTCCTAACTTCACTATTATCTGATAACAACAACCATTTCATTAATTAGTATGACTATTTTATAAAAAGAATTTTTGAAAAAAAAGAACAAATTAGAAATATTTTTTTTACGGATTTTATCGCGTTTGTATTCGATTTTTGATTGTCCGACGTTTCGAATATATTTCAGCGTTCTTGATCACGGGCGGACGCGACAGACGCGATAAAGTTCGTAAAAATATATTTTTATTTCATCGCAGCCCACATACGTCCCACTGTTGGGCTCGGGCCTCCTCCACAATGGGAGGGAATTTGACCTACTATACCATGCTGGTCAGACATGTTGGTATAGGGTTTCATAGTCGTCTTGTACGACATCCACGGGCAAGATAGGGAGTGGTGAATTGTATTCTTACTCCGTCACCACACGGATAATAATATTTTTATTTATAATATGTAATATTAACGTAAACATCAAAAATTAAGAATGAATCAAGAACTAATTAATCAAGAATAGATTATCTTAAATAATCTTAATGTACATTATCTTAAATAATCTTAATGCAATGTCACGAATACGAAATTTAACACAAATATACGTTGAAACAAAACGTTGTTTTTGGATAAGAAATTCAAGTCTTGTTACGGGATTTATAATAAAGCCGCGGCGACATTTCGGTGAAATTATTTGAACGTAGCTTTGTGTTCATGCTTGGTTAATCAAAATGACGATGGCAGTGAAAAATAAAATATTTTTTATACCTTTTGATAAATAAAGATTCACGTAAGCCAATCTAACATTTAAGAACAGTGTAATAAAAGGCGTTTTCCGTGTGGTGACGAAGTAAGGGTACAAATCCCCTTTCTTACCCGTGGGTGTCGTAAGAGACGGCTAAGGGATATGATATGCAGAAAACATCATTGCAAAACAAGGAAAACTTGATATCAAACCCTTCGCCAACCCATCTGACCAGCGTGGTCAATTTCCCTTCCGTTGTGGATGAGAATTGAGCCCAATAGTGGGACGTGTATTAGCCGTGACAATGATGATTAATAAAAGACGAGCCGATTCTTGTATATATAATATATATTAGAGATATTGCTGTTTCTAGAAATTGTCTGATGATAAGACTCGTAAGCTCTGTATTCTCATCATCCATTTCAAGAATTTTAGTGTCGTGCTGTGTAGGCGGCTGCGAAACTATCAACCCTAATTTTGCTCGTGAATATAGTAAAGATGAATAAAACTTTATATAGACTCGTACTAACTCCATCTGATGGCGTCTGGTCAATTATTACGTTCCAAGGACACTTGACGTCAGGCAGACGGGTGATCATAAAACTGTTGTCAATAACTTTTACAATATCTAAAATGTAAGCGAAGCACATATTGCGACGACCTCTACTTATTCTCTTCGAAGGAAGGCAATTAGCCTACTTTATTTAGCTGTGTAAAGCAGACGCCATAATATTTAGTTTGTGGTTTGCCTTCTCATTCAGTACTTTTATCTGTTTACGTCCCTTAGGGAAATTAACAAATGTCATATAGTATTCTTTCTTAATGATTGCACAGATTGAGCTGTCTCCGCTTTATTATAAGATCATGTCAAGAATATGACAGACAAAAAATATGCTTATTATTGTATGTGACTATGTATTTATTATTCCATCACCGACCAATACCGTCACATGTCATGCATAGGCCATCAAGAAAGAGTATATTAGGTCTTTACCTATGAAATTGCCGTTATGTATGAAAAAAATTAAACGATTTTTTTTTCATGTATTTTTTATTTGTATTAATCGAAGTAATCACCCATGCAATCAATGCATCTTCGCCAACGCAGCGGCAGTTTATTGATGCCCTTCTTAAAGAAATCAGCTGGACGGGATGCAACAAATTCTTCAAAGGCATTTTGTACTGCCTCTCGGGTATTGAATTTCTTTCCCGCCAAAAAGTTATCCAAATTCTGGAAAAAGAAGTAGTCTGTAGGCGCAAGGTCTAGTGAGTATGGCAGATGACGGAGAGCTTCCAACCTCAGTTTTTGCAACTTGGAGTCCGTCTGCTGTGCAGTATGAGGTCGCGCATTGTCGTGCAGGAGCAGCGGAGACGAGCGATTGACCAATGCTGGTAGGATATGTGCCAGCTTCTCCATTATTGTGTTCAGTTCTTCACAGTACACATCTGCAGTAATGCTCACCCCGTTTGGTAAGAAGCTGTGATGAATCACACCGGCGCTAGACCACCAAACAGTGACCACCACTTTTCTAGGGGTAAGTTTTCGTTTAGGGCATTGTTTAGGTGCTGAACCAGAATCCAACCAACTTGCTGAGCGCTTGCGGTTATCAAACAGAATCCATTTTTCATCGCAAGTAACAATGCGTTTCAAAATTCCTTCATTTGTGTGTCTGTTGAGCAATGCAAGGCATGTCTCGACGCGTACTTCGCGCTGGCGATCATTGAGTTCGTGGGGCACCCATTTGTCAAGCTTTCTTACCTTGCCAATTTGACGCAAATGGACCAATATTGTTTTGATGCTAACGTCGAAAGCTGCTGCTAATTCAGCCGTAGATTGTATCATCGGCTTCCACAATCGCCTTTAATTCGTCATTGTCGACCAAAGTCTTCGGACGACCGCGAGGTTCATTTTTAGGTCGAAATTTCCAGAACGGAAGCGAGCAAACCAATAACAGGCGGTGCGTTGGTTTGTAGTGTTAGCTCCGTAAACGTCGTTGATGTTGCATGCCGCTTGTGCTGCGTTGCTGCCACGACGATACTCATATTCCACAATTACTCGAATTTTTAACGTATCCATGATGACGAAAAAGATTGAAATGCGATGAAAACGTAACACTAATCAATAAACAAATGACTACTTTTGGAAAATGAATTCCATGTTTTAAAATAAAATTAATTTGAATTTAGAATTCTTAGCCAAACAAAAATTATTTTGATTTGAAATGGCCAGTACTGCAGAACGGCAATTACACAAGTAAAGACCTATTATTTTGTCGGTGTCGCTACGCTCCGACCTAGCGGGTATATTAGTCCGTGTGGTTTTCTTCCTGTGCCTGACACATTTTTAAAACGCTGATGTTTGACATGTTACTAGAACAGTTATACTCTGAAACAATGTAGTGGGTTGATTTCTTAAAAATTGTTTTATATACAAGCTTATACAGCCACATAGACATCTACCCAAGTACATACTACAAGCCAGTTCGAAATTTAAATAAATTCAAACCAGTTCGAAATCTATATATTAATACGCGAAGCAAAACTCGGGGTACAGAGTTTTTTCACGAAAACTATGTACGTGGATGGACAAGTATGAAATTTGGCACAGTTGAAGTGTATAATGAGGAGAAGTGCATAAAACTGAAATTTCATATAATAATGGATTATAAATACATTAAATTCATTAAAAAAGGCATTACGCATACTACAACGCAATCGCTACACACACTCACACACACGTTTGTGTGAGTGTGTTGCGTAGCAACGCTTATACACTTTTGTTTACTGTTAAAATCTTTGGTCGAACTAAATGTCAAACAATCCTAATTATCCACTATTTAAATAAAACTCTGATAAGTTGCTTCCTTGGTTGCCATATGCTGGAGTAACAAATCTTTACATTTTTTTTCTCAAACATGCTTGGAAATTTGAGCATTATTTTGACAACCTTCTTTGAGATAAATCGAAGTTGCCGTACTACGCGAACAACGGCCGGCAAAAAATGTATGAAAATCCATATCTGCCGTGTTTTAGCGGCCAAACAAATATTTATGTAAATTCATATCTATCGTGTATTTTAAAAATGAAACGATTTGTAATTCCAACACATGGCAACCAAGGAGGCAGCATTTCAGTCAGTTTTATTTAAATTTCGAACTGGCTTGAAATAAAACCATCCTTTATCATCCTTTATTATCCTTTATTATCCTTTATCATTCGTTATCATCCTTTATCATCCTTTGTCCTTTATCTCATTCTCTCGCCGGCCGAATCCTATACATTTACGTGTTTATGTCTCTATGGACTCGCTTTTTCGTTTCATCGGGTTTGAAATCATAACGATTCTAAAGAAGTTTCACTTCAAATCTTCTACTTAGTATTAATTTCCGTGCATTATTTGAGAAAACTACTATGCAAGCCTTGGCCACGATTAGGCATTGATGGACTTACGTATGTGTGCCTCAGCTTCGCCTCGGCCCACATTCACACGCTCGTCCATCAATGCCTCTTTTGCTGGCCGCTGCAGTAATGGACTATAAATACACGATAGATATGAATTTACATCTTAGAATAATAACGTATAGAAGGTAAGTTCGAGCACAAAAAGTGAAGCATTTCAATTGGAGCCTAATGGAGCTTACGCCGGAACCGTTCCGTAATGCACAAGTTCACTTACTGCACATACGTACGCAACTCTTAAAAGATAAATAGATAATTATGACGGCTTGTGCATTCAAATGGTGTCACAACATATTTGAAAAACATAAAAACTATATTAACCTTACTTTTAAAAGTATTCCGAGGATTTACATTAATAAAAACAAAATTTGATTTCATAATTTGTATAGTGGTGTGCGTGTGTACGTGTGTAATCGCTTGCACGCATGTAGTATTGTTTGCTTCAAATTTTTAACGGCTGACGTATGGGTACTATCCTTCTATACGTTATTATTCTAAGATTTACATATTAACTTGGCCGCTAAAACACGACAGATATGGACTTTCATACATTTTTTGCTGGCCGCTGCTCGCGAAGTATAGCAACTTCGATTTATCTCTAAGAAGGTTGTCAAAATAATGCTCAAACTTCCAAGCATGTTTGAGAAAAATGTTTTATTATTATTAATCCGCAAACATATATTATAGCTATAAACTTTATTAATATAGATAAAGATAGAAAATTAAACTTATTAGTATATTTCTACAAAGTAGTATATTTCTAACTAATAAAACCACAAAGTGTAGTAATTAAATTTGCATAATGCCAGTAGTAAAGATTAACTTTAATCTCATTTATTCCAGCTAAAAGGTTAATTTCTATGCCATGCGATATTCAAAGAGGTTGCGCTGCACCAACTGGCTCTTAAGTTGGTTAAGACCCGTATAAACTTATACTGGTCTACAGACAGAATTTCTGATATGGTTTGCATTGCATTTATAAGTAGGTATTAGTGATCCGCCCTCGCCTTTTAAATCTGAAATATCTCCTAAGATATGTCCCCAGGTTCGAGTCCCGGACGGAGCAAATTTTTATAGGGATTTTCTGAGGGAAAAATTGCCTAAGTTACTCCTTATATAGACAAGACAAGTTACCTGGTAGTAAAATATTTTCAAAATCAGTCCAGATTTTTTGAAGATTACCTGCAACAGACAGACAGACAGATAGACAGAGACATAGGTACAAAAAAATTTCAACTTATTACTCATATTTACATACTTCTTCTTTTCTTCTAAGCCTACATATCCCATTGTTGGGTTTGTGAGAGAAATTGATCTAACCTGGTCAGACGTGTTGGATTACGGTTTTATGTCGAGTTTTCCGTGTCTTGAATAGATGTCGTCTGCATATTATATCCCTCAGTCGTCTTTTACGACACCCACGGATAACAATGCGGATAGTGATTTGTATTCTTATTCCGTCACCATACAGAATTATTACTTACTAATCTAATAAATCCTTACTAATGTTATAAATGCGAAAGTAAGTTTGTTTGTTACGCTTTCACGTAGAACGTTCACCAGTGGAAAGCTATAATATCAGGAAGTAACATAGGCTATATTTTATCCCGGTATTTCCACGGGAACAACGCGAGTAAGGCGACTGAAACCGAAGCGAAGCGAAGGCGGGTTGCTAGTAGTTTATAAAGTTTGTGTATTTGGATACCTGTCAATTAAGCAAAAATAGCTCAATGGAGTTAAATGAACATTTTAATAAAATGGTGTATTTTTTTGGCACAAACTAAGCAATAATATAAAAGCCTCCAAGGCTTATGTGACAATAATATATTTTATTAGTTAAATCCACGTTTTAAGGAAAGACACCCGTACAAATAAAAAAGGAAGGTGTATCAAAATGCAAATGGATTTTAAGTGCAGAGCAAGTTGAGTTTTGGAAGCGTGAGGTCGCGTCCGTCATTCTAAATAAAGTGAAAGTACTTCATACTATTTTCGGTCATAACTCTGTTATATCTCGTGTCAAAGTGCCATACTGAAAGACTGAATCATATTTTTGTGCTAAATCACAAAATACAGGACCAACTGTGTCGCACGCGCTGAGGTAGGCTCCTCCTCACCGCGAGTAAAAGAGACGGGCTGCGTGTCGCAAATAAATCGTCTCCCTCAAGCAAGCAACAGTGGGGCGTGCTGGACTTCGCACCTCACCAGTCAACTATCAGGTGTGACGCATACAACCTGTTCTTGTTATTTACTACAGAATTATGGATAAAACAAAGGTACTTGTAGAATGCGGTGAATGCACTAAACCCATTCGAATCGCCAGCAATAAGACGTCCTGCATTAAATGTACAAGATGTCTTCATACGTTTCACCTTCTTTGCGTAAACATAACGGATAAAAAAAACCTCGATGATTCTATTTGGATATGCCCGCTTTGCCGCTGCAAAGAGCCAAAAAAAGACAATACTAACACACCCGTGCGCTCAATAACAACTCAACTTACGAGTCTCACTAGCCCCCCGCCCGCGGCATCTGAGATTACGACATTAATAGAAGAGATTAAATTACTACGCTCTGACATCGGTGAAATAAAATCCCAAATGACTTCGCTCTCGGACTTGGTTAAACATTGTGTCAAACGCCTAGATGACCAGGAAACTAAATTCATTGAACTCAATTCGCGCCTATGTAAAGTAGAGGAACGTCAAAAAGATGTAATACTCAACCGAAGTAAAATCTCGGAACTAAGACTGGAACTAGAATCACGGGCCCAAGCCAGCCTTCGTAAAGAAGTGGAGATTCATGGCATAAACGAATTCCCGGGAGAAAGTCCTATGCATGTAATCCAGATTATCTCGAACAAGTTAGGGATTTCGCTGGATACGAATGACTTAGACTATGTCACTCGTGTCGGTCCTCGTAGGAGTGCGGCTCAGCTTGACGGAAATGACAAACTGCCTACTCGCTCACAGCGCCCTCTGGTTGCTCGTTTTCTTCGTCGACATACCTGTGAAGGATTCTTAGCCGCGGCGAAAAGTAGAAGAAACTTAACTAGTTCTGACATAGGTGTGGGTGATATCCCTACAACCATTTACGTAAACGAGCGCCTAACGCAGGGAACCAGACATTTATTTCGTTCTGCCAGGCGTTTCGCCAAGTCGGCAGAATATAAGTTTTGCTGGATCAAGGGTGGTAGTATATACCTGCGAAAGCGAGAGGGAAATCCAGCTATTCGTATTAAGAGTATGGACGATCTCGAAAGTATGCATGGTTTCTCAGTCTCCTGTGACCCAGCTCAACTCCAAGAATAAACAGGCATTCGTTGACGCCCACGGACTAGATATTTTAAATGAAGATAATATACTATGTTTACTATTTACAAGGTTATATAAAAATAGCTTAAATATTGTTTTTTCTGTACTGCTTGCATTATTTTTAATGTATATCTATAGATACCAGTTACTCAATGATTTTAAATGTCAACTGATCTCACACATCACACAACAATTACACTCTCATAAGTCACATTCAACTACTGCAACGTTGTATCACACTAATTTGCATATAGTTTATCCTACCCTGCTTTTATTCTTGTTAATTTATATTAGAAAACTTCAGTTATTTAATAATTCGAAATGTACACAGAAATCACACACTATACTACTATTATATTTACAAACACATGGCTTTTTTAATTACAGAGGAACAAAAATTCTGACAAATATTCGCTCTTATTTTATTTGCACTAAAGATATACTTCTATCTGTTTCTGATACGACACTAACAAATATGAAACTTAATATTGTCTTATTTAAATTCTACCAGGATGGCTTTACCTAGTATAGCAGACGAGCTCGACGACATCGTATCTATAAAGTGTCACACGGTAAACTCAGCTGAATTGTGTCATAATTTTCTGGCGAGCGTGACAAACTGTAATCTCAAAGTGCTAGCACTCAACATACGAAGCCTTCAGTGTAATTTCGATAAATTTGTCGTAACGCTGCAACTTCTAGACGCAGACATAGACGTAATAGTTTTATCGGAATGCTGGCTCTCTGACGGTCAGAGTATAGATGAAATACCAGGGTATAAAAACTTTCACTCCAAACTACAAAAAAATAAAAACGGTGGAGTCGTAATTTACGCCAAAAACTCCCTAATAACATCTACTCTATCATTGGAAATTGATGATGCCGACTCAATTATAATTAATATTGACCATAGTACAACACTTCTTGGAGCTTACCGTTCACCATCAACTAGAACTCTTACCGCATTTTTCAACTCTTTAGATACCTCACTTAATTCCGTAAAGCACTGCTCGACTATTATTTTAACAGGTGATATAAATATAAATATATGTGATAACACCGACCAGCAGGTGGCAACGTTCTTAAGTCTTATGGCGTTTCATGGTCTGCTCCCAGCCATCACGAAGCCAACAAGAGGTAAATCCTGCCTGGACCATATTTTCATTAAATCTACCTCACTCTCTTTTGGGCTCATATATAAGTCATCTATTACTGACCATGATATTGTTATAGGCTGTACATCTTATTTAAAACATGCAAAGCCACAATACACTTATAGGCGCGTAATCGATGAAGACGCTGTGGCAGCTGAATTTAATCTTGTCGACTGGTCTTCTGTTACTTCCGAGACCTGCGCTAACTCAGCTTCGAAAGCTTTTAATAATGTATTGACAAGTGCTATTCATAAACATGCAAGAAATATTAAGCAGGGGCGCAGATGGATCAATTTGAAACCCTGGGTTACCACAGGGCTACTCAGATGCATGCGTCACAGGGACAAACTACATCTGGAATCTAAACGCCACCCTGATGACCTAGTACGCCACTTAATTTACTCTAGATACCGCAACTTCTGCAACAAACAGATAAAGAAGAGGAAAAATGATTACTATAACAAACAACTTATGGACAGTAAAAATGACACAAAAAGACTTTGGAAAGTAATCAAGAATATCTGCAACTCGACAACAAAACAAAATGACTCCTCCAATCTACTGCACAAGGTGCAAAACAGCCCTTGCGAATCACTGCAGCAATGTAATCAACACTTTGTTTCAGTTGGTAACAAATTAGCTGTTAATATTCTTAATAGAAAGCGCACCACGCAGAATGCACTCATATCAGCTCACCAATCTAAAGCCTGCATCCGTGATTCTTTATTCATGCCCCCAACGGATCCTTACGAATTACGCAGGATTATCTTACAGTGCAAATCACACAGTGCTCCTGGTCCTGACAAGATAACCGGGTCCTTACTGAAAAAGTGTCTCAGTTCAGTTATAACACCATTACTGCACATATATAACTGTAGTATGGCTTCCGGTGTCTTCCCTGAGTGTTGGAAGATTGCTGCAGTGTCCCCTATATATAAAAATGGAGATCAAAATCTTCCCGACAATTATAGACCCATAGCTCTGCTAAGTATAGTCTCCAAATTGCTGGAAAGCATAGTGAACGTTCGCCTGGTCTCATACTTAGCAAAGCATCGCGTAATATCGGAGAGACAATTTGGATTCCAAAAAGGTAGGTCCACTGAAGATGCTGTCTCTCTACTTGTCAACAAGGTGTCTTCTCATGTGGAAGCAGGTGACAAATGTTTAGCTGTTTTCCTGGATTTGGCAAAGGCGTTTGATAGCGTTTCAGTGAGCCTGCTCCTCAAAAAAATAGAGGACCTGGGAATTCGTGGAGTAGCCTTGGAGTGGTTTGCGAGCTATCTCTCTGAGCGCAAACAGTTTGTAAGGGTGGGCTCGTATACAAGTGACAACTTAAATATTGAATATGGTGTCCCGCAAGGTAGTATCATTGGTCCCACTCTTTTTACTGTCTACATAAACGACATTGTCAATTGCACACTAGATAATGCTGAAATAATTAGTTATGCTGACGATACTGTTATTGTGTTCCATGGTAACACCTGGGAGCAGGTGTACGGTTTTGCCGAGAAAGGTGTGTCTAACATCGCTTCGCTGCTTGACGATAACCTACTAACACTAAACGCTAAGAAAACTAAGTACATCGCCTTTTGTAAAACCAGTGTAGGTGGCCCCGCTCATGACTCCACTTTGAAACTACACTCCTGCGGGGATTTCAACATTGCAAACCTTAATTTATGTAAATGCCCCCAAATCGAACGATCCAAAGCACTAAACTACCTCGGCGTAATAATCGATGAACACATAAACTACAAGGACCATATCTCATCTCTTTCCAGTCGAGCAAGAAAGTTAATATTTTTGATGAAGAAACTCAGAGACTGTACGCCACTTGAGACTATCAGGCAGGTTTACTTTGCGTTGTGTCAGTCTATTCTGCAATACTGTGTTTCGGTTTGGGGAAGTGCCTGCAAAACCCTAATAATACGAGCAGAGATAGCTCAGCGTGCTATCATCAAGGTTATTCTTAAACGGCCATTTAGATACCCCACAGACAGGATATATGACGAATTTAAAGTCCTTCGTGTGCGACAACTCTATATCTTAAATGCCACTGTCAAAACACATAGATTACTTTTAAATTGTGACGACTTCGAGGCTCTCATGGCACGCCGAACATTTAAACTACCAACTCCAAAATGGTCCTCTCTACTTGCTCGTAGAAGCCCGCACTTTTCCCACCGTAATACTTACAATAAAGTATGTAGAAACTGTGATATCCTTAATTGTAACGTCTCAACTTGTAAAAATATAGTTAAAACTTGGCTACTTACCTTATCCTATGAAGCTACAGAGAAACTCGTAGAATACAAATCACCTTTTCTGTGATATCTAAAATAATAATAAATGCCATCCAAATAACACACACACACACACACACATACACACCCACGCGTACACATCCACACATACACCCACATGCATAATACAATTAAGCTCTCTTAATATCTGTATGTAATTGTAAAATTGTATGTAAACCACAAATTAATAATCTTGCATATTCATCTGCTAAATCAACTTGCGCTCTGACTCCCAAGATACAGGCCTTCCCGCCTAGTTTGGGGATCACTATTGTAAATTGATATGTAACGACTTTTTTTGGTAATAAACTTTATTATTATTATTATTATAAGTCATATTTGAGATCATGAAACAAGTCTATAGAAATACATAAAAATATTCATTTTTTGAAACAAAATATGTATTCGAACTATTTGGATTTCTGCCTTAAAAGGCACTTAGTGGGGTGGGTGCGTTATATCCTGAAATTTACGACTTTTAAACATATAATCCTATTAGTTAAATAGATTTGTGCATTTGTAAATAATATAAATACCGCCAGTGATGGTATTCTTACAATTAGTGATGGTTGTCTTAATATAATGAATACGTTGAAACAAACTGCTAATCCAAAATCCCTCTCAAAACGTCGTTTAGAAGAAATCAGCGCAGAATTCAAATTCAAATTATTTATTATGCATAAATCCCTAGAGGGCAGTTACATATTGTCAGGTTTACAATTTCCAAAAAAAATATACTACCACCGGATCGGAACGCGACCGCTACTGAGAAGATCCGGCAAGAAACTCAAGGGGCTTGCCTATTATTTTTAATTTTTTTTTTCTTCTTACTATATATACAATTGGGTACCTACATGTTTTGTAAGAACTAGCTCCAGTGTGATGCCCTTCGAACCGCAAGACACTTAATATAATTCAAACGATTATGGCTGGACCAAATCTCACAAGCGGCACCCAATCACGAGGTAACTACTAGAGCAGCCATCACTCACCTCAACCACTATGGAGGGAAGGGAGAGACCCGCTCCGACCGAGAACTTTTTATAGGATGCTCTCTTCATCACTACCTTTTATCTACTCATGTTGAATGTACGTCCATATCATCATCGTCATCTCGAGCTCAAGAATTGATCTACTATACCGCGCTGATTAGACGAATTGGTACAGGGTTATGTTACAACGTTTCCTTTTCTTTTAACGAATATAACTATATGAAATTCGTATCTTTTTTATTTTAAAGCATCATTTCATCTCAGCTCACATAAGTTCTACTGTTAAGCTTGGGAATCCTCCACAATGGGAGGGAAATTGACCTGCCATACCACGCTAATCAGACGGGTTGGTATAGGGTTTTATTTAAAGTTTTCCTTATCTTGCAATGATGTTATATGCATATTATATCCCTTAGTCATCTTTTACGACACTACACTACACACAGGCAAGAGAGGGTGATGGTGAATTGTATTTTTACTCCGTCACTATACGGATTTTAAAGCATAAACGTTTCAGAATTCGATTTCTTAGGCGGTAGAGTCCTACGAGATTTAATTACAAGAAAATATTGTAAAGGTGAAATTTTAGACACATGTAATTGAAAATCTCTTAAGGTATTAACATAAAATGTCACATTTAATACGAAATCGGTTTCTTCTACAATGGGATTTGTAACAAATCCGAATGTCTGTACACATTATTTAAATGTTTCTTTGTGCTCGTGTTAAGGTAAATATAAATTCAATAATACATCGAAGCGTGTTACGACGAAAATATAAAGGTATTTTAAATAGGATTAAGTGAATAAGGGAAATTTAAAATTAACAGAATTATTAAGGTGTACATAATAATCATTTTCATCATCGTTTCAGCTCATACATGTCTCATAGTTGGTCTCGAGCCTCCTCCATAATAGAAGGAAAATTGATCTGCTATACCACGCTAGTTAGACGTGTTGGTATAGCGTTTGATTTCAAATTTTCCTTCTCTTGCGTAGATATTATATGCATATTAAACCGTTAGTCGTCTTCTATGACACCCACGAGTAAGAAAGGGGGTGGTGGATTGTATTCGTACTCCGTCAGCACACGGAAATATATAATAATCAAATATACCTAATAATAATCATATATAATAACTAGCTTATGCCCGCGACTTTGCCCGCGTGGTACAGTTACTTTGGGCTAACGTTAACTTTAACCCACAACTTTAAAGGTTAAAAAACTGAATTTCAAGAAAAATTCAGTTTTTTAACCTTTGGTGGGCCCAAAAAGAGGGGTTTTATAGTTTGACCTCGATGGCTGTGTGTCTGTCTATATGTGTATAATATGTCTGCTGTGGCGTCGTAGCTCTCAAACGTATGGACCCATTACGATGCGGTTTTTCTCATTTGAAAGCTAGTTTCCAATATCGATGGCGGCAAAAATGATGTAATGGCGTATAATTACTCGATTAAGTGCATCATACGTGCCAATATAACTGTTAAATGACAATTTATTGATAATTCTTTTTGAAGAGAACGAGAATTTTTGTTTTATTATTTTAGTTTCTGTCGGGAGATATTCAAAATTATTAATTTAACTTATTATTAAAATTTTCAGTGAGATCTAAAGGTTAAGCTCTAAAGATCTTAAGATCTAAAACGAACGTGCTTTTATAATAAATATATTTTATTGTAAAATAAGCGTGATAAGTTCGTGAACTTATACGGATCCAATAACGATGCTCTCACCAGTTTTACGCTATGAGAGACAGGCGGTGAACGAATAATATCTTTTATGGTCCTATAAAAGCACATTACTCGATGAAACACAAAATTTGCTATTTTATTACAGAAAAATATACCGTTCAATTCTCTATGTTGCATAGTAGAATGAAATATTTTTTTAAGAGGCGTTAGGTGGTCGTGGGTGTCGTGAAAGATGACTAAAAGATATAATATGCATATAATATCTATGCCAGAGAAGAAACACTCGAAAATAAGTAATATTGAAAATTTTAACCCCTGACACGAACTAAAATAATAATGAAAAAGTATTATGTTCTCATCAACAGAAATTATCAATTAATTGTCATTTAACGACTGTACTTGCACGCATGCGTGAAGGACTTAATCGAGGAATCATACGCCAATACATCAATTTGGAAAAGAACTGATACTCTTACACTGCTGGACAGATATTAACGAAACATAGCTAAGAACTACTGTTAATCTAGTTTTGATTCCGCCCTAGCCGAGGCCGCGGGTGACGTGATCGGGGAATTAGTCCGTCACCCGCCGAGAGGTCGACCACGTGAGGAAAGACCGACGTCCTCCCTGATGGGGGGACGTCGGTCGATGGGAGGGTACCCCAAATAGGGGGTATTCTGTCGGGCCGACCACTGATGACAAGTAACCCTGCTCCGGTAGTCGGCCCAACGATGAAGGCGACGTGCACGTGGGTGGGTTGCGGGTGTGCGTGCTTACGCCCCTCTGTTGCCCCGGACGGTGTGGTGCGAGGAGCGCGCCGACCGTAACCCACCCCAAAAAAAATATCTAGTTTTGATGGAAGAAAAACCGCATTGACAAACAGACATCGACATCAAACTTGTAACTCTCTCTTTTTGCACCGGGGGTTAAAAATCCTATACTAACACGTTTAACAGTCGTGGTATAGTAAGTTAATATCCCTCCTATAGTGGAGGAGGCCCGAGCCCAACAGTAGAACGTGTATGGGTTGAAATGATGATGATGAGATGATTAGGCAAATACAAGCATGTATGCCAAATGTCATGAATTCGGTGCCCACGTACGACAGTCCTATGTGCGATCCGCAATTGAGCGTTGACCGATTTTGCACATCCGTGTGGTGACGAATGAGAATACATCCCCACCACTCTCTTGCCCGTAGGTGTCGTAAAAGCCGACTAATGGATATAATATGCAGATACCGTTGATGCAAATTTGACGATTGAAAGAAGGAAAACTCTAAACGAAACTCCATGCCAACACGTCTGACCAGCGTGATTATAGTAGGTCGAATTCCCTCTCATAACTTAGGAGGCCTTAGTCCAACATATGGGCTTTAATGATAGTATTGTGAAGTCCCCGAGACATAAAATTCAGTTATTGTTGACTTTATTTGAATTTATTAAAGTCGACTTTATTAAAAAAAATATTGACATTATTTAAGAAATAAACTTAGCATTTTCTGCAATAAGATATTTAAAGATAAAGATAAAACTGTTTTATTGACACTTAGCTTAAATTTAGATATTACAGTAAGTCGAATGATATATAAAGGTTTTATAAGAAAATTAAAATAATAGCTAAACTTAACTGTAAATACAACACAAAGAAGAAAAAAAAAATAAAGAAAATTATTCTTCTATTAAACATGTTTCAGATATAAGTTGCAGATGACCTTACTTATTCTGATTTAGGGACGGGAGAATTAGCTAAAACCAACTTTTGCTACATTATTCATGTTACCCTATTGCCTTTTTGACTTAAGGACAAGAGAATGATGATGATGGTGTTAGCAGAGATTGGCAAAAGCAAACTTTTCCTATATTGTTAATCATACCCAATAGTATATATAAAATAAAAAACAAAATCCAGACAAGAGGACTACCGACAGAAGTGAAAACTTAAAACTATAAACACACAGTTGCTGTTTTTGGACCTTCAATTAAAAGTATTTAGTTTTTTAATGATAAGTTTTTGATTTGTACAATATCTGTCTGTTATTGCCGTAAGATATTTATAAAAGTAATTTAAAAATATTAGTATATTTATTTAGTATTTACTATTGTACTGCATAATTATTCTTCAATCAAACGATTCAAATAATAATCAAACAAAAGCACTATTTCAACAATGCACAGTATAAACACAGTATATGCACAGTATAAATGGATTTATTGAAAAGTTCAACGTGTTTATATACGTTGAACTTTTCAATAAATCCATACAACCATGAGGGGTGCGGGGGAGGTGTTCGCCTCTTGATCGTTCTCGGCGGAAACGTCGGACGAAACTTCACACCCGGAGTTAAGCGGCGTTGTTGGTATGTCACTCCGTGTGTCGTCACCATCACATACCACGCTGGTCACGTCACTCTCCACGCACACCATCACCTTACGACTCACGGCAGTATTAAGAGCTGGTAACCATGCTGACGACAGCTTCCATCTACCGTCTCTGTTGAAGGTCCGATGTCGGTTTATCTCTATGGCCTCACGTATTTTCCGCGGTCTGTAACGTCTCTCTGTGGCTAATACGGAGGCTTTGTCGAATCGAATGTAGTGCCTTGTATTCGCGAGACTGGCATGCTCTGTTATTGCTGATTGTGTCGTATCCATGCTCTTCATACTCCTGATGTGTTCAGTTAGTCTGGTGACGATGTTGCGTCCAGTTTCTCCCACATAACTCTTGCCACAATCACATGGTACTTGATAGACGCCTGGTACGCCCAGGTGGTTTTTGTCTTTTGGTGAACGAAGCATTTGCCGTATTTGACCCGGTGGGCGGAAGAACGTTCTAATGTCGTATTTCCTTCGCAAGAGATGCCCGATTTTGTCCGTTATTCCTTTCACGAACGGTAAGTAGGACGGAGAACGTTCCACACCTGTTGGCTGCTTACTTTCACTTGGCTTGGCCCATCGGCAGCATTGCCGCCAACTGTACCCGTTGTCCACTAGTGCCTTCCTTACGTGCTCGAGCTCTGCATCAACGTATTGGGGATCACATATTCGAAGAGCCCGGTTGATTAGTGATCTTGGTACTGAGGACAAGTGTGCAGGATGATGGTGAGAACTGGCATGAAGATATCGGTCTGTGTGCGTAGTTTGCCGGTGGACAGTGTGGCTTAGACTACCATTTGTCTCTCGGATAATACGTACATCAAGGAATGGCAGTATTCCTTCTCTCTCTTCCTCCACGGTACTGATCTTATGATGTATCTTATTTAGGTGTTCCGTGAATTGCACAAGGTTAGTCTTGTCCACCACCGCGAAAATGTCATCGACATATCGCCACCAAAAACGTGGCCTAATACTGGCCGTTCTTAAGGCAAGGGATTCGTACCACTCCATAAAGATGTTGGCCACCACCGGCGCTATAGGTGACCCCATCGCCACGCCGTCCAATTGTAGGTAGTATTCTCCTTTCCACATGAAGTAACCGCTCCTCAGACATAGTTCTATCCCCTCCATGTACTCAGTTGGTAAGGCAGAGTCATGTATCAAAGTGCCTATTAATTGTATGGTTTCACTCACTGGTACATTTGTGAAGAGAGAAGTCACGTCGAAGCTTACCATGATCTCCGTGGGCTTGATTCTTACATCCTTTAACAATTGGACGAAATGTGTTGAATCCTTTACAAAGCTACCCTGTCGGCCTGTGAGAGGTGTTAAGGCCGCGGCCAAATGTTTAGATAACTTGTAGGTGGGGGAGTCTATTTGGCTGACTATAGGTCGCAGCGGCCAGTTCGATTTATGTACTTTAGGTAAACCATAAAACTTCAGCGGTGTCGGGTTTTGTGGGCGCAGTCGCGGCAATAAACTAGTGTCGGCACTTTGCTGTAGCAATTTTACCGCTTTTGTAGTTATTCTAGATGTGGGGTTGTAATTCACCTTTTTGTAAGTCGTGTCGTCACTGAGTAACTGCAAGATTTTATTTTCATACGCCTCAACATCAACCACCACCGTCGCATTCCCCTAGTCGGCTGGCAGTACTAATATGTTGTTATTGTTACGCAAGTCGTGCAACGCTGAAAGCTCACCTTTCGTAAGATTACTTTTGGGTGGTTTCGAATTGCGCAACAAAGAAGAGATGTCTTGTCTCATGCATTCCGCCTCCGTGAATGGTATTTTATTACGCATAATCGCATCCTCAATGCTCGTGACTATGTTTAGACCCCGGGAAAGAACACTCAGTACGTTTACGTCCAAGTGATGAGAGGATAAGTTAATCACCGTGTCAGACTTGGCCTTCGGCATCTCACATTTCATAATATTATTACGTGGGTAGGTCTCCGATAAAACGATTCCCATCTGTAGTCGTGTGAGATTTGAGAGTTTTTTATTATGTCTTTTTTCAGTGTTCAATCCCATAATATTAGATCTGCTATACGTCATCGCATCGAATACCTCACATAGGTCGCGTCGAAGTATTTGCGAAGTATTGTCGAAGTAGTTGTAAATGTAAATCATACATCTTTATATTGATGCAGTACAGTTCCCGTCGACGTTCCGCGATTAGTTTTCGAAGAAATTTTTACTCGCGACACGAAAAAACTGATCGTACCCCCGAATACAGTTCACTGGCTTTATGTTTAAGCACTTAGGAATTACATTATTATTTCGACACTTCACCAGGAATTCTAAACTGCACTCAAGTTTTGTACGTTTCAATCTTGTACGCGCAAACTCTTTTATTTTATTTAGGCATACCGCGCCGTACCGGTTAGCAATTTTAGTATTGAAATTATCGTGAGACTGATCGGCCATACGGCAATACGACAAATGCTTCGTTCACCGAAAGACAAAAACCACCTGGGCGTACCAGGCGTCTATCAAGTACCATGTGATTGTGGCAAGAGTTATGTGGGAGAAACTGGACGCAACATCGTCACCAGACTAACTGAACACATCAGGAGTATGAAGAGCATGGATACGACACAATCAGCAATAGCAAAGCATGCCAGTCTCGCGAATACAAGGCACTACATTCGGTTCGACAAAGCCTCCGTATTAGCCACAGAGAGACGTTACAGACCGTGGAAAATACGTGAGGCCGTAGAGATAAACCGACATCGGACCTTCAACAGAGACGGTGGATGGAAGCTGTCGTCAGCATGGTTACCAGCTCTTAATACTGCCGTGAGTAGTAAGGTGATGGTGTGCGTGGAGAGTGACGTGACCAGCGTGGTATGTGATGGTGACGACACACGGAGTGACATACCAACAACGCCGCTTAACTCCGGGTGTGAAGTTTCGTCCGACGTTTCCGCCGAGGACGATCAAGAGGCGAACACCTGACCCGCACCCCTCATGGCTGTGTCGAGGCGCGCTGCTCGATATGCATCGCGCAGTGCACGCCGGGGCCTCGCAGACGCTGCTGCGCACTCGCCCTGATGATGAGCATCGGACATGCTCGAAACCCGGGTCGACGTAATCGATCTCAGCACGTGAGTGTTTTTGCCGTGTTAGATATTATAATATGGATCAGTCTCATGATAATTTCAATACTAAAATCCATACAATTTCACTTATAAGATATACACAGCATTATACCTCAGCTGTATAGTTAAAGATACAGTGCTATAAGCATGTCGGTGACGCGAACGCAAGAGATTTCGCCCCTTTTTTTTTTTTTTTTTGCGTGGGCTATGGTAAGCGCACGCGCGGTCCTGTCCGTCCGGGGCGATAAAAGGACGGCGCGCGGGCCCATGACCCACCCGTACCCACGTCACCTCGTTATTCGTTGGGCCGACCACCGGAGCAGATGTGACTTGTCATCAGTGGTCGGCCCGACGGAATACCCTTTCGGGTAACCTCACGTCTCGACGTACTGAGACGTTGGTCGCTATCGCGCAGTCAGCCTCTCTGCGGGTGACGGACAATTCCCCGGTCCGATCACCCGCGGCCTCAGCTAGGGCGGCATTAGGCGCAGATACTCGCGCCTGCGCCGCCCCAGTCGCCGGTGGCGGAACGTGTCGCCGAATAGAAGCTCTACTCGCACACGATCCGCCGCCTCCTTCCGTGAGATTACGGCCTCACAGAAGGCGGCGACCACGTCCCAGTTCCTAACGCTGTCGAGCATCTCCCTGGCGATGGTCGGCAGCGCCAGGTCGGCACCGATACTCGCGACGAGTTCACGGCGCTCCCCCTCCCACGCAGCACACTCCTCGAGCGTGTGCTGCGCCGTGTCCTCGTCGCAACTGCAGTGGTGGCAGGACGGTGTGCTCTCCTTCCTGACAATCTTGTGCAGGTACTTCCCAAAACACCCGTGCCCCGTCAGCACCTGCACCAGTCGGAAGGAAAGCACCCCGTGCGTCCGCTCCAACCACTCTATCAGCACCGGCCGGAAGGCCTCGACGGTCCTGACACCGTACCGAGGACTCTTCAGCCAGACTGCCCAACGGGCAATGACTCCTCGGCGGGCGTCGACCCGCCAGGCGGTGATCTCCTGCAAGGAGACCGTACCGCCGCGGGCGCGCGTCTCCGACACCCGCCGATAAATGTCGGTGAGCATCTCCGCCTCCAGGTCCCACGGGGGAGTTCCGGCCAAAAGGCACGCTGCCTCCGTCGCCACCGTGCGGTAACCCCGTATGGCCCTGATCGCCATGACCCTCTGTGGTCGCCACAGGTGGGCCCTAAGACGGACGGTCAGGGACCCCGCCCATGCCGGTGCGCCATACAGGGCCATCGACCGGATCACCCCCGTGTACAGCTGTCGGCACGTAGCACTGGGTCCACCCACATTCAAAAGATTTCGCCCCTACAAAAATTGTCTAAGTTTTGGACGTTAATATCGAAATAACTATTTAAGATAACTTAATAAAATTTAGAATTCTAGCTTATCTACTGGGTCTTAATATTTGTGGCAAAATTGTTGTGTTTGTATTGAAATAGTTTTTGAGCTATGATGGCTCGTAATGGTTTGTGTAAATATACATTCATTCAGCGCGCTGTTTGCTTGAACGTATTCACACGTTGCCGCACGTCTAGATATTATTCTAATGAACTCTAAAATCTTTTTGATCACAGAAAATAAATAGTACATATCATAAAAATACAAAAAGGACTTAATGAACAAAATATATATTTATTTTTATTACCGACTAGCAACCCGCCCTCGCTTCGCTTCGGTTTTAGTCGTTTTACCCGCGTAGTTCCCGTTCCCGTGGGAATACCGGAATAAAATATAGCCTAGTTTACGCCCTGATAGCTTTCCATCGGTGAAAGAATTTTTGAAATAGGTCCAGCCGTTTTGAAGATTACCCGGAACAAACAGACAGACAGACAGACAGACAAACAAAATTCTTTTTAATCTATATTTTAGGCATAGGTGTCGTGCAAATAACCGTGTGAGCATGAAAAAAGCCTATTATTTTGACATTACAAACAGACACTCCAATTTTTTTTATTGGTATAGATGGTGGCAAACGAGCAAGCAATACACCTGATGGCAAGTGATACTGCCGCACATGGACCTCTGCAATACCAGGCACAGCAAGCCAATGGCCTGATTAAAGTGCTCTTCTTAAAACTTGTTTAAAGAAGGACATGTCATAGCGCTCGGGAAGTACAGCAGCAGGTAGTTCATTCTAGAGCCTGCACGTATGTGGGAGAAATTATCGCTGGAAACGTACAGTTGAAGACGTTTCCAGGTGAAATGAATGAATCCTGCTGCGGGGTCGAGTGGTACGTTAGGAAAACGGTGACAGTGGTACCGAGTCAAACAGTTCCTCAGAGCACCCGATGAAAGAGCCAGTAGAGTACACAGAGTGATCCAAAGTCTCTCCGGCGCTTTAGAGACTCTAATCTGTCCGTAAGATTGCAATCCCCGACGATTCGAACAGCACGCCTCCTTATGTCAAAATGCACTGTGATTGTATTTTTTTTTTTTTGTGCGACTTTGTTGTTAGCCTCAGATGGCTGTGACAACTTTACCCGGACTGGTGGGTGAGCGCTGAGGGCTCTCAACCCGTAACTGTGATTGTATATACATATATTATTTATATTGATAATATATTGCTTTATTTACTAACTAGCAACCCGCCCTTGCTTCGCTTCAGTTTTAGTCGTTTTACCCGCGTAGTGCCCGTTGCCGTGGGAATACCGGGATAAAATATAGCCTAGTTTACGCCCTGATATTATAGCTTTCCATTGGTGAAAGAATTTTTGAAATCGGTCCAGCCGTTTTGAAGATTATCCGGTACAAACAGACAGACAGACAAAAATTTTTTAATCTGTATTTTAGGCATAGGTGTCGTGCAAATAACCGTGTGAGCATGAAAAAAGCCTATTATTTTGACATTACAAACAGACACTCCAATTTTATTTATTGGTATAGATTAGTGGTGGTCGTTGAATAAACGAACAGTTTTTTTCGACTGTTTCTTTGCCGTGAACTAATAAACCAGTTTATAGTTGACTGATAAACATGTTTACGTATGAACGGCTTCGCGAAACGGTCGTCGTATCAACGAATGACACGAACACGACGACTTGCGACTATTCGAAAGCGCCCGAATCGGCCCGAACTTGGAAGACGAAATGCGCGCGCGCTCGCACGGCTCGCTACGCTTTTTACCCGCCCCGCACACCTCACCGCCCGTAGGCGTGAGTTGAGCCGAAATCATAACGCATAGATAGATTGATTGCAATTCATTGAACTCTGCTATCGTGTGATGGGACTATCATTACATATTGAAGCGTCAATGTATATTGTACAATGAAACTGTTGTCTAATAAAATTCGTTGAAGTTTCGTTGTCCTTTACCAATGGACGATTAACGTACGTCATAATATAAACTAAACGTCTCGTCTTGTCTAAGCGTCTACGACGTAAACCAGTCGAAAATTAGACTGTTTATTCAACTAGTTTACCATCGACGATAAACGGTCTCGTTGCGTCGACTGTAAAATCGTCGACGACCCATTACTAGTATAGATATAGACAAGCTTAAGGCTATTAAAACAATATCACTAACACTGCTGTGATTTCAATAATATTTGTACTAACAAGCCCCAATAGTCTTAACTTGTGTACGTGTTTATCTTTGTAAGCAGAGAGAATAATAGTTATTCCCTTTGTTTACTAACTTCTTACATTAATACTCATTGTTTGATTAAGCTATATACCGAATTAGTTGGAACGTGTTATATTCAGTATTGACAAGTCTGAAAATAATTAAATTTTGTTATGGCAATATTTTCTGTTTGGCGACTGGGGCGGCGTAGGTGCGAATACCTGCGCCTCATGCCGCCTTAGCCGAGGCCGCGGGTGACGTGACCAGAGAATTAGTCCGTCACCCGCCGAGAGGCCGACCGCGTGAGGATAGACCGACGTCCTCCCCGAGGGGGGGACCTCGGTCGATGGGAGGGTACCCCAAATAGGGGGTATTCCGTCGGGCCGACCACTGACGTCAAGTCACTCTGCTCCGGTGGTCGGCCCAATGACGAAGGCGACGTGCATCGTGGGTGGGTTGTGGGTGTGCGTGCTTACGCCCCTCTGTCGCTCCGGATGGAGTGGTGCGAGGGGCGCGCCGACCTCAACCCACCACAAAAAAAAATCGCGAAATTTTCTGTGTATGACGAAGTAAGAATACTATTCATCACCCCATTTCTTGCCCGTGGATGTCGTAAAAGAAGAATAAGGGATTATATAATATGCGAATAAAATCTGTGCAAGAGAAGGAAATCTTGAAATAAGACCCTATACCAACCTGTCTATATATTTGGCCTGCGTGGTATAATAGGTCAATTTCCCTCCCATTGCGGAGGAAGCTTGTGCGCAGCAGTGTAACATATGAGCTGAGATGATTGCAATATTTAATATTGTGCCGACAGCAGCCCACCCACAAAAAAAAAATAATATTGTAAGTGTATTATGAATATTATTGAGTAGAGTCCCAACTAAATCTTCAATAAAATGTTAGACAAAAATATTTTAAATTTTAATTCTTCAGGCTTTTATAATTTATTTATATATCATCATTTCAGCATATTGCGGTCCACTGTTGGACGTAGGCGTTCCTCATGTTACGCCACAAAGTGCGGTCCTGTGCCTTGCATCCAACGACGCTCAATAACTTTCATCGGGTGGTCGGTCCATCTAGTGCGGGGCGTCCTACACTGCGTCGTCCGATACGTGGTCGCCACTCGAGAACCTTTCTTCCCCAGCGGTTGTCGGTTCGTCGAGTGATGTGGCCTGCCCATTGCCACTTAAGCATGCTAATTCTTCGTGCTATGTCGGTTACACCCGTTCTTCTGTGGATTGCCGTATTTCGAATTCTATCTCGCAGAGAATTCTCGAGCATAACCCGCTCCATAGCACGCATAGCATAAAATTTATTTATATTTTTTTTTTTTTCTTGCGGCCGGCGTAAAAATTTATTTATATTAACATGTAATTTTGAATTATGCTCGAAATTATTAAATTTTAATTATAGTTTGAAATCTTGTTCATTTAAAATTTTGCACATTATAATCGTATAATGGCCGCAACGCTAACAAAATTAAATAATAAAAAGAAATTATTAACTTGGGCATTTTTTAGATATTAAAATTAAAAAACTAGCAGTATTGAAATGAAGTGAAATATTGTATAATTTTTTAGCGTAATTTTGCATTCAAAGTTTTTATTCATAGTCATATTATTTTAGCAAAAATATATTTTCCTTTTTAGTACATTTTTTTCTTGCTGTTGGTGGCGAACGGCGAGCAAACTAGTCCAGTCAAATTACGAAATGAATAAACATGAAAATACGTAGTTTGGGGATTATTAAGGATCGATGGGGGAGTGTATTCCGAGCATAAATTCCAATTTGAGGGGTTCTCCGAAGGTCAGCTCAAGGTCATTTTGATGAAAGCGTGTTTAATTCAATATCTCGAGAACGGTTAGTGTTAGGTAAAAAATTATAGAGACCTTTTCTCTTTTAAATTAAATTTACTAACTTTTTTATTTAAAACTTTTTTTTATAATCAATATTTTTCAACTTATTACTTCCAAAAGGCAAAAATTTTACTTTTTTCTCCCTATTTTTAATTTTTCGCCATTTTCTCCCCAACCATTCAATTTTATGAAATTTTACTGATTATCGAAGTTGTAGACCTTTTAATTATGAAAAACTTTTTTGAATAGCTTTTTTCTGTAATACCAATATCTTCGGAGTTATATATTACTTTACCGAGCGAAATCCGCGCCATTGTCATTGTCTGATATCATCGACATCAGTGGGTATTCAGTACTTGAAAGAAATATTAAAGTATTCCATGATCATTTATTAGCCAACTTACCTGTATAAAAAGTTGAATCGATTAAACTATTTAAAAATTGTACTTCATTTAAATATTGTAATCATTCAAATTTCATTTAAATATTGTACTTCTGCAATTTGGGTATTTTTAGAATATCATTCAATGGGATAATAATGTGAATAAGGATTAGAAAAAGAAGTAAATGAATCATTAAAACTGTTTCACACATTTATTGGTAAAAAATAAATCATGAAATTCGTAAAATTAAGTACCCGAAGTGGATGGAAGTGATTCATTTATATTGAAAGCCCTGACGGTATCGGGGCATACGTCGTCCTCGTCCATTGCGTCAAAAATATTATCGTCAGCAATAGTGTTGCCCAAAAAAGTCTTGGTCTTGCGGTCTTGGTCTTGGTCTTGCGAGAAATGCGAGACCGAGACCAATACCAAGACCGCTTAATTTTTGCAAGACCAAGACTGAGCCTGAAAGAGTCTCGCGGTCTTGCATTTAATTTAAATCACCATGTCAGCTTATGTACGGTTGAGCTCGTGTCTTCTACATAATAGGAGGGCAATCGGCCGTGGCCGGAGAGGAATCGCCACGGTGATCAGCCGTGTTGTTACCGGGTTTCATGTCAAGTTTTCCTTCTCTTGCACCGATGTTATATATTATAGCCCTTAGTCGTGGGTTCGCACTCGTGGATAAAATAGGGGTTGATGAATTGTATTCTTACTCCGTCACTACACTACAAGTCAAATCAATCTCGAGACATTCATCTATTGGCCAATCGATTCCCAATGTTGGTGTTGGTTTTTCAGAATTACTCTTCGGAAAGGCTTAAGGACAAAAATACTGTAATCACGAGAGTGCTCTTGCCCATTATACATATTTATATATCCGTTTATTCATTAGCCCAACGACGTTCACTGTTGGACATAGAAATATCATTCAACATTATCGTCATTTCAGCCTATTGCCATCCACTGCTGGACGTAGGCCTCCCTCATGTTGCGCCACAATGTGCGGTCCTGTGCCGCCTGCATCCAACGACGCCCAGCAACTTTCATTAAGTCGTCAGTCCACCTAGTGGGGGGGCGTCCTACACTGCGTCGTCCGATGCGTGGTCGCCACTCGAGAACCGTCATAGAAATATACCTACAATTAATCTACATACTCCGAAACTGTTCACCACTGCACTGGAAGATGTCTTCAAGCTCTTAGACTGGACTGGACTCGGCATCAACATTAACGGCGAATACATCACTCACCTTCGATTCGCAGACGATATCGTCGTTATGGCAGAATCCATGGAGGACCTTGGCACTATGCTCAATGATCTCAGCAGGGTATCCCAACTAGTGGGTCTACGAATGAACATGGACAAGACGAAAGTCATGTCAAATACCCATGTCATTCCTGTACCGGTCCTAGTTGGCAATGCGATTCTCGAAGTTGTCAATCACTATGTTTACCTAGGACAAACAGTCCAGTTAGGTAGATCCAATTTCGAGAAAGAAATCAGCCGACGAATCCAACTCGGTTGGGCAGCGTTCGGGAAACTTAAGAGGATCTTCTCGTCCAACATACCTCAGTGTCTGAAAACACAGGTCTACGACCAGTGTGTGTTACCAGTGATGACTTACGGCACGGAAACGTGGTCCCTAAATGTAGGCCTCATATCAAGACTCAAAGTCGCTCAACGTGCTATGGAACGGGCTATGCTCGGGATTTCTCTGCGAGATAGAATCCCGAATACAGAAATCCGCAGAAGAACGGGTGTAACCGACATAGCACGAAGAATTAGCACGCTGAAGTGGCAATCGGCAGGCCACATCGCTCGACGAACCGACAACCGCTGGGGAAGAAAGGTTCTCGAGTGGCGACCACGTATCGGACGACGCAGTGTAGGACGCCCCGCACTAGATGGACCGACCACCCGATGAAAGTTATTGAGCGTCGTTGGATGCAAGGCACAGGACTGCACATTGTGGCGCAATATGAGGGAGGCCTACGTCCAGCAGTGGACGGCAATAGGCTGAAATGATGATGATAATGAATGATGAATCTACATAAATGTCCGTGTAGGGACAGAGTACGAATATAATTCACCACTAATTTACCCGTGCCCCAAATCGGACCGAGGCAATGGTGTTAGGTTAAAAAATTGAAATAAAAATATCGATTCGTTAATGAATTGAGAGACATATAAGTTTTCAATTTTGTCATCGCTTTTTCGTGTAAATTTGATTGAAACGTATAAAGTCAATGACTTAATCTGCAACATATTCGTATTTTGTTAAATGTTCATTAGAATTTGAATAAATCAATGATTACGTTCGCATAAGCAAGACAAACTTCGCTTTAACATAATTCAGCTGATCGACCGATGACCGTTGATGAGTCGCCTTTGTGCCTACGTAACCATTAAAAGGTTCGCGCAAATCTAATACCTATTTATACCGTCAAAGTTTTACATGCTTACATATATCCTGTCTGTACATACCTACATAATGCGTAAAATTTAAGGTATAAACTCTTAGACACACATTTTTGTAATCACTATAACTTTTATGTTATATTATTTTTGTGTAATATACATTCTAATTATGATCTATGACCGAAATTCCTTCTTTTATCATAGGAGTAGTAACTCTGTCTAATGAAAGGGGAATAGGAGAGTAATTTTCCCCAGTGGTAAGGGTTATATTCAATAGTGAACTATAGGCTAGCAGATGAATAGATAGGATAGGATGATATTTGATTAATTTAGTTGGATTTTTCATTGCCATGATAAATGACTGTTACGTTATTCCAACTGCGAGACTTGCAAGACTTTGCGAGACTCTTGCTGTAATACCAAGACCAAGACCAAGACTCGAGTGTGCAATACCAAGACCAAGACGAGACCAGGTGTGCTGTTGCAGGACCAAGATCAAGACTGGTCCAAGTCTCGTCTTGGTCTTGCATTTGGGCAACACTAGCCAGCAACATTAGCGATATTAGAACAATAGTTCTCTTGGCAATTAATGCAAAATACTGAGCAAAACAGGCCGGCCTTTCTACATCCGCATGCTTTGCCGCAGTTTGTTTTGCATTTGCAAGCAATCGACCTGAGCAAATTTTCCGGAGCTGGTTTCAGTGACATTGGTATCGGCTCCAAGCCACGGGGGGTGCGACTCCAGCCCCACTTCTCGGGTTCCATAAATAAAAATACATAAAGAAATATATAAATAAATAAATATGCATTCAGAAAAATTAAAGCATTCGATTTGTTCAAGAAAATACAGCCTATGGACTAATTGTTGAATAATTATTTGTTAATACAATTTATTAAAAACTTTTAGGCAATATTATTATTGATAATTGTTGTTTATAGCATGCCAAATGTTCTTGAATTTTTCAACATTTTTATTGTATCACGAAGTACGAAAATTTCAATCGGATATAATTTTTGGCTGCGACGCAATATAGGCAAAGCATCCTTTTATTCAATATACATTTGTTGAGAAAAATTAATACTAGGAGTAAACGCCTACTGGAAGTGATATTATTATTGGAAAATTTTGTAATTATGAAAAATATTTTTTATAACGGTACAAAAATAATGCACGCAACAGTGTGTCCGTGAATACGTTGGCTGTCCAACAGTTGGCTGTTGGACTCGCGCCTCCGCCACAATGGAAGGAAAATTATAATACCATGCTGGTTTGTCCTCTCTCGATCTCAATTTCCCTTAATCGTCTTTTACGACACCGTTTAAGAGTGGGGGTGAGGAACTGTATTCTTACTCAGTCACCACACGGATAAGAAACGAATATATAACTTTTTATTTTACTTATTAACTACTTAAATAGTTTAATATCTGGCATCTATACATATAATAAATCAGTAGAAATCGCAATGTCTGTACATTTGATAAATTTATTAAAAAATGAATGTAGGCCGTTAAAAAGACGAATGGATCATAAAAAATATATTTTTTTAAATTTTTTGTCTGTCTGTATGTCTGATTTCCTTCCTATTATGGAGGAGGCTCCGTGTGGAGACGGACTAAGAATACAACTCACCACCCCCTCTCTTGCCCGTGGGTGTCGTAAAAGACGACTAAGGGATAGTATGCATACAACATTTATGCAAGAGAAGAAAAACTCGAAACAAAACCCTATCCTAGCCACTCCTGCCGAAGCCGAGACAGTCTCCCGAGTCGGCCTCGGCCTATAGGCCCATCGTGCTGCTCGGTGATGCGGGCAAGCTGCTGGAGAGGGTGTTGGCTGCCCGCATCGAGCGGCACCTCGTCGGGGTCGGGCCCGATTTGTCGGACGCCCAGTTTGGTTTTCGGAGAGGGCGTTCGACGATCGCGGCCCTGCTGCGCCTGAAGGCCGTGGTAGCGGAGGCCGTCACCGGCGGAGGAGTCCTGTTGGCGGTGTCCCTAGACATCGCCAACGCCTTAAACAGTCTGCCATTCAGCTGCATCAGGGAGGGGCTGAGGTATCACGGGGTGCCCGTGTACCTCAGGCGGCTGGTAGCAGACTACTTGGAGGGGCGCAGCGTCCTCTACGTTGACCGAGTAGGGACGTTGTGCGAATGTCCATGACGTGCAGTGTCCCGCAGGGGTCGGTTCTGGGTCCGACCTTGTGGAACATCGGCTACGACTGGGCGTTGAGAGGAAGTCTCCCACCCGGGATGGGCGTAATTTGCTACGCCGACGATACACTCGTCACAGCCCGGGGTGGGACGCTAGAGGAGGCGGCACGCCTGGCAACTCTCGGCGCCGAGGAGATTGTCAGGCGGATCGAAGCGCTGGGGTTGAGGGTAGCCCTGGAAAAGACGGAAGCCCTTTTGTTCCACGGCCTCCGTACCGCCGGGCCTCCCGCCGGCGCTTCGATCACCGTGAAGTCGGTCACCATCAGCATCCAGGCCCACATGAAGTACTTGGGCCTGGTGCTCGACGGGCATTTTTGGTTCCGGGAGCATCTCCATCGACTTGTTCCCCGGCTTGTCGGCGCGGCGTCCGCCCTTTCGCGGCTGATGCCGAATGTGGGCGGACCCAGTGCTACGTGCCGACAGCTGTACGTGGGGGTGATCCGGTCGATGGCTCTGTATGGCGCACCGGTGTAGGCGGGGTCCCTGACCGTCCGTCTTAGGGCCCTCCTGTGGCGACCACAGAGGGTCATGGCGATCAGGGCCATACGGGGTCACCGCACGGTGGCGACTCCCCCGTGGGACCGACATTTATCGGCGGGTGACGGAGACGCGCGCCCGCGGCGGCATGGTCTCCATCAAAGAGATCACCGCCTGGCGGGTCGACGCCCGCCAAGAAGTCATTGCCCGTTGGGCAGTACGGCTGGAGAGTCCTCGGTACGGTGTCAGGACCGTCGAGGCCCTCCAGCCGATGCTGATGGAGTGGTTGGAGCGGACGCACGGGGTGCTTTCCTTCCGACTGGTGCAGGTGCTGACGGGGCACGGTTGCTTCGGGAAGTACCTGCACAAGATTGTCAGGAGGGAGAGCACACCGTCCTGCCACCACTGCAGTTGCGACGAGGACACGGCGCAGCACACGCTTGAGGAGTGTGCTGCATGGGAGGGGGATCGCCGTGAACTCATCGCAATTATCGGTGCCGACCTGGCGCTGCCGACCATCGCCAGGGAGATGCTCGTCAGCGTCAGGAACTGGGACGCGGTCGCCGCCTTCTGTGAGGCCGTAATCTCACGGAAGGAGGCGGCGGGTCGTGTGCGAGTAGAGCTCCTATTCGGCGACACGTTCCGCCGCCGGCGGCTCGGGCGGCGCAGGCGCGAGTATCTGCGCCTAATGCCGCCCTAGCCGAGGCCGCGGGTGATCGGACCGGGGAATTGTCCGTCACCCGCGGAGAGGCTGACCGCGCGACGGCGACCGACGTCCCGGGATGTCGAGAGGTGAGGTTGCCCGAAAGGGTGTTCCGTCAGGCCGACCACTGACGACAAGTCACATCTGCTCCGGTGGTCGGCCCAACAACGAGGTGACGTGGGCACGGGTGGGTTATGGGCCCGCGCGCTGTCCTTTCATCGCCCCGGACGGACTGAACCGCGCGTGCGCTTACCATAGCCCACCCATAAAAAAAAAAAAAATTTAAAAAAAAAAGCCACACGTCTGACCAGTGTAGTATAGTAGGTCAATTTCCTTCCTATTATAGCGAAGGCTAGAGTCCAGTACTAGCATGTATCTAAGCTATGAAAATTATGTGATTAATATCGAATTTGTGGTAACTTTATTTTTCTTCCGACAATACGTTGCCTCACTTCCTTGCGCTTTTATAGTGGGTATTAAATCCATTGCAAATAATAGGATGGTGATATTTTATATTCTTACTGCGTCAATGTTTGATATTCCTTGACCGTACTGTTGAAATAATGATCCTTGCAAACTGTGCAAAGAATTTTTAACCCTTGATAAATATTTACCACTTAAAGTACTAATAAAATATACTGCATTGGCACAAAGTAAAATAGAACAGGACTTATCAGTATTAAAGGAGAAAGTTCTAGAGAGATGACCAAACTTGGAGTTTAGGACGACCTCCCATGTAATAGTGACGTAATTAATGACAGGTTACAGGTGGCACAGGAGTGCATTTAAGGGTTTTCCCAAGACAATTAAAATCATTTTCCGGGATTGCCTGAGGGTCAAACCTCGATGTGATCTATTGAAACCACTGTGGATTTTAGCTTACAGGAGTTACAATGGTGGGAATGTGTGGTCGGATTAGTCCCAAAAAACAATTCCTATAGGGATGGTATAAGTTTAAAGTGTAAAGGTGGTATAGTTAGGGACACGATATCAAAAAGAAAGTATCGATACTGTACTCATGAGTAGTATCGAAGAAAAAGTATCGTACTCATTAAAGTATCGAAACAAAAGTATCGATACCTCAATTACATTTGAATTTAAATTACATTTGAACTAGATGGCGTTACCATAAATATAAGCTGTAAGTTTAAGTTTAACATGGATACTTACTACTATTTATTCGACACGATACCTGCCAAAAAGTACTCATTAAGTAAAAGTTTCGGGTACAAAGGTATCGGTATAGAAAGAAAAGTACTCGATACCTAAAAGTATTGATATTTTTTTCGTGTTCCTAGGTATAGTAGGGTAATATCCTTTCCATTGTGGTGGAAGCTTGACTCTAGCAGTGGGACATGTATGAGCTAAAATGATGATGATGATTTAATTGCCCATACTAATTATGCTTCCATCTATCTACCAGCGTATTTTGTTCTTTTATTGGTAATATGCCTTCTCATGAAGGCGACATAAGGGGTTTTTTCAGAAGAACTGTGCTAAACATGCTTTGGTGTTCCCATAGTGACTTCTTACTATGGCCACGGCAAGTAGTTATGCTCTGTGCTCTTAATCCACACACCCACATGCTGTAGTCACTTCTCGCTCGTAATTAAGTTTTTAAAAGTAATCTACAATGTTAGATGGTAATTCTTAGTATTCTAGATATCAGGGTGGTCATAATTATAATTCTGCTCTTAACCTATTTATTTGGGGTTGACGCAATATGTACTTACCTATCTGTGTACCTAATTTTCTTATATTTACATTTAATTACAAACAGTTTTGGCAATAATTTTGTTGACATCAGTTTTCTTGGCAATGTAATTGTTGATTAGATTGCATCAGATGGATTTAGTTTTAGTCGATATAAAGCTCTATGTACTCTTTTACGACACCCACGAACAATCTAAGGGTTGGTAGTATTCGTAGCCGCTACTACACAGCAAGTCTCGTGTCATTGTTTAATATTATTCCAATTGGAAATTTAGAGAATTAAATCAAAACAATGTATAAATTTACGGCGTGTGGAAGGTCTCCTACAAAAAGACAATATGAGCGAGAATTTGTTTGTCATACGTAAGCCCACAATTGCCTAATAAGACGATTGGAATCATTTTCAATAGGTGTGTTTTCGTGTCTCATGTATAGCAACCATGTATGACAATTATTTTTGGCTCGTAAACAAGTTTTAATTACCCCCACGAGTTAATTATTCTTGCCTGTTGAAATTTATAAGGTCTATATAAATGAGAAAATATCTCGTAAAAAGGGATGTTAATACGGATGTCATTTTAAAATATTGTGTATTGTGGCGAGGGTCTTGTGGATATATTCATGAGGTTATTAATAACTGAGGACGTTTTATATTCTCATTAAATATGGACACTGATAAAACTTGTATAATTTTTGTATATTCTGTTTTATTTTGAAATTAATATTAATTTAGATTACATATATGCAAACAACTCTCAATGTGAGGAGGTGTTAAAATTGGTTTGTTCGTTCAACAATGTTTGTTTTTTTGTTTTTATAATTTCTGTTCTAAAACAAATAACCTTATATTTTATTACGCATGTGTAAAATTTCAAAAGTATGATTACTATTTTATCATCAACGTTCAGCCTATCACCATCCACTGCTGGACGTAGGCCCCTCTCGTCTTTCGCAACTAAGTAGGTACGGTCCTATGCCGCCTGCCGCTAACGACGTCCAGCAACTTTCACCCGGTCGTCGGTCCTCATGATTACTATTTACAGTATCATTATTAATTGATAAGTGAATACCAAAATAGGAGTAAGAAAGTCGGAAAAGAATAATACGTTTTGCAGTAAATATTTCTAATAGTGGTTGTCGAGTGGTTGAAATTCGGCCTTAATTCATTTAAATTAATTATTCTGCTACACCTTTTTTTAAATTTTATTTGCGTATAATTGTATATTGATAAATCTGTATTTCGCTATAGTCTATAAAATATAGCTTGATCTCTATGACAGTTGTCAAGGAGACCAACGAAGTAAGTTTGTACGAGCGACATGTTTACAATTTCATTTTGTATCAAATATATTTTCGTTCTTTTCGTGCTAGTTTTATTGCATTGCTGAATTGCAATATATTATAAATATAAAAATATTAATATTCATGCCGAAAATGTACCTCGTAAGTACTGGAATATCTAGTAAACATTTTATACATAAATGACGCTTACGCACGTATAAGGTCATACTGGACCGAAAAGAGATGGGACAGTCAATATACGTAAATCGATAACTGATCTTTATTAAATTATTCATAAAAGAAATAAAGTCAATACAGTACCTATATAAAACGTTCAACATATTTTTTATAATTAAAATAGATAGTTGCGTTACAAAATACATAAATTGAATTATTTTAACATTAGAAAACTACTTTTCGTCTTAGAGTAAATGATAATATTATGTACGCATTATTGTCAATAAACTAGACATATTTATTTATAAAACAGTCGTAATTGATCGATAGATCTAATGGCTGTTCCTATTTTGGCCAAAAATGATAAATGTTCTAGCAGAAACGCTTCAGTGATGACGATAATAGTGACATAGACCTTGAGTGTACTCTTTTTTATAATCTACTTTTGTATAATTAAAACAGTCAAAAAACAGTTTTTGTAATAAAGAGTTTAATCGATAAAAAACTACGAACTTTATCGTAAGCGTGACAGGACTGGGAACAACTGTCACAGAGATCATCCTATATTTTATGGACTATAATAACTAATATATAAGTACAAATGTCTATTACATATTGTCATCATAATTATGATTGTTTGACATTCAGTTCGACCAGAGATTTTAACCGTAAATAAAAGTGTATAAGCATTGGTGTGTGTGTGTGTGTGTGTGATGAATTTAACGTATTTCTAATCCATTATTATATGAAATTTCATTTTGTGCACTTCTCTTCATTATATACTTCAACTGTGCGAAATTTCGTACTTGTCTATCCACGTAATTTTTGTAAAAAGGGGTAGTAAGTTTTTGCCTCACGTATTAATTGAAAAAAAAAAAAAAATAATATAAAGATATTATTAGTACGTAGTACATATACGAGTATATCGATGATACTAAGTGTTCTTCGTACCTTATTTCAAAGTTGTGACGCGTTTGTCCAATGTAAACGTTACACTTTAACTTTTATCCCACAAAATTTTTACATTTATTGACTTTATCTTCACCATTAGGAAGAGACTTAAGCATGTGACTTGGTTTATAAGCACGGTAAATGTCGTGGAATCGAATTATTTTATTTAATTGATTAATTATGTCATCAAACTAAATTAAAATATAGCTTAATTTAACATTCACTTTATGTGGTGACAGAATAAGAATACAAATCACCACCTCCTATCTAGGCAGGGGTTGTCCTAAAAGAGGACTAAGGGATGTAAAATGGATATAACTAGTCTATGTAAGAGAAACGAACCTCGAAATAAAACCCTATGCGGCTGTAATCCATTTCACTTGGAAATGTAATGGTCTGCAGCTGTGCCTGCAGGATTTGAAATGAACTGCTTGCTACTGTATCTCCCGAGCGTTGTGACATGTCTTTCTGTAAACGAGATTTAGGAAGAGCACTTTCTTCACGAGCAGCAACCTAGCTGCGCCCCTGGTATCACAAAGGTATATATGCAGCGGTATCGCTTTCCATCAGGCATGCTGCTTGCTCGTTCGCCAAAAATAAAGTGCTGAATGAGGTGATTATGGCGTATTATCCCCCTTTACCGAGTGGTGATGGATTAAGAATACAATTCATCATCATCCCAACCCACATACGTCCCACTGTTGGGCTCAGGTCTCCTCCACAATGGGAGGGAATTTGAGGGCTTCATTTCGAGTTCGCCTTCTATTGCACTGATGTTGTGTTCATATTATATCCCATAGTCATCCCAACATAGGGAGTGATGAATTGTATTCTTAGTCCGTCACCACTCTGAATAATACACGGAATACAATTCATCATCCCCTTTCTTGCTCGTAGGTGTCGTAAATGACGATTAAGTGTTTATTGCGAATGGTATCTATGCAAGAAAAGGAAAACTTGAAATAAAACCTTATTTACCAACTGTATGTCAATTTCCTCTCGTTGTGTAGGACGCTCGAGACCTGCAGTGGAACGTATTTGAGCTGTGATGATGATGAAGATAACAATGATGATGGCAATTAAGGGGGTCCATATTCAATGTAGACTGATTAATATTAATAATTTTTCGAATTTTTAAGCACGAGAAAAATGATAGTTAATAGAATGTCTCCTACATTGAGAATTTAAGTTTCCACCTATGTGGTAGTCCCATAAATTACGATAATTATCATTATCATCTCGCAGCCCTCTTGAAGTCCGACTATTGGGCTCGGGCCTCTTCCACAATGGGAGTAGTAATGTACATATTGTATCCTTTAGTCGTTTTTTAGACATCCACGGGCAGGATAGGGAATGGTGAATTCTTATTCCGTCACCATACGGGACGAAATATGCCAGATAATCCATTATTTCTTATTAATAATTAAGAAAATAAAGAATAAGGGAAAATAATAAATGAACATAATACGTTATCCTGTTGTTCAATCAAACGATTTTTATTTACACTTATTACTTTTTTTTTACATCAATATGAAACTTTTAATTAATTTAAATTACCTGGCGTCTGAAGGTGGCTCAAAATATCAATATTTACTCCTAATAAAGAAAATTATTCGTTCAAAAAGAGGACATTGGTGTTTTAATTCTATAATAAGCTGTAGGATAGTAACGATGATCATAAAACGTCCTGTAACACAGTAGCTATTCTGAAACGTTTTACAACATTTTATACGGCCTAGCACTGAATGGTGAGCTATTTAAAATGAAGTTATAACTGTCTTTTTTATGTGTTGTGCGTTGATAGGTGCTGGCGAGAGCGATATCGCACCATTCACAATAAAGCTGACGGATAAATGGATTGTAAAAATGAACTTAAACTGTTCCATCTATAATAAATAGCTATGGAGCTGATTAGGAATTTATGGATTAACAGACAGTCATATCTATGTTTTGTAAAATGATAAATTGACGCCTATCCTAACTACGCGTCCATGAAAAAACAAATCGTATTTCATTGTTTCAGCTTACGTCTCATTGCTGGGCTCAAGCCTACTCCAAATGAGAGAGAACTAATTATAATCACGCTGGTCGGACATGTTGGTATAGGATTTTATTTCCGACCACTAAGGTCAAAGAACCGTAACGGTGATCGACCCAACGACAAAGGCGACGTGCTATCAGGTGGGTTACGGGGCCGCACGCCGCCCGTCGGTCGCCCCTGACGGAGCCGGTCGGCGCACCCGCCGGGCGGCTCCGGGTAGCCCAGTCCCCAAAAAATAGGGTTTTATTTCGAGTTTTAATTCCGTGCATCGATGTCATATGCATATTATTCCTATTACAACACCCAGGAATCAGAGGTGTTTATTTGTATCCTAGTTAGGATATTAGTAAATAAGAATACAATTCCCCAATCTTGCTCGTAGGTGTCATAAAACAAGACTAAGAGATATTACGTAGCAACTACACTAGGGAGGTAAACTGGAAATAAAATCTGATACCAACCAGTCTGACCAGCGTGGTATAACAGATCAATTTTCCTCTCATTAAGGAGGCGGTTCTTGCGTGGTAGTGGGACATTTATTAGCTGATATGATGATGATGATGATAATAGCTCTGAGTTTCTATTTTGCAAATAATCTTTAATAATTAACCATTTTTTTGTTCTTTTACTATTATATACTTTCGAAAATATTGTTTTATGAAAATCTTGACAAGAATGTACCTGATTGTTATAGTTTTTAAATATGTACTAGCTGACCTAACAGACGTTGTTCTGTTCAATTAAAATAACGCCACCTACTGGGTCCAATTGTGAATCTAAACCATTCTCGAATCCCCTTGAAGACACACAAAAAGTCTCATCAAGATAGGTCCAGCCATTTAGGAGGAGTTTAGTGACATACAAAAAAAATATATATATAAAGATATATATTATTGCGTGTGGTGACGGATATATGCATATTTAATCCATTAGTCATATTTTATAACACCCACGGGGAAGATTTTTTTTTTTTTTTTTTGGGTGGGCTATGGTAAGCGCACGCGGGGTCCAGTCCGTCCGGGGCGATGAAAGGACGGCGCGCGGGATCGTCACCTCGTTGTTTGTTGGGCCGACCACCGGAGCAGATGTGACTTGTCGTCAGTGGTCGGCCCGACGGAATATCCTTTCGGGTAACCTCACGTCTCGACGTACTGGGACGTCGGTCGCCATCGCGCGGTCAGCATCTCTGCGGGTAACGGACAATTCCCCGGTCCGATCACCCGCGGCCTCGGCTAGGGCGGCATTAGGCGCAGATACTCGCGCCTGCGCCGCCCGAGTCGCCGGCGGCGGAACGTGTCGTCGAATAGGAGCTCTACTCGCACACGATCTGCCGCCTCCTTCCGTGAGATTACGGCCTCACAGAATGCGGCGACCGCGTCCCAGTTTCTGACGCTGTCGAGCATCTCCCTGGCGATGGTCGGCAGCGCCAGGTTGGCACCGATAATCGCGACGAGTTCACGGCGCTCCCCCTCCCACGCAGCACACTCCTCAAGCGTGTGCTGCGCCGTGTCCTCGTCGCAACTGCAGTGGTGGCAGGACGGTGTGCTCTCCCTCCTGACAATCTTGTGCAGATACTTCCCAAAACACCCGTGCCCCGTCAGCACCTGCACGAGTCGGAAGGAAAGCACCCCGTGCGTCCGCTCCAACCACTCCATCAGCACCGGCCGGAAGGCCTCGACGGTCCTGACACCGTACCGAGGACTCTCCAGCCGGACTGCCCAACGGGCAATGACTCCTCGGCGGGCGTCGACCCGCCAGGCGGTGATCTCCTGCAAGGAGACCATACCGCCGCGGGCGCGCGTCTCCGACACCCGCCGATAAATGTCGGCGAGCATCTCCGCCTCCAGGACCCACGGGGAAGATAGGTTGTGAATTGCATTCTTAATCGGTCATCACATGATAAAAATTTGTGTCGCGAATGACATTAAAGATGTACAATACAATCATTTCTAAATACAAACAAAAACTGTCCAGGGTATCGAACAGATTCGGTCGCCAATCAGTTCAGATCGTAGAAAAGTTCAATATCAACCCGCCCTCGCTTTGCTGCGGTTACAGTCGGGGGTAAAGACCCGCCTTAGTCGCGTTCCCGTTAGAGTGGGAATACCGGAATAGAATATAGCCTATGTAATCCATACTAATATTATAAATGCGAAAGTAAGGATGTTTGTTTGTTTGTTTGTGACGCTTTCACGCTTAAACCACTAAACCGATTTCAAAAATTCTTTCACCAATGGAAAGCTATAATATCAGGGAGTAACATAGGCTATATTTTATCCCGGTATTCCCACAGGAACAGGAACTACGCGGGTTTAAGCGACTGAAACCGAAGCGAAGCGAGGGCGGGTTGCTAGTCAGGGATAAATTAGCTTTCCAATGGTGAAAGAATTTTAGAAATCGGCACAGTAGTTTTTGAGTTTATTTATTACAAACACATACACACATTCACACAAAATACAAATTTTTCCTCTTTATAATATCAGTGTAGATAGAATTACCATGTAAGATATCTATAATACTAGAAGATAGTATTTAGCACAAAAAATGCCCTTCGCTAAATAACAGAGGCTTTTGTAAAGCCCTTGGAAGTAAAATGACACCTATGTTTTAATCATTGAACATAAAAGAGGTAATTTCTGGCGTCATTCTTGTAATTGTTTACGCACTAATGGATCTAGGCGAGGCTCGTTATATCACCAGACGTCTATTAAACGTTATGTGTCTTTCAAACTAAGTGTAAAAATAGCTGATTTTCATTGCTATATCTAATTGATATTTGTAATGGGTTTATGTATGTCTATACCAACCCTAATGTATGGAAGTAAGAGCTAGATATGGCACAAGAAGCACGAAAGTAGAATAAATGCTATGGAAATGAGAGCGTTGAGGAGCATGATTGATGTGAAATTGAGTGATAGTATTAAGAACAGACTGATTAGGGAACGTTATGGTATGAAAGTTAGGTGTAGTGACAAGGATGGATAAAGGTATGTTAAGTTGGTTTGGACATGTAGAGAGAATAAATGAAAAGAGATTGACAAGGAGAATTTTCTCCTTATCTCAATAGGGCGAATGTGGACGGAAGTATTGGAAGGGGAAGACCAAGACGGACGTTCCACGATCAAATCGGGGACATTCTTAAGAAAGGCCAGGTTTAAAGTACCTACCCTAAATCAAAGAACATGCATGAGGAGATTAATGAATGTGGAGGAGGCGAAAGTGGCATGTCAAGATCGTAGTAAGTGGAGGGAAATGGTCTTTGCCAAACCCTATGGAAAGATGTGTAAATGTATGTATGTATCTTATATATGTCTTTATTCTTCATAAGCAAATTGTCACTTTACGTTGCAATTTTCTTGTTTATAGAAAAGGCGTTGGTCATTCATGGATACCTATTGTAAACCAATATTTCGAAAGTGACAAAAACTAGTCATAATCATCATTATTTCAACTCATATATATATGAGTGCATATTTCAACTCATATATGCCCCACTGCTAAGCTCGAGCCTCTTCCACAATAGAAAGTTTTCTTTTGCATAGATATTATAAGCATCTCAGTGAGGCCGCGGTCCGATCCAGTGGTAGTATATTAGATTTGTTAGGTTTAAATTAATAATCTGTCACAATAATTACTACAAATTTAATGTTTAATAATTACTAACCATAAAGAATATAATTTTTTCATATAAAATCATTTTCTTCTTGTACTGACAATAAATTAGTAACAAAATGTGGGTCAAAATTTAATAACTAATACCTATCTATAGCGGGTAGATAATTATCGACGTCCTCCCCGAGGGGGGGACGTCGGTTGATGGGAGGGTACCCCAAATAGGGGGTATTCCGTCCGGCCCACCACTGATGACAAGTAACCCTGCTCCGGTGGTCGGCCCAACGACGAAGGCGACGTGCATCGTGGGTGGGTTGCGGGTGTGCGTGCTTACGCTCCTCTGTCGCCCTGGACGGAGTGGCGCGAGGAGCGCGCCGACCGCAACCCACCCCCGCCCCAAAAAAAAGGCGGGTAGATAATTATAAATATTTGCAATAACGACGACTTGTTGGACGTCAGACATCTTAGTCCACCCGTGACCGTGAACGCTGTAAAGTGTTCGAAACGTCGGGCAATCAAAAATTAAATACATACGCGATTGAATTCGTAGTTTTACAATGTGTAGTACTCCCGTAAACATCAGAAATCATTATTATAAGCATATTTAATCCTATAGTCGTCTTTTACAACACCCACAGGCAGGGGAGGGGGTGGTGAATTGTATTCTTACTACGTCACTACACGGCAAACTAACTTAATTAATTCTGTATAATCAAGTCTTCCGTAAATAATTGATTTAATAACTCAATGTAAATTAATATGCAGGTACTCGAGTACACGTGTTCGAAGTTAGAAGATATTTATATACTTAGGTAACTGTTTAAGCAGTATTCATATACGTGTTTATAAAAGCAAAGTTGAATAGGGATGTGACTTGGAGGGAAAAATCGATTTTTTTGACGTGACAACGTCTTATAATTCGATGGAGCCGGCTGCACGCACGAATAAAACATGACTCATGCGGCGTTACCTCGCTCTGAGGCGTTCCATTTAAGGCTTGAAGTGCAAGCGAGAGCGCGGAACGAGCGACAAAGAGGCACAATCGGCCTGCGCGTTCGGCAGCGTTCGACATCTGTCTCTCTCCTACTTGAGTGAGCGATGCGTCCGCGTGGACAGCTGCTATACAATAATACATTTACATGTTTTCGTCAAGTATGAAGTGCAGTAAAAAGTGAATTTGGTGTCAATTGTTTATAGCAACGATAATAGCGGCGATAAAGGTAATGATTCTTTCGATATTAAATATATGTTCAGTGATATATTGTCGAATATTCGACGACGTTGACGTTGTTACTTTCAACTACCGTCAGTAAACCGACTTTACAGACAACCGATTAGCAAAAAATCGATTAATTATTTTTAATTAATCGATTTTTTTATAATCGATTTTTCACTATTCGATCGACTATCCACAATTTTAATATAAAAATCAATTATTTTTTCACATCCCTAAAGTTGAATAAAAACTTCTATTGTCATCATCTCGTCTGGGCTCGAGCCTCCTCCACAACTAAAGTGAAAGTGACTTTAACATGCAGTGGTGACAGATCGGCATCCGTGTGGTGACAGAGTAAGGATACAATTTACCACTACCTATCTTGCTATGTCGTAAAAGACGACTAAGAGATATAATTTGCAGATAACATCTGTGCAAGAGAAGGAAAACTCGAAAGGAAACAAATACCAACATGTCTGACCAGCATGGTATAGTAGGTCAAATTCCCTCCCGATCGAGGCCCGAGCCCAACAGTGGGACGTATGTGGGCTGCGATGATGATACCATGCTGGTCAGAGAGGTTGGTATATGGTTTTGTTAACGAGTTTTCTTTCTCTTGCGTATTATATCCCTTAGTCATCTTTTATGACATCCAGGGGAAAGATAGGGGAGTGGTGAATTGTATTCATATTCCATCTCCACACCGAAAGATAAAAAGGTCCAATTAACTTTTATTTTTGTATAAATAAAGCACTTAGCGTTGAGCAAAACGTATATATCACATGTTACGGCATATTCAGAAACTCCCACTTGTTTTTTCCGACTTTTAATTAAAGCAAAAAGCATTTTCCTCATTAGTAACTAATTACCTTAGTTAAAAAGATACGCTTTCAAGGAATTTTTTCTATATACTGATGTAGATACCAGTTTTTAGCTGTGTGGTAGCGGCTTCGAATACTACCAACCCTTGCTTTGCTCGTGGGTGTCGTAAAAGACAACTAAGAGCCCTAGATTGACCCGGACCAACTCCATCTGGTACCATTTGGATCAACGATTACATTCCCAAGGAGGGTTGACGTCAGGCAGGCGGCCGGTCATAAAAGTCATTGCCGAAACTTTTTGCAATATGTCAAAACAGATGACATATTGCGTCGACCCCAAGTAATTGGGATAAGAGCAAGATGATGATGATGTAGATACCAGTTTTTATGTGTATGTTAAGTATTTGTTGTTAAAAGAGTCATCATCATCATCTCAGCCCATACACGTCCCACTGTTGGGCTCCTCATCCCTCCTCATCTATGTGAGCGAAATTGACCTACTATATCATGTTGGTTAGACGTGTTGGTATAGGGTTTTGTTTTGGGTTTGCCTTCTCTTGCATAGATATAATACGCATATTATATCCCGTAGTCATCTTTTACGACACCCACAGGCACGAGGAGGGATATAACAGTAGGTAAGAAAAAGTAGGTATACTAAAATAATATAATAAGAATTTTCTCAATTAATCGTTAGTCGGTTAGTTAAATAACTCTTAACATATTACTGAGCCTTTTGCTCTTTAACACCATCAATATCAAAAACTTAAAAAAAAACTTCTACTCACCCAATCGCTACTTAGATTTTTTTATTTGCTAACGGTGGTAAACGAGGAAACAGTACCTAGACCTGACGGTAAGTGATGCTGTTGCTCACGAACCTTTGTTAGGCCGCCGCCTACCATGAAGAAAGTGAAGGGAGTGTGAATGCGTACAAAGAGCTTCGGTAATACTAAAGGCATCACCAAAACCGCATGTAAACTCCCTCAGAAAGTTGGGATTTCGGCTCTCTCGATCACCAAACGAAGCGCACCAAACAAATTGCTATTACTCAGACGTCGATTTTCTGCGAGAGTGTGGTACTACCCCGGACGGGCCGCCCGCAGCTGTAGACAAACAACTTTTGACAGCGTGGTCCTACCACTATTAGATGGAGAAGGATGAGTAATACTTATTTATTTCTTTATTTATTTAAATCTTCTGCACACAAAAAAGGTACACGGCGAACTTAATGCCTTAGGCATTTTCTACCAGTCGACCTAGGGTGGAGCAGAAATAAATTAGGCAGGTGCAATTCAGTTTGAGCAATGAATTCTGGTATTCGGTTATCCGAATAAAGCAAATTTAAAAAATCTTATACCTAATACATACAGAAAATACATATATCCATAGATATATACCCATATATGCATATATAAATACATAAATACAGTAGAGGTAATTCATCACTGATGAGTCGACTCCGTCAGAAGATTCAGGTATAGTCGTTTGACCATAGCCTTAAAACTGTCACGATTGTATGATTGATGATTGATGTATTATTCGCTAGGCTAATTAAAATTCGTTCAGCCGTTTTAGTACCAACGTACAATAGGTACCATAATTATTTATTACGGTGTATATGGGACACTATTGTTGCGTAACTTTATTACGGGTTAATCGTCGACGTAACCATCGTATCGCTGACATCCTTGTAACGTTTCTATTACCGCATTACAGCTATACTGCGAGTAAAGCTAGTAAGACAGCCAGAAATACAAATTCTTGATGAAGATCCCATACCAAATCAAGTTTAATGACTGACTTCCATTTTGGACAGTATTTTTTTCTTTAATGTTTAAATATAAGTGAATGTCACTTATTATCTTAAAAAATATAATAAAAAAAATATGTAAGAGTTACATATATACGTAAATAAATGCTTTATTAACGAATATAACCTAAGAAGATATAACCTAAGAAGTTATAATCTAAGTAAGCTCAAAGACCCAGAATCTACGATTGGCAGTTCATGTTTCTTTATCTGATCTAACTAATCAATATCAAAGGAAGCAAAAACTGCGTTGTATTACAATCAGTTTTATGAGAGTTTCTTCTTTTTTCTTTTTTTTACAGCTCATATATATACTTAGTCTGGCCATAAATACTGTTACAATTAAAAATAAACAAAATATCACATTTGAATTTGGAATCTGTCATTTTTATATGATTGTTCATTGTGTTTTCTCATTTTGGCGCCAATAGATTGCACAATATTTTGTGATATTAAAAGGGAGGAGGGGAGAGAGTTATAGGCTGCAAGTCCCAAGTCATCTTTTACAATACGTGTCATGGTTCTAGGTGCTATCTTCATCTTCTGAGATAAAATCTTTTGCTTTCGGACAGGATTCCTTCGATTTTTCCCCTTACTGCTTTGACCACCTTTTTCGTTCTTAACACTACGTGGACGGCCAGATCTTTTTCTGTCATAAGCAGAAAAGGTCTTATTATACCTATAAATAACCCGATACACAAACATTTTACTAATACCAAGCGTATGGAGAGTTTTAAAGATTGCGTTTGGCTCCATACCTACTTTATGTAATGCAATCACAGCGATTCGGTTCTCTTTATCACCTCACTCCATTTTAGTACCGCAAAATATTGTACAATGTATTGGCACCAAAATGAGAAAACACAAGCAATTAGTTTATGGAAAGACGTCTGATATTTACGCCAGTACCTATTACATATTTCAAAATCAAACTATTTTTCGAACACTTTTCAGCGTTTATGGTCACAGAACTCTAGTCTATATAACGTTAGTTATGTGGTTTGCTGAAGACTTTTATTTCGTGTTTTCTTTCTCTGTCAATAATTAGTAGTTTACTCGATACTTAAAGAGATTATTGTATAATGGGTGATGCTTGTATTCTTAGTTTGACAAGACACAGACTCCTGCCAAGCGATTTCGGTCACGTCATGGTTAGTATTCAACCACTAGGTCTCTAATAATGTTAGCATATATTAAGGTTTGATATTAAACGCAAAGGTAATATTAAAAAGGACTTAGAACTGCGTTACTTCCACGTATACAAATATTATTTTCATCATCACAGTTCATATAGCTAATGTCAAGGAAATTGGATAACTTAAAGAAGACTATAATGTGATCCTTAAAATTGAATGCAGTATGTCAGAAAAACGAGAGATTTTGAGTAATATTAGTTAATTCATGTGTAATGTAAGCTGATTGACTTATTTTCATGTAGGCTCCTGGTCGATTTAAATTTACAATTGCATTTTATAGATGGTGCAGTAATATAGTTCAGAAATATAACGCCAAAGCCAAAATGTTCTTCAAAAATATTTTTAAATTCGGACCGATTGATTTTTGAAAAAGAAGTGTAATTGATAATTTCTATTGGTATAATTTATATTAACGTTGTTGTTCGTATATAGCATTAAAGTATGAAAAGGTATATTTTTATTCTGTATGGTGACGGAGTAATAATACAATTCACCGCCCCCTCTCCTGCCCGTGAGTGTCGTAAAAGACGGGTAAGGGATATATGCAGGTAACATTGATGCAAGAAAAGGAAAACTCGATACAAAACCCTATTTCAACACGTTTGACCAGCTAGAAATAGTAGGTCTATTTCCCTCGCATTGCGGAAGAGGCCTCAGCCCTACAGTGAGACTTGGTGGGCTGAGATGATGTTGATTATATCAGAATAACTTATGTTAACGTTAATATATAACATATATTATAATATAATAAACCAAAGTATGAACAGGTTAACATCTATCGAGTCTGCAAATTTATAGATAAAATAATATTATCCAGTTCATAGCTCCTTTAAATACTTGTCTATGATATTCCTTTTGTACGTGACTTAAGCGTAAAAGCATGAACGAACATTGTACAGATTTCAAAGCATTTACTTACTAAAAAAATATTTAGTTTCAAACGAAAAGATCTTTTTCTTTTGATATAAACGCCTTTATTATTACACAATCGCTTTACTTTATACTTAGATCTCTTTGATGTAAGTTTTTTATTGAACTAAATATGTAGTATATATATATATATATATATATATATATATATATATATATATATATATATATATATATATATATATATATATATATATAAAATAATCGCTGTATTATTTTACTAGCAACCCGCCTTCGCTTCGCTTCAGTTTCAGTCACCTTACCTGCATAGTTCCCGTTCCCGTGGGAATACCGGTACAAAATATAGCCTACGTTACTCCCTGATATTATAGCTTTCCATTGGTGAAAGAATTTTTGAATTGAAATTGGTTCGGTACTTAAGTGTAAAAGCGTAACAAACAAACAAACTTACATTCGCATTTATAATATTAGTCAAAATTATAGTAATACTTTTTTAGTAAAAATGTGGCCCCAAATATCTTTGTTTGTTCTAATCTTAAAATAAACTCATTTGCAAAAAAAACGGGCGGTTTTGATTTTCATTCATATTTAAAAAGATACAATACCAAAAAGGTTTCAATCGTTTGTACACGTTACTGGCCGGTTTTAAAAATGCTGTGGTATTTAAAAAAGTACGTTCTAAATTCAATTTTTCATTTGATGTTCATTTTTACAGAAAACCCCTTTTTATCCTACATTTTTGGCGCGAAGTTCCAGAAGTTAACATCGACTTTCATAACTGTTATTCAATTTTTATCGATTAATTTCATATCCTTGACTGTCAAAGCTTTATTTAATGCTGTTTGGCTGTATCAAAAATGGTAGATAAAGTGGTAAAAGCTACCAAAATTATCGCGCTGCTTGAAGAGGGTTGCAGCCAATGTTTCGTGGCTAGGAGGCTAAATGTTAGTCGCTCGACAGTCCAAAGGACCTGGCAGCGATATCAGGAGACTGGTTCCGTCGAGAGAAGGCCTGGTTCTGGAAGAAAACCATGTACCCAACCACGGGATGATCGTTTTCTTGTGAGTCGCGCATTGAGAAATCGCAAATCTTCGTATGTGGATCTTAAGAACAACCTCCAAGAAGTAAGAAATGTGCATATTAGTCTATGGACGGTCAGGAGGAGGCTTCTCGCTGCCAATATACGCAGTCACCGCCCGGCCCGCGGCCCCAAATTACTCCGTGAGCACAGAGTTCACAGGCTTAGGTTCGCTAGAAATTGTGAATCATGGACTCAAGACGATTGGAATAGGGTTTTGTTCTCTGATGAAGCCAGGATATCTCTGTTCGGTGAAGATCGACGTCGGCGAGTGCTAAGAAGACAAGGAGAACGCTTTGCAGAGGCATGTTTCGAAGAAATCACACCTTATGGTGGGGGCTCTGTTATGTTTTGGGCAGGAATAAATTCAATGGATCGTATAGAGTTAGTCTTCATTGAAAACGGCTCACTGACTGGGCATCGATACATAACGGAAGTTCTAATTTCTCATGCACAACCCGCATTGGCCGCTCTAGGTGAAGACTCGATTTTTATGGACGACAATGCTCGCGCCCACCGATCCCGCGATGTTAATGCGTATGTGCAAGAGGTCGGCATTCGTCGTTTGGATTGGCCAGCTCGAAGACCTCAATTCCATAGAGCATGTCTGGGACGTTCTGAAACGGCGTGTGAGATCAGTACACCCGGCTCCGTAGACCATCAGAGAGCTGAAGAATGTGATTACTGCGGAGTGGGAACGTATTCCGCAAGCAAGTATCCGGGATATACTCGCTAGCATGCCCAGACGAATTCAAGCTGTGATTTTAGCTAGAGGGGGTCACACTCGATACTAAACATTTATCTGCTTTTACTTTATTAAAGAAAAACAAACAAAAAAACTTTTTTATTTTTACTTCATGAGCATATGCACTACTAGCGAATATACACTACTAGCGAGGTTTAGCATTATTTCCCATAAATTGTATCTAAATTTTATGAAATACTGATGAAAACGATTATTTTCTTATTAATTTAGCAAATTGTGTGGATAAAACTACCTATAATTATCAAACAAAGAAATATTAACATTTGAAATGGTTCATTGCTTAGGTGCCCGTTTTTTTTGCAAATGAGTTTACTATTATCAGCAGTCGCTATAGATAGAGGTTACTTGGGGATGCTTCGTGGAAAAATGAGATGCCGCTTCCGATTTGACATATCGCCCTGGTCAGACGACAGATGTAAATTAAAATTACAGGCCCGTAAAAACTGGATTATTATTGCATATCTTGTACATGTGCTTATAAAATCGTCAAATATTTGTAATATTGCTAAAACTCGAGAAAGACAAGACTATTAAGATTGTGAGTGATCTTATCTAAAGTTAGAGCCAAACTAAGCAAAGAGTGTAAATACGGCAGGTATAACTAGACCTTCTAAGTCAAGGACTGATGATCCGTCCTTGCTAACAATAGGGACAGGATACCGGCGGCCTGTCCACGTGGCGATAGGGACCTCTTTACGTGTATGGCGGGTTATGGAGTTGCAAGCCTTTTATTCTGTTACCCTGGAAGGCGCGGGTGGGGTGTCATCACACCATAGCCTGATCTAAAACAACAGTGGTCCTAAATGACTATATAAAAGTATATTACGGCAAGTTTTAGGGTTGTACGTAATTCTATTTGCAGTTCCGGATAGTGTAAGCGGCGTTTGACCATATCATAGCCCATCACAAAAAAGGCAAAACTTGCCCCATGGCGCATCTTAAATGTATGAAGTTCAAATAAAATTATAATAATAATTTCGTTTTAATCTCATTCTCAAACAATTTCATTTTAAAATAAACTTCATTCATTTTGGACCCTTTGATCAATTTGTAGCTTCGACTTTACAGTGTTTGGGCCAAATAAATCAAGTTCAAAGTGATTGATGATTTAGGACGTTGAGTCTTCAATGTTGCTGTTGGTGCAAAAGGTACTTAGTTGATTTGATCTATGAGTTTTTAGAATGCATATGGTAGCCTGAATAATTTTTCTTCGTCTAGAACGTCGCAGTACTGGGGACGGGTCTCCTCTACAATGGGAAAGGTTTAATAAATACTAATAGTATTCTAATTGTACGTTGAGTAGACGGTTTACTATGGCTATATAGTGGTATATAATTTTTGTTAAATAGCTAAACATACTTTATAAAAATGACACTATTTTCTCGTAACACGGACAATTCAGTATTTTGTTGAAAGTATTTTTCTGTCCTAGATTATACGAAATTATGATTTCTGATGTTTACGCGAGTATTACACATTATAATAAAAACTATTTTACGGATTTTATCGCGTTTGTATTTGATTTTTGATTGCCCGACGTTTCGAATACTTTGCAGCGTTCCTGGTCACGGCAGTCCGCCCGTGTAAAGTAGTTTTATTTATACGATTTTTTTTCACGGTATTCCTTATGATTGAGCAATACACGTGGCTCAAAATTCTCTTTGATTATAAATTTTTAAAACTAGAAACATCAAGCTTTAAATTGATTATTTTTCCAGTTTGATATGACCATTTTCGACGAAGATACATTTATTTGAAAAAGCACTAATTTTTTTTTGCACTCTTTATTTTTCCACAAGTTTACTAACAAAGAATTGTAGACAAATCTTTAATACGAAACGGGACTATTGTTATAAATATTTTCATTTATAGGCATACCATTAGACAAATGAATTTATTACGTAAATAGCAATCTGTTTTTACATATATTTTGGTTACTTATTTGGGAGATGTTTATACAGTAGGTACTATGATGCTCGCATCGTTATCCTTGAGAAGAAATATCTTTTGGCAAGGAATATAATAACAAGTTTGCCTAGTTGTCTGTTAATAAAACATGATTGTAATTTATCTAATGTATATTTGATTTGACATGTTATATATTAAAACATTTTATATATTTTCTGTAACTTATATTTGTCGGGCTCGGCCCTCCTTGTCTGTAGACAAATGACCTACAATACCGCGCTGGTCAGACACGTTGATTATTTCATTTCGAGGTTTTCTTCTTTTGCTTTTAAGTTATCTATATATCATATCCCTTAGCTGTTTTTTACGACACCCACGGGCTAGAGAGAAAGTGCTGAATTGTCTTTTTACTTCGTCACCACGCGAAAACCTTACAACATATTCAGATATTTAAGTAAATAATCTGGTGCTTAGTTTTTCTACGATGCGTTCTAAATTACTAACGGTAATTTATAATAGACTAGCTGACCCAACAGACGTTGTTCTGTTCAAATAAGCGACACCTACCGGGTCCAATTGTAAATCTAAACCATTCTCGAATCTCCTTGAACACAAAAAAAATTATCAACATCGGTCCAGCTGTTTAGGAGAAGTTCAGTGACATATATACGTACACAAGAAATATGTAAAGATAGTAAATACTCAACTTTAATTTTAGTAAAGTTTTTAGCTATTTACAAGATACCAGCCGACTCATGAAGTGATATATTCTACATCACTACCTTATCGTACTCTTGCCCTCGTTGCGCCATCATATGTCTATTAATATTCTTTGACTCATTATCATCACCATCTCAGCCCTCATAAGTACCTATGCTGAGGTCGGGCCTCCTCTTCAATAAGAGGGAAATTGACTTACCAAATCACGCTCGCTGGACCCCCGCTGATAGATGTTATATGCATATTACATCCCTTAGTCGTCTTTTATGACATCCACGGGCAAGTGAGGGGGTGGTGAATTGTATTCTTACTCCGTCACCACACGGATAATTCTTCGATTAGTAATATTATTTTTAATATTATTAGCGACACTAGCGCCATGAAATTATACCACTTTCACAAACAGTATGTACAAAAACATAGCAACACTTTATAATGTCATTAGAAATAACATCTGTGAAATGCTTATATATTTTGTTACTAAAGGTTAGTGTAAAATAAAATGTACAAATGTCGTAAAGAGGCCTGGTACCTTTATTTAGAAATGGAAAATTCTCGAATTCTCAATGTCTACGACACGATACGTGCCTGCCCCTTTGTGATTTCTAAAACCTATTCACAGGCCAGGCCTATCGTATTACTGGATGACATATGTAAGCTAGTGGAGAGAATTCTAGCTGTACGTATCATCCAGCACCTTAACGAAGCTGAATCCGATGTAACCGTCGCTCAGTTAATTTTTTGGCAGTGGCGTTCGATGATCGCGGCCTTACTACACTTGAAACCTATCACGCAGGTGATCCCGAAGGCGGGGTGCTGTTGGCAGTGTCTTAAGATATCGTCAACTCATTCAATAATTTCTCCTTCAGCCACATCAGGAAAGCGTTCCATTTTTAAGGGGTGCCTCTATACCCGAGTTGCTTATTGGCAGTCACCATTCGGCAAGTCAAGTGTTTTCTGCGTGAAGCACACAGAGGACCCTGTGTTGTATAGTGCCGAGCTGGGGTGGTTCTTGTATTTGACTATTTCATTGGATAGTACTGGGCGTTGTGAAGTAGCTTTCCTGGCCGGAGCTTAACTTGAAGAGACGTTACAGTTGGTCACTCTCTAAACCAAAAAATAGAAGAAGTGATCCGGTGGAATGCGCCACGGCTTAAAATAGGCCTAAATTAAACAAGGCTTTGCTGTTTCATGAAGCCAGTAAGGATTCACCCATCGCCGCCGCAATCGTGGTGATTTCAGTCCCCATCAGCAGCTCATTAACGCGGTGTCCGCCTCGTCATACAGACTTACATTTATAGTGCTCTGACACCAAGTAAATTCTGTTGCGCATGTAAGCATGATCGCTATTTTGTATAATATACATATTTATTACAAATAGAATGTAATATTAATGATACTTGTATTTTTATTGTATCTTGTAACCTAAATTCTCAGAGTTCTATCTTCAACACTGTATTTCAAGAGGCTCTTGTTCCTGAAGTTAATTGCTTATCTATCGAGATTACGCCGGGCCTCATTCGTATCAACTTTTACTCTAAAACAAATTCATTATAGCATATTGCCATACCTACTATTTCTTCTAGGATAATCACATTAAATAATTTATAGATATTTTCTTTTTTTTACGCTACAGTTGGCAGAGATATGGTTCGTTTGGTAATAATAAACATATTTCTCATTTTATACGCAATAATAATAGCTATTTATGTTTTATATTTCACACTCGACAGATATAGCTTTCTACTAATCTTAAAATGGTTTCAAAAAAGAAGTAGCCATTGTTATATAAATACCACCTAGCCACTGGGCATGCGAGTCGACCTTGATCGATTGGTTGAGAAAGTGATTTTAAATATTAAAAACTAACTATGTCACAGAGTGTATAATAGAGTATAATATGTTCTTAATGAAGAAAATAAATAAAACCAAAAAGACGCCGTATCTGCACAAAGTCTATTTGGTCTATTTGAGTCAACGTTGCGCTTCTTAAATCTTCTACGTTATTGCGACTATTAACTTTGAGCGGTAACTAAGTTTCGCTCGCTAAATGGAGCTTCTATTTTGCACTCTACTTAGTTTAGTTAATTTCTTAAGTTTATTGAAATCCCACTTTAGAAGATCTTCGTGAGGCAAACTTGAAAATCAAGAAGACGAGAACTTTCGAATCGTTGTTGAACGAATAATTCCTAAATTCTTAGATTTACATAATATCTGGCCATAAGCTGACCCGGCGAACTTCGTACTGGCATAATTTTTTTCACAAATATATTTTCTAAATTTTCGAAAATATAGTCTCTGGAAGAACCATAACCATTACAGCTTTGTCCGGAAAGATTCGATGGTCTTGGTGACGGTAGTGTTAATGATGATTCAAATAGAATACAAATGACTGATTATTGATTTCTGACAAAATTATAATTATCAAATTTTCAACCATACTTTACTTAACTATAGACAAAATTATGTTTAGCTGTCAATTGCGTTTTGTTATTATATATCAAATGCGTTTTTGTTATACTACGTTTCTTTTTTTAACGAACGGGAAACGGGAACGCGATCGAACGGGATAAAAAGTATCTTATGTCCGTTTCCTGGTTCTAAGCTACCTCCCCACCAATTTTCAGCCAAATCGGTACAGCCATTTTTTGGTTATAAATAGTGTAACTAACACAATTTTCTTTTATATATATAGATAGTATACGTTACTAGGTTTTACTTTGAGGAAAGTTAAATGAATTTCTTTGTATACTTGTATTCTTCGCCATTCGCTTTGTGGATAACTTCTAATTCACGCTCAAATTTTTTAACAATGTTATTTAACAAGTAACAATAATTAATAAAAGAAAAATAGAAGTCGAACTTCAATTTCAGTAATGTTTTTAGTTATTTACAAGAATTTGACTATTTTAGCGGATGTTGTTTTGTAAAAATCTTAAACAATCGGTAACAAAAAAGAGTATAAATTTTATACTAAAATTTTAAATTCTATCAAAGTGTACTACATCATTTTGTAAAATGTTAGTAGAGAGAGAGAAGTAGCAGAAACAAATTCAAAATACAACCTTATACCAATCCATTTGACTAGGTTGAGTAGATCAATGTGAAATTTGAAAAGAGTATACAACCTTAGCGAAAGACTAAATTGGTTGTTAAAACTTAATAAATATAAAATGTTCCTTCGACTTTGTTTTACTAATTTATATATATGCCACAAGTGATTAAAGGTTATTTTAATAGTTATTGTTTCTAAAGAAACTTATTATTTAAAGAGTTTTTTTGTACTTTACAGGACAATACTCCGCAGTCATGACTGAATCTATAACTCACGGAGAACTTTATCTATATAACAGACACAAATTGCACCTAGTCTCGGAACAATTATTAATGGATCGCCTAAAGAATTGTTGTGCTGCGTATTATACAATTGCCTTCTGCGAGGCAGATGGGAATGTGCGCAGGAGGAATTCCGCTTTAATGAAACGTGCCACTGCCTGGGGCCGCGCAGGTGGGAATACCAGCGCCTGATGTCGCCCTAGCCGAGGGCACGGGTGATCGAATCGATTGCAGCCTTAAAACTCAAAATCCGTGATGTGATTAACGAAATAGACCCGCCATTTTGCCAAAAAGGGATTAAAAACTTTGATGAAAGAATCGATATCTCTCAGCGTGGTCGTGGTGGACATTTGCCAGATATCATTTTTCATTCATAATGCCGAATTTTTCTCTTCGTAATACAATAAAAATTTGAATCATCTTCATCTAAATTTCTTGTTTTATTTTGTTTTAAAAAACAAAGTTCTTGTTGAAAAACCCTTTATATCGTAGCGACTACGAATACTACGAATCTACATAGCTCATAATTGTCGTAAAAGAAGGCTAAGTGCTTTATATCAATCGTGGCAAACTAGTTCTGATGCCCTATAGTCGATAATTACAGCCCCAACAAAGGTTGCCGTCAGGTAGGTCATAAAACTATTGCTAAATTGTTTTGCAGTCTTTGCGGCGAGAGAAGGGTACATATTGCGTCGACCCCAAGTAATTGGAATAAGAGCAAGATGGTGATGATAACTTTTCTTGAGCATCACCTGATACGTGCTTTTTTTTTTGGAGTGGGCTGCGGTCGGCGCGCTCCTCGCACCACTCCATCCGGGGCGACAGAGGGGTGTAAGCACGCAACACCCGCAACCCACCCGAACACCACGTCGCCTTCGTCGTTCCACCGGAGCAGGGTTACTTGTCATCAGTGGTCAGCCCGACGGAATACCGACGTCCCCTCCTCGGGGAGAACGTCGGTCTTTCTTCACGCGGTCGGCCTCTCGGCGGGTGACAGACTAATCCCCGGTCACGTCACCCGCGGCCTCGGCTAGAGCGGCAAGGCACGCAAGTAGTCGCGCCTGCGCCGCCCCAGTCGCTGGCGGCGGGTCGCTTCGTCGAGGCTGTGCTCCTCGAGCGCGTGACCCGCCGCCTCCTTCTGCGAGATCACTGCCTCGCAGAAGGCTGCGACCTGATGCTGCCGAGCATCTCCCTAGCGATGGTCGGCAGCGCCAGGTCGGCAGCGCCAGGTCGGCACCGATGATTGCGACGAGTTCACGACGCTGCTCTGCCCAAGCGGCACAGACCTCGAGCGTATGCTGCGCCGTGTCCTCGTTGCAAACCTGATACGTGCTTACGTGTGGTGACAGAGTAAGAATACAATTCACCACCCCCTGTCTTGTCCGTCGATGTCGTAAAAGACGACTAAGGGATATACTCGTAATATGCACATAAGTTCTGTGCAAGAGAAGGAAAACTCGATATGAAACCAGCCAGAAACCATAGTAGGTCAAATTCCCTCCTATTGTGGCGGAGGCCCGAGCCCAACAGTGGGACGTGTGTGGGCTGCGATGATGATGATGATGTGTTTACGTACCATCGAGATCGACGGGGAAGTAATGTATGGTGACTATAATATTCTTACTCCGTCACTACACGGCAGCAACTAAGATTGTCGTGATCACCTCATATACGTCCCACTGTTGGGCTCAAGCCTCCGTCGCCATGGGAGGGAAATTGACCTACTATGTCACACTGGTCAGAAGTGTTCGTATACGGTTTTGTTTCGAGTTTCGCTTAGTCTTCGTATCCCTTAGTCATCTTTTACAACATCCACGGGCAAGAGAGGGGTGTTGAAATGTATTCTTACTATGTCACCCAACGGAAACGTCTAACAGTAATTTGCATTAATTAAAATTTAAAAATGAATTTCAAAAGCATTTAATTTAGTAAGTTGAGGCTTTGTTTAGAAACAATGGGTTTGTTAGCTGAAATAAGAGTTAGTAGGTACTTTAAATTTCAGTTTTATATTTTTGTAGGCTACTCATGGAAGTTATTATGTAAAGGAAATGTTTTACAGTAAGTAATAATACATTTTTCGTGTGGCTATAGTGTGGTGATGGTGTAAGAATACAATTCACCACCCCCTATCTTGCCTGTGGATGTCGTAAAAGTCGACTATGATATATAATATATACATAAGATCTGTGCATGAGAAGGAAAACTCGAAGTGAAATCCTATACCAACATGTCTGATCAGCATGGTATAGTAGGTCAAATTCTATCACATTGTGGAGAGGCCCGAGCCTAACACTGGGACGTATGTGGCCTGCGATGATGATGGTTACACTGTGCCTTATTCATCCGGGGCGAAATAAGTGATGGCGCACGACCCCATAACCTGCCGTATATATACATTGTTTACGCCACATGGTCGGGTCACTGGTACCCGTCTTTATAATCCGTGGCACGAAAAACTTCTTTTATTCACTAATATTACTACTAAATTTTATTCACTACTACATAATCAGTCTTGTGCCAAGAATTTAATATCTAAAGCAAAAAAAATCTACAAGCATAATTTCAATGATAAGTAATAATAATAATATCTTTATTTCGGACACATAATCCATAGATTGTTAGTGCATTAGTAACATTTTGCTTATATATTATGTTAGTAATGTTAGTACTAATTTATTTACAATTTAACATATTAATTACGTCATCCTAAGCCTTATGTGTCGTTGCTGAGACATGCCTCTGACAACAATGTGATAGATAAGGACAATCAAGCCTGGATGCTATCATCAGGACTGTGTTGGTACTGGCGCGCACCCTGCTCACTAACGACGCAGATCGCTTACGCATAGTTGCGTGAAAACAAGCCGTGTGCGCGTCTGCAAACATGCCGGAAGCACTACAGTATCTGGGCAGTCCTAACAACATACGAAACGCATTATTGTACAGGACACGAAGATCACTGTAGCTTTTCTTAGAGTAATTAACCCACAAGCTACATGTATATGTATATAGTAATAATATTCTATTCCAATTTAATTAATTGAATGATCATTGACAATATGTCAAGTATTATTGAAGCTGAATACTCCTTGGATCGCTATAAAGTTGTCTCGTTTAAGAAAATTTTCTTGTAGTTTGCTAATTAAAATTATAATTCCATTAGGCTATAGACTTGCCCTATTGAATATAGCCTTCCCCACTTAGGGGCAATACCGTCAAAAATAAAAAAATATTAAAATACTTTTATACTGTTACGAAATATTTTACCCGGATAAAATTTACCCGGCTATTTCTTTAATTTATCCTATTAGTTAAAATTTAAGAATTTAAAGGAATTGGTTGACTAACCGGTAACGTGGTCCCTAAATGTAGGCCTCATAACTAAGCTCAAAGTCGCTCAGCGTACTATGTAGCGGGCTATGCTTGGGATTTCTCTGTGAGATAGAATCCAAAATACGGAAATACGGAGAAGAACGGATGTAACCGACATAGCACGAAGAATTAGCACACTGAAGTGGCAATTCGCAGGCCACATCGCCCGACGAACCGACAACCGCTGGGGAAGAAAGGTTTTTGAGTAGCGACCATGTATTGGATGACGCAGTGTAGGACGCCCCCTCACTAGGTGGACCGACGACCTGGTGAAAATTGCTGGGCGTCGTTGGATGCAGGCGGCACGAGACCGCACTCTGTGGCATAATATGAGGGAGGCTTACGTCCAGAAGTGGACGGCGATAGGCTGAAATGATGATGATGAATGATGACTAACTTATCAACGTCGAGTGAATCATTGAGTCGGTATACATGTAGTTACCCTAGATAATTCACTATAAAATAAGAGTAGTTACCTTAGAATAATAACGTATAGAAGGTAAGATCACGCACAAAAAGTGAGGCATTTCAATTGGAGCCTAATGGAGCTTACGCCGGAACCGTTCCGTAATGTACAAGTCATTGTACTGCACGTAAGTACGCAACTCTTAAAAAATAAATAGGTAATTATGACGGTTTGTGCATTCAAATGGTGTCACAACACATTTGAAAAACTTAAAAAGGTTTTTAACATTACTTTTAAAAGTATTTCGACGATTTATGTTAATAAAAACAAAATTTGATTTCATAATTTGTATCGTGGTGTGCGTGTTTATGTGTGTAATTCTCTGCGCGCCATTAGTATTTTTAGATTTATGTTTCGAACATTCGAAGTATTGAGACTATCCTTCTATACGTTATTATTCTAAGCTATACGGGTAATTATTAACACTAGTGGTCGGCGTGTGGTTGAAATTCGGCCATAATTCATTTTAATTAATTTTTCTGCTGCACAATTTTCTTTAATTTTATTTATGCATAATTGTAAATTATGCAAGTTGTATTTCACTAATAACTAACATATAAGCACAAATCTTTAGTAGACATTGTCATCATAATTATGATTGTTTGACAATCAGTTCGACCAGAGATTTTAACCGTAAACAAAAGTCTATAAGCGTTGCTACGCAACACACTCACACAAACGCGTGTGTGTGTAGCGATTGCGTTGCCTATATGCGTAATGCCTTTTTTAATGAATTTAATGTATTTCTAATCCATTATTATATGAAATTTCAGTTTTATGCACTTCTCCTCATTATATACTTCAACTGTGCCAAATTTCATACTTGTCCATCTACGTAATTTTCGTAAAAAGGGGTACAAAGTTTTTGCTTCACGTATTTATTATTAACATTTATTTCTAATGTTTCCGCGCGTGTTACACATATGAAATTAAACTATTTTTACGGATTTCATTGCGCTTATGTTTGATTTTTTATTTCCCGACGTTGCAAACATTTATCAGCATTAATAGTCATGTGAAAACTAATGGTGTATGGTAATGAGAACCGTGTGGTGATGGAGTAAGAATAATACTATTCACCACTCCCTATCTTGCCCGTGGATGTCGTAAGAGACGACTAAGGGACATAATAAGTATATACCATCTATGTCAGAGAAGGAAAACTTGAAAGAAAACCCTATTCCAACACGTTTGACCATCGTGGTATAGTAGGTCTATTCCTCTCCCATTAAGGAGGAAGCCTAAGCCCAACATTGGCATGTTTTTTTTTTTTTGCCAGACGTTTTTCACTATAGTCTTCTTGTTCCATAAACGTTACAATTTTCGAAACGTTGGTAAAAATAATTGATTAAAACTAGTTTCATTTCTTATATTAACATTGACTATAAAATAATATAGTTCTTACTGCAATACTTGAACTACCCATATCAAACCCCCCTTTTACGTAAACCCAACGTGACATGAAGCCCCTTTTCTTCCAATACAATTGTTCACTTAAGTAAGGGTGTGCGAGCTACGGAGTTACAGAGTGCAAACAGAGAAGTAGGTCAATGTCGACCGTTCGATAAATGCAAGGTTTTCTCTGGTCATGGACGAGGTTGTTGGATGTTCATTTCATTGTATACCAGGTAAATATTAATACTTGCATGTTGATATAATGAGAGACCAGGAATATTGAAGTAAAACTGTTTACCAATCGATTGAAATTCTAGTTGGAGATGAGAATTTCAATACCTTCAATACTTTTTGGGCGATGAAGAGTGTGCGAGAACAAGAGCTTAAGTGACTATTATATTGCGCATTTACAAGTATTCGTCACATACAATGATTTTTTTTAAATATTTTTATGATTTTAAAGATATAATATGGTGTGATGTTTCTAATTATTATTATTCAAATATATTGAAAGAGTGAATAAAAATTTTTATTTGATCAAGGGCTCATGAGTACAGAATGGTGCAAAGTTTTTACTCATTCAGTAATTTGTGTAAAATTATGCGGAAAACATGCACACACTAATTTCTATACATAAGATATTTAGGAAAATCTGTCCAATAGACAGCATATCTGCATCCAACGAGGAACAGCAACTTTCATCGGTCCACCTACACGTTCTACACTGCATTCGATATGTGGTCGCCACTCGAGAACCTTTCTTCCCTAGCGGTTGTCAATTCGTTGAGCGATGTGAGCTGTCCATTGCCGATTCAGCGTGGTATTTCTTCGTGCTATGTCGGTTACACCCGTTCTTCTGCGAATTGCCAAATTTCGGCTTCCATCTCGCAGAGAAACCCCGAGCATAGCATAGCCTCGTTATTATGTGTAAAGGAATAAGACGGGAAAACTAAGTACAATTTATGTGATAAAGATTAGGATTATTTATATTGCTAACCGCTATAAAAATAAATGTGATATAAGCTACGTGACATAAGCTACGTCAAGTGCAGACTTCGTAAGACTTTTGTAGCCTTTGTGTTACCTCTGTTACCTTTTATATTTATTTTTAAAGATAATATATTTTTGAGCCGATTGTTTTGTTGGTTGGTTGGTTGATATCATATATCAGAATGTTGCTGTGGATGCAGGGTTCGAATCGTGCATAAAGCAAACAGTATTATAGGGTCTTCAATAAAATCATTTTACGAATTTTATCGCAGTAGTATATGTGACTATAAACGTTGTGAAAAAGGAAATTAAAAATCGAATACAAATGCGATATATCTGTAAAATAGATTTATTTTAAATGTGTATATTTGCGTAAACATTAGAAATTATTATGGGGTCTTTTACAAATTCTCTAAAGAAATCTTTATGAGCACTAGCAGCCTATAAAATATTAGCGTGTTATACTACAAAATACTGATGTATTAGCAAATATTTACTGCACGATTTATTGTGAGCGGTTATAAATAAAAATCATGCATGATGTGCAGAATTATCTTTCCACTAACCAATCCATTCATTAGTCTTTAAATTTCTACTGTTTGACATAGACATAATCGACAACTTTGACGATTGTGTAAAATTTTCCAATATTCTTAAATTCGTTAAGCAAACGAATTAAATATATATTAATTTGAAAGTAATAATATAAGCTTAACGTTGTTTGTCATGCGTCAATGAAAACCGTTCTATTAGAAAACTTTTTTAATAAAATGTCCTTACTTTATTTGAAATTTTGGTTTAGGAATTTGATATATAAATTATTGGCTATTCGTCTACGGCGTGGTTGCAACGTGGTACAATGGTTAACCGCAAAATCAATAACCCTATCGAAACCGCTCGTTAGTCACCGATATAACTAGACAGCTATCACGGGAGAATGTTCGCTCCAGGGCAATTAGCTTAAATTTCAAGTTCACGAGACAAATATCAAAGGACGAAGTAAATAGAGCTCAATAATTACTTAATTATACTTAAATCATCGACTAAAATAGTATTAAAGTACTTTTAAAAGCTGCTTTTCTAATGACAAATTGTAATATTGATTTTAAAATTTCGGCTCGGGCCTCCTCCACAATGGGAGGGCATATGACCTATACTATGCTGGTCAGACATGTTGGAATAGGGATTCATATGTGCATATTATATCCCTCAGTCGTCTTTTACGACATCCTTGAACATGATAGGGAGTGGTGAATTCTTACTTCGTCACCGCACAGAAAATTTTTAAATATAAGAAGGTATTGTTAAATATCAGTTTGGGATCAGAAGTGACAATCAGTGGCGGCTGGTGGGTCAACAAAGTGGTGGTGCACTTTACTTGCTCACTAAGTATTAAGATCAGAAATCGCAATGGAACAACAATTTATAAAAAAAAAATGTAATTTTTTATTATTTTCGAACTCATTACATTTTGTAGGTCTACATCTGAAGAAGCATGTGGCTTTATTTGCTTTTCATACTTCGCAAATCAAATCAAAGCAAATCAAAAAATATTTTGATTTGAACTCTTTTATTAAATGTAACGATGGCCTTGGCGGTCCCGCCAATTTTATATCAACTTTATTTTGAAAAGTTTTATCATGCTAGGCTCATTTACACTCGCACCACAAACGGTACACAAAGTATAGACTAGAACTAAGACCAAAATAAAAAAAAACAATTAATGTAAACAAACAATATCTAACGCGTCACGGGATACAACGAAACTATATCTACTTACGTCACCGCCGCCAGGTAAATTTCGTCTAAAATCGAGTGCTCTCGGTAATGTTCCGTTCGCCCGTGCGGCGCTCGAACAGAGGCTCATTTTTCGGTATATTTCTATGAACTATCTTCTGTCTCACGCGCCAGGCGTTTTAACTCATAACTAATACAAGCTGTATTAGCAGTCCCCGTGCGCTCGCCTCAGCGCACGAGATTTTTTTTTACAGGGAAAATAAGTTAAATAATAGTTTAGAATAGTTTAGTAAAGCTTTTAAATTGTTTCGTCATAATTTAAAATTATATTTGTTATATGTTTTTATATGTTTAAATAATAAATATTAATACAGTAATTTAAAATATAAAAATGAACTAACATGGTAATTATTAAATCTTTTGAATTGGTTGAGCGCACTTAAGTACTGCCGCCACTGGTGACAATGTCACGTCTTTGTCAATTTTTATTTACTAGCAACCCGCCTTCGCTTCGCCTCGATTTCAGTCACCTTACCCGCGTAGTTCCCGTTCCCGTGGGAATACCGGGATAAAATATAGCCTATGTTCCTCCCTGATGTTATAGCTTTCTATTGGTGAAAGAATTTTTGAAAGCGGTTTGGTGGTTTAAGCGTGAAAGGATAACAAACAAACAAATAAATAAACAAACATACTTACTTTCGCATTTATAATAATAAACTACTTGTACTACGGAAGAAATCATCGTTTTTAATTGCCAAATATGTATAAGTTTTATTGTTATTGTTAAGGTACCTATAAGACGAAAAAAAACAGCCTTTCATTATGTACCTTAATTTCCTGCGAAGAAGAAAGAAGTTTTGTTTTTATAATACAACCCGCCGTATGGTAACGAAGTAAGAATACAATTCACCACCCCCTCTCTTACCCGTGGGTGTCGTAAAAGACGACTAAGGGATTAATTATGCACATAACATCTGTGCAAGAGAAGGAAAACTTAAAATGAAACCCTATACCAACAATATCGAACAAAGTCCAATTTGGGAGTCATTTGGAGGACAAAGCCAAATTGGCTATCAAAAAGTTGGGCGTCCTGAACAGAGCCAGGCGGTACTTCACACCGAGACAGCGCCTTGTACTATACAAAGCGTAAGTTCGTCCTCATGTGGAGTACTGCTCACATCTCTGGGCAGACGCGCCTAAATATCAGCTAGACCCACTTGACTCCCTCCAAAGGTGTGCTGTTCGAATCGTCGGGGATCCCAATCTTACGGACAGATTGGAGTCACTGGAGCGGCGGAGAGACTTTGGGTCACTCTGTGTACTCTACCGACTCTTTCATGGGGAGTGCTCTGAGGAACTGTTTGACTTGGTACCACCGTCACCGTTTTACCAACGTACCACTCGACACCGCAGCAGGGTTCATCCATTTCACCTGGAAACGATATGATTTCACCAGTACGTTTCCAGCGATCATTTCTCCCACGTACGTGCAGGCTCTGGAATGAACTACCTGCTGCTGTGTTTCGCGAGCGCTATGACATGTCCTTCTTTAAACGAGGTTTAAGAAGAGTATTTTCTTCACGGTAGGCAACGGCCTAGCTGTGCCCCTGGTATTGCAAAGGTTCATGTGCGGCAGTATCACTTACCATCAGGTGTGCTGCCTGCTCGTTTGCCACCATCGGCAATAAAAAAAAAAAAAAACATGTCTGACCAGTATGGTATAGTAGGTCAAATTCCCTCCAATTGTGGCGGAGGCCCGAGCGTAACAGTGGGATGTATTTGGGCTGCAATGATAATGAATACAATCCGCTAACTTTTGCCTTATAATATCGATTAATTAAGTTTTTTTTAAACATTATAAATTTATCCTTTTCTTATTTTTTTCCTTAGTATACACACAGATTTTATATGATGATGACGGAATAATAATATAATTCACCACTCCCTATCTTGCCCGTGGATGCCGTAAAAGATTACTAAGGGATAATTATATCCCTTGTAAGATCTATACAAGAGAAGAAAATCTCGAAATAAAACCCTATACCAATCTGTCTGCTCAGCATACACTTGTATTAAGGTCAATTTCTCTTTTATTGTGGGGGAGGCTCGAGCTTAGCAGTGGTACGTATATGAGTTGAGATGGTTATGATACTCACCAGTACCTAACAGAACTATTAAATTTGAGCTTTGTGGATGCCAAATATGAGCTTTAAGGTCATTTGGAAGTAGATTCGATGTTTGATTTTTATGTGTAAGTTAGTCATAAGCATGTCGATTTTTTTTTCTCTAGCAAAGGCTGAGGGTGACCGGACCGGGGATTTCGTCCGGCACCCGTGGAGAGGTTACCCTCGCGACGGCGATCGGCATCACGGGGGGACGTCGATGGGAGAGGGTACTCCCTCGGGGTATTCCGTTGGGTCGACCACTGAAGTCAAGGAACTCTGCACCGGTAGTCGGCCTAATGACGAAGTCGACGTACTATATATTATGGGGCCACGCGCTGCCCCTCTGTCGCCCCGGCCGGAGCCTGGCGGCGGGTGCACTGACCATATCCCACCCAAAAAAATGTCGATTTTTGGTCGTTTATATCTAAATAAGCGTTTAATGAGTTGCTGTGTTGATAAAATTTAGAACACTATATTATCTCGGGAGTTTCAATATATAAAACAATTTTGTTTAATTTAAATAGTTTTTAAAATATAAAGGCGTCAAAAGTGGCTTGAAAAAGTTCGTTTGAATTTACACAAAGTACTACTCCCCCGTTCTCTTTGGTTGAAATTCGCTTGACGTGCTACCGTATGTCTAAATTTTAAATTAGTTTTCGTGCAGTAATGGAGTAAATTTAGAAAACAGAACTTAAAAATAGAAAACAGAACTTAAAAATAGAAAACAGAATTTGCTTTTATTACCTTTTTTACGGGTATTGTGAAAGTTAAATAAGGATAATTCAACTTATATGAGCTGAAATGATAAATGATGATGACATGCTGGTCAGACGTGTTAATATTGGGTCTTATTACGAGTTTTCCTTTTATGAGATAGGTGTAATCTGCTTGAGGCCCATTAGTTGCCTTTGTGTGCCGTGTGACTATGTATTTGTATCGTGTGAGTAACATGGATAATGAACTTGAAATTGATCGCAGCCCCACCTACCATTATCCAATGCATTGTTTTAATGGTCTAAAACCATCTTTGAATTACTTTTTTATTGAAATCGACTAGTTCGTATGATGACGGAGTAAGAATACAATTCACCACCCTCTATTTTACCCGTGGGCATCATAAAAGACGACGAAGGGATATAATATGCATAGTAAATCTATTTAAGAGTAGGAATAATCTAAATAAAACCCAAAATCGAACACGTTACCACCTATTGTGGAGGAGGCCCGAGCCCAACAGTGAAATTTATGTGGGCTAAGATGAATGAATGACATGAAAAATTGAAAACAATTTGGACTGTTCCAAAGTCCAGCAAAAGTTGAAACGGTTTCAAAATCAATAACTGTGTGTTTCATATATTTAGATATTAATTATTATAATACATAAAAATCAAATATTAAATAAAGTATCGTGAATATCCTCTTTAGCTTTTTACGCTCTAATACGTTCTGCCCTAACAACACCCTTCACTCAACGTCGCAACATCAAAGTCATACATTTTTCACGAATTCGCCAGAAAACGTCCGGGCTTTGTTCATTGACCGTGAAAATTTCTTACGCGTCAGATTGATGCGTATATCCACTTGTCTACAAGATAATAGCTCTTTAAATCTAAAAAAAGTTACTGCTTTATTTCAGCTATCCTTACCTCAAGTAAAGGATATTATGATACATGTCTTTGTTACGCCTATTTTCTCTGCTAGACGCTGTTGATCTTAAACTATTCTCGGGTATTGCATATACTCGTAGTTAGGTTTTTTTTTATGGGTGGGCTATGGTAAGCGCACGCGCGGTCCAGTCCGTCCAGGGCGATGAAAGGACGGCGCGCGGGCCCATAACCCACCCATACCTACGTCACCTCGTTGTTGGGCCGACCACCGGAGCAGATGTGACTTGTCGTCAATGGTCGGCCCGACGGAATACCCTTTCGGGTAACGTCACCTCTCGATCACCTCTCTGCGGGTGACGGACAATTCCCCGGTCCGATCTTCCGCGGCCTCGGCTAGACTCGTAGTTAGGTAATGAAGTATTTCCCGTGTCGCAACGGGGTAAGAATACATGTGTCGCCACCCCTTACTTGCCCGTGGGAGTCGTCAAAATCGACTAAGTACTCACCAGGAGAGTAGGCAGCAGCTCTCTGCTGGGAAATGTATAACATTTTTCTGCGATTGCCAAGCCTTATGATTACGGCATTATCCCCTTATGATGAGAAAAACAAAAATGACTCCCAATCACAGCTGTTCCGATACCCTACGGGCTCATTTTGGTGGCGAGCCCGGTAGCAAGTAGCCCGATGCAAAGAATCTTCAGCAGCAATCCGGCTTCCAATCAAAACGAACTTAGACCCTGGTAACATACAATACTCGGTCATTCAGGACTGACGAGAGGGACATCGAGCTGGAAGAGGAAATGAGTAAAATGGACCTGGACAAGATGTGTCTAGACTAGCTAATAAAAACTTTCATATTCCTTTTTCGTGTAGTGACGAAATAAGAATACAATTCAACACTCGTAAAATACAACTATGGGATATAATCCTTACTAATATTATAAATGCGAAAGTAACTCTGTCTGTCTGTCTGTCTGTCTGTCTGTCTGTCTGTCTGTTTGCTACGCTTTCACGTCTAAACCACTGGACCGATTTTGATGAAATTTGGTACAGAGATGGACTAAAGCTTGAGAAAGGACATAGGCTACTTTTTATCGCGAAAAAATGGGTATAAGGGGTTGAAATAGGGGATGACATTTTGTATGGAAATTCGTCATTTTCGATGATAGAACCACGAATCTTTGTATTAAGGCACCTGACAATAAATAAATAAATATTCGTTCAAGGGTTTTGGAAATTTCATTTACATGGGGATGAAATTCAACCCCTAAAATACCAAAAAGCATACAGCCGAAACCTCTGGGCCTAGAAACGTATTTTTTTTACACCATCGTATTTCTTGGGGTGCACGAGCACTAGCAAAGGATTTTTGGAAATTCACCCCCCTTAAGGGGGTGAAAAACATATAGTCTTTCACGTCTAAACCGATTTTGATGAAATTTGGTACAGAGATGGACTAAAGCTTGAGAAAGGACATAGGCTACTTTTTATCGCGAAAAAATGGGTATAAGGGGTTGAAATAGGGGATGATATTTTGTATGGAAATTCGTCATTTTTGATGATAGAACCGTGAATCTTTGTATTAAGGCACCTGATAATAAATAAATAAATATTCGTTCTAGCGTTTTGGTAGTTTCACTTACATGGGGATGAAATTCAACCCCTAAAATACCAAAAGCATACAGCCTAAACCACTGGGCCTAGAAACGTATTTTTTTACACCATCGTATTTCTTGGGGTGCACGAGTACTAGCAAAGGATTTTTGGAAATTCACCTCTTTAAGGGGTTGAAAAGCATATAGCCTTTCACGTCGAAACCGATTTTGATGAAATTTGGTACAGAGATGGACTAAAGCTTACGAAAGGACATAGGCTACTTTTTATCGCGAAAAAATGGGTATAAGGGGTTGAAATAGGGGATGACATATTGTATGGAAATTCGTCATTTTCGATGATAGAACCACGAATCTTTGTATTAAGGCACCTGACAATAAATAAATAAATATTCGTTCAAGCGTTTTGGAAATTTCATTTACATGGGGATGAAATTCAACCCCTAAAATACCAAAAAGCATACAGCCGAAACCTCTGGGCCTAGAAACGTATTTTTTTTACACCATCGTATTTCTTGGGGTGCACGAGCACTAGCAACGGATTTTTGGAAATTCACCCCCTTAGGGGGGTGAAAAACATATAGTATTTCACGTCTAAACCGATTTTGATGAAATTTGGTACAGAGATGGACTAAAGCTTGAGAAAGGACATAGGCTTCTTTTTATCGCGAAAAAATGGGTATAAGGGGTTGAAATAGGGGATGTCATTTTGTATGGAAATTAGTCATTTTCGATGATCGAACCACGAATCTTTGTATTGAGGCACCTAATAATAAATAAATAATTATTCGCTCAAGCGTTTTGGAAATTCCATTTACATGGGGATGAAATTCAACCCCTAAAATACCAAAAAGCATAAAGCCGAAACCACTGGGCATAGAAACGTATTTTTTTTTACACCATCGTATTTCTTGGGGTGCACGAGCACTAGCAAAGGATTTTTGGAAATTTACCCTCTTAAGGGGGTGAAAAGCATATAGCCTCTCATGTCTAAGCCGATTTTGATGAAATTTGATACAGAGATGGACTAAAGCTTGAGAAAGTATATAGGCTACTTTTTATTGGGAAAAATGGGTATAAGGGGTTGAAATAGGGGATGATATTTTGTATGGAAATTCGTCATTTTCGATGATAGAACCGTGAATCTTTGTATGAAGGCACCTGATAATAAATAAATAAATATTCGTTCTAGCGTTTTAGTAGTTTCACTTACATAGGGATGAAATTCAACCCCTAAAATACCAAAAAGCATACAGCTGGGCCACTGGGCCTAGAAACGTGCTTTTTTTTCACCATCGTTCGTTTCTTGGGGTGCACGAGTACTAGCAAAGGATTTTTGGAAATTCACCTCCTTAAGGGGTTGAAAAGCACAAGTAACCCTGCTCCGGTGGTCGGTCCAATGACGAAGGCGACGTGGTGTTCGGGTGGGTTGCGGGTGTTGCGTGCTTACGCCCCTCTGTCGCCCCGGACGGAGTGGTGCGAGGAACGCGCCGACCGCAGCCCACCCCAAAAAAAAGGGGATTGAAAAGCATATAGTCTTTCACGTCGAAACCACTTAACCGATTTTGATGAAATTTGGTACAGAGATGAACTAAAGCTTGAGAAAGGATATAAGGCTACTTTTTATGGCGAAAAAATAGATATAAGGGGTTGAAATAGGGGAAAGTATTTTCTTTTTACGTCGTCTTATTTCTTGGAGTACACGAGCACTAGCAAAGGATTTTTGGAAGATCACCCCCTTAAGTGAGTGAAAAGCGTATAGACGAAACTCTTGGAGCTAGGAACGTAAAACTTTCTATGCAATTCTCTTTCCTTTGTTGTAAGTGAGCTCTAAGAAATTATTTTATTAAAATCAACTCCTAAAGGGGTGCAAAATATATAGCCGAAATCATTAGGCCTAGAAACACGGAATTTTGTATAAAGTTGCCTTTCTTGGGGGAAGAGAGATTTTTGCAATTTTAGCCCTAAGGGGGTGAAAAGCGTTTAACCGAAATCACTGAGCCTAGGGAGGATCATTTTAGTACACGGTCGGCTTTCTTGGATTACCCCCAGATTTTCTTAGTGCTCATTTACCAAGCACTATGAAAAAAATTTTGGCAAGGGTAAGCGAGCTCTAACAAAGAATTTTTGGCAATTCCACCCCTAAGCGAGTGAAAGCGTATAGCCAAAGATACCGGGCCTAAGAATGTGAAATTTTGTAAGCACGCAGGGTAAGCACGCACTGAGAAACAATTTTGGGCTGCCCCAAAAGGATAAAACGCATATAGTCAAAGACCAGACCAGCCAATGATATATGATCATTATCTTGCTCTTATCCTAATTACTTTGGATCGACGCGATATGTAGGTAAGGTACCTACTACTGTCATCGTAGATATATTGCAAAGGTTCTAGCAACGTTTTATGACCTGGCCGACATTGTTGGCCAGACGGCATCACCAATTGGTCCAGGTCGATGTAAATCTTTGTCTTAGTAGTATTTTGCGACACCCACGAACAATGAAAACGTGGTAATATTTCTAGCAGCTACCAGACAGTAAGTTACAATCAAAATATTATTACAATTTTCTATCTCTACAAATAAATAAATTTGAAGCGTCTGTTTGTCTATCAAAATAATAGGTTTTATTTATGCTCACACAATACGGTCCAAATTTTTTTGTCTGTCTGTCTATTCGTTACAGGTAATCTTCAAAATGGCTGGACCGATATTGATTATATTTTACCATCAGGTCTACCAGTCGTACATAAGGAATAACTTAGACTATTTTATCCCAGGCTATATTTTATCCCAGTGTGGATGAATTAAGTCGATTTTAAAATTATTTCACTAATGGAAAGCTATTTTTAAGCGAGTAACATATTTAAGCTTTTTTATCCCGATATTCCTACGGGATCGGGTACAATGCCGGTGAAATCACGGGAATTTAATGGTTTAAAAAATTAATTCACTAATGAAAAGCTATATTATCAGTGAATACCATATAAAGGCTATTTTCATCTCGGTATTTGCCCAGGAACGAGAACTATACCGGAGGATGTTGACCAATTTTTAAAACTCTTTCACCAATGGAAAGCTACCTATGTTGTCAGCGAGTAACATAGGCAATTTATATCTCTGATATTTCTGGGATTTATATATTTTTTTTACCCATGTAAATTTATAATATCAGCAAGTTACATAGGCATTTTTTATCTCGGTATTGGCATGGGAATGGGGTCTACGTGAATGAAACTGCGGGTGTTTGATTGATATAATTTTTTTTCACCAATGGAAAAGTACGTTATCAGAGACTAAGGAAAGGCCACAATACCATCGTATTTGCACGGCAATCTGAACTACAAGGCTGGAAGTAATATTCAAATGTGAAAGTTTGTGAAGATATTTGGATGTTTGTTACTCAATCACGCTTAAACTGTTGAGCAGATTTGGATGAAAATTAACACGTAGATAGAGTATTTCTTAAATTAAGAAATGTAATACTTTTTATGTCGATAATATTCTTTGCGATAATAGTTCAATATGCAAGTAAATTTTTACGCGGGCGAAGCCGCGGGCAAAAGCTAGTCTTTATATATTTCTTGTGTACGTGTGTATGTCACTGAACTCCTCCTAAACTGGTGGACCGATGTTGATGAAATTTTTCGGGTGTGTTCAAGGGGATTCGAGAATGATTTTGATTCACAATTGGACCCGGTAGGTAGCACTGCTGTCGATTTCAAGGAGAACTCCTTTTATTTTATTTGAACAGAACAACGTCTGTTGGGTCAGCTAGTATGCATATAATATCTGTGCAATAGAAGGAACATTCGAAATAAAACTGCATATCAACTCGTTTGAGCAGCGTAGTTGCGGAGTAAGAATACAATTAATGACCCCCCTCTCTTTCCCGTGGAGATTGTAAATGACGACTAAGGGATACACGCACGTAACATAGAAGCAAAAGAAGGAAAATTAAATACAGAATCCTATTCCAACACGTCTGACCAATGTGGTTTCGGAGTTAGAATATAATAATCACCCCCCTCTTGCCCATGGGTGTCGTAAAAGGTGACTGAGGAATAGATGCAGGTAACATCGACGCTAGAGAAAGATGACTCGATACAAAACCCTATTGTTGTAACACGTTTGACCAACTTGGAATAGTAGGTCAATTCCCCTCCCATTATAGAGCATGTCAAAGCCCAACAGTGGGACTAATATAGGCTGAGATCTATGAATAATCCTCCTATTGTGGGGAGGTTCAAGGCTGGCAGTGGAACGTATATGAGTTTGTACCATTCAGTAACTTTTCATTTTAGAACCAAACTTATTTCTGGTTATGAAGTCCATTAGTCCAGAGTCCAGTAGTCCATTTGAAAACTGGTATTGAATTTCGGTGGTTTTCATAACTTACATTTCAATTTAACTGAAACGCAAGACTGGTTTTATTGAAATTCGATTAGAAAGTAATAAAGAAGTTAAAGTGAAGAAATTTAACAAAGGCAGCGACTGTTTTATTCACTTTTATACCTATATAGAATGTTTTAAAAGCAGTGGAGTTATCGTGTGATAACAAAGTAAGGGGACAACAGTCACCTTTCCTTTCTCTTCATCATCTCAGTTCCAATATATTCGACTGTTGGGCTCGAGTCTCTTCCATAATAGATAGGAAATTAACCAACGCTAGTCAAATATGTTGGTGATAAATAAGGTAAAATCGAGTTCGAGTTTTCTTTTTCTTCTTTAGCATGTTATGCATATATAATACCTTATTGGGTTGAGAGCCATCAGCGCTCACCCATTGGCCGCGTTAAGCTGTCAAGGTCATCTGCGACCAACAGCTATACACACACAAAAAAAAAATTATGACACCCACGGATTAGAGAGAGGGTGGTGAGTTGTACTCTTACTCCGTCACCACACGTAACACGTCTTTTCCCTTAGCTAGTCTTAAAATATCTTAATGGGGATATATGCGGATACCGAAGTCAATTAATTATTTCAGGTAGCCCTGTCATTTGGCTTTGGGAGGTGAATAGGGCAGGTTAGAGGGCCATACGTCGCCCTTCGTCACTCCGACGATTTAGGTGATGCGTGGCATGGTTACCTATAGGCAGTATATTTTTACGACATCCTATATTCTCAGTATTCTTTCGTATTCTTTTTCCATCATCATACTGATTGTATTATATGAAAATTAAACAGCATTAATTCTTATTACTTCGTAAAATTACAAAAATAATAGGAACTCAAACAAATAATAATTGTTTTCTTTCTTTCATGTCAAGCGTGTTATGAACTTAAATACGAGAATTCTGCGTATGATTCTATTGATCTCCGCCACTGAATTACCTTGCACTGTAGCTTCTAGGTATTCGTTAAATCTAGATACTTTTATAACCTCTCGTAAACGAAAAAACAAAAAATACATCAAGATTTATAAACACCAGTTGAATCTATCTCAAAATACTTAGGAATTGGTGTTGTGTAATCCTAATAATTTATTTTTGCGTATGTATTTAATTGCTTTCAATTATTTTAAGAAACTTTTTTATTTCCATTTTATATTGTTTGTATTACACTTTACAATGCATGTTTCATTTTACGTAGTACTAATATTTATTTTAAGTGTGCCATATATTATTCGCAGAGTTTCCTCGGATGCATTCCGTCGGGAGCCATATTAGATCGTACATTATTCTTAGCTGCTACAAGCATTCGCTTTCATAGTTACTGCGAACCTAGGATGTATTATGAAACTTTTATGTTAAGAATATAGAGTAAAGCAATTGACACTGATTGGTTTTGTGCTATTTCCTTTTTAGTTTATGTGAAGAAAGTATAGAAATAATAAATAATTTCTGTACGTAATACAATTTACTAGCAAATTCCTTCAGTTTTATTTGCGTAGTACCTTTTTTCGTGGCAACCTACCTGCTATTCTAACTGGTAATAGTTCTAAAGATTACCCGAAATAAACAGTCGCAAAATGTTTAAATTGGTTGAGTTAAAAATTTTTAAAAAGGCATAGGTTCGGGCAAATAACCGTGTGAGTATGAACAAAACCTATTATTTTGACATTCGAAACGGACACTTCAATTTTATTTATTTGTAGAGATTAAGAGTTCTGTCAACAATATAAGTGTTTTTTTTTATGTTTTAATATCTTTAATAGTTATAAGTAATTAGATACTACAGTGGGTTTTATGTGGTTGCTAAATTTAAAAAGTGATTGATTTTTCTTTATCACGTTGCCAGTCTAAGTACTTTTCCATTGCCACCGAGGACAAGGAATACGTACCAGTGGTAAGTCTCATAGCGACAGGGAGGATGCAATCTTGACTAAGGAGTTTTTTAATGATAACACTCTGTACTAAGGAAGTAATCTTTGTATATGGTATTTTTTTTTTTTTTTTTTGTTTTTTTTTTATGGGTGGGCTATGGTAAGCGCACGCGCGGTCCAGTCCGTCCGGGGCGATGAAAGGGCGGTGCGCGGGCCCATAACCCACCCGTACCCACGTCACCTCGTTGTTGGGCCGACCACCGGAGCAGATGTGACTTGTCGTCAGTGGTCGGCCTGACGGAATACCCTTTCGGGTAACCTCACCTCTCGACGTCTTGGAACGTCGGTCGCCGTCGCGCGGTCAGCCTCTCTGCGGGTGACGGACAATTCCCCGGTCCAATCACCCGCGGCCTCAGCTAGGTAGGTAGGTATATGGTATAGGTGGTCTTTACAAATATATAATTAATGGACACAAATTATAATCAGGCTTAGAAGAAAAATTGTGGATCGCACAAAGATTACATAGTTTAGTCTAGAACATTATTTCTGCATGGGAATTGAACCCAGTCTCATCATCAGTCTATCCATCGCATCATCTGTGTAGTCATGGGTGATTGCACAGTTCAATTAGTTTTTGTTTTCATTACTGCAATGGCACATGTAGTTAGATTAAAACATTCATATTTGATTATCATTGGAATATTTCAAATCACCTGGGAAAGCTCTCGCTGACCCAACAGTATGGAATTAGTGCAAGTTAGTGAAAAGTTCTTTGTTACTTTTTATGTATTCATCCCGCTATTGGATTCGGGCTTCCTCCATAATGGCAGGGAAATTGACTTACCACGCTGGTCAGACGTGTAGATGCAGGGCTTTATTTGCAGTTTTCCTTATCTTACATAGTTGTTATATGCATATTGTATCCCTTAGTCGTCTTTTAAGACACCCACGAGTAAGGGAGGAGGGTGGTAGGCATCATGGTAATAGGCAGCTCTGCCTTATTACCATGATGCTACTCTTATCCCAATTACGTGGCATACATATTATAAATAGGTTTGCTGATTATTTTAAGAACGGCAGCCTTTCCATAGTCAACCCTCTTTGTGAAAGGACGGCATCAAGTGCAGTTCGTCCAGGTCGGTTTAAAGCTATTAGTCAACTTTTACGAAACCCACAAGCAATCTATGGATTGGTAGTATTTTAACGGTCACCATATAGCACCATTATAGAGAGCTTAGAGACTGTGATACCAGAATTTTCGCGTTTTATAGGCGTTTTGGCGATAACAGTTGAGAAATACATAAAGTCAAGTGATGACAGAATGTTGTAGTTATTTTAAAGATCAGATACACATACAACTTTATTAACGCCTAAACAATTTAGTCGAATTGTCTTTCTCGTCAATTTATAACTGAATTATTTAGTCGTTATTGTCAATCGTCAATTTTGCCTATATCAGCCCATACACGTCTCACTGCTAGGTTTGAGCCTCATCTACAATCGGAGGGCAATTATTAGGTACACCACGCCGGTCAGACGTGTTCATGATGCGTAGATGTTATCTGCATATTTTAATTATCGTTTTTACGATATGTACAAGTAAGAAAGGGGTAGGTGAATTGTATTAGTACGTCGTCACCGCACGGAACAATACAAGTTCAAATAATATTAATACACAATTACAGAATATTTCATACGACATCAATAGATGTCCGAAGTTTTTTGTCAAAAGCAAATCGATGGAGCTTGATTTTTTTTGCTGAGGAACTATTGACTTGTGCTTCTTCGATGACCGTAATATATTTCTACAAATAAATGAAATACAACATAACACCTCATCTCCATAATTGGAGGGATATTGGCCTACTATACCACACTAGTCAAATAGGTTGGTTTAGGATTTTATTTCGTGTTTTGCTTTTCTTGCATAGATGTTACAAGCATATTAAATACCTCAGTCGTCCTTTACGACATCCTCGGGCAAGATAGAGTGTGGTGAACTGTATTCTTATTCCGTCACCACACGGAAACAAACGAATACGGAACAAAACATTTATTCAATTAAAAAATTATTTATATGTTAGGCATAACTTATGACGCCACTGAGGATAAGGTCAAGTCCTGGTGGAACGACCATATGGCGCTCGAGAGAGGCACTCGCCTCGCGGCCTACGGGCAATGGGCCGCTTATGGGCAATAGACTGCTGAAAAAAAGCCTTACCCGTCACCATAAACCAAGATTGATTGATGTTGTCTCTTTATAAAGAACATAGTTTCCAATTCAGAGCGATCAAGTAATAATTTTCACTAAAGTTTAATACCTTTTTAAGCGGTCGTTTTGTAAATGGATCGTTCTTTGTCTAGGCGCTTAGTTATTTAGCTTATTAATACTGTAATAAAAATACATTTTTAAATCCCGCGTGGTTACCATCGTTAATAAATAATACCTACATAAATTCTAGTTTTGTAGCTTCAAGTACAGAAGAACACAGGGTTTGTAATAAGTATTAAGAGGAAAGAGTATTTCACGATTGTTTCATTCATTTGCTTTTTTGATACGTTTTCTTTCCAAATAATCATCATCATCATCATCTTATCCCAATTACTTGGGGTCGACGCAATATGTCATCTGTTTTAACATATTGCAAAAAGTTTCGGCAATGACTTTTATGACCGGCCGCCTGCCTGACGTCAACCCTCCTTGGGAATGTAATCGTTGACCCTAATAGTACCAGATGGTCATTGGTCCGGGTCAATCTAGGTCAATCAATCAAATAATAAATTATCGAAATATGAATTAATACTAATCATCATCTCGGCTTTTGAACGTATTCCTGTTGCTCCAACATCCTTCACAATGCGGGAAATTGATATACTATACCACGCTGGTCAGACGGATTGGTATAGAGTTTTATTTCGAGTCTTATATCCTTATCCTTTTAACCCCTCAGTCCTGTTTTACGACACCCATGGGTAGAGACTGGTGAATTGTATTCTTATTCTGTCATTACACGGAATTCTTGCTCACTCATGTAGGTATGTAAAAATTTTGCCAATAATTCAACACCAGCCAGCCTGTTTGTTATGCTGATATCAAACCCGCTCAGGAATGTAAATGTTAACCAAACGGCATCAGATCGCCCAGTTGTTGGAAAGCCCTTAGTCGTTTTTTACGATATAGGACCACACTGTCGACAGCCGCGGGCCGGTCCGTGTGGGGTAGTACCACACTCTCACAGAAAATCGACGTCTGAGTAGTAGCAATTAGTTACTGCGTTTCGTTCGGTGAGCGAGAGAGCCGGAAGCCCAACTTTCTGAGGGTGTTTGCGTGTGGGGGGTTTTGGTGGTGCCCTTGGTATCACCGAGCCTCAATTTACGCATTCACACTTCCTTCACTTTTTCGCGGTAGGCAGCGGCCTTGTAAAGGTCCATGAGCGGCAGCAACACTTACTATCAGGTGTACTATTTGCTCGTTTGCCACCGTTGGCAATAAAAATAAAATTACGAACAATATAAGGTCTGGTACTATTCGTAGCGCCCATCATACAAAAAATAGAATTTTTTGGTGTGGTAGGATCACACTGTTGACAAATGTCTGTCTACAGCCGCGGGGTGGTCCGTCCGGGGTAGTACCACACTCGCAGTAAATTGACGTCCGAGTCGTAGCAATTTGTTACTGCGCTTCGTTCGGTGAGCGAGATAGCGCTCAACTTTCTGAGGCTCTTTGCGTGTGGTTTAGTGATGCTTTTAGTATCACCAAAACTCATTGCACGAGTTCACACTCTCTTCACTTTCTTCACGGTAGGTAGCGGCCTAACAAAGGTCCTTGAGCGGCAGCAACACTTACCATCAGATATAGTGTTTGCTCGTTTGCCACCGTTTGAATTAAAAAAGAAATTGAATTTGTTTCTTGACACCTATCGAATAACTTGTTGTATGTAAAATTCCTGTTCACTTATGAAATATTATTATTATTATTTTATTTTTTTTATTCAATAAGAGATAACACCCTGAACTAAGAAAATAATCCAGGGATTATTGAGGGCGAGCCTCCCACCCGGGCTGGGCGTAATCTGCTACGTTGACGATACGCTCATCACAGCCCGCGGTGAGATGCTAGAGGAGGCGGCAAGCCTGGCGACTCTCGGTACCGAGGATATCGTCAGGTGGATCGAGGAAGCAGGTGTTGCGGGGGTCTTTACAAACCTGTTATTAATGGATACAAATTTACATCTAGAATCAGAACAACAATTTGCGGATCATACAAAGTGTTGTCCTGCATGGGATTCGAACCCGCTACACTAGCGTAATAGGTATCTTAACCATTACGCCATCTGTACAGTCAATGTAACGCATCATTCGAAAGGTTTCAATGAAATTTTACTCATTTAAGTTTCGAATTGTTTTATGAAGTACTTAGTGAGATATGTCCTTGTAAAATTATATTATGTAAATCTACCCCATTCGCGTTTTAACGTACTTATATTTTAACAACTTTCTCCTGATTTTATCTATCGTCCTCCTATGCGTTACAATAATGCGATAAGCCGACTTCCAGCACGCTATAGTCGTAAAAAAGTCTATTATAAAAATGTTTCACATGAATCACGATTTAAATGTTGACCTTTAAGCATTATCATACACTATTATTGAAAGGTCAAGCTTTTTTGAGTAAAGCATTATCTATATATCATTATCATCACAGATTATATACGTCCCATTACTGGGCACGAGCCTCCTCCATATTGAGAGGGAAATTGACCTATTATACCATGCTGGTCAAGCGAGTTGGTAAAGGTTTATATCGAATTTGCCTTCCCTTGCATAGTTGTTATATACACAAGATCCATTAATCGTCTTTTATGACATTCACGGGCAACAGAGAGGATGGTGAATTGTGTTCTTACGCTGTCCCAACACGGAAGCATTATCTATGTCGGAGTGGTAGGACCACACTGTCGACAGTTATCTGTCTACAGCCGCGGGCCGGTCCGTCCGGGGCAGTACCACACTGTCGCAGAAAATCGACGTCTGAGTAGTAGCGATTTGTTACTGCGCTTCGTTCGGTGAGCGAGAGAGCCGGAAGCCCAACTTTCTGAGGGTGTTTGCGTGTGGAGGGTTTTGGTGTTGCCTTTGGTATCACCGAGCCTCAATGCACGCATTCACACTCCCTTCACTTTCTTCGCGGTGGGCAGCGGCCTTGTAAAGGTCCATGAGCGGCAGCAACACTTACCATCAGGTGTACTGTTTGCTCGTTTGCTACCGTTTGCAATAAAAAAAAAGAACAAATAAATAAAATTGAAATGTCTGTTTATAATTTGAAAAGAATTTCCCATGTGGTGACGAAGTAGGAATACAATTCACCACCCCCTCTCTTACCCGTGGGTATCGTAAAAAACGACTAAGGGATTATAATATGCATACAACTTCTATGCAAGGGAAGGAAAACTCAAAACAACCCTATGCCAATATGTCTGACCAGCGTGGTGTAGCAGGTCAAGTATATAGGCTGAGATGATGATGAAAAATTTGAAAAGAATAGGTATTTTCATGCTCAGACGGTTATTTTAAACACGATACCTAAAAACCAAACACAGTTTAAATATTTTTTGTCTATTTTTCTGTCTGTTTGTTCCGGGTAATCTTAAAAACGACTGGACCGATTTTAATAATATATTGCTACCAGGTAGCTGTCTGTATAAGGAGCAACCTAGGAGTAATCTATTTTATGACGGTATTCCGACTGGAACGGGAACAGGTACTACCTTTGTTAGTAGTAAATCAGATTTATTAAGTTGTATTGTACATCTCATCATCATCATTTCAGCTCACATACATCCCACTGTTGGGCTCGAGCCTCCTACACAGCTAGAGGGAAATTGACCATACTATACCATGCTGGTCAGACAGGTTGCTATAGGGTTTTATTTCAAGTTTACCTTCTCTTGCACAGATGTTATGTGCATATTATATCCCTTAGTCGTCTTTTACGACATCCACAGACAAGATAGGGTGTGGTGAATTGTATTCTTACTCCGTCACCATACGGATAGATGTACATCTATAATTTGTATAATGAGTCACTCAGTGAAATACGGTGAATGAGTTAGTCCATCTGAGAAGAAATGATAAACAATTGAACCTTGATTATTATGCGGTAGGACCATAGTATCGACAGTCCTCAGTCTACAACCACGGTCGATCTCTATGGGGTAGTAACCACATATTCACAGAAAATTGACGTCTGAGTAGCAAGTCGCTACAATCTGTTACTGCACTTCGTCTGGTGAGCGAGAGAACCGAAAGACCAACTTTCTGACGGTGTCTACGTGCGGTGGGTTTTGGTAATGTTTTTAGTATCACCGAACTTCATTGCACGCATTTACACTTCCTTCACTTTCTTCACGGTAGGCAGCGACTTAGAAAAGGTCCATGAGCGGCAGTTTCACTTACCAACAGCAACAAAATATAAATAAATGAATGTGATCATTCTAAGATAAATTTATTTGAACGTTGAACACATTTCTCTTTTCTCTGAGATATCTAATTGTAACGCCTGACTGACATTGACTGAGATTGAAGTTGAAAACTTTGGATGAATTTCAAATTACGGCTGTTGTTATTTAGTTTAAGAACTATAAATTCAAGACCTTTTTTTTGGGGTGTGTTGCGGTCGGCGCGCCCCTCGCACCACTCCGTTCGGGTCGACAGAGGGGCGTAAGCACACACACCCGCAACCCACCCACGATGCACGTCGCCTTCGTCGTTGGGCCGACCACCGGAGCAGGATGAGTTGACGTCAGTGGTCGGTCCGACGGAATACCCCTTGAGGAGTACCCTCTCCTCGACTGACGTTCCTCCCTCGGGAAGTCATCGGTCATTCCTCACGCGGTCAGTCTCTCGGCAGGTGACGGACTAATTCCCCGGTCCAGTCACCAGCGGCCTCGGCTAGCGACTTGAAGTCAGTGGTCGGCCCGAATAAATTCAAGACCTGTCAGCTGTATTTTATTTTTATATTAATATTGAAAAGTTTTTTTTTTAACTTCCTGCTATATAAATCAACGAGGAAATATTGGTTTCAACTGGATTTTCTGGAGACTATTTCTACGATAATGTCTCTACGTGTGTGTGTGTGTGGGCGGGTTTTGATGTGTGCCTCTAATAATTTTGAAACGGGGCGGTTTACGGTATCTTAAGGAACTTTGCTAAACTTAGATTACCTAAGTAAATTTAAATCGAATCAAGATGGTAGATTTTAGGCAAACTCAAAATTACCTGTTGTTTTTATTTTTATAAAGTGGCTTACTTAGATTTGTTCGGCAACTATTCCATCGATAATTTTATAAAATAATCAGTTCTCCTACTTAATAACGTCGATTGTCGTAAATAGCTTCAAAAGCGGTTTGAGTCGTTTGTGATATATCGAAAACAAAAGGAACGTAGAAAAACAGTTGTTTCAAAATAATTCGAAAAAATATTTGTCAAAGCTCTTCTCTTCTAAGCAGTTACTCTGTTGATCATAAAAGTTTAGTTCAATCGTCGTAAACTGCATTGAAATTGGTCCATTGTTCCAAAGACATAATAGAAAACTAAAATCTAAAACATCTGGGCGATCTTCGAAACGGTAGAATCGATTCTAATAATCTTTTTATACCAGGTACCTGCCTATATAAAGAGTAACTTAGCCTATTTTCCTCTCTGAAAAACCATATAGTAAAATTTGGTCCAGTCCAGGAAACAAAACCGAAGCCTCACAGACTGCAGTCGGCAGCCGTTATATTTTAGGAGATATTGTAGATTTGAAATGCGGGAGAAAGCGATTAAAACCGAAGCGAAGCGAGGGCGGATCTCTAGTATTGAATAAAAAAAAATTTATTTCATATTATAAATCTTGCACTTCTATAGTGTGGTCTTAGGCACAATTCAATTTACCTTTTTTTTTTGTGAAAATTAGTATGTATGTATGTAGTGCATTGTCGGCAGTATGACTTACCATGTAGTATGCTGTTTGCTCGTTAGCCAACAACAGTAACAAAAACAAAGCATTAGTCTCCAATGCTATATTTGTTTCAACATCATTCGCCTAAAGATAAAAATCCAATAAGAACAGTGTTTTTGCTTTGTGATTATGTCTATCTCGAAACATAAATTTATTTGAATGTCCCTAAATAGAAGCTGTTTATATTGCAAGGGTCACGAAAAGTTCATTTCGTTGTGTAAATTACACTTCTCCAGGTGCTTCTTTACGTTCAACTTTATTAAAGTATATTTACAATGAGATAGATATTTTTAGGGACTATTTACTTAAATATATATATTACAATTGCTTGGCTGAAATGATGATGATGATGATCACAAAGAGAGTTTTAATTCATATTTATATAAGATCTTTAATTTAAAAGACTATTTTTAGGTCTTACAATAAATTTAGTTACGCAGTCAGAATTCATGATGTAGCAATTCTACAGCTCGCCGTTACTTTCAGAGGTCCTGGAAGGTCGAGTTCTATGCTCATTTTATAGTTTAATAAGAGAATTGAGTTTAGAAATATGCACTTAGCAAATCAAACAGTAAATATTCTAGTTGAAATTTAGCTGTGGAACTAAAGCAATAAAGTTTTGTTATATAGCAACTTTGCGCTTGTCGTTTTATTTTAATTCAAAGCTTTATTATGAAATAATGATGGTATATGTTTCAAAGTAATTATGATATCCTGATCCCCATGGTTTTCACTGCTTTGGGTTATTATAAAAATACATTTTCTTCCCCAGTCATGATGAAATGCAAAAATCCTTTTCGTTTTTCTACAAAAAATACCACTCGTGAAGCGTTGAAACTACTCAAGACATGTTCTTTCATTCACAGCAACCTCGCCGTAAGCGTCAGAGAGCATTCGATGAGCCTCAGCTGCAGAATTTTTAATATTAAAACACTACCCGTAACTGTGGAGGAGTTGGCTCATAAGTTGACATTTTTATTTGAGAATAAGAATATGATCTAAACACAAATTAACTACTTGTGCTATTAGATGTTCACGAGATACTTCGAGTACGAGATACGAGTTATTCGTCTCTAATGTATTTCAACGTCTACTTATCGTTACACCATCTATTGAAAAACGGAAGCATAACTGATACCATCAGCCTTTCTCTACTTTAAGCGCAATTACTTGGGGTTGACTCAATATAGTACATATTGAGTTTCTTTAATATTAAAAAACTTATTGGCCAGCCGCCTGCCTGACGTCAACTGTTATCCAGACGGCATCACATTAACACAGACAGCGCAAAGTTAGTGTTGGTAGTATTAGTAGTCGCTGCTACATATTAAATATATGGAATTGATATAAACATTATAAATACTCACATGTTCCTAGGTTATAAGAATCATTCTTATAATTATGTTGTAACATAATTTTCATCATTTCATCATCTCAGCTCATATATATCCCACTGTTGGGCTTGAGCCTTCTTCACAATCGCAAGAAAATGACCAATATTACGCATCTGAGGTGGTTGGTATAGAGTTACATTTTAAGTTTTAAATTTTTTGCAGAGATATTATCCGCATATTATATCCATTAGTCGTCTTTTACGACAACCAAGGCTAGGAAATAATTTGGTGAACTTCGTCACCACACGACGCTCATGGCTGGGAAAAGTTTTGGTAAACTGTATTCTTACTCCATTACCACACGAAAATAACTTTATAGAATATGTTATTATCTAATTCATCATCTGTCGTGAAATTGTACCTATTATTTTTTTTGACAATTTCTTTGGACGCGCTATGGTCAGCAAACACGCTGTCCGTTCCGTCCAGGGTGACGAAAGGACGACGTATGGTCCCATTAACCACCATATTCCTTCCTTTTCGCCATTGGCACCGAGTTTTTTTTGACGTCCGTGGCCAGCCTGGAGGGTTTTTGACATAGTTATTATTAAAATCAAACTATAAGAAAGTTTCGCAATATATTTACATTATTTACAAACTGAAAAATATTTGAAATTATATCTTATCTTATAGTACATACAATTTTAATAATGTGCATAAACAATAAAATATTAATCTAATAATGCATCCCTACGTAACATTTCATCAAACGAAACCATCTAAATTATTATATATCTTTTAAATCTTCGTACAATCAAATATAAACATTAACCTGAATGTATTTCAATAATTAGTATACAATTCAAAAAGTTTTTAATCATAATCGTTATTTTTGCTATTAATATATTAAAGTCTAAATAATACATTGACACGTAAATAATCTACTTCTGAGATCACGATTTTGTTATGGAATCTACAAATGGTGATAAGGAAGTTTAATTGTACTATTTTTAATTTTATTTTATATACATTACAATACATGGAAAGCAATCTGTAAAAAACAGAAAATAAACATCTTCCAAACTTCTTTATTTATTTATAACCAAGATGTCAATATATTTACAAATAGATATTTCAGATAATTGAATTTGTCACCATTTGGGGAGTTTGAAAGTGAATACTACAATAACAATTACATTATGTATAGATGAAAGTAACTTATAATTGTAAAATTACAAAATATTTTGATACTATAAGGCTTTTAGTATGTATTATATAGCTAATTTAATTTGATCACGCAAACACTTGTTACAAATGTAAATTAATGCGATAATTCCTACTACTGATAATAAAATACGACGTAACTTAACTCGTTATCTATTCAAACAACTTACATTGCTATAAATTGGTTTACTAATCTTATATTAAACTACTAACATCGATTTTAACAATTTAGTAAGCGTAATATCCATTCAGGCTTTATATGCCAGTGATTCGGCAAGTCTTTACTTCTAATAAAAACTTATTACTAAAATACATTTTAAAACTCTTATTTAGCGACTAGAAAGAATTCATAAAAATTCAGATGATTACGTTATGTACATCTTTAATCTTATATTATTATTAAATGTTGGTATTTGCAAAGTGGAATATGTAGGTGATACACATAAAGGTTCCAGAGCTATATCGGGCAAGGAAAATGTCTAATGTAATGGCAATTACTAAAATACATTTACCTCAAACATAATGGAAACACTGTTACGTTTGGTTCATTCAACTACAAATATATCAATTTCAATTTTGACTTGTATTTTTATTAGGCGTAAATAAATAATCATTTTTATGGAATTGATTTCTACGCTACGATTGGCGTCTTCGATCTATACAACACACAGCTCTTTTAAGATTTTCAGCAAAGCCACTCTTATGAACTTGGACATCGTCCTTGCATTTAATAACTTTAGGTATATTTATTTGTGTGTCAGTCTTTTCCTGTTGGTCTGTATTCTCTATTTCGTCATCGGATCACGTATCCGACCCTGGATATTTAACGATCAGATCTAGTTCTTCATCACTAGGCTTTACAGATCGAACTTCAGTTTGTCCTTCATTCGACACAAATTTCTTCGGCCGATCAATTTTATTCTCAATATTAACAAGTACATCAGCAACACATCGGTGGTCTTCCGGTGATTTTGGTTCAGTTTCATCACCGAAACCAGTTTCATTTACCTCATTGTCACCGTTATTGTTCTGCTTATCTCTTTCGATTTCAGCTTTACTATCTTCATCTTCACTGTTCTCTTTGCCTTCTAAGATCATTTTGTGTGTAGCTTCCTCTATCACACTATCTGTTGGCGCTTCATTAATACAGGAATGTGTCAGTGTAAAGGGCAGTTTTAATGATAAATCTCCACCCATGGCGCTAAAAGTCAATTTGACTTTAATGTAGTAAGAAACATATATAGCAAATACATTTCTGTCTTCTGGTGTGTTGTTACACAAAACTGTAGATGCGAGGCTCGCACCAGTTTTCGAGTACGAATCTTCAAGGGCAATCCAATTTTTTGTAATGCCTGTGAACAATGCGACTATGACATAAATTTGCTATGACATAAAACCTTTCATTCTACTACTAAGAGCTTTTGCAATGTCAATTATAAATTGTCTATCATTTGAATTGCTAATGATATTCAATATTAAAAACCAGTTAAGTGCGATTCCGAGTCGCGCACGAAGAGTTCCGTACCATCTATAAAAAAGACAAATCGCGTAAGCATCGGGTTTGTAGTGTGGGAGCCCCCCTTAAATACATATTTTATTTATAGTATTTGTTGTTATAGCAAAAACAGAAATACATAATTTGTAAAAATTTCAACTATCTAGCTATCGCGGTTCTTGGGATACAGCCTGGTGACAGACAGACGGACGGAAAAACAGTGAAGTCTTAGTAATAGAGTCCTGTTTTTAATAGGGTTCCGTGTTATTTTTTGCAAATTCTGTGTATTGACAACAGTAATTGTATAAAATTTACCTCTATGCGGTGTAAGTGTGTACGTATCCGTATGGGTCTGCCCTGGCATGACGACATCGTTACCCTTAACGAGCGCGACGACATTCTTGAATTTACCGTTCGAAAACATGCAAACATCAACATGCTGAACCACCAGTACCTGATTGAAAAAAGGAAAAGTTCAATTATTAAACGTGAAGCCGCTAGTTTAACTTAAAATTAAAATACGTAAGCAAGTGAAAATATTAATTTCATTATGCACAGTAGTATATTCAACTAGTTAAAATTAGTTCCAATAATCAGCAAATGTGACTATAATTAAATGCTTGAATAATTTTGAGTTTCACTATTTATAAACAGTTAAACGCATTCGTTCTCATCGGGTAGATTGCAACAGACATATTAAAATTAATTAAGAAGAAATAAACAACGACTGCACAAATAGCAAAGTGGTTAAGATACCAGTCTACCGTGCGATTTCGTAGGATAAGATTTTGTGTGGTCCACAAATTGTTCGAAATTTATGGTTGTTAATTATCTATTTATAAAGATTTCCCTCCACCCCCTCTCTTGCCCGTGGGTGTCGTAAAAGACGACTAAGGGATATAATAAACACGGGTGACGTGACCGGGGATTAGTCCGTCACCCGCCGAGAGGCCGACCGCGTGAGGAAAGACCGACGTCCTCCCAGAGGGGTGGACGTTGGTCGATGGGAGGGTACCCCAAGTAGGGGGTATTCCGTCGGGCCACTGATGACAAGTAACCCTGCTCTGGTGGTCGGTCCAACAACGAAGCGACGTGGTGTTCGGTTGGGTTGCGGGTGTTGCGTGCTTACGCCCCTCTGTCGCCCCGGACGGAGTAGTGCGAGGAGCGCGCCGACTGCTACCCACCCCAAAAACAAAAAAAAAATGGGATATAATATACAAGAGAAGGAATACTCGATACAAACCCTATGCCAAAATGTGGGATGTGTATGGGCTAAAATGACGATGATGAAATGTTTATAGTAAGAATACAATTCACCACCCCTTCTCATACCCATGGGTGTTGTAAAAGACGACTAAGAGATTTATTACGCATATGACATCTATTCAAGAGATGGTAAACTCGAAACAAAACCTTATACCAACCTGTCTGACCAGCATGGTAAAGTCAATTTCCCTCCTATTATGGAGGAGACTCGAACCCAGCAGTGGGACGTATATGAGCCGAAATGATGATGAATGATGAAAAAATATATGCTCCAGTAAAAGTTTTATGGATTAAGTTAGTATCATCATCATTATTGAACCTTTCACGGGTAAGTTAGAGGTAGCGATAATTGAATTCTTATCCCGTCCCCACATAGAATTAAATATACTATGTGCTATTTCTACCTGTGCAAGTCATAAAAAGCTAAGGAAGCATCAATAGAATCCCTTTTACACTCAACAGCACTCTCCTGGAAAAATTATTACACCAATAACGATGACCAAATCAGCTTTCGAGCGTTCCGATTTTGGCATTATCATCGCTTCGTGAAGGGGCCTAAGTTCAACAGTGAACATTGATAGTCTGTTGATGATGTAAATTATAAACAAAAGATTTCTGGAGATTAGGTTAACGAGAGTTACATCACTTGTTTGATATCAAGTGAGTATTTCTGTAAGATTTGCAGTGTAGTAACGGCTACGAATACTACCAACTCATTGCTCGTGGGTGTCGTCAAAGACTATGAGCATAACATAGACCTGGATCAAATCTATCGGATGCAGTCTGATCAACAATTTCATTCCCAAGCAAGGTTAAAGTCACGCAGATGGCCGGTCATAAAACTATTGCTAAAACTTTTAGAATATGTATTATGAAAGAAGATTATAATTTGACACGACCTAAGCAATTGAGATGAAAGCAAGGTGGCGATGGTGATCATGATGGGACGATTGATGTCAGGTAGCCTATTATTTATAAAGCTATTGTCAAAAACTTCTACAATATGTACAATGGCAGAACAGTGCAGCGGCTATTATGATCGTCACTAGCAGACTGTTTTGCAGGCGGACGAGTGGTATCGCGGTCGTACACTTCGGCTATTGTAGCGATTCAACTCATGAAGAATAGCGCCTAAGTAGGTACTTAGGTAAGTAGGTACTAGGTAGATAGGCAAGTAGGCAGGGCCTTTTTGATTTGATCTTTTAATTTTTTTTTATATTTATTTTACACGTACGTATAATCATGTAAATTGTGGCGTGTACCTCAGAGTCGAATAAATATGTTTTTCTTTTTTTCTTCTTAAATATTGTACCCCGAATAATTGGTACAAAAGCAAAATGATGATGACGATGATGAAATATTTAAGTAAGAAGTCGAAATAAAGTTCACAATGTTATTAAAACACTAAATTGAAAAACTTTGTATCAAGTTAGCAAGTCAGCAACATTTTGATAAAGAAATAAAATATGTAGATGAAATCCTATATTTATTTGCTCATGAATACATAAAGACTTATTACTTGAATATTTTCGTAGATTTTCTTCGTTATCGTGTTTCCTATAACTTAACTTCTAAGTACTTATTTTATAAACATTGTATGCGCCAAGTAAACTATATTGTTTGACCTTGGCTGGACACGCTATCGTGTGTTTGTATATTTTGGACACCAGACGAGATGAATCTAGAATAATAATCCCTATTCGGCATTAATTTAAAGCTCATATGTGTCCTACTATTGGGCTCGAGCATCTTCCACAATTTACGACTTCGACGCCTAATAATATATTGTAATTTAACAATAATTCATCATTTCAACTCATACTCGTCCCACTGTTGGGCACAACTCGCCTCTACAATAAGAGGGAAATGTACCTACTATAACCACGCTGGTCACACGTGTTAGAATAGGGTTTTATTTCGAGGTTACTTTCTCTTGCATAGATATTATACGCATACTACACCTATCCCATAGTCGTATTTAAAGACACTCGCGGCCAAGAGAGGGTGGTGAATTGTATTCTTACTCTGTCACCACACGGAACAACAATTATAATATTTATAATAAAATAATATAAATAGTAAAATACTTAAATTTAAATAATAATTACACGTTGTATTTTTAATTCATCATGGTCGTAGGGACCATGAATATTAATAACTTTAATATTTCTTACGGTTGTCGTAAAAGCAGACCAAATGCTTGCCGATACGTGTTATTTAATTTCTTTTTAGTGCCACATAATTACATTGGCTACGTTTCCAAGGCGGATGACGTCACACAGGCGTAGATCGTAAGACTTGGTTAAAATCCTAATTAAAACAGGATGTTCTGCTTTTCTTCGCAGAACCAAATTATGTTAGTTCTATTAAGACTAGAATTAGAATAACGGTAGGTAGATCATTCAGCCAGGCTGGCCATTGTCAAAAATTCGGTACTAGTGACCGACCCCATAATTAAGAGAGAGAAAATACGGTGAGTTATATATTAGGCAGCGTGCTCTTCGCTCTAAACGGAACGGACGGTGTGTACCCGGACCAAAACCCGCCCAAAAAAAAAGAACAAAAGGCGAAACATCCACCCATTTAGTCTATATTTAAGTATATAGTAAGTATTGTAATGTCCGTGTGGTGACGGAGTAAGAATACAATTCACCACTCCCTATCGTGCCCGTGGATGTCGTATAAGACGACTATGGGATATAATGTGCACATAACATCTGTGCAAGAGAAGGAAAACTCGAAATGAAACCCTATACCAACATGTCTGACCAGCATGGTATAGTAGGTCAAATTCCCTCCCATTGTGGAGGAGGCCCGAGCCCAACAGTGGGACGTATGTGGGCTTCGATGACGATGATGATGATTATATTGTAGGAAGTCATAAACAATAATACCCTCAAAGAAGGTCGGCTTGGGCAGGCACTTTATACAGGGTGTATCAGGTTATGGGGCAACTGTTCGAGTATGTTGTAGTTTAACGGTCATAGATCGTAATTAGAATGTACATTACACAAAAAACAATATAACATAAAAGTTATAGTGATATGAAAAAAATGTGTCTAAGAGTCTATGCCTTAAATGTTACGTATTATGTAGGCATGTACAAACAGAATACATGTAGGCATGTAAAGCTTCGACAGTATAAATTCATTCATAATACCTAGAATTGTGCAAACGTTTCAATGATATACTCAGTGCCAGATAACGTGGCAAAAGACGACCTTCACCTACCTTCACCACGATATCTTAAAATGCAAAAAAATCTATCGCTTACCATACAAATCTATCGAAAAATTGTATCGCAAAATTCTCTTGGTAGATGCCTACCAGGAAGCAACATTACAAACAGCACAACCCAAAATTTTACGAAATCTAGTAAAATTACCATCGAAAATATATGTTTTTAATATCCTATAATCATGTATTTCATTGTTTTAAAATACCAGATTAACCTGTAACTGGTGACATTTCATTATTTTATAAATAATATCATTGATAACAATGCCAAATTACTTTCAAATGTCTGAATATCAAAAGTTTTTAAGTAACATTAAAATTAAAGTACCGAGAATATTTATATAAATTCAATACAATATAGATCCTATAATTAAATACGTACTTAGCTTCGAAGAGTTATGTAACGCCCAAAAAATGCCAAGTTTTAAGTTATGACACATTTTTTTCAACTCATTTTACCGTCAGGTGTAATAAACCTAAAGGATCGCACAAGTAGATGCAAGATTTTAGGTTATGTGTATCAAACATAAAATCTTTTCTTAACTGATTTTAGCGTCAGGTGTACGAGATCAGTGGCGTCGTGTGGCCCAGTCACCATTTTGTTTGACATTCCGTGTGGAGCACGTAAAAGATATTGAAAAAAAATTATGGGCCTCGATGACAGTACATACCGAAAGATTGATGCATTCATAATTCATGTATCAGACAGCAGTGATAGTAACAGTAGTGGAAGTGACAGTCCAGAACTATAGATTTTTGTAAAGTCATAAATAAATTATTTTAGTATATTATTTACCCTACCTTACGTATTTAACAAAAAATTAGCCTTAAGATAGGTTAGCTATCAGTTTCATGCTAGGGCAGTGGTAAGGTCGGTAACGTGTACGTATGCTTTATTATTGCACGTGTAGGTGTTTAATAATTTCTTAATTAAAATTCTAAACAAATTACACGCAGACAAGTGTTTGTAACCTCTGTACAGTCTAGACACCTTCACCACGATATTACAACGATAAGACGGTTTGTATGGAAAGCGATAGAATTAGCGATAAATTACTTGGATTTGATAATATCGTGGTGAAGGTCACCAAAACACCTCTTTTGCCATACTATTTGGCAAATACTATAGTGTAGGTTTGTATCTACGAGCGACGAGCGGTCAACGGTCCAAGGCCGATCAGCTGTTTTAAAGCGAAGTTTGTTTTGTTTATGTGAATGTAATCATTGATTTGTTCAATTTCTAATGAACATTTAACAAAGTATGAAAATGTTGCGTATTAAGTATCATTGACTTTATACATTTCAATCAGATTTACACGAAAAAGCGATGACAAAATTGAAAACTTTACATGTCTCTAATTCCTTAACGAATCGATATTTTTCGTTCAAATTTTTTTCATGGGTTCCTACCACCATTGCCTAGCTCCCTTTTGACCAGTTGCCCCATAACCTGATACACCCTGTATATGTATATTGTATATAACTCGCTGACCCAACAGACGTTGTTCTGTTCAAATAAAATAAAAGGAATTCTCCTTGAAATCGACAGCAGCGCCATCTACCGGGTCCAATTTTGAATCTAAACTATCCTCGAATCCCCTTGAACACACACAAAAAATTTCATCGACATCGGTCGAGCCGTTAAGGAGGAGTTCATTGACATACTGAAATGTTTCTTGAAGTTTACACGAGTATTACGCATCTGAAAAAATAAACTGTTTTTACGGATTTTAGTTTAGTTGCTATTTGGTTTTTAATTACTCGATGTGTCTGCGCCTGAGCTTTCCTTACGTCTCCCTATGAGTCAGTTCTTGCGTGACCACGAATCAAAAAATGTTAAAAAATAAAAATCAGATCATCAAAATCGATAATCCGTAAAAAAAGTTTTGTTTCAAATCGTTAGAAATAAGTTATACTGCGTCATACTCGTAACTATATCATCGTCTCAGCTCATATACATCGCATTGTTGGGCTTTAGCCTACTGTCCAATAGAAGGGAAATTGACCTACTATACCATGCTGGTTAGACATGTTAGTATAGCGTTTTATTTCGAGAATTTATTTTCTAGCTTACTTGGATGTTATATGCATATTATATCTCTTAGTCGACATCCACGAGGAAGATAGGGAGTAAATTATATTCTTACTCCAAAAATGTTATTACATAATAATATAGTATCTGGTTGACCGCACTTCGCTCGGAATATTTTTATCGAATTTATTTAGATATATATTAATAAAAAATAAATAATGAAAATATATAAAAAATTACAAAAAGAGAATAATAATAACACCGAGATTCGAACCGACGCTGTTTGAATGCCAAAAAAAAAAACAAAATTAGAACCTGTCAACTTCCCATCTGAGCTATCGTAACTCATGACGTTGACAACGAAATTTGAATTCATATTCTTTTAAAATTTAATGTCATAGTTTGTTTTGCTAAAAACACGGACAAAACAATATTTTCTATAAATAAAACCTAGCTAGATCGATTTTTTGGACCCGAAACCTCTAGTATGCAAAGTCTCAACAAAATCGTTGCTCGTTTAAAGATATAAGATATGTATTGAAAAATTAAAGAGTAGAGTCAATCTAATATAATATTTGCTAATTACTGACCTTAATCCGCCTGACAGTTTTTGAGGAGTGATTTGCGACTATCACTCCAACTTTGATGCATTCACCATGAGAGTATGTTGGTTTATCTAACCAGGCTTCTAGTTCGACTCTGTGGAGTGACATGATTAATTAGCCATTATTTTCAAAATACAATGATATTTTGATCCGCATTTTTGAGGCAGACGTCAGACAGGCTGCCGATTATAAGCAGATGGGTCGGCCACGGATGTTAAGAAAGTGGTACTAGTGATCAGCCCAATGGCGATGTAGGTATAGTACGTATAGGCCTATCCAAAAATTATTTGCATTATGTTCGATAGAAAAAAGACTGCATATTACGTCGAGCCCGAGTAATCGGGATGAGAGTGGAACAATGATAACCAATGATATTCTCAACTGGAAAGTGGAAAATTCTTATGTTGGCTTGTATTTATATGTTTACAGATCATGAAAATTTGATTTTTTGATAAAGTTTTTGTTTTATGTAAAAAGTAAAGTCATCACCATCTTGCTCTTATCCCAATTACTTGGGGTCGACGCAATATGTCATCTGTTTTGACATATTGCAAAAAGTTTCGGCAATGACTTTTATGACCGGCCGCCTGCCTGACGTCAACTCTCCTTGGGAATGTAATCGTTGACCCAAATGGTACCAGATGGAGTTGGTCCGGGTCAATCTAGGGCTCTTAGTCGTCTTTTACGACACCCACGAGCAAAGCAAGGGTTGGTAGTATTCGAAGCCGCTACCACACAGCACATGTAAAAAGTAAAGTATTTTTTATAAAAAAAATCTACTCTGAAGCAAGTATGATGTCAATCGTTGAAAGCATAGGATGAAAAGTTGTATCGCATATTGTAGGTAATATTAAAAATGTGCCTTTATAGGGTTCCGTACCCAAAGGGTAAAAATGGGACCCTATTACTGAGACTTCGCTGTCCGTCCGTCTGTCTGTCACCAGGCTGTATCTCAAGAACGGTGATAGCTAGACAGTTGAAATTTTCACAGATGATGTATTTGTGTTGTCGCTATAATAACAAATACTAAAAACAAAACAAAATAAATATTTTACGGGGGCTCCCATTCAACAAACGTGATTTTTATAGATAATGGTACGGAACCCTACATGTGCGACTGCGACTCGCACTTAACCGGTTTGGTCATCATACGACTTTCCTCCACCTTTTAAGTACATTTATATGTAATGAGAATATTTAATGAAATATTTAATTTCCGTCACCAGCTCGATGGTCTTTACGGTCATTTAACCTATGTCCACTTTTTGGTGATAATGAAGTGATGCTTTATCCAACACTAGCAACCCGCCCTCGCTTCGCTTCGATTTCAGTCGCGTTACCCGCGGCGTAGTTCCCGTTCCTGTGGGCATACCGGGATAAAATATAGCCTATGTTACTCCCTGATATTATAGCTTTCCATTGGTGAAAGAATTTTTGAAATCGGTTCGGTGGTTTTAGCGTGAAAGCGTTACAAACAAACAAACAAACATCCTTACTTTCGCATTTATAATATTAGTATGGATTATAGTATAATTTTAGTTATACTAAACATAGAAAGTTTATCTGATATGATCATTTGACGGAGTGAAGAAGTGCCTTTTGGGATGCTTAGTACTGAAAAATACAAATTTTAACTCATGATATATCATTATATTTTATGCAATCTCACCTGCCATCAGAGAGCAGAAAAGGCTTTTCAACGATCGCCCGCGGCGGTAAAACCTCTGATGAGTTTTCTGAAAAGAAATACGATTTTCAAAATAATGTTTGTCAAATTTATTTAAATCAAATTTATTACAAAAAAATATTACGTTTCAATCATGAGTCTATATTTGTACTACTACTTTACTGTACTTATATATACAAATACATTTAAGCAAGTGATAATCTAAGTGGAGAATTGGATCCTCCTTTAGAAATTTGCAGACATTATTTTTAATTTTATGATTTTGTTACAGTGATTGATTTAGGACATTATTATTATATACACTCATTTGCAAAAAAAACGGGCACCTAAGCAATGAACCATTTCAAATGTTAATATTTCTTTGTTTGATAATTATAGGTAGTTTTATCCACACAATTTGCTAAATTAATAAGAAAATAATGGTTTTCATCAGTATTTCATAAAATTTAGATACAATTTATGGGAAATAATGCTAAACCTCGCTAGTAGTGTATATTCGCTAGTAGTGCATATGCTCATGAAGTAAAAATAAAAAAGTTTTTTGTTTTTTTTTTCTTTAATAAAGTAAAAGCAGATAAATGTTTAGTATCGCGTGTGACCCCCTCTAGCTAAAATCACAGCTTGAATTCGTCTGGGCATGCTAGCGAGTATATCCCGGATACTTGCTTGCGGAATACGTTCCCACTCCGCAGTAATCACATTCTTCAGCTCTCTGATGGTCTGCGGAGCCGGGTGTACTGATCTCACACGCCGTTTCAGAACGTCCCAGACATGCTCTATGGGATTGAGGTCGGGACTTCGAGCTGGCCAATCCAAACGACGAATGCCGACCTCTTGCACATACGCATTAACATCGCGGGATCGGTGGGCGCGAGCATTGTCGTCCATAAAAATCGAGTCTTCACCTAGAGCGGCCAATGCGGGTTGTGCATGAGAAATTAGAACTTCCGTTATGTATCGATGCCCAGTCAGTGAGCCGTTTTCAATGAAAACTAACTCTGTACGATCCATTGAATTTATTCCTGCCCAAAACATAACAGAGCCCCCATCATAAGGTGTGATTTCTTCGAAACATGCCTCTGCAAAGCGTTCTCCTTGTCTTCTTAGCACTCGCCGACGTCGATCTTCACCGAACAGAGATATCCTGGCTTCATCAGAGAACAAAACCCTATTCCAATCGTCTTGAGTCCATGATTCACAATTTCTAGCGAACCTAAGCCTGTGAACTCTGTGCTCACGGAGTAATTTGGGGCCGCGGGCCGGGCGGTGACTGCGTATATTGGCAGCGAGAAGCCTCCTCCTGACCGTCCATAGACTAATATGCACATTTCTTACTTCTTGGAGGTTGTTCTTAAGATCCACATACGAAGATTTGCGATTTCTCAATGCGCGACTCACAAGAAAACGATCATCCCGTGGTTGGGTACATGGTTTTCTTCCAGAACCAGGCCTTCTCTCGACGGAACCAGTCTCCTGATATCGCTGCCAGGTCCTTTGGACTGTCGAGCGACTAACATTTAGCCTCCTAGCCACGAAACATTGGCTGCAACCCTCTTCAAGCAGCGCGATAATTTTGGTAGCTTTTACCACTTTATCTACCATTTTTGATACAGCCAAACAGCATTAAATAAAGCTTTGACAGTCAAGGATATGAAATTAATCGATAAAAATTGAATAAAAGTTATGAAAGTCGATGTTAACTTCTGGAACTTCGCGCCAAAAATGTAGGATAAAAAGGGGTTTTCTGTAAAAATGAACATGAAATGAAAAATTGAATTTAGAACGTACTTTTTTAAATACCACAGCATTTTTAAAACCGGCCAGTAACGTGTACAAACGATTGAAACCTTTTTGGTATTGTATCTTTTTAAATATGAATGAAAATCAAAACCGCCCGTTTTTTTTGCAAATGAGTTTATATATGCAGTTCATAATAGCTTTATTAGAGCTAGATTAGAAAAGATTTACCGTTTCTAAGCAGAAACGGTAAATCTTTTAAAAATTAAATAGAAAAAGCTTACTTTAAAAAATAGACAATGTACGAAGACAAGTTATAAGTTTAAGCTCCTTTTACTTTTATTTAAAATGCAAAATACGTGCTGACAAAGTTGTTTTAGAAGTAAATAGCTAAAGGTTTAATGAAAAATAAAGTTGCGACAGCGCTATTAGGTAAATTTGATGTTTGTAGTAAACGATTAAAATATAAAATATCACCTTCCTAATTTTCTCGTAAGCATTCTGTTTAAAATTACATTCCTTATTCTCTAAATACATTAATTATGAGGCGGAATGAAATAGTAATCATCATCGTCATCACAGCTCATATACGTCCCACTACTGGGCTCGAGCCTCCTCCACATTGAGGGGAAAATAGATCTACTACACCACACTGTTCAAGCGGGTTGGTATAGGGTCTTTTTAGGGTGCCGTACCCCAAGGATAAAAACGGAACTCTATTACTAAGACCTCGCTGTATGTCCGTCCGTCTGTCTGTCACCAGGCTGTATCTCAAGAAGCGCGATAGCTAGATAGCTGTTTTTTTTTACAAATTATTTATTTCAGTTGTCGCTACAATAGGATAAAATAAATATTTAAGGGGGGCTCCCATACAACAAACGCGATTTTCATAGATTTTCTTTTTTTTTTTGGGTTGGGTTGCGGTCGGCACGCTCCTCGCACCACTCCGTCCGAGGCGACAAGAGGGGCGTAAGCACGCAACTCCCGCAACCTACCCACGATGCACGTCGCCTTTGTCGTTGGGCCGACCACCGGAGCAGGGTTACTTGACATCAGTGGTCGGCTCGACGGAATACCCCCTATTGGGGTACCCTCCCATCGACCGACGTCCCCCCCTCGGGGAGGACGTCGGTCTTTCCTCACGCGGTCGGCCTCTCGGCGGGTGAAGGACTAATTCCCCGGTCACATCACCCGCAGCCTCGGCTAGGTCGGCATGAGGCGTAGGTATTGACGCCTACGCCGCGATTTTCATAGATAATGGTGCGGAACCCTACGTGCGCGACTTCGACTCGCACTTCGCCGGTTTTTTCAAATTTTCCTTGTCTTGCACAGTTGTTATATGCAAAATACCCCGTCGCCTTTTACGATACCCACGGGAAAGAAGGGGTGGTTAATTGTATTCTTAATATGTCACCACACGGATAAAATATGAAATAGTTAATACGTGTCTTAAATCTATTACAACATTAGCGAGAAATTGAAATAGTTAAGGTATTAAACAACAACACAAACACTTACCAATTTCTTCCCTCTTCGGTCTGCAGTTTTCATCCGATTCCATTTTAATTTTGTTTTTTAATCTGTTGATGAAATTATTAATTTAATTAATGATATTAACTCTACGCGTAAACGTATAAACGTATAAACATAAGTTTGAAAGTCCAATCTTCCATAAAATCTTTTGAGCCTAACATAATTAGAGAAAGAAGGCGGTATTTTTATAAGACAAGCTGGTGATTATTAAATTATGTCTTGATTTCTGAAACTAAGAATCTTTTATCATCATCATTATCATCGTAGCCCACATACCTCCCACTGTTGGGCTCAGGCCTCCTCCACAATTGGAGGGAATTTGACCTATTATACTATGCTGGTCAGACATGTTGTTATATGTTTTTCATTTCGAGTTTTCCTTTTTTTTCATAGATGTTATATGGATAACGTATCCCTTATTCGTCTTTTACGACATTAACGGGTAAGATAGGGAGTGGTGAATCATATTCTTACTGCGTCGCCACACGGAAAAAGAATCTTTAGAAACTGAAAATGTAAATAAAAACCATGTAGGTTTTTATGCTTCTAAGCAAATGGTATTACTACCTATTTCATTAGACCTATTCATGAAGGCACGGTCTGTTTAAATTTATTATTGTAATATACAATTGTATTATTATATATTGTGCGGCACTAAAGTTCATCATATCATGATCATGATGATGATGATTATCATCATCATCATATTCTTATCCCAATAATGGAATAACATTTATATGATTTCTAAAAAAAAATGCAGTACCTTTTGCAAACATTGATAAAGTTATTAACATTAATTAAAAAAGGGTTTGACTTTTTCAATATGCCAAAAAAAAAAAAATAAGTTCAAATCATATTTGAAAAAAGATTCAAAATGATCCCATTTTTCCAAATGACCCAAAAAAAGGGTTATTGTCGGAACTGGGCCACCAATATTTATAATTTTACGAGAGGGTTGAAAATACGTCTGAAAATGGCTATTCTGGCCTGTGCAACACGCCCAGTTTAGACCTTTTACGAATGATAATTATTTAAACATAATAAATAAAAAAATCTACTCTGTCCAATAGATAAGTGAGGTCAAAAAAATTATTACTTTTTATTTATTATTCATTAGTTAATTAACAAATTCCCGTTGAAAATTATGACTACTTGTTAATAACTAAAATGTACAATAACTATTTTACTTCTGATTTATCTAAGAATAAAAATATTGATAACTGAATTTGTTCTAGGTATCACCAACTTTAAATACAATTTCTTATTATTCTGTGTTGTCTCTTACGATTAATGAATGCCAAAGGAATTCTTAATAATCTAAGTGCGTCACTATACCGAATACACAAGTACATATAAACAGATTCATATATTCCAGATGCATTTGTCTATCATCTCGTACTTTAAAATTACTGTAGAATTGACTAACAAGTATCGAGTATTCAACGTCTGGTTTATTTATATGTCTGTGAAATACTAACATATTCGAAAATGGAAATTGGAAAGTCTGTAGTAAAACAAATTGTTTTCTAATATAGCTCGCTTTCTGAGAATCATTTCATCAAAGAGTTTATCAAACAAATTATATTGTTGTTTTTCTCAAACATCATAGCGACCCACATATGTATTACAAGTTTCTAGAGAATAGTTTGTAGTGTATTATTTATAGAATAGTTTATTTATTACCCTAAAAGTTTTATACTCTTGACATTTAGTAACTGTTTGAATTTAGAATGACTTGTTCTTATTAAAAAATTCTTAGTAATTCAAAAATAAGCGGGCAAATTGGTTATGGTTTGATATTTACTATATTGAAGTTGCCATTCGAAAATGAAGTTAAACGATAAACGAGAGTAATGATTTTTTTTTATTTCAAAAGAGCTTTTCTCCATAAGATTATGCTGTTCAATTGCAGATTTTTTCGTGGTGTATTCAATGTAGGTATGCCTGCCGCAAAAAAAAGGTATGCAAAAGGGAAAAAAGAACTCAAATGTTAGGAACAAAACAGACAAGATACAATTATTTAGACTTAAAATATATTTTTTTGTGATCTTGATTACAATCTGGTAGGTAAGACTATAATTATAATTAAAATACAATCAATGAAAATCTTTTTGAATTAATTTCAAAGAAAACTGTTTTTTGACTGTTTTAATTATTCAAAAGGTCAAGACAATCAAGGTCTAGGTCACTATTATCGTCTTCACTGGAGCGTTCCTGCTAGAACATTTATCATTTTTTGCCAATAGAGGGACAATCGTTAGATCAATCGATCAATTACGACTGTTTTATAAATAAATATGTCTAGTTCATTCACAATAATGCGTACAATAATGCGTGCATATAATATTATCATTTACTCTGAGACAAAAAGTAGTTTTTTAATGTTTAATTAATTTAATTTATGTATTTTATAATGTAACTGTCTATTTTAATTGTAAAAAATATGTTGAAAGTTTTATATAGGTACTGTATTGGGTTTATTTCTCTTATAAATAATTTAATAAAGATCGGTTATCGATTTACGTATATCGACTGTCCCATCTCTTTTTTATTTTCAGGCCAGTAAGACCTTGTACGTGCGTAAGCGTCATCTATGAATAAAAGGTTTACTAGGTATTTCAGTACTTACGAGGTACATTTTAGCATAAATATTAATATTTTTATATTTATAATATATTGCAATTCAGTTGCAATAAAACGGGCACGAAAAGAATGAAAATATATTTGATACAAAATGAAATCGTAAACATTTCGTTGGTTCAAACTTACTTCGTTAGTTTCGTTGAAATCTGTCACAGAGATCAAGCTATATTTTATGGACTATAGATCTAATGCAAAACTGAAGTATATATTGTCAGTAGTATTATGTCTACTGTACCTAACCCTATGAATATATGGTCATTCCATACGATAGAACAGTAGGAAATTGATATAATGTTTATAGACGTCTGAAGGGTGTATTGGACGTATATCAATGACCTATATAAACAGTATTTTCCATTGCTTAACCCTTAATAATATTTTAAACGAAAATTGAGTTCATTTTACTGTATCCTAATCTCAAGTATACGGCTCGTCCTAAAACAATAGCCAGAAGCTACATTATATGACCAATTGACATAAGTTTTGATAACGAGATAGGGAACACTCTCTGTTTTTTAAATTAGAGAAAAAATGTGGTAATTATAATGTGAAAATGATTTCTGACGTTTACGAGAGTATTACACACCTTTATATATACATTTCTTGTGTACGTGTGTATGTCACTGAACTCCTCTTAAACGGCTGGACGGATGATGATGAAATTTTTTATACATGTTCAAAGGGATCCGAGAATGCTTTAGATTCACAATAGGATCTGTTGGGTCTCGCTTATTTGAACAGAACAACGTCTGTTGGGTCAGCTAGTCGTATGTAAAATAGTCTTATTTACAATATATAACGTGATATTTAGATTTTAATATTGGTTATATATCTTTGTAGTAACCGAATAGAAATTCAATAATTGTCATTTTTTTCTGGCTCGTGGGTAATTGTAAAAGGTGACTATGGGACACTAGCGGCAGACCCCCGGCTTCGGCCCCAAAGGGGCGGAGCGGTCCGACGACCCCGGCCGCTCCCGCCCCTAGCGCGACCCGATCGCCCGCCAGCGTGGAGGAGGTGACGGATACGGCCCACTAATGGCGACCGAATCGTACCACCTCCTGCAGGCCAACCTCAACCACGCCGCCGAGGCACAGGACGTTTTCCTGCAAGCCATGGCGGAGTGGTTGATCGGTGCAGCCGTAGCCGCGGAGCCGTACGTGGTGCCTGACCGGCCCAATTGGCTGGGCAGCAGTGACGGCTCTGTGGCAATCGTCGCCTCCACGTCGTGGCATTCCCCGCCTTTGTTGCTCAAGGACAGGGGCGATGGGTATGTCGCGGCGGAATGGGGAGAGGTTACGCTATTTGGTGTTTACTTCTCCCCCAACAGGAGCGCGACGGATTTCGGGGCCTTCCTCACTATCCTGGGGGCCTCGATACGGCGACTGGCACCGCGCCAAATCTTCGTTCTGGGGGACTACAACGCAAAGTCCACGGCGTGGGGGTCCCCCAGGACGAATGACCGTGGACGGGCGGTCGAAGAGTGGGCGGCGGCACTGGGCCTCTGTTTGCTGAACAGGGGCTCGGTGCAAACGTGCGTGCGGCAGCAGGGCGGGTCGATAGTGGACTTGTCGTTCGCTAGCCCCAATGTCGCAGCACGTGTGAGGAGCTGGTGCGTCCAGGAGGAGGTTGAGACCCTATCCGACCATCGATACATCCGGATAGAGGTCTCCCGGACCCTCCTGCAGCCCAGCAGGGGTCACACGGCGGACGGAGCTCCCGCGTTTCCGCGGTGGGCTGTGGGTCGATTGGATCGGGACCTGTTGGCGGAGGCAGCCATCGTTCAGACGTGGCTGTCCTCACCGCCCCAGGCAGACGGGGTGGATGCCGAGGCTGGCCGCATCCGCTGTGCATTAACGCAGATCTGCGATGCGGCCATGCCCCGTGTGCGGCGTCTGCCCCCGAAGAGTGCGGTCCCCTGGTGGTCCCGAGAATTGGCGGACCTTCGGGCCGCGTGCATACGTGCCCGGAGGGCCTACACCCGCAGCCGAGCGCGTCACCGCGACGCTGAGCGGGAGGGCCAGCTGTACGAGGCTTACCGCAGTGCGCGGTCTGCCTTCAGGCTGGCCGTCCGTACCGCCAAGGACGTTAGTCGGCGGGTGATGTTGGACAGTCTCGAGCGTGACCCCTGGGGTCGCCCCTACCTCGTGGCGCTGAACAAGCTCCGCGGGCGGGCCCCCCCCCCCCCCTCATCGAGACTCTCCAGCCCAGCCTCCTCACCAGAGTTGTCGAGGACCTCTTTCCACGGCGGGCGGAGCACACGCCCCCGGTCATGGCTTCGCCGGACAGCGACCGGGAGGCCGACGACGATGAAAGTGCTCCACCCATCACGGAGCCGGAAATGGGAGCGGCGGTGGCGCGTATGCGAGTCAAATCCACCGCCCCCGGGCCCGACGGTATTCCGAACCGTGTGCTGGCCCTGGTCCTCGAGCACCTGGGACCACGCCTCAGGGGACTGTTCGACGCTTGTTTGACGTCCGGGCAGTTCCCTGGGTGCTGGAAAGAGGGGAGGCTGGTTCTCCTGCCGAAGCCGGGACGGTCTCCCGAGTCGGCCTCGGCCTACAGGCCCATCGTGCTGCTCGATGATGCGGGCAAGCTGCTAGAGAGGGTGTTGGCTGCCCGCATCGAGCGGCACCTCGTCGGGGTCGGGCCCGATCTGTCGGACGCCCAGTTTGGTTTTCGAAGAGGGCGTTCGACGATCGCGGCCCTGCTGCGCCTGAAGGCCGTGGTAGCGGAGGCCGTCACCGGCGGAGAAGTCCTGTTGGCGGTGTCCCTGGACATCGCCAACGCCTTCAACAGTCTGCCATTCAGCTGCATCAGGGAGGGGCTGAGGTATCACGGGGTGCCCGTGTACCTCAGGCGGCTGGTGGCAGACTACTTGGAGGGACGCAGCGTCCTCTACGTTGACCGAGTAGGGGACGTTGTGCGAACGCTCATGACGTGCGGTGTCCCACAGGGGTCGGTTCTGGGTCCGACCCTGTGGAACATCGGCTACGACTGGGCGTTGAGAGGAAGTCTCCCACCCGGGCTGGGCGTAATTTGCTACGCTGACGATACACTCGTCACAGCCCGGGGTGGGACGCTAGAAGAGGCGGCACGCCTGGCAACTCTCGGCACCGAGGAGATTGTCAGGCGGATTGAAGCGCTGGGGTTGAGGGTAGCCCTGGAAAAGACGGAGGCCATTTTGTTCCATGGCCTCCGTACCGCCGGGCCTCCCGCCGGCGCTTCGATTACCGTGAAGTCGGTCACCATCAGCATCCAGGCCCACATGAAGTACTTGGGCCTGGTGCTCGACGGGCATTTTTGGTTCCGGGAGCATCTCCATCGACTTGTTCCCCGGCTTGTCGGCGCGGCGTCCGCCCTTTCGCGGCTGATGCCGAATGTGGGTGGACCCAGTGCTACGTGCCGACAGCTGTACACGGGGGTGATCCGGTCGATGGCCCTGTATGGCGCACCGGTGTGGGCGGGGTCCCTGACCGTCCGTCTTAGGGCCCTCCTGTGGCGACCACAGAGGGTCATGGCGATCAGGGCCATACGGGGTTACCGCACGGTGGCGACGGAGGCAGCGTGCCTCCTGGCCGGAACTCCCCCGTGGGACCTGGAGGCGGAGATGCTCGCCGACATTTATCGGCGGGTATCGGAGACGCGCGCCCGCGGCGGTATGGTCTCCTTGCAGGAGATCACCGCCTGGCGGGTCGACGCCCGCCGAGGAGTCATTGCCCGTTGGGCAGTCCGGCTGGAGAGTCCTCGGTACGGTGTCAGGACCGTCGAGGCCTTCCGGCCGGTGCTGATGGAGTGGTTGGAGCGGACGCACGGGGTGCTTTCTTTCCGACTGGTGCAGGTGCTGACTGGGCACGGGTGTTTTGGGAAGTACCTGCACAAGATTGTCAGGAGGGAGAGCACACCGTCCTGCCACCACTGCAGTTGCGACGAGGACACGGCGCAGCACACGCTCGAGGAGTGTGCTGCGTGGGAGGGGGAGCGCCGTGAACTCGTCGCGATTATCGGTGCCGACCTGGCGCTGCCGACCATCGCCAGGGAGATGCTCGACAGCGTTAGGAACTGGGACGCGGTCGCCGCCTTCTGTGAGGCCGTAATCTCACGGAAGGAGGCGGCGGATCGTGTGCGAGTAGAGCTCCTATTCGGCGACACGTTCCGCCGCCGGCGACTGGGGCGGCGCAGGCGCGAGTATCTGCGCCTAATGCCGCCCTAGCCGAGGCCGCGGGTGATCGGACCGGGGAATTGTCCGTCATCCGCAGAGAGGCTGACCGCGCGATGGCGACCGACGTCTCAGTACGTCGAGACGTGAGGTTACCCGAAAGGGTATTCCGTCGGGCCGACCACTGATGACAAGTCACATCTGCTCCGGTGGTCAGCCCAACAAACAACGAGGTGACGGGTACGGGTGGGTTATGGGCCCGCGCGCCGTCCTTTCGTCGCCCCGGGCGGACAGGGACGCCCGTGCGCTTACCATGGCCCACCCAAAAAAAAAAAAAAAAAAAATGGGACACTAGCGATCGGTCCGACCACGGAGGACTAGGTACTCGGTACTGATAGTCGGCTCTACGACGAAGGCGACGTGCCACGAGTGGGTTATGGAGCCGTGCGCCGTCCCTCCGTCGGCCCGGACGGAGCCGGGCAGCGGGTGTCTAGCCATAGTCCACTCTAAAAAAAAAGGGACGCTAGCAGATAACATCGCTGCAAGAGAGACAAACCTCGAAATAAAACCCATAACAATCGGATCAACTTGTTTTGGTAGATCAATTTTACTCACAATTTAGAGTAGTTTCTAATACAAGGAATATTGTAGTGCTCGTGCTCGATAGCGTCAGGAACTGGGACGCGGTCGCCGCCTTCTGTGAGGTCGTCATCTCACGGAAGAAGAGCGGATCGTGCGTGAGAGGAGCTCCTCTTCGGTGACACGTTCCGCCGCCGGCGACTCGGGCGGCGCAGGCGCGAGTACCTGCGCTTGATGTCGCCCCAGCCGAGGCCGCGTGTGACGGAACAGGGGACTTTAGTCTGGCACCCGCAGAGAGGTTGACCGCGCGACGGCGACCGACGTCTCGAGACAGGGACGTCGAGAGGTGAGGTTACCCGAAAGGGTATTCCGTCGGGCCGACCACTGACGACAAGTCACCCTGCTCCGGTGGTCAGCCCAACGACGAGTGCAACGTGGGTTACGGACACGCGCCCCGTCCTTTCGTCGCCCGGATGGAATGGGCCGCGTGTGCGCTTACCATAGACCTCCATAAAAAAAGGTCTAACATGACGATTCTTAAAATTCGTTTAAAAATGGACATGTTATAGCGCTCGATCACTGTAGGAAATAGTTCATTCCAGACCCTGGGGGATTCCAGATCCGTGAGGGAAACGGTTTTTGAAAACGTACACTTGAAGACCATACCATTTGTTGGTAATATAGATGAACATTGTTACGGTAGAATAAAATTGTGTAAAACATGACGGTAGTATCAAGTCAAATAGTTTCTCAGAGCCCTTGAATGAACCGGTAAAGTACCAACATAGAGTGACCCAAAGTCACTCACTCTTTAGTGAATGATTTCCAAATCAAATATTTTACTTCGTACTTACTCCCGCAAGTACGAAGTAAAATATTTTGTTAGAAATTCCCCCTTCATTTTGAAACATTTATCTGTTAGGGGGAGCTCGCTGACTAGAAAATTTAATAACCCTTTAGCGCGAAAGCTTATCAACAACGCCGTGAGCGTTGAACGTCGTATAAAACTGATTAATCTGTCATCTGGAATAGAAGATAATATCTGTTTTTACTATTAACAAATATACATAGGTTTTATTATCTATATCATTTTTTCTAGAAATATTTGATATCCCTTACATTGTTTGCGGGTATTATAAAAGACGACTAAGAGTTTAATATCGATTTAATATATTGGTAGGACCACACTGTTAACTGTTATCTGTCTACAGCCGCGGGCCGGTCTGTCCGGGGTAGTACCACATTCTCGCAGAAAATCGACGTCTGAGTGGTAGCAATTCGTTACTGCGCTTTGTTCGGTGAGCAAGAAAGCCGCAAGTCCAGTTTTCTGAGGGTCTTTGCGTGTGGTGGGTTTTCATGGTGCCTTTAGTATCACCGAATCTTATTACACGCATTCACATTCCCTTCACTTTCTTCGCGGTAGGCAACGGCCTAGCTGGTATTGTGATGTTTGCTCGTTTGCCACCGTTCGCAATAAAAACAATAAATCTAGGGCATCACTATTTCACCCTGCTCCGCTGGTCGGCCCAACGACGAAGGCAACGTGTCGCGGGTGGGTTACGGGTATGCGTGCTTACGCCCCTCTGTCGCCCCGGACGGAGTGGTGCGAGGAGTGCGCCGACCGTAACTCATCCCCCCAAAAAAAAGTCATCACTATTTGATACTGTCTGGTAAATAATTGTATTCTCAAGGAAAGTTGAGTTTAGGCATGTGGTCGGTCATAAAACTATTGCGAAAATTTTTGCAATATATACGATGGAAGTGCATATCAAGTTATTGATTGCAAGTAATTAGGATAAGATCAGGACGATGATGATAACAGTGAATAAAATAAGATATTAATTGCTCGCATTTCGTATCTGGGAATATGTTTAACACGTTGAACGCCAAGGGGGTCAAAATACTATACAAATGTCGTCCAACATATGTGCCCCATGTCGTTAACGTGTCGATTGATTCCTTTAAAGAATATATATATTTTTTTTTTTATATCATTGCCGTGTGGTGACGGAGTAGGAATACCATTCACCACCTCCTCTCTTGCTCGTGGGTGTCATAAAAGCCGAATAAGGGATATAATACGCATATACTATCAATGCAAGAGAAGAAAACTCGACACAAAACCTTATACAAATACGTCTGATCAGTAGGTCAATTGCCGTCCCATAGTGCAGGAGGCCCGCTCGGGACGTGCATGGGTGATCTGATGATGCTGGTCATTTTTTTTTTTTTTTTTTTTTTTTTTTTTTTTTTTTTTTTTTTTTGTGTGTGTACAGCTGTTGGCCGCAGATGGCCTTGACAGCTTGACGCGGACTATGGGTGAGCGCTGAGGGCTCTCAACCCGGAGAAAAGTATGCTAAGCGACATCGCCCAAGGGCTCCCCCTGTGGGGAACGGACCTCGGCTTGGGGCGTCGCTGGAGGCAAAGTGGGCGTGCCCACGTTTTTGGTAGTGACTTTTGCGCGGCGCGGTTTCGCACCTCGACGGCGAGGGCGGAACCGCGGATATTTATTTGTTAAGGCCTCGCGGGCCGTGTAGGCTCTTTGTTGAGCGAGTGTGATAATGTCGTCCTCTTCGTTAAGGACGTGACGAGGACGTCGGATGGAGGAGATTTTGGAGGGTCTATAGGAAGCCGCCCCAACCACTAGTTGGTTGGGGTGTGTCATGGCAGAGTCAAAGTAGCTCTGAGAGCACCGTTTCATAAACTGCTTGATGGTCGGCAGTTCGAGGTCGATGTGGAGATCGACGTTTCGTATGAACCACGGTGCTCCCGTAGCTCGGCGCATGAAACGATTTTGTAGTGTCTGTAACCTGTGGATCCTGTGTGGCTTAACATGCGCGAACACCACGCTGGCATAGGTCATGATAGGCCGTATGCAGGTGGTGTAAAGTCGGACTTTGCTACTCAGGGGCATACGCGACCTAGAGTTGAGTAGACAGTGGAGACGGCCCATCACAAAGGCTGCCCGTGCGCGGACTTTCTTTATGTGAGGGGCGAAGCTGAGTCGATCGTCAAGGGTCACACCCAAGTATTTGGCCTGCCTGGTCCAAGTGACCGGCTTGTTGAAAATTTTAAGGGGGGAAATGCTATCGATAGAGTAGGAACGGGCAGTTCGTCTAGTGAACATGACCGCCTGACTCTTCTCGGGGTTGATTTCTAATCTCCATTTCCTAAACCAATTGGCTAGGGCGGTAACCGCTGTTTGGAGAGTCCTGGCTACTGTTGTCGGGGATCTACCAGCACAAAAGAGTGCGGTGTCATCAGCGTAAAGCGCTTTATGTACCCGGTTGAATTTGGGCATATCGCTAGTGTATAGCGTGAAGAGAAATGGGGAGAGGACCGACCCCTGAGGGACGCCGGCCTTGATAGGGTGGGAGGTCGACAACGTCCCTTCCACCCTGTAGCGAAAGCTGCGATGACTTAAGTAGTCATGTATAATGTGAATTAAGTAGTGAGGGATCTTGAGGAGATAGAGTTTGTAGATTAGGCCTTCATGCCAAACCTTGTCGAATGCTTTCGCTACGTCTAGGAATAATACACCCGTATATCTGTTCATGATGAACTGACTACTTGTGTATTCTACCAAACGGTGAACTTGTTGTACGCAGCTGTGTTTAGCTCGGAAGCCAAACTGTGCGTCGGGAATGAGGTTGTTAGCCTCGGCGAATGTACGTAGTCTACTGAGAACTATTCGTTCGTAGATCTTACCTAGACCTCTTAGTAGACTAATCGGGCGGTAACTACTAGGTTCGGTACGGCGCTTGCCGGGTTTGTGGATTCCTATTACCACGGCCTCTTTCCATTGCGCGGGAAAGATGTTATTATTTAGTGCTGCATTGAAGATGCAGCACAACAGGATTATCAAGTGGGCGGGGAATAGTTTAATGACTTTATTTGAGATTCCGTCCGAACCTGGGGCTTTCCTGGTTTTGAGACCCCTGACTAACGATTCGACCTCATCGGTGGTCACTGCTGGGATTGGCTGATCGGGGCTGTCGTTTCCTAACGAGCGCGAGAGAGTGTTACGACGTTCCACTTCGTCGGCGATGAAGCGGTGATTCGCGGCGTCGGGGTGTAGTGTACTCGGCGTACACTGAAGCTCTAAGCAGTCGGCCAGGCATTCTGACTTTTCATCGTCCATGAATGCCGGAGGCTGGTTGGGTCTGGTGAGAGGAGGGAGAGTGGACACGATGTCTTTTTTGAGTGAGCGGGAAAGCTGCCAAAAGGCTGTGTGAGAGGGTTCTAGCTCCTCGATCATGGCGTCCCATTTGCTCTGTCTCAATTTTTTAATTGCTTGTTTAACCTCCCTCTGGAGTGACCGTAGGCGGGTACGGTTGTCCTCCGTAGGGTAGCGGTCATAAGCGCGTGTCGCGGCGTTTTTCCGTCTCAACAAGTCACGGACGTCGTCTGGCAGGCGCCATTTACGATCGCTCGTATCTGGTACCGGCCGCGAGCAGTCGTCCATTATCGACTGCACGTGACTTGTGAGCGAGTCGATCGCCTGAGAGGTATCTTCCTTAGACGTAATGTCTTTGGGAATTTGATCAAGGTGGACCGACGAGGTTGACTTGAGATTTTTCTCTAGCCGTGCCCAGTCAGTCGCTATCTTGGTCCTTTCGTTATTGTGGCCTGAGGGGCCGGGGGTGCGGGAGGCTAATTCCAGAGTCACCGGGCGGTGATCTGAGTCTAACTCGTGTTGAACTTCTATTGAGCATAAACGAAGGTTTATGTTTTTGAGAAGAAAGATATCGAGTATGTCCGGCCTGTGCGAAACGTTAAAGGGGAAGTGTGTCGGCTCTATGGGTGCTATGACATCAAATCCCAGTCTGTCAGCGAATAGCTCTAAAGTCTTGCCCCTCTTATTGGAACTTTGACAGCTCCAAGAGGTGTTCTTGGCGTTAAGGTCACCGCCAATGATGACGGCGCCTCCCAATTCTAGCAAGGCTTTTAGATCTTTTTCAACCAACTGTTTCGAATGTTCTCTATTGGGAGAGAGATATGCGGATACAAGGGTGATAGGCTGATGGCCTGAGAGGGCTAGCCTGCAAATTGAAGCTTCAATGTACATCAGAGGGGGCGGATCCACAGGTGTGCAATGCAGCGACCTTTTGTAGTAGATAAGCGTTCCGCCCATTGGTGAGGTTGTCCTATCGTTGCGAACTATATTATAGTTGGCGACTCTAGGGTCCTTGTTAAATGGTTTAAGGAACGTCTCTTGTACTAGCAAGATGTCGAGCTGGTGTTCCCGAAGGAATGTGCCTACTTCATCCTTCTGTTGGGTTAGGCTATTGGCATTGAATGTCCCTATTTTGAGGTGTCTGGGTTTAACTCTGCCTGGAGTGTACTTTATTTGAATTTAAGCGAGCCTAGACGCTCTAACGTGGGGGAAAATTTAATTGCGGTATTAAGGAGGGCGAGGTTGTTTCCCTCGTTCCTTCTTAATTCGGCTGCAATTTCGCGGATTTCCGTGAAATTGATTTGAGCTGCGAAGTTGGCCACCAGGGCTAGATCTGGATCTAGTCCTTGGGGGGCTTTTGGGGGCGCGCTTTTAGCGACGACGATAGGAATAGGGGCGCCCTGAGGGGGCTTGGGATTACCACCAGTGGGCTGGTTTGGCCCGGTTGTTGGTGGTTTGAGTTGAGATGTTGCGGGTGGGGCAGCGGGCTGCCTGTTGGGCGGGGTTGGGAAAGCCTCCTTGCTGTTTAGCAGGGGGCGAGCCCACGCATTGTGGGTTGGTAAGGGGGCTGGGACGAAGGTCTTGTTATAGTACAAGGCCTTGCCGTTTGTGTTGGGCTGGCGGACTAACCTCCTCGGCGCTCTTGGGCAGCCGCGGTAGTTAGCCGGGTGTCCGTATTCTCCACAGAGAACACACGCTGGTGGCTCTTTGCAGAGTGAGATGTCCTTTGGCCGTTCACACTGAGAGGTGTGATGGTCACCTAGGCACTTAACGCACCTAGGACGGGCAAAGCAGTTTTTGGACGAGTGTCCATACAGTTGGCACTTGTGGCATTGTGCCAGGTTGCCATTTTTGTGTGGGGGCTCAACCGAGACCCCAGATAGACCGCAGATGGTCTTAATTTTAAAAATGCCTTTACCCTCTGCGTTATTTGTAAGGCAGACGAGTATCATGTTGAGGGGATAACGACCCCTACCCCGGATCATCCGGTGTACTTCTACAACCGGTAGATCCTGGGTTTTAAGAGATTCTAGAATCTCTTTGGTCTCTATTTCCCTCGGTACGTTGCGTATTACAGCACGCAGAAGTTTGGCTTCAGGGAGGGTGTATGTATGGTAGGGAATCTGTTGATTCCCTAGCATGCTTGACACGGAGCGGTGGTCAGCTGACGAGTGAAGGTCCACTCGTATGCCTTGGGGGGTGGATTTCGCAGATTTGTACGAAATCCTGTTGGTGTTTAGCCACGCGGAGATGGCTAGCCACTTCTCTTTATTCCTAATGTATAGGGGCGGCGGAGCCAGTGGTTTTTTGACCGTCTGTGGGGCGACGGTGTTGCTGTCCGTAGTGGATGGGACAGAGAATGGGGCTGTCTGCGAGACGACAGGGAGGGCCGAGGCGGTCGTAGCGGTCGTTTCAGACGGGATTGCGGCTGGAGTTATGGCCGATTCAGTCGGCTTTATTTTTGGGGCCTTAGAGGGGGCCTCTTTGTTGGCTTTTACCTTCTTAGTACGCTTACGGGAGCGAACTTCGATGAAGGAGCCCTCATTGGGCGAATCTTCCGACTCGGAGGAAGATGAAGCTGAGGCTGAGGAGGGGACCGATTCAGTATCCATCGCCGTGCCGGTGGCCGGTAATTCCGGTTTGAGCGGCAGGACGGTGGAGTGAGCGCGCAGGGGTTGCGGTGGAAGAATAGTTATCGCTCCAAAATGTTGAGCGATGTAGGCTTTTATCTCGGGGATCGCCAGAAGGGCGTCGATGGTGATAGTTTTTTCCGCCATCGTGGGCTGGCGGGAAAAACGTTCGCAGGAATGTGTCCTATCGCCCTGGGTGGGGTAAACCCTGGGTTGTGTGTAGTGTGTGTCCCTCCCAACCGGGTGCAGGTCGGGAGGTTGTGTACTTAACTAATGTGCCCTAAGCTTGTACTCCTTCGCCAATCTTAATGTGCGATAGGTTCCTAGCTGCTCGGGCCGTTAGGCCTTCGCAGAAAAATGATGAAAAGCCGTAGATTAGGTCCGACTAGGAGATCCCCCAAGGCCGGATGCTCTAACCCCTTCCGATTGTTAGCTCTGCCCTGAAGGGGCTCGGCAGGCAAATCGGGGCCTTGCCTCACCCGGCTTCGTTTACACCGTGAGGTTTCCGCCGGGGACCAAACAATATGGTTTTCTGCCCTGAGGGGGCCAAAATGGGTTGACTTTTTATCTACCAACGGTAGAAATCTGCACTCGACGTCTTGAAAAAGTCGACTCGTGCAGTTGGGATCCGGCAACACCTGCGTCCAAACAGCGAAACTGCCACAGACAACCGTATACACGGCCACCCGGAGCGGGCCACTGAACGGCCACAGACGTTGAACAAGATGGCGGCTTGACGCGACGCGTGGTTCGCTGCGAGAGCGAGCGAGACGGAGCGAGAACGCACGACCGCAGGGGGCGGGTGCGGGGTGAGCGCGGCGAAATGGAGAGCAGCGAGGCGCACGTCCGTGCGCTACGAGTCTCCGACGCGGAATCTTTTTGATGATGCTGGTCAGGCGGACGACTGGTTTTTATTTCGAGTGTTCCTTCTCTTGCATAGATGTTGTATTCATATTATAATCCCTTAGTCGTCTTTTACGGCATGGCAAGGATCACGGGCAGGAAAGGGGGTGGATGACTTGTAGGACGTGCGACATTTTAGTCCGCCCGTAACCATGAACGCTGCAAAGTGTTTGAATCGTCGTCGGGCAATCAAAAATCAAATACAAACGCGATAAAATCCGTAAAGTAGTTTTATTTACAATGTGTAATACTCGCGTAAACATCAGAAATCAAATTAATTCTTGTATTGCAGGGGACTTTACAAACATCACTCAAAACAACAATTTGTGGATCGCACAAAGTGTTGTCCTGCATGGGATTCGAATCCCCGACACTGGCACTCTAGGTCAGTATCTTAACTTAAGTGCAGTCATATATGTGTGTCAGAACCCCTAAAATGCTAAATAGATTTTATTTGATATATTTTCCGTGCGGTAACGGAATAAAAATACAATTCACCACTCTCTATCTTGCCCGTGGATTTTGTAAAAAAAGACTAAGGGATATAATATGCACATAAGATCTGTGCAAGAGAAGGAAAACTCGGAAAGAAACCCTATACCAATATATCTCACAGGCAGTGGCGCCTGTACCTTAAGTGCGCCCGTGCACTGAACCACCAAATCAAAAGATTTGAAAATTGCAAAATGTTATTTATTTCATCTTTATTTTTAAAATTACCACATATTAATATATTTATTCTTTGAACATACAAAAATATATAACAAATAAAATTTCAAATTATGCACTTTACTAAACTATTAAAACTTATTTTTCCTGTAAAAAAAATCTGCGTTTAGGCGAGCGCACGGGGACTTTTTTTTTTTGTGGGTGGGCTGCGGTCGACGCGCCCCCGCACCACTCCGTCCGGGGTGACAGAGGGGCTTAAACATGCAACTCCCGCAACCCACCCGAAAACCACGTCGCCTTCGTTGTTGGGCCGACCACCGGAGCAGAGTTAACTTGTCATCAGTGGTCGGCCCGACGGAATACCCCCTACTTGGGGTACCCTCCCATCGACCGACGTCCCCCCCTCGGGGACGTCGGTCTTTCCTCACGCGGTCGGCCTCTCGGCGGATGACGGACTAATCCCCGGTCACGTCACCCGCGGCCTCGGCTAGGGCGGCATGAGGCGCAGATAGTCGCGCCTACGCCGCCCCAGTCGCCGGCGGCGGATCTCTTCATCGAGGCTGCGCTCCTCGCGCAGGCGATCCGCTGCTTCCTTCTGCGAGATCACTGTCTCGCAGAAGGCTGCGACCGCGTCCCAATTCCCGACGTTGTCGACCATCGCTCTAGCGATGGCCGGCAGCGTCTGGTCGGCACTGATGATTGCGACGAGTTCACGGCGCTGCGTGGTCCAAGCGGCGCAGGCCTCGAGCGTATGCTGCGCCGTGTCCTCGTCGCAATCGCAGTGGTGGCAGGACGGTGTACTCTCCCTCCTTACGACCTTGTGCAGGTATTTGGTGAAGCTCCCATGCCCCGTCAACACCTGCACTAGTCGGAAGGAGAGCACCCCGTGCCGCCTTTCCAACCACTGCATCAGCACCGGCCGGAAGGCCTCCACGGTTCGCACCTCGAACCGAGGCCTCTCCAGCCGGACTGCCCAACGGGCAATGACGTCTCGGCGCGCGTCGACGCGCCAGGCGGTGAGCTCCCTCAAGGAAACAACACCGCCCTCTCCGCGCACCCCCGACACCCGCCGATACAACTCGGCGAGCATTTCCGCCTCCAGGTCCCACGGGGAAGTCCCGGCCAATAGGCACGCTGCCTACGTCGCCACCGTGCGGTATCCGCGGATGGCCCTGACCGCCAGGACTCTCTGTGGTCGCCACAGAAGGGCCCTAAGTCGGACGGTCATGGACCCCGCCCACACCGGTGCGCCGTACAGGGCCATCGACCGGATGTCCCCCGCGTACAGCTGTCGGCACGTAGCGCTCGGTCTGCCCGCGGGGACTGCCCATACAATCTGTATTAGTTACGAGTTAAAACGCCTGGCGCGTGAGACAGAAGATAGTTCATAGAAATATATTGAAAAATGAGTTTGTTTCCGTACGCCGCACGGGCGAACCGAATATTGCCGAGAGAACTCGACTTTCGACGAAATTCGGCGATAGCGTCTCGTTAAGTACCTACATTAAGTAGGTATAGTTTCGTTGTATCTGAGACGCGTTAAATATGGTTTGTTTACATTAATGGTTTTTTTATTTTGGTCTTAGTTATATTTCATACTGCATATACAGTGCGTGGTGTGATGAAAATCATCATAAATATAGACTATATTATCTTTAATATAGTCAATAATAAAACTTTTCAAAATAAAATTGATATAAACTGGCGGGACCACCAAGCCCCTCTTTTATAAACATTTTTTGAAGTGTGAAAAAACAGAAAAATATTTTTCTTCGCAAGTACCTACAAAATGTAATTAATTACAATAAAAAAAATATCATTTTTACATAAATTGTTGTTCCATTGCAATTTCTGAACTTAATACTTAGTGAGCAAGTAAAGTGCATGACCATTTTCATGTCCCACCAGCCGCCACTGCTCACAGGTATGATATAGTAGGTCAAATTCCCTACCGTTGTAGAGGAAACCCGAGCTCAGCAGTGGGACGTATGTGGGCTGATATTTGAGAGAGTATTCTCGGATAATAAATTTAAAGTGAAACTTATATGAACAGACTTACCTGAGCACATTATGGTGAGTGAGAGCACTAAGTGTGTGATGTGGGGAATGTGGGGGCAGCACTGGTGGGGGTACTACACGTCCAGGTCCTTGCAACACCCGTATACCCATGCGCACTGTATTGCGTCGAGATACCTTCTCATCAGGACGTTCAGCTGGAACAAGAGGGCTTATTATCTTCTTGTTATATTCATATAAGTTAAAAATACAGCGGTAATAGTGTTAGGACCATACAATAATGGTAGGACCACAATGTTGACAGTTGTTTGTCTACAGCCACGGGCCGGTCCGTCCGGGGTAGTAGCACACTCTCGCAGAAAATCGACGTCCGAGTAGTAGCAATTTATTATTGCGCTTCATTTGGTGAGCGAGAGAGCTAGAAGCCTATCTTTCTAAGGGGGTTCGTGTGTAGTGGGTTTTGGTGTATCACCGATCCTCATAGCACACATCAACACTTCCTTCACTTTGTTCACAGTAGGCAGCCTGCCTGGCAAAGGTAAATGAGTGGCAGCATCACTTACCATCAGGTGTACTGTTTGCTCGTTTGCCACCGTTTGCGAAAAAAACAGTACTCTTGTAAATGTATTTTTAAGTAATAAATGAGCCAGATGGTGGTCGATGTATCGCACCCCCTTGGCAACATGGGGGGTTATGAGCACCCCACCCTTGCGCCGCCATAAATGAAATGGATGGCGTGTATATAGCTCACAATAAAGCAATTTAGTGAACTCTCTTTGAAGAGGAGACTAGACGAGGTGTCCCAAATAATGGCTGTGTCATATTGGGGTAGAAAAAAGAGTGAGAAAAATCTCACTCGTATCCTTAATAATATTATAAATGCGAACGTAAGGATGTTTGTTTGTTTGTTTGTCTGTTTGTTACGCTTTCACGCTTAAACCACCAAACCGATTTCAAAAATTCTTTCACCAATGGAAAGCTATAATATCAGGGAGTAACATAGGCTATATTTTATCCCGGTATTCCCACGGGAACGGGAGCTACGCGGTAAAGCGACTGAACCCGAAGCGAAGCGAGGGCGGGTTGCTAGTAATAGATAAACGGATTACCGCCGTTGAATATCTAACGCTTCCACTTATAATGTCGTCTAGTCATTTCAGCTCATACACCTTCCACTGCTGGACTCGATCCTCCTCCGCAGTAGAAGGGAAAGTGAGCGACTATACCATGCTGGTCAGATATGCATACATGCGTTAGTATAGGGTTTTATTTCGAATATTCCTTCTCTTTCACAGATGTTATTCGTAAGTGATCTTTTACGACATCTACGGACAAGACAGGGGGTGTTTAATTGTATTCTTACTCCGTAATCACCGGGGTTGGCTGGTAATCATCATTTTATATAGTTACAAAATTTAATGCATTAAAAAAATCTGTTTAATATTATTAATAAATAGAAATATCTCGAAGGACAACCTCTGTTTAAATAATATTGTAATTTGCTCTCCAATTATTGAACTGCTAATATTATTTCCCAAGTTATTCGAAAGTTATTATAATCTTATCACTCCACTCGACGCTGGCCAGAAATACTTGACTAACTTCATTTTGTACAAAGTACCCCTAATTCTATTATATCAGAACCCCAAAATTTATATTAATTATACCCAAGAAAGGAAACTTGTTCAAATAATGTTGCTATGGTATTTTAAAGGACAAAGATAATACATTATTATTTCGGTTTTATCTGAACAAATTGAGGATGTATGGCTTAACTTTAGCTTTAGATAAAATAAGGCCTCTGTTTTTAATGAAAACACAATGATATGCACATCCTTTTTGTAGTTGCAATCAGCTTAGTGTGACTCCGACAGTGATTACCTATTTATACTTATATGTTTACTTGCTCTGAGAAACTGTTTGATACCACCGTCACCGTTTTACCAACGTACCATTCGACATCGTACCAGGGTTTATTCATTTCACCTGGAAACGTTATGTTCTTCAACTGTACGTTTCCAGCGATCATTTCCCGCATGTATGTACGTGCAGACTGGAATGAACGATCTGCTGTTGTGTTTCCCGAGCGCTATTATATGTCATTCTTTAAACGAGATTTAAGAAGAGCATTTTCTTCACGGTAGGCAACGGCTTGCTTATTATGCACATGGACCTTAGTAATAACTAAGGTCCATGTTTTTTTTTTTTTATTGCAAGCAGTGGCAAACGAGCAAACAGTACACGTGATGATAAGTGTTGCTGCCGCTCATGGACCTTTACAAGGCCGCTGCCTACCGCGAAGAAAGTGAAGGAAGTGTGAATGCGTGCATTGAGGCACGGTGATACTAAAGGCACTATCAAAACCCTCCACACGCAATCACCCTCAGAAAGTTGGGCTTCCGGCTCTCTCGCTCACCGAACGAAGCGCAGTAACAAATTGCTACTATTCAGATGTCGATTTTCTGCGAGAGCGTGGTACTGCCCCGGACGGACTGGCCCGCGGCTGTAGACAGATAACTGTCGACAGTGTGGTCCTACCACTCCATCCTCCTCCATGTGCGGTAGGATCACTTACTATCAGGTATGCTGCTTGCTCGTTTGCCACCATCGACATTAAAAAAAGAAAAACGTACGCATAGTATAAAATACAGTAGAATTCATATATAACGACTTCGCTTTTGAACGACGATAATGTTTACTCAAGTTAGGTTTCATAGTTAGGTACTGAGAAAATATAACCGTTTAGTGCGACTCCGGTTTAAACGACAAACTGCTTAAAGCGACCATTTTTTGTGATTAATACGTCCGGTTAAAACGACGCGCAATGTTTTGTTTATACAACCTACGCACCAATACTTCGGCGCCCCAACTTCATCCCGCCCCGCGCGCTTCACCTTTCCTTATTGGCGCGCGTAAATCAGAGTTAGTGTTTGTCACTTGTTATGAAAAGTTCTTAAAGCTCGACAAAATGAGTTCTGTGAAGCGAAAGTGTTTTACAATTGAAAAAAAAGTGCAATATTACACCGATTAGAAGGCGGTGAATCAAATGTAACCCTCGCGAAGGAGTTTGGCGTGTGCATAATTATGTATTCGTAGGTTAGGTACTTAAGTACTTAAGAAATAATCCTACCGTTTTGTACGTCATCCGGCTAGTACGACATAGTATCGCCGGTCTCTTAAAGGTCGCTATATCCGGATTCTACTGTAATTCATTCAAAGTGACGGAATGGCGGCGGGGTTTGCCAATCATGCCATATTTATAATCTTTGCGTATAGATTCGGCCATTGGTTCCTTGATTTCGTTTTAGTTCGTAAATATTAAGATGCATAATTATTATTCATTTTTAATTAGTAGCACTGTAATCTTAGAGGCTGAAGTTAACAGTATTACGTAAAATTTCATTCCCGTTTTCTTTAAGTACTTTAACAAATTATAATATGACGGAAATAATTATATTGGTAACCTGTTTCATTCTCTTCTCTCATGTGTAAAATATTACACAAAATCCCATATCTACAATATACCTAAGCGTAATAGTTTTCTGAGACCCTTTGACGGAGTTGCGTTGCAGGATATAATGCCTACATTTAAGATTGTTTTAGGGGGGACCAGCGTTGTATAGAAAGTCAATTAACCTCCTAATGCGGAGCAGGCTCGAGCCCAGCAGTAGGTCATATATGAGCTGAGATGATGAATTATTTTTGTATATACTTATATTTTTATATGCCTTATACATTATTAGTAATCGTTATATAAATATTTCTTGAGTACGTGTTTGTCACTGAACTCCTCCTAAACGGTTGGACCGAAATTTTATGGTTGTTCAAGGGGATTCGGGAATGGTTTAGATTCACAATTGGATCCCGTAGGTGGCGCTGCTGTCGATTTCAAGGAGAATTCCTTTTATTTTATTTGAACAGAACAACGTCTGTTGGGTCAGCTAGTAATATATATTTAACTAATAATTTATTAGTTATTATAATGGATCATGATGAATATTGGATTTGTGTACTCCGTAATTGTTAAAATTTTGAATAAAATTGCAATTTTAGATGATCTACAGAAGCCGCATCACTCTCAAATGTCTAGTACAATAAGAAAATAGAATTTTCTGCAACCGGCAATACTAAACAAAGCGCACGATTTTACAGTTTTATTAAGTTTGTATGTTCGTAATTGGATTCTTTCATTTTCGCTCTGATTAAATTTGCTGCAAGTTAATTTAACTTTTCCTCTTTAACTATAATGTTTCTCTTGGTACTGTGGGGAATCGTTACTGTTGAATTTATACTAGTGTTGATTCAACTCGTGATTGTCTAGTTGTAAGAGCTAGAACTATACATAGATTGATATACCAAATTCAAGTTTAAATGTACCTAATTTTAAGTTTTTAGTTGATATATAAAGCACTTGTTTTTGTGGAAGGACCTCAATAGCAGTCTATCTACTTACAGCTAGCACGACACCCTTGCAGTAAATCTACGTCTGTGTAGGAGCAATTTCTTACTGCATTTAATGCCAGAAGCTTAACGCCTTAATGCTTTTAGCAACACTGAATCATTCACACTCTCTTCACTTTTTTCACTATAGGCAACGGCCTAGAAAAGGCATGTATTTTTTTGGCATCTAAGGCATGTATTTTTTTAGTAGGACCACACTGTCGACAGTGTTTTATCTACAGATATCTGTCTGCAGACGCGAGTCGGTCCGTCCGGGATAGTACCACACTCTTGCAGAAAATTGACGTCTGTGTAGTAGCAATTTCTTACTGCACTTGGCTCGATAAGCGTGAAAGCCAGAAGCCCAATTCGCTGAGCTTGTTTGCGTGTGGCGAGTTTTGTTGATGCGTTTAGCATCACCAAAATAATTTGCACGCTCTTTTCACTTTATTCACTACTAGCAACCCGCCCTCGCTCCACTTCGATTATAGTCGTTTTACCCGCGTAGTTGCCGTACCCGTGAGAATACCGGGATAAAATATAACCTAGTTTACGCCCTGATATTATAGCTTTAAATTGGTGAAAGAATTTTTGAAATCGGTCCAGCCGTTTTGAAGATTACTCGGAACAAACAGACAGACAGACAGACAAAAATTTTTTAATTGCTATTTTAGGCATAGGTGTCGTGCAAATAATCGTGTGAGCATGAAAAAAGCCTATTATTTTGACATTACAAACAGACACTCCAATTTTATTTATTGGTATAGATAGACAGCGGCCTAAAAAAGGTGCGCGAGCAGCAGGATTACTTAACATTCGGTGTGCTCTTTGCTCGTTTGCCATTAACAGCAATAACTTATCAAAATTCACAGAGTTTCGATAAATCTATAATATAAAATGAATCTCTGATTGTGCTACTAAGCGCAAATCTCGAGAACAGCTGAACCGATACCACTAATTCTTTTTATAGAATATCCCTTCCTTTCTTAAGCAGAGAAAAATTTCAAAATTTTACTAAAAGGGTCTAAAAACAACAGTTATCTATACTTCTATACGAACGATTCGTACAAATACTAAACATCAATTTGAACTTTAATACGATAAAATAAAGTTCAAGTGTTAGTGGCCTCTCCACTTCCGGGAAGGCAAAACAATTGAGTGACGTTATCGGTTCCGTGGTTTAAGCTTGAAAGCGTAACAAACGAACAGACAAACTTACTTTCGCATTTATAATATTAGTAAGGATATACAAAATCTACAATTCCTTCACTTGAAAGATGGAAAGAAAGAAAAGTTGTAGAATTTCGAATCTCTTATCTGTCTGTATTATATTATATCTAATTATGTTATTGAAGATTATATCTTATTCCACTTACCTATATAAGCTCTGACGTCATACGATGTTCCAATAGGTGCTCCGTGGTACTGCTTAGCGGGAACTAGCTGCACGCTAGGTGGCGCTAGTGCTGTCAGCTCCAGATGGAAAGGATATGCGTTAGTCCCTAGACGTTTTATGAGAGCATCCTGTGTGAACAAAATAGTCTTGTAAATATTAATATATCCAGCAGCCTTTCGGCTTTCCTTATTATAAAAAACACGTTAGTCCTCCAGATGATAATATAAAAAGTCAATGTGTTTCATAACCTCCCTGATATTATATCCCTGATATTATATTAAATAGCCTATATTTTATCACGGTATTCCCACGTGTATTGTCCGTGTGGTGACGGAGTAAGAATACAATTCACCACTCCCTATCTTGCCCGTGGATGTCGTATAAGATGACTATGGGATATAATGTGCACATAACATCTGTGTAAGAGAAGGAAAACTCGAAATGAAACCCTATACCAACATGTTTGACTAGCATGGTATAGTAGGTCAAATTCCCTCCCATTGTGGAGGAGGCCCGAGCCCAACAGTGGGACGTATGTGGGCTGCGATGATGATGATGATGATGATTCCCACGGGAACGAGAATTACGCGGGTAAGACGACTGAAACCGAAGCTAAGCGAGGGCGGGTTGCTAGTAGGATTTTTTTTCAAGCTTACGCGGTTTTTTTTACATGATACCTATGTCTAAAACCAGTTTAAATGTTTTTGTCTGTGTCTATATGTCTGTTTTTTTGGGTAATCTTCAAACGGTTCAAACGGCTGGACCGATTTTGATAATATTTTACTACCAGATGGCTGTCTATATAAAGAGTAACTTAGGTTATTTTTCTTTTCAGGAAAAGCCTATAAAAAGATCTTAGAGATTTAAAATGCGGGGCTAAAGCAACAGGAATTGAAACGCAGCGAGGAGGCGAAATTTCTTAAATGTTTGCTAATATTTGCCACTTTTTATCAACCAAAATACGATTTTTGTAGTTTGTCTCATTTACTCAACAATATAAATCTTTCGTGTACCTATTTCTGTTATCAAGGAATTATTGACATTATTCGTTTATGTAAACAAACAATACGCGATCTCGTGTGACCGACACTGCTAATAGAACATATTTGAAATTCAAACTCGCCGACCGGACAATATGATGCCCCGTCCACATGTTGGCCGAGCGTAGACGAGCGATGGCCAACGCCAACGTGTGTACACCCGATTTGCCTTAGTTGGCCAACGCTCGCCGTCGCTCGCCTAGTTGGCCGAGTAAATACAAGCGAAAACGTGTGGACAGCTGATTTGTCTTCACTCGCCGTTACTCGCCGTCGCTCGTGATCACTTGCCTCACTTCGCCTCGGTGTCAGTTTTTGTGCACAAATCAAAGGGCAGGCGCTCGTCTGCGCTCGGCCAATGCCATCCACACGTTAGCCTGCTCGCCACTACATGGTTGACATCCATCGCGGCTAGACGTGTCATGTCGCTCAACACAAATGATTATATTTTCAAATTTACACCACTACTTCTAAATATGCGACGTAAATAATTAAATCCAAGTCACCCTATATGTTACATATAGTATCAAGAAGTATCTTAATCGTTCATCATCATTTTAGTTCATATACGTCCTACTGTTGGGCTCAAGCCTCCTCCACAAAAGGAGAGAAACTGATCTTACTATTCCATGCTAGTCAGGCAGGTGGTATAGGGCTTTATTTCGAGTTTTTCTACTCTTGCATAGATGTTATATGCGTATTATGTATTATATTCCTTAGTCGTCTTTTATGACATCCACGGGCAAGGTAGGGAGTGGTGAATTGTATTCTTATACGGATATATCTTACATTTTTCTAATTCTGTGAATACTCAGTTTCAACCTTCTTTTTTACAACTTTACTGCGGTATACACTGAGATAATAGTTATATACGCTCATTAATTAAATAGCCGAAACTGCAACAACGTCAATGTCAACGTCCATAGTGTTTCAGTGCGCAATGAACACTGACCGAGGCCAACTTTTTTTTTTTTTTTTTTTTTTTTTTTTGTGTACAGCTGTTGGCCGCAGATGGCCTTGACAGCTTGACGCGGACTATGGGTGAGCGCTGAGGGCTCTCAACCCGGAGAAAAGTATGCTAAGCGACATCGCCCAAGGGCTCCCCCTGTGGGGAACGGACCTCGGCTTGGGGCGTCGCTGGAGGCAAAGTGGGCGTGCCCACGTTTTTAATAGTGACTTTTGCGCGGCGCGGTTTTGCACCTCGACGGCGAGGGCGGAACCGCGGATATTTATTTGTTAAGGCCTCGCGGGCCGTGTAGGCTCTTTGTTGAGCGAGTGTGATAATGTCGTCCTCTTCGTCGAGGACGTGACGAGGACGTCGGATAGAAGAGATTTTGGAGGGTCTATAGGAAGCCGCCCCAACCACTAGTTGGTTGGGGTGTGTCATGGCAGAGTCAAAGTAGCTCTGAGAGCACCGTTTCATAAACTGCTTGATGGTCGGCAGTTCGAGGTCGATGTGGAGATCGACGTTTCGTATGAACCACGGTGCTCCCGTAGCTCGGCGCATGAAACGATTTTGTAGTGTCTGTAGCCTGTGGATCCTGTGTGGCTTAACATGCGCGAACACCACGCTGGCATAGGTCATGATAGGCCGTATGCAGGTGGTGTAAAGTCGGACTTTGCTACTCAGGGGCATACGCGACCTAGAGTTGAGTAGACAGTGGAGACGGCCCATCACAAAAGCTGCCCGTGCGCGGACTTGCTTTATGTGAGGGGCGAAGCTGAGTCGATCGTCAAGGGTCACACCCAAGTATTTGGCCTGCCTGGTCCAAGTGACCGGCTTGTTGAAAATTTTAAGGGGGGGAATGCTATCGATAGAGTAGGAACGGGCAGTTCGTCTAGTGAACATGACCGCCTGACTCTTCTCGGGGTTGATTTCTAATCTCCATTTCCTAAACCAATTGGCTAGGGCGGTAACCGCTGTTTGGAGAGTCTTGGCTACTGTTGTCGGGGATCTACCAGCACAAAAGAGTGCGGTGTCATCAGCGTAAAGCGCTTTATGTACCCGGTTGAATTTGGGCATATCGCTAGTGTATAGCGTGAAGAGAAATGGGGAGAGGACCGACCCCTGAGGGACGCCGGCCTTGATAGGGTGGGAGGTCGACAACGTCCCTTCCACCCTGTAGCGAAAGCTGCGATGACTTAAGTAGTCATGTATAATGTGAATTAAGTAGTGAGGGATCTTGAGGAGATAGAGTTTGTAGATTAGGCCTTCATGCCAAACCTTGTCGAATGCTTTCGCTACGTCTAGGAATAATACACCCGTATATCTGTTCATGATGAACTGACTACTTGTGTATTCTACCAAACGGTGAACTTGTTGTACGCAGCTGTGTTTAGCTCGGAAGCCAAACTGTGCGTCGGGAACGAGGTTGTTAGCCTCGGCGAATGTACGTAGTCTACTGAGAACTATTCGTTCGTAGATCTTACCTAGACCTCTTAGTAGACTAATCGGGCGGTAACTACTAGGTTCGGTACGGCGCTTGCCGGGTTTGTGGATTCCTATTACCACGGCCTCTTTCCATTGCGCGGGAAAGATGTTATTATTTAGTGCTGCATTGAAGATGCAGCACAACAGAATTATCAAGTGGGCGGGGAATAATTTAATGACTTTATTTGAGATTCCGTCCGAACCTGGGGCTTTCCTGGTTTTGAGACCCCTGACTAACGATTCGACCTCATCGGTGGTCACTGCTGGGATTGGCTGATCGGGGCTGTCGTTTCCTAACGAGCGCGAGAGAGTGTTACGACGTTCCACTTCGTCGGCGATGAAGCGGTGATTCGCGGCGTCGGGGTGTAGTGTACTCGGCGTACACTGAAGCTCCAAGCAGTCGGCCAGGCATTCTGACTTTTCATCGTCCATGAATGCCGGAGGCTGGTTGGGTCTGGTGAGAGGAGGGAGAGTGGACACGATGTCTTTTTTGAGTGAGCGGGAAAGCTGCCAAAAGGCTGTGTGAGAGGGTTCTAGCTCCTCGATCATGGCGTCCCATTTGCTCTGTCTCAATTTTTTAATTGCTTGTTTAACCTCCCTTTGGAGTGACCGTAGGCGGGTACGGTTGTCCTCCGTAGGGTAGCGGTCATAAGCGCGTGTCGCGGCGTTTTTCCGTCTCAACAAGTCACGGACGTCGTCTGGCAGGCGCCATTTACGATCGCTCGTATCTGGTACCGGCCGCGAGCAGTCGTCCATTATCGACTGCACGTGACTTGTGAGCGAGTCGATCGCCTGAGAGGTATCTTCCTTAGACGTAATGTCTTTGGGAATTTGATCAAGGTGGACCGACGAGGTTGACTTGAGATTTTTCTCTAGCCGTGCCCAGTCAGTCGCTATCTTGGTCCTTTCGTTGTTGTGGCCTGAGGGGCCGGGGGTGCGGGAGGCTAATTCCAGAGTCACCGGGCGGTGATCTGAGTCTAACTCGTGTTGAACTTCTATTGAACATAAACGAAGGTTTATGTTTTTGAGAAGAAAGATATCGAGTATGTCCGGCCTGTGCGAAACGTTAAAGGGGAAGTGTGTCGGCTCTATGGGCGCTATGACATCAAATCCCAGTCTTTCAGCGAATAGCTCTAAAGTCTTGCCCCTCTTATTGGAACTTTGACAGCTCCAAGAGGTGTTCTTGGCGTTAAGGTCACCGCCAATGATGACGGCGCCTCCCAATTCTAGCAAGGCTTTTAGATCTTTTTCAACCAACTGTTTCGAATGTTCTCTATTGGGAGAGAGATATGCGGATACAAGGGTGATAGGCTGATGGCCTGAGAGGGCTAGCCTGCAAATTGAAGCTTCAATGTACATCAGAGGGGGCGGATCCACAGGTGTGCAATGCAGCGACCTTTTGTAGTAGATAAGCGTTCCGCCCATTGGTGAGGTTGTCCTATCGTTGCGAACTGTATTATAGTTCGCGATTCTAGGGTCCCTGTTGAATGGTTTTAAGAACGTTTCTTGTACTAACAAGATGTCGAGCTGGTGTTCCCGAAGGAATGTGCCTACTTCATCCCTCTGTTGGGTAAGGCTATTAGCGTTGAATGTCCCTACTTTGAGGTGTCTGGGTTTAACTCTGCCGGGAGTGTACCTATCCATTTTAGTTGAATTTTAGTGAGCCTAGACGCTCTAACGTGGGGGCGAATTTGATCGCTATATTAAGGAGGGCGAGGTTGTTTCCCTCGTTCCTTCTAAGATCGGCTGCAATTTCGCGGATTTCCGCGAAATTGATTTGAGCCGCGAAGTTGGCCACCAGGGCTAGATCTGGATCTAGTCCTTGGGGGGCTTTTGGGGGCGCGCTTTTAGCGACGACGATGGGAAGGGGGGCGCCCTGAGGGGGCTTGGGATTACCACCGGTGGGCTGGTTTGCCCCGATCATTGGTGGTTTGGGCTGAGATGGTGCGGGTGGGGCAGCGGGCTGCCTGTTGGGCAAGGTTGGGAAAGCCTCCTTGCTGGTTAGCAGGGGGCGAGCCCACGCATTGTGGGTTGGTAAGGGGGCTGGGACGAAGGTCTTGTGTGTGTCCATACATTTGGCACTTGTGACACTGTGCCAGATTACTATTTTTGTGTGGGGGCTCTACCGAGACCCCAGAGAGGCCACAGATGGTCTTAATTTTGTAGATTTCTTTACCCTCTGCGTTATTCGTAAGGCAGACGAGTATCATGTTAAGAGGGTAACGACCCTTTCCCCGGATCATCCGGTGTACTTCTACAACCGGCAGATCCTGGGTTTTGAGAGAATCTAAGATCTCTTTAGTGTCGATTTCTCTCGGGACATTGCGTATAACTGCACGCAGAAGTTTGGCTTCGGGGAGGGTGTATGTATGGTAGGGAATCTGTTGATTCCCTAGCATGCTTGACACGGTGCGGTGGTCGGCTGATGAGTGAAGGTCCACTCGTATGCCTTGGGGCGTGGATTTAGCCGATTTATAATTTATGCGATTGGTGTTTAGCCAAGCGGAGATGGTTAGCCACTTCTCCTTGTCCCTGATATATAGGGGCGGCGGAGCCAGTGGTTTTTTGACCGTCTGTGGAGCGACGGTGTTGCTGTCCGTGGAAGATGGGACAGAGGTAGGGGTGGCCTGCGAGACGACTGGGGGGACCGAGGCGGCCGTGGCAGTCGTTGCAGACGGGGCTGCAGCGGGTGTTTTTGCCGAGTCAGTCGGCTTAATTTTTGGGGCCTTAGAGGGAGCCTCTTTGTTGACCTTTACCTTTTTGCTCCGCTTGCGGGAGCGAACTACTGTAAATGAGCCCTCATTGGGCGAATCTTCCGACTCGGAGGAGGAGGACGATGAGGCTGAGGAGGACGGGGGTGATTCCGTTTCCATCGCCGTGCTGATGGTCGGTAATTCCGGCTCAAGCGGCAGGGCGGTAGTAGGAGCGCGTTGAGGCTGGGGTGGTAAGATTGTTATTGCTCCAAAATGTTGGGCAATATAGGCTTGAATCTCTGGGATTGCCAGAAGGGCGTCAATTGTAATTGTTTTTTCCGCCATCGTGGGCTGGTGGAAAAAACGTTCGCGGGAAAAGTGTTAAACCTAGCGCCCTGGGTGAGGTGAACCCTGGGTTGTGTGTGGTGCGTGTCCCTCCCAACCGGGTGCAGGTCGGGAGGATGTGTGCTTAACTAGTGTGCCCTAAGCTTGTAATCCTTCGCCAATCTTAATGTGCGATAGGTTCCTAGCTGCTCGGGCCGTTAGGCCTTCGCAGAAAAATGATGAAAAGCCGTAGATTAGGTCCGACTAGGAGATCCCCCAAGGCCGGATGCTCTAACCCCTTCCGATTGTTAGCTCTGCCCTGAAGGGGCTCGGCAGGCAAATCGGGGCCTTGCCTCACCCGGCTTCGTTAACACCGTGAGGTTTCCGCCGGGGACCAAACAATATGGTTTTCTGCCCTGAGGGGGCCAAAATGGGTTGACTTTTTATCTACCAACGGTAGAAATCTGCACTCGACGTCTTGAAAAAGTCGACTCGTGCAGTTGGGATCCGGCAACACCTGCGTCCAAACAGCGAAACTGCCACAGACAACCGTATACACGGCCACCCGGAGCGGGCCACTGAACGGCCACAGACGTTGAACAAGATGGCGGCTTGACGCGACGCGTGGTTCGCTGCGAGAGCGAGCGAGACGAAGCGAGAACGCACGACCGCAGGGGGCGGGTGCGGGGTGAGCGCGGCGAAATGGAGAGCAGCGAGGCGCACGTCCGTGCGCTACGGGTCTCCGACGCGGAATCTGGTTTTTTGACCGAGGCCAACGTGTGGACAGCTCTACAAATACTCGTCTACGTTGGCCACTCGCGTTGGCGTTCGACGCACTTGGTCAACATGTGGACGCTAGCACTTGCTTTGTACCTATTTGCCGACGCCCGCGTTGGCCTAGGCTCGGCCAACATATGTAGGGGGCTTGAAATAGTACGTCCGTGCGTGTTACCAGTTACTAGTTAGGACAGTTCCATTTACAGAGCTATATTTAAATAATGTCACATTAGTTGGTCGGTTAGACAATAAAAGTTGTGTCGTAACACGATAGCCAATTAGGACACAGGGAATAGAAAATGCATGTGATATTTATGCAAGAGAAGGTAAACTCGAAATAAAACCCTACACTAATATGTCTCACCAGCGAGGTACAAAAGGGTAAAAGGGTTTTGCTCCTACTGAGGAGGAGGCTAAAGTTCAGTAGTGGGTATATAAGTTGATAATGAAAGAAACAGTATTACAATTTAATTTAGAAGAAAAATAAAATTAACACTTACCATTTAGTTTCTAATAAACATTAAGTTAAGCTAACAGTAAGTTAAGTTTTTAATAATAAAAATAAACAAGTTAACCTTTTATTATTAAAACAAGCTTGTGTTAAAAATCTATTTTATCCATATGAAGTTCTAGATTAGGTATTTCTTATTTAAAAAGTCATAAACAAGATGTCAGCCTGGTTTAACATATACGAAGATTCAATTAAATTATTTATAATTTTATATAAGAAACACTAGCAGACCCGGCCACGCGTTGCTGTGGCTAATGTTTTTGTTATATTACATTTTATTAAACTATTTAAGTGGAACTAAACTATTTAGGAGAACATCTGTCATGGAGTTCGTCATATTTTTTTACCAATGGCATCTATGTAAAAAAGCAAGTTAAAATCGTATATGACACGTTTGTAGGTTTGACATAGCAGCGCCATCTATTAATTAATTCCTTAATCCAGTCAACAGATATCGCCATCTGTTAAAATCGTTTGGAGTTAACAGATAATTGTGAATGTCAAATAATAGGTATATATAGGTAATACAAATAATTTGCAATAAAATAATATTGCGACTATAAATTAAAATGTAAGCTATCATGTCTTTCAAATTGGCTCACGGTGTGCAAATTTGGTTAAAATCGGTTAAGTAGTTTAGGAGTCCATCGCGGACAAACAACGTGACACGTAATTTATATATATTAAGATATATCTTTGTGCGTGCAATAAGTTTTAGAGGTTAAATTTCTGATGTTCACGCGAGTATTAGGCATTATAAATAACACTTTACAGCGTTCATGGTCATGGGCGGACTAAGATATCTGACATCCAAGAAGTCATCATTATCACAGATCAGGAAATGAAAAATCAAATACAAACGCGATAATATCCGTAGTTTTTTTACGAGGTTAAATTATTTAAAAAGTATTCAAGTTGAGATCCAATAAGCATTATCTATATATGTATGTCCTTGCCTGAATGCCCAGCATTTTATAATAGCCTGATCTTTATCTTGCCACACGTAACTGAAGAGAAACCAGAATGTATAGAGCTATACTTATACTTATAAAGAAAGAAGGAAGACGCCTAAAACTTTTTGATGTGAAATATCTATAGGCAAGGGTGTATCTGATCGTTGGCGTGGCGTTAACACCACGTTTGGGTATGTACATTTGTGTAACAAAACCATAACCTGTTTTAGAATTTTGTACAACGCCATCTAGTGAGCTCAGAATAAATGATTAACCTAAACACATACCTACAGTGTATACTAATGAAAATAAATGTTTATTGAATAATTATCATCATTTTCTGAAAAAAAAATCGTAATATTTTATTAATACTTTATGCCATTTTAGATCCTGTTATAATCTGATCTTTTATGCATATTGTATACTTTTACAAAATAATTTCGATGTTTCACATCTACCAAGCGTCCTGAGCGACGGCTCTCTTTTTTTTTTACTTCAGTTCGAAGATTCGATCAAAAAACATCGGTTTATCATCATCATCATCATCGCAGCCCACATACGTCCCACTGTTGGGCTCGGGCCTCCTTCTAGGAGGGAGTTTGACCTACTATACCATGCTGGTCAGACATGTTGGTATAGGGTTTCATTTCGAGTTTTCCTTCTCTTGCACAGATTTTATGTACATATTATATCCCTTAGTCGTCTCGTACGACATTCACGGGCAAGATAGGGAGTGGTGAATTATATTCTTACTCTGTCACCACACGGAATAAAAACATCGGTTACAGTAATTATATCAGTTTGAGTCCGTTTGTACTCGTCGAAACATTATCATAACTTAGTCGCTCCTTCAGTCCTCAAGAGACTTGATTCAGTGTATTGTAAGACAAAAGCTAAACAAACTGTACTGTAAAAGGTGTTTCTGATTTTCTCAACTATGATTCTCGGATGAATATATTACAGGGTTACCTTGTATCTTTGTTAAAAGATAATAAATACCCTTCACTAAGGAAAAAGTACTTGTATTGTGAGTACTTTAAAAGTAAGTAATTAATGAACATAAATTTTACTCAGATTCAGAATAACAAATTGTGGTTCACACCAAAGTATTCTCCTGCGTGGGATTCGAATCACGACACTGGCATACCATGCCAGTATCATTTAAAAAAATACAAGTCTAAAATATATGCGCCTGACGCCGCCCTAGCCGAGGCCGTGGGTCACGTGACCGAGGATCAGTCCGTCACCCGCGTAGAGGCTGACCGCGCGATTAGAACCGACGTCCCGGGACAGGGACGTCGAGAGGAGAGGGTACTCCCTCGGGGTATTCCGTCGGGTCGACCACTGAAGACAAGGAACTCGGTTCCGGTGGTCGGCCCAACGACGAAGGTGACGTGCTATGGGTGGGTTACGGGGCCGCGCGCCACCACTCTGACGCCCCGGACGGAGCCGGGCGACGAATGTGCTGACAGAGCCTACCCCTCCCCAAAAATGGTTTCGTTTCAAGTTTTTCTTCTCTTGCACTGATGTTATATGCATATCATATCCCTTAGTAGTCTTTTTACAACAAGTACGGGCAAGAAAGGTGAATTGTATTCTTACTCTGGCGTCACACGAAAAACGTATGTATTTTTCACTCCTTTTATATCTTAACTAGATGACCCAACAGACGTTGTTCTGTTGAAATAAGCACCATCTACCGGGTCCAATTGTAAATCTAAACCATTCTCAAATCCCCTTGAACATGTACAAAAAATTTCATCAACATCGGTCCAGCTGTTTAGGAGGAGTTCAGTGACATACACAGGTACACAAGACATTTATATATAAAGATAAATATATTACAAATGCATACTAAGTACTGGCAGAATATCGCCACTATTTCATTAGAGTCTTGACTCTAAATGCTACTTGTAGCATTAGATGAGTCAATAGCTTTTTATCTCTCGTTAAAATAAAATTATTTTATGTGGAATTTATTTTATATAGTTACTAACAAGCCGCCCTCACTTCGCTTCGGTTTCAGTCACCTTACCCGCGTAGTTCCCGTTCCCGAGAGAGTTCCCGTGGGGAAAAAACAAACTTACTTTCGCATTTATAATAATAAGTAAGGATGTTTGTTTTTAATTAACTTTTTGATATCGATTTGGTAAAACGAGAGTAGAACAAATATTATTTTCTCTTTTCTTTTTAAATTGTTTTCTTAACCCGTTACTAAGTGGAGAAATTAAACCGCTTAAAACCATTATAAAAAATTATAACAGTTTTAATAACATTTCCTCAATGTTTTACTTATCTTATATCTTTAAACGAGCAATTCTTGTATATATATATATATATATATATATATATATATATATATATATATATATATATTCAGGATCTCGGAAACGGCTCCAACGATTTTGTTGAAACTTGGCATACTAGAGGATTCGGGTCCAAAAAATCGATCTAGCTAGGTTTTATTTATAGAAAATGTTCTTTTGTCGGTGTTTTTAGCATAACAATAAATGACATTAAATTTTAAAAGAATATGAATTTAAATTTCGTTGTAAATGTCAAGAATGCCGGTAGCTCAGTTGGGGGACGGCCGGTTTTAATTTTGAGTTTTGTAGCATCCAAACAGCGTCGGTTCGAATCTCGGTGTTATTATTATTCTCTTTTTGTAATTTTTTTATATAATTTTTAGTTTTTATTAATATATCTAAATAAATTCTATAAAAATATTTCGAGCGAAGCTCGGTCAATCTGATATTTCCAACTGGAGAGATATGGTACTGAAAAAGAAATTTATATATTTTATACTTAACGATTGTGCCAAGACGGCTAGATGGATTAGTATTATTATAATAATTAACATAATTCAGTCATTCAGGTACTTGGAAAACAGTACTCGGTGCCAAAACTACTTATCGTTAGAAAAACTATTATATATGACTTCCTAAATGGTAGAAATATTTTCTATTTTACAATTTATTGAAGTTTTAATTCTTTTGGCGCGGTGGGGAAAAAGATGAGACTTATTTATTCAAAGCCCAACGTCACGAAAAACCGACACCGCACTCTTAAAAGTAAGGTGAAGACTGTTCAAATGTCTTAACTTCAGCATTCATTATCATTTCCAAAAATTTTCAACAAGAGCTTTTCCTTTTCAAATGTTTCGTTATATTTTGAAATAAACAAAGCATTGAACAGTCCATATTTCGTTATCTCCGCAATAACTAACTGTATAGCAAATTCTCTATAATAACTACCGCTTTTGTGTTGAATCTCGTTGAGAAACACCTGCTGTTTTCCCAAACGGATTCAATAGACGTGACCTTTTTAGCAGCTGCAGTGCCATTTTAAAGAGGATTTATGGACCTCGATATTAGATACGAGGAATAATATTGTGTAGTTGGTTATTATTATTTAGAGTTATAGAAAAACTATATTAATAATAATGTATTTGTATGTATGTAATATCCGTATGCTAGTGGAGTAAGAATAGAATTCACCACCCCCTATCTTGACCGTGGGTGTCGTAAAAGACGACTAAGGGATATAATATGCACATAAGTTCTGTGTAAGAGAAGGGAAACCCTATACCGATATGTCTGACTAGCACGGTATAGTAGGTTAAATTCCCTCCCATTGTGGAGGAGGCCCGAGCCCAACAGTGGGACGTATGTAGGCTGAAATGATGATGATGAATGAATATCTGTGTACTAGCTGAGTAAGAATACAATTCACCACCCACTATCTTGCCCGTGGGTGTTGAAAAAGACGACTAAGCGATTAAATATGTATACATCTAGCCAAGAAAAGACAAACTCGAAATTAAACTCTATTTTTTTTTTGGGGGTGGGTTTCGGTCGGCGCGCTCCTCGCATCACTCCGTCCGGGGCGACAGAGGGGCGTAAGCACGCACACCCACCCACGATGCACGTCGCCTTCGTCGTTGGGCCGATCATCGGAGCAGGGATGACAAGTATGTCATCATTGGTCGGCCCGACGGAATACCTCCTATTTGGGGTACCCTCCCATCGACCGACGTCCCCCACGAAAAAAATATATGCACCTAACGCCGCCCTAGCCTAGGCCGTGGGTCACGTGACCGGGGATTAGACGTCCCCCCCTCGGGGAGGACGTCGGTCTTTCCTCACGCGGTCGGCCTCTCGGCTGGTGACGGACTAATTGCCCGGTCACGTCACCCGCAAATTAAACCCTATGCCAACACGTCTGATAAGCGTAGTATAGTAAGTCAATTTTTCTTCTGTTGTGGAGGAGTTCGAGACTCCTCCACAACAGAAGAAAAATTGACCCAATAGTGGGAGATACATGATAGGAAATGATGTTGATTATTAAAGTTATAGTAGAATTATATTATTAATAATTATTAATATTATGTATACTAATATTAATAAGTATGCCAAATTTCGAGTTAATCCGACGTTTTGATCCCCTGGTCAAAATCATGTTCAAAGATTCCGTTACATACTAACATACATACGTCTGAAGCTAATAAAAGCGTATTAAAAACGCGAAAGTTTGTGAGGATATGAAAATGTTTGTTGCTCTTTCACGCAAAAACTACTAAATAGATTTTGATGAAACTTCACAATAATATAGCTTACATATCAGAATAACACATAGGCTATAATTTATCCCGATATTCCCCAGATATTTATATGCGCGGGTGACGTGACCGGGGATTAGTCCGTCACCCGCCGAGAGGCCGACAGCGTGAGGAAAGACCGACGTCCTCCCCGAGGGGGGGGACGTCGGTCGATGGGAGGGTACCCCAATAGGGGGTATTCCGTCGGCCGACCACTGATGTCAAGTAACCCTGCTCCGGTGGTCGGCCCAACGACGAAGGCGACGTGGTTTTCGGGTAGGTTGCGGGAGTTGCGTGCTTAAGCCCCTCTGTCGCCCCGGACGGAGTGGTGCGGAGGCGCGCCGACCGCAGCCCACCCACAAAAAAAAAAAGACATTTATATGTATGTAATGTACGTGTGCTGGCTGAGAGTTATGGAGAAGGCTCAAACCCTATAGTGGGGGTTATATGAGCTGAGATGGGATGAATATGTATATAAGGCATATTTATCAATCTAATCTTAATATAATATATAAATTACGTGTCACGTTGTTGGTCCCCGATGAACTCTTAAAACTACTTAACCGATTTTAATCAAATTTGCACACCGTGTGCAGTTTGATCCAACTTGAAAGATAGGATAGCTTACATCTTAATTTATAGTCGCAATATTATTTTATTGCAAATTATTTGTATTCCCTATATATACCTATTATTTGACATTCACAATTATCTGTTAACTCCAAACGATTTTAACAGATGGCGATATCTGTTGACTGGATTAAGGAATTAATTAATAGATGGCGCTGCTATGTCAAACCTACAAACGTGTCATATACGATTTTAACTTGCTTTTTTAAATAGATGTCATTTGTAAAAAATATGACGACCTCCATGACAGATGTTCTCCTACAGTTCCACTTATATATATATATATATATATATATATATATATATATATATATATATATATAATGTCTGTCATCTTGCTCTTATCCCAATTACTTGGGGTCTACGCAATATGTCATCTGTTTTGACATATTGCAAAAAGTTTCGGCAATGACTTTTATGACCGGCCGCCTGCCTGACGTCAACCCTCCTTGGGAATGTAATCGTTGACCTAAATGCTACCAGATGGAGTTGGTCCGGGTCAATCTAGGGCTCTTAGTCGTCTTTTACGACACCCACGAGCAAAGCAAGGGTTGGTAGTATTCGAAGCCGCTACCACACAGCATATATATATATATATAATACATGAAGCAAAAACTTTGTACCCCTTTTTACGAAAATTACGTGGGTAGACAAGTATGAAATTTGGCACAATTGAAGTATATAATGAGCTCTCGCTACACACACACACACACACACAAACTCGCGTTCGTGTGAGTGTGTTGCGTAGCAACGCTTATAGACTTTTGTTTACGGTTAAAATCTCTGGTCGAACTGATTGTCAAACAATCATAATTATGATGACAATGTCTAATAGATATTTGTGCGTATATTTTAGTTATTAGTTTTCACTAATACTAATACTACAGTTTGTTCAATTTACAATGATACATAAATAAAATTAAAGAAAATTGTGTAGCAGTAAAATTAATTAAAATGAATTATGGCCAAATTTCGACCACATGGCGACCACTAGTCTATACTAATATTATAAATGCGAAAGTAAGGATGTTTGTTTGTTTGTATCGCTTTCACGCTTAAACCACCGAACCGATTTCAAAAATTCTTTCACCAATGGAAAGCTATAATGTCAGGGTGTAACATAGGCTATATTATATCCCAGTATTCCCACAGGAACGGGAACTACGTCGCGGGTAAAGCGACTGAAACCGAAGCGAAGCGAGGGCGGGTTGCTAGTTATTATATAAAAGAGTTCAAAATATGTATCAAATATCTATATGTAGCCACATTACATTTTTATATCAATATTTCCTGTTACCTATCTCGCAGTAAGAATACATTACACCACACTATCTCTTGCTTGAGGGCGTCGTGAAAGACGACTTAGGAATTATAACATTTTTTTTCAGGTTGGGCTTCTGTCAGCGCACCCACCGCCCGGCTCCGTCCAGGGTGACATAGAGGCAGTGCGCGGCTCCGTAACCCACCCATACAGCACGTCATTTTCGTTGTTGGGCCGACCACCGGTGCAGAGTTCCTTGACTTCAGTAGTCGACTCGACGGAATACCCCAAGGAGTACCCTCTCCCATCGACGTCCCCTACCGGGACGCCGGTCGCCATCGCGAAGCTAACCTTTCCGCGGTTGCCGGACTAAATCCCCTGTCCGGTTACCCACAACCTCTGCTAGGGCGGCATCGGGTGCATGTACTCGCGCCTGCGCCACCCCTGTCACCAGCGGAGCACCGTGTCCGCGTGAAGCCGTTGTTCCGGCACACGGTCCGCCGCCTAAGGAATTAACATACACATAACATCTATGAAGGAATATTCAAAATAAACCCCTGTATCAGACGATGACATTGTATAGTAAGTCAATTTGCCACCTCTTGTGGAGGAAGGTTAAGTCCAGCAGTGTGACGTATATGAGGCGTGATATTGATGATGATTGTAATAATTATAATCATGTTTACATTATACATTATGATTTAAAATTTTCCCATATAATGACGACCTTAAAACATATAATACTTTACATAAAATAATGCTATTTTATCGTGGGAGTAAAAAAAACGGTTAAAAAATACACTAATAAAAATAAAGGATGTTTTTTCATATGACGCAAGTGGTATTTTCGTTTAAAAATAACTTGAAACTACACATTTTAAATAAAACTACTTTACGGATTTTATCGCGTTTGTATTTAATTTTTGATTGCCCGACGTTTCGAACACTTTGCAGCGTTCATGGTCACGGGCGGACTAAGATGTCTCACGTCCAATAAGTCATCGTTATTGCAGAAAATTTATAATGAAATGTTAAATAATCACTAACCATAAATAATATAATTTTTTCATATAGAATCATTTTCTTCTAACACTGGCAATAAATTCGTATCAAAATGTGGGTTAATATTTAATAACTAATTTCTGTATAGGGTAGATAATTATAAATTTTAATAAACCTACTATAGCACGGTGGTCAGATAGGTTTCTATAGGGTTTAATTTCGAAATTTCCTTCTTTTGCATAGATGTTATCTGCATATATATATATATATATATATATATATATATATATATATATATATATATATTCTTCAGTCGACTTTTACGACATCCACGGGTAAAAAATGGGATAATAAACTGTATCCTTACTCCATCACCACACGGAAAATTACTGACAATTAACTTATTATATTTAAATTAATAGATTATACAAACTTACCTGCAATGGTGTATTCGGTTCTCTATCATGGTTACAATGTAGGGGCCATATTTGAGCAAGACTCATGATAGCCTCGTTGCAGAACTTAAGCCCCATGACTTCTTCGTCTTCTCGCCCATATCTGATGGAAATAATTAACTTATATTAGTTATATATAAAAGAAAGTCGTGTTAGTTACTATGTTTATAACTCAAGAATGGCTGTACAGATTTGGCTGAAAATTGGTGGGGAGGTAGCTTAGAACCGGGAGACGGACATATGATACTTTTTATCCCGTTCTTCTTCTTCTTAATAGCAATGAGCTACTTTTTTATCCCTTCTTCTTCTTCTTATTTAATGGCAATGAGCTATAATAATATGAGCTATTGGTGCCAGTGTCGAGTATTATATATTATAGTCCATAAAATATAGCTTGATCTCTGTGACAGATGTCAACGAAACCAACGAAGTAAGTTTGAACGAGCGACATGTTTACAATTTCATTTTGCATCAAATATAAACTCATTTGCAAAAAAAACGGGCACCTAAGCAATGAACCATTTCAAATGTTAATATTTCTTTGTTTGATAATTATAGGTAGTTTTATCCACACAATTTGCTAAATTAATAAGAAAATAATCGTTTTCATCAGTATTTCATAAAATTTAGATACAATTTATGGGAAATAATGCTAAACCTCGCTAGTAGTGTATATTCGCTAGTAGTGCATATGCTCATGAAGTAAAAATAAAAAAGTTTTTTTGTTTGTTTTTCTTTAATAAAGTAAAAGCAGATAAATGTTTAGTATCGAGTGTGACCCCCTCTAGCTAAAATCACAGCTTGAATTCGTCTGGGCATGCTAGCGAGTATATCCCGGATACTTGCTTGCGGAATACGTTCCCACTCCGCAGTAATCACATTCTTCAGCTCTCTGATGGTCTGCGGAGCCGGGTGTACTGATCTCACACGCCGTTTCAGAACGTCCCAGACATGCTCTATGGGATTGAGGTCGGGACTTCGAGCTGGCCAATCCAAACGACGAATGCCGACCTCTTGCACATACGCATTAACATCGCGGGATCGGTGGGCGCGAGCATTGTCGTCCATAAAAATCGAGTCTTCACCTAGAGCGGCCAATGCGGGTTGTGCATGAGAAATTAGAACTTCCGTTATGTATCGATGCTCAGTCAGTGAGCCGTTTTCAATGAAGACTAACTCTGTACGATCCATTGAATTTATTCCTGCCCAAAACATAACAGAGCCCCCACCATAAGGTGTGATTTCTTCGAAACATGCCTCTGCAAAGCGTTCTCCTTGTCTTCTTAGCACTCGCCGACGTCGATCTTCACCGAACAGAGATATCCTGGCTTCATCAGAGAACAAAACCCTATTCCAATCGTCTTGAGTCCATGATTCACAATTTCTAGCGAACCTAAGCCTGTGAACTCTGTGCTCACGGAGTAATTTGGGGCCGCGGGCCGGGCGGTGACTGCGTATATTGGCAGCGAGAAGCCTCCTCCTGACCGTCCATAGACTAATATGCACATTTCTTACTTTTTGGAGGTTGTTCTTAAGATCCACATACGAAGATTTGCGATTTCTCAATGCGCGACTCACAAGAAAACGATCATCCCGTGGTTGGGTACATGGTTTTCTTCCAGAACCAGGCCTTCTCTCGACGGAACCAGTCTCCTGATATCGCTGCCAGGTCCTTTGGACTGTCGAGCGACTAACATTTAGCCTCCTAGCCACGAAACATTGGCTGCAACCCTCTTCAAGCAGCGCGATAATTTTGGTAGCTTTTACCACTTTATCTACCATTTTTGATACAGCCAAACAGCATTAAATAAAGCTTTGACAGTCAAGGATATGAAATTAATCGATAAAAATTGAATAAAAGTTATGAAAGTCGATGTTAACTTCTGGAACTTCGCGCCAAAAATGTAGGATAAAAAGGGGTTTTCTGTAAAAATGAACATCAAATGAAAAATTGAATTTAGAACGTACTTTTTTAAATACCACAGCATTTTTAAAACCGGCCAGTAACGTGTACAAACGATTGAAACCTTTTTGGTATTGTATCTTTTTAAATATGAATGAAAATCAAAACCGCCCGTTTTTTTTGCAAATGAGTTTATTTTCATTCTTGCCGTGCCAGTTTTATTGCAACTGAATTGCAATATATTATAAATATAAAAATATTATTATTCATGCCTAAAATGTACTTGGCAAGTACTGAAATACCTAGTAAACATTTTGTTTACTAGGTATTTCAGTACTTACAAAGTACATTTTACTACTATACATAAATGATGCTTACGAACGTACAAGGTGATACTGGACTTAAAATAAAAAGAGATGGGACAGTCGATATACGTAATTCGATAACCGATCTTTATTAAATTATTCATAAAAGAAATAAACCCAATACAGTACCTAAATAAAACTTTCAATACATTTTTTACAATTAAAGCAGACAGTTACATTATAAAATACATAAATTGAATTAATTAAACATTAAAAAACTACTTTTCGTCTCGGAGTAAATGATAATATTATGTACACATTATTGTCAATAAACTGTACATATTTATAAAACAGTCGTAATTGATCGATTGATCTAACGACTGTCCCCATTTGGCAAAAAATGATAAATGTTCTAGCAGGAACGCTCCAGTGATGACAATAATAGTGACCTAGACCTTGATTGTACTCCTGTTGAATAATTATAACAGTCAAAAAACAGTTTTTGTTTGAAATAAATTCAAAAAGATTTTCATTGATTGTATTTTAATTACAATAGAAAATCACAATTATAAAAATAAAGAGTTTTTATCGATAAAAAAAATACGAACTTTACCGTAAGTTTGACAGCACTAGGGACAACTGTCACAGAGATCATCCTATATTTTATGGATTATAGTTATTCACGTCTTTAAGTCTTCGTCTTTCAGTCAGTCGTTAGCATGATTTGGTACTGATTATCAAGTCATGCCTTCTCTAGGAATTTTGGCAGAATGTCAAAATGCACACAATTCGCTATTATATCATATTCACTATATTTCAGAATTTTATCTGCATTATATTACATAAAATCAGCAAAATTATTAAATACTAGCAACCCGCCCTCGCTTCGCTTCGGTTATAGGTTATAGTCGTTTTACCCGCGTAGTTCCCGTTCCCGTGGGAATACCGGGATAAAATATAGCCTAGTTTACGCCCTGATATTATAGCTTTCCATTGGTGAATTTTTGAAATCGGTCTAGCTGTTTTGAAGATTACCCGGAACAAACAGACAGACAGACAGACAGACAGACAGACAGACAGACAAAAATTTTTTAATTGCTATTTTAGGCATAGGTGTCGTGCAAATAACCGTGTGAGCATGAAAAAAGCCTATTATTTTGACATTACAAACAGACACTCCAATTTTATTTATTAGTATAGATAACACTGTAAAACACTAAAATAATGAAAAAAATATAAAAGGGCTACATGACATTTTGACATTTGCGTCAAAAGTCTTCTTCTTCTTATTTAATGGCAATGAGCTACAATCATATGAGCTATTGGTGCCAGTGTCGAGTTATTATATTGATTATTATTCATGTATTTAGTCTTAGTCTTTCAGTCAGTCGTTAGCATGACTTGGTGCTGATACAAGTCATGCGTCTCAGGAAATTTGGGCAGAATGTCAAAATGCACGGAATTCACTATTATATAATTTTCACTACATTTCAGAATTTATCTGCATTATATTACATAAAATATCAGCAAAATTATTGAATATAACACTTTAAAACACTAAAATAATGAAAAGAATATAAAAGCGCTACATGACATTTTGACATTCGCGTCAAAAGTCCCAAAAGTTCTTTTTTATCCCGTTCCATCGCGTTCCCGTGTGACATGGCATAAAATGTCAAATAGATTTTATTTTGTTTTTGTTTGTTCATTCGGACGGGCAAAGGAATCAAAAACCATACAGCCAAGTCTGATACAATTTTCTTCATATTATTTAACATTTCTTTATATAGAATAGATTATTTATAGTCATGTCCATCAGTAAGTCAAGTCATTACCATTAATTAGCCGCTGTAAACCTAATTATTTGATTTCTCTGGGAATTACGGTAGAATATGAAAATACACGTAAACCACTCTTATATCACATTCCTTACATACCTTAACTGTATCGTTTATATAAAATATCAGCAAAATTATTCAATGTAATATTATAAAACACTAAAAAAATGAATATAATACAAGAGCTGAACATGACATTTCCATATTCGCACCGAAACTCATGTCAAAGAGAATACAAGTCACTATGAAGCGTAGAATAACAAAAACGCATTTGATATGTAATAACAAAATGCAAATGACAGCTAAACGTAATTTTGTTTATAGTTAAGTATGGTTTAAAATTTGATAATTATAATTTTCTCAGAAATCAATCATCAGTAATTTGTATTCTCTTTGAATCATCATTAATAATGGCGAGACCAAGACGATCGAATCTTTCCCGACAAATCCGTAATGATTCCTCCATTAGAGAATATATATTCAGAAATTTAGTAAATGTATTTACGAAAAAAAAATTATGGCGTTACGAAGTTCGCTGGGTCAGCTAGTTAGTTATAAAAACAGCTTTACGGATTTTATCACGTTTGTATTTGATTTTTGATTGACCGACGTTACGAATACTTTAAGCATTCATGGTCACGGGTGGACTAACATGTCTGACGTAAAAACAAGTCATCGTTATTACAGACATTTATAATTATCTAGCCGCTACAGAAATTAATTACTAAATTTTTGCCCACATTTTTGGTTTGTTGTCAGTACAAGAAGAAAATGATTCTAAATGAAAAAAATTGTAATGTTTATGAATAGTAATTATTAAACACTAATTTCAGCTCGCGACTTCGTCTGCTTGGTATGGATACTTTGGGCTTACTCTAACTTTAACCTGAAACTGTTTACATAGAAAGTGAAAATATTTTTTAATAATACGCTTCTGTCACACATAATTTTTGTGAAAATTAAGCGGTTTACGCAGCGAAAGCTTTGAAAAGGAAGAAAAACTCGATTTTGAAACATTCTTCATTGCTGCTCAGCTCTTGTTGACTTTAGCGTGATGATATATAGTCTGTAGCCTTACTCGATAAATGGGCTATCTAACACTGATAGAATTTTTCAAATCGGGTCAGTAGTTCCTGAGATTAGCGGGTTTAAACAAACAAACTCTTCAGCTTTATATATTAGTATAGAGTATAGATTAATATAAGTTACTGAAATATATATAGTCAAAGTATAAACACATTGTAAATAAAACTATTATTATGGGCGGACTAAGAACGGCCATGACCATGAACGCTGTAGTGTTCGAAACGTCTGGCAATCAAAAATCAAATATAAACGCTATAAAATCCAGAATAAATAATTTTATTTACAATGTAATACTTGCGTAAACATAATAAATCATTAATATAGACACGATCGTAGATTAAAAGTTATTTTTAACTAGAAACATTATAAAATTATTACTTTTTATTATCATTATTTTTTTTATTGCCAACGGTGGCAAACGAGCAAACAGTGCACCTGATGGTAATTGTTGCTGCCACTCATGTACCTTTCCTAAGCAGCTGCCCACCGTGAAAAAAGTGAAGGAAGTGTGAATCCGTGAAATCAGTTTCGGTGAAACTAAAACCATTACCAAAATCCACCACACACGAACACCCTCAGAAATTTGGGTTGCCGGCTCTCCGTTCACCGAACGAAGGGCAGTAATAAATTGCTACTACTCAGACGACGATTTTCTGCGAGAGTATGGTACTGCCCCGGACGTACCGGCCCGTGGTTGTAGACTGACAACTGTCAACAGCGTGGTCCTACCACAACGAAATTATCTGTTCTAACATTATCAGTCTGTTATCTAATAATCATGTTATATGTTATTGTAATGACTATAAGGCCTAAATTATTTTCATATATACAGACATCCTTACTAATATTATAAATGCGAAAGTAAGGATGTTTGTTTGTTTGTTTGTTATGCTTTCACGCTTAAACCACCGAACCGATTTCAAAAATTCTTTCACCAATGGAAAGCTATAATATCAGGGAGTAGCATAGGCTATATTTTATCCAGGTATTCCCACGGGAACTACGCCGCGGGTAAGGCGACTGAAACCGAAGCGAAGCGAGGGCGGGTTGCTAGTATTTATATATATCATAGTTAAAGAGTGTATCCCCGGGCAAGTATAAATAATCATGAAATATTGCACGTTTTACAACGCGAAGCGTGTAGGTATGCTCTGTCCTTGAAAGGCTGTTTATACTGGCATTTTTTACATAAAACATTCTAAATATTCATATAAATAAATGTTTTTAATAATTAAGCTAATCTTCCGTGTGGTGACGGAGTAAGATTACAATTCGCCACTCCCTATCTTGCCCGTGGATGTCGTAAAGGGTCGTCTTTTTTTGCGATGCCGTTCCCGTAATGCCCTTACTACGAAGAACACTGTTATTACTTCGAAATAATTGGAAAAAAAAAATCGATATGACTAAGAATAAAGTATTTCACAACTTCATACTTACTGCCGTGTGGTGACGGAGTAAGAATACGATTCACCGGATGTCATAAAAGACACCTAAGAGATATAATACCCATATAACATTTATGAAAGAAACTCGAAACAAAGCCCTATACCAACCTGTCTGACCAGCATGGTATAGTAAGATTAATTTCCCTCCTATTGTGGAGGATGCTCGAGCCTAACAGTGGGACGATACGAGCTGAAGTGATGATGATAAATTAAGCTAATTATGAGTAATTTTAGGGTCAACTACAAATTATATACATATAGTTGTTTTACAAAATAAGCTTCAAAATTAGATCATGGTAATTATCAGGCAGCTTGTATACGTGCCACTATTTAGGGCGCCCTCAAATTTGCAGCACAGTGCCGCGCGGTCGCAGCGCGTCTGCAGCGCTGCGGCGCACTTTGTGGCAAATTTGAAGGCGCCCTTAGGCTCCGACCTCCTCCAGAATTTGAAAAAATAGATCTACTATACCACGCTGGTCAGACGTATTGGTGTAGGTTACACTTCAAGTTTTCCTTCTCTTCCATAGATGCTCTATTACATTGCTGCTGTATATTTAATCACTTAGTCATCTTTTAAGACACCCACAGGCAAGGGTGGTGAATTATATTTTTACTCCGTCATCACACGGAAAACAAAATATTAGGTATGTCATAAAATACCAAAATTATCTAGTTTTAATTAATTATTTTTCTGTCATATATAATTACGATATCACTTCTATCATTGCTACCATTTTTTCTCTAATATTCTATAAGTAGATGCGTAAACGGCACTACCAACTAATTTTATTGGCCTCTTGTTTCAAACTACTCATGTTGTGGTTATATAATCCTAAGATACATCGTACAACTTACTATAACGCAGACTTACGATACTTCCACAACTTCAGAACATTCAAAAACTTTGGGGAATACTCCACTCAGTCAAATGTTTGTAAATAAATATCTATTTCGAAAGATCTTTTCTACATACCGGATAGTTCGAAAGATCTTTCCTATCTAACAGATAGCAGAGTTACTAGCAATGTTGTCATAGAATATAGAACATTAGAAACATGCTTACAGTTTAACCCCTTAAAACTTTGCTTGACGCGTACTACACTTTATAATGTAATTATTTGTCAGGTAAGTATGCTTGTGAAATACTTTACACCTAGTTATTTCAGGATTTTTGCAGTTATCTGTAATATAAAATGAATCGCTGAATATGTTGCAAAGCGCAAATCTCAAGAACGGCTGAACTGATTTCGCGAATTCTTTTTTTAAGAATATTCCTTAAAATACGAGGATGGTTCAGAGAAAAATTTCAAAACTTGCCTAAATAGGTCTAAAAGCTACACTTTTCTATACTCCCATACAAGTGTTAGTGGAGAGGTTCCGGGAAGGCAATACAAATGAGTGACGTTAGTATCCTTACTAATATTATAAATGCGAAAGTAAGTTTGTTTGTTTGTTTGTTTGATACGCTTCCATGCTTAAACTACCGAACCGATTTCAAAAATTCTTTCACCAACGGAAGGCTATATCAGGGTATAACGTAGGCTATATTTTATCCCGGTATTTCCTACGGAACCTACGCAAGGAAGGCGACTAAAACCGAAGCGAAGCGATGGCGAATTGATAGTTGTATATATATATATATATATATATATATATATATATATATATTGATGTCAAATACAAAACTTTAGATGTTTTATAATTTTTATTTTGCCATAATATTAATTTTCTTTTTTTATCTTACTAGCTGACCCGGCGTCCCGAATAGCAAAATAAGTATTAAGTTTCATTCCAAGTTTTCCTTCTCTTGCATAGATGACATCTGTAATATCCTATAGTCGTCTTTAACGACACCTACGGGCAAGAAAGGGGGTGGTGAATTGTATTCTTACTCTGTCACTATACGAAATTTTAATATACTGTCACTTATTTTTTGTAGTAACTTATTTTGTATTACTAAAATATTTATAGAGTTGGACAAAGGCTAACGGTTGGCAGTGTAGTCTAACATAATTGCCAAGTGTTTAGTTCCTTTCTTTCATTACAATAATTCACGTAATAAACTAAACCACAAATTAATTATGTTTTGTTGAATTAGTGTAGTCCTAGTTGGTTTTCTGTTAGGATATACTTTAAACTAGCCGAGGCCGCGGGTGACGTGACCGGGGATTAGTCCGTCACCCGCCGAGAGGCCGACCGCGTGAGGAAGGACCGACGTCCTCCCAGAGGGGGGGACGTCGGTCGATGGGAGGGTACCCCGCGTAGGGGGTATTCCGTCGGGCCGACCACTGACGACAAGTAAACCTGCTCCGGTGGTCGGCCCAATGACGAAGGCGAGGTGGTTTTCGGGTGGGTTGCGGGAGTTGCGTGCTTAGGCCCCTCTGTCGCCCCGGACGGAGTGGTGCGGAGGCGCGCCGACCGCGACCCACCCAAAAAAAAAAAAAAAAAAAAAAGGATATACTTTAAAATTCTTATTGCCTTTATTAAATCTATTTATGAGGGCCGTCGGTTTTTCATTTTCTATCATAAATATTATAGTAGTTAATCCTAAACTCTTGTAATGGGATGTAAATTAAAGTATTTTTTTTATTAATAAGAGAAGATTGTATAAGCCCAAGTAGTGTATTTATTTAAAACTGCATTATCAGTGCAGTTACGTAGGTAAGAATATAAGTCACGGCTTATCTTGCCCGTGGGTATCGTAAAAGGCGACTAAGGAATATAAAATGCATATAACATTTATACAAGAGAATGACTGCGCAAAATAAAACCCTATACCGACATGTTAGACTAGCTGGGAGTAGTAAGTCAATTTCCGTCCTATTGTAGAGGGGACGTATGTGGCCTGAAATAATTAGATGATGTATTTATCCTCAAAGATTAAGAGCATAATGCGCCCAGGTAGAGCCACGTAAATTTTAGTTCTATGTAATGGAAGGCTAGCCTATTATCGTTTATATTACAACCTTGAAGCCAGTAAATGCCTTCCATCTACAAAATGATCCATTTTACAAAGCGGAGGTATATTCAACTACAGGCAGGAGGTCAAGGTTGATTCACGATTACCTCCGTTTGGGCCAAGAGGGAAAACTTTGCTTATATTTTATTCGTACTTTTAAAAGGTCGACTGTAAATATCACTTTACAAAGAAGATTCTTGATGTTGGAAGGGTTTATTATCATCATTAAAGCCATTAACGTTTTTCATTGCAAAATTTAACCCGAAGTGATTTTTTAATACTTTTTATTATTTAGGACCCGATCTGGTTGTTGATATTTTAAAGTTCGTAAATGATACTAAAGTATGTCATGGCGGAGTAAAATTGCAATTGGATTTTTGAATTTTTTTTTTGTTATAAATGGAAAGGTCATATTTAAGTTTTATACCAAACTATTTTTTTTTTATTTATGTTTCGCAATAATTCAAAAGTTATATCAAAATAAAAATATTTTTCTGAATCCAGTGACGAAAACATGCCAACAGCTCAGTGACAGTATCAGTGACACAACTGATAACGGTAGTCATCGGTGACTCAACTGATAACGGTAGTCATCGGTGACTCAACTGATAAAGGTTGTTATCAGTGACACAACTGATACCGGTAGTCATCGGTGACTCAACTGATAAAGGTTGTTATCAGTGACACAACTGATAACAGTTGTTTTCGGTGACGCAATTGATAACGGTTGTTTTCGGTGACTCAACTGATAACGGTTGTCATCGGTGACTCAACTGATAACGGTAGTCATCGGTGACTCAACTGTTAACGGTAGTTATCAGTGACACAATTGATAACGGTTGTTATCGGTGACGCAACTGATAACGGTTGTTTTCGGTGACTCAACTGATAACGGTTGTTATCGGTGACTCAACTGATAACGGTTGTCATCAGTGCCTCAACGGATAAAGGTTGTTATCAGTGACACAACTGATAATAGTTGTTTTCGGTGACGCAATTGATAACGGTTGTTATCGGTGACTCAACTGATAACGGTTGTCATCGGTGACTCAACTGATAACGGTAATCATCGGTGACTCAACTGATAACGGTTGTTATCAGTGACACAATTGATAACGGTTGTTATCGGTGACGCAACTGATAACGGTTGTTTTCAGTGACGCAATTGATAACGGTTGTTTTCGGTGACTCAACTGATAACGGTTGTCATCGGTGACTCAACTGATAACGGTAGTCATTGGTGACTCAACTGATAACGGTTGTTATCAGTGACACAATTGATAACGGTTGTTATCGGTGACGCAACTGATAACGGTTGTTTTCGGTGACTCAACTGATAACGGTTGTATATATAGATTCAGGATCTCGGAAACGGCTCCAACGATTTTGTTGAAACTTGGCATACTAGAGGTTTCGGGTCCAAAAAATCGATCTAGCTAGGTTTTATTTATGAAAACGTTGTTTTGTTCGTGTTTTCAGCAAAACAAACAATGACATTAAATTTTAAAAGAATATGAATTCAAATTTCGTTGTCAACGTCATGAGTTACGATAGCTCAGTTGGGGAGACGGGCGGTTTTAATTTTGGATTATGTGACATTTAAACAGCGTCGGTTCGAATCTCGGTGTTATTAATTATTATTCTCTTTTTGTAGTTTTTTATATAATGTTAATTTTTTTTTTTTTTATTAATATATATCTAAATAAATTCGACAAAAATATTCCGAGTGAAGCTCGGTCAACCAGATATTATATATATTCAGTATCTCGGAAACGGCACCAACGATTTTGATGAAACTTGGCATACTAGAAGTTTCGAGGCCAAAAAATCGATCTAGCTAGGTTTTATTTATAGAAAATGTTATTTTGTCAGTGTTTTTAGCACAACAATATAATGACATTGAATTTTAAAAGAATATGAATTCAAATTTTGCCGTCAATGTCATGAGCATAGCTCAGTTGGGAAGTAGTGCAGTTTCCTTTTAGTATTGTTTAGGCATTTAAACGCCGTCGGATCGAATCTCGGTGTTATTATTATTCTCTTTTTGTATTTTTTATATTTTTTTCATTATTTAATTTTTAGTTTTTATTAATCATCATCATCATCTTGCTCTTATCCCAATTACTTGGGGTCGACGCAATATGTCATCTGTTTTGACATATTGCAAAAAGTTTCGGCAATGACTTTTATGACCGGCCGCCTGCCTGACGTCAACCCTCTTTGGGAATGTAATCGTTGACCCAAATGGTACCAGATGGAGTTGGTCCGGGTCAATCTAGGGTTCAATCAAATTATTTTTTATTAATATATATCTAAATAAATTCGACAAAAAATACAACAAAAATATTCCGAGCGAAGCTCGGTCAACCAGATATTTGCAATTTATACAGAGATAATAAGTACAATGTTTTGATCTATTTAATTCTGTTATCATTATTAAATCTATATATATAAAAGAAAGTCGTGTTAGTTACACCATTTATAACTCAAGAATGGCTGTACAGATTTGATTGAAAATTGATGGGGAGGTAGCTTAGATCCAGGAGACGGACATAGGATACTTTTTATCCCGTTTTTTTCTATAACTCTTTTATCCCGTCCGATCGCGTTCCCGTGTAACGTGACATAACATGTCAAAGAGAATACAAGTCACTATGAAACGTAGTATAAAAAAACGCATTTGATATGTAATAACAAAACGCAAATGACAACTGTACGTCCAGCTGTTCTTTTTGTCTATAGTTAAGTATGGTTCAAAATTTGATAATAAAAGGCCGCGACCAAGACGATTGAATCTTTCCTGACCAAGCCGTAATGGTTCTTCTATTAGAGACTATATTTTCGGCAATATAGAAAATATATTTACGAAAAAAATCATAGCGGTACGAAGTTTGCCGGGTCAGCTAGTAATTTTTTAATATCAGGACTAAAACACCACAACTTTGAGTTTCTTAGTTTGTAAGAAAATCTTACATAAGGTGGGTGGACCATGGCAGGCCATGCTCCTTTGAAGGCCAACTGTAAAAAATCATAGTGCCTGTCATGTGATGATAAATTCCTTCCACTCATATTAAGATCCATTAATCTCAATCACACAGACGCGGCGGCGAGTCACTCGCGTCGCTATTTTGTTCGTAGGGTCGTCTCTCTTTGTCGACTTCAGTCAACGACGCTAAAATTGTAATTTCCGCTCACAGCAAAAAGTCATTTTTATGTAAATATCCTTTTATTATCATATTTTTGTAAATTATAAATTTATGGCTTATAATTTATGGCTTTGTTATGACCCTAAAGAAGAAAATAATAATTTTGCTTCGGTTGGAATTAAAATATCGGTAATTTTCCTATGAAAGCCGGTGGTCAAAAGATTGAAAATAGAGATGATGGAAAGTGCAGAAGGTCAAGAAAAGGAACGGCGCATGTCGCGAGTGTGGAATCGAAGACATGAGGCAACCAAGGCAAGCAGATGTAGCCAAAGTCAAAAGTGGTATCACGAGGAGTGTATTAATCTCACAAAAATATCTCATATTTTTATGCTCAGATTGTGATTAAATATCCAAAACTATTATTCTTTTTAGTTTATAAGTTTGTTTCAAAACTTAAGTTATTATTTTCTTATATTTTCATATTATAATCCTAGGAATGGTTGATTTTAAATATTCCTGACTACAAGACTGGCAAGTGTCATTATAAGTGCGTTATAATTAGAGAAATTAGTTGTTAGTTAGTAGTTAATATCTATTATTTTATTAAATATAAAAAAAGTATGTCACAATATCACATAACTTTCAGTTTGGCCTTCTTAGGGACATTTTGGCCTTACAAGGAACGGACCCCTAAAAAGCCATTATGGGTAATTTCTTTTTCTTTGTAATTTCGTTCTAAAGCGCATTGGCAACTTATTTTTATTGATATAATACTCCTTACTATAAATTTTAAATAATTTCTATTAATATATTCTTAGTTATACGATGTTGTTCATACAATGTTCGATGATTTTTTAAAGAATATTATTTTATGTTAAGCATTTATTGTTTCGTTTAAATGAAAGAGCTTTTTATATAGTTTTAGTAAAAGCAAATATTTTGATTATTACAACTCTAGTTTTAAGTTAAACGACTGATTTATAATATTGGCCTTATATGGAGCCCTGTTCCTTGCAAGGCCGTTTGGAAGAGCTTATTAAAAGTGTCGATATCGTGTGTATAATAATTACATCTAGAATAAAAGAAAGTAATTTATATGTTACACAATAAAACATAGTGTTAATTAATAATTTGTTTGTTTAATTTATTCTGTAAATAAACGAATAAAAAATTTTTATTCGTTAGAGTGGCCATCCATGGTCCACCTACCTTACAACTATTTAAAATATTCATCATCTTGAACAAACTCTGTACTAATTGTTTTATTACATCAAAAGAATATTTTTAGGTTTACAGAAAATTTATATGAAAATCTTTATCCCATTTTTAAGTTTAATTTATTATCAAATAAAGATTTCTTTTTTTTATTGCAAAATGTGGCAAACGAGCAAACATTACACCTGTTGGTAAATGCTGCTATCGCTCATGGACTGTTACAAGGCTGCTGGCTACCGCGAAGAAAGTGAAGGGAGTGTGAATGCGTGTAATGAGAATAATACTGTGATACTAAAAGCATCACTAAAACCAGAAAGTTGGGCTTTCAGCTCTCTCGCTCACCGAACGAAGCGCAGTAACAAATTGCTACTACTCGGACGTCGATTTTCTGCGAGAGTGTGGTATGTACCCGGAACGGACTGACGCGCGGCTGTAGATAGACAACTGTCAGCAGTGTGGTTCTTCTCATATTCTTATTCTTCCTTTTATGTATTATTATTTATATTAATTTTATGTATTACTAGCAACCCGCCCTCGCTTCGCTTCGGTTATAGGTTATAGTCGTTTTACCCGCGTAGTTCCTGTTCCCGGGGGAATACCGGGATAAAATATAGCCTATTTTACGCCCTGATATTATAGCTTTCCATTGGTGAAAGAATTTTTGAAATCGGTCCAGCCGTTTTGAAGATTACCCGGAACAAACAGACAGACAGACAAAAAATTTTTAATTGCTATTTTAGGCATAGGTGTCGTGCAAATAACCGTATGAGCATGAAAAAAGCCTATTATTTTGACATTACAAACAGACACTCCAATTTTATTTATTGGTGTAGATGTAGAAATAGAAAGTTTTTATATTGTAATTACAGTTAAAGACAACAGTTGTTATTTTTCGTTTAGTATTATTCCCTCATAAACTCACCGCAATTAGGGAATGTCATTGTCACAGAAAAACTGATGGAAAGCTAAGTTATGATAACAGAGTTGCATAGGACACATGTAAAGCTATATAAGAAACAGAAGAACTCCAAACGTCTTTATCCTAATCAATTCTATTTTTTTTAATGATGCAGCTGTCTCTTTCATGTTGGCTTAAATTGCTGTTTTAAAAAAGAAAATTATAAAAAAAGCGTAATTGTATTAGCTGTTTCTGAGCTTATTGCAGACACAAACTGTTCAACATATAACAATATCAAATATAAAATATCGTAACTTACCTGAAAGTAAGTGTAACTTGTCCATATAATTTCTTATTCTCCAAGTATTCCGGCTCCACATGCAGTACACCTTGGATCTTATCGATAGCATCATTTTCTACCACCAGATCGCGCGACGCCAGATAAAGCGTTAACTTATTATTAGGCGAAGATTTTTTGAAGACACTGTAAAGAAACACATTATAAATTAACTGAAGATATTTAAAAAATACTTATGATAGTTGTTATTTCATCATGGCCTTCACCTCAGTTAAGTTATACCCCACTGTTGGGCTCGAGCCTCTGCCTCAGCCAAATTTACTTACAATATCATTCTGGTTAGACAGCAGAGAAGGAATGCTCGAAACAAAATCCTTTACCAAGCCAGCTGACCATCAGGGTAGGTATAGTGGGACAATTTCTCTTCCATTGTGGAGGAGGCGCGAGCCCAACAGTGGGACTTATATGGGCTAAGATGACGATGACGATTATTATAATTATCGAAATACAAAATTAACTAAAGGTTTCTTTTAAGTCCCATATTAAGGAACTAGCTTTTGCCCGCGGCTTCGCCCGCGTAAAATTTACTTGAATATTGAACTATTATCGCAAAGAATATTATCGGCATAAAAAGTATTACATTTCTTAATTTAAGAAATACTCTATCTACGTGTCAATTTTCATCCAAATCTGCTAAACAGTTTAAGCATGATTGAGTAACAAACATCCAAATATCTTCAAAAACTTTCACATTTGAATATTACTTCCAGCCTTATAGTTCCGATTCCCGTGCAAATACGATGATAAATATGCCTTTCCTTAGTCTCTGATAACGTACTTTTCCATTGGTGAAAAAAAAAAAATTATATCAATCAAACACCCGCAGTTTCATTCACGTAGACCCCATTTTCATGCCAATACCGAAATAAAAAATGCCTATGTTACTCGCTGATATTATAAATTTACATGGGTGAAAAAAAAAAATATAAATCCCAGAAATATCAGAGATAAAAATTATGTTACTCGCTGACAACATAGGTAGCATTCCATTGGTGAAAGAATTTTAAAAATTGGTCGACATCCCCCGGTTTAGTTCTCGTTCCCGGGCAAATACTGGGATGAAAATAGCCTTTATATGTTATTCACTGATAATATAGCTTTTCATTAGTGAATTAATTTTTAAAACCATTAAATTCCCGTGATTTCACCGGCATTGTACCCGATCCCGTAGGAATATCAGGATAAAAATAGCTTAAATATGTTACTGGCTTAAAAATAGCTTTCCATTAGTGAAATAATTTTAAAATCGACCTAATTCTCAAGGTTGCTCCAACCACACCGGGATAAAATATAGCCTGGGATAAAATATAGTTTAAGTTATTCCTTATGTACGCCTGGTAGACCTGATGGTAAAATGTAATCAATATCGGTCCAGCCATTTTGAAGATTACCTGTAACGAATAGACAGACAGACAAAAAAATTTGGACCGTATTGTGTGAGCATAAATAAAACCTATTATTTTGATAGACAAACAGATGCTTGAAATTGATTTATTTGTAGAGATAGAAAATTGGAATAATATCTTGATTGTAACTTACTGTCTGGTAGCTGCTAGAAATATTACCACGCTTTCATTGTTCGTGGGTGTCGCAAAATACTACTAAGACAAAGATTTACATCGACCTGGAGCAATTGGTGATGCCGTCTGGCCAACAATGTCATCCGCCAGGTCATAAAATGTTGCTGGAACCTTTGCAATATACCTACGATGGCAGAAGAGTACCTACATATCGCGTCGATCCAAAGTAATTAGGATAAGCGCAAGATAATGATGATATATCATTGGCTGGGTGTCTTCGACTATATGCGTATTATCCTTTTGGGGCAACCCAAAATTGTTTCTTAGTGAGTGCTTACCCCAAATAACCGATCGGTATACAAAATTTCACATTCTTAAGCTTAGTATCTTTGGCTATACACTTTCACCCTCTTAGGGGTTGAATTTCCAAAAATTCTTTGTTAGAGCTCGCTTATCCTTGCCAAACATTTTTTCATAGTGCTTGGTACGTGAGCACTAAGAAAATCTTGGGGTAATCCAAGAAAGCCTGTACTAAAATGATCCTTCGTAGACTCAGTGATTTTGGTTAAACGCTGTTCACCCCCTTAGGGCTAAAATTGCAAAAATCTCTCTTTCCCCAAGAAAAGCAACTTTATACAAAATTCCATGTTTCTAGGCCTAATGATTTCGGCTATATATTTTGCACCCCTTTAGGAGTTGATTTTAATAAAATAATTTCTTAGAGCTCACTTACAACAAAAGAAAGAGAATTGCATAGAAAGTTTTACGTTCCTAGCACTAATAGTTTAGTCTATACGCTTTTCACCCCCTTCAGGGGGTTATTTTCCAAAAATCCTTTGCTAGTACTCGTATACCCCAAGAAATAAGACGATGTAAAAAGAAAATACTTTCCCCTATTTCAACCCCTTATACCTATTTTTCGCGATAAAAAGTAGCCTTATATCCTTTCTCAAGCTTTAGTACATATCTGTACCAAATTTTATCAAAATCGGTTAAGTGGTTTCGACGTGAAAGGCTATATGCTTTTCAACCCCTTAAGGGGGTGAATTTCCAAAAATCCTTTGCTAGTGCTCGTGCACCCCAAGAAATACGATGGTGTAAAAAAAATACGTTTCTAGGCCCAGTGGTTTCGGCTGTATGCTTTTTGGTATTTTAGGGGTTGAATTTCATCCCCATGTAAATGGAATTTCCAAAACGCTCGAGCGAATATTTATTTATTTATTATTAGGTGCCTTAATACAGAGATTCGTGGTTCTATCATCGAAAATGACGAATTTTCATACAAAATGTCATCCCCTATTTCAACCCCTTATACCCATTTTTTCGCGATAAAAAGTAGCCTATGTCCTTTCTCAAGCTTTAGTCCATCTCTGTACCAAATTTCATCAAAATCGGTTTAGACGTGAAAGACTATATGCTTTTCACCCCCTTAAGGGGGTGAATTTCCAAAAATCCTTTGCTAGTGCTCGTGCACCCCAAGAAATATGATGGTGTAAAAAAAAAAATACGTTTCTAGGCCCAGTGGTTTCGGCTGTATGCTTTTTGGTATTTTAGGGGTTGAATTTCATCCCCATGTAAATGGAATTTCCAAAACGCTTGAGCGAATATTTATTTATTTATTATTAGGTGCCTTAATACAAAGATTCGTGGTTCTATCATCGAAAATGACGAATTTTCATACAGAATGTCATCCCCTATTTCAACCCCTTATACCCATTTTTTCGCGATAAAAAGTAGCCTATGTCCTTTCTCAAGCTTTAGTCCATCTCTGTACCAAATTTCATCAAAATCGGTTTAGACGTGAAAGACTATATGCTTTTCACCCCCTTAAGGGGGTGAATTTCCAAAAATCCTATGCTAGTGCTCGTGCACCCCAAGAAATATGATGGTGTAAAAAAAAAATACGTTTCTAGGCCCAGTGGTTTCGGCTGTATGCTTTTTGGTATTTTAGGGGTTGAATTTCATCCCCATGTAATTGAAATTTCCAAAACGCTTGAACGAATATTTATTTATTTATTATCAGGTACCATAATACAAAGATTCGTGGTTCTATCATCGAAAATAACGAATTTCCATACAAAATGTCATCCCCTATTTCAACCCCTTATACCCATTTTTTCGCAATAAAAAGTAGCCTATGTCCTTTCTCAAGCTTTAGTCCATGTCTGTACCAAATTTCATCAAAATCGGTCCAGTGGTTTAGACGTGAAAGCGTAGCAGACAGACAGACAGACAGACAGACAGAGTTACTTTCGCATTTATAATATTAGTAAGGATTAGGTGCCTTAATACAAAGATTCGTGGTTCTATCATCGAAAATGACGAATTTTCATACAGAATGTCATCCCCTATTTCAACCCCTTATACCCATTTTTTCGCGATAAAAAGTAGCCTATGTCCTTTCTCAAGCTTTAGTCCATCTCTGTACCAAATTTCATCAAAATCGGTTTAGACGTGAAAGACTATATGCTTTTCACCCCCTTAAGGGGGTGAATTGCCAAAAATCCTTTGCTAGTGCTCGTGCACCCCAAGAAATATGATGGTGTAAAAAATAAATACGTTTCTAGGCCCAGTGGTTTCGGCTGTATGCTTTTTGGTATTTTAGGGGTTGAATTTCATCCCCATGTAATTGAAATTTCCAAAACGCTTGAACGAATATTTATTTATTTATTATCAGGTACCATAATACAAAGATTCGTGGTTCTATCATCGAAAATAACGAATTTCCATACAAAATGTCATCCCCTATTTCAACCCCTTATACCCATTTTTTCGCAATAAAAAGTAGCCTATGTCCTTTCTCAAGCTTTAGTCCATGTCTGTACCAAATTTCATCAAAATCGGTCCAGTGGTTTAGACGTGAAAGCGTAGCAGACAGACAGACAGACAGACAGACAGACAGACAGACAGACAGACAGAGTTACTTTCGCATTTATAATATTAGTAAGGAAGTAAGGATTAATCATTGTATTGTCACACTAACGTCTAATTTTATTAACAGATACAAATTACGCCTAAACCCAAAATAATAAATTATAGATTGCACAAAATGCTATCCTACGTGAGAATTGAACCATTATAATTGGCACGGTAAGTCGATAACTTAACGACAATGCCATTTATTCAATCCATTTAAAAATTTGTTCTTTTATTCAAAAATGAATCAGGTCGTGAGATCTGCATGATAGTAGTCTCTTCAAAGAGATCGCGCTTCTTCAAAGAAATTAATTGATGCTTCACGTGATCAAAAAGCTGGCCTATATTTTGCATAAAAGGTTAGCATTTCCATTCGAGGTAATCGTAATGCTGGCACGTTATTGGTTGACAGGGATTCGGATTTTTTTACGCCTCTTATGCCCGTGTGGTGACGGAGTAAGAATACAGTTCACCACACCTCTTCCTGTGGGTTTCGTAAAAGACTACGAAGGGATTAAATATGCATCTAACATCTATATAAGACAAGGAAAACTCGAAACAAAACCCTATATCAATCTGTCTGACCAGCATGCGATAGGGTCAATTTCCCTCCTATTGTGGAGAAGACTCAAGCAATGCAATGGGACGTATTTAAGCCGAGATGTTAATATCTAGACAAGAAAAATTTTAAATGAAACCCTATACCAACTCGTCTTCCGGACCAGGGAAATCAGTCCGTCACCCGCAGAGAGGCTGACTACGCGACGGCGACCGACGTCCCGGGACAGGGATGTCAAGAGGTGAAGGTGCCCGAAAGGGTATTCCGTCAGGCCGACCACTGAGGACAAGGAACTTGGCACTGGTGGTCGGCACAGCGACGAAGGCGAAGTGGGTACGGGTGGGTCATGGGCCCCGCGCGCCGTCCTTTCGTCGCCCCGGACGGAAAGGACGGCGTGTGCGCTTACCCATAAAAAAAAATACCAACACGTCTGACCAGTGCGGTATGATAGGTTAGTTTCCCTCCTATTGAGGCTTGAGCCCAGCAGTGGTATATAATATAGGCGCTAAAATGATGAATAATCATTAAATAAAAGATTTAAAAGAAAAACCTTAAGATGTTTCAATAAATGGCCTTTTAAAGTGACATATATCTTATTGGACAGTTCAGTAAATTATGTTTAGAAACTATATACATTAAGTCAGAAGCCACGTCGAGTGTTGATAAGGTCAATTGTCAAGCTAATTGAGGACAATCACTCGACGTTGCCCGCAACCAGTGTTATTACAAATTATCTAGTACATCAACCAATTCAATAGTTTAAGACGGGTATCTGACGGTTTCATATTAGAGGTCAAGGGTGAAAAATGCGGCATTTTATATACAGATTTTTCAAGAAAAATATCAAATCAATTAGAGAATTTGATAAACGTCGGTATGTAAAAAAATATGTTAAAACTTCTGATTATAAAATGAACCCCAATAAGTTTTAAAATTAGCTCACAACATTGTGAGGTCTTGATTTTGAATCCAGAGTTAAAAAATGTTTTATAGATTTTTGAAAGAAATTCAAATAGTCTGTTTATCTAATAAAATAACATACAAATAACATAAAAACCATGACTTGGGGAAATGATGTTCAAAGACCAAAATTTAATAGGAGTGAAGAATGACCTATTATACCATGTTAAGCGAGTCGGTATTGGATTTTATTACGACATTTCCTTCTCTTGTTAAGATGTTTTTTGCATACTAGCAACCCGCCCTCGCTTCGCTTCGGTTTCAGTCGCCTTCCCCGCGACGTAGTTCCCGTTCCTGGGATAAAATATAGCCTATGTTACTCCCTGATATTATAGCTTTCCATTGATGAAAGAATTTTTGAAATCGGTTCGGTGGTTTAAGCGTGAAAGCGTAATAAACAAACAAACAAACATCCTTACTTTCGCATTTATAGTATTAGTAAGGATTACGCCCATTAATAATGTTTTACGACACCCACGGGCAAGATGGGGAATGGTGATACTAATCTATTCTTACTCCGGCACCACAAGTTAGTTTAGCTACCAACCATGTGTTTAAAAGATATAGAAGAATGTATTTCTTAAATCTATAACAATTGTTTGATATCCAATTATCATTTGATATCATATAGATTATCATATATCATATAGATTCCGTGTGGTGACGGAGTAAGAATACAATTCACCACCCCCTATCTTACCCGTGGGTGATCGTACGAGACGACTAAGGGAGATAAAACGCATATAACATCTATGCGAGAGAAGGCAACCTCGAAATAAAACCCTATACCAACACGTCTGACCAGCGTGGTATAGTAGGTCAATTACCCTTCCGTTATGGAGGAGGCCCGAGCCCAACAGTGAGACGTATATGGGCTGAAATGATGATGATGATGATGATCATATAGACAGCAACGGACTACCGTTGCTGTCTATATAATATTAGTCTGATTTTAGACCCTCAGACTAAATATACATAATATGTAACTTAGAATAATAACGTATAGAAAGATAGTGTCGATAGTTCAAGCGATCGAAAACATGAAGCCAAAAATACTACATGCGCGCCTGCGATTACACACGTACACACGCACACCACTGTACAAATTATGAAATTAAATTTTGTTTTTATTAAGATAAATCGTCGAAATACTTTTAAAAGTAATGTAAAAATTTTTTTGCATATAAAAAACATTTGAATGCACAAACCATCTTAATTACCTATTTATTTTTTAAGAGTTTCGTACGTACGTGCAGTACAGTGACCTTGTACACTATGGAACGGTCCGGCGTAACCTCCATTAGGCTCCAATTTAAATGCTTCATTTTTTGTGCGCGGACTTACCTTCTATACGTTATTATTAAAGATATGTAAATATTCAAAGAAATACGGGTAATTTATTTCTAAGCTTACCGTTGAGAATTGAGAGCGTTGTCAGTCGTCATGGTCTTCGTTGAAATCTGTGGAAGAAATATTTATATTTTTTAGATATATTTTATTAAAGATATAAGTACCTATATTAGTTCGCTATTATATTGAATATGGACTGTGAAATCCTAGGTTGGATAGTCTAAGCCGCACGTGAAAAGTAATTTTTATAATTCACCCGAATTTCGACGTCAAATTCTCAGGCAATAAATTCTCGATAGCAATCATATTTGAAGCTTTCTCATAAATAAACGAAAATATATTTTTTAATTAACACTAAGGGATGAATAATTGCATCGTGCTGAACTTTAGAAATGTAGAACAAAACACTAAATATTGAGATTTAAAACAACCGTTTATGGATCGAACAGAATCTACGATACTCGAAATGGTAAGTAGTTACCCAGACCACTACGTTATTTATGCAATACATCTTATATCTTTAAACGAGCAATTCTTGTATATATATATATATATACATACATACATATATATATATATATATATATATATATATATATATATATATATATATATATATATATATATATATATATGTATATATATATATATATATATACAAGAATTGCTCGTATATTCAGGATCTCGGAAACGGCTCCAACGATTTTGTTGAAACTTGGCATACTAGAGGTTTCGGGTCCAAAAATTGATCTAGCTAGGTTTTATTTATAGAAAATGTTGTTTTGTCCGTGTTTTTAGTAAAACAATATAATGACATTAAATTTTAAAAGAATATGAATTCAAATTTCATTGTCAACGTCATGAGTTACGGTAGCTCAGTTGGGGAGACGGCCTGTTTTAATTTTGGGTTTCGTGGGATTCAAACAGCGTCGGCTCGAATCTCGGTGTCATTATTGTTCTCTTTTTGTAATTTTTTTATATAATTTTCATTATTTATTTTTTATTAATATATATATCTAAATAAATTCGACAAAATATTCCGAGCGTAGCTCGGTCAACTAGATATTATGTATTATATAGAATAGTATTACAAGTATTACATAGAATATTGGTATGTGTTTTTTTTTTTGGGGTGGGTTGCGGTCGGCGCACTCCTCGCACCACTCCGTCCGGGGTGACAGAGGGGCGTAAGCACGCACACCAGCAACCCACCCGAACACCACACCGCCTTCGCCGTTGGACCGAACACCGGAGCAAGATTACTTGTCGTCAGTGGTCGGCCCGACGGAATACCCCCTGAGGAGTACCCTCCCATCGACTGACGTTCCCCCCTCGGGGAGGACGTCGGTCTTTCCTCGCGCAGTCGGCATCTCGGCGGGTGACGGACTAATTCCCCGGCCACGTCACCTGCGGTCTCGGCTAGGGATATTTGTATGTGGTGGGAGTACATTATTGACAGTCTTTTTGTCTACAGCCTTGGGCTGTTCTGTCCGGGGTAGTAGCACACTCTCAAAAAAAATCGACGTCTGAGTAGTAGCAATTTGTTACTGAATTTTGTTCGGTGAGTGAGATCTGGAATCCCAAGTTTTGAGCGTGTTTACGTGTCCTAATTGCACGCATTGATGCTTGCTTCACTTTATTTACGGTAGGCAGGGGCCTAGCAAAGGTCCATGAGCAACAGTCCATGAGCAACAGTATCAATTACCATCAGGGATGCTGTTTGCTCCTTAGCCAACAACACAAATAAAAAAAAATTGCGATATGAATATTCCTCCATCAATATTGGAAGACTGGAAGTCTTACATTAAGTCTTAATTAAACTCGAACAATACTGGAAGTTTGCAAGCGTTTGTTTATCCACATATAGATAGATATCTAAAGTTCCCGTTCTCGATCTAAAGTGGAACGTTATTTTCCTAGGAAATTCTCAGTCAGGTACTGAGAATTTTTAGTTTTTAGTTAGCAATACATATTAATTCTACTATCTGCTTTAATATTATATATTCCGTGTGGTGATGGAGTAAGAATACATTTCATCACTCCCTATCTCGCCCGTGGATGTCGTAAAAGACGACGAAGGGATATAATACGCTTATAACACCTATCAAAAAGAAGGAAAACTCGAAATAAACTCTCTGTCTGTTCATTCCGGATAATCTTCAAAACGGCTGGACCGATATTGAATTTTACTATCACGTAGCCGTCTATATAAGGAGTTATTCGGCTATATTTGATCGCGATATTCTCATGGTAACAGGAACTACGCAAGTGAAACCGCGGGCATTTGCTAGATACAGATATAAAATTACATACCTTTTAAATAAAACTACTTTACGGATTTTATCGCGTTTGTATTTGATTTTTGATTGCCCCACGCATGGGGCGAAAAAAAAACCTCGCGACGTTTCGAACACTTTGCAGCACTCATGGTCACGGGCGGACTAAGGTGTCTCACGTCTAACAAGTCATCGTTTTTACAGACATTTATAATTATTTACCCGATACAGAAAATTAGTTATTAAATTTATTAAATTTTGACCCACATTTGTAAATGTGGGTCAAAAATCAAATACAAATGCGATAAAATCCGTAAAGTAGTTTTATTTAAAATATGTAATGCTTGCGTAAACATCAGAAATCATTAAATTACATACCTGTTTAATTATTAGATACATAGAATTGTAAATATTAATCCAAACTCCAATTCATGGCACACACAGACTTAAAGAAATAAGAAGTTTGTATTAAACCGTTAACTGAACTATACAATCTGCCGAATGCATTGAAACTAAACTACGTTTGGAACAATAACTTAATTATGAGAATAATTTATGTTCAGACGAAAACTATTAAAATTGGCTTTTTAGTTTCGCTATGTATGTATTATATAACAAACAAATGATATTGTGTTCTATAATGTAAATAATAAAGTTGATATTTTATTGTTATAATTGTATAATAAATTGTAATTGTGCATGCGTAGGATACAGACAATTAGTGATTGGATTGTGACGGATGACATAAGACTTGTGATTTAATATACTAGCAATTAATATATACTCCATGTAGTGACCGAGTAAGAATATAATTCATGACTTCCTTTCTTGTCCGTGGATGTCGTAAAAGACGACTAAGGGACATCCTAACCTACTAATTATGACACGGTCGCAGCCTTCTGCGAGGCAGTAGTCTCGCGGAAGGAGGCGGCGGATCGCGCGCGCGAGGAGCGTAGTCTCGATGAAGCGATGCGCCGCCGGCGACTGGGGCGGCGTAGGCGCGATTACCTGCGCCTCATGCCGCCCTAGCCGAGGCCGCGGGTGACGTGACCGTGGAATTAATCCGTCACCCACCGAGAGGCCGACCGCGTGAGGAAAGACCGACGTCCTCCCCGAGGGGGGAGGGGGGACGTCGGTCGATGGAAGGGTACCCCAAATAGGGGGTATTCCGTCGGGCCGACCACTGACGTCAAGTCATCCTGCTCCGGTGGTCGGCCCAACGACGAAGGCGACGTGCATCGCGGGTGGGTTGCGGGTGTGCGTGCTTACGCCTTTCTGTCGCTCCGGACGGAGTGGTGCGAGGAGTGGGTCAACCGCAAGCCACCCCAAAAAAAAAAATCCTACTATTTATAAACGCCAAAGTTTGTGAGTATTTGAGAATGTAAAGATGTGAAGATGTTTGTTGCTCTTTCACACAAAAACTACTGAATATATTTTGATGAAACTTCACAATAATATAGCTTGCATATCAGAATAACACATAAGATATAATTTATCCCGATATTCCCACGGGAAGAGGAACTGCGGGTGAAACTGCATGGCGCTGCTAGTAATATATGAATATAATAGAAGTTCTATACAAGAGAGAAGGAAAACTCGACATAAAATCCTATGCCAACAAGTCTGAACAGCGCGGTATAGTAAGTCAATTTCCCTCCCCTTGTGGAGAGGGCCTGAGCCTAACAGTGAGACTTTGTGGGCTGAGATGATGATGACATCTGAGTAAGAGGAAAGCTCTGCACTAATCCGTCTGACCAGTGTGGTAGAGTAGATCAAATTTCTCTTCTATTATAGAGAAGGCGGTTGACGGAGTATGAATATAATTCGTCACCTCCAATTCTTGCTCGTGGGTGTTGTGAAAGACGATTAAGAGGTTATAATATGCGAATAATATCCATGCAAGATATAGAAAACTCGAAGCAAAAACACTATACCAAACCGTCTGACACCCTCGATATAGGTCAATACTCCTCTCATTTTGAAGGAGGCTCGGGCCGAGCAGTGGCATGTGTATGAACTGTGATGATGATGATGACGTTGATTAATTTATAAGGAACTTTATCATAATAATTTTTGAATACAACTGCAATATAAATAGTGTTAATTTAGTGGTAAATATTACATACAAAACATACGCAGGGGTCACGGATTTCGTTCCATAACCAAATATATTTTTGAAGTTGTGTCAATTAAATGAATTTTTCAATGAATCATGACGAAACTTTCATATCTAAAAATCCGTAATGTTCGAAAAACGTGTCTTGAAGGATAAGTTATATCGTCAATCCCACCTGTTATGAACATCTTGATAGTGTTTTAAATAAAACTATACAGATTTTATCGCGTTTGTGACTTTTGATTGCTCGACGTTTCGAACACTTTGCAGCGTTCATGGTCTTGGGCGGACTATGATGTCTTACGTCCAACGAGTCATAACAAAACCTCTGTGATAACGATGGGGATTTTTTACGGAATGTCAAAATGTCACGTAGCACTTTTATATTTTTTTCATTACTTTAGTGTTTTCAAGTGTTACTTTGAATAATTTTGCTGATATTAGTGTTGCCCAAATGCAAGACCAAGACGAGACTTGGACCGGTCTTGGTCTTAGTCTTGCAACATCACACCTGGTCTCGTCTTGGTCTTGGTCTTGCGCACCCGGGTCTTGGTCTTGGTCTTGCGCACCCGAGTCTTGGTATTGCAGCAAGAGTCTCGCAAAGTTTTGCAGTTAGAATAACGTAACAGTAATTTATCATGGCAATGAAAAATCCAACTAAATTAATCAAATATCCTATCCTATCTATCCATCTGTTAGCCTATAGTTCACTATTGAATACAATACTTGCCACTGGAGAAAATTACTCTTCTATTCCCCTGGTGTTCCATTAGACAGCGTTACTACTCTTATGACAGGACTTTCGACCCTATTTTCTTAAGACGTCACCACACGAGGCAGTTGATACAATAAATTTTATGTCATTTTATAATCAATGCGATATTTTACAATTAATGCGATTGTTTATATTCCCCTTCAAGTTAAGTGGTATGTATCTATTGTATTTCCAGTTTAGTTACTGATACTCTGGATACTTGAAAAAACCTGTTGCTCTATTGCCTATATAAATACTTTGGCCGCTGGATCCATGTAGCTCTTAATATACTATTTATTCAAGAACATATAAAACTGATTTAAAATTTTATGGTTTTAATACTTGTAAAATGTATGATATTCGTCGTCATCGTCACAGCTCATAAAAGTGCCACTGCTGGGCTTAAGCTTCCTTCCAGTAAGAGGAAAATTGATCTACTATACCACGCTGGTCAGACATGTTGGTACAGGGTTTTCTTTCTAGTTTCACTTCTCTTGCACATATGTTATATACACAGGGTGTATCAGGTTATGGGACAACTGTTCATGTATGTTGTAGTTCAACAGTCATAGATCATAAATAGAATGTATATTACACAAAAACAATATAACGTAAAAGTTATAGTGATTACAAAAATGTGTGTCTAAGAGTTTATGCCTTAAATTTTATGCATTATGTAGGTATGTACAGACAGGATATATGTAAGCATGTAAAATTTCGACAGTATAAATAGGTATTAGATTTGCGCGAACCTTTCAATGGTTACGTAGGTACAAAGGCGACTCATCAACGGTCATCGGCCGATCAGCTGATTTATGTTAAAGCGAAGTTTGTCTTGCTTATGCAAACGTAATCATTGATTTATTCAAATTCTAATGAACATTTAACAAAATACGAATATGTTGTAGATTATACTTAATCTATAAAATATAAAGGAATGATACTTCATTCCTTTATACATTTTAATCAATTTACACGAAAAAACGATGACAAAATTGAGAACTTACATGTCTCTCAATTCATTAACGAATCGATATTTTTATTTCAATTTTTTTTCATGGGTTCCTAACACCATTGCCCGATCCGATTTGATACGACATCCACGGGTAAGAGAGTGGTGAATTATATTCGTACTCTGTCTTTTTTTTTGTGTGTGTGTAGCTGTTGGTCGCAGATGACCTTGACAGCTTAACGCGGTCAATGGGTGAGCGCTGATGGCTCTCAACCCGGTAAGTAAGTTAAGTGAACATCGCCCGAGGGCTCCCCCCTGTGGGGAACGGACCTCGGCTCGGGGCGTCGCTGAGAGCAAAGTGGGCGTGGCCAAGATTAGGTTAATGACTTTTACGCGGCGCGGTTTTCGACCTCGACGGCGAGGCCGATACCGCGGAGTTTTATCTGTTATCGCTGCGCGAGCTGTGTAGGTCCTTTCTTGGGCGATCATAATAGCGTCATCTTCTTCTTCAAGAAGATGACGAGGACGTCGGACCGCGGATATTTTTGAGGGGACGTAGTTTACCGCCCCAACCACTAGTGGATTGGGGTGAGTCGTGGCAGAGGCAAAATAGCGCTGGGAGCAACGCTTCATGTACTGCCTGATGGTGATCGTACTCTGTCCCTACATGGACATTTATATAGATTAATTGTAGGCATATTTCTATGTCCAACAGTGAACGTCGTTGGGCTAATGAATAAACGGATATATAAATATGTATAATGGGCAAGAGCACTCTCGTGATTACGGTATTTTTGTCCTTAAGCCTTTCCGAAGAGTAATTCTGAAAAGCGAACACCAACATTGGGAATCGATTGGCCAATAGATGGATATCTCAAGACTGATTTGACTTGCCGTGTAGTGACGGAGTAAGAATATAATTCATCACCCCCTATTTTACCCGTGACTGCGAACCCACGACTAAGGGCTATAATATATAACATCGGTGCAAGAGAAGGAAAACTTGACATGTATGACCTGTAACAACACGGCCGATCACCGTGGCGATTCCCCTCCGGCCACGGCCGATTCTCCTCCTGTTATGTAGAAGACACGAGCTCAACCGTATATAAGCTGAAATGGTGATTTGAATTAAATGCAAGACTGCGAGACTCTTGCAGGCCCAGTCTTGGTCTTGCTCAAGTCTTGCAGGGCCAGTCTTGGTCTTGGTCTTGCAAAAATTAAGCGGTCTTGGTCTTGGTCTCGGTCTCGCATTTCTCGCAAGACCAAGACCAAGACCGCAAGACCAAGACTTTTTTGGGCAACACTAGCTGATATACAAACGCGATTAAATCCGTATAGTAGTTTTATTTAAAACTAGCAACCCGCCCTCGCTGCGCTTCGGTTTTAGTCGTTTTACCCGCGTAGTTTCCGTGGGAATACCAAAATAAAATATAGCTTAGTTTACGCCCTGATATTATAGCTTTCCATTGGTGAAAGAATTTTTGAAATCGGTCCAGCCGTTTTGAAGATTACTCAGAATAAACAGACAGACAGATAAAAATTTTTTAATCTGTATTTTAGGCATAGGTGTCGCGCAAATAAGCATGTGAGCATGAAAAAAGCTTATTATTTTAACATTACAAACAGACACTCCAATTTTATTTATTGGTATAGACTAATCCTTTTTTTTAAGTAGGTTCAGGTATGAACACACGTCACTTAATTCGTTCGTGGCGACGAAAGGCGTGCGTCCCCATTACCTACCATATCTCCTATCCATTGCCATTAGGCTGACCACTAGTACCGATTCTTTGACATCCGTGTCATAGCGGATTACTCTTTCATTCTACAATGTAAACTCTTTATAACGTCACTCAATTTAACGACAAACTCCTTAAAACATCGAAATAACTTGATTTTAATTAGTTTGCCATATTATCCATACAATGATAGATTCTATATAGCATCACGTTCACTCGAAATAACGACGACAATACGGCATTATTTAGCATTGAGCAGTACTTTCCTAATTGCCAAAATCAGTAAGAACTGCAGCTGTGTACGTTCTTTCCTTTGTTGTTTTGTTATTTTATTATCTAGCACATGTTTACCTCAACTGACATTCGAAACATTGTAAAAAAATTCTCTTTTGTTTTTTGTGTGATTGACTTGCACATGTTTACTTTGGCCACTGGGCTATCGTTAGGTTGTTAAACGTTATCTTAATCATAGTTGTTGTTACATTTATAAAATTTGCACTATATTAGTAAATAAATATTAGAATAGTAAAATAATATCATTTTTTATCGTTACATAAAGTTTACACTGTATAGCAATCCTAGAATATCATCCTTAATATACATATATGTATATAGAAAGGAGGTGCCGTTTGCAAATTTTATTCCCTCAGCAACTCGAACTATATTAAATTTAAAAGAAGAGATGTAAAATATTATGTATATTATTAGTTTTAATATCAATACATGAGACAGTTTAATTAAAAAAGACTTAATTTTAAGCCCGCATAAAATAGAGATGAAAGGACTGGAACTTTATTTAAAACAATGAGGCCCTGAATATGTTAAATAAACAAGAAAAGTTAAAACTACACTCAGTGAACGGGGTCATAATCTCTACGAGTCCTTCTGACCTTGCTCGCATAATGAAGTCGATAATGTTATAATGACTATGCTTATTTTTTGGGGTGGTTTGCGGTCGGCGCACTCCTTGCACCACTCCGTCCGGGGCGACAGCGGGGCGTAAGCACGTACACCTGCAACCCACCCGAACACCACGTCACCTTCGTTGTTGGACCGATCACCGGAGCAGGGTTACTTGTCGTCAGTGGTTGGATCATCACTATGCTTAGCGAGCAGTTGAGAAATTACAGTTGGAGTTATTATTTTCCTAAAGAACGCTGTTGTCCACTCGCCTGTGATTAGGCCTTATGAGGTTTTTAAAAGTCCCATGGGAAAAGAAAGGCTAGCGATACCTTGTATACTTAATCCATCACCACGTATAGTGGATAACGAGTAACCACAAATAAAAAAGAGTGTGTACAAAGTACGCATATCAGAAGTGAAACTCCTTTATCCTTTATCTATCATCTTTCTTTCCTCCTTCTTCATCCTTCATCCCTTTGGGTGACGTGACCGGGGATTAGCCCGTCACCCGCCGAGAGGCCGACCGCGTGAGGAAAGACCGACGTCCTCCCCGAGGGGGGGACGTCGGTCGATGGGAGGGTACCCCGGGTAGGGGGTATTCCGTCGGGCCGACCACTGATGACAAGTAACCCTGCTCCAGTGGTCGGCCCAAGACGAAGGCGACGTGGTGTTCGGGTGGGTTGCGGGAGTTGCGTGCTTAAGCCTCTCTGTCGCCCCGGACGGAGTGGTGCGGAGGCGCGCCGACCGCAGCCCACCCATAAAAAAAAAAAAAAAAAAAAAAAAAAAAAAAAAAAATCCTTCATCCTTCATTCTGCATCCTTCATACTTCATCCTTCATCCGTCATCCTTCATTCTTCATCCTTCATCCGTCATCCTTCATCCTTCATTCTTCATCCTTCATCATCCTTCATCCTTCATTCTTCATCCTTCATCCCTCATCCTTCATCCTTCATTCTTCATCCTTCATCCTTCACTCTTCATCCTTCATCCTTTATCCCTCATCCTTCATCCTCTCGCCGGCTGAATCCTATACATTTACGTGTTTGTCTCTATGGAATCGCTTAATCGTTTCAGCGAGTTTGAAATCACAACGATTTTAAAGAAGTTTCACTTCAAAAGGCTACCAGTAAATTGTCTTCAATTCAAAGTTTGCGCCTCTAACGATATTGATTAGCCTTTCCTTGTGCTTAATTCACGTGATTCCTCTAAAAAGGTTATAATATATTTCGTTGTCTAAGAATATTGACCGACTATACGACTCTGGTCGTCTGATCAGGCATAATATGCAGATATACCCGTCTGGGTATATCTGCATATTATGCCTTACTTACCTTTACGACAACCACGTGCAAGAAAAGATGTGGTTAATTGTATTCTTACTCCGTCACCATACGGAACACATTTCGTCTCAGCTCATAGACGTCCCACTGTTGGGCTCGAGCCTTCTCCCCAATAGGAGGGCAATTGACCTACTATACCATTCTCTTTAACTTCAGGAAGAATGAATATAACGGCGATTTAAATGATTTTCTTATATTAAATTAGTACATGATACAGCGGAGGAGCGAATGTAATGAGACTATATAAATTTAAAATTAACTGTTGGGTTAAATTTGACACTGATGCTGATGTTGGTATAGGGTTTTATTTCGAGTTTACCTTCTCTTGCACAGATGTTATATGCATATTATATCCCTTAGACATTACTTACGACATTCACGGGCAAGATAGGGAGTGATGAATAGTATTTTTACTCTGTCACCACGCATTTATCATTATAATTTTAAAAGACTATCAGACACAGATTAATAACAGAGATTTTTGACGTATATGCCCTGATGAGAAAGAAAGTAAAAAGACGACGTAACATGAAAGAAAAAAGTCGATTCCTTGAATTTCATTAGGGGCGCCACGTCAAATATTCTATTACCGCTTCACCAACGTTGAAATTTTATAGATTCGTTTCGAAGTCAATCCATCAATTTGAATATCTTAGATGGAATGAAAATTATAAAACGTCGTTCATGCTTGGAAAAGTTATTTTCATATTCAAAGTATTTGACTAGATCTATAAACAAAGAATATAACAAAAATATGCTCTTTTTTATTTCTTTTATAGTTTTCAACCTAAAGGCATCTCAATACGGTACGAGATAGTAGATAGATTGAAAGCATATAATATTATTAGGAATGGTTGTTTATGCATATTAATGACGATATTTTTAGATTAGTATAGAATGCAAACTTCTGTGTGGTGACGGAGTAAGAATACAAATCACCACTCCCTATCTTGCCCGTGGATGTCGTAAAAGACGACTAAGGGATATAGTAAGCATATAACATCTACGTAAGACAAGGAAAACTCGAAATAAAACCTTATACCAACATGTCTGACCAGCGTGGTATAGTAAGGTCACTTTCCCTCCTATTGTGGAGGAGGCTCGAGCCCAACAGTGGGACGTATATGAGCTGAAATGATGATAGAATGCAAAACAACAGTTTTTGTTGCCCAGGTGACGAAGAGGACATTACTCGAAAGGCTACCTTGCTACGTGTGTCAATAATAACGGCTTTCCGTTCCAAGTAATCTGAGTTCAATCCCCAGGCATGCGATCTACGATTTAAAGGTTTGTTCTAAATTTGGAAGTTATTTGTATACGTTAATTTTAGTACACATTTTCAAAGTCGCAATGAAAAAATAATTCCTTAGTGGATGGTGTAGTCTTTTTTTAATGAAAGATTATTATGAAGAGAAATTATTCATTGTTTATGTAAAGCATGACAGCGGTAGAAACGTAGTGAATATAGAGATGATTTCTATATAAGTACTTAAGCGAAGAGAACAAGAGAAAACTTGAATTGCTCTAAAATAATTGCGATAAAAGTATTTAGGTTATTGATAATATATGGCTGTATAAATGGAATGATAGTGGCTAAAAATAACGCTGCTTTAACATATTAAAGAGGTTGAAGATTTTGCTAATATAGGTATACATACATTCTTTAACATTACCAAATATCATTTACGACTGACAATCGCGAAAACGATGTTAACCTTCCATTTTGTAAGATAGCTATCAAGAAATGTATTGCCAGCTTAAATCTTGATTAAATATTCGACGTTTGAGAGCGATAACTCGCTGCTACTTAATAAAAAAAAGCGTCCAGTAATTTTATTTTCTATTCACTAACTCCGTTTGTATTGTTCAACCATTCATTAAGCTTACAAAAATTTATTCACTTAAATTTGGGATATAATCGATAAATTTTTGTCGAAAACGCAACCTGTACCTAAGTATAACAAATAGTTTAACCGGTTACATTGGTAATGGGTTACACCACCAACCACCACCAAATTTTTAATAAAATTTCATTAAATGGTGCTTAAATATACTGAACACTTTTCAGTGTAAAAATAGTTTTATTTATAACTAGCAACCTGCCCTCGCTTTGCTTCAGTTTCAGTCGCCTTACCCGCGCAGTTCCCGTGGGAATACTGAGATAAAATAAAGCCTATGTTACCTCCTGATCTTATAGCTTTCTATTGGTGAAAGAATTTTTGAAATCGGTACGGTCATTTAAGCGTTGGTTTAAGCATTTTCTATCATAAAAATATTAAATTGTTTGAAGATTCTGTTTATGCTGTTACTAAAAGTCATATTTTGTATAAAATCTTTTCAAAAACATTTTAATGTATTTGTATACAAAAACTTTGTATGGACATCGTTATTCATCATTAACAGTGGACAAAGCTTCACAATGAAACAGTCACTGTACCATTAAATAGCTTTTAAAGCCTTGCTTCGCTTTGTCAAAATTATCCACCATTTTGTGTACCTTGTAAAGAATGTGGATGATTTTTATTTTTAAATTCAAATACATTAAAGCGGGAGTTTTTAAAGTATGGGTTGCGACACATTAGGGGGACGTGAGCGAAAATTTGGAAGGTGTGAAATAGAAGATAATTCGGCATAAAGTAAAAACAGTACTTTGAAACAAGCTGTCGGTGATTATTTTCTGACCACAGAGACTACTAAATCTCAACGTTACCAGATTTTTACCCTCTTTTTAAGATGGTCAATTAGTGAGTTCCAAATTTTGCAGTTTTTGTTGGGTGGGTCGGAGTTCATTCAAGTTTAGGAACTAATGCAGTGGCATTAAAGAATTGTAAATATAATAATGTTTTCGCGAGTATTACACATTGTAAATAAAACTACTTTACGGATTTTATCGCGTTTGTAGAATCTTTTTATACTGGCAATAAATTTGTATCAAATGTGGGTCAATATTTAATAACTAATTTTCTGAATCTGGTAAATAATTGTAAAATTTCTGTAAATACAATGACTTGTTGGACGCGAGACATCTTGCGCGTGAACATCAATGCTGCAAAGTGTTCCAACCGTCAGGCAATCAAAAATCAAATACAAGCGCCATAAAATCCATAAAGTAGTTTTATTTACAATTGTAAAGATATTAGAAGTATATCAGAGATATGATGACATGTCTTGAAGTTACTGTCCTAAAAATTACTATTTTTAGCGCAATAGGGACGATAAAATTTTACACAAAAATTTCATCACTGCGCGGCTCGAGCCTCCTTCCCAAAAGGAGGGCAATTGACCTACTATACTATGGTCAGACATGTAGGGTTTTATTATTTAGTTTACTTTCTCTCGATAATCGGCTCCCACAATTTTACATAAACCTCTCTAACTAGGATGACGCCCTAATAATCACGGTGGTAAACGGGTACTGAACTCACTACTAAACACACTAAACGACATGTATATATGTTATTTAATAAAAAAAAATAATCGCCTTAAAGATGAAAGCCCAGTAAAATTTTATACAATACACAGTAAAATAGAATGAACCTATAAAATGGTTATATAAACAAACCTTGATGAACTCGTTTTAAATTTAGTAGAGTATTGGATATACGGTACCTGACATACCACGGGTCAGTAAAAGCAATATTGATTAAAATTGCGACGCGAATAAAAAGAAATTTGAGTACGGAGAGATTTTGTACAATACTAGTACTGCGACGTTTAGAGACCACATTTCAGTGTCATAAATGACGATTTGTCCGTGTGGTGACGGAATAAAAATATCGCTCCACTCCATCTTGCCCGTGGATGTCGTAAAAGATGAATAAGGGGTATAATACGCATATAACATCTATGTAAGAGAAGAAAAACTCGTAACAAAACCCTATACCAACCTGTCTGTCCAACATGGCATAGTAAGATCAATTTCCCTCCTATTATGGAGGGGGTTCAAGCCCGACAGTTGGACGTATATGAGCCGAAATGATTGATAAAATGATGACTTATTCCGGCGGTCGCCGGAAGGCGTCGACGGTCCGAACACCATACCGATACCTCTTCAGCTGAACTGCCCAAATGTATTGGGCACAGGGTTTTATTTTGAGTTTTTCTTCACTTGCATAGATGTTATCTATATACAGTGGATTTCATTAATAACGACCTCGGTTGTAACGACTTTTCGGTTATAGCGACGTCGAACTTGCGTCCCTACTAGTTAAAACATACTTTCGTAGAAAATTCACTCGGTTATAGCGACTGCGGATATAACGCCTAATTCGGGTATACCGACTTATTTTCATGAACTGGGACAGATTCCTAGAAATTCCTTTCGGATGTTGCGACTGAGTCGACAAAGGCACAAAGTGTCATTCATAAACTTTAACTATTAAGCTTTCTTATCCTTTGTTTACATTCGCAGATGATCAAATGCATTGTTTGTGTGTAGCGTTACTTAACATGTGCGCGATGTTAAAATTATGAATCAGTTACGCAGCTATTTCCAGTGAGTGAACAGTGTTTCTTAAACTTGTGAAAATCGCTCCTAGACGTGTATTTAATGTTAAAGAAAAACTGATTTCGGTTATAGAGACCTCCGGATATAGCGATGACATATACGCCAGGTGGCGCTATCTCGGTAGCAAGTAAAGAAAACAGCTCTGTGTTTAACTTTAAAATTTAAAATAGTTAATAGTTTCTAGGTTGAGTCAAATTATTTGTAATAAGTGCTTGGTGAACCAGTGAAACTGTATATATTTGTTGATACTTAGACTTCTCCACAGATATTAAATAAAGTTAAATTTCGTGTTTCGTGTTTCTAAAACTTAAATAAATTACAGTGTGATAGTGACTACCTACAAAAAAAAGTGACAGTAAAGAAATAAAGATCATTAATAAATGTTCAAACCGCGATAATTGCCTGAAAATATGAGCATAAAGCCTAAGTTTCACCGCTACGTACGCATAGTAATTAGATGATGAACTGAACTTATAAAAAATTAGTTTGTAAAACATTTTTAATTACCTAACTTTGGCAATTTTGTTACACCTCATTTAATCATTCGTGCGTTTGTGGGATTATACATTTGTGGTACCTAGTTTAATCATGAATTTCTTTGATAATATCACCCGTCGTAAAAACCGAACACAATCATTAACAGATACAACAGCGTCTGAGGAGAGTTTAAATCATTCAATAATAGATGGCAGCACGAGTAGTTTACCTAATATATCTGACGATGATGGTGTCATACAGGAATTAAAAGAACAAATAGTGAAGCTTAATTTGGAATTGTCAACTGCACATGAAGAGATAAATCAATTGTCTATAGAGAATTCTGACTTAAAATACGTATCAATAATATGACCACCAAATATGAATTGGTAAAAAAAGCGGCTAAAAAAATATCGAGTGACATCGGAACTCCTAATAACAAAAATGTGTTCCCCAGCCCTTATAATAAACACCTACAGAGAAGTCAACTACGAACAGAAATATCTCCTAAACCTACCCAGACTTATAATACAAAAAATGCTGCCACCCAAACTACATGTCAAATCAAAACAACAGTTACCTATGAAAGTACTCAGCCTAAAAAAATAAATACTAACATTCATAATATATGTATCGTAAGTAGTAACACAGAAAATAAAGTACTATCAGTGGCAGAAGAGACGTTTTCAAACTCACGTATTTGCCATTATCTTTACCCAAACTGCGGCGCTCTGCAACTTGTAGACACTCTTAATACAAAACTAAAATATTTCACAAAAAATGACCACTGCATAGTCTTAATAGGCGCGCATGATTTTTTGAAAACGAATAACTATCTCAACATCGTTATTGCTATAAGACAAAGGTCTTATCTCTAAGTCATACAAACATAATTATTTGTCTACCCACATATAAATGTTTTAATTATGGTTCGATGTTCAACTGGAGGATAGAAAACTTTTGTAGTTTGTTATATCTCGATGTTTATACTCACAACTATTGTTTACTGTTTGATTCAAATTTGAATTTATTATATGATTATTCTATGTTCTCTAATTATAATGGTAAACTAAAAGACTATGGCATGAAAAATATATTTGTTAATTTAAAATTATTTATAGATGACCTGTGTATGAACTCTAATTTAAATTATTTAGAAAATTGTAACTCTAGTCATGACATAGAAATAACAGAGAGGAAATTATTATCTGAAAATAGGAATGATTTTTTTTCGTTAATACTTATTTATATATTCTTCACCAAAATATTGCAGGTCTGCTATCTAAATCTGACAACCTTTCTGTCTGTCTCAGTGAGCTTGTAATGAAAAAGCAGAATGTGGATGTAATTTGCATTACAGAACATTTTATGATGGCCGACTATGAATGCCATTTACATATATCAAATTACACTTTGGCTGCATCTTACAGCAGAAAAAATAAAAAACGAGGTGGAGCATGTATATTGGTTCAAGTCGGACATCCTTATAGAGAGTTGCCCAAAATTGCTACACTATCTCAGGTGGGCATTTTTGAGTGTTGTGCAATAGAACTAACTGTCTTTAACATAGCGGTCATATGTGTTTATAGAACGCCAAAACCCACAATGATGTGTATATTTTTTCAAAAATTAGAACAAGTACTGATAGAGATAAATAAAACAAAATATAAAAATATAATACTTGCAGGGGACTTTAATATTGACATGATGAAAAATAATAATACAACTTTAGATTTTAAATGTTTACTACAACATTTTAACTTAAAATTAGCTTTTCAAAAAGCAACACGTATAAAAAGCCAAACTTGTATAGACAACTTAGCACATAATTTTAATGAGACTTGTAGAATTGAGATTATAGAGTTTGCTCTGTCAGATCATACCGCCCAATTATTGGCATGCCCTGTAAGGAATAAATGTTTGTTGAAATTCTGGCGTAAAAAGCAACGAGATTATTCTAAAGAGAATATATCCAAATTCTGTGAATGTTTGAATGGGTTTACGTTCTCAGATATGTACAAGACCTGTGACCCAGATACAGCCTATACTGTATTTATTAATGAGTTTAAACTTTTATACGATCTTTGTTTTCCATTTCGACTCGCTATTATTAATATAAATAAAAAGCCTAGCTGGATATTAAAGGGTATAAAGATTTGTAGTAAAAAGAAAAGGCAACTTTTATGGACATATAAGTTAAAATCTACGCGTTTAAATTATATGAATTATATAAAATATACTAAATTATTAAAGAGAATTATCAGATTAACCAAACGGGCACAGAATTGTTACAATATTAAAACATCACAATATAAATCTAGGACTGCATGGCAAATTATAAACAATGCACAATTAAATATACCTAAAAGACATATAGAGAGAATTAAAATTGACGCTAACTATACTGACAACCCATTGACGATTGCAAATAGGTTTAACGATTATTTTATTGACAAAATTCAGCCTGTGCCTCACTGTGGCAATAAAACAACTTCTAATATCATATCCAGAAGAGATTCGATGTTTATGAAGCCCTGTAGCTCAGTCGATATATTGAATGTAATAAAAGGCTTGAAAAACACAAACAGTGTTGGGCATGATGAAATATCGACGAAAATAATTAAGATTGTAGGGCCTTTAATATGTCACCATCTAAGTTATATATTAAATTCATGTATAAGTGTTGGTGTATTTCCAGAGAGCTTAAAAATAGCTATAGTAAAACCTCTGCACAAAAAAGGAAGTAGAGAGTATATGCAAAACTATAGGCCAATCGCGTTACTATCTATATTATCTAAGATATTCGAAAAATACATTTATAATCAAGTATATCAATATTTAGAAAATAGTGGTTTACTTAGCACATCACAAAAGGGATTCAGACAAAATACAACAATTAATATGGCTATTTATGACTTTCTTAATACTATAATGATTAATATGGATAGAAGAACGCCTGTATGTACTATTTTCTGTGATATGACCCAGGCGTTTGATTATGTTCACCATGCTATATTAATTAAAAAGCTAGAATGTTATGGGATCAGAGGAAATATCTTAAAATTAATTAAATCTTATCTCTCAAATCGAAAACAATTAACTGCAATCCCTAAGCTAGATAAAAGAACTAAAGAAGAAAAGGTATATTTTTCAAATAAACGTAATATATCCTTTGGGGTTCCACAGGGAAGTGTGCTGGGACCTCTTCTATTCATAATATACATCAATGACCTACCCAACTCTATAAAACAACCCATGACTCTTTTTGCTGACGATAGTACATTAACTGTAGCTTGTAAGAACTCTGACATTTACGAAATTGAAATTTGCGATGCTTTAAATTCCATTATCTTGTGGTTAAATGACAATAACTTAATCATTAATTTAATAAAGACAAATATAATGCATTTTAGCAAACGTGACAATTCTTCAAAAGTTATAATAACTCATAAAAATGATACAATATGTGAAGTAGGTAATACAAAATTCCTTGGTCTCGAAATAGACAACAAATTAAACTGGAAAGTTCACGTAGATAATTTATGTAAAAAAGTAAGCAAATCATCGTACGCGCTATATAAGTTAGCTCCTACAGTGAACATTGAGACTTTAGTCACTGCATACCATGGATTGGTTGCATCTGCTCTTAGGTACGGGATAATATTCTGGGGTAATTCTACAAACAGAGAAATGATATTTAAAATACAAAAGCGTTGCATTCGCTCTATGTTTGGTCTAAAACTCACAGACAGCTGTAAGCCATTTTTTAAGAAACATAAAATTTTGACCCTTCCTTCTTTGTATATCATGGAAACAATAGTATTTGTAAAGAACAACCCTAGTTTATTTCCACGATTATGCGATCACGTTGAGCGCAGTCGACGCGACAACAATAGACTTTGTATGCACAGGGCTAAAACTGCTCATATGGGCATGAGTGTATTTTGTATGGCACCAATTATTTTTAATAAAATACCAAATAAATATAAATTATTAAATATAAAATGTTTTAAGCAAAAAGTCAAGGAACTTCTAGTCAATAAGAATTATTATAGTGTTCAAGAATTTTTAAATGATGAGAATATATGAATGTATCTTACTTATATTATTATTTACCAATGACAATTTCATTTTTTCTGTGACCTTAAGTATTAATATGTGACCTAGACATTTATTATTATTATTCTATTTTAATTTCAATTTATTTCAATTTGTACGCCTACAATGGCAAAACATGTTGCATCATGTTAATTACAACTAATATTAAGACCTTATCTACACATGTTTTCACAAATAAAAAGTATCTTATCATTCGAGTAGTCCATCCGCCGTCGTTATAACCGAAACACACTGTATTTTAATCGTCTTTTACGACCTTCATGGACAAAAAATGGGGTGGCGAATAGTATTTTTACTGCGTCACTACACGGAAAAAAAAGAATTAGAAAAACATATATTTAAACGTATATAATATTGACATGTAAAGTGTTGATTGCACAGATGGCGTAGTGATTAAGAGACTAACCTACCGTGCTGTTGTCGTGGGTTCGAATCTCACGCAAGATAACCCTTGTTGTTCTGAGTCTGGATATAATTTATATCCGTTAGTTATATATTTGTAAAATCCTCCGCAACACAATGATTATTTCATTAGTGCAGGGTGATTGAAGTGGCTAAAAAAAGTTATATTGACTAGAGGGCACCGAGGCACCGGGCACCACATGAAAATTGTGTTCGTTTGATCCGTTACTGAATCGTTATTTCTAACACTTTAGTTATGCAATTCTTACATAAGATATTTAAGGGTTGACTCTATAAAGTATACATTTTAGAAACACTAATACTTGTAATTACCTCGATAGAAAAAAAAACCAATAAAGTTAAGTATATCTAAATGTAGAAATAAATCTATAATACGGCTTAAATAATTCACAAAGGATTCTAAAATTATTGAATATTAATAAAACTACATATTTACTAGAACTTATACACTATATTTCCAAAATGTGAATTTGTTTTAATAATATGATGGAAAAACCTAAACTCGTCCTCGGTTCGTCCAACCTAGTTAGAGCCCCTATGCTTCCCCCGTATCCGCTATCGGACGGGGAGGTTATGTCGCTTGAGCAAAGTAATTTTATAAACGTATCAAGAAAATATAAAAGAAAACTATAAATAGCTTCAATAAAAGTATTTTAAATCGCTTGTATTATTTTATTTTGTAAATATCAGCAGCAGCCTCGCTAGTTGATCGGCGCACGGTTCCTGTCGCCAGTTCTTGTTGGTGCTCCTCACGCAGACATTCTCAAAACGCATAAAATACCTAAAATCGTTCAGCGCCAAAAGCTATATGCTCCATTAATAATTTACTTCCTAAAACACGAAAAAAATATCATAACTAGGTAAGTAACTTTTTTATTTGCACGAAAAAAATGTTATTTGTCGAGTTGAATTTCATAAAATGATCAGTACTAGGAATGCAATCGCAGTGAGCACAAGTTTCAAACTAGAACTGAATGCCTGTGTTTCACGAAATTGCGCATAAACTGTTAATAACTGACAGCCTACTAAATTTAAATGCAGCTTCAAGTTTGTCAATGCATATTTAAATTAATTATTAAATTAGATTACATAGATGTTTTGGAGGTCTACAAGTACCGTAGGTTCGAATCCTACACAGGAAATTACTGTGCATAAACTACAAATGTTATATTTCGTAGCAGAGTTAATCTGTTTCATCTGGAAACGTTATGATCTTCATACGTTGCCAGTGATAATTTTTCCCACGTACGTGCAAGCTCAGGAATGAACTACCTGTTGCTGTGTTTCCCGAGTGCTATGATATATCTTTCTTTAAAGGAGGCTTAAGAAGAGTATTTTCTTCAGGGTAGATAACGGCCTAGCTGTGCACCTGGTGTACCAGCTGCACAGGTAGGCCATTGTCTACCGTGCTGTAGCAAAGGTCCATGTGCGGCATTATTACTTATGGTCAGGTGTGCTGCTTGCTCGTTTGCTATAATCTATACCAATAAATAAAATTGGAGTGTGTGTTTGTAATGTCAAAATAATAGGCTTCTTTCATGCTCACACGGTTATTTGCACGACACCTATGCCTAAAATAGCAATTAAAAAATTTTTGTCTGTCTGTCTGTCTGTTTGTTCTGGGTAATCTTCAAAACGGCTGGACCGTTTACAAAAATTCTTTCACCAATGGGAAGCTATAATATCAGGGCGTAAACTAGGCTATATTTTATTCCGGTATTCCCACGGGAACGGGAACTAGGCGGGTAAAACGACTATAACCTATAACCGAAGCGAAGCGAGGGCGGGTTGCTAGTCTATATATATAAAAGAAAGTCGTGTTAGTTACTACATTCATAACTCATGAACGGCTGTACGGATTTGACTGAAAATTGGTGGGGAAGTAGCTTAGAACCAGGAGACGGACATAGGATACTTTTTATCCCGTTTTTTTTATTATGGAGTTTACAAGATTTCGCCAATAACTCTTTTATCCCGTTCGATCGCATTCCCGAGTGACGTGACATAAAATGTCAAAGAGAATACGAGTCACTATGAAACGTAGTATAAAAAACGCATTTGATATACCTATAATGTATTAGTAATAAAAAACGCACATGACAGCTAAGAGTAATTTTGTCTATAGTTAAGTATGGTTGAAAATTTGATAATTATAATTTTGTCAGAAATCAATAAAATTAGTAATTTGTATTCTCTTTGAATCCTCCTTGACCAAGACGATCGAATCTTTCCCGACAAAGCTGTACCTAATGGTTCTTTCATTAGAGACTATATTTACGAAAAAATTATAGCGGTACGAAGTTCGCCGGGTCATCTTTCCCGACAAAGCTGTAATGGTTTTTCTATTAGATACTATATTTTCGGAAATTTAGAAAATATATTTACGAAAAAATTATGCCAGTACGAAGTTCGCCGGGTCAGCTAGTAGGCAATAAAAATAAAATATTAATTAAAAAGTTCCAAAAGCAAGCTTTTATTTAAATGCTCTAAAACGAAGAAAAAGTGCTTGTCGAGACTATTCATACGAGGCCAAACTCGACGGTTTTATCTTGTTTAGTTTAGGGGTTCCTATGGCCACCTTCCGACGCCATCTTGAGACCAGTTTCACGGTACCATATTATTGCATTGTCACCGAAGTTTCGTAAGTAAACCAAATTATAACCTAATCTAACGACAGGAAGTGGTTCTAATTTAACGCGTAAGATTTGTCCCATACTAACATACTAACAAGGTAAGTTAAATAAAAGCTTTTAAAAATACCTATACCGAAGTAGCCTCCTCACATTCAGAAGTGGGATTTATATGAAAGATTAAAATACAAAGTTTTATAATACTGCTTACATTATTATGTTCAATGACTCTGAATATAGTGGGTTCTTCATTTTAAATATTAAAATGCAACGTAACATTATTTCTGATGTACATACATATGTACATAATGTAATTGAGATAAAATATTCCTGTCGACGGAACCACTTTGAGACGAGAAATTTAGTTATTAAAATATTAATGTCACTCGTGAAGCTAAATCTGAACTGATTTTCTTATCATAAATTGATAGAGAGTAGGCTGATATTTCATGTATATTATTTGAAACAGAGACAAATTTATAAGTAAATACATATATATTCACGCCTCTTTCCTATAGGGGTAGGCAGAGACTATTTTCCTCCACTTGCTACGATCATTGACATAGCACTTTCTACTCCACCACATTTATTAATCTCTTCATGCATCTTCTTCGGTTTAGAGTACCCATAACTTGGCCTTTTTATGGACATCCCCGATTTGGACATGGAACGTTCGCCTTGGACTTCCCCTTCCAACACTTTCGTTCACATTCGCCCTATAAATCCCACTTGCTAGTCCCCTTTCATTCATTCTCTCTAGATGTCCGAACCAATTTAACATACCTGACTAATGAATACAACAACTGTTATGGCAAAAATGTTTATTCTAGTAACTCATTTAATATGCCTCGTTATTACAATTATTCGTGAAAAATATTTAACTTGTAGTCTTTGAGAATAGCATGTTCAAACAAGCAAACAAATCTAAATAAAAACTATTTTTACGTAATTGATCGCATTTGTATTTGATTTTTAACAGACTTCTTAAAAGGAGGAGGTTTCTCAATTCGACTGTATATATGCCTTTTTTTATGTTTGTTCGCGGATAACTTCGTCGTTTATGAACCGATTTTGATGATCCTTTCTTTGATGGAAAGAGTATACTTCCCAAATAGTCCCATGAAAATTTTATCGAAATCGGCATGGCGATTTTTAAAAAATCAACAAAAAACTAAAAAAATGATCTACATTGTCTACATTATTGAAGGCGGTTTCATTTTTTACAAAAAATAATGAATGAATACCCGACGCATCGAAAAATTCATTCGAACACTCCAGCATTCACGGTCACGGCTGGATTGTGGAAAGTATTCGAAACTTCGGGCAATCAATAATCAAATACAATCGTGATACACTCCGTAAAAATAGTTTTATTTATAACTAGCAACCCGCCCTCGCTTCGCTCCGGTTATAGGTTATAGTCGTTTTACCCGCGTAGTTCTCGTTCCCGTGGGAATACCGAGATAAAATATAGCCTAGTTTACGCCCTCATATTATAGCTTTCCATTGCTGAAAGAATTTTTGAAATCGGTCCAGCCGTTTTGAAGATTACCCGGAACAAACAGACAGACAGACAGACAAAAATTTTTTAATTGCTATTTTAGGCATAGGTGTCGTGCAAATAACCGTGTGAGAATGAAAAAAGCCTATTATTTTGACATTACAAACAGACACTCCAATTTTATTAATTGGTATAGATAACATCCACAATGCATTAATTACAATTTTTGTTAACTCAACAGTTGCTATACACAACTGCGCATAACGCTCGATGCGCGATGACCCATTGTGCATATTTATAGATATTGCTTCATTGCTATTTGTCGCTGCATTATTTATTTTTGCCTACGTTTCTAGATAAATAGGCTCTCATACACAATGAGGTATTTTAGAATATACGCTGTAGTACCTGAAATTAGACGCGCATCAAACAAACAAATTTATAACAGTTAAACATTTATTTATTTAGATTCATCATCATCTCAGCCCATATAGGTCCCACTGTTGAGCTTGGGCCTCCTCCACTAGAAACGGAAATTATGGGTAAGCGCACGCGCGGTCCAGTCCGTCCGGGGCGATGAAAGGACGGCGCGCGGGCCCATAACCCACCCGTACCCACGTCACCTCGTTGTTGGGCCGACCACCGGAGCAGATGTGACTTGTCGTCAGTGGTCGGCCCGACGGAATACCCTTTCGGGTACCCTCACCTCTCAACATCCTGGGACGTCGGTCACCGTCGCGCAGTTAGCCACACTGCGGGTGACGGACAATTCCCCGGTCCGATTACCCGCGGCCTCGGCTAGGGCGGCATTAGGCGCAGATACTCGCGCCTGCGCCGCCCGAGTCGCCGGCGGCGGAACGTGTCGCCGAATAGGATCTCTACTCGCACACGATCCGCCGCCTCCTTCCTTGAGATAACGGCCTCACAGAAGGCGGCGACCGCGTCCCAGTGCCTGACGCTGACGAGCATCTCCCTGGCGATGGTCGGCAGCGCCAGGTCGGCACCGATAATCGCGACGAGTTCACGACGTGTTGGCATAAGGTCTTCTTTCGTATTTTCCTTCTTTAGCATAAATGTGTATGCATATTATATTCCTTAGTAGTCTATTACGACACCCACGGGTAAAAGAGGGGATAATGAATTGTGTTCTTACTCTGTCACCACACACACCATTTATTTATTTTAGAATCGTTAATAAAATATTTACGTACAAACACACGCACCATATCTTGTTCTCCCTCAATTATAAGCAACCATAACTGAAAAATACACAAACTGTAATTAAAACTACTTTACGACTTTTATCGCGTTTGTGTTAGATTGTTGATTGCCCGACGTTTCGGACACTTTTACAGCATTCATGGTCCTGGACGGACTAAGATGTCCAACGTCCAAACAAGTCATCGTTATTACAGATATTTATAATTATCTACCCGCTACAGAAATTAGTTATTAAATTTTGATCCATATTTTTGGTACAAATGTATTGCTAGTACAAGATATGATTCATATGAAAATATTTAATATTGTTTATGATTATAGTTGCGGCACGCTATGATGGCCGTTTTGACATATTACAATAGTGATGTGAAATGTCGATTTATTCTTGAAAAAAAATATAGGTAATGAAATCTACAAGTTTTTATTGCAAGTAGTACCTGATTAAAAAGATTTAATAAAACAAAAATATAAATGCTTACTTAATATATTTAAACGATCTGAGTATTGGAATGAAAATGAATATACTTACTTATATGCACACGAAACAAATTAATACAAAAAGAGACCAAAAAAGGTGCCATAAAAGGCTATATTTAATCAGATTCGTCTATACTGCTATTTTCATTGTCGTCATTTAAAAATCAATGTAATAAATAAACTTTGTGTCCTAAAATAATAATTCGATAAATTTTATGACTAACTGCACGTCACTATTGACAATAAAGAACAGCAATTTTCTCCTTCAAATGTAATTACTATAAATAAGAAACTTCATGAGTGGACAAACGTCAAAACGGCCATCATAGCGTGCCGGTAGTATAGTAATTCATCATCTTGCTCTTATCCCAATTACTTAGGGTCGATGCAATATGTCATCTGTTTTGACATATTGCAAAAAGTTTCGGCAATGACTTTTATGACCGGCCGCCTGCCTGACGTCAACCCTCCTTGGGAATGTAATCGTTGACCCAAATGGTACCAGATGGAGTTGGTCCGGGTCAATCTAGGGCTCTTAGTCGTCTTTTACGACACCCGCGAGCAAAGCAAGGGTTGGTAGTATTCGAAGCCGCTACCACACAGCACACTAGGTAGTATAGTAATTATTAAACGTTAATTTAAAAAGTCATTGAGGTAACTTCTAATAAATAGATCACAATATAAAACAATTAATCTCATAAGTAAGAGAAGGAAAGCTCGAAACAAAATCCTATACCAACCTAACTAGCATGGTATAGTAAAGTCAGTTCCTCATTGTGAATGAGGCTCGAGCCCAGCAGTGGAAAGTATATGAGCTGCGATGATCATGATGATAAATTTCATAAGTTAAAATTCAAACATACCTATTATTGTCTGTAGATAAAAAAACTAGGTCGCCATGTACAAAAAGCGTCCTAATTTGATTGACGGGATATTCATATTACTGGCTTGTAATGCTTTCCAATCTATACCAGACGATGCGACCTAATAGAATAAGTTTACATCCTTACTAATATTATAAATGCGAAAGTAAGTTTGTTTGTTAATTTGTTTGTTACGCTTTCACGCTTAAACCACGGAACCAACTTCAAAAATTCTTTCACCAATGGAAAGCTATAATATCAGGGAGTAACATGGGACATATTTTATCTTGGTATTCCCACGGGAATGGATACTACGCGGGTAAGGCGACTGAAACCGAAGCGAAGTGAGGGCGAGTTACTAGAATATTAATACAGAAGATATCTGTGTGGTGACGGAGTAAGAATATAATCCACTACCTTCTTTCTTGCCTTTGGGTGGCGTAAAAGACGACTAAGGAATATGATAGGTAGATAATATATATGCAAGATAAGGAAAACTCAAAACCGTGTGGTGACGGAGTAAGAATACAATCCACTACCTCCTTTCTTGCCTTTGGGTGGCGTAAAAGGTGACTAAGGGATATGATAGGTAGATAATATCTATGCAAGAGAAGGCAAACTCAAAATAAAAACCCAATTTTTGTTTTTGAGCTGAGCTACTGTCAGCGCACCCGCCGTCGACCACTGGTACAGGGTAACTTGTTGTCAGTGGTCAGCCCGACGTAATACCCCTGCGGAGTACCCTCTCCTCTCGACGTCCCCTTCCCTGGGGGACGTCGGTCGCCGTGGGCCGCGGTTGGCCCCTATAATAAAACCCCTATACCAACACGTCTGACCAACGCGGTATTGTAGGTTAATTTCCCTCCTATTATGGAGAAGGTCCACATAAATTCCACTGTTGGCGAGCCCAACAGTAGGATTTATGTTAGCTGAGCTGATGATGATTCCTTTATCCTTATTAATATTTAAATGCGAAAGTAAGCTTGTTTGTTTGTTACATTGTCACGCTTAAACCACCAAATCGATTTCAAAAATTCTTTCACCAATGGAAAGCTATAATATCAGGGAGTAACATAGGCTATATTTTATCTCGGTATTCTCACGGGAACTACGCGGGTAAGGCGACTGCAACCGAAGCGAAGCGAGGGTGAGTTGCTAGTCGAATATATTGCAAAAGTTTTGGTATGTATTATTTGTATTTTTACTAACGTTGTTAATACGAAGTACATATATATACATAATTTAATCAAGATCAACATTATTATCGTTACTTGATTCTAATTACTCCTCCTAATTACTTGAGGAACAAAACTAAGTGTACTTGATGATATATTGCAAAAGATTTGGCAATAGTGACCGGTTACCTACTTGGCAATGTAGTTGTTGACCAGATGGTATCAGATGAAGTTCGCCCATGTCTATTTTAAACTCTTAAATGTCTTTTAAAATACCCACGCGCAATATAGGTGTGATCCGTGTGATGGCGGAGTAAGAATACAATTCACCACTCTCTATCTTGCCTGTGGATGTCGTAAAAGACGACTAAGGCATGTAATATGCACATCAGATCTGTGCAAGAGAAGGTAAACTCTAAATCAAACCTTATATCAACATGTCTGACTAGCATGGTATAGTAGGTCAAATTCCCTCCCATTGTGGAGGAGGCCCGAGTTCATCAGTGGTATGTATGTGGGCGATGATTATGATGAATATAAGGGCTGGGAGTATCCGTATCATGTTTTTCCAATTCACCCAAAATAAGACGAAAACAGTGTTAATATCGAGCTTTTTCGTAAAATCATGTATTCAGTCATTATTTCAGTTCACACATGTCTCATTATTGGGCTCTGGCCACCTCTATTTTGGGAAGGAATTAGACTTAGTATACCATTCTGGTCAGACGTGTTGGCATAGGGTTTCATTTCGAGTTTATCTTCTCTTGTATCGATGTTATCTGCATACTGCGATGTTACTGATATATCTGTAATACTGCGATGTTATCTGATATATCTCTTAACTATCTTTTAAGACTTCACTACCTCCTCTCTTACCGCATGTAAGGTAGTGAATTGTGCTCTTACTCTGTGGTAATGGTGAAACGTATGATGACAACCATACGGCAAGTAATTTACTTACTAACCACTACTCAAATGAACTTCTATAAATTAAAAGAGTAACAGTAGTGGCGTTACCCTTACTCCTTGCGAAGTAACTTTACCCGTCTAATCTATACCTAGCATTAAAAACTTAAATAACAAGTCATCTACTCGTAAATATCATAGATAAAATAATCTCAAAAGGTTAATATTATTCTTAGTTACAACTCTACAGAGTAAATACTAAAAAAGGAATGCTTTCGCAATCCCCTTGTGTATTTCTACAAATATGACACAATGAACATAATCCATTTCTCTTAGAAACATTTTCGTTTCAAGTCACATTGTACCGACGTATGTGCCCAGAATATTCCCATAAATCCCTTGTGATAATGTTAGTTCAAAGAGCAGAGGGTATAAAGATTTTTTAAAAGAAAAGTTTTGATCTTTCTGTGAAAAGATTGTATTGAAAATGACTATCTCAAGATTATCAAATTGTAAGAATATTTATTTCAATAATGAATTCTGTTGTTTACGCGAGTATTACATATAACATATATATGAATAAAACTATTTTACGGATTTTATCGCGTTTGTATTTGATCTTTGCGCGATGTTTCGAACACTTTACAGCGTTCATGGTCGCGGGCGGACAGGATTTCGCACGTCCAGCAAATCGTTGTTATTACAGAAATTAGTTAAAAATGTTTTACAAATCTAAAACCTTTTAGTAAGATAAAGTAAGCTGCATTTAAAAATTAATAATAATTTAGCGTCATGTCCTCTGAGTTTTCTCGCCGGATCTATATCAGTCTAATCGCCGTTCCGATCCGGTGGTAGAATAATAGATTTGTTAGGTTTAAATTTATAAATTATCGTAGGTAATTATTTCTACAAATGTAATGTTTAATAATTATTAACCATAAACATTAAATTTTTTTCATATAGAATCATATTCTTCTCGTACTGGAAATAAAGTACCAAAATGTGGGTCAACATTTAATAACTAATTTCTGTAGAGGATGCATATTATATCCCTTAGTCGTCTTTTACGACATACATGGATAAGATAGGGATGAGATTAATTATCTGTTCCTACATACTAATTTAAAAGTTGAAAGCTGCTGTCTATTCAGGAATAAATTAGACAAATTGTGCTGCCATAATCGTCTTTAATTCATCGTTGTTGAATAAAGTTTTAGGACGTCCCCGTGGTTCAATTTTCAGATTGAAATTTCCAGAACGCTAGCAAGTAAATCAATAACGAGATTGTGCATTCGTTTGTAATTCCTTAATTACTAGAACTTCTAAAACCTCTAGACGGCCCGGTGAACTTTGTATTGCTTATATTCTTGTCCTTTTTTGGTGTGAATCATCTACAGACGAGGGTGAACCTTTTTGTTGGCGTGGCGTTAACACCATTCTGTAATCCTTTGTCCTTTTTAATTTATTATTTATTACTTTTATGGCAGGATAAGGTCTGGACACACTCCATCCAATCTGTCCAGGGCGATGTATGGGCGGTGTGCGTCCTTATAACCACCATTGCCAATGAACCGTCTTCTGGGAACGACTGCTTGACATCCATACCGGCCCGGCACAAAGTATTCCTCTGGGTAGGTATCGAATTCACGGCGCTGGTACGGTAGGTCTACGACCTATGTGTGCGTTTATTTGACTATAGCTTTTATTTACTGAAAATAAACCTTGAAACTTAGAATAATAACGTATAGAAGGATAGTGTCCATACGTAAGCCATCAAAAATATGAAGCAAACATTACTACATGCATGCACACGTACACACGCACACCACTATAAAAAAATATGAAATCAAATTTTGTTTTTATTAACATAAATCGTCGGAATACTTTTAAAAGTAATGTTAATATACTTTGAATGTTTTGCAAATATGTTGTGACACCATTTGAATGCACAAACCGCCATAATTACCTATTTATTTTTTAAAAGTTGCGTACGTATTTACAGTACAGTGACCTTCTACATTAAGAAATGGTTCCAGCGTAAGCTCCATTAGGCTCCAATTGAAATGCATCACTTTTTGTGCGCGAACTTACCTTCTATACGTTATTATTTTAAGCCTTGAAACTTAAATATATTGAGATCAATAATACTAGCTGCAACGGGGCAGGTAATCTTTTGGAGTTTCTATACTTATCATCATCATCATCATTTTAGCTCGTATACGTCCCACTGTTGGGCTCGAGTCTCCTCCACAAAAGGATGGTATAGGGTTTCACTTCGAGCTTTCCTTCTCTTGAATAGATGTTATATGCTTATTATATCCCGTAGCCGTCTTTTACGACATCTACGGGCAAGATATGGAGTGATCTCTACTTGTATGTTTTCTTGTTTTGCTTAACCACATGCGAAACACATGACGGTATAAGAATACATTTTGCCAGCCCCCCTTTCTTTTTTTTAGCATTGTAAAAGATGACTAAGGGCTAATATGCCTACACCATTTATATACGAGAAGTAAGACTTGAAATAAAACATTATACCAACCCACCTGACCAGCGTGGATAGTATATAATTTATCTTCTATTGTGGATGTTCCACTGTTAGGCTCGGGCCTCCTCCACTATGGGAGGGAAATTCATCTACTCTATCGGGCTGGTCAGACGTGTTGGTATAGGGTTTTATTTCAAGTTTTCCTTCTCTTGCATAGATATTATATCCCTTAGTCGTTTTTTACGACACCCATGGACAAGAGAGGGGGGGGGGGGTGGTGAATCGTATTCTTACTCAGTCACCACACGGAAAGGGTAAGATAATGATGTGAAATGATATGAAAAATGAAAAATGATATGAAATATTTTATTTCGTGTGGTGATGGAGTAAGAATACAATTCACCACCCCCCTCCCCCCTCTCTTGTCCATGGGTGTCGTAAAAAACGACTAAGGGATATAATATGCACATACGATCTGTGCAAGAGATGGAAAACTCGAAATGAAACCAACATGTCTGACTAGCATGGTATAGTAGGTCAAATTCCCTCCCATTGTGGAGGAGGCCCGAGCCCAACAGTGGGATGTATATGGACTGCGATGATGATGATGATGAGCATATGAAATAAATATTCAGTAAAGTAGAAAACGATGTTCTGATTTTACCGCGTAGGGTAGTAAGTATGCCCCATAGAATACTAAATATGAGGTAAACCGATATAAATATCGTACTAGCCGACCCGGCGAACTTCGTACGGCCATAATTTTTTTCGTAAATATATTTTCTAAATTTCCGAAAATATAGTCTTTCTATAGCTGTCATTTGCGTTTTGTTATTACATGATAGATGCGTTTTTATTATACCACGTTTTATAGTGACTTATATTCTCTTTGACGTTTTATGTCAAGTCCCACGGGAGCCCGGTCGAACGGGATAACAAGTATCCTATGTCCGTCTCCTGATTCTAAGCTACCTCCCCGCCAATTTTCAGGCAAATCGGTATAGCCGTTCTTGAGTTATAAATAGTGTAACTAACACGACTTTCTTTTATATACATAGATTTAAAAAAAATAGCGTGTGTACTAAGTACGCATGACAGAAGTGAAACTTCTTTGGTTTCATGTGTTTCTTATCAGTATTAAAAAAAAATCTCTCGATCTTTCTCACTAGCTTGCTCCCTACTCTCGCCCCATGGATGTGCTTCGTGCTATGTTCGCCCTTTCTCACTTTTTCTCAATCGCTCTCTCCCTCTTCGACATAAACGCTGCACATCTTCGTAACGCTAAATTGCGTTTCATCCGTAAAAAATTTACCCTCATGCGCGCAAAGAAGTTTCACTTCAAAATCTTATGCACTCAAAATATTATATGCATATAATTAAGAACAGAGAATTACATAATATGCCAAAATTTCAATGACTCAAGAGAAATTCCGTCGTAGAATTTCGTTGCCAAACACTTTACACGCGATATTTGGCAGCGATTTCGAACCGAAGTGGTAATTTACAGTAGACGTTCTGTGATTTATTATAGCAACCATTTTCTTTTGTTAATAATGGTGAATACAATGTTAGAATCTTAATCATAAAAACAAAATACAAGCATTATAAGCCTATTAAATATTTTTATGGAAGGTTTGAATGACAATTATAAAATAAACTGTTTTCTTCTTCCTGTTTGTCCATATACGTCCTTCGTCCCCATCAGGGTTGAGCCCCATCTATAATGGGAAGGCATTTTGTTGATTATATATGTACTAGCTGACCTAGCTGAAATAAAAGGAATTCTCGTTGAAATCGACAGAAGCGCCACCTATGTCACTAAACTCCTCCTAAACCGATGCACCGATGTTGATGAAATTTTTTGTGTGTATTCAAGGGGATTCGAGAATGGTTTAGAGTCACAATTGGACCCGGTAGGTGGCGCTGCTGTCGTGTCGATTTCAAGGAGAATTTCTTGCATTTTATTTGAACAGAACAACGTCTGTTGGGTCAGTTAGTATATATATATATATACAGGGTATTTTTTCAAAGGGTGCACAAATTTTCACAGGAGGTTCAGAATCGATAGTATAATTGATTATTGAAATAAAAACATATGCTTTTTTTTCAAAAAAATATCCATATTACATTTTATGCATTCCCAAAAAAATCAAACTTGTTGATATTGCGTAGCCATTCATAAATTTTATAATTACGCCACGCACGCACACAAAGATAAATCTAAGACATCGTAATAAATCGTTACGTCATATCGTATGATTACCTATAGGTACATTCCCTCGCCTGTGCTTTGCAACCGCCCGCGCCCTCACCCCCGAACACACGCCGCACGCGCTACGCCGTCAGGTCAGTTTCAGTTGACGTTTGACCGTGACTTAATTACGAGTGCGTATTGCTTATCTTTTACTACTTATCTTCTACAATGACGACACAAGATCAAATAACATATTCAAACCGCGAGTATTATGAGATGGTACGGTGCTACATATTAAGTGCTGAAAGTCTACGTGGAGCTCAAAGACTTTACGAGAGTGACTCTTTACCGCGTTTACAGCGACAAGGTATTAACTCGAGAGTACCTAATTTGAGGACGATTTTAGCAGCCAACCAAAGGTTATTGGATTTGGGGAAGTTCACTACACCGGGGCATGCAACATCTCGAGAAGGTACTGCTGCGATTACCCCGGCAGTCGAGAATGCTGTAATCGAGTTTTTTGAACGGGACCCTCGTGCTAGTACTAATGACGCAGCTCGACAATTCGGCGTAAGCTGTTATTACGTGTGGAAGCTGCTAAATTCCTTAGGATACCACCCGTATCATTATCAACGCGTTCAAGTACTGCATGAAAATGATGGATCGTTGCGAATGCAATTTAGTCAGTGGTTATTGGCAAACATCGACTCCGCTAACATTCTTTGGACTGACGAAGCCTTATTTACACGAATAGGACTTTATAATAGTCGTAACGAACATTATTGGGCAGTGAGCAATCCTCACGTAATCAAAGACAGTTACCATCAAGTGCGATTTAGTGTTAATGTTTCGGCTGGGATCATTAATAACGTTATCGTGGGTCCGTACTTTATTGACGACCGATTGACTGGCGGTAACTATTTTGATATGTTGCAAAGTGTAATTCCTGATTTATTAGATGACATGCCCCTGGGACTGTTAAACAACCTACACTATCAACATGACGGCGCACCACCTCATTATTCAAGTGCTGTGCGTAATTATTTAAATAGTGAATATGGTGATAGATGGATAGGACGTGGCGGTCCGATACCGTGGCCTCCAAGGTCACCAGATCTTACTCCGTTAGACTTTTATTTGTGGGGAGAGATTAAGAGACGGGTGTACGTAGAAGAAGCGCGAAGTTATGAAGACCTTCGTAATAAAATGAAATGAATGATTGAGTGCACTAGGGTGTTAGAAAGAGAGCGAACAGGATCAGCGAAGTATGGGATGTTATGAGTAGTGCGAAAAAGATGAATAGATGCGAAAACGTGCATGGGGGAAAGTGTTGGTTGATTAAGATTATGTTAGAGAGGATAGACTAAGCAATATGTATGGGTGTAAGTGAAAAAGAAAATAAACACCAATTAGAGAAAACGTTTCAACCATTCACTTGAAATCGTAAACTTATTACCTATAATACAATTTTTGTTAGTAATATGCTGTATTAGTGTGCGTTTATGCTACTTTTCGTTCTCAATGGCCGGAAATAGGGTGGTTAAAAGTCACGAACATTCTTAGATATTTTCAAATCAAAATAATTAATTAATTACTAGTGATTTTAAACATTTTACATTTTATATATCATTTTATTTATATCTAGAATATAATAAAAAAAATTGTGCACTCTTTGAAAAAATACCCTGTATATATGATTTAGTAAAGGTTTTTGGAATGAAATTCCTTATCGCAAGCTTGTTAGCTGGAGGCTAGGTGAAAAAAAGTAAGATTTTCACCAGGACGCCTGTACTCAGTCATAGGTGCGCGTTTATTGGTTCAAGGCAGCCAAGATTATACTGGCTGCGCAGCTGTAATTGGTATACGGTATACGCGTCAGCTATTTCGTACTGTATTGTGTATAGTTGCATACTTCTACTAGCAGCTCGCCCTCGCTTCGCTTCGGTTTTAGTCTCTTTACCCGCGTAGTTCCCGTTGGAATACCGGGATAAAATATAGGCTATGTTACCCCCTGATATTATAGCTTTCCACTGGTGAAAGAATTTTTAAAATCGGTTTGGTGGTTTAAGCGTGAAAGCGTAACAAACAAACAAACTAATTTCACCTTTATAATATTAGTAAGGATTCAACAAACACATGCTGCGTCAACCCCTTGACGATATGTTTGTAAACATCTTTGTTGGTTGATAAAAATAAGTTAATCACCTACCACATTTTTTTTCAATTCACTAGTTATTTCGGCGTTTTATTTAATTGCTCTCATACGCTAGTAATTCATTTATTTGTATTTTTTAATCAATAATATAATACGTTTATCAATAATTATTAAATCCACCTGACATATAAAAAAAAATCATCCACACTGGGCCAGCCGTTTAGAAAGAGTTCAATCAAATTTACCACGTACAAAATAATTATATAAATATTTAAAGATAGAAACAATATACATTCACCGACCCTTTTTTATTCGTAAAGTAGATTATTACCGATTATTTCTAACAAACTGTTTGTAGGCATACATAATTATTTATGAAACAAAACTGACGGTTGCTGTAAACAAAAATCTATTTTCTATCTCGTGGAAAGCAACCAAATAATGTTTGTGAAATTGTTTTCGCTGAATAACTAATTAAAATGCTATTCAAAAGGTAGCCACAGCTATTGTCAAATGATACAGTGTTACGGAAATGTTCCCATTTCAACGCGAATGACATATATATAAAACAGAACTGCTTGACAACTATTATGATTAAATTTACCTTCATTATTATAGAAATTCCCTGTGTGGTGACAAAATAAGAATACAATTTACCACCCATTTTCTTGCCTGTGGGTGTTGTAAAGGAAAGGAGTATACTACGCAAATAAGATCTACGCAAGGGAAGGAAAACTCGAAATATAACCCTATACCAACACGACTGACCAAAGTGGTTATAATAGGTACGTCAATTGCTCTCTTTTTGTGGAGAAGAGAACAGTGAAACATACAGCTGCAGAGCTGAGATGATGATGAATATATTTGCTGCAATTCTTAAGCTAATTTTGAGCATTTTATACTGTAATTTTTCTATTTAGACCTCGGCCAACTCTATCTGATACTATTTAGTCAAAAATTGCATACCCAAGAAGGGTTGACGTCAGGCTGGTCGTAAATCTATTGTTAATAACTTCTGCAATATGTACAATGAAAAAAGAGTACATTGTAAATAAAACTACTTTACGGATTTTATCGCGTTCATATTTGATTTTTGATTGCCCAATGTTTTGAACACTTTGCAACGTTCATGGTCACGGGCGGGCTAAGATGTCACACGTCCAACAAGTCATAGTTATTACAAAATCTTTGTAATAACTATAATTATCAACCCACTGCAGAAATTATTAAATTTTTATAATAATATAATAATTATTTTATAATAATTGATAATTATATAATAATATAATTTGATAATAATGATTAAATATTGACCCACATTTTAATACAAATTTATTGCCAGTGTAAGAAGAAAATGATTCTATATGAAGAAATTATAATGTCGGGCTATCAAAAATCAAATAAAAAGTGATAAAATCCGTAAAATAGTTTTATTTACAATGTGTAATGCTCGGGTAAACATCAAAAATCTCTATGAAAAAGTAAATATTAAATCGATTACTAAATACAATACTTAGAAATATTAGACTGCATAATATATTTGCAAGCTTTACAAACCATATATAAATTAGTAGTTCAATTGTAGCCGGCGTCATGCTCGGCATCCATTTGTTACTTTGCTCAGCGTTTGCATACAAATATACAATTTGCATGAAAATACGTGCCGATTTGCGTAGAGAAGATAAAGGTAGAGAGCGCTATACCTGAAATTTGGGTTTTATTGCGGCAATAGTTAGTAATACTATTTGGTAACTTAGGAAAATTACGTTTATTATTTTCTTTACTTAGAATTCTCAAACATAATACAAAATTATAAAAAAGTGTCTCTGTATTTTTGTACGCATTTAAGAAGTTCTACTTCTTCGACGTAGCAAGATAAAAATCTTTCTAAAATTTGTATCTTTTGTGTTTTCCTACGTTTGCAGAAAAAACCACATTAATAATAGAAAAAAAGGGAGCCTTTGTACAGGACGCTTGACAGATGTGAAGCATCGAAATAATTTTGTACAAGTTTATATGCATAAAAGAACAGATTACGACAGGCACTAATATGGCATAAAGTATTAAAAAAATAATATGATTTTTATTTCCAGAAAGTGATGATTTTTATTCAATAAACATTTACACTATAAGTATGTATTTAAGTTAATAATTTATTTTGAGCTCACTAGATGGCGTTGTACAAAATACTAAAACAGGTTATGGTTTCGTTACACAAACGTATATATCCAAGCGTGGCGTTAACGCCACACCAATAATTGGGTTCACCTTCGCATGTAGATGTTCTTCGCTTGTGATATCAAAAAAAGGTATTTTAATACATTGAAAGTTTTATTATAACGTATTATCTAAGTTGACACTTGTGACAGTGTGCGCGCGAAACGTAAAAAAAATACTCTAATCAATTTTTTTTATTGCAAGCTTTGGCAAATGAGCAAACAGTACACCTGATGGTAAGTGTTGCCTACCGTGAAGAAAGTGAAGGGAGTGTGAATGCATGCAATGAGGTTCGGTGATACTAGAACCTATCACAAGCAAACACCCTCACCCTAACGGGCCAATAGAGGTATAACCTCGATATTTAAAAATATCAAAGCGAGATCCAATGGTAGCGAATACATAGATCAAACTGGCAGTGGTTTAGTCTCTAGAGAGAAAAAATCTCTCACAATGTGCACCATATTCAGTATCACTTCTGCATCAGAGCCTAACCCAGTGGTAGGCCACACTTTTTTAATGGCGGGCAACAAAGTTTAAGAAATTCTAGAGCAGGGCCAGCTATAGAAAAAAACGCATTTTGTATTAAAGCTTTTTATAAACAAATTACCTTTTACTTTTACGCCTTGTTAGGCGTGTGAGACAAACGGAATTGTTTTTGATTTTCCATAATAGTTTAGATTCATCGATAGGTGAATAGAATGGAATTTTTCCAATAAATAAACTAATACCTGTGACAGACTGCCGAGATAATTATAATTATGGCAAGTTAATTATGAGATAATGAAAGCTTTTCAATTATAAACGTCACATTGTATTATTCGCGCCAAAATGCTAACTAGAATATTTAGGATGGATGGACTCTCGGCGGGCCGGATTAAATACTTTCGCGGGCCGGAGTTGGTCCGCGGGCCGTACTTTGCCCATCACTGGGCAACCCAAGCCTGTGAAGGTATTAGTTGAGACTTTTGTCTATTACACAGATGGTCGAAATTATTATCAGTATTATTGCTGTGTCCACACCCCACATCACAATTGACAATCTCCTTAACTAAATCTAATATTTATCTGTTTTTCTTTCTCACTCTCCTATCATAGTGGACAGTGATATCGACAATCTGGAGTACTCATCATTCTCATCTCAGCCCACATAAATCCCGCTATTGGGCCCGAGGTTCCTCCTTGATAGGAGGAAATTGACCTTCTATACCGCTGGTCAGACGTGTTGCTATACGCTTTAAGTTTTCTTTCTCTTACAAAGCTGTTGTCTGTATAATATAACATTGACTCGTCTTTTACGATATCCACGGGTAAAATAGAGAGTGGTGAATTCTATTCTTACTCCGTCACCACATGGAAAATCTGGAGTGCTAAAGTCAAATTTGATTATGAAAAGAAACGTTTTTGTAAACATTTTGCATTCTATTTTACTCGATTCAGAATTAAAACCTATAATATTATTTTAAAACCATTTAAAATCTTAAAATACATCGAAGCGTGCTAGATTTGCCAACTATATTCAAGCTGATTTATTCCAGAGTTTGAGTTCTTTATGGGAAATGTGAGAAATCTGATTGAGAACAGAAAGAGTTGAATAAATAAAGATTCGAGTTAAATATAGATTAATACCTCCGCTTAATGATAGAAGCAACTGGTGGGCCTTAAAAGATTTTTTACCAAGACGATTGTTTATTTTAAAAATGTAAACAATGTTTGTAACATTGTTAACAAAAATTCTAAGAAATAATTGCTACTTTTTAAATGCTAAATATTTATTTGGCATAGTTTTATTAACAACTTTAACATTGTTTTTAAGAATTGCCTTTTTTTTTTCTTTTTTTCACGAAGTTTTAAATTTTGTTTTTAATGTTTGCGATAATTTTAATACTTGGTGGTTATGGGTTGGATGAACATGAATATTTCGTGTTAGAGTTATCTACACTAATATTCTGAAGAGGAAAATTTGTATTTTTGTGTGTGTGTGTATGTTTGTAAAGAATAAACTCAAAAACTAATGTGCCGATTTCAAAAATTCTTTCACCATTGAAAAGCTGCATTCACCCTAAGTAATATAGGCTATATTTTATCCCGATATTCCCAAGGGAACGGGCACTACGCGGGTAAGACGATTGAAACTGAAGCGAAGCGTATACGTTTAAATCATTTTGTACTTTTTTACAATCCTTATAAATGCGTTAAGCATTTACCTGCGTAATGTAAACCTCTAATAATTTTAAAGTTATTATAAAATAACGTTCTCAGACGAATATGTTTACTAGTTTGTTTCTTAGCTACCCGATAAGTAATCTGTTTCAGAGAATTTTAACTCTAAAATAAAAGGTACAGTAAAGTTTATGTTTTTAAATAATCGTCCGACTTCCAATAGTCGAATCTCCTCCACTGTGGGAGGGAAATTGACCTACTATATCACGCTGGTTATTCGTTTTGGTATAGGGTTTCATTTTGAGTTTTCCTTTTCTTGCATAGATATTGTTTATTACGTCCATTAGTCGTAATATCTGGTTGACCGAGCTTCGCTCGGAATATTTTTGTTGTATTTTTGTTGAATTTATTTAGATATATATTAATAAAAAATAAAAAATAATGAAAAAATATCAACAATTACAAAAAGAGAATAATAATAACACCAAGATTCGATCCGACGCTGTTTGAATGCCAAAACAAAACAAAAAGAGAACTGGACAACTTCCTAACTGAGCTATCGTAACTCATGACGTTGACAACGAAATTTGAATTCATATTCTTTTAAAATTTAATGTATTGTTTTGCTAAAAACACCGAAAAAACAACATTTTCTATAAATAAAACCTAGCCAGATCGATTTTTTGGACCCGAAACCTCTAATACAAAAATTGCTCGTTTAAAGATATAAGATTTTATCACATCGACGGACAAGCAAGATGGCGGAAGTGGAAGACAGCGGAAAACAAGTAAGGGTTATAGTTATTTATTATGATAAATATTAATATTATAAAAAAGATTGTATCTGATGATAACAGTAGGATCATAAAACACAATACTTTAAATTTACTAGAATTTAATTTGCTCGTATGGTGAAGACTTAAGAATACAATTCATCTTCCGTTTTTAACCGTGAGTGATTGTATGCATGCAAAAAAAACTAATTTAAAACAATTTTCTACTATTTATAGATTATGTAGGCAATATAATACTATAAACCAAAAGGTGGATATAATTGCAGATTAGTTATCCAAATTTAAAATTACAGTACTGGGAGTGTTACGAAAACTGTACTGGAAGTAATTGAATCTATCGATACGAAAATTATCATGTATGTGTATACATGTATGATGAAGTGTTAATTATTTTTTCAATTTAGTTAGTTATTTCTTTTTCTCCCCATATTGGCACTTTAATTTAATTTTTTCCTTAGAATTAAATATAAATATTTTGTTAATTACCTATAAGTATTGAAATAAAATACATACCTTTTTATTGTGCATGATGTGACACCTTTATCAATTGTGCAACTGATCTAGTTTATTTTTCATTATAATGTTTATTGAGTTTGTATATGTAGTTGTAGCAATTCTTGGTTGTCCAAATAAATAAATAAATATTATATCCCTTTTTTTTTTGGGGTGGGCTGCGGTCGGCGCACTCCTCGCACCACTCCTTCCGGGGCGACAGAGGAGCGTAAGCACGCACACCCGCAACCCACCCGAACACCACGTCGCCTTTGTCGTTGGGCCGACCACCGGAGCAGGGTTACTTGGCATCAGTGGTCGGCCCGACGGAATACCCCCTAGTGGGGTTGATGGGACCCTCCCATCGATCGACGTACTCGGGGAGGACGTCGGTCTTTCTTCACGCGGTCGGCCTCTCGGCGGGTGACGGACTAATTCCCCGGTCACGTCACCCGCGGCCTCGGCTAGGGCGGCATGACGCGCAATATTATATCCCTTAGTCGTCTTTTACAACATCCACGGGCAAGATAAAGAATAGTGAATTGTATTCTTACTCCGCCATCACAAGGGAAATTGAATATTGCCTCGTAAAATAAAACTATCCAGTTTTAAAGGTAATTTTTCTGTTATATAAACATACGATATTACTTGTATCATTGCTACGATTTTTCTCTCATACGTATAACAATTTGATGCGTTAGCGGCACCATTTGAACAATTGACTAATTTGATTAGCCTCGTGTTTAAGCTACTCACATTATTTAATGATTTCTGATGTTTACGCATTGTAATTAAAATTGTTTTACGGATTTTATCGCATATGTATTTGAATTTTGATTGCCCGAAGTTTCGAACACTACAGCGTTCATTGTCACAGCCGGACTAAGACATCTGACGTCCAACAAGTCATCGTTATTACAGATATTTATTATCTATCTGCTACAGAAACATGAAAGTTGTAAAGTGTGCGAAACGTGGGCAATCAAAAATCAAATACAAACAATTAAAATTCGTAGTTTTACTTACAACTAGTAACCCGCCCTCGCTTCGCTTCGGTTTCAGTCGCCTTACCGCGTAATGCCCGTTCCCGTGAAAAAACCGGGATGAAATATAGCCTATGTTACTCCCTGATATTATAGCTTTCCATTGGTGAAAGAATTTTTGAAATCGTTTCGGGGATTCAAGCGTGAAAACGTAACAAACAAACAAACAAACAAATTTACTTTCGCCTTTATAATATTAGTAAGTTTTATTTACAATACTCATATTGTTGTTAAATTATCTGGATAAGATCATAATTTCCAATTTAAAAATCAGAAAAAGACATTTTATTTGATCCTTTAACTTACTCAATAGTGCATGTGTGGAATTAAAGTAAGACCGTAATAGGTTCTAACATTTTATCACCTTCGTATTGTCGCCACGTAGTCACGAACCGAGTGGAATCGAAGACGGTAAGCTGTAATCAGTCAATGTCGAGCGTAAACGATTTCAGAGCATTAGTCTTGATTAGAGTTAAACTTTGCCACCATTTCAGGCGACGGCCCATTGTACTTATTTTTTAGTTACCGGGGATTTACCTTATCATGTTCTTTACGTCATATCATCTCGTTGTCTCAGCTAATACATGTCCCACTGTTGGGCTCGAGTCTCCTCCTCAGCAGGAGCAAAATTGATCTACTATACCATGCTGGTCAGACATGTTGATATATTTATTTATAACTTTTGCACAAACGTACAAGGCGGACTTAATGCCATAGGCATTCTCGACCAGTCGACCTAGGGTGAAGCAGAAATATTGCCAGGCAGGTGCAATACAAAGTGGTTAATGATGTTGCGTAATATATCATTCGTATATAATTACTATTACACAATACATATATACTCTATAAATATATACATAAAAAATAAATAATGATAATTAAGTGGATGTGAGCCGTCACAGATGTCTTGACTCTGCCAGAAAATCCAAATATAATCATTTGACCTTGGCTTTGATATAGGGCTTTATATGGAGTTTTTCTTCGTTAGACGTTTTTTACGATACCCAGGGCTAGATGGTGGTGAAATATATGCTTACTTCGTCACGAACAAGATTGCTAGGTGAAAATCGGTATTATATGAAACTTAAAAAATATGAAAGTTGTATTTTTAACCCGATATCTAAAAATTTTATTTTGCCTTCCTAGTTAATGTGATGCTCGAAGCTAAACTTGAAATTTAAAACTAAAATAATATATAACCTACTAAAGTTTGAAATATCAATATAGAGTTACCAATTTTAACTTTATTTTATAACTGCTAAAATTTATATTTGTTTGGAATGAGATTTATCGACGAATATGTAATTTTTAAGTTTGAAGTACGCTTTGCATTCGGTAAGCTTCCACGATATAAGCACGATGGAGTGAAAAGTTCGTTACAATTTCAGTTCTTGATTTAAAGTTCTTGTTCTTGACAGTTTTCATAATGCATTCCCATTTTACAAATATGAGGCCAATAGCTATTTTATTTATTTTATCTATTATTTCTGAAATTTTCTAAAGTCCTGTTTTTTTTTTAAAAGGTTCTGGGTGCCCCTCTAATGTAAATCCAAGTCGGCGAGATACGGGATCGTAAGCATCAGCTGCAGTTTTTAGCACCATAAATAAACACATACGAATTATACAGAAAACAATTTCAGCTTCGGTAAAAACATTGCCAGAAGTCATATCTTATGCTAATCGCTTGAATGTCTCTGGTATGGCAAAGATCCATAAGATACCAAAAGCTATCGAGTAAGTAAAACACAGGTCTGTGACTAGTGTGTGTTACCAGTGATGATTTACGGCAGGGAAACATAACTAAGCTCAAAGTCACCCAGCGTGCTATGAAGCGGGCTATGCTCAAGACTTCTCTGTGAGATAGAATCGAAATACGGAAATCCGCAGAAGAACGGGTGTAACTGAAATAGCACGAAGAATTAGCACGCTGAAGTGGCAATGGGCAGGACACATCGCTCGGCGAATCGACAACCGCTGGGGAAGAAACGTTCTCGAGTGGCGACCACGTATCGGACGACGCAGTGTTGAACGAAGTAGGTTTACCGACGACCTGGTGAAAGTTGCTGGGCGTCGTTGGATGTAGACGGAATCGGACCGCACTCTGTGGCGCAACATAAGGGAGGCCAACGTCCAGCAGTGGACGGCGATAGGCTGAAATGATGATGATGATGATGAAGTAAGTTGCTTGCTGGTTTACTATCAAAGGCAATATAAATATTAGTAGTATTATGATTCATTCAGGAAAATCAAAACTAAGTACAAGTATATTGACCGATTTAACATAAACGTTGTGAGTACGGTATCCTGTTGTGTGGCCTAAAAGCTTACACACACGAAAAAGTAGGTCAATTATAAGTACACTCACCACAACGAAAGGGTGCAAATGTTTTTAGAATTTGAAGAGCGAAAAAGTTTGTAGAAGGTAAAAGGGGCCTTTTTGTTTCATTTAGTCGTAGGTTTTTGGTTTGTTGTGGAACTTTGTAGGTAATTTGCTGGTAATTTAGTTAAGTGTTATTTACAGTCTACTTATTTTTGCTATTTGAATTGTTTGTGAATGTGTAGTTACCATAAGACTAGTATTATATACTAGCGACCCGCCTTCGCTTTGCTTCGTCTCAGTCGCCTTACCCGCATGGTTCCCGTTCCCGTGGGAATACCGGGATACAATATAGCCTGTGTTACCCCCTGATATTTCCATTAGTAAAAGAATTTTTAAAATCGATTCGATGGTTTAAGCGTGAAAGCGTAACAAACAATAAAACTTGCTTTCGCATTTATATTATTAGTAAGGGAGAAGGAATATTGTCGTCGGCATCGTTTCAGCTCATAGACGTCCCACTGCTTGGTTCGTGGCTCCTCCCCAATAGAATTCCCTCCTATTTTATTGACCTATGCTAGTCAGACATGTTGGTATAGGGTTTTATTTCGAGTTTTCTTCTCTTGCAGAAATGTACAAATATGCATATAGCATATTATATCCGTTAGTCATCTTTTAACTTGAAATAAAACCCTATACTAATCGGTGTGGAATAAATCAAGTTTCCTCCTGTTGTGGAGGAGGCCCGAGTCCAGCAGTGGGACGTTTTTTTTTTTTTATTGCACGCAGTGGCAAACGACCAAACAGTGCACCTGATGGTAAGTGTTGCTGCCGCTCATGGACCTTTACAAGGTCGCTGCCTACCGCGAAGAAAGTGAAAGGAGTGTGAATGCGTGCATTGAAGCTCGGTTATACCAAAGGCACTACCATAACCCTCCACACGCAAACACCTTCAGAAAGTTGGGCTTCCGGCTTTCTCGCTCACCGAATGAAGCGCAGTAACAAATTGCTACTACTCAGACGTCGATTTTCTGCGAGAGCGTGGTACTACCCGGGACGAACCGGCCCGCGGCTGTAGACAGATAACTGTCGACAGTGTGGTCCTACCACTAAAACGTATATGAGTTGGGATAATTTATTATAAAAAATACTTTTAATGATTTCTGATATTACCGCACGTTCTACACCTACACAAATAAATAGAATTTAAATGTCTGTTTGTAATAGACTAAGAGCCTGTGGGCCCCAGACCTTCGTTATGTTATTAAAGCTGAAAGTTGGTCAGCGCATGCTCCCAACACAGGTAAGAACGGTGGCTTGCTTGTGCATGCATAACCGACAGGCAAGCCCTAGCGTGTATGTAATTAAACTGTACAATTATCGATGCATGTACATGCAACCGAGCGAATATGAACATTGATATTATATGCCGCTCGGTTATGGTCGCGCTCGAGCATAACTGAGCGTGTGTCGCGTAGGGCGAGCTTGCCTGTCACAGTTCTCATACATTAGTTAATAATTGTTGTAATCTATTGGTGTAAATCTCAATTCATATATCAAATTTACGTGGGAGAATTGCTTTCTTTTTAATAACCAGCGTTTAGACTATTCAGTGCCATCTCTTTTTCTTGTTCTGTTCTGCAGAACAAATGTTCAGCTATTATATCGTCGTCGTTCATTGTAGTTTGTTATTGGTGTCCTACACATACCGTCATGTACTACGTAGACGTAGCTCCACTAAGATAGGTAGGCGTCCTACGCAAACCGTCAAGTAGCTCAACTGAGAGTTAATGGCAAAACTGTGCATACAAACCCTAACGTGTATGTGCAATATGAAATTCAGTTAAGCCTGTCGGTTATGCATGCACGGTTAAAACCATCATGCAAAACCTAGCCTGTATGGCCTCCATTACAGTAGCCTTGGCAGATAAAAGGTACTAAAGGTGTGTAAAATACCGATCTATTTTCGTCAAATTATTAAGCGTGATTTTTTGATATTTACCTTCAGAACGTTATTAAAAATCACATTATTCATTGGTGGCTACATTCGTGGCAACCCCTTGCCATATACCCTTAACGTTCGCTCTCGCCCTCGCTTCGCTTCGGTTATAGGTTATAGTCGTTTTACCCGCGTAGTTCCCGTTCCCGTGGGAATACCGGGATAAAATATAGCCTAGTTTATGCCCTGATATTATAGCTTTCCATTGGTGAAAGAATTTTTGAAATCGGTCCAGCCGTTTTGAAAATTACCCGGAACAAACAGACAGACAGACAGACAAAAATTTTTTAATTGCTATTTTAGGCATAGGTGTCGTGCAAATAACCGTGTGAGAATGAAAAAAGCCTATTATTTTGACATTACAAACAGACACTCCAATTTTATTTATTGGTATAGATAGATAATATTCTGTTTCTTCTAACTATAAAATGGCAAATAAACTACGTAATATAATAAAACAGCTTGAAAGTTAATAATGAACTATAAAGTTGTTTTCGTTGCGAGTAATATCAGAGGGAATTGCATTTTCAAGGCTTACAAAATTTAATCATCTCATGAAAAACGCTAATACAAAACCATAAACAAAACGAAATTGCTGGGACAAAATAATTTGATGGGTAAATAATGGCACGATTATCTAAATTTATCTTTTAAAAACATCTTTTAATATCATAATTATTATTCTTACGGTATACGTCGTTGCGTACCTAACTGTTAAAGAATTAATTAAAATTATTTATTAGCCTCAAGGCTAGATAGTAATTATTGAGGTATTTTTTTTTTTTTGTGGATGGGCTGCGGTCGACGCGCCTCCGCACCACTCCGTTCGTGGTGACAGAGGGGCTTAAGCACGCAACTCCCGCAACCCACCCGAAAACCACCTCGCCTTCGTCGTTGGGCCGACCACCGGAGCAGGTTTACTTGTCGTCAGTGATCCGCCCGACGGAATACCCCCTACGTGGGGTACCCTCCCATCGACCGACGTCCCCCCCTCGGGGAGAACGTCGGTCTTTCCTCACGCGGTCGGCCTCTCGGCGGGTGACGGACTAATCCCCGGTCACGTCAACCGCGGCTTCGGCTAGGGCGGCATGAGGCGCAGGTAGTTGCGCCTGCGCCGCCCCATTCGCCGGCGGCGGATCTCCTCATCGAGGCTGCGCTCCTCGCGCAGATGATCCGCCACCTCCTTCTGCGAGATCACTGTCTCGCAGAAGGCTGCGACCGCGTCCCAATTCCCGACGCTGTCGATCATCGCCCTAGCGATGGCCGGCAGCGTCAGGTCGGCACCGATGATTGCGACGAGTTCACGGCCCTGCAATTATTATAAGATAACCATACGTTACTTCATATTGAAAAAAAATTATTATGTGAAATCTATTATTCTCATAGGTATTGTAAGCTATCTTTCATAGTAATAAAGTCTACTTGTATTAAAATGTAACCCCTGTAAAAACATAAGTACAGCAATAAAAAATCTATCTACCCAAAACCTTTATTTATTGAAGGTCCAATTTGAATGCCTGCAAATATAATAACGTCATACAGAAAGGTCTAATTCTCCGAAACGATTTCGCAAATGTTTAATCAACAATTTATTTATATCTGTCGTGTCCTAGAATAATTATGTTCCATGAAAAACAAAACAATGAGGTCACACTATTAATACGAACAAATTACGGGCCCGTATGTGAAGGATTTTTTTTTTTAATTACTCTGTGTCACTGAGATTAATGAGTGAGTTTTTCGGCGAAACTCGTTCGCAGCGGTGAATGAAAGTATTGAACGATCTTGAATGCTTAAATATTTTGTAATAATGTTTTTGCAATTCTTTTAACTATAAATTTATATATTTATAGTATTTAAAAAATACATAATATTTATTTGCAATAGTCATTTAGAAGGTCATTTATATTTATTTAGATACAAATATAAAAAATACTAATAATAATATCATATTCACCGTAATTCTGCCCTTATTATTGTTTAAAGGCAACATTTTTATGTTAATCTTATCATCGTTCATCATCATCATTTTAACTTATCGCCGTCCACTGCTGGAAATAAGCCTCTCTCATGTCGACACAAAATACAGTTCTATGCCGTCTGCATCCAATGACGCTCAGCAACTTCCACCAGATCGACGGTTCATCTAATGGGGGTAAGTCCTACACTACGTCCGATACATGATCGCTACTCGAGAACCTATTTTCATCAACAGTTGTCGGTTCGTGGAGCGATGCAACTTACCCATTGCCACTTCAGTAAATGTATTTAAATAAATATAAATACATAAGTACTGACCATAAATACTGTTACAATTAAAAATAAACAAAATAATACATTTGAATTTGGAATCTGTAATTTTTATATGATTGTTCATTGTGTTTTCTCATTTTGGCGCCAATACATTGTACAATATTTTGCGCTTAGAATAATAACGTATAGAAGGTAAGTTCGCGCACAAAAAGTTAAGCATTTCAATTGGAGCCTAATGGAGCTTACGACGGAACCGTTCCGTAATGTACAAGTCATTGTACTGCACATACGTACGCAACTCTTAAAAAATAAATAGGTAATTATGACGGTTTGTGCATTCAAATGGTGTCATAACACATTTGAAAAACTTAAAAAGATTTTTAACATTACTTTTAAAAGTATTTCGACGATTTATGTTAATAAAAACAAAATTTGATTTCATAATTTGTATAGTGGTATGCGTGTATATGTGTGTAATCGTCTGCGCGCCATTAGTATTTTTAGATTCATGTTTCGAACGTTCGAAGTATTGACACTATCCTTCTATACGTTATTATTCTAAGATCTTGCACTTAGAAAATAAGCATTTTATAACTTTCATTATCATGATCTCAGCCCATATACGTCCCACTATTGCACTCGGGCCTCCCCCACTACAGGGTGGTGGAATATAATCTTACACCGTTAGTACACGTAATGTTATATGCGTATAACATTATTGTCAACTTCACATTCTAACTTCATTTTAATACCATTATCGTCCATTATCCTCTGAGAAAAAACCGTCCGCTTCATGTACCATTAGTCTCAACCAATTATCGGCAGAACTCGTATCTGTGGAGAGTGTGCAGTAGGTTCAACGAACTAACGGCTGTTCACGATTTTGATTTGTTTAATACAAGTATTACCTCTGTAAAAACTAGACTAAGTGAGAATTTCTCTATTTATGGGGGTGTCAGTGGTAGCATTCCTTAGTATAAGTATTCTTTCTTTTTCATTTCTTCGATCTTTGCGTTTGAGTATGTGATTGGTTTCTCCTCACTGTCGACTGATGAATTTCTCCTATTATAATAAATTATCTATCTGTAAGAACCTATAATTGGCTATCTGTTGTTATTCTGCTGTAATATATTATATGTAAGCTGTTGGTTCTGCTATAAATAAATAAATAAATTATCTCAATAAACGACACATTAATTTTCATAATTAGCGCATTAAATCGACCGTAGCATAATCAATATCACGCAAAATAACATGTTAACATTTAAATAATTATTGTACCCTTTGTTTAATTAAAATAAATAGCTGGCAATTACAGCAATTATCTCATAAAGTATGTTAATTAGTAACGTAAAATTCCTTTCAAGTTATTTATATTCATACGTCAACTGCAAAGGTCAAAATTATACATGTACTTTATCGATAAATACTCATAATCCAGTAATAAATTAATAAGAGGAATTTGAGGAATTTTAAGAGGTAAATCGAGGCATTAAATTCTGCGTAATATATATGTTGCTATTTTTAATGGATTCTCCTTATTACTAAATGCAGAAGGCTACATATATTTGACATTCACTAAATATTTTATGTTTCACGTTGTAGAAAGTGAACGAGGTGACAATTTAAGCATATAATGTGTTATTTTGATGTTTTATCTTCCATGGAAGTCAGTTAATTGGGCTGAGAAATCATAAGAAGTATACGGTAGGATTTCATGTGGTGATGAACTAGAAATACAATTCACCATCCCTTATCATGCCAATGGGTATCGTAAAAGATGATTTAGGGGTATAATATGCATACAACAACTTACTCGTCTTTTACGACACCCACGGGCAAGAAAGGGTGTGTTTTTACACATACTATTGTGATGTGAGATCACTGAAACTATAAATTTAATTTAAAATTAACGCTGTAACAAAATGGTAAACTTGCCACGTTTTGTATTTAAAATCTAATATCTGGTTGACCGAGCTTCGCTCGGAATATTTTTGTTGTATTTTTTTCGAATTTATTTAGATATCATCATCATCATCATCTCAGCCCATATACGTCCCACTGTTGGGCTCGGGCCTCCTTCATAATAGAAGGGTAATTGACCTACTATACCACGCTGGTCAAACGTGTTGGTATAGGGTTTTATTTCGAGTTTTCCTTCTCTCGCATAGATGTTATATGCGTTTTATATCCCTTAGTCGTCTCGTACGATCACCCACGGGTAAGATAGGGGGTGGTGAATTGTATTCTTACTCCGTCACCACACGGAAATATATTTAGATATATATTTAGATATATATTAATAAAAAATAAAAATTAAATAATGAAAAAAATATAAAAAAATACAAAAAGAGAATAATAATAACACCGAGATTCGATCCGACGCCGTTTGAATGCCAAAACAATACTAAAAGGAAACTGTACCACTTCCCAACTGAGCTATCGTAACTCATGAGGTTAACGGCAAAATTTGAATTCATATTCTTTTAAAATTTAATGACATTATATTGTTTTGCTAAAAACACTGACAAAACAACATTTTCTATAAATAAAACCTAGCTAGATCGATGTTTTCTCTAGTATGTCAAGTTTCATCAAAATCGTTGGTGCCGTTTCCGAGTTCCTGAATATATATATACAAGAATTGCTCGTTTAAAGATATAAGATTCTTAACATTTTTTATTTTATTGCAAACAGTGGCAAACGAGCAAACAGTACACCTGATGGTAAGTGATGTTGTCGCTCATGGACCTTTTCTAGGCCGCTGCCTACCGCGAAGAAAGTGAAAGGAGTGTGAATGCAATGACGTTCGGTGATACTAAAGGCATCACCAAAACCCACCACACACAAATACGCCCATAAAGTTGGGCTTCCATCTCTCACGCTCACTGAACAAAGCGCAGTAGTTGTGTGTTTTTACATATACTGTGTGAATTGTATTCTTACTCTGTCACCATACAGATTATTTGGAATTATGTCAATTATTTGTTAGGTATAGTGGCTAAAACGGCGGCACGGGGTGCTTTCCTTCCGACTGGTGCAGGTCTTGACGGGGCATGGATGCTTCGGCAAGTACCTGTACACGGTCGCTAGGAGGGAGAGCACAATGTCCTGCCACCACTGCGATTGCGACGAGGACACGACGCAGCATACGCTCGAGGTTTGTGCCGCCTGGGCACAGCAGCGTCGTGAACTCGTCGCAATCATCGCCGACCTGACGCTGCTGACCATTGCTAGGACTACGCTCGACAGCGTCAGGAACTGGGACGCGGTCGCAGCCTTCTGCGAGGCACTGATCTTGCAGAAGGAGGCGGCGGGTCGCGCGCTCGAGGATCTCAGTCTCGACGAAGCGATCCGCCGCCGGCGACTGGGGCGGCGCAGGCGCGATTACCTGCGCGTTATGCCGCCGTAGCCGAGGCCGAGGTTGACGTGACCGGGAAGTCCGTCACCCGCCGAGAGGCCGACCGCGTAAGGAAAGACCGACCGGTCGATGAGAGGGTACCCCAAAATATTATATATTCCGGCGGGCCGACCACTGATGATGAGTAACCCTGCTCCGGTGGTCGGCCCAACGACGAAGGCGACGTGGTGTTCGGGTGGGTCGCGGGTGTGCGTGCTTACGCCCCTCTGTCGCCCCGGAAGGAGTGGTCCGAGGAGCACGACGATCGCAGCCTACCCCAAAAAAAAAAGGTATTGCAAAATTGTTGGTAATAGTTTTTGTACCGGTCGTCTGATTAACGTTACCTCAACCTGGCAATGCAATTATTGACCACACGGTATGAGATAAAGGGAGGCAATACGTTGGTTTATGGGGCAGCGCGCCGCCCCTGTGTCGTCCCGGACGTAATGGACGAGGTGTCTTCTGATTATAGCCCACCCAAGAAAAAAAAAAATCAATATCAGATGGAGTTACCTTAAGTCGTTGTAAAAGCATTAAGTTATCTTTTACGACAACTACTAGTACATAAAGGCTGAAAATGTTGTCTGATTATAATATATTAAAATTATTATTCTTTCTTTGGTAGGCATCACACTGTTGACAATTGCCCGTCTACAGCCGGGGGTCCGGTCCGTTCGGGTTAGTACCACACTCTTGCAGAAAATCGATGCCCGAGTAGTTGCAATTTGCTACTGCGCTTCGTTTGGTGAGCTAGAGAGCCAGAAGCCCAACTTTATGAGGTTGTTTGCGGGTGGTGGGTTTTGGTGATGCCTTTAGTATCACCAAACCTCATTGCATTCACACTCCTTTCACTTTATTCGCGGTGGGCAGCGGCCTAGGAAATGTCCATGCGCGGCAACATCCCTTACCGTCAGGTGTACTGTTTGCTCGTTTGCCACCGTTGGCAATAAAATAAAAAAATATTAAGAATAGATTTTAAATACAAAACGTGGTAAGTTTACCATTTTGTTACAGCGTAAATTTTAAATTAAATTTATAGTTTCAGTGATCTCACAGTCATTTGTTTAACCTAAATAAACGTTATAAATCAACCCGTTATTATTGTAGTTGGCAACACCAACGGAAATATAATATTGCCATATTAAAATTATATTGATTATAAAATCGACGCCGCGGACCGTTCACGACTTCCCTTTTTCGTCATTTGAACCTTAAAATAAATTGGTTAGATAAACAATAACAGCGTAATATGTTAATAACATATTATTATTTTTTTATGTTTAGTCTAAAATTAGTGTGGCAAAGTTTTGAGTCATAATAATATAAAATAGATTTGTCTACATTCCAATCGGATGTTGGGCAAGCAGAGAACCAGATACCCTAATGATCAATTTTTCTCTCATCATTGAGAAATATCAATGGAATAAAATCTAACTAGCTTATGGTTACGATTTTGTATCTGAGGCATGTTGGCATAGGGTTATATTTCGACTCGTATAGAAGTTACCTGGACATTATAATCCCTTAGTCGTCTTTTACGATACCCACGGGCAGGAAAGGGGGTGTTGAATTGTATTCTTACTTCGTCACCACATGGAATGGACGATTTATTTTTCAAAATTATAAAATTAAGTTATTGTCTAGACAGATAGAAGATAGACTATAAATTTTAGTATTTATTTATGCAAATTTTTGAGTATAAGTATCACAAAATATTTGAATCCCATATTTATCACCGGGACATGTATTTATTTATTTGTGTTAAAGATTTATTTAACTTTATGGTTAATTTGAAGGCAATGGGTACCCTTTTTATTTTCATACAGACATTACCACTACATTTTTTTGTGTTGAACTTCATAAAATACTTTCTTAGCAAGTCTCTACGTGACAACATTTCTGTTGCATGATTTCATTAGTTTTAGCTGAGTATTGCAGAGGCGGTGAACCTCTGCAATACCATTTATATACATAAAGACACAGGTTTAGTTGAATTATATCTTGTATTCCGGTACCGAATACAAGATATAATTCAACTAGTTTCCTCATGTAGCTGGGCGCTCAGCTCACATCTTCGTGGATTTTAAAAATAACTTATTGTGCGACATCTCAGTATGTTAACCTCTGATCAATGGTATGATAGGTTTTTTTTTTTTTTTTTTTGTGTGTACAGCTGTTGGCCGCAGATGGCCTTGACAGCTTGACGCGGACTATGGGTGAGCGCTGAGGGCTCTCAACCCGGAGAAGAGTATGCTAAGCGACATCGCCCAAGGGCTCCCCCTGTGGGGAACGGACCTCGGCTTGGGGCGTCGCTGGAGGCAAAGTGGGCGTGCCCACGTTTTTAGTAGTGACTTTTGCGCGGCGCGGTTTCGCACCTCGACGGCGAGGGCGGAACCGCGGATATTTATTTGTTAAGGCCTCGCGGGCCGTGTAGGCTCTTTGTTGAGCGAGTGTGATGTTGTCGTCCTCTTCGTCGAGGACGTGACGAGGACGTCGGATGGAGGAGATTTTGGAGGGTCTATAGGAAGCCGCCCCAACCACTAGTTGGTTGGGGTGTGTCATGGCAGAGTCAAAGTAGCTCTGAGAGCACCGTTTCATAAACTGCTTGATGGTCGGCAGTTCGAGGTCGATGTGGAGATCGACGTTTCGTATGAACCACGGTGTTCCTGTAGCTCGGCGCATGAAACGATTTTGTAGTGTCTGTAGCCTGTGGATCCTGTGTGGCTTAACATGCGCAAACACCACGCTGGCATAGGTCATGATAGGCCGTATGCAGGTGGTGTATAGTCGGATTTTGCTACTCAGGGGCATACGCGACCTAGAGTTGAGTAGACAGTGGAGACGGCCCATCACAAAGGCTGCCCGTGCGCGGACTTGCTTTATGTGAGGGGCGAAGCTGAGTCGATCGTCAAGGGTCACACCCAGGTATTTGGCCTGCCTGGTCCAAGTGACCGGCTTGTTGAAAATTTTAAGGGGAGGAATGCTATCGATATAGTAGGAACGGGCAGTTCGTCTAGTGAACATGACCGCCTGACTCTTCTCCGACCGCCTGGCTAGGGCGGTAACCGCTGTTTGGAGAGTCTTGGCTACTGTTGTCGGGGATCTACCAGCACAAAAGAGTGCGGTGTCATCAGCGTAAAGCGCTTTATGTACCCGGTTGAATTTGGGCATATCGCTAGTGTATAGCGTGAAGAGAAATGGGGAGAGGACCGACCCCTGAGGGACGCCGGCCTTGATAGGGTGGGAGGTCGACAACATCCCTTCCACCCTGTAGCGAAAGCTGCGATGACTTAAGTAGTCATGTATAATGAGAATTAAGTAGTGAGGGATCTTGAGGAGATAGAGTTTGTAGATTAGGCCTTCATGCCAAACCTTGTCGAATGCTTTCGCTACGTCTAGGAATAATACACCCGTATATCTGTTCATGATGAACTGACTACTTGTGTATTCTACCAAGCGGTGAACTTGTTGTACGCAGCTGTGTTTGGCTCGGAAACCAAACTGTGCGTCGGGAACGAGGTTGTTAGCCTCGGCGAATGTGCGTAGTCTACTGAGAACTATTCGTTCGTAGATCTTACCTAGACCTTTTAGTAGACTAATCGGGCGGTAACTACTGGGTTCGGTACGGCGCTTGCCGGGTTTGTGGATTCCTATTACCACGGCCTCTTTCCATTGCGCGGGAAAGATGTTATTATTTAGTGCTGCATTGAAGATGCAGCACAACAGGACTATTAAGTGGGCGGGGAATAATTTAATGACTTTATTTGAGATTCCGTCCGAACCTGGGGCTTTTCTGGTTTTAAGACCCCTGACTAACGATTCGACCTCATCGGTGGTTACTACTGGGATAGGCTGATCGGGGTTGTCGTTTCGTAACGAGCGCGAGAGAGTGGTACGACGTTCCACTTCGTCGGCGATGAAGCGGTGATTCGCGGCGTCGGGGTGTAGTGTACTCGGCGTACACTGAAGCTCCAAGCAGTCGGCCAGGCATTCTGACTTTTCATCGTCCATAAACGCCGGTGGCCGGTTGGGTCTGGTGAGAGGAGGGAGAGTGGACACGATGTCTTTTTTGAGTGAGCGGGAAAGCTGCCAAAAGGCTGTGTGAGAGGGCTCTAGCTCCTCGAGCATGGCGTCCCATTTGCTCTGTCTCAATTCATTAATAGCTTGTTTAACCTCCCTCTGGAGTGACCGTAGGCGGGTACGGTTGTCCTCCGTGGGGTAGCGGTCATAAGCGCGTGTCGCGGCGTTTTTACGTCTTAACAAGTCACGGACGTCGTCTGGCAAGCGCCATTTACGATCGCTCGTATCTGGTACCGGCCGCGAGCAGTCGTCCATTATCGACTGCACGTGACTTGTAAGTGACTCGATCGCCTGAGAGGTATGTTCCTTAGACGTAATGTCATTGGGAATTTGATCAAGGTGGACCGACGAGGTTGACTTGAGATTTTTCTCTAGCCGTGCCCAGTCAGTCGCTATCTTGGTCCTTTCGTTGTTATGGCCTGAGGGGCCAGGGGTGCGGGAGGCTAATTCCAGAGTCACCGGGCGGTGATCTGAGTCTAACTCGTGTTGAACTTCTATTGAACATAAACGAAGGTTTATGTTTTTGAGAAGAAAGATATCGAGTATGTCCGGCCTGTGCGAAACGTTAAAGGGGAAGTGTGTCGGCTCTATGGGCGCTATGACATCAAATCCCAGTCTGTCAGCGAATAGCTCTAAAGTCTTGCCCCTCGTATTGGAACTTTGACAGCTCCAAGAGGTGTTCTTGGCGTTAAGGTCACCGCCGATGATGACGGCGCCTCCCAATTCTAGCAAGGCTTTTAGATCTTTTTCAACCAACTGTTTCGAATGTTCTCTGTTGGGAGAGAGATATGCGGATACAAGGGTGATAGGCTGATGGCCTGAGAGGGCTAGCCTGCAAATTGAAGCTTCAATGTACATCAGAGGGGGCGGATCCACAGGTGTGCAATGCAGCGACCTTTTGTAGTAAATGAGCGTTCCACCCATTGGTGAGGTTGTCCTATCATTGCGAACTATATTATAGTTCGCGATTCTAGGGTCCCTGTTGAATGGTTTTAAGAACGTTTCTTGTACTAACAAGATGTCGAGCTGGTGTTCCCGAAGGAATGTGCCTACTTCATCCCTCTGTTGGGTAAGGCTATTTGCGTTGAATGTCCCTACTTTGAGGTGTCTGGGTTTACCTCTGCCGGGAGTGTACCTATCCATTTTAGTTGAATTTGAGTGAGCCTAGACGCTCTAACGTGGGGGCGAATTTGATCGCTATATTAAGGAGGGCGAGGTTGTTTCCCTCGTTCTTCCTAAGATCGGCTGCAATTTCGCGGATTTCCGCGAAATTGATTTGAGCCGCGAAGTTGGCCACCAGGGCTAGATCTGGATCTAGTCCTTGGGGGGCTTTTGGGGGCGCGCTTTTAGCGACGACGATGGGAATGGGGGCGCCCTGAGGGGGCTTGGGATTACCACCGGTGGGCTGGTTTGGCCCGATTATTGGTGGTTTGGGCTGAGATGGTGCGGGTGGGGCAGCGGGCTGCCTGTTGGGCAAGGTTGGGAAAGCCTCCTTGCTGGTTAGCAGGGGGCGAGCCCACGCATTGTGGGTTGGTAAGGGGGCTGGGACGAAGGTCTTGTTATAGTACAAGGCCTTGCCGTTTGTGTTGGGTTGGCGGACTAGCCTCCTCGGCGCTCTTGGGCAGCCGCGGTAGTTGGCCGGGTGTCCGTATTCTCCACAGAGAACACACGCAGGTGGCTCTTTGCAGAGGGAGATGTCCTTTGGCCTTTCACACTGGGCGGTGTGATGGTCACCTAGGCACTTGACGCACCTAGGACGGGCGAAACAGTTCTTGGACGAGTGTCCATACATTTGGCACTTGTGACACTGTGCCAGATTACCATTTTTGTGTGGGGGCTCTACCGAGACCCCAGAGAGGCCACAGATGGTCTTAATTTTGTAGATACCTTTACCCTCTGCGTTATTCGTAAGGCAGACGAGTATCATGTTAAGGGGGTAACGACCCTTTCCCCGGATCATCCGGTGTACTTCTACAACCGGCAGATCCTGGGTTTTGAGAGAATCTAAGATCTCTTTAGTGTCGATTTCTCTCGGGACATTGCGTATAACTGCACGCAGAAGTTTGGCTTCGGGGAGGGTGTATGTATGGTAGGGAATCTGTTGATTCCCTAGCATGCTTGACACGGTGCGGTGGTCGGCTGACGAGTGAAGGTCCACTCGTATGCCTTGGGGCGTGGATTTAGCCGATTTGTAATTTATGCGATTGGTGTTTAGCCAAGCGGAGATGGTTAGCCACTTCTCCTTGTCCCTGATATATAGGGGCGGCGGAGCCAGTGGTTTTTTGACCGTCTGCGGAGCGACGGTGTTGCTGTCCGTGGAAGATGGGACAGAGGTAGGGGTGGCCTGCGAGACGACTGGGGGGACCGAGGCGGCCATGGCAGTCGTTGCAGACGGGGCTGCAGCGGGTGTTTTTGCCGAGTCAGTCGGCTTAATTTTTGGGGCCTTAGAGGGAGCCTCTTTGTTGACCTTTACCTTTTTGCTCCGCTTGCGGGAGCGGACTACAGTAAATGAGCCCTCATTGGTCGAATCTTCCGACTCGGAGGAGGAGGTCGATGAGGCTGAGGAGGACGGGGGTGATTCCGTTTCCATCGCCGTGCTGATGGTCGGTAATTCCGGCTCAAGCGGCAGGGCGGTAGTAGGAGCGCGTTGAGGCTGGGGTGGTAAGATTGTTATTGCTCCAAAATGTTGGGCAATATAAGCTTGAATCTCTGGGATTGCCAGAAGGGCGTCGATTGTAATAGTTTTTTCCGCCATCGTGGGCTGGTGGAAAAAACGTTCGCGGGAAAAGTGTTAAACCTAGCGCCCTGGGTGAGGTGAACCCTGGGTTGTGTGTGGTGCGTGTCCCTCCCAACCGGGTGCAGGTCGGGAGGATGTGTGCTTAACTAGTGTGCCCTAAGCTTGTAATCCTTCGCCAATCTTAATGTGCGATAGGTTCCTAGCTGCTCGGGCCGTTAGGCCTTCGCAGAAAAATGATGAAAAGCCGTAGATTAGGTCCGACTAGGAGATCCCCCAAGGCCGGATGCTCTAACCCCTTCCGATTGTTAGCTCTGCCCTGAAGGGGCTCGGCAGGCAAATCGGGGCCTTGCCTCACCCGGCTTCGTTAACACCGTGAGGTTTCCGCCGGGGACCAAACAATATGGTTTTCTGCCCTGAGGGGGCCAAAATGGTTTGACTTTTTATCTACCAACGGCAGAAATCTGCACTCGACGTCTTGAAAAAGTCGACTCGTGCAGTTGGGATCCGGCAACACCTGCGTCCAAACAGCGAAACTGCCACAGACAACCGTATACACGGCCACCCGGAGCGGGCCACTGAACGGCCACAGACGTCAACAAAATGGCGGCGCGACGCGAGGTACGCTGCGAGAGCGAGCGAGACGGAGCGAGATCGCACGACCGCAGGGGGTGGGTGCGGGGAGAGCGCGGCAGTGGAGAGCAAAGAGGCGTACGTCCGTACGCTACGGGTCTCCGACGCGGAATGGTATGATAGGTTAACTTTCCCTTCTATTATAGAGGAGGCTGGAGCCCAACAGTGAGGTGCAGATATATAAGCTACGAAGAAGTATAATAATCTCTATTGAACACCTACTCTTGCAGTTTCCATTTTGATTGTTCACAAGTGATTAGAAAACTTATCCGTGTGGTAACGGGGTAAGAATACAATTCGCCACTCCCTCTCCTATCTAACATAACATAACATATGTATATGTAAGAGAAGGAAAACTCCACATTAAACCCTACGCCAACATTCTAACTAGCGCGGTAAAGTAGATCAATTTCCCTCCCATTGTGGAGGAGGCTTAAGCTCCACAATGGGACTTAAGTGGGCCAAGATGTTAATGATTAGAAAACGCTCAATATGATAAACACAAAACAAGTTACGTACCACTTGATTACGTTTTTCTAGTAATAAAATTGTATAAAATCAATCTCTACTCATAATATATTTTATCAAGGATCATTATTTAATATCAAACAAAATAGCAGCATCTATTTATAACGTATTAACAGTTACTGTTCAAGTTTACGCGTAATAAATTCAAATTTTACACAACTAAAGCAATATTTTACTATTATACGCTGGCAAAATGTACATTCTTTGTTGTATTTTAGAGCAGAAACAAAATAAATTTGACTCAACGGTAATAATGCTCCTAGGGTAAAGTTATTTTTAGAATTTTCTATAGTTAGTAGGTAAATACTCGCTGTTTTATTATGTTTTGTATTTAGTACTATTTATACATTATGAAGCGAATCCAACATTTGTTCTACCCAAACGTTTGTTTGACTACTATTGCATTGATATTGTTTAAATGTTGAGTGATTTTTTCATAATAATACAATTAACAGAAATAAATTACACCCAGAAAATCATTTAGGTATCGTACAAAGAATTGAGTGGAAATCGAACTCATAACACTCGGCATGGAAGTCGCTTCTTTGTTAACTACACCATCTGTAGAGATGTATGTGTAATCAAACCAACGGCGAGGTGATAGAGCTACGGGTTTGCATGCAGTCCTTCTGTCAACCTGAATGAATCGGACGAGGTGTGTTCAATACTTAACCGGCCACAGAAATGGTGATGTGGTTCTTTATAGGGCAATCTATAAGCCTACTTTCTATTGCCTTAGAGCGTTCGGGCTAATTGTGGCCAGACTATAGCCTGTCATAAAACGAATTATTAGTCGTAGGACAGTAACATCAGAAGTAAAAACTTCTCAACTTGACAAATTTGCAAGCGCTATTTTTGCTTTAAAGAAATATTTTATGGAAAATTTCTTATTAAAAATATCAACGTGTGATAGCGGCTGTACACACTCGACGAGAGCCTCTCGCCGAGAGTTTCGTCCAAGAGGTTCTAGGCGAGAACACGCCCTGTACACACTCGTTATGCCAGTTGTACTGTAAATACCCGAGACAATGGACGTATAAGCTGCTGCTGCTATTTGTCTTTGTGCCGTGCCGTAAGCTAATATAATTATTTAAACTTTTACTATAAAAAGAAAATTCATGAGTCACGGAGAAAAAGAAGATGCTGGATGATTGCTATGCACCATCTACTCATAAATACTGTCAACGGACTACTAAAAGATCGAGTGTGTACAATGTACATGCTGCGTCTCGTTATCCTCGCGAGACTTAACGAGACCCTTTGACTCGGGCGCAAAAAAACCTACAGGTGACCGAGACTAACCGAGGCGAGAACGAGAACGCGAGACGACTCGAGAGAACCATGTACATACTCGCTCTCGGCCCGTCTCGGGGTGTCTCGTCGAGTATGTACAGCCGCTATTACATGTCCCACATACAACTCTCGCACGTCCCACTGCTGGGCTCGAACCTCCCCCACAAGAGAAGAGCAATTGACCTACTATACCACGCTGATCAGACGGGTCGGTATAGGTTTATATGTCGAGATTTCCTTCTCTTGCAATTCTGTCTTCTGCATATTTATCCCTTAGTCGTCTTTTACAAGACATGGGTCTTGGATAAGAGATAGGGTAGTGAATAGTATTCTTACTCCGTCACCATACAGAAAACGTGTAATACGTATTATGCATTACTTTTATTACTATAGTAATAAAATTTTCATTTATTGCGCAGTTTAACATAATAAATAATCATTAGTACCAATTATCCTAAATTTTTATACATCATAAATCCATCATTCGAAAACCATCACTAATCAAAGTCTAAAAAAAATATTGTTCCAAGGGCTGAAGTTATATTAAAAATAATAACTCACGCCTATAGACAATGATTAATTTTTAATCTAGTATCTAGAATGTATACGTTAATGAAAAAAAAAACTCACTGTTTTCATACGCAATATATCATAAAGTGAAAACAATATTACACTGACAGATTAATGACCACTTCAATTGATTACAAAGCGGCTTTTCTGTACTGCTATTTGATTAGATAAAGGTAATATAAAAAAGACTTTTTTTGAGATAGGCGGCAAGTATGACGTGCCACTGTGCAACCCTATGATCTGTCGTATACACCGTCCCTACCGCCATTTAGACGAGCCACCGGTATTGAGTCTTTTACCTTCATTTAAAAACGCTAAACTAAAAATAGTTTAGATTAACAATTAAATTAATCATTAATTCAATGCATAGTAATGCTAATTATCCCTATGTGAACAGAGTAAGAATACAATTCGACACCCTTGCCCGTGGGTGTCGTAAAAGATGACTAAATGATATGATACGTATCTATGCAAAAGAATGAAAATTCGAAATAAAACCCTATAACGTCTGACCAGTGAGGTATATTAGAACAATTCCCCTCCCGAGAGTGCTCTGAGGAACTGTTTGACTTGGTACCACGATCACTTTTTACCAACGTGGCACTCAACACCGTAGCAGGGTTCATCTAATTCATCTGGAAACGTTATGGTCTTTAACTATATGTTTGCAGCGATTATTTGTCCTATAAACGTGCAGGCTCTGGAATCAACTACCGTTGCTCTTCTATGCGTTGTTCTTCTTTATGCTGTTCGTGCGATTCCTCTTTTTTGCTACCATTGCTCTTCTATGCGCTGTTCTGTTTATGCTGTTCTGTTATGCGTTGTTCTTCTTTAAACGAGGTTTAAAAAGAGCACTTTCTTCACGATTGACAGCAGTCTGACTATGTCTCTGGTATTGCAAACGTCCACGTGCGACAGTATCACATACAATCAGGTGTGCTGCTTGCTTGTTTGCCAACAATTAGTGAAAAGAAGAAGATTGTAATAAGTCATAGCCCATATAATTTCCTGTTAAATAAGAGTCTCCATTTAATTTAGAACACCATATGAAATGAAATATACCATATACTCTACCTGGAAAACTTTTCAGGTTTATCATAATATAAAAAAGTCATAAATGTCTTGAGGTTCTTATAGAATGAATTTATGTGGACTGGAGAACGACATCATTGTCATTATTTAGAGTGCTCGGTGATACCAATAACATGAATTTATGTTGAATTAAACGTAACTTGAAAATGTTTTATGATAATTTTACAACAAATTGAAATTTTGGTATTATATTATATTTAATACTATTTTAAATCATCGTCATCATTTGAGCCCATGATCGACTCAATACTGGGCTCAAACTTTCGGCTTTAGGAGAGAAATAGACCTACTACGTAGGACAGCCAGGTTCGTAGGGTTTTCTATGGAGTTTTTCTTCTCTTGCATAGATATTCATCATTATCTCAGCCTATATATGTCACACTGCTGGGCTCAAGCCTCCTCCAAAATAGGAAGGGAATTAACCTATTATACCACGCTGGTCAGATGTGTTGGAATAGGGTTTTGTTTCGAGTTTTCCTTCTCTAACACGTATGTTATATGCTTATTTTATCCCTTAGTCGTCTTTTACGACATCCGCGGACAGGGTAGGGAGTGAAGACGGTGAGTTAAATTCCTTCTCGGTCACCACACGGAAAAGAAATTATATATAAACTTGAAAGATAACGTTTGATAAACTTGAAAAATAAGGTTATGTAACATTAGCAGCAATGATATTCTTAAGCCTATTTTTCGTCGGTACGCGAAACATTTCTTATTCCTTTATCAAATTTTATGGTTTATCCTTCATTTTTAAAACTTATCTTTCCGACTAATAATAAAAAATATATTTACGGTGTTAAAATCAAAAGCCTCTCTTAAATTTAAGATAAAAATCATCTAAAAAGAGGTCCTTCATTGCACAATGCGGCTCCTCGCTGCAGCTTATACACATAGCTGATCGGCAAATGCAGAAAAGGAATATTTTATTTATTTTGATATAGGTATATAATTTATATAAATATATAGGTCATCCCAAGGGGAAACAATTGACCACTGACGACAAGGAACTCGGCCCAACGACGAAGGCGTCCTGCTATGTCTGAGTTATGGGACCGCGCGCCGCCCCTCTGTCGCTCCAGATGGAGCCAAGCGGCGGGTGCACTGACCAAGGCCCACCCTAAAAAAAAAATGGAAATAATTTCCTAATCATCGTGTTTGACGGCCATTTAGACCATCACGGATCATGATATAACTTTTCCATCCATCCAATCCAGGTCTCCGGAGTCCCCCGGTAGGTAATAAGGGAGAGGTGGATACTTTGTATTTATAACCAGACGTCAAATAGATATGGCAAATATAATTATAACCCAAAATGGAAAAGTAACTACCAAGTATATACCTACCCTTGTATTGTATCTATTTATTGCATTAACGTGTCACGAAAATGTAAATAAAGCAAAAATAAATGTGTTGATAAAATTAATATTTCAAAGATGTTCATAAATATATGTGTCGTTTGAAGAATTTATTCACGGGGAATTTCGTAATCCGATAGATATTTGGAAATCCGCACTTATATTCTGAATTCTATTTAAGTATATATTTACCGAATAATGATTTTACAATTTAAATTTAAAGAATTACAGAAGATATAAGATATATTAATTACTCGCTGATCCAACAGACACAGATTTATAAAAATTAAAAAAAAAAATCACTGAATTCCTTGAAATCAATCGCACAGTCATTACCGGATTCTAATACACTGTTTTAGTTGTGTAAAATGATATTCGCATTATTTATCTATTGAAACCGATTTGGGGAAAATCGCTTGGATGGTTTCAACGTTTATAACCGACATAGAAACGACATTTAAATCGATTTATAGGTATTTGAATAAAAATCTGGTTAACCCATGCTTATGACTAAATCCTGAATTCTCAATATGCGACGAGAAAATATGTGAATACATTTTCTGCCATGACCATTCCAATTATAAATACCGAGATCGCAACTTTGCTAAGTAAAAGACAAGCCTTGCGGTTTATTACTGGAATTAAAAGATACAAGACGAGACTCAGGTGGAGTAAGGCTCGATGACGCCATCTTGCTTAGTGCAATGGGTTCAGTCATTAGGTAAGATAGCTTTTTGTGTAAAAATATCTGCTTGGCTTCCAGGTGTTATTGTCGCTCGTTAATTGTAATTTTCTGTTGCTCCCCGCAACATAAAAACTTATTCTTTTATCAAAATTACAAATAAAACTATTACAATTCATAGCTGGACAGAAATCTCTTCTTCTTCTTCTTGTTTAATGGCAATAAGCTATAATGATGTGAGCTATTGGTGACACTATCGTGTCATAATATGGACTATTCACGTCTTCACTTTAGTCAGTCGTTACCATTAATTTGGTGCTGACAGCCAAATCAGTTTCCTCTGGGAATTTTGGCTGAATGTAAAAATGCACGCAATTCGCTATTATATCATATTCACTACATTTCAGGATTTTATCGGCATTATATTACATAAAATATCAGTAAAATTATTCAATATAACACTGTAAAACACTACAATATCGAATTAAATTTAAAAGCGCTATGTGAAATTTTGACATTCACATCATTCACTCTGCTTTTTAAATGTCACTAGTCTACTATATGGTCATTTAAATTTATGTAAAAATTCAATTACATTTAAAGTACCTTAATTTCCGCTTTACCAACCGTCACTTTGTTTAAAGCTTAAAATTACACTATGCTCACTTAAATTTGCCACAAGTTACACCAATAATTTATAATGCTCTATGGGTGTGCCTTATTTCTATGTTTATCTCTCTTTTTATATTTATATATTATCTCTTTATGTGATCACGGAGTAAGAATACACTTAACCATCCCCTTTCTTGCTCGTGGATGTCGTATAAGACAACTAAGAGTTTATAATATGTATATCGATATAAAAGAAGGAAAACTCGAAATAAAACCCTGTGTTAAGCTGTCTGTTATAGTAGGTCAATTTCCCTCCCATTGTGGAGGAGGCTCGAGGCCAGCAGTGGGACGTATATGAGCTGTGATGATGATGATAGGGTATATCTTATTTCTATGTTTATCTATCTCTCTTTTTATTTTTATATCTTTCATTTCTATGAAATATATCTTTGAAAAACCTTAAGAATAGAACACAATTTTTAAAACAACAGTATCCGTTCCAGAATTTCAAGTGACTAATTACGAAAATTATTCTGAACATTTACCTACGTGATGAATTCTACAATAAATGCACTGTAAATGTCGTTCAAGAATTTGGCACGACTTGGCTACTTGCCAAGCGGTGTTCAAGGTGTGCCGGTTTGCTGGCAGTTATATTAATTGCATACGCATCACTTCTTGTTGACAGACTTTTAACAGTTCTTTGAGGTAGTAGTGCATTGAAGGAACTGTAATCCAAGTGTTAACAGAATAAGAGAATAAAACAAATTATACTAGATTTTTGATTGCCCTTGCCCGTGACCATGAACGTTGTACAGTGCTGTGTGAATGGGGCTGAGTTGGCCAAAGTTCTAAGCAAATGCTGATTTTCAGCGTAACCTTTAGCTAAAATTTCACTGTTTACACTTAATTTTTCACATCACTCTTTCATGCTGTAAAAGACGACTAAGGGAATATAATATGCATACAACATTTATACAAGTGAAAGAAAACTCCACCATTGTACCAATTCGTCTCACCAGCGTGTCGCATAGTATGTCTGAATATTAAGTTAATTTCCCTCTGATTGTGGAGAAGACACAAGCCTAGCAGTGTAACATATAACAGCCGTGATGATGACAAAGAAATATTTATTTTGATTTGAATAGAATTGACATCATCCTTTACTTGGCAGTGATGATTAGCCAAGACTATTATCAGGAGAGTGACCCCCAAGAACCTTATAATATCTAAACCTCCCTGCCTATCATAAACTTCCCTGCCAAGCGTGCCCATACGGTAATATGCTCTTAAATGAGCATTCTATGGAGCAGGCCTTCGTCCAGCAATAGACAGCGAAAGTCTGATGAGTGTACTATTGCAATGCAGTATACAAAATATAATTTATCTGTCCTTCCTTATCCGCGATCCTTCCTTACCTTAACATAGACTAAAATCATTAGCTACTTCCAGGCTTATAGTATATGGTGAGATTAAATTCTTGATTTAAATGTAAAATGAAAAGTTACATATATAAAAGTGTGTATGTACTTATGTACGCACGTAAAAAGTATTTCTCTAGCGTAACACAATAAAAATCTTTCTAAAAATTGTATCCTTCGCATTATCCTACTTCTGTAGAAAAAAAAACGACACTAATAATAGAAAGAAAGACATTTAATTTCATCGTCATCATTGCAGCCCACACACGCCCCACTGTTGGGCTCGGACCTCTTCCACAATTGTATTTGACCTAGATGCTGGTCAGACATGTTGGTATAAATTTTCAGTTCGAGTTTTCCTTTCTTGGATAGATACTATGTGCATGTTACATCCCTTAATCGTCTTTTGTGACATCCATAGGCAAGATAGGGAGTGGTGAATTATATTCTTACTTCCACATACAATAATTTTAATATAATACATTGAAAGTTTTATTATAACGCATTATCTAATCGATAGTTGACGAGAATCGTAACAATTTATTCTCATCATTTTTCCCCTTTTTTTTTTTGGGGTGGGCTGCGGAAGGCGCGCCTCCGCACTATTCCGTCCGGGGCGACAGAGGGGCTTAAGCACGCAACTCCTGCAACCCACCCGAACACCACGTCGCCTTCGTCGTTGGGCCGACCACCGGAGCAGGGTTACTTGTCATCAGTGGTCGGCCCGACGGAATACCCCCTATCATTTTTCCCTAACGTACAAACAGACAACTTCAAAAAAAAAAAATCAAGATCGCTAGAGACAGAGCACGATATAAAGCAACACATGTAATAGATATGCAATTAACGAACTTAAAATACCTATATATGTGTCGTCCTATAGTTAGAATAACTATTTATAGGTCGCACATAATGAATATTTCATTATGGAAGGGAACGAGATAAGATTCGTCACGAATACTCGTTATTTAAAATTATTTTTGTTATTTTTTATTGTTTATCGTGTGGTCACGGAGTAAGAATATTATTCCCCAAAACCTCTCTTGCCTGTGGGTGTCATGAAAGATGACTGAGAGATTAAATATGTATATAACATTTATGAAAGAGCAGGGAAAGTTGACATAAAACCAACACGTTTGACCAAAATGGTATAATAATATCAATTTATTTTCTACTAGCAACCCGCCCTCGCTTCGCTTCGGTTATAGGTTATAGTCGTTTTACCCGCGTAGTTCCCGTTCCCGTGGGAATACCGGGATAAAATATAGCCTAGTTTACGCCCTGATATTATAGCTTTCATTTGGTGAAAGAATTTTTGAAATCGGTCCAGCCGTTTTGAAGATTACCCGGAACAAACAGACAGACAGACAGACAAAAATTTTTTAATTGCTATTGTAGGCATAGGTGTCGTGCAAATAACCGTGTGAGCATGAAAAAAGCCTATTATTTTGACATTACAAACAGACACTCCAATTTTATTTATTGGTATAGATTGTTGAGGAGGCTCCAGCTAAGCAGTGAAACGTATACAGGTTGTATCAGGTTGTGGGGCAACTGGTCATACGGGAGATAGGCAATGGTGGTAGGAACCCATAAAAAAATTTGATGGAAAAATGTCGATCCGTTAATGAATTAGAGACATGTAAATTTTTCAATTTTGTCATCACTTTTTGTGTAAATCTGATTGAAATGTATAAATGTTCATTAGAAATTGAAAAAAATCAATGATTACGTTCGCATAAGTAAAACAAACTTCGCTTTAAATCAGCTGATCGGCTGATCGCCGAGTCGCGTTTTTGCCTAAGCTACCATTGAAGCGTTTGGGCAATTCCTACTTATTCATACTGTTGTAGCTTTACATGCCTACATGTATCCTGTCTATACATGCCTATATGTATCCTGTCTATACATGCTTACATAATACGTAACATGTAAGGCATAGATAGACTGTTTAACACACATTTTTTAAATTACTATAACTTTTATGTTATATTGTTTTTTGTGTAATATACATTTTAATTACGATCTATGACCGGTAAACTAAAACATACTCGAACAGTAGCCCCATAACCTCATACATCCTATATAAGCCGAGATAATGATGATAATGAATAATTTTTGGGTCAAAATAGATAACAGTAGTGTAATTCAATAGGTAAATTTATAGTTTTCCTGTTTATTTCGTTGGTTATAATATTTGGAACACCTTTACATAATGATTATATGCGCCCCACTGTCATAGTTACCTAGATTGGAACGAATGTAAACAGATATTTTATTAATGAGGGTTCTGGTGTACATCCTCAAATATTTCCGATAAAACTCGGCTAATAGTAAAAGGAAAATAACGCATTAATCAATCAATGAAGCGTATAGTTGCGTGACCAGAAAAACAACGGACAGATGGGCGCGTATTATATATTTATAGTGCGTGACTTGTTCGGTTGAGGTTTTAAAACAAAAAAAAAATCGGCTAAGTACGAGTCGGAGTCGCGCATGTAGGGTTCCGTACCATTATCTATAAAAATCGCTTTTGTTGTATGGGAGTCCCCCTTAAATATTTATTTTATTTTGTAGCGGCAACATATAATTTGTAAAAATTTCAACTGTCTAGTTATCGCGGTTCTGGAGATACAGCCTGGTGACAAATAGGCGGATGGACAGACAGCGAAGTCTTAGTAATAGGGTTCCGTTTTTACCTTTTGGTTACGGAACCTCAATAAAAAAAACTGACACTTCAAAGAACATTTTCAAAATAAAATACTTATTTGTATAATTAATAATACTAATGGTCGCCGAGTGGTTGCAATTCTACCATGTTTCATTTAAATTTATTTTTCTGCTACACAGTTATATTTTTAACTAGCAACCCGCCCTCGCTTCACTTCGGTTATAGGTTATAGTCGTTTTACCCGCGTAGTTCCCGTTCCCGTGGGAATACCGGGATAAAATATAGCCTAGTTTACGCCCTGATATTATAGCTTCCCATTGGTGAAAGAATTTTTGAAATCGGTCCAGCCGTTTTGAAGATTACCCGGAACAAACAGACAGACAGACAAAAATTTTTTAATTGCTATTTTAGGCATAGGTGTCGTGCAAATAACCGTGTGCGCATGAAAAAGTCTATTATTTTGACATTACAAACAGACACTCCAATTTTATTTATTGGTATAGATTATATAAGTACTAGCAACGTGCCCTCGCTTCGCTTCGCGTTCATGTACCTTACCCGCGCAGTGCCTGTTCCCGTGGGAATACCGGAGTAAAATATAGCCTATATTAGATCTCTCTAGACCTCCCTGATATTATAGCATTCCTTTGGTGAAAGAATTTTTGAAATCGGTTCAGTGATTTAAACGTGAAAGCGTAACAAACAAACAAACAAACTTACTTTCGCATTTATAATATTATAGTAAAGATTATGTATAATTATATATTGAGCGAGCTGTATTTCACTGATAACTATATATAAGTACAAATATCTATTAGACATTGTCATCATAATTATGATTGTTTGACATTCAGTTGGACCAGAAACTTTAATCATAAACAAAAGTGATATTGATAAAAAATTATATGTGTGTATATGACGTCGCGACCGTCGGTATCGGCAAAACAGCGAGTGCGAGTATGACGTTGTCAGTCACACCCCATCACGAAAACGGCATAAAAGGCAAAGTTTGCTAGGGTTGAGAGCCAAAGTCCGATTATACACTACCTGCATACGGCCGATCATGACGTATGCTAGTGTAGTGTTCGCGCACATTAGGCCAAACAGGATCCGCAGGTTACAAACACTACAAAATAGATTCATGCGACGGGCAACGGGAGCACCGTGGTTCGTTCATAATGTCGATCTACACATCGACCTCGAATTGCCGACCATCAGGCAGTACATGAAGTGTTGCTGCCAGCGCTATTTTGACTCTGCCACGACTCACCCCAATCCATTAGTGGTTGGGGCGGTAAACTACGTCCCCTCAAAAATATCCGCGGTCCGACGTCCTCGTCATCTTCTTGAAGAAGAGGATGACGCTATTACGATCGCCCAAGAAAGGGCCTACACAGCTCGCGCAGCGATAACAAATAAAACTCCGCGGTATCGGCCTCGCCGTCGAGGTCGACAACCGCGCCGCGTAAAAGTCATTAACCTAAACGTGGCCACGCCCACTTTGCTTTCAGCGACGCCCCGAGCCGAGGTCCGTTCCCCACAGGGGGAGCCCTCGGCCGATGTTCGCTTAACTTACTTACCGGGTTGAGAGCCATCCGCGCTCGCCCATTGTCCGCGTTAAGCTGTCAAGGTCATCTGCGACCAATAGCTACATACACAACAAAAAAAAAAGTTTTGAGAGCCATCAAGTGTTCACCCTTAGTCCGGGCTAAGCTGTAAAAGCCATCTGCGGCTAACTGCTATACACACAAAAAAAAGGCGAATTCGTCAGGCGATCGTAGCCCGGTGCACACGTTATACTAACAGCTGTCTTTATTATAAAAAACTAATAATTGGACTATTGATAGTGATTTTCAATTACATCAATTGGTCAGTGAAATAAAGTGATTATGACAAGGTATTGTGATATTATTTCAAATGATTCGGCCTTCAAATCCGACATATACACAAATAGTGTTTTCATTTATAAATTTAAAGTATTACTAATGCATTATTATATCAAACTTTAGTTTTCTACACTTCTTCTTCTTCTTCAACTGTGCCAAATTTCATTCATGTCCATCCACGTAAAAAAAAATATAAAATTTTTGCTTCATTAACTGTATATAAGTACATTGAGCAACTGATCTAAAAATATATCCCTTCCTTCCCTTAGACTCTCATAAAAGACAGCTAAGGGCTCTAAAACATAGCAAACGACGGAAAATATGAAATAAAGCCCTATGTCGACGTAAATTTTAAATGAGAAAACCATAAGTAAAAAGAAAAAAAAACCGACCTCACTGCTGAGCTCAAGCCTCTATAATATGAGAAAATAACCTACAATGCCACGCCCGGACGTTTTACCATAGCGATTTATTTCGAGTTTTCCTTCTTTTTCATTGACGTTATATGCATATTGTATCTTTTATTCGTCTTTTACCTCACCCATAAGCAAGAGAGGGGGCGGTGAATTGTATTCTTACTCCGTCACCACACGGAAAGTCAAGGAGAATTTCTCAAATACCTTGTAAATGAAACTACGGATTTTATCGCGTAAGCGGACTTAGCCGTGACTATGGACGCTGTAAAGTGTTCCAAAAGTCGGGCAATCAAAAATCAAATACAAACGCGATGAAATCCGTAAAGTAGTTTTATTTACATTGTGTAATACGCACGTAAACATCAAAAATCATTCTCTAATACCTATTAGTAATTATGCTCATTTTTGGTATCTCTGCGAGCTATGTCTATAAATAATACCCCAAAGACTCAGTTGTAAGGTAGTCTGGGTATCATTAAAACAACACTTAAAACGAAAACATCGGCTTGATTAAATTTTTTATGGACCATTCTTAGGCAGTGCCTTTCAACTTTTCATTCAAACTTTTTTCTGTGTTAAAGATTCGGTCAAAGTTCCAAAAGAAATATTACAGGAGTTTAAGCTTAAATTATTTTTATTATGAAATATTTTTTAACTCATTAAGCGTGCTATTGGAAATTTCGTGGTATTGGGTATGAAGTCTCATTTAAGCAATAAAAATATTGTAGATGTTTTTCTGCAGTACGGCTATGGAGTAAAAATGCAATTTACCATTCACTTTCTTGCCCGTGGGTGTTGCAAAGGACCATTAAGGAATGTACACATAAATAGAGGCACTATTATCACATGATATCGCAATACCTGAGAAGAAAGACTCGACCAAAAACATATACTGAGTTGTACTACCAGCGTGGTACAATAAGTCATTTTTCTTCCTACTGTGGAAAAGTTCGGAGCCGAATAGCGGGTTGCGAAGAAAAATTTGTTTTTTGCAGAATGTATGGATTTTTAAAAATTGTCGCAGTGAAAGACAAGTTTGTAATTTTAGACGGTGGTCACAAATAAAAGAGGCTATTAGTTAAGAATTATAAAAGATTTACATCTCGGTAGGCAAAAGAGCAGTAATATTATTAATTAATTCATCACAGCCTCTAAAGTGCTATATTAGGCTCAGGCCTGCTCCACAATCTTAAGGGAATTAGGGATGTGACTTGGAGGAAAAAATTTATTAATAAATCATCGTTGTTTTTTTCTTTAAAATAAATCGATTATAAAATAATCGATTAATTAAAAATAATCGATTATTTTATAATCGATTTTTTTTTACTATTCATAGTTCTTTCTTAAAATTTTTCTCCTAACAGGATTATGATGATGATTTTTTTTAGGAAATGTGAGAATTATTTTCTACTATAATATGAAATACTGACATTCGAACGAGCACTTTTCCTGGCAGTATCGTAATGGCCTTTTGTTTTTTAGGAAATCTGGCAGAGATTTTATTTTAAACAAAAAGCATATACTAAAATAATCGATTAATTTTAATATAAAAGAAAATCGATTTTTATTATTTAGATAATCGATTATTAAAATCGATTATTACAAAAAAATAATCGATTAATATAAAAATCGATTATTTTTTCACATCCCCAAAGGGAATTGACCTACTATTCTACGCTAGTTCGATGTATTGGATTAGGATTTTATATGAAGATTTTCTTCTCATCGATGTAACCTACACATATCCCTTAGTCGTCTTTTACGATACCCACGGACAAGACAGAGGGTGATGAATTATATTTTCACTCTGTCACAGCAAATTAAATATTGGGTCACAAAATTCAAAATTAGAATATTTTTTCTTAATAATAAGTGGTTAATTATTATTAACAATTAATTTAGCTTATAACGTTTGCGCCCTTGAGCATATCTATATCTAGAAGAAGACGACGATAGACTAATGTATGGATAGAAGATGGTATGAGTTCTGAGGTCATACACTCCAACGTTCACATATCTATTTTTTTTTTTATTGCCAACGATGGCAAACGAGCAAGCAGCACACCTGATAATAAGTGAAACTGCTACACATGGACCTTTGCAATACCAGGGGCACAGCCAGGCCGCTGCCTACCGTGAAGGAAATACTCTTCTTAAACCTCGTTTAAAGAAGGACATGTCATAGCGCTCGGGAAACACAGCAGCAGGTAGTTCATTCCAGAGCTTGCACGTACGTGGGAGAAATGATCGCTGGAAACGTACAGTTGAAGACCATAACGTTTCCAGGTGAAATGGATGAACCTTGCTACGATGTCGAGTGGTACGTTGGTAGAATGGTGACGATGGTACCAAGTCAAACAGTTCCTCGGAGCACTCCCCGTGAAAGAGTCGGTAGAGTACACAGAGTGACCCAAAGTCTCTTTCTCTTTCAAAGTCTATTTCAAGCAATCATCTCTTACTCTTCAAATGTACATAAATAGCACTGTTTATCTTCGCTAGCAGTAATACCTGTATATTTACATCACCTTGTATAATGTTGTTATAGCATAAATTTTAAAACTAAACATAATAAAAATCACGTTTAATTACTTTTACACTAAAACGTAAGAATTTATGGCGTGAAAAAATAAAATACGTGCATTCCTATTGAAAGTAAACAATCCCATATGAAATTACGTTTTGAAATACCAGCCCTCAATCTGTATTCATTCGAATAATTATTACCGTAATTGTAGGGATTTACTATAACCAGATGCGGCCTTTAATTTATGGATAATCTTAGTTAGCGATAAATTTGATTGGATTTCCATTTTAAGCTATTGCAATCATATTATTTTTGACTAGCAACCCGCCCTCGGTTCGCTTCGGTTTTAGTCGTTTTACCCGCGTAGTTCCCGTTCCCGTAGGAACAACGGGATAAAATATAGCCTAGATTACTCCCTGATATTATAGCTTTCCATTGGTGAAAGAATTTACCAAGAAATCAGTCCAGCCGTTTTGAAGATTACCCGGAACAAACAGACAGACAGATAAATTTTTTTTAATCTGTATTTTAGGCATAGGTGTCGTGCAAATAACCAAGTGAGCATGAAAAAAGCCTATTATTTTGACATTACAAACAGACACTCCAATTTTATTTATTGGTATAGATATGGGGCGTGTAAGAATATAGCATATTTAGATGTAGTTTACTATAAATATAAGAGAAGTAAGACTTAATTTTCGTGTGGTGACAGAATAAGAATACAATTCATCATTCCCTATCTTGCCCGTGGATTACGTAAAAGACGATTCATCATTTCAGCACATATATGTCGCACTGGGCTCGAGGCTCCTACATAATAATAGAGAAATTGACCTACTGTCACACGCTAGTCAGACGTGTTGGCATAAGGTTTTATTTAGAGTTTTCCTCCTCTTAAGACGATAAAGGGATATATACTATGCATATACATCTATGCAAAAGAAGGAAACTTCTGACCAGCTTGTTATAGTAAATTAATTTCAATACAAACTTCGATTATCAACCAAGTCAAGCGTGACGTTATTCCGTGTAGTACAGAGTAAGAATATAATTCACCATTCCCATCTCTTGCCCGTGGGTATCACAAAAGACAAGTAAAGGATATAGTATGCACATAATATCTAATATCTGGTTGACCGAGCTTCGCTCGGAATATTTTTGACGAATTTATTAGTAATTAAATTTAATAAAAATTAAATAATGAAAAAAATATCAAAATTTACAAAAAGAGAATAATAATAACACTGTAATTCGATCCGACGCTGTTTGAATGCCAAAACAAAACAAAAAGAAAACTGGACAACTTTCCAACTGAGCTATTCTAACTCTTGACAACGACGACGAAATTCGAACTCATATTCAGAGAATGTCAATAACATTTTATGTCATTATATTGATTGATCAGCTGAAAACACCGACAAAACAACATTTTCTATAAATAAAACCTAGCTAGATCGATTTTTTAGACCCGAAACCTCTAGTATGCCAAGTTGTATCAAAATCGTTGGAGCCGTTTCCGAGATCCTGAATATACAGAATGTATCAGGTTATGGGGCAACTGGTCAAACGGGAGCTAGGCAATGGTGGTAGGAACTCATGAAAATAATTTGAAGAAAAAATATGGATTTTTTTAATGAGTTAGAGACGTGTAAAGTTTTCAATTTTGTCATCGCTTTTTAGTGTAATTCTGATTAAAATGTATAAAATCAGTGATACTTAATCTGCAACATATTTGTCCTTTGTTAAATGTTCAATAAAAATTGAATAAATCAATGATTACGTGCACATAAGCAAGACAAGCTTCGCTTTAAAACAGCTGATTGTCCGATGACCGTTGCCGAGGCGCATTGTACCTACGGTATCTACCATTGAAGCGTTCGCGTAATTCATACCTATAATATTGTCGAAGCTTTACATGCCTACATGTATTTTGCCTGTACATGCCTAAATATTACGTAACATTTAAGGCATAGACTCTTAGAAACACATTTTTGAAATTACTATACAAAACAATATAACATAAAAGTTATATTGTTTTTTGTGTAATATACATTCTAATTATGATCTATGACCGTTAAACTACAACATACTTGAACAGTTGCCCCATAACCTGATACAGCCTGTATATATAGGTATATATATATCCATACTAATATTATAAATGCGAAAGTAAGGATGTTTGTTTGTTTGTTTCTTTGTAACGCTTTCACGCTTAAACCACCGAACCGATTTCAAAAATTACCAATGGAAAGCTATAATATCAGGGAGTAACATAGGCTATATTTTATGCCGGTATTCCCACAGGAACGGGAACTACATCGCGGGTAAAGCGACTGAAATCGAAGCGAAGCGAGGGCGGGTTGCTAGTAGGTATATATATATATATATATATATATATATATATACATACAAGAATTGCTCGTTTAAAGATATATAAGATGTAAGAGAGGGAAAACTTGACATAAAGCCCTAAACCAACAGGTCTGATCAGCATGGTATAGTTGGTCAATTTTCCTCACATTGCGGTGGAAATCCGAGGTCAATAGTGAGACGGTCAATAGTGTTTTTAGTCTGAGATTAAGTTGAAACATGATAATTATAACATTACATCGCCTCCCTATCAAGGTCAATGCCTATATATAGAACTCGATAGACTTTAAACCTTATATTTTAAAATGTATTTGAAAACAGCTCTGCTATTGAGTGACGCTAAATTGAATAGCTAATATATCAATAAACTTTGGAATTTAAATATAATCAATACTTTAAAATAGTTTGCTCTCAAAGTCTGTAATAAATAATGATGTCTTTGGTTTTGAAATATAAACCACATATTTGCATACCTGAATGGCTATTATGTGTACAGGTAATGTCGATCCATCATCTGTCTCCAAAAGTAAATTGATGTAGGCGAGTATTAATGTCTTGAAACGAGTTTATAACAAGATGGGAATTACATGAATGATACGTTATATAATGCTTTGAATAAATTTTTAATATCCATTGCAGCTTTTAAATATTATATTATATTTTATGTAGGCAATTATTTTCCGTGTGGTGACGGAGTAAAAATACAATCCACCATCCCCACTTTTGCCCGTGGGTGTCGTAAAAGACAACTACGGGATATAGTATGCATATAGCAAGGGAAAGAAAACTTGAAACAACACCTTATGCCAAAACCTCTGACCAGCGTGGCATAGTAGGTCAATTTCCCTCCCACATCGGGGGAGGCCCGAGCTAACAGTAAGATGTATATATTAGAATACAATTCATCACCCGCTATCTTTGCCATGAGTATCGTAAAATAATGACTAAGAGATATAATATGCAAATACCATCTTTAAAAAATGCCTGTGCATGTTGTAAAAGACGATTAAGGGATATAATACGCATATAACATCTACGTAAGAGAAGGTAAACTCGAAATAAAACCCTATACCATCCTGTCTGACCAAGGTCAATTTCCCTGCTATTGTGGAGGAGGCTCGAGCCCAACAGTGGGATGTATATGAGCTGAAATAATGATGATGATGTAAATTGGTGATTGGTTTACATGATGTGTGATAAGGAACCCACAGCTAAATCTTCCTACTAGGTGCTGCGTAAATACATGTATTTACGACCCATGAGACAAAGTACATATAAAACTCACTACAAAGTAGAGGCGGTAGTGACACTTTGTCGTTTGATTATAAGTTTGTTTTGTGTTCTTTTATTGTAATACTTTCACGCTTTAATTAACAAACAAATCGTCATTGAAATTTCGTATAAAAGTTGCTACGGACCCTAAAAAAGGTTACACCTTTTTGCATGCAATGCATTTCATCTAGGTCTTTTTTTTTATTGCAAACAGTGGCAAACGAGCAAACAGTACATCTGATGGTAAGTGTTGGTGCTGCTCATGGACCTTTGCAAGGCCGGTAGGCAGCGGCGGTGAAGAAAGTGAAGGGAGTGTGGATGCATGCAATGAAATTCGGCGAAAATAATGGTATCACCAGAACCCACTACACGCAAACACCCTCAGAAAGTGGGGCTTCTGGCTCTCTCGCTCACCGAACGAGGCACAGTAACAAATTGCTACTACTCGGACGTCGATTTTCTGCGAGTGTGTGGTACTACCCCGGACGGACCGGCCCGCAGCTGTAGACATACAACTGTCAACAGTGGTCCTACCACTACAATCTAGATGAAATCTATCAGTTTCGAGTTATAAAAATATTAATATATCAAATATTTAACGCAATCAAAGGTATGTGAGGCAACCTGCGTGTCTGAAATTTGGGAACCATATTCACTAAGGCCCAATATTTCGGGGAATTAATCCGTCACCCGCCGAGAGGCCGACCGCGTGAGGAAAGACCGACGTCCTCCCCGAGGTGGGGACGTCGGTCGATGGGAGGGTACCCCAAATAGGGGGTATTCCGTCGGGCCGACCACTGACGTGAAATCACCCTGCTCCAGTGGTCGGCCCAACGACGAAAACGACGTGCCACGCGGGTGGGTTGTGGGTGTGCGTGCTTACGCCCGCAACGCAACAGAGGTTGCCCCAGACGGAGTGATGCGAGGAGTGCGCCGACCGCAAACCACCCCAAAAAAAAAACAAGAGGGGCCCAATATTTCGCCTGGCTATTATTATGGGTGGATATCTATCCCTACCGGCCGTTGCTAATAAATTTCTTAACAATGCAAATGCTAGATGGCCATGACCTCCTTTCGCGAGGAAGTTATAGTGCAAAAGGATTAGAAGTAAAGGTGGTGCTTCTGCCTATTTATCACCGATAGCAATAAAAAATAAAATCACAATTGCCATCAATAGGCTAATGGAGTTATGACACGGCTGACTTTAGAGTAGTCAACAATGAAAGTAAGGCTGAGAGTAAGAAACGATTTTTTGTTTAGAAATGACACTCAGCAGGAAACAATAAATCCTTGTAACGGACTTTAGAAATACCTATACAATTAATGAGCTCAAATTTTGCTTAAATGAAGCAACTGAACTCTTCTTCACTGAATGATTTTTGATGTTTATGCGAGTAGGTAGGTATTATACATTGTAAATAAAACTACTTTACGGATTTTATCGCGTTTGTATTTGATTTATGATTGCTGCTGCAAATCTGTAATAACGTTGACTTGTTTGGACATCAGATATCTTAATCCGCTCGTGACCATAAATGCTGTAAAGTGTTTGAAACGTCGGGCAATCAAATACAAACGCGATAAAATTCGTAGTTTTATTTACAATGTTCTTCACTGTGTCGGCTCCACGATACTCAGATGCGAAGAAAATGCGTCGATCGCTTTCTTTGCAGCCATTTACCCATTTATCTTTTATCGGTTTTATTTTAACGAATATTACGAGAAATATGTTAAATCAAACAGATACCTCATGCGTGTAAATAATTTCCTACTTTTTCAATCGTAACAATTTTATCTGTACTAAATCATTTCGTTTTCAAAGCTGTAACGAAAAATAAATGAAATACGATGAGAATTTTCTGACAATTCTATTGAATTAATATTTTATCAAATCGGATTTGGACTGTCTCATTAAATTGGTAGTATAAGCATATTAGCTGTTGACAACTTTATAGCAGAGACTAAAGGCAAAATATATCTCATTTTAAACGAAGACTCATTTCTTATAGCACGTTTTACATAATAACAGAGTTTGTATATTCTAACATCTATCAGCCTACAGACGTCCACTGCTAGACATAGGCCTCCCCACGAGAATGCATGCCACTCCGAACGGTCTTGTGCCACTTGCATCCAACGGTTCTCTGCGACTTTGAGAATATCGTCAGTCGACCTAGTAGGGGGTCGTCCTACTCTGCGCCGTCCGATTCGTGGTCCTCTCGCAAGAGCCTTTCGTCCCCAACGGTTGTCGGTTCGACGAGCGATGTGGCCCATATTCTAACAACGACTAATTAATTTACACACAGCGTATTTTCTAGCTATCCGTGTGGTGACGGAGTAAGAATACAATTCACCACTCCTCGCCCATGGGTGTCGAAAAAGACTACTAAGGGATATAATACGCACATAACATCTATGCAAACGAAGGAGAACTCAAACTAAAACCCTATACCAACCTGTCTGACCAGTATGGTATAGTAAGGTCAATTTCCCTCCTATCGTGGAGGAGGCTCGAGGCCAACAGCGGGACGTATATGAGCTATGATGATAATAATGATGATGTCTATTCTAACAGTAACCGTTTCGAGGCCATAATAAAAATTACCTCTTACAATTATTTGCCTATCCTATTTATACATTTCTAGCATATAAGTATTAAATTCATTTCAAGATATAGTTTTAATATAATTATGTATTTCATTAGTTACTATTTTTCCGTCTTTTGAATTTTGTCTTGCGAAGAAATTCCAAGCGTAGGCTTCTCCAGAGCACATTGAGTGACTTTGGTCTTAGTTATGAGGGCTACATACAGGTCTGTATACATAACTTATTTTGATTTCACAGATAGCATAGTGGTTCAGACACCGACCTAACGTACCAGTGTCATGAATTCAAATCCCACATAAGACTACATTGTCTACAAATTATTGTTCTGTTTGGATGTAATTGTGTTCGTTAATCATATTTTTGTAAAGTCCCTCACAATACGAGGATAATCTCCTTAGGGTATTGTGCGGGTGATTGGACCGGGGAGTAAGTCCGTCACCCGCCGACAGGCCGACCGCGTGACGACGACCGACGTCCCCGAACAGGGAGGGGACGTCGGTCGAGGAGAGGGTACTCCTGAGGGGTATTCCGTCGGGCCGACTACTGACGATAAGTCACCCTGCACCGGTGGTCGGCCCAACGACAAGGCGACGTGTCACGGGTGGGTTATGGGGCCGCGCGCCGCCCCTCTGTCACCCCGGACAGAGCTGGGCGGCGGGTGAACTGACTGTAGAAAAAAAAGGGTATGGTATTTAAAAAGGAAGCGTGCTGATATGATCATTAATCATTAACATTATGTCACAACCGTCGACAAACTGTATGTTGTAATACACGTCATTATTGTAAATTTATAACATAGTTTTTACAAAACCTTCATCATCATTATAATTTCAGATCATGTTCATCCCACTGCTGGTATCAAGCCTCCTCCACAGTTAAGGAGAAAATTGTTCCGTTGCTCGTAGTAACATTACCTGCTTGCATCTTTTAGTTGGCTTTTACAATCACCCATGGGTAAATGGAGTGGTGAATTGTATTCTTATTCTGGGATCGCAGAGAAAGAATAAATAACAAGAAATATTTGTGCTGTAGGCCGGACAATCAAATTCTCTCCCATTGTGGAGGAGGCCCGAGCCCAACAGTGGGACGTATGTGGGCTGCGATGATGTTGATGATGAGGCCGGACAAGTACACATGTCATCCTTTCCATAGCTCATATCCGTACCACTAATAGGCTCCAACCTTAACAATATTAGGAGGGAAATTGAACTCCTATACCACGCTGGTCAGGCGGGTTGGTATAGGATTTAAAGTCGAGATATTCTTCTCTTGCATAATTGTTATGTGCATAAGATATCCCTTAGTCGCCTTTTACAACACTCACGGACAAGCCGAAGGTGGTGAATAATTGTATTCTTAGTCCGTCACCACACGAAATAATAATAAATATACATTTAACGGATATAATACTCATGATTATCTCCCTCAGGCGCAAAAAAAAACCGATGAGCAAATAATTTTTAATTTGCTTGCGAATCATATTGCGAGATTCAATATTTTCGGTTTCATCTATACAGTCAATATTTTATTTAAAACTAGCAATCCGCCCTCGCTTCGCTTCGGTTTCAATTTCCTGACCCGCGTAGTTTCCGTTCCCGTGGGAATACCGGGATAAAATACAGCCTATGTTACTCCCTGATATTACAGCTTTCCAATGGTGAAAGAATTTTTAAAATCGATCTATTACTTTTTGAGTCACTTCGTTAAAAACATACTTGCATACAAACCTTTCCTCTTTATAATATTAGTTTAGATACCTATTTCGGTTATCATTCTTGTAGATACAGATATCGAATTTAAGTATATTTAAAGAGAGCGATCACAAGAACAATCCTACCTTTTTTCTCTCGTGAGTAATTCCCAAGATTAATAAGATAAAGACACAAATTGATACTAAGCTTTAGAGGAACAAATCAGACTAAAAACCCTAGTGTAATCTGTAGTATTTTTCTTTCTTTTAAGACTATATAGGTCCTGTTATTAAGCTCGGTTTCCATCAGACAGAGAGGGAAAGTGCCCTGCATGGATCATACGGCTTGGTATAAGATTTTATGGTTAATTTTCCTTCTCTTACAAAGAATTATTTGCACATTTACTAGGGTTAAGAGAGAACGGATAATCTATATTTACAAATACAAAATAAAAGCTTAGTATAGTAATCCTTACTAATATTATAAATGCGAAAGTAAGGATGTTTGTTTGTTTGTTTGTATGTTACGCTTTCACGCTTAAACCAACCAGCCGATTTCAAAAATTCTTTCACCAATGGAAAGCTATAATATCAGGAAGTAACATAGGCTATATTTTATCCCGGTATTCCCACGGGAACTAGGCGAGTAAGGCGACTGAAGCCGAAGCGAAGCGAGGGCGGGTTGCTAGTAAATAATATTTTTAAGTATCGATAAAATTCTTACCTGAGCAGACATTCAAAATTTATTATATATTATATACCTTATTATATATATATATATATATATATATATATATATATATATACATATATATTATATACCTTAGTGCCTTTATATACATTTTCTGAGGTACCACACATTATATGCTTATAACTACACGAATACTAAATCTAAATATGATTATCACTTTATTTACAACATAATTTACCGACCGCTGTAAAACGCGGCAGAATAAAAATTAAGCATTAAGGAATTATAAATTCTGTTATTCTGTTATTTCTTCGAACTAATAAATGTCGGTTGACTAAAATATAAAAGTAAATGTAAAATATTATTTCTTTGAGAAATTACTAATTATTTCGTTGACTTTTGTTTACAGGCAGTTAATAAAGAAACTTTTGGGTTTCAAAAGGAGATTAATATACCGCTGATTGCCCTTAGAAGGCGTAATAAAAATAGTTAACGTTTAAGTTAATAATGAAACGCCTTAAAACACTTGATTTTTTATTTATCGCTAAAATTTGTAATTTTAATTATATACAATTTTAATTTACACTTTTATACTTTTCCAATCAATACATTTTCCATTACAAATTTACAATTTACACAGATATTGGGTAACTTTCTGAAAGTTAAGATGACTTTTCAAGTCAATCATTCGATCAAATTGCTTAGGAGACAAACTTCTAAGAAAATTCAATATTACTTTTTTGAATAAAATTTCTTATTTAGTGTGAAGTTCTTAGGCGGCAATAGGCTGACATGGGTTAAGAGTAAAATTACAAGAGCAAGAGAAAACAAATACATAACGCGCAGACGGAAAAGCATGGTATAGTAGGTCAAATTCCCTCCCATTGTGGAGGAGGGTCAAGCCCAAAAGTGGGCTGCGATGATGATGATCCTAACTCATCCTCGATGAATCATGATCCTAACTCATAATAAAAGCGCGTCGATAAAATTTTTCACCCTTTTTATAACCGCGATGAGTGATATGAGATATCGAGTTAACGTTATGATAAGCTTATCTCGATGGGATTTGTAGCATCATTATCGAATTATTTTTGAGTGTTCCATAATAGGTATCCACCACCACCTACGCTTTTATAAATCGATACCAAAATATATGTTATCAAAAATATTTTTGATGTGCTTTGATATTGTGGAGATTTTAGAGTATAACTCATAAAATTATTTTAGTTATCGATTATACTCGATTTGTTTAACCGGCTTAAAAAAAGGAGGAGGTTTCTCAATTCGCCGTACATATATATGTTTTTTTTTTTATGTTTGTTCGCGGATAACTTCGTCGTTTATGAATCGATTTTGATGATTCTTTTTTTGATGGAAAGGGTAAATACTTCCCAAATGGTGCCATGAAAATTTTATCGAATTTGGATAAGCGATTTTTGAAAAATCAACAAAAAATTAATAATTTATCTACATTGTCTACATTATTGAAGGCGATTTTTTTTTTTACAATTAATAATTATTCATGGAGATTTTAAATTATAAATAATAAGACTATTTTACTTATTAATTATACTTTAACTTTATCCGTGTGGTGACGGAGTAATAATACAATTCACCACCCCTTCTTACCCGTGGATGTTGTAAAAGACGACTAAGTCATATAATATGCATATAAAATTTCTGCAAAAGAAGGAAAACTCGAAACAAAACCCAACACGTCTGACCAGCGTGGTATAGTAGATCAATTTCCCTCGAGGAGGCCCGAGTCCAAAAGTGAGACATGTAGGGGCCGAGATGATGATGATGATGCCGATACTTTAACTTTACTGTTTTTTACTGATTTTGACACTTTGAAATGTTTACAAACAAAATATAAACATTTTTTTAATAGTACAATTAAAAAAGAAAGAAAGAAAGAAAGAAAATATGCCTGGAAGAGATCCCAGAACTACAGTATCTTCTTTACTTTATTACATTATCTTTTTAATAAGTTCAAACATTTTTAAATGAATAGGTATATCATAAATCTTATCTTATACCACAACATCGAAAGGTGTAACAGTTATGATAACATGAAAGCGTTTAAACACTTTATACACGTACCATCTACAATGATTCACATATGATTGACAAAACGTGAGCGGAATTCTCGAATGTTCGTGAAATTGTCACGCATACGCTCTATTGCCAATATCTATTGAAGTTTCCAGAAAAGCTATTACTATAACCATAAATATGTAGGCACAAATTATTGTTTTTATAGGATCTATGCGCTAGGTACTTGTTAGATTCGTCGATATGTAAGCCATTGTTTCCAAAATAAGATATCAAAAGACCAAAAAGATGCTATATTTTTATGTAAATTTTATGTTTTCGAGAATTTTTTAATGAAAATCTCGTTGCATGGAAATATATTAAAGATTATGGGATCACTAACTGTTAAGCGGGTTTTAAAATCACGCGTTAAATTCTTCTGGCATGTTTTCTTCGGTAATGAAAAAGGTGAGTCTGTTCATATTGCTTTATTAAGCTTAGTATTAACTACGATATTTTTTATTTTAATAATACATAATATGGATTATCAGCCGAAAACCTTAATAATATGTCTTACCTGTTTCAGAATAAAATAAATGAAATATCTTATAATGAAGAAGAAAAAAGTTAGTAATGGATTTGTAAGTTACCTAACTATGAATGTTTCCAATAGATTTATCCTAACAGCGGTTAAATCACGAGAGAAATGTTTATTTTAAACTTCGTACACAATCCCTTTCATAAACACTCTTGTTTACAGTATTATTGTGGCTCGCTTCTTTGAAATAATTAAGAGGCAAATTATTTAGATAATGATATATTTATATATTAGCCATTGCTATCACTCCGTTGGGGGTATATTGAAAAGACATACTATTTGTTCAGATTGCAGGTTATTACGAAAGTTAAATATTTTTACACTCCTCGTAAATACAATTCCGTGTGGTGACGGAGTAAGAATATGACTCACCACTCTTGCACTTGGATGTCGTGAAAGACTTCAAAGGGATAATATCAATGCAACAGAAGAACAACTCGTAATAAAACATAACACGTCTGACCAATGTGGTGTAGTAGTAAAAATGTTTTGCTGCCCTTTGCTGTGGATGCCGTAAAAGACAACTAATGGAAATAATGTGCATATGACGTCTATGCAAGAGAAGAAAAATTAGAAATACTACCCGTATACAACCCGTCTAACCAGCGTGCTATAGTAAATCATTATCCCTTATATTATGGTGAAGGCTCGAACCCAACAGTAGGACGTATAAGAGCCGAGATGATGATGAAAAAAAGCCTAATTAATTTCTAATATAACTATTTTACACATTTCAAATATACTACTATATTTTTACGGATTTTATCACATTTATATCATTTGTGTAACGACTTTTTATATACCTTCAGTGCTGGGGAATAAATGCAGTTAAAATAAAAATGCAGCCGGTACAAGCAGTTGCGTTGAGTTTAATGAAGATCTAACAGAAAAAGGAGTGGTAGGACCACACTGTCGACAGTTATCTATCTACAGCCGCGGGCCGGTCCGTCCGGGGCAGTACCATGCTCTCGCAGAAAATCGACGTCTGAGTAGTAGCGATTTGTTACTGCGCTTCGTTCGGTGAGCGAGAGAGCCGGAAGCCCAACATTCTGAGGGTGATTGCGTGTGGAGGGTTTTGGTGGTGCCCTTGGTATCACCGAGCCTCAATGCACGCATTCACACTCCCTTCGCTTTCTTCGCGGTAGGCAACGGCCTTGTAAAGGTCCATGTACTGTTTGCTCGTTTTCCACCGTTTGCAATAAAAAAAAAAGTTTTAAAAAACAAGCTTTTATTTAAATGGTCTAAAACGAAGAAATCAAGACCATTCAAACGAGTCCAAACTCGACGATTTTATCTCCTTTAGTTTAGGAGTTCCTATGGCCACCTTCCAACGCCATCTTGAGACCCTGGCTGTCATGTAACCCAATAGTGCTTGTCAAGACTGTTCAAACGAGTCTAAACTCGACGGTTTCATCTTGTTTAGTTTAGGAGTTCCTATAGCCACCTTCTGACGCCATCTCGAGACCAGCTTCATGGTACCATATTACCGACGTTACGTAAGTAAATCAAATTTCATCCTAATCTAATGACAGGAAGTGGTTCTAATTTAACTCGCAAGACTTTGTCTCATACTAACATACTAACATACTAACAGGGCAAATTAAATAAAAGCTTTTAAAAATACAGGACTTGTCATTAAAACTAGTAGCGGGGGCGAATCCCACGTATCGCGACGCTTTGCAATACATTTTGTGTATTGCAACGTGTAAACGTGTAACATAGACTATAGATATTTTATCCCCGTATTCTCACAGGAATGGGACCTATGCGGAAACCTCCTCGACAATTTGAACGATATCAAAAATGGAAAACTACATTCATCATCATTATCATAGCCTATATACGTACATATTGTAAATAAAACTATTTTACGGATTTTATAGAGTTTGTATTTGATTTTCGATTGCCCAATCATTGCGCACACTTTATAGCGTTCATGTTCACGGGTGGACTAAGACGTCTCACGTCCAACAACTCATCGTTGTTAAAGAGATTTATAATTAACTACCTGCTATAGAAATTAGTTATTAAATTTTGACCCACATTTTGCAACAAATTAATTGCAAGAAGAAAATGATTTTATATGAAAAAAAAAATATATTACTACATTGATATCGTGTAATATAGGCTATATTTTATTTCCGTAATCCTACGAGAACGGGAAGTACGTGAGTGAAATCACGGGAATTTTCTAGTGTGGAACATAACAGAACAAAATTATTTACAATATCAAGATGGCTGGAGTCCCTTCGTGATTGCTGAAATTGTTGTAAATGTCAGGAAAGTAAAAAACAAATACAAACGCGATAAAATCTGAAAAAATATTATATTACATCATATATATCTGTATTTATAATTGACATAATATATTTATGAATTTAGGACTGATTGGTCAACCCAGATAGATAGAGTAACTGGCAGCGGTAAAACGAGGTCACTCATATTCGGGAACCAACAGATGACAATGAATAATTACACGACGTCACCAGTTTGAGAGACAAGTCCAAACAAAAAAAAAACTGTAACGTGTTAATAGCTTTGGAAATTGCGATATGTTTGATAAATGAAGGCTTAAATAAAAAATTGGCAATTTTGTTTATATATACTGATAAATAAAATTAAATTGTGCGTTTGTATGTAATGTCATAGAAAAGAGAACTCTAAATATAACACTAATGCGTCTGTCCAACGACTGCACAGATGGCGTAGTGGTTAATATACCGACTTACGTTGCCAGTGTCGCGGGTTCCAATCTCACGCAGGACAACACTTTGTCCAGGAGAGGGTACTCCTCAGGGGGTATTCCGTCAGACCGAGCACTGACGTTAAGTCACCCTGCTCCGGTGGTCGGTCCAATGACGAAGGCGACGTGTCCCGGGTGGGTTACGGGTGTGCGTGCTTACGCTCCTCTGTCGCCCTGGACGGAGTGGTTCGAGGAGTGCGCCGATCGTAACCCACCCCCAAAAAGAAAAAGGGCGCGCTGTTAATTTTATTTTGTGGGTATTGAATTTACCGTGTGGTGACGGAATAAGAACACAAATCACTAATCCCTATCTTGACCATGGACGTCGTTAAAGACGGCTAAGGTATATAATACGCATATAACACCTATGCAAGAGAAGGAAAACTCTAAACAGAACCCTATACTAACCTGTCTGACCAGCATGGTATCGTAAGATCAACTTTCCTTCTATTATGTCGGAGGCTCGAGCCCAGCAGTGGGACGTATATGAACTGAGATAAGATGATGATGAATGGAAATTAGACTGTGTAACGCTGGTTAAAATGAAGTCGGCTTTCATTGATTACGGCAGGATTTGTAAAGTACCTACAATGCAAATTAGGATCATGCGCCATATGGTAGCGGCGCCGAATACTATTTAATCTTACATCATTCGCGGATGTTTTAAAAGACGACTAAGAGCTTTACAAAGACCAGAGCCACCTCCAGCTAATGCTGTTTTGGGCCGACCACTGACGACAAGGAACTGCACCGGTTGTCGGTCTAACGATGAAGGCGACGTGCTATGGGTGGGTCATGACCCCCGGTCATGGCGCCGCCAGACAATGACCGGGAGGGCGATGGTGGCAGTGTTCCGCTCATCATGGAACCGGAGATGAGGGCGTCGGTGGCGCGCATGCGCGGTAAATCCACCGCCCCGGGGCCCGACGGTATTCCAAACCGTGTGTTGGCCCTGGTCCTCGACCATCTGGGTCCCCGCCTCAGGGAGCTGTTCGACGCGTGTTTAGCGTCCGGGCGGTTCCCTGGGTGCTGGAAGGAGGGGAGGCTGGTTCTCCTGCCGAAGCCGGGACGGCCTCCGGAGTCGCCATCGGCCTACAGGCCTATCGTGCTGCTCGATGATATGGGCAAGCTACTGGAGAGGATAGTAGCTGCCCGCATCGAGCGGCACCTTGTCGGCACGGGGCCCGATCTGTCGGACGCCCAGTTTGGGTTTAGGAGAGGTCGTTCGACGATCGAGGCCCTGTTGCGCCTGAGGGCCGTGGCGACTGAGGCCGTCACCGGCGGGGGAGTGCTGTTGGTGGTGTCCCTAGACATCGCCAACGCATTCAATAGTCTGCCATTCAGCTGCGTCAGGGAGGCGCTCCGTTACCACGGAGTGCCAGCTTACCTGAGGCGGCTGGTGGCAGACTATTTAGAGGAGCGCAGCGTCCTCTACGCCAACCGAGTAGGGGACGTTGTGCGAACGCCCATGACGTGCGGTGTTCCACAGGGGTCGGTCCTCGGACCCACCCTGTGGAACATCGGCTACGACTGGGCGTTGCGGGGGAGCCTCCCACCCGGGCTGGGCGTGATTTGTTACGCCGACGACACGCTCGTCACAGCCCGCGGTGAGACGCTACAAGAGGCGGTAAGCCTGGCGACCTCAGGCACCGAAGAGGTCGTCAGGCGGATCGAGGCGCTGGGGTTGAGGGTGGCCCTGGACAAGACGGAGGCCCTCTTGTTCCATGGGCCCCGTATGGACCCTCCCATCGGCGTCTCGATCACCGTCAATTCGGTTGGGATCAGCATCCAGGCCCATATGAAGTACTTGGGCCTGGTGCTCGACGGGCGATGGTGGTTTCGGGAGCATTTCCGCAGGCTCGTCCCGCGGCTCGTCGGCGTGGCGTCCGCCCTACAATGGCTGATGCCGAATGTGGGCGGACCGAGCGCGGCATGTCGACAGCTGTACGCGGGGGTCATCCGGTCGATGGCCCTGTACGGCGCACCGGTGTGGGCGGGATCCATGACCGCCCGACTTAGGGCCCTTCTGTGGCGTCCACAGAAGGTCATGGCGGTCAGGATCATCCGCGGGTACCGCACGGTGGCGACGGAGGCGGCGTGCCTATTGGCCGGGACTCCCCCGTGGGACCTGGAGGCGGAAATGCTCGCCGACTTGTATCGGCGGGTGTCGGGGGTGCGCGGGGGGGGTGGTGTTGTTTCCTTGAAGGAGCTCACCGCCTGGCGCGTCGACGCCCGCCGGGACGTCATCGCCCGTTGGGCAGACCGGCTGGAGAGGCCTCGATACGGTGTTTGGACCGTGGAGGCCTTCCGGCCGGTGCTGATGCAGTGGTTAGAAAGGCGGCACGGGGTGCTCTCCTTCCGACTCGTGCAGGTCTTGACGGGGCATGGATGCTTCGGCAAGTACCTGTACAGGGTCGCTAGGAGGGAGAGAACTCCGTCCTGCCACCACTGCGATTGCGACGAGGACACGGCGCAGCACACGCTCGAGGTCTGTGCCGCTTGGGCAGAGCCGCGTCGTGAACTCGTCGCAATCATCGGTGCAGACCTGACGCTGCCGACCATCGCTAGGGAGATGCTCGGCAGCATCAGGAATTGGGACGCGGTCGCAGCCTTCTGCGAGGCAGCTATCTCGCAGAAGGAGGCGGCGGGTCGCGAGCGCGAGGAGCACAGCCTCGATGATGCGACCCGCCGTCGGCGACTGGGGCGGCGCAGGCGGGAGTACCTGCGTGCAATGCCGCCCTAGCCGAGGCCGCGGGTGACGTGACCGGGGATTAGTCCGTCACCCGCCGAGAGGCCGACCGCGTGAGGAAAGACCGACGTCCTCCCCGAGGGGGGGACGTCGGTCGATGGGAGGGTACCCCGGGTAGAGGGTATTTCGTCGGGCTGACCACTGATGACAAGTAACCCTGCTCCAGTGGTCGGCCCAGCGACGAGGGCGACGTGGTGTTCGGGTGGGTTGCGGGAGTTGCGGGCTTGAGCCCCTCTGTCGCCCCGGACGGAGTGGTGCGTAGGCGCGCCGATCGCAGCCCACAAAAAAAAAAAAAAAAAAAATGGGTGGGTCATGAGGCTACGTGTCGCCCTGGACGGCGCCGGGTGGCGAGCGCGCTGACCATGGAAAATATGTGTGTGTGTTAGCCGGTAAACAATATTATAAGTTATTCTTACGTTTCTTTGTTCTATTCTTTGGCTCGGTATTTAAAAAAGAATAAAAATATATAGAGTATTGTAACTACAACATCAAGCGGCCGAAGTCGCAGGCAAAGTGCTAGTCTTTAAATATAATTGGCGCTAGATGAAGATTGGCAATTTTATTCAAATATTTGAAACAGGATTTCTCGCATCAGTGAGAGAGGATTTTTGAAACGGAAAATAAACGGATGCTCTGAATAAGTCCACAGATAGCAAAAATGATTTCGCATTGGAAATGAAATATTCCTATGCAAGAGTTCCGCTTTTTTTTTTATTGCTTTTGGTGTCAAACGTACAAGGACCTACTCTGATGGTAAGGAGGTAACTATCACTGGATTTAAACTTTACTAAGAGTATAGACAGAAAATGCTCGAACAACTTACATTAGAAAGTAGAAAAGTTGGACTGTCAATGAACACCTCAAAAACGAAATTAATGACAAATGCAGAAAAGATTTCAATTAAAGTAGATGGTATGCCAATAGAATATGTAAACAAATACACGTATCTTGGACAAATTATTTCTCCCAAAGACCTAACAAAGAAAGAAATAGACAACAGAATTAATCTATCATGGAAAAGATACTGGTCTTTAAAAGAAATCTTAAAAAACCCAGAGATACCGCTTAAATACAAGCAAAAAATATTCAACTCGTGTATACTGCCTGTTATGACATACGGATGTCAAACATGGAGTCTAACGCAACAAAAGATACGCGCATTAGAGACCTGCCAACATGGGATGGAAAGAAGCATGCTCAATGTTAAGCTAAGACACCGATTAAAACTAGAAACAATCCGAAAGCAAACCGGAGTCACCGATGTGACATATTGTGTCAAAAAACTAAAGTGGAGGTGGACAGTGGCCATATCGGGCGTGCAATAATAAAATATTATACTAGTCAATGTCTCATGCAATAAAATAAAATGTCACAGAATTTATAATAGAGGGTATTTAACAAATTCATTACAATAGATTAATTCTTCAAATAGGTACATTATTATATTCTCTAGTTTATTAAAATTGATTGAAACAAATTATTAAGGTCCAGATTAGAATGTCAATTATTTGTCCGTAATGAGAAAAATTCATCTATATTATAAAATACATTTTTTATCAACCAAGCCTTTAATTTATTTTTGAATAATATGCCGTTTAATGCTTTTATATGGATTGGCAGATGATTGAATACGCGAATTGCAGTGATGTATGCACTTTTGTAGAATATTGCGTTTCTTATATTGGGTAGCCACAGGTCATACCTATATCTATTACGTATATTATTTCTTAGTGAAGCTTTACACGTGAAGTATTCACTGTGATTCTTTAAAAACACAGACAATTCCAAAATATATATACTGGTTAGGGTAAGAAACTCTTTCTCCTTAAATATTGCTCTAAGAGACTCATCACTAAGCATTTTATAAATAATTCTTAGACACCTTTTCTGTAAAACAAATGTTTTTTTGCGCGTTTACAGAGTTTCCCCAGTATATTACGCCATAGGTCAATAGTGGATACACAGTACCAAAATACGCATTTCTAGCCGTATTTTCGTCGGTTATTTCAGAGAGTATTGAGATAGCATAACAATGACTAGAGATTTTTTGTTTATAACATCAATATGGTTTTTCCAGTTTAAATGAGTATCAATATTAACCCCTAGAAATTTGATTTCATTCACTTCCTCTACTTGTACACTAGCATCCACTACAGTTAATGACATAGGATTAGTTTTATAGTTTCTAAATTGTATGATTTTAGTTTTAGATAAATTCACATTAAGATTTATAGTTTTTAACCATTTAATCAATGTAACAAGTGTATCATTAATTTTAATTCAAAATCTATAATATTCACATTTTTATCCGAAATCAAAATGGTAGCATCATCAGCAAACATCACGCAAAGGTGTTCATTTAATGCCATCATTCACAAAGAGGGTTCACGTTAGGTAGGTGGCCGATCATATTTAACTATCGCCAAAATGTTTGCAATATGCACTACGATAAAAGATATATAGGGGAACGGAAGGTATAACGGACCCTGTAGGTAAAACGGACCGGACTAATAACTTTTAAAGTATTAACGCCATATAATGTCGACTCGCGTCAATTTGACAGTCGCCTCTCATTCAGAGTTGATCAGTGTCCTAGGAGCGGCCATAAAGCGGCACACGTTTTTATCAAGGTAAGTTAATTTTTGCGCATTTTGATGTAAAAACTGCAAATTTTGATCTACTTTCAGTTTTATTACATTAAAGATATCAGGGATTTTGTGTTATTGTATGAGACATTGTTTATTTTACTCAATTTTTACGATAAATAGCCAAGGTTCTGCTCAATCTTAAGCTCAAAATAATTTATTGTTTACATGACTACCGAAAAGGCAAAATAGAACGGGCAAAACGGACCACATGGACCGTTTTACCTTCAATACAGTTTATTTGTGATTATACTTATATAATTTGATATTTAAATAGGTATTCTCATTTCAGATGATTAACAACTATAAAAGAAAGTCGGAGCGATAATCTTGGCGTGAGGAAGACATGAAAAATGCCATTCAAAAGTAATAGTAGTAATTAAAAGTAGTAGCTAAGCGCAAAATGGGGCTTAACAAAGCGGCTGCCACATTTAATGTTCCATAGACTACATTAATACGAAGACTTACCAAATATGAAAGCACCAAAGACTTAACTGTAGCTACGGAAAAGAAAATGGTGAAAATGGTAATGGTGGAAGTGGAAAATGGTATGAAAAGATTTGTAATATCGATCAAGAGAGAGAACTAGCATCCTATGTTAAAAAATAGAAAATCGCTTTTAAAAAAGGATCTCAGGCGTCCCGCATATGAGCTAACCGAACAAAATAAACTACAACATAATTTCTGTCACGAGACAAAAATGGCTAGAAGAATATGATTGATGATGAGATTAATATGATGAGATTTGAACACCATTGGACAACCGCCATCAATATTAAATGATCAGAGCATTCTCCACAGTAAAAATATAACTAGCAATGATGAACAACAGCCATCTACGAATACATCCTTTTCTATTGCTCCAAAGGATATCATGCCCATCCCTAGAATTAATATTAAGACTTACCTTCACTTACTAACTAATATTAAGTGAGGAAAGACAGTCGAAATAACATCCTCACCTTATTGCGAAGAATTAGAAGCTACTAAAAATCACAGAAAATGAAAGAAAACGCAAATATGTAAAACAGAATCTTTTCACCGGAAAGAAGGGGAAAGAGAAACAAACAAACACACAAAAAGGAAAGGGCAAATCTGCAAAGAAGAACATTAAAATGAAAAGCAAAGACTCATCTAGCGAAGATTAAGAAGACGTACGGTGTGTTTATTTTTCTCATTTATTTTCTGAATCGACAGAAGGCTGGGTTCAGTGCCCCGTATGTACTTTATGGGCACACAGCAGCTGTGCCGGTGTCGAAGACGATGATGAAGATGTTAGATTTGTTTGCAAAGGGTGTGTCGTTGAATAAGTACCTAATAGGGATTTTGTTTTTGTTCTTATGTTGCCATAGGTCCATTGTGCCTTCATGCCTGGTTCATTTTACCTTCACGTGTAGGCAGAATGGACCAAACCGAGGGTTATGGAAATCGTCCAATATCTTCTATATCTGTGATTTTATTCAAGTGTTCCTTAGTAATAAGTTTGATTAATAAATGCTCAATTATATAACAACAAAGAAAGAAGAATAAAGATATTATTTTTTGTGTTACTTAAATTTGTCCGTATTACCTTCGCTTCTCCTACATATTAAATCGTAAATTCTGAATGATGCAGACTACAGAAGCTCAAAATAATAAAAATAAACACATAAATAATTTACATATTTAAACAACGACAAAAAATAATATATCAAAAAGTATTCTTTAAACTCGCAATCAGTTGTTCTGCCAACATTAGATATTTTCTTATAAATTTTAAATGCAACCCCACAATAACCACCGATAAACTATTTCAGATATTGGTTTTAAATATTTGGCTTGAGTACCCTTACTAATTAGATGCCCGAATAATTTTCGGTATTTATGTGGCTATAATATAATTTAAATTAACAGAAAGTAGCTTAAGAATGCTATATTAAAGACGGAATTAATTTTCGAAGTGAAGGCTTATTTAGATGCCCTATGTATTTTAATTTGTGTGTATTGAATAAAACTGAGTCGTCACATTCGGCTGGACTGAATGACGATCACTTAGAGCAAAATTATGCGTAATAATTTATCATTCATTCATTCATTCAGGACAGTTCATAAATATCTCACTACTGGGTTCGAGTAGAGAAAACGGAACTTGATTGTTTCCTTTTCTGGCTGTTTATTTCTTAGTCAAGAAAAGATCGTATGATCACGTCATCTATAAGTCGCTTAGACTGTATATTCACAATAAAATCACTTAGGATTTAATCAAATATTAGTGGTAATTTTTTACGAAACAGTTTTCGATTAACTGAGCTTCTTGAAAAACTTGACTTAAAATTAAAATGGGATTATATAAATCGGTTTATTATATGAAATGCGTTACAAAATTAAGAGATTTTCTTATAAATATATCTAAATAATTTTTAAATACATTGTAATAACTACTAACACATTTAATTCATTTCGAAAATGATTTTTAGGATGCGCGATATTAATATTTGATTGAAAAATTATATGGAAAATCATGAAAAAAAAAATATGTGTAACATTGTAAATAAAACTACTTTTACGGATTATATCGCGTTTGTATTTGATTTATGATTGCCCGACGTTTCGAACACTTTGCAGCATTCATGGTCACGGGCGGACTAAGGTGTCTCACGTCCAACAAGTAATCGTTATTACAGACATTTACAATTATCTACCCGATACAGAAAATAGTTATAAATTCATTAAATTGTTACCCACATTTTAGTACAAATTTATTGCCAGTGTAAGAAGAAAATGAATCTATATGAAAAAATTATATTGTTTATGGTTAGTAATTATTAATTATTAAATTTGTAGCAATTATTATTACAATTTGTTGATTTAAAACTAACAAAACTAATATACTACCACCGGATCGGAACGCGGCCACACTGAGAAAGATCCGGCAAGAAAACTCAGGGGACATGATGCTAAATTAATATTGATTTTTAATTTTAGATGCGGCTTACTAAAAGATTTTTGATTTATAAAATTATCTTTAACTATTATTATTGTGGGTCAAATCTATACAATAAGTGCTCACAGTATGAATGCTGCAAAGTGTTCGAAACGTCGGGCAATCATAAATCAAATACAAACGCGATATAATCCGTAAAAGTAGTTTTATTTACAATGTGTAGTGCTCGCGTAAACATCAGATATCATTATGTGTAACATATTTTTCATATATATTTTTAAGGAAATGCCTTATTATATGCTCAGGAATAAAAAAAAAATATTGTATGAGAAGTGAGAAAGAGGTCGACATATTTTGCTTCCATTACTCTGTAAAATATTTCAATAATAATTTTACACCACAAAATGATTAGATATCACGCCATTAGCGTCATTATCGCAGTCCTACCTCATATTGGATAACTTTCCGCTTAATGGACGCAAGAAAGAGACACTTAGAGCAAACATCACCAACGACCTCCAACTCGCATTATGTTCTAACTTGGATACAACTTATCTGCGAAAGTACTTAGCCCACCAAGCTAACGACCCAATGCATTACTTTGCTCTTTTAGATAAATAGAAAAGTTTTGTTATAAATAGAAAAGTTGATTAACAATATTTTTGCGGTAATACTTTTATTGTTATAGTTATGTCTCACTGTGATTTTTACTCTATTGTCTCTAAGACAGCACTCTGCAATAAGGAAATAATCCTTGTATTGCGGGGGACTTTACAAACATAATTAACGGATACAAAATACATCTAGACTCAAAACAACAATTTGAGGATCGCACAAGGTATTTTTCTGCGCGGGATATAAACCCGCGACACTGGCACGGTAGGTTGGTTATCTTAAGTATAACGCCATCTGTGCCGAAATTAAATTCACAAATTTTTTATTAAAAAATTTTTATTATAATATTTTTATTACGAAATTTCGAATAAAATTCATCTCCTATTTTGCCTGTGGGTGTCGTAAAAGACGACTAAGGGATATGATATGCAAGAGAAGAAAAACTGGATATAAAAACTTCTACCAACCCGTCTGAACAGCGCGGTATAATAGGTACGTCGATTTTCGTCTTATTCACTTTTATTCACTAAAACTTGCACGTGATTGTCGTAAAAGACGACTAAAGGATGTAATATGGGTATTGCATCTATTTAAAAAAATAGCGTGAATGCTAAGTACGCATGTCCAAAGTGAAACTTCTTTGGTTCCGTGTGTTTTTTTCAGTATTAAAAAAATAAAAAAAAAATAACAAAAAAAATGAAAAAAAAATCTCGATCTTTCTCACTCGTTTGCTCCCTATTCTCGCCCCATGGCGGTGCTTCGTGCTATATTCACCCTTTCTCATTCTCTCTGAATCGGTCTCAATCACTCTCTCCCTCTTCTTCGAAAATAACGCTGCACATCTTCGTGACGCTAAATTGCGTTTCATCCGTAAAAAATTTACCCTCATGCGCGCAAAGAAATTGCACTTCAAAAATGAAATCTCGTAATAAAACCCTATACCAATCCGTCTGACCGTCGTGGTGGAACCGTACTGTAGGAACTATAAGAGCTGAGAATCATCTCATATTTTGGCAGTAACTAAATTTGCAAAAGTTCCTAAATATTTGTGTAAATCATGTCGTTTATTAGGATTTGCTAATAGATAGCAGAATTTATTTTTCTGGTTATTTTAATGATCACGACAACAATTAATGTGGACAAATAACCACCAGATGACATGTTAAAGTGAAAGTTTTAAACTGTTTTTTTTTATGAATAATTTCATTTTGATATATTTATTTAGAGTTTGTCTTACAAGTGCAAATGATCTTTAAAACAGCGTATCAAACACACAATTTCTTCTGAGAAATTTATAACTGCATTTTTTATGTACTAGCTTTAAGAGTTAACAGAATAATTATAAATTATATGCAAGATATTTATTTTCGTGTGGTGACAGGATAAGAATACAGTTCACCAGAAAGACAAAGGAATATTCGATATAATATCCTACACGTCGGACCAACGCGGCAAAGTAGCTTAATTTTCTTCCTACTGTGGAGGAGCTTGAGTCCAACAGTTGGACTTATCTGGACTGAAATGATGTAGATATTTAAGTGAAATATGTATATTCATGATGCTATTCTATCACTCGCAGAATCAATAAACACTTTTAGCCTCACCCATCCATCAACAGTTTTGTTGTTTGAAATCGCCACACATTCATTCCGATCGCCGTTGATACAAACTTGGGCTTTTATGCCCGTATCGATTCGTCCCTGCTTTTGTGTGAACTTTGAATAGCATAATGGTTTAATAAATAATGTATCGCGTTTTGGATTCAAGGCTGAAATATTTACCTGTGTGAATACAGTCTTTAATTATTTGTAAAGTTTAATAATTGTATTTAATGTAAATATCTTTCTAACTTTTATTAATGCTTCGTAATTATTATGCTTCCTAGAATAACTGATTCCTTAAGAATATCGATTTATCAAAAAATTATGAAGTCATGGTACGTAAATTTTCCTGCTATTGAAGAAGAGGCTCAAGTCCAGCAGTTGGATGTGTATGAGCTAAGAGGATGATGATGTCGAAGGTAGATAGATAGACTAGACTGTCGGATTTTCTCAACCTAAAACTGTTGAAAGTCGCTCGACGTGCTGTAGAGAGAGCTATGCTTGGTATATCCACGTATGTAAAGCCGACATACGAAACGAATATATCTGTAGGAGATCGGATAAAAGCAACATGTCCCAAAGAATTAGCACGTTGTAGTGGACATGCGTCGACCACAAATAGAATGCCGCAAAATAGCACGATCCCCTACTAGTTGGGACGACATTTTCAGTCATTGACCCTATGTCAATCATAGGGAGCCATTTAATGGAGATGGCACAGGACCAGTCTAAATGATATTCTCATGAGAAAGTCTATATCCAACAATGGACATCTATCCATTTGGTTTAGATGAATATATTATTATATAATTTAAGGAGAGAATATATAATTTAAGGAGAGAAAGCCAGAAAAATCATTTTACATAAATTAAAGGAGTGGAGAAATAAGCCAGGTTATGAGACCTCATATCTTTTAGCAATCAAACAAAGAAAGATGTCTCTCTGTTAGGGTTAATATCGTAAGTACTAATTACTTACCACTGGAGTCTTGGTTAATCTACCATTATAGGCAATAAAAACTGTATTCAAACGTCATTCCTGATGTTTATGTCCATTGGTTGCTTGGATTCAGTAAAGTGGGACACTGTCATTAACCCTATAGCGGGTTGTTTTTTACCCTCCACAAAGATACTTATCAGTAAATCAACTAAATGCTTGGTACTTTTTACAGTTATTGTAGGGTTAGGCGTGCCGAGGTGTAATTACATTTGTAGCATTATGAGTTTAATGGGAACATGCAATCCTTTATCGCTTACTTTCCTATATTGGTTTTAGAATGAAGTTTTAATTCTTTTAAGTGCTTATTTTTCAAAGTAGTAAGCCTATTTATATAAACTTATCGCTTATGTGACTTCGTGTGTGGGCATGGGCAGCTTAGAGTCAGCGTGGCTGGCAGGCGCGGGTATGCCTCAGGTTTTTGGTCTAGAAGAGTACTAAAATTACGAGATCCTCGTCCGGATTTGGAAACTTTTGCAACAAATGAAATAGGATAAGGTAGAGACAGAGATAACTTTATTCTATGATATGTACAGAAGTATTATTTACACATTCGAAATAAAACAATTTTTACGGCTTTTATCGTGTTTTATCATATTCATCTGTGATGACAACGCTGATAAACGAAGTCCAGTAATTAATTGCTACTAGGTAGACCTCGATATTGTGTGGTACTACGGACCGGCCCGTGGCTGTAGACAAACGACGGTCGACAGTGTGGTCCTCCCACATAAACAATAAAACACGTGGGTTGACATCAGTACTATGGCATAATGATTTATTAATCATACTTATTTATCATCCTACATCCTCTCATTACCTTACTGAGTAAATTATTAAACACAATAAGGATTGGTTTCAAAATAAATTTACAAGAATAATTTCAATGCCCTCTATCTGAAAGTAATATCATTCAGTATTGTTGAGTATTCTGAGCTTAGATTTGTATTCAAAGTATTTGTAAAGAGAAATAAAAATGAGAAACTTTTTAAGATATTCTGTTACATCGTGAACAATTTTCTCGTAAACGTTATTGTATTTCGAATCGAGTCTCTTCGTATTACTTGCACAAAAGTATTGATTTTAGAAGTACAAAAGGAAGGTAGTGCAACATGTTGACTAGTGAAACATTTAATATCTTGCCACCCACTATTCGTTTGCAATATTAATGTAACATGGAAAGATCGACACAAACTTCATCTTAAAATTCATCAGTATTTCAGCCCGTTTACGTCTCTCTAATAGGCTTGAGCTTCTTCTTCTAAAGGAGAAGCAGCGTATTAACCTACGTTACGCTGCTCAGACGTGCTGGTACAGGATTTCATTTCCAATTTTCTTCTCTTGTAGACATTTACTGTAAAACCAAAGCAGACGCCAAGGGCAAGAGAAGGGTATTGAACTGTATTCCTACTCCATCACCACAAGAAAAGCCTAACATTACATGCATATTTTATTATTGACATCATGATTTCAATTATTTTCGTATAACGCCGGAGTAAGAACACAATTCATCACTCTTGGGTATCGTAAAAGACGATTAAGATATATAATATGCATCCTTACTTAATATTATAAATGCGAAAGTATGTTTATTTGTTATGCTTTTACGCTTAAATCACGGAACTGATTTCAAACATTCTTTCAGCAATGGAAAGCTATCAGGGAGTAACATAGGCTATATTTTATCCCAATATTTCTACGGGAACGAGAACTATGCGGGTAAGGTGACTGAAACCGAAGCGAAACAAGGGCGGGTTGCTAGTATAACATAAATGCAAAAAGAGATAAACTCGAAATAAAACCTTACATCTACGAGTTGATGATGGTCTTCTAATTTCTAGTAATTTTTGAGCAAATTTTTAGATGCTATCATACAATGCTTTCCGGATGACATCGCAGAAATCATCTTAAGGATCACCAAGAAAATAGCAGCATTTTCTTGCAAAATCTATCACCAAATGTGATCGTCAATCTGCTTGCTCAGTGTGGCTATTGTGTATTATCCCCTAAGTTAGTTCTGCTTATTCCAATAAACACATGTGTATGTCAAAGAAAATCTAAAACTGCTCAAGTATGTACCTATATAAATCTTCGAAAATATCTATACCAATAAATAAAATTGGAGTGTCTGTTTGTAATGTCAAAATAATAAGCTTTTTTCATGCTCACACGGTTATTTGCACGACACCTATGCCTAAAATACAGATTAAAAAATTTTTATCTGTCTGTCTGTTTGTTCCGGGTAATCTTCAAAACGGCTGGATCGATTTCAAAAATTCTTTCACCAATGGAAAGCTATAATATCAGGGTATAAACTAGGCTATATTTTATCCCGGTATTCCCACGGGAACGGGAACTACGCGGGTAAAACGACTAAAACCAAAGCGAAGCGAGGGCGGGTTGCTAGTAGTAAATAAAAATATACAGTAATATAATAACTATATAGACAGCAAAATATAACAACACGATTAAAATGAAGCTATTGACGAAGATTCAGCTTAATAGTAATTATTTTTACATCAAGGATCTGGACTACAACTTTTGAGCGTAGGACCGGGACAACGTACCATGCAATTTGTAGGACAATATGACTGTTAATTTATATAAATATTAAATAAGTAAGAAAAGAAAAATCAGCTTGTTAGTAATTACTTTTGATGACCTCGTTATCGATACATGTTGGGAGCAGGGGACTGTGATGTAACCACAGATTTTGTAGGACAAATATTTTTTTAGATAATTTAGATAATTATCTTGAGATATACCAAAAATCACCGCGTTAGTAATAATTTTTTAGAACCACCAAATGGACATATTCTATCCCTCCTACCTCCGAAACCTACCACAATTGAGAGTTTTCGTACAGATTGTTAAGCGTCTCATCAAGATAAAGCTACTCACGAAAAATTAGCTTGTTAGTAATTAAATAAAAAATGTACCGTGGATCCCGTACTAATAGATTAGGTTGAAAGTATAACGACATTGACTAATAGTACAACCAGCCTACTTTGCACCTACCTACTTACTAATCTACCTCGCACGTCAACCCTTGTGGGAAATTCTATTGTTGTTGGTTACTCCCACCACTGCTTCACCCAATATCTTAAACGCATAATTTAATATTGTATTCTATACGGTAAAAACAGTTTTAAAAAGGTCCAGATTTAAAAAAGCTACACCCACTTAGAACTAAATCCCTGTGGCACGTGGACCGTAATATACAATTCACCTCAGCTCAATATATGTCCCACGGCTGGGCTCAAGCCTATTCCACAATAAGAGTAAAATTAATCTCCTCTATCACGATAGCCAGATGTGTTTATATAGGGTTTCCTTTCGAGTTTTCCTTTTCTTGCATAGATGTTATATGCATATTATATCCTCGGGCAAGATAGGGGGTGGTGAATAATATTGTTATCTGTCACCACATGGAGTACATTTAGATTTAGGACAATCAGTTGTGTATTATATAAAATATAAACCTTCATGGGATTCGAACCTATGACATTTGACGAGAGGTCGCTACTTATACTGATACAACATCATGGATTCATTATTGACCAATAACAAAGTTTCTTGATATTTAAAAAATAAAATAGACTTGAAAAAAAAATGTTTGATTCGTCATTAGTATCAATTGCAACTCAAGAGGATATTCTGATCCAATATTTAGCAGTGTTCTTAAAAAAACTATTTGTATTCCGTATCTGCAACTAGTTATAACTTATGGCACAGAAACGTCAAGCCCAAAGCACATCATGGTAAAAAAAGGGCTACGCTCGGAATTTCCCTGCAGTATCTGTAATAGGGAAATTCATGAAACGATTGAATGCAGGCGACACACATTAATGACAATTCATTGATAAATTAATAAATTATCGTAATATAATGACAATTTATTAATAAATTAATAAATTGCAATAACACTTTATTTATTAATAAATTATTAATGACAATTTATTAATAAGTTAATAAATTGTCATAATATAATCAATGAAATGATGATTATATTATGACAATTTATTCATTTAAACATACTAAATGTAATTTACTACCAACCCCGGGCCTAGATAGACCTGGGCCAACTTCATCTGACGCCGAGCTCTATACAGTTAAGCGCTAAGTCCTAATTTACGACGCAACCCACGAGCAACGTAAAGGTTGGTGGTATTCGTAGCTGACATCACACAGCATATAGCAATGCATAAAACAAATATATTACAAATTGAAACACTAACGTCACGTCTGAAAGCATGCTCATGGCACTGACGAGTAAGCTTACTAGATGTTAGTGGCTTCAATAAACTGAATATTTCAAGATAATAAAAGACATCATTAGAAATAAATAACTAGAACAATTCATATAATCCTTCCTCGTTTATGTCACCATAAGCCCCATTTGAGGATTATGTGCAGTCGTAAATATCACCATAAAAGCCCGGTAATAAAATTAAATACGTAAATGAGATTAGAATCTGGACACCTTTAGTAAGAGTTAAAATAAAATTGTATGTAATTCTTTTCTCATAAGCTATTGTTAATTTAAAACTGTTTGTTTTTCTTCTCCAGCATATATTGGTCCCACTATTGGGCATGGGTGTTTCTGTATGCGTTGGAATCGTAGCATTTGGTATAGTAGGTTTGCATCATACCCGCTATGTACCATCTGTGTCAATAATGTAATGCACCACCTATTTCAACCTGTTTTACTACACATTTTCTAAAAGCATTTTAAATAAAATTCACCATAAATTTACAAGTATATATTGAATACTTGGTTTAATCTAGATATAAGTATTTGAAAATATTACTACCAAACATTTAAATTTTCTTTCTTAATAACAATAATTTAATTTACATACTTTAATATTCTCACCACAGAATAAAAATGAAACCTTAGAATAATAACGTATAGAAGGATAGTGTCAGTACTTCGAACTTTAAAAATTTGAATCTAAAAATACTAATGGCGCGCAGACAATTACACACGTACACACGGAAACCACTATACAAATTCTGAAATCAAATTTTGTTTTTATAAATAAATCGTCGAAATACTTTTAAAAGTAATGATAAAAACTTTTTTATGTTTTTCAAATGTGTTGTGGCACCATTTGAATGCACAATCCGTCATAATTACCTATTTATTTTTTAAGAGTTGCGTACGTTCGTGCAGTGCAATGACTTGTACATTAAGGGACTGTTCCGGCGTAAGCTCCATTAGGCTCCAATTGAAATGCCTCACTTTTTGTGCGTGGACTTACCTTCTATATGTTATTATTCTAAGAATGAAACTTAACTAATTTAATTTAAAATCAAATCATCATTATCATCATCATTTGCCTGCCTTTATCCCACGCTAAGTGGGGTCGGCACAACATGTACTTACCTTCCATAACCTCCTATCGGCCGTCATATCTGTACTCACCCTTTTCATACGCATGTCCTCATTCACACAGTCTATCTCTTTTTGGGTCGCCCACGCTTCTTTCGTCCATCCACATTCATATCGATAACCCGCCTTATCACATGGCTTTCATCCCTCCTCATCACATGTCCATACCAAGACAACCTCGCGCTCCTAATCTTCTCTATCACTGGTGCTACTTTCAGGCTTCCCCTAATATACTCTTTCAAAATCAAATACGCTTTCAAAATGGCTGACAAGATTTATTAAAAATAAGAAATCTTGGATTTAATTCCTATATTTTATGCACACAAATTTCTTGAGCATAGATGATAGAAGAATAATGAAGAATAAATGATTTGGCTTGATTTGAATGCAACAATAGCTACGCGTTAAACCTGCCTAAATCGGGTATAGTTTCAAACTTGGTACTTGCTATTGAAAATATCTTGAAAATCAAAATTATCTGTCAAAATTAATAAAATTATGTTTTTATTTAAGATTAACTTTAAAATAATTTATTGAATAGAAAATGAAAGCTAGCGAAATACTATATTAATTAACAACACTGAATATTTACTTCACAATTCTATTATTTGGTTTTCAAAGCAAAAATAAAACGCAACAATGACTCCAATCACCATAAAAGTTATATGATTTTACACAATGGTTTCTGGATCAGGTAACGAATGTGACCGGAATACAAATGAGTTGGAAAGTAAAAGGATAGGTAGGAGGTATTTAGGTACTATTTCGGCCTCCTTTCATTGACTATAGATAATTCATAAGACCACGATGTCTATCTCTTTTGGACACGACTTTCCTTTAAGTATAGTTCTCATCCAAGTCTTTTTAGTGTTATAAATATCTTTTCGGTCGTATCAAAATTTTATCTCAGCTCACATAAGTCCTACTCTTGGGCATTTTTTTTTTGGGGTGGGTTGCGGCTGGCGCACCCCTCGCACCCCTCGCACTCCGTCCGGGGCGACAGAGGGGCGTAAGCACGCACACCCGCAACCCACCCGAACACCACGTCGCTTGCGTCGTTGGGCCGACCACTGGAGCAGGGTTACTTGTCATCAGTGGTCGGCCCGACCGAATACCCCCTAGTGGGGTACCCTCCTATCGACTGACGTCCGTCCCTCGGGGAGGACGTCGGTCTTTCCTCACGCGATCGGCGTCTCGGCGGGGGACGAACTAATTCCCCGGTCACGTCACCTGCGGCCTCGGCTCTCACTCTTGGGCTCCGGCCTCCTCCATAATGGGAGGAAAATTGACCTATTATACCGCGCTGGTCAGATGTGTTGGCATAGGGTTTTAAGTTTTGTGTGTTGTCTGTTTTGTGTGTTGTCTGTTTTGCTTCTCTTGTATAGATATTATCTGCATATTATATCCGATAGCCCTTTACGATATTCACGGGCAAAAGAGGAGGTGTAGAATTGTATTTTTACTCCGTCATCATACGGAGATAGCATTATCAAAATATAAGGTAAGAACACCAGTAGTTGACCATTGAAAGGCATAGAAATTCTTTTGTTATTGTCCCTCTTAATTTTCTACCGAATTCAATTAGTGTTTCTATTTTAAGTTCTGCGGAGGTTTTTCAACGACATTAAATTTGTGGTTTTGCTTGTACAATAATGGAACAAAATAAAAAAACGTGTAAATATTTTTTTATATTTCAAATACAACGTTACCTTTATTAATCCCAAACAAGGTACAACAATTAATCCCAACAAAGGTTTCAAAATCACTAAATTGTTAATATTTCACTTTAAAATTTTACGGTCCTTAAAAGATGTTAAGAAAAAGCAAATTAAATGCTTAGAGTGCATCATTTGAAAAACAATTAGTGTGCATTTGAATATTAAAAAATTAGAGGACGCGTAGTTTGCACGATTCGATGGCTAGATAACAGCATCGACTATTTAATATGGAAGTAGTTTAAAAACACGCCGTATAATCATATATCTATATTATAATTACCGATTTATGTGCGTTAGCGGTCAACTACAGGTACATGTTCAACTACTGGTGCTTTTACCTTATTATATCAAAATTTCAAGATCACCATTTTGGGAAATTCACTCTTTTTCGAAATAAAAATGCTAGTAATTAACCATAAAAAAATGAGTTAGTATTGTTTAGTCAACATTAGTTTTTTTTTTATGATTTACAGCAATAAAGTTAATAAAGAGGCATAAAAACGTTTGCCAAATCTGTTAATTTTTATTGTAAAACAGTTTTCTATAACATATATTATAGAATTATTATACAATTAGTGTTACACCCCATTAATTTTCACATTTTTAAAAATAGGAAAACGACAACCCACTTCAACTGTCGCGGTCGTCGAGCGGGGGTCGTAATAGAACTTACAATTGAACAGACATTTATTACTTAGTAATGTATTTGTAAACGTGCGACTCTAGATATTCTTTAATTAATTTATATCATCATCAATCACATCATCATCACAGCTCATATATGTCCCACTGCTGGGCTCAAGCCTCCTCCACAGCAGGAGCAAAATCGACTTTCAATAGCACGGTGATCAGACGGATTGCTACAGGGTTTTATTTCGATTTTTTTCTCTTCCACAGCTGTTATCGGCATATCATATCCTCGTCTTTTACGATACCCAAGGGCAAAATAGGGGGTGGTAAATTGTATACTCCGTCACTACACGGAAAATTAAATAGCGTTAATCTTTACAAATAAATAAAATTGAAGTGTCTGTTTGTACTTTCAAAATACTGGGCTTTTTATGCTCACACGGTTATATGCACGACACCTATGCCTAAAAACTAGTTTAAATTTTTTTTGTCTGTCTGTTTGTTTGAGGTAATCTTCAAAACAGTTGGAGGATTGTAATAATATTTTACTACCAGGTAGCTGTCTATATAAGGAGTAACTTAGGCTATCTTAGAATAATAACGTATAGAAGGTAAGTTTGCGCACAAAAAGTGAAGCATTTCAATTGGAGCCTAATGAGGCTTACGCCGGAACCGTTCCGTAATATACAAGTCATTGTACTGCACGTACGTACGCAACTCTTAAAAAATAAATAGGTAATTATGACGGTTTGTGCATTCAAATGGTATCAACACATTTGAAAAACTTAAAAAGATTTTTAACATTACTTTTAAAAGTATTTCGACGATTTATATTAATAAAAACAAAATTTGATTTCATAATTTGTATAGTGGTTTGCGTGTGTATGTGTGTAATCGTCTGCGCGCCATTAACATTTTTAGATTCATATTTCGAAAGTTCGAAGTATTGACACTATTCTTCTATACGTTATTATTCTAAGTAGACTATATTTTATCCCGGTATTACCACGGGGACGGGAAATATACGTTTAAAGCGACTGAAAACGAAGCGAGGGCGGGTTGCTAGCACTATACACGTTAAGTAGTAAATGTAGATTTAATGTACTGTCATAGTATGATGGATTAACATAACACTCATCTCGAGGGTCGTATTAACTAAGAAAACTATATAGATAATGTCATGGGTTAGAAGGTAATCTTTAAAGATAATATCATACCGACCCTATGAGCCGACCAAGTTATGTGACTTATCTAAGCCAACAGTGGCATGTATAATAATATGCATTTGTTAGTATAATTAATGGGAATTTCCTGGTGATGACAGAGTAAGAATATAATTCACCAACCCCCTTTGTTATCAGGGAGTATCTTAAAAGATAATAATATTAAGAGAAAAAGTAATGATTTCTGATGTTTACGTGAGCACTATACTAGGGTCAGCTAGTTTAATTATAGTATGATTAAATGATAAGGAATACAATAACTTTTATATTTATCTTTTTTTTTTAATTTCCTTTCATCAGTTTGCTGAGGTCGAATTTTAAAAATAGAATAACGGCGATTAGGCGATACTCGCCATGCTTGCCGATCGCAGCAACCATCGTAAGATTCCTATGAGAATGTCGCTCTTCATTCTCCTGGTGATCTCTTCGCTTGAACTTAAGATTTCCACGGGATTATTAGTAGTGGTGATACTTGTTATTTTTAATTCGTCACCATGCAGTTAAAGATTTTTTTATAAATAACTTAAAATTGCATAAGTAGCTGTAATAACGATGCCATCTTGGAAGTTAAATATTTTAGTCTTTCAGTAATAATGTATTTCGTGGATGCTTTACATATAAAAGTCAGGAATAAAAAAATACATAACCATTTTTTATATAAAATTTTTCTGTGTGGTGACGCATTAAGAATACAATTCACCACTCCCTATCTTGCTCGTGGATGTTGTAAAAGACGATTAAGCGATATAATATGCACACAACATCTGTGCAAGAGAAGGAAAACTCGAAATAAAACCCTTTACCAACATATCTGATCAGCATGATACAGTAGGTCAAATTCCTGCCCATTGTGGAGGATGCCCGAGCCCAACAGTGAGACGAATGTGGGCTGCGATGATGATGATGATGATACAAAATTATTTTTATCAAATGAATAATCTGTGAAAATATTATACCTATGACAACATTATAAAGTAAATTAAAATATAAATTTATAATATCTAAATAACATATGTCGCTTCGTATGATGACGGAGTAAGAAAACAATTAACCACTCTCTATCTTGTCCATTGGTATCCTTAAAGACGACTAATGTATATCATATGTAAATAACATCAATGCAAGAGAAGGAAAACTCGAAATAAAACTCTATACTCATCCGTTTCACTAACGTGGTATAGTAATGTGGCTTCAAATTCTGGAGAAGGCTCAAGCTTGATTAGGACGTATATGAATGATAATGATAATAAAAATATGTTGCTATGTACGTAGGTATTTGTGCTTCAAAAAATAGATAATCCTTACTAATATTATAACTGTGAAAGTAAGTTTGTTTGTTTGTTTGTTACGCTTTCACGCTTAAATCGCCTAACCGATTTCAAAAATTATTTTTCACCAAGGCTATATTTTATCCCGGTATACCCACGGAAACGGGAACTACACAGGAAAGGCGACTGAAACCGAAGCGAAGCGAGGGCGGGTTGCTAGTATGTCATAAAACAGAAGATTTTCCTTAACTTAATTCTAATAAACAATTTGTCCGACAAGCAAAAGGATTGTATAATGTTGAGAAATTATATTAAGATAGGTACTTCATTGTATAAGGATAAGATAAAATAATAAGTGTCTCAAATTTCTTATAAAATATTTCAAAATATAACAAAATATTTGACTAATCCTTAAATTTTAAAACGAATTTTCAAATGAAATACTTAGATAAAGAATTTTAAAAAGTACTAAGAAATTTAAATGCCTATTAATACATTATAAGCAATTGTTAAGTACTTACCTAACCGTAGAATAAAAGTAAGTTTATTCAGACGTTGCACTTCAAGTTTTATAGTTATTATTTCAAATTTGCGATGGCACTAACTCCAACATGTTTTTATTAATATTTTATAACCGTCTTTACAATAATTCACATCACATAATTTAAATTCAGTCATACAAAATAAGAATTCAAAATAATTTTAATTAATTTGAACTTCAAAATCATATACTCTTGCACAAAAACTCAAAAGTTTCAAAATAAAAAAAATAATGGTGTTACTAATTCGAAAATAATCAAGCTTTGATAATTGTCATTTTAGCGTTAATGAGTCTGAAAAAGGGCTGAAATATTTAAATGTCACTTTCGTTCCCGCAAAAGGGTAAAGAAAGTTCACTGCACAGATTAAAAAAATATAATCGGCGACCACAATTGAATGGGAGAGTGTGCGCGTACCAACCGCACGAATATTGGCGCTCGACTGAAAGCTAACGACTGAAAGTTTGCTGCGCTGTATACATGCAACAAGTATATATTACTGTATATAATATTGATATAAGCCTCACACTATTTGTCTATTTTAGTTCATAATTCACTTTCATAAACGTCACGCAATTAATATTATACCTTCATCTCTATTTAACAATTTAATATGCCATTTTACAACTTCTAAAATCATTTGATTCTGTATGTTTGAGATACATCATCATCATAATCTCGGCTCATACATATATGTCCCAGTGCTGGGCTCGAGCCTCGTCCATAGGAGGGCAATTGACCGTGTTGGGCAGATATGTTGGTAATTTTTTTTTATAGCTGGGCTATGGTAAGCGCGCCCGTCGTCCATTCCTTCCGGGCGCGCGGGCCCATAACCCACTTGTAGCTACGTCGCTTTCGTCGTTGGGCCGACCACCAGTGCCGAGTGCCTTGTCCTCAGTGGTCGGCTCGACGGGATACCCTTTCGAGTGCCCTCATCTCTCGACGTCCTTGTCCCGGGACGTCGGTCGCCGTCGCGTCGTCAGCCTCTCTGCGGACTAAAGTCCGGTCACCCGCGGCCTCGGCTAGAGTAGATATGTTTGTATAGGGTTTTGTTTCGAGTTTATCTTCTCTTGCATAGGTGGTATATGCATAGTATATCCCTTAGTCATCTTTTACGACATCCAAGGACAAGATAGGGAATGGTGAATTGTATTTTTATTTCGTCACCACATGAATAAGATACATAGATTGAGATACATAAATAATATTAATCAACTAGAAAACTATTAAGACTTTCGTCATTTATACCAATAAATAAAATTGGAGTGTCTGTTTGTAATGTCAAAACAATAGACTTTTTTCAGGCTCACACGGTTATTTGCACACCTATTCCTAAAATACAGATTAAAAAAATTTTGTCTGTCTGTCTGTTTGTTCCGGGTAATCTTCAAAACGGCTGGACTGATTTCAAAAATTCTTTCACCAATGGAAAGCTATAATATTAGCGCATAAACTAGGCTATATTTAGGCTAGATTAAAGTTGCCATAATTTAAATTACAACAGAAATGTTCTCTTCTTAATAATACAAAATTTTATAGACAACTTTAATTCGGAGCGACAGCTAAATATTAAACTAAAATCAATAGACTACGTGGAAGTATTGTATTTGATTTCCACTTTACTTATCTATAGCTTTTTGCGACTATGTGTAGGTATATTAAATAGTTAATTATATTAATAACTATCTTTAGAGATATCCACTCAAAGAATTTTTTTTTGTGTAGTGATGATAGGCGGTGATGAAGTAGTAGGTAGGTAGAATCTTACCCGTGGGTGTCGTAAAAACTCTCGATTTTCCATGTGGTGACGGGGTAAGAACACAAATCACCACTCCCCCTATCTTGACCCTGGATATTCTAAAATGCAATATGCATACAACATCTGTTCGAGAGAAGAAAAATTCGAAATAAAACCCCTCAACATGTCCAACTAGCGTGGTGAGAGAACTTCCCTCCTATTATGGAGAAGGCTCGAGCCCCACAGTGGGACGTATATAAGCTGAAATGATAACGATGACATTAAAATTTTGATATTATATTTAACTTGCAGTAATAATTTTATTAGTACAAGTTAAATATGTATTTATATATTTTTATTGTAGAATATTTACAAGAAAATATTTGTCAGTCTATTGCTTACTACGGCACAGTACATAAATTAAGTCCTATGTATCGTTTTATTGTCACACATTTTAAGTTATAATTCGTCCCTCTTTTAACCCCTTAAACGTAACGTAAAAAAGGGGTGTTATAAGTATGGCGTATCTGTGTCTTACTGTCCTTGTGTCTGTGTATCTGTTTGTCAACGTATCTATATGTCTGTGCATCTGCATGTCTATGTGGCGGTGTATCTGTCTGTAGCATAGTAGTTCCTAAATAAATGGATCGTTTATAGTATATTTATAGTGTGTAATCGAGATGATTTTTATCTACAATTTATAAATACATAAATTTTTTTTTTGGGGTGGGTTGCGGTCGGCGCGCTCCTCGCGCCACTCCGTCCGGGGCAACAGAGGGGCGTAAGCACGCACACTCGCAACCCACCCACGTGTACGTCGCCTTTGTCGTTGGGCCAACCACCGGAGCAGGGTTACTTGTCATCAGTGGTCGGCCCGACGGTATACCCCCTATTTGGGGTACCCTCCCATCGACCGACGTCCCCCCCTCGGGGAGGACGTCGGTCTTTCTTCACGCGGTCGGCCTCTTGGCGGATGACGGACTAATCTCCGGTCACGTCACCCGCGGCCTCGGCTAGGGCGGCATGAGGCGCAAGTATTCGCGCCTACGCCGCCCCCCCAGTCGCCGGCGGCGGATTGCCTCATCGAGGCTGCGCTCCTCGCGCAGGCGATCCACCGCCTCCTTCTGCGAGATCACTGCCTCGCACTGCGACCGCGTCCCAGTTCCCGACGCTGCCGACCATCGCCCTGGCGATCGCATCATCGCCCAGCCGGAATGCCCAACGGGCAATGACGTCTCGGGGGGTGTCGACGCGCCAGGCGGTGAGCTCCGTCAATGAGACCACACCGCCATCCCCTCGCACACCCGTCATCCGCCGATACAATCCGGCGAGCATTTCCGCTTCCCGGTCCCACGGGGGACTCCCGGCCAACAGGCACGCTGCCTCCGTCGCCACGTATCCGCGGATGGCCTTGACCGCCACGGCCCTCTGTGGTCGCCACAGAAGAGCCCTGAATCGGACGGTCATGAACCCCGCCCACACCGGTGCACCGTACAGGGCCATCGACCGGATGACCCCCGCGTACAGCCGTCGGCATGTAGCGCTCGGTCCACCCACGTTCGGCATAAGCCACGATAGGGCGGACGCCGCGCCGACGAACCGTGGATCGAGCCTGCGGAAATGCTCCCGGAATCACTGCCCGTCGAGCACCAGGCCCAAGTGGGGATATGGGCCCGGATGCTGATCTCAACCGAGTGGACGGTGATTGAGACGCCGATGGGAGGGCTCATACGGCGCCCATGGAACAAGAGGGCCTCCGTCTTGTCCAGGGCGACCCTCAACCCCAGCGCCTCGATCCGCCTGACGATCTCTTCGGTGCCTAGAGTCACCAGGCTTGCCACCTCTTCTAGCGTCCCACCGCGGGCTGTGACGAGCAATAAATACATACATGCACATTTCCTGTGGTGAGGAAGTAAAATATACAGTTCACCACCCTCTTTCTTGCCCGTGGGTGTCATAAAAGGCGACCAAGGGATATCTTGTGCATAGTTGTTATAACTATGCAATAGAATAATAATAATAGAGCTTTATTTATCCCTTACAAAAAAAAATATAACTAATCGTAACTTAATGTACCTATATGATTTTAACTTTATTTATCCCTTACAAAACAAAAAATAACTAAACGTAGCTTAATGTACCTATATGATTTTTGTTAGTATAGATTGTTAGTTTCTTTTTTCTTTTAAATTTATTATTTTTATGTAATAGAAAGAAGACTAGAATTAAAACCCTATACCAATCTGCCTGACCAGCGTGGTATAGCAGGTAAAATTTTTGTACATGGGCTGTGATGACGATCAAATTCAGACGGGACCACACTGTCGACAGTTATCTGTCTACAGCCGCGGGCCAGTCCGTCCGGGGTAGTACCACATTCTCGCAGAAAATCGACGTCTGAGTAGTAGCGATTAGTTACTGCGCTTCGTTCGGTGAGCGAGAGAGCCGGGAGCCCAACTTTCTGAGGGTGTTTGCGTGTGCAGGGTTTTGGTGGTGCTCTTGGTGTCACCGAGCCTCGATGCACGCATTCGCACTCCCTTCACTTTCTTCGCGGTGGGCAGCGGCCTTGTAAGGGTCCATGAGCGGCAGCAACACTTACCATCAGGTGTACTGTTTGCTCGTTTGCCACCGTTGACAATAAAAAAAAACGCTTCAAAGTCATTAGCTCTTTTTAAGCTACCATAGGGATCTTAGACGCATAAAGTTTTCAAACATAGGTACACCTAACACACATAAACCAACGAATGATGCTACCACTGAGCTAACTCTAATGATGAAGTTCGGAAGTGGGCGACAAAATCCTGGATAGCCTATTAGAAAACTCATTAGGTTTGGGCCTATTGGATTCTTCTTAACTAGTTTGGTACATTTCTTTTTTACACGACGACATGGTGCTAGTTTGTTTAACGACAAAGTTTTTCTTCTAACTCTATCGAGGGTTACTCAAATTTTTAATCTTTAACATTATATATGTCCCTAAATTAAACGTCCAACGGTAAGTGGGTGGTAGATGATTTTATGACAGCTATGAAATAAATAAAAAAAAATCCATGTCACTTTTTTTTTTGATATGAGCATATTACTAAAAACGGTGAAAAATCAGACCTTCTACGATATTTTCAGGTACTATAACGAAAAATAGGCTAGTTTTGGCATCGGATATTTCTTGTTGGAAGCACAGATAACTGCACTATCGACCACAAGTACAATTAAAACTAGACATGTTACAATAACATAGAAAATATACATTTGTTATAGCTATTCCTTAATTTTTTGGAAGAAAACGTTAATGTGTATTCAAGGGGATTCGAGGATGGTTTAGATTCACAATTGGACCCGGTAGGTGGCGTTGTTCGGGCAGGACACTAACATAACTTGAGAACGACTTTACCGATTTCGTCCATCTTTTTTTTTAAATTTTCTAATACTTTGAAAATGACTTTTGATGAAAAAAAAATTAAAGAGGTTGCGCAGAAAATTAAAAAATTTAAGAAAACTTAACGACTATATAAACTTTTCTAATATAACCTTTTTCGACTATATGAACGTTTCTATCTTTATATTTATTTATAAATCTTCTATTCGTATGTTTGTAAATGAACTCCTAAGCGGCTGGGACCGATTTTGATGTTTTTTTAGCTATTTCGATGGATATGAGAATGGTTTAGATTAATAATTGGAACCGATTTTGTTTGTTTTTTTTTTATTTGAACAGAACAACGTCTGTTGGGTCAGCTAGTTCTATTATAAAAATATTTGCCGCATATAAATATGACTTTTTAAATTCCATTTGTCTAATTGTACATAATAAAATCGATTGATTGAAAAATTACTCTATTTACTGTTTTGAAGTTATTTTTTTTTTTTTTAAAAGAATTATTGAAATAATCATTGTATTGCGGGGGACTTTACAAACATATAACTAACGGACACAAAATACATCCAGACTCAGAACAATCATTTATGGATCGCATAAAGTGTTGTCCTGCGTGGGATTTGAACCCCGGAAACTGTCACTGTAGGTCGGTATCTTAAGCACTTCACCATCTCTGCATTCGTAATCGGAAAAGGTGGCAATATGAACACCAGCTTATCATACATCACACAGACAACGTTCCAAATGAGTTTGGGATAACAGATATGATGAACCCAGCTATCAGGCGATAAAGAAAATGTAGTTTCGACTCAAATACTGAATCATCTTAAGGAATATTGAGGTATGAGATAAAGGGTTTTGTAGTGGTATACTAGTGTATTATATTGTCCGGATGGTGACGGAGTAAAAAAACAATTCACCACCACTTTTACGTATGGGTGTCGTAAAAGCTGACTAAGAGATACAACATGCATATAACATCTAAGCAAGAGAAGGCAAATTCAAAATAAAATACTTTTTTTTGGGATGGGCTACCACCGGTGCAGAGTTCAGTGGTCGACCCGACGGAAAAATAAAACCCCACGCGAACATATCTGACCAGCGTCGCATAGCAGGTCAATTTCCCTCCTATTGCGGAGGAGGCTTGAGCCAAGCAGTAGGAAGTATATGAGCCAGCATGATAATGATACTAGTTATAACTCCACTCAATGGAGGCTTGCCATTTTTCATGTGTATTACAAAACAAAATAAATTGTCTATACAGCGCTCCGGGTCATTCGCCTCTGATTGGGGTGATTGTAAGGAATAATATACGTATATTTTACAGTTAAGAAATGAAAGTCTCTGCAAATCACGATTATGATAACCCCCCCGATTATGAAACGAGCTTAGTAGAGATCAATGTGATTTATACCGAGAACGTGCTCGATTCTATTGTTTAGGATTTTACTTCATAAAACGTTTAACGCAAAATGATATCTATATATGAATGTTTCTTTATAATATGTCTTTTATAGAATCGTAAACTATGCATTTGATCATGTGATAATCTTCAGTAAAGTGTTGTGCATGAGCCTACGAAGGTTTCTGAGTTGTTACGGCTAATCTTTGACAGATAGCGTATCGTTCCAATGAATTTGATATATTGCCGTGACAGAACATAAATTGAATATTTGTGTAATGTATAGTATTTCCTTCAAATATATTTTAGTTATTGGCGTAGCAACGCGTGCAGCTAGTCTTTATATATATATATTTCTTGTGTACGTGTGTATGTCACTAAACTCCTCCGAAACGGCTGGACCAGAGTTGATGAAATGTTTGTGTGTGTTCAAGGGGATTCGAGAATGATTTAGATTCACAATTGGACACGGTAGGTGGCGCTGCTGTCGATTTCAATGAGAATTCCTTTTATGTTATTTGAATAAAACAACGTCTGTTGGGTCAGCTAGTCCTTATATATAATTTTTTTTGTATACGTGTGTAGTTATGTCACTGAACTCCTTCTAAACGGCTGGACTGATGTTGATAAAATTCTTTGTGTGTATTCAAGGGGATTCGAGAATGGTTTAGAATCACAATTGGACACGGTAGGTGACGCTGCTATCGATTTCAAGACGACTTCCTTTTTTTCTATTTAAACAGAACAACCTCTGTTGGGTCAGCTAGTCATAATACAAAAAGAAAGATTGATTTTGATTATATTTTAATAAATCATAACTAATTAATATCATCATTATCTCGGTTTATATACGTCCCAATGTTGGGCTCGAGCCTCCTCCACGATAGGAGGGATATTGACCTTACTGTATCACACTCGTCAGACAACTTGGTCAAGAGTTTTGCTTCGAGTTTTCTTTGTTCTGTGTTTGAACACAGACAATGTAAGATATATATTGAGGGCTACTTGGCAATCATTTTTCTATCATCTCAGCTCATATATGTCTTAATATTAGACTTGAATCCAGGTATTCCTACGGGAACGGGGACTAAACGGGTAAAAGCGCGGCAATTCGCTAATAGTAAATATATTCGGGTGACCGGACCGGGGACTTTAGTCCGGCACCCGCAGAGGCTAACCGCGCCACGGCGACCGACGTCCCGGGACAGGGACGTCGATGGAAGAGGACACTCCCTCGGGATATTCCATCGGGCCGACCACTGAGGACAAGGAACTCGGCACTGTTGGTCAGCCCAACGACGAAGGCGACATGAGTACGGGTGGGTCATGGGTCCGCGCGCCGTCCTTTCGTCGCCCCGGATGGAATGGACCGCATGTGCGCTTACCATAGCCCACAGATTAAGAAGAAAAAATTAATAAATATATTAGTATAATGCGAGTTTTCAAGCTCAGTTGACTCGAAATAAGTTAAATGAAATGTCCTTGCGTTGTTTTTGTACCTGTCAGCAAACGACCTTGGTCAAGCAACCACAAAACCGAGTCATATTTTATTCAGTGTCCATTATCTTTCTACGTAAAGTCTATGAAAGGAATACATATAATATTTGGAGGGAAACAAAATGCGTAAGCTGGCCTTTTATCAATGAAGATTCCTTAATCTTTTCCGTATAATAGTCATAATAGTCCGTATAAGAGTTGTACATATTTGCAGGAAAATGGGCAACTACTCCTAAATTTTAGTTAACGCTTATGGCAATTTAAATATCCTTTGATTATAATAATCCTTTGTGTGGTGGTCTTATATGAGACTGGTGATTTTAGCATTATCTCACTATCCCGACTATGTTACAGTAGATGTCAACGGTTTGGTCGATAGATGATATCAATTCTATACCAATAAATAAAATTGGAGTGTCTGTTTGTAATGTCAAAATAATAGGCTTTTTTCATGCTCACACGGTTATTTGCACGACACCTATGCCTAAAATAGCGATTAAAAATTTTTTATCTGTCTGTCTGTTTGTTCCGGGTAATCTTCAAAACGGCTGGACCGATTTCAAAAATTCTTTCACCAATGGAAAGCTATAATATCAGGGCGTAAACTAGGCTATATTTTATCCCGGTATTCCCACGGGAACGGGAACTACGTGGGTAAAACGACTATAACCGAAGCGAAGCGAGGGCGGGTTGCTAGTTATACATATATAGATAATGATTTCTGATGTTTACCCGAGTATTACACATTGTAAATAAAATTAGTCCGCCCGTGACCATGAACGCTGCAAAGTGTTCGAAACGGACAATCAAAAATCAAATACAAACGCGATAAAATCCGTAAAATTGTTTTATTTACAATAAATAAAACAACTTTACGGATTTTATAGCGTTTGTATTTGATTTTTGATTACCCGACGTTTCAAACACTTTGCAACGTTCTTTGTATCGGGTAGATAATTATAAATTTTTTGTAATAACGATGACTTGTTGGACATCTTAATCCATCCGTAACTGTGAACGCTGCAAAGTGTTTGAAACGTCGGGTAATCAAAAATCAAATACAAATGCGATAAAAGCCGTAAAGTAGTTTTATTTATTGTAAATAAAACAATTTTACGGATTTTATTTACATTAATGATTTCACAGGGTATATAGATTGATCTGCAACCATAAGTTATAAAAAAAAAAAACAATTTGATTTCCATACACATTCGTTGCGCGATCCACAACTTGTTCTTCTGACTTTGGAGAATGACTTATCCGTTAATTATGTCCATGAAACAAAAATTTGCTTTAAATTCAGGATATTGTCTTCTATAGGAATTGAAACTTAGAGTCACGGTTAAGAGCGGGTTTACCCAGTGCCTCTAGTATATGGCAATGTAATTGTGTAATTCTGTTGTCAAATTCTCGATCCTGAAAGAGTATATTGAATTTTTCTGTAGTATTTCTAAATTTTTAAGGAAGCAACAAACTTGAAATTAGTACATATGCTTGATTAACGAAAATAAGGCCTCGTGTTAGTCAAACACATACGTGGTACTAACGATTTTATAGAGAAATATAAATGTATATTTATCCATTGAGCAATGAAGGAGGAATTTAAATATAAAATATTCTCTTTTATAAAATGACTAGCAACCCGCCCTCGCTTCGCTTCGGTTTTAGTGGTTTTACCCGCGTAATTCCCGTTCCCCTGAGAATACCGGGATAAAATATAGCCTAGTTTACTCCTTGATATAATAGCTTTCCATTGGTGAAAGAATTTATGAAATCGGTCCAGCGATTTTGAAGATTACCCGGAACAAACAGACAGACAGACAAAAAATTTTTAATCTGTATTTTAGGCATAGGTGTCGTGCAAATAACCGTGTGAGCATGAAAACAGCCTATTATTTTGACATTACTAACAGACACTCCAATTTTATTTATTGGTATAGATATAAATGTATAGTTATCCATTGAGCATTGAAAGAGGAATTTAAATATAAAATATTCTCTTTTATAAAATTATATCTCGCAATAAATTAGTGGTATATCACGCTCAGCCTTTCAGCAGGCGTTGGTCCACCTAGTTGGGGCGAGCTACGAGAACCGAAAGAACCTTTCTTCCCCAGCGGTTGTTGGTTCGTTGAGCGATATGACCTGCCCATTGTCACTTCAGCGTGATAATTTTTTGTGCTATATCGGTTACATCGTTCTTCTGCGAATTGCCGTATATCGGATTCTATCTCGTAGAAATCCCGATTTTATACTGTCATACGGGAATCATGCAAATATCCTGCATCGTAAGTGAATTCACTACACTCGGTATGAAAAATCAATACTTACATTCCTACGTCATTTGTGTAAAAGATATTTCAAAGAATATATGACCTTCAAATCATATCTAGGTTATAAATAAAAAATAAAAGGCATAAGAAGTACATAAAAAGTAATTGGCAATCCTTACGACCTCACCAGTAAGTGTTGCATTACTACACCGCATTATGAATGACGGCACTTATTATTTATGAGGGAACTTAAGAGCGTTATCGGTAATCGGGACTTCTCGCATTTTAGGTATTTTGCTACGGTCCGATATCGACGCACACTAATGCACTACACACACGCGAGTTCATAGAATGACCAGTCTTGAGCCTTGGCGCTTATAATCAATCTCTAATATATTCTTCGGAGAAGGAGATTTTCAAAAATCAACATGATGTAAATTTTAAAATTTTTAATTAAAAACCAAATCTCATAACAGTAAAACGGTTAAAATTGTATTTTTAATATGCAAAGTACAGGAAATAGTAAAATATAGGCACAGAGTATAACTTACAAGGAGACCCTCAGACGTGTGGGTCGGGGATTTCCATGATTTTTGGTGGGGTGGTAGAGGGGGCACGAGGGTATCACAACTACCAAATATTAGGGTCAACTGGGCCCTCGTTAAAAAGATTTTAAGGATCAAAGTTGGATGGGTAATTTATGTACTAGAAAAATTCAAAGTTGAATCGCCAACAAGCGGTAATCTCGTGGTAACGTGCTCGCCGGCGGGAACTCTGGTCTCCGGTTCGAGACTCGACAACTTATTTTTTTTAAATTATCACATTATTGTGTAATAATTTAAAAAAAATAAAAAAAACCCAATCGACGTCCCTATCCCGGGACGTCGGTCGCCGTCACACGGTCAGGCTCTCTGCGGGTGACACACTAAAGTCCCCGGTCCGGTCACCCGCGGACTCGCCTAGGGCGGCGTGAGGCGCGGATACTCGTATCTGCGCCGCCAGAGTCGCCGGTGGCGGAACGTGTGACCAAAGATTGATCACACACGAGCCGGCGTCTCCTTTCGTGAGATGACAGCCTCACAGAAGGCGGTGACCGCGTTCCAGTTCCTGACGCTGCTGAGCATCTCCCTAGTGATGGTCGGCAGGGTCCGGTCAGCACCGGTGATTGCAACGAGTTCACGGCGCTGCTTTGCCCACGAGGCACACACCTCGAGCCTGTGCTGCGCCGTGCTCACGTCGCAATCGCAGTGGTAGCAGGATGGTGGTGTGCTTCCCTCCTAACGAGCTTGCGCAGGTACTTGGCTATCGTGACCCATCAATACCTGCACCAGTCGGAAGGAATGTACCCCGTGCTGCCGACCCAACCACCCCATCAGCACCAGCTGAAAAGGACTTGACGGTCCTGATACCGTATTGAGGCTTCTCCAGTCCGATTGCCCAACGAGCAATGGCGTCTCGGCGGGCGTCGACCCGCCAGGCGGCAATCACCTTGATTGAGGCTATATGTGGCTCGCAGGTAAAGCTCGGCGAGTACCTCCGCCTGCAGGTCCCACCGGAGGGTTCCGGCCAAGAGGCACGCTGCCTCCGTGGCTGCCGTGCAGTAGTCGAGTATGGCCCTAGTCGCCATGGCCATGGATGTCTAACAAGTCCAGACAGAGATTTAAATCTACCCACTACAGAAATTAGTTATTAAATTTTGATCCACATTTTGCTACATATTTATTGCTAGTACAAGAAGAAAATGATTCTCTATGAAAAAATTATATTGTGTATGGTTAGTAATTATTAAACATTAAATTTGAGTTAGCTGATAATCTTCAGAAGATGAGGCTGCATAAATGTTCCGTTCGGATTTTTGATGTGAAATATCTATAGGCGGGGTGAACCTGATCGTCGCGTGGCATTAAAAGCGGCGTTAACGCCACGCGGTAACGACTTCAAAATAATTTTGATGTTTCACATCTGCCAGGTGTCCTGAGTGACGGCTCACTTCTCTTTTCGTTTACTCTTTTGAAACTATAAGTACCTTACAGTTTTGTCGTGTGTTCTCTTTTTCCTTGCCTTGTAACCGATTTTGTTCCCAAGATACAATCTGCTTTTTCGATCCATCACCTAAAACGTAAAAAGATTCTATATTATTCTTTATAGAGATCGCATGAAAGTAATTAAAAGAATTAGGTAGTAATAAATACTTACGAATCAAAACCGTCAGTCGCAGTATACACTCAAGTTCGTATTGTCGTCTTTTACGCTGTGAGCGGAGAGCTCGAGCGACGTGACCCTGCTCCGTTGAGCGCCAAGGCGCGACTGGCTTATGAACAATAATGCCGCTGCAATTTATAGTAATATTTAAAATTTAATTACGAGGGTGACTATTCGTATTTCAATTTGGTTTTTTTTTTACTGCTTCTACAATAGTCGAACAAATAGTGGATATTTTTTTAAATATTCCAAGGTTAGTATTATTCACAAAATTAAATGTTTTACAGGAGCCATTTTCGTCAAATTAATCTTAAGGAAATATTTTTTTTTTAGTTTTAAAAGGAAGAAATCTTGAATTTCATTTTATACATACCCAAGAACAGTAATTTTCCTAACATCTACAATTTTTTTCGAGCTGTCACGACTTATCGTTTATTCGTACCTGAACTTCAAAACTCAGCGTTTTCGTAAAATCTCATTAACTTAAGTTCAAAATACCCTTGCCTTTTAATAAAATAGTTACAATATTGAGTTATAATTCTGTACAAGCACAATATAAAGATGTGTTTAATGTAGTGGTTATATAAATTTTTAGTAAGCTATTATGATGAACGAGTAACCAGTCCCCAAAAAACCACATTTTTGGGTTTACGGCCGCTTATTACCGATAACGCTCTTAAACAGCTTGTGTAACTAAATCTGTTTTGTTCTGAAGGATTATCATCAATCTGTGGTACATGGTTATAAATGGATCATTATATTTAAACGTTGGAGCCGTTTTTTAACCCCCGATGCAAAAAGAGGCGTGTTATAAGTTTGTCGTCGATGTTTCTTTATCTATGCGTGTGTGTGTCTGTCTGTAGCATTGTAGCTCTCAAACGGATGGACCAATTTCGATGCGTTTTTTTTTCACTAGAAAGCCAGTTTCTTAGCTATGTTTGATTAATATCGGTCCAGCAGTGTAAGAGTATCAGCTCCAAAATGATGTAATGGCATATGATTACTCGATTAAGTACTTCTCGCTTGCCAGTATAATCGTTAAATGACAATGAATTCATAATTCTTGTTAAAGAGATATAATATTTAATAATTCCAGTTTTATTTCTTTTATTTTGGTGTCGCGGGTTTTTAAAATTTTCAATTTTACATAAATATTATTATTATATTTAATTGATTTTTCTCGTGTAGTGACGGAGTAAGAATACAATTCAACACCCCTTATCTTGCCTATGGGTATTGTAAAAGACGATTAAGTGATGTAATATGCAAATAACATATGCGCAGTAGAAGGAAATCTCGAAACGAAAAAGAAGAGAGTTACGTCGATCCTCAGTAATTAAATAAGAGTACGATGATATAAATTTTACGGTGATACAACTTTCTGTGTGGGAGTAAGAAGAAGAAAAAACGGAGTAAGAATACATTTCACCACTCCCTATTTTGCCCGTAGATGTCGTACAAGACGACTAAGGGATATAATATGCACATAAGATCTGTGTAAGGGAAGGAAATCTCGAAATGAATCTCGAATGATGATGTTGGTTAAAACTTGATGGCTTAGATTTGTAAATAATTTATTATCATCATCATCATCGCAGCCCACATACGTCCCACTGCTGGGATTGAGCCTCCTCTATAATTGGAGTGAAATTGACCAACTATAGCACGCTGGTCAGACGTGGTGGTATAGTGGTTTGTTTCGAGTTTTTCTTCTCTTGCAAAGATCTTATCTGCTCATTAAAAGAAAATAAAATCCCTTATAGTAGTCCTTTCATGACACCCACGGGCAAGAGAGGGGATGGTGAATTTGTTCTCACTCCGTCACCACATAGAACAAAAATATACTACATGCTATTGTATCTAAAAAGACCTAGGTTTAGTCATGTATAGGAAATGGTGGTAATGTGGCACCCCACTTTGTTTTTGAGGTCTCATGTAAAAAATAAAAGACAGACATAGGTAATAAATTCATCATTAGTTTTCTTATTTATTTGCCAATACACGACATAGTATGGAACAAATAAAAATGCAACAAATAACTTTTAAATGTGTTTATTAAAAAAAAGAGGAAATTTGGCAATTTGAGATCAAGTGAGGGTTATATGGCACCCAGGGGGGCAAATTAAATGTATTATACTTAACGACAGAAATTGCAAATATAATATTCACCTTCAGGGCCGGCGCAACTACCAAGAGGCTTATGCACAAATAAATCTAAAGATTCTTGAGAGTCTTTTACTAATCATTTTAATGTAGACCTAGGTACGGCAAATATTTTTACTGCCTTTTTATAGCCCCTGGTCGTGGTTCTCACTGCTTCAATAGCATTTTTCATTTGGTCTGGGTCCCAAGTTTTTCTTTTCTTAGAAGATTGAGGCACTAAACTTAGTCGAGGCATCTGTAAATGAAAAAAATCAATATCACTCGTGTATGTTATATAGCCCCCGGGACCATAACACAACCAATATGAGGGGGCCAAATTACCAGTACTCTGGAATCTACAAACGAACCTCTAAAAAAATGTAACATCAAATATTTTGCGTACGTACCTTTAAAATACAATAAGAAAACGTTAATCCAACACAATATCCAAATTGCAGATGCATAAACTCGGTATATCCAGAATTATACAATTAAATACAACACAACAAAAAAAGTTTTACGAGTGCAAGTTCAAACTAGTTCGAATAACAAACGCATGTGCTGCCCTCGCTTATTTTTTTTTTTTTTTTGCATTATATTAAAATTGTCATTGTTACTCCTCGTTATTAAAAAGTTACTGTAGATGACGTGATTCTAAATTAGAAATATCGAAGGGGCCATAATACCTGTGGGGACCACATTACCACCTTCTCCCTGTAAATATAATTTTAAATAACAAAGCGCTGACATACAATAGACTTAATGGAATTTACATACATGATAATTTGTTTATTGTTTTACCATGTTCAATTTATAATTTTGTTAAACAGAATATCTCATCTCATTTCAACCCATATACGTCCCATTGTAGGGCTTAGGTCTCCTCCATTATGGGAGGGCAAATTAATTTAATATACCATGCTGGTCAAACGGGATGGCATAGGGTTTTGTGTCGAGTTTTCCTTCTCTTGCATAGATGTTATCTGCATATTGTAATTCATTAGCCATCTTTTACAACATTACGGACAAGAGAGGAGATCGATACATATCTTTTTAGTGATATAGAGCCCTATAAACAATGGTTTACATAATTGTTTACCTTCAAAATTATTTTTTAAATTGACAAAGACTACAAGGCAATGCCCGTCGAAACTTTTCTCGACACTAACCTGAAAACGCTATAACAAAATAATAACAAACTTGGATAACTTACTTTTTCAAATTTAGAGTTATGACAAAGGGAATTAGATACTCGTTCCTAATTTATTTTTACTTGTACCGTATCGAACCTAGTTTTCTTTTTTAAAGAAAGATGGAAATAGATTTTATTAAATCTAAACTCCAAAACTCAATAACTCCGAATATAAGTTTTGGAGACAATTGTGAAAAGATCTGTTGTTATTTTTCCCTCATATTTATTGGGTTAGAAAAATAAAAACTCAAAAGCCTACTATTTATTTAATGAAATAAGGGTGTAATAAATATAAATATTGTAAAATGTGTATGTTTACTTACGTACGCACATAAGAACTTTTTCAGTGTAATAAGATAAAAATCTTTCTAAAATTTTATATTACTACGTTTGTAGTTAAGACGACGCTAAAATAGAAAAAAAAACAGTATTTAATTCATTGAAAGTTTTATTATAACACATCATCTAGTTGACTTTTATGACGGTGTACGCGCGCATCGTAAAACTGTTTTTTTTTTTTTTTTGGGCTGGTTTGCGGTCGGCGCGCTCCTCGCAGCACTCCGTCCGGGGCGACAGAGGGGCGTAAGCACGCAACACCCGCAACCTACCCACGATGCACGTCGCCTTCGTCATTGGGCCGACCACCGAAGCAGGGTTACTTGTCATCAGTGGTCGGCCCGACGAAATACCCCCTACTTGGGATACCCTCTCATCGACCGACGTCTCGGGGAGGACGTTGGTCTTTCCTCACGCGGTCGGCCTCTCGGCGGGTGACGGACTAATTCCCCAGTCACGTCACCCGCGGCCTCGGCTAGGGCGGCATGAGGCGCAGATCGTAAAACTGTGTTGACTAATTTCGATGTGTCGGTTTTTCGTGACAATGTGCTCGCACGCATTGTTAAAATTTACACTCATTATTAATCCCTAATTCACCAAAAGAATTTTATTAATGACTTCAAAACAATATATATTTGTGGTTTATAATAATGAATACTTGTAAAGGATTCACAGTATAATTTTACAAAATTGAATTTCATTTATCATAACCCTTATAATAAAAAGGTATATATATATATATACCCATACAAAAGGTGTTATGACCCAAATTAATGCTTCTCAGATATACCGAGACTCTAGGTCATAAGTTATTGTGATATTAAAATCGATAACCATTGAATAATGTCCTTCATCCCTTTTTAGTTATAAAAGCGTAGGTGGCCATGTAGCAGTACAATGACCAGCCACAAATTACAGGTCTTCCTATCAGGATGAGATTTGTATAGCTAACACGGGTAGCTTGATAAGGGTATTAATAATTTTCACTTCTATATCTAACGACATTTCTATTAATATTTTAGAATCAATTTTAATAATAAGTAACATTATTTTCAGGCGCAGCTACCAATATTACCAATCCCTACATTGCTTATTATCACAGCCAATACACGTCCCACTACTGGGCTCGAGCCTCCTCGACAATAGGAGGGAAATTGACCCACTATTACCATGCTGGTCAGACAGGTTGATATAGGGTTTTATTTCGAGTTCTTCCTTTAGACGTCTTTTACTTTTTATAGGGAGTGGTAAATTGTATTCTTACTCCATCACCACGCGGGCAAATATTTGCATCATCGCAGCCCACATACGTCCCACTGTTGGGCTCGGGCCTCCTTCACAATGGCAGAGAATTTGACCTACTATACCATTCTGGTCAGACATGTTGGTATAGGGTTTCATTTCGAGTCTTCCTTCTCTTGCACAGATGTTATGTGCATATTATATCCCATAGTCGTCTTATACGACATCCACGGACAAGATAGGGTGAATTGTATTCTTACTCCATCAACACACGGGCAAATATTTGAATAATAAATGGTAATTATTTAGTTTTGCTTATCCTCTTTGGACTCTATCATTTTCTTTACATCTTTAGTTTCTTCATATTAATTATCGTCCATCAGGACTTATACGAGTTAAAATGATGACAATGATGATGATGTACAGATTTACTAGAAGCTACCATCAGCCCTAAAAACAAATTCAAAATTTGAATCAAACGATTCACGCGTTGCTGATATTTTTCTTTTCTGATTTTACATATTTTTGCTTTTTCTCAAAAACCAATTGGGTTAAGGATCTGAAACTTTCGAGATCTTATTAGTACGAGTACCTATTATCCTCTTGGTATCGTGGCGATATCTTTCAAGAGCAAAATCACTATGTCTAGGGAGTTATTAGCCTTCGTGAAGAAAATTATATCATGACACTGGAAACAATTTGCACGTATTAGGAGCTGATTGCAAATACAAATAAAAAGTGTGTGTACTTGTGCGCATGTAAGAAGTTTTAATTCATTGGCGTAACAAGATAAAAACCTTTTTAAAAATATTACATTCTAATAAAAGAAAAAGGTATTCAATACATTAAAAGTTTTATTATAACGCATTATCTAGTTGACATTTGTCACAGTCTACTCTTATCATTTGTCCCTAACGCGCCAAAAGAAGTCATCATCTTAGCCCATACACGTCCCACTGTTGGACTCGAACCTCCTTCACTATGAGACGGAAATTGACTACACAACGCTGGTCAGACGTGTTGGTATAGGGTTTTGTTTCGAGTTTTCCTTCTCTTGCATAGATATACATCATCACAGCTCATTTTCGTCCCACTGCTGGGCTCGAGCCACCTCTATAATAGGAGAGAAATTGATTTACTATACCACGCTGAGTAGAAGTGTTGGTATAGGGTTTCTTTTCGAGTTTTCCATCTCTTGCATAAATATAATATGCTTATTATATCCCTTAATCATCTTTTACGACACCCACGGATAAGAGTTGATGAATTGTATTCTTACTCAGTCACCCCACGGAAAACATACATAACTTCAAACAGAAGGATAATGAGCCTAATGCCTAAACAATATTAAACATAATATTAAACTAACCTCCTACGAGAAATACTTATATAGTGCTCGGTAGCGACATGACTTAGTTAATAGCCTTTATACAAGTAATTAAATCCTTAATGTACTATGTTACTGAACACAGAGTACATATTTAAGCTTTTAGCTAAAGTTGTATTACAATTAATGTATATTTACCATTTATAAGGTCAAGGTAATGAAAGTGATATACAATATATGTAAACTGAGAACAATAAATATTATTTTTACTGTAATAAAACTGAAAACTTGTTTAAATGCATTTAATTCCAACTTTGCTGAACCAGTCTTTGAAGTGAAAACTTCAATAGCCGCGTTGGGCACTTTTTGGTAGAGGAAAATCAAATGGGTTAGCGTCACCGACATGCTCATGACTGGCGTACGCACTTTTTTTTTTGTGTGTATATCTATTGGCTGCAGATGGCCTTGACAGCTTAGCCCGTACTATGGGTGAGCGCTGATGGCTCTCAAACCGGAGCGTATGCGCCTTGTGCTGTGCGTCTTAAACACTTTTTGTATGGGTGAAATCTCGTGCTTTCGCGTCACCGACATGCTTATCGCAGTATATCTGTAGTGGTACAGCTGACGTACAGTGCTGTGTATCCTACTAATATAATAAACGCAAAAGTTTGTGAGTATGTGAGGATGTTTGTTGCTCTTTCACGCAAAAACTACTCAATGGATTTTGATGAAATTTCACCATAATACAGCTTACATATCAGAATAACACATAGGCTATAATTTATTCCGATATTCACACGGGAAAGGGAACTATGCGTTTAAAACTGCAGGGCGCTGCTAGTAACTAAAAGTAGTGAAATTGAATGGTTTTAGTGAGAAGTTCTATGTATATACACTGTGGATTATTGAAATAGTGTTTTTGTTTGATTATTTTCATCTTATAGAATCTTAAATAAAAGACAAACATCGCACAAATCAAAAACTTATTCAAAAACTAGAAAAATTTAATTAAAAATCCAAAAATAGCAACTGTATATACATAGTTTTAAGTTTTCACTTCTATCGGCGGTCCTCTTGACTGCTTTATGTGTTTTTTACTCACGTGTTCACTTCAGTAGCCCATTATTTCATAGGTATATAATTGTTGGGCCGACCACTGACGACAAGTTAACGCTGCTCCAGTGGTCGGCCCAACAACGAAGGCGACGTGGTTTTTGGGTGGGTCGCGGGAGTTGCGTGCTTAAGCCCCTCTGTCGCCCCGGACGGAGTGGTGCGGAGGCGCGTCAACTGCGGCCCACCCACAAAAAAAAAAAAAAAAAGGTATATTATTGTTCGGTCTTTGCAAGCTATGTGTATTTGGAAAAACTTCACAAGTTAAATTCTGCAACCGTCGCGTCGTTAAGACAGTATAGCTGAAAATTAGAGACAACTCAATCCGCCAGGCAGTTGTGCCACTTGGTGTATTCGTAATTGTTGCATTTGCAATATCCAATAGTGGCAGAACCACACTGTCGACAGTTATCTGTCTACAGCCGCGGGCCGGTCCGTTCGGGGTAGTACCTACCACGCTCTCGCAGAAAATCGAGGTCTGAGTAGTAGCAATCTGTTACTGCGCTTCGTTCGGTGAGCGAGAGAGCCGGAAGCCCAACTTTCTGAGGGTGTTTGCCTGTGCAGGGTTTTGGTGGTGCCTTTGGTATCACCGAGCCTAAATACACGCATTCACATTCCCTTCACTTTCTTCGCGGTAGGCAGCGGCCTTGTAAAGGTCCATGGGCGGCAGCAACACTTACCATCAGGTGTACTGTTTGCTCGTTTGCCACTACTTGCAATAAAAAAAAATTTACTTAATCCTTTGCAGAACATTGTTTAAAGGAACATTTGGATTCAACATATTACTGTTTTGTGATGCTGTGAACTGCATAGTTAGCATTGGAAGGTTGGTGGAGTGATCATCATCACAGCTCATATATGTCCCACTGTTGGGCTTAAGCCTCCTCCACAATAGGAGGAAAATTGATCTACTATTACTATGCTGGTCAGATAGGCTTGTATTTTTTTTCTTTTTTATGGGTGGGCTATGGTAAGCGCACGCGCGGTCCAGTTCGTCCGGGGCCGAAGAATGGACGGCGCGCGGGCCCATAACCCACCCGTACCCACGTCACCTCGTTGTTGGGCCGACCACCGGAGCAGATGTGACTTGTCGTCAGTGGTCGGCCCGACGGAATACCCTTTCGGGTAACCTCACCTCTCGACGTCTTGGGACGTCGGTCGCCGTCGCGCGGTTAGCCATACTGCGGGTGACAGACAATTCCCCGGTTCGATCACCCGCGGCCTTGGCTAGGGCGGCATTAGGCACAGATAATCACGCCTGCGCCGCCCGAGTCGCCGGCGGAACGTGTCGCCGAATAGGAGCTCTACTCGCACACGATCCGCCGCCTCCTTCCGTGAGATTACGGCTTCACAGAAGGCGGCGACCGCGTCCCAGTTTCTGACGCTGGCGAGCATTTCCCTGGCGATGGTCGGCAGCGCCAGGTCGGCACTGATAACAGATAGGCTTGTATACAGTTATATTTCGAGTTTTTCATCTCTTACATAGATATTATTTGCGTATTATAATCCCTTAGTGGTCTTTTACGACACTCGCGGGCAAGAAAGGAGATAGTGAATTGTTTTCTTACTTCGTCACCACAAGGAAGAGGTTATTATTCCATATTTACTGCTTCACGGCTTGCAGGGATAGTATAAGATCAGATCCTCACTGATCAGATTCCGTAAACTCACCTTATACAGTCCTGCAGGCTGTGCATTACGTATAGTATCTCTGTCTTAAATGACATTAGGATATATCTACTTTCAATTTTGTAGCAGCCTGCAGTGCGTTTATATCCTTTTCCTTTCCGATGATGGATCATTTGAATAGCGTGGTTATTTATGGAAGGCTTTTTTATTGTTGCAAACGGTGGCAAACGAACAAACAGTACATCTGATGGTAAGTGTTGCTGCCGCTCATGGACCTTTACAAGGCCGCTGCCTACCGCGAAGAAAGTGAAGGGTGTGAATGCGTGCATTGAGGCTCGGTGATACCAAAGGTACCACCAAAAACCCTCCACACGCAAACACCCTCGGAAAGTTGGGCTGCCGGCTCTCTCGCTCACCGAACGAAGCGCAGTAACAAATTGCTACTACACAGACGTCGATTTTCTGCGAGAGTGTGGTAGGTACTACCCCGAACGGACCGGCCCGCGGCTGTAGACAGATAACTGTCGACAGTATGGTCCTACCACTCTTAATGCTTCTGAAGAACATTGGAATATGTAGGAACTATAAAAAAAAATATTATGCAAATCTGTCGTCAGTTTTGTTCTCATTTTAATTAACATCAGATGGCTTTAACAGTTCTTTATAAGCTGTACTTATAAAAAAATAATTTGATAAATATCAGTAAAAAAAACCCCACCAAATGCGAGTCGGACTAATTTACGAAAGGGTTCCGCATTACCATACATATAAGATTTAACACTATACTTTTTCGATTTAAGCATAAATTAGGAATATCAGTAGGGTATGAGTAAAAGTGAATTTCGTAATTTTCCGTGTGGTGACGGAGTAAGAATAGAATTCACCACACCATCTTTAACATAGGTGTAGTAAACGACGCCTATGGGATATCATCACAGCCATGCGTTCCACTGTTGGACTCAGGCCTCCCCACAATGGGAGGGTATTTGACCTACTATACCATGCTCGTATGTATAGGGTTTCATTTCGAATTTTCCTTCTCTTGCACAGATGTTATGTACATATTATATCCCATAGTCGTCTTTTACGACACTCACCGGTAAGATAGGGAGTGGTGAATTGTATTCTTACTCCGTCACCACACAGAAATAGGTAATGAAGGGATATAAATAGATGGAGGGATAAAAAGGAGCAGAAATGAAAATGAATATCGTAACCAAACAAATTTTAAATTAGTGGTTTATATAAAAATATTTTCACTAAGGCAAAATATAAAAAACACATATAATATGGAGATCTCTTTAATTTTTAATTTATCTACAATATGGTAATATATAATTATAATATTCTATTATAAAAATATAATCTCTAAAAAATTCAATTGTTTATTACTGTGAATGAGGTATAAATCGCCGACTGGCGAAATTCTTAGTCATAGAGTTCCCTTGGCACCTTTTAGATACGGAACCCTTGAAACAAGAAAACCATCAAGTCGTTGGCTTCTTAAATTTTCAAACAGCAATATACAGTGCCGGCGGTTGAAAAATTGCTTTCATTATGCATGTAGGCGCTTAGGCTTAACTCTAAATTTATACACCAGGAAAAACGGCTAACAGAGTATGCGATATTACGTGCAATATTTCTTGTTGTATGGTCTTTATCTTCACATAACAAAATGGATACTAAGTATATTTATGAAACAATTTAGAAATAAATAATGATTTTGTTTCGGTACTTACAAAGGATAATAGTATATCGGCACGATTATTGCAGGTACATTTACTAAACATGATAATTATTCCTATTGCACAGCAGAATAGTGGCTAAGATTTATCGTGCCAGGTGTTATGGGTTTAAGTCCAACTAAATAGGTACATTGTGCGATCCACAAATTGTTGTTCGAAGTTTGGGTGTAATTGCGTTCATTAACGCATTAACGACCGAGAATTGTATTTTTTTTTCCATCATTTTTAAGGCAAATTCTCATCATTAAAAATGAGAATTATAATGATTTCTGATGTTTACACATTTTACATAAAACTATTTTGCGCATTTTATCACATTTGTATTTGAGAAAGCATTAAATGAGAATTATCAAATAAAAAATATGGTCTCCTGTACTTTGCAGCTGTTGCTTTCAGAATCTGGGGTTGAAATTGATTTTCACCAGAAAAAAATGGCCGCTTTAAAACAAAAAAAAAAAAGGCGAAAGATTGAAGACATTTTTTTTATGATTTTTTTTCTCATAGAATACGCCGAATGACCCCCTCTTTTTTTCAACCACGAATGCACTAAATAGTTGTAGTTATAATGTAAAAATCAATATTTTACCTCCAAAATGGCGTTTTTCACCCCTTAGTGGTGAGCGAAATTTTACGTTTCGCGTAAAATAGAAAGAAATCGGATCTTCACGAAAATTGGTACCCGGGGTTTTTTTATGTCGCAGATTACGATTCTGCCATTAAAATTTAAAAATTCATGATGGCGCATCCAATATGGCCGACCGAGAATCTAAAAGCTTATTTAAATCGGCTGACATTGACCACTGGTGGTTTTCGAGATCGCTGATTACGATACTGCACTCAAAATTTGAAAATGTAAGATGGCGGACCAGAAATCTAAAACCTTATTCGAATCAAGTGGAATTGAGCACTCAGAGGTTTTTGAGGTCGGTGACTACGATACTGCTCTTAAAATTTGAAAATTCAAGATGATGGATCCAATACAACCGACCGAAAATCCAAAAACTTATTTGAATCGGGTAAAATTGGGCACTCAGGGGTTTTTGAGATCCGCCAATTTGATTTTCGAAAAATCGCAATTTCAACCCCAGATTCTGAAAGAGCACACTCCTAAGTACGGACAACCATATTTTTTATATGAAAATTCTCGTTTTATAATGATGAGAATTTGCCGAATTGTCAGAATTTGAATGATGACAAAAATTCGATTCTCGGTCGTTAATGCGTTAATTATATTCTTCCGACTGCCGCAATATAAAGATGATTTCGCCTTGGTTGGGATTGATATCTGTAAAAAAGTATATATTCCATCAACCTGGCTGACAAGCCAGTCTTTATATATTTCTTAAACAGGGAAGCCTTTTTTTTTTTTTTTATGGGTGGGCTATGGTATGCGCACGCGCGGTCCAAACCGTCCGAGGCGATGAAAGGACGGCACGCGGGCCCGTAACCCATCCGTACCCACGTCACCTCGTTGTTGGGCCGACCACCGGAGCAGATGTGACTTGTCGTCAGTGGTCGGCCCGACGGAATACCCTTTCGGGTAACGTCACCTCTCGACGTCCTGGGACGTCGGTCGCCATCGCGCGGTCAGCCTCTCCGCGGGTGACGGACAATTCCCCGGTCCAATCACCCGCGGCCTCGGCTAGAGCGGCATTAGGCGCAGAAACTCGCGCCTACGCCCCCCGAGTCGCCGGCGGCGGAACGTGTCGCCGAATAGGAGCTCTACTCGCACACGATCCGCCGCCTCCTTCCGTGAGATTACGGCCTCACAGAAGGCGGCGACCGCGTCCCAGTTCCTGACGCTGTCGAGCATCTCCCTGGCGATGGTCGGTAGCGTCAGGTCGGCACCGATAATCGCGACGAGTTCACGGCGCTCCCCCTCCCACGCAGCACACACCTCGAGCGTGTGCTGCGCCGTGTCCTCGTCGCAATTACAGTGGTGGCAGGACGCTGTGCTCTCCCTCCTAACAATCTTGTGCAGGTACTTCGCGAAGCAACCGTGCCCCGTAAGCACCTGCACCAGTCGGAAGGAAGGCACCCCGTGCGTCCGCTCCAACCACTCCATCAGCACCGGCCGGAAGGCCTCGACGGTCCTGACACCGTACCGAGGACTCTCCAGCCGGACTGCCCAACGGGCAATGACTTCCCGGCGGGCGTCGACCCGCCAGGCGGTGACCTCTTTGATGGAGACCATACCGCCGCGGGCGCGCGTCTCCAACACCCGCCGATAAATGTCGGCGAGCATCTCCGCCTCCAGGTCCCACGGGGGGGTGCCGGCCAGGAGGCACGCTGCCTCCGTCGCCACCGTGCGGTAACCACGTATGGCCCTGATCGCCATGACCCTCTGTGGTCGCCTCAAGAGGGCCCTCAGCCGGACGGTCAGGGACTGTGGGACACCGCACGTCATGGGCGTTCGCACAACGTCCCCTACTCGGTTAACGTAGAGGACGCTGCGCCCCTCCAAGTAGACTGCCACCAGCTGCCTGAGGTACACGGGCACCTCGTGATACCTCAGCCAAACAGGGAGGCCTATGGCTATTTTTGGAAATCGATATCCTGATGGACAGATAACAGTCACAGTAACAAAATCTCAGATATCACCATCATCTCGGCTCATATACATCCAATGATTGGACTAAAATCTCTTCCACAATTCGAGAGAAATAGACCTACTATAGCAAGCTGGTCAGACCTATATCAACATATAGGGTTTTATTTCAAGTTTTCCTTCTCTTAAATAGATCTCATTTGCATATTATATCCCTTAGTTGGATTTTACGACTCCTAGGTGAAAGATAGGGGATGGTGAATTGTATTCTTACTACGTCACCACACGGAAAAGCCTAGAGTACTTTTAAAATAATTTATGTGTGTATTTTCATGCCTTTAATATATAAAACATACCATAAAAGTACACTTTTAAAGAGTCATCCTCGATATTATTTTTTATTAATGGTAACATTCATAACAAAAGCCGTTCCCCTGAGGGTGTTTCGATAATGAATTGATTCTTTTAATAGAAATTACTATAAGATGCACGCACGCTCAATTTGATGGTATTTAATTTTGAAATGGACGATGACTCGACTGTGTTTTATGTTTCCAATTATAGGTTAAAAGTTTCATAAGTCAAGTTATAAGTTCCTAGATCCATCCATCAGCGCTTATGAGTTCATTCACATCCACATGTGGAGAAGAATTGGATGTATAAAGAATTACTGACTAATAAAATTAATGTTCTAGATTTGTAGCGCGTGGACTGTGATTACGCCAAAATTGAAACGTGGACTTCGAAGTACTAATGAGGAATGATCTCTAATATATCGTATCAGTATTGATATAACTAGTAACGGTATCAGTTATTTAGGTACCAAGAACTAACGATGCTACGACGCTGTCAACTAACAATATCACATAATAATTGGTTACATGCCCTGAATCTCGTTTCGCTACGTTAGTAATCTAACGATTACTAATAAGTCTAATAACCAAAACAATTATGCCACCTCTCTCTTTCTATGTGATTTAAAAAGAGAGAGCTGTTATTGGCTAACGGTTTAATAACAAGCGAGATTTTACGAATATTGATATAAACCAAAGACACTCTTATTTCTATTGAACTAACACTTAACTGTCAGAAATTTGGTAAATCAAACAGTAATGGAAAGTGGTTATGTTTCTCGTTGCTATCGTATGCTAGGTACGAAAAGTGTTCATTATAGTTTGACCTATGAAAGGTTCTAATGATTAAATTGTATAATAATAGAAACTAAGTTACGATTATTTAACGCACATTCATTAGGTTAAAATTCTCTATGATACCGATATTCGGCAACGTTTATCGATATCGGTATTGATACCAAATATTGGTTAGTAGCCGTTGCCAGAAATAGCCGGTAACGCCTATATTTACCACATGGATGTTGGAGTGTTTTAAGACCACAGTCATCGTCTGAGTGTCGTAGGTTCGATCCCTACGCAACACAACTCTTTTTATAATGTACAAATGATTGTTTTGAGTCCGATTGTAAATTTCATTGCGCCTTTGTAAAGTCATCCAACCACATAAGAATTTATTACTTATTGCGAGATTGCCTTAAAAACCTTGTGAATCGGCAACCAAAACTAACACTTTATTTGTATATTTGTTTATACATTATTGTTAAGTATATTCAAATGAAAACGTATTAAGATCTAGGTCAGAGATAAGTAAAAAGAAAATAATTGTATTATAATTGGAATAGATCCAAAAGAATATGATCAAACGTCAATGGAAGACTTTTAATTTTCTCTATATTCATAGAAACTTATTTGTGAGCGAAAAAATGATTACCACGTATTTAACTTGCACCCATATCTATTAGCCATTTGTTCCTGTCGCCTTACCAATTAGGCTAACGTAGGTATCTACTAATCTTAGTATTATAATCATATTGCTTTACTAGCAACCCGCCCTCGCTTCGCTTCGGTTTCAGTGGTCTTCCCTGCGTAGTTCCCGTTCCCGTGGGAATACCGGGATAAAATATAGCTTAGTTTACGCCCTGATATTATAGCTTTCCATTGGTGAAAGAATTTTTGAAATCGGTCCAGCCGTTTTGAAGATTACCCGGAACAAACAGACAGACAGACAGACCAAAATTTTTTAATTTGTATTTCAGGCATAGGTGTCGTGAAAATAACCCTGTGAGCATAAAAAAAGCCTGTTATTTTGACATTACAAACAGACACTCCAATTTTATTTATTGGTATAGATAAAAATGAGAGTCGTCACGAGAATCCTTTGTTCTACATTTATATAAATACTAGCAATCCGCCCTCGCTTCGCTTCGGTTATAGGTTATAGGTTATAGTCGTTTTACCCGCGTAGTTCCCGTTCCCGTGGGAATACCGGGAAAAAATATAGCCTAGTTTACGCCCTGATATTATAGCTTACCATTGGTGAACGAATTTTTGAAATCGGTCCAGCCGTTTTGAAGATTACCCGGAACAAACAGACAGACAGACAGACAGACTGACAAAAATTTTTTAATTGCTATTTTAGGCATAGATGTCGTGCAAATAACCATGTGAGCATGAAACAAGCCTATTATTTTGACATTACAAACAGACACTTCAATTTTATTTATTGGTATAGACTAGCGACACGCCCTCGCTTCGATTCGGTTTTACCCGCGTAGTTCCCGTTCCCGTAGGAATACCGGGATAAAATATATATGTTATTATGTTTATATATGTTACTCCCTGATATTATAGCTTTCCATTGATGAAGAATTTTTTTAATTGCGTTAGGTGGCTTAAGCGTGAAAGCGTAACAAACAAACAAACTTATTTTCGCATTTATAATATTAGTAATGAAGTAAGGACTAGCAACCCGCCCTTGCTTCGCTTCGGTTTCAGTCGCCTTACCCGCGTACTGCCCGTTCCCGTGGGAATATCGGGATAAAATATAGCCTATGTTACTCCCTGATATTATAGCTTTCCATTGGTGAAAGAATTTTTGAAATTAGTCCGGTGATTTAAGGGTGAAAGCGTAACAACAAATTTACTTTCGTATGTACAATATTAGTAAGGATTATGGTTGATAGCAGTGCCCTACGGTTTCACCCGCAGTGCCTCTTCCCATGGAAATATCGAGAAAATTATAGCCTATGTATTATTCTCATATGTAAGCTATATTATTGTGAAGTTCCATCAAAATCCATTCAGTAGTTTTTGCGTGAAAGAGCAACGAACATCTTCACATCCTCACAAACTTTCGCGTTTATAATATTATGGTTGATAGTTGATACAGTGCTGTAAGTAAGCAGTTGCTAATGTGAGCTTCCGATTTCTGATCATCACACCACAGTACCAGTATTAACTAAATAAAGAACATTGCTATTAGAATAATAATTACACTGCAATAACTGTAACATTTTAAATTTGTTTTTATGTGTTTGGCTTGCCTGTATTTCATGAATAATCTTTCTTGCTCGGTTCTGCCAATATCTCTTATTATATATGCCGTAGTTTAATTGAATAGATCTGCCTGTAGTTTTGAGGATAAAGTTATGACATTTTGATACGTAAACTTCTGTTCAAGTGGGCAAAAGGAATAAAACCCATACAGCCAAATTGTATACATTTTGGTTTTATTTTTAATTTTTGATTAATTGGTATACCTATATAAACTCATTTGCAAAAAAAACGGGCGGTTTTGATTTTCATTCATATTTAAAAAGATACAATACCAAAAAGGTTTCAATCGTTTGTACACGTTACTGGCCGGTTTTAAAAATGCTGTGGTATTTAAAAAAGTACGTTCTAAATTCAATTTTTCATTTGATGTTCATTTTTACAGAAAACCCCTTTTTATCCTACATTTTTGGCGCGAAGTTCCAGAAGTTAACATCGACTTTCATAACTTTTATTCAATTTTTATCGATTAATTTCATATCCTTGACTGTCAAAGCTTTATTTAATGCTGTTTGGCTGTATCAAAAATGGTAGATAAAGTGGTAAAAGCTACCAAAATTATCGCGCTGCTTGAAGAGGGTTGCAGCAAATGTTTCGTGGCTAGGAGGCTAAATGTTAGTCGCTCGACAGTCCAAAGGACCTGGCAGCGATATCAGGAGACTGGTTCCGTCGAGAGAAGGCCTGGTTCTGGAAGAAAACCATGTACCCAACCACGGGATGATCGTTTTCTTGTGAGTCGCGCATTGAGAAATCGCAAATCTTCGTATGTGGATCTTAAGAACAACCTCCAAGAAGTAAGAAATGTGCATATTAGTCTATGGACGGTCAGGAGGAGGCTTCTCGCTGCCAATATACGCAGTCACCGCCCGGCCCGCGGCCCCAAATTACTCCGTGAGCACAGAGTTCACAGGCTTAGGTTCGCTAGAAATTGTGAATCATGGACTCAAGACGTTTGGAATAGGGTTTTGTTCTCTGATGAAGCCAGGATATCTCTGTTCGGTGAAGATCGACGTCGGCGAGTGCTAAGAAGACAAGGAGAACGCTTTGCAGAGGCATGTTTCGAAGAAATCACACCTTATGGTGGGGGCTCTGTTATGTTTTGGGCAGGAATAAATTCAATGGATCGTACAGAGTTAGTCTTCATTGAAAACGGCTCACTGACTGGGCATCGATACATAACGGAAGTTCTAATTTCTCATGCACAACCCGCATTGGCCGCTCTAGGTGAAGACTCGATTTTTATGGACGACAATGCTCGCGCCCACCGATCCCGCGATGTTAATGCGTATGTGCAAGAGGTCGGCATTCGTCGTTTGGATTGGCCAGCTCGAAGTCCCGACCTCAATCCCATAGAGCATGTCTGGGACGTTCTGAAACGGCGTGTGAGATCAGTACACCCGGCTCCGCAGACCATCAGAGAGCTGAAGAATGTGATTACTGCGGAGTGGGAACGTATTCCGCAAGCAAGTATCCGGGATATACTCGCTAGCATGCCCAGACGAATTCAAGCTGTGATTTTAGCTAGAGGGGGTCACACTCGATACTAAACATTTATCTGCTTTTACTTTATTAAAGAAAAACAAACAAAAAAACTTTTTTATTTTTACTTCATGAGCATATGCACTACTAGCGAATATACACTACTAGCGAGGTTTAGCATTATTTCCCATAAATTGTATCTAAATTTTATGAAATACTGATGAAAACGATTATTTTCTTATTAATTTAGCAAATTGTGTGGATAAAACTACCTATAATTATCAAACAAAGAAATATTAACATTTGAAATGGTTCATTGCTTAGGTGCCCGTTTTTTTTGCAAATGAGTGTAATTGATATACCTATATATATTAATTGGTATACCTATATACTGTGTGGCTTCGAATACCAACCCTTGCTTTGCTCGTGGGTGTCGTAAAAGACGACTAAGAGCCCTAGATTGACCCGGACCAACTCCATCTGGTACCATTTGGGTCAACGATTACATTCCCAATGAGGGTTGACGTCAGGCAGGCGGCCGGTCATAAAAGTCATTGCCGAAACTTTTTGCAATATGTCAAAACAGATGACATATTGCGTCGACCCCAAGTAATTGGGATAAGAGCAAGATGATGATGATTAATTGGTATACCTATTTAGTTTTTGTCTATTTATACAACTGTTATTATATTATTCTTTGCATGGTGAGGGTACCCGAAAGGGTATTCCATCGGGCCGATCACTGACGACAAGTCACCCTGCCCCGGTGGTCGGCCCAACAACGAAGCGACGTGGGTACGGGTGGGTTATGGGCCTGCATGCCCTCCTTTCGTCGCCCCGGACGGAATGGACCACGTGTGCGCTTACCATAGCCTACCCATAAAAAAAAAAAAAAATTGCATGTATTAGTGAGTAATGTTTGTTGTCATTTTTGAGACAAAAAAGAAAAGGGATATCCTTTTCTTTTTTTATATTGTATATGCTTCATGCATAGACACAGGCAATAAATATGTAGTTTACGTTGAGTTTGTTGACAATCGTCACATTACACAAGCCGCTACAGAAAAATGACGTTGTGGATCTCATGTGAGTTCCCACTACATTGCGCTGAGTAGCTATCCTTTTACTCGCTTGTGGACCTCGGCTCTTACATTGATTTGTTATGTAAATTAAGTTATATAAATATGTATCTTAGGGAGGAATAAAATATTTTTCTTTCTATCTAATCCTGAATCGGGCATAAGACGTTCATGGATTATACAACAGTTATTATAGATAATGTTATTCTTAGTATGAAATTTGGTATATATACCGTCGTCAACATAAAAATTATCCACCATCCTTTTATTTTTTCTCAAGCAATATGTCTATCCTGGTATTGATTACGTGTCTGCTCTAGATGAAGGAAATTAAGCTTCAATAACAGGCATACTAGACGCAACAGCGTCTTGGAAATTAAACCTTATACCATAAGGCCAATATTTTTTATTTATAGATAACCGATTTAAAAAGTGCATTGCCGAAAATATAGATAGCGACATCTGTCGGGACACGCCATAATCTTAATCACGTATATAAAGAAATCTTTAATTCTCTTATAATAATGGGACAGATTAAAAATTATTGCATTTTAAATTATTGCATAGTCAACGATCCTTGGTCAGTGTTAAAAAATAATTGTATTGAAAAATCGAACAGTCCATTAATCCAGACGCCAGCTCGATTCTTGGTTCCCCCTTTTTTTTAATTTTTTAATTGATTATATTTCTTTATATAAATTATGTCGCTAGAATCTTTATCATCTTCACAGCCCATGTAGGTCCCACTGTTGGGCTCGAGCTTCCTCCACAATGAGAGGGAAATAGATCTACTATACTATTACTACCTATTATACCGCTGTTCAGACGTGTTAGTAAAGGGTTTTATGTCGAGTTTTCCATCTCTAGCATAGATTTTATATGGCTAGTATATCCCTTAGTTGCCTTTTACGACACTCACGGGCAAGAAAAACGTAAATGGTATTCTTAATCCGTAACCACACAACACAACAACTCTTTAATATCTAAATGTTAAAAAAATTACCAAAAGAAAATGCCGGTCATCCATGTATTATGTTCACAGAAAGCAGGAATATATCTTTGCGCAGTTTCTTTTGGGACTAAAAAGAAACAATTAATATCGCCGTCCTTTGAAGGATCCGTCGTTGAATATCCTTAATGTGGTCACGTATTCACTCACAGAGATAGGACGTGACAGTAGAATAAAATGAGGAAGCATATTCTGCGGTCAATAAGTGCTTTATTTAGATATAAATAAAGTTAGAGAATAATTGACTGTACAAATCATCTAATAGTTAAGATACTGTGCTAAGTCGGGTTCGATTCCCAGGTATAATTAAACTTATTGGATCCATGGATTGTTTTCATGAGTTTAAGTATTGCGTCCGTTAATTATGTTTGTGGAGTACCCCTCATTACAATATATATTTTCTTTAAAAAAATAATTGTACATGCACATATGTGTGGATGTGTGTATTAAGAAAAACGAGGCAGTCAGGCAGCAGTCCCCAAGGACTGCTGATGAAATTGAAAGATAAGTAACTTGTGAATTGTAACGTCTTGTAATTATTTAAACTTTAATCCTTGGTCATAATCACTTCTTTATAAACCAAAAATAATTCAAAAATAATCTAATAACTTGATAATACAGTTCACAAGCTACTTAGTTTTCACTTCTATCCATTGAGTCCATCTACTCCATCCATCTACTTGCTTGATGGTTCAATCGTTAGTCCAGGTATATCTACGTACATATACATAGTATAGATATTAGATATAACTCAGAAGAAAGCGTTCGGTGACGATGATCCACGATTAATGTTCAGTCCAAAAAGTGCTCAATGCGGCTAAAAAAACTTTCAATTCAATAAGAAAATTATATTTATGGCATTCCCTTATATACCATAGAGTAAGCGTTACGCAGCAATTGTTAGTTATTCTTTGACCGCACTTTGTGGCGAAGCAAAAGAGTGGCCTACGCACAGTGGACGGTGTAAGCCTTAATGATGATCATAATTTGCTTATACATTATTAGATACAGTTTAATTATAGCGTATTTAATGCTAAAACATTCAGTATACTATAAAACTAACGTAAATACATTATTTATTACTAAAACACAAGAAAAGCAAAGAACAAAATCCATTAGTAATCTGATCACAAGGAATAAGTGCCTACCTAACTTAATGGGTTCATTTGTTGTTATTTCAAGGCTAGTATTAAGGTGTATTTTCCCTTAATTGAATTAAGAGACTTTTTCGCAATGTCCTAATAAAGAAACAAATAGTGGTTTACTATTACGTAGGCTGAATAATCAAGGAAATATTGTTGAAGAATTGGTAGAAATTATAGATATGAATGAGTGGGCTTGTATTCGTTAGTTAGTACCATACTCTTGCAGAAAAGCGATTTTAAGTAGTAAATAGGCCCAGGTATCGGAACGCAGGTCATTTCTCTTTTTAGTATAGGTACATTTGCTGTACCTATAAAATGTATAGAGTTCAATTGAAAAACAAACGATACATTATATTTATTATCTATAAAATAAATAATGATAAATTAAACACTGAACGGGATAATTAAGTATCTATTAATTATCTAGCATTATTAAATTAATAAGAAACAAAAACTTACAAATTCTAATCTTAATTAAGAATTCTAATCTTATTAATTAACAAAATACTACTTTTTTTAAATTACGCGAGTATTATACATTTTAAATAAAACCGCTAAATACAGGTGGACTGTCCGCCCGTGACCATGAATGCTGTAAAGTGTTTGAAACGCCAAACTATCATAAATCAAATACAAACGCCATAAAATCCGTAAAGTAGTTTTATTTACAATGAATATACTTTGTTATAAGTACTAAATTATTATTACACTCCATCGTATTGAAGAAAAATATGAATTAATATGAAAAAAAAGAGAGCATTAACTCGCCAAGTGCCACTTTCACGGATTATGCAAAAGGCGTGCGGTGCGAGTAGAGACTACCTAGTCGTATATAACCGAAGAACGCCGAAGAGTCCATCCATCCATCGAGTGGCAATAAATATTGCAAGAAGTGTCAGAAAAAGTCTTACTACACCTTTTTCAGTCTAGCCTCCATCTGCTCGAAGTTTGTAACGTGTGATAAGGAGCTTCTTTCCAATAATTTTATACAGCGCTTCGTTCAATGAGCGAAAGCAGTGGTCTGCTTTTGCAGGAAAGTAGTCTCTTGCTATCATTTGAACTATTTTCTAAATTTACCGCATAAAAAACACAAAATGGCATTTCGATATTAATGTTCTTTTATAAGCACTTATATTTGTCTATCTATAGCACAAAATTTGCAATGGCATAAATACGAACTTTTGTGCTTCGAAGACTTTTTTTTAGTTACATTTACTTATATATGTTTTCGGCAATCAGTGCTCGTAAGCTAAAAGTATAATAACTGAATAGATTTGCAGGTAAATTATATTACATTATTTCCTTTCCAGTCGTCAGACACGGCTCATACTCCAGACACGGCAACATTACTTACACTTCTTACACTAAATGAATAGCCTGTATTGATTAAGGAAAAAACTCCTAATTTGAAATAGACATAGATAGATAATTAGAGATATTAGAGCAATCGCATAATCTATCATTTGAAGCTATAGATTTAATCACGCCTTCTATCGGACATTTTTGGCCTATTAATGTGAATGCTAGGTATAATACACTCCTTTCAGACTGTAGTACTAAATAATGATGTAAATCAGTAGTCCAAACATTATTTAAATATTTGACATGCTAAGATTTGTATATTAAATTAAATTGTTAAGTAAATAACAAATAGCTAACCACAGGTGGGAGTTCAAGTCGTGATCCTTTGATAATCCGTATCAACTGCTCTACTCAATTTATAAAGAGAATTTATTATAGTTCTAATCAATTTAGTGTAACGTAGTCCTTTTTAATACTAAAAGTGAATTATTGAATTAGTCTGTCAATATTGATTTAGTTTCTGAAAACGCGTCTCAAAATTAAATATTAAACAGGATTTGTAGGATCACCGAAATTCCAAGTGAATTCCAGGCAAATGAGGTCAAGGAATTGGTATCAGTAGCCAGTTCTATGGCGATTGGAGATATGATAGGCCTCGAAGGGATTGAAGATGTATCCAGGCCATAGCCTATCCCAAAAAAAGGATCACCGAAGTCAAGAAATCGATTCCAGTGTCCAGTTCAATTGACGGGTAGGGGGATGACAGTGTCAGCCCTCATGAAACCCTGCTATTGCCTTGAACGATTTGTAGCAGTTGTAGTACAATTATAACCTATCAAAGGAAAAACTTAAATGTTCACATGAAAAGAGAGTCAGGTAGATAAACTTCTCTAAATTCAAATTCAAATCATTTATTATGCATAGACCCCGAGAGGGCACTTACATATTGTCAATTTTACAAAATAACATTAAATTACCCAAAAAAATAAACTACCACCGGATCGGAACGCCACCGCTACTGGGAAGATCAATATAGTACAAGGTACTATATTGATGGTATTAAGGGAATACCATAAATATAATTTCATGAATTATAAGATAAAATATAAGACCATGAAAGTTTTAGATATAAATATATAGGTTTTTTATTTAAGATTATACCGAATAGCAAGGTGGCCAGGCTGGCCAGGTGGAGTTGCCTACGTGAGGACATTTTCAAAAGATTACCTTCGTTTGAAAATGGAGTGACATGTGATCTTAGAGGTATGTTGAAACAAAACCTAGCGCAAGCGTTTTGAACGCGCTGTATAAGCTTTGCTGTTTTACCTAAAATGCATGGACCATAGACCGTATCGGCGTAATTCAACTTGGCTAAGATTAAAGACTCGCATAAAGTGATACGCAAATCGACGCTAAGGAATGAACGTACCTGATACAATACTTTTAGTCTGTAGAAGCAGTAACGCGCAACCTCAAGAACATGTTTTAAAGTTGAGTTGGCTATCAAAAATCACCTCCAAGTTGCGTGCTTCCTCCACCAGTGCAATGGGACAGCCGTCAATCCTTAAATCAGGAGTCAAAGTTTGAATGGAGTCAACACGAGTTTTAGACTCTAAAATTAAAAATTTTGATAATAGACGTCAGGGTGCAAGAAAAAACGTAAGCACATGCGCTTGATGCGACCTTAGCTGGAATACTGCAGATAGACGAATCAAAAACAGTTGTCCACTTGAAATAAAGTCCGCACAAATGCAATGTCTCAAAATGGACGGCGGAAGTGGTGAATGCGTCACGTGATCTATCCTTGTTGGATATAGACCTTCCTATGGGTCAATATGTTATAATTTCCATACCTGAATGGCGAGTTGGCGAACACATTTGTAAATTCACCTGAGACACTGCTACTGGGTCAGAGTTAGAATACAATTCACCACTCCTTATCTTGCCCGTGGATGTCGTAAAAGATGACTAAGGGATATAATTTGCAAGAGAAGGAAAATCCGAAATAAAACCCTATACCAACATATCTGATTAGCATGATATTGTAGGTCAATTTCCCTCCTATTGATGAATCCTCAGGCGATCTTAGCAACTCCCATGTAAAGTAAAACTATCATTTGTCTTTCAGAATATATTTAATATATTTTTTACTAAATAATGAGCTTTGATATAAAACTCATTATTTAGAAAAGCTGAACTAGAATTCGAAAGAATTTAGTTAGATATTATTTTGGTAACATATTTATATCAACTGAGAATAAATGTTGTTCAACTATCGCAAATAAAAGATTACTCGAATACGACGTCCTTTGAGCTAAGTACTCGATAAAAGCGTAAGAGCGGAATTCGAACATAATGTCTGGAAAAAGCATTAACGAGACTACGGCCATTACCGATAATATTGGTCCGTTTGGACCACTAATATTACTTACATTCACAGTATCGTTTATGCCATTTCCAAGGACATAAATATTAATATTTGTGTTAGAAAGTAAGGTAATAAAAAATATATTACTCTTAAAGTACAGGCTGTATTATATATTTTGCGAGTTGTATTCCGAGAGCTTAAGGTATTACGATATTATTCACTTATGTACCTAACTCTTTTTCCATGTGTTGACGTGTTAAGAATACATTCACCACTTCCTGTCTTGCCCGTGGATCTCGTACAAGCAGTGTTGCCAATTTAGCGACTTTGTCGCTAGAAATGACGACTTTTGTTCAAGTGTTAGCGACAAAAAAAAGTTTTGTCGCTAAAAATTGTTTAGCGACAAAACTGGCGAATTGTGGAATCAGCTCTAAAGTCATGTTCCGTGGCAGTATGCTATGCTACTGGCACTCTTTGGAATCCTCGAACTATTCCCTTAAAATAAAAGCTCATCAAAATTTGTCCATAGGATTTTATTATTTCGTCGTAAATAAGGATACGTGTGGCCTAATATTACTTAGTACATCCCAACATGTCCTAAAAAAAAAAAACCCCTCAAAAATTGACCGGACAATACCCGTCGGGATTTTCGACACATAAATAATAAGTACTTGTTTTAGCGACTTTCTAGCGACTTTTGAATTTCTGTCTAGCGACTCGAATTTCTAGGAGTTGGCAACACTGCGTACAAGACGACTAAAAGACATTATAGGTATAGAACATCTGTGCAAGAGAGGGACAACTCGAAATAAAACCCTATAACAATACCTCTGATTAGCATGGTATAGTATGTCAATTTCCCTCGCGTTGTGGAGGAGGCTCAAGTCAAAATAGTGGGACGTATATAAGTAGTTAGGAGTGGTAGGACCACACTGTCTACAGCCGCGGGCCGGTCCGTCCGGGGCAGTACCATGCTCTCGCAGAAAATCGACATCTGAGTAGTAGCAATTTGTTACTGCGCTTCGTTCGGTGAGCGAGAGAGCCGGAAGCCCAACTTTCTGAGGGTGATTGCGTGTGGAGGGTTTTGGTGGTGCCCTTGGTATCACCGAGCCTCAATGCACGCATTCACACTCCCTTCGCTTTCTTCGCGGTAGGCAACGGCCTTGTAAATGTCCATGAGCGGCAGCCATACTTACCATCAGGTGTACTGTTTGCTCTTTTGCCACCGTTTGCAATAAAAAACAAAAAAAAAAATACGCATGTCACATCTATGCAAGAGAATGTAAACTTGAAATAAAACACTATATCAATCTGTCTGATTAGCATGATATAGTAAGGTCAGTTTCCCTCTCATTGTGAAGGAGGCTCGACCCTATATTATGGAGGAGGCCCAAGTCCAACAGTGAGACTTATATGAGCTATGAGACGATAATGACAATTTTATTTAGTGTTGCCCAAATGCAAGACCAAGACGAGACTTGGGCCAGTCTTGGTCTTGGTCTTGCAACAGCACACCTGGTCTCGTCTTGGTCTTGGTATTGCGCACTCGAGTCTTGGTCTTGGTCTTGGTATTGCAGCAAGAGTCTCGCAAGTCTTGCAGTTGGAATAACGTAACAGCCACTTATCATTCCAATGAAAAATCCCACTATGCAATAATAGTTTTAATAGGATAATAATAGTTTTTAATAGGTAATATACCTATGAAGTGGGTCACCAAATGTATGATATTCATCGTCATCGTCACAGCTCATAAAAGTACCACTGCTTGGCTTAAGCTTCCTTCCAGTAAGAGGAAAATTGATCTACTATACCACGCTGGTCAGACATATTGATATAGGGTTTTATTTCTGGTTTCACTTCTCTTGCACATATGTTATATATACAGAGTGTATCAGGTTATGGGGCAACTGTTCGAGTATGTTGTAGTTCAACGGTCATAGATCATAATTAGAATGTATATTACACAAAAACAATATAACATAAAAGTTATAGTGATTACAAAAATGTGTAACTAAAAGTTTATGCCTTAAATTTTACGCATTATCTAGGCATGTACAGATAGGATATATGTAGGCATGTAAAGCTTCGACAGTATAAATAGGTATTAGATTTGCGCGAACCGTTTAATGGTTACGTAGGTACAAAGGCGACTCGTCAACGGTCGTCGGGCGATCAGCTGATTTATGTTAAAGCGAAGTTTGTCTTGCTTATGCGAATGTAATCGTAATTCAATGTCTAATAAACATTTAACAAAATACGAATATGTTGCAGATTAAGTATCATTGACTTTATACATTTCAATCAGATTTAGACGAAAAAGCGATGACAAAATTAAAAACTTACATGTCTCTCACTTCATTAACGAATCGATATTTTTATTTCAATTTTTTTCATGTGTTCCTAACACCATTGCCTCGGTCCGATTTAATACGACATCCACGGGTAAGAGAGTGGCGAATTGTATTCGTACTCTATCCCTACACGGAAAATTATTACATTGCGATCATTATGTACACATACCGATCTACGCATAATAAGTCTTTTAGCGAGTGTGGGTGTTATTTATGTAGATTAATATTAGGTATATTTCTATGTTCAACAGTGAACGTCGTTGGGCTAATGAATAAACGGATATATAAATATGTATAATGGGCAAGAGCACTCTCGTGTGAAACTTATCAAGAGTAACTCACAGGGTGATGATAACGCTATTTTTTTCCTTAAGCTTTTCCGAAGAGTAATTCTGAAAAGCCAATACCAACTTTGGGAATCGATTGGCCAATAGATGGATATCTCAAGACTGATTTGACTTGTCGTGTAGTGGCGGAGTAAGAATACAATTCATCACCCCCTATTTTAGCCGCGAGTGTCGTAAAAGACGACTAAGGGCTATAATATATAACATCGTTGCAAGAGAAGGATAACTTGACATGAAACCCTGTACCAACACGGCCGATCCCCGTGGCGATTCCTCTCCGGCCACGGCCGATTTCCCTCCTATTATGTGGAAGACACGAGCTCAACAGTTAGCCGTATATAAACTAAAATTGTGATTTGAATTAAATGCAAGACCGCGAGACTCTTGCAGGCTGAGTCTTGGTCTTGCTCAAGTCTTGCAGGGCCAGTCTTGGTCTTGGTCTTGCAAAAATTAAGCGGTCTTGGTCTTGGTCTCGGTCTCGCATTTCTCGCAAGACCAAGACCAAGACCGCAAGACCAAGACTTTTTTGGGCAACACTAATTTTATTACGTTTAAAAAAATACCTATTTATCTACTATTAGCAATCCGCCCTCGCTTCGCTTCGTTTGCAGTCGCCTTACCTGCGTATTTCCGGTCCCGTGGGAATACCGGAATAAAATATAGCCTATATTACTCAGGGATAATGTAGCTTTCCAATGGTGAAAGAATTTTTGATATCGATACAGTAGCTTTGGAATTTATTCATTACAAACACACACACACACACATACACGCACACGCACACGCACACGCGCACGCGCACGCACGCACGCACGCACGCACGCACGCACGCACGCACGCACGCACACACACACACACACAAATCCACATTTTCCTCTTTATAATATTAGTGTAGATAGAGTGAAAGTTAAATTACTTATCTATACCAATAAATAAAATTAGAGTGTCTGTTTGTAATGTCAAAATAATAAACTTTTTTCATGCTCACTCGGTTATTTGCACGACACCTATGCCTAAAATACAAATAAAAAAAATTTTGTCTGTCTGTCTGTTTGTTCCGGGTAATCTTCAAAACCGCTGGACCGATTTCAAAAATTCTTTCAGCAATGGAAGGCATATCATATATCATATATAATATCAAGGAGTAAACTAGGCTATATTTTATCCCGGTATACCCACGGGAACGGGAACTACGTTGGTAAAACGACTAAAACCAAAGCGAAGCGAGGGCGGGTTGCTAGTCCATTAATAAGCTAATTAATAAAAGGCTAAATTTATGGTACCAACTGAATTGTAATATCTTATGGACCATAATTAGCACGGTACACACATCTGGCTGTGGTTAAATTCAATTAATATGATAATTATATACTTAGTTAAACTTACGTTAGAGTTCGTAATCATATACATATGTACATATTGACGTCACAGGTCTGTAGCGGACTTGCAACAGAGGAAATCTATACTAATATTATAAAGAGGTAAAATTTGTAAGTTTGTATGTAACGAATAAACTCAAAAAGTACTGGACCGATTTTAAAAATTCTTTCACCATTGGAAAGCTATAATATCAGGGAGTAACATAGGCTATATTTTATCCCGGTATTCCCACGGGAACGGGAACTACGCGCGTAAGGCGACTGAATCCGAAGCGAAGCGAGGGCGGATTGCTAGTTAATAATAAAAACAGCCAAGTGCGAGTCGCCTCGAACACAAAGGATTATATTCCGTAACTAGCAACCCGCCCTCGCTTCGCTTCGGTTATAGGTTATAGTCGTTTTACCCGCGTAGTTCCCGTTCCCGTGGGAATACCGGGATAAAATATAGCCTAGTTTACGCCCTGATATTATAGCTTTCCATAGGTGAAAGAATTTTTGATATCGGTCAAGCCGTTTTGAAGATTACCCGGAACAAACAGACAGACAGACAGACGAAAATTTTTTAATTGCTATTCTAAAAAAATGTTGTTCCGTGTGGTGACGGAATAAGAATACAAATCACCACTATCTTGCCCGTGGATATCGTAAAAGACGACTAAGGGATATAATACGTATATAATGTCTATGCAAGAGAAGAAAAACTCGAAACAAAACCCTATCAACCTGTCCGAGCAGTAAGCTATAGTGAGGTCAATTTTCCTCCTGTTCTGGAGGAGGCTTGGGCCCAACAGCGGGACGTATATGAACTGAAAGACGAATGATGAAATTCTAAAAAACTTAAATAAAAATACGAACAAACTTTTTACCTACTCCGAGCGTCCCATCTCGAGTTGGATGCAGGCGGCACAAGACCGCCCTCTGTGGCACGTAACATGAGGGAGGCCTACGTCCAGCAGTAGACGGCGATAGGCTAAAACGATGAATGATGATGAGATCCAGCTTCCTTTATATTAGGAAGGGAATTGACCTGTGTTATGATTGTTAAACATATTGGCATTTTGGGTGGGCTATGGTAAGCGCACGCGCGGTCCAGTTCGTCCGGGGCGATGAAAGGACGGCGCGCGGGCCCATAACCCACCCGTACCCACGTCACCTCGTTGTTGGGCCGACCACCGGAGCAGATGTCACTTGTCGTCAGTGGTCGGCCCGAAAACATATTGGCATAGGGTTTTATTTCGAGATTTTGTTCTCTTATCTAAATGTTATATGTATATTATATCCCTTATTCGTATTTTACGAAATCTCGGGAATTAATTGCCCGTGGGTATTATGAATTATATTATTACTCTGTCACCTAACATAATCTCTCACTCCTCTCTACATTCGCATTTATTTTAACCGAATTCTAAAAAGGAGGTACTTTTCAATTGTGATGTTTGTATTTTTTTATGTTTGTTCGCGCATAACCCCGTTGCTTGCCAACCGATTTGAATAAAATATATTTTTTGTTGGAAAGGGTATATATACTACTCAAATAGTCCCATGAAAATTTTATCAAAATTGGACAAGTGGTTTTTGAAAAATCAACAAAAATCTACAAATTTATCTACATTGTCTACATTAACGATCTTTTTTCTTTGAAGTCGGTTTTCTTTTTGTTAAAAATTTTGTTATTTAATTATCTGCATGAACAGTGGTTAAGAATATAATGCATCACCACTACCTAAGTGCATCTGGAGGACTCAAAAACCGATCTAATCATCCCCAGGTAGCGTTCTGCGTATGGAAACAGGATAAAAATACGGTTGTGAAGATATAGATACGGTTGTGTGATGGTTATACGGTTGTCGGTGGTTGTTCCCTTAATTGTAAATTTTATTTATTTTCATTTTATCTCATTTAGTGCCCACTCCTCAGTTTGAGCATTCTCTATAATTGATAATCAAATGACCTACTTATATAACCCTGTTCAGACGTGTTGATACAGAGTTTAATTGCGAGTTTTTAAGCTCTTGCATAGATGTTATCTGCCTATCATATCCCTTAGTCGTCTTTTACAACACCCATGATCATGACCGACACCCGTGATCGGCCCAACGACGAAGGCAACATGTCACGGGTGGGTTACGGGTGTGCTTGCTTACGCCCCTCTGTCGCCCCGAATGGAGTGGAGCGAAGAGTGCGCCGATCGTAACCCACCCAAAAAAAAAAATTATATTATAAGAAAACAAAAATAACCATTCAAATTCCGTGTGGTGGCGGAGTAAAAATACAATTCACTACTCCTTATCTTGCCCGTGGTTGTCGTAAACGACGACTATAGGATATAATATGCATATAACATCTGTGCAAGAAAAGGAAAACTGAAATGACACCCTATACCAACATGTCTGGCCAGCATGGTATAGTAGGTTAAATTCCCTCCCATCAGCCGCTCCCCGAGCTCAACAGTGAGACATGTGGACTGCGATGAAGCATTCAAGTAGCAATATTGTAAAATGTATTATTTTGTGTAAACAATTTTCTTGAGTTCTATTATTATTATGAGATTGCATGTTACGCACAACTTCGTAATCCAACGGCATTAGAATTAATGAAGTCTGACTAGAAATCGATTAAATACGTAAAAAGAGCACGTTTGACGTCATACCCTCCCATTTAAATATATATGTATGTAAACAGACTAAAAACAGATTAACTCCAATAAAATTATATTAGCTTTTAATCTATATTAAAACGTTTAAATATAATGTTAATATATTAAAAATAATAATATATTGTTTTAATAGGCAAGTTATTAATAATTGAAATTGGGCGTCTATCTCTCTATGGACATATGATTAGGATGAAAATGTTGTTGGGTAAGCCTTATGTGGAGAAAAACCAAGACAAGATAAATGGTTAATTTGATGGATGATATGAATAGGAAGGAGAATGAACGCGGAATAGCGTCTGACGGGTGTATAAGATAAAAAGCTTTAGAAGTTTTCTTTGAGTATGTACGGAAGTACGTGTTAGTTTAAGGAAAACTGTGGAAGAAATGCTAACAAAATTATATTTTAAAATGACCTAACGTGCCGAGTATTTCGAATTTTGAATGTGCGGTCTGAATTTCTACACATTTTTTTTTTGGGGGTTGGGTTGCGGTCGGCGCGCTCCTCGCACCACTCCGTCCGGGACGACAGAGGGGTGTAAGCCCGCACACCCACAACTCACCCACGATGCACGTCGCCTTCGTCGTTGGACCGACCACCGGAGCAGGATTACTTGTCATCAGTGGTCGGCCCGACGGAATACCCCCTATTTGGGATACCCTCCCATGAATTTCTACACATGACAATAACATTTTCGATCCACAAATGGTTGGTCTTTGTTTTTTTGGGTTGGGCTATGATCAGCGCACCGGCCGCCCCGCTCCGTCCGGGGTGGCGGAGGGTCGGCGCGCAGCCCCATAACCCACCCGTGGCACGTCGCCTTCATCGTTGGGCCGACCACCGGTGCCGAGTTTCTTGTCGTCAGTGGTCAAGAAATGGTTGATTTAAGTCTGCAATATAAAAATTAGTTCCTAGTGCAGTGTATTTAAAAACTATTGTATTACATTTTAAATGTGGTGACAGAGTAAGAAAACAATTCATCATCCCCTCTCTTGCCGTGGGTGTTGTAAAAGACGATTAAGGAATATGTTATGCAAAAAACAGCAAGAGAAGGAAAACTTTATATAAAATCCTCCACCAACCTGTCTGACCAGCGTTATAGTAAGTCAATTTCTTTCATTGTGAAAGAGGCACGAACAGAGGAGTGTGTTGTGTATGAGCTGTGATGATGACGATAATTATGATGATTCTTAATATATTCTTTGTCTTAGTCGATAAAAATGAATGATTTCAGCACTCGAGGTGATTTTTAGCTATTCCCACGCCTGGTAGTTCAACCAGAAGAATGTCAAATGTTGATAGGTATAGTGCTATAGAAGTACATATTTTAAATGCACCAAATGTTCTTCATAACATAAAAAAAAACTATACCTACCAAAATCTATCTTTTTTTCGGGTGGGCTATGGTGAGCGCACACGCCGTCCACTCCGTCCGGGGTGACGAAAGAGCGACGCGCGGCTCCATAACCCCACCGTAATCCCTCTCCTTCGCCATTGGGCCGACCACAGGTACCGTGTTCCTTGTCGTCCGTGGCCAGACCGGCGAGATACCCTGTGGGGTATCATCCCCTTCCAATATCCCTCCCGGGACGTTGATCGCCCCCACGCGGTCAACCTCTCTGCGGGAGATGGGCTACCCGGCCCACTTACCCGATTAAAATCTATCTTATGTAGGTATGTGACCGTAGGCCAATCAAAAGTCTTCAAAGGACCTTCCGTCGGGCCGACCACTGACGACTAGGAACCCGGCACTGGTAGTCGGCCCAACGACGAAGGCGATATGCTTCGGGTAGGTCATGGGGCCGCGCACCGCCCCTCTGTTGGAACCCCCCGGATGGAACCGGGCGGCGGGTGCACTGACCATGGCCCACTCCAAAAAAAAAGAGGCAACCAAAAGTGGGTCAAAGTTTGAAAAAGTGCTTAAACGGTATGTATGTACGATGTATGGAATAAGGTGTGTTGGTAATGTGATCTTTTAGGTAGGCAATGCAATGAATGGGAACCGCTGTAATCTGTTGTGAGACTTCAAAATTATTATTATTTTAATTCACTCATTGAAACTACCAGATTCAATACAAATTAATATTTATTACTCTTATTACCCTTTACCGGGAATTGTTTTGGACTGAAAAGCCAGCCTTGAGAATTCGGTATTTCAAAGCAAAGTTATCATGTTAAAGTAAATAATAAATGAACAAAATAATTACCAACTTCGTGCTGCCATCATTCCCTACAGATTTACTAGACGGACATCTCAATTACTCATTCTTCGATCCGGAAATCAAACCAAGAATGTCAGGGTCAACAAAAATAAATAATTAATGTAATTATTATTAATTTACGTGTTGTGGCTGTGCAAGAATAGAATCCACCACCTCCTTTATCCGTGGGTGTCGTAAAAGACTACGATTACAATACGGAAATAGCATCTATGCAAGAAAAGGAAAGCTTAATATAAAACGATATAATAATTCCTCTGATCAACGGATATAGTAGATCAATTTTCCTTCCAATGCGAAGGAGGCTAGAGTCCAGCAGTTGGATTTAAGTGGGCTAAGATGATGCTAAACTGAGCTACGATGTTGATGATGATTTACAAATAATTAAAAAGGCTAAACATTTAGCATTTAGTGAGCATTAGTTTAACTAAAGGTCGTTTTCACCGACGAACTCTAAATTTTAGGAAAAACTTTTTAATCCCCGACCGAAAAAAGAGGGTGTTCTAAGTTTGATGTATCTGTGCATCTGGGTTGCCAAGATATTTTTTTTTTTACGGGGGTTTATTAATGAAACCTTTTAGTTTCATAATTTTCCATCCATTATTTTTTTTAAATTACAAACGGTGGCAAACGAGCAAACAGTACCTGATGGTGTTGCTGCCGCTCATGAACCTATGCAAGGCCACTGCCTACCGCGAAGAAAGTGAAGGGAGTGTGAATGGTTCGGTGATACTAAAGGCATCACTAAAACCCAACACACGCAAACACCCTCAGAAAGTTGGGCTTCCGGCTCTCTCGCTCACTGAACGAAGCGCAGTAACAAACTGCTACTACTCATCGATTTTCTGCTCAGTGTCGTACTAACCCGGACGGACCGGCCCGCGGCTGTAGACAGACAACTGTGGTTCTACCACGCACATCCCTCACAACTCAAATACGTCCCACAGCGAGTTTCCTCCACAATGGGAGAGAAATTGACCTACTATGCTACACTGGTCAGATGGGTTGGTATAGGGTTTTATTTCAAGGTTGACTCTCTTGCACAGGTGTGTATAATGTGCATACACATATTATCCCTCAGTCGTCTTTTAGGACACCCGCGGGTAAGATAGGGGGTGGTGAATTGTGTTCTTACTTCGTCACCACATGGATAATATTATTTGATGTTAATTGAAGTAAAATGGAATTCAAATTCGATGTGCTACTTAATACGACATAATTGTCACATAATATTGACTTTACGCTTTATTCATATTGACAAAAGATGTTACTTAAAATTTAGGAATTATTAATAAAAACGGTTTCCGTGTGGTGACGGAGTAAGAATACAATTCACCAACCCCTCTCGTGCCCGTGGGTATCGTAAAAGACGACTAAGTCATATTTTGTGCATGTACACTATATAAGAAAAGGAATACTCGAAGTAAAACCCCATACCAATCTATCTAACCAGCGTGGTATTGGTCAATTACTCTCTCAATGTGGAGAAGGCTTGAGCCCAGTAGTAGCAGGTATATGAGTTGTGATGATAATTAGTGATGGTGATGATGATTAGATGATAATTGGTGGTAGGACCACACTGTAGACAGTCTTTTGTCTGCAGTCGCGGGCCGGTCCGTCCGGGGCAGTACCACACTCTCGCAGAAGATCGACGTTTGAGTAGTAGCAATTTGCTGCTGCACTTCGTTCGGTGAGCGAGAGAGCCAGGAGCCCAACTTTCTGGGTGTGTTTGTGTGTGGCGGGTTTTGGTGAGGCCTGAAACCTGCGGTGGTGAGGTCTTGGTCGGGGTATTGAGCGTGAGGGGCTGGCATGGTGTACAGGGAGACCCGATGGGAATGGTCACCGCCGGCCACCTGCTGGTCAGCAGGGGACCCGAACCCAGGATCATCCTCCCTGGGAGGCTGTCCCACCAACCGGCGAAAATCCCGTTGGGTAGTCGTCGTGCCGGTGTGGGAAACCGGAGTGGACCTCGGCGGCTACACACGGGGGGCATCGGGGGCCCTTCCGTGCTTCGTGTCAGCTCCTCACAAAACTCACTCCTCGACCATGCACTATGCCCTGCCTTTTTTTTTTTTGGTATCACCGAACTCCGTTATACACATTCACACTCCCTTCCTCCTCTTCTTAAATTAAAAATCATGGCCAAGAAAGTTAAAAAGAGACGATTTTCTACGGCGGTCCCCTTATCCACATTTGATGTGGATTTTTGCAATATCAGGGGTTTACATAGCAATCTCGACGCCGTCCACCATCACCTCGAGACGGCGCGGCCTGCCTTACTCTTTTTAACGGAGACGCAGATAGGTGCTCCGGATGACATTTCGTACCTAAATTACCCCGGCTACGAGTTGGAGCATACCTTCCATCGTAAAGCCGGGGTGTGCGTATTCATCCGAGGTGATATCTGCTGTCACCGCCTTCGGGCCGTCGAACATGTTGACTTGTCAATCCTGTGGCTACGCGTAGACTATGGAGGGCTTACCCGCATCTACGCATGCCTCTACAGGTCCCATGGCAGTGATCCGGGGTCAATTCAATTATTTGAGAACGTCCAATGGGGGATTGACGAAATATTGGAGCAGTGTCCATCAGCGGAGGTGGTAGTTCTTGGAGACTTCAACGCTCATCATAAAGAGTGGCTGGGGTCCCGAACCACTGACCTCCAGGGTCGACATCTCTTCAATATGGTCTCGGCCTATGGTCTCTCACAACTGGTGACACAGCCCACCCGTATCCCAGATATTGAGAGCCATGAGTCTTCTTTACTGGATCTTCTGCTGACTACACACCAGCACGGATATCAGGTAGTGGTTGAAGCGCCTCTTGGGTCTTCTGACCACTGCTTGGTCCGTAGCAGTGCCCCTGTTGTAAGGCCTAGTCGTTCTAAAGCGACTGGGACTCGCAGAGTCTGGCAATATAAGTCAGCAGATTGGGATGGACTGCGCGAGTTTTACGCATCCTACCCATGGAAGCGGCTTTGCTTCGCCTCTGGGGACCCTGGCGTCTGTGCGGACTGCGTTACCGAAACGGTTATTACGGGGATGGAATTATTCATCCCCAACACCAAAATACCCGTCGGTGGCCGCAGCCGACCCTGGTTTAACAAAACCTGCAGGACGGCTGCATGCCAGAAACAGTCCGCATATCGAACCTGGAATAGGGCCAAAAAATTCCAGGACCCGAACGCCAAAGAGGTGAAGCGGAAATTTAATGCCGCTTCTAGATCTAGTAAGAAGGCTATTGCCAGAGCCAAGGCGGAACATGTTGCCAGAATTGGCGAGCGATTGCAAAGCTATCCCGCTGGGAGTCGTGCATTCTGGTCGCTCGCCAAGGCTGCTCAAGGCAACTTCTGCCAGTCCAATCTCCCACCACTGCAGAAACACGATGGTAGTCTGGCCCACAGCGCAAAGGAGAAGGCCGATCTTCTAGGTCAATTCTTTGCCTGTAACTCGACTTTGGATGCCGGAGCTGCCACACCACCTACCATCTCACGGTGTGAAAGCTCACTGCCCGTAATCCGCATCACGCAGCGAGCGGTTAGGCGGGAGCTGCGGCTTTTAGACGTCCATAAGTCGAGTGGACCGGATGGCATCCCTGCAGTGGTACTAAAGACGTGCGCCCCTGAATTGACTCCCATCCTCACGCGCCTATACCGACTTTCCTACGCTACTAATAGGGTTCCGTCTTCGTGGAAGGTAGCCCATGTCCACCCGATCCCTAAAAAGGGAGACCGGTCTGACCCATCGAATTACAGGCCAATTGCGATAACATCCTTGCTCTCCAAGATAATGGAGAAGGTTATAAACCGCCAGCTTCTGCAGTACCTTGAGGATCGCCAGCTTATCAGTGATCGCCAATACGGCTTTCGTCATGGTCGGTCGGCTGGTGATCTTCTTGTGTACCTCACACACCGTTGGGCAGAGGCCTTGGAGGGTAAGGGTGAGGCGCTGGCGTTCAGCCTAGATATCGCAAAGGCGTTCGATAGGGTCTGGCACAGGGCACTTCTATCGAAGCTACCATCATACGGAATCCCCGAGGGACTCTGTAATTGGATTGCCAGCTTTTTGGATGGTCGGAGTATAAAAGTCGTCTTAGATGGCTCCTGCTCCGATACCATGACCATTAATGCTGGTGTACCACAAGGCTCGGTGCTCTCCCCGACGTTGTTCATCCTGCATATCAATGACATGCTCTCTATCGAGATTATGCGTTGCTATGCGGATGACAGTACGGGTGATGAGCGGTACACTGAGCAACGGAATATCCCTCGGAGTATTCAGGAAAGAAGGGTTCAACTTGTGTCTGAAGTCGAGCGCTCTCTGGGGCGGGCCTCGGAATGGGGTGAACGGAACCTAGTCCAGTTCATGTTAAGTAAGAAACAGTGGAAACCATTAAAATAAATTTTATTTTACTCAATAATAAAATACATACATTTTTATCATAAGTCAATCGAATGAATATTCTTTTATTTGTTCTCTTTTTTTTAAAGCTGAATCAATTAAAAGAAAAACTATGATTTTGCAATAAGGTTTAATATTACTAAAAGGATATTAAACCTAACACGCCCCTTCAAAATCAAAGTTATATAAATATAACAGTTGTTACACATTTTAACTAACTAATACTATCTAATGAATAGGTTTCACTCCTAAACCATTTACACATCTATAGTGTTTAATTTTACCTAATGGTTTAGTTAACACATCTGCTAACATATCCTGTGTAGGTATATGTCTCAAGCTTATGCTTTTGTTCTCCCTTAGAACTTGTCGAACAAAATGATATTTAATATCTATATGTTTGCTCCTAGCATGAAACACTGGATCTTGAGCAAGAAATATAGCAGATCTACTATCGGCATTTAGAGAAATAGATGCATACCTTTCCAATCCTATCTCTATTAATAGACTGTGCAGATAAAGCGTCTCTTTCATGGCTTCCGCTAAGCTGATATATTCCGCTTCACAACTTGACGTGGCTACAGTTCTTTGTTTGCGCGAAGACCACGATATACATGCATCTGCTAAAATGTAAGCATATCCAGAGAATGAACGTCGATCTATGGGACAATTTCCCCAGTCCGCATCACAGTAACCTTCAATAGACTTACCAGTCTTCTTGTAAGTAAGGCCATAGTCCATGGTTCCTTTCAAATATCTTAGAATGCGCTTAGCACTCAACCAATGTTTCCTTTCTGGTTTATTAGAAAATTGCGCTAATTTTGTGACAGAATTTGTAATATCAGGCCTTGTTGCGGTGCTTAAATACATGAGAGAACCAATTAGCTCTCTATAAGGATATTTTTCTCTCTCACTGCTCTGTTGTTCACATACATTTGTGAGTTCCTCACGTATTGGTTTACAACTACCTATCTCCATTGGCGTACTACAAACTTTGGAATCGCATAATCCATATTTTATTATTAGTTCTGAAATATAATTTTGTTGAGACAAACTAATGGCATTGTCACGTCTATTAATGTCAATACCTAAAAAATATTTAGCTTGACCATAATCTTTAAATTCAAACTCATTCTTTAATTCATTTTTGAAACGGGAAATACGATCTTCTTTTTGGGATGCAACTAAAATATCATCTACGAATACTAATACAAATAAATGTTCATCCTCATGTTTTCTCATATAAAAACAGGGTTCATTAAGACTCTGATATAAACCCATGTCTTTTAGTTTTTTATCCAGTCTTTGATTCCACTGCCTACCTGCTTGTTTTAACCCATATAATGACTTTTTCAATAAACAAACATCACAACCCGAATTCAGATTGTTCAACATTATGTTAGCACGTTCAACCACACTTGCATCTTCTTTCTCATTATTCACCAAATCAAGTAGACATTCCTTTAATAGTTTAGGAGTTTTCATATAAATCTCCTCATCAAGAAAACCATTTAAATAGGCTGTATTAATGTCTAACTGATGAATTTCAAGACTTAATTCTACAGAGAGAGCCATTAACAATCTAACGGTATCTAGCTTCACTACAGGTGCATAAGTTTTGTGGTAATCAACTCCAAATCGCTGACTGTAACCCTGAGCAACAAGTCTCGCCTTATGTTTTATTGTTTTGTCAATGTTTACTTTTGTAGTTAATACGTATCGCGAACCAACTATATTTTTATTTGGAGGTCGTTTGACAACATCCCACGTATCATGCTTTACTAGGCTTCTTATTTCAGACAAAATAGCTTCTTTCCATTTGGTACACGCTTCGCCTTTCAAAGCATCTTCTAAAGATATTTCAGCTGTGCCTATAAAATCTACACAGTCTGTAAAAGATTCATCGCTGGAATCTTTTAATTTTGCATTGTCTTGAAGGGTTTCAAATTGTAAATCAGTATTCATAGTATCATTATCAATTAATCTTTCATCAAGTTCAACCACTCTGTATTCCTTTTTGGGTCGTCCTACTTGACCAGTACGTAGTATTTTCGGTCTACCTGGAGCTCTTTTGGTTGTAATATCGCGCACAATTGATGTCTCAATTTCACTTCTTATATCTTCTTCTACTATTTCATTTCTTAACTGCTGGTTTGAAATAATAATCTCATCGGTTCCTTTTTCAGGCTCATTATTGGTTTCGATATGCTGAATATTTTCTGTACCTTCATTATCTAATATTATATTAATAAACTTCTTTTCAATATCATCTTTTGTGTTTTGATCTTCTATGTTAGATACTGGCAAAAGTTGCCCTAATGTTTTCTCTTCATAAAATTTAATGTCTCTTGATATTACAAATTTTCTGTTCTCTGGTACCCATACCCTGAATCCTTTATTTGTTTTTGGATAGCCTACAAATACACCTTCAATTGCTCGAGCAGCAAATTTATCTTGTTGAGGGTTTTTATCTAAAATATGAACTTTCGCTCCAAACTTACGTAAATAATGAATTTTTAATGGTTTTCCAACCCATTTTACATAGGGAATGTTATCACCTAAAGAAGATGTCGGGCAACGATTTCTAATATAACAAGCAGTATCTATAGCTTCAGCCCAAAATCCACTGGATAACTCACATCCTAGAAGCATACACCTAGCCATCTCAATTAATGTACGATTCATCCTCTCAGCTACTCCATTTTGCTGGGGAGTACGAGGTACAATCAATCTTCTTGATATACCCTCACGATGTAAATACTCATTAAACTCTTTACTACAATACTCACCACCATTATCTGTTTGTAAATATTTTATCTTTCGCCCAGTAAAAGTTTCTGCATGATTCTTAAACATTTTAAAAGCCTCTAAAGCCTTATTTTTCGTTTTAAGAAAATACACTTCACACCAACGTGAACAATCGTCGATAAAAGTAATAAAATATTTAGCACCTGTCATAGATTCACACTTCATCGGTCCTACAATATCAGAATACACTATATGTAATTTGTCTTCGCTGGGTCCTTCAGACTTTGAAAAAGGTAAAGCACACATCTTTCCTTTCATACACACATCACAATCACGTAGTATTTGAAAGTCATCTTTGTTTACTTTCTCACCTACTTTATTTAATATTTTAATCATATCAACACGATTAAGATGACCTAAGCGTTCATGCCAACGCTGCAAGTCTGCTCTATAATCTGTCATAGCATTTGCAGATTCATATTCTTCTATGTAGTATAGATTACCTCTTCGTGGAGCTTTTAATAAGACATTACCTCTTTTGTCAACTATTTTTGCAGAATCACGTGAGAAAATAACATCGTAACCATTATCGCAAATTCTAGCTACCGAAATTAAATTAGTTCTTAAATTTGGTACATAGAGTGTTTCCTTAAACTCAATCATGTGGGTTGATTGCTCATTTAATGCCGATAGTCTAACTAACCCCTTACCTTCGACCTCAGTGCTCATATTAGTAGCTAATTTTAGATCACCATTTATTTTGGTAAAAGTATTTCCGAATTTACTTACGTCATTGCATAAGTGAGATGTACACCCTGAGTCAAGCACCCACTGTTGATTAAATGTATTAACATTATAACATTTTGAAAAACCTGAAATAGTTAAAGACATTAGTCCCTTATCTACATTATCATAGGTGTAGTTTGACTTTTGTAAATCAGATTCTTGGCAATCAGGAGCCTTATGACCTGGACGGTTACAACGATAACACACTAAAGTTGCCTTTCTTCTTTGCCATACGTTTCCATTCTTTCTACTTGTAGTTTCCCTCTGGAGCTTTTTATTTTTGTAAACGTACATTGCATCAACTCCATGTACATCATTATTTACTTTCCTAGACTCATACTGTTCTAAGATCTTTACTTTTAATATCTCTGGTTTAGGAAGATTATCTCGACTTTCAATAGCACAACGAAAATCAGAAAAACTTGCGGGTAAGGCGTATAAAAGCATAATCGATAGTAAATCCTCATGTATTACTACATCCATGCTCTCTAGTTTATCGACTGCATCAAAAAAAATACTCATCTCTTCGTGAATATCTCCAGTTTCACTCATTTTATGTATAAGTAGTCTTTTTAATAATGTAGCCTTTTTAGTAGGTCCACGCGATGCATATATTGATTCGAGTTTAAGCCATACCTCTCTGGAAGTTGTGCACTTTCTTACATGACGCAATTCTGATGGGCTTATTGAAAGTATTAGATCTGCCTTTGCTTTAGCATCTTCCTGTTGCCATTTTGCAATTTCCGCAGATTCAGTAGGTTTTTCTACCATACCGTTAACTAATTTCCAAAGATCACTTTTTACTAGAATAGCTTCCGCTTGAAGCTTCCAACTCTCATAGTTATCCTTATTTAAGGGTTCAATACGAGTTAAAGAATTCATCTCGATAATAATAGACCTATAGATACCTCGAATGTTGAATCTTCTAATTAATACTCTTATTCGTACTCTATTCTTCTGGGCCCATAACCTTTGTTAAGTAAGAAACAGTGGAAACCATTAAAATAAATTTTATTTTACTCAATAATAAAATACATACATTTTTATCATAAGTCAATCGAATGAATATTCTTTTATTTGTTCTCTTTTTTTTAAAGCTGAATCAATTAAAAGAAAAACTATGATTTTGCAATAAGGTTTAATATTACTAAAAGGATATTAAACCTAACAGTTCAACCCCACAAAGACACAAGTTTGCGCGTTCACTGCAAAGAAGGACCCGTTTGTCATGGCGCCTCAGTTCCAAGGAGTAACTCTTCCAATTTCTGAGAGTATTGGGATTCTCGGCGTCAAAATATCGAGCAAAGTCCAGTTTGGGAGTCATTTGGAGGACAAAGCCAAATTGGCAAGCAAAAAGTTGGGCGTCCTGAACAGAGCCAGGCGGTACTTCACACCGAGACAGCGTCTTGTGCTATTCAAAGCACAAGTTCGTCCTCATGTGGAGTGCTGCTCATATCTCTGGGCAGGTGCGCCCAAATATCAGCTAGACCCACTTGACTCCCTGCAAAGACGGGCTGTTCGAATCGTCGGGGATCCCAATCTTACGGACAGATTGGAGTCGCTGGAGCAGCGGAGAGACTTTGGGTCACTCTGTGTACTTTACCGACTCTTTCACGGGGAGTGCTCCGAGGAACTGTTTGACTTGGTACCACCGTCACCATTCTACCAACGTACCACTCGACATCGCAGCAGGGTTCATCCATTTCACCTGGAAACGTTATGGTCTTCAACTGTACGTTTCCAGCGATCATTTCTCCCACGTACGTGCAAGCTCTGGAATGAACTACCTGCTGCTGTGTTTCCCGAGCGCTATGACATGTCCTTCTTTAAACGAGGTTTAAGAAGAGTATTTCCTTCACGGTAGGCAGCGGCCTGGCTGTGCCCCTGGTATTGCAAAGGTCCATGTGCAGCAGTTTCACTTACCATCAGGTGTGCTGCTTGCTCGTTTGCCACCGTTGGCAATAAAAAAAAAAAAAAAAAATTATAGCTGTATAGATTCGGTTTTTAAGACGAATATCTCTACGCGATCCACAAATTCTTGTTCCTAGTTTGAGTTCGTGAATAAACATAAATTTACGAAATTTTAATTGTACGTTTGTAAAGTCTTATTCGACAGAAGGATTAAAACGTTAACGTGCGGCTTAAAATGATTAAAACTTTAAATAATTAAAAACTTATCATCTATTCAAATAAATTAAATTGAAGCGTCTGTTTGTAATGTCCAAATACTGCGCTTTTTAGGGTTCCATACTCAAAGGGTAAAAACGGGACCCTATTACTAAGACTTCGCTGTCTGTCCGTCCGTCTGTCTGTCGCCAGGCCAGAACCGCGATAGGTAGACAGTTTAGTATCCTTGCTCCGGTGGTTGGCCCAACGACGAAGGCGACGTGCATCCTGGGAGGGTTGTGGGTGTGCGTGCTTACGCCCCTCTGTCGATGTCGCCCCGGATGGAGTGGTGCGAGAAGCGTGCCGACCGCAACCCACCCCCAAAAAAATCAAAAATTAAAAAAAAGTGGGCAGTTTATTATTTTTACAAATTACGTATTTCTGTTGCCGCTATTTCAACAAATACTAAAAACAAAATAAAATAAATATTGAAGCTCCAATACAAAAAACCCTATTTTTTGCCTATTTTAGCTCAATATCAGTAAATGATAACAGGTAGGCACTTGAAATATTCACAAAATACTTAATTGTATATTTACTTTAATAATAAATAATAAAATTAAAATTTTAATATATTTATTGCTGTCATATTGCAAAAGTGTTTTTTATTGATGGTACGGAATCCTTCGTGCGCGACTCCGACTCGCAATTAGCCGCTTTTTTTTCATGCTCACACGATCATTTGCACGACACCTATGCCTAAAATAAAGTTTAAAAATTTTTTGTTTGTCTGTATGTTGTTTGCAGTAACCCGACCGAGACCGATTTTGATAATATTTTACTACCCGGTAGCTGTCTCTATAAGGAGTAACATAGATTATATTTTATTCCGGTATTCCCACGGGAACGTAAACTATGCGGGTAAGGCGACTGAAACCGAAGCGAAGCGAGAGCGGGTCGCTAAGTTCTTGTTCTAATTTCGTAATTGTACGTTTGTAAAGTTTTTTTTGACAGAAGGATTGTTAACGCGGGGTTTAAAATGATTAAAACGAAAAATAATTTTTTTTTTTTTTTTATTGCACACGGTGGCAAACGAGCAAACAGTACACCTGATGGTAAGTGTTGCTGCCGCTCATGGACCTTTACATGGCCGTTACCTACCGCGAAGAAATCGAAGGGAGTGTGAATGCGTGCATTGAGGCTCGGTGATACCAAGGGCACCACCAAAACCCTCCACACGCAATCACCCTCAGAAAGTTGGGCTTAAAAACTTATCATATTTTATTCAAACTAAAACATTACAACAACACTTTGACGTATTTGTAACCAAGGTGGAATCAATAAAACGGATGCTTAGTTTGGAATTTTTTGCAAAATATGTTTAATGTTACTTTCTCATTTTGTTTATTTTTTATTAACTTCTATTTACTTATTATCCTATTTAATCAAGTCACTTGTTTTTGTATTGCTACATAAGCGTGGAGACCTATTATTAGCTTTAAGTTTTTATTTGTTCAACTTATAATGCTCTTATTAGCTGTTGGTCTTCCTAATAAAATAAAATAAATAAAAAACTGCAACAAAACATTGTAGAAAACACATATTCGTTGCATATTAACTAAATCATATGATCATAAGCCTCAAAGGTGTCTCATTGAAATATCCATACGCTTTATTCGTATGTAGAAGTAATCTTTAACAACATATAGATAAGGTTTAAATTTAATTGTATTTAATTTAAATCATGAAGGTTATTATGAAAGTTTCAGAGAGCGATTACTGTGTCAGAAGCACGTGTGCGTGTTTAATTTATAGCCGACGTGTGACGTCAACGCTCTTAAGGATTACCTGTCATCATAAAAACAAGTGTAATATTCTGCTGAACAATGGCTATAATATGTAATTACTTTTTAAATAAACCGCATTGCTTATCAAGTGGAAGATAAGTATACTAATGTTTTAATGGGTGCGAATTTTAGTTTACAACAAAAAATAGGTGGGTGTTTAAGCGTCATCTAAGCCCATATATGTCCCACTGTTTTGCTTAGGCCTCCTCTATAATAGGAGAGGAATTGACCTACGATTCTACGCTGGTCAGACGTGTTGGAATAGGGTTATGTTTCGAGTTTTCCTTTTCTTGAATAGATGTTATATGCTTATTATATCCCTTTTACGACATCCACGGGAAAGATAGGGATTGGTACATTGTATTCTTACTCTGTCCAGCATAGTGCAAAAAACCAACATGTCTGTCCAGCATAGTATAGTAGGTTAATTTCCCTCCCATTGTGGAGGAGGTCATAGCTCAACAGTGGGACGTATGTGAGCTGAGATGATGATGATGAAACGTCTTTTACAAGACCCACGACCATTGTAAGGGTTTTTTTTATTGCCAACGGTGGCAAACGAGCAAGCAGCACACCTGGTGGTAAGTGAAACTGCTACACATGGACCTTTGCAATACCAGGGGCACAGCCAGGCCGTGGCCTACCGTGAAGGAAATACGCTTCTTAAACCTCGTTTAAAGAAGGACATGTCATAGCGCTCGGGAAACACAGCAGCAGGTAGATAATTTCAGAGCCTGCACGTACGTAGGAGAAATGAACGCTGGAAACGTACAGTTGAAGACCATAACGTTTCCAGGTGAAATGGATGAACCCTGCTACGATGTCGAGTGGTACGTTGGTAGAATGGTGACGGTGGTACAAAGTCAAACAGTTCCTCGGAGCACTCCCCGTGAAAGAGTCGGTAGAGTACACAGAGTGACCCAAAGTCTCTCCGCTGCTCCAGCGACTCCAATCTGTCCATATGATTGGGATCCCCGACGATTCGAACAGCCCGTCTTTGCAGGGAGTCAAGTGGGTCTAGCTGATATTTGGGCGCACCTGCCCAGAGATGTGAGCAGTACTCCACATGAGGACGACCTTGTGCTTTGTACAGTGTTGGGTTGTGATTATATTACCTACCACCTCATACCGTGCTATAATAGATATTATAAAAATAATTTATCTTATGAATAATGGTAATTATTTCAATCCTAACATCCAACAATACATTAATTAACACTTAAACATCCAACTTCCTTCTACAGCTGAACAGCATAGCTAAGCCATCGGCTATGATCATAATTTATCATCAGCAGAGGGCTTAGATTAGGCCAAGGTACAAATACAATAGCTCGTTTTGGACACAATGATGGGAAATTCCCAAGTATAAGCTTATATTATTTCTGCAAACAAAACGACGCATATTTCTGCAGACAAAACGACTCATAGATTGTTGATCCTAAGTCATAAGCGAAAAAAAAAACAATGATATCAATTTCAAGCGCTGCTAGTAGTTCATTTATCTTTTAGTATTAGATAGAGAAGAAAAACTTGATATAAAACCCTATTCCCACACACTTGATCAGCGTGAAATAGTTTTTTTTTTATTTATTGCAAACGGTGGCAAACGAGCAAACAGTACACCTGATGGTAAGTGTGGCTGCCGCTCATGGACCTTTACAAGGCCGCTGCCTACCGCGAAGAAAGTGAATGGAGTGTGAATGCGTGCATTGAGGCTCGGTGATACCAAGGGCACCACCAAAACCCTCCACACGCAAACACCCAAAAAAACAACGCGAGAGAGCCGGAAGTCAACTTTCTGAAATTTGACTTCCGGCTCTCTCGCTCACCGAACGAAGCGCAAATTGAGTAGGAACTCAGATGTCGATTTTCTGCGAGAGTGTGGTACTACCCCGGACGGACCGGCCCGCGGCTGTAGACAGATAACTGTCGACAGTGTGATCCTAGCACTCCAAAGTCGTCGTAGTACGTCAATTCTCCTCCCTGAGGAGGCCTGAGCCCATCAGTGAGACTTATATAGGCTGAGATGAACGATGATAATGAATCAGATATCATAAACTTGAATTTATTAAGTAGTATCGTATAAATCCTAAAAATCGTACCGCCTACCTTAATTATTAATGTGAACCATTCTTGAATCCGCCTGAAGATATACACAAAAAAAAACTTTAATATTGGTCCCGCGATTTAGGAGTTCAGTCACATACATATGTATAAAACAATTGTATAAAGATAGCAAAATCGTGGGAATAATATATAATGTATTAAGTTATTACAAGCAGTCAAAGAAAACCTATAAAAATAACTTAAAATAACCAAACACAAAACTAACACTGGAAGCCCCTCTCGGGTATTCCGCCGCGCTGGCCACGAAAGACAAGGAACTCGGTACCGATGGTCGACCCAATGGGGAAGCGGAGGAAATAAAGTAGGTTATGGTCGCGTTCCGCCCTTCCATCACCTCTACGGAACGGGCGGCGTATATGCTGACCATAGCCCATCCAAAAAAGAAAAGGTCGATATAAAGCTCCAAGTCGTCTTTTACGACACCCACGAGCAATGCTAGGGTTGGTATTATTCCTAGCTGCCAGATATCATTATAGAAAACCTCGTTATATCAGTTTTTCTCACAATGAAATATATTAAAAATATGAAGGTAAATTTAGCCACTGCCATCTATACCAATAAATAAAATTGGAGTGTCTGTTTGTAATGACAAAATAATAGGCTTTTTTCATGCTTACACGGTTATTTGCACGACACCTATGCCTTAAATAGCAATTAAAAAATTTTTGTCTGTCTGTCTGTTTGTTCCGGGTAATCTTCAAAACGGCTGGACCGATTTCAAAAATTCTTTCACCAATGGAAAGCTATAATATCAGGGCGTAAACTAGGCTATTTATCCCGGTATTTCCACGGGAACGGGAACTACGCGGGTAAAACGACCATAACCTATAACCGAAGCGAAGCGAGGGCGGGTTGCTAGTCAAGAATAAAAATGGCTTGGTTTGGTAATTGGGCAGTCCCTTTTCTTATATACGGTCACAGTTCTTTTATTCTTGTTTTTCGCTCTTTATTAGTATTCTCCCTTTTTTGATTTTCATTATTTTCTTTTTCATTATATCATATATTTTTTTATTTAAATAACCATTTTTCACAAAACACAACTCACCCAAAAAAAAAAAATACTAAGCTATGCTCGGTTATCCAAATATTTAATATTATATGACCTAAACAATATAAAGACTGTTTGAAAAATTGAGACTATAGACTCAACAAGCATTTATGTACCCCACTCAAAATTATATTGCGTGGGGATCGATCCCAGGACGCTTCAATACTTTTACAACTGCGCTATTTCTGTAGATAATTAGAAAAAAAAAAACTTTTTATAGCGTCCGATTTGAAATCGCTCAACTTATGACTCAGTCCAATAGCTTAAAGCTGAGTGGACACAGTCGACCTTGTGATGAGACCACGAGTATCTCTTATTTAGAAAGGCAGGATCGATGAACCTTGTTTTAAATCATTACCAAAACCAGGGCATTTGGAAAGTTGATTCAATGGGCTCTATATTATTTAATTGATTAGATGTACATATTTTTCCTGAGGCCAGTGGAGTAAGAATACTATTCACCACTAAGGGAATTTAATATGTATAAAACATCGATGCAAGAGAAGGAAAACTCGAAATAAAATCTTATACCAACCTGTTTGACTAGCGTGGTGTAGGTCAATTTCTCTCCTGTTATGGAGGAGGTTTGAGCTCACCAGTAGGGCGTATATGAGCTGTGATGATGACGATGATCATAGATCATGTTATCAAGTAGCACTTCCGGCCTTGCATATACGGCTAATTCGGGAACAACTTAATTATTACCCGACTTGATTATAGTTTTATAATTTAATTGGCTATTTTATAATCGAGGAAATAGTTGATTCATATTTCTGTAAGTTGATTATACAATGGACGCATGCCGCTTGTCAGTTTCCAGTGCGAATACTAAATAATGCTTATTGTTATAGATCTCGGTACTTTCTTACACTATTTCGATTAATTAATCCTCAAATAATTATGTTTTACTACATATATTAGATTCTTATTGTACTGATTTATGGTTTCATCATAGTGACACCTCTGCGCGTCAACTTCCACCGTAATAAATATTTAATGTTACATAATCCTGTATAATATTTGCACGTAAATAATTATTAGAATTATTAAGATTGTATATTTAATTATTATCTATTAAGTGTGTAGTATTAGTACGGACCACGTGAATGTATAAATACCGTCAGTTAGAATTTCTTAAGTCATTCTCATTGTAACCGCTGTAAGGTGAATTAAAAATTGGAAAGTACAAGGTGTCTCTTCATTATCTTCACTGCCACCCTCCCCGCCTTCATTCTACAATTACTATGTTACGGGTGTGCTAGCGGCTACAAATGCTACCAAATCTTATTGCTCGTAGGTGTTGTAAAAGACGACTAAGGGCTTTTATATCGAAATGGATCAAAATTATTTGATGGCATCAGGACAACAGTTACTTACATTCCCAAGAAGACTTGCTTGAGGCAGGCGACTGCTCAGAAAACTATTGCTAAAGCTTTTGTGGTATATATTATGAATGTGTGTACTATATATATATATATACATATACATTGAGTCAATAAAGTATTGGTAATGGATGATTTGTTTATGTTTTCAAATTCAAATTTTTGTTTTTTTTTATTGTTAGATTGGCACAACTGTTTTCCATTTTGGCGCGGAGTTTGAGTTGCATATGTTATTTATATTAAATACAGTGCTGTTTTTATTTAGTGCGCATTGCGAAGTTCATAATGGATAAAAACATCGAACAAAGAGTTTGTCTTAAATTTTGCATTGCCAATGGAATTTCGTGTTCGGAGTCACTGAAAATATTACAGAAGGCTTACGGTGAATCGACTTTATCAAATACACGCGCTTATGAGTGGCACAAAGCGTTCAAAAGCGGTCGAGATGTGATGGAAGATTTGCCTCTCTGCTCTGGTAGGCCATCAACGTCTGCAACTGAAGTTAACATTGCAAAAGTGAAGGAAATAGTGACTGAAAATCCTCATTCAATTTTGAGAGAGATAGCCGCCGAACTTTCTATTTCTCACGAGTCGATCTGTACCATTTTAAATAATCACTTGGGTATGAAACATGTTTCATACTGTACCGGGGTATTACCAAACTCTCGTAGAAAATAGACATGTGTGTAGTAGCGATTTGTTATTGCGCTTCGTTCGGTGAGCGAGAGAGCTGGAAGCCCAGCTTTCAGAGAGTGTTTGCATGTGGTGAGTTTTAGTGATACCTTTAGTATCACAGAACCTCATTGCACGCATTCACACTCCCTTTACTTTCTTCGCAGTGGGTAGCGACCTTTTTTTTTTTTTTTTTCTTTTTTTCTTTTTTTTTTTATGGGTGGGCTATGGTAAGCGCACGCGCGGTTCAGTCCGTCCGGGGCGATGAAAGGACGGCGCGCGGGCCCATAACCCACCCGTACCCACGTCACCTCGTTGTTGGGCCGACCACCGGAGCAGATGTGACTTGTCGCCAGTGGTTGGCCCGACGGAATACCCTTTCAGGTACCCTCACCTCTCGACATCCTGGGACGTCGGTCGCCATCGCGCGGTTAGCCACACTGCGGGTGACGGACAATTCCCCGGTCCGATCACCCGCGGCCTCGGCTAGGGCGGCATTAGGCGCAGATACTCGCGCCTGCCCCGCCCGAGTCGCCGGCGGCGGAACGTGTCGCCGAATAGGATCTCTACTCGCACACGATCCGCCGCCTCCTTCCGTGAGATAAGTGGGTAGCGGCCTAGCTGTGCCTCTCGTGTTGCAAAGGTCCATGAACGGCAGCAACACTTACCATCAGGTGTAGGTAGGGGAGAGGTGTCCTCGTTGTCACAAGTACTAGTTGTCACAAAGTCAATATCTATTTACTTACAAGGATTAAGAGAACGCAACTACTGAGTTTTAGAAATACACACCAGTACTACCAACATCTAAAAGTCTTATAGCCGCCAATTTTTAATCACGGAGGTTATTGTGAGAAATCAAAAAAAAGATTTAGTAAGTAAATTTTACTGTCTAATTGCATATTATGTGTTTCCGAGGTTAAGTAAGATATTGTCTATTTTTTGAGGGATTATGAGAGAGAAATAAGTAAGTTTTTACCTAGTAAAGAGTAACTATTTTATTGGTAAACATTTAAGAGGGTAGTTTAAATATTTAATGATTCTTGTCTTCGGTACAAGTTGTCTCATTGTTTTCGGGGCTAGTTGTCACTGTGACAACTAACCCAAAAGAAGTATTAATATGGTGTCATATAAATATAATTTAGCTATTATTTTTGTTATAGATAGCAAATATGCCTAGAAATTTTGAAGGCCTTTTAGTAACATAAAGTAAGCCGCCTTCAAAATTAACTTAATTTAGCATCATGTTACCTGAGTTTTCTTGCCGGATCTTTCTCAGTGTAACCGTGTTCCGATCCGGTGGTAGTATACTAGATTATTAGTTAGTTTTTAAATATAATTACTATTAATTTTAATGTTTAATTATTACTAACCATAAACAATATAATTTTTACATATAGAATCATTTTCTTCTTACACTGGCAATAAATTTTGTTACAAAATGTGGGTCAATATTTAATAACTAATTTCTGTATCGGGTAGATAATTATAAATTTTCTGCAGTAACGATGACTTGTTGGACGTGAGACATCTTATTCCACCCGTGACCATGAACGCTGTAAAGTGTTCGAAACGTCGGGTAATCAAAAATCAAATACAAACGCGATAAAATCCGTAAAGTAGTTTTATTTAAAACTAGCAATCCGCCCTCGCTTCGCTTCGGTTATAGGTTATAGTCGTTTTACCCGCGTAGTTCCCATTCCCGTGGGAATACCGGGATAAAATATAGCCTAGTTTACGCCCTGATATTATAGATTTCCATTGGTGAAAGAATTTTTGAAATCGGTCCAGCCGTTTTGAAGATTACCCGGAACTAACAGACAGACAGACAAAAATTTTTTAATTGCTATTTAAGGCATAGGTGTCGTGCAAATAACCGTGTGAGCATGAAAAAAACCTATTATTTTGACATTACAAACAGACACTCCAATTTTATTTATTGGTATAGATGTTTAATACTCGCGTAAACATCAGAAATCATTATTTTCACGAATGTCGATTTTGCGCCATCTGTAAATGGCAGGCCCGCAACTCAACAAAAATATTATGAGCCTGACAAAAATGTGGCCAGTGATGCCCCAATAAGAAAACATGTCTTAAACACATGCAGACCTCTATCACCAGCTTTTGGCCCCAGTACAGTAATAACTTCAGTGTCAATGCCTGAATTAATAAGGCCATTCCCGAAGGCCCCGATAAAGAAAATCACTTCAAATCGTAGAAAGAGAATAAGCGCTGTCTTAACAGATACCCCGGTAAGAAATGCCTTGGCAGCGCATCAGAAGATGAAAAAAAAAACCAAGTCGGAGAAAGTACCACAAAAAACAAAAATATGAAAAATAGGAAACGCAAAGTTGACACGAGTGACGACGATGATTCGGGGGACATGTTTAGTTTATTGCTTCGGAACATGGTCTGAAGCGAAATTGTGACTCAGATGAGGATAGTAATGTTAGTATTAACCTGTGACAATATGGACCTATCCTTGAGACTACCTACCCCAGATAGGGGGTTACTTGTCACAACAGAGTTGATTTTTTTAAACCATGACAAGTAATAAAACAAAACATATTTTAAGTATTATTATTAAAATTAATGAAGGCTGAAAGACCAAATATAAAAGCTGGCGATCCAATTACAGAGACCCTCGGGGATTCCGTATGATGGTAGCGTCGATAGAAGTGCCCTGTGCCAGACCCTATCGAACGCCTTTGCGATATCTAGGCTGAACGCCAGCGCCTCACCCTTGCCCTCCAAGGTCTCTGCCCAACGGTGAGTGAGGTACACAAGAAGATCACCAGCCGACCGACTATGATGAAAGCCGTATTGGCGATCACTGATCAGCTGGCGATCCTCAAGGTACTGCAGAAGCTGGCGGTTTATAACCTTCTCCATTATCTTGGAGAGCAAGGATGTTATCGCAATTGACCTGTAATTCGATGGGTCAAACCGGTCTCCCCTTTTAGGGATCGGGTGGACATGGGCTACCTTCCACAAAGACGGAACCCTATTAGTAGTGTAGGAAAGTCGGTATAGGCGCGTGAGGATGAGAGTCAATTCAGGGGCGCACGTCTTTAGTACCACTGCAGGGATGCCATCCGGCCCACTCGATTTATGGACGTCTAAAAGCCGCAGCTCCCTCCTAACCGCTCGCTGCGTGATGCAGATTTCGCGCAGTGAGCTTTCACACCGTGGGATGGTAGGTGGTATGGCAGCTCCGGCATCCAAAGTCGAGTTACAGGCAAAGAATTGACCTAGAAGATCGGCCTTCTCCTTTGCACTGTGAGATAGATTACCATCGTGTTTCTGCAGTGGTGGGAGATTGGGCTGGCAGAAATTGCCTTGGGCAGCCTTGGAGAGCGACCAGAATGCACGACAATTATGTGTCATATTGGCAAATTTGGTGTGATGACAGAGTAAGAATTCAATTCACCACTCTCTATCTTGTCCGTGGATGTCGTAAAAGACGACTATGGAATATAATGTGCACATCTATAACATATAACATCTGTGCAAGAGAAGAAAAACTCGAAATGAAACCCTATATCAACATGTTTGACCAGCATAGTATAGTAGGTTAAATACCTTCCCATTCTGGGGAAGGCCCGAGCCCAACAATGGGACGAATGTGGGCTGGGATGATGATGATATTGGCAAAGTAAGTGTATTATTTTTCAGGTAACAAAAAACACTAATGCAAAAGATTGTTGTAAAAAAGACAATTTACACACAAGATATAAATTGAAAATAAATATAAAGATCTACGCAACAAGGCTATATAACTACTCGTTGGATCTTTTAATAAATTAGATTTCTACAAACCCTTACTATCTAAACACATCCACCAATATGGTGCTTCTAATAACATCTGGTATTAAACGCGTAAATTCAAATAAAATCCTAAAACATTTATACGAGTCGCATGCGAACATTCCATTTACCTTAATGAAAAACTTGGCGCACCATTTGATGTCAAGCACACGAAATTGCGATCCCAGTTCTCATTTGACATTTGATAATATATTTAAGAAAGCGAAGATTCGAAGGTCTATTTTTTCAGAGTACGTTAACATCTATGCTGAAATGAAAGACAATTTATATATACATATAAGTATAGCTATGGTAGCAACATCGTTTAATAAAATATAATTAATTTATAATTATTGCTTTTATTCCATTTGAGGATCCATATCGTAGCAAAAATGAAGTTTACATCACAAATAAAGAAATCAAATGAGTTCTTAATACGAAACAACTTCATTCGAATTTGTTATGTCATCAGTAATTATGACAACGGAGATAGCAGTACTCTTAAGACGTTACGCATGAGATATTTTTTTATCGGACAAAGCCAAATGATTAGGCTTAAGAGCGATAATGGCATTGTCATTTCATTCCAGGGTGAGATGAACTCTAAAGGTTCTATGGGCATTATATATAAATCATCGCAGTACCATATTGTCGGCTTGGTCCAAGACCTCAGATCCAAGCTAATCTGATGCTATAGCGAGAAAATCCCAGAAGTCATCGGTAAGAGCTCCTCAGAGCTGGCAGCAAACCAGCATTGAAAACCATACGGAAGCTGCTTAATTCTGTCCTTCCGGGGAGGGACGTTCCAGATTCGTGGGTCATTCGAGTAGCGGTGCCGCCTCTCAAAGTGGCAATAAAATGCTCTTAAAGAATTACACTTAGACGGAGTAAGAATACAATTCGCCAACCCCTCTTTTGCCCGTGGCTGTTGTAAAAGAGGACTACGGGATTAAATATACATATCATATGTATGCAAGAGAGGGAAAACTCGGTATAAAATCCTATGCCAATATATCTGATCAGCGCGGTATACTAAATCGACTATCCCCTGCTAACCAACTATCCCACTGCGGAAGAGGCACCTGCGTCTAATGCCGCCCTAGCCGAGACCGCGGGTGACCGGACTAAGGAATAGGCTCCCGCAGAGAAGCGGACCGCGTGAGGGCGACGCTGCTGGGTGTTGGAAGGGCCGGGCTGACCATGAAAATCAAGGTTTTAGTAGCAGTGGTCGCCGCAATGGTAAAGGGGAGGTAATACAGCGGATGATGAGGTCGCGGGCCGCCCGTTCCTCACCCCAGACGAGACAGGGGGCGTGAGCACTTCAAAGTCAGTTTTTTTTATTATTTAGACTAACTTTAAAAAAAATAATTTGAACTACCGCCAGAATCAATAAAGTTGTTGATTGCCCTGTAAATATTAATATACATGGAGCAGTTATCCAAAATAAAAATAAATTCAATTTGCCATTATTCATAATTTTGCTTTATATATCGTTAAATGGCAGCCATTTCATTCGCGTAATCGACTGATTGAGCACTATGATTGTTACGTAAACAATAATAAATGAAATGTTGCCTTTGAAGAGGGTTCAGCAGTTTAAATAATATTGAAACCGGAAACTTGTTAAGTTTTGCCAATGCGGAATTAATGTATAGCGAACGCATCGGTAAGGAAGGGGTAACAATGGCTACTTAGTTGCAACCTGGTATACTCTGGTACATCTATCTGCTTTTTTCTACCTCTGATTTTATTATAAATACTCGTTTAAATAACGCGAAAGATAAAATTTTAGAAAAATCATTTGTCATCACGCTAATAATTAAAAAATTTTGAACAACCCCGACACAAACTAAGTAATAAAAAAAAAGTATTACGTATTGCCTCCAACATGAATTATCAATTAATTGTCATTTAACGATTATACTGGCACGCATGAAGCACCAAATCGAGTAATCATAGGCCATTACATCACTTTCGAAAAGAACTGATACTCAGACACTGCTCGACTGATATTAAGCAAACATTATCTGCTTGAACGAGCTTCGCTCGGAATATTTTTGTTGTATTTTTGCCGTATTTATTTAAATATATATTAATAAAGAATAAAAATTAAATAATGAAAAAATATCAACAATTACAAAAAGAGAATAATAATAGCACGGAGATTCTATCCGACACTGTTCGAATGCCAAAATAATACAACACAAGAACTGAACAACTGCCCAACTGAGCTATCGTAACTCATGATGTTGACAACGCAATTTGAATTCATATTCTTTTAAAATTTAATGTCATTGTATTTTTTTGCTAAAAACACCGACAAAACAACATTTTCTATAAATAAAACCTAGCTAGATCGATTTTTTGGACTCGAAACCTCTAGTATGCCAAGTTTCATCAAAATCGTTGGAGCCGTTGCCGAGTTCCTGAATATATATATATATTCTTGTATATTCAATTCTTGTATATATATCTTATATATATATATATATATATATATATATATATATATATATATATATATATATATATATATATATATATATATATATATATACAAGAATTGCTCGTTTAAACATATAAGATAGCTAAGAACCACCGCAAGGAAAGTGGCTTTCAAATGAAAGAAACTCCTTTGAAATAGGTCCATCCGTTTAAGAGCTACGATGCCACAGACACACACACACACGTACACACATCAGACACACACACATACATCAGACACACAGACAGACATCGACGTCAAACTTATAACACCGCTCTTATTTCGTCGGGGTTTAATAAAAAGATGATTTTGAAATGTATCGAATTTCACAAATATCCTATGTCATCGCCATACGACAGCAACCCCATATCATCCGTATTTGTATGTTGGTGAATTAATAATTCAATGGTCACACTTCAAATAACGTTGACCTATAGGTACTGATTTTTTTAAATGTTCTTACATAACTTTAGAGGCACTATAAATATTTTTTTCAAACGAGTACTTATTTACAGATGTATCAATAAGTTGCCGTCGTTTTGAGAAACATTTGGCACGAGGTTCACGTTAGAGTTTGTAGATGGTAACCAGCCTGAAAATTAGTTCATTTCTTTCAAAACAACATAACCTTATCATATTATTAAGATCGCATTAGCATCATATATTTTTCTCCGTTTAAAAATGTTTAATTTTGAGCAAATTAAGTGTCATAGCGGGAGCTTTTCATTTACTTTTTTAATGTAAAAAATCTGCTGCGGAGGCGCATCGACTGCTCGTAGAAGCATGTAATGAGAATGCCTTGAGTGAGAGAACATGTCGTGAGTGGTTTCAACACTTTAAAAATGGCAATTTTAATGTAAAAGATAAAGATCGTAGTGGTAGTGGAAGGCCAAAAATTTACGAGGATGCAGAATTGAAGAAGTTATTGAATGAAGATACGTCTCAAACACGAAGGTAACTTGCACTTTAAAAGTCACACAGCAAGCAGTCTTACATCGTTTAAAATTGTTAGGAATTAATCTTAAGCAAGGTAATGGGGTTCCATACGAATTAAAGTTGAGAGATGTTGAACGCCGATTATGCAGGAGTGAAATTCTGCTAGCTAGGCACAGAAAAAAATTCGTCACTGGTGATGAAAAGTGGATGCATCATGATAATCCAAAAATAAGAAATTATTGGGACTACCTGGCCACGCGTCAACATCTACAGAAGAACCGAATACTCGTGAAAAAAACTCGTACTGTATATTTGATGGGATCAACTGGGTACAGTGCATTACGAATTGCTTAATCCAAGCAGAACAATTACAGGAACTCCTTACCGAACACAATTGATGAGATTAAGCCGAGCTTTAAAGAAAAAATGTCCGCAATACTACTCCAAACATGAAAAAAATATTCTTTCATACGATAACGCTCGTCCGCATATAGCAGGTGCAGTGAAAAACTATTTGAAAACACTTGATTTGGAAGTCCTACCCCACCCGCCGTATTCACCAGACATTACACGGTCCTATTATCACCCGTTTTGGTCAATAACAAATGCACTGTCGGAGCAGAGGTTCACATCTCGTGATAAAACTGAAAATTGGGTTAATTTGTGGATAGCCTCAAAGATAAGAAGTTCTTCAGACACCGAATCCGAATGCTGCTTGAAAGATGGTCAAAAGTAGTTGCTAGTGATGGACAATTCTGCGATTCCATTTAAATTACTGTTTTTTTACATAATATTTTGTTCTACAATAAATATTTTGTTTTTGACCAAAAAGGGCGGCAACTCATTTGTACACCTAATATTAAAAACATTTTTAATCGTATTAAAAATAAAAAATGAAGCCTATTAAAAAATAAATCCCTGGACCGTCGAAATTTACAAACATACCCATTCCAATACGTTTGATTAGTGTATAATAGTAGGTCAATTCTCCTTCCTATGTGGAGGAGGCCTAAGCCCAACGGTGAAATAGGCTGAGAATGAATAAATGAATAGAATAAACATTTTATTTATTTTACAATAAAACTTTGCTTATCTTATGCAATGGAAACGTAACTGTTTACCGGGTTATTTGAAGATTCCTATTTGCCAAACAGTTTGGTAGTAAATGAGGCTAGACAAGCTCTTTCCATTTGTTTGATTGCGTAATACATCCATGTTTGTTCTCGTGTCCTTGTTGACGTGGCTTTTGTCAGCAATGTTTTCTGTTGTTTTTTTAGCCACGCAAAATGAAGTTTTTAGCAAATTGTTGTGAGAATTTGCTAAAAACTTCATTTAAATTATCGGTTTAAGGAATTAGACGTTTAAACTATAGGAAATTAAAAACATTTTAGTAGTGACTTCTCGAATTTTCGATTATTGGTTTTGTTGGTTCATACTTTGAAACTGCTATAAATCAACTATAGTTGTTTCAAATTGATGACACAGATGGTGTAGTAGTTAAGATATCTACCGTACCAAGTGCCACGGGTTCGATGTCCACACAGAAATACAAGCAATAATTATTATATATAATGAGACCACACTTTCGACTGTCGTCTGTCTACAGCCGCTGGCCGGTCAGTCTGAGGTAGTACCACGCTCTCGCAGAAAACCGACATCTGAGTAGTAGCAACTTTACTGCACTGCGTTCGGTTAGCGTGAGAGCCGGAACCCAACGTTCTGAGGGTGTTTGGATGTGATAGGTCTTAAGTATCACTGAACCTCACTACACGCGTTTACACCCCCTTCACTTTCTTCACGGTAGCAGCTTAGCAAAGGTCCATGAGCGCCAAACATCGGGTGTGTTGTTTACTCGTTTGCTACAAACAGCAGTTAGAAAAAATAATATAACACTGCTCCTTAATATAGCTAATTTGTTTCATCATCATCTCAGCTCATAAGCGTTCCACTGCTGGGCTCTAGCCTCCTTCCCAATAGGAGGGAAATTGACCTACTATACCATGCTGGTCAGACATATTGGTACAGGATTTTATATCCAGTTTTTCTTCTCTTGTACAGATATTATATGCATATTATATCCCTTAGTCGTCTTTTGCGACATCCACGGGCAAGAAAGAGAGTGGTGAATTTTAGTCTTACTCCGTTACAGAATTTGTTTTGCCATATAGAAAAAAACACAATAGTGAACATGAGGCCATATGGTCTCTATAAAAATGAGCTTCTATGCATATAAATGAATTGTTTTGCAAAGTTTGAAAGTTTGATTGGATGCAATACGAAATAAAATATAAAAATATGTAATTGCATAACTGTGATGCTCGTATTTTTTTATAGTTTTTCTTTATTATGAGAAATATACGTAATCTTTGATATACAATTGTTCTTTATTATTTTGTAACAACTTTTGTTGTAACATTAAAATCTACCCTTTTTTTTGGTTTTGCGATCGGCACGCTCCTCGCACCACTCCGTCCGGGGCGACAGAGGGGCGTAAACACGCACACCCGCAACCCACCTAAACACCAGGTCGCCTTCATCGTTGAGCCGACCACCGGAGCAGGGTTACTTGTCATCAGTGGTCGGCCCGACGGAATACCCCTTATTTGGGGTACCCTCCAATCGACCGAGGTCCCCCCCTCGGGGACCCTATAAATTTCTTCACAAAAATAAAGTTATAATTAAAAAATCATTGTGAACTGTTTATAGATTATATCATAAGTAGGACTTGTTCTCATGTATATTAAAAATTTATTCAAATTGCTTTACCGTAAATTAGATTGGCAGGTACGAAGTAATCAATTTTTCGTTCACATGCCCATTCATTTACGGTAGAAGTTTTACTGTGCAATTTATCAGAAATATTTACAAATTGTGCCAATTAATTAGTCTAACTTTGACATAAAATTATAAGAAATAATTATAGATTAAAATATTTCATTTTTTAGGTCATGAAGGAATTATATAAATAATAGAAAATAATGGTTTATAAAACTAAAAAACACGCTCACAAGCTGACAGCCCGAATCATAGAAGTTTCGAATTTCGCATAAGCGTAATTCACACACTAGCTCTATCTCTCTTACTCTTATGCAAAGGATACGATTACAAATTTCCAAATCTGGCGAATCTAATCAGGATATTCGCCTCATCATCATCATTTCAGCCTATCGCCGTCCACTACTGGACGTAGGCCTCCCTCATGTTATGCCACATTGTGCGGTCCTGTGCCGCCTGCATCCAACGACGCCCAGCAACTTTCACCAGGTCGTCGGTCCACCTAGTGCGGGGGCGTCCTACACTGCGTCATCCAATACGTGGTCGCCACTCGAGAACCTTTCTTCCCCAGCGGTTGTCGGTTCGTCGAGCGATGTGGCCTGCCCATTACCACTTCAGCGTGTTAATTCTTTATGCTATGTCGGTTACACCCGTTCTAGGATATTCGCCTATTTTGATCGAATTATTGCATTGTCACGGGGTTTTGACGAGTGTGCAACGTTTAAATAAAATATGTTCGTTCAAAGTGGAGCAAAATGACGTTCAAAGATTCCGTTACATACATAGATACATGAATACATACAGGTGAAATTGATAAGAGCGTGTTAAAAACCTAACATACCAAATACCAAATCAACAAAAATAATCTTCGAATTTGAGTTAAATCTGAAAACTAAGGAATGCTGCACTAAGCAACTATTCCTTGCTTTTTTATCGCTGTTGATGGCAAACAAACAAACAGCACACCTGATGTTAAGGGATACTGCCGCTCGTGGACCTTTGTTAGGCCATTGCCTACCGTTAAGAAAATGAAGAAGTGAAAAGTGAAGTGTGAATGCGGGCAATAAGATTCGGTAATATTAAAGACGTCACCAAACCACACGTAGGGACACGAAAAAATTATCGATACTTTTAGGTATCGAGTACTTGTCTTTCGATACCGATACTTTTGTACTCGATACTTTCTCACGAGTCCACACACATTCCCTCGTCTGTAACCGGCGGAGAAAAAGTACGTAAATGCATTCCCAGAGTGTGAAAATAAAAGGAAAAGAAAAGCATGATATAGTAGGTCAAATTCGCCCCAGAAGGGCCGAGCCCAATAGTGGGACATATGTGGGCTGCAATGATGATAGTAAATATACAGTTCATCGTCAATCCCTCTCTGTAGGTATCGTAAAAGCGATTAAGGGATACAAGCTATGCCAACAAGATTAACCAACGTAAAATTACATCGTGTTGATGTCTCTAGTTATATGTATATATTTACTATGCAAATATGTATAATTTATAATACGGTCATGCCAATGTTTCGTAATATCTAATCTGACTGGATTGTTGATATGTGAAATGTTGTAACACTAGTTGTTTCTATAATCTGTGAGTATGTAATTGTTACGTGTTTATTACAACGATGATCGTATTGATAGAATTCTATATGTGAATTGTATTCTTACTACGTCAGCACACATACGGTTTCATAATAATAATCGTTGTCATCAACATCATTTCAGCTCATAAATGTCCTACTGTTTGGGTTTGAGCCTCCTCCACAATAGGAGTGTAATCGATTTTAATGATTTCTGATGTTTACGCGAGTATTATACATATTAAATAAAACTACTTTGACCCACAATAATAATAGCTAAAGATAATTTTACAAATTAAAACCTCTTAGTAATATAAAGTAAGCTACCTTCAAAATTAATATTAATTTTGCATCATGTCACCTGAGTTTTCTTGCCGGATCTTTCTCAATGTGGCCGTGTTCCGATCCGGTGGTAGTATACTAGATTGTTAGTTTTTTTAAATATAATTACTATTAATTTTGAAGTTAATAATTAATATTCATAAACAATATAATTTTTTCATATATAATCATTTTCTCCTGATACTGGCAATAAATTTGTATCAAAAATGTGAGTTAATATTTAATAACTAATTTCTGTGTCGGGTAGATAATTATAAATTGCCTGCAATAACGATGACTTGTAGGACGTGAGACATCTTAGTCTGCCTGTGACCATGAACGCTGGAAAGTGTTCGAAACGTCGGGCAATCAAAAATCAAATACAAACGCGATAAAATCCGTATAGTAGTTTTGTTTAAAATGAGTAATCGATTTTATTTATTTATTAAATTACCAATTACATCCATTATTACAGGCTTCCCCAATGAAATAGTGTAAGTCAACATAAACCATTTATAACATTATCTGTACATTAACATAATAATTACATATATTAATTTATACATTTTATATCGCATATAAGTTAAAAATTATATTCTAATATTCTATAATATGCTAAAATAGGATATTATGAAATAACAACTAGAGTCATTATATAATTATACATTGTTATAGCATATTTTTTTTTAAATAACATTGCTTTTTTGAATTCTGCATTTGAACAAACGAATAGATGAATTTTACTGTACAAGCATAGTCAGACAGATTAATATAGGGTTTTATTAATATTCTTAACTCCTTACGGACAATTCACACAGTACAAATAACTATTCCCGCTTATCCGTGTATGTCGTAAAGTACGACTAAGGGATATAGTACACATAAACATCTATGGAAGAGAAGGAAAACACGCCATATAACCCTATGCCAACACGTTTGACCAGCATGGTATAGTAGGTAAAGCCTCCTATTGTGAAGGAGGTTAATCCCTCCCATTGTAAAGGAGGCCCGAGCCCAATAACGGGACTTATGTCGGCTGAGATAATGATAATGAATTTTATTCTTATTCTGTCACCACAAGGAAAATAATCGTTGTATTGATAGTCATCAGACCTAGGCCAACTGGGGATGTGAAAAAATAATAGATTTTTATAATAATTGATTATTACAAAAAAATTAATCGATTAATAATCGATTTTTACAATCGATTATCAAATTTAAAAAAACCGTTTATTAATCGATTTTTTATTATTCGAAATTAATCGATTATTCATTGCCAGATTTCCTAAAAAAGGTCATCACGATTGTTTCATACTATATTAGAAAATAAAGCTCACATTTCCTAAAAAAAAGTCATCATAATCCTGTTGGGAGAAAAAGTCGATTATTTTATAATTAATTTATTTTAAAGAACAAAAAATCGATTATTTAAAAATCGATTATTTGCTCTCCAAGTCACATCCCTAGGGCTAACGCATCTAATGGTGTTATTTCATCGTTCATCGCAGCCCACATACGTCTCACTGTTGGGCTTGGGCCTCCTCCACAATGGGAGGGAATTTGACCTACTATACCATGCTGGTCAGACATGTTGGTGTAGAGTTGCATTTCGAGTTTTTCTTCTCTTGCACAGGTGTTATGTGCATTTTATATCCCATAGTCGTCTTGTACGACATCCACAGGCAAGATAGGGAGCGGTGAATTGTATTCTTACTCCGTCACCACACGGAAAAATGGCGTTGGGTTAATAATTAATTTGCAAGGAGACTTAAGGCAGGTGGCCGGTCACAAATCTATAGCTAATAACTTTATCAATATATCCTACGATCGCTCGTACATACTGAATTGATCCTAAGTATGATAAGAACAGAATAATGATAATTACCAAGAATTAATGGAATCGGCAAATCTAATAACACTTTTGCCATTCTATGACTAATTCGCGAAGACTTGGTTGTCATTAACTAGCTCATATCAATAAACTAACAAGACAATCAAAGAAAAAGCCTAATATTCCATATAATATTTTTTACGAACCTCGCAAAAAATAAAAACAAGTCTATTTTGTAGTCTATAAACTAACTATTGTGTTACTATACGAGAAAAAACGGTATGTTTTATGAAATTCGTAAATAACTTGTCCCTTCATCTTCAACCAATAATAGTTCTCATGTTGTATATAAATAGATTCGCTTTTTCTGTAACATTATGTAACATCACAAGTATTTCCGTACGTATTGTGTCTTATCCCTTAATAAAACAGTATAAGACGTATGAAATAAAAAACTGTATTAGAAGAGAATTCAGAACATTTCGAGGATTCACTTTCCTTTGTTGATATATATGTATATACACACAAATAAACAAACCTGTTATAATGCTGTTATTTACCGCAATAAACTAAATATACTTTCATATTTTCATTCCATATGGTGACAGAATAATAGAATACAATTCACCACCCCATCTCTTACCCGTGGGTGTCGTTAAAGACGATTAAGGGATATATTACGCATATGACATATATGCAAGATGGAAAACTCGAAACAAAACCCTATACCAAGCTGTCAACGCGGTCGCCGCCTTCTGTGAGGCCGTAATCTTACGGAAGGAGGCGGCGGATCGTGTGCGAGTAAAGCTCCTATTCGACGACACGTTCCGCCGCCGGCGACTCGGGCGGCGCAGACGCGAGTATCTGCGCCTAATGCCGCAATAGTCGAGGCCGCGGGTGATCGGACCGGGGAATTGTCCGTCACCCGCAGGGAGGCTAACCGCGCGACGGCGACCGACGTTCCAGGACGTCGAGAGGTGAGGTTACCCGAAAGGTTATTCCGTCAGGCCGACCACTAACGACAAGTCACATCTGCTCCGGTGGTCGGCCCAACAACGAGGTGACGGGGGTACGGGTGGTTTATGGGCCCGCGCGCTGTCCTTTCATCGCCCCAGACGGACTGGACCGCGCGTGCGCTTACCCACCCATAAAAAAAAAAAAAAAACCAAGCTGTCAATAGTGGGATGTATATAAGATTGCCCCCTGTACTTTATTATAAAATATTGTACGTTTTTTCGTGTAATTGTACTTTATACTTTACTAGCAACCCGCCCTCGCTTCGCTTCGGTTTCAGTCGCTTAAACCCGCGTAGTTCCCGTTCCTGTGGGAATACCGGGATAAAATATAGCCTATGTTACTCCCTGATATTATAGCTTTCCATTGGTGAAAGAATTTTTGAAATCGGTTCGATGGTTTAAGCGTGAAAGCGTTACAAACAAACAAACAAACATCCTTACTTTCGCATTTATAATATTAGTATGAATGTGAATAATAAACTACGCGAAAATACTTTATTTCGCGTGGTTTGATTTGTGTCGGATTCATTTTAAAATTAAACTTAGTGTCATTCAATCTCATAAAAATATATTTATTTACTTTAAAGTACAGGGTGTCTCAGGTTATGGAAAATATAGAGTTATGTTTTGTATATATAGGGTACACCGAGGCTGTTTAGCAATGATAATTATTTATTGAAATTATTTAAATATAATAAAAAATATATTTTAAAGTAAAACCATGTAGCAAACCGTACTTTATTTGAACGGAAGTGCTTTATTTTTTCTCGTTTTGCATAGCTTTTATCGCGGGCTTGGCGCGGGGACCGAAACAAGAAATTCCGTAACGAAAATAAAACCTCACACCCCCCTACCATGTAGCTACATGGTACGCGGGTGGCGGCAACTCGGCCGAGCGTGCGGTCGTCAACACATTCTGCGTTCGTCCGTCTCGGTGCGCACACGTACCACCGCTTTGCGTAGCTTACGTCACAAAAGTGTTTTCGCGCGTTTTCTAACGGTCCCAACGATCTTCAGCGGACGACAGTGGTAATCCAAACCGTCTTTATTGTTATACATATAGTACATTTGTTTTCTTATCAGTCACCACGGTCAAAAAGTGTAACTTGAAGTAATATCAAAGAAAAAATACTGCATAAATAAATAAATAATTATAATTGCATAAGTTGATAAAAAATGCTATGCAATAGCTTTACCGCGGCAGTCCCCGAGTGCCACACGTTTTTTTTTAAGCAATGTACTTTATTTACGCAAAAAAAATGGTGGCTACCTACGTATACGTATATGAGTTATGGCATAATATGTATGTATAGGCATAATATGTATCATTGAAAACATACAGTTAACGGATAAAAATGATACATTTTGCAGCGTAGGTGTTATTTTTTTAAGAAATTGCATAATTTTTAGAATTGATAGAATTTAAATTTGTTTTTATTTGCAACCTGTTTTGATAACTTGCAGCGTTTATTATACTTGTGGTCATTGGAGTCCGAAATGTTTTTATTATAACAGAAGTTTTATCTGTCAAATATAGTACTCTTCTCCTTAGACCGACGGAGTAAGTACAATTCATTAACACCTATCTTGTCCATAGGTATCATAAACGACAACTATATAATATCCTTAGAATAATAACTCATAGAAGGTAACTTCGTGCACAAAAAATGAAGCATTTAAATTGAAGCCTTTTGGAGCCTTACGCCGGACCATTCTGTAGTGTACAAGGTCATTGCGTACGCAAGGCAACTCAATTGTATAGTGGTGTGCGTGTGTAGGTACGTGTGTAATCGCTTGCGCGCATGTAGTATTTTTGGCTTCACGTTTTTGATCGTTTAAGTACCGACACTATCTTTCTATACATTATTATTCTAAGATTATATCCATATAATATCTATGAATGAAAACGAAAGTTCGAAATAAAACTCTAAGTATATAATAATACTTAGAGTTATAATAATATATACTCTAAGTAGACCGACGTCCTCCCCTTGGGGAGGGTACCCCAAGTAGCAGGTATTCCGTCGGGCCGACCACTGATGACAAGTAACCCTGCTCCTGTGGTCGGCCCAACGACGAAGGCGACGTAGTGTTCGGGTGAGTTGCGGGTGTTGCGTGCTATACGCCCCTCTGTCGCCCCGGACGGAGTGGTGCGTGGAACGCGCCGACCGCAGCCCACCGCAAAAAAAAAACAAAGTATATCAACCGATCAACCTAACCAGAGTAGTATAGTGGATATCCCTCCTATTGCGAAACAGACTTATATGAGGTGTGATATTGATAATGTCTGAAGAAGTGGTCATATTAAAGTATAATATAAGTGTACTCCGTCTTTATATAAGTATGTATTGTCAGTAAATATAACACCACTGTATGAAGTATTGCAAAATGTAAAACGTAGGAAGTGATTATTAAGAATGCTTGTAACGGCTTTCAACTCTCACACTTTCGCACAGGCTATTGAAGTTAAACAATGTACATTGCAATTTTCACTTTTATTTAAATTTCACTTAAAAATTAAGCTGTGCATTCAAGGAGCTAATGAAATTGGTTTCAGTGGCTCACTTAATAGTTTGTGAGGGGAAAACATTAGCTGCGTATGGCTAAATTATAACCCGTAAAAAATATTGTTCATTAAATTTTCTTAATACGAAAGACGTGAATAGATTCTTCGCGTGGTGACGGAGTAAAAATACTATTTACCACTCAGACGTATTGTTATAGGGTTTTATTTCGAGTTGGTAGGACCACACTCTCGACAGTTATCTGTCTACAGCCGCGGGCCGGTCCGTCCGGGGCAGTACCACACTCTCGCAGAAAATCGACGCCTGAGTTGTAGCGATTTGTTACTGCGCTTCGTTCGGTGAGTGAGAGAGCCGGAAGCCCAATTTTCTGAGGGTGTTTGCGTGAGAAGGGTTTTGGTGGTGCCCTTGGTATCACCGAGCCTCAATGCACGCATTCACACTCCCTTCACTTTCTTTGCGTAGGCAGCGGCTTTGTAAAGGTCCATGAGCGGCAGCAACACTTACCATCAGGTGTACTGTTTGCTAGTTTGCCTCCCTTTGCAATAAAAAAATAAAAAGTTTTCCTTCTTTTGCACAGTTGTTATAAGCATATTAAATCTTTTAGTCGTCTCTTACGACACCCACGGGCAAAATAGAAGGTCGTGAATTATATTCTAACTCCATCAGTCATCACCACACGGCAATCCATCATTGATCATCATCACAACCCATACATGTCCCACTTCTGAGCTCGGGCCTCCTCCACTATGGGAGGGAAATTGACCTATTATACCACGCTGGTCAGACGTGTTGGTATAGGGAATCCATCAAAATACTTAAATCTAAAAACTTCTTATCAATGCTTAATTTCTTTCATAAAATGTATTTGTAGTCAACTGATAAAACCTTGAGGATCTCCTACACAGTCAAGGCTGGACACTGACTTAACTGGTTCATTTTATTGTCTGTATACTAAAAGGTGATCAACATTCCAGGCAAGATATGATGAGTCAAAACACGCTGCATACTTGCACCTATAGAAAAAAAAGCTATAATTCTTCCAGTTTAACTTCCGTACGCGATGTTTTGTTTATCTAAAAAATTTATAAGGCTCTCATTAAATGAATATAATAGTGCAAAAAAACTAAAAAAGTACGCTTAATTCGCTAATCCTGATTATCCTAGTAAGGATAACGGGTCAAACTGTTTAAAATATTGAATTGTCGTCGGTCCTTAATAACTATCCCAAATTTCGAGTTAATCCGACGTTTTGAAGGGGGTCAAAATCATGTTCAAAGATTCCGTTACATACTAACATAGATACGTCTGAAGCTTATTAGCTTAGCGCAGCTATACTCTAAGTGTGTTCCGCGGAACCCTAGGGTTCCGTGATACCTCTGTCGGGGTTCCGCAAGAATTTAGAAATAAAAAAATCAAAACACCTCTCTCTGGTCGCTCCGCGGCTGTGCGGACTCCGCGGCCGCGCGGAGACAAAACGCTATGAATGTTATTTATTTATTTATTTGTATTTGTATAAGCTTGTGTTACATTAGCTGGTACAATATCTCATAAGTTTGGTCTCAACAATTTTATACTTGTACAACGCGTTCGCTCTAAGTTTGCCGGTCTGTGGAATACGCGTACCCTCCCCCACGTGACAACAAAACTTATAATGTGTCATAGTTTTACCCAAATATCTAACGTACACAATTTTTATTGTTACAATTAAATAAAAAATTTCGAACGTCATACACTCATACCTATCGCCAGCGGCAAACTTAAAACGAGCGGGTAGTATACTTGTAAGCGCTCAGTCTCTTTGATAAAAGCCGCCTCTGAATTAGACGCTATAGTTGTCAACTAGCGACTTTCGTCTCTAACTTCAAAGGATAAAGTCGATATTGTTTCATCATCATCATCATCATCATTTCAGCCTATTGCCGTCCACTGCTGGACGTAGGCCTCCCTCATATTGCGCCACAATGTGCGGTCCTGTGCCGCCTGCATCCAACGACGCCCAGCAACTTTCACTAGGTCGTCGGTCCACCTAGTGGGGGGGCGTCCTACACTGCGTCGTCCGATGCGTGGTCGCCACTCGAGAACCTTTCTTCCCCAGCGGTTGTCGGTTCGTCGAGCGATGTGGCCTGCCCATTGCCACTTCAGCGTGCTAATTCTTCGTGCTATGTCGGTTACACCCGTTCTTCTGCGGATTTCTGTATTCCGATATTGTTTACAACGCTATTTTTAAATTTCTGTTTTTATTTTTGCTTTTTGTTTATCAAAGGTGCCGACTCGAGTATTTTCGAGAATATTTGAGATCGAGTCTAGGACTAAGTATAAAAGCGGCGATCGCGCGTTGGCGTCCCGGGTTGAGAGCCTTCCGCTCGCCCATTGCCCGCGTTAAGCTGTCAAGGTCATCTGCGACCAACAGCTAAATACACACAAAAAAAAAAAAAAAAAAAAAAAGCGTTGGCGTCGTCAGTTGATGATTAGCGTTCGGAGCGATAAGTTACTACCTACTTACAAGCTCGCTAGCGAGAAACTAGTGTTCATTGTTTTACTGCCTGCTGTATTCTGTTGTCTCAGTTTTATACATTTCTTCCCTGTAGGTTCTAAATTTAGTCTCTTATACGCAGTAACGATTGTGCATTATTTAAACCCCATTATCCTGACTTGTAATATTATAAATAAAGAAGAATGGAACGTTGGCTTAAAGGTGTTAAACGTGTTCCAACAACATCTTCTAATGACGCTGAATGTTCAAAAGCAATGCGCGCGGAGAATTTAGCAATCACCGATCCAGAAGATGATGCCACGAGTGCCACGACGTCAAGCTCGACGGTTTCAAAGACGAAAAAAAGGAAGTATGATGAATCTTATATCAGTTTCGGATTTGTTGATTCCAACGGCTCACCTCTCTGCATGCTCTGTAGTAAACTGCTTCCTAATAGTTCCATGGCACCTGCCAAATTGCGTCGACATTTAGAAACCGTACACCCCGAGACTAAAGACAAGAATAAATAATTTTTTGTTCGCAAAAAAGATCAGTTATTAGAAAGTCAAAAAAATATGATGCATGTAACACAAACTACCAACGAAAAGGCCACGGAGGCATCATACTTAGTTAGCTATCGCATTGCACAAGCAGGTGAAGCGCACACTATCGCTGAGAAATTAATAAAACCATGTGTATTAGACATAACAAAATGTATGCTTGATGAAAAATCTGCAAAGCATCTTTCTACTGTTCCGCTATCAAACGATACTGTTTCACGACGAATCCATGATCTGGCAAGCTACGTCAAACAAGAACTAGTTACACGTCTACAAAATACACGATTCGCTTTGCAAATGGACGAGTCGACTGATGTCGCTAGTTTGGCTATCCTGCTGGTTATTGTGAGATATCCATATAAAAGTTCTTTTGAAGAAGACATGCTTATGTGTTCATCGCTGCTTACAAACACTACCGGGGAAGAAATTTTTAATAAAATAAATATATTTTTTGAAGAACATAATCTCAGTTGGAACAATTGCATTGACATTTGTACAGATGGGGCCAAGGCGATGACAGGTAAAACAGTAGGAGCAGTGTCACGAATGAAAAATAAAGCACTTGCGATGAAGCAAATGCCGTCTAATCTAAAATTAGTTATGGATGAAGCGGTAAAAATAATTAATTTTATCAAATCACGACCACTACAATCCCGATTGTTCTCATTATTGTGTGAAGATTATGGCAGCAAACATAAAACACTGCTGCTCCATACAGAAGTGCGATGGCTGTCTCGGGGAAAAACTTTAACAAGGCTATTTGAACTTAGAGCCGAGTTACAAATGTTTCTTTCAGCAGATACTTCTTTTAATTTGAAGGACCGTTTGTATGATAAAACTTGGTTGTTCCGATTGTCTTTTATGGCGGATATCTTTCAAAAACTTAACGAATTAAATTTATCGTTGCAAGGTAAACAGACAACAGTGTTTCAGGCCTATAATAAAATAACTGCTTTTAAAAGAAAATTAGATTTTTGGATCATTTGCATTGGTAAGAAAGAAATAGAAAGTTTTACGTTACTCAGTGAGTTTGTTAGCGAAAACGACTCAGAAATGTTTGAAGATAATGTGTTTGAAGAATTGGTCCAATATCTCAGTTCGATGCGCGCATCTTTTGAAAAGTATTTTCCCGAAGAACACAATACAAAAATTAAAGTGAACTCCTGGATTCATAATCCTTTTTTACCCAACTTGGAAAAGCCTGAAAACATGTCAAATGAGATATATGAATCTCTTTTAGAAATGTCATCAGACACAAGTATGGAGTCATTGTTCAAAACGACGCCTCTTAATGATTTTTGGTGCAGAATCCAAGATGAATATGCAATGCTTGGCCAAATGGCTCTGGATATTCTTCTCCCGTTCCCAACTACATATTTGTGCGAAACAGGATTCTCTACCTACGCAGCCACGAAAACAAAATATCGCAATAGACTGGACGCCGAAGCTGATATGAGACTCCAACTTTCTTCCATCAAACCTGATATCAAGCAATTGATGAAAAATAAAAAACAGTTTCATACCTCCCACTAGTTAGATTTTTTCTTTTTTAATGTTTTCTATTATTGTCCTTACCAAGTGGTGAAGTAAATAATAATTAGTAACTGATACATTGTACTTTTATTATGCTGATTAATATAGAATACACTTATAAAAATAATTGTTTTATTGTAGGGTTCCATAAAGTATTTTGCTTCCCAAAAGGGTTCCGTCATTTAAAAAGTTTGAGAACCACTGGCTTAGCGTATTAAAATCAATGGATTTTTAGATGATAAGACATTGTAGCTACCTAATATCGTTAGGTTAGCTTGCCGGACGTATCGCTAAAATTAAAGAATCAGTTTCCATAACCTGCTCAGTTGGTGCACTAATACGGTAGGTTATGACACACGCCGTCGCTTTGCTGCAACGAATGGTTTAAAAAGGTTGTAACCAGACAGTGCTGCCGGGCTGATAAAGTACTCCAAAATATTCTTAAATTCGTAGCACTATGGTTGAATTTTAAATGTTATAGATAAAAGGGAGCCGTCGCTCAGGACGCCTGGCAGCCGTGAGACATCGAAATTATTTTGTACAAGTATACATAAAAGATCAGATTACGACCAGCACTAATATGGCATAAAATATTAATAAAACATTACGATATTTTTTCAGAAAATGATGATTTATATTCAATAAATATTTATTTTCATTAGTATAGGTATACTAATTTAGGTATGTGTTTAGGTTAATAATTTTACTTGAGCTCACTAGATGGCGTTGTACAAAATTCTAAAACAGGTTATGGTTTCGTTACCCAAATGTACATATCAAAACGTGGCGTTAACGCTACGTCAACCCGGGTTGAGAGCCATCAGCGGTCACTCATTACCCGCGTTAAGCTGTCAAGTTCATCCGCGACCAACGGCTATACACACACAAAAAAAAACGCTACGTCAACGATCAGGTTCACCCTCACCTATAGATGTTTCACATCAAAATGGTGACTTACTGTTGAGAAGCGAAATTGTCTTGACAAAGTTTCAGGCAAGGCAGACTAAAAGAATATAAAACGATATTTGTTTGATAAATATATACCTCGGCTCGTATTTTTTTACATAGTACAGTAATTCGGGATTTCCGATTGCCATTTATTACAGACATAAAAATATTAAACATAAAATATTATTAAACATTATAAACAGATCGATAAGGATTATATTCCTTATGATTGCATCTATAACAAGCAATTAAAAAAATATTTTCTTCTTTGATATCTTGCGAGCGAGGTAATATAATTATAACTGCTTTCGCATTAGAAGTTGGAAGTATGAATAATCATATGCGATTAAACCAAATGGAGCTAAAAAATTTAGTCTCATAATATTCATTATTTTTATGTTAGAATAATTTAGTTATAATAGATAATCTAGTTTTTTACACAAATTAAAACATGAATGATGATGTCTGAGTAGCAGCAATTTTTTATTGCACTTTGTTCAATGACTAAGAGAGCCGAAATCACAATTTGCTGAAGGTGTTTGAGATTGGTGGGTTTTGTTGAGGTTTTTAATATCACCGAATCTCATTGCACGCATTCATACTCTCTTCACTTTCTTTACGCCAGATAGCGGCCTAGCAAAGGTTTATATCACTTACCATCAAGTGTACGGTGTCTGCTCATTTGCCACCAACGGGAATAAAAAAGCTACTAGATTCATACGAAAATGGATAGAACAGATTCGTGACATAGTATCTCTCAATCTGCATAATATAGTGAGAGTGTATTGCAGTTGGTAAGTTGTCAACTATCTAGTAAGCCTTGGTACCAAATGCACTCCGATGTAATAATTAAACGAAATTTAAACAAAAAGCTAGTTCCTGAGGCAATATTGTCATTCATTGTTAGAGAATTTATGTCTGAACTTTTTTCTTTATCAGTCAATAAGTGTTAAGAAACTTAAACAAATATATTCTCTAAGGCCTTGCGGACTTTGTACTTTAATTTTCTTTGTAATCTGATGTTTTTTATTTGATGTAGGAAAATAAAATTTTTCATATGCTTTTCTATATTTGTACGAATATTACACATGAATTAAAACAGTTTTTTTTTTGTGAATTTTATTGCGTCTATGTTTTGTTTACATTTCCCCGACGTTTCGAAGGGGTTTCAGCATTCATGGTCACGGGAGGACTGCTATACAGTGTTAGTCATTATCATCATCATTACAGCTCATATACATCCCACTATTGTGCTCGAGCCTTCTCATATTGGGAGGGAAATTGACCTACTATACAACGCAGGTCAGGCGGAGTGGTATTTTTTTATTTTCATTTTTTTTTTATGTGTGGGCTATGGTAAGCGCACGCGCGGTCCAGTCCGTCCGGGGCGATGAAAGGACGGCGCGCGGGAACGTCACCTCGTTGTTGGGCCGACCACAGGCGGAGTGGTATAGGATTTTATTTCGAGTTTTACTTCTCTTGCATAATTATTGTCTGCTGATATCCCTCAGTCGCCTTTTATAACACTCACGGCAAGAGGGGGGTGGTGAATAGTATTTCTCCGGCACCACACGGAAGGCGTCACCACACAGTGTTATTAATTGGCTAATATTAACTAACAAGAGAAAAGTAAGATTAATTCCAAAAGATCTATAAATATCCATTTATTTCTCATATACCTTCTAAAGCAGACTTTTGTTGCCGTTTTTTAGCTGAGATTTCGACTGACAGTGCTTTAGGAGGGCTCAATTTATATACATTAAACTCTTTAATTGTATTTACACCGAAGTCTGACCAGCGAGTCAATTTCCCTCCTTTTAAATTGCCTTTCTTTTCCTCCAATTCCCTCCATTTAAAGAAAAGACACCTAACAGTGGAACACTATATGAGCTGAAGTACAATAAGAAGAGGAGACGACTAACGAAATCGAATTAACCACCTTAACTTGTAAAAGAAATGATTAATTTAGCAAATGCCTAATTTTAAATGCTTAATTTTACTATTTTTATCAAACAACTTGTGTTAACTTTGTTACTAACACAGTTAACACGGTATATAAAATAATTTACAAACTAATAAAAATGGGAAGCACATCGCAGGAACAATCGTCCATTTAAATAGGCAAAGTTCAATGTACATCAAGTGTTATAGTCCTTCCAATTTGAAAAGGCCCTTCAATACTTTAACTATAGAGAATGGAAGGTTCATCTTTTTATGGACAATATTAAGTCAAACAAGAGTGGTGGTCTAACGTGCACATTCACCTGCGCCGGCGACGATTCCAGCAGTCGTACATCGCGATCGCAGCTAACAGACGCCATTTTGTAACGTTTGAATTTCGAATTTTTTAAAGTGAGTGTTGTCAACGTTGACGGAACTTTTTTTATCGTAAGTTTTATTTTTAAAATTATTTATTTATAAACTATATTTTTTTAACATTGTTAATTAGGTATTATTATTTCAAACCTAAATTTATAAAATTTTAAAATTCTTAAAATTATAAATTAGTATCGCCAATTAGCACTTAGCACATTAAATTAGGTTTGAACCTGAAAAATTGTTAAATATTTGCAAATTTTAACTATAATTATAATGGAACATACCAGAATAGAAAAGCCGGTAACGGACATTTTTCATGTAGATAGATGTCATCATTAAAAGAAATACTATTCATACTATTGGTAATCGATTAATTCAAATTTATAATTTTAACATAATAAAAAAATCCTACCTTACTAAAATATTCGATTTAGGATGCATAATTTACATTTAGTAGTAGATATAAAAGTAATTTAAGTAATGTTTTGGTTTTTATTTGAACAATAGTAATAATAAATTTTAAATACGATAGCTTATTGGAATAGCGGAAAAAGCAAATCTTATCTTCTACGCCGTTATTATTACTTGGATTATCTTGTTAATATAACCAGTTTAATAGAATATTATTTTTTCATCAAGCGACTCTCATTTGAGCGCATCCTAAAGGATTAATAATATTCTAGGCTTAGAATAATAACGTATAGAAGGATAGTGTCAATACTTCGAACGTTCGAAATGTGAATCTCAAAATACTAATGGCGCGCAGACGATTACACACGTACACCACTATACAAATTATGAAATCAAATTTTGTTTTTATTAACATAAATCGTCGAAATACTTTTAAAAGTAATATTAAAAACCTTTTTAAGATTTTCAAATGTGTTATGACACCATTTGAATGCACAAACCGTCATCATTACCTATTTATTTTTTGAGAGTTGCATACGTACGTGCAGTGCAATGACTTGTATATTACGGAATAGTTCCAGCGTAAGCTCCATTAGGCTCCAATTGGAATGCTTCACTTTTCGTGCGCGAACTTACCTTCTATACGTTATTATTCTAAGATTCTAGGATTACACGAGACGTATTCAGCAAATAAATATTTATGACAGTTGGCTTAGGATGCTCTTCGATGCACAGATTATATTTTAACGAGAATATTTTTTAAATATAAAATAAATCTAATCTATTTTCTCTAATTTTATTTATTAAACAAAAGCTTAATCAGATGTATTAACCCTTATCACTTATACGCTTAAATATAAATAGAGAAAATTATTATCTCTATTTATATTCATGCGTATAAGTGATAAGCGTATAAGTCTCTATTAAGAGACTTTCCACCGTTTGGTTACAGAGTAAGAATACAACCACCCCCTTTCTTGCCCGTGGGTATCGTAAAAGACAATTAAGGGATATAATATGCAGGTAACATCGATGCATGAAAAGGAAATATCGATATAAAGCTCGATATAAAGTCGATATAGTAGAATAAGGGATCAATTTGCCTCCCAATGCGGAGGATGAGATAATAATTGCTGATGATAGTTCTGAAGGACAATTTTTCTTGGGTGAAAAGTAGTCCATTTTAGTCCATAAAATAACCTATTCTCTTAGAATAATAACATATAGAAGGTAAGTCCACGCACAAAAAGTGAGGCATTTCAATTGGAGCCTAATGGAGCTTACGCCGGAACAGTCCCGTAATGTACAAGTCATTGCACTGCACGAACTTGAGTTGCGTAAGTTAAAAAATAAATAGGTAATTATGACGGCTTGTGCATTCAAATGGTGCCACAACACATTTGAAAAACATAAAAAGGTTTTTAACATTACTTTTAAAAGTATTTCGACGATTTATGTTAATAAAAACAAAATTTGATTTCATAATTTGTATAGTGGTTTCCGTGTGTACGTGTGTAATCGTCTGCCCGCCATTAGTATTTTTAGATTCAAATTTTTAAAGTTCGAAGTACTGACACTATCCTTCTATACGTTATTATTCTAAGCCTATTCTATTGTTTTTAAAATTCTATGTTATTCCAAATTTAAAGAGATGACATAATGTCGTTGACGACTGTAATGTTAGTTTTTGGCGGGAATCTGAAGTGTCATGTGGTGTTCTTGTATTATATTCAATATCTTAGTGTTTTAACGTGTTATATTAAATAATTTTGATGGCATTTTATGTAATATACATATAGTGGCAAAACTGCTGAGGTGTAGTGAATATGATATAAAATTGCTATACATACCTTTTTGGTTCCACCAAAATTCTCAGAAGATACCCTTAACAGTGGCCATTACACTGTTGAGGGCGACACTTTGACTTACTGACAGACCATTACTGACATGAAGAAACTGAGAACTTGAAAAGAAAAATATAACTCGACACTGGCAAAAATGGCTCGTATTTGTAGCTGATTGCCAAGACAGAAAAGAAGAAGAAGAAGACTGTAATGTTAATGTGCTTGTTATTTTCCCATAAGATTAATTTTAATTGCGTATATGTAAGTAAATGTTAGACCTGAGTTGGAAAGTGGATGAGAGACTAGTCTACTACACTAAAGTGTTCAAACTAGTTGACATAACAGTTCTTTAGGAGTTATTCTTTTCTTGCTTTTAATTCTTCTTGCTGTCCTTTATAGCCATTTTAACAACGACACCTAAATTTTAGGTAACTTCTAAAGCACTCTAACTTCTATCAATCATTGAATATATCAAATGTAATGTAATAAAAAATGTTTAGTTACCTATAATCTAGTTACGGATGAAAACGGAAACCGGATAAGCTATGGTATATCCACACCCTACAGGATTTTTGGGGCGACAGAGGGACAGCGCGCGACGCCATAACCTGCCACATAACTATCATACACCATGGGCAGGCCACCGGTACTCGTAATTGTCATTAGACCTCTTGAGACATGAAAGAGAAATATGTGATCAAATGTTCTGATCCCGTTATGAAAAAAATCAAATGAAGAGCCTGCCTAATTATCACCATTACAGCTCATATACGTCCCACTGTTGGGCTCGAGCCTCCTCCTTTGGGACTTTCAAATCAAATCAAATCATTTATTCTGCATAGGCCCCTTAAGGACACTTACATATTGTCAAATTACACGTTTGAATACAATACAATAATCTACCACCGGATCGGAACGTGGCCACATACTGAGAAGATCCGGCAAGAAACTCGGCGGGCAGTCATTTTTTCTTAATCTTTTAAGTATACATAATATTATGCTTCGTACAAAATATATGGTATTAGCTCCAGTGTGATGCCCTTCGAAATTAAATCCATACTAATATTATAAATGCGAAGTAAGGATGTTTGTTTGTTTGTTTGTTTGTAACGCTTTCACGCTTAAACCACCGAACCGATTTCAAAAATTCTTTCACCAATGGAAAGCTATAATATCAGGGAGTAACGTAGGCTACATTTTATCCCGGTATTCCCACGGGAACAGGAACTACGCGGGTTTAAGTGACTGAAACCGAAGCGAAGCGAGGGCGGGTTGCTAGTTATATATAATTACTAGCAACCCGCCCTCGCTTTGCTTCAGTTATAGTCGTCTTACCCGCGTAGTTCCCGTCCCGTGGGAATACCGGGATAAAATATAGCCTAGTATATGTATAAATTTTCAAGATTTAATACAAAACAAAATAAAAATTAAAGCATAAAGGAAGAAAATATTTTTTTTTAACCTACTATACCACGCTGGTCAGATATGCGTTGGTATAGCATTTAATATCGAGTTTGCCTTCTCTTGCATAGATATTATATGTATATTATATCCGTTAGTCGCCTTTTACGACACTCACATGCAAGAAAAATTGGTGAATTGTATTCTTTCTCCGTCACCAAACGTCCTGCCTAATACTAATATGAAAAAAATATTATTCTATAATAAAAACTTGATATTTGACTCGCATGTTATATCATATACAGTTAAGTCACAGTGAAAGTACTCCATGTGAGGAAGTTTTGATTGAGGCAATACATTTCCTCATTACATGTCTATTTACTTCTATATAAATAATATACATTATTCTTAATTTCTCACGCGTTAATCCTCTATTCATTTCTTGTTCCTCATAAGTTATATATACCATTCTATACTGCATTATGGGAGAGAAGTTCCCTGGTGTTACCACATAATGATTTCTAGTATTTCATCATCATAATGGCAGCTTTAATATCCTCCTCCACATTAGGAGAAAAAATCGTTTGACCAGCGTGGTATTGTAGAGCACTAATATACCACACGTCAAAAGATTTAGCATAGAGTTTTCTTTCAAGTTTTCCTTGCTTCCGTGTCTTAGTTATCTTTTACGATCCTCGGGCAAGAGATCGGGTGATGAATTGAATACAGAAACTTTAATATTTTTCTTTTAAATAACTTATTTATGTTTAAACAATTATAAAATAATTCGCCAATATATTTGATTAGATCGCTACATCTTCATGCATTTTAATGGCTACGTCTTGATGCATCTAGTGTGTTAAAATTGCAGTTAATAAAAAACAATTAAAGGTCAATTGAGTCCGTACAGCAAGAAAATTTCAATTAATTCGCAGTGTAGCTATATCTTTTTGTTACTTACTAATTAAAAAAAAATGCACATACCTACAATATTCTACTCAGTTGTACTTAAATACGACTAAGAGATAATATCGAGTGGTAAGAGTTTACATAGACCTGATGCTACTTTATCTGATGCTGTCTGGTCAATAAATACATTCACACTTCGACCTTGCTGTTTAGAATTTGTCGAAAATCGTTGAGATTTGGGAAAATCTACAGAAAACACAATTTTTTTGTTGAATCCTTACTAATATAGTAATATTATAAATGGAAAAGTAAGTTTGTTTGTTACGCTTTCACGCTTAAACCACTGAACCGATTTCAAAAATTCTTTCACCAATGAAAAGCTATAATGTCAGGGAGTAACATAGGCTATATTTTATCTCGGTATATCCATAGAAATGGGAACTACAAGTGTAAGGCAATTGAAACCGAAGCGAAGCGAGGGCGGATAGTCAGTAATAAATCAATGACTTCACAATAATAGTAGCAGTCTTATGCTATTCGACCAAAGCAGAAATCAAGGCAATTTTTATAGTAAAATTATTTATTTTTTTATTTATTTATTTACTAGCAACCCGCCCTCGCTACGCTTCGGTTTCAGTCGTTTTACCCGCGGTGTAGTTCCCGTTCCTGTGGGAATACCGGGATAAAATATAGCCTATGTTACTCTCTGATATTATAGCTTTCCATTGGTGAACATCCTTACTTTCGCATTTATAATATTAGTATGGCTTTATGAAGGAAAATATACAGCTTTTAAAAATACAGGTAAAATGAAAACAAATGCACGTAACAATAGCTAAACAGTTTCCACAATGTGAAGACAAATAAAAAAAAAATCATAACTGTGGCAAAACTATAGAAACTAAATTATAGATTATAGAGGAAGGAATTAAGAATAAAAACAGTAGACAAATATTATTAATATTAGAGAGTACATTATAGTCATGAATTAAGCATCAGTTCTTATCGTTTTTATTAATGAAACATATTGAGAAAGTTTCTTATGGAATATATCAATTTCACTATAGCTGGCATTGTAAGTTCTACAAGCTCATACCAAGAATCGGTTACATGAATAATTAGTTTTACATGTAGGTACTGAAAATAATTAATTAGAGCGAGTCTTAAATCTTGGGCATCTGAAATCTATCTAGCTAAGAAGATACGGAGAGTCAACGATACTGTGCACAATTTTATTTAAAAATATCTGGTCCCTATGCTCACGCCGTTGCTGCAAGGATAACAGTTGAGTTGAGCTATTATTAAACCATTATAACACAACTTGTAGTGAAGCTGTAAGAATACAATTCACCACCCCCGTTCTTACTGGTGGGTGTTGGGTAAGATGACTAACGGATATTATATGCAGATCAAATCACTAGAAGAGAAGGAAAATTCGAAATACCATTCGTCAGAACAACGTGGTGGACTCTATAACAGCATCGACTATTTAATATGGTATTAGTTTAGAAACATGCTGTAAATTCTGATTTTACCGATTTATGTGCGTTAGTGGTCAACTACTGGTAGGGATGTGAAAAAATAATCGATTATTAATCGATTATTTTTTGTAATAATCGATTTTAATCATCGATTATCAAAATAATAAAAAATCTTTTTTTTTTATATTAAAATTAATCGATTATTTTAGTATTTGGTTTTTTGTTTAAAATAAAGTCACTGCCAGGTTTCCAAAAAAAGGTCATCACGATATTGCGTGCGGTGTTTCATACTATATTAGAAAATAAAAAAAGTCATCATAATCCTGTTGGGAGAAAAAATCGATTATTTATTTTTAATTAATCGATTATTTCATAATCGATTTATTTTAAATAACAAAAGAACATTAATTAATTAATCGATTATTTTCGCTCCAAGTCACATCACTAACTACTGTGGCTCTTACCCTATACCTACAAAAATATCAACAAAAGTGTATCTTTTAGTTGTTTTTTTTTTATCTATTTTACGTTGTTAAATACATTTTTGGACATGCCTCTAAAAATATAAGCTATAAAGATATCCTTAATATGTTATTACAAGATAAACTTGTTATATCAACATTGCCATCTATAACGACAATTCCTAGACGGTTGAGTAAAAATAGAAAGTTCTTATAAGCAAGCATTATTAATATGTCTCTTTCCTGCTCACAAATAAGTGTGATCGTAGAGTGGGCTTATAAGATACCTGTATAACTAGATCATTTCTATAAATATATTTACTGTTCAGATAATTAATGTTAATTAGAAAGCCGACCCTGACATTTGAGTCAGTCACTATCAAAGGAATTAAACGAATCATCATTACATTTTATTTTTTCAACTCGTCATCTATAGCCTCTTACGGGATAGGAGCAAAATTGACCTACTATACCACGCTGATCATTAGGTTTTGTGTAGGGTTTTATTTCTAGTTTTCGTTCTCTTGCTATTATTTGGCCTTAATCGTCCTTTACGACACCAACGGACAAGAAAGGGAGTGATGAACCGTATTCTTACTCCGTCACCACACGGACGCTCAAAGGATTGGATACTTACTGTCTTATTTAAAAAATCTCATTATTATCATCTCAGCTCATATATCTACCGCTGGTCTATCCCACAATAGGAGCGAAATTGACACAACACTGTTCACACAGATTGGTACAAGGATTTATTTTAAATAATCATTCTCTTGCATAGATGTTATATGCATATTATATCACTTAATCGATAATATCTGATTGACCAAGCTTTGCTCTGTACAATTTTGGTATTTTTAACGAATATATTTAAGATATATAATAATAAAAACTGCAAAAAGATGAAATAATGAAAAAAATACCAATAAAAAAATTAAAAAACCGCATAACTGAGATTCGATTTTACGCTATTTGAATGCGACTGGACAACTTGCCAACTGAGCTATTTTCACTCTTGACGGCGACGGCGAAATTTAAATCCCTATGTCATTGTATTGATTAGCTAAAAACACCGACAAAACAACATTTTCTGTAAATAAAACCTAGCTAGATCGATTTTTTGGCCCCAAAACCTATAGTATGCAAAATTTCATCAAAATCGTTGGAACCTAATACAAAAATTTCTCGTTTAAAGATATAAGATAACACCAACGCAACAGCAAGATAGGGAACGCTGAATTGTATTCATACTCCGCAATCACACAGCAAACTAAACTACTTATAACAAGTAAATATTGGAGACCTGTTTAAACATGTTAACGGCATGTAGAAATCCTCAGCTGGTTATGAGTAAACACAACAATAATTTAGCAATCTAGAGTGGGTTAGGTAATATTAGTTTCAATACAATAGCCTAAAGGTATTTATATAATTGCGTCTCATGTGTATTTTTAATTTTATGATGATATCTTACGATAGCGGTTTTTAAAATCAGGTTATGATTACCGAGAGAATTCATATTCACGCCTTAATATTGTTAATTTCGTTTTTTTTTTTCGTGTGACTTAGTTGTTAGACTCAGATGGTTGTGACAACTTTACCCGGACTGTTGGGTGAGCGCTGAGGGCTCTCAACCCGAGTTAATTTCGTTATTCATTCTTAGAATTTTATACTCATTACTAGCTGACTAAACAGTCGTTGTTCTATTCAAATCTAAAAAAAATGTATAAGGAATTCTCTTTGAAATCGATCGTTGAACCGCCTATCGGTTCCAAATATTAATCTAAACCATTCTCAAACCCACCTGAATACACACAAAAATACGAGTAGGATCAAAAGCGGTCTAGGCGTTTAGAAAGAGTTCAATTACAAACACGAACAGAAGATTCATATATTTAAAGTGGGGCTTCCAATCCCGCAGCCGGAATTCAATCTCGGTATTTGCGGGACTACGAATTTTCAATCCCTCGGGATCTCTGTATTTGCGGGATCCCGCATATTGAAAATATTCACACTTATAAAACGCAAATAAAGCAATTAATTAATGAACTCCACATTTATTTACGTACATATTACTATTAATATGAGATCAATCAAATTACACCGTCTATTGGCAACAAAAAATAATGAATTAATCAACTAACTAGACATTTATTAAACAATTATTATTAGTATGAGATCACTCAAATTACATCTTTTATTTTTCCTTTACAAAAAAAAACAATAACAAATACTGAACAAAAAAGAAATCAAAACAACATAAATCTTCTTAACAAAAATACACAAAGAAAATAAAAAATCAAACAAAAACAGAAAATTTTAATTGTAAAGTTATATAGGATTCTGTTACTGTTTGAGTTTGAGAGTTTATTAAGTTTCAGTCCCGCAAATCCCGCGGATCCTGCGCCCGTAATCTCGCATCATGCGGGATTGGAAAATGGCGCGGGATCCCGCAATACCGAGATCCCGCAATACCTCCCGGTATTGGAAGCCCTAATATAAAGATTAATCTAAAATCAGTGAAAGTTAAATATCGAAAAACATATTTTTCGTATTACTGTTGCATGTAAAGCGTGAATGACAGTTAAAACAGTAAAATTGACTATTACTCGCTGCAGTCATATCACGCGAAGAATTGTTATTTGATTTACACGACTCTGTAGCATGTGCTTTTACATTGTATAACCCAATTAATGACACGAATATCTCGTTACATTTTAGATTAAAAAATATAATACTAGTAATAACGAAAAAAATAATTTATAGAGTAACTCTGTGCTATTAAACACATTGGCCATTTTGAATACAATCATTATAATTAATTATTTCTGATGTTTACACGTGTATTACACAACCTTACTAATATTATTAATGCGAAAGTAAATGTGTTTGTTTGTTACGCTTTCACACTTAAAACACTGAACCGATTTCAAAAATTCTTACACCAATGGAAAGTTATAATATCAGGGAGTAACATAGGCTATATTTTATCCCGGTATTCCCATGGGTACGGGACCTATGCGACTAAGACGACTGAAACCGATTGTAAATAAAACTGAAGAAGTTCGCCTGTAATTATAAGCGCTAAAAAGTTTTCGATAATACAAAGGCATATACGATTAATACAAAGGCGATAAAACCTGTAAAATAGCTTTATTTACAATTATAATTAATCACGATGGTAGGAATGTCATACGTTTCACCCAAACCCAGTACACGCAAACATCCTCAGAAAGTAGGGCTTCCGACTCTCTCGCTCACCGAACAAAATGTAGTGCGAAGTGCAGTAAGAAATTGGTACGCAGGCATCGATTTTCTGCGGTACTAGTAGGGAGGGACACAATATTGAAACGAAGGTATCGATACTGTACTCATGAGTAGTAAGAGGGTATTGTACTCAATAAGGTATTGAAACAAAAGTATCGATACTCCAAAGTATCGAGTACTGAGTACTTTTTCTAAAAGCTGGGTCGTGATGAGCATTTTTTTTAGGAATTTGTCTATCTGTGTTCGGATTAAAATATGTCGAGCCACTTTTTCGAAGGTTCGTTACGCTTTACCTAGACGACGTTACCATAAGCATGAGCCCTAAGGTCAAGTTTAACATGGATACTTTCTACAATTTCTTCGATATGATACCTGCCTAAAAGTACTCATTGAGTAAAAGTATCAAATAGAAAGTATCGAGTACAAAAGTATCGGTATCGAAAGATAAGTACTCGATTCCTAAAAGTATCGATACTTTTTTCGTATCCCTAGGTACTAGAGAGTATGATACTATCCCGGACGGACCGGCTCGTGGCTGTAGACAGAAGATTGTCGACAGTGAATTCCTACTACATATACATTTAATTTTATACAAAATTACAGGTTATATAGATTATGTAAACTTGTTACCATTCAAAAAGCAGATTATAGGTATCTATTACGTTAATATTTATTCTCTGCTATTAATATAAGGTCAAAGTGATACCTCAAGGTCAGTTAATAATCTTTCATTGTATAATATATACAAATTAAATTCAATATTAATTAAATTTCAAATTATAAATCAAGGTCATAGGCACACTCCTAGGCTTTCTTTATTATATAAAGTAGCAACCCGCCCTCGCTTCGCTTCGCTTCGGGTTTAGTCGTTTTACCCGCGTAGTTCCCGTTCCCGTGGGAATACCGGCATAAAATATAGCCTAGTTTACGCCCTGATATTATAGCTTTCCATTGGTGAAAGAATTTTTGAAATCGGTCCAGACGTTTTGAAGATTACCCGGAACAAACAGACAGACAGACAAAAATTTTTTAATCTGTATTTTAGGCATAGGTGTCGTGCAAATAACCGTGTGAGCATGAAAAATGCCTATTATTTTGACATTACAAACAGACACTTCAATTTTAATGATATCTGATGTTTACGCGAGCACTACACATTGTAAATAAAACTACTTTTACGGATTATATCGCGTTTGTATTTGATTTATGATTGCCCGACGTTTCGAACACTTTGCAACATTCATGGTCACAGAAATTTTTCTGTACAGACTGTACAGAAATTTTTCTGTGCAGACTGTACAGAAATTTTTCTGTATCGGGTAGATAATTATAAATGTCTGTAATAACGATTACTTGTTGGACGTGAGACACCTTAGTCCGTCCGTGACCATGAATGCTGCAAAGTGTTCGAAACGTCGGGTAATCATAAATCAAATACAAACGCGACATAATCCGTAAAAGTAGTTTTATTTACTTCAATTTTATTTATTGGTATAGATAAGTGTTGAAATATTGTAAAATAAACACCGTATGGTGACGGAGTAAGAATACAATTGACCACTTCCTGTCTTACCCGTGGATGTCGTAAAAGACGACTGATGGATATAACGTGCATCTCGTCTATGGAAGTGAAGGGAAACTTGAAATAAAATCCTATACCAACCCCTCTAACCAGCGTGCTAAAGTCAATATCTCTCCCATTATGGAGGAGATAAATACTATATACAAAGATTATCTACAAATTAAATAGGTATACATTATAAATAGAACTGTTTTTACGGATTTCATAGCATATGTATTTGATTTTTGATTGCCCGATGTTTTAAACATTTTTCAGTGTTTGGGGTCGCAGCTGGATCAAAAACAAAAATCAAATTCAAACGCGATAAAATTATTTTTATTTTTAATAAGTAATACTCGCGTGATCATCAGAAATCACTACATAAAAAATAAAGGTTACCTTTAAATAACATTAAGATATTATTCTAATAAATCATATCTCATTTCAGAATAAAATACTTCAAAGTAAATATCATAGATATTTTTTTTTAATACCAATAAAGTTGTAATAGGTACACGACGTCTAAAGGTTTTTTCTATATACAGTAATAACCCAATTTGGTTGTACAAATTGAAGTTGAAAGGTTACTTTCAAAGATTTGATATCTTCCCACGTAGATTTTGAATTTTTAGAAGATATACTGAATATGTAGGTTGAAGACGTTTGTTGACGTGTGAATTTTGCTGTAAATTCAAATTCTTTATTTGCCATAAACAGGATACATACATAAAGGTGTTAAATACATTTCATCCATCCATCCATCAGCCTACAGACGTCCACTGCTGAACAAGGGTCTCCCCACGAGAATGCCACTCGGAACGGTCCTGCGCCACTTGCATCCAAGGGTACCCTGCGACTTTGAGAATGTCGTCAGTCCACCTAGTGGGGGGGTCGTCCTACGCTGCGCCGTCTGATTTGTGGTCGCCACTCAAGAACCTTTCTTCCCCAACGGTTGTCAGTTCGACGAGCGATGTGGCCTGCCCATTACCATTTCAACGTGCTAATTCTGCGGGCTATGTCGGTTACACCCGTTCTTCTACGGATTGCCGTATTCCGGATTTTATCACCTAGAGAAATACCGAGCATAGCCCTCTCCATAGCACGCTTAGCGACTTTGAGCATTTTTATGAGGCCGATGTTTAGAGACTACGTTTCAGTGCCGTAAGTCATCGCTGGTAACACATACTGGTTACAAACCTTTGTTTTCAGACAATACATTAGTCCAAACCTATTTAGCCATAATCATAGTACACAAAGTATCAAAAAACAAAAAAAATAATCACAGCGTACCTACATATTTTTTTGCAACCATGTTCGAAGTTGAAATATAAATTTATTCAGTGGTAATTCTTTAATGACACTTGGAATCCTGTTAAAATCGGCCAAGTGCGAGTCGGACTCGCGCATGAAGGGTTCCGTACCATTGACTAGGTAAACAAATGCCTCCCTATTTCCATTATCGATATTGAGCAAAAAAATCAAGTCTGTTGTATGGGAGCGCCCCTTAAATATTAATTTCATTTTATTTTTAGTATTTGTTGTTATAGTGGCAATAGAAATACATCATCTGTGAAAATTTCAACTGTCTAGCTATCACCGCTCTTAAGATACAGCCTGGTGACAGACGGACGGACGGACAGCGAAGTCTCAGTAATAGGGTCCCGTTTTTACCCTTTGGGTACGGAACCCTGAAAATTGATACACACATAGCATAACTACTTTTTTTTTTTTTGCATTTTAGTCGTTTTAGGAATCATATTCATTACTAATCTATCAGGGTTTCCCTTTGCGTTAAATCTTTAGCTTGCTTAAAAATTTCAGGTTGTTTTTTAACAAATTTACCAATCTCTAATTGTAAAGGTAGGCCAAAGGCAAAATTTTCATTTTTTTAAATGAGAGCGACATAATACATCTAGGCAATATCACGTATGGATCTTATAACACCTTTAAAATTGGCTATGTATTTAATTTTTGGCTTTGAAACTAGATATTGTGAATTTAGACAGGTATCTAACCTGTCTAAAGAATTTATCGAATTCATAAACAAATAAATTTAATTTTTTTTTGGTGGACTATGGTCAGCACGAACGCGGTCCATTCTGTCCTGGGCGACGCAAAGGCGCGCGGCCTCATAACCCACTGTATTTCTATTCTTTCGCCATTGGGCTGATCACTGGTACCGAGATTCTAGTCGTCCTTGGCCAGCCCGGCACTAATGCCAGCTATAAGAGCAACAAGATAATTCGAAAATGAGGCCGTTTTGTTATTATGTAAAAGTATATAATATGTTCTCTGAATCTTATTGTTGTAAATATTTGAAACTGTAAATAATTCAGGCATAACATCGACTGTTTTACATAAGTCAATACATATATTCCTTTATTATATAATGGTAGAATAAGATAAGATTTATATTCAAAATAATGGATGAATTATTGACTAACGTCACATTTCGTTGCAATCGATTCGTATTTATCATCACCTGTAATTTAGTTCCGTGTGTCTAAAGTTTAATATTTTATCATATCACTAGAAATAATTGACAGATATCTGTTAAGAGTGTTTTTTTTTTAAATTTCAATATCCTTACAAATAAAAAAAAATTGAAGTGTTTGTTTTTAATGTCAAAATAGTATTTTTTTTTCAGTTCACGCAATTATTTGCACGATACTTAGGGCTAAAGACCAGTTATTTTTTTTTGTCTATCTGTCTGTTTGTTCCGGGTAATCTACAAAATCGCTTGACTAATTTTGATAATATTTTACTTCCACGTAGCGTAGTCGTAGTCTATATAAAGATATATACTTATGTAGACTACGCTACGTTGTAGTAAAATATTATTATTATTAGTAGTAAAAAATACCCAAATTACTAAAGAGGCAGCGGTCTTGTAGAGGTCCATGAGCGGTAGCAACACTTACCATCAGGTGTACGGTTTGCTATAGAAAAAAAAAATAATTTTAAAATTATATTTAAATTTTTCCTCTCAGAATAACCGTATAAAATTTTAATCGGTGCGGAACTCGATACCGTATCTTAGGAGATATTAGAAAATTAAAATGCGGGGCCAAAAAGACTGAAACTGAAGCACAGCTAGGGTGGGTCGCTGGTCCAATAATATGTTTATTGATATAGAATAGATGCTTTAACTAGCCCAATAAAAAACTGTATAATTTTTTTATCAAATATTATTGTTTATCTACTAATATTGTAAAATATTTGCTTTGGTATTTCATTGCATACATGTATTTCATAGCATATTTAAAATAATATTTAAATTTTATTATCAACGGGATGTATGCTTAAGTTTTATTACCCTATATATGAATCATTTAAAACACAATTCTTCCGCGAAAACTAGCGAAGCAATCACAATTTTCGTTAACCATTGTAGCAATATAAAAACGTAATTCCATTAACGGAGTTGTAAAACAAATTCAGAATAATATTATAAGCTATTATATAACAGTTATAATGAATATAATGTTCGCTAATGCATATATATGAGTATATTAACGTTAAAAACTCAGGCGAAAGTCTATGAAAAGTCATTTGTAAGATATGATGGTTTAATTGCTAAAATAAAAATGTCTGTAGTTTGTTATGCGGTGTTGTTTGTTGTGCAATGTGTTGCTACTGTATTATGTCAATTATTACATTTCTATTTATTAATCATGGTGTAATTTTTAACTGACTTTAAGAAAAGGAGGAGGTTCTCAATTCGTCGGAATCTTTTTGTTTATGTATGTTCACCGATTACTCAAAGACGCCTGGACCGATTTGCAAAATTCTTTTTTTGTTTGATAGGGTATACTTCCCAGATGATCTCATAGTCATCAGGTCATGATCTGATGATGGTATCCTTGAGAAATTGGTGGAATTCTTAAAATTTTATTAGTTTACTGTTTGAAGTCGGGTTTTTGTTAAAAATTATAGATTATATAGTTTCATCATCATCATCACAGCTCATAAACGTCCCACTGAGGGGATCGAGCCTCCACAACAATAGAAGGGATATTGAATTACAATACCACGGTGATCAAACGTCCTTATTAATATTATAAATGCGAACGTAAGGTTGTTCATTTGTTTGTTTGTTATGTTTTCACGCTTAAACCACTGTACCGATTTCAAAAATTCTTTCACCAATTGAAAGCTATAATATCAGGGAGTAACATAGACTATATTTTATCCCGGTATTCCCAAGGGAATGGGCGCTACGCGGGTAAGGCGACTGAAACCGAAGCGAAGCGAAGGTGGGTTGCTAGTGTTAGTATAGGGCTTCAAATTTGCCTTATCTTGCACTAATGTTCTGCATAAGGGATATATATTATTAGAATAGAATTAGTCCATCACCCGCCGAGGGGCCGACCGCGTGAGGAAAGACCGACGTCCTCCCCGAGGGGGGGGGGGGGGGACGTCGATCGATGGGAGGGTACCCCAAATAGGGGGTATTCCGTCTGGCTGACCACTAATGACAAGTAACCCTGCTCCGGTGGTCGGCCCAACGACGAAGGCAACATGCATCATGTGTGGGTTGCGGGTGTGCGTGCTTGCGCCCCTCTGTCGCCCTGGACGGAGTGGTGCGAGGAGCGCGCCGACCGCAACCCACCACTAAAACAAAAAAATATAAGGGATATATATAGTATATCCCTTAGTCGTCTTTAACGACGCCCACGGGTAAGTAATGGGGTGGTGAATTGTATTCTTACTACGTCACCATACGGAAGATATACATGTATGTTCAAATGAAAGTCAAGTATTACTTATCTCAATAACTCTAAATAAAAAAACGAGTGAGCCTTACAGTAGTCGCATATGTTATTATCTGTAGTCAATGGTCAAATATATTATCCTACTTTGAACTTGAAATAAATGTAAAGTCAATTTATGCGTCATTTTATTGTTCGTATATATTCTAAGCATGAAAATATATGTAATTCTATATTAAGGTGCGAGCATGCTCGCGTAAGTTTTATTCTATTTGCTGTAAATTTGAAATAGTGACTTAAGTAAATAAAAGTTAGCAACAAGCACACTCATACACTATGTTGGCCGCCAATACGTCGTAGTACCAACCTCACGCAAAACAGGATAGTACCAATTTTTATATTGAAATTATGGTGAGATTGATACATATTAAAATATTTATAATGGCAAAATACTCACTCACTGCACACCGGGGCCTCGCAGACGCCGCCGCGCACTCGCCCTGATGATGAGCATCGTATATGCTCGAAACCCCGGGTCGACGTAATCGATCTCAGTACTTAAATATTTTGTCGTTATAGATATTTTAATAGGATAGTACCATCTGGCAGATATCTCGCGTGCACGCTCATTGGTCAAAACAAATAGCGCGTGCTTCCCCGTTTTTCTGTAGCATATTGCCGTTCCTTTTTCAAAATTACTCCAACAAAAAATATTCAGAAACCAAGAAGAAATACACATCACAAAAATACCTTTATTAATGATACCAAATGAAATTTATGCAACATTATATGAGAGATTTCTTAGGCATGCAGATGTATGTAAGTGGGACATAGTCAGTGTAGGCCGTGTTACGCGGCACATCGACATATTAGTCGTGGCAATGCAATACCTCAGTGATTTGTACAACTAGATTTCCTTCATTTTTCTGTATACATTTCTTTTTTACTTGTCCTATATTGCAGAGAGAAGAGAGATTTTTGACGTGACAACGTCTAATAAATCGATGAACGCTGGCTGCATGCACGAAATAGTGTCCCGTTACGCTCATTGTCCTGTTACGCTGATTCAATTTTATTCATAAAAGTATGCAGTCATTTCATCAATGTTTTGTTATGACGTTATCACGTTAAACTATCGTCCGTAAACCGACTTTACAGACAAGAATGATTGTTTTTTTTTATTGAGCTGAATGTACAGGAGAATTTCTTAACAAACAAATTGTTATAGATGTTAATCTGCGTTGAAAAGTCTTCTGTAACTTTTCGTTTAAACCTCTTTACTGAAAGGTTTCTGCCCACGGCAGAAATTCTTTCATCAATGGAAAGCTGTAATATCAGGGAGTAACATAGGCTATATTGTATCCTGGTATTCCCACAGGAACGGGAACTACGCCGCGGGTAAAGGGACTGAAACCGAAGCGAAGCGAGGGTGGGTTGCTAGTTTTATATAAAAATAAATAATTTAAAAGATTTCTCGAGCTAACTGAATTTCCAGATCTACTCAGAGGCAGTCGTGTTTCAATCTAGTGTTGTTTAATCCAATACAATTAATTTAAGATGAAGTATAAAAGTTAATGTTTGCACAGAATTTACACGTATCAATCAAATATTACGTTATTATAAACAATGCATAGAAAAGGAGGGTCATTTAACTGCAGCTATCTAGTTTTCAATTTAAGGGACTTCGTACACTAATGTGGTTATAGTGACGTCACCCTACTTGCTACTAGTTGGCGATGTAATATATGCTCCCCTGTGCATGATGACATGGGAGACTTCGAATGCCCTAATTACAAAAACTATGTTACGGTACTACAGTATTTCGGATTTTAGTTCACCTATTATACAATTCCATTCATTTGTGAACGTCTTCGTAAAGCTATATTGCTAAGTTTCACAGAAGTCAAAAAGTTAATTCTGATGACCCGTTCAATAGGTGAAGATTGATAAAACAGCTTGTTATGATACGGTCACTCTCTCATCGCCTTGGACTTAGGCAGACAGATCATATGGCATCTGAGTCTATTTCTATGATGATCTTTGTGAATACCTGAACACTGGAGAAATATTTTCTGTGTTCTACATGTTTTCCGTGTGGTGACGGAGTAAGAATACAATTCACCACTCTCTATCTTGCCCGTGAGCGTCGTAAAAGACGACAAACGGATATAAGTATGCATCTAACATCTCTCCAAGAGAAGGAAAACTCGAAATGAAACCCTATACCAACATGTCTGACCAGCATGGTATAGTAGGTCAAATTCCCTCCAATTGTAGAGGTAGCACGGGCCCAATATCAGGACGTATGTGGGCTGCGATGATGATGATATTCTACATGTGGGGATCGGGTCTGATGTTTTTTTAAGGCAAGCCATGGTCTGGACGCACGCTGTTCCTTCCGACGGGGTGATTTTTTTTTTTTTATTGCAAACGGTGGCGTGATGTAAACGTAGCCCCATAACCCAACGTATTCCCTTCCCTTTGCCATTAGGCCGACCAGTGGTACCGAGTTTCTCGACATCCGTAGCATTCGGTCTGTTCTGACAAATTTTTGGACATGATTGGGCAGACTATGTTTGCACGTCGATAAACTGGTGAATAAATGGATAGTAGAAATTTTGAAATTCCTATTAAATAATATTCAATTTACAAATCTGTATAGGGCTTATTTTTTATTCAGTTAATGTTATTAAAATTGCGGAAGCTCTATAATCATCAGATTCTGGGTTATCAATTATTAATGTAGTGAAAGCAATAATAATAAAAAAAGCAAATACCTAGTATAACACACCCCATTTTGTATTCACCAGTCATTATATTGAGAAATCAGTAGATCAAGTAAATTATTTATATACATATCTATTTCTTATTACGTCCTTTAAATACACCGGCAATACTTAAACCACATAACTCGACCGGGAAATATTTCATTACTAACTTAACTTTTCTCCATACATTATTTATTAGAGCAGCTACACAAAAAAATCACGCATGCACGTAACTGTTTATAAGACCAACGCACACTGGCTCATCGGTTGGTCTGATTATTATAGAACTTTTTATTGTTAATAACGATAGCTATTGTTTGTGGAGACGAGGTCAGAATATACTTCACACGGAGTAAGAATACAACTATCTTGCCTTTTGGGTATTGTAGAAGTTGACTAAAAGATATAAAATCTATATAAGAGAAAGCAAACTCGAAATAAAACCCGTCAATATTCCGTGTGACTAACGCGGTATAGAAAGTCAATTTCCCTCCTGCTGTGAAGGCGACTCGAGGCCAGTAGTAGGATGTATGTGAGCTGAAATGATGGTGATACTGATGCTTTTTTTTATTGCAAACGGTGGCAAACGAACAAACAGTACACCTGATGGTAAGTGTTGCTGCCGCTCATGGACCTTTGCAAGGCCGCTGCCTACCGCGAAGAAAGTGAAGAGAGTGCGAATAAGTGCATTAAGGCTCGGTGATACCAAGGGCACCACCAACATTCTCCACAAGCAAACACCCTCAGAAAGTTGGGCTTCCGGCTCGCTCGCTCACCGTACTAAGTGCAGTAACAAATTGCTACTACTCAGACATCGATTTTCTGCGAGAGTGTGGTACTACCCCGGACGGACCGGCCCGCGGCTTAAGCATATCTTTAACGATAGACACTATTATAAATTCACATGATAACATAATAGTAAATCCATTATAATTTGAAGTATATTAGCACAATATTTTTTTTTTATTGCCAACGGTGGCAAACGAGCAAGCAACACACCTGATGGTAAGTGATACTGCTGCACATGGACCTTTGCAATACCAGGGGCACAGCCAGGCCGTTGCCTGCCGTGAAGGAAATATTCTTCTTAAACCTCGTTTAAAGAAGGACATGTCATAGCGCTTGAGAAACACAGCAGCAGGTAGTTCATTCCAGAGCCTGCACGTACGAGGGAGAAATGAACGCTGGAAACGTACAGTTGAAGACCATAACGTTTCCATGTGAAATGGATGAACCCTGCTACGATGTCAAGTGGTACGTTGGTAGAATGGTGACGGTGGTACCAAGTCAAAGAGTTCCTCGGAGCACTCCCCGTGAAAGAGTCGGTAGATTACATAGAGTGACCCAAAGTCTCTCCGCTGCTCCAGCGACGCCAATCTGTCCGTAAGATTGGGATCTAAGTGGGTCTAGCTGATATTTGGGCGTACCTGCCCAGAGATGTGAGCAGTACTCCACATGAGGATGAACTTGTGCTTTGTACAGCACAAGACGCTGTCTCGGTGTGAAGTATCGCCTGGCTCTGTTCAGGACGCCCAACTTTTTGCTTGCCAATTTGGCTTATAAAAATCTACAGTAAGTTTTATACATAACACGTGTAAACTAACTCGGCAAATATAACTGTAATTGACAATTATCTTAATATACATGTACACCATTAATCTACTAGCCTATGGATGATATCTGCTTATCATACCCATAGACTAGAGAAGTCAAGAGAAAGGAATGAATTGTGCGCTTACTCCTTCGTAACCACACGGAAACATATAACATAACCACCTAGGCTATATATACATATGCATTTTTCTATAAATGTACTCGTAAATATATAATACTTCCACGTAACAGTTCAGTGATAAATACGACTATGAAATACGCTATAATCTATTTGATAAACATGCCGTGCTAGGCTAATATTACCCTTGCTTTATAGAGAAAGTTTGTGCCCAGTCGTGTGAAGTAAATGACTATAAATTGTGATTAGTTACTATGTATAACGTTACACGTTACCACTTAATTCATATGCAATATTCAACTTTATCGTGCTTAGAATAGAGGTCAGTGGTAGTCTGACAGGAATAATAATTCACTTGCTGAAATTAATTCATAGTACTTTTACCTACTTAATTTTATGGGCTCAATGGCATGAAATGATAGGTTGTATGACATTAAAAGTACTTAAATAATTCGCTTTGCTTTGGTTACTTCTTAAGAATTTATGACACCATAAATATCACTTATTGTAGACTTCTTTTTCCGTGTGTGTGAGTGTAAGAAAACAATTCTCCACACCCTATTTTGCCTTTGGGTTTCATATAATATGCATATTTATGCAAAGGATGGATACATCTGACCGCTGTGGCACAGTAGGTCAACCGCTCTCATATCGTGGAGTAAGCTCAAGCGAAATAGTGGTACATAAATAAGATGATGATGAATGGACGACGAAATTATTAGACGTACTTTTTTTTGGGGTTGGGTTGCGGTCGGCGCGCTCCTCGCACCACTCCGTCCGGGGCGACAGAGGGGCGTAAGCACGCACACCCGCAACCCACCCACCATGCACGTCGCCTACCTCGTTGGGCCGACCACCGGAGCAGGGTTACTTGTCATCAGTGGTCGGCCCGACGGAATACCTCCTATTTGGGGTACCCTCCCAAATTATTAAACGTACTGCCAAGACATCTAAAAACTACCTGTAGGTAAAATACCTATAGCCCTTGAGACATAATGTCAAAATCATTCATAAGTTCTTAGAAAAGTAACAAATTCGAAGTTATATTTATAAAAGCATCACATTGCCGAACTTTACGCAGTGGCATGACTTATAAAAATGTAAGTAACATTTTTAGAACTAACTTTTTTATCTACAAACGTTAGTAACATTTTCCACCTCATTTTGAGTCGTAAAACTGAAAGCTTGTAATTTAAAAGTTTCTACAAAATATCGTAAGGGAATAAGTCTTAGGATGGATAGGATGATGGTGGTTAATTCAAAGAGTGCAGACTCACGCCAGATAATTACGCGGCACTAAATGCATGCATGAAGTAAATAAAACATTATCTTAATCACGCTGAACGATTCCCGGCTGAAACATTTTCGTTCGAGTAGCGTAACACAACTTAAAGCAAAAATAAAAACTATATAATTTTAGCAATAGGTTCGTTTTGCCTTTTTTAAATACTATTTTTTTAACATTTGGCAACGTAAGGTGTCTCTTTCAGATTTTATCTCTTAATTTATTCGAAAGTTTTTCATCGGAGTCGGGTTTGAATATATTTCGGTTGTCATTGTCTTGATTTTTCTGCCTATATCCTTAATTTAGTTAAGTTTTTGGGATTTGTTGTCAAAGTCCTTTTGCTTATGCTCGGGGTTGGGAGCTATGGCTTGCTCCTTGTAACGTAGGACTAAATATTGTGTGGCAAAACACTTATTTCTTAAAATGTACATGTATGAGTCTATAATAAATATAGTTCGAATAAACTAAAAAAAAACGCTTAAATCGCTAATCCTGATTATCCTAGTAAGGATAACGGATCAAACTGTTTAAAATATTGAATTGTCATCGGTCCTTAATAAGTATGCCAAATTTCGAGTTAATCCGACGTTTTGAAGAGGGTCAAAATCAAGTTCAAAGATTCCGTTACATACTAACATACATACGTCTGATGCTAATAAAAGCGTAATAAAAATGTACCCAATCCCATCCAGCATGACATAGCAGGTCAATTTCCATCTTATTGTAGTGAACCCAACAGTAACACGTATATGTCAACTAAAGAATTCTCTATAGCTTTAATGTACATACATTAGTATGTATACATTTGCATACATAACATCTACTAAACTAAAGATTGATAAGGGAATGCCTATAAGAGTATCATCATCATCATCACAGCTCATATACGTCCCACTGTTGGCCTTGAGGCTCCTCTACACACGGAGGGAAATTAATCTATTATACCACGCTGGTCAGACGTGTTGGTATAGGATTTCATTTCGAGTTTTCCCCCCTTGCATAGATATTATATTCCTTAGTCGTCTTTTATGACACCCACGAGCATTAAGGGGGGAGGGGGGCCAGGGGTTGGTGGGGTAAACATCGAAATGATTTTGCACCAGTATACACGGTGAACTTTATGTCGTCTTACAAAAGCATGTCAATTAAAGTATCCAGTATCTACTATTCTTTCGTACAATTAAAAGGTTAAAAAAAATATTTACTAGAATATTTTTTAATAAAAATTATTATAAATAATTACTAATTAAAATAGTAAGGAAACAGCTTGTAGCGAGCGCATAGGTACTCAACACAGCTGATGAACTATGTAGGTACTACGACCACTTGACCGGGGCGCCGATCGGGCATCGCAAAGGATACTTGTTAGGTATCTAGCGTAGGGAATTACGCTTTGTAAAAGCCGTTCACGTGGACTTCGTACCTATGATTGGCTAACGAAATTCCGCATGATTTCTTTTGTTTAAAATATAAACATGATAAACAGGCTGTTACAAAATATTAACTTTAATTAATTTTATTTTATTATTTTTTTATAACTACCACTATTGAACATTTAAATATGTTAGAAATGTTTCTTTGGTCGGATACTTTTATGGGTTTTTTTTTGTAAGACGATAAAAAAGTCAACGTGTATAGGCATAAAAAAACAGATTACGACAGGAACTAATATGACATAAAGTATTAGTAAAATATTACAATTCTTTTTCCAGAAAATAATGATTTTTGTTCAATAAACATTTATTTTCATCAGTATACCCTATAGGTATGTGTTTAGGTTAATAATTTATTTTGAGCTCACTAGATGGCGTTATACAAAATTCTAAAACAGGTTACGGTTTCGTTACACAAATGTACATATCCAAGCGTGGCGTTAACGCCACGCCCACGTTCAGGTTCACCCTCGGCTATAGATGTTTCGCATCAAAAAGACGCTAGGTACCGCTGTGTTAAAGATATGAGGCTAAAACGATAGGTTAGTTAGGGTATACACGTACTCCGCATAAAATTGTTTAAGATCATAAGATAAACTCAAGAGTGGAATACTTCGACTATAAACAGACGTTATCTTCTTAATGTGGCTTTTAAGCACAAAGTGAGTTAAATTTACGATGGAAAGTGGTATATTCAAAATTTAATTTGCTAAACTACCTCTGGAGTTACAATGTTTAGCAGTGACTTGTGTAATTATTATCAGTTTTAAACAAAGTTTGTTTCGGCCTAGAGATTTGTTGATAGGGGGTGAAATATCTCCTCCATCAATTATGAAATTGTATAACTGGTTACATATTTTCAACCAACGTCAAAAAAGGAGGAGGTTCTCAATTCGACTGTATTTTTGTTTAGGTTTGTTACCTTTGTCCGTGTGGTGACGGAGTAAGAATACAATTCACCACTCCCTATCTTGCCCGTGGATGTCGTATAAGACGACTATGGGATATAATGTGCACATAACATCTGTGCAAGAGAAGGAAAACTCGAAATGAAACCCTATACCAACATGTCTGACCAGCATGGTATAGTAGGTCAAATTCCCTCCCATTGTGGAGGAGGCCCGAGCCCAACAGTGGGACGTATGTGGGCTGCGATGATGATGATGATGATGATTGTTACCTTAGAACTTTCGACTGGGTGAACCTATTTTGATGATTCTTTTTTTTATATAAAAGTTACTACTTCCCGTGTATGACAGTGGCATCCATGAGAAAACGATTGAAGACTTTTTTTTTCTACACAATTATTTAGTCCGAAGCGACAGAGGGGCGTAAGCACGCATACCAGTAACCCACCCGTGATACGTCGCCTTCGTCGTTGGACCGACCACCAGAGAGGGGTGACTTGTCAGTGGTCGGCCCGACGAAATACCCTCTGAGGAGTACCCTCTCCTCGACCGACGTCCTCCGTCTTTCCTTGCGCAATCGGCCTCTCGGCGAGTGACGACCTAATTTCCCAGTCCACTCACCCGCGGCCTCGGCTAGAGACAGGGCGACGAAAGGACGGCGCGCGGGCCCATAACCCACCCGTACCCACGTCGCCTTCATCGTTGGGCCGACCACCGGAGCAGGTTGACTTGTCGTCAGTGGTCGGCCCGACGGAATACCCATTCGGGTACCCTCACCTCTCGACGTCCTGGAACGTCGGTCGCCATTGCGAGGTAAACCTCTCTGCGGGTACCGGACTAAAGTCCCCGGTCCAGTCACCCGCGGCCTCGGCTAGGACGGCATTAGGCGCAGGTACTCGCACCTACGCCGCCCGAGTCGCCGGCGGCGTAACGTGTCACCGAACACGATCCGCGGCCTCCTTCTGTGAGATGACGGCCTGACAGAAGGCGGCGACCGCGTCCCAGTTCCTGTCGCTGACGAGCATCTCCCTGGCGATGGTCGGCAGCGTCAGGTCGGCACCGATGATCGCGACGAGTTCACGGCGCTCCCCCACCCACGCGACACACACCCCGAGTGTATGCTGCGCCTTGTTCTCGTCGCAATTGCAGGGGTGGCAGGACGGAGTGCTCTCCCTCCTGACAATCTTGTGTACTTGGTGAAACAACCATGTCCCGTCAGCACCTGCACCAGTTGGAAGGAAAGTATTGTCCTGCATGCGATGCAATCCCGCGACACTGACACGATATCTTAAGCACTTCGCCATCTGTGCACTTAATATCGATTTATTAGTTATTCTAAACATTACCACTAAGGCCTACTAGCTTGCATTTAAATTTAATAAACCTATACATTATTCATTGTATTTCCTAATAATTATATTGTAATCGTGTTAATTTTGCATTTATTAAACTCAGAAACTTGTTTATCTAGATTTCATGGCTAACATTAAAACAAAGTTTTTAAAATAATATCAATGGCTGACATTGAAACTCCTAACAGATATTTGTATCTTTACCACAAACTAAATTATGATGGTCGTGCGGTTTCGAATTCTTACTAACATTATAAACATGAAAGTAAGTTTGTTTGTTTGTTATGCTTTCACGCTTAAACCGCCGAACTGATTTCAAAAATTCTTTTACCAATGGAAAGCTATAATATCAGGGAGTAACATAGGCTATGTTTTATCTCGACATTCCCACGGGAACGGGAACTACGCAGGTAAGGGGACTGAAACCGAAGCGAAGCGAGGGCGGGTTGCAAGTACTAAATAAAATTTTGCTTTTAACTGTTCATCCGTGTGCTGACGGGGTAAGAATACAATTCACCACCCCCTATCTTGCCCGAGGGTGTCGTAAAAGACGACTAGGGGATATAATACGCATCAACATCTGGCTAGAGAAGTAAAACTCTAAACAATACCCTATGCCATCCTACACCTGTCTGACCAGTATGGTATAATAAGGTTAACTTCCCTCCTATTATGGAAGAGGCTCGAGTTCAGTAGGACGTATATAATCTGAAATGAATAATGATTTTTTTTTGAATTAAAAAGACAACACTCTACGCTAAAGAAATAATTCTTATATTGCGGTAGTCTTCACAAACATAATTAACGGACATAAATTACATCCAGATTCAGAACAACAATTTGTAGATCGCACAGAGTGTTCTGCGCGGGATTCGAACCCCAAACACTGGTACGGTAAGTCGGTATCTAAACCACTACGTCATCTATGCAGTCACTATCCATCAGATTATATAAAAAAAATGAAGTATACGTATAAAATGCGTTAATTACGGATAATGTAATTTGAAATATGAGACAGTAATAATAATTAAATTCAGCAGAATATAATGCAATATCTAAATTACTCGCTGTCACACACTACGACAATCTTCATACATCATCTTAAAAAAAATTATCGCTAAGAATCAGTTCATATTGTCGTAATACATGTATGAGATTCGCACGAGATTACGCCATTCGACGATTCTGTGATATTCCACCGACCTCGACAAAAAAAAATTACGCGACTGTCGCAAGATTCGCCGGTGAAAGTGCGCAATTAGTGCGTATTACGCAATCGGTCATGTCGGCGACGACGTCCGAATTTGGCTAGTTGTTTTTAAGAATGCGGCCCTATACTAAGAATCGTCTAGACTGGTTCATTCACTATATTAACTTACTCAAGCTGTTATAGTGATGAAAACATCGATAATAATTAATACTAGTGGTCGGCGTGTGGTCGAAATTCGGCCATAATTAATTTTAATAAATTTTTCTGCTGCACAATTTTCTTTAATTTTATTTACGTATAAAATACGTATATTACGTAATTGAGCTGTATTTCACTAATAACTAATATATAAGCACAAATCTTTAGACATTGTCATCATAATTATGATTGTTAGACATTCAGTTCGACTAGAGATTTTAACCGTAAACAAAAGTCCATAAGCATTGCTACGCAACAGACTCACGCAAACGTGTGGGTGTGTGTGTGTGTAGCGATTGCGTTGTAGTGTGCGTAATGTCTTTTTTAATGAATTTTATGTATTTCTAATCCATTATTGTATAAAGTTTTTGTTTTATGCACTTCTCCTCATTATATACTTCAACTGTGCCAAATTTCATACTTCGCTTCACGTATTTATATATAGATAATTTTTTAAATAATTATACTGATTCTTTATATTATTATAGAACTAAAGAGGCATATGTCCCCGTGTCGTGGGTGGCGTAAAAAACGACATTTTTTTGGGGGATGGGTTACGGTCGACGCACTCCTCGTACCACTCCATCCGGGGCGACAGAGGGGTGTAAGCACGCACACCCATAATCCAACCGCGCGACACGTCGCCTTCGTCGTTGGGCCGACCACCAGAGTAGGGTGTCGTAATAGACGACTAAGAGATTATACTTTTTATTGATTTAGTAGGTCAAATTCCCTCCCATTCTGAAGGTGGTTCAAGCCCAGCAATGGGACATATATGTATAAGCTATGATGATGATAATTATGATGATATCACACTGGTTGATATGGTTTTATTTCGTGTTTCCCTATGTTATCTGCATAATATCTCTTAGTCGTCTTTTACGACACCTACTAGCAAAGGATGGAGATCATTTTTTTTTATGGGTGGGCTATGGTAAGCCCGCACGCGGTCCATTCCGTCCAGGGCGATGAAGGGACGGCGCGCGGGCCCATAACCCACCCGTACCCACATCGCCTTCGTCGTTGGGCTGACCAGAGCAGGGTGACTTGGCGTTAGTGGTCGGCCCGACGGAATACCCTATCGGGTACCCTCACCTCTCGACGTCCTGGGACGTCGGTCGCCGTCGCGCGAGCCTCTCTGTGGTGACGGACTAAATTCCCCGGTCCGATCACCCGCGGCCTCGGCTAGGGCGGCATTAGGCGCAGATACTCGCGCCTGCGCCGCCCAAGTCGCCGGCGGCGGAACGTGTCGCCGAAGAGGAGCTCCTCTCGCACACGATCCGCCGCCTCCTTCCGTGAGATTAAAGGATGGGGATTATAAGGTGTATTCTTACTCCGTTACCACATGAAAAAATTTTTCATATTGCCAAAACAGCTCTACTAGCCGTAGTTTAGATATAAAATCTAGTTTAATAGTATATCTAGTCTAATCAGTAGTATCAGTCATATAAATCTAGTTATAGTGTCTAGTATGTAAATACGTACAGGAAATATGTATTAAGTCATGTTAAAATAATTTCAGGTATTTATAAATAATATTTTTGTTATAACTTCAAACCACTCGAAACAAATGACACTTGTCAAACAGCTAAAATCATTATATCATACTAGCAACCCGCCCTCGCTTCGCTTCGGTTATAGTCGTTTTACCCGCGTAGTTCCCGTTCCCGTGGGAATACCGGAATAAAACATAGCCTAGTTTACGCCCTGATATTATAGCTTTCCATTGGTGAAAGAATTTTTGAAATCGGTCCAGCCGTTTTGAAGATTACCCGGAACAAACAGACAGACAGACAGACAGACAGACAGACAGACAAAAAATTTTTAATTGCTATTTTAGGCATAGGTGTCGTGCAAATAACCGTGTGAGCATGATAAAAGCCTATTATTTTGACATTACAAACAGACACTCCAATTTTATTTATTGGTATAGATTAAATCAACATTATCAGGTTTTATTTTAGGATAAACATTTAAAAATATTTTAAACAATACATCTTCCTGTTGTTAAACTGCTGTATGCAAATAAACGAGCACAATCATTTTTATAATTTAAGTATTTATATAAAACTAATTCGAAATTTTCGTGTGGTGATGGAATAAGAAACCAATTAATACCCCAACAATATGACGTTTATGACGTATTATGATTATGACTGAACATTATAAATGTATTTTTATATTTATGGTGATGGAGTAAGAATACAATTCACCACGTGGATGTCGTAAAAGACGACTAAGGGGTATAATACGCTGATAACATCTGCGCAAGAGGCAATAAAACTCGAAACAAAACTCTATTCCAACACGTCTAACCAGCGTGGAATAGTAGGTCAATTCTCGTCCCATTATGGAGGAGGCCTGAGCCCAACAGTGGGACATATATAGGCTGAGATTATGATGATGATTTTATATTCTGTATTAATTCATTAATATGAAAGATATAGCCATCAATCATACTTAGAATAATAATGTACAGAAGGATATTGTCGGTACTTAAGCGATCAAAAACACGAAGCCAAAAATACTGCATGCGCGCAGGCGATTATCCACGTACACACGCACACCACTATACAAATTATGAAATCTTGTTTTTATTAACTTCTGTTTTATATTATCTTGTTAATATATTCTTTAGGTTTTTCAAATGTGTTGTGACACCTTTTGAATACACAAACCGTCATAATTACCTATTTATTTTTTAAGAGGCTTTTATTAGGCTCCAATTTATTTGTTTCATTTTTTGTGCGCGGACTTACCTTCTATACGTTATTATTCTAAGCCATCATATTTATCATATGGGTAAATTTTTAGGATATTTATAAAATTTTACAACAATAACCTTTTTTTGGTATGTTATCGTCTGGACACACCCCGCCCAATTTGTCCGGGATGACGAATGAGCGGCCTGCAGCCCCATAACCTACCGTATGCCTCCCCATCACCATTGGGCCAACCACTGATACCTATTACTTGACTTCCTTGGCCGGTCTGGTACAACAATACCATGCCCAAATCCTGCAGAACGTCGCCAGGGACAACATATATCTCATAAACTGCCGTACATACCTCTATATTTTCGATAAAGCAATTTTGGCCTAATTGCCACATTTAGCATATGAATAGACCATTAGAGTTACAACTCTGCTACCTATTCTCTTCTTAAAGAGAGATTAGAGATTTTTAGAGAATTTACCAGTCCATAATATCTCCATATCGTCATCATCGCAGTCCACATACGTTCCACTATGGAGGAGTTCCACAAGGGGAGGGAATTTGACCTACAATACCATGCTGGTCAGACATGTTGGTATAGGGTTTCGTTTTAAGTTTCCCTTCTCTTGCATAAATTTTTGTGCATATGATATCCCTTAGTCGTCTTTTACGACATCTACGGGCAAGATAGAGAGTGGTGGATGGTATTCTTATTCCACCACCACATGGAATCTCCATATAAATTTCCATAATATCTGTTACATCTTTTTTTTTTCTTACAGTTAGAAAGTTGGCAGTATCGTTTTGTTATTGCAATTATCTCATAAATATTTAGCAGTTGCAGAATGTGCGAAATTATTTTTTTTAGTCATTATTATCATTTTTTTTCTCAAAAATAACTACCGAAAGTTATTACGTCAATCGGAATTATGATTAATAATAATGATTATGAAATAATGCATAATATTATACCATAAATATTCAACAAAAATATCATAGTAGTTATTTTTTTTAATCACAAACACTGCACTAAAGAACAAATTTTTGTAACGGAGTAAAAATACTATTCCTTACCGAATTTCTTACCCGTGGGTGTCGTAAAAGACGACTAAGCCATTATAATATGTAGATAACATCTGTGCAAGAGAAGTGCAACCCCATACCAACACGTTTGACCCGCGTGGTATAGTAGGGCAATTACCCTCCTATTGTGGAGGAGGCCCATGCCCAGCAGTGGGAGTGTAAGAACAGTGATGAAGTGATTGATTGAAGTAGCTGTTAGAGATTGCTAACTGTGGTATCATGACTTTACAGGACTTATTGTAAACACAATAGGTTATTATTTACAGAGCAGAATAAATCTAATATCATTCGCGGTTAGGGTTACCACTTCTACTTTTTGTGTTCACCATCTATACCAATAAATAAAATAGGAGTGTCTGTTTGTAATGTCAAAATAATAGGCTTTTTTCATGCTCACACGGTTATTTGCACGACACCTATGCCTAAAATACAGATTAAAAAATTTTGTCTGTCTGTCTGTTTGTTCCGGGTAATCTTCAAAACGGCTGGACCGATTTCAAAAATTCTTTCACCAATGGAAAGCTATAATATCAGAGCATAAACTAGGCTATATTTTATCCCGGTATTCCCACGGGAACGGGAACTACGCGGGTAAAACGACTAAAACCGAAGCGAAGCGAGGGCGGGTTGCTAGTACTTTATAAAAATACTAGCAACCCACTCTTGCTTAGCTACTTCGCGCTTCAGTCGCCTTACCCGCGTAGTTCCCGTTCCTGTGGCAATACCGGGCTAAAAAATAGCCTGTTACTCCCTGATGTTATAGTTTTCCATTGGTAAAAGTATTTTTGAAATTCGGTGGTTTAAGCGTGAAAGCGTAACAAACAAAGAAACAAACTTTTGCATTTATAAAATCAGTAAGGATCTTTTATCTATTATAAAATAAAGTATCCAAAAATAATCAGTACTTTTTTCAGTTTTTTGTTTATATGTATTAGCCACAGATGACTGTGAAAACTTTATTCGGACTGTTGGGTGAGCGCTGAGGACTCTTAAACCGAATAGGTACTTTAAAAAAAAACTATATAACACTTTTTTGTAGTTAACCAAACTTAAAAGTGCGATGAGTACAGTATAGTGATAGCGACATCTATCGAGTAACGCCAAAACCTCAATCATGTATATAATAAAACAATAATCTGTGATAATAATGGAACAAACTATTTAAAATAACGCACCGTTATTAATCCTTAACGAAGGTAAATTTTCAAATTAATGCGATGTTTAAAAAGAGGTTAAAAATCACGTTTAATCAATCTGTTACATACGAACTGAGTTAATATAATTAAATCAAGTATTAAATTCCAATGTAGTGATGAGTTAGGAACACGGGTTGTCAAAAATTTCCTTATGTCCAGCCGCGGACGGTGATAGCATGGATGAAGTTATTAAAAAAATATAACTGAATTTGTTTGGTGACAACCCTAATAACAGCTTCACAGTTTATTTTACAAACTAGCTTTTGCCCGCGGCTTCGCCCGCGTAAAAATTTACTTGCATATTGAACTATTATCGCAAAGAATATTATCGGCATAAAGAGTATTACATTTCTTAATTTAAGAAATACTCTATCTACGTGTCAATTTTCATCCAAATCTGCTCAACAGTTTAAGCGTGATTGAGTAACAAACATCCAAATATCTTCACAAACTTTCACATTTGAATATTACTTCCAGCCTTGTAGTTCAGATTGCCGTGCAAATACGATGATAAATATGCCTTTCTTTAGTCTCTGATAACGTACTTTTCCATTGGTGCAAAAAAAAATTATATCAATCAAACACCCGCAGTTTCATTCACGTAGAAATTCCCATGCCAATACCGAGATAAAAAATGCCTATGTTACTCGCTGATATTATAAATTTACACACATACCAAAAAAAAAAAAATAATATAAATGCCAGAAATATCAGAGATATAAATTGCCTATGTTACTCGCTGACAACATAGGTAGCTTTCCATTGGTGAAAGAATTTTAAAAATTGCTCGACATCCCCCGGTATAGTTCGCGTTCCTGGGCAAATACCGGGATGAAAATAGCCTTTCACTGATAATATAGCTTTTCATTAGTGAATTAATTTTTAAAACCATTAAATTCCCGTGATTTCACCGACATTGTACCCGATCCCGTAGGAATATCGGGATAAAAATAGCTTAAATATGTTACTCGCTTAAAAATAGCTTTCCATTAGTGAAATAATTTTAAAATCGACTTAATTCAGCCACACCGGGGTAAAATATAACCTGGGATAAAATATAGTCTAAGTTATTCCTTATGTACGACTGGTAGACCTGATGGTAAAATATAATCAATCGGTCCAGCCATTTTGAAGATTACCTGTAACGAATAGACAGACAGACAAAAAAATTTGGACCGTATTGTGTGAGCATAAATAAAACCTATTATTTTGATAGACAAACTGACGCTTCAAATTTATTTATTTGTAGAGATAGAAAATTGGAATAATATCTTGATTGTAACTTACTGTCTGGTAGCTGCTAGAAATATTACCACGCTTTCATTGTTCCTGGGTATCGCAAAATACTACTAAGACAAAGATTTACATCGACCTGGACCGGTGATGTCGTCTGGCCAACAATGTCGTGCGCCAGGTCATAAAATGTTGCTAGAACCTTTGCAATATATCTACGATGGCAGAAGAGTACCTACATATCGCGTCGATCCAAAGTAATTAGGATAAGAGCAAGATAATGATGATATATCATTGGCTGGGTGTCTTCGACTATATGTGTTTTATCCTTTTGAAGCAGCCCAAAATTGTTTCTTAGTGAGTGCTTACCCCAAATAACCGATCGGTATACAAAATTTCACATTCTTAGGCCCGGTATCTTTAGCTATACACTTTCACCCTCTTAGGGGTTGAATTTCCAAAAATTCTTTGTTAGAGCTCGCTTATCCTTGCCAAAAATTGTTTCATAGTGCTTGGTAAGTGAGCACTAAGAAAATCTGGGGGTAATCCAAGAAAGCCGACCGTGTACTAAAAAGGAAGGATTTCCTAGGCTCAGTGATTTCGGTTAAACACTTTTCACCCCTTTAGGGCTAAAATTGCAAAAATCTCTCTTTCCCCAAGAAAGGAAACTTTATACAAAATTCCATGTTTCTAGGCCTAATGATTTGGGCTATATATTTTGCACCCCTTTAGGAGTTGATTTTAATAAAATAACAAAAGAAAGAGAATTGCATAGAAAGTTTTACGTTCCTAGCTCCAAGAGTTTCGTCTATACGCTTTTCACCCACATAAGGGGGGTGATTTTCCAAAAATCCTTTGCTAGTGCTCGTGTACCCCAAGAAATAAGATGACGTAAAAAGAAAATACTTTCCCCTATTTCAACCCCTTATACCTATTTTTTCGCGATAAAATGTAGCCTTATATCCTTTCTCAAGCTTTAGTTCATCTCTGTACCAAATTTCATCAAAATCGGTTAAATGGTTTCGACGTGAAAGGGTATATGCTTTTCAACCCCCTTTTTTTGGTTGGGCTGCGGTTGGCGCGCTCCTCGCACCACTCCGTCCGGGCACCCCAAGAAATACGATAGTGTAAAAAAAAATACGTTTCTAATCCCAGTGGTTTCGGCTGTATGCTTTTTGGTATTTTAGGGGTTGAATTTCATCCCGATGTAAATGGAATTTCCAAAACGCTTGAGCGAATATTTATTTATTTATTATTAGGTGCCCCAATACCAAGATTCGTGGTTCAATCATCGAAAATGACGAATTTCCATACAAAATGTCATCCCCTATTTCAACCCCTTATACACATTTTTTTGCGATAAAAAGTAGCCTATATCCTTTCTCAAGCTTTAGACCATCACTGTACCAAATTTCATCAAAATCGGTTTAGACGTGAAAGACTAAATGTTTTTCACCCCCTTAAGAGGGTGAATTTCCAAAAATCCTTTGCTAGTGCTCGTGCACCCCAAGAAATACGATGGTGTAAAAAAAATACGTTTCTAGTCCCAGTGGTTTCGGCTGTATGCTTTTTGGTATTTTAGGGGTTGAATTTCATCCCCATGTAAATGGAATTTCCAAAACGCTTGAGCGAATATTTATTTATTTATTATTAGGTGCCTCAATACAAAGATTCGTGGTTCGATCATCGAAAATGACGAATTTCCATACAAAATGTAATCCCCTATTTCAACCCCTTATACCCATTTTTTCGCAATAAAAAGTAGCCTATATCCTTTGTCAAGCTTTAGTCCATCTCTGTACCAAATTTCATCAAAATCGGTTTAGACGCGAAAGACTATATGTTTTTCACCCCCTTAAGGGGGTGAATTTCCAAAAATCCTTTGCTAGTGCTCGTGCACCCCAAGAAATACGATAGTGTAAAAATAATACGTTTCTGGGTCCAGTGGTTTCGGCTGTATGCTTTTTGGTATTTTAGGGGTTGAATTTCATCCACATGTAAATGGAATTTCCAAAACGCTTGAGCGAATATTTATTTATTTATTATTAGGTGCCTCAATACAAAGATTCGTGGTTCGATCATCGAAAATGACGAATTTCCATACAAAATGTCATCCCCTATTTCAACCCCTTATACACATTTTTTGCGATAAAAAGTAGCCTATATCCTTTCTCAAGCTTTAGTCCATCTCTGTACCAAATTTCATCAAAATCGGTTTAGACGTGAAAGACTATACGTTTTTCACCCCCTTAAGGGGGTGAATTTCCAAAAATCCTTTGCTAGTGCTCGTGCACCCCAAGAAATACGATGGTGTAAAAAAAAACACGTTTCTAGGCCCAGTGGTTTCGGCTGTATGCTTTTTGGTATTTTAGGGGTTGAATTTCATCCCCATGTAAATAAAATTTCCAAAACGCTTGAACAAATATTTATTTATTATTAGGTGTCTTAATACAAAGATTCTTGGTTCTATCATCGAAAATGACGAATTTCCATACAAAATGTCATCCCCTATTTCAACCCCTTATACCCATTTTTTCGCGATAAAAAGTAGCCTATGTCCTTTCTCAAGCTTTAGTCCATCTCTGTACCAAATTTCATCAAAATCGGTCCAGTGGTTTAGACGTGAAAGCGTAGCAGACAGACAGACAGACAGACAGACAGACAGACAGACAGACAGAGTTACTTTCGCATTTATAATATTAGTAAGGATTAATTCCCTTCCTCTTCTTTGCCGTGCTTCTTTTGTTATATTTTATTTTATAATACGAGACTTGCAGCTATTATTTTATAGGGAATACATAAGACATTATAATTCATCAACATCATTCTACTTTCTACATGTAGTGACGGAGAAAGAATACAATTCACCGTCATCTTTCTTGCCCGTGGGTATCGTAAAATACTATTAAGGGATTGTAATATGCAAATAAAGTCAATGTAAGAGAAAGAAAATACGAAATAAGACCGATTTGTGTGATATAGTAGATCGATTGCGCTCCAATTATGGAGAAGAGCCAAACAGTATGACATATATGAACTGTAATGATCTGCTCTTATCCCAAATACTTAGGGTCAACGCAATATGTACACATTGCAAAAGATATAAGACATTTTAATTCAACCTCATTATCCTATTCTTATCCCTATTACTTAGTGTCGACATAGTATGCACTGGACACGGATGAAAGTGAACTTCCGTCGTACATATTGCAAAAATTATAAGACATTTTACTACATCATTATTATCCTGCTTGTATCCCAAATACGTAGCGTCGATGCAATATGTACTCCACTTTCATTGTACAAATTGCAAAAGTTATAAAATGTTAATTAAAAATTTAAATAAAAGCTTTTATTTAAATGCTGCTTGCCAAGACTATTTAAACAAGTCCAAACTCGACGGTTTTATCTTGTTTAGTTTAGGAGTTCTTATAGCCACCTTCCGACGCCATCTTGAGACCAGCTTCATGGTGCCATATTATTGCATTGTTACCGAAGTTACTTAAGTAAACCAAATTTCAACCTAATCTAACGACAGGAAGTGGTTCTAATTTAACTCGCAAGATTTGTCCCATACTAACATACTAACAGGGCAAGTTAAAAAAAAGCTTTTAATAAAACATTTTAATTATGTTATAATTAAATAGAATTAAAAAAATATATACTAATATATTAGATTTAAATATAAAAAGCAAACGCCATTGAGATGATTACAAGGGAAAGATCACCTCGTACGTTTCTGAATCAAATTCGTGGCGTGTTAGCGAAAAGCCAGATTAAAGACTGCCATAATCGGGTTTTTACCCCGCCATCACACGTACAAAGATTTAGTTACGTATACTTATGGCATACAATTTATTTATTAAAAACACCTAATGATAAGTGACATGATTTAACATAAAAAAAATCACATTGGTTAATAGTTTCGAGCTTCAACTAAGTATCACGCTGGAATACGACTTGCGCTATAATACAAAATCGTGTTCTATGTAGATAACTAATCTTATGTTATTTCTAAAATGTATGTTATTTCGTTTTTATTATTTTGTTTTCTTATGTATAATTTTTGCTTTAATGATTAAATTATGAATGTTATTAATGTCAATAGTTCACCTACGATACGGCGGAATACTGTTTCCTAAAACACCTAACCTAGTTTAGGATTCAGGGAATAAATAGGAATAAATTTTTTTATACTTTAACACTACCTATTATGCTTCATTTGTAAATAATATATTCTAATTATAATATATATGTAAGGTGATCTTATGGCTTGTACAATAAAGAATTATTATTTATTATTAATCTGTCCCTCTAACAATATATTGAATAGATGAGCATAGATAAGATTAAAGGCATTTTCCTGTAGTCAATTTGTACAAAGCAAACCATAACCAGAAAGATGGGCTGATATTTAGTTATCTAAATTCAATTCCTTGTAAGAAAGAGCAAGTTCTAAATTCCGTTTTCATTTATTACAGATATTTTGAGTGACACACAATCTTCACAATGTTATCCAGACATCATTGGACGGGTGTAGCCGGTAAGTACTTCTTATATTTTTTTATTCTCTTAACCAGATGTAAAATAATTATATTATAATAAATATTACCTACTAGCTACCCTCGGTACGCTTCGATTTCAGTTGCTTTGCCCTCAGATTTTAAATCGCCAATGTCTCCTAAGATATTCAAAGACTCACACTTCGAGTCACAACCTGGACAAAATGTTAAAGGGACTGACAAAATAGTCTGACTTATTCCTATATAGACACTATATACTACTTGATAGGAAAATATTATCAAAATCAGTCCAACCCTTTTCAAGATTACCTTAACAAACAGAAGTCTGTGCCGGGACACGTTTAAACTGATTTTTAAGCATAGGTACCGTGCAAGTAACCGTATTTTGACGTTACAAACGAGCAGTTCAATTTTATTAATTTGTACAGGTTAAGCATCAAAATTCATTATTTAATAGAATGTTATGAAGGAAAAAAGATGGAAAAGTTATTTAATATACCGTTGTTTAACAATAAACAATGAAGGCTAAAGTCTAATTATTAAAGTGACTCAACGAAAACAAAATCTCATCAGTTTATTCAAAGCTTTATACGTTAAAAATAGCATATTAAAATCTGTACGACGAAGCGCCCCACGAAAACTTTATTACTGAAAAGTATTTTCTCAAACAGAAAGTTGCCTGATCGATCACTTAATGTCTTAAGCAAAATATCAACCAAAAGTAACTGAATTTCCCTAATTACTTTTATATTGTAATTTAATGGGCCCCAACAAACCGGTGAATCTTTCAAGTTTAATAGGGAAAGTTGTGAATTTGTAATATAATATTACATAATTTATATGTAATAATTAGTTTCTTCTCAGACTTTACAAGACCTACAATGCAGGAGCAGTCCACGTTGGTCTTCTTTTATTAATTTTTTTTTCGGGTTGCTATGGCTTAGACACAGCCTACATAATCTGTCTGGGCCGACAAATAAGCAGCGTACAGCCTCATAACCTACCGTGTTCCCCCTCATCACCATTAGGCTAACCACTGGTACCAATTCTTTGACATCTTTGACCAGGCGAGTTAACCTTGCGGATACCGTCCCCTTCACACGCAGTGGCCTCTCTGTGAATAGTCGACTATTCTCCGATCCTTCCATCCGCAGTTCACATTGGGGTAAGCTTTTATTTCCGATTTCCCTTCTCTTACAGCATTGTTTTCTGCTTAAGTAACTACGTAGTAGATAATTATCCGAGTAGAATTCTCCTAATGAGTGCAATCAGTAAATGGAATAGTTTTTTGGCTGTATTATTTGAATCCATAAATTGTTTGTTTCAGAATTGAATCCATAATTGTAGTTATGTCACATTTCCGTGTGGTGACAGAGTAAGAATACAATTCACCACTCCCTATCTTGCTCGTGGATGTCGTAAAAGACGACTATAGGATATAATATGCACATTACATCTGTGCAAGACAAGGAACACTCGAAATGAAAGCCTATACTAACATGTCTGACCAGCACGGTATAGTAGGTCACATTCCCTCCCTTTGTGGAGGAGGCCCGAGCCTAGCAGTACAACGTATAGGGGCTGCGATGATGATGATAATGATGATTGTGAAATAAATGTAGATATATTTAATATTAATTCTCATAGCTACTTTCATATATCATTGAAATATTTGCAATCATAGGCCGCCCGTTTTTTATTACAACAATAAAAATATTTTTTGAACATTCAACAGAGACTAAATTGCTAAAACTTTTGCAAAACAACCATTTGTCAAAGTTCAAAGTGTGCTGTTGAAACAATCGATGCGGTTTCACAAATGATGTTAATATAATTTTAGGCAATACTATAAAACGTGTGAAATTTCATGTGTTATTTATTTATCATGAACGCAAATAACTGAAGATAATTGAATTAAAAGTTATTCATAGTAAATTATTCACAGTTTTACGAAGTTTTTTTAACCTTAGATAATTTCATGAAACTTATTTGAATATTGCATTTGCAATATATGTCCCAATTTTAGGTTCGGGCTTTCTTGATTGTAGGAATTTTGGGCTCGGGCCTTCTCCGTTGTAACAGGGAATTTTACCTATTATACCATGCTCCGTATAGTGACGGAGTAAGAATACAATTCACCACACCCTATCTTGCCCAAGAATGTCGTAAAAGACGACTATGGGACATAATAAGCACATAATATTTGTGCAAGAGAAGAAAAACTCGAAATGAAACCCTATACCAACATGCCTGACGAACATGATTTAGTAGTTCAAATTTCCTCCCATTTTGGAGGAGGCCCGAGCCCAATAGTGGGACGTATGTGGGCTGTGAAGATGATGATGATGCTGGTACCATGATAGTCAGATGCGTATATAGGGTTCAATTTCGAAATTTCCTTCTCTTGTTTTGATGCTTACCTGTTATCTGCATATTGTTTTGCACTTTAGTCGTCTTTTACGATACCCACGGGTAAAACAGGGGATGACGAATTTTATCCTTATTCCATCACCAGACGGCAATTAGAAGGTTAACAGCAGACAGGTCATAAAACTATTGCAAATCTTTTGCAATATTTACGATGGAAGTGGAATACATATTGCGTAGACCTCATGTAATTTAGACAAGAGGAGAATAATGATGATGGTTTATTACATAACTAGAAAAAATTATAGATGTCAATTCCATACTAATGTTTTCAAATTAAAAAATCATAATAATTTCTGATGTTTTAGCAAGTATTACACATTTGAAATAAAACTATTTTTATGGATTTTATCGCATTTCCATTTGATTTTTAACTTCTCGATGTTTTAAACATTTATGAGCGTTTATGGTCACGGGAACACTTAGAAAATCATCATCATTATCTGAACGCGTATTAGTTCCACTGTTGATCTTACCTCCCCTGCATTATATTTGTGAATTGTACTATATGTCGCAGCGTCACTACCTCTGGCACCATATCTTAATAGTTTTTAAGAATCAATCGATTACGGAAACGTCAAGTATTCTACTTGGGTGTGTTCGATACAACGTTGGCAATGATTTTTGATGTTTGTGGTTTGACCGTTAATGTTTGAAATATTACCGAGCTTTCGTTATTAAGAGCGGTCCGTTGAATACGCAGTTGGGAACGAGAAATTCACGGCGTTGCCCAAACTCTTAATTTATCCGTCGCCATACATAATCATTAGTTATAATAGAAAATTGTGTTAACATTTAATCATTGAATATAGTTTAAAAAGTAGCCATCCGAAGTATTATTTCATTCCACCGCAATGTGTGACCGACCTGATAGTGATACAGCACGGCCCCAAACCCTCGTTATATATAATATTTCGAATGGCATCACACTGGAACTATTAATAAGAATGTTGTACCTAATATGTAATTTTATTTAAGTGTAATTAGAAAATAAATAAAATAAAAATTTATTTTCTATTTTTTAGTTGGATTTTCTTTAAAAGCGTATTTTTTTAGTTTTTTTTAACTATTATTTATTTTTCATTTTTTAGTTGAATTTTCGCTAATCCTGATTATCCTAGTAAGGATAACGAGTCAAACTGCACAAAATATTGAATTGTCATCGGTTCTTAATAAGTATGCCAAATTTCGAGTTAATCCGACGTTTTGAAGGGGGTCAAAATCATGTTCAAAAATTCCGTTACATACTAACATACATACGTCTGAAGCTAATAAAAGCGTATTAAAATAGACATTCCCGCTGATTTCTTGCCGGATCTTCTCAGTGCGGTCGCGTTCCGAACCGGGGGTAATTTTAAGAAAAATGTAAAAGAATGACAATATATATGTGCCCCCGCGGGATTTATACATAATAAATAATTTCAATTTCAATTTGAATTAGTAGAGAAGTTGACTATGAACTATAACACGATTTTTTTTTGTGCGGACTATGATCTGGATACACGCCATGCGTTCCGTCCGCGGTAACGAAAGGGCAGCATGCAGCCTCATAACCCACCGTTATCCCTCCCCTTCATCATTAAGCCGACCACTAGCCAGTACCCAGCCCTTGATATTCGTGGCCTACCCGGCGAGTTACCCTTTCAGCTTTCAGGGGGGGACCCCTGACGCCCTCCGGCCCTAACAAGCCTGACCAACATGGTGCACCATGCTGGTCAGACTTGTTAGCAAAAGGTCTAAATCGAATTTTCCTTCTCTTGCATCGATGTTATCTACTCTCACTCGAGTCTAAGAGAAATATTAGCAAATTATATTCATACTCTGACACCACACAGAATAATGCTTAGAAAATACAAAAACAGATATATAAAAAAAGTTATTTTTATATTTATTTATGTTGGAATCATAAAGTTGTTATGTTTGACATTAATATTTTCATGTTTACCAATCCCGACTGACAAACAAACAATATTTTTACTTTCCACCAATCCCGTACGGGCGATGTATACTTACTGTGGAACTTTCTTAATAAAGTATGCGATGAGAACATATACTTCCAAGGACAGCGATGGCGTCAATTTGAAAAATATTAGTAGAATAACGTGAAAAAATATTAGTAGAATAATGTGGTGACGGAGTAAGAATACAATTCACCACTCCTTCTCTTACCCGTGGGTATCGTAAAAGACGACCCAGGCATTAAATATTCATATAACATCTATGTACGAAAAGGAAAACTCAAAATAAAGCCCTATACCAGCACATCTGACCAGCGTGGTGTAGTAGGTCAATTACCCTCCCACCGTGGAGGAGGCTCGAGCCCCAAAATTGGGACTTATGTATATCAGCTAAAATCATGATGATTATGATGAAAAAATATGTATTCTCCTGTAATGATTATAGATCGCTTTTAGATCATACAAAAAAGCACGCTGCACAAATCAGCAAATTATTTCAGTAAGCTATCATAAGCTTTTCAATTTATCTTTTTTTTTATTCTTTTTAAAGATAACATCAACCAATATGAAACAAATGCTGTTGTCGTGGGGGGCTCTACAAACATAATTAGGGAAGACAAATATCAACCAGAATTAACACAATTCTACTCTGTATAAGTCACAGAGCACCGCCTAAATCATGCAATTAACGAAAATTAGTTACGATTTTGACATTGAAAAATTCTTTATACGCTCGAAAAGGGTTTGTTTAAGACTAAGGGAATTTGTCTCTTAAAATTCTTTTAGAAGTTATTTGTTGCTTTAAAAACTTCGAAAACCAAGCAGTAGATGATTCTTTTAGAGCTATCATGAGTTAATTATAGAAAATATAAAAAAAAATAAACATGGAATATACTTGGTTGCTAAAAATAATTGTATCTAAAATAGCAAGCGTTGCAATTTTATTTATATAGACTATTTAACTATTTACTATTGATCTAAGTTAAAAAGTATATTAAAATATTTTACTTTACTAGCAAATTTATTTTACAGATTTGTCCATTTAGCAAAAATTCGTCTAAAATCAGTCGCCTAATACTGCAGACATATTAATCTACCAAATCCATTAGACCAATTAAGTTAATTGAAGTTCGAAAACTAAATTTATAGTTCATAAAGTGATTAATCTTTCAGTTTAAATTCTATTTAAGAACATGAAATAAATAAATGATAAGATTGCGATAGTAATGTTAATTTCAAAGGTTCAATGACCATACATGCATTAGCAATTTTTTATTAATTTTTAAATAAAACTACTTTACGGATTTTATCGCGTTTGTATTTGATTTTTGATTACCCGACGTAAAGTAGTTTTATTTAAAATGTATAATACTCGCGTAAACATCAGAATTTTTTTATTAAGTTTTATTTAAAAGTAACGATATAGAAGATATTTTAATATGCACTTACTTGTCTTATATTTCGTTTTCATTTCGAATTTCTTAAGCATTAAAGAGAATACGAAACAGCGCTCTTGTTGGTTGATCCCTTAAATTCGATTCATAAAAAATTGTCTAAGAATGTTTTCGACTATACAAATGTGTTTCACCTTCTTCTTATAACATAGATGGTAATAAAGTCTTCTATTTACTGTGGACAAATTTTAAAAGGGGGTAATGTTTTCCTGTGCAAGAGAAAGAAAACTCGAAACAAAACCCTATTCCAACATGTCTGACCAGCATGGCATGGTAGGTCAAATTCCCTCCCATTGTGGAGAAAGCCCAAGCCCAACAGTGGGACGTATGTGGGCTGCGATGATGATGACGATAAATATTATGTGTCGTGTCTTTGGTTTAAGTAAGCATCCATTTCAAAGAATAAGGAATTTAATATACACTTGCTGACCCAACAGACGCTGTTCTGTTCAAATTATAAAAAAGACTCCAAATACCGGTTCAGATCTTAATCTAGACCATTCTCGAACGCACACACATAAAACTTCATCAAAATCGGTCCAGCCGTTTAGAAAAAATTCAATTATAAACACACGAACAGAAGATTTATATAAATAAAAATATAACATCTATACAAGAGAAGGAAAACTAAATAGAACCCAATACTAAACCATCTGATCAGCGTGGTACGACAGGTCAATTTCGCTTCCACTATGAAAGAGGCTAAAGCTCAGTAACGAGACAAATATAAGCATTAGCTTAGTCATATTAATGACTACTGAAAAGTATCATAATTAAATCATAGGTCTGTTGCCTTTCTCGACTTTTCAATCATACATATATGCGTGAAGCTTAAAACAGTTTCCACTGTATTCAATAATAGACAAATAATTACTGAAGACCTTCAAACCAAACTTCTTAAGACATTGTGCTACTAAGTATAATGGCTAAATAATTTGCCGTTTGTCACAATACATCTTCACAATAGAGGTTGCCACATACCGCAGTGGTAAATGAATGGGTAATGGGTAATCTTGTAATCACCGGATACACAGAAGCTAACTATTGTTGGAATAACAATGCGATGTGGGTGTCGAGGTAATGTATGTAGCTAATGTGTGTAGCGATGCGATTTTCGTGAAGTGGACGACAGACCTTACGAAATATTTTGTTCTAGGACTGTACATTGTATTCGTTAATAGGTATTTTTTGTGATCGTTTTATAATTTCTATAGTATGGTTTCACACCGTGCATTTCATCCAGGGTGACGATAGAACTCCGTATTCCCTCCCCATCGCCATTGGACCGAACATAGGTACCGAATGCTTAACGGCCGGGATTAGACCAGCGGGTTAGACTTTCGGAGAGAAATGTTGCTGCCTAGGCGTCGCTTACGCAGTTCAGATCTCTGCGTGTACCGCTCACTTTTTGTGATTTGGAATCTTTATGACTAAAGAACTTTTAACTTATTTCGTCTTTATTAAATTCCTTAAAGTTATGTAATTTAATTGATTTATGGTAAGAATTTATTTGCATAAATCCATAATGATCCAATATGATCTCCCATCCAATATTTGTGTGTGTGAGAAACTTCTCACACACAATTCCACGCTGGTCAGACGTGTTGGAATAGGGTTTTGTTTCGGGTTTTCCTTCTTTTGGATAGATGTTATATGCTTATTATATCCCTTAGTCGTCTTTTATGACATTCACGAACAAGAAAGGGAGTGGTGAATTATATTCTTACTTCATCACCACACGAAAAATAAGGAGTAATATAGGCTATTATTTCTTTCAGAAAAACCCTAAAAAATGTGCCCGATCCGCACACAAACTCGTGTCCCTATCTTATTAGATATTTCTGATTTAAAATGCGGAACCAAAACGGCTGTAACCGAAGCGAAGACGGGCCGCTTGCCATCTTGAATATTATTTTGCAATTTTTTCATTCATAAATGCCAATATATAGCTTCTTAGACGCTATAACTTAGCATTACTGGTGTATCACCTACCTATTATTGTCTTACATTCTCACGACCTTCACGAGTGAATGCTTAATTAATTTATCTATTTATATACTGTCTGTATTGTTGTATGTAGGCTAGTGACTTGCCTTTGCTTGATGTCAGGTGACAAGTTGAGATTGTCTATTTGCATATGGAACGCATACATTAGTTATTATTACTTAACGTACATTATATACGTAAGAGTAATAACGTAGGGAAATATATAAGATATAATGACAACACAGATGGCGTAGTGTTAAGACTACCTACCGTATCAAGCGCTAAGACAGAGGGGCGGCGCCCGTCCCCATAACCCACCATTGCACGTTGCTTTCGTCGTTGGGCCGACTAGCGGTACCAAGTTCCTTGTTCTTCATGGTGGGCCCGACGGAATACCCCACGGGACCCGTTTCCCGGGACCTCTATCGCCGTCGCACGGTCAGCCTCTTCTTTTTTTTTTTTTTTTGTGTGACTTAGTTGTTAGCCTCAGATGGCTGTGACAACTTTACCCGGACTGGTGGGTGAGCGCTGAGGGCTCTCAACCCGTACGGTCAGCCTCTGCGGGTGACGGACTTAAATCCCCGGTCCGGTCACCCATGACCTCGGCTAGAGCGGCATCAGGCGCAAGTACTTGCGGCTGCGGCGCCCACTATTACATCCCTTAGACGTCTTTTACGATACCCACGAGCCAGAGAGGAACTAGTGAATTGTATTCGTACTACGTCATCACACGGATTAAACATAGCTGAATACATTTAATATTCTGCTTCGTCTTCACAATATCCGAAATTAACTCTAAGTCACCACATTACGAAATTTAAATCCCAAACAATCCAACAGAGCTTTGAAATTCAAAAAGTTAAAAGACTTCTGGAAGATAACTTTCAATTAAAAGTTTCATCTCACTCCGTCTCAGAATTAGTATACCGTGAATAAGGCAGCGTAACGGATGCCAACAAAACGAAAATAGACAAAAGATGGAACTCTCATCTTAGAAACAATAGCTGAATTTTAAAAAGAACGAATGGAAAATTGATAACACTCTGAATGAACGAAGTGAATTGTACTATGAAAACCTTTATTTAATAGTGGTAGGACCACACTGTTGACAGTTATCTGTCTACAGCCGCGGGCCGGTCCGTCCGAGATAGTACCACACTCTCGCAGAAATTCGACGTCTGAGTAGTAGCAATTTGTTACTGCGTTTCGTTCGGTGAGTGAGAGAGCCGTCAGCACATCTTTCTGAGGCTGTTTGCTTGTGGTGGATTTTAGTGATGCATTTAGTATCACTAAATCTCATTGCACGGATATACACACCCCTCACTTTCTTCACAGTAGGCAGCGGCCTAGCAAAGGTCCACGAGCGGCAGCAATACTTACCATCAGGTGTACTGTTTGCTCGTTTCCCACCGTTTCCAATAAAAAAAACTAGCCACGTTCTTTTTGCTGACCATACTCTCCTCAGATGTATTAAGTAATAGTCCGGCGGTATAGAGTTTAACCGCCATGAAATCTCTCTCTATCTGTTAAGGGAACCAGTATTCATTCATTATTTCAGCTCAGATACGTCCCACTGTTGGTATCAAACCTCCTTCATAATAGAAGGACAACTGATCTTACTATACCATGCTGGTCAGACGGGTTGTTATAAAGTTTTATTTCGAGTTTTTCTTCTCTTTCATATATGTTATATGCGTATTATATCCCTTAGCCGTCTCTTACGACATCCACGGGCAAGATAGGGAGTGGTGATTTGTATTCTTACTCCGTCACTTATATTACTAAGTTTATATTAGCTTGAGCATTATGCACGTATTATAATATGAATTTAATGGAATGTTTAAAGGTAATTTTTATGGACTTCAAGACATTGAAATTATTATGGAACATCATACACATAATTATGGACCGATGGTAATAAACAATTTCGTAACGCAATATTATGACCAAACTTTAATGACTCCATGTTGAATATCAATTTCTAAGACAATATTTAATTATTTCAGATGTTTACACAAATATTATACATTGTAACTGAAACTATTTTACGGATTTTATCACGTTTATATTTGAATGACGTTTCGAATACTTTACAGCGTTTATTATCACCGGCGGACAGTCCGCTGTCAATAGTCCGCCACCATGAATGCTGTAAAATGTAAATAAAACCCGTAAAACGGTTTTATTTACAACTAGCAACCCGCCCTCGCTTCGCTTCGGTTATAGGTTATAGTCGTTTTACCCGCGTAGTTCCCGTTCCCGTGGGAATACCGGGATAAAATATAGCCTAGTTTACGCCCTGATATTATAGCTTTCCATTGGTGAAAGAATTTTTGAAATCGGTCCAGCCGTTTTGAAGATTACCCGGAACAAACAGACAGATAGACAAAAATTTTTTAATTACTATTTTAGGCATAGGTGTCGTGCAAATAACCGTGTGAGCATGAAAAAAGCCTATTATTTTGACATTACAAACAGACACTCCAATTTTATTTATTGGTATAGATGTATCCATATTTTATAATAATAATAATAATAATCATAAAATTTCCGCTCATATAAGTTCTGCTAGGCTCTAGCCTCCTCCACAATAGTAGGGAAATTATGACTACTATGTGTACTATAGGTATCACGCTGGTCAGATATGTCATTGTAGGGTTATATTTTGAGGTAGCCAAATGTTATATGCATAGCTCATTAAGAACGGAGTAAGAACACAAATCACCACCTCCTCTACTAAGGACTAAGAAATCCCTTAGTCGTATTTTACGACACCCATGGGCAGGGAGGGAGTAGCAAGATTTTTTATCTATACATAATAATGTCATCCTTGCAATAATAAAAATTATATTATTATTTATAGGAGCAACGATCATAATAACATAGGTTTGCAAATCGAGTAAATATTTTAATTATAGTTTAACGAGGTCATGGCAGATGGATAAATTCTTCTATTGCGCTGTATTTAGTACACTAGTCTACACGTTCGCAATATGCGTCCCACTGCTGGGCCTGATCTATTTCCATAATGGAAGAGAAATGACTTGATGAAGGTCGGCTTTACCAAAAACTCTATGTTTTTGGTAAAGTTTTTTTTCTCTTACCTATCTCAAATCCTTTGTCATATTTAACAAGCTGGAAAGAAAAGATGGTGAATTAGCCATTGCAAAAGTAGGTATGGCTAATAAATAATATTTAAGAATAAAAGTTACCATGACTTTTTTAAATAAAATAGAAAAATAAAATACACACCTCGTGCACAAGAAAAATAAGAACAAGAAAATATTGTTTGGATTTACCAGAGTTTGTCATAAAGACGTTGCAGTATTTTTATTATTTTCTTGTTACATACCACAAAGACCTCCGGTTTATCTGTTGCTCATTATATTTTATTAAAATGTCTTTTATAGTAGCATCAGTTTTATTAAAACACCACCTTTAATATAATTGTGTCTGGACTGGAGAAATATGTTTAAAATAATAGTAGCCATATATTAAACTATAAAGTTTTAAAGTTATATTAGCATAGCCCGTGTGGTGATGTGTTAAGAATTTCTTCATCCCTTCATTTCCCCTACCCTACGGATAGTTGAAATATTTTGCTTTGTCTTGGAAAACCTATATTATTGTGACTATAGGACTTGCCCTCCTAGGAAGGCTGGCGTCCAATACATCGAGCAATTTCTTTATAAGGTTATTCATTCACCATCATTCATCATTTCTATTCATATACGTCCCACTGTTAGGCTCGAGCCTCCTCCATAAAAGAAGAGCTATACCATGCTGGTGAGACTAATTTGGTATAGAGTTTTATTTCGAGTTTTCTTTTTCTTACATATATATTACATGCATATTTAATCCCTGAATCAGCTTTTACGACACCCACGAGCAAGATTAGATGCATTGTATTCTTTCTCAGTCACAAAGGCTATTATTATGTATTAATTTAAAATTATAGTGCGTATTAAAATTTATTAATTACATTCCAAAAGCTCTCAAAGATTTCAAATGTCCGGTGTTACAATTTATGATTCGCTTTCGAGGAAATGTTAAATTCTGTTATAAAATTATATTTAATTAATTAAAGCTTTTGTATATAAATAATTTATTATTCGTTTTACACCAGGGAAAAGCGTTTTGTAATTTAGCTGTCTTGTAGCTATTATTAATTGTAAAGTCCTTGTAAAATAATAATATTACAATTATTTAGCAGGAAGCTCAAGCAAAACGTCATATTTTAAATCTTAATCATTTTCAATTTTTATAAGATATGGATGACTGGCAGCGCCCTGTGGTTTTACCCCTATAGTTCCCCTTCCCGTGGGAATATCGAGATTAATTATAGCCTATGTTTATTCTGATATGTAAGCTATATTATTGTGAAGTTTCATCAAAATCCATTATAGTAGTGTAGTTTTTGCGTGAAATAGCAACAAACATCCTCACATACATACAAGCGTTTATAAAATTTGTAGGAAGTAGGATAATATTAAACAGTTTTTGAATAATAAAATCTATATATGCATTTATATAAAACTGCACAGGTAATGGATTAGAGTAAATACTAACTTCTTCTACTGAAGATCGTGGGAATCGTAATCCAGGTCAATTTTTTGATCCATAAATGACTGTTCCAGGGCAGGATATGATTTTGTACGTTAATTATGTATGTGAAATCTCTTGTATTCCACATGAATGTATTCTTTAGACATCGTTAAATGGCATCAAACGTCACAAAATTCGTCATCATTATCTCAAATCATGCATGTCTCACTGCTAAGCTCCTCCAAACGAAAGGAAAATTGTTCCACTGTGCCACGCTGTTCACACATGTATTTGCATAACATTTTGAGTTTTCCTTTTCTTGTATTCAATACGAAAATTCACAATATGAAATCTGAAATTTTGTGGCCTGCAAATAAAGGCATTAATAAAATTGTGTCCATAAAATTATTACTCCTCGCTCCACTCCGTCCGGGGCGACAGAAGAGCGTAAACACCCGTGACACGTCTCCTTCGTCGTTGGACCGACCACCAATACCCCTTGAGGAGTATCCTCTCCTCGACCGACGGCCCCCCTCGGGGAGGACGTCGCTCTATCCTCGCGCGGTCGGCCTCTCGGTGGGTGACGGACTAATTCCTCGATCCAGTCACCTGCGGCCTCAGCTAGTGATAAAATTATTACCTTTTTTTTTTTTTGTGGGTGGGTCGCGGTCGGCGCGCCTCCGCACCACTCCGTCCGGCAACAGAGGGGCCTAAGCACGCAACTCCCGCGACCCACCCAAAAACCACGTCGCCTTCGTCGTTGGGCCGACCACTGGAGCAGCGTTAACTTGTCGTCAGTGGTCAGCCCGACGGAATACCCCCTATTGGGGGTACCCTCCCATCGACCGACGTCCCCCCCTCGGGTAGGACGTCGGTCTTTCCTCACGCGGTCGGCCTCTCGGCGGGTGACGGACTAATCCCCGGTCACATCACCCGCGGCCTCGGCTAGGGCGGCATGAGGCGCAGATAGTTGCGCCTGCGCCGCCCCAGTCGCCGGCGGCGGATCTCCTCATCGAGGCTGCGCTCTTCACGCAGGCGATCCGCCGCCTCCTTCCGCGAGATCACTGTCTCGCAGAAGGCTGCGACCGCGTCCCAATTCCCGACGCTGTCGACCATCGCCCTAGCGATAGCCGGCAGCGTCAGGTCCGTACCGATGATTGCGACGAGTTCACAGCGCTGCACTGCCCAAGCCCCGCAGGCCTCGAGCGTATGGCGCGCCGTGTCCTCGTCGCAATCGCAGTGGTGGCAGGACGGTGTACTCTCCCTCCTAACGACCTTGTGCAGGTATTTGGCGAAGCACCCATGCCCCGTCAAAACCTGCACCAGTCGGAAGGAGAGCACCCCGTGCCGCCTCTCCAACCACTGCATCAGCACCGGCCGGAAGGCCTCCACGGTTCGCACCCCGAACCGAGGCCTCTCCAGCCGGACTGCCCAACGGGCGAAAAATTATTACCCTAAACGTGATCGCAAGACTTTATCTCAAATCACATCAGAAAAAAGTTGAAAACGTGAATCTCATGCCCTACTACTTGTAGTAGTTTAAATGTTATCTTTTATGTATACAAGAAGGTAACCATCTCAAATGCCATAAGTTAGTACACATCTGACAGGATTCGACCTGAAATGACCTAATATCGTCTGGTCTGCGATTACATTTCACAACAGACGTGACGTTACTCTCTACTGCACCGGATAATCCACATTAATAATTCATGATTACAGTAGAGATAACTCAAAATATCCACATCAATACGCAGGATTTTAGTACTGGTAACTTAAACTATAGATGACGTTTGGAAAAAAAAATAGCGTAGGTACTAAGTACGCATCTCAGAAATGAAACTTCTTCGGTTCCATGTGTTTTTATTCGGTATTAAAAAAAAAATAGAAAAAAAAAAATCTCTCGATCTTTCTCACTCTCTTTCTACCTACTCTCGCCCCTTGGCTGTGCTTCGGACTATGTTCGCCTATTCTCACTCTCTCTTAATTGGTCTCAGTCGCTCTCTCCCTCTTCTTCGACAATAACGATGCACATCTTCATGATGCTAAATTGCGTTTCATCCGTAAAAAATTTACCCTCGCGCATGCAAAGAAGTCTCACTTCAAAAAAAATTGTCCTAAACAATCCTAAGTTATACCGATTCCGAGAAGGTTTGAGTGGTTATATTCAATAAAGACCCAAGCAGGCCAAGGATACAACGCCAGAAACTTCTGCGCCCAATCACTGCTGTCAATCAGCCATAGGGCTGGTGTACCCTTAGTACGAACGACAGTCTCTAAGACTCTTTTAAGAAATTGTCGCTCAAAGCCAATCTGAGGGAGGGAAAGCCATTTATGAGATGCGATCCAAATTCGCTCCATGCCCCTATTATTATTATATCCTTACTAATATTATAAATGCAAAAGTTTGTTTGATTTTTACGCTTTCATGCTTAAACCATCGAACCGATTTCAAAAAATCTTTCACCAATGAAAAACTATAATATCAGGGAGTAACATAGGCGATATTTTGTCCCGGTATTCCCACGGGAATGGGAACTACACGGGTAAGACGACTGAAACCGAAACGAAACAAGGGCGGGTTGTTTGTAGAAAAATAAATAGCAAGAACATAATTTTATTTTCTTCTGTTTATTTTCGAATCCCATTTTATTTTATATTCACATGAAAACAAGGATCATTAGTTATGACATTCATTAGTATTAAATACTCGTTAATCACCGACGGATCTCGCTGGAATTCTTCCCTCATAATGATATATCATCATCGCTATTATCTAAGAGTACTTGCTATATGATAAATTACCTATTCGAATTATTTATGGCTGAAACTCATTTGTGTAACCGATATAATATATAATAAATGATCGTTGATATGTTCAGTGTGACGGAATAAGAATACAATTCAAAGGTAGTGGACCTTTCTTACTATAATATCTATAACGGCAAAACACGTACCCGAGCTCGATTACGTCGACCCAGGTTTCGAGCATGTTCGATGCTCGAAACCCGGGTCAACGTAATCGATCTCAGTACGTGAGTGTTTTGTCGTTATAGATATTATAATATGTATCAATCTCACGATAATTTCAATACCTTTCTTACGGTGTCGTAAAAGACGACTAAGGGATATAAGATGTATGTAACATCTATGCGAGAGAAAGACTCGAAATAAATAAATTGTGTGGTTTTATGAAACCACAGTGAAATTTTTTTTCGCATTGTAGACTAACTAAAAAATAGCAACATTTACATTGATAATAACAAACATTGATAAATAAAAACAAACAAATAGCGTGTAACACTGGCACAAATGAGTAATAGTCTATACACTACACGGTCAGCTGATGCGAACCATAGGCGCCGCCATATTGACCTCGGCTGCTCTGTCGAGCGCCTTTCACTTTGCTCCTACTCCACGGCCGACCGTCACGCGACATGCAATAGATTGACGAAAAAGTTTGAGACGATGTAATAAAGGTTTCAGTTTACTAAACCCTATACCAATACGTCTGACTAGTGCGGTATAGTTGGTCAATTTCCCTCCCATTGCGAAGGAGGCTCGAGTCCAATAGCGGGATGTGTATGATCGATGACAAAATACATTTTTGAAGTGAAAACTTCTATAGGGAAGTTTGCATGGAGGAAACACATGTAAAGAGGAAGCCAACCTATAGAGTAACTAAGAGGAAATTTTTATATACTATTTCTAATATTATACATATGAATGAATGAATTGATTGAACGAATGAATAAAATGACTAAATGATTGAATGAAATGATTTATTGTGTGACAAATGTCTGAAATTTATGCAGAACTCTGTCTTGCTTAATACATTCCAAATACTCGACCGATCCTCATACGATACAAAAAATCAAATCTGTATTAAAGAATAGCTAAAATATTGCTAAGTTAAAAATAAAGGAATAAAAAATAATAATGATTCTTTCGAACGAAGTACCGGTAAACAAGTTCTGTAGAGCAAATATTTGTACGAGAACGGATCTAGATCGAACTAATAAAACTGAATTAAATGGAAGATATTGCACTGATTCATCTTTGTTTGTTTGAACAATAAGCTATTTACTTGCACTATATGTTATTATAAATGTGTAGTGTATTATATAAAGATGTATATTTTATCTTATTTGTACTAGGACCTTCGTTCTTATGAATATATATTTATATTTTTCAAAAACAAATTCTTTAGGCACATTTTTGGGTGAAAATCATGGAATTCGAATCATCGTCACCGAACGCCTGTCTAGAAAAATTGTATAGAGCGCATGCACGCCTGCTCTTTGCTTTCAAATCCACAAACACCAAGCCCTAAATTTGTAATAATTATCAACTTTTGTTGAAAATATTACTGTATACATCTTCTAATCAATCACTAGCTAAAACTCTATTAATTTAGATTGTTTTCGAATTTATTTTTTGTTTATAAATAAGTGTTTATGATTAAAGATTAAAGTTTGAATTGGTCACTAGGGCTTCCTTACAAACCAAAAACAATTCAAAACTATTAATCTAATAGCTCGATAATATAATACACAAGTTAATTAGTTTTCACTTTTATCGGCAGTCCCCAAAGACTGCCTAGCATTTTTTTACCCCACTACGGAGGGTTATGATTTTGACAGCCTATGTATATATGTATGTTCATCTGTTCCTTCACAGCTCCGCAACTACTTATTAGAATCGGACAAATGAGGTATCGTTAGAAGCGTCTCGATTGTTTGCTAGTTATAGGCTATATGACGTGTCACTGAATGTAACATGGCGCCCTCTAGAGGTCGTAAAGTACTGTGTTAAAAAATAAATTTGAGATTAAGATGCCGTGTTTCGTATCATTTGAAAGGGAGTTACTTGTAGAATTCAAATATATATATATATATATATATATATATATATATATATATATATATATATATATATAGGACTTGCTCGTGAGTTTATCCTTATTTATCCGATAACTCGTTTTTCGTCGTAGTTGTGTTTTAATTTTATCTTTAAGACAACCCCCGTGCACAAAGAAAAGAATCCTTGTACTGCGGGGTACTTTACACATATTTTTACCCGACTTTAGGAAAGGTTCTCAACTCGACTGTATTTTTTTTATGTACTTATGTTACGTTGGAAGTTTTGACTGGGTGAACCGATTTTGAAAGTGTGCTTCCCGTGCGGTCCCATTAAGTTTGGTTTTTTTTGGTTAAAATTAATTTTTTTTTAGATTTTAAATTCTCAATTACTAATATTATAGCATTCAAACAAACAAACAATTCAGTGTATATATAAATAAACTATCAAGCGTATATAATTAGACTAACGTGCGTGGTGATGGATTAAATTTCTATATCGCGTAATAATAATCATATTAAATAATTATATAGATGTACAAGATACTCAAAATAATTGGTTATGAACATACATATTATAAGTTATAAGGAAATATCCAATTGTGTTATACTAATACTTTCTGATATTTACGCTAGAATTACATCATAATTTCAACTCATATATAGCCCACTGCTGGGCTTTAATCTCCACCAAAATAAGAGGGGATATTGATCTACTATATTAGCTGGTCGGACAGATTAGTATAAAGTTTTATTTCGAGTTTTCCTTTTTTTACATAAATGTCGTATGGATATTAAAGCCTTTAGTTGTCTTTTAGGACACCCACATAATTACACTGGTACTCAGTCACCACATGGACTGTATCATCATCAAATTGGCGGGCAATTGACTTACTATACACGCCGTCAGACCAGTTGGTAAAGCGTTCTGTTAAAAATGTTCCTTCTCTTGTATGGATGGTATTGTATATTATCCCTCTTTTTTTGGGGGGTGAGTTACGGTCGGAGCACTCCTCGCTCCACTCCGTCCGGGGCGACAGAGGGGCATAAGCACGCACACCCGTAACCCACCTGTGACACGTCGCCTTCGTCGTTAGGCCGACCACAAAGGCAGGGTGACTTGTCGTCAGTGGTCGGCCCGACGCAATACCCCCTGAGGAGTACCCTCTCCTCGACCGACGTCCCCACTTGGGGAGGACGTCGGTCTTTCCTCGCGCGGTCGGGCTCTCGACGGATGACGGACAGACGGATGGTATAATTATTGTATATTGTCCTTTAATCGTCTTTTACGACCCCCACGGGCAAGAAAGGGTGTGGAGAATTGTAACATGTATGAATTAAAATTATTTTCATATTTTTTTATATTGTATATAAGGAGGACCCTCCTGACTATGAATGCTGAAAAGTGGTCGAAATGTAGACAAACTAAAAAATTAATATAAACTCGAAAAACTTGTAAAAATAAGTTCATTTCATATTAACTCTCCTAGAAACGTCGCTTAAGAGGATTACTTATTAATTTTATTTGAAATCTTCGTGTGGTAACAGACTAAGAATACAAATCATCACTCTATCTCCTGTCTGTAGGTGCCTTGAAAGACAAGTAAATATTAAAGTATGCATATCTTATATCTTTAAACGAGCAATTCTTGTATATATATATATATATATATATATATATATATATATATATATATTCAGGATCTCGGTAACGGCTCCAAACATTTTGTTGAAACTGGCTTACTAGAGGTTTCGGGTCCAAAAAATCGATCTAGCTAGGTTTTATTATATATAGGTGTTTTTAGCACAACAATAAATGACATTAAATTTTAAAAGAATATGATTTCAAATTTCGTTGTCAACGTCAAGAGTTACGGTAGCTCAGTTGGGAAGTTGACCGGTTCTAATTTTGGTTTTTTTGGCAATCAAACAGCGTCGGTTCGAATCTTGGTGTTATTATTATTCTCTTTTTGTAATTTTTTTATATATTTTTCATTATTTATTTTTTATTAATATATATCTAAATAAATTCGATAAAATATTCCGAGCGAAGCTCGGTCAACCAGATATTAACATTGATGCAAGAAAACGAAATCTCTAAATGAAACTTTATGCCCACATGACTGAACAGAGTCATAATTATAGTAGGTCGAACTTCCTCTCAAAATGGAGGAGTCCCAAGCCCAATAGGGAGACGTCCATGAGCTGAGATAAGATGAAATGCTTTGAACATCTACATATAAATATTAGTAACATCAATATTGCAATTATTTTTACTTCAACAGTTACGATTCAACAGATGCTATTCTGTTAAAACGTGAAAAATATAATACAATTTCTTTAAATTGATCACAATGCTACCTCAATAGGTAAGTCTAAGAGTCGATCTAAGTCATTTTTAATCCATGTGAACACACAAAAAATTCATCAGAATCAGTCCAGCCATTTTGGAAGCAGTCCACATTTAAACAGAAGAAATATAATATATAAACGTACATAAAGATGTGATACGTTATAACAATAAAAACGCTATTTTGTATGTATAATATGTAGTGTCAAGGTTCAACGTTAAGGTTAGATATAAACGTCTCAGCTTACTGACAATTCAAGGTAAATATCTTCATAGAATTTGCAAAATTTTACAAAAGTTTTAAAACAAAGTTCAATTTAATAGGGTAGTGTGATTTATTATAAACTAGCAACCCACCCTCGTTTCGCTTCGGTTTCAGTCGCCTTACCCACGGCGTAGTTCCCGTGAGAATACCGGGATAAAATAATAATAATAATAATAATTTATTTATTTACATATCACAAGGAATATTGTTACAGGTTATTGATTTAGCAGAAGTTGTAAAGCTCCCTGTGAGAGTCTGGAGTCTATGCTAGGTAGACCTGTACTACAGAACTCCAGGCTCCCACCCGTCTATAACGTTTAATACAGTAGTAGTGAAAGCGACAAGATTTATGAATAAATTGTTACAGTTATGAGAAGCAAACAAACAACTATACAATAATAAAAATAATGTGATTAGGTATGTTTATAGGGCATATGTTACTCCCTAAATATAGCGTATGTTACTCCCTGATATCATAGCTTTCCATTGGTGAAAGAATTTTTGAAATCAGTTCGGTGGTTTAAGCGTGAAAGCGTAACAAACAAATAAACATCCTTACTTTCGCATTTATAATATGAGTAAGGATAAAGATTGTTACGTAACGAATGCCGTATGCTGTGTGTATAGAGCATATTACGCGTAAGTGCGTAACCCTCTCTCTCTCTCTCTCTCTCTCTCTCTCTCTCTCTCTCTCTCTCTCTCTCTCTCTCTGTCTGTCTGTCTGTCTGTCTCTTTTTATCATATAACCTCAACACACGGTGGTACAGACATGTGTAAATTTCGTAAAAATGTATGTTATTTTTATTTATTATTTACTCATCATATGAATAAATTGCTGTACAAGTACTATCAACACTTACATTGCTTTTTTACATCAATCTGAACAAACGCCAACTGAATCTCGTCAACAATTACATTCCCAAAGATGGTTGAACTCAGGCAGGCAGCCGGTCTCAAAGCAATTGCTAATAAAATTTGCTATATGTAGGATGGAAGAAGAGTACATGTTAAGTCGTCCCCAAATAATTGGGATAAGAGCAAGATGATGATGACTTCACAGGAATAGATAAAGATCACTTGGATTTATGTCCTAATAAAATCATTCCATCCTTTAATCAGCCACGTATCCTCCAGAGTTCAATATAAATCTCCTCACAAGAATGGAGTCATAAGTCAATTGGGGTGAAGCAATAATCTTATATCTGTGGTGACGGAGTAAGAATACAATTCACCACTCCTTATCTTGCCCGTGGATGTCGTATAAGACGACTATGGGATATAATGTGCACATAACATCTGTGGAAGAGAAGGAAAACTCGAAATGAAACCCTATACCAACATGTCTGACCAGCATGGTATAGTAGGTCAAATTCCCTCCCGTTGTGGAGGAGGCCCGAGCCCAACAGTGGGACGTATGTGGGCTGCGATGATGATGATGATGATGAATAATCTTATATGGAATTCATACCACATAAAATCCTCATAACTAACCATGTCTTATCATACCTTTTGAACGAACTATAATTCTCTCAGTTTTGAGACTACCATTCACTATCCTCTATTTTAACCGTGAGTGCCTTAAAAGGCTACACGGCGCTCTTCTGTCACACTAGCCGTATTAGCCGGCGTGTATCCAGACTATAGGCCCATAAAATTGAAAAGGGGTATCTTAAAAGTCGACTAAGGTTATATGCATATAATATCTATGCAAGCGAAGACAAACTTGAAATAAAATCCTAAACCAACTCGTATAACCACTGACGACAAGTCACCTCTGCTCCGGTGGTCGGCCCAACAACGAGGTGACGTGGGTACGGGTGGGTTGTGGGCCCGCGCGCCGTCCTTTCATCGCCCCGGACGGAATGGACCGCGCGTGCGCTTACCATAGCCCACCCATAAAAAAAAAAATAAACCAATTCGTCTAACCAGTATGCTAACTTCAGTATTTTGCAATAGATTCGAGTCCAACAGTGGGACGTAAATGAGCTGAGATGATGAAGATGAAATCTTTTAGTAGCCCATTCGGCTCTCTCAACGATGTCTTAAAACTTAAACATCGCATCTTACTTGCGGCCGTAAGTAGGAGTAGATGTGACCTCTTATAATCCACATAGGGCAGCATCAGGCGGACAGTAACTTAATTACGCCATATTACTGTTCAAAGATTTTACGTCATAAGTCGTTTGTGTTTCACAATTTACCGACCAGGAAATCTGACATTACGGTTAGAATACATAATACACAATAAAACGGCCCTATATTCCAATTTTAGTTAATTTCTAAGTATTTCATACTATTATTTTTGTTATATAAATTGTGAAATAAATTTCGTTTGTGAGATTTAAGCCAAAAACCTTTAAGAAATGTTGACGTGTGTTGGCAGCTACAAATACAAAGCTTTTACTACACTCATAAAGCGAGCGTTTTAAAAGCGTTTGGAAGGTTTGACATCAGGCAGGCCGCCGTTCATAAAACTATTACCAAAACTTTTGCATTATGTATTATGAAATAATACTAAATATTGAGTCAAGTTTTCCGTGTGGTAATGGAGTTAGAATACAATTCACCACTCCCTATCTTGCCCGTGGATGTCGTACAGGACGAAAAAGATATCTATGAGATACAATATGCACATAACATCTATGCAAGAGAAGGAAAACTCGAAACAAAATCCTATTCCAACACGTCTGACCAGCGTGGAATAGTAAGTCAACTCCCCTTCCATTATAGAGGAGGCCTGAGCCCAACAGTGGGACGTATATAGGCTGAAATGATGATGAAATGATGATGATTGAGTCAACCCCAAGTTATTGCGATAAGAACACGGTAATGACGGCTTTTAAGGCATTAACAGGGTAACAAAAAAAAATTCTCGTATAAATGTGATATGAATACCTCCATAAACATAAAATGTTATCGATCTCAACTACCATGAACCTCTTTTACAATCGATATAGAACACGAATTTCCTCAAATGTCCTAATATCCGATTTAATCATCAAAAATCCTTATGACTTTAGATAGAGCAGTTCTATTGGTAGTCGTTGCGTGGGGAAATGTCATCCTGATAAAACTGATTAGGTTAGAAAAATAGTTTCAACAGAAATGTATATGAAGAATTTCAGTAAAAATGCTCTCCTGGGCAATTCAAATCAACAACTGCGCCCGCCAGCCCGCCTCCAAAACATAGTGATTGTGTCATTGTATACTCTTCATAGTCCAGTGAGCATTAATAGTTTTATGATGAGGATGACAGCCTACTCTAATGATAATTTTCTTTCAAAATCTTATAATTTATTATTACAATGCCATAACCCAATTTCGGAAGATAATACCGATATTAAAATGTAACAAATTATGGTTATCATCTCAAATTCTTACCTAACGCTCTTCAAGTAAAACCATTACATCATTTCATGCCCTAAAGCATTATTTCAACACGATCATTAGATTATAAACCGTCCTTGCGTCATTAATAAAATAGCACAATTATTACGGCAATAAATAAAACACTCGTAATAATTAATTTGTAATTTTAAAATATCAAGGTTAACATATATGACCTTATAAACCCTACTCAATTTTCGAAACGATATTTAAACTTCAATAGAAACTTTTCAATAAAAAAATGTCACTGGACTGCTTCATTTCGACTCATATGTTTCACTACTGGGCTATTTTCTTGTACAGAGAGATGTTTTATGTCTATATGTAAGAGGTATGTGGAAGCACTGACCATTGGCAGCAGTATATGATGATCCAAATTTGTTATATTTTATTTTTGTTATAGCCATTCCATTTTAATAATATTTTTTTGTATAAATATTTTCCATTATCACGTATGGTACGCAGTTAACAATAAGAAAATTGATTGAATAAACATACATACATATACTCACGCCTCCCTTCCATAGGGATAGGCAGAGACCATTTCTTTCCACTCGTTACGATCTTGACTTACCTCTTTTCCCTCCTCCATTCCATTAATCTTTTTATTCATTTTCTTCGGTTCAGGGTACTTCTAACCTGGCCTTTCTTAAGCACGACCCCGATTTGATCGTTTCTCTCGGTCTTCCTCTTCCAACACTTCCGTTCACATTTGCCCTATAAATTCTCCTTGTAAGTGTAAGTGTAAAGTGTTTGACTTAGTACCACCGTCACCAACGTACCACTCGACATCGTAGCAGGGTTCATCCATTTCACCTGGAAACGTTATGGTCTTCAACTGTACATTTCCAGCGATCATTTCTGCCACGTACGTGCAAGCTCTGGAATGAACTACCTGCTGCTGTGTTTCCCGAGCGCTATGACATGTCCTTCTTTAAACGAGGTTTAAGAAGAGTATTTCCTTCACGGTAGGCAGCGGCCTGGCTGTGCCCCTGGTATTGCAAAGGTCCATGTGCAGCAGTTTAACTTACCATCAGGTGTGCTGCTTGCTCGTTTGCCACCGTTGGCAATAAAAAAAAAAAAAAGTCACCATTCATTCATTTAAATAAATAAATAATAGGCGTTGACATATTATGTTCTTAACCTTCCAAGATAATTCTATTCCTATATTACCAAATAACTAGTCCCGTAATAGGTATGCAGATTGTAAACGGTTTTTATCACAGTGTATAATTACAGACGATTATATAAAGGTTAAATGCTATTAACAGTCATGTGTAGATAAATAACCGATTATTGAGGTAATAATAGGACTTTATAACTACTCAATCAAGGACTGATATATAGGTATATATATTTACCGTGTCGTGACGGAGTAAGAATATAATTCACCACTTCCTATCTTGCCCGTGGATGTCGTAAAAGACGACTAAGAGAGATATTATGCATATAACAACTGAGCAAAAGAAGGAAAGCTCGAGAAAGAGGAGGAAAGCTCGAGGAAAGCTCGCTCTCCCTTTTTTATTCTCTTTCTAATGCGCCACCACTTGGTGGCTTTGATGTCTGACGTCGGAAGAATAAAAAAGGGACACTGCTGCAAATCAGCGTTGTGGTGTTACATTGACATCACAACAATTACTGAGCAGTTATCCTTTTTTCTGCCGCAGCTGCGACGTTCATTCTACCACAATTAGTATGTCTCCTTATTTAGTTAATTGATTTTTTGTGTGTTACATTTATTATAAGGTTTCTTTTCTGTGTGTTCCTAACGTCTCTACTCTGTGGCATAAAATAAATACTTTTCTTTCTTTTATACCAATAAATAAAATTGGAGTGTCTGTTTGTAATGTCAAAATAATAGGTTTTTTCATGCTCACACGGTTATTTGCACGACACCTATGACTAAAATACAGATTAAAAAATTTTTGTCTGTCTGTCTGTTTGTTCCGGGTAATCTTCAATACGGCTGGACCGATTTCATAAATTCTTTCACCAATGGAAAGCTATAATATCAGGGCGTAAACTAGGATATATTTTATCCCGGTATTCACACGGGAACAGGAACCACACGGGTAAAACGACTAAAACCGAAGCGAAACGAGGGCGGGTTGCTAGTTCTAAATAAAACCCTATACACGCCCGCCTAGCCTGGTCTAATAGGTCAATTGCCCTCCCATTGTGGAGGAGGCGCAAGCCTTGTATATGAGCTGTGATGATGATGATGATGTAGGTATAGGTTGCATGGTAGATAATCTTCATTTACGTTATAATCTTGCCCGTAGAAGTTGTAAAATATAAATAAGAGATAGGTACAACATCTTTGCAAGAGAAGGGAAGCTCGAAAAAAACTTTATGCCAACATGTCTGACTAGCGTGGTCATAGTAGGTCAATTTCTCTCCCATAATTGAGGAGGCCCGAGCCCAACAGAGAGATGTATGTGGGCTGCGATGATGATGATTGTAAAATACGGCTTAGGGCTGTAACCAAATAACTAAGGGAGTGGTGAATTGTATTCTTACTTCGACACCACAAAGGAAATTCAGCCTTTTACAATAATCACGAGAAACAAAGATCTCAATCAAAAGTGAATTGTGATTAATAGAGGCAATAATCTTACATAGTCATCACAAGAATATATCATGTTTACTTAGCTATTTGTAAACATCTCAATTAATATGCAGCACAGGAATCCAAGTCGTAAAATTTTGCGAGTTGTGGCAAGTTTATGTTCATAATAAGCATAAAGTTTTAGAATTCAGATAACAGTATTGAAATAAACATAAGGTAAACAAGACTATAAAACAATGAACTAAATTATAATAAAATTGGCTTTAATAATCTTTAAATATAAACCAGACACGCAGTAAACTTTCAAGTTATTTTGGAAAATTATGAATATTTAAATCTGTTTATTCGATATTCTTATTCTTGTACATGTAACAAGTTTAGTCCGTGTGGTGACGGAGTAAGAATACAATTCACCACCCCTTATCTTACCCGTGGGTGATCGTACGAGACAACTAAGGGATATAAAACGCATATAACATCTATGCAAGAGAAGGAAAACTCGAAATAAAACCCTATACCAACACGTCTGACCAGCATGGTATAGTAGGTCAATTACCCTTCCATTATGGATGAGGCCCGAGCCCAACAGTGGGACGTATATGGGCTGAGATGATGATGAACAAGTTTACAAGAGAGGGAAAAGTGTCCTACCAACATATAATAGGTCTATCGCAATATGGAAGAATATGACATATAGCTAACTAGCTAGAGACCTATTATAGCGCCCAATAATAGGCTCAGCAAAATGCTCAATAACAGGCTCAATAATATGTGCTCCATAATAGGCTCAATAATACTCTCGGTAATAGGCTCTATATTAGACATCATAATAGGCTGTATAATAGGTTTAATGATAGGCTCAATAATAGGGTTAATGATAGGATCAATAATAGGTTCAATAATATGCTCAATAATAAACTCAATAATAGGCTGAATAATAGGCTCATAATAGACGTAATAATATGTTCCATAATAGGCTGAATAATAGGCTCAATAGTAGGTTCATAATAGACTTAACTCTTTATATTATTAAGTCTTTTATTGAGCCTACCATTAAGCCTATTATTAGGCTCAATAGTAGCGTCAATAATAATGTGATGCTTACTAATGAGTATATACTCTTTAAAATTTGGATTCGTTATCAACTTCAAAAATTATATATCGTTTTTGATAATATTTTCTCGTAGCGACTGTTATAGATACGATTCGCAGGTCAAATCCTAGAGCGATACATAAACGACTACTGTGATTTTGAAAGGAAAATATGTCAGTTAAATGTCTATTCGTAAAGTCCCCTTCGGCACAAAGATTTTAGTCATATTTATAGTAACTTTGTCGCTTTTAAAAACTGACGTAATTATCAGCTTAACTTCGTTGATTGATACTACCTAATTTGATATTATCATCGACATTATTAAGCACGTCCTCCCTCATATTTCACCACGAAGTGCGGTATGCATCCAACGACGCCCAGGAACTTTTACCAGGTCGTCAGTCCACCTGGTGATGGTGCATCCTCCACTATGTTATCCGATACGTGGTTGCCACTCGAGAACATTTCTTAACATTCATCATCATCATCATCTCAGCTCATATACGTCCCAACGTTGGGCTCAGGTCTCCTTCATTTTGGAAGGGAATTTGATCTACTATACCATATTGGTCATATGTATTGGCATATGTTTTCGATTCTAGTTTCTCTTCGCTTCCATGGATGTTATATATGACTTAGACTTCTTTACGATACCCACGGGCGAGAGAAGGGATGGCAAAATTGTATTCTTACTTCGTCATCACAAGAAAAATATTATAAACTAGCAGCGCCCTACGATTTCACACGCAGTTCCTCTTCCCGTGGGGATATCGGGATAAATTATAGCCTATGTATTATTCTGATATGTAAGATATATTATTGTGAGGTTTCATCAAAATCCATTCAGTAGTTTTTGCGTGAAAGAGCAACAAACATCTTCACATTTTCACATCTTCACATTTTCACATCTTCACATCCTCACATACTTACAAACTTTCACGTTTATAATATTAGTAGGATTTGTTATAATCCATTTGATTGCACAGATGGCGTAGTGGTTAAGATATTCAACTATCACACCAGTGTTATGGGTTCGATTCCCATGCAGTACGGTAATTTGTGATTTGTGTATGTTAAATGATATATTTGTAAAGTTCCCAACAATACAAGCATTATTTCTTTAGTGCAGGGCAGTACAGTCCTTGTCTTATGTTCCAAATTTCTAATACACCTGTAATAACTAAAAAGTAAATTTGATTAATATACGGTTATCAAAACAGATGATGCGTAGTAGATGTTAAACTAATCTCAGTTACTAATAAAATAATTATTTTGAATCAGTTCACGGCTATGATTTAAATGTCACCGTTAACTTCAAAGGTCAAAGTTTCGATTAGCTATACCTTTCCGTTATCCGGTGTCGAGAATTAACGTAATAATTTTATTCACTTCATTCACGTTCGTGGAGAAGTGTTCTTTATGAAAATATTCATGAGGCTCTCTGGCATCAGTACAAATTCGTGTGGTGACTGGTTAAAACTCCATATTGGTGCTATAACTGCCCGTACGGGTATAAAAATTGTTTAAGAAACCACCAAGCGTGGCAATTATGATATCTACCTTCGTAGAGAGGTTTGTATCTAAAAATGTGCGTTGAGAAGCTGATGGGTGGAATTAAATATCCACAAATTCTGGTGACAGATAATCGTAAAATTATATAGTTATTAAGAGCATATTACCGCAGATAACACGGCATCTATGGCAATTGCGTGCAAGTCTTGAATTCTTTCACGGCGGGATACTTTCTATAAAATTATTACTGTCCATTACTTTATATTATTAACACGCCTTTATTATTAATACGCTTTTATTAGCTTCAGACGTATGTATGTTAGTATGTAACGGAATCTTTGAACATGATTTTGACCCCCTTCAAAACGTTGGATTAACTCGAAATTTGGCATACTTATTAAGGACCGATGACAATTCAATATTTTAAACAGTTTGACCCGTTATCCTTACTAGGATAATCAGGATTAGCGAATTTTCAACTAAAAAATGAAAAATAAATAATAGTACAAAAAAACTAAAAAAAAATACGCTTTTAAAGAAAATCCAATTAAAAAATAGAAAATAAATTTTTAAAAATTTCAATTAAGAATAGTGTACCTATATAAGAAAAAAATATTATTTATTGTAAAAAAAGCGTGGGGTGCTTTTTAAGATATTATCAAAATGATAATCCTTCTACTCATATCTGTAAATAAAATATTTATGCACAACAACATGCACCCCACGCTTTTTTTACAATAAAAAATATTTTTTCTAATATACACTATTCTTAATTCAAATTTTTAAAAATTTATTTTCTCCTGTAGATCTTTACGCGTGTATCTATATATGTAGGTATGTATAAATATCCATAATATACGTAATGTCTTCCTTTTTTTGGGTGTGGCCTATGGTCAACGCACCCGCTGCCCGGCTACGTCCGGATCGACAGAGGGGCAGCGCGCAGCCCCATTACGCACCGTAGCAAGTCGCCTTCAACATTAGGCCGACCACCGATACCAAGTTCCTTGTCCTCCGTGGTCGGCCCGATGGAATAACTTGCGAGGTACTCTCTCCTCACGATGTATAGGACGTCGGTCACCTTCGCACGGTCAACCTCTCCGCTGATGACGGACTAATCCCCAGTCCCGTCACCCGCGGCCTCGACTAGGGCAGCATCAGGCGCAGGTATTTGGGGCTGCATCGCCTATGTAATGTCTTCCTTTTCGTTCATCCTCTTGAACTTAAAATGTTACAAATTTATGACAAAATAGTAATTTAAAAGATTCAGATTTTAAAAAATAATATCGTTAAAGGATCTCGGCATGAATCGCACTTTATTATTTTTCGACACGATCTGCCACTGCCGGGAGTGGGTAATATGTATAAATTAATAAACTCACGCCTTAATGATTAATTGAACTGAAAAAATCGAAATAATACTCAATAAGTTTAAGATTAGAAAATAGAGTGGGTAAAAAAAAAACATACGTTTTATTGTAAATATGAATGACATTCCAATAATTATCATCAATTTTTCATAATTCCCTTTTAATTGTGTATTAAGTAAAGTTAAATTTGTAAATATCATGCGATTCTGTACTGTAAGCATTTCGTATCATAAATTAGCTTTAGGTATAAAATTAACTAAATCTTACATACGAATAGATTTACATAATTCTGTCTGATGCACGATTCCATAAACCAACAAAATTAACATGTTATTACATCTATTAAGGTTCATAATATCATGTCATTTATTTCATACACCATTTTCCTTCTAGTCTATTACTCTATAATAACAGCGTATGCTTTGCAACCTTTTCTACGTCTTCTCGAATGTTTCATTTTTAAGTACGATTCTAAAATGTGAGGCAAATATAGAATTTATTATATTTATTTTTATTTCATGTGGTGACGGAGTAAGAATTCACCACCTGCCTCTCCCGTTGGTGTCGTAAAAGACGACTAGGGGATATAATATCGGACTGGGGCTTAGTTCGCTACGCGCAGAGAGGCCGCCCGCCTGGAGGTGACGCTCCGGGGGCGGACGTTGAATGGGGCGGTATTCGAAAAGGTAAACCGCCAGGCCAGCCACGAATATCAAAAAATCGGTACCAGTGGTCGGCCCAATAGTGATGGGGAGAGAATACAGTAGGGTGGGTCGGGCAAGGTGTGTCCACACCAAAGGCTACCAAAAAAAAATGTATATCCCATTTTTTATATGCATGTAAAGTCTATGCAAGAGAAGGAAAACTCGAGATATTATGGCAACATGTCTGACCAGCGTGGTATAATAGATAAATTTCTCTCCCATTTTGGAGGAGACCTAAGCTCAACAGTGGATGGTATATGATATGTGAGGCTATGAAATAATAATATTATCAAGTACTTATGACGCTCCAAAAGTACTTAACCTCGTAGTTACAAGTTTGGTATTTAGGTGATCAATTAAAGCAATATAAATTCACACCGTTTAATGTTACGAGGCTGTATTTAACCTTACGAGGCCGGCGTATCAATTGCACAAACATTAAACGCCCTAAGGGGTCAGTAACACATTACATAAAATACATACTCTTACCCAAACAAATATTAACTTAACAAATCACTAGTGTTCACGTATGAATGTATTGTTTTGTGATGTTACATGGTATTAACGTTGCGTCAAACTAGCTAAGCGATTTGAAGGAGAAAGCGCTTCCCTATTGCATAACGATGTGACAATGAAATTGTTTGGATAAATATTTATTTTGTTGACTGTACTATATTACACTATTTTTCAATATGGCAACGTATTAAGAATACAATTCACTACCCCCTTTCTTTCCCGTGGGTGTCGTAAAAATCGATTAAGGGAGAAAAATTGCATATATCAGTGACGTATGGATTCAGATACAGACGAACCGTGCCAAGCCGTTGGTTCCGTTCCCACACAGGACAATATTCTGTGTAACAAAATGATTTCAGATTTTTACGCGAATATTACACATTTTAAATAAAACTACTTTACGTATTTTATCGCGTTTGTATTTGATTTTTGATTGCCCGACGTTTCGAAGACTTTGCAGCGTTCATGGTCACGGGCGGACTAAGATGTCTCACGTCCAGCAAATCATTGTTATTGCAGAAAATTTATAATTATCTACCCGATACAGAAAGTAGTTACTAAATATTGACCCACATTTTAATACTTTGTTGCCGGTGTAAGAAGAAAATAATTCTATATGAAAAAATTATGTGGTTTATAGTTAGTAATTATTTAACACTAAAGTTAATAGTAATTATATTGGAAAAACCTAACAATCTAGTATACTACCACCGAACCGGAACACGGCCACACTGAGAAAGATCCAGCAAGAAAACTTAGGTGACATGATGCTAAATTAATATTAATTTTGAAGGCGGCTTACTTTATATTACTAAGAGGTTTTAATTTATAAAATTATCTTTAGCTATTATTATTATGGGTCAAATCTATGTGTAACTAATTGTTGTTTTGAGTCTGGGTGTAATTTGTGTCCGTTAATTATCTGTTTGTAAAATCCCCGCATTACTATCCTTTTAATTTAAAAAAAAATAAGAAATATATTTTTTTAATTAACATGAAACACAATCCTCTACAATGGGAAGATAATCGACCATTTATTGCCACGCTAGTTTTTAAAGGGTTTCATATCGATTTTCATTCTCTTACACAGGTGTTTTAAGCATATAATCTATTATAAGTCTAATCTAATATAACTGATATGTCGTCTTTTACTAGTAATACCCAAATTTTAAGTAATACCTTCCTTCGTATTTAGGTTACAAATTGTATTATTTAAATATTTCCGGGAGCACAACACTCTTTCGTTAAAAAAAACCTGTCTAATCTATACCAATAAATAAAACTGGAGTGTCTGTTTGTAATGTCAAAATAATAGACTTTTTTCATGCTCACACGGTTATTTGCACGACACCTATGCCTAAAATAGCAATTAAAAAATTTTTGTCTCTCTGTCTGTCTGTCTGTCTGTTTGTTCCGGATAATCTTCAAAACGGCTGGACCGATTTCAAAAATTCTTTCACCAATGGAAAGCTATGATATCAGGGCGTAATCTAGGCTATATTTTATCCCGGTATTCCCACGGGAACGGGAACTACGTGAGTAAAACCACTATAACCTATAATCGAAGCGAAGTGAGGGCGGATTGCTAGTCTATACTAATATTATAAAGAGAAAAGGTTTGTATATATGTTTGTAACGAATTGGCTCAAAAAGTACTGGACCGATTTTAAAAATTCTTTCACCGTTACAATGCTACATTATCCCTGAGTAACATAGGCTATATTTTATCCCGGTATTCTCACGGGAATGGGAACTACGCAGGTAAAACGACTGAAACCGAAGCGAAGCGAGGGCAAGTTTCTAGTATAATATATTGTAATTCCGTATGGTAACGGAGTTAGAAAAGTAGGGAAAGTCGTAAAAATCTACTAAAGGAGCCAAGAGCAATAATAATCATCTAAATCCAAACCCATAGCCAAATCCAAATATCAACTGCATCTACAACTTGTCTGCGAAGCTTTTGTTTTATTGCCAGTGGTGGCAAACGAGCAAGCAGCACGCCTGATGGTAAGTGATACTGCCGCACAGATATTTACAATACCAGGGGTGCAACCAGGCCGTTACCTACTGTAATATTATCCGTCTTTCGTGGTGAATCTTAAGTTCAACAGTGGACGTCATTATGCTAAAGAACGAAGGAATCTTATAAGATGCGAATAAATTGACATTAATTTGGCTTTAATTATTTATATGATTAATACCTTATATAATTGGTTATTTATATAATTAAAACGCAATTATCTTGAGTTTATTTAATGACATTATAATTATGGGCCATTAAGTAAATTAATTATAATGAAAATATTAAAAATGACCTGTCTTTTGATGAAAAAATAATATTTCTAAGGTGATTACGTAATACAGACACCTGTTTTCAGTATTTTGAAACACCACAAAACAAAAAATTATGCAAAGTCACGACAGACTAATACGCAAAATCCATTGATCGTGTCGATACATTAATACTGTTATTTTTTACCTATTAACGTGAGACGGCTTTTATCAGTAAATTTGTTTATCCTTTGACGGGAAATGATGAAACATTTTGCGGGAAGGTAGAGCGACTGATTTCCTTAGAGTATAGTAGAATAAACACATACATATCTCATTGAAATGATGGAACCATTGCCGAACATAGGACTTCTGATATCAAATTCTTAATGTTCCCCTACGGAGCTCTTTGTCAATGGGTACCTACTATAATATCTATAAAATATTCTATGTTATTTATATAAAGGAAAAATAAGATTATAATTGAATATTGCGATTAATTTGCTATGTCCCATTCTTGGGCTTCAACCTCCACAATAGGTGAAAAATTGACCTACCTACGTTGGTCAGGCGGCTTGCAGGGTTTTATTATGAGTTTTCCTTCTCTTGCATAGATGTCGTATGCATTCATTCTCTTCTTATTATGAAGGAGCCTTGAATCCAATAGTAGGAGATAGATAGAGTGAAACGAAATGAATTATAAGTTTGTAATGTCAGCTGCAACACATTTATCATCATCATTTCAGCTCATAATATACGTCCCACTGTTGGCCCGAGCCTCCTACCAATAAGAGGTAAAAGAACTACTTTACCATGCTGGTCAGACATGTTGGTATAGGGTTTCATTTCATATTTTCCTTACATATATGTTATATGCATATTTAATCCCTTAGTCGTCTTTTACGACATCCACGGCTACAGCTTGTATTTTTACTGCGTCACCACACAGAAAACACAAAGATTATTATGTTATTTAAAAAAATCAAAGAAAATAAGATAAAAAAAAATAACTTTGATTAATAAATCTCTTTTTATCTTTACAGTTTTTCTAGCATGTGCAACAATCGCTTCTTGTGCACAAATTGAAGATCCTTGCAAGACGAAGTCTCGAATTGTGGCTGATGATAAACATTGCGACAAATATTGGGAGTGCGACAACGGACAGTCGGTCCAATACGATTGTCCGAACGGCCTGGTGTTCGCTGGGAAACATAGAGGAGTAACCGAGGGATGTGATTACCCGTGGAGATCGAATTACTGCGAATATCCCAAAGCTCAAATCAGTAAGTCAAGTATTTTTAAAAATCAACATTAATATATTTAAACGATGAAACTTACTATGCGCTAGCTGGCTTTACTTTCTATGGGCAGGGCACGCCACTCGGCGAACTGACGAACGCTGGGGAAGAAAGGTTCCCGAGGGGCGACCATGAATCGGACGACGCAATGTAGGACGGCAACCCCACTAGGTGGACCAAAAACCTGGTGAAAGTTGCTGGGCGTCGTTGGATGCAAGCGGCACAAGCCTACACTCTGTGGCGTAACATGAGGGAGGCCTACGTCCAGCGGTGGACAGCGATAGGCTGAAATGATGATGATGGCATTTACTAAGAGAACAAAATCTTGAAATAAAATCCTATACCAACCCGTCTGACCAGTATGATATAATTGATCAAACTCCCTGCTACCGTGGAGAAGAATATGTGAGCTGAGATGAAATTAATGAAGATCAAATTTCACGTGAAGTCAGCGTCAAAATACAATTCAGTCAAACGGATTGGTACCAGGTTTTATTTTTGAAATTTCCTTATCTTGTGTAGATCTTATCTGCATATTATATCTTATCTTTTACGACACCCACGGACAAGAAAGGGTGTAGTGAATTGTATTCTTTGTCACCACGCGAATGCGGGGGTTTTCGTCCGTTACCCGCGGAGAGACTGACCTCGCGACGGTGACAGACGTCCCGGGAAGGGGACGTCGACGGGAGAGGATACCTGGGGTATTCCGTTGGGCCGACCACTGAAAACAAGGAACTCTGCGCCGGTGGTCGGCCCAACGACGAAGGTGACGTGCTATCGGGTGGGTTACGGGGCCGCGCGCCTCCCCTCTATTGCCCCAGACAGAGCCGGGCGGCAGGTGCTCTGACCGTGGCTCAACCCAAAAAAAAAATACCACATGATAATTGTAGATATTAACGTTTATATCAATATTAACAGTACAGAATTAGGTCACTGCTCAAACAAAATAATAACATGAAATAAACATGTAGTCTAAGCAAGCGAAGCTACTGGCACGGCTAATAAATAATAAATAACACATCTTTGACTCACGTATCAGACAGACTGGCAACAAACTGTCGGACTGTTCAGACGAGTGTATGAATACATAAAGTATAAGTTACATGTCTTGCTTATTAAGTTATTCAAAATACCAATAAGTTAAAGGTATTTTGTATAAATGTTTATGCAATTTTACAAGAGTCACAAAACAAAAAATGGCTCGGGTTTCGGAATCCATCCATCCACCCGCCACTTGCATCCATCGGTTCCCTGCGACTAACAAGATGTCGTCAATCAACCTAGTTGTCCTACCAGAGTAGGGCAACTAGGTTGACTGACGACAACCCTTTCAATAGTTTCTCCTTTTCAACGGTTGTAGGTTCCACAAACAATGTAGCCTACCCATTGCCATTTCAACGTGGTGACGGAGTAAGAATACGAATTGACCTTACTATACCATTCTAGTCAGATAGGTATAGGGTTTTGTTTCCAGTTTTCCTTCTCTTACATAGATGTCATATGGGTAATATATCCCTTAGTCGCCTTTTACGACACCCACAGGTAAGTTAGGAGGTGGTGAATTGTATTCTTATTCTGTCACTACACAGAAAATATGTTTCATGCTATTATAGAAATTTATTACGTGCATATCGCCAAATACATATTTTACGATGATATATTTACTCGATTTCTTATTGAATTTAAAATTAGGACAAATAAGTACTAGTCAGCCTTAGAATAATAACGTATAGAAGGATAGTGCCCATACGTCAACCATTAAAAAATTGAAGCAAACAATACTAATGGCGCGCAAGCGATTACACATGTACACACGCACACCACTATACAAATTATGAAATCACATTTTGTTTTTATTTTTTTACTAGCAACCCGCCCTCGCTTCGCTTCGGTTATAGGTTATAGTCGTTTTATCCGCGTAGTTCCCGTTCCCGTGGGAATACCGGGATAAAATATAGCCTAGTTTACGCCCTGATATTATAGCTTTCCATTAGAGAAAGAATTTTTGAAATCGGTCCAGCCGTTTTGAAGATTACCCGGAATAAATAGACAGACAGACAGACAGACAAAAATTTTTTAATTGCTATTTTAGGCATAGGCGTCGTACAAATAACCGTGTGAGCATGAAAAAAGCCTATTATTTTGACATTACAAACAGACACTCCAATTTTATTTATTGGTATAGATTTATTTATTTATTTAAGACAACACCCTGCACTAAGGAAATAATCCTTGTATTGCGGGGGACTTTACAAACATATAATTAACGGACACAAATTACATCCAGACTCATAACAACAATTTGTGGATCGCACAAAGTGTTGTCCCGCGTGGGATTCGAACCCCCGACACTGGCGCTGTAGGTCGCCTTCTTAACCACTACGCCATCTGTGCAGTCAAGTCAGTTTTTATTAATATAAATCGTCGGAATACTTTTAAAAGTAAGGTTAATATACTTTTTATGTTTTTCAAATATGTTGTGACACCATTTGAATGCAGAAGCCGTTATAATGATCTATTTATCTTTTAAGAGTTGTGTACGTATGTGCAGTACAGTGAACTTGCGCATTACGGAACGGTTCCGGCGTAAGCTCCATTAGGCTCCAATTGAAATGCTTCACTTTTTGTGCGCGAACTTACCTTCTATACGTTATTATTCTAAGGGGAAAATATTATAAGTTTTTCTTTTATTATTTAATGTGGTTGTAAGTTAAGAGAATCATGATGTTAAATGCAGTCTCAGCTCATACACGCACCACTGCTAGGCTCGAGCCTCCTCCACATTGGGTGGAAAATTGGTTTATTATACCAGGCTGGTCAGGCAGGTTGATATAGGGTTTTATTTCAAGTTTTGCGCCTGTCATTTTTGATATTTACCTGTCGTATTCCTCAAGCAAGATAGAGAGTGGTGAATTGTATTCCTACTCCATCACCATACTGTATACCACGCTGGCTAGGCGGATAAATGTAAGGTTTTATTTCGAAACTTTCTTCCCCTCCATAGGGAGGCAAGGGTAGAAATATTCGAAATAAAACCCTTATTATATGCACAAGATATCCCTTAATATCCCCTCTTTTGTATGGTGACGGAGTAAGAATACAATTCACCACCCCCTATCTTACCCGTGCGTGATCGTACGAGACGACTAAGGGATATAAAATGCATACAACATATAGCGAGGGAAGGAAACTCGAAATAAAACCCTATACCAACACGTCTGACCAGCGTGGTATAGTAGGTCAATTACCCTTCCATTATGGAGGAGGCCCGAGCCCAACAGTGGGACGTATATGGGCTGAGATAATGATGATGATTCTTTAATTCCCTTTTACGATACCCACGGGCATAAGAGCGGGTGGTAAATTGTATTCTTACTCCATTACCACACGGACTATTAATATTGATACAATATTTTTCACAGATCCACCAATTGGCACGGAACATTGTGACTGGTTATACGGCATCTTCGGACATGAGACCTCTTGCACCAGGTATTGGACCTGTTGGAACGGGACCGCCACTGAACAACTTTGCATTGGTGGTCTGCTATACAATGAGAACGCTCATTCCTGCGACTGGCCCGAAAATGTAGAAGGCTGCCAAAAACATCGTAAGTTTTATTTATTTTTTGAGATTTTTATTATCTATGATTGACTCGATGCTGGCAGCAATGGGCTCTTATTGGAGGCTGTTTTCCAATATAAAAAGAAAAAGAAGTATCTATGATTGGGGAGATTTGGCGGGAATATGGAACTGCTCTCGAATAAAATTAATTTCTTAATGTTTTATAGTATTATATTTAATAATTTTCTTTTATATTTTATGTAATACAACAGAGTTAAGGTGTTGCAGTGAATATGACATAAATAAAAGATTATGAGTTTTCATGTTCTGCCAAAATATTTAGAGAAATTACGAATTTCGTTTTCAGCATCCAATTAATAGTAACGACTTGATTTACTGACGGACCAATACATACATAGAATAAACTACTCTATATGAAGAAGATCATTTCAGCATATATACATCCCACTGCTAGGTTTGAGCCTCCTTTACATTACGAAGGAAATTGACCTTGATACGACGCTGTCAGACGGGTCGGTATAAGGCTTTATTTCGAATTTTCCTTCTTTTCCTGTTATTATTTGCATATTTCCTCAATCTTCTTTTACAACGCCCACCGTCTAGATAGGGAGTGGTGAATTGTATTCTTACTCCTAACGGTTAAAGAATATGTGAAGAAATTTGTATTGGTACAGTTGGCTGTATGGCATTTGTACCCTTTGCCTAAGCGATTGGACAAGCAGAACCAAAAAAAAAATATCTTTGATTTATGATGGATAGCAATATACGATAGGTAACAAAAGCCTAAGCATTTGTTGTTGCAACTAAATATCTACATATCAAAATTATGTACCTCTATCACGTTTTGAAAACCCATCATCAATGTGCTTGTCGCCATTCACTGCTGAATTTAGTCCTCCCCTACAAAAGAGGTAATAATGTTATAATAGCCAAGTATGACAGGTAGATGGACAACCATGACGATATGCTGTCCACACTCCTGGTGAGACACTAAGTCGATTTTTACGACAAAAATCATGAGCAGTCACAATTCATCATCACCGTACTCCTATCTCAATTACTTAGATTCGAAGCAATATTTACTCGTTTTCCACACAACCCTATCAGATATCATCTCTCGTTCACTTCCCTTCTATCCATACCTATCATAAATCACGCAATCCATTAATTTTTTCGTCGACCTATCCTTGCCGCTAAAATCTTCCACAATCATTCTTAAAACTTTCCTCACAATATTACTTTCATCCCGTCTCATCGTCATATGGATGTAATTTGTGTCCGTTAATTATAAAATTTGTAAAGTTTGTAAAGTCCCCCGTAACACAACAATTATTTCCTACAGGATATTGTATTAAAAAAAAGAAAAAAAAATTCTACTTCGTCACACCTTCAATCTTATCTGCAGCCCAATTGTATTTTTAAATCCTATCGCCATATTAAATTCCATCAATTCTTGTATTCAGACGAAAACCCAAGTGAAATTTAATAATCTTAACTTATTCACTTAAGAAGTAAATTACTTCTCGGCACCGAATTGAAACCCCAAGCATTTACAGGTAGGTAATCGGATTGCTGCATAATAGCCACAGTTTAATTAATTCTGTTAAGACATCCTTAGTTGATATAGATATGTTTCTACGCTGATTAATCAAAGGCCTCCTCGTCCTTTAGATGAAAACTTGAATAAAAGTTTTAGGGCGGCATATATGTAGTAATATAAATACATATACTCTGATCAATTTGTTTCAACTTGTGCCTTTAATTCTAAGTTTAAAAATATCTGTAGTAGGAAATTTGAAAGGGTTTTATGAAATAATTGTAAATTCTTCTTTATAGCAGATATATATATGTAAATAAGGTTTTTTTTTATTGTGCACAAGTCTTTGCAAAGGGTGGCAAATGGATTGTTTTATCGCTCTAGCTTTGATCATTACGGTCAGTGATGATCTTCTGCAAAGTCATGCTACTATAAGCGCTTTTATGAAACCAAAACTACGATTACGTTCAAATTTAATATCAATATTAGAAATTTTTAGACAATGATTGAACCTGCAATGACTACGAAAGCGTTTAAATAAACCTAACATTTTGCAAGCTATAACTTGAAAACTAGGTAGAGAAATAGTACAATTTCACCACTCTCAGTATTGTGAGATGGTAAGTAATAAAATTTCACCACTGCTATTGATAAATAATGTTTACTTTTATGTAATTTTGTTATAATAAAGTTAAAAAAATGTTTAAATTTAAGTTGACGAGGCCTTTAACGCTTTGACAGCATTGTGCGTCCTACGACCTTGCCCGTGTGTAGGCTGCGTCCTTGATTAGGGGTTTCATTTCGTGGTATTCTTCTCTTTATTTATATTTAGTACCTTAACAACCGAACTTCACTCAGCGCATTCTATTTGTAAAGTTTTATGAAGACAATACTTATTTATTTAAATTCGTAAATCAATATATAAACGAATTTTATGATCACCATCAGTGGTGTCTATTCTAATCCTCTTCTTCAATAAGAGGGAAAATGACTTACTACTAACACGCTGGTTAGACGTGATGGTATTTTTTTTTTTTAATGGGTGGGCTATGGTAAGCGCACGCGCGGTCCTGTCCCTTCGGGGCGACGAAAGGACGGCGCGCAGGCCCATAACCCACCCGTACCCACGTCACCTCGTTGTTGGGCCGACCACCGGAGTAGATGTGACTTGTCATCAGTGGTCGGCCCGACGGAATACCCTTTCGGGTAACCTCACCTAGACGTGATGGTATAGGGTTTATTTTCGAATTTTCTTTCCTTTGGATATATACCCTTTTGGAATTTATATCCCTTAGTCGTCTCTAACGACACCTACGTGCAAGAAAGGGAGTAGTGAATTGTTTTTTTTAATCCGCTACCACACGGAATTTTTTTATGAATTATTACTTGTATTATAATTTAAAAATATCTAATATAATTAGTATCGCTACCACGCTCTTTTATAAAATAAAAATGAATTGTTGAATAATTCATTAGAAAAATTAGGTAGACCATGAATCAATGGAATATTCTGCAGTAGTGACGCGTTATATTTCCCCCGATTACCTATTGCTTTATCTTTTTTATTTTTTGTGGTAAGCTATGGTCTGGATACATTGGACCGGACAGATTGGCCGGAACGACGGATGAGATGTATGCGACCCCAAAACCTACCGTTATCCCTCCCCATCGCCATTGGTCCGACCACTGGTACCAATTTCTTGACATCCGTCGCCAGATCGGCGATATATATAATACCCTTAGATATAATACCCTTTCAGATACTGTCGCCTTTGAGGTCTCGACAACAAAACAATGTTGATGGGCCATCGCCCGGGTGACAGAATTTGCCCTGACCCGTTCACCCGCGAATTCGGTAAAGCGGCATCAGACGCAGATACTCGCGTCTGCAGCGAAGCTTATCGTGGTAGAGGAACCTATTATATAGCCGAGGATGAAATATGCTATCATTTTATACGTTCATTCATCACAAACAAATTACGACTACTATTACAACAGCCTTCTAAATTTTAATTTGCCTTAATATTATTTTTATAACTTATATATCAGAAGTTACACAAGTGATTAATAGGAGCATATAAGTATGTGCGTAATGTACAAGCAATTTGTCATTATGTTACAATAATGCATTGAATAAGCACGTTGACATGAAAGGCTTCATATAAGTAATGATCGTATATTATTTATATCAAGGTTAATACTATTACTATGCAAGGTTTTAATGCATATGATTTATTGAGTAAATGTACTTAAATGTTATGAAAAAAAAAATGTGTATGTATGAACGTAAGAAGTTATACGTCTTTGGCCTAACAAGATAAAAATCCTAAGGTAATAAGTTTTTTTTACAGCGCATTATCTAGTTATCTAGTTGTTTCGTGTGGTGACGGAGTAAGAATACAATTCACCACCCCCTATCTTACCCGTGGGTGATCGTACGAGACGACTAAGGGATGTAAAACGCATATAACATCTATGCGAGAGAAGGAAAACTCGAAATAAAACCCTATACCAACACGTCTGACCAGCGTGGTATAGTAGGTCAATTACCCTTCCATTATGGAGGAGGCCCGAGCCCAACAGTGGGACGTATATGGGCTGAGATGATGATGATGATGATGATTATCTAGTTGAGACTTGTGACGCTGAGCGCGCGCATCGTTAGCAATATTGACTAGCTAACTTCAGGATGTCGTTTTTTCGTGACGACGTACACGAAAATCTTACAAATATACTCTCATCATTCTCTCGTAACGTGTCAAAAGAAATATAACTTCAAAAAATCTACTATTTTAACATTACAAGTAAACACTTAAATTTTATTTATTTGTACATAAAATCCCCCGCAATACCAAGATCCTTAGTGCTGTGTATTGTCTTTATATACAAACTAGCAACCCGCCCTCGCTTGGCTTCGGTTTTAGTCGTTTTACCCGCGTAGTTCCCGTTCCCGTGGGAATACCGGGATAAAATATAGCCTAGTTTACGCCCTGATATTATAGCTTTACATTGGTGAAAGAATTTTTGAAATCGGTCCAGTCATTTTTAAGATTACCCGGAACAAACAGACGGACAGACAGACAGACAAAAAATTTTTTATCTGTATTTTAGGCATAGGTGTCGTGCAAATAACCGTGTGAGCATGAAAAAAGCCTATTATTTTGACATTACAAACAGACACTCCAATTTTATTTATTGGTATGTGCTGTGTGGTAGCGGCTTCGAATACTACCAACCCTTGCTTTGCTCGTGGGTGTCGTAAAAGACGACTAAGAGCCCTAGATTGACCCGGACCAACTCCATCTGGTACCATTTGGGTCAACGATTACATTCCCAAGGAGGGTTGACGTCAGACAGGCGGCTGGTCATAAAAGTCATTGCCGAAACTTTTTGCAATATGTCAAAACAGATGACATATTGCATCGACCCCAAGTAATAGGGATAAGAGCAAGATGATGATGATGATAATGGTATGAATAGTGCTTTTCTATATCTATAACGATATTATTATCTACCATTGAATGAACATAAATCGTTTCACCGATCAGTCTTCCGACTTTCACACTAATTACTAGTGCATAACTCGTATAATAGTATAATGGATATCGGGTTCTTTATGTAATAAAGTAATAGTTCGGTAGCATCATTAATCGTTGTTATCGGGCCATCGCACTTTGATGAAAACGAAAGTGCGCTTACCGAAGATTAGTGCGTGATGTGAAGCATAATCATTAATCGAATTTAATCGCTACGTAATAATCGATGTCACCCAATTTGTAGTTAATTTGACTTATTTACGATCGATTCACAATCGGAGATAGTATAACTATATATTATGGATCGTTATTTATTTTTTATTGTAAAGTGTAGCGTGTTTTGTCTAACGAATTTTTGTTTTTTTAGCGTTTGTAACATATTGTGGTGTTGGTCATGCTCACATAAGGATCTACTTGCGGTAGCTGCGTGGAGCGGGTCTCTCCCTTCCCTCCATAGTGGTTGAGGGGAGTGATGGCTGCTCTAGTAGTTAACTCGTGATCGGGTGCCGCTTGTGGGATCTGGTCCAGCCATAATCGTTTAAATTATATTAAGTGTCTTGCGGTTCGAAGGGCATCACACTGGAGCTAGTTCTTACAAAACATGTACACAATTGTATAACTAGTAAGAAGAAAAAAAAATTAAAAATAATGACAAGCCCGCTGAGTTTCTTGCCGGATCTTCTCAGTAGCGGTCGCGTTCCGATCCGGTGGTAGTATATTTTTTTTGGAAATTGTAAACCTGACAATATGTAAGTGCCCTCTCGGGGTTTATGCATAATAAATAATTTGAATTTGAATTTGAATTGGTGGCAAACGTGCAAACAGCAGACCAGATAGTAAGTGATCATGCCGCTCATGGACCTTTGCTAAAACCACTGCCTACCGGGAAAATTTTAAAGACTAAATGCGTGCAATAAGATTCGGTAATACAGGCAAACGCGTATCCGCAAGTCGCAATTCTTTTAAACTTATTTTTTTTTTATTGGGACTAATCCCACCACACATTCCCACCACTGTAACTCCTGTAAGCCAGGATCCACAATGGTCTCCGTATAAGACACTGAGGTTTGACCCTCAGGAATTCCCGGGAATCGCTTTTAATTGTCTTGGGACCCGCAACAAATTTAATTAGAAAAGAAAACAGGAGGAGTTGGAAAGATTCCACTTCCCTCCTATGCAAAGCGGGAGACATGAAGCAAAGTTGGCTGATAAGCCAGTAAATAAGAGTTTATACAACTACGTGAAACGCAGCGGTACAGCACCACGGATTGGACAAAGCTTAATGGACCTATTTGTGAGCTTTAGGTTTGATTACAGTAATAGGTATGGCAAAAGCGCCTAAACGCACGGAAATTTTCTCGAGTTGCTACAAGATCCGAATAGTATACTACCCCAGACGTGACATGCATATTATCTAACATGACGTTCCGCTCGTTGCGCCAGAGAATGCACTCCCAAAGGATGTGATGAGCTGTTTGTTCAAAATTGGAGTTTGAGGTCGAACATTGACAAAATGGTGAATCTACTAGTGTAAAATAGAATAATTTACTTCTAAAATTCCCATGGCCTGTGAGGAATTGGGCTACATAGTGGTCAATTTCTAGCCAAGTTCTCTCCAAACGTTCACGAACAGATGGACAGAATAGATATAGATGACGACCTTTTGTTGACGAATCCCATCTTTCCTGCCATTCGGTCAGGAGCTTATCGTTAACGACGGATTGCGGCGCAAAAGTCGCAAAAGAAAATTTTTAGTCATATTTTTCTTTTTAAACTTATTATAAACTAGCAACCCGCCCTCGCTTCGCTTCGGTTGTAGGTTATAGTCGTTTTACCCGCATAGTTCCCGTTCCCGTGGGAATACCGGGATAAAATATAGCCTAGTTTACGCCCTAATATTATAGCTTGTCGTTGGTGAAAGAATTTTTGAAATCGGTCCAGCCGTTTTGAAGATTACCCGGAACAAACAGACAGACAGACAGACAAAAATTTATTAATTGCTATTTTAGGCATAGGTGTCGTGCAAATAACCGTGTGAGCATGAAAAAAGCCTATTATTTTGACATTACAAACAGACACTCCAATTTTATTTATTGGTATAGATGTAACCTCTTTTTCCATGTGGAGACGGCGAAAGAATACAATTCAACACTCCCTATCTTGCCCGTGGATATCGTAAAAGACCACTGAGAGATATAATATTAATACAGCGTCTATGCAACAGAGAAGGAAAATTCGAAATAAAACTTAAGTAAACCATCCGACCAGCGTGATATAATATGTCTATATCCTTCCTATGGTGGACGAGACTCGAGCCCAGCAAGAGGACGTACATATATGAGCCGAGAAAATATGAAATTAATATTTAATAATTTCTTTAGAAATTTTACCGTTTATACTAAAAGTCCAACGTAGTATTTTAACTACTGGAATAAAACGACATATTGTCTCCTAAAGTAACGGTTAGCTGACATTGATTGATGACCAGTACATACAACACAATGTTTTATAACACTCATATCTATTACAACTGTGAGAAAATACCGTGAAATAAAATAACTGACATTGGTTAGAATGAACTTAGGCGTGGGACAGTACTGACCTATTAAAAACGTAATATTCTCACGACGATCTGATAATTAAAAACATCTTATAGTTGTGAATACTTCGATAAGTTTATACACGATTGTGGATAGTATGAGAAATAGTAATTTATAGAAAAGGTCAGGTGCAAATAAATATTTATTTATTTATTTTACACCATTATTGAATACAAAAGAGTTTAATATATAAGATACAAGTACAATGGGCGGCCTTATCGCTTTGAGCAATTTCTTCCAGGCAACCTTTGGATGGAATTAGCACAGGAAGTAAGTAGTTGATGGTTCGATGTAACCTATAGAATAATTAAACCTATAATAAACCCACCACCCATTAATACAAGTATATTATCTCTGTAATCTCTTTTTTCTTAATATTATTCTTAATATTATCTCTTTTTTCGTGGGTATCACATCCACGATATTCAATACGGTGGATTGAGACTTAGACCTACGTTATCCTCTTTGCAGTTAACTAATTTATTAGATTTTTTTTTAATATTATACTCCAAAAATTAAATTGCATTTTAAGAACGCGTTTAATATTAAATCTAATTTAATACTGTAATACTTATAATAAGGCTAAAGAGTTTTTGTGTTTGTTTGTCTGAACGCATTAAATTGAAGACGTTTATAGGCTATAGGTACATACATAACGTTGCAACAAATAGGAGCAGGTTAATGACTATTAATATTAGCAAATCGGAGAGAATACAGTAAGAATAACCCAACTTTTTGTTCAGGCGCCGCTGTCATGACAACGGCTGAGATAACATAAAATTATGTTATGTTATTAAGAATGACTATATTATACTAGTATGGCAAGACGATGTAGGTGTTCAAAAACAATAATATTATATACATATATTGGCGCACTCTTCGCCCCACTCCATCCGGGGCGACAGAGGGGCGTAAGCACGCACACCTGTAACCCACCCGCGACACGTCGCCTTCGTCGTTGGGCCGACCACCGGAGCATATATAAATACGCAGGAGAAGGGAACCTTTAAATAAAACCCTATACACATCTGATTAGCGTGGTCAATTTTCCTCCCATTGTGGAGGAGGCTCGAGCCCAGCAGTGGGACGTATATGAGCTGTGATGATAATGATGACGATATAAGTAAAGCACACAAGCGAAACTTTTCGGAAAACTAGTTAAAGCAATAAAAGACGAAGGCCTCTATACCTTATAAAATAAATATTTGGTTCACGTTTTTCGATCACGATTCTCGCTATACAAAGCCATTGTTATAACTTATTCAATACTATGTGCAGATTCAAACGCCTTTGTCATACTAGAATACCTGTGAATAGTGAAATATTGTAAGTACAACGTCATCTGTAATAAGAAAAGCGATATTGTTTCTGATAAATAACTCATCACATAACATCTATTTATATGGCTCGATATTAGAATACTAATATTTTATATATTGCCTGTAACACTAGAGTAATGTATGTATGTGTAGAGATGGATCTATACAATATGTCACCACCCCTTAATTGTCTGTGGGATTGGTAAAAACCGGCTGAGATATCGATACCACGGTATCAATACCACTCCTATGGGAAACGTATAATTCCAATGCGGCTATTGTGTTATTATATTCCTACAAAAATTCGTCGTTCGGAATGTTAATAGCTGGATGAAATCAATCCTACTGAAAAAAATCTCATGCTAACCCAAGTAAGCCATCTGACCAATGTGTACCAACCGTGACCAATGTGTAAATAAGTCACTTCCCTTTCAACTATGGAATAGGCTCATGACAATTATTTTTAAAATTGTTTTCTTTTTGTTTATAGCCCTCTGCAACGATGATGCCAACGGCAACGTACCTCTAGGCAAATCGTGCAACAGGTACTGGCAGTGCCAGGGTGGATATCCGCGTCTGCAGAGGTGCCCTGCTATGCTGGTGTTCGACAGGAGGTCGCTAAGGTGTGTGGTGCCGCCAACCGAGGATTGTGACGTGCCTACAACTACTACACCACCGCCGGAAGAGGAAGAGGAAAACCAACCAGAAAGACCGGTAAGGATTCACACGGTGTAAACTAAAGAATTATGGCCAATACCCAATAAAGCATTTACATACATACATACATATAATCACATCACGCCTCTTTCCACATAGGGGTAGACAGAGACCACTTCCTTCCACTTGCTACGATCTTGACATACCACTTTCGCCTCCTCCACATTAATTAATCTCCTCATACATGTTCTTCGGTTCAGGGTACTCCTAACCTGGCCTTTCTTAAGAACGTCCCCGATTTGATTGTGGAATGTCCGCCTCGGTCTTCCCCTTCCAACACTTCCGTTCACATTTGCCTTATAAATTCTCTTTGTTAAGTCTCCTTTCATTCATTCTCTCTACATGGCCGAACCAACTTAACCTACCTTTCTCAATCCTTGTCACTACATCTACATCCATACCACAACGTTCCCAAAAGCATTTAGTTTATTAATATTTCATAACGATCCAAAACAAATCCAAATCCGAAAAACGTATGTCTTATATAAGATTGATCTTATATATGATTGAGTAGAAAATTAAATTTGAAGTATTATCCTACGACAACAGATTGTCGAAATGTGGTCTATGTGTGTACCTATTTTCATCAAAATTTTTCAAGGGTTTACGCGTGATTGAGTAACATAGTATTAGTAGGACTGACGACATAGTTAAAGTCGCTGTAAACCGTTGGATGCAAGCGGCACAAGAGCCGTTCCAAATGGTATTCTCGTGGGGAGGTCTATGACGAACTGTCGACTTCTACGGGCTGATGACTGAATGAGTGGAGTAATAAATATTCAAACATTTAAACATCTTCACAGGCTTTCACATTTTTATTGTTGTTATTGGCAGGCAAGTAAACAGCACACTTGATGGTAAAAGCACAGCATACTTGGCAGTATGCTGCTCATGTGCTATTGCGAAGTAGGGATGTGACTTAGAGGGAAAAATAATCGATTTTTTAAATAATCGATATTTTGTTCTTTAAAATAATTCGATTTTAAAATAATCGATTTATTAAAAATAAATAATCCATTATAAAATAATCGATTTTTCTCTCAACAGGATTATGATGCCCTTTTTTTTAGGAAATGTGAGCTTTATTTTCTAATATAGTATGAAACACTGCACGCAGTAACGTGATGACCTTTTTTTAGGACATCTGGCAGTGAAATAATCGATTAATTTTGATCGACTTTCGAATAATAAAAAATCGATTAATAATCGATTTTTTATTGTTCTGATAATCGATTGTAAAAATCGATTATTACAAAAAAAATAATCGATTAATAATCGATTATTATAAAAATCGATTATTTTTTCACATCCCTATTGCGAGGCCGTCGCCTACTATTAAGAAAGTAAAGGGAGTGTGAATGAGTGTAATGAGATTCGGTGATTCTAAACACATCACCAAAACTCACCGCACGCAAACATCCTCAAAAAGTTGGCCTACGGCTCTCTCGCTCACCAAAGTGCAATAAAAAGTGTGCTACTATTCACACGACAATTTTCGTAGTCCTGTATTGGCGGCTACCAGTGGCGGCTGGTGGGTCATCAAAGTGGTGGTTCACTTTACTTCCTCACTAAGTATTAAGATCAGAAATTGCAATGGTACAACAATTTACGTAAAAAAAATTTTTTAATTATTTTTGAACGCATTTTGTAGGTGTACTTGCGAAGAAAAATAGGTATTTTGTTTGTTTTTCACACTTCAAAAAATATTTATAAAAGAGGGCCTTGGCGGTCCCGCCAATTTATATCAACTTTATTTTAAAAAGTTTTGTTATTGTCTTTAATATAGTTATTTATGCTCATTTTCACCCACTGTATACGCAGTATAAAATAGAACTAGACCAAAATAAAAAAAAAACAATTAATGTAAACAAACCATATTTAACTCGTCACAGATACATCGAAACTATATCTACTTACTGTACTTAACGAGACATCATCAGCCAATTTCGTCGTAAGTCGAGTTCTCTCGGCAATGTTCGATTCGCTCGTGCGCCGTACGGGAACAGACTCATTTTTCAGCATATTTCTATGAACTATCTTCTGTCTCACGCGCCAGGCGTTTTAACTCATTTCTAATACAAGTTGTATGGGCAGTCCCCGAGCGCTCGCCTCAGCGCACGAGATTTTTTTTACAAGGAATATAAGTTTTAATAATTTAGTAAAGCGCTTATATTGTTTCGTCATAATTTGAAATTTTATTTGTTATATGTTTTTTATGTTCAAAGAATAAATATTAATGGTAATTTAAAAATAAATATGAAGTTAAATTTTGTAGTTTTTAAATATTTTGATTTGGTGGTTCAGCGCACGAGCGCACTTAAGGTACAGCCGCCACTGATTGGTACTACATGTATTTATAACTTTAGTAGACCTTCTTTTCATATAGCACTAATCTTCACGATATAGCGTCGTTCTCTGAATCTGGCCTCTGGACTTTAGGTTATAAAACACATCCATAAATTTAATTCTACGTAAACGACTGTTTACAATGTTACTTTTACTGTGTATGCTTTCTACTCTGTAGGTTTTCGAGGCCTTTGTGTATGTATATTGCCACGGTTTCACGCCTTTACTCCCTAAGGGTTAGAGAGAGGTGTAACACTGTAATATTTAATGCCACGTAATACGTGTAAGCGTATTTACTCTGTAATGTTTATAGAACCAGACTTCGGTATTTATTAATGAGTTTTTCACTATGACGCAAACCCTGTAAAACTTTGTGTCAAAATCAGAATGCCGGAACCAGGATTTTAGTATTTATTAGTAAGAATCTCATAGTGATACAAACCCTAAAAAAATTAATGTCAGAATCAGCATTCTAGAACCAGATTTTAGTACTTATTAGTGAAAATCTCATAGTGATGCAAACCCTACAAAATTTTGTGTCAGAATCAGCATTCTAGGACCAGACTTTAGTACTTATTAGTGAGAATTTCATAGTGATGCAAACCCTACAAAATTTAGTGTCAGAGTCAGCTTTCCAAAACCAGACTTTGGTATTTATTAATGATAATTTTATAGTGAAACAAACCCTACAAAATTTAGTGTCAGAATCAGCATTTCAGAATCAGACTTTGACATTAATGATAATTTTATAGTAATGCAAACCCTACAAAACTTAATGTTTGAATCAGCATTCTAGAACCAAACTTTGGTATTTATTAATTATAATTTCATACTGGGACAAATCCTATAAACCTTTGTATCCGAATCAGCTTTTAAACTTTATCGGTGCCCGCGAATTATAAGGAATCAGTTTCGATGAACCGTTCAGTAAGCAAAGAGGGCTAATGTGGTAGATTATGAGACCCAACAGCTCGTCACCTCAGACTGTTTGTGCAGGGTGTCTAGACTAGTCTTGGCGAAGCAAAAACTATAAACACTTACATAGACTATGCTGAAGTAAGCTGTTCCATTTAAGATTTCAAGAAGAGAAGGAAAGCTCGAAATAAAACCCTGTACCAATCCATCTGACCAGCGTGGTACAGTAAGTCAATATACCTTCTATTATGGAGGAAGCTCAAGCCCAACACTGGGACGTATATGAGCAGAGATGAAAGTAATTAGTAGTTCGCGCAGGGTTTCATTAGTAAACAGTAGATGTTGAATCTAATTGAATCGGCCCACCTAGACGAGACTATTGGCTGTCAAAATAAAATCACTTGAACAATCGCGCGTTTAAACCTTTTGATCAACGAAGCGTTTATCTACGTCTGATTGTTGTTGGTACCCAATATTAACTTATAATATCGCATATCGCTTTGTCAAAATATTTCAGAAGCAAACTGATAGTTTTAATAGTAACATTTAATAACTAAATATACCTCATATTATGTACCACTTCCCTATTCACTAATAACCGTTATATATGTTCTATTTCATGTTTCTCTTGATCTGATGCCACTTATGGGATCAGGCATAATCATTTCGATTAATCGGACCGGGGAATAGTCCCTCAACTGCAAAGTGTGCAAGAAAATTTTCTTTCTCGAAATAAAACTTTTGACTAACCCACCAGTGTATAAAAGGTTAGTTTCCCTCCTATTGTGGAGCAGCCTTGAGCCCAATAATCGAGATGGTGATGTGAAAATGTATGGAAAACTGGACATTAGCGTAAATTTTTAAAACAAAAATATAAATGGTATATTAAGCAAACACCTAAATGGAACAAAAACCCCATTTCACCCTCTGAATATTTAATTGACAAAGTCTACGACACAAATTTCAGAGGGTGGAACAGACATTTTTCAGTCCAAAAATAATGCAGCATTTCGCTCTAAACATGAACAATGCCTTATAACCTTTCGAACGTTTTGACACAGTTCTGTGCACCCCTCTTAAACCGTCTTGTCACAGATCTGTGCGCGCTTTCAAATTAAAATTCAGTATATAATTTGTTCTATACTTTCAATTCTATTGATATCAGTGGATGTGTATAACTCTGACGAATAACATACACAGGTGCACAGAACTGTGTCAAAACGTTCGAAAGGTTAAGGTACAAAAAAAAAACGTGTGCGTGTCGGGATGCCCGACAGAACTGATAACTTAAACTAATTGAAGTTTGGTATTATTTAAATTATTTAACTTAAGAAAAGAGTAGAGTATTACTTAAATTTTATGTATGTTAATATGACAATGTAAGGAAAGGTTATTTATTCATAAAATGTTTCATTGATTATAAAATATATTTTATTCTTAGTTACAATTCTTGAATATGTACATTAGAATTTTATGTATGTACATTATTAGTATCATTATTTAATCCTATAAAAGTAACAATTAGCTTATGATAGCTATAATAAGCAAAGAAATTTGTACATCATACTGGTGCCGTAACGCGTTACGTAACAGAGAGGTTTACCCTCCCATAAACAGTTATCACTTCAAAGAAATAAAAACAATTAACAATAGACATTTTTTTTATTATTATAAAAATATGAATATGATATTGTTGAATAGTGATCTTCTTTAGACATTCCTTTTATAGCATAATGTTATGCTAATTTAATTATTTAATATCTAAAAGTAATAAATAAGAGTGAATTGATTAATTTAAAAAATGGCATTAAAAAATTCTAAAACCTAATTGATATATGAACTTTATCCATACTAAGATAGTTTATTTCGTAATTGCAATACAGCATTATGTGCAAACGGTAAAATAATTTTTATTTCGAGGTAATGAAAATTTGGGATAATCTTCCATTCCAAAGTAATTAAGGAGGACAATTGATGAAAATTTAAGCAGAAACCTTAAACTTTTCTTTTATATAATCAATTGCGATATTTACGCGAGCATTAAATTTAGAATTACGGAATTTATCACGCAATTTATACATATTAGATGTAACGCTTGATCTTACGCAACAAAAATAAGAGAATTGAAAAATATAATAGAACCTTTCGTACTTAAAAAAAATATAATCTATTAGAAGTAGGTAGGTTCATTACTCTATTTAGTATTTCTTTGGGTTCTGCACCAATTATAGAAAGGAAAACAGTACTCTCCTTACGCTTGTGTCCTACGCCAGGGTAGGACAACTGCAAGACAACTCCAAGTCGTAGACATACCTTGCCATCGTCATCATCTCAGCCCCTACACATCCCCCTGTTCGGCTCGGGGCTCAATTATGGGAGGGAAAATTGACCTACTATAATGCACGCTGGTCAGATGTGTTGTTATAAGGTTTTGTTTCGAGTGTTCCTTCCTTCTCTTGCATAAATATCCTATGCATATTGTATCCCTTATACGATTTTACGACATCCACAGACAAGAGATGGGGTCGTTAATTATATTCTTACTCCGTCACCACACGTAGACACACTTATGTGCGATCTTAAAATAATTTTACATACATTTTATTCTTTCACATTTAACCAAGTAACATACAAATTTGAATTAAATCAAATTCGACATAGAATCGAATGATTACTTCGTCAAACATTAGGATTTTCTTCAAATGACTCAATTGATTCCATACATAGGGGTATTTGAAGCGAAATTTTGGTCTCGTTTAGTTCACAAACCACGCTTTATTCAATTAGGGTAAGAATTTTTGTGGTAGATTATACTAAAGAATATTAAGTTACAATAAAAAGCTTTATGATACTAGCGTACATTAATCTTTTGTAGAACTTTAATACTTTTATTTAATAATAAATAATTTCTGTTCCGAGTGGCATTCTCGTGGGGAGGCCTATGTCCAGCAGTGGACGTCTGTAGGCTGATGGATGGATTGAATTTCTGTGATACTACCCTCTATTTCTATGAAAATACCATAAGTCATATTCACCCTATCGACGTCCAGTTGAACATAGGCCTCCCTAAGGGTAATAATGCAATCGCCATACTTAGCAGGCGGGTTAGCGACTGCAAATGATGTTATAAGTTACCTAGGAGTATGCCGTTTCCCATTCTCTGGTGAACCTTTAGCTGTTTTTTACGACATTCACTTGAGAATCAGACGGTAAAACATCTTACAGTTATCAATTATTATATACTATACAATATATTCTTGTATGATGGAGGCATTTACAAACAGAACTCGGATCAATCATTAGTATAAAAAGAATTGTTCCACCCGGCATTTGGATCTACGAATCTCTTTATGAAAGATGTTCATCGGATTTCAACTACTAATTTAACTGTATTAGTTAAATTTATTGCTACGCAAATATTAGAAAAAATTAAGAAGATACTCTCACACTTTACTTTCAGCGTTAAATCGAATTAAAAGGAAAGCTTCTCCATGCATCTAATCAAACTGCCGTGCACCCCGATAGTCCCATAGTTGACAACCATATTATAGTTTAGGTATTCACTATACGCACAGTAACTATGAAAAAAATTATCGTATTCGTAATAAAGTAGAAACTCGATTATCCGGCCCTCGGTTATACGGATTCTCGATTATTCGGACTACCAACCGCGACTGTAGCTACAATTCGATTAGGTGCAAGCATGAACGTGTCTGAATTCTGAAATGGAATGTCCCGCTCGCGCCCCGCGGGAACGTTGCTCCACGCGTTTCATTATTGTTTTAGTAATTGCTACGCCGCTCTAAGATACATGCCCCGCGGCATCGTCTTTTAATAAACGCATAAAATTATGTACATACTACATATGTACAAAACCGAAGCAGGATTTTCATACATTCAATTATCCGGATTTTCGATTATCCGAATGCCTACCAACAACATTTAGTCCGGTTAATCGAGTTTCTACTGGTACATAGTTTTTACCAAAAGAGTTTACTCTGTCTTCTCTGGCAAAATTCATAAGTAGGAGACATGTGTATTCTACTCATAAATACAACTCTTAATATAAAACGATTGTATTTTTATCTAGAAGGCGATTCTAGAAAAAATATAATGTTTTTTATGTTAACTTTACTGATATCAAAACTACTTTAATAATTTCTGTTTATTTATCTTTCAGAGTCATCAAAGTAAACGGCCAAAGATTGACGCCCAGGAAGGTCGTCCCCGACCAAGAAATTAAGCACATTGCTTCTAGACTTACTCTACTAATTCTTTCTTCTTTCATCTCGAAAGCCCTTCCCACCATTCTTTCAATTCCATAAGAAGTAATATTTATACTTCATTGTTTATTTAGTCATGTAAGTATTTCTAGTTTTTAATAATTATTATAAATGTAAAAATACTGCCACAAATCTATTATAATACTCATGCGATTCTGGCGAAATTATTTTAAGATTAGAATAACGTGGTAAGCAACTGTATTATTTTATTAGGCTAAAAAACACGCTAATAGAAAGGCTAAGTGCAAAACGAGGTCAATTTATGGGTTAAAAATGTTTACTTATTTGCAAACCAAATGCCACCAAACTTTTACCCAAAAGCTTGTTAAAATGTTGGCTCACCTTTTCTTAATGTTGTCGCTTCAAAGCAAATGTTTACCAACGAAAATTTGCAAATTTAATAACACCGATAAAGCAGATGCTTAGGCATTTTCGTGCCTAATGGACTCAAATATTTTCTCCAAGATGCACTGTTTATTTGCGTTTCTTATGTATTTTTCTAAATATATACTACCACGGTGTTCTAATCCAAATTGTAAGTTAAGTTATAAAGAAGTTCTTAAGGTTAGTCAATATTTATAACAATAAGTTCATTTTGTTTTTAATTATTAAGTAATAAAATATTAAAGTTACTCGGTGGTTTTTATTATTTTGTATACCAATGGATAATAATTATTTATGAGTCAAGCTATAAACTCATAAAATTTATTCATTCGGTTCATTCATCATCATCATCATTTCAGCTCATATACATCCCACTGTTGGGTCGAACCTCCTCCAGAATAGAAGGGAAACCAACCTTACATTACCATGCTGGTGAGACAGGGTTTTATTTCAAATTTTCCTTCTCTTGCATAGATATTTTATGCGTATTATACCCCTCAGTCATCTTTTACAATAGCCATGGGCAAGACAGGGAGTGGTGATTTGTATTCTTACTCCGTCACCACATGGAAAAATCATTTGGTTGTGTATGTCAAATATATTTCAGTGTATTCTAATCTATATCTTCTTTTTATTTCTTTCACAAATTGATATCTTTCACTAAAGAGATTTGATTTTAAGATTCAGCTATGGTGAAATCTCACCCCGGACGGAACGGACAGCGTGCATTCCGACCTTAGCCCGCTCAAAAAAAAATATTGTGAAATCTCATCTCTGAGAGGTACACTCTCTGTCTTACCTATGGATGTTGTAAAATCAACTAAAGAATTTAATTATCCATATTATCAATCAGTCACTCTGAAAACACAGGTCTACGATCAGTGTGTGTTACCAGTGATAACTTATGCCACGGAAACGTGGTCCCTAAATGTAGGCCTCATAACCAAGCTTAAAGTCGCTCAACGTGCTATGGAGCGGGTTATGCTCGGGATTTCTCTGCGAGATAGAATCCGAAATACAGAAATCCGCAGAACAACGGGTGTAACCGACATAGCAGGAAAAATTAAGACGCTGAAGTGGCAATGAGCAGGCCACATCGCTCGACGAACCGACAACCGCTGGGGAAGAAAGGTTCTCGAGTAGCGACCAAGTATCGGACGACGCAGTGTAGGACGCCTCCTCCACTAGGTGGAACGACGACGTGGTGAAAGTTGCTAGGCGTCGTTGGATGCAGGCGGCACAGGACTGCACTTTGTGGCGTAACATGAGGGAGGCTTACGTTCAGCAGTAGACGGCTATAAGCTGAAATGATGATGATAATTATCAATATCATAACATGGTCCTATGCAAGAGAGTGAAAAATCGAAATAAAACCCTATAACAATCCATTTTACCTGCGTGATGAATTGATATAGTATACAGTATATCAATTTTTCTCTCATTGTGGAGGAGCTTCGAGTCCAACAGTCTTAGAATAATAACTCATACAAAGTAACTCCGTACACAAAATTTGAGGCATTTAAATTGGAGCCTGATGGCTCCCTATGCTGGATCGTGACGTAGTGTACAAGGTCACTGCGTATAAAGCAACTCTACTGTATAGTGGTGTGGGTGTGTGTGTGTGGTATAGAATACAATTGTCGTCACCTCTTGCTTGCCCGTGGGAGTCGTTAAAATCGGCTGAGGGCCTCATCAAGAGAATGGGCAGCAGCTATCTCCTAGGAAAACTTATAACAACTACTACTGAGTTCGCCAACTCGTCTGCCAAGCGTGGCATATAGGGCATTATATACCCCGCAACTAAAAATTAAAAATGGATTCAATAAAAATGACGGCCCCCAATCACGGCAGTTCCTGCTTTCCGCGGGCTCATCTTGTCGCAGGGAACCGTTGGATGTAAGTGGCGCAGGACCGTTCCAAGTGGCATTCTCGTGGGGAGACCTATGTCCAGCAGTGGACATCTGTAGTGTGTGTAATCGTATGCATCCATGTAGTACTAATAATTTTGGCTTCACGTTTTTGATCGTTGAAGTACCGATACTATCCTTCTATACGTTGTTATTCTAAGCCAACAGTATATAAACTGAGATGATGATGATGTTCATGGTGAAATCTATCAATTTTTACAAACTCATGGTGAGTGCTCTGAGGAACTCTTTGTCTTGGTACCACTGTCAACCTTTTACCAACTCTAGCAGGGTTTCACCATTTCACCTGAAAATGTTATGGACTTTAATTATAAGTTTCCAACGAGCCTTTCTCCCAAGTACGTGGAAGTTCGGGAATGTAGTACCTGCTGTTCTGTTTCCCGAGCGCTATGACATGCCCTTCTTTAAACGAGGTTTAAGAGGAGAATTTTTTGAACGGTATGCAACAGCCTAGCTGTGTCCCTGGTATTGCTAAGGTCCAAATGCGGCAGTACCATTTATCATATGCTGAGCTGCTAGCTCGTTTACTCCCATCAGTAATAAAAAAATACTTGACTTCCATTTTTTGTGGCACGTTGGTAAAACTGTGACGGTGGTACCAAGTCAAACAGTTCCTCAGAGCACACCCTATGAAAGAGTCGATAGAACACAGAGTGACCGAAAGCCTCTACGCCACTCCAGTCTCCAGTAATATTCAAATCCCCGATGATACGAACAACACGCCATACACAGCAATTTGATTAAAATATTCACAGAATTGCAGTAACTAGCTTTAATCATGTTTCAAGTGCATACCTTATTTATGATACATTTATAGATTATGATTTTATTTTCTAATAGCAACTGCCTCCCAGTAAGTAATAGACATGCAAGGGTTCAATGAACTATTTCGTGCGTGCGATGCGACGGAAGAAGCAAACTATTTCTAAACAGGTAAATATATACTTTTTAACCGTGTGGTGACAGAGTAAGAATACAGTTCACCACCTCTCTTGCCCATGGGTGTCGTAAAGGACGACTAAGGGATATAAAAAGAAAACTCGAAATAAAAACCTATACCAACACGTCTGACCAGTCTGGTATAGTAGGCCAATTACTCTCCCATTGCGGAGGAGGCTCGAGCCCAACAGTGGGACGTATATGAGCTATGATGATGAAGATGAAATATATCTTTAAACAGTCACAGAAGAAGACAATTATATATCGATTATTTGTTGATACTTGAGAAATCCTTTTATCTTCAGAAAAGAGTTAAAAAATACACACTACCAAAAAAAATGTGGCACAAATTCTAAAGATTTATTAAAGTTTTTAATTAGAAGGCTCTGTAGGACAAGGTGTCGGATTTAACAAGAAGTTTTTGTACTTAGGGCCAATTATAAGGTAATTTCAGAGCGCGCTTTAAGGAAAACTTTACGAGAAATACAATAGTTGCAGATTATTCTGAATCTTCTGAATCAAAACTTCGTTAGTGCGGTTTTTAAATGGGCAGAATGATTAGTGAAATAACTGAAATAAATATTGCTTCGAGTGTTAATTATGGGACCATGTCCCACGTTTTGGGTCACTACTTGGATAAGTTGTTATCAACCTATCTCTAGGATTGGTGTCAAATCTCTCTTGTCGTGCATTAATGTTATGAGTAAAGTCGCTCAGCGTGCTATGAAGAGAGCAATGCTCGATATCTCCCTGCATAATAAAATCCGGAACACCAAATTTGTGAAAAGAGGAATATACCTGACCTAGCTCGAAGGCAGGCCACATTATTTTCCAAACCAACAATCGTTGAGGAAGAAAGATATACTCAAGCAGTAACTACGTTACGGACGAGGCAACGTAGGACGATCCCCCACTAGTCGGACTGACCGTGCCATTGGAGGCGGGTGGTACAAGACTGTTTCTAAAATTATTCTCGTGGGGAGACTTATGTCCAATAATAGACATCTACTGGCTGATGGAAAAGGCACTGAGTGAAACAACGATATTCAATTAAAGATACTCTATTGGAGACACAAATTAAAAAAAATAATTCGTAACGGTAAAGTTTGATAGATAAAGATATAAAAAAAAAATATATAATTAATGTGTTTTTTTTGTAAAAATTCTAACTGTACACTTCAATAGCAACGAAACGAGTCATAAATATATAAATAAAATTAGGTGAACCACGTAATTTCAATGAAAGCAAATTACACCAAAATACCACCGTGACATCATTTACGGGCTCAATATCGCAAGGATTCCATTAAATCAACCCGCTACTACCCTTGGGGGATTAACAACGTTTTTATAACCCTCCAAATTTTCGGGTTCCTTATTAACTTTTTTTCGTGCGCTGTAAGTATTGGAAAGCTCGTGGGAATGGCGGCAATGTATTAAAAACAGAAATATATTACATATGTAGCTCCCTAATCGAATTTTGGTTGGTAAACACTTCCCCATTTTTCTAACCGACAAATGACATTCTCATTACATCTATCCATCAACTTATAAATCCCACCACTTATGGTCAAGCTTCCCTTTTTTTTTGTAGAAGGCTATGATCTGGATTCACCCCTATCAATCATCATTCAACGCTCATTACTTATGTCCAAGATTCTTTTTTCCGTTCGGGTTGACGAAAGTACGACGCTTAGCCCAAACCGTACCGTCTTAGTTGGCCATAGCTATTGGTTTGACAACTGACACCGAGTTTTTGACCTCGGTGACAAGCCCGGCGGAATAACCTTTCAGCTACTATCCCATCTGTGGCAAAAAAACAACAGTATCGCCGGCGCGTTGCACTCTCGCGGTCGGCTTCTCGACTAGTGGCGATCTAACCGCGAGACCTCGTCTTGAGCCGCGTCAGGCGTAAATGGACATCAGCCTGCCTATATATATATGCGATAATCGTCACGCTAAGTAAACGATTTGAAGACGGGTTCTAATGCCCTGCTGTTTCTAATCAAAATGATTTGAATTAGAATATTTGCAATTGTAAAACAAAATATGTTTTTCTGGAAATATCATGTCCTATATTCTCCGGACGCTGCAATTGCTAGTCTTAGATCTCGACTGCTCGGAATTGTACGTAAAGTAATCTAAAATTCACTTCGATAAAATGGCAAGTTAAAATCTATAGTATAACGCCTAAAAAGCAAGGCTTGGTCAAAAAATTATCACTTTACACACCCTTCAACTAACGGACGTCAGCTATCGATAAATTCATCCGTATATCCGGTCGTCCATGAAGTCATTCGTCCTCATCCACCTCCATTCATTCCCATCTATCCCCGTCCATCTAAAACGATGCAAACATGATCCTTTCCAAACGTTCTCATCCTCGTCCCTGGTTGACCCAATGGCAATGGAGAGGGAGTATGATGAGTCATGGGGCCCCGCGCCACTTTTGTTTCGCCCCGGACGTACTATAAAAAAAGAAGTTTAAGACTAGAAGTCAAGGTATCTGGGAAACATTTTTATGTATAACTTAGAAATTCTATTTAACGTGTTATCATCGTCGTCTTACCTCATATACGTCCTACTGCTGGGCTTAAGCATCGAACATATTGAGAGGGAAATTAAGCTACTATACCATGCTGGTCAAATTGGTTGTTATAGGGTTTCTTTTTTGAGATTTCCTTTCCTTGGATAGATGTTATGGAAATATTATATCCCTACGTCGTGTTTTTTACAACATCCACGAGCAAAATAGTGGGTAATGAATTGTATTCTTACTCGTCACCACACGGAAATACGTATGTCTACTTTTGATTAGATGTTACACTGGTATAAGGTTTTTCTCACAATGTTTTCCTTCAGAGTGACCTAATGGTTAAGATATGGGCCTGCCGTTTCCGTGCCGTGTGTTTGAATCTGATGCAGGACTTTGTGCGATCCACAAATTGTTGTTCTGAGTCTGGTTGTAGTTCGTAAAGTCCCCCGCTATACAAAGATTACCTATGTCCTTAGTGGAGGGTGTTGTCTTTAAAAAAAACTAGCATGTGAGAACTAGTGAAGATCATAAGTTATTTGTTTTATGTTAATAATTTCACAATTACAATATAAAAAGCCACTTTTAACGCGCTTTTATTAGTTTCACCTATATGTATGTATATATCTATGTAACGGAATCTTTGAACATCGTTTTGCCCCATTTTGAACAAACAGATTTTATTTAAACTTTGCACACTTGTCAAAGGCCCATGACAATGACTGATGACAACCCTGATTAGATTGGCCAGGATTTAGAAATTTCTATTCGTATCCTTTGCATAGGAGCAAAAGAGACAGAGCTAGTCAGCGAACTACGCATGCGCGAAATTCGAAACTAGCAACTATTTGATTTCTAAAAAGTAAACGTGTTTTTTAGATTTTTTAAACTGTAATTTACTTTATTATGTCAGTGAAGTTGATAACCACACTACAATTATCATAATATCGAACTTGCCTGCTTTTTTCACATTTTTCTTTTTACCTAAATAGACGTTTTCACTTCAAAAAGTTATTAATGATTTGTGCTCAATTCCCCACATAACGATCGGTTATCAAACCGCTTTCGTTTTTCTTTACGAATACAAATATTCAAAATTTATTTATTTCTAGCTAGACGTCACCAAAAACATACCTATATGATAGGCCTCATACCTAAAGCCCTAAAAATTTATTACGAATTGAACTCGAAGCTGAATCAACATCAATTTTACAGAAGTGGATAGGTCATGTGTAATTTAATTTGGCGCAAAGTGCTCTTGGGTTGAAGGTGCGGGTAATTTTACCTGAGCGAAGATACAACATGTAATATCTCACTACAAAAACGAAGGATTCTTTATTGAAAATATTTCCTCATTAGTGTATTGACATCCACTAATGACCTCAGCGGGAATTAGAATGGCGTAATCGCCAACGATTGGCGTGCGAGTTAGTTATCACAAGTAAAAAAGAAGGCAAAAATTTACTTCACACAAGCTTTTTACACTACATAGTTAGGTGAACTTAATATTTTTTAATATAAACGTTACACTTGCTTAAATAATAAGCATATTTTGCATCAAAAACTCTGAAATATATTCAAAGGGGAATTGAACTAGAAAAGGGTTGAATGTTCTGATTACGTTTATAAGAATATTAATTACATAACTGAGGGAATATACCCTCCGAGTTAAGAGAGGTCCCAGGAGACATCACTCACTAAAGCGGACATTTTGACAACACGCCTATGAACCCTCTTTATGACAACGATATTTTAGACGATATCGGTGCGCTATTATAATATTGTATTGATTAGTTAATTACTTAAAGTAAAGGTCTTGTCTACCTTTATCAATTGAATATCTTGTATCAAATGCAGGATGTATGTTCGTTTTAGAATATTTATAATTTATAAATAGTATATACTATTAACGAACATTAAAGTAGCAAAGTGGGCCAAAATGATATGGTCCACTTTGCTATTTTCCAACGCGGATACCAAGCTATCACTCTTATTCAGGAGGCGCTTCTGCACCTTTGAGGGGAAGATCTCCTTCCTAACCATTAGAGCCGCCCTCAAGGCCGATGTCGCAAAACGGTACCATGACTCGGTGATAGTCTCGGCAGCTGACGCGGAACATCCGTGTCAGGCGGCTCTGTAGCAGAACTGCCGTCCTCACCCTTCCTGGACCGTTCGGCGACAGAACTACCGCCCTTGTCCTTCTCGGATAGCTCTGTGGCAAAACTGCCACACTTTTCCACCGACGGCTCTGCGGCAGAACTACCGCTCGGTGGAACGACGGTGACTTCCCGCTCACTCCGCTCCGGCTGGCGTTTTAGGTTTAGAAGCCTTGCCGCGGAGCATTCTTGAAGGCCCTTTGTGCTTTTTCGGAGCCTCATATGTCGTTGGTGGCCCCTCAGCTGTAACATCATTTGCTCCTCTCTCATACGAAACGAAGTTGGCTGAACCGGTGTTTGAACCCATCACATTCAGATACTATCCCGGATTACCTGTCGTGGCCGGGCGCCTCTGAAATAGTGTACGCTTGGTTCATTGCTGCCATAAGGTTCTAATTTACAGTCCTTCCTTAACTTTTCACACTCTAACAACTGATCTTCCATCAGCTATGTATACCCTTGTGGTCCCGAATCTTAAAAGTGGCCAAACATAGGATTCAGGTCTTTTTTGACGAGGGATTCTACCTCGCGGTCCGAATATTCCTCGCCCTGAACTCAGAATATCCCAATCAGGGTTACGAGTTGGACCAGTGGGTCTCTCGTAAGTGATGGCACACCCAACCCGTGAGCTGCAACCAGCCGCGGACATTGCCCAGGGTTGCCAAGGCCCACAAAGAGGTGTTTGAATTTCGCGCCCCATAAATTAAGTATGTACTTAACATACCTTAAGTAGCTTTCTATATTTAATGTTCTTTTTTTATTTAACCAACCACGTCACCTCGTGTCATTCACAACAATATCAATATTAATAACATCTCATCATCTCAGCCAATATATATCCCACTGTTGGGCTCGGGCCTTCTCCTTTATGAAAGGGAATATGACCTACTACACCGCGCTGGTAAGACGTATTGGCATATTTTTTTATTTCGAGTTTTTCTTCTCTTGCATAGATGTTATCTGCATATTATACCTTTAGTCATCTTTAACAATACCCACGGGCAAAAAAGAGGGTGGTAAATTGTATTCTTATTCCGTCACCACACAGAAAAAATCAATCATCATTTTTAGTATCTTAACAATTTCTATTCTAGAACATTGAATACGCGTATTCAATGTTCTAGAATAGAAATTCAGATTCAGTCTCAGACTCTTGATGGGCAAACTGAAAAAGTTTTACATTATCCGCAATTTAAACAAAACAGGATATTCCCTTTTATACTGAGAGTATTATAAAAGACACTGCAAAACTTTTGCTCGAACGGATTGTCTTTAATAAATGGATGAAAGCCCACAATTCAATGATAAAATAATAAAGGAGGGGAAAACAATTAAAGTTAATAATAATAAAATCTTAGGTTGAAGAACGGCGTCCAACCGTTTATTCTATTGCATTGCTAAGCCGTAGTTATATACAAAACACGTACGTATTTTTTGACTGCCGAAACCTTTTGTTTGATATTTTCTCGTCAAACATTTACCACTACGTTGTCCGCTTAAAAAAAGTACTGTAAAAGTAGTAGATGTAAACCTAGGCAACTATAATACCAACTTCAACCACCTGTCAAGCATGACGTATTGACATTACTCCATTTCCTCTCATCTCAGTTCACATATATATCCTCCCGAGTCCTCGTGACCATATTTTAGACCAAAATATAAAATGTCGTAGAGTCCTAACTTTCGATAATCCCGACTTTCAATAGAGGACGGACGGCCCAAAAAACGAGCAAATTCCTTTTTTCACTTATAACTTTAAAACTTGATGTTTAATACTCATATATTCTGTTTGAAATTAAACGTAATATATCAGTCCCTTTTCTACACAATGTATTCCTTACGAAGCCCCAAAACAACTTTGTTTTACTGAAACACTTTCTAAATCTTATTATGAGTCCATGAAGATTCAGTACTCAACTATATAAATTAATTTGTTCCATATTTGGGATATTCAGGCTTAAGGAAAGTGCCGTTTTAAAATGTCATGTGTCAGGAGGATATATAATACAAGGAGAATAGATCAAATATACCAAGCTGCTCGGACGTATACCAACACTTCCAACAAGTATATTGGAATATACATTGGTATATTCCAATCATACATATTCCATACATATTAGTATATTGGAATATACCAATGTATATTCCAATATACTAACAAATGTCATTGTCCGCGATTTCACGTGGGAATACGGGTATAAAAAATATATCCTATTTTTACTCGCTCATTATTGGTTTCTATTGGTGTAAGAATTTTTAAAATCGATTTAGTGTTCCCACGGCGTCACCCATTTGGTTCCCATTACCGTAAGTAGCGTTGCCAGGCGTCCGGATAAAGCCAGACATAGGTAGGCTTTTTAATTGAGTGTCCGGCCAAAATAATCGGTGTCCTGCTTGTCCGGCTTTTATTAGGCTTTTTACATTTCGCAAACGAGCTAGCGCCGAGTGTGGTCGAGCGCAGGCAAATCGACTGTTGTCATAATAATCCAAAAAGCTTAATTTTACATATATTTTTTTGTCGTACCTAATAATTCTAAAACACAAAATCCTCAATAATGTAGGGTGTCCGGCCATTCTACCCAAATGTCCAGCCAAATTGGCTGATCTGTGTGCTGCTCGATGATGCGGGCAAGCTGCTGGAGAGGGTGTTGGCTGCCCGCATCGAGCGGCACCTCGTCGGGGTCGGGCCCGATTTGTCGGACGCCCAGTTTGGTTTTCGGAGAGGGCGTTCGACGATCGCGGCCCTGCTGCGCCTGAAGGCTGTGGTAGCGGAGGCCGTCACCGGCGGAGGAGTCCTGTTGGCGGTGTCCCTGGACATCGCCAACGCCTTCAACAGTCTGCCATTCAGCTGCATCAGGGAGGGGCTGAGATATCACGGGGTGCCCGTGTACCTCAGGCGGCTGGTGGCAGACTACTTGGAGGGGCGCAGCGTCCTCTACGTTGACCGAGTAGGGGACGTTGTGCGAACGCCCATGACGTGCGGTGTCCCACAGGGGTCGGTTCTGGGTCCGACCCTGTGGAACATCGGCTACGACTGGGCGTTGAGAGGAAGCCTCCCAACCGGGCTGGGCGTAATTTGCTACGCCGACGATACACTCGTCACAGCCCGGGGTGGGACGCTAGAGGAGGCGGCACGTCTGGCAACTCTCGGCACCGAGGAGATTGTCAGGCGGATCGAAGCGCTGGGGTTGAGGGTAGCCCTGGAAAAGACGGAGGCCCTTTTATTCCATGGCCTCCGTACCGCCGGGCCTCCCGCCGGCGCTTCGATCACTGTGAAGTCGGTCACCATCAGCATCCAGGCCCACATGAAGTACTTGGGCCTGGTGCTCGACGGGCATTTTTGGTTCCGGGAGCATCTCCATCGACTTGTTCCCCGGCTTGTCGGCGCGGCGTCCGCCCTTTCGCGGCTGATGCCGAATGTGGGCGGACCCAGCTCTACGTGCCGACAGCTGTACACGGGGGTGATCCGGTCGATGGCTCTGTACGGCGCACCGGTGTGGGCGGGGTCCCTGACCGTCCGGCTGAGGGCCCTCTTGAGGCGACCACAGAGGGTCATGGCGGTCAGGGCCATACGCGGTTACCGCACGGTGTCGACGGAGGCAGCGTGCCTCCTGGCCGGAACTCCCCCTTGGGACCTGGAGGCGGAGATGCTCGCCGAGATTTATCGGCGGGTGTCTGAGACGCGCACCCGCGGCGGCATGGTCTCCCTGCAGGAGATCACCGCCTGGCGGGTCGACGCCCGCCGAGGAGTCATTGCCCGTTGGGCAGTCCGGCTGGAGAGTCCTCGGTACGGTGTCAGGACCGTCGAGGCCTTCCGGCCGATGCTGATGGAGTGGTTGGAGCGGACGCACGGGGTGCTTTCCTTCCGACTGGTGCAGGTGCTTACAGGGCACGGGTGTTTTGGGAAGTACCTGCACAAGATTGTCAGGAGGGAGAGCACACCGTCCTGCCACCACTGCAGTTGCGACGAGGACACGGCGCAGCACACGCTCGAGGAGTGTGCTGCATGGGAGGGAGAGCGCCGTGAACTCGTCGCGATTATCGGTGCCGACCTGGCGCTGCCGACCATCGCCAGGGAGATGCTCGACAGCGTCAGGAACTGGGACGCGGTCGCCGCCTTCTGTGAGGCCGTAATCTCACGGAAGGAGGCGGCGGATCGTGTGCGAGTAGAGCTCCTATTCGGCGACACGTTCCGCCGCCGGCGACTCGGGCGGCGCAGGCGCGAGTATCTGCGCCTAATGCCGCCCTAGCCGAGGCCGCGGGTGATCGGACCGGGGAATTGTCCGTCACCCGCAGAGAGGCTAACCGCGCGATGGCGACCGACGTCCCAGTACGTCGAGAGGTGAGGTTACCCGAAAGGTATTCCGTCGGGCCGACCACTGATGACAAGTCACATCTGCTCCGGTGGTCGGCCCAACAACGAGGTGACGTGGGTACGGGTGGGTTATGGGCCTGCGCGCCGTCCTTTCATCGCCCCGGAGGGACAGGACCGCGCGTGCGCTTACCATAGCCCACCCATTAAAAAAAAAAAAAAAAAAAAAATTGGCTGATCTGTCCGACTATTAGGTTTGACGACCTGGCAACCCTAACCGTAAGAATATAGGGATAAAATATAGCTTATGTTACTCGCTGATAATGTAGCTTTCCATAGGTGAAAGAATTTTTAAAATTGGTTTCTTGGTTTATGCGTGAAAGTATAACAAACAAACCTACATTCGCATTAATTAACATTATAATATTAGTTAAAATAATCGATAATAGCAAAATCACAATTTACCTACAATACTATAGTTCACTTAGGTACAAGTTAATTAACCGCCACCATTTCATCAGAGTTATTCATCTCTCTAACTAACATTGCATAAATGAAATCTTATAAGAACTAATTAGACTTGCGTTACAAGGTCTTCTAATGTTTCCATGGAAATAAGTTATGTGTACGTAGCCAACATCCCACGGGACGCTATCAATCTTAAATAAATAAGACACCTAAAGTAATTCTCCAAGCAATTTCTTTGTAAAGATGGTAACTGAACATTTCGATATAAGAACAATGTATTTGTTTTTTCCTTAATCTAATTTATACACGCCAATATATACGTAATACTTTTGATTTATGCGGAAAAAAAACCAATTAGTTAGCAGTTATTATTTCTGGGTAATAGGAAACCGTTCCGTGTGGTGATTAAATTAGAATATAATGTACAACTTGCGCTATCTTGTCCATGGATGTCGTAAAAGACGACTAAGTGGTATATTATACTTATGTATAAAACATCTGTGCTAGAGAAGGAATACTCTAAATCAGGGATTCCCAACCTTTTACCCTATGCGCCTCACTCAAGTTTATGCTAAAATATTACGCCCCCTTTGTCCCAACTACGATAAAAAAACAAAGGATGAAAATTTCAATAGACTTTATTTTCATTTTACATAGCAAGTGCGTATGTAATCAAATGACTCAAATATAACATAATTAGTGAGAACAATGTTCCTGCCTTTATTAGACAATTGGTGAATCCTTGGCTTCATATTGGTTTCAATTTTAACAAATTCCTACGCGCCCCCTTTGCATCATTCTACGCCCCCCAAGTGAGGCGCGCCCCACTGGTTGGGAATCCCTGCTCTAAATCATACCCTATACCAACCTGCCGGAACAACATGGTAACTGTCAATTCGCCTCCTATTGTGAAGGGCTTCGAGCCGAGAACTTATATGAACTGAGATGATGATGATGATGTTGATGAATTTTCATGGTCACACCAAGACTGTATTTCCGTAAATAAAAACGTTGAAAAGTGATTAAAATATTGGGAAAGAAAAATCGTACAAATGCGATAAAAACCGTAATAATAGATTTGTTTTACAAAATGCCACCACTTTTTAAACGTTCTGTGGAAAACGTAATATGAGAAATTGTCTAGTGAATAGTAATTTTTTAGAAATAATCCCATCACATAGTCCGACGTCTACCGAACATAACTGCAAATGATATACTTTAAATTGTAAATTTCTTCAAGAATTATAAAATGGGTATCATCATCATTTCGGCTCATATGCGTCCCACTACTGGCCCTGAGTCTCCTCCACAATAGGAAGTAAATTGACCTTACACCCTTACCCCTATACTATGCTGGTCAGACAGCCTGATGTAGGGTTTTATTTCGAGTTTTCTTACATAGATTTTATACGCATATACTATATCCCTTAGTCCTTTTTTAAGACATAGACAAAATAAGGAGTCGTGAATTGTATTCTTATTCTGTCATTACATAGAGAATAAACTAGATACATATATATTTAAGGTATTTTCTTATTAAAAGATATTTTCCTTTCATCAGAAATTCTAACACCTTTAATCCTAAACTAATAAAGGCTTTCGAAAGTCTATAAGGAAAAGCTTAAATATACCACGAGGAACACAAATTGCTCTGATAAGAGTGTGTACTTAACAAACGGAGGTTAGTAATAAATCCTACATGTGAACCGTTTTCGATTAAATTCCGATATCTCTAACCGCACACGTACCTGTATAAGATTAATTGAAATTCCCATTGAAAGAATTTCCCGTGAAAATATTAGTAAGTGGGGCTTGATTTACATATTTTCTTTCAATAAAACCATTGTTCGAGAATAGATACGTTTTCTTATATGAAGAATGTTTCATGTTTCTTTTCTCATATCTTTCAACGATTGTTTACGTTAAAAGATCTTTAAAAGCAATTCAATTTTTAAAAATATTGAAAGACATTTTCCAATATAGCTGGTAGATATTCTATGATATTCGATTCTCATTTTATTGAACATAAAAGATAGTCTTCGTCGTATTAAAGAATAGTATATTGAAGACGTGACCAGAATGTTTCCTAGAACAACAGTTAAAGGAAAGTTATTATACAGCCAATCTATTTAATGTTTTATTACAGTTCCTACTCCGTATTTATTATTCTTCTTTTTTATTTTGACAATCAATTATTAACACAAGTCGTTGTTGATAATCTCGTATGAATTAATGTTTTAATTCAAATTTGATGTTTTGTCTAAAGATTTATGGAGCCCGTGTGGTAATGGGTGTGGTAATCCCATCCAGTGGAGCTAAGAGAAGGCACCAGGTGCTATTAGAGGCCACCAGTGTGCTTACTGTTGAATCTCGATGCCAATCCTAAATCCTAATCGAATAGCAGTTCAAATTTGAGCAATTTGGTACTCTTGAAAGCGACACTAGCGCACGATTGGAATCAAATTCGGTGGGTTTTCTTTAAATGAATTCGACTCGTCGATTAGGTCAAATATTTGCTACTTCCGACGTAATTTTGATGTGGTTTAAAATCGTTAATGTTGCACTATTTCAAGAAAGCGTCTTTATAGTGATCAAGTTCGGTAACGTTATTAATTTAAAGTAATAAAATACGGCACATTTGGTGAAATTAACAACGGCAAATACGAAGAATTTATTTACGGTTTTGTTTAAGAGTACCAAATATAACTTTGGTGAGATTGGATTTGAATCGTATTCAAAATTAGAATTGATTTCTAGGGTAAGCCCACAGGTGCTGTTACGGGGTTCCATGCCCTGTGACTAGTGCCTAACTAGTAACTACTACTATACAAATGAAATATTAGAATCTAACAACCTTTAAGATCGAAATCGTCCGTAAGTAAACTATTTCTTCATCATCATCTCAACCCACATACATCCCCTTATTGGACTTGGGCCTCCTCCATTATGGAAGGGGAATTGACCTACTATACTAAGAGGTCAGCCGACGAATCCAACTCGGCTGGGCAGCGTTCGGGAAACTTAACAAGATCTTCTCGTCCAATATACCGCAGTGTCTGATAACAAAGGTTTATAACCAGTGTGTGTTACCAGCGATGAATTACGGCACTGAAACGTGGTCTCTAAACGTCGGCCTCATAATAAAACTCAAAGTCGCTCAGAGTGCTATGGAGAGGGCTATGCTCGGTATTTCTCTACGTGATAAAATCCGGCACACGGAAACCCGTAGAAGAACGGGTGTAACCGACATAGCTCACAGAATTATCACGTTGAAATGGCAATGGGCAGGCCACATCGCTCGAACGAACGACAACCGTTGGGGAAGAAAGGTTCTTGAGTGGCGACCACGAAACGGACGGCGCAGCGTAGGACGACACCCCAAGTTGGACTGACGACATTCTCAAATTCGCAGGGAACCGTTGGATGCAAGTGGCGCAGGACAGTTCCGAGTGGCATTCTCGTGGGGAGGCGGATTCTGGAGGATGTCCAGCAGTGCACGTCTGTAGGCTGATGGATGGGTGGATGGATCTTTTGTTAAGTAAACATATTTAGACTTATGATTAAACAAGTGTCACTTATTATTGAATCAATTCGAAACTACAATATAAAATAGATTCTATAATATAAATAAACTACAATATAAATAGACTCCAATAAACAAATAAAAGAAAGGTTTCTTAGCGAATTATATTGTAAGTTTGATATCAAACTGTAAGGAAATTTTAGTTTATCACAAAGGAACGAAAATTACGAGGGTTTAGCATTCCTATTCAGTCAATGCAATCAAGTTGCGGCAATAAAGTTGTCAATCTTTGAAGGAAACGATTTACTTTGGTTGGAGTTCAAGGTCACATTCGCTGCTTGCCATTCTGCAACTTCTCGTCTTCCACTAGAAGAAGAATAACTTACACTTTAACTTTAAGGGCGCAAATAATGAAATAAGTAGAATTTTAAGACGCAGTCTTGAATTTATAAATAACTTCGCCTATAACAAAGGCTTCAGATTCATATTTAGCCTCGCATATTCCTCACATTTCACGAGTATTATTAAAGCTGACGTATAGTCAACAAAATATCTATTTACACCGCGTAGCTGCTAATGCTTCCCTAACATTTAAGGAGCTATCGACGTTGTTCGCACAGATTGAAACGATATTAAATTGCCGCCCCCCTTACAAGGCTATCTGCCGTTTCTACTGATCTTTCTCCGTCGACTCCGGGGAACTTTCTGGAAGGTCTCCCAACTTGTAGCTGTTGTGTCTTCACTATTAATTACCTTAAAGCCCCCTATCCGATACCAACACATAAAAAAATAAGGCATAATTCCTTGGTGAGTAGTTAGACTGCTGATTAGTACCTAGACTTCCTCATGCTTTTTGTAGGTAAATTTAATGTTTTTGCTTACAAATCCCCATATTCTTAGTTACCTTGTTACCTTATCTTCAACTTAACACTCAAAGAAACAATTTAGAAGTTTATATTCTATAAAATAACATCAATATTACCCTTGAGTTTGGAGAAAAGATAAAAAAAAACAACTAAGAATACGTGGGTTCGTCTTAAATTATATACAAAAATGGTAACCTACGTATTACGAAATGAATTATAACATTATTACCTATTAGAGATGCGCCGACTAGTCGGTAAAGCCGATTACTATCGTAGTCGGCGACTTCTCGGCAAAGAGCGCCGTCTATCCGACGTCTTACTTTGTATGTATTTCTCAATAAAATGTACTTGTATATAGGAGTAATTAGATTCAAACAGGGTTCTTCATACTTGTAGTATTTGCGGTGTTTTTCTGACCACCATGAGTAATTTATCATATGATATCGGTTACACTTCACTCACTTTCCCCAATGCCAAAAATTCATACCCAGGACTTTCTTTTTGACATGATTAAATTTTGATTAAGCTCTATCAATGAACTATCTTTAAAGAACAATAACAATGGGTTATGGAGCTACAGCTACAGCCATAACCCATTGTATGTCCGTGTGGTGATGGAGTAAGAATACAATTCACCACTCCCTATCTTGCCCGTGGATATCGTAAAAGATGACTAAGAGATATAATACGCATATAACATCTATGCAAGAGAAGGAAAACTTGAAATCAAACCCTATATCATCCTGTCTGACTAGCATGGTATAGTAACGTCAATTTCCCTCCTAGTGTGGAGGAGGATCAAGCGTTGGACGTATATGAGCTGAAATGATGATGAAATGATGAACCCATTGTATTCCCTCCCCATTTTCATTGGACCAACCAATACTGAATCCTTGACATCCGTGGCCGCAGTGCGCCTTATGCGCGAATCAGCTGTAGGAAAACGAATCGTCACGGAAATTACCGAACAGCCCCGAAACCGTGACCGTTATTATAATTTTTTTAATTACGCAATATTATTAATAATTAATTATTGGCTCTTTTCCACTCCATTACAGAATTTTACAATTATTGATTTTTAAAATAATTTTAAATCTGATGGCCGTTACCGTGAATAAAAGAAAAAGAAAGAAAGAAAGAGAAAGAACAGATAAAAAACGAATAAATCAACGTTTGTTTGAAACACGGTTTCGTGAACTTTTAAATGTTCTGTTTCATGATTTACATTTTATACGATGAAAATTCTTATTGGAGTTTGTTATTGTATTGATATTTTTCTTATTTCATTTATATATATATTTGTAAAATATGATATAGATAGTTTTTTTGTAAAATCTAATTTTGAATTGGATTTAAGTAGATACTTATTTATGTGACTATAGTTACTACATACTTATACATATTCCGTGTAGTGATAGAGTAAAGAAAGAAAGAGAAAGAAAGCGTCAATAATTAATTATTAATAATATTGCAAAATTAATAATAAAAAAAATTATAATAACAAAATAAAAAAAAACAACTGATGACACATTAATAGTACCTACACAGGTATAATAAACTCATTTGCAAAAAAAACGGGCGGTTTTGATTTTCATTCATATTTAAAAAGATACAATACCAAAAAGGTTTCAATCGTTTGTACACGTTACTGGCCGGTTTTAAAAATGCTGTGGTATTTAAAAAAGTACGTTCTAAATTCAATTTTTCATTTGATGTTCATTTTTACAGAAAACCCCTTTTTATCCTACATTTTTGGCGCGAAGTTCCAGAAGTTAACATCGACTTTCATAACTTTTATTCAATTTTTATCGATTAATTTCATATCCTTGACTGTCAAAGCTTTATTTAATGCTGTTTGGCTGTATCAAAAATGGTAGATAAAGTGGTAAAAGCTACCAAAATTATCGCGCTGCTTGAAGAGGGTTGCAGCCAATGTTTCGTGGCTAGGAGGCTAAATGTTAGTCGCTCGACAGTCCAAAGGACCTGGCAGCGATATCAGGAGACTGGTTCCGTCGAGAGAAGGCCTGGTTCTGGAAGAAAACCATGTACCCAACCACGGGATGATCGTTTTCTTGTGAGTCGCGCATTGAGAAATCGCAAATCTTCGTATGTGGATCTTAAGAACAACCTCCAAGAAGTAAGAAATGTGCATATTAGTCTATGGACGGTCAGGAGGAGGCTTCTCGCTGCCAATATACGCAGTCACCGCCCGGCCCGCGGCCCCAAATTACTCCGTGAGCACAGAGTTCACAGGCTTAGGTTCGCTAGAAATTGTGAATCATGGACTCAAGACGATTGGAATAGGGTTTTGTTCTCTGATGAAGCCAGGATATCTCTGTTCGGTGAAGATCGACGTCGGCGAGTGCTAAGAAGACAAGGAGAACGCTTTGCAGAGGCATGTTTCGAAGAAATCACACCTTATGGTGGGGGCTCTGTTATGTTTTGGGCAGGAATAAATTCAATGGATCGTACAGAGTTAGTCTTCATTGAAAACGGCTCACTGACTGGGCATCGATACATAACGGAAGTTCTAATTTCTCATGCACAACCCGCATTGGCCGCTCTAGGGGAAGACTCGATTTTTATGGACGACAATGCTCGCGCCCACCGATCCCGCGATGTTAATGCGTATGTGCAAGAGGTCGGCATTCGTCGTTTGGATTGGCCAGCTCGAAGTCCCGACCTCAATCCCATAGAGCATGTCTGGGACGTTCTGAAACGGCGTGTGAGATCAGTACACCCGGCTCCGCAGACCATCAGAGAGCTGAAGAATGTGATTACTGCGGAGTGGGAACGTATTCCGCAAGCAAGTATCCGGGATATACTCGCTAGCATGCCCAGACGAATTCAAGCTGTGATTTTAGCTAGAGGGGGTCACACTCGATACTAAACATTTATCTGCTTTTACTTTATTAAAGAAAAACAAACAAAAAAACTTTTTTATTTTTACTTCATGAGCATATGCACTACTAGCGAATATACACTACTAGCGAGGTTTAGCATTATTTCCCATAAATTGTATCTAAATTTTATAAAATACTGATGAAAACGATTATTTTCTTATTAATTTAGCAAATTGTGTGGATAAAACTACCTATAATTATCAAACAAAGAAATATTAACATTTGAAATGGTTCATTGCTTAGGTGCCCGTTTTTTTTTGCAAATGAGTGTATATGTATAGTTAAGAGTACTGAAAAATAGTACTCACTTCGGAGCGCTGTAAAACCTTTGCTATTGACGTAATGAAAAAATGTTGCTTATAAAAGTTGTTCCTTAAAAAACGATCTACAAAAATGGTCTGATATCATTTTTTCGTAAAATGATAAAAAAAAGTTATATTGAAAAATATAAATTTTTTTCTCGAATTTATGAACATTTTCGCTTATAACTTTTTTATTTATAGTTCTACGACAAAAAGTTACTGGACCAAAGTTGTAGAGAATTTAATTTGCAACAAAAAATGTTAACAAACTTTTTATCAGATAAATAGTTTAAGAGATATATCGTAAAAATCATTTCAACCCCTATTTTCAAGATGGCGGCCGTGGGACAAGGGTGGCGACCCCACAAACTTGGTTTTAGCTTTACACTGACCTCCCCTACATATCAAAAAAATAAAATTGCGTCCTCTAAAAAACGCAACCCCAAATGTAACTTTTCAATGGACTAAACATTTAGTTAAATATACCTATGTTTATTCAGTTTTTTTTATTCTTACCCGATATGAATAAAAAAGAAAAATAATTCCATGGTATTTTCCAGCGTTCATTTAGAAATTCATATAGATGTCAACTATTAAGTATGTAAAATCTGTAAATTACACAAAGTGTACATATCCACCTAACACATCCTTAAATATGTTACTTATTTAGAAATCAATTAATCACTTCAGTAACATAGTCATCGCATTGAGGTTATTATGTTTCCTAAGAGAAAGCTGTTGCTTACGACTCCCACGGGCATGTAAGGGATGGTGACAATTACATTCGCATCCCATCACCACAAAAACAAAATATATATTTCATAGTTTTGTTTTACATAGGGCCGGGTTATCCATAAGGCGGATTAGGCAACTGCCTAGGCGCCCCGTACGGACTAGGGGCCCCGAGCATGTACCAAGAAAATCTCTTCATCGATTTTTTTTTGTAAAATTCCTATACTCCCTCATATTCCCTCATTTGTATACTCCCCCTATACCAACACGTCCGACCAGCATGATATAGTAGAGAGACGCGGTATACAATAGAGAAAACAGCACACCTGATGGTAAGTGATGTTGCTGCTAATGGACCCTGGACCCGAGAACTACATTGCCTAGTAATCCGGCACTGGTTTTACATAATAATATCTGGTTGACCGAGCTTCGCTCGGAATATTTTTGTTGTATTTTTGTCGAATTTATTTAGATATATATATACATATATTAATAAAAAATAAAAATAAAAAATGCAAAAAATATAAAAAAATACAAAAATAATAATAACACCGAGACTCGATCCGACGCCGTTTGAATGCCAAAAGAATACTAAAAGGAAATTGCACTACTTCCCAACTGAGCTATCGTAACTCATGACGTTGACGGCAAAATTTGAATTTATATTCTTTTAAAATTTAATGTCATTATATAGTTTTGCTAAAAACACTGACAAAACAACATTTTCTATAAATAAAACCTAGCTAGATCGATTTTTTGGCTTCGAAACCTCTAGTATGCCAAGTTTCATCAAAATCGTTGGAGCCGTTTCTGAGATCCTGAATATATATATAGATATATATATATATATATATATATATATATATATGTATATATATATATATAGATATATATATATATATATATATATATATATACAAGAATTGCTCGTTTAAAGATATAAGATCTGATTATTTGTTGAAAGATCAGTCAACCAGGAGAAATAGTTTTATACATATAAATGGTACAAGAAAATCAAATAGTTTAAAGTTTGGCAGAAAGATTGGTGACAGATTAAAAATGAAGACACCAATATTATTTTGCTTTGCCGAAGTCTATAAAAGTGAACGTCGTTATGCTATGATTACCGAATACATAGTAGTTGACTATAATTAACAAAATTAGTTACGAACAGTAGTAATTGAAGTGAATATTGTCGCTAAAATCTTTTATAGGTTCTTGATTTTATGCTCCTCTATTCAGTACATCCGGTCATCGCTTCGATTTACGATATATTCACAGGGCCGGATTAACCGTATCAGGGCCCCTAGGCATGGCAATTCTGCGGGCCCCTTTCCTTTACCGTTTTTTTTTTTTACTTTTTACAAACATATCTTCTATTATAAAAGCCCAGATCGATCAGATTGATTCCTTTGGTATTCTGTTACTTCAATCGCTTATTACAACAATATACCTGGTTACCTTGACTTGATGCCACAACATCACCTCACATGCCTGACTCGTGTATTTTTAAATTCATTGAAATTGTCTTAATAAATAAGTTACAGTTGTAGTTAAGTAATGATTTAGTCTCATGATGAAGTAGGCAAAAGAAATAAGACGTGATACGGTTATTTTAAATTTAATCTTGTTCAATACAATACAATTATTGAAAAAGAACTACTGTCTTGCTCGGGGCCCCTAGCCGAAGCGAGGCCCCTAGGCAGTTGCCTAATCTGCCTTATGGATAATTCAGCCCTGTATATTCAACTACAAATAACAAAACAAAAACTAAAATATATTAGAAACATTATATAGTATTATTGAGTATATTACTGAGTGTTTACACACAAATAAATGGGAGCACAATCCATCAATTTGACAAGTTAGTACTTAGCTCGGCTTGAGTAAACATCTTTGCAATCAATTTCTTGGGTCAAAGAGCCAAGTTCAGTCTTTAGTAGCCTTCTGAGTAAAGACTGAGCAAGTGTCGGTATTTTTTTATATGATATATTGATTTCACAAATATTTTATATAATAAGTAAGTTGAATAGTAGGTATGACTATTCCTCAAGGATAACTAAGCAGGAATGCGGTCCTAGGTGGATAGCAATTATCCAGCGGCTTAAGAGAAAGGTAACTAGAGAGGGTTATAATAAGGTATAACCTTAGAATAATAACGTATAGAAAGATAGTGTCTGTACTTCGAGCGAGCGAAAACATGAAGCCAAAAAAATACTACATGCGCGCAGATGATTACACACGCACACCACTATACAAATTATAAAAGCAAATTTTGTTTTTATTAACATAAATGTTAAAAACCTTTTTATGTTTTTCAAATGTGTTGTGACACCATTTAAATGCACAAACCGTCATAATTACCTATTTATTTTTTAAGAGTTACGTACGTACGTGCAGTACAGTGACCATGTACATTACGCAACGGTGCCGGCGTAAGCTCCATTAGGCTCCAATTGAAATGCTTCATTTTTTGTGCGCGGACTTACCTTCTATACGTTATTATTCTAAGGGTATAACTAATTATGTTTCTTCAACAATATATATTCTTTGAAAAAAAATCTGATTAACCCAGTACACGCAAACATCGTCAACAAGTTGAGCATCTGGGCTCTCTCGCACACCAAGCAATGTGCATTAACAGCTTGCTACTACTCAGACGTCGATTTTCAGCTCAAGTGTGGAACCCCGGATGGACCGACCCCCGGTTGTAGAGGGAAGACTGTGGATAGCATGGTCCTACCACATAAAAACCCATCTTGGGAATGTAATTAAAGTAATAATAGGCACCTGTCCATTCTCTCATCAAACCATTGACAACAGTCAATAGTGGATACTCTTAGTCATAGATCCCCAAGAGGTCTTAGACCATAATTGCCGCGGGTGACGTGACCGGGGATTAGTCCGTCACCCGCCGAGAGGCCGACCGCGTGAGGAAAGACCGACGTCCACCCCGAGGGGGGGACGTCGGTCGATGGGAGAGTACCCCACGTAGGGAGTGGTATTCCGTCGGGCCGACCACTGATGACAAGTAACCCTGCTCCGGTGGTCGGCCCAACGACGAAGGCGACGTGGTGTTCGGGTGGGTTGCGGGTGTTGCGTGCTGTACGCCCCTCTGTCGCCCCGAACGGAGTGGTGCGAGGAGCGCGCCGACCGCAACCCACCCCAAAAAAAAAAGGCCATAATTGCCCCGCTTGACAGACGGGTTACTTAAGTTAGTTTCGCAGTTGGCATTATAAGTACCCAAAAATAGTGCTGCTGCCTATTCTCCTAGATATTCTTTGCCACTTTTTATAACCCCCGAAGGAAAGGAAGGGATTTCGACAACTGTATGTTGTTATCTCTTATAGCAAATTTATGGCATTTTACTGAAACGACCAATGTGATATTGAGACAGTAAGTACCTATATGCTAAAATAACTAACAAATCCAACTTTATGCTATACAGCAGCGCCCTGCGGTTTACCCGCATAGTTGCCCTTCCTGTGGGAATATCGGGATAAAATATAGCCTATGTGTTATTCTGATATGTAAGCTATATTATTGTGAAGTTTCGTCAAAATCGATTCAGTAGTTTTTGCGTGAAAGAGCAACAAATATACTCACATACTTAGCTACAAACTTACGCGTTTATAATATTAGTAGGATTAGCGGTTAATGATTATAGTTGGTAATTTAATTTTTTTTCCGTGTGGTGATGGTGTGGGAATATTTTTTTTTTGAGCCGGGCTGGCCACGGACAACAAGGCACTCGGTACCGGTGGCCGGCCCATGGCTAATGAGAGGGATGACGGTGGGTTATGGGGCCGCACGCTGTCCATTCGTCGCCCCGGCAGAATGGACGTATGCGCTGACCAGAGCCCACCTAAAAAAAGGGTATTATTTTTGGTTATTTTAAAACGTTTCGTTATAATGACAACGCGTGTACGTCTATACGTCAAGCTATGAACTGTCAAATGCAGGGCTGCAAAACGTAAGTTTTTACAAATGCGAATTTTTTTGGTATTTTGTACAAGGTCACAATCATCCTCACACGATCCTGTACGAGATTTGATATTATTTATAACATATTATCAATATCATCTCGGCTCATATCATCCACTGTTGGGCACAAACTTCTTCCCTATCTAATAGGAGGAAAATCCACCACGCTTGTTTAACGATTGGTATAGAGCTTTGTTTCGAATTCGCTTTTTCTTGCATGGATGCTTATCAACATTCATAACGTAATTAACAAAATGAATTTGCAATCAGCGTATTCCTTACACCTATATAATATTAGATCTTTATTTAATATTTTTTTTTCATGTATTTTTAAAAGGAACATAAGTAATTGTTAATTTACCACCAAACCCATCATACAAAAACTTTGGCATTTCATAATTAAAAAGGCATTATATGTATCTTTTACAACCGTGATCATACACATGGAAGGCCGGTAGCGAGACTGCTGCGCCATCTATGCAGTCACATACACAGCACATGTCTTTATGAAGTCTTAGTAGTACTCAAATAAACATTAAATTTAGAAATTTAATTTGTTGTGTAACTGTTCGATCCCTATACGCTATAATGATGTACGAGGATTAACAGTGATAAAAATCTCATATAATTGGAATATGAGGTTTTTATACGTACATACTAATGAAAAAAATATTGCCAAACTGTTACCATTTTACCAAACGAGACTTAGCGTTTGGTAACCCTGACCATATGCCACTTTAACTCATAACTGTCATTTAGAATAAATTAGAATTATATATTGCCGTGTTGAAAAGGAAGTAAATTTTCCCATTGCCAGCGATCCTAATTAACAATATAACGTACAATTAATGAATTATTCATTAGCCGTTGTGATGTAATAAAATAAAGTATGTATCGCTATCAGTGCTGTCAATTGTCAAAGTGATAGCATATTTGACCTTTCTTTCTTTTTATTTTTTCCGTATTTAATATTATTTTATGATGTTTAGGTGGGGACGAACGTTGTTTACAAATCTAAATAAACGCAGTTGTGTTTTAGAAGCCATACACACAGATCACTTATTAACTACAATTCCGTGCAGAGCAGTGTCAATGGCAAACAAGTTTAAATTACCTGCACGATATGGTGCTGGGGAGAAAAGCGTATGGTGAGTGAAATATAACGCATTCTTAGAATAATAACATATAGAAGGTAAGTCCACGCACAAAAGTGAGGCATTTCAATTGGAGCCTAATGGAGCTTACGCCGGAACAGTCCCGTAATGTACAAGTCATTGCACTGCACGAACGTACGCAACTCTTAAAAAATAAATAGGTAATTATGACGGCTTGTGCATTCAAATGGTGCCACAACACATTTGAAAAACATAAAAAGGTTTTTAACATTACTTTTAAAAGCATTTCGATGATTTATGTTAATAAAAACAAAATTTGATTTCATAATTTGTATAGTGGTTTCCGTGTGTACGTGTGTAATCATCTGCCCGCCATTAGTATTTTAGATTAAAATTTTTAAAGTTCGAAGTACTGACACTATCCTTCAATACATTATTATTCTAAGAACGCATTACATTGATTTATATAACTGTAAAACAATGTATAATATTCTACTTCTGTTACATTTTATTATAACATTTATATTTTTTACAAATAATAAATTTTAAATAGATTAATATATCCAAATATGAAGCCAAATTGAATTTTCATAAAATATGCGCTGAATATTTTGTGTTTTAGATATATTTTTTTTTATTGCCAATGGTGGCAAACGAGCAAACAGTACACCTGATGGTAAGTGTTGCTGCCGCTCATGGACCTTTACAAGGCCGCTGCCTACCGCGAAGAAAGTGAAGGTTGTGTGAATGCGTGCATTGAAGCTCGGTGATGCCAAGGGCACCACCAAAACCCTCCACACACAAACACCCTCAGAAAGTTGGGCTTCCGGCTCTCTCGCTCACCGAACGCAGCGCAGTAACAAATTGCTACTACTCAGATGTCGATTTTCTGCGAGAGTGAGGTACTACCCCAGATGGACCGGCCCGCAGCTGTAGACATATAATTGTCGACAGTGTGGTCCTACCACTCTTAAATATTAACTCTCTTAAATATTTGTTTTCAAATAAAGATAATCTTTAAAGATGTATTCACTACCCAATTTAGATATTCTTATTCCTACACTGCTTCGTCTCACGAGAATAAAGGGCAATTAGAGGTCTTTTTAAATAAAATAAAAATAAGGGACCATTCCTTATGTGAGTGTGGTCTTGACGAATGTTCCATAGATCATATTCTCTTTTCTTGTCCAAAATTTAGTTTTTCCCTTTATGATTATCTTACTCTTACTACCCTGCCCTACTAACTCATATCTCTCACAATCTCTAATTTTCTCTCCTTTTCATAAAACCTTATCAAAATTTATAACAATATTAGATTATAATCTCAAAACCTTGATCCATTACTGCTTTTAGAAATAGAAACAGTCAATACATGTAATATAATACTTTAATACAAATACCTATCATCTAATACCGATCAACTTGTGTCTCTTACTTTTCCCTTAATGTTACTCAACATTGGCAAATTTGTGGCAATCCTACGCCGCTGAAACCATTATAAGAAGTTGAAGTTGAGATCTAAAGAAATTCAACTGATATTTCGCTTAAATAAATGTTCTAGGAAATAATTTAGTAAATGCAATGTGCATTCACTAAATTATTTTCTTGCTTGTTATATCCTATATATTTAATGTAATATAAGCTTAAATAATATTCAATTTGTCTACAATAGCTACCTAATTATCTCATTTCCACTTGCCGACATCCTTCTCTTATGCTGAAGCTACTTTCATAGTGAAAGAGCAATAAATATATTGTACCACATGAATCTGATGGGTTGCTATAAGTTTTTAAGTTTCCTTTTCTTTCAGGGATGTCATTTGACCGACATTCTCCCCGAGCGGGGGACGTCGGTCGATGGGAGGGTATTCCATCGGGCCGACCACTGATGACAAGTTAGCCCTGCACCAGTGGTCGGCCCAACGACGAAGGCGACGTGCATCGTGGGTGGGTTGTGGGTGTGCGTGCTTACGCCCCTCTGTCGCTCCGGACGGAGTGGTGCGAGGAGCACGCCAACCGCAACCGACAATCAAAAATAAAAAACAAAGGGATGTCATTTGCATAAGCAATGTCTGTGATAATCCATAGGATCTGTAATGATGGTGATCATTGTATTTTCGCTTCATCATAACCCAGATTAACTAATCTTTAGTATTGTATAGAATAGCTATTGGAGGCAAATGGCTTAGTCTCTTGACATTCTATTATCAGGGGGGAGTGCTAATGGATGAATGTTTTTTATTGTACTGATATGATACTAACAAAGTATATAAGGAATACAACAGAATATATAAGGATAACCGAGTCTCTGTGAAAAGACCACACTGTCGAAAGTCTTCTGTTTACAGCGGCGGGTCGGTCCGTCTGGGCTAATTTGTTTAACACTGTTTCAGAAAATCAATGTCTGTCTGACACACTGTAACAACACTGTTTCAGAAAATCAATGTCTGAGTAGTAGCAGTCTATTATTGCACTTCATTGGATGACTAAGAGAACCAGACACCCAAATTTTTGAGGGTATTCACATGTGCATTTGGTGATGCCTTTAATATAGCCGAACCTCATTGTATGCATTCACATTTTCTTCGTGGTAGGGAGCAATGCCCAGTATCACTTACCATCATGTGGGCTGTTTGTTCATTTGCCACAAACAACAATAAAAAAAGAAGATTATAAAGTACACAAGGAATAGACAATATATAAGGAATATATAAATCTGCCTAATCATTTTCTGTGTGTCTTTTCAAATCTTTATAATTTTTTAGGGTGGAATACATCCAATTAGCAGCAGAATATAAACCAAAAGTGAATCTCGGACAAGGTTTTCCTGATTACCATGCACCAGATCATGTAACAAAGGCTTTATCAAATGTAGCTATAAGTGAAAACCCATTAGCAAACCAGTACACCAGAGGATTTGTAAGTGTTTTAATTTTTACTTTTTAAAATGATTGTTCAGACATAGTTTCTAGACATAGTTTCTACAGTTCCCAACGGTTGTCAGTTCAACGAGCAATATAGCTTGCCTATTGCTTTTCCAATATGCTGTAAAATAAAATTAATTAAAAAAAAATTAAACCTTTTCTATAGATATCCATATCGCAGCTATGCAAGTTTTCCTTCTCTTGCACAAATCATCATCATCATTTCAGCCTATTGCCATCCACTGCTGGACGTAGGCCTCCTTCATGTTACGCCACAATGTGCGGTCCTGTGCCGCCTACATCCAACGACGCCCAGCAACTTTCACTAGGTCGTCGGTCCACCTAGTGGGGAGGCGTCCTACACTGCGTCGTCCGATACGTGGTCGCCACCCGAGAACCTTTCTTCCCCAGCGGTTGTCGGTTCGTCGAGCGATGTGGCCTGCCCATTGCCACTTCAGCGTGCTAATTCTTCGTGCTATGTCAGTTACACCCGTTCTTCTGCGGATTTCCGTATTTCGGATTCTATCTCGCAGAGAAATCCCGAGCATAGCCCGCTCCATAGCACGCTGAGCGACTTTGAGCCTTGTTATGAGGCCTACATTTAAGGACCACATTTCCGTGCCGTAACTGGTAACACACACTGGTCGTAGACCTGTGTTTTCAGACACTGAGGTATGTTGGACGAGAAGATCTTCTTAAGTTTCACGAATGCTTGCACAGATGTTACATATATATTATATCCCATTATTTTTTTTTTTTTGGGTGGGTTAGGGGCGGCGCATTCCTCGCACAACTCCGTCCGGGACGACAGAAGGGTGACTTCTCGTCAGTGGTCGGCCCAACGGAATACTCCTTGGAGGACCCTCCCATCGACCCACGTCTAGGGGAGGACGTCGGCCTTTCCTCACGCGGTCGGCGGGTGACTGACTAATTCCCCGGTGCGGTCACCCGCGGCCTCGGCTGGGGATGTATATTATATCCCTGAGGCATCTTTTACGATATCCATGGGCAAGATAGGAAGTAGTTGTAGGATGGCGTGTGGAGATTAGCCACCCTACAATTGTGTTGTGGTCGGCGCAGGTAGATGTGAGAAGAAGGCGAAGAAGAACGAAGAGAGTTATTTCTAAGACTGACGATTTATTTACATTTCATAAATTATGTACAATAAATTGATAATAGAACTAGTGACGACCGTACAAGTGTGCGAGCTGATATCGTATGTCGACTGAATGAATAGACTTTTTTTTTTTGTGTACAGCTGTTGGCCGCAGATTTCCTTGACAGCTTGACGCGGACTATGGGTGAGCGCTGAGGGCTCTCAACCCGGAATGAATAGACAGCAAAAGGCGGTGTATATATACTAGCATTCAGTCTGCGTGTGGTCCGAATGTGCACGTGTTCCAACAGGTGCGCATTCGATGATGTCACCGCAGGTGCGAATGCAGGTGTCAGGTGTGTCGCACATCTGTCAGCTGTGCACGCCAGCTGCCTCGCACCTGCGTCTTCTTGTATGGGCCAATCTTTATTAGCGAAGCGGATTGCTTCGCATTGTTGGGTTGCGGTCCAAGTTATCTTAGTGGTGGATAGTCGCCACATAGTGAATTGTATTCTTACTCCGTCACCAAATGGAGAGAAAGCTAAAAAACTATAAACATAAATATTTTAATTTAATTTGGAATCTTTTGAAGTGCTTTTACCATTCCAGATTAAAACGCATGTGTTATAGCATAGCCTATCTCGAGGTGCGGATTCTTTGTGCTATATCAGTTACACCTGTTCTTCTATGGAGTTTCGTATTTCGGATTCTATCTTACAGACAAATTCTGGCATAGCACACTGAGCGCCTTCGAGTTTGGTTAGGAGGCCCCCATTTAGGCACCACGTTTCTGTGCCGTAAGTCATCACTGGTACCAAACGCTGGTCTTAGACCTGTGCTTTCATACGCTGAAGTATGTTGAATGAAAAGATCCTCGTTAAGTTTCCGGAACGCTGCCCAGCCGAGTTGCATTCATCAGCTGACCTCTTTCTCGAAATTGAATCTACTTAACTGGACTATTTGTCCAAGTTAAACCTAATGATGAACAACTTCGAGAATCGTATTGCCAACTAGGACCGGTACTGGAATCATATGTGCATTTGACATGAGTTTCGTTTTGTCCTTATTCATTTATAAACCCACTAGTTGGGATACCGTATTGAGTTGAGCATGGTGCCAAAGTCCTCCATAGATTGATAAACGATAATATCGTCTGCAAATCGAAAGTAAGTGATCGCTGATTATCTTTTGCGCACGAATTTTTTACATGAAAGCCATGAGTTATAATATTCTCGGACTCTGTTGAGACTATCTGCTATCGTATAGGTCAAAACCTTATGATATTATATGACCCTTAGTTTAGCATTATAGGCATACATAGAATATTTTAATCAAACTGTACAGATAACGTATGTACGATGCCAAGTGTTACGAGTTCAGTGTCCAATTTATGCGCTTTACAAATTTTTGATTTAAGCCTGGGTATGAATTGTTCGTTATTTACTAAGCCCCAGGGATACAAGGACTCAATAGTATAGTCTTAAAAAAAATACATTTTAACCTTCCTCTTCACACGTTCACTTATATAGATTTAATTTTACTTGCAGGGGCATCCCAGGCTAGTACAGAATCTATCGAAAGTATATTCACCCCTAATTAATAGAGAAATCGATCCACAAAATGAAATTTTGGTCACATATGGTGCTTACGAAGCTCTGTATTCAGCAATTTTGGGTAAGTTTAAATTTCATTCTCCTTTTTAGTGTGATACTATTCATTTAGCCTTATCCTGTCATAAAATGTGGCTAACAGATGTAATGTGCATATGAAAACTATCACCCAAACTGTGAAAAAGTTGGTCAATTTCTCTCCTATTAGGTGCAGAGGAGCCCAACAGTGCGTTGCTAGCATAAACCTGAATCAGGCATACGGTTTCGGTTAAGTACGTTTTGGTTCAGTCGAAATCATTTGAATTATATACAGTAAAACCCGTTTAAGACGATTTCGCAGGGACCCGACCAAAAACGCGTCTTAGGCGGGAAGGTGTATCATGCGGGAAAGGGAAAAAACATGCCATTATTATTTATTATATTTTATTATTATTTTGAATACCTACGTATTGCATTTAACATTTAAAAATTACTTAAATAAAATGTTGTTTATTTTCTTTATTTAATATACTTACTACTGATAACTAGATACATTTTTAAATATTAAAAAATATTTAAAAATATAAAAAATGTTGTTTATTATTATTACGTTACTTAAAGTAATCATTTATTTTAGTTTGACAAAAAGATTTTGAGGCATTAGCAATTCAAGATTTTCAACGTAATTTAATTTTCGCAGTGCGTCTTCGCTTTGATTCAAAGAAGTTACATAGCGTCTTAAATCATTAACTGCTGATAATGCCTGGGCGTGTGACAAAATCGGAGTTGCCTCATCTTCTTCTCGGTCATTATCACTTAGGGTCGCTCGACAGTCGTCATTTCGTCAATCGCTGGCTGACCGCAGCGGGATAATATGTATATTTGAGTGGCACGTGTTGGCGTATTAAACGGGATTATGATCGTATTAAGCGTTAAGAAATGTATGAAAACATGTCTCAAGTTGCTGGGACTGACGCAAAATGGCGTATTATACGGCAAATCGTATTAAACGTGATCGTATTAAACGGGTTCTACTGTATGTGAATTATAGTACGTATCTTTTAGTTTGAAGGCCATCACACTGAAGCTACTACTTACAATGTTGTATACAATTTTAAAGAAATTAGTAACAAAAAATTCAAGACTAGCCCGCTGAGTTTCTTGCCGGTTCACAGTAGCGGTTGCGTTCCGATCCGATGGTAATTAATTGGATTAATCCCACCCACGAGCAATGGTTGATAGTATTCGTAACTACTACACAGCAGTTACTCGTTCATTTTATTATTATCACGCATAAACGTTTGATACAATAAATTAAGAGACAAGAAAATAATATTCATGGTTAGAACGGCGACCTTGCAACATATAAAGATAAGATACATTATAACCCGTGACTGGAACAAATTATTATAAACATTTAACGCACAATAAACACAATATATATCAAACTGACTACGCAGATGACTGTGATTAAGATAGAATAGCAGTGGCATGGTTTTGATTCCCACGCTAGACTTCTTTTTTTTTTACATTTCTTCGTCCTACGCTGCGTCTCTGTGTCACTCGAAAATTTACTATACCCAACGGTTGTCGGTTCGAAGAGCGATGCCTCCTGCCATTTCAACGTGCTTCTATAATTGTTCGGGCTATGTCGTATACACCCGTTCGTCTACGGATATCCGTATATCGGCTTTTACCATGTAGAAAAATACAGAGTATAGCCCACTCCATAGTATATTGAGCGACTTTGAGTTATTTCATGAGACCGACGTTTAGAGAGCATCTTTCAGGGCCATATAAATAGATTCAATTAATGGCATTTTAAAACTATCAGCGTCCGGATTTAAAAGACACTGAAGGTTTTTACCGTCCACTACTTGGCCTGTCAAATAAACCCTCTATTAAAATCGTGGAGAGGAATTATATTTGAGCCCAAACTCAAAGAGTGAAATAACTGAAGGGTTCTGGTATCCTAATTTTGACTTCGGTTGATCTGACAGCTGAATTATCTATACGAATAAATAAAATTCGAGTGTTTGTTTGTAATGTCAAAATAATACGCGTTTTCATGTTCACACGGTTATTTACGCATTACCTATGCCCAAAAACAATATTGCTAGTACGAAACAATTAAACTGTCATCTTAATATGCACTTGCAGTTTCATATCGTTAATTAAAAAGAGATTAAATTGCTAATAGATACTAAATGAAAATAGACTTTTTTTTTTGGAGATTGGTTACGGTCGGCGCACTCCTCGCACCACTCCGTCCGGGGCGATAGAGGGGCGTAGGTACGCACACCCGTGACCCAACCGTGACACGTCGCCTGTGTCGTTGGACCGAGCAGGGTGACTTGTCGTCAGTGGTCGATGAAAATATTGAATATTGGAGTGGTAGGACCACACTGTCGACAGTTATCTGTCTACAGCCGCGGGCCGGTCCGTCCGGGCCAGTACCACGCTCTCGCAGAAAATCGACGTCTGAGTAGTAGCAATTTGTTACTGCGCTTCGTTCGGTGAGCGAGAGAGCCGGAAGCCCAACTTTCTGAGGGTGTTTGCGGTTTTGATGGTGCCTTTAGTATCACCGAGCCTCAATGCACGCATTCACACTCCCTTCACTTTCTTCGCGGTAGGCAGCGGCCTTGTAAAGGTCCATGAGCGGCAGCAACACTTATCATCAGGTGTACTGTTTGCTCGTTTGCCACTGCTTGTAATAAAAAAATAAAAAAAATCTTAAAAGTAAATTAAATTAGGTATTATGCGCACGAAATTACTAATAGAAATTTAAATTTGCCTTCATCATCATCATCACAGCTAATATACATACGTGTTGTACCACCCAATATTGGACTTTTTTTTGGGTGGGCTACGGTCAGCGCACCCGCCGCCCGGCTCTGCCCGGGGCGACAGAGGGGCGGCTAGGCATGTGACTTGGAGAGAAAATAATCGATTTTTTTAAATAATCGATGTTTGTTCTTTAAAATAAATCGATTACGATTTTTTCTCCCAACAGGATTATGATGACGTTTGTTTTTAGGAAATGTGAGCTTTATTTTCTAATATAGTATGAGACAATCGTGATGCCTTTTTTGGAAATCTGGCAGTGAATAATCGATTAATTTCGATCGAATTTCGAATAATAAAAAATCGATTGTAAAATCGATTATTAATCGATTAATTTTTTGTAGTAATCGATTATTATAAAATTGGGCCGACCATCGGTACAGAGTTCCTTGACTTAAGACAGGGGTGGTAAACCGTATTCTTACTCCAACATCACGTGGAAAATTTCTTTAATATTAAACTAATAATGGAAGTCCATATTGGTTTATCTTCAATATTTATAATATACGGATATCAAATGTTACAATTTTATTATACATAGATATTGCTTTATTTGTTTAACGTTTGATATGTCAGGCTTATTTATGAACGGCAGAATGTTTACCACGCGCAGAACCCGCATCCATATCAAGGTATTGGCAATTTATTACAGCTGGGTTTTTGTTACGTTATTAATTAGTCGAACTCACATCATTTAGGTATTAGAAATCCAATCGAATTGAGCTATTTTATTCATGGTCATCATTTATTTGCATTATAAATATCTTGAAAAACAAACGTATCCTCGTTCAAAACCCAAAACACTAGAGCTAATTTTTTTTTTCAAAACGTATGCAATTTTAAAAGCAGTAACTTAAAACATTACGAGCCCTCTGTATTTCTTGTTGGTTCTTCTCAGCTTGTGCCTGCGTTTCGATCTGATGGTAGATTATTAGATAAATTTTTTACAAAATCGACATTTGAAAAAATATAAGTGCCCTGATAATAAATTATTTTAACTGAAGCCTATGGCCAATATACTAAAGAGGCTTATGTTCGACAGTGAACGTCCATAGACTTAATTTATGGATAGATAATTAAATTCCGTGTGATGACAGAGTAGGAACACAATTCGCCATTCCCTATTTTGCTCGTGGATGTCGTAAAAAACGACTAAGGGATATAATACACACATAACATCTATGCTGGAGAAGGAAAATTCAAAATAAAACCCAATACCAATCTGTCTGACCTGATAGGAATATAGTAAGGCCAATTTACCTCCCATCGTGCAGCTCGAGCCCAGCATTGGGACGTATATGAGCTGTGATGATGATGATGAGTACATAGCATGTTTTTTAAATGAAACCTCTTGGCGCGCATGAGGGTAACATTTTTACGGATGAAACGCAATTTAGTGACACTAAAATGTGGGCCATTTTTGTCCAAGAAGAAGGAGGAGCGTTTGAAACCCATTGAGAGAGAGTGAAAAAGAGTGAACATAGCACGAAGCACATAGCCATGAAACGAGAGGAGGGAGCAAGCGAGTGAGAAAGAGTGAGAGATTACAATATTTTTTTAATATAACAAAAAACATGTGACACCAAAGAAATTTCACTTCTAACATACGTACTTTGTATGCACGCTTTTATTTAATAAACGTTTACTTTAATAGGTCATGTGGATTCTCAGCCTCCTCGACAATGAGAGAGAAATTGACCTACTATACTTCTGGTTAGACGGTTAGATACAGGGTTTATTTCGAGTATTTTTTCTCTTGCACAGATGTTCTTTGCCTATTAAAAAACTTTACTCGTCTTTTACGACATCCACGGGCAAGATAGTGGTGAATTGTATTCTTATTCCGTCACCACACAGATAAGATTTGATTTTGCAAAATTTTATTAATAAATATATTTTTTTTAATAAACGTTTACTTTAACAGGTCACGTGGATACAGGTGATGAGGTGATAGTGATAGAACCATTCTTTGATTGTTACGAGCCAATGATCAAAGTAGCTGGTGGTATACCTAGGTTCATTCCACTTAAACCGGTAAGTTAATTAATATAAAATCGCTAGTGCATAACATAACGGTGAGGTTTAATATGCAAGCCATTGCTCTGTTTTAGAATCTTGGCTATTTAGGGCACTGCATTATTTTTACGCTCAATATATGTACATACGTTTATCCGTGTGGTGACGGAATAACAATTCAATTCAACACTACCCTACCTACTAACCCTATCTTCGCCGTGGGTGTCGTAAAAGACGACTAAGGGAATAATACGCATATATCATTTATTGAAGAAATAGCAAACTCTAAATAAAACGCTATACCAACTTGTCTAACCACTGACGACAAGTCACATCTGCTCCGGTGGTCGGCCCAACAACGAGGTGACGTGGGTACGGGTGGGTTATGGGCCCGCGCGCCGTCCTTTCATCGCCCCGGACGGACTGGACCGCGCGTGCACTTACTATAGCCCACCCATAACAAAAAAAAAATACCAACTTGTCTAACCAGTATGGTATAGTAAGGTCAATTTCTCTCCTATTGTGGAGGAGGCTTAAGTAAAGATTTCTGATGTTTACGCGAGTATTATACATTTTAAATAAAACTACTTTACGGATTTTATCGCGTTTGTATTTGATTTTTGATTACCCGACGTTTCGAACACTTTACAGCGTTCATGGTCACGGGTGGACTAAGATGTCTCACGTCCAACAAGTCATCGTTACTACAGAAAATTTATAATTATCTACCCGATACAGAAATTAGTTATTAAATATTGACCCACATTTTGGAGGCTTAAGCCCAACAGTGGGACATATATGAGTTGAAATGATGATGATGAACATAGGCTATATTTTATCACCATATTCTCACGGGAACCACGCATGTGCTACCGTGGGGTATTGCTAGTCTATATATATATAAAACAACTATGATTGTTTCTAAGTCGGTTACAAACATTGAAACCATCCAATCCATTTGCTCTAAATCGGTTTCCTTAGAAAAATAATAATGTGAAGATGTTTTGATCTACCAAAATAATGCATTAAGACCTAGTGGGTGGCGCTGCAATCGATTTCAAGTTCTTTTTTTTTTTTATTTGAACAGAACAAAGTCTTTTGGGTCGGTTAGTATCATTATTATTCTCTCTTTTCTTCCAATTACTTGGGGTCAACGGAATTTTTACTCCTTTTTCATTTCACATCTATATCAATAAATAAAATTGGAGTGTCTGTTTATAATGTGAAAATAATAGGCTTTTTTCACGCTCCCACGGTTATTTGCACTATACATATGCCTAAAATACACTTTATATTTTTTGTCTGTCTGTCTGTTTGTTCGGGGTAATCTTCAAAACGGCTGGACCGATTTCAAAAATTCTTTCACCAATGGAAAGCTATAATATCAGGGAGTAACATAGGCATCCGATCCGGTGGTAGATATCGTATTATATTCAAACGATGTATAAATTTGACAATATGTAAGTGCCCTCAAGGGGCCTATCCAGGATAAATGATTTGATATATTTTATATAAAATATATCAAGCCCGTGCACGGGAACTGCGCAGGAAAGATGACTGAAACCGAAGCGAAGCGAGGGCGGGTTGCTAGTATTGTAATAATTTTATAAGCGGGCGCTTGCCAACTTGTATGCAAGTCAAGATTTACTTCTTAACTAGCCACCCTCGCTTCGCTTCGATTTCAGTCGCCTTGCCTCCGCATTTTAAATCTCCAATACTTTCTAAATATTATGAAACGCGACTACAATCCATGAGGCCTCGGGTTCAATTCTCGAGCCGGGCAAAATTTTATAGGAGTTTCCTTGAGAGAAAAATAGCTAAAGTTACTCCTTATATAGACCTGGTAGTGAAATATAATTAAAATCGGTCCAGCCTTTTGGAAGATTATCCGGCACAAACAAACAAATATTTTTGAGTGGTTTTTAGGCATAGGCGTATTATTTTGACATTACAAATAGATACTTAATTTTTATTTATATATATATAGATACATAATATTATCTTAAATTAACATTCAATGTGTAACTCTAACCAACAGAAGAAAACTTCGGGTACGATAACATCGGCTGATTGGGTATTGGACGAGAAAGAACTAGTTTCTCTATTCAACCCACGAACGAAAATGATCATATTGAACACACCACACAACCCACTAGGAAAAGTGTTTACAGAAGAAGAACTAGTCACCATAGCTGAACTGTGCAAGAAACACAACGTGCTGTGCTTATCCGATGAGGTTTACGAGTGGATGGTCTATGAACCTAAAAAACATATTAGAATAGGTAAGTTCTCTTTTAAATTATTACAAAATCCGTGTGTAAGCACCTTTATTGCCCTTTTTTGTAAGTTATAGTCTGGTCACTGTTTGGGCCGACCACTGGTACCGATTGACATCCGTGGCCGGCCCAACATTTATTGCCCTGAATAAGAAACTACTAATTATTGTAAGAGGATTTTATCGTAGGAGAAGGAGCGTTAGCTATCCAATTATAGATACCTCTGGTAACTTTAGAAGAAAGTGAAAATACGCGTAAAGCACTGTCTTATCCTATTACTCACTATATTTTGCATTACCTTCATTGAGTAAAAGCTGTATTACACTACGCGATATTCAGGGCCCTGTGGCAAAGGTGGGCGTGGCCCCTAACTAGGGAGTCGCTTATTACACTAGCCGGTCCATTTGGGCCTAACTCAGTTGTGGAGCGACGACGTACGACGTTGACGTTTTTATCGTTGCCTTTATATAAGAATTTTAATATGTAATTTCCAATAAAACTCTAGTCTTTAATCTTCGTATCTTTATTTTTGTAATATTTATGTTCTTTCTGCCATAAGTAGGTACGGACTTTTTTTATAATTTTCTATGACTTGGATTAAAGTCTGTTTAAAGTTTGTTAACTGCACGACATTGGTGATAATGGAAAGCAAGTAGACCTACTATACCACGTTGGTCAGACGTGTTGGTATAGGGTTTTATTTCGAGATTTCCTTGTCTGGTATAAATGTTATGTGCATATTAAACCCCTTAATCGTCTTTTACGACACCAACAGGCAAGAAAGAGGGTGGTTAATAGTATTCTTACTCCGTCACAACACGGAGAACTGACTCACGCACTCGAAACATCTGTTCACTTCGCTTGTCTAGCGACGACTGAAACACACTAACTCCCTGAACGCTATTACACTGCCCGGTGGCAAGAGAGTCAGGGAGCTAGGGCGACAGAGTCGCTCTGGTCACCCTGATTAGGGACACTAACTCACTTACTGTTATTACACTACCCTGAATCAGGGCCCTAACACCTAAATATCGTGTAGTGTAATACGCCTTTAAGTCGTGCACGAAAAGTATGCGCTCCAAAACTTTTTAATTAGTCGTAAGGCGACCGCAGTGCAACTACTAGGTCCTGTAACATAAAGCGCTTGTTTATAAACTGTCCAAATAACAACAGACATACGCGTGGTGACGGAGCAAGAATATAATTCACCATTTCTTGCTAGCCCCTTGCTTCCTACCGTGGGTATCGTAAAAGATGACAAAGTAATTATTTGCAGATAATATCTATGCAAGAGAAAGAAAACTCGAAATAAAACCCTATACCAACATGTCTGACCAGCGTGTTATAGCAGGTAGATATGACGTGACGGTGTGCGCGGACATCGTAAAAAAATTTTAACTATGTAGGATGGCGAGCGGAGCTTAGCCACCCTACACTTGTGTTGTGGTTGGCGAATGAAGATGTGAAGAGACGGCGAAGAAGAACGAAGAGAGTTATTTCTAAGACTGACGATTTATTTACATTTCACAAATTATGTACAATAAATTGATAATAGAACTAGTGACGACCGTACAAGTGTGCGAGCTGATATCGTATGTCGACTCAATGAATAGACTTCTTTTTTTGTGTACAGCTGTTGGCCGCAGATTTCCTTGACAGCTTGACGCGGACTATGGGTGAGCGCTGAGGGCTCTCAACCCGGAATGAATAGACAAAATGGCAAAAGGCGGTGTATATATACTAGCATTCAGTCTGCGTGTAGTCCGAATGTGCACGTGTTCCAACAGGTGCGCATTCGATGATGTCACCGCAGGTGTGAATGCAGGTGTCAGGTGTGTCCCACATCTGTCAGCTGTGCACGCCAGCTGCCTCGCACCTGCGTCTTCTTGTATGGGCCAATCTTCATTAGCGAAGCGGATTGCTTCGCATTGTTGGGTTGCGGTCCAAGTTATCTTAGTGGCGGATAGTCGCCACAGTACTCCCCCCTGAAGACTGTGGCTACGGGCGATGAAAGTCTAGTAGGCGTACTTTTCTTCCACTGGAAGTCCATTTGATGTCATCTGGGACTGGTTGGACCGGAACCTGAGCCTCTCTAGCCATATATGATGGTTTGAGCCTTGTGGGGGTAGGTGTATACTGGCTCCAAGCACCTCTCAGGCGATCTTGTCAGACGAAGACGTGCGATGCGTAAAATGGCGATGTAGTGTGCCAAGACGTTGGACAAGGAGACAGCTTCGTCATGTACGCGCTAAGACGTGTCGCGTACCGGGTGACGTCAACAGTCGAGTAGTCATCTTGTTCTGGCGAAACGAGACCGGCGTAACAGGACCATCGTAGTAGGACCGGCGTAGTAGTTCCGGCGTAGTCGTACCGGCGTAGTCGTACCGGCGTAGTCGTACCGGCGTAGTCGTACCGGCCTAGTAGTACCGGCGTAGTCGTACCGGTGTAGTAGAACCGGCCTAGTCGTGGTCTGGTTAGTTCGGCGATCTGTTGTGACATGTCGCTGTAAGGTGATGATTGTGCTGCAGGGGTGCTCGCTGGTCGTAGTATTGATGGTGCTATCTCGTGTTCTTGTAGGGCAGTTCGCCCAGCTTGCTCATGTCGAGGACCATCTCAGTAGTTATAGGTCTTGATATTTGCGCGGACGATAATACAGATTTTTCGCCAAAAAAGAGGTACATTCGCGCTAACTCGCAATACTTCATCATTGCTTCTCACACTCGGTATCTTCTTACGTAAAATAATCGCTCACCAGGTTGCGTATACAGATCGCGTTGATGGTTGCATGTTCAGATCACGTGGATGGTTGCATGTTCAGACGTCGGGGTCATCAGATGTAGTATGGTTGCATGTTCAGACGTCGGGGTCACCAGATGTAGGATGGTTGCATCACGTCGGGGTCACCAGATGTAGGATGGCGTGTGGAGATTAGCCACCCTACACTTGTGTTGTGGTTGGCGAATGAAGATGTGAAGAGACGGCGAAGAAGAACGAAGAGAGTTATTTCTAAGACTGACGATTTATTTACATTTCACAAATTATGTACAATAAATTGATAATAGAACTAGTGACGACCGTACAAGTGTGCGAGCTGATATCGTATGTCGACTCAATGAATAGACAGCAAAAGGCGGTGTATATATACTAGCATTCAGTCTGCGTGTAGTCCGAATGTGCACGTGTTCCAACAGGTGCGCATTCGATGATATCACCGCAGGTGCGAATGCAGGTGTCAGGTGTGTCGCACATCTGTCAGCTGTGCACGCCAGCTGCCTCGCACCTGCGTCTTCTTGTATGGGCCAATCTTCATTAGCGAAGCGGATTGCTTCGCATTGTTGGGTTGCGGTCCAAGTTATCTTAGTGGCGGATAGTCGCCACAACTAGTTAGCTAGTCAACATTTTTTCACGACGAACCAACAACACGGACGTCACGAACAACCAACAAGCTAACTTCAGGGTGTTGGTTGTTCGTGACGGTGCGTGCGCTCATCGTAAAATTTACTCTCAACATTTTACGCTAACGTGCTAAAAGAAGTATAAAATATATTAATTTAAAAACTTATAATTAAACCGTCGTTCCTTTTCAGCGGCAATGCCTGGTATGTGGGAACGCACTATAACAATAGGGTCGGCTGGCAAGACGTTCTCAGTGACTGGCTGGAAGACTGGATGGGCGTACGCGCCCGCTAGTTTGATGCGCAATATGCAAGTTGTACATCAAAACTCTGTGTACACTGGTTGTACACCTATACAGGTTAGTTCATCCGTCACCATTCTACCAACGTACCACTCGACATCGTAGCAGGGTTCATCCATTTCACCTGGAAATGTTATGGTCATCAACTGTACGTTTCCAGCGATCATTTCTCCCACGTACGTGCAAGCTCTGGAATGAACCACCTGCTGCTGTGTTTCACGAGCGCTATGACATGCCCTTCTTTAAACGAGGTTTAAGAAGAGAATCTCCTTCACGGTAGGCAGCGACCTAGCTGTGCCCCTGGTATTGCAAAGGTCCATGTGCAGCAGTTTCACTTACCATCAGGTGTGCTGCTTGCTCGTTTGCCACCGTTGGCAATAAAAAAAAAATCATTTCGGCTCATATAAGTGCCTACAAGGCTCGAGTCTCCCCCACAATAGGTGGGAAATTGACCTTACTATACCATACTGGTCAGACAGGTTGGTATTTTTTTTTTATTTTATGGGTGGGCTATGGTAAGCGCACACGCGGTCCATTTTGTCCGGGGCGATGAAAGGACGGCGCGCGGGCCCATAACCCACCCGTACTCACGTCGCCTCGTTGTTGGGCCGATCACCGGAGCAGGGTGACTTGACGTCAGTGGTATACAGCTTGGTATAGGGTTCTGTTTCGAGTTTTTCTTCTCTTGCATAAATGTTATATGCATATTATATTAGTCGCATTTTATGACAAGAGTGGTAGGACCACACTGTCGACAGTTACCTATCTGTCTACAGCCGCGGGCCGGTCCGTCCGGGGTAGTACTACACTCTCGCAGAAAATCTACGTCTGAGTAGTAGCAATTTGTTACTGCGCTTCATTCGGTGAGCGAGAGAGCCGGCAGCCCAACTTTCTGAGGGTGTTTGTGTGTGGAGGGTTTTGGTGGTGCCCTTGGTATCACTTGGTAGTAAAGCCATCACTAAAACCCACCATACGCAAACAACCTTAGGAGGATTTTGGCGGGAATCTGGAAGTGTCATGTGGTGTTCTTGTATTATATTCAATATCTTAGTGTTTTAACGTGTTATATTAAATAATTTTGATGGCATTTTATGCAATATATAGTGGCAAAACTGCTAAGGTGTAGTGAATATGATATAAAACTGCTATACATACCTTTTTGTTTCCACCAAAATTCTCAGAAGATACCCCTAACAGTGGCCATTACACTGTTGGAGGCGACACTTTGACTTACTGACGGACCATTACTGACATGCAGAAATTGATAATTTGAAAAGAAAATTATAACTCGTCACTGGCAAAAATGGCTTGTATTAATAGCTGATTGCCAAGACAAAAAAAAGAAGAAGAAGAACAACCTTAGGAAATTAAGCTGTCGGCTATTCCGACGAATTGCCATTACTCAGAAGACGTCGATTTTCTACGAGAGTGTGGTAGTACCGGACGGACGATATTAAAAATAGGAAATTTCAGCTAGATTAAAGTTTATTTTAACGCAGAATCGCTCAAAGGAACTGAATGGAGTTTAGGAACGAGAATGAATTAAGGGAAATTTGTCCTACTAATTATACCGTGCTGCCGTAAATCTTATTTTCTTTCTTTCTTTGCTGGTCAGACATGTTGGCATAGGATTTTATTTCGAGTGTTCCTTCTCTTACATAGATGTTACTGATATGCATATTATATCCCATAGTCGTCTTTAAAGACATCCACGGTAGCGATGAACGTAGAATAGACGAACCTGTTAATTCGACCGTCGACAAGCAATAAACGAGTGGACGGTTCATCAACGATGAACGGACTATAGTCGAATTGGACGTATGGTAGAACGGCTAATTTGCAGTCTACATAATATTCATAGACTGTCAACGCGACGACGACATGTGAACATAGTCGGATAATGCGTCGTCGACGGTGCCCAGTCTACGTCTACGGGGATCAACATACCCTATTATCAACTCATTAACTGTAGATTTAAGGTTTAATTTTGTTTGCATGGACGTATCAACGACGCTCCGTTGTAATAACAGTTCATGCAAATAAAATTAAACCTTAAATTTAGAGTGTATGAGTTGACAATAGATGTCAGTGCGAAGTAGAGTTAAGTTTGCACTTGTAAAACAAAACTGTGCCGCTGATTTTGCGGTGAAAATAACACTAGGTATATTCGATTTATTATTGACGTACCTCGCGTAACTTTTATGATCAAAAGATTGATTGAATGTTTACGAGTGTAAATAATAGTTTATTTTGTACATACATATATTTAACTATTGTGAATAGTGAAGATTTATAAAGACGTTTAGAACTTTCTTTGTGCTGTTTTAGTGAAGTAAGGTACCTACTTAGTACCTATTAATATTAAGTAAACTTTTAAGTGCAGCTAAATATAATGGCAGGACGAAATTCAAGTGAATTGTGGCATCACTTTGAAAAGGATGATTCTAGTGGAAAGGCGATTTGTAACCTATGCAAAGAAAAATTGGAGTATAAATCTACTACGGCAAATTTAAAAAGCCATTTAAAACGTAAGCATATTGCTGTTTACGCAACTCGCTGTTTCGCAATTTCATTTAACTGGACTACATTAAACAACAAACATCGAAATAATCGTCACGTCAACGAAGTACGAACGTCCATAAAGGAAATAATAGACCGTCTAAATTCATCAACTAGTCGATAAATTTAACTAGTCCATCGACTAGTCCACGGACGAAAATGGACGGTCTAGTTTCGTCTACGTTAAATGCGTCGACGACGCACCTCTAATCCACGGGCAAGATTTGGAATGGTGAATTTTATTCTCATCACGAAAAGATAAAAACATATTTTTAGAAATAATGTACAAACATTGTTGTTAATAGGAAGCTATAGCGACCGCCTTTGAATACGAGTTGGCCCGTCGCGACTCACCCGACTGCTACCTATACTCACTGGCGCGAGAGATCTTACCCAAACGGGACTTTATGGTCGAAGCCCTCAGGAAGAACGGTTTCAATCCAACCATACCTGAATCTGGATACTTCATCATAGCTGAATGGAGTCAGTTAGGTAATTATTTTAATTATATTTCGTGCAATATTCTCTCCTCTATCGAAATCCACTCTCCATAAAGTTACTATAACTGCCGAGTTCAGCAGGCGAGTTGGCAATACAATAAAACACATCGGAACACCTATGTATGGATGGAGGGATGTAATTAATAGGTACTAATAATAAGTCACAATTTTTTTTTGTGGTTTAGAAAATTAAATAAATTATTAAGTAAAAGCCACGTATACCTTTATTTATCTTTTTTTAAATTATCCTCTAGGCATGGCGATACTGTTCAGAAAAGATCGATTTATGGATTTATTTAAATCGATTTACAAAAAAAAAATCGATGTCTAAAAGATTGATTGATTTGAAAATGTCTTTATTTATAAATTATTAACAAAGGTAGTATACAATTGATCTTATTCTAATTGATACCATTTTAGAAAACTATATATTAGAAAATGTTACTTAGGCTAAACGCGCCTTTATGAACTTTTAGCATTGATAGGTACAATAATAATTTTAACATAATGAAGAAAATTATCCGTGTGGTGACGGAGTAAGAATACAATTCACCACCCCCTATCTTACCCGTGGGTGATCGTACGAGACGACTAAGGGATATAAAACGCATATAACATCTATGCGAGAGAAGGAAAACTCGAAATAAAACCCTATACCAACACGTCTGACCAGCGTGGTATAGTAGGTCAATTACCCTTCCATTATAGACGAGGCCCGAGCCCAACAGTGGGACGTATATGGGCTGAGATGATGATGATGATGAATGAAGAAAATTACTAGAACAACAAACTTACCGTATTGGTGTTTAAAAAGCAAACTTAGTGAGTCCGGGTAACTAATAACTTTAAAATAATATTAAATGCAGAAATGATTACACTTTCTAACAATATAATAAATACATTGCAAATAATATCGCAACAATATAATTTGCGGGTAAGATCCAACGTAAAAATAATAGAATCGGTCAATACAAGTACATACCACCGGTCCGAAGGTAAGTGAGCATTCGTTAAGTGTATGGTTCATCGAGAAAATAGTGATGCGGTTTTTTTTTTTTTTTTTTTTTGTGTGTGTACAGCTGTTGGCCGCAGATGGCCTTGACAGCTTGACGCGGACTATGGGTGAGCGCTGAGGGCTCTCAACCCGGAGTGTGATGCGGTAAGCGATATCGATTATATGTATGTGAATAGGACAGAGTAGCGAAACGGGTTTTGCCTATACCTGAGACTAAAGTATTACGATGCATGGGGTTTTTGTCTAAGTAAAATGTACGTGATAATTTTAATAAGAACTGTTTAATAAAAGGGGTATTTAATACGTAAATGAAGCGTATAAAAGATTGATTTGCCAAACATCTATATTTTATCAGGATCGTAAATAAAACTACTTTTACGGATTATATCGCGTTTGTATTTGATTTATGATTGCCCGACGTTTCGAACACTTTGCAGCATTCATGGTCACGGGCGGACTAAGGTGTCTCACGTCCAACAAGTAATCGTTATTACAGACATTTATAATTATCTACCCGATACAGAAAATTAGTTATAAATTTATTAAATTGTGACCCACATTTTAGTACAAATTTATTGCCAGTGTAAGAAGAAAATGATTCTATATGAAAAAAATATATTGTTTATGGTTAGTAATAATTAATTATTAAATTTGTAGCAATTATTGTTACAATTTGTGGATTTAAAACTAACAAAACTAATATACTACTTAAAACTAATATACTTTTCAGGATCGTTTATTTTTAATATAAATGTTCAATCATATAAAGAAAGCAAAACGCAACAGAAAGTGATATTATCTATTTTTAAATGAAATCCGATTAACCGAATCGATTCAGTACAGGATATCGATTTAAAATCGATTTATTTTGATCCAAAAAAGCCGAATCTTCGACTTATCGGTCTCAGATCGCCTTCTCTACGTAATTATTAGGAATCGTTATAAATTTCATTGAATACGATATATTACTTTTAATACTAATAAACGTGTTTATTTTACCAGCTAACAAAATCGATTTATCGGGCGAAAAAGATAAGTACAAAGACTACCAGTTCACAAAGAAGTTTGCCAAGGAGTCGGGGGTGCTCGCCATCCCTCCAAGTGCCTTCTACTCCGAAGAACATAAAATATTAGGAGAAAACTTCGCTAGATTTTGCTTTATTAAGGTAAGATTTCATTTCATACTAACACTTTCGCCGCGATTTTGCTTGCGTCATACTAACGCATATGTATATCCTTATACCATATTACCTTAAGTGGCGGACCTAAGGTTAATTTACCGTGTGGTGACGAAGTAAGAACACAATTCATCACTCCCTATCTCAATCAGACTTGCTATTAGTATAGGATCCCGCTATATAACGACCTTCACCGAGATGCTTATTTGATGAAACTTATTTTTTATGTAATTTAATATGTCAATAAATATATTGCATATGGGTTGCCTAACAAATTTTAGTCCAGAGTATGATTAATTAATAATTAAAAAAAAATATTTTTTTTTTAACATTGCACCGGTTTGATTATTAGACAAATTCTATACCAATCGAAAGTATGAAGCCCATAGAATATGCAAACGTTAGATTGCCTATTCTTCTCCAATCACAACTCTCGAGTAGCCAGGTATAAACAAATAAATCGATACTAGCATTTTGCACCGGTCTGTTTGACGTTTGCATTTTCTATGGGCTTCATACCATTCATCGATTGGTATAGAATTTGTCTAATAATCAAACCGGTGCAATGTACCTACATAAAAAAAAAAATAATGAATCATACTCTGGACTAAAATTTGTTAGGCAACCCATATGCAATATATTTATTGACATATTAAATTACATAAAAAATAAGTTTCATCAAATAAGCATCTCGGTGAAGGTCGTTGTACAGCGGGATCTTAGACCATATAAAAAATGACTAAGAAACGTATACCGCATGTAGCCGAGGTTGACTTTGTTGCCGAGCCATCGATGAGAGTATTATAAGTTTTCACGCCGTCCACCATACCACGCTGGTCAGACAGGTTAGTATAGGGTTTTATTTCGATGTTCCCTTCTCTTGCATATATTATTATTTGCAATCGTCATCTTATGTGGTAGCGGCTTCGAATACTACCAACCCTTGCTTTGCTCGTGGGTGTCGTAAAAGACGACTAAGAGCCCTAGATTGACCCGGACCAACTTCATCTGGTACCATTTGGGTCAACGATTACATTCCCAAGGAGGGTTGACGTCAGGCAGGCGGCCGGTCATAAAAGTCATTGCCGAAACTTTTTGCAATATGTCAAAACAGATGACATATTGCGTCGACCCCAAGTAATTGGGATAAGAGCAAGATGATGATGATGATGAATCGTCATCTTATACGACACCCACGGCACGTGGCACACGGCAAATGCTCTATGCTTAAATATTTAAAAAAATATTTATATTTAATATTGTATTTCTTCACAGAAAGACGAAAATTTATCATTGGCGGCGAAACTTATGGAGGAATGGAACGCGAAAGCAAATAAGTAGGCAAAAATTAAAATATACATATTAAATTATTTACTTAACGTGTGTCATGTATATCTGGCATTTATTATTTTTGTTTGTGCAATCTAAGTGTAGATTTTCTATTCCTATTAGTCCCGTGTTTCACATTTAGCCCAAAGTCTACTACAGACTATGATATAAAACTAGTGCGAAGGATAAAATCCTTCTCTTGCGTAAACTCTTACGAATCCGCGAGAAATGGTTTGACAGCAATGATGGTACTATATTTGAAACTTGTGGACCTAATACAAGTATAGCTTCGCTTATAATACAGTAGTTATCTTCGCGAATAACTCAAAGCAAAAATATATATGTATAATTTTATATAAGTTAATAATTATTAAAGTGAAAACTTCTGCAGGCAGGTTTTTATGGGGCGCAAATTAATCCATGTCGTCATTAGGGTTGCCACCTGTACTCTTTTATAAAATATTGTACGTTATTTCCATTAATTGTACTTTATACTTCATGTAGGCAATAAAGTACGCGAAAATATTTTATTTCGCATGCACTGATTTCTCGAGATGAAAAAACATTTTTTCAAATTTTTATAAAATAATTACATATTTAATGGCGATTCCTGCCACGGCAGCATTCATAGGGAGAGCGTTGCATGTGATGTACAGTACCTACATTATTTAGTTTCACTTAAATTAATAGGGCAAAGACGTGTAGATGTTTATTTGCGAAAATCATGCTATAAAAATCGCTAAAATTATGTTTTTGCCCAAAATTATGAAGTAAATTTTGACACAATGTACTTTTTTCTAACTTCATTAACCAATGTACTTTATTTTTACAAAAGAAGGTGGCAACCCTAATTGTCATCGACGATTTGTATTCAAGATTTATAATTTTATTTTTGGCATACTTTACCGTTTCACTTAACAGTCCAACTTTGTAAACAGACACATTTTTCGGAGAGATGCTTTTACTATCGGGTTCATGAAATATTATAAAATATTTTATTTCACATCTGTGGTTTTTTTTACTTTTTGTTCCTATTTATCCCATTTTATATTTATACAAACGTTTTGACTATTTTATATGTGATAATGTATATAAAATATATTAAAACTGTATCGATTTGATAGAATAACATTTAAATTTTAATAGGTAATTTGAGAGAGCAACAATGTAACGTCATACTTCGTCGTCTCTATCCTAATTTGTGTGCCTTTCTGTCTAGTCGGCCTCAAAAAAGTCGTTTTGCGAAAAAGGGATAACGTGTGATATACGTTCAAAAGCTTGTAACTTCTTTGTTATTGCTAAATTCTTCTTAAATTTACATGTACAAACTATATCAAACGATGGTTCCTGATGTTTACGCGAAAATTACGCATAGATATGTAATAAAACTATTTTTACACATTTTATCGCGTTTCGTTTCTTACTTGCCCAAATTTTTGAACACTTGTCGCTATTGAAACGCTATGAAATCCGTAAAAATTGTTATAATTCAATAAATATTAGTACTAATTTAATATTTTTATAATAGACAACAACCTTAGTTATTTTGTTTACATTGTTATTTAAATAATGTAATGTAAATACAATATTAATATTGTAAAAAAATCTGTTTAAATAATTTTTTGCAAAGCATAAATCACGGTGGGCTGTCTCCGCCTCCCCGCTAGCTACTACACTGATTAAGTTTGATGGCTTATTGATAAATTGAAACCAATCGATGAACTATATATGCACATAAATCTGAAATGATGGAGGGATTTAAACTTTAATATATTTTTAAAGTTATACTACATACTTGTTTATTGTTATAACTGATAAAGTGTTGATATATTTTTATAAATTAAATACGGTTTTCGTATATTATTTGTTTTATTAAAAATGCTTACAATTTTCAAATATTATATTTATTTGCAAACTGTTTCCACTAAAATTTCATAACTCTTGCGTGGTGGAAACTATTAGTTGTCAAGCATTTACGAATTAAAATCGCCACGCAACCAGCGCTTAGCGTCTCTAGTGTCATTGCCGTAAGTTTTTCCAAACCTAGAAACAGGCAAGGGGGTCAAATTATAAATAATTCGATTTTTATTGCACCTAAACATTACAAATAAAATATATATAGTCCATTGAAATGTTAGGTTTAATATCCTTTTAGTAATATTAAACCTTATTGCAAAATCATAGTTTTTCTTTTAATTGATTCAGCTTTAAAAAAAGAGAACAAATAAAAGAATATTCATTCGATTGACTTATGATAAAAATGTATGTATTTTATTATTGAGTAAAATAAAATTTATTTTAATGGTTTCCACTGTTTCTTACTTAACAAAGGTTATGGGCCCAGAAGAATAGAGTACGAATAAGAGTATTAATTAGAAGATTCAACATTCGAGGTATCTATAGGTCTATTATTATCGAGATGAATTCTTTAACTCGTATTGAACCCTTAAATAAGGATAACTATGAGAGTTAGAAGCTTCAAGCGGAAGCTATTCTAGTAAAAAGTGATCTTTGGAAATTAGTTAACGGTATGGTAGAAAAACCTACTGAATCTGCGGAAATTGCAAAATGGCAACAGGAAGATGCTAAAGCAAAGGCAGATCTAATACTTTCAATAAGCCCATCAGAATTGCGTCATGTAAGAAAGTGCACAACTTCCAGAGAGGTATGGCTTAAACTCAAATCAATATATGCATCGCGTGGACCTACTAAAAAGGCTACATTATTAAAAAGACTACTTATACATAAAATGAGTGAAACTGGAGATATTCACGAAGAGATGAGTATTTTTTTTGATGCAGTCGATAAACTAGAGAGCATGGATGTAGTAATACATGAGGATTTACTATCGATTATGCTTTTATACGCCTTACCCGCAAGTTTTTCTGATTTTCGTTGTGCTATTGAAAGTCGAGATAATCTTCCTAAACCAGAGATATTAAAAGTAAAGATCTTAGAACAGTATGAGTCTAGGAAAGTAAATAATGATGTACATGGAGTTGATGCAATGTACGTTTACAAAAATAAAAAGCTCCAGAGGGAAACTACAAGTAGAAAGAATGGAAACGTATGGCAAAGAAGAAAGGCAACTTTAGTGTGTTATCGTTGTAACCGTCCAGGTCATAAGGCTCCTGATTGCCAAGAATCTGATTTACAAAAGTCAAACTACACCTATGATAATGTAGATAAGGGACTAATGTCTTTAACTATTTCAGGTTTTTCAAAATGTTATAATGTTAATACATTTAATCAACAGTGGGTGCTTGACTCAGGGTGTACATCTCACTTATGCAATGACGTAAGTAAATTCGGAAATACTTTTACCAAAATAAATGGTGATCTAAAATTAGCTACTAATATGAGCACTGAGGTCGAAGGTAAGGGGTTAGTTAGACTATCGGCATTAAATGAGCAATGATTGAGTTTAAGGAAACACTCTATGTACCAAATTTAAGAACTAATTTAATTTCGGTAGCTAGAATTTGCGATAATGGTTACGATGTTATTTTCTCACGTGATTCTGCAAAAATAGTTGACAAAAGAGGTAATGTCTTATTAAAAGCTCCACGAAGAGGTAATCTATACTACATAGAAGAATATGAATCTGCAAATGCTATGACAGATTATAGAGCAGACTTGCAGCGTTGGCATGAACGCTTAGGTCATCTTAATCGTGTTGATATGATTAAAATATTAAATAAAGTAGGTGAGAAAGTAAACAAAGATGACTTTCAAATACTACGTGATTGTGATGTGTGTATGAAAGGAAAGATGTGTGCTTTACCTTTTTCAAAGTCTGAAGGACCCAGCGAAGACAAATTACATATAGTGTATTCTGATATTGTAGGACCGATGAAGTGTGAATCTATGACAGGTGCTAAATATTTTATTACTTTTATCGACGATTGTTCACGTTGGTGTGAAGTGTATTTTCTTAAAACGAAAAATAAGGCTTTAGAGGCTTTTAAAATGTTTAAGAATCATGCAGAAACTTTTACTGGGCGAAAGATAAAATATTTACAAACAGATAATGGTGGTGAGTATTGTAGTAAAGAGTTTAATGAGTATTTACATCGTGAGGGTATATCAAGAAGATTGATTGTACCTCGTACTCCCCAGCAAAATGGAGTAGCTGAGAGGATGAATCGTACATTAATTGAGATGGCTAGGTGTATGCTTCTAGGATGTGAGTTATCCAGTGGATTTTGGGCTGAAGCTATAGATACTGCTTGTTATATTAGAAATCGTTGCCCGACATCTTCTTTAGGTGATAACATTCCCTATGTAAAATGGGTTGGAAAACCATTAAAAATTCATTATTTACGTAAGTTTGGAGCGAAAGTTCATATTTTAGATAAAAACCCTCAACAAGATAAATTTGCTGCTCGAGCAATTGAAGGTGTATTTGTAGGCTATCCAAAAACAAATAAAGGATTCAGGGTATGGGTACCAGAGAACAGAAAATTTGTAATATCAAGAGACATTAAATTTTATGAAGAGAAAACATTAGGGCAACTTTTGCCAGTATCTAACATAGAAGATCAAAACACAAAAGATGATATTGAAAAGAAGTTTATTAATATAATATTAGATAATGAAGGTACAGAAAATATTCAGCATATCGAAACCAATAATGAGCCTGAAAAAGGAACCGATGAGATTATTATTTCAAACCAGCAGTTAAGAAATGAAATAGTAGAAGAAGATATAAGAAGTGAAATTGAGACATCAATTGTGCGCGATATTACAACCAAAAGAGCTCCAGGTAGACCGAAAATACTACGTACTGGTCAAGTAGGACGACCCAAAAAGGAATACAGAGTGGTTGAACTTGATGAAAGATTAATTGATAATGATACTATGAATACTGATTTACAATTTGAAACCCTTCAAGACAATGCAAAATTAAAAGATTCCAGCGATGAATCTTTTACAGACTGTGTAGATTTTATAGGCACAGCTGAAATATCTTTAGAAGATGCTTTGAAAGGCGAAGCGTGTACCAAATGGAAAGAAGCTATTTTGTCTGAAATAAGAAGCCTAGTAAAGCATGATACGTGGGATATTGTCAAACGACCTCCAAATAAAAATATAGTTGGTTCGCGATACGTATTAACTACAAAAGTAAACATTGACAAAACAATAAAACATAAGGCGAGACTTGTTGCTCAGGGTTACAGTCAGTGATTTGGAGTTGATTACCACAAAACTTATGCACCTGTAGTGAAGCTAGATACCGTTAGATTGTTAATGGCTCTCTCTGTAGAATTAAATCTTGAAATTCATCAGTTAGACATTAATACAGCCTATTTAAATGGTTTTCTTGATGAGGAGATTTATATGAAAACTCCTAAACTATTAAAGGAATGTCTACTTGATTTGGTGAATAATGAGAAAGAAGATGCAAGTGTGGTTGAACGTGCTAACATAATGTTGAACAATCTGAATTCGGGTTGTGATGTTTGTTTATTGAAAAAGTCATTATATGGGTTAAAACAAGCAGGTAGGCAGTGGAATCAAAGACTGGATAAAAAACTAAAAGACATGGGTTTATATCAGAGTCTTAATGAACCCTGTTTTTATATGAGAAAACATGAGGATGAACATTTATTTGTATTAGTATTCGTAGATGATATTTTAGTTGCATCCCAAAAAGAAGATCGTATTTCCCGTTTCAAAAATGAATTAAAGAATGAGTTTGAATTTAAAGATTATGGTCAAGCTAAATATTTTTTAGGTATTGACATTAATAGACGTGACAATGCCATTAGTTTGTCTCAACAAAATTATATTTCAGAACTAATAATAAAATATGGATTATGCGATTGGAGACGCCAATGGAGATAGGTAGTTGTAAACCAATACGTGAGGAACTCACAAATGTATGTGAACAACAGAGCAGTGAGAGAGAAAAATATCCTTATAGAGAGCTAATTGGTTCTCTCATGTATTTAAGCACCGCAACAAGGCCTGATATTACAAATTCTGTCACAAAATTAGCGCAATTTTCTAATAAACCAGAAAGGAAACATTGGTTGAGTGCTAAGCGCATTCTAAGATATTTGAAAGGAACCATGGACTATGGCCTTACTTACAAGAAGACTGGTAAGTCTATTGAAGGTTACTGTGATGCGGACTGGGGAAATTGTCCCATAGATCGACGTTCATTCTCTGGATATGCTTACATTTTAGCAGATGCATGTATATCGTGGTCTTCGCGCAAACAAAGAACTGTAGCCACGTCAAGTTGTGAAGCGGAATATATCAGCTTAGCGGAAGCCATGAAAGAGACGCTTTATCTGCACAGTCTATTAATAGAGATAGGATTGGAAAGGTATGCATCTATTTCTCTAAATGCCGATAGTAGATCTGCTATATTTCTTGCTCAAGATCCAGTGTTTCATGCTAGGAGCAAACATATAGATATTAAATATCATTTTGTTCGACAAGTTCTAAGGGAGAACAAAAGCATAAGCTTGAGACATATACCTACACAAGATATGTTAGCAGATGTGTTAACTAAACCATTAGGTAAAATTAAACACTATAGATGTGTAAATGGTTTAGGAGTGAAACCTATTCATTAGATAGTATTAGTTAGTTAAAATGTGTAACAACTGTTATATTTATATAACTTTGATTTTGAAGGGGCGTGTTAGGTTTAATATCCTTTTAGTAATATTAAACCTTATTGCAAAATCATAGTTTTTCTTTTAATTGATTCAGCTTTAAAAAAAGAGAACAAATAAAAGAATATTCATTCGATTGACTTATGATAAAAATGTATGTATTTTATTATTGAGTAAAATAAAATTTATTTTAATGGTTTCCACTGTTTCTTACTTAACATGAAATGTTGTTATTAGGGCTTAGATTGCATTTCTGGATAATCATCATTTCAGCCTATCGCCGTCCACTGCTGGACGTAGGCCTCCCTCATGTTACGCCACAAAGTGTGGTCCTGTGCCGCCTGGATCCAACGACGCCCAGCAACTTTCACCAGGTCGTCGGTCCACCTAGTTCGTCCTACACTGTGTCGTCCAATACGTGGTCGCCACTCGAGAACCTTTCTTCCCCATCGGTTGTCGGTTCGTCGAGAGATGTAGCCTGCCCATTGCCACTTCAGCGTGCTAATTCTTTGTGCTATGTCGGTTACACCCGTTCTTCTGCGGATTTCCGTATTTCGTTAGACGAGAAGATCCTCTAAATTTCCCGAACGCTGCCCAACCGAGTTGGATTCGTCGGCTGATCTCTTTCTCGAAATTGGATCTATCTAACTGGACTGTTTATCCTAGGTAAACATAATGATCACCAACTTCGAGAATCGCATTGCCAACTAGGACCGGTACAGGAATGACATGGGCATTTGACATGACTTACATCTTGTCCATGTTCATTTGTAAACCCACTAGTTACGATACCCTGCTGAGATCATTGAGCATGGTGCCAAGGTCCTCTATGAATTCTGCCATAACGACGATATCGTCTGCAAATCGAAGGTGAGTGATGTATTCACCGTTGATGTTCTTCTAACGTGGCTCAGGAGTGAGATGGGTCTGTGGTTCTTTAGAAGAGCTTTGTCACCCTTCTTGAAGAATAGCACCATCACACTCCTGGTCCACGACTATGGAACGTCGCCCTCCGAGGATAACGGAATAAAATAACTTTTGAAGGCCTTTTAAGACCTGCCGTCTGCCTTCAAATGCTCTGCCGTAATTCCGTCATCTCCCGGTGCCTTGCCGTTACGTAGTTGTTTGAGAGCCATTCTGATCTCGTACAAGCTGATGTCCGTGATTTCTTCGGTATAATGCCGAGTTAGCTTGGATCTGGGTTCTTGGACCAAGCCGACAACAGGATTTCGGGACGATTTATATAACTGTCCATAGAACCTTTCTACCTCTCCCAAGATCTCACTTTGGGATGAAATGACAGTGCCGTCATCGGTCTTCAGCTTAGTCATTTGGCTTTGCTCCACAGATCTTGTGCGAACACTTTCGAGCTACGATTCCGCTCTATCGCTTCTTTAATAGGGAGCGTATTAAATCGGCGAATATCGCGACGCACAGATCTGAAGATCTGCCTATTCAGCTGCCTATGTTCGGACCAATCGGCTGAAGACTGCACTGTCATTTCTTTCCTCGGCTCCACGAGCTCCAGAGTCTGGTCAGAAAGTTTTTTAGATCTATTAACGGGGTAGACTTTGAAAAATTTCGACCAAACCGCGTGGACAGTTTCCTCGAACCTGTTGTTCATATCGTTCGGAGATTCGCACTCGTCCAGACATTGGAAGCGATTGTGTAGCTTGAGTTGAAAGCTTTGGAGGTTCTGGTATTGGACAGGTGTAGGTCGTAATGTAGACTTCATCAAGCGTGACCGCTCGACTTTTGTAAGGATATTCAATGTGTCTCGTACCATCCGGTGATCGCTCCCAGTTTTAATCCTGCTTATCACTGAGACATCATTGAATATATGGATAATGCAATTTTATTATTCGCAAAGTTTGTCTTACATTTTCATAAATGTTTGCTTATATTTTAAGTTCCACGACTAAACGTTAGATAAAAACCAAGGTTGTAGAGTATTTATTTTGTGAAACTTATTTTCTCATAAAACCATTTGCACCCCGTTTTCCAAGATGGCGGCCGTTGAACAAGGGTGCAATACTTGTTCAACTCCACAAATTTGGATATAACTTCACTTTAGTTCCTTGATATCTTAAAAAAAAAATTGTATTGGAGTAGCCAAACCCAAATATAACTTTTCAATGGACTAATAGAGCGTTGTCCAAATCAGATCCTGGGAGTCCAAAGAAATTATGAAACAAAAAAGTGGCCACTAGTGGAATTTGGGGCTGACAAAAAAAGCTAATTGGAGTACTGAGGCCTTTCGCTTATATACTTTGTAGTCTGGATTAAGAGAACTCCGCAACAGCACTCCGGGTAAAGCTGTTAAAGACATCTGCGACTAACAGCTAAAACCCCAAACGAAAATCTGACTCCTTTGTAATAAAAAGATCTTGACCTTCTCAGCCCATATAAGTCCTATTGTTGGGCTCGAGCCTCCCTACTATACCGCGCTGATCAAACCCGTTAGCATAGGGTTTTATGTCAAGTTTTCCTTCTCTTGCATATATGTATATTATCAGATTATCATACCCCTTAGTCGTCTTTTAGAACACTCACGTGTAAGGGTGGCGGACTGGTTTCTTACTCCATCATTACACAGAAAAGATCTTACCCAAAAGTTTTTCGTTCGACGAGTGATGTGATCTAGCCATCATCTTATTTTTCATAGTACCTACATATTGCAAAGTTATTGACAATAATTAGATGACCGGCCGCTTGCCTGGGGCCCCAATTCTCCTTGTAAATGTAATCATATACCAGACTCTTAGTCGTCTTTTACGACACCCACGAGCTATATAAGGATCAATAGTATTCCTAGCCACCACCACACAGCAATGTGTAATGTGGTCTAACCATTACATAAGGGTACTTAATCAGAAAGTCAAGATTTTGTCAAGAAGGTCCTCGACTGTCAGAATTCTAAATGTGAGTCTTGGCTAAAATAAAATCTTGCTAATGTTAGTAACCTCCTACATGTGGTGACGGATTAAAAATATAATTCATCACCCCTTCTCTTCACCCGTGGGTATCGTAAAAGACAACTAAGGAATACGATATGTCTGTTTCCGCAAGAGCAGGGAAACTCGACATAAAACCGTATGCCAATACGTCTGACCAGCGCGGTATAGTAGGTCAATTTCCATCTAATTATTGATCAGGATCTCTCATTGGGAACACAGAGGGCAAACGAGGCCGTGGACGGTCCCCAACCATGTGGAGCGATCAAATAAAGGCAACATCTTTTCGGTTGTCAGAGACGCGATGGATAGGCACCGATGTAGACAAATCATACAAACCTAGGTGCACCAGCATTCGCCAGTGAGGACCACGATCCTCAGTCATGAGGGAACGGCCAGAGAGATTGATCAGGCTGTAACCCAATAGCGGGACTTATGAGGGCTGAGATGATGAGGTGATCTGATGATATTAAAGCTAACACAGAAACGTTGAATAGAGGTGGCACAGAACCATTTCGAGTGACTTTCTTGTGGGGAGGCCTATGTCCACCAGTTGACTTCTACGTGCTATTGGATACTTGTATAGAATCTTATGAAATCGTGCACTTATACCTGAACATAGAGCCTGGTACGTGGCCCGCATAGTTCGGCAGCATACCCACGTGCTTATGGTAAAGTTCTGTAGGATTGATAGACAATGGAGGGTCCGGTCTGCAAAGCGAATAAAATAATAAGATAATTAGAAAACTGTTATCCCTTTATGGGATCGTCAGCATACTAAACGGTACATAAGAGAATTAATCATTATCTCAGCTCAATTTGAAATAAATTGACCTACTCAAATGTTTCCGTGCGGTAACGTAGTAAGAATACAAATTACCATTCCTTACGCCATAAAACTATATGGTTTTATTTAGTTTTCCTTCTCTTACATAGATGTTATTTGTATATCATATCCCTTAGTAGTCCTTTAAGACGGGTAAGATAGTGTGTGAATGATAGTGTGTGTGTGTGAATTTTGTTCTTACTGCGGTTAAACGATCATTAGCGCATTCCTGGGAGTCATAACACGAACTGCGATCGTGAATCCGCTACCAACTGTATCGATGTCGATAATCAGATAAATGTAAAAAGTGTAGGTATATAGACTTGGTGATGAGATGAAATGAAATCTTCTTAGGAAAGTTGGTAATAAAAATTAATGATATCCTTCACTTGCTCATAGGACGTGAGAAGAATTAGTGAAATAGAACTGATGATAAAAACCTGAAACTAGAATTGTTGAAGTAGTCTAGGCAATTAAGAGGGTACAAAAATTCGCACCCAGCTGGAAATTGGTAGGATTGTTCAACACATCGTCATAAATGAAATTTAAAAAGTCCACATTGATCCGACATCTGGAAAAATATTTACTCGGTGTCAAGGCAAGCTGGGTGCGAATTATTGTGACTTCACTCCTATTTCTTGGTCTAGTTTAACCGGATTAAAGGAGCATTTAATAGTATTTAGCTGAATCTTATTCAGAACCAGCACAGGAAATTATTAAATTACGTTCTGCAGGTCTATTTCAATCACCACCGTAATATTATCTACCAGGTAAGGGTATGCTGAGGCCGAAATGCTCTATTACCCAGAACCCAAACTAATACAAGACATAAAAAATAAAGGAATTTTTAAGGTTTACAAGGCTTTCTGGTTATTAGAAAACCAAAGAAAATACATGAAACATGAAATGTATATCTGCAAAGCCTGTGAAGAAAATTAATTCATAATATAATTGGCATAAAGACTAAAATTAAACAACAGTTCAATGAATTGATTTTTATTCATTAAGCATTTTGACCATATATGGTCCTTCCAGGTGGTAACCAATCTTTGCATAATAGTTCCTGGTGCCCACACCAGATATAACAGCAATCTTATCAGAACCATGCTCTTCCTTGGCTATCCTCTCGGCTTCCTCCATAAGAAGCATACCAAAGCCTTGGTGTTGAAACTTTGTGGGATCCCTGGCATTTACCTAAAAATACATTTGTATAACAGAAATATAATAAAATCAAACAACAATCAATCGAATCAAACTGCATGAAGGACGGCCCCATTAAGTGGACTGATGATATCTTAAAAATTGCAGGGAACCGTTGGATACAGGTGGCACAGGATCATTGCCATTCTCAAGATATGTCCAATGGTGGACGTCTACAGATGCATGGTTTTTTTTACTGCAAATGGTGGCAAACCAGCAAACAGTACACCTGACGGTAAGTGTTGCTGGCGCTCATGGACCTTTGCAAGGCCACCGCAAAGAAAGTGAAGGAAGTGTGAATGCACGCAATGAGGGTCGGTGATACTAAAGGCATCACTAAAACCAAACAAACGCTCTCAGAAATTTGAGCTACCAGCTCTCTCGCTCACCAAACGAAGCACAGTAACAAATTGCCACTAGACGGACGTCGAATTTCTGCAAGAGTGTAGGACCACCTCGGACGGATCTTGCCGCGGCTGTAGACAAACAACTGTCAACAGTGTGGTCCTATCACTTTACAGATGTATGATTAAAATGTTCTCATATGGTGACAATCTAGGAATACAGTGGTTTGTTACGGCATATGTCCGACTACTGGGCTCGAACCTCCTGCATATTATGTGGGCGATTGATCTACTACACCATGCTGGTCAGACAAGTTGGTTTCATTTCGAGTTTTGCTCCTTTATTTAATCATCTTTCTTCTATTTAACCATGTCCAAATATCATGCCAAGTGAGAGTATACATCATCATCATCGCAGCCCACACATGTCACAATAGGAGTGAATATGACCTGCTACACCATGCTAGTCAGACATGATGGTATAGTTTCATTTCGAGTTTTCCTTCTCTTGCACAGATGTTATGTGCATATTATATCCCTTAGTCGTCTTTCACGACATCCACAGGCAAGATAAAGAGTGGTGAATTGGAATTCTTACTCTGTCACCACATGGTACACCATCATGACACAAATTCCTGAACAGCGAGTTGATCTGCCACCATTACCTAGTCATATAAACTTACAGGCACAACAGATCCATAGACGTGCAGTTCCCTAACAATACTGCACTGCTTAAAATTTGCATTAGGACTGGGCTTCAACTCCGGCCTATATGTATCTGAGGCACATTTCCTGAGTCTCAGCAGACCCACTAGTATATCTTGGTCTGGGTCCTCATATGCCAAGAATGTCTCCCAACCACCATTTGCTGTGTAATCACGTCGAATTAGTTCCACCTGCAATTATTTATAACATAATTTAGATTGCAAAAATTATATTAATTGGGCTCTAGTAATGAATAAAGAAATACATAATGTACCTTGTGCATTATATTAACGGTCTCTACACACATAAAGACATGTCAAAAATGGCATTTTATTAATTGTATTTTAAGGCTTTTTTTTATTGTATTCTTTATGCTTTTTTAATGTATTCTTTAGGCTTTAGATTTTCAATACGCGCATTTCATACTGCATATGTATTGAAAATCTAAAGCCTAAAGAATACAATAAAAAAATGCCATTTTTGACCAGTCTTAATGTACAAAGAGACCGTCAATATGGTCTATATTATGATAGTGCCATCTAAATGACGCAAGAAGATAATGTCACTGGAAGAGGAGGAAAACTTGTTAACTTTAATGTCCATATAAAATAATATTTACTCTTCCATTGTTGAACATATTAGAGTAATGCTCATCATCTTGGCTCATACAAATCTCACTGCTGGACTCGATTCTCAGACAAAATTGGAGGGAAATGAACCATGCTGGTGAAAGAGGTTGTATATATTTCAAATTATCCTTCCCTTGCTTATATATTATAGGCATTTCGTATCTTACGAGACCCACCAAGTTAAGTACCAGTTACAAGTAAAAAAATAAATACACTACATATTCACATTTTCTGAGTGTACATAGTTATAAGACAAGCTATTTAAAATAATTATGTTAAAATCAATTTATTCACAATTTATATTTTATCAAATTATTATGATTAATTTTAATATATTTGATATTTATTTATACGTTAATATTAAATTACATGTTTTATGATAATACGTTAATATTAAATTACATGTTTTATGATAATGTTAAATTACTGTCTATCTATATTAATGAAATTATTGGTTATATGTTTGACTATACTATACATAGAGCTGACTTGTAAATACTATATTTACTAATAAATGGATTATTGGATTATTATTAAGGAGTGGTGTGTTGTATTCTTACTCTGTCACCACACAAAAAACTCAGTATTGGACCAAAGGGACCAGAAGATAACATTAAGGCACAATTAAGGTATAGGGTTCAATTTCTTCTTTTAGTTTAGATTTTTCACAACTAATCAATTTGAGAGATCATAAAATTTCACATACCTCATAAGGCCTGACTCTATTGTGTATCTCTTGTATGCCAACCTCCCTTGTCCTCACATCTCTGCAATCAGTGCCCAAATCCGCCATACGAGCAAGAGCCAGCTCCCTCAAGTTGCCATGCTCTACTCCTGATGAGACTAAAGGCATTGGAATGTCTCTCTGTACTCTGAAATAATATATTTTGTACTCATATAGTTGGATTGCAGATCACAAAGCTTAAAAAAAACCAAGCATTTCATAAGTTGATTTGAGGCAGATAGCACCCAAGTAACAGTTTCAAATATAGTTACTTGCAAGACTAATTGGATGAAAATAATTAAATATACTACCATCCCCTATCTTGCCCATGGGTGTTATGAAAGATAGCTAAAGATAATACACATACAACATCTATGTACAAGAAGAAGAATCGAAATAAAACCCTATACAAGGTTGGAAGGAGAGACAAAAGAGGGAGAATTTTATTCTTACACTTTTACCTCCCTAAAAAGTTAAAGCATCCATCACTACATGGAGAAGATATTGTAATATTAAGGCAATATTTCTTCTATTCCAGAAGCATTGATTATTTTAATATATTTTACCTATAAACTCTAGTCCAGGGTGGTACCAAAGCCAAGATTTTGGCAATAAGGTCCACCAATGTAGATGGAGGATAGCTCCTATATCTTCCAGTCTTCCACAACTCATATAGACCAGTACCTCTTATTACAAGGGTAGGGTATATCTTTAAACCATCTGCTCTGAATGCTGGATTCTCAAAGAACTCTATAAACTGTTCTACATCACGTTCAAAATCTACATTCGGTAGGTCAGGCATCATGTGAGCTACAATCTGAAAGGGTAATAAATTATGATATTAATATATGATAACCAATACAAAAAAAAAATCACAGAATTATTTGTAAAATTGTAGCAATGGCACTTAAAAAAATATAATAAAAGGTGAAGGTGTGGTGTAATATAATAAAAGGTGATATTTTTTAAGGATTTCACTTTTTTTTTCGTAAAGACAAAAAAATCAGGGTAGAATTTTTTCTTTTTTTTTCTCAAGCATTCATAAGTAGATCCATCAGTTAGTGTCCACTTATGGTTGAATTTTGGGACACCTTGTATATACAATGTATTGTATATATATATGCATATGCATACCTTATATCCAGCATCTTTAGCAAGGCTGAAATTCTCACAAACAGCCTTAACTGTGTGTCCTCTGTTTGTATCTCTGGCAATGTCTTCATACACAGACTGCACACCAATTTCAAGCCTGAAAATGAGAATTTTAATGTAATATTCAACATCACTGGTGTAAGTGCAGGTGAATACAGCTATAGCGAGAGAACATTGATCTAAGTATCTAAATATCCAGTGTCAAGTGTTATAGATATCATTTTACAGCAAGATAATTAATTGTGCTATACATTGTACATTTCTTTAACCTGTTAACCGGGCAAGACGCATAAATGCGTCAGGCGTAAACAATATCGGGTACGGGTAGGACATATGAATACATCCTCGAAAATTCATTTGCGCACTGGAACAGGCAGGACGTGTATCCGATGCGTGTCTCGACATGAATCGACATGCATATGGAATCAGAACAATTTCGCTATTGTGAGTGATAAACGTGTTTTGTGTGATATAAATATAGAAATATGAAATGACATGTCCTAGCGAAACAATACGCGCCCAATACATGTTGCATAATTTGAATGGGAACTCCCCGGTTAACAGGTTAATTAGGACTAATTCTACCACAAATTCCAAACAAGGTTAGGTTCCATAAGCCAGGATCCATAATCGTTTTCATAGTTAACACAGATATTTGAGCTTCAGATAGACCCAAGAAATGCTTGTAATTTATCATGGGACCAGCAAAAAATTTAATTAGAAAAATAAACATCAGAAATCAAGAGGGTGCCATTTCCCTCCCATGGAATGTGGAAAATAAGCATCAAAAATTACTTGTCCCATTAATAAATAAAAGTATAAACAGCTACACTAATTACAGCATTAAGGATACAGCAAAACTTAATAAGACCTATATGTGAAGCTGAAGATTGATTCCAATAGTAAGTAATAATGACAAAAATACTGAATGTATATAAATTTATTTCAGTTGTAATAAGCTCCATGTAGTATACCACAAGTGTGACTTGCAGACTATCTATTCCTAATCTACAAAGTCATTTCCGTGTGGTGATGGAGTAAGAATACAATTCACCACACTAGTAGTGTGTCGTCAACGAGACCGTTTATCGTCGATGATAAACTAGTTGAAAAAACAGTCTAATTTTCGACTAGTTTACGTCGTAGACGATTAGACAAGACGAGACGTTTAGTTTATATTATGACGTACGTTGATCGTCCATTGGTAAAGGACAACGAAATTTCAACGAATTTTATTAGACAGCAGTTTCATTGTACAATGTACATTGACGCTTCAATATGTAATGGTAGATGGTAGTTCCATCACATGATAGCAGAGCGCAATGAATTGCAATTCAATCTATCGATACGTTATGATTTCGCCTCTACTCACGCCCACGGGCGGTGAGGTTTGCGGGGCGGGTAAGGAGCGTAGCGAGCTGTGCGAGTGCGCACGCGTCCCGTCGTCGAAGTCCGGGCCGATTCGGGCGAACACTCGCAAGTCGTCTTCGCGTTCGTGTCATTCGTTGATGTGACGACCGATTCGCGAAGCCGTTCATACATAAACATGTTTATCAGTCAACTATAAACTAGTTTATTAGTTCATGGCAAAGTAACAGTCGAAAAAACTGTTCGTTTATTCAACGACCACCACTACACCACACCCTATCTTGGCCGTGAATGACATAAAAGACTGAGGGATATAATGCACATGTAATGAGTATGCAAGCAAATAACTCAAAATAAAACCCCATATCAAGCTGTCTGACCAGCATGGTATAGTAAGATCAATTGCCCTCCTATTATGGAGGAGGCTGGAGCCCAACAGTGGGATATATATGAGCTGAAATGATGATGATGATGAAAGTACTGTCTGTTCCTATATAGTCCTTTGTATTGCATACTAGTGTTGGGTAGGACACAACATGAAAAAGTTTGTACGAGCTTCTTTTATGTAGTGAGCCAGTACATTATCACACTTCAAATGAGGCGAGGCCAGTGGGGTTTGGAGTGTGCTAAGCCGCACTTTCATTTTGACATCATTGATGTGACGAATGTACCTATTTTATGTCCTACTCAACACTATTGGATACCTAACCAATTGAAATATCATATTCATAATTAACTGACCTAGTACATCCATAATTAAGCATATCACTCATATGCCTCTGCAAACAATAATCTGGCCTTGTTTCTATAGTTATACCAATGCATTTAGTTTTTGCCTTTTCGGAATATTTCACAGCTTCTGCAACACAGCTTGATGTATGGCCAGAGAGAGCATCATGAAGATTTCTAAAATCATAATGAGAAAAATAATAGTAATGAATGTAAATTTGTTGTCAGCACCTTAGCTGCCATAGTCAATAAAAATTATAATAATATAAAATGAAATTCAATTTTCATAAATATTTTTTTTGCCTATGGAAGCAGATGATCAGCAGTACAACTTATGATAACTGATAACCACTGCTTAAAAACCTCAACAATCGCAAGAGCACTATACTCCCAATTATGAGGCAATACTCTCTTGAAACCCCATTTAAAGGTCATATCATAGAGCTTTAGAAACGGGTAGCTCAGTCTGCACCTATGAGGCAGAAATGAGAGCTGGAAACACACAGTTCTGAACAATATTGTTTTCAGTTAGTAGACAGACCTGTCTTTAGTTTTGTTATTGACAAAAAATGACAATTCTCACAAAAAATAACAAATCCAAAGTAAATACCTGATAAAATAATCTCTATAGTCCTCAGGTAGACTCATAAAAGTGCCACCCATCACTATAAACTCCACCTTATCTACGCTGTGACCAAGTTGTTTCAATTGTTCTACTCTATGGCGAGTCTGCAAATATGGATTGTAACGGGCTCTGATGGCCCTCATAGACGTTGGCTCGTATCCAGTATAACTTTGAGTAGAATATTCGAAATCAGAGTCTGGCCCACCTGGACAGTATACACAAATATTTCCTGTGAAGTTTATATGCGGGCATCTGTGAGGTTTGCACATAACCGCAACAACAGCAATTCCTGAAGCAGTACGAATAGGCTTTGCTTTTAACTTAGGCAAAAGTATTTTTTTCGCATCAGCAGGCACTGCAGCGATGATATCTACTAATCTTGGCGATGTTCCCAAGCCGTACTTCGACGATATCCTAGTCTTCATCTTGTTGAGGTTAACATCCTTTCCTTGTCGATGTGCCACCAATAACTCTTGTATTATCTCAGATATAACGATCACCATCTTTTCTTCTTTAGACAAGTTAGGTAAAGGCTTCTTTTTTGTCATTTTTAATAATTTAATATAATGCTTTTACGATTATTTTCTATTCGTGTTCAGTATCAGTTTTGTGTGTGAGTGCAGTTGTACTAATGTCAAATGTGACAATTTCTTAGTTTTTTTTTTGTTAATTCTCCATTTCGAGTAGGCTAAAGTCTTTTCGACCATACTGTCTTGTACGTAGCCTATAAATAATTTCGTTCACATATTATTTACCTCTTCTTCATATTGAGTAGCTTATTAAGAGTCATCGTCCGTCAGTAAGTCAAGTCGTTACCATTAATAAGATACTGAAAACCAAATTAAATGATTTTTTGTGCATTTCGGTAGAATAAGAAAATACACGTAAACCACTTTTATATCACATTCACCGCACTTCAGCACCTTAACTGTATTATATTACATAAAATATCAGCAAAATTTTTCAATGTAACTATAAAACACAAAAAAAAAATGAATATAATACAAGAGCGTAACTTGAGATTGCCATATTCGCGCCGAAAACCACAATTTGTTAGTCATTTTTTAGGTTCGTCCGTTTGGCAAAAGCAGAGGCAAATAAAAGCCATACAGACAAATCCAATACATTTTAATATATTGCTAAAATTCCCTGAGGAATCTTTAGGGAATTTTGGCAGAAATGAAACCAAGTGAAGCTGGCTCCACCCACTATTTTTACAACACTTCAGCACTTTTTCTGGATTATAATATCACCAAAATTATTTAATATACCAGCATAAAAGATAAAAAATATTAATTACCTATAATTTAAGAACACCTTAAACGATTGCGCCTTTAGCCGGTCTCAAATAAATTAAAATAATCATGTTTTATATTTCAATCTTTGTTTACGAGTTTCGCAAAACATATATAATCAACTGAATCATAATAAACCGAATTATAATAAACCTTCAGTGCATTATATTAGGTTACACTAACAAGTAGTAACTAATAATATCTTTAAAATGACACTAATAAAAACTATGCAACTTGATAGTTGCACGGCGACAAAATGATCTCGTCTCGCTACTATGAGTTTTATTATTATTCTTACTTGACAACATTTACTGGTGCCCATTCTGTGCTTTGCCTTCGTCTATAGTTGGAGGAAAAGTCGCAAAGAGCAGAATTGGTAACTTTCTTTGAAGACTCGCCGAACCGCTGGAAGCCGTATGGTACATGGCCCGCAAAACCTAAATATAAATATTATTTACTTTATTTTTGTTCTATATCAGTCTCGTGTCTTTATGAGACAAGACCATAAGTCGGTCATGAATGCTAATAAATATAATTTTGCTAATAGGTGTTGTGAAAATTATGTTATCTAGAGCTCTACCAACTCCACCTATATCTCTGTAATCAACAGCGTTTCCAAAGTAAATTGAGGGTGGCCTATGGTAAAACTTAGAAAAAATCTTATATAGCCTGTTAGCTTTACTTTCGCCTGTGCAAGGTAAAGATATGCTATGCTAACCGTACATAAAATTCAAAAAATGTAGGAGCATAGTATGATGGGCAATAATACCTATAAAATCGTTACTATTTATTTCTTGTCTGTGGGTATCATATAGGGGCGTTGTTGAACCTTACCTATCCGACAACAGCCACGATGATGCATTCTGTGGAACGACCTGTGGTGTAAAATGCTCCAATGTATGTGAGTTGTGGTCTTGTCTTTTTTTACAGATTACAACTATGAATTAGTTACCACATAAAAATTTACGAAAATAATACAAATGTAAATTTCATACTTACGCACTGATTCAGAGGGATTGAATCCCCAAATTTGATTTCGTACAAAAGAGTTATGTATTTTTCCGTACGACATTTATTTACAAAATCATTTAATATATTCAAATAAGTCCTTTATTAATAACTTTATTGTATAAGCCAAAGTAAACATTAATTAGTATTTTAAAATGACATTGACAACGCAAAGAAAATAATAAAAAAACTTATCAAGTCTCCAAATCTCGAAAAAGGTAGTTAAAAATTGACAATCTTTTTTGACTGTATTGCCATTTATTTTCTCACCTTTTTTAATGTATTTCTCAGGATCAGAATTTTCCATAAAATACGGGCTGACCGAATGTGATGGTGGAGATAATTTGGGTTCATGCATTGCCACATCACGTAGTATGCCTGCACATTCGGGACGGACTATGACCAATGGTAACTTGAATTCTGCAGTCGCTGACTGTAATAAATATGTGCTCTCAAGTAATGTAGTCTCGTATTCTTTAGTGAAATTATAATATTATCTTCTAGCATTTTATACCCATTCATGCTTCCATGCTTCTTTCTTCATTCATCTCCTTTCTTAATGAAATAGAATTTGCTCCAAACAAAATAAGGTCCACCATTTTCTACTACACACTAATTGCTTATACACATATTTTTACACACATACTTTTCTATATACACTATGTACACTCACAAATCTGTCAGCTAAATCCCACGGTTGACCTTTTCCGGCTTGTAAGTCCACCACCCTTTCCAATTGATTCCTGGCTGCTCTTTGATTAAGTTGCACCTTTTGGAACTCCGACAAGGCTTCTGTCGCCGATACTGTGTAACGCTGACCGAAGTGAGCGTTTAGTTTTGGAAGGAAGCCTATATTTATTACATTGATATTAAAATCATTTCTTTGCACCCTTTATACTTTCTAGATCGGCGATGATGGCCCACCCGGCTTTATCATCGAGAGCAGCGTAGTACCCTATAAACTGCTATATGTCCTGTCTCCTATTGAGAGCGTTGCTAGTGCGGCACCTGACATCGTTGGCTTACCCAGTAATTTACTTTTCCGTTTACTTGAATCCAAGTTCATATACATATTCACTTAATATATAAAATATTATTTAGAGATAATAAAAAAAATGGGCTCAACAAATAAAAAATATTTGGAATTATAAAATTAAATTATTGACATTATATGTCAACTGGACTTATAAATGATAACTGTGATTAATTCATAAACATATTAAAACGTTCGGCATTTTAAATTATCCTTGCCTCTATTATTCTCAACTTCTATTCATTCATTTTCATTTCAAGATTTCTTTATTATACATAATAATTGAGATAGTACAAACCAGTGTTAATTTTTAATCCTAGTAGTACACGAATAATAAGTACGTTTATTAAGCTATTATGCTCATTTAAACTAATATCTGAACCTTTCTCAAATTTACGTTTAATTAACATTAATATATTTTTTACATAAATATAATAAAATAATTAATACGTAAGCTTTAGGGTGAGCATTACGTTAAAAACAGGAGAATGCGAAAGAATTTTATATCAGAAAAGACGATAGTGGGTATTATGAAAATATAACACACGACGCGAAACGCTCAACGGTTAACGGCGGCTCAACTTGTATTAGAATCGCCTTTCAATCTAATCGATTTTAGCATAATATCAGATATAACGAAGTAACCAATGCCTTGAAATTAAATTTGAAATGATCTGTGACTTTAGGGCAATTATTCACGCCTACATAAACAAGGGTCAAGATAACATGATCGTTGCTAGGCGCAACGGGACTAATAAATGAGACATTGATCAAACACCTCCGTTAGTCATAAGCTCTCGTTAGAGAGTATTATTATTATGAGGCCGTAAATTGAGTGACCAGTTTGCCCAAAAACGTAGGACATTTTTAAGTTATCACAGCTACCAATAAATTATATTTAGCTTATGTAATTAACACTATCGATGATTCAAAAAAAGCTTTAATTTTTGCCTTAAAATATGGGGGATAACGTATCTTAGAAAATTACATATAAATCAATGCATATCGTCACACTCGTAAATTTGAACATTAAATAATGTCTTCAACGGCTTTGTCAATTAAAATGTGTCCTAATTTAAATTGTTTTTTTTTACGGAGGCAAATAGGAAAACAATGTTATAAATAAAACTACTTTTACGGATTATATCGCGTTTGTATTTGATTTATGATTGCCCGACGTTTCGAACACTTGGCAGCATTCATGGTCACGGGCGGACTAAGGTGTCTCACGTCCAACAAGTAATCGTTATTACAGACATTTATTAAAACAATGTTATGCATAAAATAAAATTCACTACAACTTTAACCTTGTAAGTCCCAATAAGAATAGAAAATGTAAACATGAGGTCTTTAGATCTCAGGAAATAGCATACCTTGAACCGGTCCAATGTGAATTTGTGACTCAGACAGAGATGTGATTCATAGTGATGGCGAGATCGCTTTATTATTTCATATCAACGCACAATATGGACAGACAACGGTTTATGTGACGATTAAATGAACAAATATCTACATTGTTGTTTCTGAGCAACTTTTTACCAAATGTCTATTAAGTTTTAGGAAGAGTTTAAAGTTATTATGAGTTGTCACGACTATGACACGGTATTTTTTTTTATTATATAAAACAATATCCGTATTGGTATTTAATCTTTTGAATCTTCGGCATTTGAAACGTATTTTTTTTAAATTTTATGTAGAATAATAATCTGTCGTTCACTACATAGATGAAAATGTGTTTTTATTGTACTCAAGAATAATCTTTATGATGAGTTAAAATAATAAACACAAAAAGAAATTAAAATAACGACGGTTAGTGATCTGATACCTTCATATCCAGGTATCATGGGATGTTTGTAGATAGGATCACCATTTCTGAATCTTGCATTTACTACATCAATGTCAGTTTGTGGTGGACGATATATCTGCGAAATACAGTAATACAATTATCATTCCTAAATCATCATCAATTTTAAACTCTGTCCTTTACTGTCGCACCCAATAAGTTATACTTGAACGAAATCTTAGTGACACACCACATCCTCTTTCTGCATATAAGGGACTTCCGTAAAAGAAGCAGCCAAGCTTAGAATAATAACATATAGAAGGTAAGTTCGCGCACAAAAAGCGAAGCATTTCAATTGGAGCCTAATTGGAGCTTAGCCCGGAACCGTTCCGTAATGTACAAGTCATTGTACTGCACGTACGTACGCAACTCTTAAAAAATAAATAGGTAATTATGACTGTTTGTGCATTCAAATGGTGTCATAACACATTTGTAAAACTTTAAAAGGTTTTTAACGTCACTTTTAAAAGTATTTCGACGATTTATGTTAAATATCTGGTTGACCGAGCTTCGCTCGGAATATTTTTGTGGAATTTATTTAGATATCTATTAATAAAAAATAAAAAATAAATAATGAAAAATATATAAAAAAATACAAAAAGAGAATAATAATAACACCGAGATTCGAACCGACGCTATTTGAATGCCAAAAAAACCAAAATTAGAACCGGTCAACTTCCCAACTGAGCTATCGTAACTCATGACGTTGACAACGAAATTAGAAATATGATTTCTTGTCTTTTAAAATTTAATGTCATTGTATTGTTTTGCTAAAAACACGGACAAAACAACATTTTCTATAAATAAAACCTAGCTAGATAAATTTTTTGGCCCCGAAACCTCTAGTGTGCCAAGTTTTGTCAAAATCGTTGGAGCCGTTTCCGAGATCCTGAATATATATATATATATATATATATATATATACAAGAATTGCTCGTTTAAAGATATAAGATAAAAACAAAATTTCATTTCATAATTTGTAGTGTGTACGTGTGTAATCGTCTGCGCGCCATTAGTGTTTTTAGATTCAAATTTCGAACCTTCGAAGTATTGACACTATCCTTCTATACGTTATTATTCTAAGCAGCCAAGCGTAAGCTCCAGAATAATACCAGCCTGCCTTACAGCAGTCAAACTGGACGCTAAGGAAAGCTTAACTATGCACGGCTAAGCCGTGACGGCTTCCATTAAACAATGACCTAAAAGTGGCGCACTTAGAACAGCCACTCTAAAAGAAACTGCAGTCAAAACGGATGTGGAGGAATAAATAGCCCTCGTCATTAGTAATTAGTATTTGGAAGGAATAGGACGACTGTGCTTAGCAGCATGTGTTTCACTTACACTTTTTTTTTTCGCTGTGGAAATGCATTTACGCACTATCCCCCCGCGGTGGCAGACGGGGGAGATGAGTGTGGGACTCGCCGGCCACATAAGGGACCGAAATACCCACTAAAACCACAGCGGCCCCTTCCGCGCTTTTACGGGGTGCCGGAGAGATCGTCTGATGTCATTCTATCCCCGACACCCCAACGCTTGGCCATCTGGCCACGTCCTGTCATCATTCAGGGCGGTAGGAGGAGAAGCGCATAGCGGCGTCTCCTCCTCCCTGGCCGCCGCCGGCGGAGCGAGTCAGCGGTCACAAGCGCCTCGCGTGCCCGCTCCGCGGCCTCCTTCCTTGTCATAACAGCCTCACAAAAGGAGGCCATCGACGACCAACAACTGTCGCTGCCGAGCATCTTGGTGATGACGGTCGGCAGCATTCACTTACCGTTCAATGGTTTCTTACAAAATAAAAATATAGAGCCCTTCGTAGAAAGCCTCGTTTCACGACATATTATGCTTTATATTATATTCTATATAATTACTTATCTACTATCTTCGTCTCAGTCTATATACGTCTCACTGTTGGGCTCAGGCCTCCTACATAACAGGAAGGGAATTAACCTTCTATCCCCCGCTGGTCAGACCAGTTGGAATAGGGCTTCTTTTCGAGTTTTTCTTCTCTTGCATAAATTTTACATGCTTATTATACCCCTTAGCCGTCTTTAACGAAATCCATAGGTAAGATAGGGAGTGGTAAATTGTATTCTTACTCCGTCACCACACGGATTAATCTATTATCTTAAATTACTTAATTGTTTCGGAGTATTATCGATTTAAAGTGTTTAAATAGTGTAGTAAATAGATGATAAAAGTTATCCTTTATCGTCCATTTACTGAACACTTTGAATTATATTCTATATATCAATTATATTTCATACATTACTCATTGCTTATAACTTTTCGTGTGGTGATGGAGTAAGAATACAATTCATCACCTCTGCCTTACCGGTGGGTGTTGTAAAAGATGATTGGCAGATATAGAATGCATATAACATTTATGCAAGATAAATAAAAATCAATTAAAAACCTATAGCAATTCTTCTGATCAGCGTGGCGTACTTTTTTTATTTGGGGTTGGTCTGCGGTCGGCGCACTCCTCGTCCCACTCCGTCTGGGGCGACAGAGGGGCGTAAGCATGCACACCTGCAACCCACCCGAACACCACGTCGCCTTTGTCGTTTGACCGACCACCGGAGCAGGGTTACTTGTCATCAGTGGTCAGCCTGGCGTACTAGGTCAACTTCCTTCCTATTGCAGATGAGACGAGCCATCAAGGAAGTATGTGAGTTGAAATTATGATTATTAATAACCTGAAAGTCATCGACGGTTCTATCAGATAGCACGAGTCTCTCCGAATGCTGAACTGAGGGGTCCAAGAGAATCTTATGCGTGGTTGATCCATATGTATCACCAATACGATATTTGTACTCTGGACAATGACCTGTATATCTGTTGATCATATGAAACTATCATTGCAAATATATTATGATTGATATTTCAACTTTTTAGATTGATAGAGCAACGTCCCTTCGTACGAGGGCGACTGACTTCAATACGGCGCCATGAGGCGCAGATATTGGCGCTTGTACCGCTTTAAGCAATATTGGCCTCTCCAAGTCAATTAACTCTTTATAAATATAATTTTTAGCTAGGTTACACTTATCTTTCACAATACCAATCGGCAATGTATGGGTCGGTGGTTTCTTATACGTTCCCAAATGGTGTATTTAATTATGGATTACACATGTCTATTTTTCGTGTGGTGACGGGGTAAGAATACAATTAACTCCCTTTTTCCCTCTCTAGTCCGTGGTTGTATTAAAAGTCGACTAAAGGATTAAATATCCATATAACATCTATGTAAGACAAGGCAAATCTCGAAATAAAACCCTATAGCAATACGCCTATCCAGCGTGATGTACTTAGTAGTTCAATTTCTCTTTTTATGTGGACGAGGCTCCAACCCAACAGTGGCAGGTATATGAGCTGAAATGATGATGATAATACATATCTAATCTGTAATTGGAATCTACTGTATGCAGGAAAAATACTTTTAATCATAACATTGAGTCATAAATATTGAAGTTATAATCAATGATAAAGGCACTGTCATTTAACGCCAGCGCTTTAAACACAAAATAAGACCAAGTAATTTATCATATTTTGACATACGATACGACTAACGCAACCCTTTAAGTACATTGTCAACATGCAAGACTTACACAATATTTTTTTTAATGTAAATTTGTACAAATGGACGCGACTTCCATCAATAAAATTATTTGTAATGTGTTCTTGACAACGTGAGATATGTAGCATCAAATTTTAATGTAAGAATTGCATCATTGGCGCCAATTTCACAACGAATTTAAAATTCGCTGACGAAAAAATGGCGAATCGGTGCGGCTAAAAATATATTTTATTTCGTCACAAACTGATTTCGGCTACGTAGAGTGGAACCCTTATTGAAACCTTTAATTTTAATAAGCAAGATTATTATGAAATATGCTTTGTAATTGAAATAATTGTAAAATAGTTTTGTAATACATTAACGAAGATAATTACTTCATTTCGCTAGCAGCGGAATATTTAAGTCTAGGCAATATTTCTTTATAAGCATATTACAAATTTTTGATTAGCTGTTTTGCTTCTAGTTGTTTGTAAATTTTGCATACTATTAAACGTTTTCGTTCAAATATACACAAATTATTTTCTGTGCTTATTAGGTGTACCAAAAGCGCGTTACGCATAGTATATTCAAGCTAAGCAAAGCTTATTAATCTATTAAACCTATCTGAAATAAGAGATCTCTCGATATTGACTCTTATGGAGTCCAAAAGCAGTATTTAATCATCTCAGTTAATACATGTGTGGGACGCTAAGCTCGAGTCTTCTCCAAATGATAAGGAAATTGACTATATAACTAAGGTTTTATTTCGACTTTTCCTTCTCTTTGCATAGATCTTATCTGCATATCATATCCCTTGGAAGCCTTTACGACACTCACAGATAAGGTGATGTATTGTATTCTTACTCTATCACCACACAGAGTTTTTAATACATCCTTACTAATATTATAAATGCGAAAGTAAGTTTGTTTGTTACGCTTTCGCGCTTAAACCACCGCACCGATTTCAAAAATTCTTTCACCAATAAAAAGTTATAATGCCGGGAGTAACATAGGCTATATTTTATCCCGGTATTCCCCCGGGAACGGGCACTACGCGGGTAAGGCGACTGAAACCGAAGCGAAGCGAAGGCAGGTTGCTAGTAGTTAATATGTATATTGTTTATTTTTTAATGTTTTGGATATCATTTGAGCTTATTTAATTAATCTCACAAATATATTAGTTTTTTAAGAAAATAAATTTAGTTATCTCTAGGAACTCGAAAACAGACAGATAAGTTATCGAGAACAACCGTTAGTAGTTTAGCATTGTTATGTGTTTCAAAACGGGAAACCAGCGAACTTAATACATATTCAATTATAAATTTCTAATAATATTGAATGCTAATTTCGGTGGCAGTCCCCAAGAAACTATAATCGCTTTGTTATTTTCAGTTATATATAGCTTGCTGGGGCGTTGATTAAAGATATTGTATTGCCACTGCTCCTCTCTCAGAGGCTACTACTCCTCGATGCACTCCCTCAGGGAGGACCCTGAGGGAGTGCATCGAGGAGAAGAGTCTTGACCCCTCTTACGATGTATAGGGTCGAAGGTTTGTATACACTAAGAATCAGAGTAGAAGAGGATAAATATTTCTACTTACCCAGGTATATAATGAGGTTGTGCTATACTGACTAGATCCAAAGCCATTTTCTATTTCTGTATAATCAATGAACTCATAATTTGTATAAAAATATTTATTACAAAATTAATAACTGTCTAACATTTGTTGATTTTGGTTGACGTGAAATTTTGATGGACTGCTGCATTTTTTTTAAATCTAAATTATTAAAGTGGCCAATTCATTATGCTAGTTTATAGTAGGAAAATATGAATAAAATACTCTTTTATTGATAACTATATAGCATAGCAATTCTAGCAACCCGCCCTCGTTTCGCTTCGGTTTCAGTCGCTTTAACCGCGTAGTTAGTTCCTGTTTCCGTGAGAATACCGGGATAAAATATAGCCTATGTTTAGTGTTGCCCAAAAAAGTCTTGGTCTTGCGGTCTTGGTCTTGGTCTTGCGAGAAATGCGAGACCGAGACCAAGACCAAGACCGCTTAATTTTTGCAAGACCAAGACCAAGACTGGCCCTGCAAGACTTGAGCAAGATCAAGACTGGGCCTGCAAGAGTCTTGCGGTCTTGCATTTAATTCAAATCACCATTTCAGCTTATATACGGTTGAGCTCGTGTCTTCTACATAACAGGAGGAGAATCGGCCTTGGCCGGAGGGGAATCACCACGGTGATCGGCCGTGTTGTTACAGGTCATACATGTCAAGTTTTCCTTCTCTTGCACCGATGTTATATATTATAGCCCTTAGTCGTGGGTTCGCAGTCACGGGTAAAATAGGGGGTGATCAATTATATTCTTACTCCGTCACTACACGGCAAGTCAAATCAGTCTTGAGATATCCATCTATTGGCCAATCGATTCCCAATGTTGGTGTTGGCTTTTCAGAATTACTCTTCGGAAAGGCTTAAGGACAAAAATACCGTAATCACGAGAGTGCTCTTGCCCATTATACATATTTATATATCCGTTTATTCATTAGCCCAACGACGTTCACTGTTGGACATAGAAATATGCCTACAATTAATCTATATAAATGTCCATGTAGGGACAGAGTACGATCAACATCAGGCAGTACATGAAGCGTTGCTCCCAGCGCTATTTTGCCTCGGCCACAACTCACCCCAATCCACTAGTGGTTGGAGCGGTAAACTACGTCCCCACAAAAATATCCGCGGTCCGACGTCCTCGTCATCTTCTTGAAGAAGAAGCTCCCCACAGGGGGGAGCCCTCGGGCGATGTTCGCTTAACTTACTTACCGGGTTGAGAGCCATCAGCGCTCACCCATTGACCGCGTTCAGCTGTCAAGGTCATCTGCGACCAACAGCTACACACACACAAAAAAAAAGACAGTACGAATATAATTCACCACTCTCTTACCCGTGGATGTCGTATCAAATCGGATCGGGCAACGGTGTTAGGAACCCATGAAAAAAAATTTAAATAAAATTATCGATTCGTTAATGAATTGAGAGACATGTAAGTTCTCAATTTTGTCATCGTTTTTTCGTGTAAATTGATTAAAATGTATAAAGGCATGATACTTAATCTACAACATATTCTTATTTTGTTAAATATTCATTAGAATTTGAATAAATCAATGATTACGTTTGCATAAGCAAGACAAACTTCGCTTTAACATAAATCAGCTGATCGGCCGATAACCGTTGATGAGTCGCCTTTGTACATACGTAACCATTGAAAGGTTCGCGCAAATCTAATACCTATTTATACTGTCGAAATTTTACATGCTTACATATATCCTGTCTGTACATACCTACATAATGCATAAAATTTAAGGCATAAACTCTTAGACACACATTTTTGTAATCACTATAACTTTTACGTTATATTGTTTTTGTGTAATATACATTCTAATTATGATCTATGACTGTTGAACTACAACATACATGAACAGTTGTCCCATAACCTGATACACCCTGTGTATATAACATATGTGCAAGAGAAGTGAAACTAGAAAGAAAACCCTGTACCAACATGTCTGACCAGCGTGGTATAGTAGATCAATTTTCCTCTTACTGGAAGGAATCTTAAGCCCAGCAGTGGCACTTTTATGAGCTGTGACGATGACGACGAATATCATACATTTTACAAGTATTAAAACCATAAAATTTTAAATCAGTTTTATATGTTCTTGAATAAATAGTATATTAAGAGCTACATGGATCCAGCGGCCAAAGTATTTATATAGGCAATAGAGCAACAGGTTTTTTCAAGTATCCAGAGTATCAGTAACTAAACTGGAAATACAATAGATACATACCACTTAACTTGAAGGGGAATATAATCAATCGCATTAATTGTAAAATATCGCATTGATTATAAAATGACATAAAATTTATTGTATCAACTGCCTCGTGTGGTGACGTCTTAAGAAAATAGGGTCGAAAGTCCTGTCATAAGAGTAGTAACGCTGTCTAATGGAACACCAGGGGAATAGAAGAGTAATTTTCTCCAGTGGTAAGTATTGTATTCAATAGTGAACTATAGGCTAGCAGATGGATAGATAGGATAGGATATTTGATTAATTTAGTTGGATTTTTCATTGCCATGATAAATTACTGTTACGTTATTCTAACTGCAAAACTTTGCGAGACTCTTGCTGCAATACCAAGACTCGGGTGCGCAAGACCAAGACCAAGACCAGACTCGGGTGCGCAAGACCAAGACCAAGACGAGACCAGGTGTGATGTTGCAAGACTAAGACCAAGACCGGTCCAAGTCTCGTCTTGGTCTTGCATTTGGGCAACACTACCTATGTTACTCCCTGATGTAATAGTTTGCATTAGTGAAAGAATTTTTGAAATCGGTTCTGTAGTTTAAGCGTGAAAGCATAACAAACAAACTTACTTTCGCATTTATACTATTAGTTAGGATGATTTCTGATGTTTATGCGAGTATTACATTGTAAAAAAAACTAATTTTACGGATTTTCGAATATTTTACAGTGTTCATGGTCACGAGCGAACTCTTTAATTAATTTTTAGATATGATTTTTGCTTTAACCATGAAGAAAAGTAACAAAATCATCATAAGTTAAATAGCCACACATTGTTCGTAATTCGAGAATTTACAATTATTTGTAGTGTTCGTTAAATAAATAATAATTTTAACATAAATTGACATTAGATTCGTAATTTAAGAAAATATTATTCATAACTTATCATATTATAATTTTGCCAATAGTTAAGGAAGTGGGCATAGATCCAAATTCCGAGCTTATTGTTTACAAATTTGCAAGTATTTCAGTAGCTCGACGGGGAGGACCCCGAGGAGGGGACGTCGGTCGATGGAAGGGTACCCCACTAGGGGGTATTCCGTCGGGCCGACCACTGATGACAAGTAACCCTGCTCCGGTGGTCAGCCCAACGACGAAGGCGACGTGGTGTTCGGGTGGGTTGCGGGTGTGTGTGGTTACGCCCCTCTGTCGCCCCGGACGGAGTGGTGCGAGGAGTGCGTCGACCGCAGCCCAACCGAAAAAAAAAGAAAAAGTATTTCAGTAGCTTTTGGAAATTATTTGAAAACCAAGAAAAATTACAGAAAACTGTAATTTTTGGGGATGCATACCCATCTCCAAAAATTACCGTTTCCTGTAATTAACCAGAGATTGGCATTTAAGATCTCTCGATTTGCTGCAGCATACATTTACCATTCGATTAAGCAGTGAGGCAATCTCTCTCGCAAAAGGAACCCCACAATTAATTATTTACAAAATGGCAACTTAATTATACGTTATCCTATTTCACTCGCGTGAAATTATTTTATCTTTTAAATTAGAACTCTCATAGACTATAAATTCCTTGGTAATGAGATACTTTATTGAAAATTACGATAGTAAATACTGTAAATGTTTAGACACGTATAATTTATAGACAAGATGCCTAACGTATGGACGGTACTCTGTATATCTAAGCGATCCGAGAAAACCTAAGTACAGACGAGTAGCTTTAAAAAGTTGTTACAAGAACTTTAGAGCACAATTTATATTTATTTATTTAACGAGAGACCAACAGCTTATAAATAAAAATCTAGGTAAAAATATTTAAGATATGTACATAAAGCCAATAACAGGTTTTCACTATTATGCATCACATAAAATAATAAAAATGGCGAACATTTAACTAATAATGTGTTGTGAAAAAAATCAAGACAGAGTTTTATCGTATCCGTTTTAGCGTTAAATATATCGAATTTATGTTTTTTTATAGTGGTTACTAGCAACCCGCCCTCGCTTCGCTTCAGTTTCAGTCGTATTTCCTGCGTAGTTCCCGTTCCCGTGGGAATACCGTGATAAAATATAGCCTAATTTACGCCCTGATATTATAGCTTCACATTCGTGAAAGAATTTTTGTAATCGGTCCAGCCGTTTTGAAGATTACCCGGAACAAACAGACAGACAGACAAAAAATTTTTAATCGCTATTTTAGGCATAGGTGTCGTGCAAATAACCGTGTGAGGATGAAAAAAGTCTATTATTTTGACATTACAAATAGACACTCCAATTTTATTTATTGGTATAGATTAAGTGTATTGCTCGCTCGCCATAAAACGCATATTTACGGTAATTAGTAGATACTAATGGGAGATGATCTCACTAATATTTCAATATAGGTTTCCATGTAGTAGGAATACATTTAACCGTCATGGGGGGTGGTCAATTGTATTCTTAATCTTACCCGTGGGTGTCGTAAAAGACGACTAAGAAATATATGGCGGTACCATCAACGCAAGAGAAGGAAACCTCGATATAAAACCTTATTCCAACACGTCTGACCAGCATGAAATAGTAGGTCATTTCCCTTCCTTTATGGAGGAGGCTTGAGCTCAACAGTGGGTCTTATATATGCTGAGATGAATCAATTAATGAACCGAATTGCCATTGAATTATCATTCTCTTTTAACTAATCTAATATAGAGTTGGTATCTTCTTTTTTTATACATAAATGAATGAAGTGTTCGTATGTTAAGAGTTTTGACTAAATTTTAGCTTAAAATACATTACCAGCGTACCCAGACCGCTTCGGCGGGCTAGATTTTGCTTATAAAACAATAGAATATCATCATCTATACCAATAAATAAAATTGGAGTGTCTGTTTGTAATGTCAAAATAATAGGCTTTTTTCATGCTCACACGGTTATTTGCACTATACATATGCCTAAAATACAGATCAAAACATTTTTCTCTGTCTGTCTGTCTGTTTGTTCCGGGTAATCTGCAAAACGGTTGGACCGATTTCAAAAATTCTTTCACCAATGGAAAGCTATAATATCAGGGAGTTACCTAGGCTATATTTTATCCCGGTATTCCCACGGGAACGGGCACTACGCGGGTAAAACGACTATAACCTATAACCGAAGCGAAGCGAGGGCGGATTGCTAGTTTGCACTATACATATGCCTAAAATACAGATTAAAAAATTTTTGTCTGGCTGTCTGTCTGTTTGTTCCGGGTAATCTGCAAAACGGCTGGACCGATTTCAAAAATTCTTTCACCAATGGAAAGCTATAATATCAGGGATACCTAGGCTATATTTTATCCCGGTATTCCCACGGGAACGGGAACTACGCGGGAAAACGACTAAAACCGAAGCGCAGCGAGGGCGGGTTGCTAGTAGTAAATAAAAGCTGTATTTGACAGTTCGAAAAGAGGAGTGCTCCGATCATCACCAAACTTTACAGGCTTACTCGCCAGGTTAATTTGGAGATTCCCTGAAAGTTTAATTGAAATCGGTCCAGCCGTTTCGGCGCCTATATGGAACATACCCACACACTTACTCTTTTATATATATACTAGCAATCCGCCCTCGCTTCGCTTCGGATTCAGTCGCCTTACGCACGTAGGTTCCCGTTCCCGTGGGAATACCGGGATAAAATATAGCCTATGTTACTCCCTGATAATATAGCTTTCCAATGATGAAAGAATTTTTTAAATCGGTCCAGTATTTTTTGAGTTTATTCGTTACATACAAAAATACAAATCTTTCCTCTTTATAATATTAGTGTAGATTATGAGGTATCTATCAACAACAACAACCATGCGAACGAAACAACCGAAACCAATAACCAACTGACATGTAATTTTTAGAACTCCAACTAACGACAACGTGGGCATAATAATTCGAGAGGGTCATCAATCCACGGAAAGTCTTAACACCGCGATTCAGAAAAATGACGTCATTGCAGAACGCCATCTATGGGCAAATAGGTAAAACGTCTGCACAATGAAAGTTATGCTAGGGTCATTTTGCGTTTTAGTAATTTTATATTATCTCCGAAACTGTATGACCAATTGATATACTGTAAATGGCAAATCTTATCTGTATGATGTTCCTGTGATACTGAAATAATTTATTGTCATAAGAATTAATATTTTGTTGCTCAAATAATCAACCAAACGTAACAATGCCGAAAAAAAAATTTTTTAATGCAATAATAGAAGTATAAAAGATAAAATATAAAAGATAGAGATATGGTATCGCTGACTTTTTTGTAGAAATAATTAAGATGAACCAGGTAGCCATACATTCTTTTTAATTTTAAGCAACTGTTTAGGCAGCGCACGCAAATAATTCTGTTTTACGAGGTATTTTTTTCCGACTTGCCAGACAAAAGTTGTGATAGCTCGGTTAATATACATGTTATAGAAACAATTTATAGCCTATAGCACTCAGGAATAATGTAGCTTTCTGCCAGTTAAAATAAAATTAGAATTAGATTATGAGTTCCAGAGATTACCCCCTGCATACAAACTTACAAATTTTACCTCTTTATAATATTAGTATAGATAGAAGAAGAAGATAGTTGCAAGTTTAAATATTAGTTACTATGGATAAACAGTAATGTAGTTTTTTTATAATCTATCTCATCACGACACGACTCATCACAATATCTCTGCAACCATAAGGCGTACAGACTTGAAATTTGGTACGAGTATTCCTTTCGTTGAGTAGACGTCAGCTAAGAATTTTGGATTTTGCGAAATTCCACCTACAAAGGGTGTTGCGGGGGCATTCACAATAATATACATATAAAGGAACAGGGTGAGCCGAAGCTACTGAAGCTAAAAAAATGAAATTTGGACCGTAGTTTTATTTCGTGAGGTAGGCACCCACCAAGAAAAGATTTTTTGAAATTCCCCCCTAAGGGGGTAAAACGCAACGGTAAAGTCTGTATGGAAAGAAAAAAAATCTTTAGCTACTATCTTCAAATTAAGCACAAATACTCTTTAATAAAAATAAATAAACACGTGTTTCAGCGTTTATCCATTTTCATCCTCTAAGGGTGTAAAATACGAGGAAAGATGTCAGTTTACTGACTTATCACAGAGCCGAAACAACTAAAGCCAGAAACATGAAATTTTGACATTAGTTTCTTTGCGTGACGTAGAAACCCACTAAGAAAGGGTTTTTTGAAATTCAACCTCTGGGGGGTAAACCGCAGTAACAAAGTTTGTATAAGGAGAAAAAAATCTACATCGATTTAGAACAGGTGATATCTCAGATAAAAACAATTATAGGCCAATATCACTAGCTACTATTACAGCTAAAGTACTGGACCGGCTTCTTGATAAACACCTCTCTAAGCACCTAAAAATCCATGATGGGCAGTTTGGTTTTAGACCGGGACTGTCCACTGAGAGTGCTATAGTGAGCTTTAAATATACAACCAGGTATTATACTGATAGACAGACACCGGTCTATGCTTGTTTCTTAGATCTTTCGCGTGCTTTTGACACCGTATGTTATGACGTATTGTGGCGAAAGCTTCGTGATACAACTTTGCCTAATGAGATATGTTCTATTTTTGAGTATTGGTACACCAATCAAATTAATAATGTAAAATGGTCGGGGGTGCTTTCCAATCCTTATGGATTGCAATGCGGTGTGAGGCAAGGGGGGGTATCCTCTCCACACCTCTTTAACTTGTATATAAACGAGCTGATAGAAGTCCTCAGCAGACAACCGATCGGATGCTATATAGATGGTACTTGTATCAATAATATTAGCTATGCTGACGATATGGTGCTGCTGGCCCCTTCTGTCAGTGCACTCAGGAAATTGTTGGCCGTATGTGAAAACTACGCTGAAAGTCATGGGTTGTATTATAATACCAAAAAAAGCGAGTTCATGGTGTTTGCACCTAGGGGCAAAAACCATGCAGTGGTACCGCCCGTTATGTTATATGGGACTGCTTTAAAACGCGTTACTCATTTTAAATACCTAGGGCACATTGTTTGTGATAGTCTGAGTGATGAGTTAGACATAGAGAGGGAGTGAAGAGCGTTGACCGTGAGAGCTAACATGTTGGTCCGTAGGTTCTATCGATGCTCAAGAGAGGTTAAAATTACTTTGTTTAAGTCCTTTTGCCAAACATTCTACGCGTGTGGTCTGTGGTCTACGTGCACTCAAAAATTGGTCAACGCCCTTCGTGTCCAATATAATAATGCGTTTAGGATGCTGTTGGGGCTCCCACGGTTCTGTAGCGCGTCTGGTATATTTGCCGAAGCACGCACCGATGGGTTCCATGCATGTATGCGGAAAAAAGTCGCATCGCTGCTGTGCAGAGTCTGTGCGAGCACCAACACCATCCTGAAGACCTTAGCTGCTAAGTGGGATAGCCCTTTCTTCAGACACTGTGCTCGGACGCTGATGGCATAGGAGACTATTCTATCAGTGTTCGAATACAGTTGTTTCTGTTTCTATTTTTATGTGTTTTCACCTTACTTCTAACATAGGTTAAGTTTAATTACTAACACTAATATGGATCCTTGATGTCTGAATTAAATTACATTATTATTATTATTATAGGTTATATTTTATTCCAGTATACCCACAGGAACGGGAACTACGCGAGTAAGGCGACTGAAACCGAAGCGAAGCGAGGGCGGGTTGCTAGTAGTTTAAAATTATTTATTGTCATCATGAAACATAGTCACACTTCCTATAGGTTGCCTAAACAGAATTTGAACCCATCCGATCTTATAACCGACTGTGTGTTCATGCTACGAGCACGAACGAAAAGCCTAAAAATGTTGATATTATTACTTGATGTGGAAAAGAGTTCAGAGAATGCTCTACATCACGGTGCACGATTATGTAGAGCTACCTGCCTCCTGACCTCCTGATCTTAAAATCATCAAATGATTGATTGAATTAGGCGATACATGGCGGCAATCCATTATTATTTTAAAATGGAGGGAAGGACTGGAGACCTACCAATTTTGCACGGTTAATCGATATACCGCATACCACAATGGAGTGGAAGAAATATGGGATAGGATTAAGGTTGGAATAAGAGATAAGGAAGTCATCTTACTCCCACGTGATGCGTAGCCTCCAGAAGTTCAACTTGCAATTTGCCGCAGAACTTCGAATATTTGGTCCACACGCGTTTCGCCTTTAAACGAGGCATCCTCAGAAAGGTTCGGCATTGAATGCATTTAAGCAAGAAGACTTCTTTATCTCCCATTCCACCTTGATCCTATCACATATTCCTTCCAATACATTGTGGTGTGCCCTATATTGATTAAGCGTTGAAAAGTGGTGGTTCTCCCTTCCTTCCCTTTATTTTAAAATCATCAAAATAACACAGTCTAGTGCTTTGCCTAAAAGTTTAGAATAGGGCATAAGGCTCCTCCTTAATCATCATCATCATTTCCATCGTTCTTCCGTCATCATCATTAGGAGTTCCATTAAGTTACAGCAAAAAGATGAAAATTCATATAAATTACATATTTAACAACAAAGAAATGAACCGATATTATTATTCTTACTATATACTTATGTACTTTATAATACATAAACTCACCATCACCACAAATATTTACATAATATGTAATTGAATTGTTTTAAAAGGCCCCCAAACAAATAATTTAAAAACATAACAAAGAATCGGTGTCTGCGCCACTTCCACGCACAACCTATTGAACCTATGGGCTTCGTTCCTACTCTTTCGCAATTCATTCTTTTGAACATCATTCTTTCGTTCGTTTACCGCCCGCCATATTGGATCTAACCGCCGTGGCGGTTGGATGTGCGTAAAGAGGCAGCCCGCGTAGTGATAACGATGAATTCATAACTTTCAAAAAACTGTGTCTTGAAGTGATGTTGTTATCATAGAATTTCAATAAACTGTGAAGTGTAGTTATATCTTTATATATCAACATAACTTTATATATATATTAGATGCAGCAACTTGAAATGCATGCATTCCACAGAGACTATTGAACTTTTATTTTTTTTTCGTTTGGTGTATACATTTAGATTTTTATCAAGAATGATTTTTTTATATTTAAAACGCCGTGAACAATAGTTATTAACAAATTTATACATGTATGTAATGAGAAAAGCAGATTTATAGTGTCGTGTGTTAAGACTGTGTTATCAGTAATATTACCAGGGTATTGCCGAAACATTCAAGGTAAGTCTGAACTTGTGACATTTGCATCAGCGTTCGTACACACATACACAAATTAATTCTAAATTATTTTGGACAAATTAACAGCATTTTGGTGCCAATAAGAGTCAGAACTTAAATTTTATGGCAATAAAAGTTACAAGTAAAATTTTACATGCATAGGTTCGGGTTTGTACCACTTTCTCATCGAGTCTGAGTTATAGTAATTTATTGCTGTGCTTCTTTGAGTGAGAAAGAGTAGGAGGTTCAGACTTTACCACATAATAGGCAGTGACCTATTATTACGAAGCATTAATGACCGTTACCACATATTATCAGTTGGACCGCTTGCAAGTTTGGTGTAAAAAAATATACGTTAGACTTCAAAGATACGTTCTCAAATAGTCTAAATGTTTTTTTGAGCTAATTATTTACGATATTCTACATAACGTTAACTGACAATGCGATCATTTTTATGCTAAAGAAGACCTCATCATCAACCTGTCCTGTTAATAGTTTTATTACTGGCCGCATTCTTGACGTCAACTCTTCTTGGTAATATAATTGTTGACTAGATGACATCAGATGGAGTTTGGCTCAGGTCGATGTAAAGAATACCGTCTTTCAATTTTCGATGACAAGAGAATCACATCGGAACACGACTTGTATGTACATATTTAGCGGTATTTCTTAGAATAAATAAAAATATGGTAATATTAGTTGATCACCATTCTACCAAAGTACCACTCGACATCGTAGCAGGGTTCATACATTTCACCTGGAAACGTTATGGTCTTCAACTGTACGTTTCCAGCGTTCATTTCTCCCACGTACGTGCAGGCTCTGGAATGAACTACCTGCTGCTGTGTTTCCCGAGCGCTATGACATGTCCTTCTTTAAACGAGATTTAAGAAGAGTATTTCCTTCACGGTAGGCAACGGCCTGGCTGTGCCCCTGGTATTGCAAAGGTCCATGTGCGGCAGCGTCACTTACCATCAGGTGTGCTGCTTGCTCGTTGCACCGATAGCAATAAAAAAAAAAGTACTAGTGCTAAAATGATGAAAAGATACTTTGCAGTTGCAAAACTTATGACAAATGTAAGTTTATGATATATGCATTAATTAATAGTCAATCGCGTACAATAATCAGTGCAGCTTAAACACGTTCGATTCGTGGGCTCGAAACTCCTCCAAAACTCATACACGTCCATCTGCTGGGCTCGAAACTTCAAAATGTTAGGGAAATTGACCTATAACGCCACGTTGGTCCGACGGGTTGATGTAGGTAGGTTTATTTAAAGTTTTTTTCTCTTGCATGTATAATATGTATCCTTATCTGCATATTATATACCTTCGTCTTTTACTATACCTTCGGGGAAGAATGTTGGTGATTCAATAACTCCATCATGACACGGAGAATCATGTATAATAAATATAATCCAATTACTATGACACTTGCAGCATACCTAATAAAAATTTCCATAGATTTATTTTTGACCTCATTTTACACTTAACACGCAATCAAACTTTTAAATAAAAACAATAACTATAAAATAATGATAAGTACAATTCATGGTAGTTTCAAAAAAATAACAGTTGAATAATCTATTAAAATATTTTTAGCCCCGCTCATATACATCTACACCGCTAGGCTCAAGTCTCCTACAAATGAGAGAGTTATTCACCTACTATACCACGCTGGTCAGGTAAATTCAGAAAAAAACAAGAAACCATATACCAATATGGTTTCTTTTTGAATTTTCATGAACATAGATGTTATGGATATATGTAATACCTAACTTTTACGACGTCCACAGGCAACAGAAGAGGTGGTGAATTGTACTCTTACCCCGTCAGTCCGTCACCACACGCATAATCAAAATATTTACAAAATAGAAAATAAAACATGGTGGTATTAGATATCAAAAAATTCCTACGCACCATACAACCTTTTCTACAGTACCTAAATAGTTATTACTATCATGTTATGTTGCTTATGTACCTATATATAATTGTAATCTAATCAATACATGTTAGATATCGTGTATAACTTTGTTTTTACTTCCCTAATTTAAACAAGAATAAAGTTTGTGGCGAGGAGAATCTGCTATAAATTAGTATTAAAACGCCATCGTTGGAAATTTTTTCGTATTCCTGACTTTATCGTCATGTATCTATGATATTATCACACCATAAAAACTCTCAAGAAAGAACGCTTCAGATATGCCATTATCAATAGGAGTTACGAAATTCTCTCCATTTTTATCTTTATCTTATTGGATATCGTAATATACCAAAAGATAGAAACATCTTACAAATTCTAGTATTTGATAAAAACAAAGCTCTCGATAATATTAAAGATTTCATCACGACAAATAATAATAAAAATTGTAAAATAATAGATATAAATTTGTCGTGTAAAAATATGCGTATCCAATTTATAATCAAATCTTTATATAATTCATGCAATTTCAAAATATTATTCATCAAGGTTGTAAAGAAATCGTGTCTCAACCTATTTCCTGCATATCCCAATTATTCAAGATTTTATTTAGATGAGCTTTTTATAGGTGATATTTATCGCAATCCAAAGAATACTTATATGACGGGTATACTAAATATCGCTGTAGCTACTTTTAATTATTTACAAAATTGATTTCATGTAGTATTCATTGAATTTAAAAAAAAAAACAACATTGTGTAAAATCATTTGACAAAACATTATTGATTATGATATTTTTGTCCAAGGGGAGGCATTACAGTAAAACTAGAAAGTTTATTTCGCAATTTCCTTCATTTGTTTTAAGAAAAGAATCATTAGTTCCTAACATATAGACGTTTTATCCAAACAAAAAAAAAAACTTGCCAAACAATGAAACAAGCACTCATTCAGCATTAAGTAATTCAAAGGAATCCAGTTTGGTGACCAGGAACAAAACCTCTCGACTGCTCGCCGTGGTAGCATCGTCAGTTTCCAAACATGATAAAACAGCTTGCAACTTTTTATCTAAATAAATTTTTAACTCCAAATAGTTGAAGAACAACGCTCCTGAGAAGAAATAGATTTTTTAGTAATGTTTTTAGTTGTTCTTTGTGAAGAAATAGGTCTACAAATAAATGCGTAGTGTAAAATTCATTATTTATGCAACTTATTATTGATAAAAGTTCTACCTAAACTGGCCTAAATGTATAGAGGTTGTCTTAGCTATTTCGACGGGTACTTCATAGACCATTACAAAAGTAGGTAAGCTTATGAATGATGGGTTTGTGTCCATACAATATGAGTTTAGGGAGACGAAGCCACAGTTGAAAAGTATTTGTAAATAACCGATGAGTAGATGTTAAAACTACTTTCAACTAACAACATTTTATAAAAAAGCAGTTATCTTCCAAATAGATTGCTTTACGATAAAAACAGAAAGTTACCGACCGTTTAATACAAACTTGTAGCGAATTAATAACTGAATTCAATATGATATTGACAACAAAAATTATCGGATCTTAGTTTTATAATACATAGAGTACATTATCGTTTAAAAATACATAGTTCGAAGCTTCCCAGAATATTTTAAAAGGACCGGTTTAGACGTAGAGTAGAGCCATGAGTCGGTTTGCAATATGAAAAAGTGGTCAAGTTTGAATGTTTATCAATTAGGAGGTTTATGCCCCTGCTTGACAAGAAAACGACGCGCAAAGTTTGGGAACTTGAATGGAATTAATATAGCTCACATTTTACAAAAATATCATCAATATACTCTCAGGATTAAGAAATCACTGTTCACTTTTTCCTTTGTCACGGTGGTCGCAAGAGAGGACTAAGTAGCGTAAATTCATAACATCACGAGAAGGAACCTAAAACCTAAAACACAATTTCAATTGTTCTGACTATTATGATATGGTAGACTATGAGCCTGCTTATTGTTATACTAGCAAACCCGCCTTCGCTTCGCTTCGGTTTCAGTCTTTCCTGTGTAGTTCCCGTTCCCGTGGGAATACTGGGATAAAATATAGCCTAGTTTGCTCCCTGATATTATAGCTTTCCATTGGTGAATAAATTTTTGAAATCGGTCCAGGCGTTTTGAAGATTACCCGGAACAAACAGACAGACAGACAGATAAAAAATATATAAAGTGTATTTTAGGCATATGTATAGTGCAAATAACCGTGTGAGCATGAAAAAAGCCTATTATTTTGACATTATAAACAGGCACTCCAATTTTATTTATTGGTATAGACAAACGGCTCATGCCTAACAGTAAGATTTTTAAAGGCTGAAAGGTGCAGGCCATGTTTTGAAAAAGTTGATTGATAATTTTGATAAACAGTTTTAACAAATTACTAACATCTATTAGAATTATCTAATTACATACATAATTAAGTAAAATACGCGGCGGACTAAAAAGACGAGCCGCTGTTGATATTCGAGGTCACAACCCAAATGGAGACCAGTCGCAGGTACGCTTTTGTAGTACACTTTCTCCATGCGTGACGCGCCCAGCCAGACTTTTCACCGTACTGAGTCTGCAGGTGCAACCCAAGTTGATAGCGTTAACATGCTAAATTAAGATTTGCGGATCAGTTAATGATTCGCAAATTTACGCTTTCTCCATCAAAGCAAAGGTGCAAGAAGTCGACATATGTTGGAATTAATTACTTTAATTTTAACACATTCAAAAATAACGTACAAGAAAAAGTGTAATTCACAATTTTGCGTTTGGTCGTACGAAAGAGACAGTGTAACGCTAATTAAGTAGGTTTTGAGTACAACATTCTAGTCCGAACGATGAGCGTCGACTACTTATCAACGATGACAAAGTTTAGGTATCATTGACCTCTAGACGCAAAACAAGCATTCCTCATCAGAGGAAAGAATCTCCATTATAATTCAAAACAAGTTTGTTTTTTTTTTAGATAATACCCTAAAACCATTCGAGGCGTTGACTGTGAGAAACTTATAAAAACTAGTTCAGAGAATAAAGAAACAATTGGCCACGTAACCATTTGTTAGAACTTTCTGACAAAAAGTGTTCGTTTAAATGGTTTTTTTTTTTAATTTACGACCGCAAAATTTTCGATTTGTTCAATCAATTTATATAAAAATCTAAACAAAAATTGTTATTTAAATTTGTTACAACTCGTTACAAACAATTATAATCGAGTATGGTGACGAGATTCTGACATCACTTTGGGAAATAACTATAAGATCTATGAGCATAGTATTCATAACACAATTACGGTTACATCAGCACTATTGATTTGTAGTTTTTATTTTGTAAGATGAATTACTTAGCTGAATAAATATATGACTCAGTTGTACAGATTAACTTCAATTATCCGCGACGTGTTTGCGATCGAAAAAAAGTTCAATAACATATTTTTAAGGCCAGTTATTAACGCATTCCACATATTATACACTGACGAAATACAAAATAAATACAGATGCTTCGCATGTATTGATTGTTATACATAGTCTTGTGGCATGGGAAATCCAAAAACTGACACAATTAAAAATATACATACATATGTGGTAAGACGGAATAAGAATACAAATCACCACTCCCTATATTACCCGTGGATTTCGTAAAAGACGACTAAGGGATATAATACGCATATGTCATCTATGCAAGAGAAGGAAAACTTGAAAACGTGTCCCTCAAGGATCCATCCTTGGCCCCCTACTCTTCATTCTGTATAGTGCAGACGTTACTAGTCACATTACAAGTTCAAAATTTCATTTGTATGCCGATGACCTTCAGATTTATCTATCTTTTCATCCAAATGATTATACCCAATCTGTAAAAAAATCAATGATGACTTGGACAGAGTAGCCAAGTGGGCCAAAACAAACTCTTTAGTGTTGAACCCGTCTAAATCAAAATTTTTAATTTTAGGGTCTAAAACACGTGTTGACTCCATTCAAACTTTGACTCCTGATTTAAGAATTGACGGCTGTCCCGTTGCACAGGTGAAGGAAGCACGCAACTTGGGGGTAATTTTTGATGGCCAACTCAACTTTGAAACGCATGTTCTTGAGGCTGTACGTAACTGCTTTTACAGACTAAAAGTATTGTATCCGGTTCGGTCATTCCTTAGCATCGATTTGCATCACTGTATACATTACATACATACATTTTGTATCGCTTTATGCGAGTCTTTAATCTTAGCCAAGTTGAATTACGCCGATACGGTCTATGGTCCATGCATTTTGTATAAAACAGTAAAACTTATACAGCGCGTTCAAAACGCTTGCGCTAGGTTTTGTTTCAACATACCTCCAAGATCATATGTCACTCCATTTTTAAACGAAGGTAATCTATTGAAAATGTCCTCACGTAGGCAACTCCACCTGGTCACCTTGCTATTCGGTATAATCTTAAATAAAAAACCTATATATCTATACGAAAAACTTTCATGGTCAAGGGAATACCATCAATATAGTACAAGGGCCTCGTCACACTTACTCGTTAACTCGAAACATCAGACAGCTGCATTCCGGGGTAGCTTTAGATTCGCTGCAACTCGTTGCTGGAACGATCTCAAACCGCCTTTGGGTACGCTAAAAACGTCGAAGACATTTCAAAGACAATGTAAACAAATAATAATGGATAGACAAAAAAATAACAAATATTAACATTACTGCTCCAATACCAACGGGTTGCACGTGCACTCCAGAAGTGCCCTACGAACTTATAGCATCTACCCACATAATATATAGATTTAATATTAAAACCAATTCTTGTTATTTATTCATAATTCATGTTGCAAATATTTATTATAAAATTATCTACTTTAATTATCTGTTTTAATAATGATTAATTTATATGTGTATCTTACATCTAATAAATAATGTATTAACATTATGCGCATAAGCCTTTATTAATATGGTTAACACTTTATTTGGCATAAGTGACTTCACTGATGGATCTGTCAGAATACCAGCGCTAGGGTAATCATATTGCCTTAGCAACAGCTGAGGCAGATACCAAATTTTGGCCTCACGCATGTGCACATTATTAATAAAATCTATAAATTTGTTGCTTTAGGAAAATGTGAGGTTGCAAAATAAAATTTTTCTTTCTTTCTTTCTTTCTTTCAAATAAAACCCTATACCAACTTGTCTGACCAGCATGGCATAGTAAGGTCAATTTCCCTCTTATTGTGAAGGAGGCTCGAGCCCAACAGTGGGACGAATATGAGCTGAAATAATGATCATGAATGATGATACATTTACTAAGTACATTATCACTACTCATATACGTCCCATTCGATCCCGAGCCTCCATCACAATAGGAGGGAAATTGCCCTACACGCCGATCAGACGTGTTGATATAGGGTTTATTTATATATTTCTTCTTTTGCATAGATCCCTTAGTCGTGGTATCTAAGTTGTGTGGTGGCTACGAATACCATTAACACTCTACTCGAAAGTATCGTGAAAGATAACTAAGAGTTTACATCGATCTGCTCCAACTCAATCTGATGACGTCTGCCTGACCTTGACCCTAACGAGGGTTAGGGTCAGGCAGGCGTCCGATCAGAAAACTATTGTCAACACTTTTGTAATATAGTGAAAAAAAAGTACCTACATATTGAATCTGCAAGTTTTGGGTGGTGAATTGTATTCTTACTCACTACACAGAAAACTACGAAACAAGAGATTATTATCTGTTATACTTAACTGTCTTGACGGAAACATGTTGCATCTTGTCACTAACAACAAAGAACTAAAATGCCTCATTATTTATGAGCGTGGTCATCCTTTCTTAGAATTTCACAAAAGGACGTTCGCTAAGTGTGACATTTCTCGCCCGTTATCTAGGAACGATAAGTTAGAAATTTAGATAATACGCTTTTGGTTATAAGTATATGCAGTACGCATTTGTTACGTATTTACACATTTTTAAGCTGTGGGAAAGAGATTAAAAGGATACGGAAATTAATTTCGGATGGAAGTGAATCGGAAAGGTGACATAATAACACTATTTATTTCGCAATACTTTTTTATTGATTCGAAATACGTGAATGATACTTGTGAGGAAAGCAAACAGTATTTAAACCAAGGATGCTAGACGTAATGATTATTATAAAGACAAAAATTGTGATAACTTTTGAATGGCCACGTCAATAATACAATGAAGTATTTAGAACTGTGCCAAATCAAGAAATAGTTTAAGGGTTTTTTACTCTGTGAAAAATGCATTTTTGTATACCCCCTGCATCTTATAGCGTGGGTTGTGTAGGACTGACCGAAACAGGAAGATGCGGAGTACCTACTTAAAACCAACAGCGCGCTGAAGCGAAGCCAAAGGGTAGCCTTTTAACCATGCAACTTTGGCAAATACATAATTGCTTGACTGCGATTGATTTAGTTTAAAATTTGAATAAGATTACCTTTTTATTGCCAGCTTCAAAAAGTTTCGTAGTAATCAAAATGTCGTAAAAATATCTTGTAATTTTTAAATTTCACTTTAGTATTTTCATTTCAGTAGTATAATTCCTTACTTCTTCTCTTACCCGTGCTAAAAGACCACTAAGGAATTGGAATAAGCAGTAATATCTATGCAATTCCAAATAAAACCTAATACTAACCCATCTGATCTACAAGGTAGAGCACTTTACATAATTATAGAAAGAGGTTCAAGGCCGCAATGGGATTTACATGAGCCGAGATGATGACACAAAGTCGCACAACAGTAATACTGTAAATGCTCAATGATAACTTTTCTAACAACATTATTGGACTAAAAATTTATTGCCATCAATCTCTGGTTCCCACTTCAAACTCACCTTGGAGTGGTGGGACCACACTGTCGACAGTTATCTGTCTACAGCCGCGGGCCGGTCTGTCCGGGGCAGTACCATGCTCTCGCAGAAAATCGACGTCTGAGTAGTAGCAATTTGTTACTGCGCTTCGTTCGGTGAGTGAGAGAGCCGGAAGCCCAACTTTCTGAGGGTGTTTGCGTGTGGAGGGTTTTGATGGTGCCTTTAGTATCACCAAGCCTCAATGCACGCATTCAAGTGAAGGGAGTGCCCTTCACTTTCTTCGCGGTAGGCAGCGGCCTTGTAAAGGTCCATGAGCGGCAGCAACACTTATCATCAGGTGTACTGTTTGCTCGTTTGTCACTAATTGCAATAAAAAAAAGAGACCAATCTGGTTCTAAAAATTTACGCTGGCAGTTTTCATTATTAAAAAATATATTATGAAATTTCTGAATCGGTCAACGATTCTTCAAGTCAGTAATCTAAAAATCTTTATCATTGAAGATTTATGAATATTTTATGCAGTTATCTTTGGATTATTTTATGACATAGGTTCTATATATTCTGTATTGTTATTAATCATGCTGATATAATAATTATCATATCTAAATAACGTAATGTTATCCATTTTTATATGCAATCTAATATCTTCATTGCAGCAATTTGAAGAATGTTCCAAATGTGTTTATTTCATCATTTTTCCTTTAACTCTTTCGTGGAAAAGAAGCTGAAGACTTACACAAGCACTTTCGCTAAATGTTATCTATATCTATACCAATAAATAAAATTGGAGTGTCTGTTTGTAATGTCAAAATAATAGGCTTTTTTTATGCTTACACGGCTATTTGCACTATACATATGCCTAAAATACACTTTATATTTTTTGTCTGTCTATCTATCTGTCTGTCTGTTTGTTCCGAGTAATTATCAAAACGGCTGGACCGATTTCAAAAATTCTTTCACCAATGGAAAGCTATAATATCAGGGCATAAACTAGGCTATATTTTGTCCCGGTATTCCCACGGGAACGGGCACTATTCAGGAAAGACGACTGAAACCGAAGCGAAGCGAGGGCGGGTTGCTAGTGCCTAATATAATATGGGCTCATTTTATTTTTCTATCAGCACGTCCACTGAACTTAACATTCTAGCGCTTAACAATAAGTATGTAAAGTGATCCAGCGGCGCTGGCTTCCAACCATAACTATGTATACATAATCGTAAATCTCAGCTCCATGATCCACCGTATTCCCCTCCCTTCGTCATTGGGCCGACCACTGGTACGGAGTTCCTTGTCGCTCCTTGTTCCTTGTCTGATTTTGCCAGCCCGGCGGGATACTCTTTCGGGTATCGTCCTTCCCCGACGCTCCTTCCGGGACGACGCGGTCAGCCGGTCAGCGAATGACTCACTATTTCCTGGTCCAGTCATGCTCAGATAGCATATCAGAAAAAAAATGCTATGTATCACTTTAACGACACTCACGAGTCGTATAGGTTGGTAATATTCAAGATCACAACTGGAAGGGTTAATAAATCTATAAATAAACACACTGCTATAGTCTATGCCAGTGATGGGCAAAGTACGGCCCGCGAGCCAACTCCGGCCCGCGAAAGTATTTAATCCGGGCCGCCGAGAATCCATACAGCCTAAATATTCTAGTCAACATTTTGGCGCGAAAAATAAAATCTGACGTTTATAATTGAAAAGCATTCACTATTCGAAAATATTATATGCAAGTCAAAAATAATTCCATATGTCTCACTCTAGGCGTAAAAGTAAAAGGTATTTTGATTATTAAAAAGCTTTAATACAAAATGCATTTTCTATAATTCTGGCCCTCCTCTAAAATTTCCTAAACTTTGTGACCCGCCATTAAAAAAGTTTGCCCACCACTGGTCTATGCGAATAAAAAGGCAAACAGAATACCGCGTATTTAATTTACAATTGCCACTTACAAGATTGAATTTATTATGCTTAAAAATAAAATGCAATTAAATGGAAACATTGCGGCATCCATATATCAACCACGCGCCTACGTGTGCAAACGCCAATCAATTTACACTATCTTGATATGAAATTCCTGATCAAAGTCATCTACTATTCACGCACAAATCGTAAGATAACATCGCGCAATCCTCAAGAGTCACCACACTAACGAAACTCTTTATGGTAAGCTGAAAGTACATAAATACTGCTATATTTATTGTGCAATACACCTACGTATCGATAGTAATAAAAGCAAGGTCGATATAGCCATTTTACTAACGAATGCCGAAGATTACAGATGGCGTAGTGTTTAAGTACTGACATGCCTTTACCTGAATACGATGCCTGCGCAAGACAGTCATTTGAGCGATCCACATGTCGTTCTGAGGCTGGGTGCTATTTGTGTTGGTAAATTATATGTTTTTAAAGCCCCCGTGACACAAGGAACTTTTGCTATACATAGATAAGGTGTCGTCTTTAAAGAAAAGTTCTGTTACAGGCCCTACTTACAGACAAAAAGATGTTGAGCAATAGAATTTATTTGTTATAAATATTTTTTTTACTATGACACTGCCATACTAGCTTCTGGCTGCGGCGACGCCCACGTAAAAAGTTACTTCCTAATTTAATTTTATCGAAATCCGTTTAACGAAACGGCTTGAATAATTATAAATTGCTTGATTAATTAAAGAAATCTGGTAACAGAGTAAGATTTTTCCGTGTAGTGACGGAGTAAGAATACAATTCACCGCCCCCTATTTTACCCGTGGGTGTTGTAAAAGACAACTAAGGGATGGGCGAGGGTACTCCATCGGGGTATTACGTCGGGCCGACCACTGAAGTCAAGGAACTCTGCACCGGTGGTTCGCCCAACAATGAAAGCGACATGCTATAGGGTAGGTTACGGGGCCGCGCGCCGTCCCTCTGTCGGCCCGGATGGAGCCCGGGATTAAAAAAACTAAGTTACTTGTACCCATTCGCACCCAAATGTGTTCAAAGGTTTACGCATGATAGAGTAATAAACATCTATACAAAATTTATAATATGCATGTCTATGAAGATAAGTACTATATAATAGGAGAATTGTATTTTGCTATATACGCCACATTGCTGGACACGGGCCGATTAGATGAAAGAAATCAGGCTACCATAATTACGTTGGCACAGATTTCATTTTTATAACTACTCATGTTTATCTCTTAATTGATTCTGACGATAATTATGGGAAACAAAGCAATGGTGACCATTGTATTCTGATTCACCACACGGATTAATTAAATCTAATTGTCAATTATTGAATAATTCAGCATTAATTCGACATAATACATTGAATTTTTCGTCTTCTTTCCTCCTTTTCAAGCTCATTCAAAATTGTAAATCATTATTAATTGAAGCTCGTTTACAAATGATTCCAGACGAAAAATCTTATAGAATATTTTCTCCACCAAAGCCTGGTTATATTTTGATCAACGATCTATCAAGAGAAACAATGTGATATTTCAATTTAATTTATTTGTATATAAAATTTAAGACTTGATTTTGATTTTTATTGTACTGCAAATGAAGTATATACAGGTAGTAATTTTCTGCATTTCAAAAGCATCAAATAGATTTATGCCAAAAATTAAACTTGTTTATTGATTTTATCTTTAAAGTTTTGATAGTCTCGTGCTATTGACAAAAGAATGTTATCTACGAATATTGACTTGAGGAAATAATCTGATAGTCAATTGGGTTATAGATCACGATTTTGTGTTTTAAAATAAATTTTCTGTGATATAATAAATTATTTTTATATAAATTATGTTCAAATACTCTGACTGAAGGTCATATCTCTGCTGGGCTTCAAGGTCCTCAAAAATAGAAAATTGACTCACTGTACCATAAGATATTTTTTCGAGATTCCATTGTCTTTTATAGAAGTTATATGGATATCATATCCTTCAAGCGTCTACGACACGGCGTTTACGACACCTACGGGTACTTTCAAGGGGCGGTGAATTGTATTCCTACTTTGTAGTTTGTACCACACATAACGATAAATTAATTAAATGTTCTAGCAAATAGACATGAATGCCTTAAATAAGGGCTTGAACTCTTGTAGTGACGGTTTAAGAAATGCCTCAAGATTCGAAGTTGAAACCCCGTCCTTATTGATCGTATGTTATAAACATAGTAAAAAGCTAACTTAACCGAGTTCCACTGTTTTTACTTCATAGTTATGTGCAAAATAATCTTATCAAGACTAAAGAGATAACGCTACTACCTAACGTTGCTACGAATATATAGAGATAAAATTGCATTTGCAAATAAAAAACAATGAGGTCATAATCATCATTGTAGAGTTAATAATTTTTTTTTTTTAAATTAAGAACATCCTCTCTAAGGAAATAATCCTTGTGTTGCGGGGGATCTAGATCGGGGGCATTAGATGTTTTCTATAGTTTTCCAATCTATACTTAAAACTATTAAGTATGAAAACGTATCTCTTTCTTATGTCCCACTGCTGGCCTCGAAACTCTTCCACTATAAGAGGGAAATTGACCTCCTATACCACGCTAGTAAGACATGCTGGTATAGGGTTTTATTTACTTTCTCTTGCATTAGACCTGCTTCTTACTCTCTCTCTCGACTCTTAGTCGTTTTTACAACAACCATGGGCTATATACGAAGTGCTGAATAGTATTCCTACTCCGTCACCACGCGGAAAAAGAAAACTCGCTAGCTATAACCTATATTAACGGCCATCTCATCAATTGGCCTGATAATCTGAAATACATGGAGCCCAGCTAGATAAGGAAAATTCTGGTGTTTATTCAATCAATATTTACGACTTTTTCGGGAAAGCTGTGTGGTGGCGGCTACGAATAGTACCAGCCCTTGTATTACTTGTGGGTGTTGTAAAAGACGACTAAGAGTTATTCATCGGCCTGGGCCAACATCTGATGCCCTCAGGTCAATAATTACATTCCCAAGAAGGGTTGATGTCAGGCAGGCGGCTGAACAAAACTATTGACCAAAACTTTTGCAATGAGTATTATGAAAGAAAAGCACATATTGAACCGACCCCCAAGTAATAGGGAAAAAAGCTGATGATGATAATGATGATGACGGAAAAATACTATGACACATCGTATTTCTAAACCGTGGCCAGACAAGACAATACTGACTACAAATTTTAATTTTCAGATAAACCATACATTTTATCACGCCTTTTAAGATAAACGTACTTATCTATAATCTAAACAGACGTCAATCTCTTATCATATCGACATCAGAGATTCCTTAAACTAGTTACGACTTTGGTAATATGAAAAATGAAATACAATTACTTATTTAGCAACACAAACGAAGCGTTACAGCTGTTACGTAAAAATCTTCCAAGTTATTCGACTTGAAAAGAAAATTGCGCAATATGACATGTCTTGAGTGACATAGTAATGTCGTGTAAAGTTGTCAACGGATATGATATATTCGTGAAATTGTAAGTTATTACGTGAAGCTGAGTAATATTTCCAAAAAAAAAAAAATGAGTGGCCAGTTAAAAACATAATCTTGAGCCATTTCTTACATCTCTGTGGTAAAACACTTTGAGAATGGACAGCATCTTTTTTTTTTGGTTAGGCTATACTCAGGGCAAGCAACTGCCGCTCCGCCTGGGGTGACGAAAGGACGGAGCGCGGCTCCATAATCCACTGCATTCCCTCTCCTCTGCCACTAGACCGACCATCGGTACCGAGTCCCTTGTCGTCCTTGGTCAGCTCGCCAAGCTTAGCAGTTATATTACCCCCTTTGGGTAAGACCCATATGCCACATTAGACGTCTATAAAGTTGTCCGACGGTGAATAACATTAAATTAAAATTTTATAGATGGATGAAAAGTTTTCTTGGAGACCTTGGCTTATTTTTCTTTTTCAAGCGGGGCTTTTCATTCATCTCTTAAGTTACCAACATCCAATGTTGGATATAAACCTTCATATTTGTAGATCTCTTGACTCCTACTCTGCGAAGACTATTAACGAATAGAAATCACAATTCCGCATAATCATTTGTGAATCGTACGCAGAAATGTCCTACGCGAAAATCAAACCAATGAACATATTTACGCTCCTAAGTCGAGAATGCTTTGACCAATACTGCCATACGCATGGGCTAAGAAGAGTAAGGAACTTAATAAACCCATCAGGTTCAGTTCATTAAATAATTATTTAATATTAAAATTCATTAAATCAATGATAAATTATTTTTTAAGAAAATTAATAAGGAAATAGGAATTACAATGTATAATTATTATTTTAAAAAATAAAATATAAGCTTGAAACGAAAAGAACACCTGCCTGCACGTGCCTATAGGAACTATAGAAAACATGAAATTCCTTTAAATAAAACGGTATCACAACTGCGTAATAGTGCTTGCTGGCTGAAACCGTGGCTAATGCTAATAGCAAATTAACGTAATCAGAACACATTGAAGGTGTAATTAAAATTCAGCAAATGTGAAATTGTATGGACGTCACAACATCGCGGCGGTGGACTGCGTACTTAGAATATTATCAAACCGCGTACAGGTTTTTAGTTATCTACTAGCTGACCCAAAAGACGTTCTGTTCAAATCTAAAGAAATAGTATAAGGAATTGAAATCGATTGCAGCGTCACTTTCCGGTTCCAATTATTAATGTGAACCATTCTCATATCCATCAGAACAGCCACAAAATAAATCATCAAAATCGGAACGACTTTAATTTAGACTACTACGAAAAACGACATCGTCATTCATTTCTTCATTTCAGTTCATATACGTCCCACTGTTAAACTCGAGCCTCCTCCATAACAGGAGGAAATTTGACTTACTATACCACGCTGTGCTAGTGTGGCAGCTTTCCGTGTGATGACGGATTAAGAATACAATTCACCATTCCCTATCCTGCCCGTGGATGTCCTAAAAGACGACTATGGGATATAATATGTACATAAAATATGTGCAAGAGAAGGCAAACTCGAAATGAAACCCTATTCCAACATGTTTGACCAGCACATTATAGTAGGTTAAATTACCTCCCATTGTGGAGGAGGCCCGAGCCCAACAGTGGGACGTATGTGGGCTGCGATGATGATGATACCACGCTGTTTAAACGATTTGTTATATGGTTTCATTTCAAATTTTCTTTCTCTTGCATAGATGTTATGTGCAAGTGCATATTTAATTCCGTAATCGTCTTTTCGGGCACTCTCCCCTCTCTTGCTCGTAAGTGTCTCTCGTAATCTTGTATATATGCAAGAGAACGAAAGCTCGAAATAAAACTGTAATGATGAATATCCAAATTTGTCCTTAATTTAAACCGCCCTGTCGACCACCCTTGACGATTTTTTAATTCAATCAAATCAGAGGCACCTCTACGTGACTTAAACAAATCCGTCAGCAGTTTGCCATTAATTTAACGATAAACCACATAGTAGTTTATTTGATAGCTGCTAAAAACCGTGACACTAGGATTTATGACCCAGTGCGGGCATTTAAAAAAAACCTTTGTCGCTCCTCGTTGATATAGGAACAAGGTCGACCACAATGAAATAAAGTACTGATTGCTTTATTATATAGAATACAATTAACCACCCCGTGCTTGTCTTACTTCTTAAATCTTGCCCGCGGATGTCATAAAAGACGACTAAGGGATAAAATACGCATATAACATCTATGCAAGGGAAGAAATACTCGAAATGAAACTATATTAACCCGTCTGACTAGCGTGGTACAGTAGGTCAATTGCCCCCCATTCGTGAAGGAGGCTTAAGTCCAGCAGTGGGACGTATATGAGCTATAAAAATGATGCTTTATTAATTTATATATATAACCTTTAAATATCTATCGTCCTACGTTAATAGTTATTTTAGTGCTGCTTATCTTACAATAGTTATCAGATGAGGACATTTAAATTAAATAAGATAAGATCCTTTGTATTAGATAGTATTCTTTTGATTTGCCCGTAGCAGTTAGCCTACATAGACATACTATGTCATCATGACAGCTCATATACGTCCTACTGCTAGGTTAGTTTACTGCACAATGAGGGTGAATCACGCTGGTCAAGCGGGATGGTACACAGGGTTTCATTTCAAGTTTTTCTTCTCTTGTTGTGTGCATATTATAATCTCTTAGTCGGCCAAGGGCAAGAAAGCGGGTGATGAATTCTATTCTTACTCCGTCACCAAACGGAAAATGCTACAAACGAAAATAATTAATAACTTTTCTTGATTTTAGTCATAAAATTTATATGCTATGAAGTGTTCGATTGTGGTCATTGCTTCAATAAATTTAAGCTTTTCTTTAAATCGCTTCAAATTATATTGCTAAACAGTTCAAATATTTACACTTTTCTATCAATCTATTATCATAGAATATCATTAGAAACTGAAGTCATGACCCTTCGGGAATACATCAGAAATATTTTATTCGCTAAACTAACAGGTAGTAAGCAAACTACAATTTTCACCCGTAGTAACCAAACTATAATTTTCTTCAGAAATCTCGTTTTAACCAAAATAATTCTTTTCTATTTCTCATAACTCGCTATAATTTATATTCTGAAAGGTGATGTAAAGGCAGCAATAAAATTTACAATTTATTCAAATAAATGAATTAATTTAACAGTTTTCGGCCACTAATTGACTTTTTGAAGGTTGTTTTAGAATAAGACGCGGCAACATTATTTGTCGATTTTTGCCATTGTAGGTGTAAACCGTAGCTAGTCGGTCGCATGTCAATGTGAGGGAATACGATAGGTTATGGGGCCGTGCTCCGTCTATTCGTCGCCCCGGACAGATTGAGGGAGGTGTGTCCAGACTATAGTCTAACATAAAAAGGAGTAATTACAAAAGGAGTAATTACGCAGGTTCTGAGAGTGTTTGCGTGTGGTGCCCATTAAACGTATTCACACTTCCTTTATGTTCTTCATGGTAGGCAGCGGCTAGGCAGGTCATGAGTGGCAGTATCACTTACTATCAGGCGTGCTATTCGCTCGTTTGCCACCAACAACTATAAAAGAAGTCATTTGAATTTAAACGAATTTTCACATATTCAATACTTGGCTGCTCAATTGGAATTATCTTCAAATGGAGTTGGATATACATGAAATCAAGGCCCCATTATTGTAGCTGACCTTTATGACTACATACAAGGTTTCTTGTAAAAATATTTTGCTGATTTTTGATGCTTGGACCAATGCGTCTCTATGTTGGTGGCAGCCGGTGTCCCACATTAGGTATACGGCCCCAAAAAGGAGTAAATGCTCATAGGCATTACTTAAGGTCGTAAGGAGAGGTAGTAGTACCTACTAGAGCACACATTGGAGGTATGCCCCGCCTGGGGGTCTCAGCGCCACGACCTGTCGGCGGTACTTGGAGCGGACCTGTCGCTGCCGACCGTTATCGCAAAGATGCTTGGCAGCGACAGATGCTGGTCGTCGATGGCCTCATTTTGCGAGGTCGTCATATCAAGGAAGGAAGCGGCGGAGCGGGAACGCGAGGCGCTTGCGTCTGCTGACTCGCTTCGTCGCCGGCGACCCGGGAGGAGGAGGCGACAATATGCCCACCTACTCCCACCGCCCTGAATAGTAATGACAGGACGTGGCCAGACGGCCATGCGTTGGGGTGTCGGGGATTCTTCCCGTAAAAGCGCGGAAGGGGCCGCTGTGGTTTTAGTGGGTATTCCGGCCGCGGATGTGGTCGGCGAGTCCCACACGACACCTTCCCTCCCCCACCCCCCCCTCCGTCACTGGCGGGGGACAGTGCGTAAATGCATTTCCACAGCGCGAACAAGAAAAAAGTACCCACTTGAGCAGCGGATGTGTCAATCTGACAGTGTTTTGGTGCATGTGAAATCAGTCCAATGACATCGCCGTAACCGAGGGGCAGGCACAGCGTGTGATTTTTAGCTAGTAGTGGCGCTGACACTTAATCGACGCTGAGCCCGACGTACCCCATCTATCAGAGGTGGACATGCTTAAAGACTGCATTTCTCCCCAAAAAAAAGCCTCAGTATTACATATTAGATGTACTAAACAACTTGTAAAGTTCATTCGCAACCAGTCTATCATTTTCTAAAGCAATTTTCCTTGGTCCGTTTTTACTTACAAAATAAGTATAAGTAGTTGGAGCCTTGGTCAATCATTGTAACTGGAACGCAAATCTAATTTGTGTACGCGCCGTGAAGCTTCGCATACGCCCTTGTTAAGTTTCGACATTTTTACAAAAACAAAATTTCACTCCGACTGTAGATCAATTGTCATTTAGTAGCTTTGTAACTATTTTCAAAATTAAAAGCAAGATAAGAAATCACTAGTAATTTATATCATTAGTAATTTTTATTTTAGTGCTATGTGGTAGCCTCTCTACCAATATTATCAAATTCAAATCCATATATTGTTCATAGATATTGTAAAATACGACTCACAGCTTTACATACACCAGAGTAGGGATGGGCGATTTTTCTGAAAAAGATCGATTCTTGAATCGATTTGAATCGTCGTCCAAAGAATCGATTCACAATAAAATCGAGGTCTGAAGGATCGATTCTTCGATTAATCGATCTCAGATCGCCATCCCTAATTGTAAGACATTACTCTCTCCAGATTTCCTAAAAAAAAGGTCATCACAATCCCGCCAGAAAAAATACTTGGTATAGAGTTGGAAGAAAACTCAAAAAAAAGATCGATTAATCGGGGATCGATCCTTCAGACCTCGATTTTATTGTGAATCGATTCTTTGGATGACGATTCAAATCGATTCAAGAATCGATCTTTTTCAGAAAGATCGCCCATCCCCTACTTACAATAATATAGATATGAAATATGAATCGATTGAAAACGGAACACTAGTATCGAAGAATCGCTTTTAAAGTATGGGGTGGTACCTTTCTCCTAGTAAGATTGTGATGAGGTTTTTTTTTATAGGACATCTGAAAGTGTCTCATATCTTATCTTAGTATCGAATGGACAGAAAAAAAAATCGAATGTCGATTTTCAAGGGAGAAAGATCGATTCACTGAATCGATTCAGTACAACATATCGATTTAAAAATCGATCTTTTGGGCCTGAAAAATCGATTCTTCGATTAATCGATCTCAGATCGCCATCCCTACACCAGAGCCAACTCCTGAGAATACTGCCCATCCATATATTGCTTGTGGATCTCGTAAAAAAAATTAAGGACTTTACATAGATCAAGGTAAGTTTCCTCTGATCCCGTCTGGTCATCAAGTATATTACCTATAGGGTTAAAGTCAAGCATTCGGTCGGCCATAAAACTATTGCAATATGTACCACGAAATAAAAGTTCTTATTGAGTCAACCTCTAGTAATTTGAATGAGAGCAGAGTAATGATGATAATAATTTTTATTTTAATAACATTATTATTTATTTTCTTTATAAATTACAATCAAAATTCAAAAACCAACTGACAACTGTTAGCGTACTTTAATTATCGAGTTATAACCTGATAAGACCAGACCTCTTGTTGTATCAATATTCAAGGTCAATCTTAGTCACGAATGTTTACTACTTATATATAATTTATTACTAGCGACATGCCCTCGGGTCATTTCAGTAGCATTTGCTTTGCCCTCGCAAATCTTCAATATCTCCTAGGATATTACGGTACGCGACTGCGGTCCATGAGTCCTCGGATTCAATCCTGGACTGGGCAAAATTTTTATAGAGATTTTCTAAGAGGGAAAATAGTAAGATATTCCTCATATAAACAGATACCTGATAGTAAAATGTTATCAAAATCGGTCCAGCTTTTTGGAGATTACCCGAAACAAGAAGACGGTTAAAAATGCTTAACCGGGTTTTTAAGGATAGGTATTGTGCAAATAACCGTATGAGCATGAAAATAACTTACTATTTCAACATTACAAACTTCAATTTTATTTATTTGTATAGAGGGGTATTTGTACGTTGTATGTACTAAGGTTATTCGTTCGTTGTAATAAATAAAATACGTACGTTTGACTACTAACCTCTTAATTTTTCATTTAATTGTTATACGTCAATACGAAATTCAATGTGGCATATTCTAGTGTTTTACAAAACCGTGCAGCGCCTTCTATAAATAATTTAAATTAACCGGTTTCCAGAAAACCGTTTATCAACTTTTCCATAATTACAGTAACATATGAATTTATGAACGTTTAAAAAAGAGGCATTATTTGAAATCGTAAAAAAACTGGTATTTTCAAGTTGTTTGTGCAAAAGTTGTGAGGTCTGAAGTTCATTTGTGATGGATCACTGACTGAAAATCAAGGCCTATAAATAGTACTACACAATTTAAAAATTATAGAGTAGAGACATTGGTATTAAATTATGCTAGATTTATGAACGTTTAAAAAAGAGGCATTATTTGAAATCGTAAAAAAACTGGTCTTTTCAAGTTGTTTGTGCAAAAGTTGTGAGGTCTGAAGTTCATTTGTGATGGATCACTGACTGAAAATCAAGGCCTATAAATAGTACTACACAATTTAAAAATTATAGAGTAGAGACATTGGTATTAAATTATGCTAGATTCGTGTGTTCGTGTGGTGACGAAGTAGGTATACAATTCACAACCCGTCTTACCTGTGGGTATCGTAAAAGAAGACTATGGAATATAATGTGCATATAACATCTATGCAAGAGATGAATATCTAGAAATGTAACCCTATACCAACCCGTTTAACAGAAGGTAAATTTCTTCCTATTGCGCTCGAGCCCAGTAGTGGGCCCTAAATAAGCTGCGATGATGATGATGATTTTTTGGATATAATTACTCGTTTTATCATATACGGGGCTTTCATTGCTGTCATTAAGCTAAAACATTTTTTTAAACATCTGTTTAAATTTTTCTTTACAGTAAGCTTGAGCATAAATGACCTTCAGTGGGTAGATCAAATACCCCATTAAAATGTCTCACTAGGTACTTTGTAGATGTGCTGTAACACCGAAGTAATCAATTAATACAATAGTCAGAGCTAAAGAAAGGGATAGTAAAATAATGTGTTCTTAATCCATCTCTACAGATACTCTGTTCATTTATCGCCGTGTTGTCGGGTTTAACTCGCGTTTGACCTCTATCTCATCTTCACGATGCACTCGACAATAGAGCACATTAACCTCAAATATATCTATTCATTTGTGACATACAAATACTGCAACCGTTAAACGTTTGAAGCGAAGCATTTGGATACAATAGATTATAGAGGTCCCAAAACAGTTTTATCTTTAACTGTACCACCATCGTATTTGAACCCGTAAATAATGGATGTTAAACAGGATTGACATTTAAATTACTACATAAAAGCTTGAACGACGATGCATATTCTAATATTCATCATATTCATATTTGATGAATGTTAGGGATGTTATGAAACTCCTGTCTTCAATCAAAAGTATCGGATATCCAAAATGAAATTATATCCAAAACTTAACTGATCCGATATAAAACAATAATTTGGGATATTATCGTTGAATCTATGTTACCCAGGTTTTCTGTCAACCAGCCAAACTGACAGCCTAAATGGACGTTTTCTTCTTATAAATTCCTAATAACCTAATATCCATAAAATTATATCCATATTCGTATCTGAATTCTATTTCATGTTCACAACATCTCTGATAAATATAACACTTTATGGTTTAAAGTAAAACATTGCCCGAGACTGTCTGAGAGTGAATCCTTGGTGTCATCTATGGAGACCATTGTGGATCCTGGCTTACAGAAGTTGCAACAGGAGAACGTGTATTGGAATTAGTTCCCAAAAATGAATAGTTTATGGTGATGATCATTTCTTTAGATTTAAATAATTTTAAAGGAAGTGTTAAAAATAAAGAAAGAATAGATGAGAAAACTGCTCAAATAATTTGATTGAACGATAATATTATTAATTATACTCATAATCTTTGTGTTTAAACATCAGTTACGTAGCTTACCAAACATATATTAACGTAACGTATTTGCCTAATTTGTACTATTAATTTTGCGTCACCCCTGCACAATTGAGTGCTTGTAACTTAGTTTAACTTAAAGGAGTCGGTATGATAACGGCCATTTTTGCATGACGTCATCGCAGCTGTGTAAACTTGTATTTTACGCAGGCAGTAAAGCACAAGAAAAATATACTTAGTTCCGAAAAAGAATGATCAAAACATAAATAAGATTGCACCTGAAAAGAATAAAATCCGCTAAAATCATGTTACACTTTTTTATCATCCATTGTTTTTTTTTAAATAATAGTTGTAATTACAAACGATGCAAACTGTTTTGAATAATTTCTTTGAGAACACATGTATAAAAATGTCGGTCGTCAAGATTTACTTGGACGTCTTGGTTGTGCGGTTTTAACATAAAAAAAATAATGAATTTTTATAAGTGACGGCATAATAGCATATGGCACAAAACAAAGACAATTACATATCCAAAATAATGATTCAGTCACGAATATAAATAAAAAACTTAACGACCAAAATTAACGTTTTAATTGACCCGAAAGCGTTAATTAAATTATGTTTTTTAAAGTAAATACTTCTGGTGTATTAATGTGGGACGTCTAAGCTATTAAAAGCCAATTTAGCAAGTTCTTAAAGATTTATATTTTAACATTCTTATTAATTTTAAGTTCGTTCTTGACACACAATCACGTGGATTAGTAAAATTTTTATACGTTCGTCCTCTTTTGATGATTTAATGTACGGTCGTTATAAAATTGGGAACAATGAGTATCAATTATCTATAACCCAAGGTTGATCAAGAGAATTATTATGAGAATAATTTTACAGAATTCTTTATAAATTGTTTCCTCCAGCGTATAAACAAGAATCTCGTTTTCCCAATATGTGTCAGTCATTGTTAAATAAATATCTGTATTTGTTTTAAACATTCAAACCGAGAATAAAAAGAGAAAAGCCTGAAGCCCTTTTCTAATCGCAAAGTACAGCTAAGTTATCATTCAGAAACTGGGCGATGCTCAACGCTAGAATCATAATGGAGTCCGAGAGTTGAATGCCGTACCATAAAGGCTGACAACAACGCATGACCCCTTTTTACATGTATGGATATCCGGCTAGCTTGTGGCCCAAGAATAATAGGTGCATTTTAATGATAAATGGGAAAGAGCGCATTCCTTTGTTACGAAACAAAGTGTGGTATTGAAAATTGCTTAAATGGTGTTACTATTTGTAAAGTATAGAATAATATAGGCAATGTCAATGAGCAGTGGCCTGAGTTAAGACATTTAAAATGAAAAAGATTACTTTGTATAAGTTTATTTTTATTATTCACAGCATACCTGCATTGAAATTATCTCTTACATTTTTACATGATTCTGGTGAGGTCCAGCAATCTTTAATTTACGAATACAGCTATTAAGTTCTAGTTTCTGTGTAGATTACCTTGTTAGCAAAATGAAATGGACGATGGAATTGAGAGAGAGAGAGTTATAATTTTTTTTTCCGACTTACCTACTTACCACAATTTATTTTAATGATCCTGTGTGCAATCAATCTTACGACTCGAAAGCTATTTATTTTTGAGTAATCACCACAGATTACTCTATGCTAGTTAGCAAAATTGGTCTATATAAAGCTATTTTTTTAACCAGTAATATTTAGCTTTTTAAAGAGATACTTAGGTCGCGGTTGGAATGGCAGTGTCGACAAAATCGCAGTTCCTCGTTAACCATTATGGATGAAGGTGCTTAAGGTTAAGAAATAAGCCATTTCTCTAATAAACTTTGCATTCTGAAGTGTCGCATTTGACTGCACAGGTGGCGTAGTGGTTAAGTTACTGCCCTACAGTATCAGTATCATGGGTTCGAATACCACGTAGGACAACACTTTGTGTAATCCACAAATTGTTGTTCTGAGTCTGGCTGTACATTGTGTCTGTTAATTATATGTTTGTAAAGTCCCCCGCAACACAATTATTTCCTACTAGCAACCCGCCCTCGCTTCGCTTCGGTTTTAGTCGTTTTACCCGCGTAGTTCCCGTCCCCGTGGGAATACCGGGATAAAATATAGCCTAGGTTACTCCCTGATATTATAGCTTTGGTGAAAGAATTTTTGAAATCGGTCCAGCCGTTTTGAAGATTACCCGGAACAAACAGACAGACAGACAACAATTTTTTAATCTGTATTTTAGGCATAGGTGTCGTGCAAATAACCGTGTGAGCATGAAAAAAGCCTATTATTTTGACATTACAAACAGACACTCCAATTTTATTTATTGGTATAGATGTGCAGGGTGTCGTCTTTTAAAAAAAATTGCAAACAAGTCTGAATTTGCAAGCTCACTATCACTTAATTTTCATACAACTAAAAAAATTAAAATATACTCAGACCTTGTTAGCTCTTTCCAAATTTATTTTAGCTGTCCTTAAAATTATCTTTTTATCTACATTCAACGAAACCTTTGACAAAATACATTTGTTTCAAGATAAGACAATTATACAAAGAAATCCGGTTTAAAACAACGTATGTATAACACATATCTAGATGGCATTAGTAACGAAATTTAGTTTCCTGTATACTACACATTATAGATAATTTGTATACAATTAAATAAAATTGAAGTGTATATTTGAAATGTCATAATCATAGTTTTTTTTATTAAATGCATATGCACCTAAAATTAAAAAAAATAATCACGTTTTGTTTAACTTGTGTCTATCCGTGTGCTTGTTTATATAACTGATCTTATAAGGTTTAATTTAGGTTAGTTTTACCTATACCTATCGCAAAAAGGTTTAAGAGTCCGTAACAAAAATATTTTGACTAATTCCGATTTTCTTATATGAAAATAATTTCGCATTAAGTACTTAAGTTTTAATCATGATTACACTAACATTAAAAAATTAGTTGTATATACTTTTAGCATAGGTATGTAATGTATATACGAGATCTAGAAAAATATTAACTTTTTACTAACTCTGTGAACTAAACATAATTTTTTTAATTTCCACGCTATTCATAAAATAATTAAGACGAAATTATTACATTAGAATTTATTACACCCTCTTTCTACAATTTATGCCGGAATTATAATTTCAAAATATTCGAAATTTCATGAGCAAAATTATTTTGTACTAGCAACCCGCCCTCGCTTCGCTTCGGTTTCAATCGCCTTACCCGCGTAGTTCCCGTACCCGTGGGAATATCGGGATAAAATATATCCTATGTTACTTCAAATTCAAATTCAAATACTTTATTATGCATAAACCCCGCGGGGGCACTTACATATGGTCACTTTTTTACATTTTATCTTACACTACTATCGATCGGAACGCGACCGCACTGAGAAGATCCGGCAAGAAACTCAGTGGGCTTGTCTTCTTTTTTATTCATTTACTATTTTTTTTTAATAAGATAATATACAACAACATGTCTATTAATAGCTCCAGTGTGATGCCTTTCGAACCATCATACAATACAGTTATTAAATATAACGAAAAAGTACCATGGCTGGACCAGATCCCGCAAGCGGCACCCGATCACGAGTTAACCACTAGAGCAGCCATCACTCCCCTCAACCACAATGGAGGGAAGGGAGTGACCCGCTCCTCGTAGCTACCGCAAGCAGACCCTTCAGTGAGCATGACTAATACCATAGGCCACAAACATAAAACACAGATTAAATAACAAATTCGTTTGGCAAAACACGCTACGCTTTACAATTATATTAACAGCAACAGAATAAACATGTATGTAACACCTTTTGAAATAATGAGAAAATACCTGAATGAGGAGCTGCTCATAACCAGTCTGTATTATCATCAAGATAATCCGAGATTTTATAATAACCTTTTCTACAAAATCTACTCTTGATTGCTTTTTTAAACTTATTAACTGGCATATCTCGAATATTAATAGGTAATTTGTTATAGAAGCGTATACATTGCCTCATGAAGGATCTGTTAACTCGTTGAAGACGAGTACTGTGTACAACTAATTTATCCTTATTCCGAGTATTTACATGATGAATATCACTATATTTTTCAAAGTTACCGATATTTTTCTTTACATAAAATACATTTTCGTATATATATTGAGATATAACAGTCAGAATATTTATCTCTTTAAATTTCTCTCTTAGTGACACTCTTGGGCCTAAATTATATATCGCGCGGACCGCCCTTTTTTGTAGAATAAAAATTCTATTCAATTCCGCGGAGCAGCCCCAAGCTTCCCTGACATTATAGTTTTCCAATGGTGAAAGAATTTTTGAAATCGGTTCGGTGGTTTAAGCGTGAAAGCGTAACAAACAAACAAAAAACAAACAAACTTACTTTCGCATTTACAATAATAGATACTCAGTCGAAAAACATGTAACTTCTTCAAATTATTTTATAATCCACAAAAGATATGCATAAAATTTAATGTAGGTAAGGTTCGACTGTTAAATTTGGGATAGTCATCCTTATCAATCGCTTCGCAATATCTCAGCAGTACGATACTGATTTTTACACCTACCTAAAATAAAACTTATTATTTTTATAACATTTTGCACTTCAACAATATGCTTCACAAGTATAACTGATGAAAGGACATCGAAAGTATCCCAGGAATGTTCCGAGTCATGGTACAGGTAGACAGGCACTCCAACTGGTTTTGAATCTTTTTTTAACGTATTAATTTATTAGTTTACATTGCTATAAAAAATAAAGGGCCCACCTTTATTCGGGCATTAAATTTTGAATTGTCGCATTATGTATTTATTTTTACATTTAATTAGTGTCACTTGTACAAATTTTTATGTTTCCAATTTGTACATAATTTTTATGATTTGGCTCGATAGACTTTTTAACCAATCCTTATTTAACATCGATTAAGTTTGTTTATTTTTTTTTGTTTTATTTGCTTATTAACCGTCTGTAAAGAGTAATGAATACACAATCTATCTGTTTTCTGGAAATTCTGGTGCATATGTACATGTGAACCCACTAAAAGCGCTATTAGTTTAGCGTTTTTGTGGCGAGCGAGCAATACACTGAATAATCAATATAAAAAACATAAATTCGATATATTCAACGCTAATACGGATGCGATAAAACGGACACTCAGTCTCGATTTTTTCACAACACATCAATAGGCTAATTTAATGTTCTCCGTTGTATTGTTTTATGTGAAGCATAGTAGTGTAGACCTGTTATTGGCTTTATGTATCTTAAATATGTTTTTCTAGATTTTTATTACTTTTAAGCTGTTGGTCTCCCGATAAATAAATAAATATCCAATACACTTTTAGCACATTACTGCATTACATTACATAAAATGTCATTTAATGTAATATAACATCCTAAAACATAGAACACGTGCTTACATTATTTAAAATTACATATCATTTTCGCGCAACCGCCAAAATTTTCCATATAACTATTATAATTGGCGACGGAGGCAGCGTGCCTATTGGCCGGGACCCCCCGTGGGACCTGGAGGCGGAGATGCTCGCCGGATTGTATTGGCGGGTGACGGGGGTGCGAGCGGAGGGCGGTGAGATCTGGTTAAGGGAGCTCACCGCCTGGCGCGTCGACGCCCGCCGAGACGTCATTGCCCGTTGGGCAGTCCCGCTGGAGAGGCCTCGGTTCGGGGTGCGAACCGTGGAGGCCTTCCGGCCGGTGCTGATGCAGTGGTTGGAAAGGCGGCACGGGGTGCTCTAATTCCGACTAGTGCAGGTGTTGACGGGGCATGGGAGCTTCGCCAAATACCTGCACAGGGTCGTAAGGAAGGAGAGTACACCGTCCTGCCACCACTGCGATTGCGACGAGGACACGGCGCGCCACACGCTCGAGGCCTGCGCGGCTTGGGCAGTGCAGCACCGTGAACTCGTCGCAATCATCGGTGCCGACATGACGCTGCCGGCCATCGCTAGGGCGATGGTCGACAGCGTCGGGAATTGGGACGCGGTCGCAGCCTTCTGCGAGACAGTGATCTCGCAGAAGGAGGCGGCGGATCGTCTGCGCGAGGAGCGCAGTCTCGATGAGGAGATCCGCCGCCGGCGACTGGGGCGGCGTAGGCGCAACTATCTGCGCCTCATGCCGCCCTAGCCGAGGCCGCGGGTGACGTGACCGGGGATTAGTCCGTCACCCGCCGAGAGGCCGACCGCGTGAGGAAAGACCGACGTCCTCCCCGTTTACGTCGGTCGATGGGAGGGTACCCCACGTAGGGGGTATTCCGTCGGGCCGACCACTGACGACAAGTAAACCTGCTCCGGTGGTCGGCCCAATGACGAAGGCGAGGTGGTTTTCGGGTGGGTTGCGGGAGTTGCGTGCTTAAGCCCCTCTGTCGCCCCGGACGGAGTGGTGCGGAGGCGAGCCGACCGCAGCCCACCCACAAAAAAAAAAAAAATTATATAACTATTATAATCGTACGATTTTTGTATTATTCTATTTATGTTAATAATATTTTTATTATCAACGTGTTAGCTACATTATTTAGTGTATATATGATAATTTCTTCGGCATTGTAAATTTTACGTCTCGAATCGTTCAGTTACGTTAATGGTAAGAAAATGTTAGAGAGCTATTAACGTTATTATTAAAATCTTATACTGGAGATTCGTGCTTAGACACTATCACAGCTGTGAATTGACGGGACTGGAGATTGGAGCATCTTGTCAATTAAATATTTTAGTACTTATCGAATTGAAGACTTTCAAGTACGAAATACTTTATATCTTCTCCGGTGGTCGGCCCAACGACGAAGGCGACGTGGTGTTCGGGTGGGTTGCGGGTGTGCGTGCTTATGCCCCTCTGTCGTCCCGGACGGAATGGTGCGAGGAGTGCGCCGACCACAGCCCACCCTAAAAAAAAGAAAGTACTTTATATCTTTTACTTATGTTATTATTGTGATTTTATTTGCTTACTAGCGACCTGCTCTTGCTTCGCGTTGGTTTTCGTCGTTTTGTCTCGCAATTTAAGTTTGCATTATAAGCCTAGGATATTTCGGTATGCGACTGCAATTTGTAAGGCCTCGGGTTCGATTACTAGAGAGGACAATTTTTTTATAGGGTTTTTCTTTTATGAAAAATGGTCTAAGATTTTCGTTATATGGTATTAAGATATCGAAAATAATCGAAATCCTTTCAGCTGGTTTGAAGATTATCATAACGCGGCACAGAGAGATAAAATTTTAAATGGTTTTTTAGTGTAGGTATCGCACAAAGGAACATGAACAAGTGAACATGAAAAAAGCCTATTATTTTAACATTACAAACAGACACTTCGATTTTATTTGTATATATTAAGAATAAATATGAGACAATATTGCTTTTAATTTCTCGTTCTCATGAATTAAAAATGTATTCAAATTCAAATCTGTGCTTACTAAATACGATTGCTAAATTACTATTTTGTTCCTTATACATACATAAAAATTTCCTAAGTAATTTCGAAACGGCTCGTGTTTGAAAACAAATAGCTTCAAATTGAATAGGCGTCCATTTAATATCCGAATCCGGCTCAAATAGGTGTACTTGGTTGTTACCGCAATAAAACAACAAATCAAGTAACAATATGCCCGATAAATCTTAATAAGGCAAAAGTCGTGACTGGGTTATTTGCGTTCAAGGTGTATGAACAAAATCGAATGGACAGAATGTTTTTGACAATCTGGACTCAAGTATTCAAGGGTAACTGCGTACCATGGCACATAGAGGTGTCTTAATGCGTGTTGATCGTGGCCTAGGCATTTGCTTTTCAATCACTAGTCTCTAATACATAATGAGCTCTTAAATGGCTTGAAGTGTACAGGGAGACACTTTCAATAGCAATTCTAAAGCTTCTAATTGCCAATTATCAGTTCCATCCGAGAATCGCGTATGTAAGCAAATCATATGTATACATGCTTATTTTACAGTCGCTTATTCCCGAGGCATTTAACCCCCGAAGTACTTTCACGATATGAATCACTAATGGGTAGATACAGTTGCCAAGCGGGACACCATGGTCAAAGACTCGGTACCAGTGGTCAGCCCAATAGCGACGGGGGGTTAATACGGTAGGTTATAGGTCCACATGTTGTCCTTCCGTCGTCTCGGCGTTATTGAAGAGGGTGTGTCCGCACCATAGCTCGATACAAAAAGGAAAACGATACAGATTAGAGATTGCAACACGGTATGTTTCTCAACCCGGCCGGGCCCGGCTGCAATTGTCGCCAACCCGGCCCAGGCCCGGCGGATCCGGCCGGGTTGTATTAGCGATGAAACCTCTAAAGTATTTTACGAAAATTTTCTATATATGAATGGAAAAAGACAATGGTTCAAGGTTAATAATTATTTTAAACTGGCTTATAAACAGTTATCACAATAATCAGTCTCACTCAAGTCTCAAAATCACACTTAATACATAATTGATTACTTTTACGTATGGACGGCAAAGTAACATTAGTATTAGTAATTATTCATTTTTAAAAGTTTAAACAAGTAGGTCTTTCTCTTTACTCCTTACAGTATTTATTTGAAAACATAGTATTAAAATAAGAAACTAATAACACGGCTTAAAGTACGTAAACGTGTCATAACAACTTAGATAGATAAACTGTGGTAGCTTTGGTATAAACAAAACAAATTCTTATATGCTAAAAGTAAGTATTAGGTTTTTCTTAAACTTTGGTTATTAAGACTCGCGAGTGTTACTATTACTAATTGAGCAAATAGCGAAATCTTATAGGCTAGGCTGTATTGTAACTGTAAACTATCAACCTTTAATAGTCTTAACTAACAAAAAGTAACGTAAAATTGGTTGCGTTACGTGGATTTATAAATATATTATAACAAAACAAAAAGTATATTTTAACTTGGATAAGGCAAAACAATTATTTTTCAGTCTGAAGGAAAGATCTTACAAAGCTGGCCCTTCCTACCGGGTCCGGTGACCGGGCCCGGTAAAAATGGCCGGGCCCAGTGGATGCTGAAAAGGGCACCGGGCTCGGGCGGGCAGGGCCCGGTTTGCAATCTCTAATACAGATACACACATTTTGCTTTATAATTCCTTAATTAAGTGAGACCTTTCTTACATGATGATGAGCGGGCAGAGACCGTCAATCGTGCGCAGTCCCAACAACATATTTACTAAAAAAAATTTAACGGCTCCAATAACGATTTGCCTGGTAAATAATTTATATGCTTACGATCCAATGCCGATTCATTGTCTGCAATCATAACCTTATGTCATTTGATAAATTTATCAAAATTATAATTAATATAAAAAATTACAAACCAAATTGTTTCTGATTCATCCGTGGTATAATCATTATAAGATATAGGCATGTTTATTTGTATTACAAGGCAAGCAATGTATGACAACATTCTTTAAAACAAAATTATCTTGTTTCCACTTAAAATTTATTTCTAAACAACTTCCCTGAAATCAATAAAACAAGTTTGATTTTAAAAATCGTCAAATCGATTTTTACTTAAATTGTTTATTTAATTACTGACAAATTGTGGCGTATTTTTCGTGCCAGTTTCTTTTTTAACAGATATTTATCTATATGGATGGCCGACCGCACACGATGCGGGGATTGTACTACATAATTAATGCGTCATATGCTCCTGTACCCATATAGACATGCGGGCTATACATTCGTTAAACTAAGTTAGCTCTACGGGTACGATAAAAGGTTTGTGATAACAATACAGGTGTGGTTACCAGTGGACCTTGCTAAAACTTATGTAGGTGTAGAATTTTATATACGCAAGACTGGAATGCAGTCCCTTTTGTGCACAACGAAGGCATTCATCCGGATCAAAGTATGTGGGTGATATTTTTTCTCGACAAGTTATGCCGCGGTTGGTGACGCCCGAGCTGAGACGGATCTCGTTGCGGAACTACATGTAATGCTGTTATGAGAGCAGCGATAATGCGATGCCTCGTTGACAACTTGAATAACACGTCAAAAAGTTAATCTGTTAAAATGCGTATTCGTTGCGTAAAGAATTTAAGCTACTTTTTTTAATTTCATTATCTGTTTGAAATATGTAGCTTTGGAGTGTGAGTTACAAATGAACATATAGCTAATAAGGCATGGCATCTCTATTTTTTTATCTCTCATCTGACCTTAGTGGTCGTTGAACTTTAAGGTTTGACGAAAATATCACGTAGATTGAACGACGCTGCGTCACGCACCACTGGCACTTGAACAAAATACCATTCAATCACACTTCACACCAAGATCATTGGGAAATGAAGTTAACCAGAAAATTGCTCCCGATGTTACTCCATTGTGGTTTCTAACCTCAAGGGTCGGCAAATGATGATTAGTGATAACTAATAGCCGCTTGTATATTTTCTCGAAAAATTATCGTTGCCTTCAAGTAGGAATATGAGCCTTTCTTTTATACTTAAAAGATTTATAAAACCTCGTACATTGACGAGTTTTATATCTATTCGCAATAGCTGATGTATTTCGTTAGATAGCTCAGAACACTTGACGAATTTTAAAATATGCCGTATAATTGACGAATTCGGTATGGTGAAATTGGTTAATTGTACCAATTTATCAATTGTCGAATGGTGTTTGTGAACGAAAAATGCTTTGGGAATGTTTTAGAAATAAATGAATTCTTAGACACTGTTATTACAAATTTTGATGGATTTTCTCGTTGTTTGCGTGTTCAATGTGCGTTAATTTGTCGTTGCGTGCTGTTCCGGCTGATTGGTCTCGCTAAGCCTCGTCGCTTCGAGGTGGACCTACAGCCTCGAGGAAGTACCTCTTATCTGCATATCCAGTTAGCTCTTGTTTACGGTTAATGCGTCGGTATTTAGTACACACAGACTTTCTTTTGTAAGGTGAATTTGCTACTGAATTGAGCACTTGCATTTTGTTTTGCTCCGTGTCCCAACCCGCTAAATAATTGCGCAGTAAGGAAATGAAAGTATTTGAATGTAGTTGAATTACCGATTACATATTAATTTATAATAAAAATTGTTCTTATTGTGTCTTAGATGTAATAAGTTTAGTACAGAGATTGGAGAAAATTTTAATCTCAAGTGCTGATTGACTATGTGAATGACAATTAGAAACTCAATCATTTTAGCACATCGATTAAGTTAGATAAAAAGTGTAGACTTCGTATGTTTTTTCTTCTCTTGGTTCTGCCATGTAGAAAATACCCTACAATATCACTTTTCTTCTTTTTCGCCCATAACGTCCCATTTTAGCTACGTATGTCTCTTTTATCAGCTCATTAGCCTGCCCTCATCTCATACTGTATCGGGTCACATTACGGGGAAAAGGATGTTAAATTATATGCTTACTCGCTTATCACACGCAAAAAAAGAAATATAACTATTATTATTTCCTAAGAATAAAAATTCTTTTCGGTTCTATATACAAAAAAGGCTATTAGCCCGTTGTCTTGAATCCGAGCTTATTAAAAATGTCCTATAGGATAGAGCCCTATCACCCATAATAGAATCTGGCACCTCGCTATCAGCAGTCACGGACTCGCGCTATTTGATTAACAAGGTAGCTATTTAATGATTTCTAATAGAAGTGGTATAGGTATATATATGTACAATGTCAGGTTTTTGTTTAAATTCTCTCGTCATGATCAATGAAGCGAGATTATATCAACCATTATATATATATTTAGTGATCGTTATTACAGAAATTTATATCTACCCATTACAGAATTATTTACTAAATTTAAACCCACATTTTAATACAAATTAATTGCCAGTACGAAAGGAAAATAGTTTTAGATGAAATAAATATATTGGCAATTAAAAATCTAATAGAAACGCGATAAAAGCCGTAAAACAGTTTATAAATTATAAGCGTTGTAATTCTACATTGAAAGTAATATTTATTCTTAGTTTGACTAATATATTTAAATTATATTCATGTCAAAATAATAAAATTTTATCAAGAAAGAAACTACTGACAATACAGATTTCACTTAGCACACAAGTTTGGGATCACCATTTTTGTTACCATAATATAATTTTTAACTCAATAAAGTATTGTTTATTGGTATTTTTTTAGAATCTTTTAGTAGGCTATCCTACTGTACTTCTCTCATTTGCCGTGTGGGCGGGCCACCAGTGCCCGTTCAAGCACGGGTTAATCTTCTCAAGTCGATGCCCTACTAACAGTTTTCTACCTGTAACCATAAGTAGGCAACCTCCTCCGTCATAATGCTAAATTCTCACAAAAATCGTCTGATCAGCAACAATTTTTTAGTGTACTTTTTGTCCTAATTACATTTCCTTCAATCCTGCACCTACAGTAGCGCCTTGGCTATACTCTTAATATTGCTGAAGTTTAGTAATGCCATAGCAATCACTAGCCCTAACACGGACTGCTCACTCACCTTTTGCCAAAGGTAATAAAAAATCTAATGTTTTGTACAGAACTATTACATTTCGGTGTTGGTATTTAAACTATATAATGTTCAAATAGTTCCTGAGAAGTGAATAACTATAATATTTGCGAAATTAAATTATCCAAAGATCAATAAACCCTTATATCTAATTTGGTCTATAATGTAGTTTTATTAAATTTAGTGTGGAAGAAAATAATGACTTCAAGATTCGTTCAGTTTTTTTTTTGTAATTCAATTTACTCGCCACAGTTTAAATTAGATTTTTTTTTTTTCTACAATGTTATGAACCATTTCAGTCTTCAATGATTGTACTCACGAGATCTTTGATTAGATTTATCGGTATAACTTTTTTCTATTCAAATTATCTAGCCTATTTCAAGGCCTCCAACTTACCGTAACGAAGCGAGACTTTATATCATATAACTTTTGAAGCATATCCAGTTACATACTATGGACCATTATTATTATTTAGACAGGGTTTAAATACGTATTATATTATTAAAAGTCTACAAGGCAGATGGTTTCATTTTGGTATAATATACATAATTAAGAGATAAATGCTCAGCCATGCGGTCAATATTAAAACCTACGGTATAACCGAAATCCTTCTTGGTATTATACCAGGTATTTGTTAAATTAATTTTTTAACTGAAATAATTGCTTCTTTTTCTTATTTTATTGATGATGTTTTTTTCTTTTTTATCATCACATGTTGGAGCAAAGGAACATTTCTATTGTACAGTGCTGACTGGTTAGATTTTTAAGATATCATTCTTTTTCAGTAATGTTATCTGCTTGTAATATCTAGTCGCCTTATAAAACACCCTCATAGGTAAATGTACATGCTGTACATATATACATTTTTAATTTTTTTAATAACCGAACAAACAGCACATCCTATGGTAAGTGATACTGCCGTACAATTTTTAGGCGGCTGCCTACAGTGTTTGAACGGAGCGGAGTTTTAACGCGTGTAATGAGGTTCGGTGATATTAAAGGCATAACTAAAACCCACTACAGTAAACACCCTCAGAAAGTTGGACATTTGACTCTCGCCCACCAGCGAAGAGCAGTAACAAATTGCTTCTACTCAGACGTCAATTTTCTGCGTGAATGTGGTACTACCCCGGTCGAACCGGCGCGCGGCCGTGTGGTCCTGCCACATATAAATAGGTAGTAACATTAAAATAATCAGGTATATTTTGAAACACTATCGTAAGTCTACAACGTGACTGAATACAAATGTATGTCGGCTGTAGCATGCAAACTTTTATCAACAATTATTCGCATCTAAATGTTGATGTTGGTTAACGACTCTGCGTTTTATTTAGTATCCAAAGTAGTACACGACTTTTGGCACGTGTTTACTTATTTTGAAGAATAATCAATAAATCATCTAAGTGCATATGAGTTTCACTGTTAGACTCGGGCCTCCTCTACATTGGGAGGGAAATGGACCTATCATTCCACGGTGGTCAGGCGTGTTAAATATTCTCTTGCATCGATGTATCGTACATGTATCCCTTAGTCGTTTGTTCCCTGTGGTGACGGAGTAACAATATAAATCACCACAACCTATCTTGCCCGTGGATGTCGTAAAAGACGACCAAGGGATATAATGCGCATATAATAATTATGTAAGAGAAGGAAAACTCGAAATAAGACGCTATACCAACCTGTTTGACCAGCATGGTATAGTAAGGTCAATTTCCCTTCTATTGTGGAGGAGGCTTGAGCCCAACAGTGGGACGTATTTGACCTGAAATGATGATCCCTTAGTCGTATTTTACGACACCCACGGGCAAGAGAGAGAGGGTAGTAGAATCTGTTCTTATTCCTTAACCACGCGTAATTATTTTAATTACATTTTACGTGTGGTATATTAAACAGAATTGTTAATCTATTAACTCACCTGCATTGAAACCATTTTACTTCATTTGGCCTTAATATCGTGTAATTAGAAGCGATCCCACTGTCATATTCGGGGTATAGTTTTAAGTACATATTTTATATTTGTCCAAAAAAATTAATACATAGTAATTTTCCTGGATGATAGTTCTCGCGGAGCGTACTTCTTAGCGTTTCCGTTACATAGTGCTGAGACCTCGTCCTTAGGCAACACTGGAAGCTCCCTTATTGGAGTATCGAGCCAGTGGGTACATAATATACATACGTATTTGTACACTTTTGTGCCTTATCTTGCTATTCGATCCATTTTCTAGAACATACCTACACTCATATGTTTTCTAGTTCAACGAGTGTAATAATACTTCATTTCACAACACTTTTCTTAGTACAAAATGAAGTAACCAAATTAGGCAAATACATGAGAGTTAATGATAACAATGTCAAAAATAGTACGTTACAAAAGACGATCAAGAATTGTAATCAGATCATTTCATGATCATCATCCAACTTATCGCCATCCGCTACTGGACGTAGGCTTCCTCAATATAAGAAGGAATAGTGCTGGAGAAGTTATATAATTCCCAGGAGAGAGCTGCTGCCCACTATCCTGGAAAGATAAGTGTGGTTGGTGTTTATTGTATTCCAACTTAGCCACGATACAGTACATCTACCCATGAATACGCCTTGAATACATAAGGCTTCTTATCAATTCATTACTACCCGTATATTATAACTCCATCCCGATTGGTGGAAACACCAACGAGATATTCTCAAGGCAATTTGATTTCTTGGTAATCTATTTTATAGACAAAACACTTCTGTTTAATCCATAAAGAAAACTTAAAAAATAAGCCGTTAAAATAGTTCTGTTTACGAGCTTGTTTAGTAGATTTTTATGGTGTTCATATCATTTAAATTTAAACGATAACCACGCATGCCTGTCTATTCATTTGCTAATACGAGTTAAATTTTATTTCTCTTTAAGGTAAAAAAGGCAACCATTAAATTTAATTCTAATGCGCCACAGTGACACCAAACTCCTGTGCTTATCACATACCTAAGTAACTAAATACCAACATTCGATTTCACATTCGTATCGTTCTTCAATACGATGTAATAAAATACATATGACTAAGCAAACTAACCTATTTACTTATAATTCCCACGCTGTGAACAATGGTTGCAGTAGGTAAGTAATTACAAAGTCAATATAGTTACTACGTGTCGCAATATTCGCGTGCTTTTTAAGGCATTGTTCTTCTGAAGGTGCTTTATGTAGAAACCGTCCTATAAGAATTCTAGAAAACCACGTCAAATGATTAAGAAATGAGGACTAGTTAAGTCATAATAGATGACAATATCCAAAAAGGCACTTAAAATCATCCCATATTGACAAATATCCTGGCATCTCTGGTGTTTTGAGTTTCGGGAACTTAAGATATTCCATGTGGTGATGTAGTAAGAATGCAGTTCGCCATCCCGTTTCTTTTCTGTGGATGTCGTAAAAGTCAACTAAGGGATGTATTATGCCAAGCATTTTAGTCCGACTACCCCAGTAGAGCCCACCGCGTGAGGATGACACCCCAACGGCTAAAGTTACCGAGGCGTCGACTCGAGAAGGTACCGGCATCACGCCGAACGTGCCTCTGATGCTGATAAGGACGGGTACCGGTGGCCCGCCCACAGGGCGTATGATAGGTACTGTATATCTATATATATATACCTGTGGCAGGTCAGGGGGTTGCGCACACGTCCCCTTCGTCACCCTGAACGGACTTAACATCAAAAAAATCTCTAAAGCTCTATAGCTTAACATCTGACTAAGGTTTTATTGTGGGACAATTTCCCTCTCTTTGTAGACAAGGCCCGAGCCCAACAGTGAGATTTTTATGAGCTAATAAAGATGATAATTAAACAAAAGTAAAACAATATTTTAAAAGTATCTGATGATTTGTAGGTGCTTCTGCTAAAAGAAGAAGAACTATTTGTGGCCAATTTTGATCTAAATTAGACTAAATATTAACAGAAATCAGATTTCATACAACAAGGAGGTATGTAATTCGAAATTCAGCGTCGATAAGATTATGCAAAGACACGCTGTCTCGATGGATGTAAAGAAATCAAAGAATTTCAATTAGAAAGGTGTGTAGCGATTGATATTTACAGCGTGTCTAGTGAGTGATAGCACGATATTTAATGGATTCGCATCATAACAATGAGTATCATTCCATTCTATTGGAATTACGACAGAAACTTTCAGTCAGATTTCATTTTTAAAGCATATGGTTTATTTAAGTTATACCTACTTCTTGTGGGGCGTCAGACAAAAATTATGAGAGAAAATTTTTATCGTACGCAGGCACATCTTCACGAAAAACCGACACCTTTAAAAGTTAGCTAGTCAACATTTTTTACGATGCGCGCGGACACCGTCACAAGTGTCAACTAGATAGTTACAATAAAACTTTCAATGTATTAAATAGCTTTTTTATCTATTATTAGTGTCGTTCTCTACAAACGTAAGATAATGCAAATGATAAAATTTTTAGAAAAAATATTATGTTACACAAAAAAGTATAACTTCTTACGTACTTACACAAGTACACACACTTTTTTTATCTAAAAGCTATCTTCACAGTCCATATGTATTCCATTGTTGGATATGTAGTCCACCTCCATAATGGGAGAGAACCTAAAATGTCTCTCACTATACCTAAGCAAAAAGCAAAGGCTGTATGTATTAGGTAAAATAAAGCTAGCAGCTGGTTTGTAGGATTCCACTTGATATCAAATGGTCGTTATCACCCAGAAGTACACTAGGTTCGAGGTTTTAATTTTAAACAACGATACCGGAACACGATCTTCGTTAATTGCCAGGCTTACTAAGTAAATTAAAATAATAAATTAACTGTTATCAGGAAATGGGCAGATTGGCATGGTCAACGAATAATTTCTAGATAAATCCACAAGGACATATGTGATAATACTTTTTATTATCAGTCCGGCATCATAAAGGCAGAAAATAAGTATTCAAAAAATCCGGATATATTTCGTAGATTTAGAGAACAGTATTTCGAAGTCCTAAGTTAGGTAAAGATATCTCATGTTTATGCGAATATAAATAAAACTATTTGAGCCCTTTGGGGTGGAAACCTTGGGACTGTGGGGGCCTGGGGCCCATTATATATTTAAAGAATTAAATAAGCGCCTTAATGAAGCGACACGTGATCGAAATGCTGGGCTTTACTTGGCACAGAGGTTAAGCATTGCCATTCAACGTGGCAATGCTGCCAGCATTCTGGGCACGTTACCTACTGGCAACGGTTTATTTGAATAAGTATTTGTCTCCTATTTTGAATATTTCGAATCATAGAATAGATATATTTTATATAATAAATCTTGTTATAATTATTTTCCGTCAGTCATTATACAATGTATTTCGGTTATAACAACGGCGGAGGGACCACTGTAATGTCGTCGCTATAGCTGGAGGTCTCTATATCCGAAATCAGTTTTTCTTTAACAGTAAATGTACGTCTAGGAGCCATTTTCACAAGTTCACTGTCCACTCACTGGAAATAGCTACGTAACTGATTCATAATTTTAACTTCGTGCACATGATAAATAACGCTACACACAAAGCATTTGACCATCTGCGAATGTAAATAAAGGATAACCCTACACACAAACAAAGAATTTGACCATCTGTGAATATAAACAAAGGATAAGAAAGCTTAATAGTTAAAGCTTATGAGTGAGACTCTGTGCCTTTACCGACTCAGTCGCAAATGTCGCATGGAATTTCTAGGAATCTGTCCCAAATAGTTCATATAAACAAGTCGGCATACTCGAATTAGGCGTTATATCCGGAGTCGCTATTTGCGAATGAATTTCCTACGAAAGTATGCTTTAAATTCTAGGGACACAAGTTCGACGTCGCTATAACCGAGAAGTCGTTACAACCGGGGTCGTTATTAATGAAATCCATTGTATTATGAGAATTTTTTTACGTTTCGAACACTTTAGCGTTCATGGTCACGGGAAGATTGAGTTAGGTTTTAGTAGTAGTTTATGCTCCTCACAGTTTTCAGCATTCAGCGATAAATAGGCCAGCTTGCCTGGAGTTCTATCGCTGGATTTCGACACTTGAGAAGTAGCAATTTACTAACGCGCATCTCTTGAAATGCGAAAGAACCGCAAGCCATATAGACCTTCATACCAGCTAGCCTCCAATTGCCGACCTTTGCTTCCTATCTTCATTCCATTCTCTCCAATCCTACACCTAAAGTAAGCAGCCACCCTGAGCTTTGGTATTGCTAAATTCCAAATGTTACCCATTTACCATTATAAGTTTTGCAAATATTCATAAACCATGAGTAGAAGATATAATTACATGACTGCATCCTCCTATCCGTCCAACAAACGATGTAATTAATGTTAGTTTAATTGCTGTGGAAGTGTGGACTAACTGGATGTTACACTTAATAGTAATAATATTTAATTATTAAGAGGCGTCTCGCAATTGCTATGCTGAGTGCTAATGGAATCCATCAAAAAAAGTGTTATTACTTACTTAAATCACTTGCTACGGTAACTTCTGCCTAAGCCAATCTCACTTCGCCGCTTTTTGTACAATATCCATTAGGTAACCATGGTCATCGCCCGGTAGCTTTGATTCACCGAGTACAGCATAAAGCCTATTGCGTAACTGTTTTTATTCAAACTACCAACATTACCATCGATTGCCTTATTGCTCAGAAGTTAAGGTATAAAATTGTATTTTGTAATAATGTTAATCGGAAAATCTGAGTCACACTATGCAGCGGTAAGCACTATTTAAAATTCTTTAAACCGTTCGAAATTCGAAACTGGCGTATTTACGGTAAAGACTGTTTTATATGGCGGTCGTGCGCGGGCGCATTCTTGTATGCATTTAATTCTACGCCTACAACTAATATATTAGTATAATATGTAGAATATATGAATGAAAAGATAGACAATTTTGTGATACTAAAATGGTAGACATTAGTCACCTCTGTATACAAAACATTGTACAATATAATAACATTCATTATGCTGAAATTCAATTCAGACAATTCCCGTTAGTACACCATATAAATGTTATTTGGTTTTTTTTTTTTGTGTGTATTTAGCTGTTGGTCGCAGATGACCTTGACAGCTTAACGCGGGCAATGGGCGAGCGGAAGGCTCTCAACCCGGTAAGTAAGTTAAGCGAACATCGCCCGAGGGCTCCCCCTGTGGGGAATGATTTCTTTATATGTATATGTATATGGTGAGGGTGTAAGAATACAACCCACCCTTTCATATTTCACACACACATCCATACTAATATTATAAATGCGAAAGTAAGGATGTTTGTTTGTTTGTTCGTTTGTAACGCTTTCACGCTTAAACCACCGAACCGATTTCAAAAATTCTTTCACCAATGGAAAGCTATAATATCAGAGAGTAACATAGGCTATATTTTATCCCGGTATTCCCACAGGAACGGGAACTACGCGGGTTTAAGCGATTGAAACCGAAGCGAAGCGAGGGCGGGTTGCTAGTATATGATAGAACTTTTTTTCTTGAGGGATATGGTCAACGCACACGCTGTCCGTTCCTTCCGGAGTGACGAAAGGATGAAGCACGGCCCCATAACCCACCGTATCCCCTCCCCATCGCCATTGGGCCGACCATCGGAACCTAGTACCTTGTCATCCGTGGCCAGCCCGCCGGGATACCTTCGGGTCAGTATCCGAACGTACCTAGCGCCCCTCCTGGGACGTCGGTCGTCCTCACCCCGCCGCCTTGGTTAGAACGGCATCAGGCACAGCTTTGATACGACTAAGGTTTATGTGTAAGCAAATAATAACATTACAAGACACGAAAATTTGACATCAAATGCCATACCAATCGTTCGCAGTATAGTACGTCAATCGACTATAATAGTTGCAGTATAGTATGTCAATTTCCCTCCCATTGTGAAGGAGGTCGGTATTATTATATTTAAGGCTAGCAACCTGCCCTCGCTTCGCTTCGGTTTCAGTCATCTTACCCGCGTAGTTCCCGTTCCCGTAGGAATACCGGGTTAAAATATAGCCTATGTTACTCCCTGATAGTATAGCTTTCCATAGGTGAAAGAATTTTTGCAATCGGTCCAGTATTTTCGGAGCCTATTCAATACAAACAAACAAACAATCAAATCTTTCCTCTTTATAATATTAGTATAGAACTATAGATGAAAAAGAAGAACATTGTGTCAGTCATTAACACTCATTATTAGTAAAAAAAAACATAAAAGCAGTTCTGAGAACTACCAACAGAAGTGAAAACCTAAAACTACGAACAAACGGTTGTTATTTTTGGATATTCAAATTAATCGTTCGATCTTAAATTAAAATTTGTGAATTTTAACATGTATCTGGTTATTTATTTATTTATTTAAGGAAACTCAACAGCTTTTTAACACACAGTTTCACATATATAAATATGCAAACAGACTCAGCTGTTTGCATTAACAATAAACAGAGCCAATTACAGAGTTCCACGACAAGACAATTTGAGGTGATATGTACAGCAATTTGTTAGTTACAATAATTATCCAATAAAAAAAATTAAAAATTACAGATTAAAAAAGTAAACAATAAATAAAATCAAAAAGAAAAATAGAAATATACATGTACTTACAACCTATTCTTGGATTGTGGATTAGTGGTTAAGTCTCGAAGAATATGTTTTTTGAAACTATTTTTGGGCAACTGGAATAGTATCTATCGCCACAGATATAGTGACATTGGCATAGTTATAGATATAGTGTTAGCGGTAACACATCACGTAATCTTGTCGATGATGACTTTAGTCGAATTTAGTCCTTGAAGTATTTTACTTCTTCGATTCTCGGCTCCAGCACTTTTCAGCATTCATGATCCTGCCGTATATGCTGAAAAGTGGTCGAAACTTCTGGAAAGTATATAAAAAAACAAACGCAACAATAGTCGTAAAAGTAAAATTTCATTTTAAATTATAGTCATAACAACTAGAAATTAAATGGAATTTATTAATTGAATTTATCATATTATAGTTTATCGATGCTAAAGAAAGATTAATGCTGCATGCACACAAAACACCCCTAAAATATCATCATCACAGCTCACAGACATCCCACTGTTGGGCATGAACCTCCTCCACAATGGAAAGGAAATTGACCTCCTATACCACGCAGGTATACCGGTTGATACGGAGTTTTATTTCGAGTTTTGATTGTCTTACAATGTTCTTGCGTGCATTTTATAATCCCTTAGTCGTCTTTTACGACACCCACGGGAAAGAAAGGGGGTGGTGAATTATATTCCTATTCCGTCAGCATACAGAAATATACATTTTTAAAATTATATAAGTTAATTCTTTAGAACATTCAATATGTGAGTTCATTAAAATGACATGCGTTAAATTTCATTTATCGTATTGCGCTTTATCAAAAGATTAATACACACCTCAAAATATGCACATCCGTCATTCGTATGAATTTATTTTTTTAATCTATAAGCCCTTGGTGATATATTACATTGTTGAGTACTGCTAATTGTTTATTTTTAGGCACGTATGCGTTATGTTTAAGCAAATAAGAATTTAACGCGGCAAAACACGATATCTCTTATATGTCATACCCCACGTCAAAACTTACACTGGTAGTGTTTGTTCAAAGCGAGTGTAGATTCTAGTGGAAACGAATATCTGATTAATATTATACAAGATGATTTTAAATAATTTCATAAAAATAACAATTAAATAAACAAGAGAAGGAAAACTCGAAACAAACCCTATACCAACACGTTTGACCAGCGTGGTATTGTAGGTCAATTGCCCTTCCATAGTGGAGGAGGCCCGAGCCCAACAGTGGGACGTATATAGGCCGAGATGATGATGATGGTGAAATGAATTTTCCATCCGGTAGAGGAGTAAGAAGTGCAGTCCATGCCCCATCTTGCCGCGGGTGTCGTAAAGTCGACTAAGATGCATAATATATCTATAACATCGATGCAAGAGATTGAGAACTTGACATAAAACCTTATAAAAATCTGTCTGATCAGCGTGGTATGGTATAGTAGGTCAATTTCTTTTCCATTGGGGAGGACGCTTGAGGCCAGCAGTGGCACATATATGTATATACTGCGATAGTAATAATGATTCAATAACTAAAATACACTTATTTATACTTTATTGTACACCATATTATATATAAAAGTAGAAACTTATAATAACAATAGTCAGTACAATGGGCGGCCTTATCGCTAACAGCGATTTCTTCCAGGCAACCTTTGTATGGAGAAATTATTGTACAGAGAGAGAGTGGTAGTTTATGGTGTAGTAGTTAATATAAATACTAATACACATATACACATACAAATATACATAAACGTATACATACAATGAAAATACATATGATTAAAAATATATCAATATAAAATAACAATTAAATAGACTACAATATAACATAGACAGTAAATAGGTAAATTACAGTATTTATACAAGAAGTCAGAGTAGTAAAGTTGACGTAGCAAGTTGTAGGAAAAACGTTAAAGTCTGAGATAATGCGTTTTTAACAATAGCTTAAATGCAGATAAAGTTTTGGCTTGACATATTTCAAGCGGCAGTTCATTCCACAAACGTACGGCTGAAACAGTGAAAGAGTTTGCGAAAAAGGTTGTGGAATGTACTGGGATTTTTAATTTTAAGTTTTCAGATAAAATAAGAAATGCAACCCTCAATAAGTTAGATGACCTGGTAAGTGCAGTATAGATTTTCATTATTGGATTATTATTGAGGTTTTTTTCAGTTTCGCATTATTATAACAAAGTTTGATAGCATACCTGATAGACGACTAAGTAGACTCTTTCTCGTAACTTAGTAGTTTACTACCCTTAGACTCACTAAATGAGTATCCACTCGTGCTGTTGTCAGTCTATCGAGATGCGCTTCTCTATCTATCCCTCCTAGAATGAAGGCATGGGATAATATATATTTCTTTAAACATATTAATTACGTTGATAGGCCATTCTAATGCCTTTTTGTTTACAAACGAGGTTACAATTCATGGTTCTATAAATACATATAAAATATTAACCCAAGGGCAATCTGCTTAAAACAAGTTCGATAGTAATCTTATCCATAGCGCATATCTAATCAAACTGAATTTAAGTACACAAAACAATACAACCATCTACATATTTCACCTTTACAATCACTTCAACCATTGCACATAATAGGGCCATATCGATTATACCATCTACACTTAATTGATTCGATTCAACTATCGATACATCGATGGGGCTTATCTAAATTATCGAGTCCTTGTACAGTTTCAACACATCAAAACGTTTCAAACTAGAGCACCTTTGAAAAGACATTGAGACTCATTGTAATAAAAAAACGAACTTCAAACTTACGCAACATTACAGTTTCTAAACAAGATTGCAATAAAATCGTACAATTTGCGTATTGATCGATTACTAATCGATGTATCGTGATCCTACAATACTCATCGACATTAATATCAAAAGATAAATTGATTCTTTATTACCACATAATTTTTTAATGATCTGTATAGAATCAGGTACGGTGTTAATTTTACAATATAAAGATACACAATACCATTAACACGAATAAGAAGTGTCAGGTCATATTTTCACTGCTTAGAAAGTCAGTCAAAGATATCTTTAACCCCAAAATACAGGAGTTAACAAGATAATGACGAATATTTTTTGTTGCAGGCTTTACGTACAGTCATCGAAAATTCCACACGCCAACGGAAAGACCTTGAAAGTCCGAAACTGTCTTTGAACACAGTACCGTGCTGTCACTTACGCAACCAATTAACCTACGACCCGGTACGAAAATTGAGTCTAGACTGAGGGACGACGCGAGGGCGGTGGAAACTAGGTGGCGTGCACTTGTGGGATGTGCCGGGAACATCACATAGATGTGCAGGTAGATGTCACCTGAATCGGACCGGATCTGGATGAGGCTGAACCATGAAGTTCTCAACTGGCTCGAGTTCGAGCAGTCTTGCCAGCGATTCGCTGTCGAGAAAGTCAACTCTATGCATTTACACAGAAGTCGATGCAGCCGCTATGCCCCCGCCTTGCGAAAGGGTAAGTTATTTTTTGTAATTACAATTACCGTAATAACATTAGAAAAATAATGTAATATTATCGTCTATCTATGAAAAATGATTAATTTGAAGTATTTTTGTGCCACCCTAGGTCACTTAAGGCATTAAGTGCGCCTCGTATGTTTGTTTGTGTAAAAGTTTTTATAAATAAATAAATAAATGTCGCCCATTAACTATCATACTACAGGAATCAAATAGTATTGAGGCCAATACCACAAATCGAAGAAGGGAAATTATATAAATGGATAGAAATGGTTGAAAGACGGAAAATGATGAGTTTATAATGAGAATCAAAACTCCATAAAATCGAAATGATTTTATCGATAACAAAAAACAACAGAAAAAGCGAAACCATCTAGCATAATATTATGGAACATCAATTTGCTTTCGATTTTCCCAACCAAGTACCAGACCATAAGTAGCATATTTAAACTTTCGATTTCGGACAGAGATAATAATATCGCATTAACAAAAACAATGCAAAATCCGTGCGTCCGGGTTGGTTTGAACACTTGAGAGAAAGTAGCATTTCATCTCAGTTCTGAACCACCTGGCTTCGATGTCATTTTGCAACACCTTAAATGTATTTTTCATTGCCCTACCCTATTCGACATATCTGTACTTTTATGGACTTGCGACGATAAATACTCATTAACATTTTAAAAAGCTTTTAACGATCCGGTGAAATCCTGAAATTTACTTGCGATAATGGATCGGTCATTATTCGATTATTTGCTGGTCACGAAATATTAACTTGTACTATACAGTTCAATATAGGTTTTCTTATTAAAATGCCATCCTATCTGCTTGATAAATTCCTATAACTTATGCTTATGAACAGAAAAATCCCAATGCAAATACTCCTAAGGTATAATCGACACCTATGCATATTCTGCACTATCAATATTGTTACCTATATTTACAAGATTTTACCTTATTGGTCTTAACAAAATTATATTCAAATTACGTGTTGAAGAACCTTGAACATAACGCTTATAACGTTCAGCGTATTCCAAAATGATTCAACATCTTGACCGCAAGAATAACTGAATCATGTACTTGAAATTTAACATTAAGAGGATTTTCATTAAATCTTTGATTAATTGGCCATTCATCTAAGAATAATTGTATGTTGGCTTCTTAACAATCTTATTGATGGATGATATCAAGGTCGTTAGTCCGATTTTTATAATTAATATGAAGTGATGCAATAGTGATTTGTATCATGCCTTTAACATAAAATGTTATTCCTACTACTGTGGTTTACATTATTGAGGTCGACTATAACCGTAACGAGGAAGCCGTTAAGAATAGCAGGCTGGACACGGAGATCAAGGCATCAATTCTAATGGACGGCTTAATAAGCGGATGGTGAAGACAGCAAGTTCAGTGACCCTACGTCGCCCTTCATTATCTCGGACATCTAGGGGGCTACAGAAAAGAGACATGTTCCTAGCCCTTGGAGCTGGCCATGATTGCGTTTTTTATTAGGCGTACACGATTGATTTAAAATATTAAAAAGCAATGTCATTTTTCGTCATAAACTTCGAGTTCTTTTGTGAAATTTTTAGAGTTTGAAAACAATTCGCATAAAATTCATTACTATTTAATTTTGTAGTAAAATCATGGTATAATGAATAGTTAAGTCGTTTGTACGACTGCCGCTGGGAACTGGGCTAATTGGTTTAATCGCTATTATAGAATTTCCATGCAAGTACATACTTTACACTCCGGCTTCATTTAGGGATTTAATAAATCTGCTGAGTAATTCCTACAACCCACATATCTACAACCCAGTATGTACACAATGTTTTGCATAACTTTTAAATCTGCTTTAAATTGATACTTGAATAGATTGATGGAAACTTCTAAAATAGCTTATCGCAGATCTACAAAGTTTAGAATTTACGCCTTTTTAGGGTTACGTACCCAAAGGGTAAAAACGGGACCCTATTACTGAGACTTCGCTGTCCGTCCGTCCGTCTGTCACCAGGCTGTATCTCAAGAACGGTGATAGCTAGACAGTCGAAATTTTCACAGATGATGCATTTCTATTGCCGCTATAACAACAAATACTAAAAATAAAATAAATATTTAAGGGGGGCTCCCACATAATAAACTTGATTTTTTTGCTCAATATCGATAATGGCAATAGGGAGGCACTTGTTTACCTAGTCAATGGTACGGAACCCTTCGTGTGCGAGTCCGACTCGCACTTGGCCGATTTTTTTATTATAATTCAATATAAGATTAAATAAAAAGCATGTAGAGGACTATAGTTGGTTTGTAGCTTCATCAAAAAAAAAGATGCTGATTCAAATGATAAAAATCAACAAAAAGTTTACATAATTAGAATACTTACAAAACAAGGAAAACTTGAAATTAAACCTTTTAATATGAAGTAAAACCTTATGCAAATAAAATTTATTTCTATTGATAATATCGCTTTAACAGCTACCGGTAAATATATTATCTAACGTAACACGGTGGTCGAATTCAATTATATCATACGACAATACAGTACTGTCACTTTCTCTACGCGTGGGTTTTCAATCAACTATCTTTTAGTATCTTGTATCTTGGCTATTATCAGTTATTTATTCATACACTATTGTTCTTTCGTTCGACTAATGAACTTTTACCATCTGAAAATAAGAAAGTAATGGCTCCGTTTAGTGACCTCTTGATTCACGTTGTAGTTGTCAGCGGACTTGATGATTATTGATGATTTTGACTCGCGTTAGATATATTAGAAAATATGTTATATAATCTTATTTTATTATTGTTTAGTTATTATAGTTAATAGTGTTATTTTGTTGTGTTTTAAGGCGAAAGTTATGTGGCTATCAGATGCGTTGGTGTTACGTTGTATGCAATAGTTTCACTAATCTTGCAGGATCTTGAGTATTTATCTCACGTGTTGTGTTTGAACTGGATTCCAATACGTATCAGGTTTGAATATTTGACTAATTTAGTTATTCGCAGAAAAAAATGTATTAATAATATTATAAGATAATTATTTATCTTTATATATAAATTTCTTGTGTACATGTGTATGTCACTAAACTCCTAAACGGCTGGACCGATGTGAATGAATTTTTTTTGTGTGTTCAAGGGAATTCGAGAATGGTTTACATTCACAATTGGACCTGATAGGTAGCGCTTATTGGAATAGAACAACGTCTGTTGTGTCAGCTAGTATATTTATAAAGTCCTCACTACCTGAAATACTATATTTAATCTCTAAATAATTTATTCAAATTCATACTTAAATATGACTTATTTTAAATCATCCCTTATGGATCTCTCTCTCATAAATCTCCTTTTATTGAAAACGCGCTTTAGTCGTCAAATTAAATGGTAAATATTCAAACGAAAACCTTATAATTGCATAAATCACATCATCATCATCTCAGCCCACAGAAGTTCCACTGTTGGGCCCGAGCCTCCTCGATAATAAGACGGAAATTAACTTACTATCCCACGCTGATCAGAAGTATTGGTATAGGGTTTTATATCAAAGCTTCCTTTCTCTTACATCTATTATGTGCATTATATCATTTAGTCGTTTTTATGACCTTCACGGATAACATAGAGGCTGGTGAATTGTATTTTTACTCCGTCCACCACAAGGAATATGTAGCATTATATAGTTCTTAAAGTTGCAAGTTTCATAATTATAAACGTATTATTTGTTATCGAATAGGCACTTCATCATTCATCATCATCATCTCACCTCATATAAGTCGCACTTTTAGGCTCGAGCTTCCTCCACAATGGGAGGACAATTGACCTTACTATACCACGCTGGTCAGACAAGTTGGTATAGGGTTTTATTTCCAGATTTTTCTCTTGCATAGATGTTATATGCTTATTATATCCTTTAGTCGTTTTTTACGACATCCACGGGCAAGATAGGTAGTGGTGAACCGTATTCTTACTCCGGCACCACACGGAAAAGATAGCTAGGATAGGATAGGTACTTAATAGACGGTAAAAACAAAATGCATAATTATGAAGAGAACCACTCGGTTGTGTTATTATTATTGTTACAATGACCTTCATCAAAACATATCAACAAAACTAAACAACGCTAACAAAACAGATAGTGTGATGTCATTTTATTACTTTAAGAGTCATTTTTTGGCTTTACTGGTTCGTAAATTCAGATTGCATATCCCATAGTCGTCTTTTAGGACACCCACACAGCCAAGAGATGGAATGGTGAATTGTATTCTTACTCCGTTTCCACACAAAAGAAAGAAATAAATAAGTAATAAGTATTCTATAATTACCCATTAACAAGGTTCTATAATTACACGTTGAAAAGATGAAAAGTATCTTAATGAAGTACTAATAACCTGACTTCTATTGATTGCGTCCTTATGTATATTTGATTTTTCTAACGCAGAAGATCTTCTAGTTTTAATATATACAAACATTGAAAACGTTAACAATTTATTGTTTGCCCTATTTTTAAAATAAAAATGTTTCTCCATAAAAATTCAAAAGCCTCTTTCAACCACTAAGGGATGGTATAATTAGAATTCAATTACGTAGTATGCGTGCATTTGAGCAGATGCCCAATTTTAAGTTAATAATTCATACGGTATTTACAAGTAAATACACTGATTTTATTATATTGATTTGGGCACTTTAATTTTGTTAAGTTTTCTTCCTTGTCTTGACTTAATAAAGTCGTTCTGCTTAGTAAATCTTAAACAAAAATATATTAACAGTTTACGATCATACATTTTTGCTGACGTTTCCATAATGTATTCTAATTATTTAATTTGTTAATTAAAAGTAATATTTAAATTACAAATCAGAGGTTGTCAACTGGAAAGAATGCGACTAAATTAAAGATTGCGGATCTGAGATCGAATAATTAAATAATTATATCACTAGTCTAACATTTAAAATATGATTTAAAATTTTAAGGTACTAAATTTTAAATACTCTATTATAGGTTCATTAGTTTTTGAAATAGTTATGACTAGATAATAACTTTGTAACAATTTGTTGTTTTTGTAGAATCGCCGTATCAGACACAATTACAGTTACATCAGGCATTTTTTTGCAATATATTGCAAATAAATATTTTTAAAGTATTGAATTAGTACCTACTAATTACAGATAGCCTATTATTTTAAATGATAATTAAATATTTTAATGACGGGCATATATTTAGGCGATACATTTAAATATGCATTATAGAAATACGGAAATCCGCAGAAGAACGGGTGTAACCGACATAGCACGAAGAATTAGCACGCTGAAGTGGCAATAGGCAGGCCACATCGCTCGAAGAATTGTCAACCTCTGGGGAAGAAAAGTTCTCGAGTGGCGACCACGTATTGGACGACGCAGTGTAGGACGCCCACTAGAACTAGGTGGACCAACGACCTGGTGAAAGTTACTGGGCGATTTGGATGCAGGCGGCACAGGACCGTACTTTGTGGCGTAACATGAGGGAGGCCTGCGTCCAGCAGTGGACGGCGATGGGCTGAAATGATGATGATGAAGGCGATTTATTTATTCATTTTCGCGACCTAATTGTGCACATTAAGACGCATATTATTGAAATATTTTCACCATTTTTCAAACTATATTCATTACTTAACTAATACAAACCAGCCTTTGGTTTCGTGCCGCTTGTTTATCGGAGTGTGTGTTTACGCTCCTTTTATTCTGAAGTCATATGATACTTTGGTTTTCGGTCCAACTCTTTGTAGACTATTGTCCGATTGTATACTACCCACACTTAACTGAGTGTTATCGATATCGATTTATTGATATCAACTTGCCTTATCTGCCATTGTTATTAGTTTCGCATGTTTGCTTTATATATTAATTTTTTATCATCGCCAGTTGCTGTTCTACTGTTGAACAGTTTTATTAATAATGGTCTTGTTCAATAATTTATCTACCAGATGTTTCATTAATTATGAAGAGACAAATAACTTTTTACATTTAGTTATATTGTTGGTTAATTGTCATTCCATAAGAAGCCATAGCAGTCCAATATCATCATCATCATCATCATCAATAGGTTTACCTCCCACTGCTGGCCCTGGGCTTCTACAATATAAGGAAAATTGACCTACTTATACCACGCTGGTCAAACGAATTAATTTAGGGTTTATTTCGAGATTTTACAAATATTGTATGCATATTATATACTTTAGATGTCTTTTACGACGCTCATGGGCAAGAAAGTGGTGGATTGTATTCTTACTCCATCACCACACGAAAGGCTATTACATAAAAATTATTATCTCTCATAACTTATAAGTAGATACGTAACGATAGGGTAGTACCTGCATACTTAAGATATTTATAGTTTAACATTTCATATAGGTAACAGGAGCCATATCTTAATATATATAAATTACTAGCAACCCGCCCTCGCTTCGCTTCGGTTTCAGTCGCTTTACCCGCGGCGTAGTTCCCGTTCCTGTGGGAATACCTGGATAAAATATAGCCTATGTTACTCCCTGATATTATAGCTTTCCATTGGTGAAAGAATTTTTGAAATCAGTTCGGTGGTTTAAGCGTGAAAGCGTTACAAACAAACATCCTTACTTTCGCATTTATAATATTAGTATGGACGTGTCACGTTCTTTGTCCGCAATGTACTCCTAAACTACTTAACCGATGTTAATCAAATTTGCACACCGTGTGCAGTTTGATCCAACTTGAAAGATAGGATACATCTTAATTTATAATCGCAATATTATTTTATTGCAAATTATTTGTCTATTATTTGACATTCACAATTGTCTGTTAACTCCAAACGATTTTAACAGATGGCGATATCTGTTGACTGGATTGAGTAATTAATTAATAGATGGCGCTGCTATGTCAAACCTACAAACGCGTCATATACGATTTTAACTTACTTTTTTACATAGATGCCATGTGTAAAAAAATATGACGACCTCCATGACAGATGTTCTCCTACAGTTTCATTTAAATAGTTTAATAAAATGTAATATAACAAAAGCATTAGCTACAGCAACGCGTGGCCGGGTCTGTTAGTAAAGACATAGTTTATTAATTTCTACGCCAACGCCATGCACGTAAGCCACAATCAAAAACTATTAAATTTGCTGATGTTGTACCACTCCAGCGATGAAAACGTGTGAAAGGACCTTTTTGTTTTGTTAGCTATGCTATCTCACATAACTATTCGTACAATTATTAAAAAAACCCAGGATTCGGCTTTAATATTCTTAGTTCAACAGCCTTCAATCTTTAAATTTGAAGAAAAAATTAATTCGTGTAAGGCATAATAGTTTTCTCACAACCAATTGAATATAAACTCCCCAACTCCACGTTGCACCTGGTAAGCCGGTACAACGAACAGGAATGTTCACATTCCACTTTGTAATCTCTAATTCTACGGCTATCATACTATTATTTTAATACGCTTTTCAGTGCTGTAATAATATAGTTAGTCTTTCTATTCATCGCGTGATCGTCCTTGAATGGAGCGTGCACAATTGCACGATTCTTTTTTAACAGTTGCTTGTTACATCAACTAGTGAGATAGTTGCCATATTGGAATTTCTGAGAACTATATTATAAGAATTACATATCATTGTCTCAATATTCCCATCGTACTTTACAGTACGTAAGAATGCCGATTTCTTTTGGAGATTATTAAAAGCTGTTTGTACACAGTTCCTATGTCCCATTACTGGGTAAATAGTTTCACAGATTAACGGAGAACAATGGCGATTATAAGTGATTATAACTTTTATAATTACTATCATGCTAGGGAATATTATATTTAAAGGTATTCATTAGAAATATTTTGTATATAAGTGTTAGATTTTCCGTGCGGTGACGGAGTAAAAATACAATTCACCACCCACTCTCTTGCCCGTGGGTGTCGTAAAAGATGACTAAGGGCTTTATTATGCATATGACATCTGTACAAGAGAATGAAAACTCGAAACAGAACTCTATATTATCCTGCCTGACCAGCATAGTATAGTAAGGTCAATTTTCCTTCTATACGAGCCCAATTATGAGATGTTCATATATGGGCCGAGATGATTGAATATGCCTTGAAAAAGCTTTACTTCTCTTGGATAGATGTTTTATCTTACCATATCTCTTAGTCGTCTTTTACGACAGCCACGGGTAAGATAGCATATATAATTATAAATATCTGGTTGACCGAGCTTCGCTCGGAATATTTTTGTTGTATTTTTGTCGAATTTATTTAGATATATATTAATAAAAAATAAAAATTAGATAATGAAAAAAAATATAAAAAAATACAAAAAGAGAATAATAATAACACCGAGATTCGATCCGACGCCGTTTGAATGCCAAGACAATACTAAAAGGAAACTGGACTACTTCCCAACTGAGCTATCGTAACTCACGACGTTGATGGCAAAATTTGAATTAATATTCTTTTAAAATTTAATGTCATTATATTGTTTTGCTAAAAACACTGACAAAATAACATTTTCTATAAATAAAACCTAGTTAAATCGATTTTTGGCCTCGAAACCTCTAGTATGCCAAGTTTCATCAAAATCATTGGTGCCGTTTCCGAGATCCTGAAAATATATATATATATATATACATATACAAGAATTGCTCGTTTAAAGATATAAGATCAGTATTAATATATTTGCCAGATCACTACATACTTTAAACAATACATGTGAATTTTGATCTGTTTAGAATCTGTACGAATACAAGATCAATAGCAACATGATACGTATATCACGGATTTGCGGTACGTGAAAACAAGTCTGCTTCCAAACCTATCTCTAGTACCTTCAAGTTATCAAAAACTTTCATCTAATATAACCTCACGAGACTCATTATATTGTTTGCGTTATGTACATAGAATGTTTTTAAATTTATCTACACAATTGTTCATGTATGTGTTGTCAACATTACATGCATACATGCTTTCTCTTTGTACAATTTGCATTTGAATATTTTAAACTGATAAAAGTCCTTTGTACGTATCCTTGCAACCCGGTGTGACAGTTTCTTTAAGTCCGTTCTCGGAATAACTATTTATGTTCATTGTGCAGCTAGTTTTGTATATCTTATACATTATTGTTTATCGACTAAAAACACTTTTTATAAACCTATTGACATGTCAGTTATCTTGAGATTATTGCTATTTTTCAAATTTTGTGATATAAACTACCACACCTCAATTTAACTATTTATCACGCATCTTTATTCTTGACAGATGGTTTAAAGATTGCATTTGGTGTTACAATTTTTCTCAGTCGAGTGATTGCCACCCTTCTGCTGATATCTTTGCCGTTTTTCACGACTCCCATGAAAAAATAATAGGTATTGGAGTAGAAATTTATCAAATAAATAAGTTATATTGTTGCAGCTAATAAAAAGCTTTGTATCTTGGTGGTAAACGTTATTCTTTCACATATTTGTGCAAGTGCCCAGGAAGGATAATAGAAATAGTAATGAAATACCGAATAATACTTATTGCATACAAGAGCGTGTATAAAGAAGCGTGGAAGACCCAAGAAGAGATGGATGGACTGCGTGAATGAGTATATGCGTATGAAAGCAGTGAGAGCAAATATGACGGCTGATAGGATGCTATGGAAGGTAAAAACATGTTGTGCCGACGCCACTTAGCGTGGGATGAGGGCAGGCAAATGATGATAACTTATTGTATATAGGATATTTGATGTTATTCGCCAAGCTATGAACTCGCCACACCGTTCAGAACGACGGCAGGGTGGTGTGCAGCTTCATATAATATCTACCAGAGATACCTATATATAATATTTTATAAATAAATACATAGTATTTGATTTCCTTAACAAAATATCCGATAACAATACACACACGGCTCAAAGGAAGTATGTGGTTTAGCTCCATACGATTTGCATCAGTAAGCAACGCTTGCTTTGTCTATTGAAAATGTTCTAAGAAAATTAGAGAGCTTTGTCTATGACGTGGTAAATTTAGTCATCCACATATCCCGCTATCCAGAGAAAAAATGAAATTCTCTTTAATGAGACTAATCCCCACACATTCTATAACGTTTATAAACTAGGATCCACAATGGTATCTATAAATGATTTCTCCATAGATAACTCCAAGGCTTAACCCTCAGGCAGTCCCAGGCTTTCAATTATATTGGGACCCGCAACAAATTTAATTAGTAAATAAAAGGAATTGAAAATTCTATTTCCATCTCGTCCAAAGCGGGAGACATGAGACTAAATTGACCAGTAAGTCGATAAATAAGAAAAAGTACAGCTACAATAAGCGAAACATTAAAGCAGCACAGATATGGAAGATCTTTTTTTTGGGGGTGGGTCGCGGTCGGCGCACTCCTCGCACCACTCCGTCCGGGGCAACAGAGGGGCGTAAGCACGCACACCCGCAACCCATCCGAACACCACGTCGCCTTCGTCGTTGGACCGACCACCGGAGCAGGGTTACTTGTCATCAGTGGTCAATATGGAAGAGTTTGAGGCTATCCTCTTTTAAAAATAAAGACAAATACAATGTCTATTCAAGTCATTAAACTTTAATATGTGAATGTTGATAGACTAAAAATTATAATTTGTAACTCTGCCTTTCTTTCCCACGTAGAAGATTACTAACGATGTCATTACGTCATATTCTATATGTCCATCTGTAGACCTAGTAAAAGTCCATGAGTGGAAATATTAGTTATCATCAGGTGTGCTGTTTGCTGGTTTGCTGCCAAAATAAATTAAAAAATGTGAGTTTCTTTACTCCATCATGACTTTTGAACTCTTAATCGGTTTTGGAGAAAAAAAATCGTGAGAAACATTCCATCAAGTCTATGAACACTGATTGTAACTTAAAGAAATATAATGCGGTTGAAATGAAACGTCTTTGACATTGCTACATGGCGAAAACTTCTTTGACATAGTTACATTGCAGGGAACCGTTGGATACAAGTGGCGCAGGACCGTTCCGAGTGGCATTCTTGTGGGGAGGCGTATGTCCAGCAGTGGCCGTCTATAGGCTGATGGATGGACATGACGATTTTGTTAAAAAAAATCATGTATTGATTTCAGTATTTAAAAAAAGCATATATAATTGTCCAACTCATTAGCAATACAGCGCATACTGTTCCGAAACGCTCCTGCTGATTTACTTAAATCCATCTCTTAATCCGTCCACCAGAAGTTTTATCTAACGTATTTTGGTAAATCGCAAGCGTTTCATGACAGGATGCACTTGACTGCGGTTATTTTTTTACTAGACGTCATGTTCCAAACCATTTTTACTTCGTAAAATCTAAATAGCTGCTGTATGACTACAGTTTTTATTACTTCCTTTTTTTTGGTTAGTCAGTCGCATCTTTAACTAACTACTTTATTAGTTAATTAGCGATCTTTATCGATGTATAAACTAATAAAGCTGATATCACCAACGAACGTAATACAATCTTCAATGTAGTCAACACAGTTCTTGCCACACTACGTATGAGATCTCCATGCCTCAACTAGTCACATGTTTGGCTCTTAAGTGTACTCGTACAGAACAAGGGTTGGCAAGTAATGTCAATTAAGTCTTATATTATTTCGGATCTTAGAAAAAGTTCCTACTTTATTTCCTTTTTAACTTTTACGCCTGTCATACTATGGTGGCTCTTTTACAGTAAAAAAGAATTTGACTTCTTAAATGTTGTTGACAGACAGGCTAATGAACTTGACGGCTTGACATAGAGTTTTGAAATTTCTTATTCTTGAAAATGTCTGTTGCTTTTGGCTCTTATCCATCTTATATCAGCAGAACGAGAAGGAACAATTTTTTTCGTATGTCACCACATAGAAAAGAAAAGTAAAATATCTATCTTATTGATAAAGTTCTTTCCGTGTGGTGACGGAGTAAGAATACAAATCAGCACTCCCTATCTTGCCCGTGGATGTCGTATAAGACGACTATGGGATATAATATGCACATAACATCTGTGCAAGAGAAGGAAAACTCGAAATGAAACCCTATACCAACATGTCTGACCAGCATGGTATAGTAGATCAAATTCCCTCCCATTGTGGAGGAGGCCCGAGCCCAATAGTGGGACATATGTGGGCTGGGATGATGATGATGATAAAGTTCCTTTTTATCCTATTTAAGACTGATACTGCTCCCTATGGGGAGTTATGGATAAAAGAAAACAACAGTATAGTATCCGCCGTTTGCCACGGAAAAATAATGTATGGTGACATATTTTAATGCCTTAATCAAATCTGTCATTACTTTTCATATAACTACTAACCTGACTTAACAGACGCCATTCTGTGCAAATAATCAAAATCGGTGCGGCCGTTTAAGATGAGTTCAGTCACATACACGTACAGAAGAGAAAATTATATACAAGTACATAAAAGTATAGATTTTCGCAGCACGTGTTGTGGAAGTACTTTTTGATTTAATCAGCAAATAACACTGCAAACAACTCAATCAGCAAATAACATAATTGCAAGGGAAATTACTTAATTAGCGAGTAACATCATATTATTATACATAATTTACGCATTTATAAATAAACTCGCATTCATTAAATTTATAATTATAAAAGCTTCTAAATATAGAGGTGATAAAATAAACTTCTTATCCGAGTAAGTAACGGTCTCAAGTTCAAACTAAAGATTGTAGTATGATTTTTTTTCGTATTCTCTCGCTGAGATTAGTTGCGCGAAATTGTCTCAGTATGGATGTATGATGAGGAGGGATAAAGGGCATGCGAAAATGAGAGTTATTATGGATAGACTTAAGAATCGTGGGAGATAAAAAAAGTCGTGGATGGTTTATATGAATGAAAATATGCGTATGAAAGCAGTGAGTGCAAATATGACGGCTGATAGAAATCTATGGAAGGTGAGAACATATTGTGCTGACCCAATTTAGCGTGGGATGAGAGCAGGCTAATGATGAGTCTCTCGCCTTTTTGGGGCAATTAATCAGAGATTAATACACACATATATTGCCTTCCATTTTCTGCTCATATAATAAACTAATCATGGATGGACTGCGTGAAGCATGACATGGATAGCGTGGGAGTGACTGCAGAGATGACGTCTTTTTTTTTTTTTTTTTCACGCTGTGGAAATGCATTTACGCACTATCCCCCGCCGGTTACAGACAGGGGAGTGTGTGTGGGACTCGCCGGCCACAGAAGTGACCGAAATACCCACTAAAACCACAGCGGCCCCTTCCGCGCTTTTACGAGGTGCCGGAGAGATCGTCTGACAACATTCTATCCCCGACACCTCAACGCTTGGCCGTCTGGCCACGTCCTGTCATCATTCAGAGCGGTGGGTGGAGGAGTGCATAGCGGCGTCTCCTCCTCCCTGGTCGTCGCCGGCGGAGCGAGTCAGCGGACGCAAGCGCCTCGCGTGCCCGCTCCGCGGCCTCCTTCCTTGTCATGACAGCCTCACAGAAGGAGGCCATCGACGACCAACAGCTGTCGCTGCCGAGCATCTTGGAGATGATGGTCGGCAGCGACAGGTCTGTTATTCCCAGTTCCGTTGACAGGACGTGGCGCTGAGACCCCCAGGCGGGGCATACTTCCAGTGTGTGGCGCGCATCGCCGATTAGCGCGCCACACTCATGACATCCTGGGGCCTCTTCTCTTCCAAAGAGATGACGTCTGATAGGACCGTATGGAAGAAGATGATGGCGTCGACCCCAAGTAATTGGGATAAGAGCAAGATGATGATGATGATAATAAACTAACCATGATAAGTAGAGAAAATTTTGAGCAGTTTTTGGTATTCATCATCATCATCATCACAGACCACATACGTTCCACTCTTGGGCTCGGACCTCCTCCACAATGGGAGGGAATTTAACCTACTATACCGTTAGACATGTTGGTATAGGGTTTCATTACGAGTTTTCCTTCTCTTGCATAGATCTTATGTGCATATTATATCCCTTAGTCGTCTTTTACGACATCCACGGGCAAGATAGGAAGTGGTGACTTGTAGTCTTAATTCGTCACTACAAATTTTTGATATTAATGTATAAAAATAGAACACAGAAATAATAAAATTTTACGGGAACAAATTACCAAACGCAAAAAGAATCCTGAGACTTAGAGGTTTGAAGAAGTCTAATTAAAAATTACGTATAATTTAAAATCATCACAATAATAAACGTTAGTTTGAATTATAGCTGAGTTGAAAGAGGATCATGGTGCATTATTTTTTTTCTTTAAAAAGACAACATCCTGCACTAGGGAAATACTCCTTGTATTGGGGGACTTTGCAAACATAATTTAGCAGACACCAATTTCAATCAGATTCATACAAAGTACTCCTGTAGTCCTGCATGGGAGTCGAACCCATAGCATTGGTGTGGTAGGTCGGTTCTTAACCACTAAGCTATCTGTGCAGACAAAGTGCAGAATCAGAACAACTGCAACAAACAGTTTGTCATTAAAACGAAATGCAAATGTCGACTATAGTTTTTAAGATTACCCTGAACTAAAATATATGTATATAAAATTGAGTATAATTACTTATTGTTTCTTATCCCATTTGTTAGGTTAAGGGTGTATTGCCCCTTACTGTGCTCAGCCGTGCATCTTCTTGCATAGAGTCTCTTTCCCACACTTATTCATACAAAACAATGCTGTAACAAAAGTAAGAAATATATACCTTGCGATTTGCACTAGAAATTTTTACGTACATACGTATTATGTTGTATTTGCCTGCATTGGTTCGTTATTTATAAATGACAGCCCTATGTAAACCACAGTGTAATTCTACTCGAGCCCCTATTGTAAGGCTCCAGTACAAGTAATTTGCAAATGTGGGCCTTTCCGGTACAAAGCAGATGTAAGTACTATGAGTATTCACTATAGACACAATGGTGCATACAGAGTCAAGTTCGTTGTATTTTTAACCGACTTCAAAAAGGAGGAGGTTCTCAATTCGTCTGTATTTTTTTTTTATAAAAGTTTTTGTTTTGTCTATGGTACCTTTGCCATTTAAATTGTTGCTTGTAAATAAAAAGCATATACATACTATTTTAAATAACAGAAACATTACATTGTATATTTTCCACTTGATAAGAAGATAATTAAAACCTCCCTTCCCGTCAGTGACATAAAAGCTAGCTTAAAGGTCTAAGGAAATATTAAGGGAAGAAAATCTTAAAAGAAAACATAATAAACGCCAATCTGTCTGACCAGCGTCAAATGATAGGTTACTTTCCCTCCCATTTTAGGAAAGCCCGTCCCTAACTGAAATATTATTTTCTAAGTATATAAATGCATAGCATTGCCCGTGGGTGTCGTCATAGTCGACTAAGGGATATGATATAACGTCTATCCAAGAGATAGAAATCTCAAAATGAAACCAAATGTCTGACCAGCATGGTAAGTTAATTTTCTTCACTATTGTGGAGTACACTCGAGCCCAGCTGTGGGACGTAAGTGAGCTGTAATGATATGATTATAAAACATTGTTTTCCATTCTTATTTACAATTATAAAGTAAAAATGTATGAATTAAATAATTATATTGTAATTATTTTTATACTCATTGAGATTTAAAAGCATTATTTATGTCTTAAGTATTTCGCCCGTACGCATTAGAACGTGAAAAGTTTCAACATTTATGTACATCCACCCGCATTTCACAACTAGTCGTGTATTACAATGGTTTATGTAGAAATAGATGGCTCAAGATTAACTTTGCAGGGATAGTCTTATACGAAATTAGACCATACAATCTTGAATAAACAAATCTTGCTACCGTTTATAATTGACGAGTTGCTTAATTTGAGATCTTCTTGAAAGATAGCACTCTATTAACAAGTATTGTCTTGCATCGCATTCGAACCCACGAAACTCGCACGGTAGGTATCTTAACCACTACACTATCTGTACAATTAAACATATCTTTCAAATTATTATTAAGTCATACACAGGTGCCACATGCAGAGATATCGATGGTCCTTACGTACATGTCGAAAATGGCATCGTTTTCATTGTATTGTTTAGGCTTTAGATTTTCAATACATATGCAGTAAGAAATGTGTGCTGTGTGGTAGCGGCTTCGAATACTACCAACCCTTGCTTTGCTCGTGGGTGTCGTAATAGACGACTAAGAGCCCTAGATTGACCTGGACCAACTCCATCTGGTATCATTTGGGTCAACGATTACATTCCCAAGGAGGGTTGACGTCAGGCAGGCGGCCGGTCATAAAAGTCATTGCCGAAACTTTTTGCAATATGTCAAAACAGATGACATATTGCGTCGACCCCAAGTAATTGGGATAAGAGCAAGATGATGATGATGATGATGATGCAGTAAGAAATGTGCGTATTGAAAATCTAAAGCCTTAAGAATATAACAAAAAAGCCTAAAGAATACAATAAAAAATGCCCAAAGAATACAATAAATAAAAGCCCAAATATACAATAAAAAAAATTACATTTCGACATGTCTTTGTGTACGTAGGGACCGTCGATATCACAGCTGCCAGTGCTGTCCCCTGACAGTTTGAATGATGTCCAGTATATATTATCATCATCATCCTGTTCTTATTAATGCTACTCTTATTCGTAGTACGTATCGCAAAAGTTTTGACAATAGTTTTATGAGCGGTTACTTGCGCAAGTCCATCCTCCTTGAGAACGTAATTATTTACCAAACGGCATCAAACGGAGTTAGATCAAGCCGATGTAAAGATTTTAATCGTCCTTCATTACACCTATAAGCAATGCAAGCGTCAGTAGAATTTGTAGCCGTAAAAGAGGAGTGTTATATTATGTTTAACGTCGATGTCTGTTTGGCTGTGCTGTTTGGTTAATATCGGTCCAGCAGTGTAAGAGTATCAGCTCGAAAATGTAATGGCGTATGATTACTCGATTAAGTGCTTCACACATGCCAGTTTAATCGTTAAATGATAATTCATAAAGCACGTTGAAGAGAACGTATTTTTTTTTATTTTAGCTTGTGTTGAGGGTTATTCAAAATTTTCAATCTTACTTATTGCTAAAATGATTCAATATTATAAATGCGTATACTTAATCTACAATTTATTGTACTCTAGAACGTGATTTCACGCATATCTGTATGCGATCGGAATGAAGTGTGACCTAATAAAATAGATTGTCTCGGTTGTAATGTCTACCCGATTTTCTGCTAGAGAAACTTGTTGCATATTAGTTCAGATAGTTATAGGCATTGACTTTATTATTACACCAAAACGATAGCGACGTACTTTGATATGGTGGCTAAGTAAATATCAGCACCGAGTTCATCTTAAACGTGTCGCTTTTTGTAATTTGAAGGGTACTAAATTACATACAATTTTGCCTTTGTTACACAACTGCGCAATGCAATCGCATGAAAACACACCTCACAAGTAATACATATTATATTAAATTGTACTAAACATAGTGCGATTGCCAAGTCAATCTATTTATTTTAAACATAAAAGATCTTTAATATTGATATAGTCACTATAAGAAGTTGTTAGGTTAGCTATTTACGTAATAACTTAAGAAGAAAGGTCCCTTAAGCAGGGACTGAATGGGTTAACCGACTTGGTATAACATGGATCTCACAAATTTTTATGGTAGAAGAACTCAGTTGCGAGGCTTGGCTTTTTTACAAGTCTTGTTTTTGATGGTATCTCATTTCTTTTTGTAGATAGTCTATCTATTTATTTGCTTTTCCGGTACCTTCTACTTCTTGATACCAACAAAAGATTTTCTTAGAGCACACTCTCTGAAAAATTAGACATCTCACCTTTCCGCTTGAGTCAATTTTACCTAAACTAAGTGGAGAGATGTGGCAATAAAGAAATTTGATTGGTTTTTTAAAACACATCTCTAGTCTCCTCTCCGCTTTGATGGCAATCGAGCCTCATGATGGCGTTCTTTCTTTTAGGTAAATTTCAGGCAATTTAGTTTGCTTAATACTTTGGGAGATATTGGTACAATTTCATAAGACACGGCCCACTCTTGCTTTTTCATTAAGTTGATTGACCATTTTACAAGTTATCTTTGAACATAATTATGTCTAGGTATCTGTCTACACCTATTATGCCAATCATCATTCAGCCTATCGCCGTCCACTGTAGAACATGGACTCCCCTCATGCTTCACCATAAAGTGCGGTACTGTGGCACCTGCGTCCAACGACGCTCAAGGGTAACAGAGTTGCCATCACTAGAGCTCATTTTTCTTCGCCTTATGAAGAATAATGACGTAGTCGCCACGTTTGGTAGGCGGGTTGATTTCGCAGTGAGATATCATACATTTCCCCGGCGAGAGCTGCTGCGCACTCTCCTTCCTGTTGAATCTTTTTTTAAATGACAACGCCTTGCACTAAGGGAATAATAATCCTTATATTGTGAGGCACTTTACAAACATATAATTCAACATCGCATCATCATCGCAGCCCTCATATGTCCCACTGTTGGGCTCAGGCCTCCTCCGCAATGGGAGGGAATTTAACCCATTACATCATGCTGGTCAGACATGTTCATATAGGGTTTCATTTCGAGTTTCCTTTCTCTTGCACAGATGGTATGTGCACATTATATCCCATAGTCGTCTTATACGATATCCACGGGCAAGATGAGAGTGGTGAATTGTGTTCTTACTTCGTCACCATACAGAAAGAACATATAAATAACCGACACAAATTACATTCAGACTCAGAACAACAATTTGTGGATCGTACAAGGTGTTGTCTTGCATGGGATTCGAACCCGCGACACTACCACGGTACGTTGGTATCTTAACCACTACGTCATCTGCGCAGTCTTTAGCCGGTTGTTACGATTCCCATAGAGAAGCAATGATGACGACAAATGTATTCTTATTTTTTACAAAGTTACATTTCATTAACTACAAATGTAACTTTGTAATCCTATATATTTATATGAGTTTACAAAATTATTTATGCATTTGGTGTATCTCGGAAACTGGATGAAAATTACAATGTTTCATAATTTTTCCTTCATTTATACGCTAAACACTAATTGCATTCTAAATTTGAAGCTTCTATGTCTGCTAGAAGTGCCACTTTAATATTGATGATCGGTCAGTCAGTCAGTGAGTGAAGAAATTACGAAATTTTGACTAGTTATAATTCTTAAACTATTGGATCAAATTGAATGAAATTTGAAATACACAATGTGTATACAAGACCTGCTAGGTTACTAAAAATTAAGGTTTCTAGTTTTATTAACAATGAAGTTATAGGGGGTCGAAAATGGCCTGAATGGCTTCGAGAAAAGTATGTTACGGCAGTTTTGCGTTTTGCTCGACTTTTTTTTTGCTCGACTTGGCGGGGGCACTGCCGTGCCCCCAGATTACGCAGTTTCTTTATTTTTAATTGCTTTTTATCTTTTTGTGTATCGAAGAATGCAAATTCTTACATTATATTAACATAACATTATTACAAATTTTGAACCTGTAACCTAACGATTGCCAATCAAGTGGTTATGTCACTGGTTCATTAAGGCATTTAATATATTGTTTTAGTTATATCCCTTATGATGATAACTTAAGAATACAATGTTACAACTCTTACTTTCTCATCATCATGACAGCTCATATACGTCCCACTGTTGGGCACGAGCCTCCTCCACAATAAGAGGGAAATTAACCTATTGTACCACGCTAGTCAGACGTGTTGGTATAGGGCTTTATTTCGAGTTGCCCTTCTCTTGCATAGGTGTTATGTCCATATTATCCCTTAGTCGTCTTTTACGACACGCACGGGCAAGAAAGGGGGTGATGAATTGTATTTTTACTCCGTCACTACACGCAGATACTTTCTCATACGGGCTATAAAAACCGAATGAAGGGCCCTATGTCCAGCTGTGAACTTTAACAGATGGATGGTTTGATTTAGTTTTATCAAAAATCAATTTCAATGTTATAACTTCTTTACATAAATAGGTATAATGTAAACTTTCTATTTATAATGTCTATATAAGTAGAATTACTACCGGCTACTTATCAAATCTAACGACAAATATAAATTTTGTCAGCAGCTATTTTGTAGGTCACATGAAAGTATAATTCTTGTTTTAGATATCAATCATGACTTGCAGCACGATTAAGCCAACTATCACTATATATTTTTTTATCTAAAGAATGTTTAGTGACTATACAGGTATTTAATATAAATATTTTATCAAATTCTTTGTCGTTACAAAGGGAACAAAATTGATCCAACGTATAAAACTGGTCAACGAGACGAGCATATTATTTCAAACGTTCAATTACTAAGATTGACAGTCCCTGTCATGTCAACGCGACAAGTAGTTACGTTTACTGGAACCTGTCGTTTATCATTTTGCATTACGTGCTAACTTTGAAAATAAAGATGTAACTGGAGCAATTATCTCCATCACGATTCAACGAAAAATATACAAAAAGTTGTCTATGATAACTCTAGTATAAGTTCTTTCTGGCATCTATGGTTATAGTCCATAAAATATAGCTTGATCTCTGTGACATATGTCAACGAAACCGACGAAGTAAGTTTGAACGAGCGACATGTTTACAATTTTATTTTGTATCAGATATATTTTCAGTCTTTTCGTGCCAGTTTTATTGCAACTGAAGTGCAATATATTATACCTACATATAAAAATATTAATATTCATGCCTAAAATGCACCTCGTAAGTATTGAAATACCTAGCAAACATTTTATAGAAAAATGACGCCTACTCACGTATAAGGTTATGTTGGACTGTAAATAAAAAAGAGATGGGACAGTCGATATACGTAAATCGATAACCGATCTTTATTAAATTATTCATAAAAGAAATAAACCCAAAATAGTACCTAAATAAAACATTCAACATATTTTTACAATTACAACAGACAGTTATATTATAAAGTACATAAATTGAATTAATTAAACATTAAAAAAACTACTTTTTGCCTCAGAGTAAATGATAATATTTTATGTACGCATTATTGTCAATAAACTAAACATGTTTACTAATAAAAGAGTCGCAATTGATCGATTGATATAACGACTGTTCCTATTATGACAAAAAATGATAAATGTTCTAGCAGGAACGCTTCAGTGATGATAACTGTAGTGACGTTGACCTTGATTGTAATCCTTTCGAATAATTAAAATAGTCAAAAAACAGTTTTAGTTTGATTTAAATTCAAAAAGATTTTCATTGATTGTATTTCAGTTATAATAGAAAATTACAATTATAAAAATAAACAGTTTTATCGATAAAAAACTACGGACTTCATCGTAAGCGTGACAGCACTATAGACAACTGTCACAGAGATCAAGCTATATTTTATGGACTATAGTAATTTTTAATAATCTGTAATTTATTTAAATCAAAATTCAAATAATTATAAATTAAACATTGATAACATATTGCACTTAATTTTAAAAATGGAATAATACGATCTCACTTTTTTAATTACATAAATTTTACAAGCAAAGGACAAAAAGAGCAGCAAAGCCTTTATGTAACGTAACATAACCCAGATATAGACAGGAATCGATAAACTAAACGGATCCGCTCACTTTGAAGTCTTACAACTTCATACAGCTTTACTTATGCATAATGTTACAATTTCAACGCAAATACCGGTTGTAATTTTTCGTTGAATTGATTTCTAATAACAAACGACGCTTTTATAATGTCTTTGAGGAAAGGATTTTACTTATACATATTTCAGATATCATTTTAGTGGAATAAAAGTTCAATCATCGTCTCAGCTGTATTTACAGCCCACTGCTGGACTCGAGTCGACTCCACAGTAGGAGTGAAATTAACCTAATAACACGCTGATCGGACTTGTTGGTAAGGGATTTCGTTTCGAGTTTGACATCTCTTGCATATATGTTATCATCATTATTTCAGCTCATTTACGTTCCACTGTTGGGCTCGAGCCTCCTTCACAATAAGAGGGAAATTGACCTTACTATATGCTGGTCAAACAGGTTGGTATAGGGTTTTATTTCGAATTTTCCTTCTCTTGCATAGATTTTATATGCGTATTATATCCCTTAGTCGTCTTTTACGACACACACGAGTAAGGTCAAGGTCATCATCATTTCAACTCATATACTTCCTACTGTTGGGCTCGAGCCTCCTCCACAATAAAAGAAAAATTGATCTTACTATACCACGTTGTTCACACAGATTGGTATAAGGTTTTATTTCGAGTTTTCCTTCTCTGACATATATGTTATATGGGTATTATATCGCTTAGTCGTCTTTTACGACATACACGAGCAAGATCAAGTGGTGATTTGTATACTTACTCCATCATCACACGGATGTTATATGTGTATTAAATTCCTTAGTCGTCTTTTACGACACCCACGGGTGGTGAATTATATTCTTACACCGTCATCACATGGAAAGAGAGAGAGAGAATAAGAATTAAACGTGTAAAACGAAAACTCAATTCAGTTTTATGTTAAACCATCGACAACATAATTATAATACTTCGTTCCGGTTATTGAGGTTACACTACATTATAATGTTAATACTTACTAATATACTGTAACTAATTAAATGCAGACTTTCGCCCAAGGGTCGTTAATGGTGTAACCCACTTACCTCAATCACTCATATGTATAACTTTGAATTATAATTATACTCAGTAATAGTTTTTACCGTAATATGAGCTAATATGAATGTAATGGTCACCATGACTTTCTGTTGCGAGGATATCATAACAATCTATTAAGAGTTTCCGTGTGGTGACGGAGTAAGAGTACAATTCACAACCCCCTCTCTTGCCTGAGAGTGTCGTAAAAAACGACTAAGGGCGACTAATCGACTAACGAGTAATTAGATAGGCATATAACGACTACGCAAGAGAAGGCAAACTTGAAATTTAACCTATACTAACACATCCTATACACCAGCGAGGTTTAATAGGTCAGTTTCGGTCAGTTGAGGAGGTTCGAGGCGAACAGTGGGATGTATATGAGCTGCGATGATAATGAGAAAGTAAGGGTTGAAACATTGTATTCTTAAGTTGTCATCATAAGGCTATAACTAAAACAATATAGTAAATGCCTCAAGTCCGGGTTGAGAGCCATCAGCGCTCACCCATAGTCCGGGCTAAGCTGTGAAAGCCATCTGAGGCTAACAGCTATATACACACAAAAAAAATGTGTGATTGGCAATCCATATGTATTCCTTATTCGTTTTTTAAAAGAACATTTTTTTTTGTATAATCAAGAAGGTACTTTCAATCCAAAGATTTTTATTAAATATCTGTTTATATGAAAAGAATTTGGTAATATATTATTTTCTATTGCGTCGGCGTGTATTATAGCTAATAATTTATAGGCACGCTTTCACGGGACAAGTGTGTTACCCAGAATGATATTTAATACTCATTGTCACCATTTTTACGATTATTTGGAAACAGCAAGAAAGAGGTTAATAACGCCATTTGAATATTATTATATATGTAGCTGCCATAAACAATAATGTAGATTTATTAAAATTCTAACGATCGTTTACATCTACCAGTCTAACCAATGACAATTATGTCTTTAATCAAACTTACAGAGATTTACAATTTAACATGTTAGGTTATTTTATTTGTAGTGACGGAGTAAAAATACAATTCACCAACCATCTATTACTCTTGGGTGTCGTAAAAGACGACTAATGTATTATAATATGCATCCAACATCTATGCAAAAGAAGAAAATCACGAAATAAAACCCTGTACCAAACCGTCTGACAGGCGTGGTCAATTTATTTTCTACTAGCAACCCGCCCTCTCTTCGCTTCGGTTTTAATCGCGAAACAAACTTTCGCATTTATAATATTAGTAAGGATTGTGAACGAGGCTCAGGCTCAGCAGTTGGACCTATATCAGCTGTGATAATGATAATACTCAATGTCAATTTTATTTGTTCACGTTATGCTATCAATCAATACGTAAAAACCACACATTTCGAGGTAAAATACCGTTAACTACAAGACCACTTATGTCCACAACTAAAATATATAAGTTATAGTTCAAGAATCTATGTCTGGCGCCATAAAACATGGTTCTGCTATTAGAAACCATCTGTCTAACAGCCATATGATTGCAATAGATAAGTGACAAGTTGCAAGTAACTTATAAATAATGTGAAGAGTTTATTTTTGTCTCGCGATTAGAAAACTGGATGCGTATTCTGTGTATTAAGAGAAATTGTCTTAATAGTAAAAGTAGAACATATTACAACAAACTTGATGTTATTATTTATATACTTTTTATGCTACTTTCTGTAATAAAATATATCCTTTAACCTAACCACATAACATAGGAAATTAATGGAAAATGTAAATCGGAAACGCGTTTCTCGCGTCAAAACAACTTAAATGTACAGACAGACAGCGACATTGAATTTTATAATATTTATAGAACTATTTTATGTGACTTTGAGGAAAAACTGCATTTAAATTATTTGCACTATACGAAGAGAAATTCTCTAACTACATGGGAAGCTGCGTCACTTTTTTACCACCGTATTAGACGCCGTAATAGGATTTATTCTTCTCACCTGGAAACGTTGAGGACCATAGTCCTCAACTGTGTGTTTTAAACAGTCGGGCAAGAAGAGCGCTTTCTTCATAGTAGGCCTTGGTTTACTAAAGTGCCGAAGGTGGCAGTATCACTTACTATGATGTGCTGCATTGTACTGCTACCATAGGCGATAAAATGAAGATATCAACATGACTATCGTTAATTATGTGGTTACGAAGTAAGAATACAATTCACCACCCCTCTTTCTTGTCCGTAGGTGTCGTAAAAGATGATTAAGGGGATGATTAACATCTATGCAAGAGAAGGAAAGCTAATTAAAACCGTATAATAATGTGTCTGACCAGCGTGGTATAGTAGGTTAACTTCCCTTCCAATGGGCAGAAGACTCGAGCCCAGCACGTACGTATGACTTATATGAAATTGTAATAATGATAATGATCGTTAGTTTTAAATATAATAATTAAGAAGCTGTGATATGATTGATTAATGTAACATCAAATCAATAAATCACAATCGTATTGATAAAGCAATGCTAAAAAATGCTAAATTTATAATATACGATCATAATAAACGGAAGGAAAGCATCACAAAAATTATGCGGCCTAAGAGAAATTTTATGCCGTAATATTAAAATCTATCGATGATGTATAAATTTGTCAAAAAATTTCATAATTAACATAAGAACTATAAGCATATTGATTTCTTAATTAATATGAATACTTAATATATGACATAACCGGTACATTATGAAAGTTAACATAATCAAGTGTGATCTATATTCATGTTGATTATATTGAAAAAGAAAATTTAGAAATTTCACAATTTAATTTATGATAACAGTCGTTTTTTTAATTATAGAATTATGCAATATTTAAAAGAAACCATAAATTCTGAATGTATAATGATTAGCGTCTCATCAGCTGTAGTTTTAAATCAATCTGTCAGCATAATCTTTATTTCACGTGTATAATCACTCTATTAAAGCAAAACCAAAAATATCATCATCGTCTCAGTCAATATACGTTCTACTATTGGATTCGAACTCCTCCATTGTAAGAAGGAGAGTTTTTCTTCTCCTGCAGAGATGTTATATCTACATTATCTTTATAATATATATTTCTTGTCTACGTGTGTATGTCATTGAACTCCTCCTAAACGGCTGGATGACGATGATTTTTTTTTGTGTGTGTTCAAGGGGATTCGAGAATGAGTTCAATTCACAATTGATCCCGGTAGGTGGTGCTGCTGTCGATTTCAAGGAGAATTTCTTTTATTTTATTTGAACAGAACAACGTCTGTTGGGTCAACTAGCATATATATATATATATAGTCAATAGCTGACCCAACAGACGTTGTTCTGTTCAAATAAAGCGCCACCTACCGGGTCCAGTTGTGAATCTAAACCATTCTCTCTCTATTGAGCACACACAAATTACTTACTCTATCCAGTCAACAGATATCGCCATCTGTTAAAATCGTTTGGAGTTCACAGATGATTGTGAATGTCAAATAATAGATAAATAATTTGCAATAAAATAATATTGTGACTATAAATTAAGATGTAAGTTATCCTATGTTTCAAGTTGGAGCAAACTGCACACGGTGTGCAAATTTGATTAAAATCGGTTAAGTAGTTTAGGAGTCCATCGCGGACAAACATCGTGACAGGAGATTTATATATATTATGACTAGCATATATACATATAGTATATCTTAGTTGTCTTTTACGACACCCACGGGCAAGAAACGGGGTGGTAAATTGTATTTTTAATCCGTCACCACACGAATAAACCAAACCAAAATACATTAATTTAATCCTGTCTGAATACCTACTGGAGGAACTAAAGATTAATGATGGATTTGACAGCGATAAGCCATTGGTTTTAGTCATGCAAACATTAAAAAGTATGGTTAGGGTTGACTTTACAAAAAAAAAACGTATTTTATTCATGACTTTTAGTCTTCTAATGACCTTATGCACGCTTTGACAAGGATATTCTTCGATGAAGGCTTTCTATTGTATACAATAGTATGGACCATAAAAGTATTGTGTCGCCTAAATACATTTCTTTTTGTACTAAAATATTAATATTATGGTCGTATTTTGGTCACCTACTTGTACGATGGTCCAATCTTGGTTGTAAACAGATGTTTATTATTATTAACCTACTTTTTTTTTGGTGTGGTTTACGGTCAGCGCCCCCGCCGCCCGGCCAAGTCCGGGGCGATAGAGGATAGAGGCGGTGCGCGACCCCGTAACCCGATAGCACGTCGCCTTCGTCGTTGGGCCGACCACCAGTGCAGTTCCTCGACTTCAGTGGTCGGCTCGACGGAATACGTCGAGGGAGTATCCTCTTCCATAGCCGTCCCCTTCCCGGGACGTTGGTCGCCGTCGCGAGGTCAGCCTCTCCGCTGGTGACGGACTAAATCACCGGCCCAGTTCAATTCAAATTCAAATTATTTATTATGCATAAACCCCGAGAGGGCACTTACATATTGTCAGGTTTACAATTTCCAAAAAAAATATACTACCACCGGATCGGAACGCGACCGCTACTGAGAAGATCCGGCAAGAAACTCAGCGGGCTTGTCATTATTTTTAATTTTTTATTTCTTCTTACTAGTTATACAATTGTGTACATGTTTTGTAAGAACTAGCTCCAGTGTGATGCCCTTCGAACCGCAAGACACTTAATATAATTTAAACTATTATGGCTGGACCAGATCCCACAAGCGGCACCCGATCACGAGTTAACTACTAGAGCAGCCATCACTCCCCTCAACCACTATGGAGGGAAGGGAGGGACCCGCTCCACGCAGCTACCGCAAGTAGATCCTTATGTGAGCATGACCAACACCACAATATGTTACAAACGGTGAAAATACAAAAATTCGTTAGGCAAAACACGCTACACTTTACAATAAAAGTTAAAAGTACATTTACAAACAGTATATTTAAAATAACAAGGAAATTGCTGAATGAGGAGCTGCTCACAACCAATCTGTATTGTCATCTACAGTCACCCGTAGCCTCGGCATAGGGCGGCATCAGCCGCAGTTATTAACCTACTTGAGTATTCATCAACATTATATCAATTTAGATAGTGGTTCCTACCACACTGTCGACAGTTATCTGTCTACAGCCGCGGGCCGGTCCGTCCGGGGCAGTACCACACTCTCGCAGAAAATCGACGTCTGAGTAGTAGCGATTTGTTACTGCGTTTCGTTCGGTGAGCCAAAGAGCCGGCAGCCCAACTTTCTGAGGGTGTTTGCGTGTGGAGGGTTTTGGTGGTGCCCTTGGTATCACCGAGCCTCAATGCACGCATTCACACTCCCTTCACTTTCTTCGCGGTAGGCAGCGGCCTTGTAAAGGTCCATGAGCGGCAGCAACACTTGCCATCAGGTGTACTGTTTAGGCGTTTGCCACCCGTTTGCAATAAAAAAAAATTGTATACGTCCCACTGTTGGGCTGAAGTCTCCTCCATAATAGGAGGGAACTTCACCTATTTTAAAAAGCAGATTGAATTTATAGATTCATATATGGTTTAACAAAGAATATTTCTTCATTAGTTCATAGGTGTACGTTCCATTATTAGGCACGAGCTTTTCTATAATGGATAGGAAAATAACCTACAATTTGATGCTGGTCAGACAGATTGGCTTATACAATAAGTTTTCTTTAAAGACTTCCTTCCCTTGTAATGCTATTTCCTTACACATTTAAACCAACTTTTACAACACTCAGAGAAAGGAAGGAGTAAATTATCTTCTTATTAAGTGGAAAATATTTAACGTATTATTTATGAGTCATCTATATATATAAAAATGAATTGCTGTTCGTTAGTCTCGCTAAAACTCGAGAACGGCTGGATCGATTTGGCTAATTTTGGTCTTGAATTATTGTGGAAGTCCAGGGAAGGTTTATACGGTAAGAAAATATGGCAAATTGCGAGAAAAATACTAACAACAATAATTTTATTGACTCATACAAACCGTTCTTACCTGTCAAACATTTGACGTTCATTCCGTCGGTTCGGCATTTTTGGCATAATTACATGTAGATCTAGATTAAAAAACGTTTTGGAATCGATAAGAAAAAGCCTTCCCTTATTCTTCGTTTACGACACACACGGGTGGTGCATTGTATCCTTACTCCGTCACCGCATGGACTAAAACCAAACTGATAAATACTAAAACAAAATAATTACGAAAAAGGCGGTGCGAAGTTCGCCGGGTCAGCTAATTTAAAATAAAATTAAGTAGTAAAAACCATTATCATCACAACTGTTCATGTCCTACTGCTGGACCTGAACCTCTTCCACAATGGGAAGGAAATTGACCTACTATACCACACTAGTCAGACGGGTTGATATAGAGTTTCTTTTTTTCGAAATGTCGTTTTCTTGCATAAATATTATCTGCAAATTATATGCTTTTCCTTCTTTATGATATCTACGGCCAAGAAATCGGGTGCGGCAAACTCGAATACACATTGCAATTTTTTAGCATTTCACGTTAATTTTTTCTTCTATGCCGACCGTTCAAAAACTTCACGGCTTCTATTACAAAGGTGACGCTTACTATCAGTTGATTTAAATACCTACTTTATAAAAAATATTTTATCAGAATTAATAAAGATTAAACGTTTGCTGACGGTATAGTGACGGAGTAAGAAAATAAGTAATTTACCATCTCTTTTCTTGATTGTGGATTCTTAAAAGGCGACCGAGGGGTATAATATATGGGGAGATGCTCGGCAGCTTCAGGAACTGGGACGCGGTCGCCGCCTTCTGTGAGGCCGTCATCTGACGGAAGGAGGCGGTGGATCATGCGCGAGAGGAGCTCCTCTTCGGTGACACGTTCCGCCGCCGGCGACTTGGGCGGCGCAGGCGCCAGTTCCTGCGCCTGATGCCGCCCTAGCCGAGGCCACGAGTGACCGGAGCGGGGACTTTAGTCCGGCACCCGCAGAGAGGCTGACCGCGCGACGGCGACCGACTTCCCGGGACAGGGACGTTGAGAGGCGAGGGTACCCGAAGGGTATTCCATCGGGCCGACCACTGAAGACAAGGAACTCGGCACTGGTGATCGGCCCAACGATGAAGGTGACGTGGGTACGGGTGGGTTATGGGCCCGCGTATTGTCCTTTCGTCGCCCCGGACGGAATGGGCGGCGTGTGAGCTTACCATGGTTCACCTAAAAAAAAAAGGGGTCAAGGGGTTTAGTGGTAGGACCACACTGTCGACAGTTATCTGTCTACAGCCGCGGGCCGGTCCGTCCGGGGCAGTACCATGCTCTCGCAGAATATCGACGTCTGAGTAGTAGCAATTTGTTACTGCGCTTCGTTCGGTGAGCAAGAGAGCCGGAAGCCCAACTTTCTGAGGGTGATTGCGTGTGGAGGGTTTTGGTGGTGCCCTTGGTATCACCGAGCCTCAATGCACCCATTCACACTCCCTTCGCTTTCTTCGCGGTAGGCAACGGCCTTGTAAAGGTTCATGAGCGGCAGCAACACTTACCAGCAGGTGTACTGTTTGCTCGTTTGCCACCGTTTGCAATAAAAAAAAAATAATAATAGATAACACTGTGTAAGAGAAGGAAAAATCTAAATAAAGTCCTATACCAACTCGTACGATAAGCGTGGTATCTCAGTAGGTCAATCTCATTCGTGCTGCAGTCATTGCCCTGTTTATAGTTTATTTTTGAGATGTAATTTTTTAAATCAAAAAATAAACTTTCTCAGCCCTACAAGCGACACAGTTGATGTTACGTATTAGTTTTACACGTCAAAATACATATACCTTTTGTATTGTTTAAGCCTTGGCAAGTTATTAAAGTAACGGATTGGAAATTTCGTGTACTGCTTAAGCTGTCGGCTTTTAATTATATTGACAATGGAGTAAGTCGATTATCAGTCCATTCGTTTTGTTGTAGCATTATTTTTTTTTACTATAAACGGCTCTTCAGTCACGAAGTAGCTAACAGTTTAGTAAAGCTAATAGAGCGGCTAAGGAAATAAGCAACTCTACATTTTTTGGTTTCATTATTTACTGCTTAAGTATTCTTGCTTTCTGTATAGTGAGAAAATAACAATACAATTCATTAACCCAAAGTTGTCCGTGGGTGTCGTAGAAGGTGACTAATGGATATGCATATAACTTCTATTTAAACAAAAAGGAAAACTCGAAACAAAACTATACCCAACCGTTTGACTCGTGTAGGCCAATTGACCTATTAAGGTCAATTGGCCCCTTTTCAACGAGGCTCAAGCAGCAGTGAGACGTGTATGAGCTGAGAAGATGATGATGATGTTTCTATTAGAATCATCCATCCATCAGCCCATAGACGTCCACTGTTGGACTTAGCCCTCCGTCGTCCGATTCGTGGCGACCACTCGAGAATCTTTCTTCCTCAACGGTTGTCCCGTCACCGGCGATCTGTGTGACTACTCTTGAAATTAGTTCTAATTTCGAATCCGATTCAATTCCAATCTCACCAAACTTACATTTGGTACTCTTTAAACAAAATCGAGAATGAATTTTTCGCATCTGCCGTTGTTATTTTCACCAAATGTGGCGTATTTTATTACTTTAAACTAATAACGTTACCAAACTCGATTACTACAAAAACCCTTTTTTTAAATTATGCAATATTAGCGATTTTAAACTACGTCAAAATCACGTCGGGAGTAGCAAATATTTGACTTAATCGACGAGAGTCTACTTCATTTAGTTTAAAAAAATCCACCGAATTTGATTGCAATCGTCGCTTTCAAGAGTACCAAATTGCTCAAATTCGAGCAGCGATTGCATTTAGGATTAGAATCGAGATTCAAGAGTAAGCACACTGGCCTGCCCATTGCCATTTCAAGGTGCTAATTCTTTTATTTCATTCTCTATTAGAATGCCTACGTGATAATAATATTTTTCACTTCACAATCTTAATTAGCGGAATTTCTATTATATGGGTTTTGATTTGAAAATAAATAATTCATGCACATTATATCTTACATGTTAATGAAGTGGACACCAAATAGATTAAAAAACCATTTCAGATACATACGTTTATGGATAAGCGTATAATAACACCAATCAGACTATTATACTATAGTTATAACCTGTTATTTTAGAAAGCAGACCGGATTTGTATCGTAACTCAATAACGACACCTGATCGTGAATCTTGAAGATTTAAAAAAAAGGAACCAAGTGATAGCCCACACATTTACCTCTGTGCGACATTCTAAACGAATCTATGACGAAACAATAGCGCTATTAACTTCCTTAAACAACAAACAAATAATTTATTCAAAGTAAAGTTCCTTCATTGGTCTACATTTTTTTTTGTCCAGACGGACATACCCTATCCGGGGTGATGACAAGGCGGCGGTCCTATAACCTTAGCTATATACCCTATAACCTAGCTTATTCCCTCCCCATTGCTGAAAGACTCACCACTGGCATGCCTTGACCTCGGCGCTCAACTCGTTCACCAGCTTACTCTCCTAAGCCAATGCCCCGACGCACTCTGATTTTTAGACAGAAGACCTCATTACATGTGAAGTAGGTACTATCAATGACCTGTCCATGATGTCGTCATCTTCTACATCATTATTTCAAATGTCTATAAACGCAATGGATTTGAACTCTACGAATTTATACATTGCCAATGTTACTAGTGATCCATTTTAATACAACAACTGTTTATCTAAGCCGATTCTGCTTTTGACACGAGTTGGATAGGAAGTAATGAGTAATATTATGATCATTATCATCACTGCTCATATATATCCCAATTTCTATATTTTTGTTGTATTTTTGCCGAAATTATTTAGATATATAATAATAAAAAAATAAAATTAAATAATGAAAAAAATATCAAAAATTACAAAAAGAGAATAATAACACCAAGATTCGATCCCACGCTGTTTGATTGCCAAAACAAAACAAAAAGAAAACTGGACTACTTCATAACTGAGCTATAGTCGCTCTTGACAACGACGACGAAATTCGAATTCCTATTCAAAGAATGTCAAAAACATTTTATGCCATTGTATTGTTTTGCTAAAAACACCGACAAAACAACATTTTCTATAAATAAAACCTAGCTAGATCGATTTTTTGGCTTCGAAACCTCTAGTATGCCAAATTTTTTCAAAATTGTTGGAGCCGTTTCTGAGATCCTGAAAATATATACAAGAATTGCTCGTTTAAGGATATAAGATTGCTGGGCTCGAGCCTTCTTCACGTTGAGAGACAGACAGATATAGCATATAACCTATACCAAATAGGTTATTATTTCGCGTTTTTTTTCTCTTGTATTGTTGTTAAATGTTTTTATCTGTATATTTAGTCCCTTAGTCATCCCTTTTTCAATAACCACGCGCAAGAAAGGGGGTGGTGAGTATACACCGTCACCAAATGGAATGTTCTATACCTATAAAGAACTACTTGAAATAATGATATCTCAAAACTTTTACAGCCTCTAATATTGTATTATTACACAAAATTAAATATAGAAAATAACGTATGCTTCTAAATATCCTTCTACTAATATATTCCTTCTAAATATCTCCTCCCACCCGGGCTGGTCGTAATTTGCTACGCCGACGATACACTCGTCACAGCCCGGGGTGGGACGCTAGAGGAGGCGGCACGCCTGGCAACTCTCGGCACCGAGGAGTTTGTCAGGCGGATCGAAGCGCTGGGGTTGAGGGTAACCCTGGAAAAGACGGAAGCCCTTTTGTTCCATGGCCTCCGTACCGCCGGGCCTCCCGCCGGCGCTTCGATCACCGTGAAGTCGGTCACCATCAGCATCCAGGCCCACATGAAGTACTTGGGCCTGATGCTTGACGGGCATTTTTGGTTCCGGGAGCATCTCCATCGACTTGTTCCCCGGTTTGTCGGCGCGGCGTCCGCCCTTTCGCGGCTGATGCCGAATGTGGACGGACCCAGCGTTACGTGCTGACAGCTGTACGTGGAGGTGATCCGGTCGATGGCTCTGTACGGCGCACCGGTGTGGGCGGGGGTCCCTGACCGTCCGGCTGAGGGCCCTCTTGAGACAACCACAGAGGGTCATGGCGGTCAGGGCCATACGCGGTTACCGCACGGTGTCGACGGAGGCAGCGTGCCTCCTGGCCGGAACTCCCCCGTGGGACCTGGAGGCGGAGATGCTCGCCGACATTTATCGGCGGGTGTCGGAGACGCGCGCCCGCGGCGGTATGGTCTCGCTGCAGGAGATCACCGCCTGGCGGGTCGACGCCCGCCGAGGAGTCATTGCCCGTTGGGCAGTCCGGCTGGAGAGTCCTCGGTACGGTGTCAGGACCGTCGAGGCCTTCCGGCCGGTGCTGATGGAGTGGTTGGAGCGGACGCACGGGGTGCTTTCCTTCCGACTGGTGCAGGTGCTTACGGGGCACGGGTGTTTTGGGAAGTACCTGCACAAGATTGTCAGGAGGGAGAGCACACCGTCCTGCCACCACTGCAGTTGCGACGAGGACACGGCGCAGCACACGCTCGAGGAGTGTGCTGCGTGGGAGGGGGAGCGCCGTGAACTCGTCGCAATTATCGGTGCCGACCTGGCGCTGCCGACTATCACCAGGGAGATGCTCGTCAGCGTCAGGAACTGGGACGCGGTCGCCGCCTTCTGTGAGGCCGTTATCTCACGGAAGGAGGCGGCGGATCGTGTGCGAGTAGAGCTCCTATTCGGCGACACGTTCCGCCACCGGCGACTCGGGCGGCGCAGGCGCGAGTATCTGCGCCTAATGCCGCCCTAGCCGAGGCCGCGGGTGATGGGACCGGGGAATTGTCCGTCACCCGCAGAGAGGCTGACCGCGCGATGGCGACCGACGTCCCAGTACGTCGAGAGGTGAGGTTACCTGAAAGGGTATTCCGTCGGGCCGACCACTGATGACAAGTTACATCTGCTCCGGTGGTCAACCCAACAACGAGGTGACGTGGGTTCGGGTGGGTTATGGGCCCGCGCGCCGTCCTTTCATCGCCCCGGACGGACAGGACCGCGCGTGCGCTTACCATAGCCCACCCAAAAAAAAAAAAAATGCCTCTAAATATAGTGACAATTTTTTTTTATACTTATTCATGATATATGTACCCTATGTAGGTCTACAAAAGCCCCTTGTTGATTCTCTATTCATCTACTGTATACAAGATGGTGAATATCTTGTCGAAGAGGCTAACCTATTAAGTTGGGTTCAGAAATATAAGATAGAGAAGGCCCGCCCTATATCCTAGCTGAGGTAAAAATGTACATCTATGCCAGATTTTTAATGAAAATTATTCTTATAAAACCGCAAAAATTTATCACAAAGGAATCTTTGCTTCAAATTGCCTGTACGCGAGTATTACATCATAACCACATAAGTCCCTCTGTTGGGCTCGGGCTTCCTCAAATAATAGGAGACCAATTGACCTATTATACCACACTGGTCAGACGTGTTGGTATAAGGTTTTATTTCGAGCTTACATTCTCTTACACGGATGTTATATGCATATCATATCCCTTAGTCGTCTTTTACGATATCCACGAGCAAGATAGGGAGTGATGAACTGTAGTCTTACTCCGTCACCACCCCGAAAAGAGTATTACACATTTGAACGGAAATTATTTTTACGGAATTTATGGCGTTTGATTTTTAATATCTGGACGTTTCAAACACTTTTCAACAAAATGAAATTCGTAAAAATATTTTATTACTAGCTTATATCAAGCGCAATAACGGTTTTGAAATATTTCATGTGTTATTATCGTAGTGTTATCAAATAAACAAATTTTCTTGGCTTTATAATTTCCTGGTAATAGTACAACACGAATGTTGCTGTCTGTCCGTTGCGTAAAGTACGCGTGCAAGTACCGTGAACTTAGAACGAGCAACGTTCACTATGGTGCAACGATTTTATCTACATTGGTTTTATTCCTGTTTATATATACAGGTAACTGTACATTTTGGTTGCTTTAGATATTTGTTAACTACTTCAGTTTATGCTCTCCTGGTACTTTGTGAAGACACATTACCCATTTGAAATTAAATATTTTCTTCCATCTGTACACAAATTAAATTAAATTGTATGTTTTGACCACCTACTAGGTGGACTGAAGACATCTTGAAAGTTGCAGTGAATCGTTGGATACATGCACCACCAGACCGTTCTGAGTAGTATTCGCGTGGAGAGGCCCATATGCGACGGTATACTTCTACTGGCCAATGAATGAATGGACTGGTACCTTGCATTCCACCGTGAAAGTTGTAAAAACCCGCTGCGGTATCACCAAGACTAGCACTCTTCTGGACAACTTGTAACACCAAGTTCCGTCGCACAATCTGCCTACAAAGCTTGGTGATTATGGCATATCCCTATGCCTTTATCATATATGTATATGGTTTCAAGTATTTCTATTTCAATAGAATAAAGCAATATGAACTACAGTATTCAGTAAGCATAAAAATGATACCATTGTTCGTTAGCAGTAAATCTTATTGTATTAAATCAATACCGATCATTATTATATTTGCTTTCATAGCATGATTTTCTTTTATATTTTGTGTATGTGTTTTTCCTGCAGCAGAGACACATCTACCTAACGCTACACAACTTACGTACAGATAAATTGCCTACTATTTAGGAATTCATATACGTAAATCTATAAGAAATGATCTAAGGGTCGTACACGTAAATCACTGAACCAATAAGAAATTTATAAATACGTTAGCTGACCCAACAGACGTTGTTATGTTCAAATAAAATAAAAGGAATTCTCCTTGAAATCGACAGCAGCGCCGCCTACTGGGTCCCATTGTGAATCTAAATCATTCTCGAATCACCTTGAACATACACAAACAATTTCATCAACATCGGTCCAGCCGTTTAGGAAGAGTTCAGTGACATACACACGTACACAAGAAATGTATATTTAAAGATATATTTCCGTTTGATGACAATCTAAAAATACAATTCACCACCCCCTTTTTTACCAATGGGTATCGCATAAGGCGACTCCTTTAGTATCCCTTAAGATATGATATGCAGGTAACATCTGTGTATATGATTCCGTGTGGTGACGGAGAAAGAATACAATTCACCATCCCTTCTCTTACCCGTGGATTTTGTAAAAGACGACTAAGGGATTATATTGCCCTAGCCGTGGCCGCGGGTGACGTGACCGGAGAATTAGTCGTCACCCGCCGAGAGGCCGACCGCGTGAGAAAAGACCGACGTCCTCCCCGAAGGGGGGACGTCGGTTGATGGGAGGGTACCCCACTCGGGGGTATTCCGTTGAGCTGACCACTGATGACAAGTAACCCTGCTCCGGTGGTCGGTCCAACGACGAAGGCGACGTGATGTTCGGATGGGTTGGGGGTATGCGTGCTTACGGCCCTCTGTCGCCCCGGACGGAGTGGTGCGAGAAGTGCGCCGACCGTGACCCACCCCCCCAAAAAAAAAAACAAAAAAAAATGCATTGCATGCATGCAACCCGCCCTCGCTTCGCTTTTAGTCGTTTTACCCGCTTAGTTACCGTTCCCGTGGGAATACCAGGATAAAATATAGCCTAGTTTACGCCCTGATATTATAGCTTTCCATTGGTGAAAGAATTTTTGAAATCGGTCCAGCCGTTTTGAAGATTACCCGGAACAAACAGACAGACAAAAAAATTTTAATTTGTATTTTAGGCTTAGGTGTCGTGCAAATAACCGTGTGAGCATGAAAAAAGCCTATTATTTTGACATTACAAACAGACGCTCCAATTTTATTTATTGGTATAGATAACAACTGTGCAAGAGAAGGGAAACTGGATGTAAAACTGTATACCCAGCTGACCAGCGTTGTAGAAGGTCAATTTCCCTTCCATTGCGATGAGGGCTCCGACCCAGCAAGGGGTGGTATATGACCTATAAAGATGATGATGATATGAAGTTGAAGTAAGAACCTATAAGTAATGCTAATATAATATTATATTTTAACAAATGTTTATTGATTACAGGTACAATATGTCCATCGAAGAAACCCCGAATCGGTAAGCTTATTTTTTTAATATTCATATCACTGAAATAAATAATTAAGAATGATTAATATTTAATGATGTTAGAGCATATTTGAAATTGATGTCTGTAATTGAAAAGCTGCGAATTGAACGCCCGCCATGGTGTGTAAATGTAATGAGGCGAGACGAAAGTAATCTTTGCAAGCGCTTGATATGAATGCAGAAGGTTATAGAGATGTTTGAATATCAGAAAACAGATGGATACGAGTGATTGTATGTGGTATGATATGGGTAGAAAGAAGTGAGCGTTGACCTAAAGCCTGACAGGGTATTCATTTTAGATATGTCCCACTGCTGGGCTTGAGTTTCCTCCCTAGTAGTACAGGCAGTCCTCGACTTAGGTCGATTCGATTTACGTTGTTTCAAGTTACGTCGAACAATGTTTTGACACTATTCCTCAAACATACGTCAATTATTTCGATTTCCGGCATAAGAGAATTCACTTTTTGCGAGGTCAATGTCCGTGGGGTTTGGGATTTGATTACATATTAAAGTTTTATCTTTATTATCATGTATCTCCGATTCACGGCTATCTTCCAAGGGATGATACCCGGTCCTTTGAAAGGCTTACATGGGGACATGGATCCAACACGCAGAGGCCTAAGGCCTCATTATAATTATTATTATCCTTTGTTATAAATGCAGTTTTTTTTGTTTAACTTTGTGTCTGTGTGGATCCTAAACCTTGAGTTTTACATGTATGTAAACATATGAAAAAATATGTCTCGACTTACGCCGTTTCGATTTACGTCGCGTATTTCGAGAACCTAACATGCCGTAAGTACGAGGACTGCCTGTACTAAAATTGATCTACTATACCATGCTGGTCAGACGGATTGGTATAGGGTTTCATTTCGAGTTTTCATTCTTTTGCATAGATACCTATTATATGCTTGTTATATCCCTTAGTCGTCTTTTACAAAACGCACAGATAAGATAGGGGGGTGCTGACTAGTATTCTTACTCCGTCATCACACGGAACAGTGTAGGTATACGAATAGGGTATAAGGAAGATAAAACCATTGTCATAATCCCAAGTAATTGGGACGATAAAACACGAGATAAATAATAATAATTTGTTCAGTCGCATCCATAAAAAAAACAATTTGTTTTATATAGACAACACCGTACACTAAGGAAATAAGCTTTGTATTGCGAGGGACTTTACAAACATATAATTAACGGACACAAATCACATCCAGACTCAGAACAACAATTCGTGGATCGCACAAAGTGTTGTTCTGTGTGGGGTTCGAGCCCGTGACACTGGCACGGTAGGTGTCTTAACTACTACGCCATCTGCAGAATTTTTAAGAGTGAATATGTAAAGAGTAGAATAGAATTGAATAGGAATAAATCTTATTCACTACTATATTCTCCGTATGAATATTATTGTAATCTTGTCACAACATAACCGGTCCGTATATAAAAATTGCTGTTTTATGTAAGACTAGCAACCCGCCCTCGCTTCGATTCGGTTTTAGTCGTTTTACCCGCGTAGTTCCCGTTCCCGTGGGAATACCGGGATAAAATATAGCCTAATTTACTCCCTGATATTATAGCTTTCCATTGGTGAAAGAATTTTTGAAATCGGTCCAGCCGTTTTGAAGATTACCCAGAACAAACAGACAGACAGACAGACAAATTTTTTTTAATCTGTATTTTAGGCATAGGTGTCGTGCAAATAACCGTGTGAGCATGAAAAAACCTATTATTTTGATATTACAAACAGACACTCCAATTTTATTTATTGGTAATATCATATAAGAAGTTAGGAATCACATTTAAACGTATTCATTCGTAGGGTGAATTTTTAGCGTGTTTGAAAAACATTGCTATGGCAACGCATAATTTATTAGTCATATTACCTTTTTTAATTTCGACTTAGGGGAATGTATCATTAATAGTCTAATTAGGTTTAAAAGAAAATATTGTCTTTGGTCACGATTTGAAAGAAAAAACCGCCTAAGTTCGAGTCGAAGTCGCACACGTAGGGTTCCGTACAATTATTTATAAAAATCGCGTTTCTTGTATGGAAACCCCTTTAAATATTTGTTTTTAGTATTTGTTGTTATAGCGGCAACAGAAATACATAATTTGTAAAAGTTTCAACCGTCTAGCTAACGCGGTTCTTGGGATACAGCCTGGTGACAGACAGCGAAGTCTTAGTAATAGGGTCCCGTTTTTACCGTTTGGGTACGGTACCCTCAAAAGTACTTCGTTTTTATGCTTAGGTATTTTGCTCTTAGTATTTATTTGCCGTGATATACCGTTCCGTATAGTATCTTTCGTGTTGTGACGGAGTAAGAATACAATTCACCACCTCTCTCTTGCCCGTAGGTGTCGTAAAAGACGACTAAGGGATTAAATATGCATATAACATCTACATATGTAAGATATGGAAAGCTCGAAACAAAACCTCGTGCCAACAAGTTTAAGGAGGAGGCCCGAGCTCAGTAGTGAGTATATGAGCTGCAATGATGATGATAGTATATTTTAATAAAATAATTTCATCGAGAGATATTTATAACTTAATTATAAGTAAACATCTTGGTCATAAGGGCAAAAGGGCTTTAAGCAATCTATATAAAGTTGGCACAGGAGGCGTCGTTCTTCTAACATAAGTTGAACAAGAACAATACATTACTTATTAGTTGAAATTCTACGACACTTTATCTAAACTACCGATATTTGAAGATAATAAATTTATAGGGCTTTTATTAACGTTTGATAAGATTATACTTTATCAAAATTTGCTAAGTATTATGGTTCATAAATGCCAAATATTTATTTTGTATAAGAATAGAACAAATATTTAATACGTTTCTCAATTTATCATTTCTGATATCCTTGTGATTTCTAAACACTTGAGGCTTTCAAACTAATTCTGTCCTTGGCAAGTTTGAGAAAATAGTCTGAATTAGTTGGAAAATTAAGTAAATTTTAATAAGTGTTGCAAGGAATAAAACGGTATAAAGACTAAGTTTTCCAGATACGCCTATAATGAGCACATAAAACGATTACAGGCCAATTTAAATTTATAATATCAGCGTCACGCCTGAAGTCCGTCCACAAGCTTCTGAGTAATACATAAAATCGTTTTCATAATATTTAAGATCAAAATTATTATTTAGATTCTCCATGAAGTGATAGGTTAAATATATATGTATATGAGCAGTCGTTTTTTTCGCGTTGCTGTCAATAGTCACGACTAACGGATGTAAAGATAGTGGTAGGACCACACTGTTGACAGTTGCCTGTCTACAGCCGCGGGCCGGTCCGTCCACACTCTCGCAGAAAATCGACGTCCGAGTAGTACCAATTTGTTGAGGGCGCGGGTGACTGGACCGGGGAGTTAGTCCGTCACCCGCCAAGAGGCCGACCACGCGAGGTAAGACCGATGTCTTCCCCGAGGGAGGGACGTCGGTCGATGGGAGGGTCCTCCTCAAGGGGTATGCCGTCGGGCCGACCACTGACAAGTCCCCTACTCCGGTGGTCGGTCCAACGACGAAGGCGACGTGTCATGGGTGGGTTACGGGTGTGCTTGCTTACGCCCCTCTGTCGCCCCGGACGGAGCGGAGCGAGGAGTGCGCCGAACGTAACCCGCCCCAAAAAAAAAATTTGCAATTTGTTACTGCACTTCGTTCGGTAAGCGACAGAGTCGGAAGCCCAATTTTTGAGGGTGTTTACGTGCGGTTTTAATGATGCTTTTAGTATCACCGAACCTTATTGCACGCATTTACACTCCCTTTACTTTCTTCGCGGTAGGCCGCTGCCTACCTTGCAAAGGTCCATGAGCGGCAGCAGCATTTACCATCAGGTGTACTGTTTGCTCGTTTGCCACCGTTTGCAATAAAAAAAAACTAATCCCCCTCATTGTCAGAGAGAGCTTGAAAAAGAAAACCGTATTACCAGCGTGTAATTAATAATTTCTCTTGCTTATCAATGGGGCCATATATAACTTAAGGCGTAATTATTTCTTTTGTATAAAATCTTACAAAGCTTACTCGTTGGCCGTTACGCACACCCCATTTGACCTTATCTTTTATAAACTACGTTTTATATACTTTTTATTCTATGTATTCAGGTATACACATAATAGGTTTAACTACAATTCCGTTAGTAACGGCGTCAAACAATTAAGTACGGCAAATTGATAGCATTAGGGTTACGTTGAATTCAATAATAATCTAATATGGACGCCATTTTTATACCAGCTAAAGTAAGCTGATAAGAAATACCCAAGCTTTATAGCAAGCTCTTAAAAATGCATTCAATGTCTTTTCTCTATTTTTACACAAATATTCAATATGCGTTAAATAAATTTCTTTGGTGGTCACAAAAATATTATTTTCAGAATATAACTCTATTTCAAATTTTCAATAAACATTAACTAAATTTATATAAATTATTTTATAGTAATGCAGATTATTTCCTTCTTACAAAGTAGAAACATTTATGACAAAATATCTAAAGTCCCTTACACAAGTCTGCTTCTACATCTACATAAACTTTACACTTTTGAAGTCGTCTTTTACAACATCCACGGCCAGAATAGGGAATGGTGAATTGTATTCTTATTCTGTTACCACACTAAGAGCTGAATAAAATTATCTAGAAAATTTCCTATATGAATTGTATGGGCTCTGTTCTTTGAGGGTGCATAAATTTCATTAATGCGATATTAAAACAATCTCTAGAGCAGCCTGTTAAATAGTGTCATACCTGCTACTCAAACTAAATGTATATGCACTATTACTCAAACCAAATACCATTCAATCATTCCAATATTAGTTCCGCTACAACAATACTTTGTGTCATAACAGCATGAACGAGACAAATGCGATTACGTTTGTAATACTTATTAATAATGGGTAACAAAATATTCAAGTCAGATTGATCTTTATACGAGCAATACATTTTTTTGTTAACTTTAAAGGGTGGAAAATCGTATTATGTAATTCTGCACTTTTTCAAAGTACTTTTGTTTGTTCGTAAAACTTGCCAAAACCACTGAAGAAATGCTCAGTTTGTCTTATACGTGTTATTGTGTTGCTTAAGAAGACGTGCTGTATTGATAGTTCATTCTGTTATTCATTTCGGCTCATACGCGTGCCACTGTTGTTCCCGAGCCTCCTCGGTAATAGGTGAAAAATTTATCTACGCTGATCAGACGTGTTGGTATAGGGTTTGTTTAAAATTTTCTTTCAAGAGCTAAGAATATGCTATGCAAATTTAATACCTTAGTCGTCTTTTACGACACCCGTCACCACATAATACAGCTCAATGTACCGATAGTACAGCGATTAGTTTAAAGGCAGATGAATAATAGCGTTATTGAACTAAAACAGATTTTCAGTTCGAGCACCTCAAAGCTCAAGGTAAATAAATATAATAGACGCAAGATAAAAAAAAATACAATAGACGAAAAACGCCTTTTTGTATTTATATGGGTACATAATTTATGCTTAACTATTATTACAAGGAAAACGAACCAAGAAATCCTATATGCACATGACTTTTCTTAGCAGCGTAGGAATACCGTCACAATTCGTTGAACTAGTGAACTATGGTTTAATATAACACTAATTGCATATAGCTAAGAAATAATTCCTTGAAATATTCAAGTGATTTTAAAAGTAGGCGCCTTATAATTTTATTTCAATTGTAACTAATATTATTTATGTTGATTTAATTTTAAATCTTTGAAGAAAATATAATTATGTGAAAATATTTTTTAATAATAACTATAATTTACAATTTTCAACAATTTGAGCAACGCTTTATTGCATCAAACGCAAAATTAATAGACAACTTTGTAATTAAGTAACATTGATATTATCGGCGTGCAATACATAACCTAAATTAACAATTTTAATTATAAAAATCCTTAATAAAATAAAATTATTGAACTTAACTAACCCTGCAATGAAATAACAAATAACTGTTTTTATTTTATTAAAAGAATATGAATCAGCTCAATTATATATTCATAAACCGTTTTGTTACAAATCGTTATGTAAAATGGAACAGGTAATCGTTATAAAAACAACGATGATATTTTAAACAAACGCTTCGTGGTTCATGAATTATTGCGCAAAAATACTAAGATGTAGTGCTTATAAAAGTAATCATTGCACCCCGCTGAGCTAATTCAGTAGAAAATTCCAATGTTGTGATGAAATTCTCATTATTCAATAGGCTATTGAATAATTTCAATAATGCAGAATTCTATGATCATAGAACCATTTTATACCTGTCTGATGACTTAACAATCGATGAAGAAATAACGATTATTACCCGTTAAATATTAGAGGAAGCTCAAACCCCAATAGATATGTGCTGAGATGATGATGGTACCATTTTCTTTATCACAAATGGTGGTAAACGAGCAAGCAACACACCTGATGGTAAATGGTACTGCCGCTCATGTACCTTTGGAATATTAATTGCACAACCAGGATATGTTAAATACCAGCACAACACACATACGCCCTATTTTTAATTATTAAATCATTTTTACTTTCTAGCCACCTCATCATCATCTCAGCCCATTTACGTCCCACTGTTGAGATCAGAGGCCTCATCCATTATGGGAGGTAAATTGCCCTACTATACCACGCAGACCTGTTGGCTTAGGTTAGGTTTCATATCAAGTTTTCGTTCTCTTGAAACGATATTATCTACATATTTTAGCCATATCATCATCATCTTGCTCTTATCCCAATTACTTGGGGTCGACGCAATATGTCATCTGTTTTGACATATTGCAAAAAGTTTCGGCAATAACTTTTATGACCGGCCGCCGGCCTGACGTCAACCCTCCTTGGGAATGTAATCGTTGACCCAAATGGTACCAGATGGAGTTGGTCCGGGTCAATCTAGGGCTCTTAGTCGTCTTTTACGACACCCACGAGCAAAGCAAGGGTTGGTAGTATTCGAAGCCGCTACCACACAGCACCATTTTAGCCATATATGAGTTAAATATTATTCGTGTGATAACGAAGTAAAAATAGAAGGACAAATGCCTACTATCCCATGCCGGTCAAAGCCATTTACCCAAAGATTTTATTTATTTTTCTTATATGGTTTTATATACGTGCGTTTCTTATTTACTTACGATCTATTTATCGCCTCAAAGTAGAATCGGTGTCCACACGGACGGTATAAAATCACTAAGGTCTAACTTGAAGATGTTTGGATTTGTGATATCGGACCAGACCCATTTAAACATTAATTTTTCTTCTTACAATATAATTTATCATATTTGTGTAATATTCAATACAATTTATTAAATACATGAAAAGTATATATGTAGTTTGATAAAAGTTTATAATATGCCTTATAATCGTTACCGTGGTCCCCCGGGCAGGCACAAAGGTATGTAACCTGTGATCCGACCTACCATCACGCGTACTCTGGATCCTGGAATATTGCACGTATGGTAGGACCACACTGTCGACAGTTATCTGTCTACAGCCGCGGGCCGGTCCGTCCGGGGCAGTACCATGCTCTCGCAGAAAATCGACGTCTGAGTAGTAACAATTTGTTACTGCGCTTCGTTCGGTGAGCGAGAGAGCCGGAAGCCCAACTTTCTGAGGGTGATTGCGTGTGGAGGGTTTTGGTGGTGCCCTTGGTATCACCGAGCCTCAATGCACGCATTCACACTCCCTTCGCTTTCTTCGCGGTAGGCAACGGCCTTGTAAAGGTCCATGAGCGGCAGCAACACTTACCATCAGGTGTACTGTTTGTTCGTATGCCTCAGTGTGCAATAAAAAAAAATGTTTATCTTTATTAAACCATCATCATCATTTCAGCCCATATACGTCTCACTGCTGGGCTCGAAATTCCTCCACAATAGGAGGGAGATTGAGCTTACTATGCCATACTGTTACATGGCTGGATAGGTTGGTATAGGTTTTATTTTGTATTTTTCTTGTCTTGCTTAAATGTTATATACGTATATCCCTTAGTCGTCTTTTACGATATCCACAAGCAAGATAAGGAATGGTGAATTGTATTCATATTCTGTCACTACACGGACTTTATTAAATAGCACAAATAAATTGATACTCAAAATTATAAAATAATACTCATAAATATGTATTTGAATTTAAAATTAAAGACATTTCAACATGTTTGTGTATATATATTTTTTTTTTCTATTAACAAATATTATACACAACATATTGCACTACGATAAATTAATGTAATTTTTAGTTAATTAATTTAAATTTAACGTATGTAATTTACAAAATATCAAGATTGATAATTCGAAATTATGTGCGTAACTAATAAAATTAACGACAACATATTTTAAAGTTATTTACAAAATTTATAAAGACAACGCTTATTCGTTAAACTAATAGTAAAAACATTTTCAAGAACTTAATTGTGCGTTTCTAACATGCATCGAAGTCTTGTCTTAACAATTATTTGATTGGCTGAGACGATATATGACGGATATATGACTAAATATAAAGAATACTGTCTTCTAAATACTCAGATATTTTAGTTTCTGAATACCATGTTACTCTCAAATTAACCAGTATCTGGAAAAAAATTTTAATTAAATTTGCCATGTGGTAAAGGAGCTAGAATAAAATATTCACCACCCCACTCTTGTCCGTGGGTGCCGTAAAAGACGACTAAGGGATTGCTGCATACAACATATATCAGTGATGGAAAACTCGAAAAAATATAATCAACGCGTGATCGTGACCGACACATTATTATTATGCATATCCTAAAAAGAAGTAAATATTTACGGGATCTTCTATAGAGAAGATGCCTGGTCCTTTTTCGACACTAACTTCGGTCATGGGTCGAACATGCAGAGGCTTTAGAGAAATCCACTATCCATTTCCATTATCCACCAATAACCAATTATGCGCCAATGACACTTCATGTCTGTAGATAACACTCGTAAACTGCCAAAGTTAGGTGTAAAATTATTGTGTGATGATGGTATTTTATATCCGACTACGGGTTGGATGTTGGATGATCAATGAACAAGTTTTACCGAAACTATTCATTTACATCCTGTCGTCATTGTTGTTCACGAGCGCTTTCAAAAATACAGAGGAGATACCCGGTTCTTTGGTAGGATTACATGGGGATAAGGATCCAACACACAGAGGCCTTTGAAGATATTTAATGTAAAAATTGGATGGGACATCTACCGAGGACACTCCACGTTTTGCACATTATTATTATTTATTATGCCAAATAAAAAAGATGGAATGATGCAGTCTCAATTCAATCCAAAAATCAAAGTAACCTCATTTCGAAATCATTATCAAGCCGGAACACACATTTTCTGTAGATATATTCGCACACCTTATACAGCGCAGGAGAAAGGTCCTCGAAGCAATCGGAGAAAGTACAATCTAATTGTCAATAACCAATGTCAACATCAATTATTAAGCTTCAACTGCCAATTAGGATAATATTATTCATTTATATTAAAATCAGGGCTGTCTTCAAACGACATATGATAGCAGTTATCTTGTTTTAACAGAACTGCCATCAAGGCAGAATTACAAAGAAATGTTAGTTATTTTTTATAGCTGTTGGTGGCAAATGAGAGTAAACAGCACATCTGATAGTTGGCGATATTGCCGCTCTTGAACCTTTGCTAGGCTGTGGCTTACTGTGACGAAAGTGAAGTGAGTGTGAATGCGTGGATTGAGGTTCGATGATATGAAAGGCATCACACGCAAAACCCACCACAAGCACCCTCAGAAACTTCGGCTTCCAACTATCTTGATCATCAAAAGAAGTTGATGTTACTCAGACGTCGCTTTTCTGCGAGAGGGCGGTACTACTGCGCTCGGACCCGCCAGCGGCTATAGACAGACTCTTGAAAATGTGGCCTTACCACCATAATTTTTCTTCCTCGGAAAGCCGGCTGGTTGTAAAACTCTTTAAATATACTAAACTTGATAAAATTACAAAGGCTTTGTACTTTTATCCTTGTCTAGATCTAGTAGACATGTTGCGCAAGTCCAGTTATACCATTTATGATTCAAATTAGGTTAATTACGATTTAATTAAAAAAAGATACAAATGCTCCATTTGTAACTATTTTAAGAATGAGTGTAAAAAAGTACATTAAAAAAGCAAGAGTAAAAAGCAAATGCAATAAATTAGACACAAAAATAGAATAGTCTGTGTTTTAAATAATATAAGGTTAGTAGAACGTTATAAGATTTTCAGCAAAAAATTTTAAGTAAATTATTATAATTAATCCTCATTTTTTTTTCAATTTTAAAAATATGTTTCTATATGATTACATCCTTTTATAGCTATAATTATATGGAATTGTTTATTTACTTTTAACGTACCTATATTTTCATGTGGTGATGGAGTACAATTCACTACTCCATCTTATCCGTGGGTATTGCAAAAGACGACTACGGGATATACGCGCAGGAACGATCTATGCAAAAGAAGAAAAACTTGACATAAAACCTTATGTCAATTCGACTGACCCGCGTAGTATACATAGTAGGTTAACTTCCCCCCTATTAAAGAGAAGCCCAGCAGTGAGACCTATATGGGCTGAGACGAAACAAGGACGTATATTTCTACATCCATATTTCGTCATCTTTAAAAAATATCAATGATTTTTTTAATTGCAGCTGAAAAAGGAAACGGTTCCAAACGGAATACGGTTGCAAACCGTATAAAAATAAAAAATATAAAAGAAATAAATTGCCTCTAATAAACACAGTACACGTTTTCTTCTAACGTAGTTAACGTTGCAATATATTTCGTCGTGTGTCCGTAATTGATATAAAAATTTTGCAAAAAAAGTATTTAATTTTTCTTATATGAAATGCGAACATTATCAAAACATTTTTTTTTTTTTTGCAAATAGACTTCATACTATATAGTAATATGACGATTTTTAGTACATAACTAATTTCCCTTTCGTAGAGTACAACAGCTATACAGACAATAGAAAGGTACTATTTTATTTAAGGGCATGATTGTTTCATACTAGCAGTTTTAATCATCATTATTCTGCCTTATCCGAATTACTTCCGGTCAATGCGATATGTAATCCTCCTCCATCGTACACAATGCAAAAGTAATTAGTAATAGTTTATGACCGCCCGCTTACTACCTGACATCGGGTTGACGTCCTTCAGAATGTGTTCTGAACGTAATTGTTGACCAAACGGCATCAGTTGTAGTTGACCTAGGTCTATGCCAGCTCTTAATCGTGTTTTACGAATCCTATTGCTCATAGGGTTCTTATGAGGGTTGGTAATTTTCGTAGCCCACACAGCAAGAATCTGATCTGATAATTAAGACATATAGTTATATACACTGTATAGATTTCAACAAATCAATCGATTCAATAATCCATCAGTGAATTATAATTAGTTAGTGTTATGCTACCCAGGAGGGTAGTGCTACACATTCTGCTCAGCTTTATCTCATTTTATTCTTCACTAGTCACTAAACAGACATGAAATTTAATCAGAGAAACATACCAAATATAGGTAATACTTTGTTTACATATTACTGAAAAGTAGTCTAAAAGTTTAGTGATCACTACAATTGCTCATCAATATTAGATTAAAAGGAAACTTTTTCTTCCAAGTCTAACAGACTCCGTAAGAAACCTGCCTATGAAGTAATTTACATTTTCGGCAACCCTAATCGGAGACGGAACAGGGTCGAAATCGTTAGTCGATTATTGAGCACTTTCCATCACGATCGTGATTGGTGCGTCATTATTAAAAATTGCTACACATTTTATGATAATGTGCTCGTGCTATGCATTCGAGAAAGTAGTTTTACACCAAAATCTGGGTCAATGCTGATGAAATATTTAAAATTTACTTAAATAACGTTATGCTATATCATCATTTATAATAGTTCTGTTTGTTAAGATACGTATGCGACTAAAACAAAACAATACCACCTACACAAAAAGATTCGCCCAACGTGGGGCTCGAACCCACGACCCTGAGATTAAGAGTCTCATGCTCTACCGACTGAGCTAGCCGGGCTTGTAACATTTAGGTCAAATTTTCTATATGCTACTAATTTATTTTAAAACTATATAAAATAGAATACAAATCTATTTAAAGCATTTAAAAAAATTATATTTAAGAAGATTTCGTCCAGATAGTGTTTAGCAACGTAACTCTAAATGTAAAATAGTTTCGTCTTTATTTTGCAATATTACGACGACACCAACGAAACGTTATTTATATATTATTTAGAGACACGATTGTGTATACAAGATAAAGAAATTATCAATCACTTAAATCTAAAGTCTATTATTGGACTTAGTTCTTCTCCACAGCGGGAGAGAAGTTCGTACATTTATGGATGGTGTAAAATTAGGCATAGATTTTGACGGACACATCAAAATTTGTTCGAATCATCGGTTATCCCAATCTTATGGACAGATTATGGAGTCACTGGAGCGGCGGAGAGACTTTGGGTCACTCTGTGTGCTCTATCGGCTCTTTCATGGGGAGTGCTCTGAGGAACTGTTTAACTTGGTACCACCGTCACCGTTTTACCAACGTACCACTCGACACCGCAGCAAGATTCATCCATTTCACCTGGAAACGTCTTCAACTGTACGTTTCCAGCGATCATTTCCCCCACGTACGTTTTCTGCGAGAGTGTGACACTACTCTGGACGGACCGGCCCCCGACTGAAGCCACAGGCTGTCGACAGTATGGTCCTACCACATAAAAATGCAATAATGTTATCAGTTTAATCCATTTATATTAGTTAAAAATAGTTCGAATATTTTTAATTTAATTTTTCTTTATATATAAGAGAAACATTATTTTTATACGTCCATTGAAATTAAAAAGACTTCCTTATCAGTACTTGTTTAATATGTAGGTACTGTCTCATGTCTTCCTTCCCGAATGTCCGAATTGTCGACCTTCAATAAATCAAGTGTAATAATTGGTGAGTTGCCAACGTGATAATGACCTTGACCAAGTTTCAATATTGGTGTTGATGATTCAACGATAAAGATTACTAATAATCTGATTGTTGCAAGGCCATAAGATATTAGCATTCAATCATCATTTGGTTTTCATTCATCTCCACTGTCTTAGGTTCTAATTCTGTAGAAAATCATAAAAATAATATGTAGATAACATTTTTTATTTAATGAAATGCACTATTTGTTTGCGGTTTATGTACTTCGTGTTTCCATGTGGTGGCAGAGTAAGAATACAATTTACCACCCTCCTCTCTTGATCATGGCTTTTGATGAAATTTTTTGTATGAGCTCCAATGAATTCGAGTATTGTTTAGATTAATAATTGCACCCGGTAGATGGCGCTGCTATCGATCTCAAGGAGAATTCCTTTTGTTTTAATTGAACAGAAAGTCTGTTGGGTCAGCTAGTTACAAATTTTTACCTATATACTGGTTCTTGAAGATATTGATAAAAAACGCGGCTATTAAAGAAATTTTGTCTTTTGGGCATTGCGATTTTGCCGATATTTTTCTTCTTCTATCAGTCACGCTATCTATTTATGTGTCCTTTACGGCAGCCATGGTAAAAGTAGGGGTGAATAACAAGTTGTATTCTTACCCTATCATCCCACAAAGACCATAAAAACGAGTGAGGCTATGGTTGCTTACTGTATAATAATTGCAACCTATAACTGCACAGTTGCATAGATGACGTATATAGTAAATTAGATACTGAATGCCGCGGGTTCGTTTCCCACACAGGACAAATAGGCTCTTCATTAAATCCACAAATTACTAGTCTGCGTGTAATTTATGACAGTAAAGTAAAGTAATGCAACGATTATTTTCCTTAGTGTGTCATTTTAAAGAAATAAACTGCTTGGGGATTTTTTTAGCAAATAAAAACGAATACTTTGCGTCCGACTCAAAGATTCTAACAATTATTTTCTTTGTAATCATTTCAACTCATATAGTCCCCATTGTTGGGATCGAGCCTTCCTCACAATAAGAGGGAAATTAACCTACTATACCACGCTGGTCAGGCATGATAGTATAGGGTTTTATTCAAAGGTTTTCTTCTCTTGCTTACATGCTATGTGCGTATTATATTCCTTCGTCTTTTACGATACCCATGAATAAGATAGAAGATGGTGAATTGTATTCTTACTGTCACCACATGGAGATTCTAACTCATAATCTCACAATTGCCAGTCTTATGCTTATTTGTAGTTAATTAATTATTGTAAACTTAATAACACTAACTGTACAGCTGTACATCCCTAATTTGAACAGAAAAAAAAACGCAATCACCTTTTGTCAAAAACCCCATTGTGACGTAACATTTTGCTCATCATAAAAGATTACAGTAATAAAGACGCGAACGGGTGAAAGTTTTGTAAATATTTGATATTTAGTCGGTCAGTGAAAACAATGCGATCGGTCAAATGTCACGACATTGTACGTTGTGCAAAACTATTGTGAAATTATTTAAGTATATAGAAATAATTGACTAATATTATTTATGTTGGATAATATTTAAATTGGACATCGAACTGTGGTAATAGTTGTGTATGCGAATAGCAAAATGCTTATGGCTGTCCTACTTATTATGCTGCTTAAACTACTTTTTTATCTCTATGGAAAACTACTATCTTACAAGTATATATGTACGACTAGCCTATGTGACAACATTTTTTCATGTAAAACGGCACGTTTAATGTCTAACGATGCTTGCAGAAATAGATAAAAATATGAAATTTCCGTGTGGTAACGGTGTAAGAACAAAGTTCACCACCCCCTCTTATCCGTGGGTGTCTTCAAAGACGACTAAGGGATATTATATGCAGAGATTATCTATGCAACAGAAGGAAAACTCAACATATAAATTTTATACCAACACGTCTGACCAGCGTGGTATAGTAGATCAATTTCCCTTCCATTGTGGAGGAGGCCCGAGCCCAATAGTGGGACTTATATGAATTGAGAAGATAATGATGACATTTAAATTTAAAAAAAAACAAGGACACATGAAATCTTCTCGAAATTGGTAAAACTATAGACTTAAAACCTAAAAAAACCAAGAAAACTTCCATATCTATATGTCATTTTTGTACAGTCGTAGACAACGGGACAGAAACCGGAAAACGGGACTGTTCCATTCAAAGCGGGACGTATGGTCCCGTTACATATTTATGTAGAATAGTCTCTGGATATATATTAAAAACTAACACAGGCATTACCTACTTCCCTATCTATTATCGTGAGCAAGGATATAGCCCTTTTCCTCCTATTACTCGAGTACATGTAATTTTTACAAAATATTAAAAGAAAAAGTCAAATAATACACTAATTATCAAATAACTGATCTAATACACTAATTATCAATGACGTATAGAGAAACTGTGAATGTAATGAGCTGTTGAATGAATGTATAAATAAATTCTATATAATCTGACAACATCCTAAACCTTTATGAGCTATTTATTTTGAAAATTTCCTCTGTAAAGCTGTTTAAGTAAATAACTTTAATATCAAGACAATATTCGTCGATATATATTATCATCATCGTTCACTTACCGCCAAGCAAATTTATATTCCCAACGTCGATGCAACAAGATTCCTTAGTATACATATATACAAGAGTACGAAGAGCAGAAGACACTTAACAGTTTTGGCTAAATTCATTCGAGCCGGCCGCCTGCCTGACGCAAACTCCTTGAAAATAATACCATCACCCAGAGAACGCTATTTGTTCTAATACGAGATATGTATTTAGATTTCTTAGCGTGCCAGTTTTCAGGTACTGCTGGTTCTCTCGCAGATGAGGACCTAACTAATTATTTTGACAAGTATGTTAAATTATCGTCATCATCATCACACCTCATATACGTCCCACTGCTGGGGTCGAGCGTCCTCCACTATGAAAGGGAAATTGACCAACGGCCAGCACGCTGCTCAGGCGGGTTGGTTTTATTTCGGGTTTTCCTTCTGCGCAAGAGAAGTTGTCATATGCACAATATATCCCTTAGTCGTATTTTACGACACCCACGAGAAAGAGAGGGGGGTGGTGAATAGTATGTATATAATATTCCTACTCCATCACTACATGGAGATAGAGATAACGTCTAATGGCAGCGATTAGACATAACTACAACGGCCTGAAATAGAAGATGTATTAATAACTAACAACCCGCCCTCGCTTCGCTTCGGTTATAGTCGTTTTACCCGCGTAGTTCCCGTTTCCGTAGGAATACTGGTATAAAATATAGCCTAGTTTACGCCCTGATATTATAGCTTTCCATTGGTGAAAGAATTTTTGAAATCGGTCCAGCCGTTTTGAAGATTACCCGGAACAAACAGACAGACAAAAATTTTTTAATTGCTATTTTAGGCATAGGTGTCGTGCAAATAACCGTGTGAGCATGAAAAAAGCCTATTATTTTGACATTACAAACAGACACTCCAATTTTATTTATTGGTATGGATTGGTATGATTATAAATTAATGTGTAAAAAACGTAAAAATGACATAAGAATGAAACTATTACTCCGCGTAATAGGAGCAAAAATAGTCCACATTCAATTATAAAACTCGCATTCCGGATACTGTTTTTACGACGTTATTTAGCTATTTTACGACATCTGGTATATTTATATGACTTTTCTTATTTTCAGTTTCCAATGAAATTGCAAGTTATTTGTTATAAAGTCATCATCTCTATCAGGAAATATACTTAGATTGGATTGAGAAATATCTGCAATCTTATAGTTATTTGAATTATAGTGTTAAAAAAGCAATAACTTCCTATTTATTCAATTATTCAATAAGATTTTATATTTGAAATTGGCCGCATTCTTAAGAAGCTTGTTAAGTTTATGATACCGATATCGAATCAAAGAATTTCATTATAAATTACGTAGTTGATTTTCAAATTGTCTACTTCCTTTCAACTAAGATATCTGTTAATGGTATATAATTATAGAAAATTAAAAAGAAAGCAGACATTTTATTTACAATTAAGATCGTCAATTGTAAAGCGACTTGGTGTTAAGCATAATTAGATCCCGGACGGAGTGGTGCGAGGAGTGCGCCAACCGCAACCCACCGCCAAAAAAAAACATAATTAGATATTATTACTAGACTTATCCGTGTGGTACGGAGTAAGAATACTATTCACCACACCTTATCTTGCCTGTGGGTGTCGTAAAAGACGACTAAGAGATAATATGCATATAATATTTATGCAAGAGAAGGAAAACTCGAAATAAAACCCTATACCAATACGTCTAACCAGCGAGATATAGTAAGTAAATTTCGAGGAGGCTCTAGCCCAACAGTGGGACATATATGAGCTGTGATGATGATGACAGATTTGAATTCAAATCAGGATCATGGTGTCTACAATATCAATTGACTAAAAATATGTATAAGTTGAATATTTCGTCTAGTAATCAATCCAATCCAATTTTATGTGGTAGAACTGTCGACAGTCGTCTGTCTACAGCCACGGGCTGGTCCGTCCGGAGTAATACTCTCGCAGAAAATCAATGTCTGAGTTAATACCAATTTGTTACTATCTGTACTTTATTCGGTGAGCCAAAAGATATGGCAACCCAATTTTCTGAGAGTGTTTGCGTGCGGTGGGCCGAACCTCATTTGGTCTAAGATCCCGCTATACAACGACCTTCACCGAGATGCTTATTTGATGAAACTTATTTTTTATGTAATTTAATATGTCAATAAATATATTGCATATGGCTTGCCTAACAAATTTCAGTCCAGAGTATTCATTATTTTTTTTTTATGTAGGTACATTGCACCGGTTTGATTATTAGACAAATTCTATACTAATCGATGAATGGTATGAACCCCATAGAAAATGCAAACGTCAATCAGACCGGTGCAAAATGCTAGTATCGATTTATCTGTTTATACCTGGCTACCCGAGAGTTGTGATTGAAGAAGAATAGGCAATCTAACGTTTGCATATTCTATGGGCTTCATACTTTCGATTGGTATAGAATTTGTCTAATAATCAAACCGGTGCAATGTTCAAAAAAAAATTTTTTTTTTTTTTAATTATTAATTAATCATACTCTGGACTAAAATTTGTTAGGCAACCCATATGCAATATATTTATTGACATATTAAATTACATAAAAAATAAGTTTCATCAAATAAGCATCTCGGTGAAGGTCGTTGTACAGCGGGATCCTATACTAATTGCACGCATTCACACTCCCTTCAATTTCTTCATTGTAGGTAGTAGCCTAGCAAAGGTCCACGAGCAGCAGTATCACTTACCATTAGATGCGCTGATTGCTCGTTTGCCACCTGTAGCAATAAATGAGAATCAAATCACATTGGAAAGTTTATAGAATTATCAATACAGTTATTGGGTACTTACCTTCCGCTCTCTCGACCTACAAACATCGGCCCTTTATCAAAGTATACAATAGTTCTTTATTAAATACACACACATCACTGTTACAGGCAGGTGGTATATTTATGTCTATTAAAACTAATTGAAAAGTATGTGTAGTTGTGAAACTAGGTAGCTTTCTAACTTCCGTATAAAACAAAATATTTACTTGAATATGTCAAGTATTCACTTCACCACTGACCGTGAATCAAGTCTTTTTTTTATTGCAACCAGTAGTAGCATACGTAACTAAAAGTTGTAATTGTGGCTATGGATTTAATCAAACCTATTCTTCATTATCTCGGCTCATATAACTCCCAGTGCTGGACTCGAGCCTCCTCCATAATAGGAGGGATATTGACCGATTATACTACGCTGGTCAGATAGTATAGTGTTTTATTTTGAGGTTTCCGTCTCTTGCTAAAGAGGGGTGAATTTTATTCTTACTCCGTCAACATACGGATAATCATATTCATTGTTTAGTACCAAATTCTTGAGCACGGATAATGGAATTAGGATTATTTTATTTGTGCAATTGATTCTGAGTCCTGAGTTTTATTTGTGTAGTCCACAATTGACACTGAGTCCGGAGTGTTGTTTGTATTCATTTTTGTATATTTCTAAAGTCATCTACGATAGGTTTTATTACTTAGTGTAAGGTGATGTTTTTTTTAATAACTCATTTTATAACTACGAATGTAAATTTGTTTGTCACGCTTTCACGCCTAAACCGCTTTTTAGATTCTTTCACTAATGGAAAGTTATATTAACCACGAGTGACATAGGCTATATTTTACCCCTGTATTGGGAACGGGGATTATTTGGGTGAGGCCCGGAGAATTTAAGCGATTTTAAAAAGAATTATACAAACGTAAAGTTATAATATCAGCGAGTAATAAACTATTGTCAATCCCCGTATTCTCACGGGAACGCGCTATATGGGTAAAAATGCGGGATTTCGCTAATCTATACCAATAAATAAAATTGAAGTGTCTGTTTGTAATGTCAAAATAATAGGCTTTTTTCGTGTTCACACGGTTATTTGCACGACACCTATGCCTAAAATAGCAATTAAAACATTTTTGTCTGTCTGTCTGTCTGTTTGTTCCGGGTAATCTTCAAAACGGCTGGATTGATTTCAAAAATTCTTTCACCAATGGAAAGCTATCAGGGCGTCAACTAGGCTGTATTTTATCCCGGTATTCCCACGGGAACGGGAACTACGCGGGTAAAACGACTATAACCTATAACCGAAGCGAAGCGAGGGCGGATTGCTAGTATAGAATATAGTAGCGGTCACTAAGCAAGCAAATATTTTGAGAATGTACTCATAAAATAGTGCGTTGAAATTATTGTTTTGATATCATTATCACGTCTCATATAAGTCCCATCGCTAGGCTCGAATCTCCCCTGTAATAGAAGGGAAATTGACCTTACTATACCATGCTAGTCAGACAGATTGGTATATTTGTTTCGGGTTTTTCTTCTCTTGTTGTTAGTCGTCTTTTACGACATCCACGGGCAAGATAAAGTCTTGTAAATTGTATTCTTACTCCGTCACCACACGTACGTGTTTTAATATCGTTTTATGTTTATTGATTACTAGCAACCCGCCTTCGCTTCGCTTCGGTTTTAGTCGTTTTACCCGCGTAGTTCCCGTTCCCGTGGGGATACTGGAATAAAATATAGCCTAGTTTACGCCCTGATATTATAGCTTTCCATTGGTGAAAGAATTTTTGAAATCGGTCCAGCCGTTTTGAAGATTACCCGGAACAAACAGACAGACAGGCAAAAATTTTTTAATTGCTATTTTAGGCATAGGTGTCGTGCATATAACCGTGTGAGCATGAAAAAAGCCTATTATTTTGACTTTACAAACAGACACTCCAATTTTATTTATTGGTATAGATATAGATTCAGTATCGTACAAACAAAATTAATTTGTAAATTGGTCTCTTGAACTTCGTAGATATTGAAGGTGAACAAAATATTATTATCAGAAAAGATAACAGTTTAAGATAAGGATAAATTCTGTTTGGCATAATTTTTTGTAAGTTCTAAAAATCTGTGCAAAACAGATTAAGAATACAATTCACCAAAGCCTTTCACACTTCTTGGTCTTGGATGGAGTAGAAGACGATTTAAGAAGAGATATGCTGATAACAGAGAATGAAAACTCGAAATGTAATCGTATACCAGCACGTATCGGGCTAGACACGGAAATCAAGGAACTTGAAACCAGTGATCGGCCGAAAGGGGTGGGTTATGGGGCCGCGCGCCGCCGGATAGAATGGACGGTGTGTGCTGACCACAACCTACCAAAAAAAAAAAATAAGATAGAACCAACATGTCTAATCAGAGTGGTAGATTAGATAAATTTTCTCCTATTGTTGGCGGAGACTCGAACCCGGCAGTGGCGTTTTATAAAATATTCACATTGATTCAAATGCCACTCTTATTTAAAGACGGTAAATATAAATATTGTGTCTATATATTTTTTCTTATATCGCAAATCAGTGAATAAGCATATCCTTGTATGACGCACAAGGAACTTTACAAATTAAAACTTGCGATTGTGAATTCTTACACATTAGTGTATAGTGTCAGAGTAATTTACATTTCCATCTTTCAACCAAAACGTTATCACAATCATCATCATCATCGTAACCCACATAAATCCCACTGTTGGGCATGGGCCCCCTCCACAATAGGAGGGCATTTGACCTACTATACCATGCTGGTTCATTTCGAGTTTTCCTTCTCTTACACAGATGTTATGTGTATATTATATCCCATAGTCGTCTTTTACAACATCCACGGGCAAGATAGGGAGTGGTGAATTGCATTCTTACTCCGTCACCACACGGAACAATCATACTATAACTACGATACCATAATTCTCACGATACCATAGATGAAAGTAAATCAATATACCTAGTTCGTTTACATTAAATTGGAGAGTATAGATTGTACCTATAGAATCTAAGGTTTCCGTGTAGTGACGAAGTAAGAATACAATTCATCATTTCCTATCTTGCTCGACACCCACGAGCACATAAAAGATAACTAAGAAATATAATATGTATATAACATCTATGCAAGAGACTGAAAACGCGAAATAAAACTATACCAACGTAGTATTGTGAAGGAGGCGGCTCGAGCCCAACAGTAGGACGTATAAGAAAATACTTTTTGCAAAAGAAAAAAACCGTCTTCAATGTACATATACATTTTTAGATTTTGGTTCGCTTTTCAAAAATCGCGGCGGCGGAGTTATGCGCGGACAATCAAAAAAAATACAAACATCCGAATTGAGAACCTCCTCCTTTTTTAAAAGTCGGCTAATAAAAGCTTAGATGATGAAGAGATGTTAATTAAAACTAGTCTATGAAATAATTATCACTTTATTTCATAAAATAGCAGTAAAGACGTCACCTGTTCGTGTAGAGAGCTATTAAGTATTTACGTCATGAAACGTAGGTATTGTTTCACAGAAGTGGTTCACCTTGCAAACTGTTCAATTATGACCCTTTTGGCACTTAATTCATGCAATACCGTTCGTTGTAAGTCTTTGCGACTATTACTCATTTATGATTTTAATGAAAGTTTCTTTGTTATCTGATTGGTCTTTTGTCTGTATTGTGCTGTGATTTTGGGTATAATTGCATTTAAAATTGAATTAATGCCCTTATTTGGTGATAGTTTAAGAATACAATGTCTCATCACCCCCTACTTTCCCATGGAAATCGTAAAAACCTAAAAGATTACCAGCATAATGTAGTTAGTACTTTCCTGATAAACTTATAAAACCAATTGTGATCCCCATTTGTCAGCCAAAAAGGTTTTTTTTGGAGTAAGCCTACCACATTCTCACAACCACAACTTCTTCAAACCAGCATTAACGATACCGATGTTTGACACAGAGGTAGCCCCCTATTTTTTATCTTATAAGTGGGCTATGCTAAGAGCATACGCCATCCATTCCATCCGGGGCGACGAAAGGACGGCGCGCGGACCCATAACCCACCCTTACCCACGAGGCCTTCGTCGTTGAGCCGACCACCATTGCCGAGTTTCTTGTCCTCAGTGGTCGGCCCGACAGAATACACGGGTAAAAATTCTTGTATCGCACGGGAATTTTACAAATATAATTGTAATTATCGATTGCTTAAAACAATCGTAAAATCTGACGTAGAACACGGATGCATTATCAAATTTCATCGGTAATATAAAACTGTTTACAATTTATGTTTTTTTTTTACATTCTTTATTTGTATAATTTTAACCTTAACATTTAAAACAAAATCATTGTAAACTGTATGACGTAATTACTACTAACAAATAATCTGTAGTAATACTGAAGATTGCGACCCAAGTCTGCTGACATGCATTATAGCTGACCTTGTAGAGCTAGCTATCCCAGGGTGACGCAGTCAGATCTTGACCTCTACGGTAAGGCGCCTGCGAATTTGTCCGCGTAGAAATCGCGTTCTCGTTAAATACCATTTCCACTAGTTATGTTGTAGGGTAAAGTATATCAAAGCAAAATTCACTCCTTATTTAGACTCTAAAGATAAATAAGTCCACGGATGTCAAGGAATCTGTATCGGTGGTTGGCCCAATGGCGATTGATAGGGAACACGGTAGGTTATGTTACCACTCTTCACCTCGTGCGGATTGGGCGGGGTGTATCCATACCATAAGCCTACCATAAAAAGGTAGTAATATGTCTCTTGAAGGTCTAATCTTTTTAGTATATTCATTTTTAGTGAGTGTCAACATCCCTTAAGTAATATGCAGTGCAGGCAGTGTAGTACCTAACTTATTAGTGCAAATTTTTAATTAAATAACAAATAAAATATTAGTATGGACTATCCCCTATTTTACAAGCCTTAAAGAACAGGAATTGACAGGTGCTGAAACACATGCCTTACATATTTTTACTGAAGAGTTATTTATACTTATTTTGAAGACAATGGATAATGTACCTACATATTTATTTTGCTGTAACGCACTTCACCATTATGTTTCACCTACTTTAAAACTTTCGTAAATTTTAAAACTTTTACGCTTGTAAACCTTCTATATGCGATTTCGATTATTGTTTGGCCTATTTTTAAGATTAATAGACATTGTTCAATCATTGATTATTCTAATAACGGCTAGTGATCTCAGCGTGCCGCAAGTCGCACTTTTCCACATAAAAAAATTATGCCAGTATGCTTTATTAACGACTTAACGGGTTTAATCGAAGCAAGCCCGACCTCACCCAAAGTATTTTAAAAATACACCATATACCTTTCGTGATAGAAGTGACTTTACGCTGTACATTTTACTGGCCCTTTACCTCCGTAGCCATGTCACTCGCTCAACTTAATGTGAAGTAGTTGCGGAATCGAGCGGTATTTTATATGGAGTTCATGAAAAACTTGCCCCAAGTTTCTATTTGACATGTTCCTATTGAATTACCTCTCTATGTTTTCTTAGAAAATTTACTACATTGTAACGGTTCTAATTTTATGAACATCATATTTATACAGAAATAAATAAATGTATGTAATATTAATACCTCGAGGTATACCCTCTTGTTACATAAAAAATGCTATTGTTTGCGTAGTTTACTTAATAAACGTAGGTAGTTCAATACTTTCCTAGCCGAGGACTAGATCGAGCAATAGTCCGTCACCCGCAGACAGGCTGACCATGATGGTGACGCCCCATGGGGGCGTCGGGGAGGTACGGGACCTGAAAGAGTAACCAGCTGGGCTGGCCACGAACTTCAATGGCCCAGTACCAGTGGTCTACCTGATTTCGAAGGGGAGGGAATGTGCTAGGTTATAAGCCGTGCCGTTTCTTAGTCACCCTGGATGGAACGGACGGCGTACTTCCAAGCAATAGTCCGCCCAAAAAAGGAGTAGTTAGGTATTTAGTGTTTAAAGTACGACCTTTAAAAATACACTTTAATTATTGTTTACCTTTTTTAATAACTCTTTTCAAATAATTCCGAAGGTATTAGGTGCATTTTTAGTTACATTAGAAACGGAATTTCATGTAAAGATACCACATAAATACATCAACTTTCTCTGTAAATTCAGATTTACATTTGATACCTATGTACACGCATTACTCATTAACTAGGAATGTACCTATACAAATTATACGACCGCATTTTTATTACTGGCTACATTGGTGCAGCAATGGCTGACAGTTTTATTTTAAAATTGGCTAAATAAACCTATGACAAGATACCTTAACCTCATTTTATCACTTAAAATCTTCCCACAATCTTTAACATAGCCCGCAGCTATTTTCTATATGTAGTACAAAAACACAAGTAGTCACTCAACAAGTAGGTAAGTAGGCACGTTTGGGTACAAAACAACCCGTTTTCCATAGTACTAATAAATTCTTTGACTACAATGGATACTTGGCGAGCACTTTCGATTTCCCGCCGTTTCACATGCGTGGGCGCCTTTAAAATGTTTAGAATTTCGTTTAACTTATCAATTATACACCTATGTTTCAAATAAAATAAATATTTTTGGTTAGTTTATGTAACTAAAATATCAAGTGTAAAATGGAAAAATAGAAAATCTTATTTTATTTAAAACTTTGTATACCTAATATTAATAAAATCTTATTTCCGTAAGAATACTATTCAGCACCCCCTTTGTTGCTCATTGGTGTTGTAAAAGCCGAGTAAGGGATTAAAATATGCTGTATGCATGTTATAACCCTTTAGTTGTCTTTTACTATCGCTCCGAATGGTCAATTTAATGGCAGTCATAACTGGGACTGCAAACAATTATGAACAAAACTAATAGTTGAAGATATTAGGAGTTGAAGGGGAAATAATAATCATTTTATAGATATTTCTACAGGTTAAATAATAGTTCAAAGTACTATTTATAGTATTTTAAAGCCTTTTTAATTGTTTTTTTTTTTAAAGAAAGGCAATTGCTCCTTCGAAGATACAATTACGTGATCTAAGATGGTCATCACCAGCATAAAAACAAATTCCATCACGTCTATGTTTCCTGACAAACAGACAGGGAGCCACGTAATTATGTTATTGCCATCGACACATCGCACTTATCGTGGGTTAACGACCGTGACTTCCGATGTTCAGCGGGGGCAATACGTATTATATTAGCAATTAGCCAGTACTAACTACTATTGCTATTATAACTACTTACTCTGTTATGCAGAAAATGTACTTATTACTTATAAGTATGTTGGATTTTATTACGCAATATTCTATCGAAGATAGCAGTTACATCGAGATCCTGAATTGATTTTGTAAAGACTATGTGGCAGAAAATGTACACACTATCACACTATTCACGTAATATTGTAGAAGGAAATGTATGGGAGAGTGTATGTGGATTTATCATAGTAGACCATTTGTTCTACTATATCACCCTAGTCAGAGGGATATAATATTTTATTATGAGTTTTCCTTCTCTTACACAGATGTTTTCTGCGTATACCTCTTAGTCGTCTTTTGCGACCCCCACGGGCAAATTGGACGTGGTGAATTGCATTCTTACTCCGTAACAATACTGAAGGTTCTTACTTCGTCACCACTGGGAACAGCCAAGCAGTCTACATGTACGTAAATAAGAGAAAGATAAGGAATTATACTCTGCATTCCAAATAATAAAGATAAACACTGCTGAGGTTCCACTATCCATTTACCTATTTTTAGCAAAATAATTCCCCGGTTACACAGCGTACAAAAAAAAGTTTATCTATACATGTCGACCCAAAATACTACTCCTTGGCAGGGTCTTTAAGTCTGAAGTTTCGTTCTGTGCTTATTTTTGGTAAATATACTAACATGAATTATAGGTACTGGATTTTAGACAATAATTTTAAAAATATAATTTTCTAATCGTAAAAAGACAATCGTAAGTGTCAACCAAGTCCACACAGCTTTGTTTTAGGAACTTATCAACAGATGGACACGAAATACAATCTCTTTTATTCTGCACTGACAACAGTAAATCGCGTGAATCTTGAAATAGAGGGACCCGCTATGCGTCTTCTTATGACTGAGCCATTTTGGAAATAAAAGCGTGAAGTAGCAAGTTATATTCACGCTATATTTTAAGCTATTGACAACAACTATCGCGTATCAAAAACGTATTTCAATATTTACCGTCAGTATATTTGCAGTACAGAATTCAAAGGCATTCAAAATAAATAGATTATTTATTTACATGGAAACTGATAATATTTATAATATTTACAGACTACATTATCAATAATACGCAGTAGATATCGGACGCTACTTCTGTATTATCAACAGCTCGGCACGTGTGTAAACTATTTCACAAATCAATACAAAGTTTACCATAAGTTTCCATACTAATAATAATTAATAACATTAATTACGTATGATAGTGTGTTTTGTTCGCTGCGCTAGACACAATGTCTTATGCTGTACAAAGCATGAGTTTCGTTCTCACCTGGAATATAGCTCATATCTTTGAGCAGGTGCGCCTAAATGCCAACTAGACCTACTTGACGTTCCGAAAACGTGGTGTTCAAATCCCTGGTGATCACAATCTCACGGACAGATTGGAGTCGCTGGTGTGATGGAGAGACTATGTACTCTACCGGATCTTTTACGGAGAGTGGTCTAAGGAACTTGGTTCCACCGTCACCTCTTTACCACCATACCACTCGATACCAAAGCAGCGTTCGTCCATTTCGCCTACTGTACGTTTGCCATGACCATTTCTCATATCATTATAGGATCTAGCATAAACTACCTGTTGCTGTGTTTTTGCTTTTGTTTGCTTAAACGAGGTGTAGGGCATTTTCTTTGCGATAGGCGACGGCGATACTGTGACCCTGGTATAGCATAATCCTTGAGCGGCAGTATCATTTTTCCATCAGGAGTGCTGCTTGCTCGTTTACCACTAATTGCGATAAAAAAAAGTAACTTAGAGTCTTTGGCAGTGGCCCTTGGTATTGCAGAGGTCCATTAGCAGTAATTACCACTTTCCCTGATATGAACTGTTTGTTCGTTTGTCACCAACCATCATCAGCTCATAAACATCCCACTACTGGGCCCCAAGCCTTCTCCCTATTGGGAGGGAAATTGACCCACTATACCATGTTGGTCAGGCGGGTTGGTATAGGGCTTTATTTCGAGTTTTCCTTCTCATGCATAGTTGTTATATGCACAAAATATCCCTTAGTCGCCTTTTACGACACCCACGGGCGAATTGTCACCAAACGCAATAAAAAGACACGCTCACTATAGCGCTTTTCTTATTGCGTCAAATGACGCATACATTACGCAATGAAACACTAAGTTTATTTACATTAAATGCCATGTTTAGTTAAGCTTTAATCGTCTTGTGTAACAGTTGTGAGGATAAAACTTAAAAACTGAGCCAATGTCTACTTGAGTGCTGATTGTGGATATAGTGGATGGCAAAGAGTGAAGCAAATAATTTCGCGTCAAAATGACGAAGGTTAGATTAGATGTGCATTTTCTTTTTTTTCAGCTACTTTTCTTAGAATAAAATTTAAGAATTTGACCGAGAAACCACCAATCAGCGGTTTATTTTTAAAGTAAAATTAGTAGGTAAATAATATTACTTTCTATCACTATCAGAATATCACCAGCCCTTTTCTTGCGCAAGGGTGTAGTATAAAATGTTTAAAGGAAATATACACATAATCTCCATGCAAGAAAAGGTTTTAGGTATAGTAGGTCAATTCCCTTCCAATTGTGGCAGGCTCGAGTCCAGCAATGGGGCACCTATGAGCTAAGGGAATGAAATAATAATATCTTTAGAAGCTTATTTTATATTGACTTTTGCAAGTATTACGCATAATTTAAAAAAAAATACGAATTTTATCAAATTTATTCTTGTTACTATACGAACGCGATAAAATCAGTAAAAATTAATAATAACGAGAGTAGTATTTTTGAATAGATAATAAATTATAGGTTTTTCAAAATTTTCTCGAGAATTACAGCAGATATGTATAATTTTTACAAAAAAATGCTTGACGATATTCAAAGAAATATTAATTACTAGCAATCCGCCCTCGCTTCGCTTCGGTTATAGGTTATAGTCGTTTTACCCGCGTAGTTCCCGTTCCCGTGGGAATACCGGGATAAAATATAGCCTAGTTTACGCCCTGATATTATAGCTTTTCATTGGTGAAAGAATTTTTGAAATCGGTCCAGCCGTTTTGAAGATTACCCGGAACAAACAGACAGACAGACAGACAAAAATTTTTTAATTCCTATTTTAGGCATAGGTGTCGTGCAAATAACCGTGTGAGCATGAAAAAAGTCTATTATTTTGACTTTACAAACAGACACTCCAATTTTATTTATTGGTATAGATATATTATCCTTGAATGTCGATTGGGTTGCGAATATTTTAATGAATATTAAATATTCACTGTAAATTTTGGTCTCACGTAGTGGACTTGCCACTTTCATAAAATAACACGAATATTTGAGAATATATTTTAAGGCAGTTATGACTAACAAATCTATTGTTAATTAGATGTTTGTACATATATCTATACCTGACTGACCAGCATGATATAGTAAGGTTAAATCAGCTCCTATTGTGGAGGAGACTCGAGCCCAACAGTGCGACGTTTAAGAGCTGAGATGATGATGATAATTGTACATATATTCTGACAGCAACTCATCACCATATTCACAAGATACATTCTAACAGTAATTGCTACCTATCATAATATAGCCGTAACATTTTCTAGCTTACCTTATATCGTAACCTATATAAGTATCACCTGTACAATCAATGAAGCGGCTGTTTGGGTAATAACTTGTGTTACTTTACTGTCGCACACAGGCGGGCTGACTACGAACGACAAGGAACTCGGTGGCGAAGGGGAGGCAATACGATTGGTTATAAGGCACGCAGCCCTTTCGTCGCCCGGGCGAAACGGACGGTAAAAAAGGTGCTTAACATTCATCTGCCATTGCTAATTTGTCTGATAAGACGTGTGGGCATTTGGGGCGGCGCAGGCGCGACTACCTGCGCGTCATGCCGCCCTAGCCGAGGCCGCGGGTGACGTGACCGGGCAGTTAGTCCGTCACCCGCCGAGAGGCCGACCGCGTGAGGAAAGACCGAATCCCCAAGGGGGGAACGTCGGTCGATGAGAGGGTACCCCAAATAGGGGGTATTTCGTCGGGCCGACCACTGATGACAAGTAACCCTGCTCCGGTGGTCGGCCCAACGACGAAGGCGACGTGGTGTTCGGGTGTGCGTGTTTACGCCCCTCTGTCGCCCCGGACGCAGTGGTGCGAGGAGCGCGCCGACCGCAGTCCACCACAAAAAAAAAAGACGTGTGGGCATTAGGAACGCACAAGGTTCAGGCGGTAGAGAGAGCATCTTCCAAATTACTACGATTGAACAAAATTAAACCTTTACCGTATATTGTGGTCACTGGTGTAGTTTGTATACGTTCCGTTATGAAATTGTCCCTTCTTAGAAACTCTTAATGTGTAAGTGGACGTTAATGGACTGATGGGTGGATCCCTTGCAATGGATTCATTAAAAAAACACTTCTGAACTAAATAATGTCAATTAATAATGTCAACACGTATTGTTTATTTATTTGCATAAATGTTTTCTTGGACTTTGATTTCACCGTTGACTTTGACCGTCACGATCTAGATATTTATGTAATTAATTTGCGTAGTGTAAATATGAAGATCGCAAAGTGAGCATATTATTTTTTTGCAACTTAGCAAGACATGTGAATAAATGAATTATTTACAAACTTTCATATTGATTGCGACGTAATTTAACTTTCATACTAATTGTATATTTAAATAAGTTTATCATCTTTGTTTATATATTGCCCACTATTAAGCTTGGCCATTCTTCGTAATGGAAGGGAAGTGATCTCATCTGAGCTTATATACGTCCCACTGATGAGCTCAATTCTCCTTCACAATACGAATGAAATTGACCTACTATACCACACTGGTCAAATTAGTTCGTGCAGGGATTTATACTCACGTGTAAAATAGGGGGTGGTGAATTGTATTTTTACACTGTCATCACACCGAAAAGACGACCTACTACCACACTATTATAGGTATTGGATCATTTTTTTTCGGGAAGATAATAATTCGAACAAACTATACTTCGGTTGGCATAGAGTTTATTTTTATTTGGATTTTTTTTTGTCTGTCAGCGATGTTTTCCGCCTGCGTCCTTTAGTCGCGTTTTACGATTACCTACGGGACAAGGAAGGGTCGATGACTAATGTTTCCACTGTATTCCTATCCCTTTGCCATCGGTACCGAGTACATACTACATACGCAATAGCAATAATACTATAAAAGCTTCATGGTCACTAATAAAACAACAAACTCAACCTACAAATACACTAAAACCTACTGTTGAGTGTATCATCGAAGATAACGTCGAGATAAAATCTCCCCTAGACATAGTCAATACCTTCAACAAATTTTATATTAATCAAAATTACAATCCGCCTTCTAAGAAAACACTTAGAATAACTACTATAGCAAATGCAAATTCAATTTTCTTTTCTCTTCTAGATAGATACGAAATAATCAGTATAGTAAAAAAAACTAAAAAATAAAGTTAGCAGTGGAATAGATTATATACCGTTAAATGTCGTAAAAGATAGTATAATATATACAGCAGATGCATTAGTTTATATCGTAAATCTTATGCTAGAAACAGGCTTATTTCCAGACAATTTAAAAACAGCTATTATAAAACCACTATACAAAAAAGGAAGTAAACATGATTTAAATAATTATAGACCTATAGCTCTATTACCAAGTTTCTCTAAAATATTTGAAAAGGTTATATATAATAGAATTATAAATTTTCTAGATAAGTACAATATTTTAAATGATAACCAATTTGGCTTTCGGAAAAATAGAACCACATCACTAGCTATTTTTAAACTTTTTAAGGAAATATGGGATGGTATAAATACTAAGAAAAGATGTACTGCTCTATTCATCGACATGTCAAAAGCTTTTGACTGTGTTAAAGATGACATCCTTTTGAAACAAATGGATCACATTGGTATCAGGGGTTTACCTTTAAAATTATTGGAATCCTATCTTGAGAATAGGAAACAAGCCACAATTATTGAAATGTTTGATAAGAACACCAAAACAATAGTGACTGCCCGATCTAGCTTCGAAAAAGTTCTTTTAGGCGTGCCTCAAGGCAGTATTTTGGGTCCATTATTATTTTTAATTTATGTGAATGATCTGCCTACTGTTATTAGACATCCAGTTGTAATGTATGCCGATGATGCTACAATTTTCATAACAAATAAGTATCTTAAAGACAATGATTATGAATCTGAAATAAATAGAAGTTTAAATATTGTAATAAACTGGCTTCATTCTATAAATTTAAGGGTTAATGTTTCAAAAACAAAATTAATGCAATTTAGAAATTATAGATCAAGAATACCGTCAATGAAAATAACTTCATTAAACAATCAAATTCAAGAAATAGAACAGCTAAATTTTTTGTGTGTAACAATAGACGAACACCTAAATTGGAAATACCATATAGAAAAAATTAATAAAAAAATATCAAGTTGCTGTTATGTTTTATCAATTCTTGTTGAATCAACATCTACAAACACCGCAAAATTGGCCTACTTCAGTTATGTCTATCCTCTATTAACCTACGGCATTATATACTGGGGAAATTCCTGTCAAGTACAATCTACTTTTATTTTACAAAAGAAATGCTTACGTACCATCTACAATATGTTCAGTATTGAATCACTTAGGCCCCTATTCAGGGAAAAAGGATTCCTCACACTTTCAGGCATATATATATATATATACTAGAGCTATGCCTATTTGTCAGAAAAAATCATCAATTTTTTAATTTCAAGATTGATTCTAAACTAAATGTACGTAGTCAATATATAATTGTATAATTGTCAATATATATAGGTATAATTTAAATGTTCCAAGAATAAAAAATACAATTTTTTATAAAAGTGCATATATTTCTGCTATAACGGTCTACAACCATTTGCCTAGTCATGTAAAAAAACTTGAAGATAAATTTTTCAAAAACACTTTAAAAAAATGGCTGATTGAAAATGTATTTTATGATTTAAAAGAATACTTTGCCAAGAAAATGTAGTAATTTCAGTGTATAATGTTATATAAAGATAAATTACCGATTACCTATTTTAATATGTATTAATAAATTATAGAATTAACGATTATTGCAATGCCCGATTGGGTCAGCTGTTGATACCAAAATTTTGTAAACATCCATGTAAAACACAGTTTCTGCAATAAATATCTTTGTATCTTTGAATCATTACACTTTCGTGCCTGCCATCGTGCTGTATTTATTTATAAAAGTAATCTAATTTACTAATATCAGCTACTGCCTTGTATAAATCTTGTCGAAATAGTACAGACAGTACAACTGTTTCAGATAATGACCAAAATAATCGGGGAAAACATTCTAAAATGCTATGGTACTTAGCGTAGATTAAAATTTAATTTTAACCAGCTATAACGAACTTTCTCGTAATAGACGCTCTATTACGAGAAAGTTCGTTATAGCTATAACGTATATATACATTTTCTATTGTACTTTTGGCCAAAATATATCTATAATTCAAGAAGTATTTATAATCGTGGAATAAATTGTTAAAATTCCTATAAATATAAAACATAGATAACCTTCATAATCGATCTTCATAACTGACCAATAAAATCGCTGAGGCACTCTTCTAAAAAAACCCTTAAGTGTTGTCAATATATTTTACAGATAAATTAAAAATATTTTCAGTGAAATATCTTCAAGTTATATTATTTATTACCTACTTACAAGTTATATTACGTACTATAAAGACCCAATCAGCTATTTTACGAAATCGAAACAAATTGTTAGTTCTGCCGGGCTATCTAGGCCCTGACTCATGACTTTAACACATTTACATATCAATCTCTAGAAAAAACAAGGAAGCGATTACGATAACAGCATCAAAAATATTATTCTTGTCTTATCGCTGTTTGAGCCTAAGATAAGTTCAGAGGCGCTCTGATTTTTCTTATCAGGTGAAGCTGTTGTCCAAACCAGTCAATCAGCAACTCTATTGTGTCATAGTACAATACATGATTTGCATTCCAAACTCTTAATTTTCTTTATAAAAATGCAAATTACGAAATAAAATATTCTATTAACATTTTGTGTGTTTTTGACCGATGACCTAGTTGTGCTCTTGTTGGACTTTGAACCCATCATTACCTCTTTAGAATAGAGATAACAATCACATTGATACGCTGATCAAATACGCGTCGTCATTGGTGACATTAATCTCTTTAGATTCTATAAGGAATCGTGTATGAATCGTACTTGACATTTCACCGTTATTGCAATGATCTTTTAAATAGACTGTACAAACCTTTTATGATGTTAAATGTCGATGTAATTGCAATTTTTACTACATGTGTAATTTAAAGTTTTTTTTTTCTATTTTCAGATGGATAGCAGTTCAGAAGCGATGGAGTTGAGGCGAGAGTTAGATGCGGTGAAGAACGCGTTACAGCAGCAGTCAGAGTCTGTCCTCAAGCAGAGGCATCAACTCGTCGAAGCTGGACAGGCCCTCGCAGTCAGAGATAAGAAGGCAGCTCAAGAAAGGCGCCTCAGACAGGATCAACTAGCATTAGTCTTGCGCTCGCTTGTACTACTAGAATCACGCCTGACCAGAGAGCAAAAACAAATACACGTTGCTCTTCAACATAAAGAGAAAATTATTAAATCACAACAAGAAGAAATAGCTAAACTTAAAGCCCGCAAATCATATTGCAGCAATTGTCAGCAACTACTAGGATTCACTAGCGAACAAACCAATATAGAAACCGATCCAGAATTCCAAAGCTTAGAAAGCACAGACTCAAGGTTTCAAAATTCATTTATTAGGAGCTGTAGTTATCGTGAACGAAATTCTCCACCAGTATTTCAAAAAAATACTAGGTTAAGTAAGAGCTTCCAGTACCAGTTGCCGAAGAGTGATATCGTATATGGCAATACAAGTTCTAGTGAAGAAGGAAATAACACGAGTCTGAGCAGCAAGGGCACATTCATTAAAAATAAACAAGCTTTCGTCAGGCGTGATGTTTTTAGAAGATCGAGGAAATACTCGGGTAGAAAAAATAATAAGTATACTGAAAATACGCCTAAAGGGTACAATAACCAATTAAATAACAGCAGCAGTGCTGAAGAATGCATCGGTATGAGTTATCAAGTAAATCATGATGATAACGATATCACTGCAAGTCAAATCGCTAACGATATCAGAAGAGCTTCCCAGAAAATTGACCAACTAATCGGCGAAGCTGCTAAAAAAGAGTTAGAAACTACTGCTAGTGATTCTGAGAAAACTTATTCCACAAAGATGGAAAAAGTACATGGTGTTAAAAGGCAAGCGTCTGATGAAATTAAAGCTAACAGACAACTTTTCCTAAATAATGTTCTGAATGAAGAGAATAATGAAAAGCCTTGGTATTGTAATGTTAGTGATCCAGAACAAGAGGGAGATTGTTTAGAACAAAGACCTTTGACTAATAAGTCAAAATCAAGTGATGATCTTTTAACCGGGCTGCGAGATATAGAAGTAGTATCAGCCAAAAATGAAGTATTATGCAATAAAATTATAAATAATAATGAAATATATAATGCACAATTTGATAATAATGCTAATAATATTGAATCGAGCCTGACGAAACAAGCTGCCCAAGCTGAATGCAGTGAAAACTGGTATGCCAGTGCAAGTGACGCTGACGAAAACCCAACCAATGAAATATACAAAAATAATCCAGTGTTGGAATGTGTTAATCAAATTTTACTTCAGAATTCCTTGGACGACAGTAGCAACGACAATTCTAAGTCTAGCGAAACACCGAGTCCAAAAGCATCGGCGAAGCGTGTTCAGTTTTCTACTCTCAACAGCATATCATATGACGAGAAAGTAAGAAAAAATAATACACTACCTAGACCGGATAAACGGACAAATAAAATTGTGAAATTTAGTCTTGAAACTGCATCTGAACACAGTTATGAAGTACCTAATACAGCACAAGGATTCCAATACGAGATTCAAAGCTTATATAGCAATGAATATGAACCTATTGTAACAAAATCTAATGAATCTAAGCCTGTGCCATTGTCCCATACAGTACAATCCATTGATAAACAAACAATTCCGAAAATAAAAGGCTCCATAGTAAAAAATATAGCCGCTAATATCGAAAATCGTAATATTAATAACGTCAATAATATTGCTGAGCGAAAAGTTGATAATGATCTCGGGTCAATGAAAATATTCAATAAAAGAAAAGTGCCACGAACTCCTCCTGCATTGCCGCCTAAGCCAAAGAACCTTTCAGCAAAATGGAAGGCCGAGAATACTGTTAAACAGTTAGACTCTGAAGCCGTTGCGGCCAATCAACGGGTTGCAGATGTTAAGACGAGAAAAGTGGGACAAGTAGCAACTATCAACAACATTGAACCAGATTACTGCTCCATTTCTGAGATAAATGTTCCAGTAGTCAGCAACGGGAAAAGAGAGTTGCTACTCACACAGCCAACGGTTGAAATTCACAATGAGCAATACCCGATGCATGCAATCAGCCAACGGAACAGCGTTGCTAAGGTGGTATCTTTAACAAGGATTCAGAATAAGATTAGTGATAAAGATATCCCAAAATTGCCACAAGTTACCGAAATTATCATACCAGACGAAGATGACAAAACGAATGATGAACAAAGTCGTTCTTTCCAACAAACCCCTGACAGTTATCTTAATAACTTTGTAATACATCCTCTGCAACCAAAATTGGACCCTCGCGCTTCAATTCAAATGGGCAACTCAGTGTCTTCAATACTATCTGAGATTAATAAGGGCGGTAAGGGTGGAAATAAGCAAATTAATTTAACTGAACTGGACAATCAGTTCAATCATGGACCCGAGAAAAATCAAATTAATAATGCAGAGTTGCATAAAGCGGAGTATTTTGATGACATAGATAAATTTGATTTGTCTCAGAACTTTGAAGAATTTAAAATAGACGATGAACTCGGCAGCATAGTTGCTGAAGAATATCGTATTAGCTCCGGCAGCAGTGACGGTTCCATGTCGGATGTTATAACCGAACATTTTACCAATGTACCTGATAAAGAAAAGCAGCATAATAATAAAGATGACAATGGAAAAACAGAGAATTTTCTTGATAATAACGACAGTGCTTTAAATAAAGGATCTAAGAACGCTAAATTATCAAACAAACCTGATCTCCTTTCTAATATAGAGAATTTAGAGACTGAATCTGTTAGAAATTCTGATATAGAATCTAGCAACTCGTCAGGGAGCAACAGTGGCTCTTATAATACTGTGAAATGCGAACCGAGAATGGTGCTACATAATAAAGCAGAAATAAATGTGCCTAAAGTAAAAGGCTCATTCGATTTCTTTCTAGAATCGTCTGGTCTTAGTTCTAAGTCTATATTTACGCCTAGTAAGAATTATCTTGGCCTAAGGCCTCCGAGTGCCAATCATAAGAGTGTGCTGAAACCTAAGGATATAAAAATGCGTGTTAAGAATCCTATTGCAACGAACAAAATCAACGAAAAACCTATGACGACTGCTATCAAATATTTCGAGCCTTATGTGTGACTTAGTTTTACTTATATTATTTTAATGAAATACTTAAATCTATTATTTATTGTAAAAATGAACTTGCCGTTATCATTCTATGTGCTAATTGTATTTATATTGTTGTAAATATATTATGAATATATTTAGTTATTTTTCAGTTATAAAATATTTAACAATCATTGTTTGGTTTTATTTTAGATACATATGTATATACATACGCTGTAGAAACAATAATCATTTCATCTCATATACATCACACTGTTCGGCTTGAGTCTTCCCTACAATAGGAGGGAAATTGACCTACTATGTCACGCTAGTCAGTTAAGTTGGTATAGAATATTATTTCGAGTTTTCTCTCTTGCATAGAAGTTATATGCATATAGCCTTAGTCGTCTTTTACGATATCCACGGGCAAAAGTGACGGTGGTGAATTGTATTCTTACTCCGTCACCACACGGAAAATGATATAAAAATAAGATAAGTTTTATTATTGTTATTGCTGGTCCCTGTTTTACATTTCTTAAATATGATTCTTCATTTTTTTTTTGGTAATGGTTTGCCAATTCATCAGTATTATTTTGATCCTCAAATATTCTGCCGAATCATACGTCGTTGTTGGTCCTTTAATAACAGCAGGCAGACAAGTTGAATAATCCTCAAAAGTAAATTAATGGATTGACCCGATTTGCGATTAAACGCACAGAATACAGCAAATAAATGCAAGTGTATTTCCATTCTTTGTAATTTTACTGACAAGCATATCGAAATTAATGATAAAACAATTACTAATTCAACTTTTTAAATGAGTAAGCACCCTATTAAATAGCAAATTATTTAATAACCCCCGTCTAGAATATTACCTAATAATGAGAAAGTAATTAGAAATATTAATGATACTAAGGCGTTGAATATATCACTACATAATGAGTCAATAATAATCATTAGCACTAATAACAAAAGTAAAGAAAGGCAATTATAATGTCATTCGGCTTATTTACTGCTAGGCTCGAGTCTCATCCTGGATAGGAGTGAAATTGACTTTTTAACCACGCTTCTGGGACGGGTTGGTATAGGATTTTATTTCAAGATTTCCTTCTCTTACATCAATGTTATCTTACACATAATCTTCTATCACGACAGCCACGGGCGAGAGAGGTGAATTGTTCTCACTCTGTTACCATACGGAAAATAATCATCTCATCATCATCGCAGCCCATATACGCCCCACTATTGGGCTCGGGCCTCCTCCGTTAAGGCAAGGAAATTGACCTACTATACCACGCTGGTCGGACGTGTTGACATAGGATTTTGTTTCGAGTATTCCTTCTCTTGCATAGATATTATATCCCTTAGTCGTCTTTTACGACACCTATAACATTACCATCACCTCGAGACGGCGCGGCCTGCCTTACTCTTTTTAACGGAGACGCAGATAGGTGCTCCGGATGACATTTCGTACCTAAATTACCCCGGCTACGAGTTGGAGCATACCTTCCGTCGTAAAGCCGGGGTGTGCGTATTCATCCGAGGTGATATCTGCTGTCGCCGCCTTCGGGCCCTCGAACATGCTGACTTGTCAATCCTGTGGCTACGCGTAGACTATGGAGGCCTTACCCGCATCTACGCATGGTTCTACAGGTCCCATGGCAGTGATCCGGGGTCAATTCAATTATTTGAGAACGTCCAATGGGGGATTGACGAAATATTGGAGCAGTGTCCTTCAGCGGAGGTGGTGGTTCTTGGAGACTTCAACGCTCATCATAAAGAGTGGCTGGGGTCCCGAACCACTGACCGCCGGGGTCGACATCTCTTCAATATGGTCTCGGCCTATGGTCTCTCACAACTGGTGACACAGCCCACCCGTATCCCAGATATTGAGAGCCATGAGTCTTCTTTACTGGTTCTTCTGCTGACTACACACCAACACGGATATCAGGTAGTGGTTGAAGCCCCTCTTGGATCTTTTGACCACTGCTTGGTTCGTAGCAGTGCCCCTGTTGTAAGGCCTAGTCGTTCTAAGGCGACTGGGACTCGCAGAGTCTGGCAATATAAGGCAGCAGATTGGGATGGACTCCGCGAGTTTTACGCATCCTACCCATGGAAACGGCTTTGCTTCGCCTCTGGGGACCCTGGCATCTGTGCGGACTGCGTTACCGAAACGGTTATTACGGGGATGGAATTATTCATCCCCAACACCAAAATACCCGTCGGTGGCCGCAGCCGACCCTGGTTTAACAAAACCTGCAGGACGGCTGCATGCCAGAAACAGTCCGCATATCGGGCCTGGAATAGGGCCAAAAAATGCCAGGACCCGAACGCCAAAGAGGTGAAGCGGAAATTTAACGCCGCTTCTAGATCTAGTAAGAAGGCTATTGCCAGAGCCAAGACAGAACATGTTGCCAGAATTGGCGAGCGATTGCAAAGCTATCCCGCTGGGAGTCGTGCATTCTGGTCGCTCGCCAAGGCTGCCCAAGGCAACTTCTGCCAGCCCAATCTCCCACCACTGCAGAAACACGATGGTAGTCTGGCCCACAGCGCAAAGGAGAAGGCCGATCTTCTAGGTCAATTCTTTGCCTGTAACTCGACTTTGGATGCCGGAGCTGCCACACCACCTACTATCCCACGGTGTGAACGCTCACTGCCCGAAATCCGCATCACGCAGCGAGCGGTTAGGCGGGAGCTGCGGCTTTTAGACGTCCATAAGTCGAGTGGACCGGATGGCATCCCTGCAGTGGTACTAAAGACGTGCGCCCCTGAATTGACTCCCATCCTCACGCGCCTATACCGACTTTCCTACGCTACTAATAGGGTTCCGTCTTCGTGGAAGGTAGCCCATGTCCACCCGATCCCTAAAAAGGGAGACCGGTCTGACCCATCGAATTACAGGCCAATTGCGATAACATCCTTGCTCTCCAAGATAATGGAGAAGGTTATAAACCGTCAGCTTCTGCAGTACCTTGAGGATCGCCAGCTTATCAGTGATCGCCAATACGGCTTTCGTCATGGTCGGTCGGCTGGTGATCTTCTTGTGTACCTCACACACCGTTGGGCAGAGGCCTTGGAGGGCAAGGGTGAGGCGCTGGCGTTCAGCCTAGATATCGCAAAGGCGTTCGATAGGGTCTGGCACAAGGCACTTCTATTGAAGCTACCATCATACGGAATCCACGAGGGACTCTGTAATTGGATCGCCAGCTTTTTGGATGGTCGGACTATAAAAGTCGTCGTAGATGGCTCCTGCTCCGATACCATGACCATTAATGCTGGTGTACCACAAGGCTCGGTGCTTTCCCCGACGTTGTTTATCCTGCATATCAATGACATGCTCTCTATCGAGAGTATGCGTTGCTATGCGGATGACAGCACGGGTGATGAGCGGTACACTGAGCAACGGAATATCCCTCGGAGTACTCAGGAAAGAAGGGTTCAACTTGTGTCTGAAGTCGAGCGCTCTCTGGGGCGGGCCTCGGAATGGGGTGAACGGAACCTAGTCCAGTTCAACCCCACAAAGACACAAGTTTGCGCGTTCACTGCAAAGAAGGACCCGTTTGTCATGGCGCCACAGTTCTAAGGAGTAACTCTCCCAATTTCTGAGAGTATTGGGATTCTCGGCGTCAAAATATCGAGCAAAGTCCAGTTTGGGAGTCATTTGGAGGACAAAGCCAAATTGGCAAGCAAAAAGTTGGGTGTCCTGAACAGAGCCAGGCGGCTTCACACCGAGACAGCGTCTTGTGCTATACAAAGCACAAGTTCGTCCTCATGTGGAGTACTGCTCACATCTCTGGGCAGGTGCGCCCAAATATCAGCTAGACCCACTTGACTCCCTGCAAAGACGGGCTGTTCGAATCGTCGGGGATCCCAATCTTACGGACAGATTGGAGTCGCTGGAGCAGCGGAGAGACTTTGGGTCACTCTGTGTACTCTACCGACTCTTTCACGGGGAGTGCTCCGAGGAACTGTTTGACTTGGTACCACCGTCACCATTCTACCAACGTACCACTCGACATCGTAGCAGGGTTCATCCATTTCACCTGGAAACGTTATGGTCTTCAACTGTACGTTTCCAGCGATCATTTCTCCCACGTACGTGCAAGCTCTGGAATGAACTACCTGCTGCTGTGTTTCCCGAGCGCTATGACATGTCCTTCTTTAAACGAGGTTTAAGAAGAGTATTTCCTTCACGGTAGGTAGCGGCCTAGCTGTGCCCCTGGTATTGCAAAGGTCCATGTGCAGCAGTTTCACTTACCATCAGGTGTGCTGCTTGCTCGTTTGCCACCGTTGGCAATAAAAAAAAAAAACCCACGGGCAAGAGAAGGGATGTTGAATTGTATTCTTACTCTGTCACCACACGGAAAAATAATAATGTAAGTGTATAAATAAGTATTATTTTAAATTTACAAATTTATTTCTGTTTCATAATGTCTAATATTAAAGCAGTTATTGTACAGCACTTAGTATCTTGATAAATCTATAATATGCGGTACAACTTATAAAATGCACCTCTGTGTAGTCGAAGTCTTTAAAAAGTTGTAGGTGAAGGATAGTTTTCCGTGAAAAGTGGTAGGACCACACTGTCGACAGTTATCTGTCTACAGCCGCGGGCCGGTCCGTCCAGGGCAGTACCACACTCTTGCAGAAAATCGACGTCTGAGTAGTAGCGATTTGTTACTGCGCTTCGTTCGGTGAGCGAGAGAGCTGGAAGCCCAACTTTCTGAGGGTGTTTGCGTGTGGAAGGTTTTGGTGGTGCCCTTGGTATCACCGAGCCTCAATGCACTCATTCACACTCCCTTCCCTTTCTTCGCGGTAGGCAGCGGCATTATAAAGGTCCATGAGCGGCAGCAACACTTACCATCAGGTGTACTGTTTGCTCGTTTTTGCCACCGTTTGCAATAAAAAAAAATAATAATAATGACGGAGAAAGAATATAATTCACTACCCCATATCTTGCCCGTGGGTGTCATAAAAAATAATTATGGGATTGTAATAGGCACACAACATCTATGCGAGACGAGGATAAATAAAAATAAAACCCTTTACCAACACGTCTGGTCAGCACGATATAGAGACAGATTAGTATCTATCTTAATTTCGAGTACGTTATCCGCAGAAAAGGAACAGATGGTGAACACACTATTATATCCATCACCAAAAGCGTGGAAGTAGAAGATTTTCTTCTGTCTTTAGAAGTAGAAGATTTTCTTATCTGTAATTTTTAAAAATCCTTATCTAAATCTAAGACACTACAAGCATCACAATTGAAATGTTGCATTTTATTGCAAGTCGTAATCCTCGCTTTTTGCCTTTTTTTGAGCCGGTGATGAACTATCACCGTGCGTATTTAACCTTTTCACCTATTGACCAGACCATTCGAACTGATACCGATAGTGGTAACACACTATTTTAGTGGCCCTCTCCCGGTCGCCTTCTCTGCGGATGGCGGAGTACCTAATCCTCGATCCGACCACCTACACCTTGACTAAAGCGACCTAAGGCACAGGTACATGCGCTTACGCCGCCTATTTTACTTGCATCCTAATCATTTCCATCATCCCGTTTCACTGGCATACTAATAAGTCTAAGTCCATATAACATATTCGTGTTTGTGCATTCTGTAAAGAAAGTGGCAAAAAAAATTATAGTTTCATATAGTTATTATGATCTGTGCTTCAAATAGGACTGACTCTTCCAAGGGGCTTTTAGCGTATAATATCACAAAGACTTAATGAATTTTCAATGTTTTAAAATTTTACCCTCTTTTAGTGATGTTATCTGCTGAGGCCTCTAAGAAAAAAAAGAAAACGGTTAGAGATACAAAAAAACTTTTAATAGCACCTCTAATTTTTTTTACGTGTTTTTCAAATGGACCAAGTCCCATTCGGTTGTTAACCGAGGTGTTCGGTAAACGTGTCGCCACAGCTCATTTCTCACATCATTTAATCATCATTTCAGCTCATATACGTCCCACTGTTGGGCTCGAATCTCCTCCACAATAGGAGGGAAACTGACCTTAGTATTCCATGCTAGTCAGACAGATTGGTTTAGGGTTTTATTTCGATTTCCATTTCTCATAGTTACCACAAAAATACTTAATAACCTAATAACAAGCACCCAAGAGAGGACAATGTTGAAATAAAATCGGAAAGCTGCTCTGTTTGATCAATCTGGTACAGTATGCCAATTGCAAACTCATTACGAAAGAGACTTACCTACACCCATGTAGAAAAAAGGTCCTATTTCCTTATTCTTCTTGTTTTGATATCAAACATTGCTAAGGAATAATAGTTTAGCGTTCATTGACGTAAATAAATAACTGCTACATTAAGTAAGTATATATTATCTATTCAGGGATTACGTATCTACTGCTATAGTGTTAATATATTACATATTGCAGTTTAAAATACGCAGGCGCATTTTATTCAAGCTTAGAATCTATGAAACGATGAAACCATGATTTGACACAATTAAAAGAAAATCACGAGCAAGGACTTACACACATTACGTACTGAAAGTAATTCTTTGGTTCAATTACAGCAATCGTGAGGAAGCGCTATAAGCGTAATGTAACCATTAAGGCAATATGAAATATCCTGCAAAAAAATCTATATATTATAGTCTTAAATATGGGGTTCTACTGGGTAAAAGACAATACATTTTAAATAAAACTACTTTACGGATTTTATCGCGTTTGTATTTGATTTTTGATTACCCGACGTTTCGAACACTTTACAGCGTTCATGGTCACGGGTGGACTAAGATGTCTCACGTCCAACAAGTCATACATACATAGTCACATATAATACTCGCGTAAACATCAGAAATCATTATAAAAGACAATAAGTTCTGGTTTTCTATATCCATACAATCATATTTCTTACTGGTCTTTTACGATACCCGAAGGAGGGTTCCTGAATTGTTTTCTTACTCCGTCAACACAAGGAAGTTACTTTAGTTAGTAAACTTTGTAGATTAGATAATATTTATGTACCTAATAATGAACATGCCATGTTAAGCTATATATCTAATTTTTCTTTTCAGTTATTTCTATCCAGCTAGATCTATCGACTTCCGACAGACAATACTTTAAAGGTTTCATCGCTAAAACAACCCGGCTGGTTTGGCGACTAATGCCCAGTAGCATGTTTGGGCCACTGAGCCCAGCCGGGTTGAGAAACATACCGGGTTGCAATCTCTAATCGGAACGATCTTGTGCCACATTTTTCCAACGGGTCCCTACGACTTTGACGCCGCTGCGTCGATCCATTGACGGTCTGCACTCGTAAAACCTTCTAATTGAAACACAACAGTCGTCAATTTGACGACAGTTGTGTTTAAATTGTAAGTCTACATTCAACAACGTCCTAATTCTTCGGTCAATGTCGGTTAGAGCCTATATTCCTATAACCTATCTCTAAGGAATTCTAGATATTGTATTCCCAATTTTATCATGTTGTAGCGAAATGTCGAACATTGTTTTCTTCATAGCAGAGTGACCGACTCTGACCCTTGTTCTTGGCCCAAGATTAGAAACCACAAATCAATGTCATAAGTCAACTCATTGCAAAGCAACACGTAGTAGTTCTTAACATTTTCGAATTTGTTCTATCTTAGAAACGCAAGGAATGAGACATATTGCAGAAATAAAAATAAATTAGGATTATTTAAGTCATTTATTGTGTATAAGTTATTTACATATTGTCTTATAACTAAACTAAATATAGGTACTGGTTATTTTCGTGTTACATGTAAAATTCGCAACATCATTTTTCTTACAATTTTTTGACATTAGCTAACCGCTTCACGGAGTCCTTCATTCGCTTGAATATATTTCGCCTCACATTTTTACGGAGAACAGTGTTAATAGAACTTGTTTTACAGTCAAAGTCTTTCTTATTTTCACTTAACTGTTTATCTAAATTATCTGAACCGGCAACACTTCCTAAACTCGAATTACTTCTGTATTCGCAACAGAAGGCGTTATTAGCATTTGTGATTAACAATATCTAACGGACACGGTTCAGGTAAATCTGGTGTATACCTGGAAGGCTGGAAGTTTCCTTTTTTTTTTCAACTGACTAATGGTCTCGAGTTTTTTGGACATATACACAGTTTTACGACTGAATTATGTAGTTAATTAAATATTTTTTACATAAATGCAAACTGGACAGTTGTAGCTTGAAACACTTTTGTTTTTTAAATCTAAATTCAAAAAACTTAAGTACAGTAGGTCCTCACTCTTCTTTTGCAATATGCAAGTTTTGGCAATAGTTTTACGAACGGCCACCTTCCTGACGTCAACCCTCCTTGGGAATGTAATTGGGTATTGACCTAAGAGCATCAAATAGAGTTGGCCCGAGGTCCATGAAAACTCCATATCTCTTATGACTCCCAGGAGCAATATAAGAATTGGTAAGTAGTATTCGTTGCTGCTAAGTACCACACATATTTTTGTACTTAGGTATTTAAGCGCATTTTATATCTACATATGCCATAAAGTTTCATTTCCGTGTGGTGACGGAATAAGAATACAATTCACCACCGCTCTTGCCTGTGGGTGTTGTAAAAGACGACTAAGGGATACATTATTCAGATAACATCCATGCAAGAGAAGGAAAACTCGAAATGAAACCCTATACCAACATGCCTGACCTGTGTGATATAGCCGATCAAGTTCCCTCCCACAATGGAGGAGGCCCAAGCCTAACAGTGAGACGTATATGGGCTGAGATGATGCCACAAAGAAACGGTTAGCTACTCAATTATCTATTTGAATATTTTCAATCCCAAATTAAATTTTCAGTGATCATCTTTAAGACTAGCATCATTTCGGGGACAAGAGTATTCAAAGGAATAATGCCCTAGAAGAACCATTGAACACAACTATCTACGCTAGTGTAGTCCACTCAACAAAGTTTATACTGTGGGTTTTGAGCGCCATCTAATCAGTGGCACAGTCAAGAAAGGAACAACCAAAGATGACTCCTCTCACGCCTATAAATAACCAAAGCTTACCTTATATTGCATACATAGGGTAAGAATTGGTTATTTTTATGCCAGTGTGGTGCCCATCACCTCACTATCCATCCACCATTGAAGGATCACCAGGACAAAGGGTAGCAACACTCTCCTAGAAAAGTTAGGACCACTGCTATCGCCAAAACGCCTAACAAGCTTAGAGATTATGACGTTATTGCCTTTTGGGGAGGTCTAAGTTCGACAATGGACATAAATATGCTGATGAAGCATTCATTTTAGATAACAGTAGATGCTTAGTATCTACCAGAACCTTGCCGAGAATTTCCTCACGGAACCCATTATCAGTGGATCCAGTATTCAAACCCTTGACTATGAAAATGCCTTTGAAACTGACAAGGAGACCCTCAGACGTGTGGGTCGGGGAATTCCATGATTTTTTGTGGGGTTGTAGAAGGGGCCCGAGGGTATCACACGTACCAAATATTAGGGTCAACTGGGCCCTCGTTAAAAAGATTTTAAGCGTCAAAGTTGGATGTAATTTACTCGTAGGTAGGGGAGACCTGTCCAAAATCGTATACCTAAGCGGTAAGCTATACAATCACCGTAATAATACACAATGAAGTTATCAAATCAACATATTTATTGACCAGTCTTATTAGGTACGTAATGATAGGAACAAATACTGAAATATGTAACTTATCTATAAAATAAACATATTAAAACAAAAACACTTCAAATTACGGTTTTACCCCGGGCACAGTCCAAAACCGATTACGATACCAAATATATATAGATGGTTTTGCCCCAACGTTCACACCAGACATTTAGTGCACATAAAATCATCAAGATCAACATCATATCAGAATCATAACCAGTACAGCCTTCATGAGCCCAACCATTACAGGAAGTACACTGTACCCAACCCTCATCCATGCGTCAAGACAGTACAGGCAAAGATCTTTACTACCTCCAGTTTTACTTTGTACCTTATCCTTGGGTTTTGCCTGATTTCTGACAGACTCAACTTTGGTTTTTTAATTTTCGATTGCAAGTTACTTAGAAGTTCGTCTTTATATGGAGATGATGTAATTATTGAAGTTTTACCTCTGCGACGGGTGGTGCGTTTTGGGCTGTTTTCTACTCGAGGCAAAGGCATTATATCCGAAGGTGATACAAGATATTGTGAATCGGCCAGTCGGCTGCAACTCGGTGTCGTGGGTATATTGCTTGTAGACTCTGTTTGCAATGCCACCGATGTGGATGTAGAAGAAGTGTCGGATAACGTAATGACGGGTAAAGCTGAGATTTGTTCAACAAGTGGTTCTCGCAAAATAGATGACTCCAAAGATGATGTAGAAGGCAAAGTGTTTGTGACTGAAGCTTTAGTGGCATTTTCTACCTGTAAAATCATCTCGGTTGTTTCGGCAGCTGCAAAATCTGCATCACTAAACACATTTCGATCTGTAGGGTATATGCCTGTCTTAGAAAAACCGGAGGGCATTCTGCATTGAAGCCGCCCTGGCGTAAGCTGCACCAAAGAGTCTAGAAAGTTGGAATTGTGTGATAATTCTGCCAGGATTATTTCGCAGAAACGTGTTTACTTCCTGCGTGTAAAAAGTACTCAGCGGGCCCATCGAGCTAACATCCAATGGTTGGATCTATGGGTAGTGTGGAGGAAAGCTCAACATAATAACTCCATTGTCTCGGGCTTTCATTATTAATGGAAGGTTTTTTGTAGGGGTGGAATGTCCATCCAGCAAGAGCAAGATAGGGTTTCCTTTCGTTGGCTTTACAGATGAGATCAGATGATCTAACCATTGAACAAATATTTCACTTTGTATCCACCCACTTTGATGGCACACTGCTATAGTACCCGGTGGAGCGCCATCAAGCAATTCAGGCTTCATGCGCATTATTGGTAATATTAGCAGCGGTGGCAGGTAATATCCAGAGGCAGACATGCAAAGCACAGCAGTAGTCAGCTGACCCCTCTCAGCAGAGCTTGCTAAACCAACTTGCTTCTTCCCTTTCAAAGCGAGAATTCTGCTCTGTCTCTTAGGCACGGTAGTCAGCCCAGTTTCGTCAACATTGAAAATGTGAGTTGGTGGAAATTTGTATTGATCCATTAGGCTTTCAAGCAAATCAAAAAACTTACCCACGTTGACCCTATTAAAGCCCATCGCTCTTGCAATAGAAGTCGGCTCAGCAGCACTCAGTGCCAGTTGAGGGTGTCTCTTCAAAAAACCAGATAACCAATCCTCTCCAGCTTCTTTCCTATCTTTATTAAAATTGTGATAGATACCATTGGCATCAGCGAGTTGGTAAGCTAATTGTCGCAGGTCCTTGTATGTTAACCCAAACAAACGTTGCTCCATCAACAGAACGTGCTGAACTAAAGTAGCTTCTTGATCAGTTGAAAAAATTGTCTTGAACCGACCCAATCCTTTTTGTGTTGGTCATTGTTTTGTTTATATTTATTAACTCGATCTTGTAACGCGCTTTTAGGCACGCCGTAGACTTGAGATGCTTTGAGGTACCCAAAAGTTCCTTTGGTCACGCTCATTACGGCCTTTTTCATTTGTTCAACATCCCAGTCCTGTCTAGTAGTCTTTCTTGAATAATTGCGCGGCATTTTTGATCTGTAAACAAAAGAAAAAAATGTCAGCTTATCGGGGTATAATCGTATACTAACCGATTTTACCCCGTACGGTTCTGCCCCAAGGTAACCTCAAACGAACATTTGCACACTACAACAAACGGATTCGGTTAAAACAAACACTGAATATATCTAATAGAAGAAACACACACAATGATATCGTAAATTGTATACTTACATTTAATTCCATTAACAGTGCACACTTGACTGCTTATTTTGATAAAAAATAGATCACAACACCCGAAAAACAATAAAACCGTTTAACTTTGCAACGAACGTGGTGGCACCAACAAATTTTTGTCGACAAATTACTCTCATTGGTAGATCACACTGGTAGAATTTTGAGCGCGAAATTCAAAAAACCCGCATCTATAAGGGCACCATACGATTTTACCCCGGTTTTGGACGGGTCTCCCCTACTAGAGAAATTCGCATTCGATTCGCGAGCTAGTGGTAGCCTCGTGGTAACGTCGCTCGCCTGCGGAATCTATGGTCTCGGGTTCGAGACCCGAAAATTTGTTTTTTTTTTTAATTATCACAATATTGTGTAAAATTAGTTTTTTTTTCATAATTTTACGCAGAATTAGAAATTATTTTCCTTTTTTCACGATCTCGTTTTTCCGCTCTTTCTCGGAGGGGACTCGCGCAGCGATAAAATGTAGCCGGTGCAGACAATGTCTGTGTTTTACGAGGAATTCCATCCAAAAATTTGTAAGGATGATAAGAATGTACGAAAAATGTACATTTATACGATAAATATAAATAATGATTTTTTCACAATTTTATAATTATTTATTTTCGTTCCGTAACACCTCAATTTTCATATTGAAGAGTTGATACATGGGAGAGCGAGAAAAGGAGATCGTGAAATAGAGCAAAATAATTTATAATTCTGCGTAAAATTAAGAAAAATTAATTTTACACAATATTGTGATAATTTAAAAAAAAATAAGTCATCAGGTCTCGAACCCAAGACCACAGATCCCGCAGGCGAGCGCTTTACCACGAGGCTACCATTAGCTTGCCAGTCGAGTGCGAATTTCTCTATTACATAAATTACCCATCCAACTTTAAGCCTTAATATATTTTTAATGAGGGCCCATTTGACCCTAATATCTGGTAGTTGTGATACCCTCGGGTCCCTCTACCACCCCACTCAAATATCATGGAAATCCCCGACCCACACGTCTGAGGGTCTCCTTGTGAATTAGATGCCTTAGAAGTTAAGTCTGTCATTATACAAATTTAAGTATAATAAATAAATAAAATGAATTAAAATTATTGTAGAATATTTTAATAAATCTTAGTTGAAATCACTTCTTTCTCTTCTTTTTTGAACCTTTGTCATCTTTCTTCAAGTCTTTTTTCTGCACCTGAAATTAAATAATAATTTTGAATCTAATTCATACATTTGCATTTATGAACAACTAGCAACCCACCCTCACTTCGCTTTCAGTCGCCTTACCCGCGGCGTAGTTCCCGTTCTTGTGGGAATACCGGGATAAAATATAGCCAACGTTACTCCCTGATATAATAGCTTTCCATTGGTGAAAGAATTTTTGAAATTGGTTTGGTGGTTTAAGCGTGAAAGCGTAACAAACAAACAAATGTCCTTACTTTCGCATTTATAATATTAGTAAGGATATTGCCATGCTGTTCAGACAGGTTGGTATAGGGTTTTATTTCGAGCATTCCTTCTCTTGGATAGTTGTTATATACAGAGTATATCACTTAGTGGTCTTTTACAACACTCACGGGCAAGAGAGTGAATTGTAGTGAATTGTATTCTTACTCTGTCACCACACAGTTAAATCTATACTAATATATAAAGCTGGAGTTTGTTTGTTTGAACGCTCTAATCTCAGGAACTACTGGTCGGATTTGAAAAATTCTTTCAGTGTTAGATAGCCCATTTATCGGGGAAGGCTATAGGCTATATATTATCACGCTAAGACCAACAGGTGACGAACACCAATGAAGAATGTTTCAAAATCAGGCTTTTTTTCCTTTTGAGAGCTTCCGTGACGTAAACAACTAAATTTTCGCAAAAATCATGTGTGAGAGGCTCATATTATTAAAAAATATTTTCATATCTATATTTATAAATATTTTCTATGTAAACAAAGTCTTAGGTTAAAGTTGGCGTTAGCCCAAAGTATTTATACCAAGTCGACAAAGTCGCGAGCAGAAGCTAGTAACATAATAAAATGTTATTATACCTTTCCATAACCACTCAAGAAATGTCCAACATCATTATTAGCTTTCTTTTTCTTTTTACCACCTGTCTGAAGTATACTCTTGGACTTCATTAACTGTTTCTCTTCTTGTTCCTTTAACTTTTCTTCCTTTCTTTTTTTTATAAGTTCCTTGTAATTTACATACTCCTTTTTGGGTGGCTTGGCACCTGTAATTTTTGTTACAATTGTGTTAAAAAATTGTGCTATCATAATGATTTCATTTTGAATACTACACATATATACAAATAAATTATCTGTGTGGCGACAGAGTAAGAATACAATTCACCACTCCCTATCTCACCCGTGGATGTCCTAAAAGATGACTATGGGATATAATATGCACATAACATCTGTGCAAGAGAAGGAAAACTCGAAATGAAACCCTATACCAACATGTCTTTTTTTGTCATAAAAATCCAGTTGTCATAAAAATCCAGCTAAAGGAATGCCAGGTGAATGGGAAGTAGCACTCTACGAAGTTTGAAGATTATGATATTATCCCTTATGGGGAAGTCCATGTCCAATAGCGAACATCGATAGGTTAGTAGTATGGTACTATGGTGATAATAATAATAGTAATTATAATTTTGTTTTCTAACCTAAACTAACAGCAAGTGCTATTCTCGCTTCTTGTTTCTTTGTTGGATCGAAACCAGACATTCCAAATTTTACAACTTCATGTCTTATTTTTTTTAGATCTATATCCTTGCTGGATTGTTTGCCTTCTGATTTGTAATCCGTTTTATTTTTCTCTTCTGTGTCTTGTTTCCTTATTGGCTTGTATGCCTCAAATTTAACTAATTGGAAATTACTTTCGGCGTTTTTCATAGCAAGTGCCGCTTTAGTCATTATTAGAGACATTCTATTATAAATTCTAATATTTGTTGAAAATTAAAATTATTATTTACACAGACACACTTCCACACAGTGTGACCATCTCAAAAATGGCGAATCTGCTCGACGCTCACAAAAAATCTGCCAAACCCGACTCCAGAAAATGCCAAAAATATGCCACCATATTATTGCATCCATGGAGACGGTTAGGTTGAATAAATAAAATACTACGTATACAAAGGTATTTTTTTATTCAATATCAATTACAGTAGAATCCGGATATAGCGACCTTTAAGGGACCGGCGACATGGGCGTACCCAGGTAGGGGCAGGGGGGAGGCAGCTGAAGAAGATAAAATAAACGTCAGTTTTCCTGGCAAGTGGGAATTAAAAACGTGTTACCTACTCTGCGCAAAATTAAGTGTTGGAAACAAAATATCTTTTCAGTCAGATATTTTGATTTAATATTTTTTATCTATAATTAAATATTCTACAACATAGAATATAGTATACTGTTAGCGACGCAATATAATTTAAATCTTCCGCGAAACCGTCGCATCTCGTAGTTTCCGCTCGCGACGTGATAATCAGAGCCATCTAGGATTAAAGCCGAATATAATTTGGAGAAAACAACATCTAGCGCTAGCGCTATCTAGTTACGGACGACACTCGACAGTACTTTTTCCAGTAAAGAGAAATAGCATCAATTTATTTTATAATATACGGTCAATAGAGACATCTTGTATTGAATAGCAATACCACGAAGAACGTTCTAGCATGGACTATTCTGGAAAGGAAAAACAGTGATAGCAAGTATGAGACAAGGATGGAAACAGAGTCTAGTATTTTCTACGTATTTCGGGAGCGAGAATATTTGAATATATAAGCGAGATCGTGAGTCAGAGCAAGGCAATTCAGTTCGAAATTTCGAATACAATTCAATTCAGTTCGGAGTTTAATACGAATATTTCATGCGCCATAATAGTGTCTTATAGTTTAGTTGCGGTGACACGAGATTTACGTTTACTGCGCAACAACTGGAAATATTACTCAGTCAAATGGATATCAGGAAATTCTTTGAAAGATGTGAGTCAAAACAAAACACATATGTACCTAATATGATTATTTGATTTGTTTAAGGGGGGCTCTCTTGTAAGTGTATAGGAAGTAAATGATATTTGAATGTGATGTTTTTATAGGTATCTTAATCTTTATTTATTACAACGTTTTTATTAGGTCGCTTTCTTGTCTGTCTGTTTGTCTGTTCGGTACAAATATGGCAATTGATTTTAAACTAACTTCCCGATCTCCCGATGAAGAAGAGACTTAAAATTTTGACTGTAGGTCAGAAGTGGATAATAATACAATATTAAATTGTTTTCTTGTCTGTCTGTTTGTTTGTTTGTCTGTTCCGTACAAATCTTGCAATTGATTTTAAACTAACTTTCCGATGAGAGACTTGAAATTTTGACTGTAGCACTGTAGGTCAGAAGTGGGTGTTTGTTCGTTTTTTTGCTTGTTTCTTTGTTTGAAAGTTTAAAAAACATTACACATTTTTTATGACTAAAAAGCAGAAATTAAAAAAATAAATATATTTTTTTTAATATACCACGTTTTTAAAACGGACTAAAAAGTATAACGAAAAACGTGAAGCGCAAGAAAAAAAAAATAGGATAGGTAATGATAAAAAGTGTAAAAAGTAGCAGCCGTTGAGAAACCTCATGTTAGATGAGCTTTCTCATTGACTGCTACTTTTTATGCATATATATTTGCAGTAGAAAAAAAATTGTAATTTAGGTATCTATCTATTTCATGCGCCCCACGTTTTTCGTTTTAAATTTATCAAGATTTTCTGTAACTGTTATAAATTAAAAGTGCTTAGGTCAATTTATATGGCATTAGAAAATATTATTTTATACTTTTTAGTCCGTTTTAAAAACGTGGTATATTAATTTTTTTTTTTTTTCGTTCTATGCCTAAACACCGTAAGAGTAATTATGTATGTGTATCCTTTTTTTAGAGACAACACGCGAAAAAAGAAAAAAAGGTCGGGAAAGTAGCAGTAGAAGCAATGAAAATGACAACTGTGATAAATCTCATGTAATGCCAAGATCATTGCATGCTAACATTGGACAAGCATCACATTCTCCAGCAGAACCTGTAAATATATCTGTTGCCGACTATTCTTCTCCATCGACATCCCAACAAACTTATGGCATCAACGTCGACCTGAAATTATAGTGGACGATGGCTATCATGAAAATGATCTGGATCGTTATGTTGGGCTGGCTACTCAGCTATCGACGGAAAAGAAGAGGGAGTTGTTACAAAATCCTTGGATCCCGCCCAGAAATTATGATTTTGAAAGTGATGCAAGCCATTTGAAAAGAAAATTTAATCATGCTTGGTTGGATCAATATGCACCATGGCTAGTATATTTCAAGCGACTAAAAGGCGCTCTTTGTAAGCATTGTGTTTTGTTCACTCCGCCCATCAGCACTGTGAAAGGAATTTTGGGATCATTTATGGTCAGGCCATATATAAAGTTCAAAAATATGCATGAAGACTGCCGAAAGCATGCAACGACTAACCTTCACCTAACAGCGACAAATGCTGCAAAAAATTTTCTTGAAAATGTTCCTGTAGACATTCAACTGCAAAGTGGACACCAAAAAGCAATCAATGAAAACAGACAAATATTGTCATCAATTATTTCTTGTATAGTATTTTGCGGTACACATGGTATGCCTCTTAGGGGAAAACAAGCAGATGAGGGTGTTTTATTAGATTTGTTGAAGTTGAGAATCAATTCAGGGGACGACAAATTAAAGAGTCACCTGGAAAAGGGCCGTCGCAATGCAGTTTACACATCGCCAAAAATACAAAACGAATTGATTAATTTATGTGGCGAAGTTATTAAGGAGAATATAAAAAGTGAGGTTCAGAGGACAGTGGCTTACGCAGTCTTGGCTGATGAAACAGCAGACGTAGCTGCAGGGGCGTACCCAGGCCCACATGAAGTACTTGGGCCTGGTGCTCGACGGGCATTTTTGGTTCCGGGAGCATCTCCATCGACTAGTTCCCCGGCTTGTCGGCGCGGCGTCCGCCCTTTCGCGGTTGATGCCGAATGTGGGCGGACCCAGTGCTACGTGCCGACAGCTGTACGTGGGAGTGATCCGGTCGATGGCCCTGTATGGCGCACCGGTGTGGGCGGGGTCCCTGACCGTCCGTCTTAGGGCCCTCCTGTGGCGACCACAGAGGGTCATGGCGATCAGGGCCATACGGGGTTACCGCACGGTGGCGACAGAGGCAGCGTGCCTCCTGGCCGGAACTCCCCCGTGGGACCTGGAGGCGGAGATGCTCGCCGACATTTATCGGCGGCTGTCGGAGACGCGCGCCCGCGGCGGCATGGTCTCCATCAAAGAGATCACCGCCTGGCGGGTCGACGCCCGCCAAGAAGTCATTGCCCGTTGGGCAGTCCGGCTGGAGAGTCCTCGGTACGGTGTCAGGACCGTCGAGGCCCTCCAGCCGGTGCTGATGGAGTGGTTGGAGCGGACGCACGGGGTGCTTTCCTTCCGACTGGTGCAGGTGCTGACGGGGCACGGTTGCTTCGGGAAGTACCTGCACAAGATTGTCAGGAGGGAGAGCACACCGTCCTGCCACCACTGCAGTTGCGACGAGGACACGGCGCAGCACACGCTCGAGGAGTGTGCTGCATGGGAGGGGGATCGCCGTGAACTCGTCGCAATTATCGGTGCCGACCTGGCGCTGCCGACCATCGCCAGGGAGATGCTCGTCAGCGTCAGGAACTGGGACGCGGTCGCCGCCTTCTGTGAGGCCGTAATCTCACGGAAGGAGGCGGCGGATCGTGTGCGAGTAGAGCTCCTATTCGGCGACACGTTCCGCCGCCGGCGACTCGGGCGGCGCAGGCGCGAGTATCTGCGCCTAATGTCGCCCTAGCCGAGGCCGCGGGTGATTGGACCGGGGAATTGTCCGTCACCCGCAGAGAGGCCGACCGCGCGACGGCGACCGACGTTCCAAGACGTCGAGAGGTGAGGTTACCCGAAAGGGTATTCCTTCAGGCCGACCACTGACGACAAGTCACATCTGCTCCGGTGGTCGGCCCAACAACGAGGTGACGTGGGTACGGGTGGGTTATGGGCCCGCGCGCCGCCCTTTCATCGCCCCGGACGGACTGGACCGCGCGTGCGCTTACCATAGCCCACCCATAAAAAAAAAATAATAAAAAAAAAAAAAAAAAACCCAGGTTCTGGGCCAGGGGGGGGCAAGTCAGATTTTTTATACGCTAGGTGCTTATCTATACATATAAAAGGAGAAGCTGACTAACATATCTACGCAGAGCCTAAAATATAAGAGCTAGAACCTTGAAATTTTGCACAGGGGTTCCCTTTATAGCGTACGGGAGCACTAAGAAAGGATTTTCGAAAATTCATCTCTTAACTTTTTATCTTCTAGGGGGCAGCTGCCCCCCCTGCCCCTACCTGGGTACGCCCATGCGTAGCTGGGAAAGAACAGCTATCAATAGGCGTGCGGTTCTACGACGAAAGCAAAAGGAGAATCAGAGAAGAATTTGTAGGGTTCGTTAAACTAAAAGCACAAAATGCTTCAGCAATTCTCGAACCAATTGATAATTTCTTGATTAGTTCTAATCTCCCAACCGAAGATTGCGTAGGGTTTGGATTCGATGGCTGTTCTACAATGGCAGGGAAAGAGGGTGACGTACAAGGCATTTTGAGAAAAAAATATCCTCGTGCTTTATATTTTCATTGCTCAAGTCACAAACTCAACCTTGTTGTGAATGATGTGAACGCAGTGCCAGAAATTAGAAATACTGTCGCCACTGTAAAGGATGTTATAACGTTTTTCAGAGAATCGACTACTCGTCGAAACTACGCTCCAAACCTATCACGATTGTGTGAGACGAGATGGTCCGAAAAATATAAATCAATCAGAAAGTTTTCTCAACATTGCCCAGAGCTTGTGAAATCTCTAGAAACGTTATCTGTAGAGGGAAATTATACCACCAGAAAATCTGCATATCAGTTGTATTCAGCTGTTACAAAACCAGTGTTTATTGTTGCTCTACAAACAATAGCCAAATATTCAGCAGTTTTAGAACCAGTAGTTAACGCACTGCAAGCTAAATCGATCGAAATGATCTCGGTGGGGGAAGACATCAAAAATATCAAGGACATTCTCAGAAATGACCGCGAGTTTCCTGATAAAATAAGTAATGAAATGCTTCAAAAAGCGCGATCTGTTGCAATGGATTTGAACATAGAAATTTCGGTTCCACGTCTTGCTCACAAGCAAACACATAGAAGTAACCCGCCATCAGACAATGATAACGAATATTGGCGGCGTTCCCTGATAATACCATACATTGATTCACTCATTTCATCGTTGAATATTCGATTCTCCCAAGAAAATACTCTGGCGTTTGCTTTAAGTAAGCTTCATCCCTTGTATATGACCAAAACCAGCATTACAGACTTACACAAGAACGCAGAATCATTCCAAGAATTTTATAACCTGGATATCACCGGAGAACTGAACCTTTGGCATAATTTATGGGTGAAGAATGCTTTATCAGATAATCAATTAAGGGACATAGAAGTAGTTGATCTGTTCAACGAAGCCAACATTTTTTACCCTGCTGTCAGAAAGGCATTGATTATTTTAAGCACTATCCCATGCACCACGGCGACCGTAGAACGGTCCTTCAGTACGCTTCGAAGAGTTAAAACGTGGCTTAGAATCACTATGGGTGAAGAAAGGCTTACGGGTTTATGTCTGATGAGCGTACATCGCAATTATTTAAAAGAAAACAGTGAGTTTATTCAAAAGACTGCCATAGACAAATTTTCGGCAAATCCGAGATGATTACTGTTAAAATAATATATATATATATATATATATATATATATATATATATATATATATATATATATATATATATATATATATATATATCTATATATATATATATATATATATATATAATACAAGTCAATTTTCATGATTTTTGTTTCAATATACCCGACCGACCATCATGACCATCATATGAGCTGCCCCCACCTATCTGAAATCCTGGGTACGCCCTTGACCGGCGATACTATGTCGTACTAGCCGAATGACGTACAAAACGGTAAGATTATTTCTTAAGTACATAAGTACCTAATCTACGAATACATAATTATGTACATGCCAAACTCCTTCGCGAGGGTTACATTTGATTCACCGCCTTCTAATCGGTGTAATATTGTACTTTTTATTCAATTGTAAAACACTTTCCCTTCACAGAACTCATTTTGTCGAGCTTTAAGAACTTTTCATAACAAGTGACAAACACTAACTGTGATTTATGCGCGCCAACAAGAAAAGGTGAAGCTCGCGGGGCGGGATGAAGTTGGGCCACCGAAGTATTGGTGCGTAAGTTGTATAAACAAAACATTGCGCGTCGTTTTAACCGGATGTATTAATCTCAAAAAATGGTCGCTATAAGCAGTTTGTCGTTTAAACCGGAGTCGCACTAAACGGTTATATTTTCTCAGTACCTAACTATGAAACCTAACTTGAGTAAACATTATCGTCGTTAAAAACGGTTAGTTGTTATAAGCGAAGTCGTTATATATGAATTCTTCTGTATTTTACAATTTATTATAGTCCATAAAATATAGCTTGATCTCTGTGACAGATGTCAAGGAAACCAACGAAGTAAGTTTGAACAAGCGACATGTTTACAATTTCATTTTGTATCAAATATATTTTCATTCTTTTCGTGCCTAAGCATTTTATTGAAAAATGACGCTTACGCACGTACAAGGTCATACTAGACTGAAAATAAAAAAAGAGATGAGGCAGTCGATATACATAAATCGATAACAGATCTTTATTAAATTATTCATAAAAGAAATAAACCCAACACAGTACCTATATAAAACTTACAACATATTTTTTACAATTAAAACAGACAGCTACATTATAAAATACATAAATTGAATTAATTAAACATTAAAAAAATCACTTTTTGTCTCAGAGTAAATGATAATATTACGTACGCATTATTTTCAATAAACATATTTATTTATAAAACAGTCGTAATTGATCGATTGATCTAACGACTGTTCCTATTATGGCAAAAAATTATAAATGTTCTAGCAGGAACGCTCCAGTGATGACGATAATAGTGACCTAGACCTTGATTGTCTTGACGTTTTGAATAATTAAAACAACCAAAAAATAGTTTTGTTTGAAATAAATTCAAAAAGATTTTCATTGATTGTATTTTAATTATAATAGAAAATTACAATTATAAAAATAAAGAGTTTTATCGATAAAAAACTACGGACTTTATCGTAAGTGTGACAGCACTAGGGACAACTATCACAGAGATCATCCTATATTTTATGGACTATACCAAAACTATTATACTTAGTAGGTATGCATCAACATTTGCTTCAAATTCTTCATTTTCATATATTGATTTTGACGACACCCTTTTAAGCATTTTTTTGTTGGTGGTGGAAAATACAGTTACCATGTTCCTTTATACCCTCTTTTGTGGTGATTATAGCTGCTACATGTTCCTGTTCCTTAACTTTGTTTTGTTCAGGTTGAGGAGAGGACAAGACGACAAACATTGATATAAATCTCGATCAGTTACATTATGTATTACTATTCATAATTTTATTGTATTTTTATGTCGGTACGCCATATGGCGTACCTACATAAAAATGCAATTACACAATACAATTACTGAAATCTGCCAAATTCTGCCACTTTTTTGAATCGTCAGCTTAATCTGCCCAATTGGCAGAAATCTGCCACAAATGGTCACACTGCTTCCTCACTACATCCTTTATTTTTTTTTTTTTTGGTTTATTTTTGTCCATTCGAACAAGCAAAGGGAAGAAAGCCCACAGAGCCAAGTCTTATACAATTTTCTTCACAATTATACATATTTTTAACATTTCTTTATATTTAGTAGCTTATTGACGATCATCCTCCGTCAGTAAGCATAGATAATAACATATTAAAAAAGTAAGTCAGTAAGTCAAGTCGATATCATTAATTAGGTGCTGAAACCTAATTATGATTTCTCTCGGAATTTCGGTAGAATATGAAAATACACGTAAACCACTATTATTTTATATTCACCATAGCTCAGCATTGTAACAACATTGTATGTATGTATTATATTACTTAAAATATCAACGAAATTATTCAATGTAACGCCAAAACAATAAAATATTGGATAAATTATGAGACATGACCTTTTTCCATTCCTGCCAAAACTATTTTCTGTTGTTATAAATATATAAACCCATTGACATTGTTTATTCCTTCCATCAGCTCGTAGACGTCCACTGCTGGACTCTGAATATTCATACACAGAACGCAACCTTAATGGACTTTACAAATATATAATTTAATACACACAAACACCCTGGCTCAAAAGTACTAAGAACAATAATTATTGAATTGCATAAAGGATTGTTCTATGCTGAAATTGAACCTACACACTGGCATGATAAATCTTAACGACTACGCCAACTATGCAGTGAATCATTAAGATTTTTCATTGAAGAACAACGGCATGATTAAAGGCGACATATAAGTTTATATGTATAATGCCTTCAATCTTGCGGTGATCACGAATGTTAAACATATTTCAGTATTTTTAAATATTTAATGAAAAGTACCTGCGTAGCTTACGTTGCGTTAGTGTCATTAAAATCAATTATAATATGTGAAAAGCATGGAAGTAAATAGTACTACGTACAACTAGTACTTATTACTTCCATGGTGAAAAGTCCTTGCAAGTACACAACACCCAAAATGCTTAAAAATGGCAACACTAATCCTACAGTTCATAAACAAATAGAAAAATGTTAGTGAATTTTCGTCGTGAGTTAATGATGAAATGCCAAGCTATTATTAGTATAAAGTAGAAGTAGATACTGTGTTATTATTTATTTTTGCCGAGACGACTGCGGTCGCGTCGCTAAAAATAATGTAACCGATGTGGAATAGGTAGTATTTTGGCCCAGCAGGTAGCGAGGCCAAATAATATTTTCGGCTTTCGTAGAACACCTCGTAACTCGATGTAGATCATTGACATTCCACATACATTCTCTATCGAACGCATACGCTTTGGCTTTATTCAATTCCAAATATTAGCAATATGAGAAATAAGTATAGAAACACTGACTCCTCAATAAAAGCTGGTGATATAATTTTAACTGAACAGCCTTTTGCTTTTGTATTATCGTCCAAAGAACAAGGAAACCGTTGCGATAATTGTTTAGAAAAGTGAGTATTTCATCAGACAATTTATTTTTATTTAAATTCATTTATAATGTAGAAAATAGTAAATTATATACAGGAAATTAATACAAAAGAATTCTATGAAATTGTTAGGTTAATAAATTTTAAAAACTTTTATTTATTTGTCGGTTTTAGATTTTTAGGCAATGAATTTATACAATTATAATTTTTATTATTTCATTAAATATAAGTTTAATTTTTAGAAGCTAAAAAATTAAATTTATGTGAAGAATTTTCATTGAATGAAACAAGATACAACAATTTAATTGTCTTGTAAAATTTTAAAAATCAAAAAATGATTTACTAGTCTTTCAACGATTTTTTCATATTTAATGTCTCTGCTTTGTCTCTATGGTGATGAAGTAAGAATATAATTCACCAAACCCTATCTTCCTCATTGGTTTAGTAAAATATGACTAAGGAACATAATATGCATATAACGTCTATGCAACAGATAGGAAACTCAAAATGAAATCCTGTAATCTTGAACAGTATAGTATAGTAGTAACCTACTGATAGTGAAATCATTTACTTCTATGGTGTAGTAGGCTCGAGCCCAGCAGTGAAATATAAATGAGCTGTGATTTTAAGGAAATAGACATACACTTATAAATTAGTTTTATAGGACTTGTTTTATAAATTTTTAGCTCCAAGTAAGACTAGATTCCTCGCAGCCCACATGTGTCCCACTATTGGGCTCGGGTCTGTTCCACAATCAGAAGGATTTTGACCTACTATACCATGCTGGTCAGACATGTTGGGATAGGGTTTTATTTCGAGTTTTCTTACTCTTGCACAGATGTTATGTGCATATTATATCCCATAGTGGTCTTTTACGACATCCACAGGCAAGATAGGGAGTGGTGAATTGTATTCTTACTTCGACACCACACGAAAAGATGAAGACTAGATTAGACTATTGCTAATACATACTTCAGAATAGACACAACTAACCTAAATAAACTTATAAAAACTCATTAACAATTCAATTCGGCCATCTAAATTTAAACCTGGAACTTAATAAATACATGCATGTGCAATAATAGACTTTCAGTAACATATTAATGTATCTATTGATAGATTCCTTGGGATAATTATTTTGTTATGTATACAAAAAAAATATTACATCCTACTAATATTCTAAACGCGAAAGTTTGTGAGTATGTTTGTTGCTCTTCCATGCAAAAACGACTGAATGTATTTTGATGTAATTTCACAATAATACAGCTTACATATCAGAATAACACAGGCTATAATTTATCCCAATATTCCCACAAGGGGAACCATGCGGGTAAATCTGCACGGTGCTGCTAGTGAGTAATAAAGGATCTAAATCTGTTAGAATACTACTATAATAAAAAAGTTCTCATCCCTGGTGGGGATCGAACCCACGACCTTTGGATTAGAAGTCCAACGCGCTATCCTCTGCGCCACAGGGACAATCACACTCATGTGTAATTTAAATGCCTCATTATTTTTCCTAAACAATAATTTTATTCTATTGTCTTTCATACAAAGGTAATACTGGGTAAATATAATTATTTGAATAGGTGATAGTTATATGCGACGCATTGTTATTTTGGAAGGAAAAATGTGGACAATGGGTTCTGGTATATACCAAACCGATATTCATCAGTCATCATCATTACAGCTACATATGTCGCATTGTCGGGCTCGGGCCTCCTCCACAATGGGAGGAAATTTGACCTACTATACAATGCTGGTCAGACATGTTGGAATAGGTTTTCATTTCGAGTTTCCCTTCTCTTGCACAGATGTTATATACATAGTATATCGCTTAGTCGTCTTTTACGAGCTTGACTGCCCAATGGATGATGTCCTCCTCGTCTTCAAAACAACCAGTTTGGTGGGCGAGATGTGTCAAACCACAGTAATTGCACATGATACGAAACATTCTCAGCCTCGGTAGAGCACTGCAATGAATTGGCTGCAGTAATTTTAACAAATTCATGAAGGTGGACAGTTTCAAATCCCATACAGACAGATTTAATTTGATATGAATTTACCATGAATGTATGGCTCCGTGTGGTGACAGCGTAAGAATACAATTCACCACTCCCTACCTTGCTTATGGATGTCATAAAAGTCGACTAAGGGTTATATTATAGGTCACCTAACCTCAACACGTCTGAGTAGGTCCATTGCCCTCCTAGTTTGGAGGAGACCTGAGCCCGATTGTGGGACGTATATAGGCTGAGATGATGATGATGATAACATGGCAGAAAATGGATATATTACGATTGTGCTTATCAATTTTACGATAAGGCGTGAGGTTAAAACTGTAACGGGTGCTCGACACTTGTATTTTTATGTCCACTTGCTAACATTGTACTTGATTTCAGGGTCAAAGTGTTGAAATGTTCAGGATGCCAATATGTGCACTATTGCGGCCGGTCGTGCCAGAAAGAAGCGTGGGTAGATCATAAGGTATGTTTATAATGACTGTTTATTTTTCTTAATCTGCTTAATTCAACTCAAATTCAAAATCATCCAATATATACAAATCCCGCGGTGGCAAATACGTAAGTATTGTCAATTTTACATTTTATCTGAAATTAATCCAATAAACTACCACCAGATAGAAATACACGGAGCAGGCTTATTATTATTGACTATAGCAATGACAAGACACGGAGCAGGCTTATTATTATTGTAGATAATATGTTAAGTGAGTATTACCTCTAGTGTGATTGATGGCGTTCGAACCAGGGGAACAATTTTCGGCGTCGTACGAATTGATCAGGAAATCGAGACAAAATGCCAATTCCAACTTTTCAGTAGCGGGATTGATTAATTTTCGATGATTCCCTTCAATTTCTGTTATGATATTATCTATATCCTGATATTATCTGGATATCATATCCATTAGTCGTCTTTTACGATATCCACGGGCAAGATAGGGAGTAGTGAATTGCGTTCTGAACCCGAATGTGAACTAATTTTATTGCCTCTAAACAACTGTGTATCAATACCTAAAGATATATTATAAGACACAGGGTCCATAAACTCGACTGCACTTGACACGGATACTTGACTGCACAGATGGCGTATTGGTTGAGATACGGACCTGGCATGTCAGTGTCCTGGCAGCGGGTTCGAATCCTACTCAGGACTTTGTGCGACCCGCAAAGTGTTGTTCTGAGTCTGGATGTAATTTGTGTCCGTTAATTATATGTTTGTGAAGTATCCCGCAATACAAAGATTAATTTCTTTAGTGCGTGATGTTGTTCTTTAAAAAAATACATTTAGTTGATCCATTAGGATGGAAAATTTAAGTAAATAACGTGACTATAAGAGATCAAACATTAAAAAATCTTACTAATTCTATGTGGTCAGTGCCGTATATTAGGCTAAAGCTCTCGGCATTATAGAGGAGAATCTTATTGCCCTACGCTTAAGGGCTTAAAAATAAGAGAAGATTCTAATATTACTATCTGATTATAATGTGTGGACGTAAAAGATTTCTTATAAATCTAAAAATTTGGTCCTCGGTTATCCGGATTTTGGTCTCATATAAACATATTTTATCGCATTTAATTGCCCGACATTTCTACATGGTGGTGATCACTGGATTCTAAGGTGTTTAAGGGTTTTTTTTATGGGTAGGCTATGGTAAGCGCACATGCCGTCTTTTCCGTCCAGGGCGACGAAAGACGGCGCGCGGGTCCATAACCCACCCGTACCCACATCGCCTTTGTCGTTGGGCCGACCGCCAGTGCCGAGTTCCTTGTCCTCAGTGGTCGGCCCGACGGAATATCCTTTCGGGTAACCTCATCTCTCGACGTCCCTGTCCCGGGACGTCGGTCCAGGCACGCGGTCAACCTCTCTGTGGGTGCCGGAGTAAAGTCCCGGTCTGGTCACCCGCGGCCTCGGCTAGGACGGCATCAGGCGCAGGTGCCCACTCGCGCCTGCGCCGCCCGAGTCGCCGGCGGCGGAACGTGTCACCGAAGAAGAGTTCCTCTCGCGCACGATCCGCCGCCTCCTTCCGTGAGATGACGGCCTCACAGAAGGCGGCGACCGCGTCCCTGTTGCTGACGCTGCCGAGCATCTCCCTAGCGATGGTCGGCAGCGTCAGGTCGGCACCGATGATTGCGACGAGTTCACGGCGCTGTTCTGCCTACGGGGTAAAGGTGTCCTAACAAATCATCATTAATCCAGAGATGCTACCCGCTATAATCTAAATCACTCTTAATATAATAAATTAAATCAGTAAAAATAATTTTATTATAAACGTCACATAAACATCAAAAAACATCACATCCATTCAATCAAAAATTATGTATATAAAAATTAGAAATAACCAATAATACTAATTAGAATTAACAATAGAAATTCTGTATAAAAAATCGTTTTCACAGTAAAATCTGTTTCTATTAACTAACACTTCGTTCAGAAATATCATACGTTTAAATATTTATACATAATCGTGCAAGATTATACAACATTTCACGTATAACGGACGATATATATACTAAAATGACATGGTTACATGTTACATGAAAGTTGGCACGTATTAACACCTTCGAAATAAATACGTGTTTTATTTTCACATGCAAATCGGTAGTCTGCGTCAAAAGGCGATTGACGTAGGCAAATCGCACTGATTTTTTGGTTACAAGTGTTATTTAATTTAAATACGCTAAATTTAGTTCATAAATGCCTGATACGCGCTTTTATATTTGGTGTATTGGGAATATAGCACACTTTTGAGCCTTTATAGTTCATACTGTTAAATATGAACAGTGAGAAAGAAAAATAATCGTATCACATTGGCCCAGGGCAATTGGCATAGAATTTTATTTCGATTATGCCTTCTTTTATAGCGATATTATCTACATATGCTCCTTATTCTTGTCTCTTTACACCCGTGGCAAAGAAAGACGATTATTCAGTTAGGTAGAAACAATTTCCAAAAAGAGGTCAACCGACAAATCGAACTCGGCTGGGCAACATTCGCGAAACTTAAGAGGGTTTTCTCATACAACATACCTCCAGTGTCTGAAAACACAGGTCTACGGCCAGTGTATTACCAGTGATAACTTAGGGCACAGAAACGTGCTCCCTAAATGTAGGCCTCATAACCAAGTTTAAAGTCACTTAACATACTATTGAGTGGGCTATGCTGCTATAATTGAATCTGAAATACGTAAATCTGTAGTAGAATGGGTGTAACCGATATAGCACCAAGAATTAGCACGCTGAAGAAGCATTGGGCAGCCCACATTGCTCGACTAAGCGACAACCGTTGGGGAAGAAAGGTTCTTGAGTGGCGACCATATATTCAACGACGTATTGTAGGACGCCCCCACTAGGTGGACCGACGGTCTGGTGAAAGCTAGAAATAAAACATTTTTAAAGATCTTATAGTATATTCATCATCATCGGAGCCCACATACGTCCCACTGCTGGGCTCGGGCTCCTCCACAGTGGAAGAGAACCTACTATACCGTGCTGGTCAGACTTGTTGGTATAGGGTTTCATTTCGAGTTTTCCTTCTCTTGCACAGATATTATGTGTATATTAGTATAGTCCCATAGTTGTCTTATACATCCACGGGCAAGGTAGGGAGTGGTAAGTTATATTCTTACTCCGTCATCACACGGAAGTATATATATAGGTATTAGTGAATTAAAACGTTTTAAATTGAAATATAATTATTTCATTCTTTAACAAAGTAACACTATTCGTTAAATTTATATCCGTGATGTTTATATCTCAATTGCTATTGCTACTACCAGCCGGATGTGTCCACATTAAGAAATTCAATAATAAAATACAGACGTAAACACAAAAAATATAACACACCTCTAAGCTATATAGACTTATTGCAGTCCTGGCTGTGATCCAAATCCTGTTACTATTTGTTCATAGTTTCATCTACGTATATTATAAGAACATAACTCTAAATTGACATCAGTCAATGCATGTAATCAGGTGATTCATCCATCTATTAGCCTATTAGACATTACGTTTACATTCAATGCTTTAAGATTTTGATAATATCCAAGTGCCACCTGATGGTTCATGCTTTTGAGTATTTGCGTAGATTTCCGGGTTCAAATAGGCGTACCAACCATATGAACTCTGCGCCTTAAGGTACTTATGCTAGACCGGTATCAGTACATCTTTTGTGACTCCCGTTGATGATTCTAGCTGTAAGACGTAAAATTAAACTCACTTATTTTTTTTCTGCTAGTCATTTCACGCAACTAACCGCCTAAATTTTATGTATAATTATTAGTTTTGAAACAGGAGAAAGTAAAAACTTGTAGCCATTCTGTACCTAGTATTATTCTATACTATAAGTTTCATCATCATCCTGCTCTTATCCTAATTATTTAGGGTCGACCCAAGGTGTACTGTTCTTTCTTTTGCATAATTTTGGACCTGCCTGACGTCAACGCTCCTTTGGGAATGTAATTGTTGACCTGAAGGCCAGTTGAGTTAGCCCAGATTAATGAAGAACTCTTAGTCGTCTCTTACGACGTCCACGAGGAATGTAAGGGTTGGTCTTCATAGCCTACTACGCAACGATTTCATTTCGAGTCTAGGAGTAATAAATCCCAAAATAGACAATCGAATCGTTTCTAAATTATTGCATCCTGTTTCTTTAACATTGCGAGTTTTATCTTTGTTTATTTGACATTCGATTTATTTACCTACCGTTTGTTTCTTAAATATTGACATGCATCAGATTTAGAACATATGGTGAGGATTACTGAATTTTATTTCTGAATCTTTTATTTGTTTTCAATTCTTGGATGGTTTTCAAAACGTTTCAATTTATACTTGAATGTATTCTAACAATATCTATGATCGGTTTTTACTATTGTATCGGGTCATACCTATTTTAATTAAGTTGTATCAGGTAATACCTAATACGACTTTAATGCTTTACAAAAAAGAATAGGCAGCTGGAGATCGATTTGGTTTGGTCATGATAGGTGAAGTTATCGCATAGACGCTCCTTGTGCATGTCGTAAACGACAAACTGTAATATTACCTAAGCTCTCATGGCGTCTACTCAACGATATCTTTTGAAGAAGTCCAGTTAGCAATGTTACTAATGGTAAATCTTTCGCAAAAGTCATGAGCAGTATATATGCTCTTCTTTCAACTGTAGGTATTAAAAAAAGTTTATGCCGTGACACCTAATATATATTAGGTTATGGATGTAGAATGATGTTGATATTTTTTTCTTCTTCAGTGGGAATGTGCAAACTTCAAACGGGTAGCTCCAAAAGTCCTACCCGATGGAGCTCGGATGCTGTCAAAAATTATCAACAGGTTACAAAGAGGAGATGGACATACCTTCAGATCGTTTTATTCTGGTTCTTCATTCAGAATGTGGAAGGATTTGATGTCACGTAAGTTTTTATTATATTTCTGTATGATTTTCATTTATTTTATTATTATTTTTTAACTATTTAATAACTTGTTTTAACCGAGACAACCTCATTGGTACAGTGACGGAAGCATGCCTCCGCCAATCTAATAAAAGTGTTATTAGTTTTTGACGTCAAAAAACGAGTCTTGCGTGCAGCTGCGCTGGAAAGAGCCTTGCCTCATATCACGAGGAACGGGCAAGCTGCATGTCCAAATGTGGGTGTATGTATGGTGTAATCTATAGAAAATAGGCCTTCAGGCCTTGTACATTACTCTGGTGCGCCTTTTCCACGATGGGAAGGCAAATAGCTTAATCACTTGTACGGGCGAAATGAATTGCTATACTTTATTGTTTCGAGATTTTCTTTTTTTGCATTGATTTTATCGGCTTAAATCCTTTAATTATCTATACCTATAGAAAAGGAAGGATGGGGTGAATTGTATTCTTTTTCGTTATCATAGAACTTAGTACCTATTATTTAGAAGACGAATTCCATTTCTAATTGAGTGACAAATTTGTTAAATCCATCTCAGTTCATAGCGGTTAGCCAGTGCTGGGCTCGAGTCTTCTCCTCAGTGAAAGAGAAATTGACATACTTCTCCACGCTGGTGTAGCACGTCGACATCCACGGGTGGAAAATAAAGTGTTGAACTATCTATGTACTAACTCCTTCACCATATGGAGGTATTAAATAATTACATATGAGCTATCGTCTTTTATGCTGTGTGTGTTAAGAATACAGAATTTTATACCCCCTTTTTTCCATGGGTGTCATAAAAACCGGCAGAAGATTCGCAGCACTCCTGGGAATATTTTCACACCGACTGCGCCAATCCACCCGAGATGAGTGGAGATATGCGTTATCCTGCTTTTGGGGCACCCCATGTCGGTTAGATGGAGATTGATGATCGTTGTATAGATGTGAATTTTAATAAAGATATTTGTCACCAATTACAGATTATTCTGACTTAAAAGCCGATATGAAACGCATGGATCATTTCACTTCGTTAACTGTGGTACTCTACGAATTCCTGAAAGATATCTCGCTGCCTAACACTGTCGAACTAATGGGACTTTACGGCAGGGTAATATATGTGTTAAATTAACCATGTAGATTAACTGTTCATCATAAACTGACCGACTCACCATTGTCCTACATTTTACTAATGTTACTAATGTTAGATATATAAAAATGTATATTTAGATGAGTCCTACTTAATGGCGCGATTGCCTTTGGTGCAATTTAGCATACATTTAATTTCTGACCTGGTATTTAACATAAGATACTGAGATTATATCGAATTGTAGTATTTTTTTTTCATTCATTAGCCTATCGACGACATAGCGATAATTATTTATCCATACTAATATTATAAATGCGAAAGTAAGGATGTTTGTTTGTTGTAACGCTTTCACGCTTAAACTACCAAACCGATTTCAAAAATTCTTTCACCAGTGGAAAGCTATAATATCAGGGAGTAACATAGGCTATATTTTATCCCGGTATTCCCACAGGAACGGAAACTATGCCGCGGGTAAAGCGACTGAAACCGAAGCGAAGCGAGGGCGGGTTGCTAGTTAGCTATAAAGTTGACATTACAAAATTTTAGGGAGAACGTTGCTGCCTATCTCTTGATGAACCTTAGACCATGATATATGTGATCTATGCATGGCATAGAAAGCAAGTTAAAGCGATGATGAAAATATATGTTAAGCCATTCGATGATAAATATAAACGTCTATGAAAACAGACACGAAAAGTCTACCTTGGGTTAATTTTGAAACCAATTTTTCTCAGCTCCATATACTGCGATTCCATGCGCGTAGAAATCGTGCCCGTTAAATACAACGTTCATTATTAATTTTCAGAATGCTCTTTTTATGTGCGTCTCTATATTACTGAAGAAACATGATATCCACTAGTTATTGTGCTAATTTTTTATTCAATAAGAAATCAATTAAAAGTATCACTACAAAATTAATAATCCTATTTCACATCCTTAGAGGATGAACATTGACAAATGCTGTAATTGTGCTTAATTTGGAAATTCGTATATATCGGGGTTAACTGTTAAACATCAAAGTAAAAGTTAATACAAGAAAATACGAATAACTTGAATTAATTACTTTAATTCTAAGAGTACTTTATGCAGTATTACGTATTTTTTTTATGGAAAATACATTTCTTGTCTTTTGCGTAGCGTTTCTATTACGTTCTTATAAAATACGCTGTTTATAATTGTTTGACACACATCATCCTCACTTCATATGCTCTATAATATGTATTCTTAAAAGTAAACGAGGCATTTTAACGCGAAATTTGAAAATCGCATTAAAACCAAACCGCGCATAACGGGGTCGCGTAAAGCGAGGTATTATTGTTTATATATCATCCTAGCAATGCGTCTGGCCACCGTAATATAGTGTAAACAATTATGTCCAATTATGAAGGCTCGTGATTTACTAAGCTTTAAGTAATACCAACTTATCATTATTACAAGTACGTGGTGTCTGTTTCCAGATGGTTATAAACAGTTTCATGATTTTGGACAACGACATGAACTCCATAGGCACCGGTATTTACCTGGCCTCGTCTATTCTAGACCATAGCTGTAATCCCAACGCAGTCGCCACATTTGATGGGAAAACCATTTACATCAGAGCTAACCAAGACTTACCGTGCTTGGACTGGAATCAGGTAAGAGATGATCCACATTTCAAGATACATTCCGCTGCAGTCCTCTTCATCATCACAACGGGAGGGAAATTGATCTACTGTATTCAACGCTGAAATTCGAACTTTCCTTATCTTCCACTAATGATTATCAAGCAGATATAAGATTCTTAAAACCCTGTACCAACACATCTGACAAGCGTGGTATAGTATGTCAATTTACCTCCTATTATGGAAGAGGTTCGAGCCAAACAGTGGAACATATATGAGCCGAGATGATGATGATAATATACGATAATTTTCGAATTTGGTAATAGATTTTCAGTCCTCGGGCCTTTGGGGGTTGGATCGTAAACAAGCTTATAAATGTTGGATAGATTTCATTTACAGTGCAGGTTCATTATTTTTTAAATTACGTAGTTTGGGCATTAGAATTCAACGAAATTATAATTTTGTTTCAATAGACTCGCATATCAGTATTGCACACTAAAGGCATTGGTCCTGATAATATTAGGTTCAGCAGGATTTTTGAAGTTAAAATTATTTGGTGCGTTACGGAAAAAGTGTGAGAGTAAATTTTTACGATTCACGCGAAAAACCATCACGCAAAACCGACACCTTGAAGTAACCTAGTCAACATTTTTTCGATGCGCTCGCACACAGTCACAAAAGTCAATTAGATAATTCGTTATAATAAAACTTTCAATGTATAAATACCTTTTTTTTTTCTATTATTAGTGTCGTTTTTTCTACAAACGTAAGACAACGCGAAGAAGTATAACTTATCACGTGCTTACATAAGTGCACACACACTTTTTACTTAGATGATAATTTTCAGATCCGAATCTCGTACATAGATTTGATGAAGACGCCGTACGATCGACAGACGGAGCTGCTTCAGAACTACTACTTCTTATGCCAGTGTGACAGGTGCATGGGTAAATGCTTTAGATGTGCCTACTAATTTGAATCTTGATCTCTTTGAGCATGCTACACCGTCTCCTCTTGTATGACTTGAGTCACTGGAAAAATACACTATTGAAATTAAAATATAGAAAATCTCGAGGTCTTTTAGCCGTTTACACTTCTACATTGCGTAACTGAACGTTCGCATTGCCACCATAACTTATTTATACTTTACACATATGCGCCCTATAGGATACTTTTCCAAAATTTGACCAACCAAAAATATAACAAAAGTTTTTTTTTATTACTGACATCAATCAATGAAAGGGCATAGCCGGATTAACATGGGAATTCTGCCCCCATGACTTTTTGAGTTATATATGGGGGTCGATTTGGTGTCGAATGAAAATAATTCACCTCAATTTTTAGCTCTTAAACTCAAACGGTACCTGAGAATTTAACAAAATGTTTTTTCGAAATTATTTTTATAGTAAAATTGAGAATTAACTTATGATGATTTTTTTTCTGATTCTTACAAGTCCAAAACATAAAAAAATCATATGATTATGATTTTCCAATGGAAAGTCGATTTTTAACGAAGAAAAAAATGATTATAATTTTCTTTTATGATGATTTTTTTCTGATTCTTACAAGTCCAAAACAAAAAAATCATATGATTATGATTTTCCAACGGAAAGTCGATTTTTAACGAAGAAAAAAATGATTATAATTTTCTTTTCAAAAAAAATCATCATAAATTAATTCTCAATTTTACTATAAAAATAAAAATAATTTCGAAAATACAGTTTTTTGTTAAATTCTCGGGTACCCTTTGAGATAAAGAGCTAAAAATTGAGGTGAATTATTTTCATTCGACACCAAATCGATCCCCTAAGTATAACTCAAAAAAGCCATGGGGGCAGAATTCCCATGTTAGTCCGGCTATGCCCTTTGGATTAAAACCTTCCTTAGTATTCATACACATACTACCTGATTTAACAGACGCTGTTTTGCACAAATTAATATAGCCTTGAAATACATTACAACACCACTTAGGGAATTCAATTACTAATATAAACTATTCTTAAATCGACATTAACGTACACAAACGATATGTATTATAAAAAATTGTCTTAGTGCTTACATTTTATTATTGCCTTTGATGGCAAACGATCAAGCAGCACACCAGGTGCGAAGAAAATGTTCTTCATAAATCTCATTTAAAGAGCATATCATGGTGTTCGGGAAACACCGTAGGTAGTACATCTGAGAACCATAACGTTCCTAGATGAAATAGAAAACTCTGCTACGGTATTTTATTTATTATTATCAGTATATTATAAAAAAAATTATAAGTAATTTTGAAATTGTTCTGAAATACTGTAGAATGTGTTACAAAAATATGGTGTATAAAAAATAATGTATCGTGTCATAGTGTACAAACCTGATGAACTGTTTCTAAATATAAATATGATTTCTTTAGTTTTAAATTGAGTTTATAGAATATCCATCAGTGTAATTCTGCAGTGACTAGTCATAATAAGTATTAGACTATTTTCTGGGCTGTTTGTGCAAAATTGGCTTTATATTATTACTAGTTATGACGGCGGCTTGGTTCACTGTAGTTAATGTGTATGTCAACGTGTATACGAATTTTCTGGACGATCGTTTGAGTAATTAAAACGTGAAAGCGTAACATAGAAATACATTCGCCCTTATAATTATTTCAGCTCCTATACATACCAATGCTGTGCTCGAGTCTCCTTCACAATGTTTCTCACATTGACATACTGTACCACGCTGGTCAGACATCTTGGAATAGGATTTTATTTCCTTCTCTTTAATAGATGTTTTATGCATATTATATCTCTTAGTTTTACGACATCCACGGGCAAAATAAATTAGGATTTAATAAAACCATTTTTACGAATCCATCCATACATTTTACGAACTTCCAATTGCCACCAGGATGTTGTAAAGAAACCGAATATTCAAATCAAAATTAGAACTTTATTTTATGCAAAATTCGTAATATTAGTTTTAATTTATAGATAAAATACTTACAAATATATCAGACTAGCGTGGTTCAACCTAAGCAGTTTCGTCTACGTCTTGTAAGAAAGAAAGAGGGTTAGAGAGATTGCGTCTTAGGCACCTTTGACGTGGAACGCATACAAGCGCTCAAAAGAAATACATTTTTCTCGGCTTTACACTAATTTAAAAAAAAAAAAAAACCTCGTCTTTACATTTTTCATTAATGAACCGCTTTTATTAGCCGTAGCTTCATGTTACAGCCTTGCTCAATAAATGTCCTATTCAATATTCTAATAATTCGAACCAGTAGTGTCCGAGATTAGTCCTTTCAATCAAAATGTTCAGTTTTATAATATTAATATAGATATCATTTATGGTATTTATTAAATATTCATGATCACAACTCACACACGTCTAACACCTGAGCTCGAGCCTTCTTTGCAATGGAAGAGAAATTCACCTATATACCATCTTGGTCAGATAGGTTGGTGTAGGGTTTTATTTCCAGTTTCCTTCTATTGTAGAGATGTTTTCTTCGTTTTTCTTTTAGTCCCTGGACAACGGAGTTAGGCTAGGGACACGAAAAAAGTATCGATACTTTTAGGTATCGAGTACTTGTCTTTCAATACCGATACTTTTACTCAATGAATACTTTTAGGCAAGTATCGTATCGAACTAATTGTAGAAAGTATCCATGTTAAAGTTGACCTAACGGCTCATGCTTATGGTAACGCCATCTAGTTAAAACGTAATGAGCCTTCTAAAAAGTGGCTTGACACATATTTTAATCCAAATACAGACAAATTCCTCAAAAAAAACCTCATCACGACCTGGATTCTAGGAAAAGTACTCAGTACTCGATACTCCAAAAGTATCGATACTTTTTCTTCGATACTACTCATGAGTACAGTATCGATACTTTCGTTTCGATATCGTGTCTCTAAGTTAGAGTTCTTATCTTGCCCATGGATGTCGTAAAAGATGACTAAGGGATATAAGATACATATAACATTTATGCAAGAGAAGAAAAAGTCGAAATAAAACTCTATACTAACATGTCTGACTAGCATGGTATAGTAGGTCAATTTCCCTCCTATTAGGGAGGAGGAAGGGGAAAGGAGCCCAGTCAGACGAAGACTTTTTAACATACAATATGCATGTGTATTTGCTGTGTGGTAGCGGCTTCGAATACTACCAACCCTTGCTTTGCTCGTGGGTGTCGTAAAAGACGACTAAGAGCCCTAGATTGAACCGGACCAACTCCATCTGGTATCATTTGGGTCAACGATTACATTCCCAAGGAGGGTTGACGTCAGGCAGGCGGCCGGTCATAAAAGTCATTGCCGAAACTTTTTGCAATATGTCATAACAGATGACATATTGCGTCGACCCCAAGTAATTGGGATAAGAGCAAGATGATGATGATGCATGTGTATTTTCAGCTCATACATGTGCCACTGCTAGGCGCCACCTTTCTCCACAATAGAAAGGAAATTGACCTACTACATCACACTGGTTTCTTTCATAGACGTTATATGCCTTAGTCGTCTTTTACGACACCCACGGACAAATTTTGGAGTAGTGAATTGTATTCTTACTCCGTCACCACACGAAAAAATATTTTTTTCAAGACGGTAACGAAATAATTCTTCCATTGCGGGGCCCTTGACAAACATAATTAATGGACACAAATTACATTCAGATTGAGTGTATATGTAGAACACATGTATTGCGGGTTTATTATCATTATTGAAAAATTTATTTCAGATGAAACGCAAGTCAAATACGCACACGCCGCCATTTGCCTCAACAAACAATGCGACAATCCTATCAACATAACTTGGAAGGAAAACTGTCAACTGGTTAGAAGACCTGAGAAAAAAGTCGACAGTGAAATTAACGATAACCAACTATCGGAAAATACTAATGATGAAGTCAAAGTCAAAATATTGGCAAATAAGAATGATATAGAAGATAATATTGAGAATAAGAATGACGATGATACGGTACATTGTACGGAGTGCGGTACAAAGTATACTGAGAAGCATGTTGACAGTTTTGTGAAGACTATGGAGTTTACTCATGTGCATTTACAGAATATGGAGAGAGCGTCTGTGGCGTGTATCCTTTTAAATTATCATTAATAACCTAGTTGGTTATTTTTTTTTTGTGTGTGTGTGTGTATAGCTGTTAGCCGCAGATGGCTTTCACGGCTTAGCCCGGACTATGGGTGAGTGCTGAGGGCTCTCAAACCGGTAGTTGGTCATCTTTACTGATGCCGATATACAAACTACTATCGATTAGGGATGTGAAAAATTATCGATTTTTATATTAATCGATTATTTTATTGTAATAATCGATTATCTAAATAATAAAAATCGATTTAAAAGGAATCGATTTTTTGTTATATTCAAATTAATCTATTATTTTAGTATTTGTTTTTTTTATTGAATTTTTAAAGTTTTCTATTATATAGAAAATAAATATCAGTCAGATTTCCTAAAAAAAGGTCATCACAATTTTGCTAGGAAAAATGCTCGATCGAATGTCAGTGCTTCATACTATATTAGAAAATAAATCTCAGATTTCCTAAAAAAAAGGTCGTCATAATCCTGTTGGGTGAAAAATTAAAAAATTAATACGAATAGTAAAGAAATCGATTATAACAATATACAATTGATTAAAAATAATTCGTCGTTTTTTTGCAAATCGATTTATTTTAAAGAAAGAAAAATCAATTATTTATTAATCGATTTTTCCCTCCAAGTCACATCCCTACTATCAATAGTGCGGCAATAATAGGCAAATCGATAGAACTATCGATAGTATTGGTACTATTATATACTACTAAATTTGTCATTGATAAAAATAATATCGATACTATCGGTAGTAAAGTTATTAGGGATGAAAATAGTATGGATACTATTGCAAATCAGCAATAACGTTACCACATTTTGTACTGTCAATAGTATCAATACCATCAATAGTACCTATAGATAGTCTCATTGATATCCTAACTGATTTTAGAAATCAACTATCGATAGTTCGGCATTACTAGTCATTGTCGTACTGCTTCATGTGGTGATAAAGTAAGAATACAATTCACCCTCACCCACCCTCTCTCTTGCCCGGAGGATATCTTGTGCATATAACAAATATGTAAGGAGAAGTAAAACTAGAATTAAAACCCTATATCAATGAGCCTGACCAGCGTGATATAGTAGGTTTCCCTTCTAATGTGGAGGAGGCTCGAGCCCAGTAGTGGGACGTACATGAGCTGTGATGATGATCATACTGCTCTTGTGGACGGCTTAATGGCAATTTGAAGGGGAAAAGCGGGGGTTTTATGGCCGCGCGCTGCCTTATGCCCCGAAGGGAAAGGACGCCGTAACCAAAACACAGCTCACCCAAAAAAAAATATACTGTTCTTCTCAATTATTTGAGGTCGATGCAGTATGTACTCTATCGTACGTATTGCAAAAGTTAGTGGCACACAGATGTTGGCCCAGGTCGATGTATAGCTTAAAAATCAGCCATCATCTGTGTCGGTTTACAGAAAAAGGCGGCAAATATCGAGAAATCGGTTCCGGTGACCCATTTAATTGGCGGTGAGGTGTATGGGGTCGAGTCGTATGATAGTTTTCTGCCTATAGCCATAAATGGACCGGCTTCTCCGAGATAGAACTACACTCTTGTAGAAAACCAACGTTTAAGTAGTAGCAATTTGCTACTGCGGTTCGTTTAGTGAGGAAAAGAACTGGAGTTTTTACGACTCCCGAAGAAATGTTGAAAAAACCATACAAGTAGCAATAATTTTATTTCATTTGATATTTTTCTTGACCAATACCCAGATGTAGACGTATGTCAGTACTGTTTAGAGAGGCAGGAGGGGGTATTACACCCCTTGAACGTGATGCACGCTCAAACTTTGGATCATGCCTTTGATGCCCTTATACAAGTACAGCTGTGGGAAAAGGCCTGCATTTATGCTGAACAACTCATTCCCTGTTTTAGGTAAGAACTTCTTTGAAGTAAATTTTTTTAGCCGCGATTTAAGCTCCGCTCTTTCTAAAAGAGCGGTTCTGACCGGAGCGCTTTTTTAGAAAATTCATAACACCATGCCGCTGGATAGCAGCTTACAAACAATTTGGATCGTAAAGATTTCTAAATCCCACCGTGCCCCTCGCGTTTTTAACTCCCTTGGACTAGAGCAATCGTCAGTAAAAGGCGGACAACTAAAGGTCGAACCGCCAAATATTGCAATGTATACAAGTATTTTTAAGCCACATAGAATTTAACTTAGTACTTATTCTATTTTAAGTTGCCTAAGTAACCTGTTTCACAACTATATAAAGTTACTTTTCTGAACGTCATTAAAATTTCTCACAGTATCTGGTACCCACCTAAAACTACTTGCCGAGCCCTCGACTAGGGCCTCGGGCGCAGCGCCTTTGTCGCCCAACCCTTAGTCCACCCCACCTTCTAAGTTTAAATATTAAACGCCACCGAAGTTCCGGTTACTGGTTAGTTGATTATATTAAAATCATAAATATAAATCCTATTTTACAGATTCTACTACGGCGATAGAAACCCCCTTTTGGGTTTACTCCATTTGAAATATGGTAAGATTCTTCTTTACAAAATGGACATCGAAAAAGCCGTATCTCAACTTAAATGCGCTGAGAAAATTATAAAAATGACCCACGGCGATAGACATTCGCTATATAAGGAACAATTACTGCCTTTATTACAACAAGCAATATTAGAATCATAAATTACAGTGCCTATGGAAATAATAATGTCAGAGTAGTGTTTAATATATCAAAATATCACATATTTTTTATATTTCAGATATTAGCACAATGAAAGTTTGTTTATGGTGCAATTTCTTTAGGGTATTTGGCTGTTTTTACAAAACATCTAAAGTCAATCTTGATAACTCGATTCTAAATGGTACGGCGCAATACGTTAATAACGTCGAAATTGTGCCGGCATTGTCGTAGACGAAGACGTGCGACGTAAAGATTACAGTAGTCTCTCCTGTAGTAAATTGAATCAAATCATTTATTCTAGAGACCCAAATTCTTTAAATTAATCCAATAATCGAACACGGGATCGGAACGCGGCCACAAGCTTTGAAGATCTTGCAAGGAACACAGCAGGATGTCATTTTTTTTAAGTAATTTCATTTAAATGAAATCGTATGAATACAACATATAGTATTAGCTCCAGTGCAATGACATTCAAAAAAATATTTAATTATATATGGACGAGATCCCTCAAGCGATATTCCATCATGAGTTAATTGCTAGAGCAGCCATCACTCCCCTCAGCCACATAGGAGAGAAAGGAGCGACTCGCTGCACGTAGCTACCGCAAGCAGAACCTTTTTAGTGAGGGTGACCAAACCATTTACGAACTAATGTTCGAAAACCAAAACCTAAATTCCTTAAATGACGACTTATGAATGCAATGTATGTCAGCACTCCGGGTATTGTAAAAACCGGTTAACTAGACACCAGAAGGGCGGATTTTATAAGGTTTTAATAGAAAAACGTAGGCAATGTGTATACAGTGCTACAGTAGGTAGCTACCATTTATATGTAGGTATAATATTTAACAGTCTATTTTCTTAACTGTATTGCGTAAACTTTACGACTAGATGGCCGAAGTTTATTTTATATTTTATCAAAGAGAATATGCCGCCTTTTTTTCAACTGATATGCCTTTAACAAAATAATATACTCTTTATAAATACTAGCAAAAGTGAACTTATTTTCAAGGGTTTTTTTAACAGTCAAATACTCTATTTGAAGTATTAGTGAAACTTAATATAACATTACAGTCTTTAAAACTATCCCACTAATTTAATCGTATGTATTCATAGACAATTATTATTGATAATAAGCAGATGAGGTTATATGACCTTGAAAGGGTTAGGTTAATAGAAACATGATGCCTTAAGTTTATTAGAAGTAAGGCAAAAGGAGTTAGGTCTTGGTGGATCTATAGTGGTCGAATATATAGGATTCTTCGTGACGGTACTCCTCAGGGGTATTCCGTCGGGCCGACCACTGACGACAAGTTACCTTGCTCCGGTGGTCGACCCAACGACGAAGGCAACGTGTCACGGGTGGGTTACGGGTGTGCGTGCTTACGCCCCGCTGTCGCCCCGGACGGAGCGGAGCGAGGAGTGCGCCGACCGTAACCCACCCCAAAAAAAAAAAAATACTATCGAATTACTAGACTATCTGTGTCCAAGAATATTAACATCATGTTAAAAAATTGTCTCGGGCAAAGTGTGTGATTACTGAGACCGAAATAAAATGTAATGTTAGTAGAAATGACATAATGCAATTATTCTTGACCAATTCTGGAAGTCGAAATAAAATGGTTGGAGATAAAAGATTGTGTTGGATTGGATAGACTATATAAAAATGAATAAATTCTGAAGGAGTTACACAAAATTAAGATCAAGACACAAGGCATTGGTTGTGCCTTTCCCTGACAATGAAATCTAAACAAAATATTAATCTAGGCATCTTAATCCTGGACAGTTTGGCTATTGGTGAAGATTGAATTATATGATGCATGTTCACATTGGTATTGCCTTGATAAAGTTGCAAGGTTATCTCGAATATTGCACTTAAATAGAATGTTGAGGTAATCAGACGGAAATATGTTTTTTTGTTTGCACAATAAAAGTAAATATTGCACAATGAAACATTTTACAGAATAAGTAGTTTTAGAAAGGCTGTCATTTCATATTAATAATTTCGATTTTATAACATGTTCCTTAATTAATGTTACAGTAAGTTCAAATTTTTACACTTTTCGGTGCCTTATAGAATAAATTTTGAATTGTAATAATTATTTTTATGTCCACATTATAATGTGCAAATAATGAATAATTTATATTTTAATTATAGTAAGCAGTTGCAATGTAAGTAGATATTTAAATTATTATAATGATGTGGGTATTACAAACATGTCTGTACTAGTTCTATTGTCCCAAGTTCTTTTAATAGAATTTTAATATTTTTGCTATGTATTTAATGAGGTTTATTCTTAGAATAATAACATATAGAAGGTAAGTCCACGCACAAAAAGTGAGGCATTTCAATTGGAGCCTAATGGAGCTTACGCCGGAACAGTTCGGTAATGTACAAGTCATTACACTGCACGAACGTACGCAACTCTTAAAAAATAAATAGGTAATTATGACGGCTTGTGCATTCAAATGGTGTCATAACACATTTGAAAAACTTAAAAAGGTTTTTAACGTTACTTTTAAAAGTATTTCGACGATTTATGTTAATAAAAACAAAATTTGATTTCATAATTTGTATAGTGGTGTGCGTGTGTAATCGTCTGCCCGCCATTAGTATTTTTAGATTCAAATTTTTAAAGTTCGAAGTACTAATACTATCCTTCTATACGTTATTATTCTAAGGGTTTATTATTATCTTCTAAACCATACCAAACGACAGTCACGTTAAAAGGATTAGCACATTGAATTAGTGATACCACTCCACTTTGTAAGCAGTACCAATATACACCAATAAATTTAAAATGTTTGGTAATAATTAGTATTAAATATAATACAAATTGTTAAAAATTGACCCAAAGACCTATAACTACATTTGTTTGAGTGTGTCACCTGTCACAGCAGTAAGTTCTAGCCCTACCCTTGCTTTTTTGGCATGCTATGGTCAGGCTACACCTCATCCAATCCATCCAAGACCCCATAACCTTTTCTTATTATCTTCCCATGACCATTAGACTGACTAACAGTACTGATCCCTTATCCTTGGTGGTATGTTCCAGCCCTGCAGATTTGTAAATAAAATTTAAGCTATAAAACTAATTTACTCTTTGGAACTGCATTGCTAACTACGGTCAGTTGTGATGGTATCAAGCAATATCTTTTTAGATTAAGAAATTACTAGCAATAATGAACTAAAGCAATAAATATAGTTGATATATGGAAGAAATGAAGCAATAAATTATAATATACTAGCTAATGTAAGATAAATTTCAATATTTTAACTTTAGAATTTCATCTATAAAATGTTTCTTAAGTCACAATAGGAAGAATTTTCCTATAGGGAACCATAATAATGCTATAGCCAGGGATCAAACTTGATACCTCAATTAATTTAATTCTAAGTTTCCATGTAAAATAAATTATTTACCTAACACTTAGACATGCTCTTTAATAATGTCTTATTGTTATTGTCAAACTAATGTGACCTTTGAATATATTTGTCAATTAATTTTTGTACGTCACAAGGCTGTGTAAGCAATAAATTGGATTAAGTTTATCTATTTAGATGTGTTTATGTAATAAAATTATTTTAATCTATTATTGGCTCTTATTTTAAAGAAATATATTGTCAGTCTGTAAAGGAATGGTTGATTGATCGGAGCTGAAATTTAAAAAGTGACATTTGTCTAGCCTATGTCAAGTCACCTTATAAATCCCAACCCAAAAACAATGTCAAAGAATATAAGAAATAGTTTATTTGTCAAACTACAATGTCAAAATTGTTGGATGTCCTTGTCAAGAGAAAGATGTGTGGCTGTATTGTCAGTCATTAGTTTCAAATTTCCTCTTTTTTGCGGGATTCTCATCTTCGGCCTCTAAGACTTTAATACGTACGCCACAAACCTCGGCGCCATGCAACTGCCTAATAGCTTCATCGGCTGCTTTTACTGTAGCATAACGTGCATACCCTACTGTCTTATTGGGCAGAGTATACACATTAATCAAATCTCCAAATCTACAGAATATGTCCCGTAAAACAGTAAGTGGTGGTGGTTGGGGTTTGCATACCAAAAAACATCTTTTAGCAACTTGACTATCAATATCGGCGAGTGGTTTTGGAGGAGGTAATTTAACACTGCAATAGTTCAAATCAGTACTGTCATGGTCTTCAGATACTCCTGATGTTACCATTTTAATTAATTTTGAAGCTTCTGCTATAGCTTCAGCCAGCTGAGCCAGGTCTGGAGTGGCTGAACTAGCAGCCGATTGAACTGCTTGATTTAATGTTCTAGCAACATGCGGTAACCTATTGAAATTTTGTTCATGTTGGTCAAATTTTGACTTGTATGGTTTGACAAAAACTCTCATACCAGGTGGATATTCAAATTCATTTAATTTCCGAACAGCATATGCTGCAGATATAGGATTGGAGTATGAAACATATCCTTTTCCACAATTTTGTACAATATCAACTAAATACCGACAGTCAATCATTCCAGGGATTATATCAAATAAGCATTCCACATGCATTTGTGTTAACCGTGGAGAACACATGAAGTTAATTTTAGTGAATCCCCCTGACCGAGTATTCATCATTGAAATCAAATCCAGCTGGGATCTGTCATTTGTGTTTGATGTTGTAGCTAAACTATTAATATTGGACTCAAAAGCAGTCTGTATAGATTTTTTATCTTGTTTAGGCAGAGCAAAAATGGCTCTATACTCTTTTGGACACTGTTCAAATGCATAAGCTGCTTCTGAAAATTTTCTGTATTTAACATAAGCAAAACCTCTTGGCTCTCCTGTATTTCTATCCTTTTGTATAACTATAGAATCCACATAACCATACTTTTGAAATATGTTTGAAATATCATCTTCTGATGCACTTTTAGGTACTGTAATAAAAAGCCTGTTAAACCTATCATACTCATGCTCATTTTTGTCAGTTTGTATGTCGGAGCGTTTAGCAGCAACCATCACTTTCAACGATCGATCAGACTGCCGAATGCTCTTCTTATTCATTTCTTCTAAAGCTACAGCTGCTTCAGAAGTCTTAGCAAATTTTATGTAAGCTACACCTCTGGATTCGCCTGTATTAAAATCGCGTGGAATACGTATGTCTTCAATGGTTCCGAATTTTGAAAATGCTTCTTGTAAGTCCTGTTCGCTATATCGTCTTTCACAAACGATGAATAACCTCGAATATGGAGGCGTGTCCTCCGAAGCATCCTCATTACGTGCTCTGTTATTCATCTTTTTCTTATATAAATACCTGGGCAAGTTACTGTTATTCTTCACGAATATTGAGACCTTTACTAGCTAGTAATTATGTATTTCAAATTATGTCACAATTGCAAAATACAAAATAAAGTTGTCAGTTGTCGTTGTTAATAGTGTCAAGTGCAAGCGAGTACGTGAATTGTTTCAATTAATATAAAACAATTATAGATCTAAAATATCGTCCGCAATCTACTATGAATAGTCATAGAAACAAAATTATCAACAAAGAATTAAAACCAACGCGTATTTTTAGTGATATGAAAAAAATATCCATAGCTAAGGATGTAAAAAATAATTGTTTTTTAAAATAATCGCTTTTGGTCGATTTTTTTTTTGTAAAAATCGATTTTTATAAATCTTAAAATTAATCGATTATTTCACTGCCAGATTTCCTAAAAAAAAGGTCATCACGATACTGTGGGCAGTGTTTCATACTATAGTAGAAAATAAAGCTCACATTTCCTAAAAAAAAAAAAACAAAACAATGGCCATCATAATCCTGTTGGAAGAAAAAATCGATTATTTTAAAATCGATTTTTTATTTTTAATAAATCGTATATTTTATAATCGATTTAATAAAAAAAACGATTATTAATTAATCGATTATTTTCCCTCCAAGTTACATCCCTATCCTTAGCCAATGCTGCCATTTTGGTTTAAAAAAATAGATTAACTGCAAAAATAGGTGCAGGATTTTTTTTTTATTGCCACGGTGGCAAACGAGCAAGCAGCACACCTGATGGTAAGTGAAACTGCTGCACATGGACCTTTGCAATACCAGGGGCACAGCGAGGCCGCTGCCTACCGTGAAGGAAATACTCTTCTTAAACATCGTTTAAAGAAGGACCTGTCATAGCGCTCGGGAAATACAGCAGCAGGTAGTTCATTCCAGAGCTTGCACGTACGTGGGAGAAATGATCGCTGGAAACGTACAGTTGAAGACCATAACGTTTCCAGGGAAAATGGTTGAACCCTGCTACGATATCGAGTGGTACGTTGGTAGAATAGTGACGGTGGTACCAAGTCAAACAGTTCCTCGGAGCACTCCCCGTGAAAGAGTCGGTAGAGTACACAGAGTGACCCAAAGTCTCTCCGCTGCTCCAGCGACTCCAATCTGTTCGTAAGATTGGGATCCCCGACGATTCGAACAGCCCGTCTTTGCATGGAGTCAAGTGGGTCTAGCTGATATTTGGGCGCACCTGCCCAGAGATGTGAGCAGTACTCCACACGAGGACGAACTTGTGCTTTGTATAGCACAAGTCGCTGTCTCGGTGTGAAGTACCGCCTGGCTCTGTTCAGGACACCCAACTTTTTGCTTGCCAATTTGGCTTTGTCCTCCAAATGACTCCCAAACTGGACTTTGCTCGATATTTTGACGCCGAGAATCCCAATACTCTCAGAAATTGGGAGAGTTACTCCTTGGAACTGTGGCGCCATGACAAACGGGTCCTTCTTTGCAGTGAACGCGCAAACTTGTGTCTTTGTGGGGTTGAACTGGATTTCTAGTCTTGTAAGGAAATATCATATTTATCAATAATTTCATTTCCCCTTTTCTATCTAACTCAGTTACATAGTTCTGAAAATAAGAGCCTCAATTTATTGTATAATTATATAATATGACTGTAACCGCCATAGGTCGCAAAATTAACACGTTGAAATAGCAATGGGCAGGTGCAATGGCAATGGGAAGAGAGGTTCTCAAGTAGCAACCACGAATCGGATGACGAAGCGTAGGATGACTCCCTACTAAGTGGACTGATGACATCTTGAAAGTTGCAGGGAACCGTTAGATGCAACTGGCACAGGACTTTCTCGTTTTTCGAGGCTACTCGTGGAGAGGCCTATGTCCAACAGTGGACGTATATAGATTAATAGATGAATGGACAGATATAATATGATAAATCTAAAGAGTCATTAGCGGTTGTAGTACGAAATGAGAAATAAGCTGTTAACCCATTTCGGTGTTTTAAAAGTTGTTTCATAAAATTTCGTGTCTGTGCCATAAGTTAAGATCAAGGACCCAGGGAACCCAGAGAACCCAGACTCAAGACAGTATTTTTAATTCGGTGGATGGCCTTGCGATGGCGTGCTGAACCGTATTACCAAAGTCTGAAAAGAATGAGCGAGAGACACTTAGCATGTCAGGTGTATGAAAGATGAAGCATGCAAAATTCTTATAAAAGACGAGGCAATCAAGGATTGCTAGAAGGAGTATTTTGAAAGGTAAATGAACAAATCAAATGTTTACAGTGAAGTGTTAAAAGATGTGTCAAATAACGTCGGTCTAGTAAGAGAATTTACAATAAATGAGGTAACAAAGGCTGTGGCAAGTATGAAAAATGTAAAGTCTGTAGGGCCGGACGGTATACTAGTTGACTATGAAAGATTTTGGGAGAGGATCGATATATGTGGCTGATTTTCTTATTCGATAAGTTGCTGTAGGATCAAGTACTTAATCCCCAACGAATAGTGCATAATTTTTTTTAATAAGGGATAATACAGAACTGTTGCAGTTCTCGGGGAATATAGCTTATATTATATTACATAGTATGAAAGGGCGGCAAAAATGATTGACAAGCACAAGAGCGTACCCAGGATTTCAGATAGGAGGGGGCAGCTCATATGATGGTCATGATGGTCGGTCGGGTATATTGAAACAAAAAAATCATGAAAATTGACTTTTATTATAAATATATATATATATTAATTCAACAGTAATCTTCTCGAATTTGCCGAAAATTTGTCTGTGACAGTCTTTTGAATAAACTCACTGTTTTCTTTTAAATAATTGCGATGTACGCTCATCAGACATAAACCCGTAAGCCTTTCTTCACCCATGGTGCTTCTAAGCCACGTTTTAACTCTTCGAAGCGTACTGAAGGACCGTTCTACGGTCGCCGTGGTGCATGGGATAGTGCTTAAAATAATCAATGCCTTTCTGACAGCAGGGTAAAAAATGTTGGCTTCGTTGAACAGATCAACTACTTCTATGTCCCTTAATTGATTATCTGATAAAGCATTCTTCACCCATAAATTATGCCAAAGGTTCAGTTCTCCGGCGATATCCAGGTTATAAATTCTTGGAATGATTCTGTGTTCTTGTGTAAGTCTGTAATGCTGGTTTTGGTCATATACAAGGGATGTAGCTTACTTAAAGCAAATGCCGGAGTATTTTCTTGGGAGAATCGAATATTCAACGATGAAATGAGTGAATCAATGTATGGTAGTATCAGGGAACGCCGCCAATATTTGTTATCATTGTCTGATGGCGGGTTACTTCTATGTGTTTGCTTGTGAGCATGACGTGGAACCGAAATTTCTATGTTCAAATCCATTGCAACAGATCGCACTTTTTGAAGCATTTCATTACTTATTTTATCAGAAACTCGCGGTCATTTCTGAGAATGTCCTTGATATTTTTGATGTGTTCCCCCACTGAGATCATATCGATCGATTTAGCTTGCAGTGCGTTAACTACTGGTTCTAAAACTGCTGAATATTTGGCTATTGTTTGTTGAGCAACAATAAACACTGGTTTTGTAACGGCTGAATGCAACTGATATGCAGATTTTCTGGTGGCATAATTTCCCTCTACAGATAACGTTTCTAGAGATTTCACAAGCTCTGGGAAATGTTGAGAAAACTTTCTGATTGATTTATATTTTTCGGACCATCTCGTCTCACACAATCGTGATAGGTTTGGAGCGTAGTTTCGACGAGTAGTCGATTCTCTGAAAAACGTTATAACATCCTTTACAGTGGCGACAGTATTTCTAATTTCTGGCACTGCGTTCGCATCATTCGCAACAAGGTTGAGTTTGTGACTTGAGCAATGAAAATATAAAGCACGAGGATATTTTTTTCTCAAAATGGCTTGTACGTCACCCTCTATCCCTGCCATTGTAGAACAGCCATCGAATCCAAACCCTACGCAATATTCGATTGGGAGATTAGAACTAATCAAGAAATTGTCAATTGCTTCGGCAATTGCTGAAGCATTTTGTGCTTTTAGTTCAACGAACCCTACAAATTCTTCTCTGATTCTCCTTTTGCTTTCGTCGTAGAACCGCACGCCTATTGATAGCTGTTCTTTCCCAGCTACGTCTGCTGTTTCATCAGCTAAGACTGCGTAAGCCACGGTCTTCTGAACCTCACTTATTATATTCTCCTTAATAACTTCGCCACATAAATTAATCAATTCGTTTTGTATTTTTGGCGATGTGTAAACTGCATTGCGACGGCCCTTTTCCAGGTGACTCTTTAATTTGTCGTCCCCTGAATTGATTCTCAACTTCAACAAATCTAATAAAACACCCTCATCTGCTTGTTTTCCCCTAAGAGGCATACCATGTGTACCGCAAAATACTATACAAGAAATAATTGAAGACAATATTTGTCTGTTTTCATCGATTGCTTTTTGGTGTCCACTTTGCAGTTAAATGTCTACAGGAACATTTTCAAGATAATTTTTTGTAGCATTTTTCGCTGTTAGGTGAAGGTTAGTCGTTGCATGCTTTCGGCAGTCTTCATGCATATTTTTGAACTTTAATATATGGCCTGACCATAAATTATCCCAAAATTCCTTTCACAGTGCTGATGGGCGGAGTGAACAAAACACAATGCTTACAAAGAGCGCCTTTTAGTCGCTTGGAATATACTAGCCATGGTGCATATTGATCCAACCAAGCAAGATTAAATTTTCTTTTCAAATGGCTTGCATCACTTTCAAAATCATAATTTCTGTTCGGGATCCAAGGATTTTGTTACAACTTCCTCTTCTTTTTCGTCGATAGCTGAATAGCCAACCCAACTTAACGACCCAGATCATTTTCATGATAGCTATCGTCCACTATAATTTCAGGATCGACGTTGACGCCATAAGTTTGTTGGGATGTCGATGGAGAAGAATAGTCGGCAACGATATATTTACAGGTTCTGCTGGAGAATGTGACGCTTGTCCAATGTTAGCATGCAATGGTCTTGGCATTACATGAGTTTTATCACGGTTGTCATTTTCATCGCTTCCACTGCTACTTTCCCGACCTTTTTTTCTTTTTTTGCGTGTTGTCTCTAAAAAAAGGATACACAAACATAATTACTCTTACGGTGTTTAGGCATAGAACGAAAAAAAAAAATTAATATACCACGTTTTTAAAACGGACTAAAAAGTATAAAATAATTTTTTCTAATGCCATATAAATTGACCTAATCTTTTTTAATTTATAACAGTTACAGAAATGCTTGATAAATTTAAAACGAAAAACGTGGGGATAGATAGATACCTAAATTACAGATTTTATTCTACTGCAAATATATATACATAAAAAGTAGCAGTCAATGAGAAAGCTCATCTAACATGAGGTTTCTCAACGACTGCTACTTTTTACACTTTTTATCATTACCTATCTTATTTTTTTTTCTTGCGCCCCACGTTTTTCGTTATACTTTTTAGTCCGTTTTAAAAACGTGGTATATTAAAAAAAAATTATTTATTTTTTATTTTCTGCTTTTTAGTCATAAAAAATGTGTAATGTTTTTTAAACTTTCAAACAAACAAACAAGCAAACAAACGAACAAACATCCACTTCTGACCTACAGTGCTACAGTCAAAATTTCAAGTCTCTAGCTCATCGGGAAGTTAGTTTAAAATCAATTGCAAGATTTGTACGGAACAGACAAACAAACAGACAAGAAAACAATCTAATATTCTATTGTTATCCACTTTTGACCTACAGTCAAAATTTTAAGTCTTTAGCTCATCGGGAGATCCCCTTAAACAAATCAAATAATCATATTAGGTACATATGTGTTTTGTTTTGACTTACCTCTTTCAAAGAATTTCCTGATATCCATTTGACGGAGTAATATTTCCAGTCAGTGCGCAGTAAACGTAAATCTCGTGTCGCCGCAACTAAACTATAAGACACTATTATGGCGCATGAAATATTCGCTCGTATTAAACTCCGAACTGAATTGAATTGTATTCGAAATTTCGAACTGAATTGCCTTGCTCTGCCTCACGATCCCGCTTATATATTCAAATATTCTCGCTCCCGAAATACGGCGGTATATCCAGGGGGGCGGCAAATCAAGCGATTCATCGCGTAATAATATGAAATGAATGTATAATAAATTTCATCGCATGGAAACAAACCGACCGATTGGCGTTAACACCGCCATCAATTGGCAATTGGAATCCGTTAAATCTAAGATGCAATATCAAATGTTCGTCTATCAGCAGATTGAACCACACTCCCCTGCCTGGTGGCGTCCCAAGTATCACCGCATTGAAAAGCAGGACTGGAAAATAGGGCAATTCCCTCTGAGCTTATTTCTCAGTGGGTAGGTGTAGAGTGGGTAGCTCATCGGCGTCAGGAACTGGGACGTGGTCGCCGCCTTCTATGAGGCAGTCATCTCGTTGACGGAGATGGAGGTGAAGCGTGCGCGGGAGGATCGCCTCCACGACGATACGATCCGCCGCCGGCGACTCGGGTGGCGCAGGCGCGAGTACCTGCGCCTGTTGTCACCCTAGTTGAGGGCGCGGGTGACCAGTTCGGCGATTTTAGTCCGTCACCCATTGAGAGGCTAACTGCGGGATGGCGACCGACCCCTGGACGTCGAGAGGAGAAGGTACATTGCAAGGTATTCCGTCGGGCCGACCACGGAGGTCGCGGAACTCGGTACCGGTGGTCGACCTAACGACGAAAGCGACGTGCTACGTTGGGTTATGGGGCCGCGCGCCGCCCCCTTATCGCCCCGGACGAAGCCAGGCGGCGGGTACGCTGACCATAGCCCACCACAAAAAAAGACGTGTAAAACAGAAACGCAAAGGAGTTGTAATTACGGTAAGTACTAACCTACTTTTTCCTCATCTTACTATACTATGCTGGTCAGACAAGTCGGCATAGGGTTTGGTTTCAAGTTTTCCATCTCTTGCATCGATGTCATATGCGTAATATATCCCTTAGTCGTCTTTTACAAAATCTACGGGCATGGAGAATTTTATTCTTACTCCGTCGCCACATGGCAAATTTTGTCGACATAGTAACATAATTAATTACTCTTCAGGAATAATAAAGAAGAACTTTTAATTATTAAATATTATATACATTTCAATCTACAAAACTTGTCTTTAATATTGAAAATAAAACTAATTAAAGTAATCTATCTGTGTTAAGTAGTTTTTCTTTGTGCCCACCATAATGAAAAAACGTTAATTAACAAAACTCTGAGTAGGTAGTCATAGGGCGGCATAATCGGTCCCCAGAACGGACGATCGCGGGCGAGCGGTCGAAGAGTGGGTGTCGTCGCTGGACCTCTGTTTGCTGAACAGGAGATCAGTGAATACGTGCGTGCAGCAGCAGGGCGGGTCGATAGGAGACTTATGGTTCGCTAACTCCATTGTCGTAGCACGCTGATATGCCCTGGAGGAAGTTGAGACTCTACCCGATTATATGTGCGTTCGGATAGACGTCTCCCGGACCCTCCAGCAGAGGTCACATGGCGGATGGAGTACCGCATTTTCATCGTAGCCTTGGGTCGGCTAGACCGAGACCTACTGGCGGAGGCAGCCATCATGCAAATCTGGTTGTCCTTATCACCACTGGCATACGGGGTAGATAACGAGGCTGGTCGCATTTGCTATGCGTTAGCGCAGATCTGCGATGCGGCCATGACCTGTGTACGGCGTCCACCTCGGCAAGTACCTGCCAAGGTCGCGTGGAGAGAGAGGACGCCGTCTTGCTACCACTGCTATTGCGACGAGGACACGGCGAATCACAAGCTCGAGGTCTGCGTGGCATGGACAGTGCAGCACCGTGAACTCGTTGTAGTCATCGGTGTCGACCTGACGTTGCCGACGTTGCGAATACCTGCGGCTGATGCCGCCTTACCTGAGGTCGCGCTTGGATGGATTGAGGATTAGTCCGCCACCTGCAAAGAGACTGACCGCGTGAGGGTAACTCCGCGGCCTGCAACACGTTGCGGTCAAAGAGAACGGTACCCGAAAGGGTAACCCGCCGAGCTCGCCACGGATATCAAGGAATCGTTACCACTGGGGTCGGCCCACTGGCGACGGGGAGGGGGTAGGTTATGAGGTCACACGAAGCCCATCCGTCGCCCCGGACGGATTGGGTGGGATGTGCTCAGACCACGGCCTACCAAAAAAAGGGGCGGCATAATCGGTATTGCACGCGGGCGATGAAACAGCCAGCGGCGGGCCTGGGCACTGAAAGAGAAAAGTGTGCGTTCGAAGTAATTAATTAATCTGCACGTGTACTGATAATCTAGATCGTACCTAAGATCAGCTGGTAGCTGACTCCTACGAGTTCAGTGTCGTGGTGGGTCTGCATCACAGATTATGCTAGAAAAGTGGCGCTATAAATTGGAGATTTTTGGTCTGAAAATCAACAGGCCTAACGGCCCGTTCATGACCTTGTCGCTGTGAGCGGCGGCTAAGCGCGGAGCGGCAACAGTGGGAAAATCGCGTATGTTTCGTCTCAAAACTCCGTATCTCAGTTGTTTCAAAACTAAATGAGCTGTAATTTTGCACACATATACTTGAATGTTTAAAGTTTAAATAAAACAACTTTGATTTTAAAAAATCTGTTTATAAATTAATTAAAAATACATAAATTATATAAGAAAAAAACACAAAATATGCTTGTTTAATTTACATAAAATGGTAGAACACAGTAATAACATATTATGAACGTATATTACACTACTACTACATACTATATATAATAAATGGCAGACCAAACTAGAAAAAAAATTGTAAATAAAACTACTTTTACGGATTATATCGCGTTTGTATTAATTATTTATATATGTATTATATATTAATTTATAAATTTTATTCCATTACAACGCCTTTCACATGAAACGGTTTTGAGACGACTTTTTATGAGGCTTTAACAGCGTGCGCTGCTCGGCGCGCCGCGCCGCTCGCCGCTAAGACCAAAGTCGTGGCCAGGCCGTAAAACAGGCCGTATGCTTTTCGATTTCGGTGATCTCTCCAATTTTACACCTATATTCCTAGATGGAGCTTTTATACTAGTTTGCTTGAACTTTCGTTATCTCAGTTCTCTTGTCTAAAGTGATAGTTACTCTCACTCATGCATGGGAAGGTAAACTTGAAATTAAACTCTATTCCAACACGTCTGACCAATGTGGTATAGTAGGTCCAATTCTCTCCTACATTGGAGGAAGCGCGATCCCAACTGCGGGCGGTCTATTGGCTGAGATTTATGAATGACAATGAGGGTTTTACAGCCAACAATTTTTTTCTGTATAATGGTATTTTGTCATTCCACGGCTCAATACACACAAGTTAATTGAAAATTAGTCTCCAGTTTGTTTATTTAGTCCAAGAATATGTACCATATCCACATGAGTGTAAGTATTAAGTAGAAATTTTATAATTCAGACTACCCTCTAATCTGATTTTAAACGCTAGCTGTTAAAAAAGCGTTAATAAGTGTCTATTTATATTTCTTTCGCATATCCATGTTCTTATTCAAATTTATTTTCCTTTCTTTAGTTTTGCTTCTTACTATCTCAGCTTATACACGTCCCACTGCAAGGCTCGAGCTTGTTCTATTCTTGCATAAATGTTATGCGCATAATATATTCATTAGTCGTCCTATACGACACCCAAGATAGTAAATGATAGATTGTATTATTTCTCTGTCAGCACACGGAATTTTCCTTCTTTAATAAACTCTTAATTTTGTAACATTAATTGTTCAATGCACATTGAACAATTAATGCACATTGATATGGTAGACGCTAACAATGTGAAAATACAAGTAATACAAACGTATCAATTAGCGAGCAATTACATAACAGAGATTATTCACTATTACAACGGGTTACTTGAGATATACCTAAATAACGCATCGATATACACGATTTTGAGTCCTAAATACGCTAATGATATAATACAAACAACCAATCAAAAGTTACCTGGAAACTTAAGAATAATTCAGGATCAATTAATACAGACTAACATGGAAATAAATGCAACACATATAAACGTATTTGCGTACTATCCTATTCATGACATAAGAAAATATACGCTAATACACATAACGGCGATTCCTCAAAGGTTGACCGGGAGTTCTTTTGAATGCTTGTCAATCCCAAGAGCATTCATAGGCTTCGACTATAACAATGAACGATACTTTGAATTAAGTAAAGACGAGTTCAAAGATTGTTTACACAAAAAATCGGAGTTTGTTTGCTATCCCGTGGCTGTTAAGAACATGCAATTGAACAAGAATTGCATTGTTGACCAGCTATTCAGCAACAATAATAACACTAAATCACAATGCACATCAAGAAGATACAACATTCAATCTACAATTCTATGGAAACAACTTTACATGCAGAATACGTGGATGTTTATCACTACAAAAACACAATCAGCTTCGATAATATGTGATGGACAAAGACAAGAAATTAACCTAGAGGATATAGGAGTACTACACATTTCAGAAAGCTGTGTAGTAAAGACGTTGAACAACATTCTTGCAGCTAAACGAATAACAACAACAACTGTGCAAGCATCATATTTTAAAAGGAGTAATTTTACTCTAGACACACAAGTAGTCCAATCAGAGATACCAGACATACCGAAGGAGGAAGTATTAGATAGCTCCACCAGTATATTTGACCACTTAGCCGCTTCAGAAGCAAAGCTAAAAACAAGATTAGATAACACAATATGGAGGCGAATAGAGTCTCATTCCTATGTGGTTAGCACCGTGACATCTCTTTCTTTAATAGTATTAGCTTGTCTTTTAATTTATTTCAGACCACTCAAACAATGTCGAGATAGACTTACGAGAAGACAAAACAAGGAGACAACTACAACACAAGCCACAGAGACAGACAAACAGCGGGCAGCTCCACCACAACCACGGCCACGGTATGGGAAACCTCGTCCCCAGACTACAGTCCAAACACCACAAACGACGGAAGGACACATTGGACCATATGAGGTTATCGAATTATACGACTTGCAGTCGTGTTCCTGAGAGACCCCAGAATGTTCAATGCACATTGAACATGCAACGCAGCAAACTCAAAAGTAGAGCATGTCAACATACAAGTAAAGCATGTCAACATACAAATGTGCAAAATTAGCACTGACATGATTTAAAGACACTGCGTTATACTTTACACGTACGACACACTAACACAAAATGGTATATGTGTGTATTAGCAATAAGTAGTATATAAGGTGTACATTGTGTAAAATAAATCAGATTTGAATTTATTCATCTCTCAGTTACATCCCTCTCACTGCGGCCAAGACACCCTTAGCCGTCAGTTCTGATTAGTCGAGTGAGTCTGCTTGACTGGCAGTGAGAGTTACCAATCCTCCACCCAAAGCTCCATCTCACTGTGGCCAAGACACCCTTAGCCGTCAGTTCTGATTAGTCGAGTGAGTCTGCTTGACTGGCAGTGAGAATAACCAATCCTCCACCCAACATCCATCTCACATCCACCTGTCACCTTAGGTAGCACGGTGCAGGTATCCCATCATATAGGCTAGGAACTTAAGGGCTTTAGGTACTTCAAACTATAACCTTAGGTTCTTCTGTCAAACACGGCGTTAGTCCACTAGCCCACACTACGCCTGTACATTAATAGTGTATGAACAGTGTATGAACAGTGTCTGAACTCCTTTATTGAAATTATTGTAACTGCAATGATATCATATATAAAATTTTTCAATTTTAAAATCTGGAATATAATAACAATATTATCATGGCACTGGGCATAAACAGAAGCATGATTACTTTATTGTTGCAAGCTTAAAAGAGATTTGAAAAACCGTTGCATTCAAAATGTCAATAATAGTTTTAATATTGCAACACTGAATTTTCCGTGACATATTGATAATCCGCGAAATATAGTATTAGAATTGAATATAAATCGCTTTTAAAACATAGTTTCACTATAATTTATGTCTATATCGCAATTGTAACTTTTAAATTGTGTTTGTGATTGGTATAGCCATAATATACAGCCTTTGGTCGATCAATCTCTATAGTTCCTTTACCGTTCAGATTCCGTGGGCAATGTATTCAGTTGTGCTTTGGTGCATGTCGAATGATGTACTCAAATGGTTTGCAGCAGTCAGTGAGAACGCTCCTGCGTCAGTTATTGTTTGTTTTGACTGCGAGCAGTGAAGTAAACAGAGTGATCGTGTCTTTGCATAGCCGTACAATGTTCGATTGAGGACTTGCTTATCAAAAATATTCTAGTCTTATTTCTTCCACACTACAGGTGTACATAAATATTTTACATATTATTAGAACTTTATTAAATCTGTGCGGGACTTGGACTGATAATTAAAATGTTTAGTAAGCATTATGAAACTAGGCTGGTACAGCAATGCAGCCCCTTGAGCAAAAAGCAGTGCATCAGATTTCCATCAACACACAAAAATGGAGACAGATTTACACCATGTCGGGCTGGAAATAATTGGCAAACAGCATTTCAAGGTAAATTTTCATATATATAAAAAAAATATCATTAAATTTAGGAGACATTAATATCTGCTTTAATCTTTTCTATATTTTAAGGTTATGTTAAATATTTTCAAATGAATTTGTAATTTTAACAAATGCATGAAGAATCACCATAACAACCCTTTAAGGCAATACTGTATTTTAGAGAAAATATAGACATACGCTTAATGAATTTCAAAGAATTTTACTTTTTTTATCATCTTAAGTGGCATGCGAGCAGACAACCCTAGATCATTAGCAATATTTGAATATCCTCATTATCATTAAAACAATTGGGAGGTAGATTGAAAAATGAGTGGTATTTGAAAAACAATTTCAAGTAGTTTATTAATTGTTAAAATACTGTACTAAAATAGATTACATGCTCTATACATATAATGTTATTTGTCTAAATAATACATATGTATTTGCACTATTCTTCTATTTGTTCTTAGCATTTATGTAGGACTTTTACTTAAGTATTTCTATAATCAGAGCTGTTTTCAATCTCGGGGTGATCTGTAATATTACAAAAAATATTAAGATAAATTATGTAAATAAAATTTATTGGTCTATGATATTATTGATGTTGGCTGTTGGACATACCATTATCGACCTGTGGATAATACCATACTTGTCATGCTTATAAAGTGGGTTACAATTTGCTAGCATTACATTTTTCTCAATAGAGTACTGCTGGTTTCACTGATTTTGCAGACGATTATTATTACATTCCTATTACCCTCATACTAATGGAAAGAGTGGTGATAAATTGTAGACCGAACTTATAATTATGTGGGTAAACAATGTATTTAGTTTATTATAGAATTTATTTTTCTAGATGTAATATATAAGTAAGAAACATGAACCTTGTTTACTAGTCATATATTTGTACAAACTTACATCGAGGATTTGGCCACAGCTTTCTCACACAATAAATTCATGCCACCAAATAAAATAAGCTGTGTTTTATCAGGTATCTAAGAATTGAAGTTTAAATATTTATTATTGTTCTTATACAGACTACTACCCTCAATGATCTATGTGCCAGTATCTTTTAGCTTTTCGTTGTTTGTAAGTAGTAGTAATATACATATAATTGAAATTTAAACTAAATGAAAGATATTGTAATTATCCACATGTAATAGGACATATGTAAAGAAGAATATGTAAATTTTAAATCTGACCAACATCTATTTTGTATCGAAAATACTCCAATTTTACTATTGAGTGACTCATGCTTACAGCACGGGACTAATGTAATGTTATAAAAACCAATCTATTTACCTAATTAAATAATCACATGTTTTCGATTACCTCAATCTTTGCTACCCCTAAACTGATTTTAATGAAATTTAGTGAAATTGTGTAATTTTAAGTTTTTAAATAAAACTACTTTACGGATTTTATCACGTTTGTATTTGATTTTTGATTGCCCGAAGTTTCAAACACACGTGCAGCGTTCATGGTCACGGGCAGACTAAGGTGTCTCATGTCCAACAAGTCATAGTTATTACAGATATTTATAATTATCTACCCGATACAGAAAAATTGTTGTTAAATTTATTAAAGTTTGACCCACATTTTAGTACAAAAAGAAAATGATTCTATATGAAAAAATTGTATTGTCTATGGTTAGTCATTGTTAATCATTAAACTTGTTGTAATTATTATGACAATTTAATAATTTCAAAAACCTAACAAATCTAGTATACTAGAACCAGATCGGAATGTGGCCACACTGAGAAAGATCCAGCAAAAAAACTCAGGGGACATAATGCTAAATTAATATTTATTTTTATAGGCGGCTTACTTTGCTTTACTAAAAGGTTTTGGTTTATAAAATTATCTTTAACTATCATTATAGTGGGTCAGATCCCATACATAATCATTGCGAATTGAATCTGCGACCCTGACTACCATCTGTACTCTTGAATTGTTGTGAATATTTCTTGCTTTGAATAGATTTGGCACAAAAAGAAACAACCTAATTGGCATTGCAAGTCCTTAACACTAGATTTACGGATGTCGATTATATACCTATTTTTACTGAAGTGAGCCAATTTGACTCATACATGAAAATTTAAGTTTATTGCAAAGAAAACAGTTCCAAATCAAATTAAATGTAATGTTTATTATCACAAAATTCATTGAAAACATTTTTTACATATAAACTCTGTTTTTGAAACACATTTTCTGCAAACATTTCTATTACATTTAGCACAATAGTTTGAACATCTGTTTCTTTTGCATGATTGTTGAACTTGACAATTCTTCCGTCCGTCAGCAGCATGAATTTCTGTCATTGGAATGGAAGTGTTCTCGACTTCTTCTCTATATTTACTTCTTAGCTCTTCAGCCAATTGGAAAATAAAATCTTTTCGTGAAATATTTACTTGAGTCATCTCTTTATACAAAATCCAAGCATTGATAGCTGCTAAATCTAAAATGTTGTAGAAAACTTGTAGAGGTGTGAACTTGCTTTTACGCTATATTTTCGGGCCATTTGGTCAAGTACATCAACGCCATACTTGGTGCTATTATAATAAGTTATTGTTTCTGGGACAAGTTTTTTATTTTTTGCAATTGTTATATTTTTATGTATTGTACTTAGTAGTAAAACTTTTTTATTGGGCTTGCTTTTATAAACGGTCAGGGTACAATTCTCAGATCTATACAGTTTTATAGAAAACTGTGTGATTTTATCTTTCTTGGCTTTCGCAATTTTAGGTAATTTTTTTCAGTTTGCATGTATAGTTCCAACTAAAGTAGTTTTCTTTGCAAGTAACTTTTTTGCAAGTGAAATGCTAGTAAAAAAATTGTCTGTGGTAATATTTTGTCCTCAGCCTAAATATGGCTCTGCAAGCTTAGTTACTACAAATTCGCCCAAGGGAATGTTTGATCCTCGGGTTTCATCCTTGTCCAAGTACGGAAAACCGTTTACAAGTTATTTGCTTCTAACATCGGATGCCTGTTGACTGACTTGACTGTTGAAACAGTCAAGTCACCATTAAATCACCAAAAGCACCAATAAATCACCAAAAGCACCAATAAATTTCATGTTATGCGATTAACTGTTAAACCATTCTATGAGTCAAATTGGCTCACAGCCGTAAAAATAGGTATACCACATTCGATAATGCGAAATGAAAGGGTCTGCGGGGAAGAGCAATGTACGTTTACATATATTTCATTACTTAACTAAAAACCAACGTATGTTCTTAAAAAGTAATATTAAAGTTTTATATATATATAGTGATCAAATTCTTAATGAGTCAAATTGGCTCGGTCCGTAAATCTAGTGTTAATTACTATTACATTTCTATCCATGTAACAGCAACAGCCTTCAAACTTTTAATCTTGAGCATAGATCCAAATGTTACCTATGACTTATAAAATATTGTTGGTTTACCTGCACAATGCACATTTGGTATCTTGAATTATGTAGCAATAGTGTATACCGTGCCAGGTGTGTTATGGGTCCAATTCCCATGCTGGACAATATTCTGTGCTACCTGCAAATTTTTATCCTATTGTCTTGATTCTGAGTGTATTAGTTGCCAATAATTGTGTTTTTATAAAATCCTCTGCAATACATGAATTACTGCCTTAATGCTGATTTCTGAATTATTTCTTTAATGCAGTTCCCTAAATTATTGCATTAATACAGATTTCTAAATCCATTTTTTAATGCAAATAACTAAATTTTGGATACACATTTTGTACTATTTCTCATTTTATACTATGTAAAGTACAGAGGTATTAAGAATGGAACAAGCATATAATGGGTATGACATTGAATTTCCTGTATTTCTGACTGCTAATTTGGGTCAGTGTAAATTATACTAGTTACCGTGAACATCTGGGCTTGACTAATCCTAAAGTGGTAAATTTATATGCTTCCGAGAATATATTTTCATTATTGTACCTTCCTGCTGTTTATATTTTGCACCTCTATGGGGTTGGGTATATTATAACTACGTCATTTTTTCATACAAGACAAAAGAAATAGGTTCTTGACTGGCATGCCGTGATTTGATCAGTTGTCGAGTCATATTGCTAGACATACAAGTCATGTTACAACTTGATACATCAATACTGGCAATGTAGTATGCTAGTAAATTAATACTAGACAACATCATCATTTCAGCTCATCTACATCCTACTGTTGGGCTTGAGCCTCCTCCACAACAAGAGGGCAATTGACTTTACTATGCCATGCTGGTTAGACAGGTTGGTATAGGGTTTTATTTCGAGTTTTCCATCTCTTGCATAGATAGCTGTTATATATGTATTATGTCACTTAGTCGTTTTTTACGACATCCAGGTACAAGATAGGGAGTGGAGAATTTTATTCTTATTCAGTCACCACACGGAAAAACTAGACGACAAATATTGTAGAATTATTAGCAAAGATTTGATTTTTATAAAAGTTAAAATTAAAGTGTATCAGATTCACTACACAGATGACGTAATGTTTAAAGTACCGGCTTAGCGTGCCAGTGTCGTGAGTTTGAATCCCACGCATGCACGCACGAACATTGTGTGTACCACAAATTGTTGTAAAGTCCCCGCACTACGGCAAGTAATTCCTTAGATCAAGGAGTTGTCTTTTCAAAAAATAAAAAATGTTTCCAACTTTCAGTCTCGTTGATAAGATGATTAAGTGATTGTACACGGTTCTTAAACCTTTCTCCTTTGGCCATCGTTGTCTCGCGATGATGTGAAAAGAACTTCTTGTCTTTGCCTTCTTTTGTCGTAATCTAATTAACGAATAAATCTTTATGTTGTGGGAGAATTTATAACATAATTAACGAGCACAAATATCGACCAGGCTCTGAACAATTACTTCTAGATCGCACAAAGGACTGTTCTACTTTGGAATTGAGCCCACAGTACTTGGTATGGTAGGTCGCCCGTACTCTGTGCAGGCAGTGTCAGGCTCAAAATTTCCTAAATAGTAAGTTTTTGTTTTTTAGTAATAGGATAAAAGGATAAATGTACTGAAAATTATGTCATTGCAAATTATGGTAACTATACCATAGTTTTAGGTAGTTAGAATGCAATACACCAACCCCTTTCTTTCGCGTGGGTGTAAAAGGTAAAAGACGACAAAGGGATGCCAATATGCAGGTAACATCTACGCAAGAGAAATAAAACACGAAAGAAAACCCTAACAACATGTTTGATGAGTAGTTGAATTGTCCTCCCATTGTGGAGAAGGCTAAAGCCGAGTAGTGGGGCCGTATATGAGCTGAAATTATAATGAATGAAGTCCTGATGGTTTGTATAATATACTATGTATTATACAAACGGCAAAAAATATTGCTATTTATTGAGAATTAGCGTTTGTTGAATTTAATCGAGTCTGGTAAGTTTTCTCATTTTAATGTTTATTTCTCTAGGGAGAGTCCAGTCTTATCAATATGATCCTTAATTTGGGTATATCTTTAGTATTGTAAAGTTCATAAGCATTAGTTACTGTTTATTAAGTGATTTGGCTCCTTTCGAAATAAGTACATTATCTATTAACTTTTGCCCGGAAATTGATATTATTCCAAAACGCAATATAATAAGCAAACGAGTCCAAATCAGAGACCAATTTTCCCGTGGCGAAATTTTTTCAGTCACACGTAAAAATATTCAAATTCGCGTAAAATATTCCCAGATCCGGTGGCGTCCATTAAATAACGTAATAATTTTAATTTACTATGCTTGTCGACTTACATCTAGTAATAACAATGCCCATTACTTTCGGCCTAGGCAAAAAATTTGCTCGTAGCTAAATTTGGTCACGCTTCAGGGTTTTGCGATGTGAACAACCTGTTTACAGGTTTCCCAAGGTTATGCACGTGTTATAGGATACAAAGAAAGATATTCTTTGGATATTACTGCATCTGAATTGTCTTAATTAAGAGATGGTTATCCGTTGTCTGTTGAGGTTAATCACGTGGTAATGATCATAAGTAGGGTTTTAATTTGACGTAAAATTATTGCACTATATGGCATATTATTATTAAAAGCATCAAGGAATATGGAATGGAGTAAGAATACAAATCTCTACTCTTCTTGTGAATTTCGTAAAAGGCAACAAGAGGATATAAACATATAAAATTAATGGCAAGACGAAGACAATTCGGAACAAAACCCTATAACAACACGTCTAACAGTGTCATTATAGGATATTTTCTTATTAGTGGGAGGTATATTATATGGCCTATATATACTGCGTAAAATCTCATATTATCATCGAGTATTTTGAAAGTTGGAAGGATCTATGAAATGCGTTGTGGTTATTTGTATTCTTTCAGAATTCCTATTAACATATAATACGAATTTACTTGGAAGTAGGGACACGTAAAAAGTATCGATACTTTTAGGTATCGAGTACTTTTCTTTCCATACCGATATTTTTGTACTCGATACTTTGCATTCCAAACTTTTACTCAATGAGTACTTTTTGGCAGGTATCGTATCGAATAAATTTTAGAAATTATCCATGTTAGACTTGACCTTACGGCTCATGTTTATGGTAACGCCATCTAGTTCAAGCGTAATGAACCTTCTAAAACGTGGCTGGAAATATTTTAATCCATACACAGACGGCCAAATTCCTAACAAAAAAAGCTCATCAGCACATAGATTCTAGGAAAAGTACTCAGTACTCGATACTTTTGTTTCTATACTTTAATGTGTACGATACTTTTTCTTCGATACTACTCATGAGTACAGTATCGATACTTTCCTTTCGATATCGTGTCCCTACTTGGAAGTCTAGAAATAATGGGCAATAGACGATCCGTTTTAGAAATAAAATATGAATCTTATAGTTGGTGTGTGCAAATAGTGGGTGGCAGGCAACGTAATATCAGCGGTCGTATAAGGTTACTGCCGCATGGCCCTCTATTAAATCATATACAATATGTACCTATTGCCATTTTGTCGTAAGCGTTGCCTCAAATGCAGTATCTTTGTGGACACAAAGGATTTTTTTGTTAAACTTGTTTTGACTGCAATTTCTGATTTTGTTCATCAAAGACTTTATTAATTCTTCAACAGTTGTGTGCGATGCTTCGTATATTTGTAATTTAAACATGTGCTTCTACATCTAGAAATATAAATTGTGTTAATGACACATTAAGTAATTCATTATAGCTAGTTGATGAAATTTCAATTGGTTATTTTTTAACAATATAAATTTTAATTGCGACAATGTTTGTTCAATAAAAAATGATCATTCTAAATGAAAAACATTCAAAATCTTGTATATGAACGGAGATGGAAACGATGCGTCACCGATCTTGCATCCTGATACAGGAAACATATTAATAGCGCTAATAATACGCTCAATTAGGATCGGATTTATAATACTTACATGGACAGTTCAACAACACTTGAAGTTAGTATGCAAGTTATGTCTGTATTTTTGTATTGCCATTAGACGCTTGTTCCATCCGCAGACTACTGAAAAAAAATTATACATTAGCATTATTTATAACTATATTATTATCTTTCTTTATTTTTTACATATTATATGCTTGACTGAACACCACCTGATAGCAAATGCCGATAAAATTTCAGAATATCACACGCTCTAGACCACTAACAACTTAATTTACTCTTGCCTTAAAGACACCAATATTCGACCAAATTTTGCCTTTAACCTCCTGCCTACCAGAAATACTTTTTGCTTAGTATATTGCTGAAACTCTAGTATTATATTCCTAATAGGTTGACATATTTTGGAAAAATAGTGAAAAAAATCTTACCCTCCGGAAAATGACTTTTCATTATGTCCTTTATAAAGGACAAAGTGACGATATTACTATGGCATTTATGTAGAACATAAATTGTTTTTACTTATTAATTGTTAGTAGAATATAATAATTAGCTAAAAAAGAAACGATCATTTATATTATATGATTTTTATCAAAAAATACAAAAAATGAAACTAAAATTAAACGTTTTCTTAAACAAAACTATCAAAATTAAACATTTTCTTCGAAAACGATCATGAAGGAACTAATAATCAACATTATTTTCTAATCAGTCATAATTAGGAACATAATAGAGATCTAAAAGGTAGGAATTAAGCTTATATACTAATTGTACGTTTAATTTTCCTAAGGGTAAGGAGTAGTCATAGTAGACTACTCATTAAACCCTCATGAAAGTTAGAAAAATAATTACGATTTGGCGTAAATCATATATATATGTGTCACGTTTCTTACAAAAAAACTGTTGTTTTCTTATCACATGCACTTGCCATATACCGTGATTGTTTTGGACCATATTCAGGTAAGTGCAGCGCTGATTTAGTGCGGCGTTCTTTTAAGGGAATTGCCTTCCCTACTTCTCTTCAAAACTCTATCAAACACTGGTTGTACTTTCTAAATTTTTTTGCCTCTTTTGTTCAGTTGTTACCTCGGCATAAACACAGTTTACATGCAATCTTATGAAATAAAACCTGTTTCTTGTCATAACCATAGCAATAATGGGAACGTTCCATTTTTCTACATATTAATACCAGTACCGACATATTAATTTGAGGACACTGTAATGCCGACATTATCATCGTTATTCAAATATATGTTTTCAACTCTCTCAGGGTGAGCCCCATAGTCAGCCATTCTCTTAAATATGGGTTCTATTCGAGCAGTCCACCATATAATATATTGGTCATAGAACATACCACACCCAATCTCGAGTTTCATAATGTATGTAAGCTGGTTGCATCAAACCATGAATTACAGGCTCTATAGTGTCTCTTGTCAATATACATGTATATTGCACACTCTCGTTCGTTTGGCGATTTCTGATTGCAATCAGTCGGATTGATAAAGATGACGGTCGAGTCCGCTGATCTTATTGGCCATGATTTGAGCCACGTTCACGGCGAAGTTTATGTCCACGTCTCATCTTTCCCTGTCTTCTTGAGCGAGATCGAGAAGTAGAACTTTCGGTCAGGGCTGGAGAAGGTGGGGGAGGAATCAGAGCAAAATCTTCTTCGTCTGAGCTGCCAAAAAATATAAATAAATGAATAAATCTTTCAATGTACTACACAAAGTACAACAGAAGTATAACTACCAAAACTTTTACAACCTACATTTGTTCTACACAAAGAACATAAAAAATCAATTCACGGTTATTCAAACATTGTTTATTTCTCAAAAACAATAACAGTCTATATCTATGTCTCGAAGTATTAATTACTTAATGAATATCCAAAATCTAGAAATAATTAAGATTTTTTTAAAATTTCAATGGATTAACTTACCGATGCGCGAACGCACATCTTCATCTCCACGCTCTGACGTCATTTTGAAAAGAAATGACAGATGTAAAGTTTCACTTTATTCTTTTTCACATGCCGAAGTATCCGACAGATGTCACTATTAAGTAAAACAAATATTTTCATTCAAGAATATGGCGACAGAATTTTAAAATTCTTATGTACTACAAGTAGTACAGATGTAGGTAAGAGGTTAAACGAATAATTTCGCAGAGACTTTTTATACTTTTTTATATAAACGTATGGTGTTCGTACTTCAATCTCTGATTGCAACTAATAACGAATCTTTAGTTCCACAAAAAATAGCTATTAATTGTTGTACCAATCAAAAGTCGATAATGTAAACTTATTGTCTTTTTGCCAGCTACCGCCTAATAGAACGTAATGACAATGATACGTACAAAATTTCATAATATCAGGCCGTAATGATAGGTTGCTGAGCTGACACGTACGTTTTGTTTTTCTTATTTGCAGCCAAGTAAATTGAAACTGTGCTGCCAAGCAGCGGTGCTTGTAAATAGATCAAATTTATTTTGAATAGTTTTAATGCGAGCTTCTTGTAATTATGTGTTTGTAATTTTGGTACACTCTCAGAATTTTGCTAATCAATTGCGTCTGAATGTCTAAAGATTTAGTATAAAATCTAAGTCTGAACATTTGACACAGTGTGGAAGAGAGCGATAGCTATAATAGTTAGAATGTAATTAGTTTGCATCTATTAAGTCGTCATTCATGTTGTATGAAATTGATTTGAAATTATAATTGAAACACTGTCGGAGGAATCCGGTACTCGTAAATTGCACTAAAATGTTGCTAAAACCTATTCTTTTTAAATCTATGTTACTATATTAAATCTAAGGATCCGGTTTGTTTAATAGCGCTAATTTGGAACTAGATAGCGTTGGATAAACTTTTCATATTAGCTAGTCTGTTTAGGGTGAGAGACTTGTAAAATACATCCAGCCATTTATCCATACATCATGTCTTTGAAATCTTCAGTTATCAACACATAGACCTTATATAGACCTCCCCTCAAAGACGAGTTGCCGAGCATTGGTTTGAGTTTCCCAAGTGTTGATGTAACTCCCTTTGTATTTTCAGTGCCAGACTCCGGTCAACGTATGTAAAATTTAGCGTATACTGTCTTCTTAATCCCTCAACACACTTAAAACATATCGCTTTGACAAATATGACCCGAACAGTGACCTTGTGTTTTCCGTTTGGTGACAAAGTAAAAATACAATTGACCACCCCTCTGTTTTCTGTGGGTATCACAAAAGCTGATTAAAGGATTTAATATGCAGATAATATTTATGCAAGAGAAGGAAAACATCTAATAAACTAGTATAGTAGGCCAATTGCCCACTTATTATAGTCTTCGAATCTAGCAGTGGGACGTATTTGAGCCAAGATGACTGTTGGCAAATCTGGAAAGGCGGCACTGTTGGTTCTGAAGTTTATTTACGTACTTAGCATATTATTTTGAAATAATGATTTCTGATGTTTATGCGAGTTTTTTTTTTATTGCCAACGGTGGCAAACGAGCAAGCATCACACCTGATGGTAAGTGATGCTGCTGCACATGGACCTTTGCAATACCAGGGGCACAGCTAGGCCGCTGCCTACCGTGAAGGAAATACTCTTCTTAAACCTCGTTTAAAGAAGGACATGTCATAGCGCTCGGGAAACACAGCAGCAGGTAGTTTATTCCAGAGCTTGCACGTACGTGGGAGAAATGATCGCTGGAAACGTACAGTTGAAGACCATAACGTTTCCAGGTGAAATGGATGAACCCTGCTACGATGTCGAGTGGTACGTTGGTAGAATGGTGACGGTGGTACCAAGTCAAAGTCTCTGCGCTGCTCCAGCGACTCCAATCTGTCCGTAAGATTGGGATCCCCGACGATTCGAACAGCCCCTGTATTACACATTTTAAATAAAGTAAGTAAAAGTAAAAACATTGTAAAAGTAAAAACATAAGTAAAAGTCTCTCCGCCCGTGACCATGAATGCTGTAAAGTGTTCGAAACGTCGGGCAATCATAAATCAAATACAAACGCGATAAAATCCGTGAAGTAGTGAAATGTTTATTTTACTTATAGTCTAATGTTTTTTTTTTTTCCCATAAAGGGGAGGATAGATTTATAAAAACACCCATATTTCCATTCAATAGGGCCTAGGCGAAAAAATCTGCAAAAAATAATTTCTTTTTTTTGTCTAACCCAGGTTTAGAATTTGTCATTTCACAATCATAGTTCCGTATTTATGCCGCTGATTTTAAAATAATTTTATGACGTAGTTATTAAAAATATAAACAAAGTATAAGTAACGAAAAGTTTCTGTAGGCTTTTTCTTATCTATCCGGTCGATGGCCCTGTATGGCGCACCGGTGTGGGCGGGGTCCCTGACCGTCCGTCTTAGGGCCCTCCTGTGGCGACCACAGAGGGTCATGGCGATCAGGGCCATACGGGGTTACCGCACGGTGGCGACGGAGGCAGCGTGCCTCCTGGCCGGAACTCCCCCGTGGGACCTGGAGGCGGAGATGCTCGCCGACATTTATCGGCGGGTGTCAGAGACGCGCGCCCGCGGTGGCATGGTCTCCATCAAAAAGATCACCGCCTGGCGGGTCGACGCCCGCCGAGAAGTCATTGCCCGTTGGGCAGTCCGGCTGGAGAGTCCTCGGTACGGTGTCAGGACCGTCGAGGCTCTCCGGCCGGTGCTGATGGAGTGGTTGGAGCGGACACACGGGGTGCTTTCCTTCCGACTAGTGCAGGTGCTGACGGGGCACGGTTGCTTCGGGAAGTACCTGCACAAGATTGTCAGGAGGGAGAGCACACCGTCCTGCCACCACTGCAGTTGCGACGAGGATACGGCGCAGCACACGCTTGAGGAGTGTGCTGCATGGGAGGGGGATCGCCGTGAACTCGTCGCAATTATCGGTGCCCACCTGGCGCTGCCGACCATCGCCATCGTGTGCGAGTAGAGCTCCTATTCGGCGACACGTTCCGCCGCCGGCGACTCGGGCGGCGTAGGCGCGAGTATCTGCGCCTAATGCCGCCCTAGCCGAGGTCGCGGGTGATCGGACCGGGGAATTGTCCGTCACCCGCAGAGAGGCTGACCGCGCGACGGCGACCGACTTCCCAGGATGTCGAGAGGTGAGGTTACCCGAAAGGGTATTCCGTCGGGCCGACCACTGACGACAAGTCACATCTGCTCCGGTGGTCGGCCCAACAACGAGGTGACGTGGGTACGGGTGGGTTATCGGCCCGCGCGCCGTCCTTTCATCGCCCCGGACGGACTGGACCGCGCGTGCGCTTACCATAGCCCACCCTTAAAAAAACAAAAAAACAGGCTTTTCCTTATCTAACGAAAAAGCTTTATGACTATTACGTAGTAAGCTTTTATTACTCATCTAAAACAGTGATTTTAAGTACCTTTCAAATTATCACAGCCTTTTTGTGGAGCTGTGCTACCGCTTTAATTAGTTTAAAAGGTGAATGTCCCTCGGCTCTCATGTAATTAAAACTCTTTGTTCCTAGCAAAATTAAAAAACGCGACCAAATCATGGTACCATGAACGATGATGGTTTATTTACAATTCATAAAACTTCGCGGTTGGCTACCTGGACGCTATTGTGGTGGAGAAAGTACACTAATACATTGTTTAACTTAAGACTAGACAAATGTGTAGATTATTAAGTTTTATTGCGTTGAAAGTTTTTAATTACCTACCGTATTTAATTATAATAGTCCTGGGTCGTAAATTTGTGAATCATGGCCATTTGTAAGGTGCTTCTGTAATTGTGTGAGGGAATATGAAATGATTCGTTTGAGTCCGTAAGGGCGGGTGAAAGTCCACTCGTGCGCGACTTGCACGTGTCATTTTGAGCGCGTGCCATTTTATTATTTGATTTATAATTACATATCTCACCTTTATTCTAATATCGTCACTATCCTAAATAAGAAAATTTTACAGGAATAATTGTTTTTTATTTTTATTTTATTAACAACTATTATTCCTATTAAAACACATGTTTTATATTTTTATATTATTTTATTTATTATTATTTATTATTATTTAGTGGATGTAAATAATTTAAAATATTAGTGACGTACACAATTTTGAAAAAAATTAAAAAGTTAAGTGAAATTGAAATATATAAATTGAAGCAATGTGTAAATTCCGTGCTCAGAAATTAGATGGCATTAAAAACAGTTTTTCGAAAAAAATCGTTTAGTGACGGTATTGGATTAAAGGTGCGATATGTTTTTTCTTGAACACGCGTTTTCTATATCGGAAAATCTTAAAGGTTAAATTGTGGGTGAACTTTTGCTAGATTTATTCAGCGTCGGCGTCTTAGAATTCGCCTAAAGCAGAGTTGGTCTTAAAATAATTACTAAAAATATTACGTGCTTAATGGAAAAACTTCACAAAAAATGTTATATTGTTATGGACGCTTATAGCCTGTAGTATGGGACGTTATAGGTCTGTTTAAGAGGAGAAAAATAGGAACGGCTAAGATATTTGAGTGCTAAGATGTTTTATTCATCTAAACAATTTAGTACTTTTTTTTTTTGTGGGTGGGCTGCGGTCGGCGCGCCTCCGCACCACTCCGTCCGAGGCGACAGAGGGGCTTAAGCGCGCAACTCCCGCAACCCACCCGAAAACCACGTCGCCTTCGTCGTTGGGCCGACCACCGGAGCAGGGTTACTTGACATCAGTGGTCGGCCCGACGGAATACCCCCCTACGTGGGGTATCCTCCCATTGACCTACGTCCCCCCTCGGGGAGGACGTCGGTCTTTTCTCACGCGGTTGGCCTCTCGGCGGGTGACGGACTAATTCCCCGGTCACGTCACCCGCGGCCATAAATCAACGTATAACCGGCCACCCACAAAAAAAAAATACGGTGATTTATATATTACCACTAGCTGACCCAACAGACGTTGTTCTGTTCAAATAAAGCGCCACCTACCGGGTCCAATTGTGAATCTAAACCATTCTCGAATCTCATTGAGCACACACAAATTACTTAAATTACTTAAATCCAGTCAACAGATATCGCCATCTGTTAGAATCTTTTGGAGAGCAGATAATTGTGACTGTCAATTAATTATAGACAAATAATTTGTAATAAAATAATATTGCGACTATAATTAAAGATCTAAGTTATCCTATGTTTCAAGTTGGAGCAAACGGCACACGGTGTGCAAATTTGATTAAAATCGGTTAAGTAGTTTAGGAGTCCATCGCGGACAAACATCGTGACAGGAGATTTATATATATTAAGATATAGAAAACCTATATGTTTACATTTTTTTATACAACACGATGCAATAAACAGCTAAACCTTGTATTGCGGGAGACTGCAAATATCTATATAATTAACGTACACAAATCTTGTGTAGGCGCCGAACCGGCGACACATGCCACGGTAGGTCGATTTCAACCACTAGTCATCCTCCAATATAATGGAATATCTAACTTTATATAACGTAGTTTAAATATTACAAGTACACTCAAGAATATACACATAGAAGAGGTTACATTATGGGCAGAGAACGACTTCGATACGAATTTGAATAATAAAACTTGATAGAGGTCTTGAAGCGTAACTATACTATTGAATTTATTTATTCTGTGAAGTCTAATTAAGGGCTTACTATAAACGTAATATAAAAGTTAACAACATCAATAGCAATAAATTTAATATGTATAATGAGCTCATTATGAATATTATTTTCACTCCTTAGTAATTAAAATACCTTTCTGGTCCAAGTTTATCATGGATGTGCTATATGATATGAACTTGGAATAAATTAGTCTAGGGTTTGGTTAGTAAGCGTGAAGTTTATGTGATAGGACTGGTCTTGGTTGCATGGGAGCAGAGGGCAATAAACCTGGATTGTAGAAAATATACATCGGCCACGAGTTCCTTCCTCGATTCTGGTTCTTGGTTATAATAATCTAATTTGTAACCGCAGTATATGATGCAATCTTAGTTCAATTTTTTTTAAATAGTGTTAATAAAACGTGATATTTGATTATTTTCTCGAACACTGTGATTTTCGGTTTTTTTTCTGTGTGGTGATGGAGTAAGAATACAATTCTTCCACCCCCCTCTCTTCCCCGTGGGTGTCGGAAAAGACGACTAAGGGAAAAAATATGCATATAGCATCTATGCAAGGGAAGGCAAACTCGAAATAAAACCCTATGCCAACACGTCTGATCAGCGTGGTTATAGCAGGCCAATTACTCTCCTATTGTGGAGCGGCTCGAGCCCGACAGTGGGACGTGTATGAGCCGAAATGATGATGATTATGATACCTACTTTGGTGATGATATTTTTATATAATAATTTTAGTGAAACCTTCCCATAAGGATAACATATTTTCAGCATTGATAAAGTAGCGTCTCCCAGTGTGGTAAGGGACTATGAATACAATTCTCCAACCTTTTTCTTACACGTGGTTTTAGTAAAAGACGAATAATGGATATAAGTGCAGATAACATCGATTAAAGGAAGGAAAATTTTCTATGAAATCCTATAATATGGCGTCTGATCAGCGTGGTTTAGTGCGTTCTTTTTTGCTTCTTATTGGGAAAGGTGCACCAGCCCAGTAGTACGTATGGGCGAAGATGAAAGATGAGAAGTAATAAAGTGTCAATTATCATCATCATCACCGTCATAATCATCATCATCATCATGAGCGTGTATAGTGTGTGTCCATTATGATGTACCATAGCATTCCGTGATAATGTAGCTGCCTCTAATTGAAAAATAATTAGAAGTTAACAAGCATTTCCAGAAAATTTCCTCTACATCTAAACTCAATGTTATCTCGTACAGCATAGAAAGGTGTGTGTCAATGTGTGTTCTTAGTTGAGTCATTACAATATATAATAATATAGTAGGTTTTTTATTTTTATTCTCAGCCTAACATTTTTATATTAAATTCCATCACGAATATCAAAAGAAAATACAGCATTCGTTAGCTTTAAAAAATAAAATGATTGGATTTAGTCAAAGAATCTTAATCATTTTCGCTAATTGGAAAACCGCAAAAGCGCAAAAGGGATAGAAAACAACCCTAATTGTATCGCGTGCTTGCACAATCAAAGCTTAGGGCGTTCACACTGTAGATAGTTCATTAACATGCATAGTTAGGGATCAGAGTCACTCGACTGAAACTATTACGCAATTCTTGCCCAACCGCTGTTGGTACCTTTTCTAACTATAATATGATCATCCGCCAACGTCTTCGAGAGTGTTTATTTCTTATTTTGTTGGTGCAGCAGGGATTTATAACGATGGCAATGGCCATGTGCTAGATTAAAAGTAGCATCCCATTTTGGTTTATTTATAGCGTAGCGATCAATGGCCGGTGTATCTGTATGCTGGGAAATAAGTATGCATCCAACCAGTTTTTGTTTAATTACACATTTGAATATGCATAATCTAATGTTATCTTTTACACATCTATGTAACTATACGTCGCGAATTTCTTGGGTACATTGTCTATGTCTGTCTTGTCCGCAACGGTTGTATAATGATGACGGTAAATTCTATAAAAACTGTTTAAATAATAATTTATGCTAAGTTACTAAAATGAAAATAATAGAATTTTGTCTGGCCTTTTAAGAGTTTGTAGCAAGTAAGATGTTTATTTAGTAATTAATTGCTGTTCTTTATTTTATTTTTAAAAGCTTTTGTCTACATTTTTTATTTGCCTTTCAGTTGAATTGAAATATTGAATAAATACTTTTTTATTAGGAAAGTTATTTTCTATTTTTAATCTTCGTAAATATTTGATTTTGATACCCATATATTACTTTAGATATTATGTTAGGTTTTTATTATATTACTGTAGGTAAATAACAACATTTTTGACCCATTTCAAACGAATAAGTTCAAAAAGAATAAGTTGTAGCAACTTTTGTCTGAACTTATTTTAAGGTGCGACTATAGGGGATATAGATTGTATAAATTACTTAGGGTAAACATCACTACAAAAGAAAATAACATTTTTTTTTTATTTTTTATTGCGGTGGCAAACGAGCAAACAGTACACCTGATGGTAAGTGTTGCTGCCGCTCATGGACCTTTACAAGGCCGCTGCCTACCGCGAAGAAAGTGAAGGGAGTGTGAATGCGTGCATTGAGGCTCGGTGATACCACGGGCACCACCAAAACCCTCCACACGCAAACACCCTCAGATTTTAAGAACACCCAATACCAATGCGTTTGGCTATTGCTGTATAGTAGGTGGATTTCCCTATTATTTTAAAGAAGGTTCTTGTTCAGATGTATTTAGACTGAACAAGAATAAACCTGAGCATCGTGATATTTTTGTTACTAAATATTATAGTTACCCACAATTCACTTACGTTTAAAAAATAAGCAGATTTTAATTTATTTTTATTCAATGAAATAATTGCAGTTGTATTATTATTGAGATGTGTTTTCACTTTCGCTCCAGTGGTTTCGCACAGATTTTTTTCCCCATTTACTAGAATTATGAAGCGTGACGATCCTAGGCATTAAAGTATGGTTAATGCCATTATTTACACGGTTTACGAACCCGTGCCTTGTGAAATATTGGTTTTATTACGTTTATATTAAATCAAACTTTAATAGGGTTGTTTATTTCAACCTGGGTAACTTTTGTAGACGAAGTATCTATGTGTAAATATAAATTATCTATGTTGAACACGCAAATGTTTGCGGTGTACGGGCATCGAACTGCACGACGCTCGGTGCGTGGGCAGTGACTATATACTGAAGTTACTGCTCCATACATAAATATAAAGCTTGGTATCTAGTTGCTATGGTCTTTTATTTAAGACGGACCGTGTCTGTTTATCATTGTGCAATTCGCGTGAGGTCTGCGCTTAAATCACTGCTAACATTGTTGGGCTTAATGTTTTTTGCATGCATATCCTGTAATAGCAACATTTAATTGACTCTGTAGAGCTGGTTTCCTTGCAATATTAAGTCAGATTATAATAGTCTAATATAATTAAGCCAAATTTAGTGTCGAGGTATTTTATTCTCCGAATGCATGGGTGTAACTTCATCCGTTTCCAATGCATAAATATTATTCTTTTTGGTTTTATTGATTCTTTTATAATTATACCGGATGGTATCAAATTAAATTCCAGAAAATCACGTTAAGAATATTACCAACCCTTAAATACTCGTGGGTGTCGTAGAGGACGTCTAAAAGCGTTACCGACCCAAATACATCTGATGCAGTCTAGTGAATAATAACATTTCCAACGGGGGTTGACGTCATGCAGGCGGGCGTTACTAAAACTATTGCCATATATCATAGCATCCGTCTCATAACATTGAAATGCTAGATCATATCACTCAAAAGAAGAATACAAGATATTTAAAAGAAGCACATGGCTAACGTGCTGTATTAAGACAATTTCTTTCTAATTGTGCAACAGAGCTGCGTATACTTTGCAATAGTGGTACTCGAGAGGTGGTGCATTTTTTTTATTTTTTATTTTTTATTTTATTTATATAAGACAACAACCCTGCACTATTTTATTCGTACATTGATTGGTAACCTCTATTTTGTTGAGTCGAGCCTATACGTAATGATAGGATTATAGCGACCTATCTGTGATTTCAGATAGTTCGGTCGATCATAATTTAAGTTCATTTGTTTGTCTAATTCGAATTAGCCAGACGGATGCAGCAACATTACTGTGCATTAGCATAGTAATTATCAACCATTATACCGATCGTAAGAACCCCGGGTCAAAAGTCATTCAGAGTCAATTATAGGTTGTTAATTTTCGTCGCATGCATTTATTAGTGCCTTTATATTGGTGTAGCTTTTGTTTTTTTAGGTTTCACGCCTTTATGTTTCAAAGAGTATGTAGAAATGTACAGCTAAGCTAAGGAGCTGATAGATTAGATTTCTCTGTCAAATAGCTATAGTTTATGGTCAGGATTCGAATGTAGGACTTCATAGGGATGATGACACATTGCTTGCTTCTTATTTAACACCTCTGAGAGGATGAAAATGGAGAAATACGTGTTTATTTTCTTTTACTGAAGACATACGCTTCGTTTTTGTGCATAAATCGAATACAATGGCTGTTAGCAATGGAGTTTTTTCTTCCTATACAAATTATGCAATTCTTTTTTACCTCTTTGGGGTTAACTATACCAAAATTCTTTCATAATGCATCTCTAGGTTACAAAATGTAATTACTGTCAAAATTTCATGTTTCTAGTTTCAGTAGTTTCAGCTCGTCGTTGGAGACTTAGTCGATCAGCTTCTTTATGTGTGTATAGATAGATACGTTTTACATACACATTTATTATCATCCCACGGGAACGACAAATTCTTCCAGGATGAGAGGTAAATAAATTTAACGCCGATAATTTTTTTTAGCCGATATATGTTTTATCATTAGGCGTGGATATCCTTCAATATGGGAAGGGAGTTGACTTTCTAATGGTATGCTGGTCGACGTATTGGTATAAAGATTTTTCCATTCGTCGTTCTTTTGCAGCGATTTTTATTTGCAGCGACGTTATGTGCTACATTTATTTGACGTCTTTTACCAAACCCGCTAAATTGTATTCCTACTTTGTCCCCATATGCTAAACGAGTTTTAACTAGGAATGTTATGGCGATCCGTAACTGACACTGTCGTAAATCCGAAACGAAAATATATTTCAATCGTAATAATTTCGGGTTTTCTTTTTTTTTTTTGGGATGGGTTACGGTCGGCGCGCTCCTCGTACCACTCCGTCCGGGCCGACAGAGGGGCGTAAGCACGCACACCCGCAACCCACCCATGTGCACGTCGCCTTCATCGTTGGGCCGACCACCGGAGCAGGGTTATTTGTCATCAGTGGTCGGCCCGACGGAATACCCCCTATTTGGGGTACCCTCCCATCGACCGACGTCCCTCCCTCGGGGAAGACGTCGGTCTTTCCTCACCCGGTGGGCCTCTCAGCGGGTGACGGACTAATTCCCCGATCACGTCACCCGCGGCCTCAGCTAGGGCGGCATGAGGCGCAAGTACTCGCCTACGCCGCCCCAGTCGCCGGCGGCGGATCGCCTCATCGAGGCTGCGCTCCTCGCGCAGACAATCCGCCGCCTCCTTCTGCGAGATCACTGGCCTCGCAGAAGGGTAATAATGCGCAGTCTGCAAGAGTCCCATTACATTGTATCAAATGTTAACCTAGAAATAAAGTCAAAACGTTACTTTGTATTGTCCCTTTTGTTATACCCCGATATATCGGAAACTATCTGAAGCTTCCGGATACTCTGAAATAATTTGTTATCAAAAATCATGTTCGGTACTGTATAATTTTATTATAATATCCGGATCCAGATACGAAAATTCATATCCGCAATCCTTAAATCTAACTTGGAATTTGTCAATAATAAAATATAGAACGAATTATACTTCTGTTTTGATAATATTAAAATAAATTGTGTAAGATATACTGACCTCTACCAACTACATTTGCAGTTTCTTATTATCCTCAAAATAAAAATGATAAGTTATCTGTTAAAAATATTGTAAAATGCAATACAGATAACTTCTGCAACCTGTACGGTGATGATAAATAAAAAAAATTACCTATACTTGAACGTTCTACTAACATCAAGAACAAATTACTTGACTCTTGATAAGCTTTTATATGACTTTTGCTGCATGAAGGTCGCTAATATAAAAAAATATTTATGAGAAAATCAGCAAATAAGCTGATTAAGAATCCCTCATCATCATCATGTCAGTCCATACACGTCCCACTGTTGAGTTCCGGCCTGCTCCACTGTGGGAGGGAAATTGACCTACTATACCACGCTGATCAGACGTGTTACTATAGTTTTGTTTCGAGTTTTCCTTATCTTGCATAAATATTATACGTGTCTTCTATCCCTTAGTCGTCTTTTACGACACCAACGGACAAGAGAGACGGTGGTGAATTGTATTCGTATTCCGTCACCACACGGAATAAAAATACCTTTATCTTTATTCCTTCCATCCAGCAATCTATCAACTTGCTCTGTTAGACATAAAACTCTTAAATGCAGTATAACCCCATAACCGTCCTGCTTGACATACGAGTGGGCGATTTTATTAGGTGCTAATAATACTTTGTTGATACTGCATTAGTTTTTGAACACAAATTTTATATGCAACACAGATGGCACAACGGCTTATTTAAAGATATGCTTTGTTGTACGATGATGTGCGTTGTCGAAAAATAAAGTTTATGATTATTATAATTTGTAAAGGCATAATTTTTCAATTACCTTCCTCAAAAATTGTAATATTTACTCATAAAGTATGAGTGACCTAAGCAAGCGCATGATATTGCGCAGTGGCGAAATTTTCTTTGAATTGTACTAGATAGGTGCTTTATTTTGTGAAGTATCTGTTCTAGACCTACCTAATATATATAAATACTAGCAACTCCCCCTCGTTTCGCTTCGGTTCCAGTCGTCTTACCCACGTAGTTCCTATTCCCGTAGGAATACCGGAATAAAATATAGCCTATGTTACTCCCTGATATTATAGCTTTCCATTGTTGAAAGAATTTTTGAAATCGGTTAGGTGGTTTATGCGTGAAAGCGTAACAAACAAACAAATAAACAATCTTACTTTCGCATTTTTATAATATTACTAGCAACCCGCCCTCGCTTCGCTTCGGTTTCAGTCGCTTAAACCCGCGTAGTTCCCGTTCCTGTGGGAATACCGGGATAAAATATAGCCTATGTTACTCCCTGATATTATAGCTTTCCATTGGTGAAAGAATTTTTGAAATCGGTTCGGTGGTTTAAGCGTGAAAGCGTTACAAACAAACAAACAAACATCCTTACTTTCGCATTTATAATATTAGTATGGATGATAAGTCAGGATAGTGGTCAGATCTATTGAAAATACTTTTGTACAATTTGTGAAGGTTTTATTAAAACTGTTGTTAGTCCAATATAAGTTAATTGGAGATAACCTTATTGTATATTAGATATAATACATTTAAAAATGTAGAAATATGAAATATATAAATGTATTATTATATAATAAAATATAATTATTACTGCCATTTTGCAAACCCTTAAACTAAAATCAACGCGTTGAATTTTTGTATTCTACAGCAACTTATTATTGTGTTAAATAAACACGCGTGATATTTAGTAAAAGAATAATTCTCAATAATTTAAACTAAAAATATAAATAAAATACGGCCAATAAACTGTAATTATATATGGCTAAATTCCTAGTTTCTAAAGCAATTTATTCCTCAAATATGAATGTTTAATGTTTCTGCAATATTATCTATCCGAATTATGCAAATATTAACGTAAAATGTCATGTTTACATTGCTCGAATATCTACACAATGATAAATCACAGGTAGGTATATTATATTTTATTTTTTTTTGACTCATTTTAATGTCTACTGTGTATGCAAATCCTTCATTGTTATTTGCAGCTATAGGTATTAAAAAACCTTGCTGTCATTCGAGAAATATGTATATACTTACAGTGTCAAAAGCTACCGTCTTTAAAAAACATAAACATTAACATATCTGCAAACCAAGCGTTAGTTTCTTTATTTTCAGATATTTTTAATCAAAGCGCCAAGACCATTTAAGTTTATAGCAAATAATTGCATTTGACGCGATGAGGATCAATCTTGCACCTGTGTAAACTTTTGCACGACTCCGCTAATTTTGGGTGGGCGAGTGCATATTTGCACCAACAAATTTTGTAATTGACAAATTAGCACTTTCGGCCACATCAAGTAAGATAACGTTTCATATTTAATCTTTGCTGCTTGCATTGAAATGAACGCATAAATTTCGATTCATCATTCTACGTTTTTGATATTCGTATGCTTTTAGCTTATCTGGCGTGTTTAGTAATGATTTATGCGCGATATCAGACTAATGAAGTGTCATTATTATTGCACCGTTATATAGGTAAGCCGGTAGAATAATTCAAATTTTCTAATATGTGACTGCAGAATTCTATGTCCAATAAATATGTCTAATCTTATTTTAAGGCTGACATTTCGGACAAGTCCATAACCAGGTGCATGACATGCGCTGATCTGTATACAAATATAGATACATTTGTATATATTAGATTTGACCAACCTTCAACTTGCGATCAGCTGCAATGATGTCATCTAGATGCTATAATATACCTAATGTTTTGTTTAGACGCATAATTTTGCAATTTGTTGTTACTATAGGTACTGCGGACTTAACAATTTTATTTTAAATTTGCGTTTTTAGTCGGAGCGCTCTAGTTTTTTTTTACTATGATTTCAATCAGCTGACTGTGATTCAGACATTGTGCGTACCTGGCCTTTCAGTAATACCAAAAGTATTTGTTCTTGGAAGTTCATTGTACCCATCAGCTGAGTCAGTCTTTTGATATTTATTTTCCTTTACATACTAACGATAATAATATTGGGACACAGTTGCAATATCGTCCATTATTTTGACACGCAAAAAGCGTAAAAGGATCAATGAACATTTTTTAAAATCTTGATGTTCTCGTTTTGCATATTATATAGCAAACTTTTATGTCTTCTCGGTCATTAAAATGATTGTCGCTATGCAAAAAAATTGTGCATCTCTTTTATTGATTTTGGAATGATATCATCCATTTACACCTCTATTGAAAAAGCATTATCCGATTTCGTTGTATCGATGATAATCTTAAAAATAATTTAATTTTTTTGTGTACTGTCACGTCTAGACATGTCAAATACCCTCCCCGCTGTCAGAGAAAAGCTGTATTAGTGATTTAGGTATCTGCTAATACGACAAATATGCATTGTTCAACATTCATCATTCACGTCATCAACACAAGGATTTAGTCAAGTTTTTTTGAGAGATATATTTTTATAGACTCGTCCGTAAGTACCTAACCCTATTACGAATTTTGATGCAAGTTTTTTTAGACGGTCTTTCAATAAATTGCTGATTGATGCATGTTTTGATATCTACTGTCAATGTATTTTTAATTTATGCATATATTATAGATAATTGCCATAATAAACTATTTTATGTATTGGAATACTGGTATAGCAATGAATGTGACAGGTATTAAGTTATTACAAATTTTATTCAAAAACTGGCTGGATAAATGGAAAATCTTTTAACGAGCGTTGAATATTTTCAAAGCTTGATGTTCCGTAGCGAGTAACTGTTCGCTCTGAGATTTCTATGGGCACTTAGCTGAATACAATTCGAAAGTAGGTTGGAGAAACGACTGTCGAGGAAAAGCACTGAAGCGTTGTATGCCGTGTAGTTCTGCTGTATCGCTTTAAATAATTCAAGTTAAAAATTTACGTATAAATAAAAAGCTCATAGAAAATAGTGAGAAAATTATATGTTCTTTGTTTGACTTAGCGGTATTTTAATGAAGGCTTGGTTTCTGGCGACATTCTGAATTCCTCATTCTAACAACCAACTGTGAGCTGTTACAAGAGCAAACATTACTCCTTACATTGTTTACTCACTTATGCCAATAGTTATGGCCTCATTGAGGAGCCTACTAACAGTAGTGTTGAGAAATATAATTTTTAAGCGTGATATAAGATTATTAAACAGTAGCTTTAAATAAGTATTCTCGATTGTAGGTTTGATGACTGGATAATCGCTATTGGTGCCGAATGACACGTAATAACTTTTAACAAATGATTCTATGTGTAAATGTTGTCAGCAGTACCTACGTATTTTTTTATTCGATCTTCAATTATTATTGCATGATTCTATACACGTACGTACTAACTATCACGAATAGATTCATTTGACGGCGACATATCACCTAACATTGTCACATGACATTATTTAAAGCTTAGAGCTAGATGATTAATGTCCTAGGTATTAGAATGTATTGTTGTTTCTATGTATGTAATTGCTATAGTTTTTGTATTGTCTATCTTTTTGACACCTGAAGTGATTCATAAATCAGTTGTCAAAGTGTTGAATTTAGGCCGATGGCACACAATGTCGTGTAATCTATGGACGTCTCCAAGTTTTGTGTCGCTGACATCATCAGCAATAGTTAAAGTCAGATGATCTTTGACATGTTTAAGCTCGATCATGTCTAGATTATACTTATACAAGTACACATGTTTAATATGCCAATACGTTGTATATTTTTTGTTGGATAGAAATATTGGCTTTTCGAGATCATTATAATCGCTGTTGGTAATGAAATAGTTAACAAAAACGTCAACATATTCTATTGGTATTAGGTAAAATTTTTAACAAAAAATGTATTGCATGCAAAAAGCAGAAACGCTCACGATCCCTAGCTGTGTGCTATGTAATGAACCACGTTTTTGGTTCAATGCACTCACGAATCTTTATTTTGCTGAATATCTAATGATTATCAATTCATTTGTATGTTAAAAGTCATTATTTGCATCGTGTGCACGATTTGGCTGTTCTAAATAAAACGTCTACGATTTATTGCTTTTTTAAATCATATTCTGAATCGAGTGCATTGTGAATGCAGGATATTATTTATTAAATTATATATCCCTCATACAATCCGAAGTAGTTCACGTGGGTGGATATGTCTGTGTATACATTCGAGTAAGTTGTATTATTGGTAGCGCTAGACTCAATTGCAACGGTTCAACGCACTTCATTTGGTTTCACAGGCAAGGCTTTCCGTTTTTCACGACGCACCTCTGTTTGAGTTTCTATCTAATTTTTTAAATTATTTGTGATGAAATATTGAACAAGTTGAAACACGTACTTGTGCGTCATGATATCACCGTGAATAAGCGGAATGAATAAGGATACTGCGATTTAAATGATTTTATTTTTATTATAGCAACACTTAAGGTAAATAATAGGCACAGGGTTTTTTTTTAGTCGAAAGTTGGACATAGTGCCATACTATTGAGTACGTTTAGACGGCAAATCTAATTAAACGGTGCATGTTCTGAGAATTGTACTCGTAAGCCCAGGCAGTAGTTGCATTATACATGTCACTAGAACATCGATGCAGTTTGAGAACGTGGTCTATGTGTGTATGGCGGGATCTTTCGCTTTAAATAAAACAAATCATCATATCTATAACCATTACAAAGACATCATTTTGGGATTCCTGTGAATGCACCATCTTAGAGCGATGTTTTAACTAGTTGCATGCATCCAGTAATATAGTTAAACAATTGTTGTGCCGGGTCACCTGATAAGAAAGAGAGGCGATAACCGGTGCATTATGGAACTACAAACACAGCTACTGTTACGATACATTTTCAATAGCATAGTTGTATAGCCGATAATGTTTTAAAGGTTAAAGAACCTGTTGCGACATAAACTACTATCTGGACAGCTAGCGCGATAATAAAGCGACTTTTTTCTTTAAGTCGCTCTTTAGTTGTATGTCTAAAGAAAAAAACAATTACCTACGAAATGTCATAAGTAAAAAATAGAATAATTGATTGAAGTAGACGATACATGGCGAAATTACATTATTATTTTGGAATGGAGGATAGAAAGGAACCAACACCTGTTTCTCATGGTTTAAACCGAAAACTTCAAAACAGAAGGTAATAAGGAATAAGATCAAGAAAGCATAGGTAATAAGGAAAATTTTACTTTCTTCCTATGTCATGACCAGTCTTCCAGAACTTGAACTTGCAAATTTCTGCAGTACTTTGAATATTAATTTGACACGTGTTTGGCTTTCAAACGAGACATCTCAGGAGTTAACTCGTGGGAAAGTGTTGAGTTTGCTTTATTTAAAGTATAATAGAACCTAAGACAACTATAAGTTTACGATACCTATTCATATAATCTACGTGTAAGTAATAAAAACTTAAATGCTGTTTTTTTAATAAGCGTAGCACTTAGCAATGGTTAGAAGTTTAGCTAATTAATATTTTTTTCAAGATTTCTAATGGTTCAAATAAGTTTTTAAATGTTGCTCGAAAAGACATAAAGCTCGAAGTAACGACGTTTTTTTTTTATATAATTGTTATTGTTTCAACTTTAGATTCGAACAATAATATGTGTTTTTGCAATTTAATTTTTGCTTTTTGTTTTTAGAACTAGCCTGCCGTTTAGTTCGATAATGCTGTTGGTTTTAGAAAAGTTCTTCTCCTCGAAATAAAATCGTATCGTAAAAGCAAATTGAAAATTCAGCAAATATCAGACACGGCAAATTTTATAGTTTTAAGTTTCCTACTAGTAATATTATAAACGCGAAAGTTTGTGAGTATGTGAAGATGTTTGTTGCTCTTTCACGCAAAAACTACTGAATGGATTTTCCTGAAGCTTCACAATAATATAGCTTACATATCAGAATAACACATAGGCTATAATTTATCCCGATATTCCAACGGGAAGAGGAACGGCGGGTAAAACCGCAGGGCGCTGCTTGTCTATAATAAAATTCTTATCTTGCTAATTTTGGACTGCACAGATGGCGTAGTGGTTAATGCTAGTGACCTACAGCGCCAGTGTCGGGGGTTCGAATCCCACGCAGGACAACACTTTGTGCGATCCACAAATTGTTGTTCTGAGTCTGGATGTAATTTGTGTCCGTTTAATTATATGTGTATGTATTTCTCGCGGAAACGCAATGAGTTTCAAAAATTAAAAAACTGTACGAATGGCGGCGATGTGGCTCGCGACACGTCACGTCTCGTTTCCGTCGGGGGCGAAAAGTGGCCCACAGAGAACCGCTTTGCTACGCTGAATATGTCAAAGATCGTAGCAGGTGGAGGGCAGTGGACTCTGCCTACCCCTATGGGAAAAAGGCGTGAATATATAAAAAAAAAAAAAAAAATATCTTGCTAATTTTCGCCTAAACTAAATAAAGAATTGAAAAGAATTTTCACCATATACTCTATGATAGAAACTAAGAACTGAGAAAATTAATGTCGCTGCTATAATAGAAAATGCATCTAAGATTCATCTAACAGGGTTCGATGTACAGGTACTTGCGTACACGACCAGTTATCTCGACTTGTCGAGCTAGCTAATGCCACTAGTTTGAAAATGCATTGGCGCCATGATGCATTTAAAAGTTAGATACAATGCTTGCAATGCGCTCACTGCGCCAGATCCCGTTACTGACCTGACTGTACTAGTCGTCGGCTAGGTACTTGCAAGGTACTTGCATACAAAACAATGCTAGACTAACATTCTCAAGGTGGTAATTGCATTTCAATACAATATCCTGGGTATAGAGAATACGTTATTGCACTTGAATTTTAGTTTTGCCGTTAGTTTCTGTTTAGTTTGATAATATCTAGGTTATTCGTAGGTATGTTAGCTATTTTCCAATTGTAAATTATCAAGGTATGACTCTAGTCGGAACTGCTTGTTGCGTAATCCGATAATGACGTAAATACTTGAGTATTTATTGGAAATGTTTGCGGTCTTGCAAACTAACTTAAGTTAATTCACCTTTTATGTACCTACAAGAAACATAATTATTATAAGTACGTTTAGTTTATAACTGAGTAAAGGCACATTCTTATTTAAATTCGGCTTGTCTATTGCGTGTTTGCTTGGATGCCTTCCAAGGGAATCTGTTATGTGTATGTTGAAAATGTGGGAAGAACTTTACGTTCTCACCATTAGAACTAATAAAAATTAATCTCTGCTTTATGTACGTATGTATGTATATTGTAATAATTTGGTGAACCTTATATAGCAATTGTGAGAGAGGAAATAAAATTATAATCAAGTCATTGCCTCTGAATTTGTTACTTATTTAATAATAAGTTTTTGCGTTGTCATAAAATACAGCCTGGAATAACATAAGTACGCGTCATTATTTATGTTGATGTGTTAAAATTGGAGATACCTGAGACGTTTTTTCATAATATGGAATGTGCTAGATAAAAAGTATATATTATAAAATAGTACGAGCTTGTAGTTTGAATCTTGGCTTGAGTGCTGTTGGGATTTGTCGGCAGAATATTTTAAATTGGGGAAATTGTAGGAATTGTGATTCGCTTTTTATTGATAATCGTAACGTAAGACTTTATATGCCCAATGTGAGTTTGATATATCTCTTTTTTCAGAAATAGGTCTTGAGACTGAATAATAAAAGGAAAAAGAGAAAGATATGTATCATAATAAATATAAATCAATAGTTTCCATCTAACCGCCCTGAAAACAACCCAATCTTATGTATTTACAAAATTGTAAAACAATACTCCAATATAGGTTGCTTCCTAGTATGTATATATAGCCGTTCTATTGTTGGATCTAGGCCACGATATCGACCAACCAGCATGCCACTAGCTGCAGTTGATTATTACTAAAATAGGAAGACAAATATGCGAGCTGTACTATGCAGAGTTATAAAGAGTCCACATCACTTCTTGAACAAGGATTTTTTACGGATTATATTCTTAAGCCAAATTTATTTGTCATTCCATTCATCAATTAAAACTGAGATTTATATTATTGTCTATTAGTAAGTAAATTTAACGGAGTCTTCGTGATTTATTTTTAAGATTTTATTGGGGAACATGAAATTTGTCATTATAGTATAACAGTTGACTTTTTTATTGAGGTATACAAATACTGAGGCATTACATTATATGAATACATTAAATTAGTTTAAAATAGTATCGTAAACCAAAAAATATTTAATGTAAGCCATTAAGATTTTCTCGCATCCGCTAAAACTCCCATGGTTTTAATGTGAACATAAAAGTGATACAAGGTGCAGTCCTCCACGCCAGAAAAACAATTAATTATATAAATAATGGACTACTACAATTAAAAAATGACATTTATGTTACTGTTGTTAGGATATTTAATTATTTAAACTAATTTCAGGACTATATTAGTAGACTCGACTTGAGTTTACCGCTAGGTCCTACTAGTAGAGTTAAATCCTATTTTTATCGACTTCATTGCGTTTTAATTAATTTTCATATTCATATTATATATTAGTCTCTTTAACAAGAGAGGGTGTAGACTAATAAATTTAACTCCGTCATTTATAAAAATTTGAATTTTAACAAATTTTCTATAGTTATCAACGTTCCTTGTGATTTACGCTATGTCCAAAAAGAAATAAACATATATAGGATCGTGGGATAATTATTGCACATTAAATAAAAAAACTGCAAAAATTGTTTGGATAGTATACATATGTAACGCTAAAACACCGTTCAGCGTAGTCATAGATACGTATTTGGTTAGTTTTTTTTTTCACCTGCTACTGATTTGCGATGGCATACATTCTGAAGTGCGTGACACACTTTTAGTGAATTTTAACTGATAAGTGTTATCTGACTCAAATTTACTTTTTGGTTATAGTGAAAATTCTTCGTAAATGATTTGCTTTTATCACTAACTTTTTCTTTTGCCCTGCTAACAATTGTGTGTTATCTGTATCATTCAGAAACATTCATATTAATTTACTCGAAAAATATTTACTAGAATAATTCTATACGGTCGGCTTACTGATCAGAAATTGAGGCCACTTTATAACGCTCTCAGTGTCCAGGAGAATTGGATGTGGGCAGGCATCATGTAGGTGGAGGCCTTGCAAAAGTCTGTTACGCTTAGACAATTAGTTGTATTCTCACCTCGCCATTATAGACTTTATACCTTTGTGAATTCAGCACGGATTCGCATATGTCCAGGATGTGAACGAATTTGGCGATGTTCCGAATTAATTATATCCGCGACAGTGGGCTCTGTCACGTAGGTGACCAAATATAGTTGCATGTATAACGTCTCCCACCTTCTATGGTGCGGGCTCAGGAAGGAAGAGGTGTGAGTGAACCCGTACGTGCGTTAGCCATATGGGAACAATTGATGTTTTTATTCATTAAGCTACGATTGTAATGCAATTTGGGGACGTGCTTCCGATTCGTTGCGCGTTGTTTTAGAAGTGCATCGACCACGCACTGCGAATGTTCGTTGAAAGTCAATGAAACTTTATTGATTTAGTATTGTATTATATTATGTTGATTCAAGAGACAAAGTACTTTTTGAGGTTGGACGATTAGCATTCTTAAGAGATGCAGCGTGTTAATCATTATAACAATGAACTGATAAATTTGTTATCTAAATCACGTAGGTATATGCAAGGCAAATTTAAATATAAATATTCTACCTACCATTTTACGACTGTCTTTTGGAAATTAATATGTTATTTATTTGCTGGTAACAAAATAAATATTTATGCATTTTCTAACACCATCGTATCTGATATTGATTTTTTTTAAATTATTTACCTTTAATGTTCCTTTTTTGTGCTCATTTTTGCACCAGACTAATAAATATCAATGTTTAATAGTCCCAGATAGAAGTTGCATCTTAATAGTTACATAATTTATGATAATACTGACCGTAAATACATGTTAATATATAATTTTTGATGTGGTTAATATAAAAATAATGCAAATTATATGTGCTTTTATTCCGAGGATTTATAAAGACCGTGAATCACTTTGGAGTGCATTAAATTTTTTTATGAATCATATTTGAACTTCATTTAGTGTTGCTGATTGCAAAAATATTTTTGAACATATCTCCCAGGTTGTTACTGATTTAGTTTCTGTATAACCGCCATGTGGTAATGGATAAATATTTCAAGGTAATCATAGAAATATTGCTAAAATTAAATACGTGAAAATTTGAAACAAAATAAATTCTCATATCATCGCGAAGTATTGACGGAGATAATTAATGTTTTGCTTTTTTGTATTGAACTTCACCTCTGACAGGTTTTTAAGCACTTTTTACCATGTTTTTGTCTGAATACTTGCAACCAAAATTAAATGTTTGGTTTTTTAGGTAAAGAAATTAATATTATTTTAAACTCATGGTAAAAAAAAAATCATGTTTAACGTGTATCAAAACAGCTCATCGCAGCAATTAATCTTTCATGATGTAAGTTCTTCGTGAAATATTGTCAAATTATAAAGTGGCAAGTTTTTTTTTTGCTTTAGGCGTGAGTCACATGGCACGTGCCATAGTCCAGGATGCGTCTGCGCACATGGCCGTCATAACACCGGCGTTCGAGGACTAGTTTTTAATTTTTTTTTATATAAATACTATCTTGCATTTATAAACAGTTCTCAGACTGAACTTTTTAATTTATACAGCCAGACGTCTGGAATCCATAAAACTCATAATTTGTTAGATTGATTTTGATTGACTATTTATATTTTTAAGATTTTTATATGTGCAAAACTAGTTTTTATGTATAAGTAACGGTAACGAACTTTTTCTGCATCCTCTACCTGCAGAAATGTCGTCGTTTCGATTGATTAAATTACTCTAGCTTAGTTGTTTAAATAGTCCGTCTCGTTTCTGCTCGTACGACTGGTCAAATGCAAGAATTTGTTTACTGTCTGAGAATGTTTATTAGGCGTTTACATAGATAAGGCTTAAATGGATTTTGGTGCAGTTTAAAATATATTTCTTCATTAATGTCTGGGTTGTCGTCATTGATTGTAGTAGGATTATTCGTTTACTAGTGATGTAGTAAACAAGCAAGTAATACACCTGATAATACGTGATATTTTTTTTTTCCGATGGTAGCAAACGAACACCTAATGGTAAGTGATACTACCGCACATGGACCTTTGCAACACCAGGGTTACAGCCAGGTCGTTGCCTACCGTGAAGGAAATACTCTTCTTAAACCTCGTTTAAAAAAAGGACATGTCATAGCGCTCGGGAAACACAGCAGCAGGTACTTTATTCCAGAGCCTGTATGTAGATGTGCGAAATGATCGCTGGAAATGTACAGTTTAAGACCATAACGTTTCCAGGTGGTATGGATGAACCCTGCTACGGTGTCGAGTGATATGATGGTAAAAGTGTGTCGGTGGTACCAAATGAAACAGTCCCTGAGAACACTATCCATAAAAGAGCTGGTAGAGTACGCGGAGTGATCCTAAGTCACTCCGCCACTCCAGCGACTCCAGTTCGTCAGTGAGATTGGTTTTAAAAATGTGGTAAATAAACCCAGCTGTGTAAGAAGGGTTCTGTTTCGAGATTTCATTATCTTACAGTGATGGTACCTACTGGTGCCTCCTAGTGAAACAGAACAATCCCGGGATAGAAAGGATGGTGCTATGAAGAGTTTTATTTAGACTTCACAAAAATTAAAGTAAAGAAATAGGTACTCTTTTATGTTTCGGCAAACATTGGAATCTTATAACCAAATCAAATATTATTATAATGTTTATGCGAAAAGGAAGGGAATGAGTAAATTTATTTATTATTCTTATGCCATTGCCAGAATATTACGTTTCCGCTAAAAGTTTAATTGAATTTCTAAATTAACTTTTTTGTGTACTACATTTTTTTAAGACTTTTTATTCGTAGTTTTTTGTTATTTAGGACGGTCGGTAATTGGTATATTAAACTCAATGTCTATTTTCAGCAATAAACAGAGGCACAGAAAATCAGCCAGCGAAGAAAGCCAGGGGTGATGGTGGAGGCGATAACAGCAGCGGGGGTCGGGATCAGCACGCATACAATTGCCTTCTTCAGAATGAACTTCTTGGCGCTAGAATTGAGGAGGTCCGAGGTCCATCAGCCACATGCGCCGATGGAAACAAAGCAAATTTGGGCGCTGCACACACTCCTAAATCATCACCTGCGTATCTGCCAGTCTACAGATTCAATGCGCGTCAAAATGCTTTGGTAAGTTTTTTTTTTCAAATATTCCAGTAATACTTGTAATTTTTCTCAACAGCTTCGTGCTTCATATAGCATAACTATGCTAACCATCAGATTTCGTAATCTGTTCTCGGTTTAAACAAGGTGTTTTTTGTTAGATAATTTTCAATGGCAGCGTAGAGCTCGGTGTACTTTTTTTATTATAATGCTTGATAGTATACTATCTGATTGTAACTGAAACAGTGGTAGTTGCGTGCTTTGGGTTAGAACAAATAAGACAGGAATATTTTATGGACTGTATAGAAAAATAAGTCATATTTTTCTTTTTATGTAATGAGAAATAATATACAATTTACCACTTCTGTCTTACTCTTGGAAAACACGAATAAAATGTGTAATACATAAAAAACTTTTGCTAAGCTATTTAACAGTAGTTGGTTGATTTCTCTCCCTTTATTGATGGGGATTGAGCTCGACTGTGAGACGAGCATGCCATGATGCTGTGTATACTAGGTAATGAAATTAGTCCAAAACCATTAAGGACGTGATATTGCAATCAAAACCGTGACACGTTTTATGAAAAATTACCACGGATACAGTTATCTAGTCGTCTTGTGAAAAAGTTAACGTAGTTGATTGAAAATGGCATTTTTCTGCTTATTATAAATAACCCAATTTCTCTGTGGTGATAGAGTAAGAATAAAATTCACTACTCCCTCTCTTGACCGTTAAAGATAACTAAGAGATATAATATGCAGATAAATGCGATGTAATAGAAGGAAAACTCGAAATAAAACGTTATACCAACACGTTTGACCAGCGTAGTATCGTAGTAGTTACATTGGAGCGTATATGGGCTGAGATGATCATGATGATAAACCAAGTTATACTCAACTGGCGATGTACTTTTCCATTACATATATTTTCGTTATTGTAAGATTTTAAACGACGGTAGAGAAACAATTTAGAATTATACATAAAACTCATTTTACGGATTTTATACGGATTTAACTAATATGACTTTTCAGCGTTTGTGGTCACTAACGGTGACCATGAACTCTGAAAAGTGTTTGAGATGTCGAGCAATCAAAAATCAACTAACGTGATAAAATCCGTAAATATTGTTTTATTTATAATACTCGTGTAAACATCAGAAATCAATTTTGAAATGTCCTTATTTTAGTGGCTAAAAAGACGAACAGAGTAAAGTTTATAAAACCGTTCCTAGTCGTGCTACCTACATTAGTTTTTATTTATACGAAATTTTAACATTGCGCATTCTAATGAGCATCCTAAAGTACTAGGACAAAATTTATGTTTTATAGGCGGATACCGATAACAATCGGTTACCAGCCGCATATAAAATCTATCTATGGTAGTACTACGTTCGCCTTGGGCCTAATTAAGATCATGACGTGTCTTAACCTGACGAGTTGTAGCGAGCCGTTTGATAAATAAGCATATTGCTTGAATTTTCACATCCATAGCATATAAATAAGACGCGAGTTTAATATTCTCGGTTAGCGATGTTTAGGTACATATTTTATTAGATACTTCTCCCATCAAACTGCTGATACTTTTTAAAAATATCGCGCATTCGGAAATGTGGATATTTGACAGAGTTAATGTTTGGTTGACTGCACAGATGGCGTAGTGGTTAAGATAGCGACCTACAGCGCCAGTGTCGGGGGTTCGAATCCCACGCGGGACAACACTTTGTGCGATCCACAAATTGTTGTTCTGAGTCTGGATGTAATTTGTGTCCGTTAATTATATGTTTGTAAAGTCCCCCGCAATACAAGGATTATTTCCTTAGTGCAGGGTGTTGTCTTAAATAAATAAATAAAATAACGAACAGACGAATTTCATTTCGAGGTTCCCTTGTCTTACAGCGATATTATCTATTTATATTCATTAATCTATTCTTATAATTACCAAGAAAAATGAAGATGTTGAGGATAACTGTTTAATGTTTGGGGAAGTGCGTAAAACTATTTTTTTTTTATATGTTATTTCAAAAATAAAAGAAATATATTGCAATAACTCTATATATTTTTGTTTTTAGTCTTACTATCCGTGTGCGTTCTCCGTGTGGTGGTGGAGTAAGAATACAATTCAACACCCCCTTCTCTTGCCAGTGGGTGTCGTAAAAAGCCACTAAGATCCACCACTAACATCTTTTACGTTTAACAACTATGTAAGGGAAGAAACGCTCGAAATAAAACCCTATGCCAACACGTCTGATCGGCATGGTATAGTAGGTCAATTTTCTTCCCATAATGGAGGAGGCCCGAACTCAACGAGTGAGATGGCGGCTGTGATGATAATGACTATCTGTGCAAGACGTGAATGCATTCCTACCCGTACAAAGATTTTCCTCTCTCAATTCTTAAACTCGATTTCCAGCGGTTAAAACTACTAAAAAGGGCGTCATCGGTTTTAATGTTGCCATGATTAGAATACATAATATATTTTAACAAATTGCGGATAGCATATTAATTCCTTGAAAATCGTCTTTAATTAATTATTGATGGAGTTATATGATTTGGCTTGGAGTCGGTTTGGATTATGAAAGTGGAAAGTAAGTACGGAAGCGAGATTTTCCATCGCCTGTAAACGGTATCCTCAAGTCGATAAAAAAATTGGTGCAATTGCTCGGTCAAGCGTGAGTTTATCTAATACGTGCAGCCATAACAAATCGGTCGTAGATGCCAGAAATGCATTGTCACGGCACTTTCTAGATGCAATTTACGTTCATGAAAATAATAAGCGAAAGAAAAATCGATGAGAACGAGTCCGGGTTTTTTTTTTTTTATTGCAAGCAGTGGCAAACGAGCAAACAGTACACCTGATGATAAGTGTTGCTGCCGCTCTGGACCTTTACAAGGTCGCTGCCTACCGCGAAGAAAGTGAAGGGAGTGTGTATGCGTGCATTGAGGCTCGGTGATGCTAAAGGCACCATCAAAACCCTCCACACGCAAACACCCTCAGAAAGTTGGGCTTCCGGCTCTCTCGCTCACCGAACGAAGCGCAGTAACAAATTGCTACTACTCAGACGTCGATTTTCTGCGAGAGCGTGGTACTGCCCCGGACGGACCGGCCCGCGGTTGTAGACAGATAACTGTCGACAGTGTGGTCCTACCACTCCAGGTTTGGACTATTAATCTTTTTACTCGGACCACTAGTCTCATTGTTGTACAGTCTTATCACTCTTCAGATGAGCGAAAATTAGCCCATAAGCCTACAAAGACGAGAGTGACTGGTGTTTTATTTGATGATTTCTTTTAATGTATATTCGTTAGTCCTTCATGCTGGATGAAATAGGCAATTTGTATTTTGGGCTAGTACAATGGAATACCTACAGTATAATTAAAGCGCATAATTGCTACACAGATAGCGTCGAGGTCTAGGTATCAATCTTCCACGCCGAGTATCGTGGGTTCGATGCACTTGTGATTTACAAATTGTCGTTGTTTAGGTGTTTTTTAACTTCTACATGACACAACGATTATTGATTTATTTTTTAATGTGGTAGATTATAATTTGTTTGTCCTGTTTTTTGGTATCATATCTTTCTTTAAACTAATTTGTTTAAGGAAATGCATTAAGTATTTCCTTAAACAAATTAGTTTATTTTCTATTTGTATCTGTGTCATTATTATTTCTTATTTATTATATTTGAACGTTTATTTGTTGGGTTATAGCGTAACTGTAATTAATTCTTATCCCCTGCAAGTACTGTTAAATACTTATATTATTTATCCGAACTAATATTATAAATGTGAAAGTAGTAGTCGTAGCCTGTTTGTTTGTTACGCTCCACAGCTGAATCAATGATCCGATTTGGAAAATTCTGTCACCAACGGCAAGCTACATTATCCCCAAGTAATAGTCTACATTTTAGCTTGGTATTCCCACGGGAATGTGAATGACATTGGTGAAACCGCAGGGATTGCGAATGCCTGTTTTTTGAACATACTGTTAAATTATTTTACCATTAATTCAAATATATAATTTTAATATTTCCGTATGGCGACGGAGTAAGAATACAATTCACTACTCCCTATCGTGCCCGTGGATGACGTAAGCATATAACATCTATGCAAGAGAAGGAAAACTTGAAACAAAACACTATACCAACCTGTCTGACCAGCATGGTATAGTAAGGTCAATTTCCCTCCTGTTGTGGAGTAGGCTCGAGCCCAACAGTGGGACGTATATGAGCTGAAATGATGATGATGAATGATTACTTTCGTTTATGAGAATAACCGTGTGATAAAATAATGAGAATACAATATGTCTCCACTCCCTTACTAAATTGGAATGCTCTCTTCTGAAAGTCTTATTATATATTATTATATACACGATTTCGCATACGATTTGGCGATAGTGGTTGCCACTATCGCCAAATCGTATGCGAAATCGTATGGCGATTATAGCAGTATCTAGTTATGTCAACAACAGATCATTATCGTTTCAACTCATATATCATCAGTGGGCTTGGGTTCCTCCGTAATGGCAGGCAAATTGTTTTACTGACGCTTGTAACACGGATTGAAATAAGGTTCAAATAAAACAATTTTACTTGAAGCTCTCACATTCAAAATATAAAAAAAATGTGCATGTCTAATTAGTATTTTATTTGGATATGCGATAGACTTGCATGCTACCCACTGTATCTAATTGTTCTTTGTTTCGTGTTTTTGCAACAAGCGTAATCGGTAATTCGTGTTTTTTGTGCAGTTTTTATTTTTCGTTTGTTGTGACTAGCCCACCCCGATTGTGTCCAGACATAATCCAAAATGCATGACTAAATTTTGTACGCAGATACTGTACTTGGTTGCTGTGTGAAGCATTGTTTTTAGTCTTTTTCGAACGGGTGTAACTAAGAATAATCAATCAATTTAACCAATATATTTGATTGTACGTACTATAGACTTATATGGCGCTATACTATTTTACTGACTATTAATTAAAGAAAATATAGAAAAGTATAAAAAAATATTAAACTTTCCAAACGTTAGATATAATGGCAGAAAATAGATGATAGTTATTAAAAAAATAACTTCACCAATATCGCTTGGCCTCAGTGGCTCGCGGGTTACTTTTCTTTCCCTATATTAATTTGATCTGTAGTGACGGAGTAAGAATACAATTCACCACCCACTGTTGGGCTCGGGCCTCTTCCCCTATGGGACGGCAACTCACCTACTATATCACGGTGGTCGGACGTTTTGGTACAGGGTTTTATTTCGAGTGTCTCTTCTCTTACATAAATATTATATGCATATTATATCCCATGTTCCGTGTGGTGACGGAGTAAGAATACAATTCACCACACCCTATCTTGCCCGTGGATGTCGTAAAAGACAACTATGGGATATAATATGCACATAACACTTGTGCAAGAGAAGGAAAACTCGAAATGAAACCCTATACCAACATGTTTGACCAGCATGGTATTTTTTTTTTTTTTTTTTTTTTTTTTTTGTGTGGGCTGCGGTCGGCGCGCCTACGCACCACTCCGTCCGGGGCGACAGAGGGGCTCAAGCCCGCAACTCCCGCAACCCACCCGAACACCACGTCGCCCTCGTCGCTGGGCCGACCACTGGAGCAGGGTTACTTGTCATCAGTGGTCAGCCCGACGAAATACCCTCTACCCGGGGTACCCTCCCATCGACCGACGTCCCCCCCTCGGGGAGGACGTCGGTCTTTCCTCACGCGGTCGGCCTCTCGGCGGGTGACGGACTAATCCCCGGTCACGTCACCCGCGGCCTCGGCTAGGGCGGCATTGCACGCAGGTACTCCCGCCTGCGTCGCCCCAGTCGCCGACGGCGGGTCGCATCATCGAGGCTGTGCTCCTCGCGCTCGCGACCCGCTGCCTCCTTCTGCGAGATAGCTGCCTCGCAGAAGGCTGCGACCGCGTCCCAATTCCTGATGCTGCCGAGCATCTCCCTAGCGATGGTCGGCAGCGTCAGGTCTGCACCGATGATTGCGACGAGTTCACGACGCGGCTCTGCCCAAGCGGCACAGACCTCGAGCGTGTGCTGCGCCGTGTCCTCGTCGCAATCGCAGTGGTGGCAGGACGGAGTTCTCTCCCTCCTAGCGACCCTGTACAGGTACTTGCCGAAGCATCCATGCCCCGTCAAGACCTGCACGAGTCGGAAGGAGAGCACCCCGTGCCGCCTTTCTAACCACTGCATCAGCACCGGCCGGAAGGCCTCCACGGTCCAAACACCGTATCGAGGCCTCTCCAGCCGGTCTGCCCAACGGGCGATGACGTCCCGGCGGGCGTCGACGCGCCAGGCGGTGAGCTCCTTCAAGGAAACAACACCACCCCCCCCGCGCACCCCCGACACCCGCCGATACAAGTCGGCGAGCATTTCCGCCTCCAGGTCCCACGGGGGAGTCCCGGCCAATAGGCACGCCGCCTCCGTCGCCACCGTGCGGTACCCGCGGATGATCCTGACCGCCATGACCTTCTGTGGACGCCACAGAAGGGCCCTAAGTCGGGCGGTCATGGATCCCGCCCACACCGGTGCGCCGTACAGGGCCATCGACCGGATGACCCCCGCGTACAGCTGTCGACATGCCGCGCTCGGTCCGCCCACATTCGGCATCAGCCATTGTAGGGCGGACGCCACGCCGACGAGCCGCGGGACGAGCCTGCGGAAATGCTCCCGAAACCACCATCGCCCGTCGAGCACCAGGCCCAAGTACTTCATATGGGCCTGGATGCTGATCCCAACCGAATTGACGGTGATCGAGACGCCGATGGGAGGGTCCATACGGGGCCCATGGAACAAGAGGGCCTCCGTCTTGTCCAGGGCCACCCTCAACCCCAGCGCCTCGATCCGCCTGACGATCTCTTCGGTGCCTGAGGTCGCCAGGCTTACCGCCTCTTGTAGCGTCCCACCGCGGGCCGTGACGAGCGTGTCGTCGGCGTAACAAATCACGCCCAGCCCGCGTGGGAGGCTCCCCCGCAACGCCCAGTCGTAGCCGATGTTCCACAGGGTGGGTCCGAGGACCGACCCCTGTGGAACACCGCACGTCATGGGCGTTCGCACAACGTCCCCTACTCGGTTGGCGTAGAGGACGCTGCGCTCCTCTAAATAGTCTGCCACCAGCCGCCTCAGGTAAGCTGGCACTCCGTGGTAACGGAGCGCCTCCCTGACGCAGCTGAATGGCAGACTATTGAATGCGTTGGCGATGTCTAGGGACACCACCAACAGCACTCCCCCGCCGGTGACGGCCTCAGTCGCCACGGCCCTTAGGCGCAACAGGGCCTCGATCGTCGAACGACCTCTCCTAAACCCAAACTGGGCGTCCGACAGATCGGGCCCCGTGCCGACAAGGTGCCGCTCGATGCGGGCAGCTACTATCCTCTCCAGTAGCTTGCCCATATCATCGAGCAGCACGATAGGCCTGTAGGCCGATGGCGACTCCGGAGGCCGTCCCGGCTTCGGCAGGAGAACCAGCCTCCCCTCCTTCCAACACCCAGGGAACCGCCCGGATGCTCCCTGAGGCGGGGACCCAGATGGTCGAGGACCAGGGCCAACACACGGTTTGGAATACCGTCGGGCCCGGGGGCGGTGGATTTACCGCGCATGCGCGCCACCGACGCCCTCATCTCCGGTTCCGTGATGAGCGGAACACTGCCACCATCGCCCTCCCGATCATTGTCTGGCGGCGCCATGACCGGGGGCGTGTGTTCCGCCCGTCGTGGGAACAGGTCCTCGACGACCCGGGTAAGGAGGCTGGGTTGGAGAGTCTCGGTGAGGGGCGGGCCCCGTGCGCGGAGCTTACTCAGCGCCGCACCATAGGGGCGACCCCAGGGGTCACGGTCGAGACTCTCCAGCATCTCCCGCCGACTGGCGTCCTTGGCGGAACGGACGGCCAGCCTGAAGCCCGACCGCGCATTGCGGTAGCCCTCGTAAAGCTGGCCCTCCAGTTCCGCGCTGCGATTGCGCCGCCGGCTGCGGGTGTAGGCCCTCCGGGCGCGAATACACGCGGCCCGGAGATCTGCCAGCTCCCGGGACCACCAGTGGACAGCCCTCCTCGGGGGCAGACGCCGTACCCGGGGCATGGCCGCATCGCAGATCTGCGTCAACGCACTGCGGATGCGGCCAGCCTCGGCGTCCACCCCGTCCAACTGGTTGGCAGAGGACAGCCACGAGTGAACGATGGCTGCCTCCGCCAGCAGGTCCCGGTCTAGGCGACCCACAGCCCATCGCGGGAACGCAGGACGCCCTACCGCCCCCCTGTGACCCCTGCCGGGCGCCGGGATTGTCAGGGAGACCTCCATCCGGATATACCGGTGGTCCGACAAGGTCTCAACCTCCTCCTCGACGCACCAGCTCCCCACGCGTGCAGCGACCTCAGGGCTAGCGAACGAAAGGTCCACTATCGACCTGCCCTGAGGTCGCACGCACGTATGCACCGAGCCTCTGTTCAGCAAACAGAGGCCCAGTGCCGCCGCCCAATCCTCGACCGCCCGTCCTCGGTCGTCCGTACGGGAGGACCCCCACGCCACGGACTTGGCGTTGAAGTCCCCCAATACGATCACCTGGCGCGGTGCCAATCGCCGTAACGAGGCTCCCAAGATGGTAAGGGAGACCCCGAAATCAGCCGCTCTCCAGGCAGGGGAGAGATATACTCCGAGGAGCGTAATCTCTCCCCAGTCCGCCGCGACGTATCCGACGCCCCTGTCCCTAAGGATCAGAGGCGACGAAGGCCACGACGTGGAGGCGATGATTGCCACTGTACCGTCGGTGCTGCCCAGCCAATTTGGCCGGTCGGGCACCGCGTACGGCTCCGCGGCTACGGCTACTCCTATCAACCACTCCGCCATGGCTTGCAGGAAAACGTCCTGCGCACCGGCGGAGTGGTTGAGATTGGCTTGGAGGAGACGGATGGATACGGGGTCCATTAACGGTCCGTATCCATCGTCACCTCCTCCGCGCTAACAGGCGATCGGGTCGCGCTCGGAGCGGGGGTTGGCCCGGTCGATGGGCCGCCCCGCCCCTTTGGGGCCGATGCCGGGGGTCTGCAGTCCCCAGAGCCCATGCGATGTTTGGCAGGCCTATTGCCTGCCGCACACGCGGGGCAGTGGGGCACCGCAGAGCACGATGCCGCCTGGTGTCCGGTCAGACCGCAACGGAAACATAGCCCGCTGCAGTCAAAGCAGTTTTTGCATGTCGGTCGGGTATGCCCGACCGCCATGCATTTATAACACCTCGCGGGCCGGGGCTCTAGCACGGTTACCCGCGCCGAGCTCCAGCCCACGAGGAGTCTGCCTGAGTCGGCCAATTGCTTGACCGACTCCACCGGACACTGCACCCAGGCAGCACCGACGCCGCCTGGACCAGGGCGGATGGTGCCAATCCGGACGGTGTCTGAGGCACATCCGGTACGCGCCATAATGGCCTCTCGGACGTCCTCCACCGTCACGGAATCGTCCAAGCCCGTCAGGCGCATCTCTGCGCACTTGACAGGCCTGGCGATTCGGACACCATCCTCTGGCCCGAACAGCCCCCGCAGCTTCGAAGCCACACTATCGGCCGTCTTCGCGCCCTCGGCCCCAGGGAACTCGAGAATTCGAGCCCCTGTCCGGGCCTTGCGGGTCCTAGCCTCGACGCCTCCGATGTCGGAGACGTCCAGCTCCCGCCGGGCGCGTTTTAGGACGGCCTCATAGTTGAGGCCCCTCTCAGCCGCCTCAGGCAGCACGGTGATGACCACAGCGGCCGTCTTCGGCGACTTGAGGCCCCTGCGCGACCTTTTCCCCTTTCTGCCGTCTCCCGCCTGGGGAGCGGCGGCCACGGCGGCACCCTTGGCCGCCGCTCTCCGCTTCTGGCCGCGTGCCTTCCTGCTCCGCTCAGCCACCTGCCAGCCCTGTTCGAGCCTGGCAGCAGCGCTGAGCGCAGCAGGAGCGGTCGCGGGTGCACTGGCCGGCGCCTGCGGTGCAGCCGCTGGCGCCGGCCGCGGCCCGGCCTTGGCGGGAGCCGGCACCTTGCCGGCCTTCTTGGCCCCCTTGGGCCCAGCGGCGGCCGCAGCGTAGCTCACCACGCGGCCACCCTGACAGGGCAGCGGGGTGGGGGCCAACGCTTGCGGCCGCCTCGCTCTATCCGTGGCGAGCGGCGGCCGGAGGGGTGGCTCGGGCGGAAGGCGATCCACCAAGGCCTTGATGCGCGCATCCAGCATAAGCTCAAGCTTAGCAAAGATGACGCGCATCGACCCCTCCGGCACGCCGTGCACCACGGGCAGCGGCTCTGCCTCCTTTCGGGGCCCGCCGCGCTTCTTGGCGGCGCCAACGGCCGGCGCGGTGGGCGTAACCGGCGCGGCAGGCACCACAGGCGCAGGCGGCGCCACGGGCGCAGTCGACGGGCCCGCCCTCTCCGGCGCAGCCCGTTTCGGCGGCGAGGCCGGCGTCGGCGGTGCGGCTGGCACTAAAAGTGCGACTTGAGACCGCAGGTCAGCCACGTCTTTGGCCAACCCGCGGTTCTCCTTCCGCACCGCCGACAGCTCCGACTCGAGCTTCCGGTTGCGCTCCCGCAGGCCGGAAACCTCCTTACTGAGGCGGGCATTCGCGGCCTGGAGGGCCGCAACCTCCCCGCTCTGGCAGGCCGGACCTGGGGTCCCCGGCCTCGCCGCCACCGCCGATCCCCTACCCCTGCGCCCACGGCGCATGGTCGAGACCTTGGGAGGAGGCACGATGAAACTCCCCTCCGAGTCGGAGCTTGAGCCACCACCCTTTTGCAGGGGGCGCTTCCGGACGCTCGGGGGGAGGGCCTCCTCCCTCTCCTTCACAATTGGGGCTGCCGTTAGAGCCTCCTCGGCAGCCCCCCTACCCGTCTCCTTCTCCTTCCTACCTCCTAACTCCTTCTCCTTCCTCTGGGATGACGGCCTACCTATACCCTCCTCAATTGACGGCCTGCCTTCCCTACTCCTACCACCTTTGGACGGACCCGCGCATCCACCGCCCTTGTCCCTCCTCTGGACGACCTGCAGCTGATGGCTGATGTTTTCGTCGGCGGACGGCTCTGTGGTATTGCCGCCCTCGTCCGCCGACATCTCAGAGACAGACGGCCCTGCGGCACTGCCGCCCTCGTCTGTCGACAGCGCGTACGCCACATCGCTCCCGGAGCTGTCCGATAGCCCCGTCGAGCAGCTTCTCCGGCGCATAGTTTTCGGCGGCCCTGCAGCACCACCGCCCTCGTCCTGCGACGGCTCTGCGGCGGTGCCGCCCTCGTCGCTCGACAGCCCCGTCGAGCTGTCGCTTCCTCCGCGCCTTTTTGGGGACGGCTCTGCGGCTTTCCCGCCCTCGTCCCGCAACGGTCCTGCGGCTGATCTGCCCTCGTCGCTCTCCTCTCCGCCTGACAGCCGGGCAGTACCGGCGTCCACTTTCTGCGACGGCTCTGCGGTGGCTGCGGTCACACCGCCCTCGTCGCTCGCGGCCACGGCGGCAGCTAGTTGCGCCTGCCGCGCCGCCTCCTTTTTTGCTGCTTCCTTTCGCGCACGCACCCTATTGGAGTGTACGGTGGTGGCGATCAGCTTCCTCCTCTTCCTCTTCTTCCTCGTCTTTGGAGCCTCCGGATGTTTTGCCAGGCTCTCGGCAACTACAGCAGCGATTGTCTCCCTCCCATACGATTGGAGACTGACCGTGCCGGTGTTTGTGCGCATCTCGCGCTCAGACACCGGCACAGTGAGGGATTCCCCGGCGTGGCCGGGACCCTCTGGAGTAGCTACGCTCGTTTTAATCTCTGCCATTTTTGGAACATTTTTAAGTCTTGCCTTGACTACCACTCTAACGGCTGGACGCTTGCGCGCTTTTTAACCCACCAACCATTCATGCCCTCGCCGAGTGGCCAAACTTAGGATTAGGGGTAATTTTTTATAGGGGTTTTCTTCCCCACGGTCCGAAGACCCCCGGCCCTGAGCTTCAGCCGCAGTCACACTCAGGGTTACGGTTTGGGCCTTCCGGGTCTGGCCGCTCGCGAGCGACCGACCCGTCACGCCCCCGGGCCGTGACGCCACCGTCTCTGGCGACGGAGTGCCATGAGGCACATCCGCCCCATTGGCCCCGGGTCAGATCCGCCGTGCGCTCTGCCATCAGAGCCGCACGCGGAGACCCCCTCCTGCCGGAATCTTGGCCGTCCAAATGGACGCGTGACGTCCAAATGGACGTTTCCAGGGAGCACCACGTGGAGGTGCTCCGGCCCCGCCCCCCGACCAGCATGGTATAGTAGGTCAAATTACCTCCCATTGTGGAGAAGGCCAAAGCCCAATAGTGGGACGTGTGTGGGCTGGGATGATGATGATTATATCCCTTAGTCGTCTTTTACGAAATCCACAGGCAGGCAATGGAGTGGTGAATTATTTTCTTATTCCGTCATCACACACTGCCATCACGGCAAATATAAAATTAGATTATTCCTAGATAAATATATATTTTCACAAACAGTATATTTGTTGAACATTCAAAATCATTGGAGAAAAATAATCCAATCTGCTATTTGTTTGGAGTTTATATGTTCTTCAATACCTTTATTATATATAATCAAAAAGATAGTTATTGTTATAATCTTTTTTTTTTTGGCAATCAGCTACTAATGGGAGTAGTCAGTGTCGACTGACTTTTTTATCTTTTAAGTTGACTTTGCTCTTGAGTTTAAACCCATTGTCAATTAGTAATCCAATTCGTAAAGCGTAGATTACCGGTACTTTATTTATTCTCCGAGAATTCCGTTAGAACATGCCTATGTTTTTTTCTCGTATTGAAGGAGAAAGATTATAATATGTCACCGCCCCTTCCGTTCGCGTTGCTGATCGTATTAGACGACTAAGTGACGTAAACAGATAAGATCACTTGCAAGAGAAGAATAGCTGCCGTGAACTCCTCGCAATCATCGCTGCCGACCATCGCTAGCGAGATGCTCGGCAGCATCAGGAACTGGGACGTGGTCGCGAGATAACTGCCTCGCAGAAGGAGGCGGCGGGTCGCGAACGCGAGAAGCACAGCCTCGACGAAGCGACCCGCCGCCAGCGACTGGGGCGGCGCAGGCGGGATTACCTGCGTGCAATGCCTCCCTAGCCGAGGCCGCGGGTGACGTGACCGGGGATTAGTCCGTCACCCGCCGAGAGGCCGACCGCGTGTGACCGGGGGGGACGTCGGTCGATGAGAGGGTACCCCGGGTAGGGGGTATTCCGTCGGGCCAACCACTGATGACAAGTAACCCTGCTACAGTGGTCGGCCCAACGACGAAGGCGACGTGATGTTCGGGTGGGTTGGGGGTGTTGCGTGCTTAAGCCCCTCTCTCGCCCCGGACGGAGTGGTGCGGAGGCGAGCCGACCGCAGCCCACCCCCTAAAAAAAAAAAGAGAAGAATAGCTCAAAATAAAACCCTATACCAACTCGTCTGAACCGCGTGGTATAATAGGTCAATTTCTCCCATAGTAGATCTAGCAGTTGAAAGTATCTAAACAGAGATTACTATAATGATGATGAAAACACGTATTTATTTTTGCACATTATTTTAGACGAAGTGAATTAGGTGCTTCACCCGGTCGCGTAATTACGTTCCCGTGGGAATACCGACATCATATAACCTATGTTACTTTTTTTTTTTTTTTTTTATTGCCAACGGTGGCAAACGAGCAAGCAGCACACCTGATGGTAAGTGAAACTGCTGCACATGGACCATTGCAATACCAGGGGCACAGCCAGGCCGCTGCCTACCGTGAAGGAAATACTCTTCTTAAACCTCGTTTAAAGAAGGACATGTCATAGCGCTCGGGAAACACAGCAGCAGGTAGTTCATTCCAGAGCTTGCACGTACGTGGGAGAAATGATCGCTGGAAACGTACAGTTGAAGACCATAACGTTTCCAGGTGAAATGGATGAACCCTGCTGCGATGTCGAGTGGTACGTTGGTAGAATGGTGACGGTGGTACCAAGTCAAACAGTTCCTCGGAGCACTCCCCGTGAAAGAGTCGGTAGAGTACACAGAGTGACCCAAAGTCTCTCCGCTGCTCCAGCGACTCCAATCTGTCCGTAAGATTGGGATCCCCGACGATTCGAACAGCCCGTCTTTGCAGGGAGTCAAGTGGGTCTAGCTGATATTTGGGCGCACCTGCCCAGAGATGTGAGCAGTACTCCACATGAGGACGAACTTGTGCTTTGTATAGCACAAGACGCTGTCTCGGTGTGAAGTACCGCCTGGCTCTGTTCAGGACGCCCAACTTTTTGCTTGCCAATTTGGCTTTGTCCTCCAAATGACTCCCAAACTGGACTTTGCTCGATATTTTGACGCCGAGAATCCCAATACTCTCAGAAATTGGAGAAGTTACTCCTTGGAACTGAGGCGCCATGACAAATGGGTCCTTCTTTGCAGTGAACGTGCAAACTTGTGTCTTTGTGGGGTTGAACTGGACTAGGTTCCGTTCACCCCATTCCGAGGCCCGCCCCAGAGAGCGCTCGACTTCAGACACAAGTTGAACCCTTCTTTCCTGAATACTCCGAGGGATATTCCGTTGCTCAGTGTACCGCTCATCACCCGTACTGTCATCCGCATAGCAACGCATACTCTCGATAGAGAGCATGTCATTGATATGCAGGATAAACAACGTCGGGGAGAGCACCGAGCCTTGTGGTACACCAGCATTAATGGTCATGGTATCGGAGCAGGAGCCATCTACGACGACTTTTATACTCCGACCATCCAAAAAGCTGGCAATCCAATTACAGAGTCCCTCGGGGATTCCGTATGATGGTAGCTTCGATAGAAGTGCCCTGTGCCAGACCCTATCGAACGCCTTTGCGATATCTAGGCTGAACGCCAGCGCCTCACCCTTGCCCTCCAAGGCCTCTGCCCAACGGTGTGTGAGGTACACAAGAAGATCACCAGCCGACCGACCATGACGAAAGCCGTATTGGCGATCACTGATAAGCTGGCGATCCTCAAGGTACTGCAGAAGCTGGCGGTTTATAACCTTCTCCATTATCTTGGAGAGCAAGGATGTTATCGCAATCGGCCTGTAATTCGATGGGTCAGACCGGTCTCCCTTTTTAGGGATCGGGTGGACATGGGCTACCTTCCACGAAGACGGAACCCTATTAGTAGCGTAGGAAAGTCGGTATAGGCGCGTGAGGATGGGAGTCAATTCAGGGGCGCACGTCTTTAGTACCACTGCAGGGATGCCATCCGGTCCATTACTCGTCGATAATGTGACTTTCCTTCTGTCTGAGCATTTCCATGAGATCTCTGGTTTTTCTGGGAGGCAATATAGGTTAAGTTACTCCTTATATAGACAGACAGATAAAAAGTATTTAAACTGATTATCCGTGTGGTAACGGAGTAAGAATACAAATTACTACTCCTTATCTTGCCCGTGGATGTCGTAAAAGACGACTAAGGCATATCATACGCTTATAATATCTATGCAAGAGAAGGAAAACTCGAAATAAAACCCTATACCAACCTGTCTAACCAGCATGGTATAGTAAGGTCAATTTCCCTTCTATTGCGGAGGAGGCTCGAGTCCAACGGTGGCATGTATATAACCTTTTTTTTATGGGTGGGCTATGGTAACCGCACGCGCGGTTCGTTCCGTCCAGGGCGATGAAAGGACGGCGCGCGGGCCCAGAACCCACCCGTACCCACGTCACCTCGTTGTTGGGTCGACCACCGGAGCAGAGGTGACTTGTCATTAGTGGTCGGCTCGACGGAATACCCTTTCGGGTACCCTCACCTCTCGACGTCCTGGGACGTCGGTCGCCGTCGCGCGGTCAGCCTCTGCGGGTGACGGACAATCCCCGGTCCGATCACCCGCGGCCTCGGCTAGGGCGGCATTAGGCGCAGATACTCGCGCCTGCGCCGCCTGAGTCGCCGGCGGCGGAACGTGTCGCCGAATAGGAGCTCTACTCGCACACGATCCGCCGCCTCCTTCCGTGAGATTACGGCCTCACAGAAGGCAGCGACCGCGACCCAGTTCCTGACGCTGTCGAGCATCTCCCTGGCGATGGTCGGCAGCGTCAGATCGGCACCGATAATCGCGACGAGTTCATGGCGCTCCCCCTCCCACGCGGCACACACCTCGAGCGTGTGCTGCGCGTGTCCTCGTCGCAATTGCAGTGGTGGCAGGACGGTGTGCTCTCCCTCCCAATTTTGTGCAGGTACTTCGCGAAGTAATCGTGCCTCGTCAGTACCTGCATCAGTCGGAAGGAAAGCTCCCCGTGCGTCCGCTCCAACCACTCACATCAGCACGGGCTGGAAGGCCTCAACGGTTCTGACACCGTACCGAGGACTCTCCAGCCGGACTGCCCAACGGGCAATGACTTCTTGGCGGGCGTCGACCCGCCAGGCGGTGATCTCTTTGATGGAGACCATACCGCCGCGGGCGCGCTTCTCCAACACCCGCCGGTAAATTCCGGCGAGCATTTCTGCCTCCAGGTCCCACGGGGGAGTTCCGGCCAGGAGGCGGCATGTATATAAGCTGAAATGATAATGATGATGAAACTGATTTAAGGCAAAGGTATCGTGTAAATAAACGCGTAAGTCTGCATAATACGTATTAATTTGACATTACAAAGAGACAATTCAATTTTATTTATTTGTATTCATAATACACATAATATTTTCCTTTTATCGTAGAAAAGTATATTACTTTGAATTTTGTTGACTGTACTTTTTATTTTATTTTTTCATTAATCTCGACGAAAGTATTCATGGAAGTACAAAAACGTTTTGAAAAATGAAATGCAAATTTGAAAACAGCGAGTATTTTTAAAAAGGCTTTACAAAATTAGGAGGATTATTGTGTAAAAAAGAATGATTCCTTATGTCTGCGTGCAAATTAAGCCTTTTATGTCCTTACAAAATTTATTGGCATGTCACTTTTGATGTATTTGCACGAATTTTATTTTGATTCCGCGAGCTGTTTAGGCACGAAACGGCAATTGGCATATTGTCAAAATGCACTCTTTTTATTGCACTATAAAACGAACTTTTATTTGATTTTGTATTTATTGCTTTAACAATTAATACATTTTTAATGATTAGTGATAAAAGGTTTTGAAAATCCTGTCTAATAAGGCGTTAAATATTGCATTGGCCCATTAGAATAAAGTTTTTATTGTGCACCAAGTAGCAAATTTTTGTGATCGAACGTCCATGTTAGAAAAGTCGAACTAAAACTATGGTAGTTCGACTGTTCAGCGTAAGATAGTGGATCGGCGGTCCTTTGTTCCTATCTGACTAGCCTACACAGATGACGTATGGCGTACTCTATGTCCGTTAAATTATATTTAACGGATATAGTGTTTGTAAAGTCGGGCAATACAAGGATTATTTACTTTGTGTCTTTAATAAAAAGAAAACTCATGATCGATTTTTTTATCGTGATAGTAGTACTAATAATACATGGGGTGTATGTTAAATAAACCTTATAAACCTTGCTCTTTAAGGTATCTTTTAATGTTTTAACAAATTAAAAAGTCTTATACCACCCAGAAATAACGTGCTTAAAAAATAAAAATGATTGTTTTTAAACGATTTTGTAACCCTATTGGTGCCAAATTAAATTTGCCAATATCAACTCATAATGTCACGTAAAGTGCCCCAACTAATGGCGGGTGAACACTGTTTTGACTTTGTATATGTCCTTAAATACGAATTTTATATATTTCCAATCAGAATCTTATTAAATTCACCCAAATATCGTTTTTTATTATCGGTACCCAAGTGACAGTTTAGCCGAAAAATCGTTTTATGTTACCTAAATATACCAGTATACACGTATGAAAATTACATTTTATGGTATTCGATTTTTAATCGAAATTGATATTTTGATTTCAATAAGATACAGTGCGGTATTTCGGGGCCTTAATGTGTTACAGTTGAATTTAACGAGATTTAATTTGTTTCGCTTTGGTTTTGATAGTGTTTTGTAAGGTTTACGTTATAATGGTCGGTCTTTAATATAGTGCCTAGGGTAATGAGCACATATTTCATATGAAAATGAATAATACATAGTTAAAAGTTTATTTTATTTTGAGCTGGCTATGGCCCGGACCCACCACGTTCGACGGTTTGGGGCGACAGAAAGACATGGGGTTCCATACTCACCATATTTCATCTCTTCACCTAAACGGTTTACGGCCTCGGGGATTCCATGATGTAAACAGTGCTTTGCCAATTTTTTTCATTGGTTTTTAGACCATTGATAGTTATTATGTCGAAGATAACCAGACTTCTCTAATACGTTAACGCAATAATTCCAGAGTAGGGAGAATTTCCATTTTTTAGGAAAAAATTGAGGAAATTGTGTATATAGACGCCCCTTGTGACGCTCTACGTTATTATTTTAAATTTCTTGCATCTAAATATATTGGGCAGAATATTTTCTTTCAAATGATATCTCACTTAAGTTACGTATGTATTCATATATTTCATTTTGCTTTTGTCACATAAATTGATTTTGTCGAAGTCAGGTGTCCCGTGGGTCAATTGTGCTTTTTTCTTAAATATAATCTAAAATTTTAAATTACCCAACAGTTATATCTTAACTGTCAATTAAGCCAATATCTATATAATGGCTGTGAAACTTTGTGTCCGAACTTGACTTAGTAATATCCATAAGCCCGTCATAGCTTCAAGCTTCAAGTAGGCGCTTTTGTGTTGGTAATTGGCACATGACAGTCAATGTTATTATATTTTTTTTAATATTTTGTTAAGGTACAAATAGATTTTCTCTGTTGGCATTGCAACATCGTCGATTCTATATGTTTTGATAGACTGACGTACTCTACTGATAGACTGAGTGATTGACGTACTTTATTGATGCGATCGTGACGATTTTTAATGTCAGACAATATGTCTAAATTGTGTACTCGGTTTTTAGTGAAGTGTTTATATATTTTTAGTATTAACTTGTACTCATTATGTAGTTATGTGATGTCACTGCTCACTTAAAAGTGTTAGATCATTAAATATTTACACACTGTCATCATGTACCTATTACTGTTCTCTTATTTTATACTTGCATCCTCTTAGAATTCGTGTAGGTAACTCATGACCTAAAAGCCTTAGACTAGGTAAATATTGGACCCAATGTTCTGGCCAAGGGACGGCGATCGGCTGAGTGGCAACATATGGATTCCCAGGCCTTGGATAGATAGAGCAGGGGTTTTATTTTAAGCACGCGAGCGAAAAATAGGATAAAATTTGATGTTCTGCAATTTTTACTAAGAGAACCCTTCTAGGTTAGTTTAGAGTAAAGATCATACATAGGATGAATAATGTAATAAAAACTAGAAGTTATGTGTGCATATAAAATAAGAATAGAATTCATGGTTCGCTTTTTGCCTACTATTGATCTCTTATAGATAACATCGCTGCGATAGAAGGAAAACTTGAAATAATATCTGATTCCAAACAGTTTGACCAATGTGATAAATAGTAAATAAATATCCATCCCGTAGTGGATATGGCACAAACGTAACAGTTAGCCGTATTGGGCAGAGAAGAAAAAGGCAAACAATTCTCTCGTCACGAACTTTCGTGAAGAAGACTGGCAGAAGGACCAGAAGTTAATACTACTTAGTATTAACTTCTGGTCCTTCTGCCAGTCTGACAAATAAAAAGCCGCATGCCGCCCTTTTGTAAATAAAATAATAATAACCTGGCTACTGCTTTTATATTATATACAAATGTATGACCATAAAGATATGAAATCTGCTGAATCAATTGTCTTGCCGGTGTTATTGTAATCGAATGCCTGTATCGAATGTCACTCTGTTCTTGTAAAATATTGTGTCAAATAATCAATACATGCATGTGTCCTCGCCCGCATGTCATATGAGATAGTTTCAATGTTACACGTATATTGTTATTTAATTTGAGAAATGTGCATGTTGATGTGCGGTTGCTTTCTTTAATCTTTCGACACCCCAGGTGTATAAATTTATACTTATGATTTGAATTAGTACTTACGCCTTTGGAATGTAACTATTTTGAAGGGTTGTAAATAAAGCTATTTTTACGGATTTTATCGTTTATATTAGATTCTTTTTCTGTGTGGTGGCGGAGTTAGATCACAATTCACCACCTTGTTCGTGGGTGTCGTAAAAGAAGATTGAGGGATATAATATGCTTATAACATCTATGTAAGAGAAGGAAAACTCGAAACAAAACTCTATGCCAACACGTCTGACCAGTATGGTATAGCAGGTCAATTGCCCTCGATTTGATTTTATCCCGTTTGTACCTATTAGATATTTTTTTCACGTGATGACGGAGTAAGATTACAATTCACCACCACCTTCCTTGCCCATGGGTGTCGTATAAGATAATTAGGGGATATAATATGCTTATAACATCCATGTAAGAGAAGGAAAACTCGAAACAAAACTCTATGCTAACATGTCTGACTAATACGTAAGTCGTTATCTGACTAAGCTTACTGCAAGTAACACTATTTTACGAACATTTAAAAGTATTCCAAACGTGAGGGAAAAAATCAAATACAAATTCGATAAAACCATGTCTTTCGTTGTTTAGGCGAGTATTTCATATTATAAACAAAACTATTATTACCGATTTTATGACGTTAGTTGATTTTTGATTGCCCGCGATCATGAACGCTGAAAAGTGTTCAAAACGTCGGGAAATAGAAATTCTAATCATCATTATCTTAACCAATATACGTCCCATTGTTGAACTCAGTCCTCCGCCATTATAGGAGGGAAATGGACCTACTATACCACGCTGGTTAAACATGTTTGCATAGGGATTTATTTCAAGTTTACTTTCTCTTGTATTGATGTTATCTGCGTATTACAGACCGACGTCCTCTCCGAAGGGGGGACGTCGGTCGATGGGAGAGTACCCTAAATAAGGGGTATTCCGTCGGGCCGACCACTGATGACAAGTAACACTGCTGCGGTGGTCGCCCCAACGACGAAGGCGACGTGCACGTGGGTGGGTTGCGGGTGTGCGTGCTTACGCCCCTCTGTCGCCCCGGACGGAGTCGTGCGAGGAGCGCGCCGACCGCAACCCAGCCCTAAAAAAAAAAAATAATCTGCGTATTACATCCCTTAGTCGTCTTTTACGACAACCACGGACAAGAGAGGGGGTGGTGAATTGTATTACTACTCCGTCACTACACGGAGAATGCTAATGAGACTATATAAATAAATATACATACCTACTAATGGCGAAAGTATTCCGCAAAATTCAAGCGTCGTTACTTGCTTAAGAGATGACAGGTATCTAACTTTGTTTGTCAATTATCAAGAAGACAACACTTAGCGTGTGAGTGACAACGAGGATATGCTAATCGTCACAGTGGTTTTTTTTCTATACAATGCAAATCTTTGTTATTTTAATTTTAGAGTGCACAGATAACGTAATGGTTTAAGTAGCCACTTTTTTTTATTAAGAAGTTGTGATCAGACAGTATGTCCAAACATTTCAGGGTAGTATGAAGCCCCATATACCTGTCCCATTAACTGTCTACGCCAATGAGCCGACAACCGCTAGGGAAGAAAGGCTCTTGAGTGGCGACCACATATCGGATGATGAAGTGTAGGACGCCTCCCCACTAGGTGGGGCAACGACCTAGTGAGAGTAGTTGGACGTCGTTGGATGCAGGCGGCACAGAATCGCACTTTGTGGCGAAACTGGAGCGGGGGCCATGTCCAGCAGTGGATGAAGAATGGTTGAGTGATGATGAATGATGATAAGAACACTTGTATCTCTGCCAGTCCCTTTGTCAATGAATTTATTGAACGAATTATGAACACTTACTACTATAGACATTAGTTTAGCTGTGCCCTTACTGCTCTTAGTATAAAGTTTATTAGCGATAATTAGCACTTACCATCAAGAGAGCCGCTCGCTTGTCTGGTTAAAAATAAACTGAAATAAATAAATACAATCCATTAGAAGGATTTACGCAGACATCAAATTTATTTTAAAGTCTCTATATATTTGAATGTCAATTTAAACAAACCGATAATAAAAATCAAAAGGTCACATATATGGTAGTAAAACTTCAATAATTTATTATTTTGGGCCCTTGTCATCGCTGACTGACAGACAGCTCGATGAGCGTACAAAAATAAAACATAAAATATAATACTTGTAATGTGAAAAGGGAATCTTAAGCATGCTATATGCTGATGAGATCAATAGACTGCCTAGATTGCAGCGGTTGAAGCGTGAGGCGGTTCTGTCGTGAATACTCGCGCTTGTTGTTGCGGGTGGTTGGACCGGAGATTAGTTAACAATAAAGCTTAACTACTACCATTCTTACTCGTGGGTGTTGTAAAAGGCTATTAAAGGATACATACAAAATGCAGATAAAAATTCTTGAAATAAAATACTATACCAAGACCCCTGCTAACATGGTAAAGTAGACCCTCTTCTAATGAAGGAGCCTCGAGCCCAACAGTGGGGTGTATATAAGTTGAACATGATGATTTCCTTTCAAACACTACGTCGTCTCGTGCTATAAATAAAAAAGTGTGTGTCCACTGAGAGTCGGGTGTAGTTACAGAGACTAATCAGCTAGCGAGCTGTATTTAGTGAGTCGGTTCCAATGGTCTGCTCAATTAACGGTAACGAATGATCAGGAAGGTTATTGGTCAATATATTCTTTCGTATCAATATGTACCAAACAGTTTGTGTGGGCTGTAGCTACGCCATGGCTGAAAGACCAATATCTCTCAACACTTTACTTTCATGAGAGTGTTGTAAAAGCCGACTGAGGCATCACGCGAAAAATGGGCACTCTCCCTGGACAATTTTTAACATCAACTTTGATTAGTACCTCCTTCCATATAGTGATGATTGTGGTATTATATCTATTTTCATTAAACATTAATTGACAACGTGGGGCCCCATAAGATGTTATGTTATCCTTCACCGCCTGACCACTGACGACAAGTCACATCTGCTCCGGTGGTCGGCCCAACAACGAGGTGACGTGGGTACGGGTGGGTTATGGGCCCGCGCGCCGTCCTTTCATCGCCACGGACGGACTGGACCGCGCGTGCGCTTACCATAGCCCACCCATAAAAAAAATAATAAAAAAAAAAATCCCTTCACCGCCAATTCGATGGGGTATCAACACAGTTTTGATGTCTATACAAGGCAACTGTGTGTTCCAAAATTTTGTGTCTGTGTAAACTGTATATGTTAATTCATCATCATCATTTCGACTTCACTCACTGCTAGGCATAAGGTTTTTCCAAAAATAGGGGATCAGTACCGTAAACACATTTATCACGCCACACTTATCGGGCGGGTTGGTGTTCGCAGTGAGGTGTTATACGTTTCTTAGGCGAGAGCTACTGCTCACTCTCATGAGACCCTTTTATTTTTTTTATGGGTGGGCTATGGTAAGCGCTCACGCGGTCCATTCCCTCTGGGGCGACGAAAGGACGGCGCGCGGGCCCATAACCCACCCGTACCTACGTCGCCTTCATCTTTGGGCCGACCACCAGTGCAGAGTTCCTTGTCGTCAGTAGTCGGCCCGATGATGAGACCCTTAGCCGATTCTTATGACTCAACGGCCAAGCAAGGAATGGCAAAAATTGCATTCTTATCCCGTTGCCATACAGGCGATCTCTGATTTTGTATAACCTTTTACGATGCAAGGATTTATTATTTAGCACGGGATGCTCTTTAAAAAAAAAAGATTTGCTCCTCTTCTTTTTATATGTCTGTAATATCTACATATAAAAAAAATAAAAAAAATCATGATACTTAATAGTTTTTACTTTCCTGCATTAGATGCTTGTCAGTTTGTATAGAGTGATGATGGTTATGCACGATTCGGAGGCTACTCACGAAGGCATGTCAACGATGTTAGCAAAAAATAATACATAATACCTTTCATAATGGATATGGGTCTAGTTATTCTATAAATATATTTACGTACGTAAATATTTCCACAATTTTTTTTGTGTCTATGATCTTGATACCCCTCTCAATTTGTCCGGGACGAAAGAGGGCGGCGCGCAGCCCGCTAACCTACCGTATCCCGACCATGGTTTTCCTTCTCTTGCATAGATGTTACAGGCATGTTTATTCTATTAGTCGTCTTTTACGACACCCACGGGTAAGATAGGAGGGTGAGGAAATATATTCTTATTCTTACTCCTTCACCACACGGAGATGATCTTGTTATAGATATTGTTTTATTATATAGGTACTAGCAACCCGCCCTCGCTTCGATTCAGTTTCAGTCGCCTTACCTGCATAGTGCCCGTTCCCGTGGGAATACTGGGATAATATAGCCTATGTTACTCCCTGATATTATAGCTTTCCATTGGTGAAAGAATTTTTGAAATCGGTTCGGTGGTTTAAGCGTGAAAGCGTAACAAACAAACATATTTTCGCATTTATAATATTAGTAAGGAATAGACGCCCACAATACGTAAACTTGTTACGGTTCATTTTGTATTTTTTATGAGTAAATCTTTATTTGGACCGACAAATGTCCTGTGCTGCTATCTTTCTCCTCTCTCGGAAAGAATAAGTATTCTCTTATTCTACATTACCGAATTACCTCAATGAATTATTCAATTTTAGTCATTAATTCTTTCACATAAATTTATGAATATATCTATCATAAATAATAACTAATATTCGTTAGGCTAAAATCCTAAACTTTACTAAGTAATTCAAATTTTCGTATAAATGCAAGGAAAAAATTAATTTTTCTACTGGTTACCGATTTGACCGATAACTTTTGATGAGACTGGCTCAAATGTGACCAAAATGTTCTTTAGACTTCGCGTTGCATATTATCGAGACATCACAATAAAAGTACACCTGTCGTATGAGAAATGCTTCATAATAAATATTAGCCAAATGTCTTGACACGACGTGGTCGAACTTGTAACACAATCGCTCATTCACGACTTTAAAAAAAACAACCAAAATAGTAGGTATGTTCTATGCAGACCATAGATCACAAAAAAAAAACACATTAAAACCTCACATGAATTTCTAAATCCGTAGGTGGTAACCACCCACTTGATTATATTTAGCATTTGCAATGAATACAAATTTTTTTACATAAAAAATGCATTGTTATTTTGATACGATTCTCGATGCGTTCCCTTCCCATATAAATTTTTGACCGCTCCGTACTTGTAGAATTTAAGAAAAGTCTGCGAATAAATTCAGCATTACATTCTAACTAATGTCTTTATGTAAAATGCGTTAACGATCTAAAGATATATAGAAAATTTGTTTCTGTTTTACGTGGTCTTGAATATTAAGATTAGTTTTGTTTTTTGTTTGCTAATCACCAAACAAAAAGTAGCTGCCTCGTAATACAGTAACATGGATGTCAAATTTTAGTATTGTGTTACAGTGATTGAGATTTTTTGAATGATGTATTTATAATTATTCGACGAAAGAAACAATTATCATACACTAATTATGCCAGTAATTTCGCTCGCGGGGATGAGTATTTTGTTTGAACACCCACGTCGTTTTATGCCATCTATAAAAATAAACAAAATTGAAGTGCCTGTTTGTAATGTCAAAATAATACGTTTTTTTTTGTCATGCTCACACGGTTATTTCCACGATATCTATGGCAAAAATCAGTTTCATTTTTTTTTGTCAATCTGTTTGTTGCGCGCAATGTTCTAAACGGCTGGACCGATTGAATAATATTTTACTATTACGCACCTTTCCGTGTGGTGACGGAGTAAGAATACAATTCACCACTCTCTATCTTGCCCGTGGATGTCGTAAAAGACGACTATGGGATATAATATGCACATAATATCTGTGCAAGAGAAGGAAAACTCGAAAAGAAACCCTATACCAACATGTCTGACCAGCATGGTATAGTAAGTCAAATTCCCTTCCATTGTGGAGGAGGCCCGAGCCCAACAGTGGGACGTATGTGAGCTGCGATGATGATGATAATGATTACGCACCTGTCTACATAAGGTAACTTAGGTTATTTTCTTCTCAAAAAAACTCGTATAAAACTTTGCCCGGACCGGCCATTGAACTCTAAGCCTCATGGACTCCAATCGCGTATCGTAATATTTTAGAAAATATTGTAGATTTAAAATGCGAGGGCAAGGCGATTGAAATCAAAGCGACGTATGGCCGGGTTCCTAATTAATAATAACATTAAGATAATGAACATCCATAATGTATCAATTGTCATTTTTGTTATCTCAGCAGTTGCCATGCAAGGATGACTGTGCAGATCCTTTTTTTGCCTAAAGTTCTATTGTTATCAAGCTATGTCCAATTTGCTAATATGTTACACTGTTTCATTTCTATTTCCCATAGTATTATACATTTTAGACAAAAATCTTTAACGATGACAAAAATCTTTAACACAATAACATTTTTATGGAATCTAAATGGTGGTGAATGAGATTAGCATCTTTCAACAAACAAAGGTTTTTTATTGCTATTGGTGACAAACGAACAAACAGCTCATCTGATGGTAAGTGATACTGCCACTCATTGAACATTGCTAGGCCGCTGCCTACCATGAAGACAATGATGGGAGTTTGAATACGTGCAATGCGGCTCGGTGATACTAAAGTTATCACCAAAACACGCAATACGCAAATACCCTCAAAAATTGAGCTTCCGACTCTCTCGATCACTAAACGAAATTGAGTAACAAATTGATATTACTCAGACGTCGATTTTCTGCGAGAGTGTGGTAATATCTCAGACGGAACAGCTCCCGGCTGTAAACAGACAACTGTCGACACCATGATCCTACCATCTTATACCAATAAATAATGCCACAAACCATGCTCACACGGGTATTTGCACTATATATATATGCCTAAAATACACTTTATATTTTTTTGTCTGTTTGTTCCGGGTAATCTTCAAAACGGCCGAACCGATTTCAAAAATTCTTTCACCAATGGAAAGCTATAATATCAGGGAGTAATATAGACTATATTTTATCCCGGTATTCCCATGGGAACGGGCACTACGCAGGAAAGACGACTGAAAGCGAAGCAAAGCGAGAGTGGGTTGCTAGTATAAAATATAAATCTTAGATTTTGCAAATATTTATAGAGAACGTGTGTAACAATAACACTTTGCTTTTTATAAAGTAGAGGTTTGAGACCTGAACCGACGTATACTGTGTTCCGTTATGTTATCTAAATCCATACTAATATTATAAATGCGAAAGTAAGGCTGTTTATTTGTTTGTTTGTAACGCTTTCACGCTTAAACCACCGAACCGATTTCAAAAATTCTTTCACCACTGGAAAGCTATAATATCAGGGAGTAACATAGGCTACATTTTATCCCGGTATTCCCGCGGGCACAGGAACTACGTGGGTTTAAGTGACTGAAACCGAAGCGAAGCGAGGGCGGGTTGCTAGTCTATTATAAACTATTATAAATGCGAATATTTCAATGTACCGTAGTTGCTCAGTTACAGAAATGGCTGAACGACTCACCTGAACAGGGTTGAATTAGTTACTGATATAGAATATAGTACAGCATAGCACATAGGCTCTTTATCTTAGTTGTTTGTCTTGCAAAGACGTTTCCTATGGGATAGATTCGATTGAAGATAAAATTTTAAATCTCAAATCATCAACACAAGTCACGTGTACCATATATGCTAGTAAAATTATATTAATCAATAGCAACCCGCCCTCGCTTCGCTTCGGTTATAGGTTATAGTCGTTTTACCCGCGTAGTTCCCGTTCCCGTGGGAATACCAGGATAAAATATAGCCTAGTTTACGCCCTGATATTATAGCTACCCATTGGTGAAAGAATTTTTGAAATCGGTCCAGCCGTTTTGAAGATTACCCAGAACAAATAGACAGACAGACAAAAATTTTTTAAATGCTATTTTAGGCATAGGTGTCGTGCAAATAACCGTGTGAGCATGAAAAAAGCCTATTATTTTGACATTACAAACAGACACTCCAATTTTATTTATTGGTATAGATGAATGTATGTGTGCAAAAATATACCTTTTAACGATTCCTGATCTGATTTCACAGATTTAATTAGAGACAAGTGAATATTTCACGGTGTTCTTCATGAGAGAATCTAATATGATCTTTCACGCAATTAATAGGACACGATGACTAAAAACATTGTAATACTTAGAACAATGTTGGCAAATTTTTGAACCAAATTCGTATGTCGTTATTGTGTTTCGGTCTGTAATTTTATTGCGTATAATTCCACACGAATATGTTAAGGTGTTAATAATCGAGAACGGACAATAAAAGTCCGAATAAAAAGCAATCGATTGTTTCTGTAGCGGTCTCAAATCGATTTGTTCTATATGTGCATAACATTGTTGTCTAGGTTGGTTTAGAACATGGGAATACACGATATATAAATTTATTTTATTGTCGATAAATATAATATGCATCTATCACTTAAAGAAACTAACGTCGAAGGAATTATTGCGTACATATTCATTGTTAGAAGTTATGTAGTCACGATTTCAGAAAGCTAAACTGAAATAAATTTTTATGATGGTATCGTGTTTTTTAAATTAGCTGTGCCTGCGGGTTCACACACCTTAAATTGTTCATTGGCTAAGCACCTAGTCCCATTTCGCATCTTGTATATTTTTATCGGCTTTTATTGTTAAGGATAGACTAGAAACGTAATGCGTTTGTGGTGTTATTTCCTATTATGTTGTTAATTTGAAAAACCTCAATCTTATAATAAAAAAGAAGAATCATCTTCATCATCTTAGCTCACAGAAGTCCCACTGTTGGGCTCCACAATGGGAGGATAATAGACTTACTGTAACAGGCTGCTCAGAGGTGTTGGTGTAGGGTTTTGTGTTGAGTTTTCCATCATTTACATACGTGTTATTTGCATATCATATTCCTTAGTCGTCTTATACGAATAAAAGAGGTGGTTAATTGTATTCTTACTCCGTCACCACACGAAAGAAAGAGGAACAAGAATTCAATATAATTGATGAGCTCTCATTGGATGTGATTTAATTTCAGAATTTTCATAACATATCTTTGACATCATTACAGGTCAATGGGTTTATAACCCATAAGCAATGAACAGATCACATATTTACATACGCAACTTTACAATTCTATCCCCTTTTTATTCAATTTATATAGTCCCTCAATTCAGTATTTGACAATTTTTTAAATTTTGTACATGCGCATTTCAATTATGTGCGCCCAAGTTCGTTGATCTGATTATATCACTATACTACTGCAATCTTTTTTGTTTGTAAAATGTCCAGAAATCCGTGATCAACATTTTCAATGCATCCTTTAAGTATTAGTCGCGAACACTTTTGCAGTTATGCCAGAATTATTATCTTCAGTTTCTGTTTAATTTTTTTATTAGTTTTGGTAGCAGAAAACAAACAACCTACCGTCGGTAGGTCTTGGCTCGCTGCTGCCGTAAAGGTTGAGGCTTCTGGATGTTACGTTCATCAAACGAAGTGCAATAGAAAGTTATTAATACTTAGATGTCAATCTACGTTTAATCTACGAGAGTGTGGTACTCTCCCGCACGAGATAGCCCATATATACAGTTAAAGTTTTGTGTCAGCAGTCATAAATTCTCTGGCTCTGGTCTATAAACAGTGTGATATCAAAAGAAAAACCAACACAAATGGCTAATTATATAATTCTCTCCCTCCCATGATCACGAACGCTGAAAAGTATTCGAAAAGTCAGGCAATCAAGAATCAAATACAAACGCGATTAAATCCTAAAAATAGTTTTATTTATAATTCTCTCAGTTCTAAATGAAGACCATTATTGTATATATTTTGCTCGTCACGATTAGAATCTCAATATGCAATGCAATAAATCAATGTCGTGGCCTTAACCCGTATAGACATAAGTCATAAAATGCTGTAAAAAGTAAGTTTCAGTTCATTACCAGTCGCCATAATTATTTTTATCAGAACTAATGCAAACTCAATTAGACTCAACAAAACCATTACCATACGTCAATAATTATTTTAAAAGCAAATTATATACATACATCACGGCCGGTATTTATTTTGCAAAAATAGTTTAAATGGCTGACCATTAAAATATTTCTAAGTAAGACACCAACACGACTTCGTATTTGCTCATCAAATAGTTATTATAAAGTTTTTTAGCAGAGACAAGTTTAGATTAAATATAAATTTGAGTCTAGACTTTGAGGTCATTGACGGGGGATGAATCGTAAGTTTTGCTATGTCAATCTATGAATGCATTTTTTCTCTTAATTTTTTATCTAATTGCATGAAATCGATTTCTTTGTAGTTGTTTTTGGACACACGTCGGTCGGCTGCTGTAGCGTTGTTACAATATAGATCATGTCTAAGATTGTCCTCCCGAATTGCTGCACAGTCACGTTTCTGGATCATTGTGTGGGTGCTCTTTTAATTTCCTAGACGTCTCGATATGAATTTCTTGTTAATTATATCGGAATTATTTTTTATCGTGCAGATATTTGTAACCTTGAATTTTAGTTTGCGGGCATCGAACATGCCTACTTTTTGTCATCGAGCATTGATACGAAAGCACTGATTGACATTAACAACATGCTAATCATAATGCAGATGTCCAAGTATGTAGTTATCTGATATGGGACTAGTTTTGTTTCCAAATGCGACGACACTGGTGACTGACACACAGCACGATTCCGTTCATGTATCATTACAATAGAATATTAACGTTGTGTATTAATATGTACGTCTGTGCCTAGGTATTGCTTTTGATGTTTAGGTATTACGTTCGTTTGCAGCTATTGTATTCAAGCAACAAAAAATATGTATCCTGTAGATTAAAGATTAAAATTGCAGTAGAAATAAAATTTAATAACAGCCTCACATATAACGCTATGCAAAAAATAATGGTTTATATAATTTAGACTGGTTTTGCATTACTTTAAAAGGACCACTTGCCAGCCACTTTTGGACCCTACCGTTTAAGCAACACGTGGTGTCCAAAAGTGGCTTCCGTGTGTGGCTACAGTAATCATTGAACCGGTCACCAAATGTGCTCATCCGTGTTCACTTAGTGGTTTGTTTATAGAAATAATAAAGTCTACTGGTACCTACGCCAAAGAATTTCGCATGAGGCCTCTACTCGGCCTTAATTTTTCCAAAGTACATATTTAACTAAGAATTAAGTAAACAGAGGCTTTTTGCGATCGAGGCTCAATAGGGTTACGCATGTTGATAGTGCAAAGTCAATCGCTTTAATGGTAAGCGTCACAAGATTTACGTATCTTGACGTCTTTCATTTAAAAATTTGTCTATAATACAGGTTCATGTATTTTCTTTTTTACTGATTATTACATTCCCCATGTATTAATCTAGATCTTGATTGTAAATTATTATATTGGTTGTATATTTATATTCAATCTTATACGAAAATACAGAATATTGAACTGTTCAGGTCATGGCAATAAGTCCCCGTGCCGGATGTGCACCGTAGATTGGCGGCTTTTTATTCGCATTTCTATATTTGAAGTAGCTAGATTACTCAGTATTAGAAACAAATATTTAGGTTGTTTTTGTCATTATAAAAGTTTTCAATACTTGGTTATTAATGTAAATTAGAACATGTAGACGCTTTTTTTTTTACTTAAGAAGTTAGTTCCGTGTTTTAATTGGTATTCGCAATGCATGTGTTGTGTCTAGGTACCGAAAAATTCAGTCGTTCGTCGAGATTTTGCAGTGGCTTATTTTGTTTTATTGCACTAACACCGACGTGATCTGCCTACGGAACTGCCGCAGGTCACAACTCATGTATAGCACTAATCAATCTACTATCTGCGATCTAGTCACTGCTAGATTTCTAGCTTTTTATGCGTCTGCTGTGTGAGGTTAACAAACTTGCGATTCTGATTGCTCATTCATCTTACATCATTGTGGTTTGCGTTAGATTGAAATTTTTCATTTACCTATCCGGCTCCTGTATCATTAGTAACTAATACAATTATATCTTGCTCGCCTAGGTTTAGTGTTCTTCTTTTATTAGATTTTTGTTTTTGCCATTACATTCGACTATTTTATAAGTGTTACAATCAAACTGAACTATGCCAGACTTACCGCTATTGTGGACAGCTGTAAGTGCTATTGTTGTTGGCTTTTTGTGTATTTGCTTTGAATAAGCCAATTGCGGTTTGAGGAAGTGAACAATTTGTGATACTATTACATTTAACACACGCTATCTAAACATTTTCTTTAAATAATCCTTACTTAATGTTACTTTATGGTGCGTGTAACATACTTATTTTTTTATGTTTAATTAAATAGCCACTTGAAATGTTGTTGACTTACAAAAGGAGTAGGTAAGGTAGGTAAATGTCTATTACGGTATGACGTCACCGCTATACTACCTAAATTGTGTTTCTAATTGCATAAAAACTATTTGTAACTCGCGTAATCAAAATAACATTAGCGAAGCTAAAGTGGTTAAAAAACGTTTGATCTTTGTGGTAATAGCGTAATGCTTGTATTCCACGTCACGCACTATTTATGAGTTGCACGTTAGAATTACATCAAGCGTAGCCAGCATTCACTGGCCTGTTTTGTAATGATTTCTGATGTTTACGCGAGTATTACATATTGTAAATAAAACTATTTTACGGATTTTATCGCGTTTGTATTTGATTTTTTATTGCCCAACGTTTTGAACACTTTGCAGCCTTCCTGGTCACGGGTGGACTGCCCTGTTTTGTTCTAAGATTGACCTTTTGTATTGATTAGTTTTAGGAATAGGATCTTTTTAAAACTTATCTTTAAGCATTAGAACTATGAGCTCAATATTCCAGTTTTCAGTAGGTACATTACATCTGGTGAGTACGTTAGTACCTACTGCGTCAGTAGCTAGGTCGTTGATTCATGATGTCTATCTCACATGCAGTCTAGTCTAGAACGTGATGTCAACTTATATCTAAATATACATGAATTTTCCCATGTGATTCTGCGGAATTAGATCAAGAGATCAACTTTATCATCTTTAATCTCAACTGACAGCTGTTTTTGTATCAACAAACCAGTTGCAATCTGCTGCAGGCGATACACTATTATGTCATTACATCGTATGCATTTAGTTTAGAAGATCAAGGCCGTTATGTTACTGACCGTTAGGGGGCGGAGCAACTACTATATTTGCGAATTAATCACCGTGCACGTTCCAATGCACTTTCAATCTTACTACAAATGTTCCGTTAATATCTTGATTCATTCATGATTTTGTCGCTCGACAAAGTATTTGTTATTTTGATCGCAGTCAGTCTTTCCTTATATCATTCATTGGGAAACCAATTTCGAAGCGAGGTAAAAGTATTGTATCTTACAAGTATTACATGTAAATCTTTCTTTTATCAGCGATTTATTTTATTCGCTTGGCTTTTTAAACATTCATGTTTATCGTCTCAAAGTATTTGCACAACCTTATGTTCCTTCTTGACGTAGGCGTCACCCAGTTGTGTTCCCATCTGAATTACTTTGCAGTAAAATGTGTCCAAAGTGAAGGCAACACCTTTTTTATTGTCGTTTTCTTTAACTTTAAAAGTCCGGTCGTGCCTGAAATAATACCGATATTCTACACCCACATTGCAAAATTCTATCCAATAATAAAAGGATTATCAAACCCGAAAATACACATATGGTAATGGCGAACCCACGTTGTGTCTCACGAAATTTGAGTCTTTTTATGAAGGTGTTATTCATCTAGATTACTTAAGACTCCGTAATAAAAGCGAGTTCACGGACACTGAAGTGCGGTGACTTTAAAATTCTGCACTTTTTTGCAGTTAAATACTTAGAATTTCACGAGACGTTTGTCGGTACGAAAATTCACATTAAAAATGTCAACATCGTTGTCATTTCTTACGGTAATAAACAAACTTAATGCAAGTTTTATATCTCAGCAAATAATTGTTCCGTACAAACACTTAGCTCTTGACGAATTACCACGCTTGCTATAAGTGTAAGAGCTACCTCGTATCGATATTAATCTTGTATTCGTTAACGTTCACTTGATAAACGAATGGTAGCCGTAGATATATCACGCGGTGTTTTCATTTCGATCTTCAATAAGACTAATCAAAATGCGGTGTAGAAAAATTATTGTAATGATTAATTGAAAGCATGTTATAAAAAAATCGCTGACAAATCGAATTGCTATTAGACATGCACGTTGAATTTATTCAGATTTTTTCATTGCCTTTTTCGACTATTCTTGAGTACAAAAGACTGGGGTAAGCGAACTTTTCAAGGCCTAACATGTAGTATGCTTCAGGAGGTTTCAATCTGTGTACTTAACTCGTAAGATCTCAAATATTTATGCTTTATTTAATATAATAAGTTCATTGTCTTTATTTCCGAAACAGCCAATCTTTTGCATTTAAATAATAATATATTTGCATTTGAATATTTTTGCATTCGAGTCTAGAATATTTCGGACTCATTTCACATATGTCTACGTAGACTTTTTATTGTAAGGTCATTTTTTATGCACGCCGTGCTTAATTTACAGATCTTTTACCTCATGCGGTGAGTTGTATGCGTTTTATTTTTTTTCCCGGATTAGGACTCATCAGAATATATCGTGGCGCTGTGCTAGTATTGCAATTAGTGTATTCAATTTGTCAATAGTTTTTTGTATCATCATCTCTGAAGATTGGAAGTTTTTGTGTTTTATTGCCATCATGATGCTAATGACTGTTCCAACATTTATAACTTTAACACTATGAAGTTTTTTATGATTTCGCCTCGATTCTTTCTAATTGCAACGTTTTTATTATTCTTATTCATACGAATAATGATTAACATTAGTCGTATGTCGGTAGTTTGCCGCGTTTTAGTGGAAATTCTTTATTAAGATAGATTTTCTTGCACACGTACGATTGGGAGGTTTTTTGTCATCCTTTTTTTCAACAGAAAATTAATTAAAGAAAGAAATATTTGCTACAAAAATATAAGTTACTAAATAGTATGTTAATATTATTGTTGCATTCATATTTTCTATATGTTAAGTATACATACATATAGGAAATATGTGAAATAACGGTGGTGATGGGTTAAGAATATAACATTACCCCAAATGCGATCGTTAATCGACTTACCAACCATGACAATTATGGAGTTATCCCTCACTGAAGAGATCTATGTCCTACAATGGACATAGGTCTTCCGGATAAATAAGCTCATGCGTGAAATAATTGATTATAATGCATAAATATAGTAGTACCCTTCTTTAATAAATCTTTGCTACACTACGTACAGCATAGAAAGGTGTGTCAATGTGTGTTCTTAGTTGAGTCATTACAATCTATAACAATAAATAAAATTGGAGTGTCTGTTTGTAATGTCAAAATAATAGGATTTTTTCATGCTCACACGGTTATTTGCACGACACCTATGCCTAAAATAGCAATTAAAAAATTTTTGTCTGTCTGTCTGTCTGTCTGTTTGTTCCGGGTAATCTTCAAAACGACTGGACCGATTTCAAAAATTCTTTCACCAATGGAAAGCTATAATATCAGGGCGTAAACTAGGCTATATTATATCTCGGTATTCCCACGGGAACGGGAACTACGCGGGTAAAACGACTATAACCTAAAACCTATAACCGAAGCGAAGCGAGGGCGGATTGCTAGTTTTAAAATAAGCGTGACATTGCCGAGTCTATTGGCATTTACTATTGGGTATTTCTATACAACAATATTTTGAATTCTTATTGTTTAAATATTGCTATTATTGGTCAGCTTGTCAGTGTTAATAAAAAAAGAAGTAACATCATTTGATTCTTTGTTTTTCAAGTTTTATAAAACAACCTATTATTTAACCACGACAACGGGTGTAGTGGCTGAATCTAATTTGTGGTAATTACATTTTTTATTAGTTTTATAATGAGATTGTCAAGATAGACAACTTTCGTAATGGCAGTTTATTGACTACCGTGCATTGTAAAATTGACACCGTCTAAAAGTGTTTCTATATTTAGTTATTATAATAGCAGTTGGATTAGTTATTAAAGAAACTATTATAGATGTTATTATCTACAGTGGATGTTGCATCTCGAGTTCTATTTAGTTTTTGCGTGATTTTTTTTATGTCTTGATGTGAGTTTTTAGAAATATGATCCTTAACTTCGATAACGAGTTTTGCTTCATTTACATGCACATTTAATGTTGCAAGTACACGGGAAACTTCGTTTTATTGTTCCTGTCTTAGAGATTGAGTATTTACTCTTTAGGATTTTTTCATAGTAAATTCTAAGTAGATTTTTTTATTTTCATATCTTATCTTTAGACCTTAAATTCTTTAATAAATTCATTATATGCCGAAATAATGTTATGTAAATTGTTCGACATTTTTTCGATGCTCATTCACGTTTTTGTAGCAGTGATTTCGGCACTATCCGTTTTTGATAACAGATTTAAATAAGCTAAAAACAATGAAGTAATACAATTAAAAATCCGTTTTCTTCACGTATTCAGTTGCTATGTCGGTATGATGTAGTGAATTACCTTGTTTGCCTGGTGTGAGAAGTATCTATCCGCCCATTTCTCTACCCATCAGCTTATTGATGAAAAGGGTCACACGTCGCTAAACATTCTCGTATCGCGAACGATTGCAAATAATCCGTCGTTGTCTTCGTCTCAGCTCATATACGTCCCACTGCTGGGCTCGAGCCTCTTCTCCAATTGAAGGGCGATTGACCTATTATACCATGCTGGTCAGACATGTTGGTACAGAGTTATATTTCGAGTTTGCCTTCTCATATATGTTGTATACTTAATTTATACCTTAGTCGTCTTTTATGACATCCATGGGCAAGACTGTATTTTTACTCCGTCACCATATGGATGATACCATACATACATAGCTCGAATACGACCCACTGTTGGACTCGAGTCTTCTCCACAAATGGAGGGAAATTGACCTACTATACCTGTTGTTCTGGCGAGTTGGTATGCAGTTTTATTTTCAGTTTGCCTTCTCATAGATTTTATATGCTTAATATATCACTTAGTCGCCTTTTACGACATCCACGGATGATATCATTAATAAATATAAATTACATTTAGATTCGGAATATATACTTACGATTAGCGCAAAGAACTGTTTCACTCGATGCTCGACACGGCAACTGTGCTGTCAATTAATTTAAAGACAATGAACTAAACAGTTCCATATTTATTACAGGACAACAACGATCCCTCGCCGTTCAGCCTATCCCCAATATCAGCGAAATCGGAAAAATTACTGCGCTCCCCGAGGAAGGCGACGCGCAAGATTTCGCGGATCCCGTTCAAGGTCCTCGATGCGCCGGAGTTGCAGGACGACTTCTATCTGAACTTAGTCGATTGGTCCGCGCAGAACGTTCTAAGCGTCGGACTGGGAAGTTGCGTGTATTTATGGAGTGCTTGTACTAGTCAAGTAAGTATTAATTAATAGTAAATTGAATAGTATTTATTGCTATCAAAATTAGATACCTATCTCGCATATTAAGGATACAATGTCATCATTATCATCCTGCTTTTAACCTTGTGGTCGACGCTTCTTACATCGTTCATGTTACAAAGAGTTTTGGCAAAAGTTTTATTACCGGGGCCCCCTGTTTGTCGTCAACTCTTCTTGGATATAATAAGCAGACATCTTTTACGACACTTACGAGCAATTCGTAATCGTCAACACACAGCCCTAAGAATACATTATTTCATACTGTAATTACCGTGTGAGGCGTCAAAAATCGGCTAGGAGATTACTAGAAGAATCAACTGCAAACCTTCCTTACATTCAATATTTACAGCGATCCTATAAATGATTGCTCTGAATTAAGGTGTAATTTTTATAAGTTTGTATGTAAGTTTATATAGCATTTTGAGCGTATTATTATTGTAATTAAACATAGTTATTTGGCAACTTTTACGTGATTACTTAGTAAACAATCAAACATTTTAAAATATGCATAGGATAGTAGGTATTCACGATTTTATAATATGCGGACAGATATCAAGAATATTTACATCAAAATAGAAATTATAATCAAAATAATAATATATTGTTTTGATTTTAGAATAGATTATGATTTATTCAATACGATAATCACCACCTAATTTATGTGTAACCTGCTCTAGCCTAAACGGTAGCCGTTTTTCCACAACCGGTTCTACGAACGAATGACTGATTACATTATTTCGTAGTGGCTTTATTGCTTGTTGCGTTATTATTATTCATTATTATATAACTTACACGTCCGCTTCATACTTGCACTGATAAATAATATAAATTTGCATCTTCTCTTTTTATCGACAGCTTAGTAAAGCGTAGTCCATTGCTCGGGGTGGCCGCTGGTTAGCCTTGGGTCTCATAAAAGGCTTTGCGCCCGCTCCATCTTTTGAGCAGGCGTCTGATGCTGTATTTGACTTCAATCGAAAATTTTGCATCTCCATTTTTTAAGTCTATATTGCGTAGCCTTATGACCTGCCGTGTTACCTCTCCTTCGTGGTGAAATAGGTTTGGCGCCGTCAGTATCTAGACTCGTTTAAGGGCTGTGCAAAGGTTTTGACTGTATCAGACTTCTGCCTGACGTCATCTACTTATATAGTTAAAATGAAAATGTAGTAAAATGCCACAGATTATTAATTAGCAATATAGAAACGTTTGTAGATCCTGTTTTTGGTCCTACTTCGATATCCTAACGTAAATATTACACGATTACGCGTGATATTATGAAATTGTCAAAATGTGATCATAGTGAAGATTCATTCGACGTCTATATTTAGTCTAATCGCGTTATTTACTCGTAACGTATTATCATTTCTGCTAATATACGTTCCACTGTTGGGCTTGAGCCTCCTCCATAATGGGAAGGAAATTGAACTGCTACACCACCCTGGGTAGACCGTTCGGTATAGGGTTTTATTTTGAGTTTGCCTTCTCTTACATCTATATGTTATCTTAGTTGTCTTTAAGGTTAAGTTAAGTATTCTTACTCCGTTACCACACGGAAATTTCATAACGTGTGGATGATTAAAAATTGATATTGTTATGATAAGGGAATTTACGTCGTCGTTCTAACGCGTCTTTCATTACGAGTCATTTAAATAATTCAATTAAAATAAAATACTTAGTCTTTATAAAATTCTTACATATTACACTACATTCATGCAATGTTTGTGTGCATTCACGATTAACTGAACCATTGTTGTTAGGGGCTCTTATTAAGTATTTAATCTCGTAATCATACCGAAGACATACCTTATTCCATTATTTAGATAATGTAATATAATTGCGTATAATTTTTTCTTTATAAAAAACTTAATTGCGGATATTATTTTGTGGACATTTTGCCGATTTTATTAACGTATTATCATTTAACACAGTGGTTTTTATGTTCATAATAGTTTTTTGTCCGACCACGTTTTTTTGACACCAACTTATTCTATGTTATTATAAAAGATAATAAAGAGAACAGACTACTTCAAACTTCATATCTATCTTAACCAACTTATCGACGTTGACTGGTGTGGACGTACGACTGCTTAGGATATCCCATAATCGTCATGATTGGTAGGCGATCGTATTTAGTGTTTTAAATTTCCTGGGAGATTCATCATTTTTATTATGTCCCACTGTCGTTCCCGAGCATTCTTCAAAAGGGGAGAGAAATTGATACCTTATATGACGTTGATTAAACGGATTTATATATGTCTTTATTTAGAATTTTCTTTTTATTGCAGTGGTCTTATCAGCATCCCTTTAATCTTTAAGAACGAGATACTGATACTTTGTGTTCTTATTCAATCCTAGAAAACGATTGCAGCATTTATTCCTTTTGAATTCATAACCGGTTTATACGATTCATATGGGAAAATAAGGAGGCATGTTATATTGCAATTTTAATGTGTTTATTAACTGATGGAAAGTGTCAACCATATATTAGTAATCACACATAATGTGAGGTATGGGCTATAACACCGAATAAATTTGGGATCACATTGCCACTTGTCTTTAAGAGAAATGTTACCAAATACTATTTATTTTAAACTAGAGGAGCTGTGCTAATATTTTGCTTTATTAACCTAGTACATATTTTACGCACTTTGATAAACATGCGTTCTTAAACTACGGTCGCAAGTGAATGGTTAGGTGAGAACTTTAATTTTAAATCATCATCATCATCTCAGCCCATATACGTCCCACTGTTGGGCTCGGGCCTCCTCCATAATGGAAGGGTAATTGACCTACTATACCACGCTGGTCAGACGTGTTGGTATAGGGTTTTATTTCGAGTTTTCCTTCTCTCGCATAGATGCTATACGAGTTTTATATCCCTTAGTCGTCTCGTACGATCACCCACGGGTAAGATAGGGGGTGGTGAATTGTATTCTTACTCCGTCACCACACGGATTTTAAATATTTCGTTTTAGTTTTCGCTAATTTTTCGTCATTATAGGGAAACATTATCTTTAAAATGGTTAATGTTTTTATTCTTAAAACGAATAATAATAAAATTCGTCACCATTAGTTTTCCTACGCTTGTCGTAAAAGTTAATTTAAAATAAATCAATATGCCAATCCGCCTACTCAGTATAGTAGACTAAATAAACTCGTGTTGCGGAATAAGATCATACCCAATTGTAGTAAGTCTATTTGTATTCTGGTTAAAAAAAGACAATCTTTTTTGCGAAGCGGTCTTATTTCTTTGTTCTGTATAACTATAAGCTGTACAACTGTATTATAGTGTTGCTGTTCTTTGTTCTAAGGTGACGCGGTTATGCGACCTATCGTCAGAAGGGAACGCGGTCACTTCTGTAGCGTGGAGTGAACGAGGGCATTTAGTAGCCGTCGGTACACAGAAAGGACACATAAGTGTTTGGGATGTCGCTGTAAATAAAGAGGTGAGTAATTTAAATATTATTAAACCAAAATCTCCCCAGTAGGAGTATATGCACTTGATGCTTAAGGGCATTGAACCTCCGCGTATCTACGAAAGCTCCCCTGCGGGTGTAGATCTGGATAGTGCGGCGAGCAGGAAAATGGCTCGGACGCCGGCATTACAAGTTTCTCGGTCGCCTATAGGAAGAGGATAGGGGGCAAAGCCCTGCTCTAGAAGTAGCGCACAGGTTTGTCGGGAGCAACGAACGAAGACACGAATGTTTCAATAGATTGCCGCGATAGATGCTATGAAGCTATAAATCAGGGGCGAAGGTATTAAAAATAAAGAAAACGTCTCTCGATGCTGCTCAGATGGCGTAGTAATTCAAGTATCAACCTTTTGTGTCGAAGCTTCAATCCTTACGCAGAATAATTGGTGATTCAAAAATGATTGTTGCGACTCTGAGTGTAATTTGTAAAATACCCTGCGACATAACGATATTTCGTGAGTTGCGAAGAAGTGTCTTTAAAAAAATTGTGTCGAATTTTTCTTGATTTCGTGATCTATTACTATAAGTGAGAATTACCTTCTTTCTCTATACACATATAAGAAATACGTCGAAGAATAGATTTTGTTGGCAAAACATCAAATTCTCATATTTTCATGCTTTTTTACCCGAATAGATAAGTGGAGGTGTAATAGGTGTCCCAAAGGTTTCTTACGTAATTTTTATTTTCTTGTAACATAGAGCTCCAGACTCCATTTTAATTAAATGTGGGCCCATTTAATAAAAATGGTCACACATTTCAAGCTTAGGTACCATTGAACATTTTCTTGGAAAATGCTGATTAATTTCCTAATAAATTGAGAGAAAAGCTGTTTATGTCAAAAAGATGATAGTATGCCAGAATAGAGGCGATCTCGTAAATTTATTTTGAATTAATACATCGCAAATATTTAGAATATATGTATTTCTACAAAAAAAAAAAAACGCGAAAAAATACTTGAACAATATTGTACACAATATTGTTTAAGCGTGTGTTTTTGTTTTCTGCGTTACGTATATAAAAATATATACGTAACGCAGAAATCACATTTTATTTGCTTACTTACAACTTAACGCAGAAATCACATTGTATTTGCTATATTATACCTTTTTACCTTTCGTAATTAAGGTTTTAACTGAACAACTCTAATAAATATATGCAAAACTGAGATTAAACTAGAGCGAAGAATGCTATTGCCAATCTTCATAAAGGATGAAAGGTTCGTCTCAGATCATCCGTATTTGAATGGCAGACGAGTAATAAATGCGCTTCCCCATTTATCAAAAGCTACATCTTAGAACCGGGATGTGCATACTGCATAACCCGCTCGGCTGGTTATCCAATCATTATATTGCAATGTCTAATTCAGGGTTGCTAGAATAACTCGAAGTTTTTATTATGATTTAATACAAAATTTTGGGAGTTAGGCTAGTAAGTAGTATTGGTATAATACTTGGTCAATTGCCGATTTAAAGTTCTCCGAGTTATTGGGTTTTTCCTTTTACAATTCTCTTTGTAGTAGCGGTCGATCTGAATCATTCCTGTTGTTAAATGTTATTACACATTCCTCAATTCATTTCACCTCTATTGTCAGATATAGGTCTTCTTAAGAGGGAATAAAAAGAGGAAAATAAAGTTTCAGTGTTGTGTCGTAGTTAGAATATAATTATCCGTTTGCTGACGGAGTAAGAATACAATTCATCATCTCCTTGCCCGTGGGTGTCGTAAAAGACGACTGAGGAATACATGCAGATAACATAGATGCAAGAGAAGGAAGGAAAACGGAAGGAAACTCGAAATAAAACTCTATTCCAACACTTGACCAGCGAGGTATAGTAGGTTAGTTGCCCATCTGAAGGAGACCCGAGCCCAATAGTGAGACGTATATGGGCTGAGATGATGATAATGAAGAATATAATTCACCATTCTCTCTTGCCCGTGGGTAAGAGACGATTAAAGGATATGGTATGTAGGTAATGTTCGACGTAAGAGTAGGCAAGCTCGATATTAATCCTATACCAAGACGTCTGTCTGACTCGCGCGGTATATTAGGTCAGTTTCTTTCCCTTTATGGAGGAGAGCCGAGCTTAACTATGGGACTTAATGTGGGCTGAAATGATAAATAGAGTGAGCATATAATCGTCACCATTTTTATTATCCGTGTGTGTGTGTGTGTGTTAAAAGATGACTAAGTAACATGACATGCAGATAACATGTATCTATGCAAGAGTAGGTAAACTCGAAATAAACGTACGAAATAACGTATTAACCTTAGAACAGTGTGACATCATCACAGGCCCCATACGTCCCACTGTTGGGCTTGAGCCTTCTCCACAATGGATGGGAAATTGACCTGCTATATTAAGCTAATCAGACGAGTTGGTACAGGGTTTTATTTAGAGTTTTCCTTTTCTTGCATAGATGTTATTTGTCTATTATATTCCCTTAAGTCTATTACGACTACTCCTACGGGCAAGATAGAAGGTAGTGAATTGTATCCTTACTCCGTTACCACGTGGAAAAAACGTGGTAATGGTAGGTCAATTTCCCTCCTATTATAGCGGACACTCGAGCCCAACAGTGAGGCGTACAATGTCAATTTCCCTCCTACGGCGGAAGAGGCTCTGGCCCAGTAGTGGGACGTGAAGCTGAGGTGAAGGGGGAATAATGGCCACGCTTGGCAGGCGGATTTGTGATCATAGTTAGTGTTGTTATATTACATAGGGATGTGAAAAATAATCGATTTTTATTTTTTTGTAATAATCGATTTTTACAATCGGTTATCAAAATAATAAAAAATCGATTATTTTTATATTAAAAATAATCGATTATTTCACTGCCAGATTTCCTAAAAAAAAAGGTCATTACGATACTTTAGAAAATAGAGCTCACATTTCCTAAAAAAAAGGTCATCATAATCCTGTTGGGAGAAAAAATCGATTATTTCATAATTGATTTATTTTAAAGAAAAAATTTATTATTTATTAATCGATTATTTTCCCTCCAAGTCACATCCCTAATATTACCCAAAAGAGTCCTGCCATATCTCCTATCTATAGAAGCGTTTGGTGCAGAGCTACAATGTAAAAAGTCCGATACATATTTTTAAACTAGTGCCTTGACTATAAGCAGCCCTGCCACAATTACCAGTTTGCGCTCGGTCGATAAATTATGCATCCTCTATGTTACTGTATATCAGATAGGGTGCTTAAAACGCGAATACATGTATTTTATTACAATACTCCCTACTCGTTACGTGCAAATTGGTAGCAACGCAGATTTATGTACTTGTGATTCATGAATATCACTAGAAACTCATAATTATTGTTGATTTCAAACGTATTCTTTGCTTACAGTCAGTATGTAAAGGAAAAATTAAAGACAGCGTATTGGTATAAGTTGCGTTATGATGTGTGTAATCTTAAAATACATCATTATCATCATTATATAACATCCCACTACTGGCTTCGAGCATCCTCCGCAATAGGAAGGAAATTGACCTACTATACTACGCTGGTCAGACGTGTTAGTTTAGAGTTTCTTAGTCCTCTTTTACGGCTACCATGGAGTAGTTAGGGTGTGGTGAATTGTAATCTTACTCCGTCACCACACGGAAGATCTAATGCTACAATAAACAGGCTGAAACTGATATGCCACAATACGCGTATATACACGCTAAACAAATATTTGTGCTATCTACAAATGGTTACCTTTTTTTTTTGGGGTGGGTTACGGCCGGCGCTCTCCTCGCACCACTCCGTCCGGGGCGACAGAGGGGCGTAAGCACGCACACCCGTAACCCACCCGTGACATGTCGCCTTCGTCTTTGGGCCGACCACCGGAGCAGGGTGACTTGACGTCAGTGGTTGGCCCGACGGAATATCCCCTTGAGGGGTACCCTTCCATAGACCGACGTCCCCCCCTCGGGGAGGACGTCGGTCTTTCCTCACGCGGTCAGCCTCTCGGCGGGTGACGGACTAATTCTCCGGTCACGTCACCCGCGGCCTCGGCTAAGGCGGCATGAGGCGCATACAAATGGCTGCCTGCGACAAAGTGTGGTTCCTGTTTGTAATAGCTTTGTACATTGCGATGAAAATTATCTTAACTTCCATCACCACACTGTCGACAATCGTCTTTCTACTGCCTTGGACCGATCCCTCTGTAGTAGTACCACATTCTTACAAAAAATCGACTTTTGATTAGTAGCAATTCGGTAGTCGGAAGCCCGACTTTCTGAGGGTGTTGGCGTGTAATGGATTCTGGTGATAACTTTAATTTCAAAGAATCTCATTGCTCGCATTCATACTCCCTTCACGGTAGGTAGTGGCCTAGCAAAGGTCTATTAGCGGCAGTATCACTTATCATGTTTGCTGTTAATTGTTTGCCATTAATAGCAATAAAAAAAATATTGATATTTAATCAGTTTCAAAACAGATATGCCAGCAACAATAGATATGCGTGAACTTAAGAGCTATTAAGTGTTATTATTAAATATTTACAAATTGTAGTTTATTTAATGATCGCTATTAACAACGAGACATGATAAATGACTGAAATGTAGTAGTATTCGTATAGCAACTATTATAGGAATGTAGTGGAACGAAAACACTTTTCTCCAGCTCAAAATGGCCATATCAAAATAATACATATCAATTTCGGACCTGCACCTTTTTTATAATGGTTGGGAAATTGTAAATAAATCTACTTTACGGATTTCATCGTGTTTGTATTTGATTACCCGACGTTTTGAACATTTTACAGCGTTCATGGTCGCGGGCGGACTGAAACAGCGCGGTTGGGAAATTGCTTAGCTACAGTTTGGCATAAACGTTATCTGGAATTGTCCTTCTTTTACAATAATGATATTGCTAATCTCTTTTCGAGAAAATTTGCCTGCGTTCAGGCGTTTTTCCTATACCTACCCACCTAAAGCTTACATGCTTTTACACCATGGATTTAGCATAGCATGGCTATGCTAAATCCGTGGTGCTGTACTGCTGCGCTTCAATTAGTTGTACATCCTCTTATTTTCTAGCTTATTAGCCATTTTTGCTTTAAATCGCCTGCTGTGCATAGGAAGAAAGTGAAACCTTTCCAGCTCCTGTTTTATTTTTTAATTAAATTTGTTGCGGGTGCCAAGACAATGCAAACAGTTGCCCGGGACTTTCTGAGGTTCAAACAGGTGTTTTATACGGATACCCTTGTGGATGTGGATAGTTTATAGGAGTTACTGTGGTTGGAATGGGTGGTGGTATAAGTCCCAAAAAAAAAAAAATGACTATCTTATGCACGCCAAATTAAGGAATAGTAACAAATTATATGCCTAATAAAGTCAGTATACAGTTAAATAAATACATTATAATATAGTATGTAATGTATGTATTTTGTTTGCAGGTAACGAAACTACAAGGTCACATCGCTCGAGTGGGTGCGCTGGCGTGGAACGGCGATATACTCAGCTCTGGGTCTAGAGACCGACATATAAGGCAGAGAGATACGAGAACGCCACGTAAGTTTTATGTATTTTTTTTGAACGCTTGTGTATTACGAAACCTCGGGAAAAGGCGCTATAGCTGAACTTGCAAAGATGGAATTGGATCTTAAAAATTTAAAGTAACTTTTCTATTATTATTATTATTATAAACTAAACGAACCAGCAGACTTTTTGGAAAAAAAATGAAAATCTTATACTCAATGACAAAATATTAAATTATTCACCCGTTTTGAAGGAGTTCGTACAGAAGTACAGAACTGTACAGTTCTGTACTTCTGCAACAGACGCTGTTCTGCTGAAATCTAAATACATATATAAAAGGAAACCTCCTTGAAATCGATCGCAGCGCATATCGAGTCCGTTTATTAAACTAAACCACTCTCGAATCCACTGGAACACACAAAAAATCATCAAAATCGGTCCAGCCGTTTAAGAATAGTTTGGTATGTGACACACGGACAGAAGAATTATATATACTTACATACATATAAATCTTATCACCTCCCACTTCTGATCTTAGACTCTACTTTTTCTCTCGCATTATCGTTTTTGAAGGTTTTACTTCTACGGTGTATGAACTTCTTACTCATAACCTTATATAATACTCTAAGTGAACCCTCTCTGCTACCTACTCTGCCTATCTATACCCCAAGTCATTGTAAGTGGCTATATATAATATGTAAAATATTGGCTTCGCAAAGTCTAGTCGCTTTTCTCCTAAAGTTATATAAATTTTAATAGGTTAAGAACACTGACACTGCAGGGTTAGCGCATAAAGCTAAATGATGCATAAAAGGTTTGAAATGACAGGTTATTGCGCGAGATGAAAGCTTGATGTGTCAATTTTAGCACTCAAATTGACAGCCACTCGCGTTTTACATGCGATAAAGAACTATTATGTTAACTCGTTTATTTGCCCTTTTTATTATGTAGCCGTGTGGTGACGGAGTAAGAATACAATTCACCACTCCCTATCTTGCCCGTGGATGTCATAAAAGACGACTATGGGATAGAATATGCACAGAACATCTGTGCAAGAAGGAAAACTCGATATGAAACCCAACCATCATGTTTGACTAGCATGGTATAGTAGGTCAAATGCCCTCCCATTGTGGACAACGCCCGAGCCCAACAGTGGGACGTATGTGGGCTGCGATGATGATGATTATGTAGCCATTTATATTACCGCTTAGTTCCTACTTCTCTGTGTGGTGCCAGAGTAAGAATACAATTAACCACCCCCTATCTCACCCGTGGGTGTTGTAAGAGACGACTAAGGGATAGTGTTGCCCAAATGCAAGACCAAGACGAGACTTGGACCGGTCTTGGTCTTGCAACATCACACCTGGTCTCGTCTTGGTCTTGGTCTTGCGCACCCGAGTCTTGGTCTTGGTCTTGGTCTTGCGCACCCGAGTCTTGGTATTGCAGCAAGAGTCTTGCAAAGTTTTGCAGTTAGAATAACGTAACAGTAATTTATCATGGCAATGAAAAATCCAACTAAATTAATCAAATATCCTATCCTATCTATCCATCTGCTAGCCTATAGTTCACTATTGAATACAATACTTACCACTGGAGAAAATTACTCTTCTATTCCCCTGGTGTTCCATTAGACAGCGTTACTACTCTTATGACAGGACTTTCGACCCTATTTTCTTAAGACGTCACCACACGAGGCAGTTGATACAATAAATTTTATGTCATTTTATAATCAATGCGATATTTTACAATTAATGCGATTGTTTATATTTCCCTTCAAGTTAAGTGGTATGTATCTATTGTATTTCCAGTTTAGTTACTGATACTCTGGATACTTGAAAAAACCTGTTGCTCTATTGCCTATATAAATACTTTGGCCGCTGGATCCATATAGCTCTTAATATACTATTTATTCAAGAACATATAAAACTGATTTAAAATTTTATGGTTTTAATTCTTGTAAAATGTATGATATTCGTCGTCATCGTCACAGCTCATAAAAGTGCCACTGCTGGGCTTAAGCTTCCTTCCAGTAAGAGGAAAATTGATCTACTATACCACGCTGGTCAGACATGTTGGTACAGGGTTTTCTTTCTAGTTTCACTTCTCTTGCACATATGTTATATACACAGGGTGTATTAGGTTATGGGACAACTGTTCATGTATGTTGTAGTTCAACAGTCATAGATCATAATTAGAATGTATATTACACAAAAACAATATAACGTAAAAGTTATAGTGATTACATAAATGTGTGTCTAAGAGTTTATGCCTTAAATTTTATGCATTATATAGGTATGTACAGACAGGATATATGTAAGCATGTAAAATTTCGACAGTATAAATAGGTATTAGATTTGTGCGAACCTTTCAATGGTTACGTAGGTACAAAGGCGACTCATCAACGGTCATCGGCCGATCAGCTGATTTATGTTAAAGCGAAGTTTGTCTTGCTTATGCAAACGTAATCATTGATTTATTCAAATTCTAATGAACATTTAACAAAATACGAATATGTTGTAGATTAAGTATCATTCCTTTATACATTTTAATCAATTTACACGAAAAAACGATGACAAAATTGAGAACTTACATGTCTCTCAATTCATTAACGAATCGATATTTTTATTTAATTTTTTTTTCATGGGTTCCTAACACCATTGCCCGATCCGATTTGATACGACATCCACGGGTAAGAGAGTGGTGAATTATATTCGTACTCTGTCTTTTTTTTTGTGTGTGTGTAGCTGTTGGTCGCAGATGACCTTGACAGCTTAACGCGGACAATGGGTGAGCGCTGATGGCTCTCAACCCGGTAAGTAAGTTAAGCGAACATCGCCTGAGGGCTCCCCCTGTGGGGAACGGACCTCGGCTCGGGGCGTCGCTGAGAGCAAAGTGGGCGTGGCCAAGTTTAGGTTAATGACTTTTACGCGGCACGGTTTTCGACCTCGACGGCGAGGCCGATACCGCGGAGTTTTATCTGTTATCGCTGCGCGAGCTGTGTAGGTCCTTTCTTGGGCGATCATAATAGCGTCATCTTCTTCTTCAAGAAGATGACGAGGACGTCGGACCGCGGATATTTTTGAGGGGACGTAGTTTACCGCCCCAACCACTAGTGGATTGGGGTGAGTCGTGACAGAGGCAAAATAGCGCTGGGAGCAACGCTTCATGTACTGCCTGATGGTGATCGTACTCTGTCCCTACATGGACATTTATATAGATTAATTGTAGGCATATTTCTATGTCCAACAGTGAACGTCGTTGGGCTAATGAATAAACGGATATATAAATATGTATAATGGGCAAGAGCACTCTCGTGATTACGGTATTTTTGTCCTTAAGCCTTTCCGAAGAGTAATTCTGAAAAGCCAACACCAACATTGGGAATCGATTGGCCAATAGATGGATATCTCAAGACTGATTTGACTTGCCGTGTAGTGACGGAGTAAGAATATAATTCATCACCCCCTATTTTACCCGTGACTGCGAACCCACGACTAAGGGCTATAATATATAACATCGATGCAAGAGATGGAAAACTTGACATGTATGACCTGTAACAACACGGCCGATCACCGTGGCGATTCCCCTCCGGCCACGGCCGATTCTCCTCCTGTTATGTAGAAGACACGAGCTCAACCGTATATAAGCTGAAATGGTGATTTGAATTAAATGCAAGACCGCGAGACTCTTGCAGGCCCAGTCTTGGTCTTGCTCAAGTCTTGCAGGACCAGTCTTGGTCTTGGTCTTGCAAAAATTAAGCGGTCTTGGTCTTGGTCTCGGTCTCGCATTTCTCGCAAGACCAAGACCAAGACCGCAAGACCAAGACTTTTTTGGGCAACACTACTAAGGGATATATTATGCAAATTATTATATATCTGTGCAAGAGACGAAACATTCGAAATGAAACCCTTTACCAACACCTCTGACCTGCGTGGTATAATAAGGCAATTTTCCTCCTATTGTGGAGGAGGCTCGAGCCCAAGAGTAGAACGTCTATGAGTCGAGATTATGATGATGACTATCGCTGCTAGTACCTTAAAGCTAAATCATCATGCTTATCTATACGGTGGACCTGCTGTAATCCGGCCCCTGTCTAATCCGGCGCCTCTTGTAATCTTGATCGAACAGGTTAAAACTTAACGTACTTGTACACGCCATCTCTACTGTGCTTTTGTTTTGGATCTGATTGTTGAGTTTGAATTTGACTACATGTAATAGCGGTATGGCCTAGTGCAGGGATGGCGAACCAATGGCACGCGTGCTATCGATGGCACGCAACACATTTTTTTGGCCACGTTAATGTTTACAACATGCATTCTGCACTACGAAAAAAGTGTGAAGTTTTATAATACTTAAAATGAATGACGAGCGAACGCGAGTCATATTTACGTACGCTTTCGAATGTTCAAGTTCCTGAAGTATTTATTTCCGTTATTGATGCTTCAGTTAAGGAATTTTCAGAGTAATTTTTCCCAATTCAAATAGTTATTAGAAATTCTCAAGTTTATTATGTATCCTGATGTGACGTCATTTGAAAAAATTATTCCCAATGAAATGCAGCTGATTGATTTCCAGTCCAGTCCAATATGGATTCAAAAATATTTTATGGCACGTCTATGGCTTCCAGAAAAAAAATATTTACAATTATGGCACATGGTTCGCTAGGGTTCGCTACCCCTGGCCTAGTGTATGTTCATAATTTAGTTTATTCATTGTATATTACGTATATATATATATATATATATATACCTGTCGGATTACAAGGTACTCTTTTTTAAAAAAATCCGAACTATAAGGTGTCCTAGGCAGTACTCTACAATCCGACAAAAGTCAATAGTTCGACACTGCCGTGCAAAACGTTTGTCGGATTACCGAGGATCCACTGTATAACAATTGTGCAGTAATAAATTCAATTGGTTTGTGCGTATTAATCTTAATAAATATCTATCTACGATTGCATATTTATTAAGGTTATAGAGTTTAATGGGCGTTAATGGTAAGCCATACCATAATTTGTAAAATAACAACAAGACGGGAGATCTGACAACTAATTGAGTTAATACCTGATACATAAAAGTGGCTGGTATAAATAACTGATACTGTATAATTCGTTTCATTGACTACTCATATTAGTTGAATTATCCTATAAGAATTTAAAGGTTTTTATTGATAGGATTTTGTATAATTTTATCATCATCACAGCTCAAATACGTCCTACTGCTGGGTTAGAGCTTCCTGCACAAAAAGAGGGAAAGTGACTTACTATACACGCTAGTCAGATGGGTTGATATTTTTTTTTATGGATGGGCTATGAGTAAGCGCACACGCGGTCCATTCCGTCCGGGGCGACGAAAGAACGGCGTACTTACCCGTACCCACGTTGCCTTCGGCGTTGGGCCGACCACCGGAGCAGGGTGACTTGTCGTCAGTGGTCGGCCCGACGGAATACCCTTTCGGGTAACCCTCACCTATCGACATCCCTGTCCCGGGACGTCGGACGCCGTCGCGCAGTCAACCTCTCTGCGGGTGCCGGACTAAAGTCAGATGGGTTGGTATAGGGTGTTATTTCTAATTTACATTTTTCTTTATATATATATATATGTGACGGCGTCAGCGATGGCTGAGCGATAGAGTCTTCGTTCTCACCGGTCAGTGGTACTGGCTCCATTTTTATGATAACAGACAAATAAAACGTCAAAGTCCAATTAAATAAACTGACTTGTATTCTTACACTGATTTACACTGATTTAAATTTAAAATAACAACGTGGCTAACTGACAGTTTCGCTTTGGAGAAGTGTCTTGGTTGACTTGCCGACTACGTATGAATATCACACAAACCCCACTCTCCAAGACGACTCTGTCCGCGTGCCGCCATTACAATATAGTATCTAGTGGCACCACCGTGTTTGCCAGTCATTGATAGTACTACATTAGTAATAAGTCGTTTAATTGACTATACGATATTGCATTCCACGACATATGATTTTGTTCATGTGCCGTGAGATTGTTTAACTTAACGTTGGTCTAAAAGTGGTCTTGGCCCCTTTCAAGCTTTTTCTAAAAACTTTCAATAGCAACCACGTACTCCGGAGCGGAAGCCGCCAATAGACTTGTTATCGGCAACATTGCAAATTACATCCTAAAATTATATATTCGTGATGTTATTTTCAATCATGCCAAATAGATCACAGGGACCTAAATGGGGCAATTGCAATAACCGCCCCGCTTGGCAAGCGAATTGGCGATATCAATTATTGTTATAAATTGCCTAATACATTGTTGCTACCCTCCTTTAGTTGATTATTACGATTTACACTTTCATTTCAACAAAAAAAAATCATGCGGTGTATTGAAACCACGACTTGTATTAGACGTGACTTCAGTCTCTAATTATTTTCTACATTTATAGCGAAAAGATAGAGTTCTGGTTGAGTGCACAAACTTGTTTGGCAACTAGCTCTTAGAACAATGACTCTAAAAGTTGTAAAATACTTCGTATAATGGACCCCATTGTTCTCCAACAAGATATTATGTTTCAATCGGTGAATTTTAATAAAACTTTTCTTTTAAAACCCATATTCATTTTACTTAGGCACGGTCCTCCTCTGCAATGGGTTATCGATCTATTGGCAGTATTAAGCTTTACCTCGCTATTATTTTATAAGGCTGGTTGATATTAGGTTTTATTTGAGATTTTTCTTATCTTCCAGTGACGATAAAATCCTTTAGTTGTCGTTCAGAAACTGTGTGAGAAGGACAGAAGTGTTGAAAGAAGTTTCCATTTTCAAATCGACTCATATATGACCCAATACTGGTCAGACATGTTGGTATAGGTTTTATTTCTAGTTTTCCTTCTCTTACACAGATGTTATGTGCATATTATATTGCTTAGTCGTCTTTTACGGTACCCACGGGTAAGAGAGGGGGTGGTGAATTGTATTCTTACTCCGTCACCACACGTAGCATTTTTGATTTCCACTTTACTCCTCTGGAATCCTTCCCAGGAAATAATAAACCAACTGTATTTTTAGTGTAATAATTAGTCAATAATAAATTGTGGAAGCGATGCACCATTTTCCACTAACGAGTTAACAAACAAGAATACTGATTTCCATAATTTAATTAGTGGTTTTAGCTATTTCTTAGAAAAAAAAAACAGTATGTATGTTATTCTATGATGATTTTTATGTCATTGCATTCTGACCTTACAAAGTGACAATGGAAATTTGGTGCCCCCTTTGTTATTAGATTTTTTTGTCTAATATCTGTTATAATTTTATTCTTGACAATGTAAGGAAAAATTAGGTGAAATACGATTCGATAGGAAACGAATTAATTTACATATAAAATTAATAATTAAACATTGACCACTATCGGGTCATATGTCAGTAAAAAAATATTGTGTAAACATGTATTCTGTGATTTGGTTTCTTATCTATAGTTAATGGTCAAACCTGCGTCAATGTCGCTTTGGTTGTCCAAGGCTGAGACCGCTGTTATACACAGAAATTTTTGATGTGACAGGCATCTTAATACGCATAATCGAAACTGTGATAAATTATTATGCTACCAAATACATTGAGTTTATAAATAACTTATTAGAAAATACTGGTTTTAATACTTAAAGAAATACAAAAAAAATTAGGAAATTTAAAAGCAAATAACAAAATACTTTACCATTTCATTAATGAAATACAAATTTGACTAGACATTCCAAGTGTACACCATATATTCAAAGTTGTAGGAACATATCGGATGCAAGCGGCAGAGGATCATGCTATTTTGTGCTGGTGGATGGTTGAAAGCGAACGTGTAATATAAAATTTAAATAATTCACACTCTTAATACAAATGCAAACGTTTTTAGGATTTTGAAGAAATCAAAATGTTGGGTTTATTTAGAGCGCGTTAAAGATTTTTTACGTACATTTAAAGTTGTGTCCTGCCTTAGGCTTTGAGACAACGTTGAACAGCTGTATATAAAGACTACCCGCGCGGTGAGGGGATAAGGTTATAACAAGAAGTAGCGACACTACCTGTTACTTTTTCGTGGGAGTCGTAAAACCGGCTAAGGGAGCATCAGGAGCGTGGGCAGCATGACTGTCACGCTATACTTATAATATCAATGCGATCGCTAACCTGCTTAGGATTATCATCATCATCACAGCTCATATGCGTCCCACTGCTCGGCTGGAGCCTTCACGATAATGGGAGGGAAATTGACCTACTATACCACGCTGGTCAGACGTATTAGTACAGGGCTTTATTTCGAGCTTTCCTTTTCTTGCATAAATGTTGGGCATATGATAATCCCTTAGTCGTCCTTTCGACAAACATTGGGCAATAAAGTGACTGGTGAATTGTAGTGTTATTCCGTTACCACACGGAAATAGAATAATTTGGATATTATCTCTCTATTAGGAGCCTATGTCCGATAATAGATCTCAATAGGCTGATAAAGGGATACAAACTTAGAAATATAAATTAAAGATTTTGCCTTCAGATGCTTAGTTTACAAACTTATTGGTTGTTATTCGTCTATGAGATTGCTCGACTTCAATAATTTACCGAGCAAAGAAAACGCCTGCATAGTTTGAGAGCCTTAATCTGATATACCGTTGCAGTTAGCTCAAAGACTGCGCTTGCGCACGACTCGAGGTTCAACGACAATGCAATTATGCAGCCGAACCTACTATAGTGCAGCGTTCTACAGCTCTATGTGGCGTAGAGATTTGCAAACACTACCACCTACAGCTTATTATCAACCTATGCTATATATTCATAAAGTAGAAGTTCCAACATCACCACAGTAGTTCAGCATTTGTATGTGCATCGTAATTTATACCATGCGTTCATGATTTTAAGTTTATTATGCTTTATCAAATCAAAATGTTGTGCCGTTGAATTAGGGTTGACATATTAGCTTCAATTTTTAATAATAAATATGTATTAAAATTTTGACATTACATTTATATATATTTTATTTTTTTTATTTAATTTTCTTTGGAAGACCAACAGCTATTATGAACATACTGATCTCCAAGCTTATTGCAACATCTCTTGTAATTGTCAGTAGGATAAAAATTACATACATGCTTACGTTAAAGATATTGCACAATTATTTATAAAAAGAACCCTCTGAACGTAATCATGTTTTTATCTTACCCCCAATTTTAGTAATTTTTATCTCATTATGCTTTTCCTCGACGACATTTACAGATTTGAATCAATATTTTTTAAAAATATTTATATTAAAATTAGTACAAGTAGGTATTAAATTCTACAAGTTTAGTACATTTAGTACAAGTATGTATTTCCGTTTGGTGACGGGGAGTTAGAATACAATTCACCACTCCCTATCTTGCCCGTGGGTGGCGTACAAGACGACTATGGGATATAATAGGCACATAACATCTGTGCAAGAGAAGGAAAACTCGAAATGAAACCCTATACCAACATGTCTGCCAACATTGTATAGTAGGTCAAATTCCTTCCCATTATGGAGGAGGCCCGAGCCCAACAGTGGGACGTATATGGGTTGAGATGATGATGATGATGAGGTATTAAATTAATAATTCTTTTCACATGGTATTCGTCGGTATGATATAAAGTAAAAAACCGCAGTGATAACATTAAAATACTGACAATTATTTGTTTTTTACAAATATTTGTCAGTATTTTACCGTCACTTGTAATTTTCCAGTGAATGTATCACTTGTGTTTATTTACATCCAATTACATTGTTCTTGAACAATGTTAATTTTATCGCAGTTGGAAAAAAATTATGCTATAAAACGTGTCAGCTTTGAGCTTCAATATCCAAAGTATTATCACACTTGAACAAAATATACTCGACACTATATTTTGACGCTGACGCCGAACATACACCACGCTGACCAGGCAAAATCTGATTTTATTTCGAGTTTTGTTTTTCTTACAGTAGCCTTATACGATTTTTACGATACTCACGGGAAATGAAGGGGGTAATGATTATGTTATGGTTACTTCGCTACAACATGATCAACGTGTTTATAACACACTTAATTTACATAATTTCCGTGTGGTGACGGAGTAAGAATACAATTCACCACCCCCTATCTTACCCGTGGGTGATCGTACGACACGACTATGGGATATAAAACGCATATAACATCTATGCGAGAGAAGGAAAACTCGAAATAAAACCCTATTACCAACACGTCTGACCAGTGTGGTATAGCAGGTCAATTACCCTTCCATTATGGAGGAGGCCCGAGCCCAACAATGGGACTTATACGGCCTGAGATGATGATGATGATGAATCTACATAATGTTTGCTTTAATTTGTATAATAATAATTATGCTACTATTAAAAGAGAATATAGATAGTCCAGCATTTAGTGTTAGTTCTTTATTATTTTAAAAAAAAGGAGATCTGTAGCATAAGATTGATCTCATGTCTTTACGCGTGATGTCATGGCTGAAATAACTAATAAAAGAAATACTCCTATTATTTGTAATCGACTTTCGTGTCAACCCTGCCGTTAAGAGACGCGGGGCTTAGATACAGACTTGACTGTACTCTGTTTATATTATTTAAAAGATGCATCTAAATCGCTATGGGCTCTTTGTTTATAATTGTATATTCTATGCCTTATAAGATCAATGCAGTTCTTTGCCCTTAACAATGTCTCGTTTAACTTGTTTTAATATATTTGCCCGTGGAATACTATGGCTCGATCATCTTCCTGCACGTATGCCTATTTAAAAGATCGGAGCAGTTCTGTCTATAAGACAATTGGAAAAAAGATCAAAGACTGTTGCATAGGATTTGGTTAAGTTTTAGGACAACCTTCTTCTCGTCGTCACTGTTAATTGATGACTACAGCTCTGCATTGGCCCCGGTCGATGTAGAACTCTAATGTTTAACTTTTACAAGGACAATGCAAAAAAAAATATAGAGTTGGTAGTGTTGGCCGCCATTACTACAATACTTGAGCCCTATAGTACTTAATTACTATTAAAATAGTAGTTTTTTTTTCGGTTTGGTGACGGAGTAGAAATACAATTCACCGTGCCCTTTATGGTCGGAGGGTTTCGTAAAACACGACTAGGGGCATACAACATCTATCCAAGAGAAAGTAAACTCGAAATGAAACCCTGTATTAACCCGTCAGACCAACATGGTATAGTAGGTGGATTTCCCTCCCACTGTGGAGGAGGCTCGAGCCCAGCAGTGAGACATATATGAGTTGTGATGATGTTGAATAGAATTTATGTAAATAATTTATCTGTAGTTATGTATAAGTTTGGCTTAATAACTACGTTTATGGCTTAGGTTACTGACGCCTTTGCATTCTTCATAATGGGAATGTAATAAATCAAGTTTGGCTTGCAATATCGCGCTGGTCAGTCTTGGTGTTTTTTTTCTAGTGATGTTATCTACTTTTGGCACTCACCTGAAAAAAAAATGACAGCGATACATTGTACTTTTAATTAATTCTAGTTCTCATTTCAAATTAATAAAATACATTTTTCTCTAATAATAAACTGTATTTTTTTTATTTCACAGCGTCGCAAATGTCCCGGGTTCTACAGGGGCATCGACAAGAGGTTTGCGGTCTGAAGTGGTCGCCCGATGGTCAATCGTTGGCTTCCGGCGGCAATGATAACAAACTCTTCGTATGGTCTATGGTTAGTGGTTTGATAAAATTATCTAGTGTCACGATTGAGTAATAAGTTATAACGTATATTATGAAGCAATTATTGATAAATTTTCAAATAACTAAACTGGTTAACTAATTGGTTCATGGATTAATATTGATAAAGATGACTTTGAATAAATAGGTTTATTTGTCTTTTATCTATATTAATATTATAAAGAGGAATGATTTGAAACTACTGCACTGATTTTAATAATTCATACACCAATGGAAAGCTACAATATCAGGGAGTAACATAGACTATATTTTATCCCGGTATTCCCACGGGAACAGGAACTACGCGGGTAAGGCGACTGAAACCAAAGCGAAGCGAGGGCAATTGCTAGTCAGTTATATTCTGTGTGATAATTTAAGTATCAATCTCTCGTCCCAAGTGTATTAGGTTATGATTTACAAGCAGAACAATTATTTATGCGAATTAAAAATTATAATTCTGAGATGAGAATGATAATTGGTTGTTTTCTTTTATAGTGGATTAGCAACCCCCCCTCGCTTCGCTTCGGTTTCTGTCGCCTTATCCCCGTAGTTCCCGTTCCTGTGTGAATACCGGGATAAAATATAGCCTAGTTTACTCCCTGATGTTGTAGCTTTCCATTGGTGAAAGAATTTTTTAAATCGGTTCAGCCGTTTTGAAGATTACCCGGTACAAACAGACAGACAAAAAAAAATATAAAGTGATTTTTAGGCATATGTATAGTGCAAATAACCGTGTGAAAAAAGGCCTATTATTTTGACATTACAAACAGACACTCCAATTTTATTTATTGGTATAATATAATGGATTTGTAAATATGAAGGATTCGTTAGAGATTTAAAAGAAATGGGTTGCCAGAAGTATATCATACATATATATTTCGCCATGTAGTTCTTAGTTACATGTAGAAAGTTCAAGCTTATTGCTGTTAATCGCCCATACTTTTAAAATCTCATACTAAAAAATCTTTTTTTAATTCCTGAAGGTGAATGTATCGAATATTGTATTCTACATCATCTCAGCCCAGAAGGCCCGTTGTTGGACTCGGGCCTTCTCCACAATCACAGGAAAACTGACCTTATTATACCTACCGTGCTGGTCACACGTGTTGGGTTTTAAGTTTTGCAATTGTAAAGCGTCGCGTGTTTTGCGAAACGAATGTTTCTTTTATCTGTGGTTTATGTTTGTGGCAAATGGTATTTATCAAGTGGTAGGACCACACTGTCGACAGTTATCTGTCCACAGCCGCGGGCTGGTCCGTCCGGGGTAGTACCACACTCTCGCAGAAAATCGACGTCTGAGTAGTAGCAATTTGTTACTGCGCTTCGTTCGGTGAGCGAGAGAGCCGGAAGCCCAACTTTCTGAGGGTGTTTGCGTGTGGAGGGTTTTGGTGGTGCCCTTGGTATCACCGAGCCTCAATGCATGCATTCACACTCTCTTCACTTTCTTCTTGGTAGGCAGCGGCCTGTAAGGGTCCATGAGCGGCAGCAACACTTACAGGTGTACTGTTTGCTCGTTTGCCACCGTTTGCAATAAAAAAAAATGCTCACTGAAAGGTCTGCTTGTGGTAGGTATGAGGTGTGGATTCCTTTTCTTCATTGTGATTGAAGGGAGTTATGATTGCTAGTGGTTAACTCGTGATTGAGTGCCGCTGGCAGAATCTGGTCCATCCATAATCTTTTTCATTATATTTGAGAATCGTATTATATCGTGGTTCGAAGGGCATCATACTGGAGCTATTAGTAGGCAACACGCCTGTTGGCGTGTTGTTGAATGTAAGTTAATTTAAAAGAAATTAGTGAATAAATGAAATACAGACAAGTCCGCTGAGTTTCTTGCCGGACCTTCTCAGTGCATTTGCGTTCCTATCCGATGGTAATTTAAGGTAAAACGTAAAAAATAACAATATGCGAATGCTCTCGCGGGGTTTATGCATAATAAATGATTTGAATTTGAAATTCAAGTCAAGTTTACCCTCTCTTGCATAGATATTAGATATTATACTAAATTACAAAGAGATATTAGATATTATACTAAATTACAAAGTCATTAAATAGTTTACCGGTAAACTATTGAGATGTGTAACATAGCCATTTGTCTGTAGACTGTAATAATAGTTACGGTTTGCTATAATGAGTACAGAACCCTAAATAATTATTGTAAGTTTGGAATAGTTTCACACACACCGCCTCATTAATAGTTTATTGTTTAGTCATGGGAATGAGGTTACGTTGGGAATGGTGACCGCTGTAAACTCACATATTATCTAAGTTGCTACTTAGATAGTAATAGAATCGATGGTTCATGATATTTTCTAAATTTTTTTTTTGTTTTAAAAGAATAAAATCGCTTTAAAATTTAGTAAAATCGGTTTTACTATATAACTTTTTCAGTGTGTTGACGGAGTTACAACTGGATGTGAGTGGTCGTTAAAGACAATTAAGGGATATAATACGCATATAATATCTATATAAGAGTAATAAAATTCGAAATAAAAGTATACTCATCTGTTTGATCAGCATGGTATAGTAGGTGCCCGCTATTGTGGAGGAGGGTCAAGCACGGTAGTGGGATGTGTATGAACTGAGATGATGATGATGATATAAACTTTTGTGATAAGAATAAAATGTAAATTTTTGAGGGTAGTCGTAAAAACCATCTAAGAGAGTACTAGAGTAATATTCGCCAGTGTGTCTAAAGATCCCTTAACGCCAACTACGATTGAATCCTATCAGGCGTGGCGATTATGGCATTATATGTTTTCTTCTCAACTCCTATACCTACCTGAGTTACCCTGCTGGGAAACCTTCTAAAATGAGAGAATATTTAACCAACTGTGCCTTGCTGACTATGCGACGTCAAATAGGAAATTTTGCCTTTAGGCCTACTCTTAACCTTCAAGGGAATAAAAAAGGGATGTTGATGAACTGTCTTCTTAATCATGCAGTAAAACTGCATGGATAAATAGTAATATGTATAATTTATAGTAATAAATAAAATATTAAAAATATTTATTAATATTATATGTTTAGAACGAATTGATTTTACAGATAAATTGTGTGTAATGTATACTTGAGGAAATAACTTAAGACAAACAGTTAATTTGAATGTCAAAAAATAACAAATCTCTGTTCATAGTTTTAAGTTTTCACTTCTGCCGCTAGTTCTCATGAAAGCTTTGTGTTTTTATATTTATTTTTTTTAGTATGGATGATACTTTGTAAAGACACAAAAGACTTCAACTTTGTCAAGATTTTTAAGTGATGGTCCACTTTATTTCAGCATTCAACATCTCCAGTACAAACATACGGGGCGCATGTGGCAGCTGTGAAGGCTATCGCGTGGTCACCGCACCAACATGGGTTGCTCGCCTCAGGAGGTGGTACCGCTGACCGCTGCATACGTTTTTGGAATACTTTAACGTCACAGCCCATGCAATGCGTCGACACAGGTATGTTTTTAAGGTTTAATCATCCAGCCCACTACCTCAAAGGATTTAGTGCTGTATGCTGTGTGGTAGCGGCAACAAATACTACCAACCTTTATATTGCTCGTTACAGACTATTAAGGCCTTTACATAGGTCTGAGCTAACTCCAACTGATGCTGGCTCGTCAACAATCACACTCACAAGGAGGGTTCATGTTAGGCAGGCGGTCGGTTATAAAACTATTGCCAATAAATTTTGCAATATGTACTATGAAAGAAGAGTAAATACAGTGTAATCTCACTAATCCGGCACTATTAAAAACCGGAGGGTGCCGGATTAATGGAATGTTCGGATTACTGGATTATAGTGAAAAAGTCATAGGTAATGAATAAAATAAAGCATTTCATAGAGGGAATAAATGTATGTAAGGTATTAAATTAACATGTAGGTACATAATTATGTAATTAACTAGTTCTAAAATAATTCTTGAGTTTTGAGGTTAAACTACTAGTCGACGACGCAGCAAGAGCGACCGAAGCGCATAGGTGTAGAGGGGCGAGGGAGGCGTGGGCGGAGGGTGCCGGATTATTGGACGTGCCGATCTATCGAAGTGCCGTATTAGTGAGATTATACTGTATTACGAATTGGTCACTACAGGGGTAGTGACAAATTGTATTCATAATACTTTTTATTGTTTGAGTCGTAAAAACCGCCTTGTAATCTCCAACTGTCCCCACACCTGCCAAAACCTTTTTTATTTGACGCCAGACTATTGGAGCGGTCACCACCCTTCCGGGGCGACGGAGGCAATGATGGGCGAACTCATAATCCGGCTCGTCCAGGCGGATTACTCTTTTGGGTACAGTCTTGAGGCCTCACACAATTCCCGCGGGTGATAGACTGCCTCTTAAAGACTGCCTGGCATATCTGCCTAAACCAGATTTATTATTAAATAATGCAATTGTTTTGTTACAGGTTCACAAGTATGTAATTTGGCTTGGTCGAAACACTCTAGCGAACTTGTCTCCACTCATGGTTATTCACAGAACCAAATACTAGTGTGGAAATATCCTTCGCTCACTCAGGTATGTACATCTTTCCTATATGATAGATATATTTCTCATATACAGGTGCAATTTAGTACATATATAATTTTTGACGTGACAACTTCGATGGAGCCGGCTGCACACACGAAAAAACATGACGTATGCGGCGTTACCTCGCTCTGAGGCGTTCCATTTAAGGCTTGATCCATACAAAATATCTATCAAACAAATAAAATTAAAATTTTCTTTTGAAAAATGTAACCATTCCATCAGTATTTTCTTATGACGTTGTCACGTTCAACTATCGTCAGTAAACCGACTTTACAGACAACCGATTTTTTTTAATTCCTTGATACTTCGTGATGTGAGAAAGTAAGAATGCAATTAATTAGTTATTACTGTAGGTATCTTAAAATACGACTAAGGGATATAATATGGCGTCTCGGGGTGAGGGCACCCGAAAGGGTATGCCGCCGAGCTGGCTACGGCAGTCAAGGATTCGGTACCGGTGATCGTCGCAATGGCGAAGGGGAGGGATTGCGGCAGGTTATGGGGTCGCGTACCGCCAACTCGTCACCTCGGATGCGCCCGCAACATAACCTGCCTTAAAAAGGGATATAATATGCGCTTAACCTTTTTATAATAGAAGAAATAAAACTATACCAACCCGTCTAATCAGAGTAGTAATTCAATAGCCCCTCTATTGTGGCAAAGACTCTCGCATAGCAGTACGATGCATATGATCTGAAATGTTTACACGAGAATTTAAGTTCGAAATCCTATGTTAACCATCGCAATAACTTAGTATAGTAGACCCTTTAGGGTCAAGTTCACACTTCCTTCACAAGAGATTAATTGGTTATTAAAATCTCCAATTAATCTCTTGTGAAGGATGTGTGATGATTGACGAGTTAAGTCAAAACGTTTACTGGTGGAAATCGTAAAAACTAGCTGAGGGATCACAAAATATTCGACAGCAGCATTCTTTTGGTAAAATTATAAGATCAACTGCTGTTGCCAAACCGCCTGTCAAAATGCGGCGACACTTCGCCTTGAGGAGGTCTATGTCCACGTGACATTGATAGGCAAGATGAGTGAATGTGGAGGATGGCCGTAGCGGTTGTATAGAGATATTTATATCTCTTTGTCTCGTAGAAATGATTATCATTATCTTAACTCGCATACGTCCCACTACTGGGTACAAGCCCCCTCCACATTGGAAGGGCAACTGACCTACTATACCACGCTGATCAGACAGGTTAGGCTTTGTTTCGAGTCCTCCTTCTTCTACATAGATGCTACCAGCATAGTATATCCTTGAGTTGTCTTATACAACACCTACAGACAATTTAGGGTGTGGTGAATTGTATTCTTACTCTGTCGCTACACAGCAAGAAATAATTATTATGGACTATAATTTCACAGCTGTTATTTTACTTCCAGGTGGCGAAATTAACAGGTCATTCTTACCGAGTGCTATATTTAGCGTTATCACCAGACGGTGAAGCCATAGTAACAGGGGCTGGTGATGAAACACTTCGATTCTGGAATGTATTCTCTAAAACACCATCGCACAGAGAAAATAAAAGCGTTCTAAACTTATACACGGCGCTTAGATAGATTTAATAATTTTAGACGCACTTTGTTTTAATTTAAAACCAAAAGATCAGAGTTAGTTGTATAAATCGCTATTTTTTTTTCAATTTAGTATTGCAATGGTGGGATATTTTGGTTGGTGGCAGTTACAGCAAACTGAATTCTCGTCACTCAATATTTGCACGACTATGTCTGATCACATTGGTGGTTGTTCAATTAAATTCCCATCGTAACATAAACAATTAACGCTATTTAGATCTCTTAATTATTTATAATTAATATTTTATTACAATATCCAATATAACATAATAATTGATGCATTTATATTTAAAAAACAAATTATATATAAAAAATATAAACAAAGTGTGTCAGACATTATATTGTAGATTTTTTTTTGTAAATATATTAGTTGTGTAAAATATTTATAGATGTTTAGAAAAAATAATCTTTATTTCGATGTGTTTTAAGTCTATATTATCAATGGTATTATTTATTTGTTGGTCGCTGTGCGATAGAGATGACACTATAGTCCCCATCTCTCTCACGCAAAGACACTACAGATTATATAACTTTACACATTGTGATCTTATGAAGTTTGTCTATAAAATTATAAACATGTATCAAATTTTTTTTATACATAGTGTACACTGGTTTGTGTATAAATTATATATTGTATATTACTTGTATAAAATTTAGATATTCATCAGATTAGATATCAGACAAATATAAAACTGTGGAAACATTTATAACACTATAAAAACGGTTAAAACTAAAGATGATAAACTATGTCTGCCTGTTTTATAGGCTATATCTCTATTATTGATGGCCATGGTCACCTAGGATGAGCAAGTGGCCATGCCCGATGAATAAAATCATTAGTAACATCTATAGTGTTTCTACAGTTTTATATTTGATTGTGAATTCTGGCGATTATACAATTCTTTGATAGAAATGTTATTCGTCTTTGTTTCTTATATTTTTGTCAAATCAGAGTGTAATAAAGATGCCATCACATGTAAAATATATGCTTAAGGCATAAAACTGCCGAAGATTTACAAATTTTTATGAAATATTATTTAAAAAAGGAGAAACAATTAAAAAGTAGTAGTCGCAAATGAAATGTGGTGAATATTCAGAATATGATTTCAGTGAAAATATGATTTTAGATTATTTGAACGGACTGTAATTAATTCAACAATAGTAGGAATCATGAAGTTAGTTTTGGTTTGTTTTTACCTTTTATACTGTCAATGTTTTTTTTTATCACGGAACGGACGGTAGAAATCCATAGATTCAACAGTTTAAAAGGGAGGTGAAACTACTAATGAACCAAATGCTAAATAGGAATTCATCATATCATATACTACTAAAAGGTATAATACAGTTTTCACCAGCGACACCTAATTTTAGGTTGGAGGTAAATTATTTATTGATCTTGTGTCATTTAGATTGCCTTGAGAGTTTCCTAAAATTTAGGTGTTGTTAATGAAAATGCACATAAGGCATTGGAAAGACTCAGTACGAGACTTAATTGAGAAATATCCCTATACGCAAGTTAACAAACCTGCTGGGCAGACAACCATCTTTATATTACACTCTGATTTATATGTCTAGATATTGGAGAGACTAGCATGTATAATTTCTGTTATATAATTTTCGTTTTTAATAATGAAGTAGCTTAAGGAACATACCTATACTATGTGACTGATTTAAAGGGAGGGACTTTTCAAAGATCACACATGGTTAAGATTTGGTTTTCTCTACATACTACAGATGGTTACCTCACGGAGGGGGTTAGACAATTATAAAATATGGTTCACGTAGGGTATGTTTGTTTATCATAGAATGATGTTAAGAATTTCAATTTTGTATATTTGTGCTTGTACATCTACATAATTTATTTAGCACTGAGGGAATTGTTCTTGGCTATATAATCAAACATGTTATGTTTATGTATGGATAATTTAAACAGTTTTAAATACCTTTACTTAATCACAGTCACTCCTCTGCTCACAGAGGCGCCTAACATCTCAAATATTAGTGAAATGATAGGATTTTTCGTACACAGGAATCAACGAAGACAAGTATCACTGAATATATGGAGAGTTATTACTATAATAACTAACCTAAGTCCCTAATTACTGCATACAATTGTTTATAAAATATTTATTTTTTATCTCAGATAGTCATACGGCGCAGTGTACTCTCCAATATCTATTATTCATTTTGAATAAACATTATCAGTTTTGTAGATGATTTTATAGTGTTGAAAAATATACACTATGAAATTTTTGTCTCCAGTAATTTTGATTTGTGACACTAATATTCTTAATTTTTTTTCTGTTTCAGCTTTTAACACTTTGTTTGATTGAAATATGTTTATAGATTTAGTTCATTCAAACAATTTTAGTTGCGGTTAGTTCGAGAATTTATTTTTGATGGGTATTCAAATTGTAAAGCTATATATAGTTATGTACAACTAGTACAATTTTTATATTCTTTCAATGTTCAGGTAAATATATATTTGATATGTGTAATATATACGAATAGCATTTAAATTTCATGTTTTGGAGGTGCCGCAGTTTGATCTCATTACAACTATGATCTTAGTATGGCAACAATTTATTCTATATTTTTTTATTTTAATAACCTGTAATGTATTCTATGTTGTCTATGGAATATATATTTGTTAATGTAAGCTTTCTAAAGGGCATGTACGGTACCTTTAGAGCATATGTAACACCTATATAGAGGATGAAAGCATTCTATAGCTCGATTTGTCAGTGAGCATTTACTAGAAATACTTTGTAGTGTACTATGATGCTCTACAAAAATTTTCTACTACTATGGTACTATTTATAATGATATATGTAGTACTTATAATGGATAGAGAAGACATTTGCAAAATTGATACGATAACATTACAGGTTTTAATTTTTTGTACTTGGTAACCTCTAAATAGTTTTTACGGACGTAAAATAGTATTTAAATCCTACTAGTTTAATTAATTAATATGTAATTTGGTGAGTGCAATGTTTTAGTTATTTAAGTTGTATTTTTGTGACTATTATATATTCAAATTGGTTTCAATCTATAATTCATTGTCCTGTTGATGTGATAACATACCTAGATTAGAGTTTATTGTTATCCTTTTTCTAACTTTATATTAATGTCCCATGTTTTGAGATTTTCTTCTCTTGTATGTAGTAATATTAGCTGTACCTCGATGACCCATATGATGCTCACGGGCAACCTTCATGATTGTAACTTATTATAAATAACTTGCAGTGAATGAAGATTCTTAATCTGTAATCTGATGAAGTTTAGGACCTCTATAGTAAATATCAAAGCGTGTAGCTGATTATTCGAATATTCGAATGGATGATAACTTTTTTTCGGTTGTTTTATTGCTGATAGTATTCTATCGTTTAAAGACAACTTTTGGTATGGTCTCGCCTCAATAGGAAGTGTATATAAGGAATTAAAAAACTAACCAAATAAAAGCATTTCTTTGTCTTTTGAAGTATGAAATGCTTTTGTCAAAGGAAAGGACTTGTTGTCGAAAAACTATTTGTGGTGTATAAAATATATACAAGATTTACGTCTAGTTTTTTTTATAGGCTCTGATGTAGAGTTTGTCATTATTCATTTTGTAAAAGTATAAGTAACAGTAGTCTCAATTCTTACTATATATTTCAATTCTATATTCATAAGTTTTGAAATAATGGTAACATAAATGCTGTACCTAAATACTATATTTCACGGTTCAAATTGCCTGTATGTAATTATTATAATATTCAAATATGAACTTTTATTTATTTCAGTCTTTAAACATATTTAAAAAATACCGCTATATTTATTCTAGTTCTTGTGTAACTTATGTTTTTCTTATTCTAATTCTTTAATACTTACCATATACTGTTCTAATATCGCTAATAATGAGTCTTGTATAATTGTAACATAGTTTAATATTTAGTAGCTGACTACTATTTATATAAAAGAGTTATATGAAATAAAAAAAATAATAATATATTAAATTTGTATAGACTGACGAGATCCATCTATTGTTAATTATGTACTTTAGAAATAAAAGTTTGATTGTGTGCTTTTTGTTGTTTTTTTTTATTATAACCTCTGTTCGGGAGCTTTGGGGCGGAGATGGGAGCGGTGGTGGCATCTGCGCCTTAAAGGAGGGTCGGAAGCTTTATTGTATAAGGCATAAGCTTCAAAATGGTTTTGCATATCGATAGACAACCGACGTGTAAGTGATAAACGTGTAAGCAATAGTATCGATATTCTATCGATTTTATTGTAACGCGTTAATGTTATCGATAGCGGCTTATTCATAGAGATAATACTATTAACTAGAGCTGTACTATCGATAATGTCAATAGTATTTCTAGAATGATAAAACTTAAAAGTATTGATAGTATCGACTATTTTGAACTATCGATATCTAGTGAGTACGATAATATGTAGTAAGTCAAGTAACAATATTATTATTATTAGGTAAATGAATTTATTTAATGACTTCTGATGTTTACGTGATATGTGCAGCATAGTAGTAAATTCGTAGTTATTGATAACGATGACTTATTGGACGCGAGACATCTTAAGGCCTCATTTACGGAGACGTGGCGCGTCGCGCGTCGCGATAGGCTGCGCGGCCCGCACTAAATTCAAATGTAGGGCGTTGGATGAGTGCGTTTACGGAGAAGCGATTTTACACGCGTTTGCTTGAAATGGAGAGTGTTCTACGGCCGAGCCCGCGGATGGCATCGTCACGTCTCACGCGGCGTTTATCGCGGCGGCGCACGCAGCGGCGATTCTCGATGAAGCGATGCCTGTGGCGGAACCTTCTGCCAGTCTTATTTGCTAATCGTGCAACACAGACGTAGTTACCGTCGCAACGGAGTATGATATGATAGACTTTTTAGAAGAAAATTATATTTTAAAAAGTGAGTTATTTAATATAAAGAGTGGCCCAGTGTTTATAATAGCGGAACATGAGAAGTTTGGGTCGGATTAACTGAGAACCTCGCGTGCGCCGCAGCGATGCTCGCCGCGTGCTCCGCTACACGCTTGAGAATACGACGCGGGCGCAGCGGCGGGAATCGCCACTCTTCCCGCCTCGCGTCTCTATAAACAACATAGCATATTGTTATAAGTCTGTGTTTACGCGTGCGATGATACGTGCCGCTTCACGCGCCGCCGCTACGTAAACAATAAAAACGACCGACGCGCCGCGAGACGCCACGCCACACGCGACGCGCGACGCCCTGCGTCTCCGTAAATGAGGCCTTAGTCCGCTCGTGACAACGAACGCTGTAAAGCATTACAAACGTTGGCAGTCAACTAAAATATTATCAAATACAAATATAATCAAATCCATAAAATAGTTTTATTAACAACATTTTATTTAATTTCATTATAGAGGAAAAAAAATATTTTATTCAGGTCATTCATTTATATATATATATATATTTTTTGTTTTTTTGTGTGTGATTTAGTTGTTAGCCTCAGATGGCTGTGACAACTTTACCCAGACTGGTGGGTGAGCGCTGAGGGCTCTCAACCCGTTTAAAGTTAAGCGACCGATCCCGAGGGCACCGCCTGTGGGGTATGGACTTCGGCTCGGGGGGTCGCTGGCAAAGTGAGCACTCCCACGTTTATGATTTTAACGCGACACGTTTTCCGTCCCCGGCGGCGGGGGCGGAAACGTGGATATTTATTTGTCAAGGCCTCGCGGGCTGTGTATGCCTCAGTCTGGGCGAGTTTCATTTATAATCATCATTTCTGCTTATGTACCTGTTAGGCTCGAGCCTCCCCCTCAATAGGACGGAATTTGACCTACTTACTATATCACACTGGTCAGCCATGTTGTGTACATATTCAGGGCCGGATTATACATAAGGCGAGTTAGGTTAGGTTGAGCGCGGAGACGAGGTCAAGCCTATCTGGCAGGTCCCTCAACTCTGCGAGTGGAGCCTGGGTCACCGACTGTGGTGGCGGCTGGTGGTTCCACATTAGGTATAAGGCCCCAAATAGGAATGAATGGTTATGGGAACTACGGGAAATGGTAAGGAGAGGGACCAGTACCGTCTCGAGGTGAGTCTGCGAGCAGCGGATATGTCGTTCCGGCGGATTTGTGGTGCATGTGAAAACGGTCCCATGACTTCGCCGTAGCCAAGGGACAGGAACAGTGTTTAGCTGGTAGTGTCGCTGATAATAAATCGACGTTGAACCCGGTATACCCCATCTATCAAAGATGGGCATGTGTATAAATTACATTTTCCTACGCGAGAAAAAAAAAAGAAGGATTAGGTTAGGCCCCGAGAATGCACGAAGAAAAAACATTTCAGCGATTTTTTTTTTATATATATTTGTATACATCCTCATTATTATTCCTTTTTAATTGTTGTTGGTGGTAAAAGAGAAAACAGCACGCCTGATGGTAAGTGATATAACTGCTCATAGACCTTGCACCGTGGACCCGAGAATCGCATTGTCTAGGGGCCCTGATAGGGTTAGCTCGGCCCTGAACATAACATGTACTTTTCCGTGTGCTGACGAAATAAAAATACAATTCACCACCTTTTTTCCCCTTGGGTCTCATAAAAGGCGATTAAGAGATATAATATGCAGAAAACATCGATACTAGAGAAGAGAAACTCGAAATGAGACTGGTCTATGCTAACACGTCTGACCAGCAATGGGACGTACATATATGGGCTCAGATGAAGTATATATACTGCCGAAACAAGTACATGGTCAGACGACATTTCACCACAAAAAAAAAACAATTGGAATCACTAATTTTATAGTGCGTTAGTCAGTAGTTGGCAAACTGTTTACCCTTTAAATAAATTGCCTGCTGTCTATAAATATAAAATTGTGACTCTTAATAAGGATAATATTATGAACTAGTCATGAAGTTGGACACTATTGTTGTTATAATGCCTCTGTACTGATGGTTGTGTGTAATTGTACTACGACTGCTGTTTGACGATGAGAAAATTATATTAGAATCCTTACTATAAGATTAATTTATCATGTTTATATTTTATAATATTCTTTGGTTGGTGGTCGTTCAATTAATTGTATATATTAATTGCTATGGTAAGTTTTATCTTCAGTTTTTATTAAATGAGTTATTTTGATATTGTCGTCCCCAACCATCGTTGGTACTTTTGTTTAATACTTATAAGTATTTCTAGGACCTTAGACTCCGATTTTGCTTTGAATTATAACGGATTTTTAATGTCTTTGATGTCGGAAGAGCAGATAATTCATCACTACCACACCACCTTAGCGGTAAGGCCACAGCCAGGTGCCTTTCATAAGCCGAGTTTGGTCCTCTGGATTTCTTGCTTAATAATTGCAGTGTAGTAGTAAATTGCTACCACTCAAACGTGAATTATATAAATATATTTTGTACAGCAATTGTCTAAGAAATAATCAATTTAAACATGATACTGCTACGTAGATTATATAAGTTTTTGAAGATTGCGATACATATTACTAACTTTGTTTCACCCAAAACTTTATAAACATTTGGTTATCAGTTAAAAATTCCTCCATTAGAACCCAGATTTATATTTGGCAAATAATTATTGGATCTGTAGTATATAATTTTATTTGTCATTTTTCCAAAACACCTTTTCACATCTATACCAATTGTTCGGTACCAAACATTTTTATATTAGTTTAATAATTAAATCCATGTAGGGTAGTTCTGAATTTTGTGGTTAGCTGTTGGCTCGGAGTCGGCCGACACTTGCGTTGGAAGTAACGGTCGCGTAGGCATATACACTCATTTGCAAAAAAAACGGGCACCTAAGCAATGAACCATTTCAAATGTTAATATTTCTTTGTTTGATAATTATAGGTAGTTTTATCCACACAATTTGCTAAATTAATAAGAAAATAATCGTTTTCATCAGTATTTCATAAAATTTAGATACAATTTATGGGAAATAATGCTAAACCTCGCTAGTAGTGTATATTCGCTAGTAGTGCATATGCTCATGAAGTAAAAATAAAAAGTTTTTTTGTTTGTTTTTCTTTAATAAAGTAAAAGCAGATAAATGTTTAGTATCGAGTGTGACCCCCTCTAGCTAAAATCACAGCTTGAATTCGTCTGGGCATGCTAGCGAGTATATCCCGGATACTTGCTTGCGGAATACGTTCCCACTCCGCAGTAATCACATTCTTCAGCTCTCTGATGGTCTGCGGAGCCGGGTGTACTGATCTCACACGCCGTTTCAGAACGTCCCAGACATGCTCTATGGGATTGAGGTCGGGACTTCGAGCTGGCCAATCCAAACGACGAATGCCGACCTCTTGCACATACGCATTAACATCGCGGGATCGGTGGGCGCGAGCATTGTCGTCCATAAAAATCGAGTCTTCACCTAGAGCGGCCAATGCGGGTTGTGCATGAGAAATTAGAACTTCCGTTATGTATCGATGCCCAGTCAGTGAGCCGTTTTCAATGAAGACTAACTCTGTACGATCCATTGAATTTATTCCTGCCCAAAACATAACAGAGCCCCCACCATAATGTGTGATTTCTTCGAAACATGCCTCTGCAAAGTGTTCTCCTTGTCTTCTTAGCACTCGCCGACGTCGATCTTCACCGAACAGAGATATCCTGGCTTCATCAGAGAACAAAACCCTATTCCAATCGTCTTGAGTCCATGATTCACAATTTCTAGCGAACCTAAGCCTGTGAACTCTGTGCTCACGGAGTAATTTGGGGCCGCGGGCCGGGCGGTGACTGCGTATATTGGCAGCGAGAAGCCTCCTCCTGACCGTCCATAGACTAATATGCACATTTCTTACTTCTTGGAGGTTGTTCTTAAGATCCACATACGAAGATTTGCGATTTCTCAATGCGCGACTCACAAGAAAACGATCATCCCGTGGTTGGGTACATGGTTTTCTTCCAGAACCAGGCCTTCTCTCGACGGAACCAGTCTCCTGATATCGCTGCCAGGTCCTTTGGACTGTCGAGCGACTAACATTTAGCCTCCTAGCCACGAAACATTGGCTGCAACCCTCTTCAAGCAGCGCGATAATTTTGGTAGCTTTTACCACTTTATCTACCATTTTTGATACAGCCAAACAGCATTAAATAAAGCTTTGACAGTCAAGGATATGAAATTAATCGATAAAAATTGAATAAAAGTTATGAAAGTCGATGTTAACTTCTGGAACTTCGCGCCAAAAATGTAGGATAAAAAGGGGTTTTCTGTAAAAATGAACATCAAATGAAAAATTGAATTTAGAACGTACTTTTTTAAATACCACAGCATTTTTAAAACCGGCCAGTAACGTGTACAAACCATTGAAACCTTTTTGGTATTGTATCTTTTTAAATATGAATGAAAATCAAAACCGCCCGTTTTTTTTGCAAATGAGTTTATTTTTGTAATTGCTATGTATTTTGTTGGTTAAAGCCGTGAAATCGTGGTACCTATTTATAATATTGCTCGCCACCCTTTTGTTTTGTGTGCCGCTTATGTACGCGAGTGAATTAGAATTAAATATATATTTGTGAACATTAAATTGTGTGTGCAAGTAGCAAGCCTGAGTCCTTGAGGTGTACGAGGCCGTTGTCGTCACCGCGCCTTTGGATACAAAGCTAAGTTACCCCTCAGTTAGTTTCTATTTGTCTGGCCAGACCGAACGCTGAGTTAGGTTACGTTATAGTTACCTCCGCGGTATCTACTCGTAAGTGTTAAAATCGGTTCTTGTACTATCATTTAAGAGAACTTAAAATAGCCTTGCGTAATCGCAAGCCAATGTTATTACCCATTTGGTATCCCTCACTGGCCTGGTGTTCCCTTCCACTGCGCATCCTAGGTCAGTAGGGAACGGTAATGAACACCAATAAATAAAATTGGAGTGTCTGTTTGTAATGTCAAAATAATAGGCTTTTTTCATGCTCACACGGTTATTTGCACGACACCTATGCCTAAAATAGCAATTAAAAAATTTTTGTCTGTCTGTCTGTTTGTTCCGGGTAATCTTCAAAACGGCTGGACCGATTTCAAAAATTCTTTCACCAATGGAAAGCTATAATATCAGGGCGTAAACTAGGCTATATTTTATCCCGGTATTCCACGGGAACGGGAACTACGTGGGTAAAACGACTATAACCTATAACCGAAGCGAAGCGAGGGCGGGTTGCTAGTTTAATATAAAAATGCAATATATAAAAATATAAAAATTACAATGACCCTCCAGCAGCGAATACAAAGGCCAAGCAGTCGGTTCGGTGGATAGGGCTCCAAAGAGAGGAACTTCCTTACGATGCGCGTCTCGTCCAGTAATACATTCTGTGTCCAACCCACAATCCAAACACCCGACGCGATCCTCTAAAGGTGTTGGTTGAAGCTCTTAGCTATTAGACCTTTGGTCGAAATGACTCTGACTCCAATGATCGCCGTTTAGTATATTTATTATTAGGTATATTCGCATATTTTATTTATGTTGAAGCTGAGGTTTGGGGCACTAACTTTGTTATTTAGACGCTGCTGTTATAAGAAGGTTAACAAAAAAAGTAAGCCGTCGCTCAGGACGCCTGGCAGATGTGAAACATCGAAATTATTTGTACAAGTATATATGCATAAAAGAATAGATTACGACAGAACTAATATGGCATAAAGTATTGAATAAAATAATACGATTTCCATTATTATTTGAAATATTACACAGCAATAAAATTAATCCACCGCACACTGAATGAATTTTAAACATTTATTTTCATTAGTATACATTAGTGATGTAACGAATGTTAGGATTGAGACATTCGCGAATGCGAATGTGAGTGCGAATATTTATTTCCAACATTCGCGAATGCGAATATGCGAATATAATATATATGAATGTTGACTTTCAAATAAAGCGCGTGCAAAATATCATACGGGTTTAACATTTCGTACTAGCCATGTTTAAGCCAAATATAGCAAAGGTTAACGTTACAAGTTGAACGAATGAAACTAATCAGATTCGTTCGAAAATATTCGTTGTAATTTGAGAGTAGTTTATTATTATAATTGTATTTGTCAAATTTACAAACATGAGTTACTGAAGTGTTGAGTTATTTCACAATTTGTGACGCTGAGAGTGTTAAATGCATGGTATGTCATAAAGTTTAATGATTACTTAACAAAAATAATGTAATTTTTTCATAAAGAATCATGTTCTTTTTTTATTGGCAAAATGCATTATTCATTCACAAAAAAAGCGGTTGTCTGTAAAGTCGGTTTACTGACGATAATTGAAGGTGACAACGTCATAAGAAAATACTGATGGAATGGTTTCATTTTTCAAAAGAAAATTTTAATTTTATTTGTTTGATAGATATTTTGTATGGCAAGCCTTAAAGAGAATTGGAGGCGGAAGCGCTCCTCGTAAGGGAGCTCACCGCCTGGCGCGTCGACACCCGCTGAGCTGTCATTGCCCGTTGGGCAGACCGGCTTCAGAGGCCTCGATACGGTGTCCGGACCGTGGAGGCCTTCCGGCCGGTGCTGATGCAGTGGTTGGAACGGCGGCACGGTGTGCTCTCCTTCCGACTCGTGCAGGTCTTGACGGGGTATGGATGCTTCGGCAAGTACCTGTACAGGGTAGCTAGGAGGGAGAGAACACCGTCCTGCCACCACTGCGATTACGACGAGGACACGGCGCAGCATACGCTCTAGGTCTGTGCCGCTTGGACAGAGCAGCGCCGTGAACTCGTCGCAATCATCGGTGCCGATCTGACGCTGCCGACCATCGCTAGGGAGATGCTCGGCAGCATCAGAAACTGGGACGCGGTCGCATCCTTCTGCGAGGCAGTTATCTCGCAGAAGAAGGCGGCGGGCCGCAAACGCGAGGAGCACAGCCTCGACGAAGTGACCCGCCGCCAGCGACTGGGGCGGCGCAGGCACGACTACCTGCGTCCCATGCCGCCCTAGCCGAGGCCGTGGGTGACGTGACTGGGGAGTTAATCCGTCACCTGCCGAGAGGCCGACCGCGTGCGGAAAGACCGACGTCCTCCCCGAGCGGGGGACGTGGGTCGATGGGAGGGTACCCCAATAGGGGGTATTCCGTCGGGCCGACCACTGATGACAAGTAACCCTGCTCCGGTGGTCGGTCCAACGACGAAGGCGACGTGGTGTTCAGGTGGGTTGCGGGTATTGCGTGCTTAAGCCCCTCTGTCGCCCTGGACAGAGTGGTGCGGAAGCGCGCCAACCGCAGCCCACCCCAAAAAAAGCCTTAAATGGAACGCCTCAGAGCGAGGTAACGCCGCATACGTTGTCATGTTTTTTCGTGTGTGCCGCCGGCTCCATCGAATTATAAGACGTTGTCACGTCAAAAACAAATATAAATTCCGGATAAGTATTCATCAACATATCATATACTAAATCTTTCTCCGAAACATGATGCATCTTATGGTATAAATATTATTCTGATCGTTCAGTGGTTTTCGCAGTATAACCGAACAAAAAACCGGCTCCCCATTCATTAGTTTATATTAGACTGACAAAAATAAGAGAGACAGTATTTCTAATTTAGTTGCCGACCTGAGTGTTCCATAATATTGTTTTATTCAAATATTATGAGTGAATTAAGATAATTTTTTTTTTTTTTTTGTTGGGTGGGTCGCGGTCGGCGCGCCTCCGCACCACTCCGTCCGGGGCGACAGAGGGGCTTAAGCACGCAACTCCCGCAACCCACCCGAAAACCACCTCGCCTTCGTCATTGGGCCGACCACCGGAGCAGGTTTACTTGTCGTCAGTGGTCGGCCCGACGGAATACCCCCTACGCGAGGTACCCTCCCATCGACCGACGTCCCCCCCCCTCGGGGAGGACGTCGGTCTTTCCTCACGCGGTCGGCCTCTCGGCGGGTGACGGACTAATCCCCGGTCACGTCACCCGCGGCCTCGGCTAGGGCGACATGAGGCGCAGATAGTTGCGCCTGCGCCGCCCCAGTCGCCGGCGGCGGATCTCCTCATCGAGGCTGCGCTCCACGCGCAGACGATCCGCCGCCTCCTTCTGCGAGATCACTGTCTCGCAGAAGGCTGCGACCGCGTCCCAGTTCCCGACGCTGTCGACCATCGCCCTAGCGATGGCCGGCAGCGTCAGGTCGGCACCGATGATTGCGACGAGTTCACGGCGCTGCACTGCCCAAGCCGCGCAGGCCTCGAGCGTGTGGCGCGCCGTGTCCTCGTCGCAATCGCAGTGGTGGCAGGACGGTGTACTCTCCCTCCTTACGACCCTGTGCAGGTATTTGGCGAAGCTCCCGTGCCCCGTCAACACCTGCACTAGTCGGAAGGAGAGCAACCCGTGCCGCCTTTCCAACCACTGCATCAGCACCGGCCGGAAGGCCTCCACGGTTCGCACCCCGAACCGAGGCCTCTCCAGCCGGATGAATTAAGATAATAAATATTATCATATCATTACACAATTACATATATAATTTGCTTTTAGTTTGTCAAATATATTCGCCAAACATTCGCATCGTTTCTTGCGAATGCGAATGCGAATGTCAGAAACATATGCGAATATTCGCGATGCGAATGCGAATGCGAATATTCGTTACATCACTAGTATACATTATAGATAACAATTTACTTTGAGTTCACTAGATGGCGTTGTACAAAATTTTAAATAGCACCATGGTTTCGTTACAAAAATGTACATATATATCCCGATATTTATTGAATAGTTAATCAAGAGGGCACCGCGAAGCGTGGCGTTAAACGCCACGAGAGCATCGCGGTCACCCTCGCCTATAGATGTTTCACATCAAAAAACCAGGTTAACTAGAACAAAAAAGTTACAATTTTATACAAATAATGACATTTAAAACCCACTTAGGTTTGTTAAAAATTAATGCCATTGACAGTAGCGGTTTATAGCGTAGATATGAAATACGATTTCAATTTGTTTGATGTTTGAAGTTGTAATAATATTTCTAACTTCGGGTATTAATTCATTTATAATTTTCGGGACCATGTAGGTAGCTGTGCGTTCACCGTAAACATTGTTTGCCCGTCTCACACATAGTCGGTTATTAGCAACAGCTCGTGTATATACAGGATGACTGGTAAAAGATTGTACATATTGAAGGAGGATATTCAGTACTCGATTCTGATACCGAATATGTAAAAAAAATTGGTACTAAAATTTTGAACTAATTATCTTATAAAAATATTTAGTTATAGACACATGGGATAGGTCAACATACGTCAGCAATTGTAGGTACTAAACAGTTCGCGCATTGAACTAGTTACATTTTAGGTAAAAATTCTACCAATTTTTTTTTTTTTTTTTTGTGGGTGGGCTGCGGTCGGCGCGCCTCCGCACCACTCCGTCTAGGGCGACAGAGGGGCTTAAGCACGCAACTCCCGCAACCCACCCGAAAACCACCTCGCCTTCGTCATTGGGCCGACCACCGGAGCAGGTTTACTTGTCGTCAGTAGTTGGCACGACGGAATACCCCCTACGTGGGGTACCCTCCCATCGACCGACGTCCCCCCCTCGGGGAGGACGTCGGTCTTTCCTCACGCGGTCGGCCTCTCGGCGGGTCGTCACCCGCCGATTAATCCCCGGTCACGTCACCCGCGGCCTCGGCTAGGGCGGCATGAGGCGCAGGTAGTTGCGCCTGCGCCGCCCCAGTCGCCGGCGGCGGATCTCATCATCGAGGCTGCGCTCCACGCGCAGACAATCCGCCGCCTCCTTCTGCGAGATCACTGTCTCCCAACGCTGTCGACCATCGCCCTAGCGATGGCCGGCAGCGTCAGGTCAGCACCGATGATTGCGACGAGTTCACGGCGCTGCACTGCCCAAGCCGCGCAGGCCTCGAGCGTGTGGCGCGCCGTGTCCTCGTCGCAATCGCAGTGGTGGCAGGACGGTGTACTCTCCCTCCTTACGACCTTGTGCAGGTATTTGGCGAAGCTCCTGTGCCCCGTCAACACCTGCACTAGTCGGAAGGAGAGCGTCCCGTGCCGCCTTTCCAACCACTGCATCAGCACCGGCCGGAAGGCCTCCACGGTTCACACCCCGAACCGAGGCCTCTCCAGCCGGACTGCCCAACGGGCAATGATGTCTCGGCGGGCGTCGACGCGCCAGGCAGTGAGCTCCCTTAACGAGATCTCACCGCCCTCCGCTCGCACCCCCGTCACCCGCCGATACAATCCGGCGTGCATCTCCGCCTCCAGGTCCCACGGGGGAGTCCCGGCCAATAGGCACGCTGCCTCTGTCGCCACCGTGCGGTATCCGCGGATAGCCCTGACCGCCATGACCCTCTGTGGTCGCCACAGAAGGGCCCTAAGTCGGACGGTCAAGGACCCTGCCCACACCGGTGCGCCGTACAGGGCCATCGACCGGATGACCCCCGTGTACAGCCGTCGGCACGTAGCGCTCGGTCCGCCCACGTTCGGCATAAGCCACGATAGGGCGGACGCCGCGCCGACGAGCCGCGGAGCGAGCCTGCGGAAATGCTCCCGGAACCACCATTGCCCGTCGAGCACCAGGCCCAAGTACCTCATATGGGCCCGAATGCTGATATCAACCGATCGGATGGTGATCGAGACGCCGATGGGAGGGCTCATATGGCGCCCATGGAACAAGAGGGCCTCCGTCTTGTCCAGGGCGACCCTCAACCCCAGCGCCTCGATCCGCCTGACGACCTCTTCGGTGCCATAGGTCGTCAGGCTTACCGCTTCTTCTAGCGTCCCACCGCGGGCTGTGACGAGCGTGTCGTCGGCGTAACAAATCACGCCCAGCCCGGGCGGGAGGCTCCCCCGTAACGCCCAGTCGTAGCCGATGTTCCACAGGGTGGGTCCGAGGACCGACCCCTGTGGGACACCGCACGTCATGGGCGTTCGCACAACGTCCCCTGCTCGGTTGGTACAGAGGACGCTGCGCCCCACCAAATAGTCTGCCACTAGCCGCCTCAGGTAAGCTGGCACTCCGTGATACCGGAGCGCCTCCCTGATGCAGCTGAATGGCAGACTATTAAATGCGTTGGCGATGTCTAGGGACACCGCCAACAGCACTCCCCCACCGGTGACGGCCTCAGTCGCCACGGCCCTCAGGCGCAACAGAGCCGTGATCGTCGAACGACCCCTCCTAAACCCAAACTGGGCGTCCGACAGATCGGGCCCCGTACCGACGAGGTGCCGCTCGATGTGGGCAGCTACCACCCTCTCCAGTAGCTTGCCCGTGTCATCGAGCAGCACGATAGGCCTGTAGGCCGAAGGCGACCCCGGAGACCGTCCCGGCTTCGGCAGAAGCACCAGCCTTCCCTCCTTCCAGCACCCAGGGAACCGTCCGGACCCTAAACACGCGTCGAACAGCTCCCTGAGGCGGGGACCCAGGTGGTCGAGGACCAGGCCCAACACGTGGTTAGGAACACCATCGGGCCCGGGGGCGGTGGACTTTGCGCACATGCGCGCCACCGCCACTCCCATCTCGGGTTCCGTGATGGGCGGAACACTGTCGTCGTCGGCCTCCCGGTCAGTGTCTGGCAGAGCCATGACCAGGGGCGTGTGATCCGCCCGCCGCGGGAACAGGTCCTCGACGACCCGGGTGAGAAGGCTGGGCTGGAGAGTCTCGGTGAGGGGAAGGCCTCGCGCGCGGAGCTTATTCAGCACCGCGCGATAGGGGCGTCCCCAGGGGTCACGGTCGAGACCGTCCAGCATCTCCTGCCGACTGACGTCCTTGGCGGAGCGGACGGCCAGCCTGAATGAAGGCCGACCCCGCGTTGCGGTAGCCCTCATACAGCAAGGCCTCCCGCTCCGCGTCGCGTTAGCGCCGCCGGCTGCGGGTGTAGGCCCTCCGAGCGCGAATGCACGCGGCCCGGAGATCCGCCAGTTCCCAGGACCACTAGTGGACCGCCCTCCACGGGGGTGGACGCCGTACCCGGGGCATGGCCGTATCGCAGATCTGCGTCAACGCACTGCGGATGCGGCCAGCCTCGGCGTCCACCCCGTCCGAATGGTTGGCAGAGGACAGCCACGAGTAAACGATGGCTGTCTCCGCCAGCTGGTCCCGGTCTAAGCGACCCACAGCCCATCGCGGGAACGCAGGAGGTCCATCCGCCCCGTGACCCCTGCTGGGCGTCGGGATTGCCGGGGAGACCTCCATCCGGATATACCGGTGGTCCGACAAGGTGTCCACCTCCTCCACGACGCGCCAGCTCCCCACGCGTGCGGCGACCTCGGGGCTAGCGAACGAAAGGTCCACTATCGACCCGCCCCGTTGTCGCACGCACGTATGCACCGAGCCCCTGTTCAGCAAACAGAGGCCCAGTGCCGCCGCCCACTCCTCGATCGCCCGTCCTCGGTCGTTCGTTCGGGGAGACCCCCACGCCACGGGCTTGGCGTTGAAGTCCCCCAAGACGAAGACCTGGCGCGATGCCATTCGCCGTAACGAGGCCTCCATGATGGTGAGGGAGGCCTCGAAATCGGTCACACTCCAGTTAGGGGAGAGATAGACTCCGAGGAGCGTAATCTCCCCCCAGTCTGCCGCGACGTATCCGACGCCCCTGTCCCTAAGGGTCAGAGGCGACGAAGGCCACGACGTGGAGGCGACGATTGCCACGGTGCCATCGGTGCTACCCAACCAGTTAGGCCGGTCGGGCCACGTACGGCTCCGCAGCTACGGCTACTCCTATCGACCACTCCGCCATGGCTTGCAGGAACACGTCCTGCGAAATATTCTACCAATGCGACTCGGCCCAGTAGGTATTTTTCGTCGCGGGCCGCAGACAGAGGTCAATGTACGCTGGCAAACCTATTGTTTTGATTAGAAACAAATCACTTTATCTCAGGATTGGTAAGAGCTATGAATCTGCAAATAACTTTAGTGTTTTATGACATTATTCTTACACCTAGTTTAAGTAATTCTAGTAATAAATATCCAAAATCTTGACAACAGTGCTAACAAAACTGTTACTCGATTTCGGTATCGGTGTATCGCCAGTAGGGTGACAATATTTTTGGAAGTCTTGTAACACTAATATTGTTGATGTTTACTATGTAGTTAATTAATATTATCTTCTTTTTATACTTTTATTTGTTGCATGTGGCCATTATCTATCGTTTCCTTGAATATGTACAATCTTTTACCAGTCATACTGTATAGGAAGTTCAATTTTATCTTGTATATTTGCATTAAAATAGTGCTCTTTGAGTAGTACGTATTTAACTTGTAAAAAAATAGGCAAGACGCTGCAGTATTTAAAGAGAGCCGTTTCGTTATCATGAAACATACTTTTTATTTTAGAAGGGACTATGTTTTTAAGGATTTTGAGCTGTAGTTTATAGATATCTTGTAAATATGATTTATATGTACGACCATAGCGGCTAAGGCCATACTGAATATGTGATTCAGCTAATTTATATAACATTAGTTTCACCTTAAATGGCATGTGATTTTTTATGATTATGATATTCGCTAAAAATTGTCTTAGTTTATTGCAAACATGGTTGATATGAGCATTCCAATTAAATTTATTATCAATTACTAATCCTAGGTATTTTTGTGTGTCTGTCACTTCAATTGCAGTACAATCACAATTCAAGACACAGCTATTATGCAGGCAAGTATGATTATGGGCCACTATATATTTAGTATTTGAGTATTTCAAATACGCAGATTTAATTATTAGCAATTTGGTTTTATTTCAGTTAATGACTAGACCTGCATCATGGCACCATTTTATCAAAGCATTAAAGTCGGACTGTAATTGTTCATATGCATGAAGTGGGTCTTTGCTTGCCACTAGTAAGCATGTATCATCTGCAAATTGGTAACATGAAGAGTAACTTAAACAAAGGTTCATATGATTGATAGTTCTGAATTACTGTCTAGAATCAATATCTGTACACCAAATAAACTTCCCTGCTCGAGAGTCTACAAACTGTCCAGTTTACGTTCATTTAAAACTAATATAGGCCTCAACTCGCCTCTAAACAGAATGAGCAAATTGTACAATCATTTTAAGACTAGAATTAATGAATATTTTACACATTATAATATATATATAAAAATTAAATTATCAAAAAAAAAAATATATATATATATATATTTTTTTTTGTTAATTTCGTAGAGAAAATTTCATGTGATTCAGCACGATTCAAATAAAAAGCGTTAAAACGACATTTTGTAATAACGTAGTTGGCAGTACTGTAAAGATTATAAATTTGATTGAAAACTAAGATATTTCATGTTTTCGAGTCATTATTTTGTGAGTGTCGAGAAATTGTTAAAGTTATCCTCAGCTATTTGAGGTTGGACTTTAACCTCGAATAACTTTTAAACGAGTCAATTTAGCAAAAAATCATTTCAGACCTTTTTTGTAGATCGTTAAATTTCCTACAAGAATATGTATTGATTTTTACGAGATATTAATTCGTTCGAGTGCATCAAAAATCCAAACAATAAAAAAAAATTCCTATGTTATTTAAATGGGAAATCAAAAATCACAATGAGCGACCTCTTAATATTAATATTAAGGGCTGAAACTTTACCAAGATTTTTTTTTCGTCATTTTGGACGATATTTTCGTAGTAGCTAAGAAAAAAAAATTAAAAGTTTTTTGGCCCACCTTAATATATATTTTCAATTTCAATTTATTTATTTCTCTTTAAGGTACAATACATGTTACAATTTTTTAGCCTTAAGAAGAGGTGCTGGTGTCTGTAGTAGGTACAAGACCTGTATGACAGATCACCAGGCCCTCTCTTAAATAAGGGTTCTCACTTAAGTACATAACAGTTCAAATATATATAAAACCTAAAACTATGAAATCTCACAAATAGTATATGTGTGTGCGTGTGTGTGGTATGAGTGTGTGTGCGTGCGTGTGTGTGTGTCTGTCTGTGTGTGTGAGTGTGTGTGTTTTTCGTTTTTACTACATTCATCAACATTTATTTTTTTATACGAATAATATTTTCTGCCTCTTCATAGTCCAAAAGTTTAAGCCAGTTCGATACAGTTTTTTTCAATTCGGATTTATACATTGTGTATATATTGAGAATTTTATTTATTTGATTATAAACATAACCGCCAAGGAAGTAAAAACTATTTTGTGCTAATTTTGTATTTACTGGAACAGTAGGACAAACCGAGTACTTCCGACGAACGAAAATAAATTTATTGGGTTCATAGGGTATTCGAGAATGTGTGGTAATAATTAGATTTAAAATAAAAAGTTTTCTTACATTCTCCGTACTCTACAAGTTTTATAAAGTTCAGTAGTGGGAAATCGAAAAGGCAACCGCCAACCTACCTTCAACAAAATTCTTTGGGCACGTTCAAGTTTTAGTAGGTGGGTTTTAGAACTTCCACCCCAGACAACCACACAGTATTGGATTAATGATTGGCAAAGGGCTAAATAAACTAGTCTGATGATGTTCTCCCGCGCGACATGTCGAAGACTTTTAAAAATGAATATTAACTTGCGCAGTCTAGCAGTAAGAGTATCTATATGAAGATGAAATTATAGGCAATCATCGATCAGTACTCCTAAATGTCTAACGCAGTTCACGCGGCTTAAATGAGGGCAATTGCATACCATGGTGGTAGTGTTGCACGTATGGGCGATCAAAGAGTGGCAATCTGATGGTTTACCAGCGGCTGTAGGAGAAAAAGTCAAGTATTTAGATTTACCGACATTCAAAGTCAGTAAATTGTGAGATAACCAATTGTTAACGGCGAGAAAACCTAATTGTGCATGTTTAAAAACTGTTTCCCACGTATCGCCGCTGAATATCAAGGCAGTATCATCGGCGTAAGTATAAATCGAACCATGTAATAGTTTTAATTGACAAAGATCATTTATGTACACGAGAAATAATGTTGGCCCAATAATACTACCCTGAGGAACGCCGTGAGATATGGAGAGCTTATCGCTAGTCCAATCTCCAATTCTGACACATTGACTTCTACTCACAAGACAACTCTTGAAAAGCTTAAGTTGATTACCCCTAACCCCAATCCTTTCCAGTTTATCGATCAGAATGGGGATAGAGATTGTGTCAAAGGCTTTAGCCAAATCTAGGAAAATACCAATCACTTTTTGTTTTTTATCTAGTTTGGTTATGATATGGTTGGTGAGATTTAAAACAGTATTACTTGTTGAAATACTAGCACGAAATCCATATTGAGAGGGTGATATAAGCCGATACTGTTCCAGATATTTGACAAATGTATTATTAATGAGACGATCAAGTAATTTTGATAGTGTTGGCAAGATTGAAATTGGTCTATAGTTGCATGGTTGAGTTCTATCTCCTCGCTTATAAACAGGATATACAACTGCAAGTTTAAACGCGTCCGGAAAGGTACCCAGCTTAAAAGCCATGTTACATATATATGTAATATGGGGAACTAGTAGATACCTAAACCTTTTCAAAAAGCATTAGAAATATTATCAGAACCCACTGCAAGGTCATTTCTAAGATTGTTTATCAATTGGTCTACTTCCAACTCATCAGTATCTAACATGACGAAAGTATTGTAACAGGAGTTGATATTTTCAGTACGTTGTATTTTTTCAGCAATTGAGGAACCAATATTGACAAAAAAAGAGTTAATTTCATTTGTGGAATTTGCGGATCTGTAGGTGATAAGAGTTCATTTGCAAGTGTCTTCTGTTTGTCAGAATATGTAATAGACTTTATAGCTGTCCAGAGTTTTTTATTATCATTCAGTGCATTGTCTATTTGAGATTTGTCATAATTCATTTTGGCGGTTTTAAGCAGTGTGCAACAATAATTCCTGTAACGTTTGAATGTTATTTGAAGGACCTCATTACTAGGGTTTTTTTAATCTTAGATGTAAGTTATCACGATTTCTTAAACATTTTAAGAGCCCAAGAGACATCCAGGGTTTTCGTAACCGCCTACGATATGGTACCTACTGATTTTAGACACACGTTTTTATCTATAACTGAGTTTAAACTTTTTATAAAGTGATTGGTGGCTACATTAATATCTGTAGTGCAGTAAATGGAGCTGAACTTTGTTTGTGCCAGATCCAATCCAATTTTGTCATAATCTAAAACCTTAATCACCTTTTGTGTTTTGTGAGTATTACTGTTAATATTGATAGTCTGGAAATATAGTAAAACGGTGTCATGATCAGTAATTGAAGTATTAGCAATATAACAATAAGCACGGAGTTTAGTTTTTAAAATTAGGTGATCAAGACAAGAGCTATTATTTCTTGTACGAATAGTAAAGGCCGGTAGCATCCCATGGTAAGCAAGCATGGAAAGGTATTCTGTTGAACGCAAGTCTACTGACTTGCGTTCAACAGAATACCCGAAAAAAGCTACTCGCTTACAAAACCTTGCCATAACGAATAATCACGGCATAAGTTGACCGTACAGCAAATATACGCTTACCATTTTCCCATATAATAGGCTGAAATATAGTGGGCCGAAAATATAAAATATCGACCTGTAAATTCTCATGGATGTCGGCTGATAGGACACCAGCACAATGAGTAGCTCTTGCTTAACACATTCATAACAACAATTGTGCTAGCCAAACCGTCTGCCAAGTGCGTTGATTACGGCATCGGATATAGATAGGACTAGAAAGTCTTATGTTCAGCAGTGGTCGCTAAAAGGCTGATGAATTAGATGGATTGAGGCAAGTCTGGTGGCGATTCCAAAAGAATAATAGCATCTCAAAATTTAATAACTAATTTCTATAGCGGGTAGATAATTATAAATATCTGCAGTAACGATGACTTGTTGGAGGTCAGACATCTTAGTCCGCCCATGACCATGAACCCTGTAAAGTATTCGAAACGTCGGGCAATCAAAAATCAAATACAAACGCGATAGAATCAGTAAAGTAGTTTTATTTACAATGTGTAAGGCAGTACGAAAAAACTCCGCCTATTAATATTAGAATTACAAGTAGTGTGGTCCGTTTTTTTTTTTTTTCACTTAAAATATAACATAAGGAGACACCTTGTTTTTCTAAAAATTAAGAAGGAAATAAGGAGACTAGCATCCAGAGATTTAGACTAGGAATGGAAATAATAATTGGAATTAGTCAGATGTTAATAATTACTGACCAAAAACCATTTTTTTTTTCATATTGAATCATTTTGATTGGCAATAAATGTGAGTGAAAATTAATTAACTAATTCTGTAACGGGTAGTTATACATCTTTGTAATAATGATAGCTTGTTGGATGTGAGACATCTTAGTCCGCCCGTGACCATAACGCTGAAAAGTGTTGGCAACGTCGGGCAATCAAAAATTAAATATAAACGCGATAAAATCCGTAAAAATAGTTATATTTATAAAGACAATGAAGTTATTACACATTTTTTCACATGACTGACGTAATAAAATGACTTCTGATGCAAGGGCGAGTAATCCTTACTAATATTATAAATGCGAAAGTAAGTTTGTTTGTTTGTTACGCTTTCACGCATAAACCACCGAACCTATTTCAAAAAATCTTTCACCAATGGAAAGCTATCTCAGAGTAACATAGGCTATATTTTATCACGGTATTCCCACGGGAACGGGACCTACGCAGGTAGGGCGACTGAAACCGATGCGAAGCGAGGGCGGGTTGCCAGTATAATATAATCTATTATAAAGTGACTTCTAATGAGAGTATAAGTAAATAGGATCGATATCATACCATGTGCGTTTACAGGCCCGCGGTTAGAAAAAGAAAATTTATATAAAATTGCAGAGAGTGAAGCTGGAGATATAGCCAGAACAATATAATTGAACACTAATCAAAATAGAGCCTATTTGTAGAAACAGGAATATTACAAAAATGAAACCCATTTAAATGCTGTATTACTATTATGGTGTTATAAACGGGGAGATACGCCTTATGTGGATGTTCGTTATTCATTCGCGGAATAAAATCTGAACAAATTGTGAATCTTTACGGAAGGACAATATAGTTCATAACATATGATAAACATAAACATTTTGATTTAAATATAACGATAAATAATTCAGAAGTGAATAGACAAAATTCATTCTAATAGAAGTATTTTTAATCTGTTTACCTAGAAAACGCATATCGGCGTGTAATTATAGTTTTATCCGTCCATCCATCCATCAACCTACAGACGTCCACTACTGGACATCCCACGAGAATGCCACTCAGAACGGTCCTGTGACACTTAAGGACAGATTGGAGTCGCTGGAGCAGCGGAGAGACTTTGGGTCACTCTGTGTACTCTACCGACTCTTTCACGGGGAGTGCTCCAAGGAACTGTTTGACTTGGTACCACCTTCACTATTCTACCAACGTACCACTCGACATCGTAGCAGGGTTCATCTATTTCACCTGGAAATGTTATGGTCTTAAACTGTACGTTTCCAGCGATCATTTCTCCCACGTATGTGCAAGCTCTGGAATGAACTACCTGCTGCTGTGTTTCCCGAGCGCTATGACATGTCCTTCTTTAAACGAGGTTTAAGAAGAGTATTTCCTTCACGGTAGGCAATGGCCTGGCTGTGCCCCTGGTATTGCAAAGGTCCATGTGCAGCAGTTTCACTTACCATCAGGTGTGCTGCTTGCTCGTTTGCCACCGTTGGCAATAAAAAATAATTACATCCAACAGTTTCCTGCGACTTTAAAAATATCATCAGTCCACCTAGTAGGGGGGTCGTCCTGGGATGGGGATCATCTGCTACGCGGATGACACCCTCGTCACGGTGAAGAGGGCGGACTTCCGGGGGGCTGTCCGATTGGCAGAGGAAGGAGTAGCGCTCGTCGTAGACCGGATTGGGATGTTGGGTCTGAGGGTCTCGCTGGACAAAACCGAGGCCCTCCTTTTTCATGGCCCACGTCGAGGTCCCCCCCGAGGAGCACACATCAGTGTGTCTGGGGTTGCCGTGCCGGTGCAGGCCCATATAAAATATTTGGGTCTGCACCTAGATTCAAACTGGAATTTCGGGCCACACTTTGCCCAGCTCGTCCCTAGGCTCGTCAAGTCGGCCGCGGCGCTGGGAAGACTTCTGCCAAACACTGGCGGTCCCGGGTCGACATGCCGACGTCTCTACGTCGGCATCCTGCGTTCCATGGCACTGTATGGTGCTCCTATCTGGTCGGAGTCCCTCACCGTCCGCAACAGAGCCCTTTTGCGATGACCGCAGAGGGCTATGGCGGTGAGGGCCATTAGGGGCTACCGTACTGTGTCATGGACTGCAGCGACACTGCTGGCAGGCGACCCGCCTTGGCCACTGGTGGCGGAAGTGTACCGGTTCCGTGCCACAGCACGAACCAACGGAGAGCAAGTGTCCATAAGGGGACTGGGCAGAGCCCAGGAAGTGGCCCGAAGGGAAGTAATCCGGCGGTGGAGGGAAGAGCTGGAGTCCCCCGTAGTAGGGCGGGGGACTGTGGAGGCGGTCGCGCCACATCTCCACCGCTGGCTCAGAAGAAGGCACGGCAGCCTTACATTTAGGATGGTGCAGGTGCTTACCGGACATGGGGTCTTCGGTAAGTACCTGCACAAAATTGGAAGAGAAGAGGCCCCAGGATGTCATGAGTGTGGCGCGGCAATTGACGATGCGCGCCACACACTGGAAGTATGCCCCGCCTGGGGGCCTCAGCGCCACGTCCTGTCAACGGACATGGCAACAACAGACCTGTCGTTGCCGACCATCATCTCCAAGATGCTCGGCAGCGACAGCTGTTGGTCGTCGATGGCCTCCTTCTGTGAGGCTGTCATGACAAGGAAGGAGGCCGCGGAGCGGGCACGCGAGGCGCTTGTGTCCGCTGACTCGCTCCGCCGGCGACGACCAGGGAGGAGGAGACGCCGCTATGCGCTCCTCCACCCACCGCTCTGAATGATGACAGGACGTGGCCAGACGGCCAAGCGTTGGGGTGTCGGGGATAGAATGTTATCAGACGATCTCTCCGGCACCCCGTAAAAGCGCGGAAGGGGCCGCTGTGGTTTTAGTGGGTATTTCGGTCACTTCAGTGGCTGGCGAGTCCCACACACACTCCCCTGTCTGTAACCGGCGGGGGAATAGTGCGCAAATGCATTTCCACAGCGTGAAAAAAAAAAAAAAAAGGGATTCGCCCTACACTGCGTCGTCCTATTTGTGGTCGCCACTCGAAAACCTTTCTTCACTAACGGTCGTCGGCTGATCTCTTTCTCGAAATTGGATCTACTTAACTGGACGGCTTGTCCAGTTAGGTCGATCACTATGTTAACCTATAACATAGTGATGGACAACTTCGAGAATCGCATTCCTAACTGGGACAGGTACAAGAATGAAATGGGCATTAGACACGACTTTCGGAGGCGGAAATGCTCGCCGAGTTGTATCGGCGTGTGTCGGGGGTACGCGAGGAGGGCGGTGTTGTTTCCTTGAGAGAGCTCACCGCCTGGCGCGTCGACGCCCGTCGAGACGTCATTGCCCGTTGGGCAGTCCGGCTGGAGAGGCCTCGGTTCGGGGTGCGAATCATGGAGGCCTTCCGGCCGGTGCTAATGCAGTGGTTGGAAAGGCGGCACGGGGTGCTCTCCTTCCCACTAGTGCACGTGTTGACGGGGCATGGGAGCTTCGCCAAATACCTGCACAAGGTCGTAAGGAGGGAGAGTACACCGTCCTGCCATCACTGCGATTGCGACGAGGACACGGCGCAGCATACGCTCGAGGCCTGCGCCGCTTGGGACACGCAGCGCCGCGAACTCGTCGCAATCATCGGTGCCGACCTGACGCTGCCGGCCATCGCTAGGGCGATGGTCGACAGCGTCAGGAATTGGGACGCGGTCGCAGCCTTCTGCGAGACAGTGATCTCGCAGAAGGAGGCGGCGGATCGTCTGCGCGAGGAGCGCAGCCTCGATGAGGAGATCCGCCGCCGGCGAATGCGGCGGCGCAGGCGCAACTACCTGCGCCTCATGTCGCCCTAGCCGAGGCCGCGGGTGACGTGACCGGGGATTAGTCCGTCACCCGCCGAGAGGCCGACCGCGTGAGGAAAGACCGACGTCCTCTCCGAGGGGGGACGTCGGTCGATGGGAGGGTACCCAACGTGGGGGGTATTCCGTCGGGCCGACCACTGACGAGAAGTAAACCTGCTCCGGTGGTCGGCCCAACGACGAAGGCGAGGTGGTTTTCGGGTGGGTTGCGGGAGTTGCGTGCTTAAGCCCCTCTGTCGCCCCGGACGGAGTGATGCGGAGGCGCGCCGACCGCAGCCCACCCACAAAAAAAGAAGACACTGCTTTCGTCTTGTCTATATTTATTTGTAGACGCACTAGTTGAGAAACCTTGCTGAGGTAATGACCTCAGCAAGGTTTCTTCAAGAGCATAGTGCCAAGAGCCTCCATGGATTCTGCCATGATTACGATATCGGCAGCAAATCGATGTATTCACTGTTGATGTTGATGCCGAGTCTGGTCCTGTCTAAGAGCTTGAAGACATCTTCCAGCACAGTGGTGAACAGTTTCGGAGAGATGACATCTGCCTGTCTCACACCTCTCTGTAACTGGATGGCTTTCGTCCCGGATGCGGACCGAGTCGTATATTTTAGTCTGAAATGGTTAGTAAAATATTAATAGAATATATTCAAATCTATGCTTAATTTTTATAAGCTTTAAGCTTATAAAAATTAAGTTAAAAATTTAATCCCAGCTGCAAAGATACCGCATTATAAAAGTTATGAAACAAGAAAATAATAGGTCTTTACCTATGTAATTGCCGTTCTGCAGTACTGGCCATTTCAAATCAAAATAATTTTTGTTTGGCTAAGAATTCTAATTTCAAATTAATTTTATTTTAAAACATGGAATTCATTTTCCAAAAGTAGTCATTTGTTTATTGATTAGTGTTACGTTTTCATCGCATTTCAATCTTTTTCGTCATCATGGATACGTTAAAAATTCAAATAATTATGGAATATGAGTATCGTCGTGGCAGCAACGCGGCACAAGCGGCACGCAACATCAACGACGTTTACGGAGCTAACACTACAAATCAACGCACCGCCTGTTATTGGTTTGCTCGCTTCCGTTCTGGAAATTTCGACCTGAAAAATGAACCTCGCGGTCGTCCGAAAACTTTGGTCGACAATGACGAATTAAAGGTGATTGTGGAAGCCGATGATACATAATCTACGGCTGAATTAGCAGCAGCTTTTGACGTTAGCGTCAAAACAATATTGGTCCATTTGTGTCAAATTGGCAAGGTAAGAAAGCTTGACAAATGGGTGCTCCACGAACTCAATGATCGCCAGCGCGAAGTACGCGTCGAGACATGCCTTGCATTGCTCAACAGACACACAAATGAAGGAATTTTAAAATGCATTGTTACTTGAGATGAAAAATGGATTTTGTTTGATAACCGCAAGTGCTTAGCAAGTTGGTTGGATCTTGGTTCAGCACCTAAACAATGCCCTAAACGAAAACTTACCCCTAGAAAAGTGATGGTCACTGTTTGATGGTCTAGCGCCGGTGTGATTCATCACAGCTTCTTACCAAACGGAGTGAGCATTACTGCAGATGTGTACTGTGAAGAACTGAACACAATGATGGGGAAGCTGGCACATCTCTAACCAGCATTGGTCAATCGCTCGTCTCCGCTGCTCCTGCAAGACAATGCGCGACCTCATACTGCACAGCAGACGGTCTCCAAGTTGCAAGAACTAGGGTTGGAAGCTCTCCGTCATCCGCCATACTCACCAGACCTTGCGCCTACAGACTACCTCTTTTTCCAGAATTTGGATAATTTCTTGGCGGGAAAGAAATTCAATACCCGAGAGGCAGTACAAAATGCCTTTGAAGAATTTGTTGCCTCCCGTCCAGCTGATTTCTTTAAGAAGGGCATCAATAAACTGCCGCTGCGTTGGCAAAGATGCATTGATTGCATGGGTGATTACTTCGATTAATACAAATAAAAAAGACATGAAAAAAAATCGTTTAATTTTTTTCATACATAACGGCTATTTCATAGGTAAAGACCTAATATTCAATGTAGCGACATAACATAGCTGCGGTCGATTATGCCTGATACCCGTTTCTTCTTCTTCTTTAATCGCACCGAACAGTGTTACAGAGGCGTCGCCCTCAGGCAGTGAGCCTCCCTACAGGAGGCGGACTAAAACCAAATCTAGCCATCTGCGACCTTGGCGGACGAAGCCTAAATGTCAACTGAACAAAAGATTTGACGGAAACAGGTGTTAATGTCGTCAGGCTTATCTTTATATTAAAATTTCTTGTGTACGCATGTGTCACTGAACTCCTCCTAAACAGCTGGACCGATGTCGACGAAATTTTTTGTGCGTACTCAAGGGCATTCGAGGATGGTTTAGATTCACAATTAGACCCGGTAGGTCACGTTGTTCGGGCAGGACAATAACATAACTTGAGAACGACTTCACCGATTTCGTCCATCTTTCTTTTTAATTTTTCTAATATTTTGAAAAGGGCTTTTACGGAAAAAAAATTAAGAAAGTTGCGCAGAAAATCAGAGTTTTTAAGAAAACTTAACGACTAGGTATCTAGGTTATTTATCCATACTGTAACTAAACGACTGAATGGATTTCAATGAATTTTTGTGAATGTTTTCAAGTGGGGGCCTGAATGATTTAAATTCACAAATCAGCCCGGCAGCTGGCGCTGCAGTCGGTATCTAGGTTATTTATCCATACTGCAACTAAACAGCTGGATGCATTTGAATTAATTTTTGTGTATGTATTCAAGTGGGGGGCCTGAATGATTTAGATTCACAAATCAGCCGGGCAGATGACGCTGCCGTCGGCGTCTAGGTTATTTATCTATACTGCAACTAAATGGCTGGATGCATTTGAATTAATTTTTGTGAATGTATTCAAGTGGGGGCTTGGATGATTTAGATTCAGAAATCAGTCCGGCAGATGGCGCCGCCGTCGGTGTCTAGGTTATTTATCTATACTGCAACTAAATGGCTGGATGCATTTGAATGAATTGTTGTGAATATATTCAAGTGGGGGCCTGGATGATTTAGATTCACAAATCAGTCCGGCAGATGGTGCTGCCGTCGGTGTTTAGGTTATTTATCTACACAGCAACTAAACGGCTGGATGGATTTGAGTAAATTTCTGTGAATGCGAATTTTTGTGAACTTTCTATCATTTACTTATGATTTATCCATACTAAATTCCATGAAAAATTTCATGAACTACCTATTTGATGGTCAGTATAGTAATACAGATTGATTCACCACCAACCACCACCAACATACTCTGACTGAAATTTATGTTTGTGATTTTGGAATCTAACACTAATCTTCTTTATATATATTTTTTTTTTTTGAGTACGTGTGTATGTCACTGAACTCCTCATAAATGGCTGGACCGATGTTGATTAAATTTGTTGCGTGTGTTCAAAGAGATTCGAGAATGGCTTAGATTCACAATTGGACCCGGCAGGTGGCGCTGCGGTCCATTTCAAAGACAATTCCTTTTATTTTATTTGAACAGAACAACGTCTGTCGGGTCAGCTAGTCTTTATATATAAATTTCTTGTATACGTGTGTATGTCACTGAACTCCTCCTTAACGGCTGGACCGATGTTGATGAAAGAGAGGCTAACAGCGCGACGGCGACCGACATCCCGGGACAGGGACGTCGAGATGTGAGGGTACTCGAAAAGGTATTCCGTCGGGCCGAACACTGAGGACAAGGAACTCGGCACTGGTGTCAACCCAACGACGAAGGCGACTTGGGTATGGGTGGGTTATGTGCCCGCATGCAGCGAGAAGCGAGCCTTGCGATACCCATCCGGATGGAGTGCTGGCAGGATACTGTTCTGGTACAAAGTAGAAGGAGCACAAATTATCCTCTTCAACCTCCTCAGTTGGTCAAGAAGACGAGATTGGTACCAGATACTAGGGAAGCTACATCAAAGAATAGGATTGCCGTATCAAGATTGCATTGTAACTTTACGTAGGTTATGTTTTACTAAGAACATTTATTTTTTAAGGCGTACCGCACGGCAGCATGCTTCGCAATGTCGTGCAGTACTCATTAGATAAAGAAATAAATGGTCCTTTTTAGTCACAAAAGTGGCCTTCTATACCATGTTTTATTTATTAAGATAAGTGCTCGGTGCCTGTAGTATCGATTGCCAGTTTTGAGTTACACTACTATACCACTTTGATAGAACATAAAATCAAGTTCGCATAGCGTTTTATTATCATCATATGTTTTAGCCATCTATTATACAAAACGATAAGCGAACCATTGTATTAAAATAACACTAGAAATTTAATAACCTGTGCAGGGGCAACGACATTTCATTCAGCATTCTTTTACAGGGTATGTAAACGTGTATATTGGGCAAATTAATTTAAATTTCACGTTCAAGAATTCTATTATTTATGATTATATAGAAGGTGAAACTATCGACTGGAGTTGCAGTATTAATAAAGACGGCAATTTAAAATTCATTTATTACGATTCAAAAAGTAAGATATGCAATTATCTAATCGACGTATTCCAGACTGGTTTTAGAAAATTGATAATGCGCAGATGGTTATGGACCTATAAAACATTATTTGGTATTTAGGACCACATATTTTATTTACTAATTTGTACAGAATAACGTTCGTAGCTAGTACACTATGTAATATTCATAACTCGAAAACCACGAGTTAAAAAAAAATATCATGTGTTTACCTAAGTACATGCTATTTTCTTTAACTCGAAGTTTTCACAGTAAGCTGTGGACACAAGGGAGCACCAAGAAAGAATCATTTTCCTGAGAAACAACACTAATTGCTCGATAAAGCTAAGCTAAGCATCCATTAGGATGGATGGAAACATTGTAAATTTGGCTTTAGGGAATAATTTTTAGAACTACTCATCCGATTTTAAAGTTACTTTCATCGATGAGAACCTACATTTGCCACAAATTTATTGGGTTTTCGGGAAATTGTTATAAACGAGTCACATATTATGTTTATTAGATAAGTAGTGTAGCTGTGTATGCATTTGGCTTCTAGCTTTTTGGATAAAAACGTGGATCTGTGTAAAATATTTCCATTCACAGGTATTCCATTGTTCCAATCCGACCAAATTTATGAACACTTCGGACATGTTTTGAAATTTCAACAGTTAATGACAGTACGCCATAACTCGTCATATGTCGTCTGCCACTATACAAAAATAAACGAACATGTTGATGATTTTTCTTATACAACTGTATTTAATATGGAAAATGAGATAAAAAACTATGGTAAATAAATAATATTTAATTTTGGCTTAGTTTGTGCTTCTTACTTTGCAAGGGTGCATCCAGTTAACGCGTCGTAAATACCTTCACACTCTACGACTCCTCTCCAGAGAATATGATTGTACATGGTATTTTTTTGCTTAATTTTTTCTGAGCTTATAGAAGTCGCGTTACTGGGATCGAGTCTCCTCGAAAACATTTGGAAAATTTAATCTACGCTCGTTAAACACGGTGGTAAAGAGGTTCGTTTCAAGTTTTCTTCTCTTACTTATGGTAAATATTATATGCATATAATCCCCTGAGTCGTCTTTTGTGATACCCATGGGCAAGAAAGTAGGTGGTGAATTGTATTCTTACTCGTCATCACAGGGTAATTTTATCTAATTTCTCACTTGTAAATTATGCAAAGAACTATACTACAAATGTCTCTTTAAGCTAAGTCCAGAAGGGTTGAAGATTTACATGACTTTAGTGGTATACTCAGCATACAAATTGATTTATGCACCTCATACAAACTGATTTATGCACCGCATTAAATCACGAATACTCAAACGTGATATTGTTTATCGAACTTGTAAGCACATCAATGCCTCAAGCTTTTAAAATACGAGTACAGCGATGCACAACGACGAAGGCGACGTGCAATCGGGTGGGTTGCGGGGCCGCGCGCCGCTCCTCTGTCGCCCCAGACGGAACCGGGTGGCGGGTGCGCTAACCGTAGCCAACCCCAAAAAGAAATTTTGCATAAAATATTATCTGCATACTATAATCCCTTAAACGTCTTTTACAATACCCACGGGCAAGGAAAAGGGTGATGAATTGTATTCTTACTCCTTCACTAGAAGCAAAAATGTATTTCTGGACACTCTCTGATAAATATGTATTCTAATAAGAGAAACAACTGCTTTAGGAATCAAAACATTTTACAGCGTTCAAGGTCCCTGTTCCAAATATTGTACAATCAAAAATACAATACAAACGCAATAAACATCCGTAAAAATAGTTTTATATACAATGATGTAATTTAGTTATGAAAATGATTAAACAGTTATGTTAAGATGATGATGAAATGATGATATTATTCTAAGATCGAGAGGTAGAATTTTTAAAATTTTATTTATGCCCTCCTGTAAAATGTTGATTTTTGATCATTCATCACAGGAGCCAAAGATTTAATTAGCCAATAGAGGGTAGTACAATCTTCAATTTGGAGGGGCGCAGCGTCTTCTACACCAACCGGTAGGGGACGTTGTGCGAACGCCCATGACGTGCGGTGTCCCACAGGGATCGGTCCTCGAACCCACCCTGTGAAACATCGGCTACGACTGGGCGTTGAGGGGGAGCCTCCCGCCCGGGCTGGGCGTGCTTTGTTACGCCGACGACACGCTCATCACAGCCCGCGGTGGGACGCTAGAGGAGGCGGCAAGCCTGGCGACTCTAGGCACCGAAGAGATCGTCAGGCGGATCGAGGCGCTGGGGTTAAGGGTGGCCTTGGTCAAGACGAAGGCCCTCTTGTTCCATGGGCCCCGCATGGGCCCGCCCATCGGCGTCTCGATCACCGTCAAATCGGTTGATATCAGCATCCGGGCCCATATGAAGTATTTGGGCCTGGTGCTCGACGGGCATTGGCGGTTCCGGGAGCATTTCCGCAGGCCCTGCACGGCGCACAGGTGTGGGCAGGGTCCCTGACCGTCTGACTCAGGGCTCTTCTGTGGCGACCGCAGAGGGCCATGATGGTCAGGGTCATAAGCACGGTGACCGCACGGAGGCAGCGTGCCTGTTGGCCAGGACTCCCCCGTGGGACCTGGAGGCGGAAATGCTCGCCGGTTTGTATCGGCGGGGTTGCGAGCGAAGGGTGGTGTGGTCTCTTTGAGGGAGCTCACCGCCTGGCGCGTCGACGCCCGTCGAGACGTCATTGCCCGTTGCGCAATCCGGCTGGAGAGGCCTCGGTTCGGTGTGCGGACCGTGGAAGCCTTGCGGCCGGTGCTGATGCAGTGGTTAAAACGGCAGCACGGGGTGCTCCCCTTCTGACTGGGGGAGGGTTTGACGGGGCATGGATGTTTCGTCAAATACCTGTACACGGTCGTTAGGAGGGAGAGTACACCGTCCTGCCACCACTGCGATTACGACGACGACACGGCGCAGCATACTCTCGAGGTTTGTGATGTCCTCCGCGAGAGGGGGACGTCGGTCGATGGGAGGGTACCCCTCAAGGGGGTATTCCGTCAGGCCGACCACTGACGTCAAGTCACCCTGCTCCGGTGGTCGGCCCAACGACGAAGGCGACGTGTCGCGCGGGTGGGTTACGGGTGTGCGTGCTTACGCCAATCTGTCGTTCCGGACGGAGTGGTGCGAGGAGTGCGGCGACCGTAAACTACCCCCCAAAAAAAAAGTACAATCTTCAAAATGTTTTAACAAACATTAAAATTACATCATTAAGAAGTAGAATAAGTAGGTAGGCACGACATTTTGGAATGATCTAAATTTTTATGTACGTGCTTAGAATGACGACGAATTACATAAATTAAAAAATGCTTACGAGGAATGCAAACAACACGGTGTAACATGAATGACTGGCCCGGCCAGCGTACGGTGGACGTGCCCCGGCCGAGGCCCGGTCCGGTCGCGACACGGTGTAACGTGAATCATCCTTTAGGCTCCAATTTAAATGCTTCATTTTTTGTGCCCGGATTTATCTTCTATATCTTATTATTCTAAGAGTGCATCATTTAGTCGGGTCGACCACTGAAGTCAAGGAACTCTGCACCGGTGGTCGGCCCAACGACGAAGGCGACGTGCTATACGGGTGGGTTACGGGTGTGCGTGCTTACGCCCCTTTGTCGCCCCGGGCGAGGAGTGCGCCGACCGTAACCCAACCCCATAAAAAATTAGGGTGCATCATTTAAATTTATCATTCCCATTCCTTTCAGTTTAGGTTTTTATGAATATTTTTTTTTTATATTGTTTCTTTTTCAGATGATTGTATAGTAAAGATAAATGATGTGAAATTAACGCGCAAATCACAGAGTAATGATCTAGATTCTAGTATATATGAATACAAATATATTTATGGCGAGGAATTAACAGTTATTTTTAAACGAAAAGATAAGAGCGTACATGATGATATTACCTTTAAGTGTGAGAATAAAGATGTACTTAGTAATAAAGGTAATGTAGCCAATTGTAGTAATAATTGTAATAACGTCTCCTATTTTTTTTAACAGAAAATGTATATGTGTTAGCGCAGAAGTCAGACAGATCAATGAATTTGAGATATGAGGTACAATATTAGGTTTTATGGGATATGAATTTCGGTTTAAGATGTTGTTGGTAAGGTGGAAGTTGGATATTTCGTTGTCTAACGTTTCCAAAACAAGAGAGAAACCGTGAATATTTATGTCGTAGATTAATAACTTGTATAGGTTTTATAAATAGGCTTGCCAATAGTTGATCTTGGCAGAATTATTTCTTACAGAATGATTATGTCTAGCCATACACACACACATGCAGTCAAACACACAGAAACAAGTATACTTAAATGCATGCATGGTCTAAGATATGAATAAATTGTAACTATTTTTAATATTATAAAGGATTTCACAGCGCTGATCAATTTTATCTCGATGATTTTAGATTATGTGCCATTGGACTCATCGTATATGCTAAAGATTAACACGAAACGATTAGACGACAATTGCGAGATAGTCTATAAATATGATCATACAAAATATGTTAAAGTAAATTTACATCGTGAATCCAGTCGCGGTGAGTATATGTTATTTATAAATTATTATTAAATAAAAATCTAGGGTAGAAATAATATAAATTTAGCTTAAAATTTTTAACGCTGGGAGGAGATTTTCAACGTTCTCAAGAAATCCAGTGAGATTTTTAGAGAAATAAATGATATACATCTTGGCTGAGAAAAGTTGCCCATGGCCATGGGCCGATTTTTTTTTATTGGAAACTTTGGCAATCGTGCATACCATACACCTGATGGTAAGCGATGCTGCCGCTCATAGACCTTTATTAATCCGCTGCCAACTGCGAAGAAAGTGAAGGGAATAGGAATGCATGCAATGAGTTTCGGTGATACTAAAGGTATCTTCAAAACCAACTACACGCAGACACGCTCAGAAAGTTGGGCTTTCGGCTCTCTCGCTCACCAAACGAAGCGCAGTAACAAATTGCTCCTACTCAGAGGTCGATTTTTTGCGAGAGTGTGGTACTACTCCGGCCGGACAGGCCCCCCGTAGGCTGTACTGTCAACAACGTGGTCCTACCACAATTTCATCAACCTACTAGTGATGATTATTACATTTATTTTATTTATTGTATTACAATTAAGACAATGAATATATTGGATTTGTCTATCTGCATTAGCTTTAATTTACTGCAGCTGTAGAATGTAGCATAAACGTTTTCAATAACTTTTTGAATACAATTTTGATTATCTATTAATTTATAGAACCAATCATATTAGGTCTACGTACTAGCAATATACTTTATCAGTACACTAAAAATCAACATGAGTGGCTAACGCACTATGAGTATTCACAAAAAGAGATTTTGAATCTTACCTGTAGCAGCGCGGACGAGAATAGAAAAATAAAGCTGTTTGTAGACGGTATGTACATAAAATATTTTTATCGAATTTTTTGTATATTGTAATAGAATAACTACAGGCATAATAATGTGTAATGAATACGCACAGAACACGTTTATTAAAAATAATTTATGAAGTATAGTCTCTCTACCTATATACATATTGCTAGATGTATTACGAGATTTGTAGGACTGAGAATGTGGTAAGAGAAGTGAGAGTGAAGAGTGCGACGTATATGGGCTGCGATGATGAATCTCAGAGCTGATGTAGGCAAAGTATGTCGAATAAAATCATAGCGTTGATTGCAAGTAATTATGATATTGAAAGGTTTTGAAGGGTTTTTGAAGAAGAAAATCTAATTAAAGTTATTTCTGTTAACAAACAATTTATGGTAAACGGACTGGCAGTTTACGCTAACGCTGATTAATAACCACAGCTTAAGGAGCAAGCGATTAGGCTACACCTAAGTCCTTATTAATTACAGGTTTTAGACTTTTTTATCCCTGTGTCATTATGGGATAAGAATACGATTATCACCACTCCTTCCCTATAGGAGTCGCTAATTGGCTAAGGATTCACCAGGGAAGTAGACAGCAGCTTTCTTTTGGGAAACGTATAACACCTCACTGCAATCGCTAACCCGTCCCCCAAACATGGTGATTACGGCATTATTCCCTTTATATGAGTGATAAAGGCGAAACCAGAGGTCGATTATGTCTAGCAATGGACGCTGCAAGACTGAATGACGATGAAGATGACTATATATTATTAGTTACTTTTCAGATGCAATAATTAAAATTGATACTTCATATGAAATTAAAATAAATTTCAGGCGCAGAACGTAATTCTTACAATTTAATTTCTAATGCAATGCACATGAATAACATAACTTGTGAATCCCGAAGAAAGAATAATTATACTCGAAAAATGATCATTACATTGTCAGAAGAACGGAAGCCTTCTTTGGAAGGTTCAAATGGTAAGATTAATTTTTTATAAATATTGGGCATAGACCTATATATATATATATATAGGGCATATACTCATAACCTTTCTTCCACATCGCTCGTTGAACCGTCAACCATTGAGGAAGAAAGGTTCTTGAGTAGCGATTACGAATCGGATGACGCAGCGTAGGACGACCCCCAACTAGGTGGACTGACGACATTCTCAAAGTCGCAGGGAACCATTGGTTGCAAGTGGCGCAGGGCCGTTCCGAGTGGTATTCTCGTAGGGTTAGTGGCAAACGAGCAAACACTCATTAGTAAGTGATATTACCGCTGATGGACATTTGCTAGGCCGCTAGGCTACCGTGAGGAAAGTGAAGAGAGTGTGAATACGTGCAATGAGGGTCGGTGATACTAAAGGCATCACCAAAACCTACCACACCCTCAAATAGTTCGCTTAATGCTTTCCCGCTCATCTAACGAAATGCAGTAGGAAATTGCTACTACTCAGAGGCTGAGTTTCTGCGAGAGAGTGGTATTAACCTGGATGGACCGGCCCGCAGGTGTAGACAGACGACTGTCGACAGTGTAGTCCAACCATTGTTGTTCCATGCGCTATTTTTATAAGTTACTTACCGAATGTTAAGTGGAATAGTTCTTAGATAATTAGATCGTAGAGTTTTTTAAATTCAAATATTTTTTTTTTCGAAATTAGAAAATGTTTACATTTTGTAATTGTGTACCTAGAAGATTAGAATGGATTACTCGCCTCGCGATTAATCGCCACTAACATTATAATTAAAAGGAGTGATGATATCAATTACAAAATTTACTATATATACTATATAAAAATTACAAAATTTACTATAGTTCTAATATAGTTTCACTTATACCTTTTATTTTTTGATAACATTTAACATTATTAAATTCAGTTTTCAAAAAAAAAACCCAAAACCAAGTGGACCTGGCTATCACCCGACGGCAAATATAAAAACGAAATCGATTTCATAATAACTAATAAACCAATGTTTTTCCAAGATACGCACATTATTCAAAATTTAAATTTTAATACGAATCACCGCATGGTACGCTGCCGTTTAAAAATGCATCCATCAAAAAGAGGCAGAAACAAAATTAAAAATAAACTGACATTAGAACAACGTAGAGAGAAAATAGATCTTTCAACCATTAACACACTAAAAGAAATAGTAAACTCGGACAGAAGTGTCACAGAAAAATACGACCACATGTACAAACAACTGTCAAAATTGAGGAAAGCAAATGTAACCAAGGACGTAAAATTTAGTGAGAAGACAATAGAGCTCCTAGAAGAAAGAAAAGTACTACTGGCAGACAAATCAAAAACTGAAGAAAACAGCAACATAATATCTAGATTGAGCAAACAGATTCGAGAAAATATAAGAAAGGATAGGAAATTAAGAAGAATGAAAAAACTAGAAGAAGAAATCCAGAAAACAGGAGGAACGAGAAAAGCTTTCAAGGAATTAAGAGAATATGGAATGGAATGGATACCAAAATTAAAAAGTAACAGATCTAAACAAATAACAAATCGTGGATGAATCCAGAGCTTGGCCACAGAATACTATCGAACTCTCTACTCGAATAATGATACCGATCAAGACAAGAACGCCAATAACGAACCTAATATGGGCTATAAAAAAGTACCATCAATACTCTTGCAAGAAGTACAGAAAGCCATCATGACACAGAAGCTAGAAAAAGCTCCAGGACCTGACAACATAACTAACGAGCTAATTAGAGGCACTACAGAAGAAATATGCCCAATCCTAACTAAGATATTCAATGATATTACAACAACGGGTATCATTCCGAAACAATAGAAGGAATCACATATTATTCTCCTCCATAAGAAAGGAGATAAAGATAACATCGGCAACTACAGGCCAATTAGCCTAATATCAAATGTGTACAAAGTCTTTGCAAAAGTAATTCTAGAAAGAGTAACAAGGATTCTAGACGAAAACCAACCGATAAAGCAGGCAGGATTTAGAAAGAACTACAGCACTATAGACCACATCCACACAATCAAACAAGTCTTGGAAAAATACAATGAATACCAGAAAACATTGTATATCTGTTTTAAAGACTACTCCAAAGCATTTGACAGTTTAAAACACAAATTTATCTGGTTGAGTCTAAAAGAACAAGGAGTGGATGATGTCTATATTGAACTAATCAAGTCTATTTACAAAGAAAGCATAAGTAGCATAAAATTAGAATCAAAAGGAGACCCCTTTTCAATAAACAGAGGCGTGAGACAAGGGGATCCATTATCTCCTAAGCTGTTTAACGCGGTGCTGGAACACCCATTTAGAAGATTGGACTGGGATAACTACGGCATTATTATCAATGGAAGCCGCCTCAACCATTTGAGATTTGCAGATGACATTGTCCTGCTAGAAGAAGACCCCAACAAACTAGAGCATATGGTAAAAGACCTAACAGAAAAAAGCAGAGAAGTAGGTTTAGAAATTAATGCAAACAAAACAAAACTAATGACCAACGCAATAGAAAGCAACATTGAGGTTTACGGAACCAAGTTCGAATATGTGAACGAATATGTATACCTTGGTCAAATTATATCCCCTAAAGATTCTATGTCCAAGGAATTAAACAAAAGAATAGCCTGTGGATGGAAAAAATACTGGTCCTTAAAAGAAATAATGAAAAATAAAGATCTAGGCATGCATATCAAGAGAAAGACTTTCAACACTTGTATTCTTTCCTGCATGACATACGGCTGCGAGACATGGACATTAACAGACAAACATAGAGAAAAACTTGCTAAAACAGAAAGGGCAATGGAAAGAAGTATATTGGGAATCAGGCTTAGTGATAGAATCTGAAATCTAGAAATAAGAAGGAAGACAAAAATAGCGGATATAACAACTCGCATAGACCATCTAAAATGGAGTTGGACAGGGCACATGCTACGTTGCAAAATAAATAAATGGAGTAAACAAGTATCCTTATGGTACCCAAGAGGCGATACCAGGAAAAAGGGGCGTCCGAAAACAAGATGGAGTAACGATATCCGCCTAACCCTAGGACCATACTGGACCAGAGTTGCAGAAGATCGAAGTTAATGGAGAGAGCTGGAGGAGGCCTATGCCAGGAGGCACGCCGAACTGCGAGATATACTATAAGAAAATCACTAAAACAAACATGTTAAAACTGTAAATAATTCGGAATAAAAGGGCTTTATTATTATTATTATGTATCTTCGATTCACGGCTATCTCCCAAAAAGGGAAGATACTCGGTCCTTTGAAAGGCTTACATGGGGATATGGATCCAACACGCAGAGGCCTTTGGAGAAATTTAATGTAAAAATGGGATGGGACATCTACCGATGACACTCCACGTCTGCACATAACACACGTGGGCTGCCAACGGTAGGTGTAAAACTATTGTGTGATGATGGTATCTAATAAATGTTTATGGGGTTGGAGGTTTGATGGACTGGCTAAACTAAAAACTATTGATTGAAAAACTGTCGTCTGCCTTCAATACCTTTATCGTCTTGAACTTTGGCAGACGGTGACTCGCCAACTCTCTGAATGGGTCCCCCCAAACGGTCGCCACAGGCACACAGGCCGTACGGGCAACAGGAGGGCAACATTGGTGCAAGTGGCTTGGGGTGTCGAGCGGTGCGGCGCCGGTTTCACCATCGCAGTGGTTTTCCCGTAGTTATGCCCTTGAAAATGACACTTCCACCCCCGAGCATATAGCTCTGGCGACCCCTCTCTGATCAGCCGTTTAAGACAAGCCAGAGTTGAGAATCCTGCGGGCACTCTTCGGTTTCCACTCCAGCCAGCCAATAAAGGCCAGCTGGATACGAGGCCCTGGCCGACTCACTGGGGCACTCAGGACCGCAGTGTCACCACTCACATACAGCACGCCACAAGCTGCCCTGCGGTTTATTGGCTTTCCTATACATCTTGTGATACATTTTTTCTTTTATTTCAAAATAACTTGAGAGCCATATAATGTTCCTCCGAGGTTTGCGTTAGTCTCATGGTGAGATAACGACTGGCCCAGAGGTTTAATTAATTATTATTTAATTAATTTAACTTTATTTTTTTATTATTATTATTATACCTTTTATTTTTTGATAGGCTATGGTCTGGACACCCAGCAGAGGTGGGGTGCGTACCCGCCGGCGCGGGGATGAGTGGCTTGCGGCCCCATAACCTACCGTATTCCCTTCCCATAGCCGTTGGGGCGACCACTGGTGCCGAGTCCTTGACATCTGTGGTCGGCCTGGCGGTTTTCCTTTCGGGTATCATCCCATTCACCTCCTTCTACCAGATAACTGCCTCGCAAAGGGCGGCGACTGCGTCCCATTTCCTGCCGGTGTTGAACATCGTTATAGCGATAGTCGGCAGCGTCAGGTCTCCATCGATGATTGTGACAAGTTCACGGTGCTGCTATGCCTAGGCCACGCAGACTTCGAGCGTATGCTGCGCCATATCCTCGGTGGTAGGACGGCGTCCTCTCCCTCCTTGCAACCTTATGCAGGTACTTGTCGAAACACCCGACAAGATTTGCACCAATTGCAAGGAGAGGACTCCGTGCCGCCGACTCAATCACTCTATCGGCACTTGCCGGAAGGCTTCGAGGCCTATCCACCCGGACTGCCCAACAGGCAAGGACGTACCGGTGGGCGTCGCCCCCCGAGGAGGCCAGCTCGCGAAGCGAGAAATAGCTGAACCCCGCCAGCGTTGTCAACACCCGCCGGGCAATCGAGCGAGCACCCTGTGAGCATCTCCGCCTCTAAGTCCTACGGGGAATCCGGCCGGCCGGCACGTAGTACTAGGTACGCCATAGTCGGCATTTGCCACGATAGAGTGGACGCCGCGCCGATAAGCTGCGGAGCAAGTTGAGCTTTACTTATACCTGGAGAAAAAGTTTCACGTATAGGAATTAGGTTCTAAGAATCTTTATTATTTTCATACATAATCTGTCCGATTACTTGGATGATTATCAACCACCTTTGATCATGCACTACACATTTACAATAATATTAATCATAATTTTAGTCCGAGCTAGCGAAGGAAACCCAAATATAATGTACATTGGTGTTGCGGCTGGTATTCTAAGTGCTATAATAATTATTATTTACGGAATCTGTTGGTATATGAAGTATAAATCTGGTGCAAAAGAGGTAAGTGGAATGAGATTAAACCTTTTATTTTTTATGAAAAAGAAAACATATTTAGGGTTTTTTATCGCGTTTTTATTGGCCTTTTATTTTCTAGAGGTTTCATAATGGCGGTCGCGTGACCGTAATGGAGAATTATCCTCTCGTCACTATGACATATAATAACACGATAATATCTCTATGAATAGACTTTTTTGTGTGTAATATAATGATATGTCTGCTATGACATCTTAGCCCGTAACCATGAACGCTGCAGTGTTCGAAACGGCGGGCAATCAAAAATCAAATACAAATCCGTGAAGCAGTTTTATTTACAATCAATATATATTTTTTTATTCCTTCCTTTTATTCTATCTGTATAAAAATGTACGACCAGGCTAAATATTTAAAAAAAATATGATTATCTCACTATGTTTTTAGTAGTACGATAGGCACACTGTTGTCACTTTTCATTCATAGTACCACACTCTCGCAGAAAAACGACGACCCATCTCTGTAAATAAATCAGATAAAAAGCGCCTCTTATTTAGTTTAGTAGGTAGTATACAGGAATTTAGTACAAAAAGAGATAAAAATCGTATTTTTTATACCGAGAATTGCTCGAATTGATGCAAAATGATGGCACGACCCTAAAAGCAAATTAATTCCTAATTATTTAAATTGCTCAATAGTTGTATTTTTAGCACGTTTGCTAGTTTGTAACTACAGTAGAACCTCGATAAGTTAAAGACCAAGGGAAACGTTAAATTATTGAAGTTATCGAGGTTTTTACTTACTGAGGGTTTAAGTTAAAGAGTTTTTATAGGTTTATATTTTTACTTACAGAGGTTCGTTTATAGGCTTTATTTAGTAGGCACTTATAGAGATAGACGAGCTAGGTTAAATGTAAATGAAATGTTAATATGTATATATAATTATATACATACGTACTTTATTTTACATTTAAAGATACATTTATTCAGGTATTCTACATAAAAAAGTCGGTATTTCTTTTATTTCAAACTGTTCAAAAGCTACCGATACATAAAAATAAGTTACTGTACTTAGATCTTAGTGTATTGTTTACATGAGAAGTCATTTCGTAAACATGTGTAAGCAATAACAATGGTTTACAGGTAACATTTTTTGTTTGCACATTCATTTAAAATTACTTATTGATAGATTTTTGAAGTTACAGAGGTCGTCATCATTACAACTTTGAGTTACTGAGGTATGAAGCCCAAATTATTTGTTTAAGTTATAGAGGGTTCGTATTTTAAGTAAAAGAGGTTTTGGACTCTGTGGGGAAGGGAACACAACATTTTATGAAGTTATAGAGGTTTTTAAGTTGTCGAGGTTTAAGTTATCAAGGTTTTACTGTATTTGTATATATATATTACAGCTTTTTATCACAAACCTTGCGAGCCACTCCACTCTCTCCTTTGGCTCGAGCCTCCATCGTAATAGGAAGGCTATTGACCTACTGTAGTCCGTTGGTCAGACGGGTTGGTAAAAGGTTTTATTTTGAGTTTCCTTCTCTTGTATAGACGTTATATGCATATTATATGCTTAATCCCCTTTATGACATCCAGAAAGGGAGTGGTGAATTGTATTCTTACCCCGTCACAACACGGACAGTTTATAGTAGGCACTTCAAGTTCTTTTTTCATGATAAGCTGTAGTAAATATTGTACATGGACTGCGACGAAGAATGTTTAATTTAAAATAGGTTATCTTTTAAAAACATACCTACATAAATATAGAGACACTTTTTTTATATCGTGTTTCTAAATTAGGAATTTTCATTCCTGAATATGATAATTATTACGATTTTTCAGAGTTCTTTTGAGATTTTTAACAATGAAGACACAAGTGTACCAGCGTTTCCAAGTCAATGGCAAAGTGATTATGCGTACATAGAAACTTCCAACAATGGCAAACCATATGGATATCCAATGGAAAACTCAATGTACTATAGCAGCATACAAAGCGATAGTAACAGAATCTCAACTACCGACACTGAAAATCATTATTCTGAAATAGATGATCATTTTAAACGTAACCAAAACCAAACTAATTTAAATTCTGCTAACTATGAAAACCAGAACGTAATCAACAACGAGACGTTTGTTACTAATGATGATTATTCTAACCAACATTCTAAACATTGCTTTAAAAGATGCTCTAATTTTTTACAAGGTGACCAAATGAACGTGGATTATAGCAATATAATAAGTAATAGCAGCACAGGCTATGTGAATTTTCATACAGAAAATAATAGTAATAGCAATTGTCAAAAATATTAAAGACTGGTTAAAAGTATTTGTTATGTATTTTCCTTAGAATAATAACATATAGAAGGTAAGTACGCGCACAGAAAGTGAAGCATTTCAATTGGAGCCTAATGGAGCTTACGCCGGAACTATTCCGTAAAGTACATGTCATTGTACTGCACGTACGTATGCAACTCTTAAAAAATAAATAGGTAATTATGACGGTTTGTGCATTCAAATGGTATCAAAACACATTTGAAAAACATAAAAAGGTTTTTAACATTACTTTTAAAAGTATTTCGACGATTTATGTTAATAAAAACAAAATTTGATTTCATAATTTGTATAGTGGTGTGCGTGTGTGCGTGTGTAATCGTCTGCGTGCCATTAGTATTTTTAGATTCATGTTTCGAACTTTCGAAGTATTGACCCTATCCTTCTATACGTTATTATTCTAAGGTATTTTCATTATATATTGAACAAATATATAATTATTGTAGCGTTGATGAATTCTGTAGTATTCTATTCTATTCTTCATTATGGCAAGTGTTGCCGGTGTCGACAATTCTGCCAATTTCAGTCGCGTGGAGAAACGTGTGTATTTATATTCGAATAAAATTATTTTAAATTTAGATAACATTATGACTGAATGTGATCAATTTTAAATTTAAAACAAAAAGACAGACACGAATATACACAGGTTTAGTACAAATATACATGTTATAAGCATTAGTAAGCCACCAGGAGTTGTATTGTACAGAGTCAGCTTATTACATCCACATACCGCAACAAAGATTAATACATACATACATATACTATACACATACATACATATATATGCGTACATGTCACAGACGTATGGAGTTATGTCTCATAAAATACATAAGGATATTAAAGAGTTTTGGGGAGGACTGAGTAAAAAGCGAAGCAAAATTAATAGGAAGAGGAATTTTTAAATCAGAGATGAGAGCATACAGGTCTAAGCTAGGGCTATTGTTGGTGCAGCTAAAGAAAATGTGCTCTAAACTACCTTCATCTATGCCACACTCGCACAGAGATGAGTCTCGTATTCGAAGTTTGTGGAGGAAAACTGGTGAACAGCAATGACCTATTCGTAGGCTACAGATCATGGATATAGAGGAGCGGGGTGTATTTTTAAAATGATAAAACCAAGGTTTCTGGGCTATATTAGGTTGAATGGAATGGTAAAAATTGGCTTTCCTTTTACTAGAGTCATTCTAGTCAGTTTGCCGTGCAGAGTGCAGAGTTTCTCTAGCAACAGTGGAGAGATCATGTCCGTGATGGCCAAAGTGTTTGAGGTCGCTACACTGGGAAGATGTTGCAGATTTAGCAAGACTGTCAACGTACTCATTGCCTTTTATACCACAGTGGCTGGGTATCCAAACCAGTTGTACTGTTTGCCCTTTTGAGATACAAGAGAGGATTGCCTTTTTAATTTCGAGTATGAGGTTAGTGTGTACTCGACTCTTAAGAGGATTCTGCTGTAGTGCCTGAAGGCAGCTCAGAGAGTCTGTAAATATAACGGCCTCATTAATATTATGAGCTTCAATGAAGAGGCATGTCTCCAGAATAGCAATACATTCGCCTTTAAATACTGAAGACTCCTTGGGGCATTTAAATTGTAGAATGATTTTGGAATTTTGATAATATACTGCTGCCCCAAATGGCTAGTTCTTGAAAGTTGCGAAGCATTAGTGAAAAACCTTTCAAAATTATACCAATGTTCTGCAACCATTGCATTAAAAATCGAATCTGCCGAAACGGTGCTCTTAAAAATTCCTATATTGAAAAGTATGTCTGGCTAGTAACAAATAGTTTTATAATCAAAGCTAAAAACGGGGAGTCTAGGGTATTCTATCATAGGTCCCTCCAGAGCTTCAAATTTTCGTAAAATTTGGACTAATGGCATTGGCTTATATTGCCAAAATGTTGATACATTACAAATCTGACTTAAGAGGTTAAGTTTTTGTATTAACGGATGGGACTTCCTACTCACGAGTTTAGATAAGAAGCGGGTAGCTAAATATTGTCTTCTTAGGGCTAAAGGGTGCTCGCAGCACTCAACATGTAACGCACTAATTGGTGACGACTTCATGCAGCCTGAGATAATCCGCAAACATTTGGCTTGTATCCTATCCAATATTGCAAGGGCACCTTTATTGCAAGGTATTAACAAAAATGTGCCAAAGTCTATTTTGGTTCAAATTAGAGCATTGTATACCAATCTCATGGTGGTTGGGTGAGCTCCCTACCAGACACCAGCCAGAGCTTTCAATATGTTGATGGATTGCTCACTTTTTTGTACTAAGTGGTTGATGTGTTTAATACCAGTGAGTTTAGAGTCCGAAAATACACCCAGAAATTTTACCGTAGTCGTAGTAGGGATCGTATGTCCTAAAATGTTAATATCAATTTGAGGGATTAATTTTTTGCGAGTAAAAATTATCACGGCAATCTTTGGGGTAGACAGGCTCATACCATGCGCCAGCAGCCACTGATTTAAAGAATTCAGGGAGAGCTCTAGTGACGAAGCAGCGTAATTGATCAGAGGGTCCTTAACAAACAGTGCCAAATCATCAGCATATTGTAATATGTTGCAGTTAGTATGAAGGCAAGAAGCAATATCTGCTGTGTATAAATTATATTGCAAGGGGATCAGAACTGATCCTGTGGCAGACCTTTCCAGGTCGTTCTTTTTTCCATATGTGAACATTGAGTCCACAATACGAGTGAACGGGACATTAGAATTTCACAAATGCAGTGCACCATCTTGACCGGTAATCTCAGCTGGTGCAATTTATGCCTGAGAGTGGGAAGAAGGTCATAAGCGGATGATATGTCAAGAAAAGCTGCAACGATAGATTCTTTGACAGCTAATGCGACCTGAATGTTCGTAATAAGGGTAGCCACGCTGGCCATTATGCTAAGACCCTTTCTGAATCCAAATTGGAATTTAGGAAGAAGATTTTGAGATTCTACATACCATTCGAGGCGATTTTTAATGAGATGTTCAAGGAGCTTTAACAATACCGAGGATAAGGCAATAGGTGTATAAATATTTAGGTCATCTGGATGCTTACCCGGTTTAAGAATAGAGATTATAATTTGAATTTTCAATCGCTGGGGATCCAGCTATTATCGTAACAGTAGTTTAAAATGTTCAGAAAATATTTTCGGGCATTAGCACTGGCATGTACTATAAACGAATATGGGATGCCATAAATCCCAGGTGCGGAGTCTTTTACGTAGTTAAGAATCATTACTAATTCTTTCATGGAGAAAGGAGTGTTGAGTATATTCGCCGAAGAAGATATGTTGGACAGATAAGAGTGCTGAATCTCTGTTGGACAGGGAACGTAGGGAGGAGCTAATTTTGCAAAGAATAGCTCGGCAGTTTTTTTCGATATTGTTGAAGAAGCTTGTGACAACCTGACCTAAATTTATTGATGCTTTTCCATACCAAGGACGGCGGGGTGGATGGAGATAAAGAGGAGCAAAAACGTAGCCATCCTGAACGTTTCTTAGTCCTTAGTAGCTTTCTTGATTTTGCACATACCTGTCTGTATAAGAGATTATTGATGGTCATATTCCCGTTGTATCTCCTCTCTGCCTCTTTCCTTTCTTTGATGGCCTTAGTACAATCGTTGTCCCACCATGGTGGTGAAGGGATTTTGCCATGAGAACTATTTTTAGTCGGGAAGCATCCCTCCGCACACTCACTTAAGGCCTCTACAAACTTTTGACAACAGAAATGCACATGGCTATGGTCAGAAGACTGAGTGTATTGGTTATCACTGACAGGAGGAAGGGAAAGGATTTTGTTTTCTAGGTCCAAAGAAAATTTTATTTGAGAGTTTGGGTTTGAGAGGTTAAATTTTTGAAGTGGCAGTAGAGTTTTCTAAGTAAGTTTTACCGGTCAAAGTTGTGATAATAGGATAATGGTGACTGCCATGGGACAAAGATGTGCAATTCCAATGAGCAGTGACAGCTATTCTAGGTGAAAAGAATGTCAGGTCAATACAGCTCTTTTATTGACCAGGGGAAAATCTACGTGTAGAGCATCCATTATTTAGTATGCACAGCCCAAGATCATCTAGGATCTAAACCAAAGCTATGCCAGAACTATTGCAGCGAGTAGAACCCCATCTGAAATGGTGACAGTTGAAGTCACCCATGACTAGGATAGGACCATTAATACTGATCAATAAATCTCTTAACCTTGACAAAAAATAATTTGAGGGTGGGCTACGTATACAGATAGCACCGTGATGCTTTCAACTAATGCAGCAGCTATGTAAATATTTCCGTCAACGGAAGATATATGTAAAGGTGCGGAAGGTACTTGGGTTTTAATTAAAAGAGCAGAGCCACCATAGCCATCTGCTCTATCGCAACGGACAACATTGTAGTGGGGGATGCGGAAATTGAGGCCTGGCGTTAACCAAGTCTCTGCTCTAGCACAGACTAGAGGTTTATGTTTGTTTAATAGGAATGTAAGATTGTGCTTATTACGTAGCACACTCCTAACATTCCATTGTAGAAATACCTGGGAGGGAGCCATTTTTATGGTTTAAGAGAAGATAAATAAATTTTTCAGCATCATTGGACGGTAATTGGGGAGAGCTTATCGATGTAGAAGAAGTTTGGATGGGGTTAGATGTGTAAGAGCTCAGAAATTGGACAAGGAGATGGATTAACGAAGATAAGTTATCAGGTGATTGAGATTTGTTAAGAGCACAACCATTAGGCTGTGAAGATTAGGGTGATGAAATGATATTATAATGACTCGTTTTATCGTATGAAGGAGAGAGAGGTTTATGGGTTTTGGCCTTAAGATAAACAGTTTTTTTGTATGACTGAGTTGGTACCTGACTCATTTGAGGAGGGAGTGTTTTAGTAACTTGGGCATAGCGAGAAATGGCTGGAAGTGCTTTACTGGCTTCAGAGTAAGGCATTTCCTTCTCCGCCATCAATGTTTTTATTCCTCTTTGCCTCTCATACTCTGGGCATAATCTGTCGTTAGCAAAGTGATTCCCGGAGCATAAAACACAAAGTGCTTCATTCTCCAAGATGACACAGCCATTGCCAGGATGGTCCTGTCCACATTTAAAGCAGCGAGGCTTAGATCTGCAAAGGGATTCTACGTGGCCAAATCTGCAACATTTATGACATTGAATAGTAGGGTATACATATTGAATCACGGGGAGCGATGTGTAGCAACAGAAAACTCGCTTCGGAAGTACTTGGCCGTCAAATATTATTACGCACGTTACGGTCGGTTTCCACTCAGGGCCCTCGTCTCTAAATATTTTCCTGTTGATGCGCCTTACCTTGAGAATTTTACCACAGCCAATGGGGGTAGTAATATAATTGAGAGCCTCCTCTTCGGTCATATCTGTGGGAATACCACTAACAACACCCATCCGGGTAATATTGAATGCTGGGATTGAAGCAACATACTTATGCTGGCTAAGAAGGTTGTTGTTAAGGAAAGAGTTAGCATCTTGATAGGATACAAACTCAACAGATACTCGATTTCTACCCACCTTTTTTACACCATGTTGTTTTTTAGAAGGAAAATGCCGAAAGAAACAGGATGGAGGGTGGTACCAGCATTAGGATTGGGTTCGCTACGTGATACATGGATAATATATGGGGATTTGTCCTCTATAGTATATTTTTCTCGTGCTATTGTAGTATTTCTACGTTGTTTTGTAGGTCTATCGGTAATATTTATATCGATAACTGGGCGTTTACGGGATGAAGATTGAGTAGGGTTCGCCTCTTTTAAATTATATACAACTTCTGCAAATTGGGATAATGGGTCGTTATGGGAAACATCGGGAAAGTTTGGAGGGGTAGAGAAAACAGGAGTAGTGGGGTAGGTGATGTCAGGAGGATCCGGAGGTTTTGTTTTATCCATCGTAGATGGACACGGTTAGGCTAATACAAACCTTATACCAAACAAATAAGACAATACACAGTCACACCAAATTGAGTCACAAATGTCACCAAAAATAGACAAAAATTAAAAAAAATGCTTGCCACACGTGTTAACCACAAACAAGCTGCAAGCAGAATGAAATCTGTAGTAATAGTTTGTTTAAATTTATATTATATTGATAACATAAGAAATAATCATATATTTTTAGCAGTATTTAAGGTATTTTTAATATAATGTAATTAATTGAAAATTAAATGCTAATTAGATGTATACATTTTATAGCCCGTCCACATGTTGGCCGAGCATAGGCGAGCGATGGCGAACGCCAACGTGTGTACACCCGATTTGCTTTAGTTGGCCAACGCTCGCCATCGCTCGCCTAGTTGGCCGAGTGAATACAAGCGCCAACGTGTGGACAGCTGATTTGTCTTCACTCGCCGTCGCTCGTGATCACTTGCCTCACTTCGCCTCGGTGTCGGTTTTTGTGCACAAATCAAAGGCACTCGTCTGCGCTCGGCCAATGCCGTCCACACGTTGGCCTGCTCACCATTACACGGTTGATATCCATCGCGGTTAGACGCGTTTAATGTGATAATGTCGCTCAACACAAATAATTATATTTTCAAATTTGCATCACTACTTCTAGATATGCGACGTAAATAATTAGATCCAAGTCACCCTATATGTTACCTATAGTATCTAAAAGTATCTTAATCGTTCATCATCATTTCAGCTCATATACATACGTCCTACTGTTGGGCTCGAGCCTCCTCCACAAAAGGAGGGAAACTGACCTTAGTATTCCATGCTAGTCAGACAGTTGGTATTTTTTTTTTAATTTTTTTTATGGGTGGGCTATGGTAAGCGCACGCGCGGTCCAGTCCGTCCGGGGCGATGAAAGGACGGCGCGCGGGCCCATAACCCACCCGTACCCACGTCACCTCGTTGTTGGGCCGACCACCGGAGCAGATGTGACTTGTCGTCAGTGGTCGGCCCGACGGAATACCCTTTCGGGGGTACCCGTCACCTCTCGACATTCTGGGACGTCGGTCGCCGTCGCGTGGTTAGCCACACTGCGGGTGACGGACAATTCCCCGGTCCGATCACCCGTGGCCTCGGCTAGGGCGGCATTAGGCGCAGATACTCCCGCCTGCGACACCCGAGTCGCCGGCGGCGGAACGTGTCGCCGAATAGGATCTCTACTCGCACACGATCCGCCACCTCCTTCCGTGAGATAACGGCCTCACAGAAGGCGGCGACCGCGTCCCAGTTCCTGACGTTGACGAGCATCTCCCTGGCGATGGTCGGCACCGATAATCGCGACGAGTTCACGGCGCTCCCCTTCCCACGCAGCACACTCCTCGAGCGTGTGCTGCGCCGTGTCCTCGTCGCAACTGCAGTGGTGGCAGGACGGTGTGCTCTCCCTCCTGACAATCTTGTGCAGGTACTTCGCGAAGCATCCGTGCCCCGTCAGCCCCTGCACCAGTCGGAAGGAAAGCACCCCGTGCGTCCGCTCCAACCACTCCATCAGCACCGGCCAGAAGGCCTCGATGGTCCTGACACCGTACCGAGGACTCTCCAGCCAGACTGCCCAACGGGCAAAGACTCCACGGCGGGCGTCGACCCGCCAGGCGGTGATCTCCTGCAGGGAGACCATACCGCCGCGGGCGCGCGTCTCCGACACCCGCCGATAAATGTCGGCGAGCATCTCCGCCTCCAGGTCCCACGGGGGAGTTCCGGCCAAGAGGCACGCTGCCTCCGTCGACATCGTGCGGTAACCACGTATGGCCCTGACCGCCATGACCCTCTGTGGTCGCCTCAAGAGGGCCCTCAGCCGGACGGTCAGGGACCCCGCCCTCACCGGTGCGCCGTACAGAGCTATCGACCGGATCACCCCCGCGTACAGCTATCGGCACGTGGCACTGGGTCCACCCACATTCGGCATCAGCCGCGAAAGGGCGGACGCCGCACCGACAAGCCGGGGAACAAGTCGATGGAGATGCTCCCGGAACCGAAAATGCCCGTCGAGCACCAGGCCCAAGTACTTCATGTGGGCCTGGATGCTGATGGTGACCGACTTCACGGTGATCGAAGCGCCGGCGGGAGGCCCGGCGGTACGGAGGCCATGGAACAAAAGGGCCTCCGTCTTTTCCAGGGCTACCCTCAACCCCAGCGCTTCGATCCGCCTGACAATCTCCTCGGTGCCGAGAGTTGCCAGGCGTGCCGCCTCCTCTAGCGTCCCACCCCGGGCTGTGACGAGTGTATCGTCGGCGTAGCAAATTACGCCCAGCCCGGGTGGGAGGCTTCCTCTCAACGCCCAGTCGTAGCCGATGTTCCACAGGGTCGGACCCAGAACCGACCCCTGTGGGACACCGCACGTCATGGGCGTTCGCACAACGCCCCCTACTCGGTCAACGTAGAGGACGCTGCGCCCCTCCAAGTAGTCTGCCACCAGCCGCCTGAGGTACACGGGCACCCCGTGATACTTCAGTCCCTCCCTGATGCAGCTGAATAGCAGACTGTTGAAGGCGTTGGCGATGTCCAGGGATACACCAACAGGACTCCTCCGCCGGTGACGGCCGCCGCTACCACGGCCTTCAGGCGCAGCAGGGCCGCGATCGTCGAATGCCCTCTCCGAAAACCAAACTGGGCGTCCGACAGATCGGGCCCGATCCCGACGAGGTGCTGCTCGATGCGGGCAGCCAACACCCTCTCCAGCAGCTTGCCCGCATCACCGAGCAGCACGATGGGCCTGTAGGCCGAGGCCGACTCGGGAGACTGTCCCGGCCTCGGCAGGAGAACCAGCTTCCCCTCTTTCCAGCACCCAGGGAACTGCCCGGACGTCAAACAAGCGTCGAACAGTCCCCTGAGGCGTGGTCCCAGGTGCTCAAGGACCAGGGCCAGCACACGGTTCGGAATACCGTCGGGCCCGGGGGCGGTGGATTTGACTCGCATACGCGCCACCGCCGCCCCCATTTCCGGTTCCGTGATGGGCGGAGCACTTTCATCGTCGGCCTCCCGGTCGCTGTCCGGCGAAGCCATGACCGGCGGCGTGTACTCCACCCGCCGTGGAAAGAGGTCCTCGACAACTCTGGTGAGGAGGCTGGGCTGGAGAGTCTCGATGAGGGGGGGGGGGGGCCCGCCCGCGGAGCTTGTTCAGCGCCGCGAGGTAGGGGCGACCCCAGGGGTCACGCTCGAGATTGTCCAGCATCTCCCGCCGACTAACGTCCTTGGCGGTACAGACGGCCAGCCTGAAGGCAGACCGCGCACTGCGGTAAGCCTCGTACAGCTGACCCTCCCGCTCAGCGTCGCGGTGACGCGCTCGGCGGCGGGTGTAGGCCCTCCGGGCACGTATGCACGCGGCCCGAAGGTCCGCCAATTCTCGGGACCACCAGGGGACCGCACTCTTCGGGGGCAGACGCCGCACACGGGGCATGGCCGCATCGCAGATCTGCGTTAACGCACAGCGGATGCGGCCAGCCTCGGCATCCACCCCGGCCGCCTGGGGCGGTGAGGATAGCCACGACTGAACGATGGCTGCCTCCGCCAACAGGTCCCAATCCAATCGACCCACAGCCCACCGCGGAAACGCGGGAGCTCCGTCCGCCGTGTGACCCCTGCTGGGCTGCAGTAGGGTCCGGGAGACCTCTATCCGGATGTATCGGTGGTCGGATAGAGTCTCAACCTCCTTCTGGACGCACCAGCCCCTCACACGTGCTGCGACATTAGGGCTAGTGAACGACAAGCCCACTATCGACCCGCCCTGCTGCCGCACGCACGTTTGCACCGAGCCCCTGTTCAGCAAACAAAGGCCCAGTGCCGCCGCCCACTCTTCGACCGCCCGCCCGCGGTCATTCGTCTTGGGGGACCCCCACGCCGTGGACTTGGCGTTGTAGTCCCCCAGAACGAAGACTTGGCGCGATGCCAGTCGCCGTATCGAGGCCCCAGGATGGTGAGGAAGGCCTCGAAATCCGTCGCGCTCCTGTTAGGGGAGAAGTAAACACCAAATAGCGTAACCTCTCCCCATTCCGCCGCGACATACCCATCGCCCCTGTCCTTGAGCAACAAAGGCGGGGAATGCCACGACGTGGAGGCGACGACTGCCACAGAGCCGTCACTGCTGCCCAGCCAATTGGGCCGGTCAGGCACCATGTACGGCTCCGCGGCTACGGCTGCACCGATCAACTCTTCCCTTACCGTCTTGGCAGGCCCCCCGGCGGCCTGAGCGGCCGGGCTCTCCTTCATGTTAGACGGCCCTGCGGTATTGCCGCCCTCGTCCATCGACTGCTCTGCGGTCGCGTCAGTCTCCGCTGTCGCAGTGCTGTCCGCGTCAGAAACGCTGCCGTCTCTGGGCGGAACGTCGGCAGCACGCATTGTCTGCATCTCCGCCCGCCGTTGTTTCGCTGCGCGCCGTCTGGCACTTTACTGCGGTATACACTGAGATAATAGTTATATACGCTCATTAAATAATTAGCCGAAGCTGTAGCGACGTCTATTTCAACGTCCGTAGTGTTTCAGTGCACAATGAACACTGACCGCGGCCAACGTGTGGACAGCTCTACAAATACTTGTCTGCGTTGGCCACTCGCGTTGGCGTTCGACGCACTCGCCCAACGTGTGGACGCTACACTTGCATTGTACCTATTTGCCGACTCTCGCGCTGGCCTAGGCTCAGCCAACATGTGGACGAGACATTAAATATGGACCGACACTGTTTGACTAGGAATACCAAAAAGTCCAAAAAACTAATTATCTATTTTTATTTATCAAAAATCTAAGTCGTATGAAGAATAAAGTGATATGTGAAGTTAAAAATATATGTTTCGTGTGCTAATCCAGTGCTAAGTATTACAAATGTTTAGGATTAGCTACCTTCTATATTTAAGATACAAAATGAAAAAAGCTGATAGTCCTGAAGTCATTTTAATAAAACTAATAACAATCTTAAATGACGGAGCGATCAAATCATAATAATATATCGCCTAGGATCTGCCTACTTCAAAAAAACATTAAATTGGCGTACAGAATAAAATGGCATCACTTAATTTTTTCTACTTTATAAACCTGTAGTGTTGTCTATGTTATCTGTGGTAATATTTTTAAAATTATTCAAATAACACAGTAAAGCATTAAAGTAATTAATAACATTTGAATTTGCCACATGAAATTATACAACATCTTTACAGAAAGTAGTTTTCACATACCCGTCAAAAATCTATGATATATTTGGAAGTGTAAGATTGAAAGAAAAGTAATTTATTAGTCTTTACGGAAGGAATACAGGACTTTATAATATAAGTACAATAACATAACATAAAACAATAAATAATAACAAGAAATTAAAAAACAAAAGTTGATACTAACAGTGGCGTCCCCTACGAAACCGGCGAAGTAAGTTTGAACGAGCGACATGCTAACAATTTTATTTTGTTTCACACACCATTCTTTACGTGTCATTATAGAAAAATAACGCTTACGTACGAACAAGATCATACTGTACCTACTGAAAATAAAAAGTGATTTTTTTTTTGTGGGTGGGCTGCGGTCGGCGCGCCTCCGCACCACTCCGTCCGGGGCAACAGAGGGGCTTAAGCACGCAACTCCCGCAACCCACCTGAAAACCACGTCGCCTTCGTCGTTGGGCCGACCACCGGCGCAGGGAAATAAAAAAAAGTGATGCGACAGTCGATATACATAAATCGATAACTGGTCTTTATTAAATTATTCATAAAAGAAATAAACCCAATACAGTACCTATATAAAACTTTCAACATTTTTTTACAATTACAACAGACAGTTACATTATAAAATACATAAATTGAATTAAGTAATTTATCATTAAAACTACTTATTGTCTCAGAGTAAATGATAATATTATGTACGCATTTTTGTCAATAAAATAAACATGTTTATTCATAACAAAGTCGCAATTGATCATTTAATCTAACGACTGTCCCTATTAAAGCAAAAAAATGGTAAATGTTCTAGCAAGAGCGCTCCAACGATGATGGTATAGTAACATTGACCTTGATTTTACTCCTTTCGAATAATTAAAATAGTCAAAAAACAATTTTTGTTGATTTAAATTCAAAAAGATTTTCATTGATTGTATTTTAAATAAAATAGAAAATCACAATTATAGAAATAAAGAGTTTTATCGATAATAAATATGTATTACATCGTAAGCGTGACAGCACTAGTGACAAATGTTACAGAGATCAATCTATAGGAGTTTTTGGCGGGAATCTGAAGTGTCATGTGGTGTTCTTGTATTATATTCAATATCTTAGTGTTTTAACGTGTTATGTTAAATAATCTTGATGTCATTTTATGTAATATATAGCGACAGAACTGCTGAGGTGTAGTGAATATGATATAAAACTGCTATACATACCTTTGTATTTCCACCAAAATTCTCAGAAGATACCCTTAACAGTGGCCATTACACTGTTGAGGGCGACACTTTGACTTACTGACAGACCATTACTGACATGAAGAAACTGAGAACTTGAAAAGATAATTATAACTCGACACTGGCAAAAATGGCTCGTATTTGTAGCTGATTGCCAAGACAAAAAAGAAGAAGAAGATCAATCTATATTTTAAGGACTATAGTAATCTAACCGTAAAACATGTATAAAAAATAACAATAATTAACAAACGTATTACACGTATGATACTTTTGGTAAATGTACGACACATTTAAAGAACGTGGGAGCATTTGCAATATCTATATAAAGAATGCAAGCATTCTTACCGCGGTTTTTCAGTAGTTATTTTCTAAGAATTCTTCGTAGTGTCCTATGCTGTGGTGCCTTAGTATTACATATAACGTTTTTGGTGATCACAGCTGCTGTGTGGTAGCGGCTTCGAATACTACCAACCCTTGCTTTGCTCGTGGGTGTCGTAAAAGACGACTAAGAGCCCTAGATTGACCCTGACCAACTCCATCTGGTACCATTTGGGTCAACGATTACATTCCCAAGGAGAGGTGACGTCAGGCAGGCGGCCGGTCATAAAAGTCATTGCCGAAACTTTTTGCAATATGTCAAAACAGATGACATATTGCGTCGACCCCAAGTAATTGGGATAAGAGCAAGATGATGATGGTGATCACAGCTTTAGGACCCGTTTCTTGTAAGAATTCGCTGTTTTGTTTTTTTTTCGTGTTGTTAGTCTTGGGTTTGTACAGCGTAGCTTGTTTTGCTTGATGAATTTAGGCTTTGGTCTTTTTAGCATACCTATCATAGTTCGCAATTTATGGTTTAGTCATGCTCACTGAATAAGGTTCTGCTTGCGGTAGCTATGTGGGGCGGGTCACTCCCTTCCCTGTAATGTGGTTGAGGAAAGTGATGGCTGCTCTAGTAGTTAACTCGTGATCGGGTGCTGCTTGTGGGATCTGGTCCAACCATGCTTTCCTTTTCTTTTTTATTTGAACCAAATTAAAAAAATATATATATCCTATCTCGAAGGGCATCACACTGGAGCTAAGACTATATATTGTATACGTGTAATTTTATTCAAAAGATGGTAAAAAAACGACAGCCCGCTGAGTTTTTTGCCGGATCTTCTCAGCTTGTGGCCGCGTGCCGATCCGGTGATAGATATTGTATTGTATTCAAACGATGTGTAAATTTGACAATATGTAAGTACCCTCAAGGGGCCTATGCAGAATAAATGATTTGATTTGATTAATGATACATATAATGATTACCTACTGGTGTTTACGCGAGTGTAATATTCGCGTAAACATAATACACGTAACGCGTAAACAACATTGTAATTAAAACAATTTTATGGATTATACCGTCTCGTTAGTCTACCTGCATAATTATACGTTTTCCACTAAATACTTTTATTTTCTATTGAGATTTTTTATTTACATGGAGGCAAAAATGTAACTATACTACTTACTTTGTCTTGGGTGTTAAAAGAATCGACAAAGCAACATATATATTGTAAATAAAACTACGAATTTTATCGCGTTTGTATTTAATTTTTGATTGCCCGAAGTTTCTAACACTTACAGTATTCATGGTTTACGGACGGACTAAGATATCTTAAGTCTAAACAGCATCGGTATTACAGAGATTCATATATATCAGCTACATAAATTACTTATTAAATTTTGACCCACATTTTAATACAAATTTATTGCCACTACGAGAAGAAAATGATTCTATCTAATATGTATATTGTTTATGGTTAGTGATTATTAAACACCTCAGGGGTGCTAATGCCCATTCATGGTTTCGTTTAGTGCAGCTATCAAATTATTATCAAAAATTAAGTTTTTAATTATCATGCCCCCTTTATAATATCAAGCCCTAACAATGTCGGATTAAATATGCTAATCAAAAAAAGTTGGTTTACGTACTTGGAATTACGTCCTTACCATTTTTTATTTTATTGTTCAGTATAGTTGCCAGTTTTGAAAATTATTATTATCGATTATGATCGATTTAAGGGCGTGCGTTACGTTTCAGTGGTTTTTTATTTATTGCTACAAATGTAGCAATAGGTATTATATAACTCTAAATACAAACCACCATTTGCCAGTACCCGTCGGATGGCAAACCACACTCCACAATGTTTTTCATTTCATGCCAGGAGGCATGTGGTACTTCTGAGGATTAATTGATTCTCATAATTTATTGATCTAAAACTGTACGTATAGAAAATAAAAATGTTATACAACCATAAATTTATCGATTTAAAAGTATATATTTTCTGTTTCTTAGATTTTGGTAATATTAGTTATAAACATGTTTTATAAATTGTTCCTTGCCAAACAATATTTTTGGATGACAGACATATTGCTATTGGAGACACCGTTCTGTGGCTCTAAGAATCTTAAATAATAATGGTTAATTGAAAAGAATCTTCTTTTCGGCACACGTTAAAAAGATCGTGAAAAAGGTTTAAGAAGATAACTAAAAATATTTCAATTAAAACACATAATTTATATAACACAATATTTTTTTTATTAATCATTAGCATAAATAGATGATCGATTTACAATAATATGATATCATACTGGCAACACCGAATATGACAAGTGAAAACACAAATGATTAATATTTTTCACCACGGACACTTCCGCTTTCAAACTAATAATTATTTATTAAGAAGGAAATATCTAGTTATCATCATCATTTCAGCCTATCGCCGTCCACTGCTGGACGTAGATCTCCCTCATGTTACGCTACAAAGTGCGATGCTGTTCCGCCTGCATCTAACGACGCCCAGCAACTTTTACTAGGTCGTCGGTTCAACTAGTTGGCGTCTTACACTGCGTCGTCCGATACGTGGTCGCCACTCGAGAACCTTTCTTCCCCAGCGGTTGTTGGTTCGTCGAGCGATGTGGCCTGCCCATTGCCACTTCAGCGTGCTAATTCTTCGTACTATGTCGGTTACACCCATTCTTCTGCAGATTTGCGTATTCCGGATTCTATCTCGTAGAGAAATCTCGAACATAGCCTGCTCCATAGCACGCTGAGCGACTTTGAGCCTTGTTATGAGGCCTACATTTAGGACCACGTTTCCGTGCGTAAGTCATACTGGTAACACACACTGGTTGTAGACCTGTGTTTTCAGACACTGAAGTATGTTGGACGAGAAGATCCTCTTAAGTTACCCAAATGCTGCCCAACCGAGTTGGATTCGTCGGCTGATCTCTTTATCGAAATTGGATCTACCTAGTTAGTTGGACTGTTTGTCCTAACATAATGATCGACAACTTCGAGAATCGCATTGCCAACTAGGACCGGTACAGGAATGACATGGGCATTTGACATGACTTTCGTCTTGTCCATGTTCATTCGTAAACCCACTAGTTGGGATAACCTGCTGAGATCATTGTGCATGGTGCCAAGGTCCTCCATGGATTCTGCCGTAACGACGATATCGTCGGCAAATCGAAAGTGACTGTTGTATTCGCCGTTAATATTGATGCGGAGTCTAGTCCAGTTTAAGAGCTTGAAGACATCTTCCAGTGCAGTGGTGAACAGTTTCGTAGAGATGACGTCTCCCTGTCTCACGCCTAGTATCTAGTTATATTGGTAGGTAAACTTATCATACGTATTTATTAATCAAAAGATGACTACTATATAGGTACTTAATAATACTGAAATGGTTACAAAAACATTTTAAAATGGATCTTCACCAGCCCTCTTCGGTTGATGTTAACATTAATTATAGTCCCTACCTATACATAAATTTTAAAATCCATCACGCTTTAAACATTTATTGTAACACATAGGGACAATGTCTTAACATTTTTATTATTTTTTAATCAATGATTGAGCAAATTATCATTGAAAAAAAAAATCACCTTAAAATGCAAAATTTGTTTTTTTTTTACCTAAATGAAAATATGTAATCTAATTTCATGAAATGAATAACTTTGTGCTCTAACTATACTTGTGGGGAGGCTTATGTCCAGCAGTGGACGTCTGTAGGCTGATGGATGGAATGGATGGATAACTATATTACAACTATAGTTATACTAGAGATATTTTTTTTTGTATATCTAAAATCTAGAATATATATCTAAAACCTAATAAATAGGGTAGGTTTCATGAATGTATTATGTGAAACCGTGTTCCATACTTCAATGGATGCATCATTTGTAGTAATTATTATGACAATTTATTAATTTAACACAGCCATATTGAGAAATTTTCCGTGTGGTGACGGATTAAAAATACAATTCTCCACTCCCTATCTTGCTCATGGATGTCGTAAAAGACAACTAAGAGATAAAATATGCATATAAGATCCGTACAAAAGAAGGAAAACTCGAAATGAAACCCTATACCAACATGTCTGACCAGCACAGTATAGTAGGTTAAATTACCTCTCATTGTGGAGGAGGCTCGAGCCCAACAGTGGATGATATTGAGAAAAATCCGACAAGAAAACGAGGACATGATGCTAAATTATTATTAATTGTTAAAGACGACCTTATGTTACTATAGGGTTTTTGATTTATAAAATAATTTTTAACTATTATTGTGGGTTAAGTTTTGCAGTCTTGAGCTGGTGTTGTTGGTTATATTTATAATGCACTGGTTTAAAATAAGTTATTATGGAAGCCCGTTTCAGGATGTAGCCAATCTTGTCAGTGACTCCTTTCATTTAAGATAGTACTGCAGAGAGGCGCTCAACTGTGTGTGGTTTCAGGCTGACTCTGCGACGAGGGCGAGGCACTTGCAGTTTATTAATACGTGAAACCCGCTTGTAATGCTGCAGCTCCTCAGCCAGGTGTTCATCGTTACAGATTCCTTGTGCTATCTGTAGTAAAGATTTAGACACGGTAACTAACTGTAACGGAGGATGATGACAATCTCCGTTCAAATATTTGTCTGAATGTAATTGCCTTACGATACACATACCAACTTATTTGTGAAAATGATTACCATACCTGACACTTGAACTTACAAATAGGCATGATTAACAAAATATGACTCGCATTATCGTCTTTCAGGAAGATATTTTACAAACCATGTGGGTCTAGCCATCTGTCGTAATGACGGTACTCACTGTTTTTATAAATAGCCTAGCACCATATGTGTTAAGCGTTACTACTTTGAATATGGTATTGTCGGAAAACCATCAAAGCTAACCAAAAAAAAAATTATGGTGTATTCAGTGTAAGGCAGTAGTAGGGATATTGTTTACAAGTTAAATGTGTTTATAAATATAAAATTATTACTAAATATATTATATGTTATATACATATAAGGATAATTTTATTGTGAATCAGCCCTGAAGCTTTCAATACTGTCTATTATTGTATAAATCGTGTGCAATGAGAGTTGTGTGTAGTGTGTCTTTAGCGGCGAAAACGTTAAATTGCAACCCTTATTACAAGATTAATTTATCATGTTTCTATTTTATACTATTCTTTGTTTGATCATTCACTTAACTGTATATAGTAATTGCGATGGTAAGTTTTCTATACATGTACTTTTGATGTTATCGTTTAGAACCATATTTAATTATACATATATTTCTTGTGTATGTCACTGAACTCCTTCTAAACGGCTGGACCGATGTTGAAATTTTTTGTGTGTATTCAAGGAGATTCGAGAACGGTTTAGATTCACAATTGGATCCGATAGGTGGCGCTGTGATTGAGTACAAGGAGAATTCCTTTTACTTACTACATTTTTTTTAGATTTGAACAGAGCAGTGTCTGTTGGGCCAGATAGTATATATACAATTCTATATATTCAAATAGTTTATTGCATTCATATGTACAATTTGGTGTTACAAACATTGTCTTAGAATAATAACGTATAGAAGGTAAGTCCGCGGACATAAATAAAGCATTTAAATTGGAGTCTAATGGAGCTTACGCTGTACCGTTCCGCAACTCTTAAAAAATAAAGAGATAATTATGACGGTTTCTGCAGTTAAATGGTGTCACAACACATTCGAAAAACATATAAAGAGTATCAACATTACTTTTAAAAGTATTTCGACGATTTATGTTACTAAAAACAAAATTTAATTTCACAATTTGTATAGTGGTGTGCGTGTGTACGTGTGTAATCGCCTGCACGCATGTAGTGTTTTTGTCTTCATGTTTTGATCGCTTAAGTACCAACACTATCCTTCTATACGTTATTATTCAAAGCATATTGCACTATATTTTCATCACTGCCTTTAATACCATAAAAAAATTATTTTACATACGATACTAGAATATGTGTTGATATAAAATTATATCATTAAATTATAACAATATTATTCGTTACTAGCAACCCATCCTCGTTTCGCTTCGGCATAAAATATAGCTTATGTTACTCCCTGATATCATAGCTTTCCACTGGTGATGGAATTTTTGAAATCGCTTCGGTAGTTTAAACGTGAAAGCGTAACAAACAAACTTACTTTCGCATTAATAATATTAGTAAGTATTAATTTAATATGTCAAATTGTATAAAGTTAATATATATTTGAAAATATTCTTTAATTTTATAGTGATGTTATCTTCTATAGACATAATTAATAAGTTTGTTTTGATAATTCAACTGATGGTAAATGGAAACTGCCATTTAGCGATCATACAACAGTAGGGCCAAAACCAGGGCGCGGTTTCCTGTAAAGTGGGTCCATCCATCAGCCTACAGACGTCGGCCTCCCCACGAGAATGCCACTCGGAATGGTCCTGTGGCACTTGCATCCAACGGTTCCCTCCAACTTGAAAATGTCAGTCCATCTAGAAGGAAGTCGGCCTACGCTGCGTCGTTCGATTCTTGTTGCCACTCGAGAACTTTTCTTCCCCAACAGTTGTCGGTTCGTCGTACGATGAGACCTGCCTATTGCCATTTCAATGTGCTAATCCGGCGGACCATGTCGGTTATACCCGTTCTTCAACGGATTTCCTATTCCGGCTTTTATCACGTAGAGAAATACCGAAACCTAAAATGGGTTGGTCCTCTGGTATTCTCCTTTACCAAACGAAGCGTGGTGAAAAAATTTTATTACTCAAATTTCAATTAAATATACAGTAGACCCGTTTAATACGATCACGTTTAATAGGATTTCCCGCATAATACACCATTTTGCGTCAGTCCCAGCAACTTGAGACATGTGTTCATACATTTCTTAACGCTTAATACGATTGTCATCCCGGTTAATACGCCAACACGTGCCACTCAAATACACATATTACCCCTTGCGGCAGCGGTCAGCTAGCGACTGACGAAATGACGACTGTCGAGCGACCCTAAGTGATAATGACCAAGAAGAAGATGAGGCAAGTCCGATTTTGTCACACGCTCAGGCATTATCAGCAGTTAATGATTTAAGACGCTATGTAACTTCTTTGAATCAAAGTGAAGACGCACTGCGAAAATTAAATTACGTTGAAAATCTTGAATTGCTAATGCCTCAAAATCTTTTTGTCAAACTAAAATAAGTGATTACTTTAAGTAACGTAATAATAATAAACAACATTTTTTTTATATTTTTAAATATTTTATATTGTTTAATATTTAAAAATGTATCTAGTAATAAGTATATATATTAAATAAGGAAAATAAACAACATTTTGTTTAGGTAATTTTTAAATGTAAAATTCAATACGTAGGTATTCGTAACATAATAATAGAATCTAATAAATAATAATAGCACGTTATTTCCCTTTCCCGCATAATACGCTTTCCCGCTTAAAATGCGTTTTTGGTCGGGTCCCTGCGAAATTGTCTTAAACGGGTTTTACTGTATTTTGTACAGCAATTGTCTAGGTAATAAAACTGACAGAACCAACAAACATACATATATTTTTAAACATGACAATTAAATAAATATTGCTTCATCTCGGCTCATATACGTCCCATTGCTGGGCTCGAGCCTGCTTCGTAATAGAAGAGAAATCGACCTTACTATTCCATGCTGGTCGGACAGGTTGGTATAGGTTTTGTTTCGAGTTTACCTTTTCTTGTTAGATCATCATCATCTTTTGTATACATGTATATGACTAGGACGCCCCCTTACTAGGTGGACCGACAACCTGGTGAAAGTTTCTGGGCGACGTTGGGTGCAAGCGGCACAGGACCGCACTTTGTGGCGTAACATGGCCTACGTCCAGCAGTGGATGCTGATAGGCTGAAATGATGTTGATATGACTTGTATAGATTCTATAGATGTTATATGCATATCATATATGCCTCAGTCGCCTTATACGACATCCACGGGCAAGTGGTGAATTGTATTTTTACTCCGTCACCACACGAAAAATTGTATACGGCTTATCGGATAAAAATTGCTCCACCAGAATAAAGACTTGTGGTTTGCAAATAAATATCCTCCGTGATAATATAATAATAGATTGGGCAGATTTCATCCATCTATACTGAATTTAAATAACTGGGATACAAAATATTTATAGTTTAATGTATTTTGATGTTAATTTTCTTGATTCTTATTTATCTTTCCGTATGGTGACAGAGTAGAAACCAGGGTTGGAAAAAAAATATGTTTTTTTTAAAGAACAAAACATCATGTTTTTTTTGAAAAACAAAAAAACATGTTTTTTATTAATGCTTCATTGCTGTTTTAATTGCCTTGTTTTAAACACGTTTTAATCACGTTTTAAACATGTTTTGAATATGTTTTAAACACGTACATACGTAAAAAATGAAGAAAAAAATAGTTGAAAATCAAAAAGTAAATATTTATTATTTACTAGCTGACCTGGCGAACTTTGTACCGTCTTTTTTCCTAATTATTTTATTTTAGTATTTATCAGTTTGGTTTTAGTATTATCCGTGCGGTGAGGGAGTATTCTCACTCCCACAATTCACCAGCCGTGTGTATCGTAAATGATCCCTAAGGTATATAATATGTATATAATATCTATGCAAGATAAGGGAAACTCAAAACAAAACCTTGTACCAACATGTCTTACCAGCACGCAGCGTGGTATAGTAGGTCGATTTCCCTCCCATAGCGAAGGAGGCCCGAGCCCAAAAGTGGGACATGTATATATTGAGACGATGAAGATGATTTATCAGGCTCCTACAAATGGCGTAAAGTTGCCGAAGCTAGAGCGGTCTCGGGACTCGGCCTCAAACGTATCAATATAATGGAATTATTGATAATTCAACTGAATTGCATTTACGGAAAGTGTCATATTTCCTTAGTCCGCAACTTTACACTATTTGTGGGAGGCTGATAAATCATCATCATCATCATTTCTGCCCATTCACGTCCAGCTGTTGGGCTCACACCTCCTACACTAGTGTTGCCCAAAAAAGTCTTGGTCTTGCGGTCTTGGTCTTGCGGTCTTGGTCTTGGTCTTGCGAGAAATGCGAGACCGAGACCGAGACCAAGACCGCTTAATTTTTGCAAGACCAAGACCAAGACTGGCCCTGCAAGACTTGAGCAAGACCAAGACTGGGCCTGCAAGAGTCTCGCGGTCTTGCATTTAATTCAAATCACCATTTCAGCTTATATACGGTTGAGCTCGTGTCTTCTACATAACAGGAGGAGAATCGGCCATGGCCGGAGAGGAATCGCCACGGTGATCGGCCGTGTTGTTACAGGTCATACATGTCAAGTTTTCCTTCTCTTGCACCGATGTTATATATTATAGCCCTTAGTCGTGGGTTCGCAGTCACGGGTAAAATAGGGGGTGATGAATTATATTCTTACTCCGTCACTACACGGCAAGTCAAATCAGTCTTGAGATATCCAACTATTGGCCAATCGATTCCCAATGTTGGTGTTGGCTTTTCAGAATTACTCTTCGGAAAGGCTTAAGGACAAAAATACCGTAATCACGAGAGTGCTCTTGCCCATTATACATATTTATATATCCGTTTATTCATTAGCCCAACGACGTTCACTGTTGGACATAGAAATATGCCTACAATTAATCTATATAAATGTCCATGTAGGGACAGAGTACGATCACCATCAGGCAGTACATGAAGCGTTGCTCCCAGCGCTATTTTGCCTCTGCCACGACTCACCCCAATCCACTAGTGGTTGGGGCGGTAAACTACGTCCCCTCAAAAATATCTGCGGTCCGACGTCCTCGTCATCTTCTTGAAGAAGAAGATGACGCTATTATGATCGCCCAAGAAAGGACCTACACAGCTCGCGCAGCGATAACAGATAAAACTCCGCGGTATCGGCCTCGCCGTCGAGGTCGAAAACCGCGCCGCGTAAAAGTCATTAACCTAAACTTGGCCACGCCCACTTTGCTCTCAGCGACGCCCCGAGCCGAGGTCCGTTCCCCACAGGGGGGAGCCCTCGGGCGATGTTCGCTTAACTTACTTACCGGGTTGAGAGCCATCAGCGCTCACCCATTGACCGCGTTAAGCTTTCAAGGTCATCTGCGACCAACAGCTACACACACACAAAAAAAAAAAGACAGAGTACGAATATAATTCACCACTCTCTTACCCGTGGATGTCGTATCAAATCGGATCGGGCAATGGTGTTAGGAAGCCATGAAAAAAAATTGAAATAAAAATATCGATTCGTTAATGAATTGAGAGACATGTAAGTTCTCAATTTTGTCATCGTTTTTTTGTGTAAATTGATTAAAATGTATAAAGGAATGATACTTAATCTACAACATATTCGTATTTTGTTAAATGTTCATTAGAATTTGAATAAATCAATGATTACGTTTGCATAAGCAAGACAAACTTCGCTTTAACATAAATCAGCTGATCGGCCGATGACCGTTGATGAGTCGCCTTTGTACCTACGTAACCATTGAAAGGTTCGCGCAAATCTAATACCTATTTATACTGTCGAAATTTTACATGCTTACATATATCCTGTCTGTACATACCTACATAATGCATAAAATTTAAGGCATAAACTCTTAGACACACATTTTTGTAATCACTATAACTTTTACGTTATATTGTTTTTGTGTAATATACATTCTAATTATGATCTATGACTGTTGAACTACAACATACATGAACAGTTGTCCCATAACCTGATACACCCTGTGTATATAACATATGTGCAAGAGAAGTGAAACTAGAAAGAAAACCCTGTACCAACATGTCTGACCAGCGTGGTATAGTAGATCAATTTTCCTCTTACTGGAAGGAAGCTTAAGCCCAGCAGTGGCACTTTTATAAGCTGTGACGATGACGACGAATATCATACATTTTACAAGTATTAAAACCATAAAATTTTAAATCAGTTTTATATGTTCTTGAATAAATAGTATATTAAGAGCTACATGGATCCAGCGGCCAAAGTATTTATATAGGCAATAGAGCAACAGGTTTTTTCAAGTATCCAGAGTATCAGTAACTAAACTGGAAATACAATAGATACATACCACTTAACTTGAAGGGGAATATAAACAATCGCATTAATTGTAAAATATCGCATTGATTATAAAATGACATAAAATTTATTGTATCAACTGCCTCGTGTGGTGACGTCTTAAGAAAATAGGGTCGAAAGTCCTGTCATAAGAGTAGTAACGCTGTCTAATGGAACACCAGGGGAATAGAAGAGTAATTTTCTCCAGTGGTAAGTATTGTATTCAATAGTGAACTATAGGCTAACAGATGGATAGATAGGATAGGATATTTGATTAATTTAGTTGGATTTTTCATTGCCATGATAAATTACTGTTACGTTATTCTAACTGCAAAACTTTGCGAGACTCTTGCTGCAATACCAAGACTCGGGTGCGCAAGACCAAGACCAAGACCCGGGTGCGCAAGACCAAGACCAAGACGAGACCAGGTGTGATGTTGCAAGACCAAGACCAAGACCGGTCCAAGTCTCGTCTTGGTCTTGCATTTGGGCAACACTATCCTACACTATGGGAGGGAAATCGACCTATTATACCAGGCTGGTCAGACGTGTTAATATAGGGTTTATTCGAGTTCTTTTTCTCTTGTATAGATGCTATATCCCTTAGTCGTCTTTTACGACACCTCCGTTTGTTGAATTGTATTCCAGCTATTTAAAATACTCCACTCCGTATCTTGACCATGGATGTCGTAAAAGACGATTAAGGGATATAATACGCAAAAAAAATATTTATAGTTTAATGTATTTGGATGTTAATTTTCTTGATTCTGATTTAGATTTAGAAGACTTAGGGATATAATACGCATATAACATGTGGGAAGAGAAGAAACCACATGAATGACACTACAAAAAATTTCTTTTCATTGCTAACGTACTTTAAGGTGTGTTCTGACGTGTGTACGAGTAATAAGATCAGTATTATAAGACATTGTAGGCAATCGCAGCAGTTTATGGAGTTCTTTGTCTATTTTGGTCGAGGAATCCTGTCATAGGTATCTGTAGATGACCAGGCGAAGCCTTTCTATTCCAAATACAATCTCCTGCTAAAACACTTGTTAATTCCTGTAGCGCCTTTTAAGATGTTCTCGTGGTGTATAAATTACAATTCTAACTGATATTATAAATAACTGTATGAGATTATTCATTGATATATATTTGCCCGCGATATTTACTCAAGCGATGATTATGAAATTTCATCTACCTATATGTTCATCAAAACAAGTATCGTATATTGAGACTAAAAATAAAAACTAAAACCTAACTATAGTTGGGTTTATATATATATATTAGCTGACCCAAAAGACGTCGTTCTGTTCAAATCTAAAAAAAAATAGTAAAAAAATTATTACTCTAAACCATTCTCATATTCATCGGAATAGCCACAAAAAATCATCAAAATCGATCCAGCCGTTTAGAATGAATTCAATTATAAACACACGAACAGAAGATTTATCTATATATATATATATATATAGGAGAGGCGGGTTTTGCGAGCGATATATTGACTCATCACCATAGCTCTGGAACCATAAGGCGTATAGACTAGAAATTTGGCAGAAATATTCCATTCGTCGAGTAGAGGTCAGTCAGCTAAGAATGGATTTTACGAAATTCCACCTGCAAGGGGTGTTGTGGGGGCGTTAACGATATTGTACATATAAAGAAACAGGGTGAACCGAAGCTACTGAAGCTAGAAAAATGAAATTTGGACCGTAGTTTCATTTCGTGACCTAAGCACCCACAAAGAAAAGATTTTATGAAATTCCATCCCTAAGGGGGTGAAACGCAACGGTAAAGTTTGTATGGAAAGAAAAAAAAATCTTTAGCTACTGTTTTCAAATTAAGCACAAATACTCTTTAATAAAAATAATTAAACACGTGTTTCAGCGTTTGTCCATTTTCATCCTCTAAGGTAGAAAGAGGTCAGTTTACTGACTTATTACAAAGCCGAAACTATTGAAACCAGAAACATGAACTTTTGACATTAGTTGCTTTGCGTGACGTAGAAACCCACTAAGACAGGATTTTTTGAAATTCAACCCCTTTTTCTTTTTTTTTTTTTTTTTTTTTTTGGGTGGGTCGCGGTCGGCGCGCTTCCGCACCACTCCGTCCGGGGCGACAGAGGGGCTTAAGCACGCAACTCCCGCAACCCACCCGAAAACCACCTCGCCTTCGTCATTGGGCCGACCACCGGAGCAGGTTTACTTGTCGTCAGTGGTCGGCCCGACGGAATACCCCCTACGCGGGGTACCCTCCCGTCGACCGACGTCCCCCCCTCGGGGAGGACGTCGGTCTTTCCTCACGCGGTCGGCCTCTCGGCGGGTGACGGACTAATCCCCGGTCACGTCACCCGCGGCCTCGGCTAGGGTGGCATGAGGCGCAGATAGTTGCGCCTGCGCCGCCCCAGTCGCCGGCGGCGGATCTCCTCATCGAGGCTGCGCTCCACGCGCAGACGATCCGCCGCCTCCTTCTGCGAGATCACTGTCTCGCAGAAGGCTGCGACCGCGTCCCAGTTCCCGACGCTGTCGACCATCGCCCTAGCGATGGCCGGCAGCGTCAGGTCGGCACCGATGATTGCGACGAGTTCACGGCGCTGCACTGCCCAAGCCGCGCAGGCCTCGAGCGTGTGGCGCGCCGTGTCCTCGTCGCAATCGCAGTGGTGGCAGGACGGTGTACTCTCCCTCCTTACGACCCTGTGCAGGTATTTGGCGAAGCTCCCGTGCCCCGTCAACACCTGCACTAGTCGGAAGGAGAGCAACCCGTGCCGCCTTTCCAACCACTGCATCAGCACCGGCCGGAAGGCCTCCACGGTTCGCACCCCGAACCGAGGACTCTCCAGCCGGACTGCCCAACGGGCAATGACGTCTCGGCGGGCGTCGACGCACCAGGCGGTGAGATCCCTTAACGAGATCACACCGCCCTCCCCGCGCACCCCCGACACCCGCCGATACAACTCGGCGAGCATTTCCGCCTCCAGGTCCCACGGGGGAGTCCCGGCCAATAGGCACGCTGCCTCCGTCGCCACCGTGCGGTATCCGCGGATGGCCCTGACCGCCATGACCCTCTGTGGTCGCCGCAGAAGGGCCCTAAGTCGCACGGTCAAGGACCCCGCCCACACCGGTGCGCCGTACAGGGCCATCGACCGGATGACCCCGTGTACAGCCGTCGGCACGTAGCGCTCGGTCCGCCCACGTTCGGCATAAGCCACGATAGGGCGGACGCCGCGCCGACGAGCCGCGGAGCGAGCCTGCGGAAATGCTCCCGGAACCACCATTGCCCGTCGAGCACCAGGCCCAAGTACCTCATATGGGCCCGGATGCTGATGTCAACCGATCGGACGGTGATCGAGACGCCGATGGGAGGGCTCATAAGGCGCCCATGGAACAAGAGGGCCTCCGTCTTGTCCAGGGCGACCCTCAACCCCAGCGCCTCGATCCGCCTGACGACCTCTTCGGTGCCATAGGTCGCCAGGCTTACCGCCTCTTCTAGCGTCCCACCGCGGGCTGTGACGAGCGTGTCGTCGGCGTAACAAATCACGCCCAGCCCGGGCGGGAGGCTCCCCCGCAACGCCCAGTCGTAGCCGATGTTCCACAGGGTGGCTCCGAGGACCGACCCCTGTGGGACACCGCACGTCATGGGCGTTCGCACAACGTCCCCTGCTCGGTTGGTACAGAGGACGCTGCGCCCCACCAAATAGTCTGCCACTAGCCGCCTCAGGTAAGCTGGCACTCCGTGATACCGGAGCGCCTCCCTGATGCACCTGAATGGCAGACATCTATTATAGATGTCTAGGGACACCGCCAACAGCACTCCCCCACCGGTGACGGCCTCAGTCGCCACGGCCCTCAGGCGCAACAGAGTCGCGATCGTCGAACGACCCCTCCTAAACCCAAACTGGGCGTCCGACAGATCGGGCCCCGTGCCGACGAGGTGCTGCTCGATGCGGGCAGCTACCACCCTCTCCAGTAGCTTGCCCGTGTCATCGAGCAGCACGATAGGCCTGTAGGCCGAAGGCGACCCCGGAGACCGTCCCGGCTTCGGCAGGAGCACCAGCCTTCCCTCCTTCCAGCACCCAGGGAACCGTCCGGACGCTAAACACGCGTCGAACAGCTCCCTGAGGCGGGGACCCAGGTGGTCGAGGACCAGGCCCAACACGCGGTTAGGAACACCGTCGGGCCCGGGGGCGGTGGACTTTGCGCGCATGCGTGCCACCGCCACTCCCATCTCGGGTTCCGTGATGGGCGGAACACTGTCGTCGTCGGCCTCCCGGTCAGTGTCTGGCGGAGCCATGACCGGGGGCGTGTGTTCCGCCCGCCGCGGGAACAGGTCCTCGACGACCCGGGTGAGAAGGCTGGGCTGGAGAGTCTCGGTGAGGGGAAGGCCCCGCGCGCGGAGCTTATTCAGCACCGCGCGATAGGGGCGTCCCCAGGGGTCACGGTCGAGACCGTCCAGCATCTCCTGCCAACTGACGTCCTTGGCGGAGCGGACGGCCAGCCTGAAGGCCGACCGCGCATTGCGGTAGCCCTCATACAGCAAGGCCTCCCGCTCCGCGTCGCGTTGGCGCCGCCGGCTGCGGGTGTAGGCCCTCCGGGCGCGAATGCACGCGGCCCGGAGATCCGCCAGCTCCCGGGACCACCAGTGGACCGCCCTCCTCGGGGGCGGACGCCGTACCCGGGGCATGGCCGCATCGCAGATCTGCGTCAACGCACTGCGGATGCGGCCAGCCTCGGCGTCCACCCCGTCCGACTGGTTGGCAGAGGACAGCCACGAGTAAACGATGGCTGTCTCCGCCAGCTGGTCCCGGTCTAAGCGACCCACAGCCCATCGCGGGAACGCAGGACGTCCATCCGCCCCGTGACCCCTGCTGGGCGTCGGGATTACCGGGGAGACCTCCATCCGGATATACCGGTGGTCCGACAAGGTCTCCACCTCCTCCACGACGCGCCAGCTCCCCACGCGTGCGGCGACCTCGGGGCTAGCGAACGAAAGGTCCACTATCGACCCGCCCCGCTGTCGCACGCACGTATGCACCGAGCCCCTGTTCAGCAAACAGAGGCCCAGTGCCGCCGCCCACTCCTCGATCGCCCGTCCTCGGTCGTTCGTCCGGGGAGACCCCCACGCCACGGACTTGGCGTTGAAGTCCCCCAAGACGAAGACCTGGCGCGATGCCATTCGCCGTAACGAGGCCTCCATGATGGTGAGGGAGGCCTCGAAATCGGTCACACTCCAGTTAGGGGAGAGATAGACTCCGAGGAGCGTAATCTCCCCCCAGTCCGCCGCGACGTATCCGACGCCCCTGTCCCTAAGGGTCAGAGGCGACGAAGGCCACGACGTGGAGGCGACGATTGCCACGGTGCCATCGGTGCTACCCAACCAGTTAGGCCGGTCGGGCACCACGTCCGGCTCCGCGGCTACGGCTACTCCTATCAACCACTCCGCCATGGCTTGCAGGAACACGTCCTGCGCACCGGCGGTGTGGTTGAGGTTGGCCTGGAGGAGACGAATGGATACGGGGTCCATTAACGGTCCGTATCCATCGTCACCTCCTCCGCGCTGACGGGCGATCGGGCCGCACTCGGAGCGGGGACTGGCCCGGTCGATGGGCCGTCCCGCCCCTTCGGGGCCGATGCCGGGGGTCTGCAGTCCCCAGAGCCCATGCGGTGTTTGGCAGGCCTATTGCCTGCCGCACACGCGGGGCAGTGGGGCACCGCAGAGCACGATGCCGCCTGGTGTCCGGTCTGACCGCAACGGAAACATAGCCCGCTGCAGTCAAAGCAGTTTTAGCATGTCGGTCGGGTATGCCCGACCGCCATGCATTTGTAACACCTCGCGGGCCGGGGCTCTAGCACGGTTACCCGCGCCGAGCTCCAGCCCACGAGGAGCCTGCCTGAGTCGGCCAATTGCTTGACCGACTCCACCGGACACTGCACCTAGGCAGCACCGACGCCGCCCGGACCAGTGCGGATGGTGCCAATCCGGACGGTGTCCGAGGCACATCCGGTACGCGCCATAATGGCCTCCCGGACGTCCTCCACCGTCACGGAATCGTCCAAGCTCGTCAGGCGCATCTCTGCGCACTTGACAGGCCTGGCGATTCGGACACCATCCTCCGGCCCGAACAGCCCCCTCAACATCGTGGCCAAACTATCGGCCGTCTTTGCGCCCTCGGCCCCGGGGAACTCGAGTATTCGAGCCCCTGTCCGGGCCTTGCGGGTCCTCGCCTCGACGCCCCCGATATCGGAGACGTCCAGCTCCCGCCGGGCGCGTTTTAGGACGGCCTCATAGTTGAGGCCCCTCTCAGCCGCCTCAGGCAGCACGGTGATGACCACCGCGGCCGTCTTCGGCGACTTGAGGCCCCTGCGCGACCTTTTCTTCCCCTTTCTGCCGGCTCCCGCCTGGGGAGTGGCGGCCACGGCGGCAGTTTTGGCCGCCGCTCTCCGCTTCTGGCCGCGTGCCTTCCTGCTCCGCTCAGCCACCTGCCAGCCCTGTTCGAGCCTGGCAGCAGCGCTGAGCGCAGCAGGAGCGGTCGCGGGTGCGCTGGCTGGCGCCTGCGGTGCAGCCGCTGGCGCCGGCCGCGGCCCGGCCTTGGCGGGAGCCGGCACCTTGCCGGCCTTCTTGGCCCCCTTGGGCCCGGCCGCGGCCGCAGCGTAGCTCACCACGCGGCCACCCTGACAGGGCAGCGGGGTGGGAGCTGACGCTTGCGGCCGCCTCGCCTTGTCCGCGGCGAGCGGCGGTCGGAGGGGCGGCTCAGGCGGGAGCCTGGCCGCTACGGCGGCGATACGCGCATCCACCATCACCCCTACTCGGGCTAGGATGACGCGTACCGCCGACTCCGACACGCCGTGCACCTCGTCGGGCGGCGGCTCCTCCCCCTGAAATTCAACCCCTAGGGGGTAAACCGCAGTAACAAAGTTTGTATAAGGAGAAAAAAAAAATTACATCGATTTTCTTCAAATTCTCCAAAAATACTCTTTAGTAAAAATAAATAAACACGGATTTCAGCATTTTTTAATTGTCACCCTCTAAGGGTGATCTAATCTACTCTAATATTATGAGGAGGAAACGTTCCTTACGAATAAACTCAAACACTCCTGGACGGATTTCGATAATTCTTTCACCACTAGAATGTTACAGTATCCCTGAGTAACATAGGCTATATTTTATCCCAGTATACCCAGGGGAACGGGAACTACGCGAGTAAGGCGACTGAAACCGAAGCGAAGCGAGGGCGGGTTGCTAGTATACATATATATATATATATAAAAGATCGAAAATATTATATAGTCGAAAAAGGGTTACATTAGAAAAGTTTAAACAGTCGTTAAGTTTTCTTAATTTTTATAATTTTTTTTCAGTGCAACTTTTTTATTTTTTTCCGTAAAAGACTTTTTCAAAGTATTAGAAAACTTTAAAAAAAGATGGACGAAATCGGTAAAGTCGTTCGCAAGTTATGTTATTGTACTGGCCGAACAGCGCTACCTACCGGGTCCAATTGTCAATCTAAACCATTCTCGAATCCCCTTAAACACACATAAAAAATTTCATCAACATCGGTCCAGCCGTTTAGGAGGAATTCAGTGACATACATACGTACACACGAAATATATATTTAAAGATATACATATTTTTGTCAAATTTATTTCTAACACAGTACTTTAAGACCTCTAGAGGGCGCCACATTAGATTCAGTGAGACACCATAGAGCTTATAACCAGCGGACGATCAAGACGCTTCTAAGAATATCTCATTTGTCCGGTTCTAATAAGTAGATGAGGAACTATGAGGGAACAGATGAACATACATACATATATAGCCTGTCAAAATAATAACCCTCCGGTAGTAGAGTAAAAAAAAACGCTCTTAAATAGATGTCATATTAACGACAGCTACATAATAGTAAAGACTAGTGACTAGATTGGACAATGTCATTTAACATTAACTAATAGCGTACATACAAACAGGAAAAGTACAAAAATTAAATCCATATGATACTATATTAATATTATAGTACTATATTAATATTATAATCGTATAAACGCGAAATTGTGCGTTATATGGATGTTCGTTACTCATTCACGGAAAAATATACTGTACAGTTTATGAAACTTTATCATTACATAAGTATAAAACAAAGTCGCTGTCGCTGTCTGTCTGTCCTTATGTATGCTTAAATGTTTAAAACTACGCAACGGATTTTGAAGCGGTTTTTTTTTATAGATAGAGTGATTCAGGAGGAAGGTTTATATGTATAATACATGCATAATATTGTAGAGAAACGCTGATAAATTTAGAGGTTTCTAATGTGATGTCGTAAATAAACACATTTTTTTGCGCTTATATTGCAAAGGCTAGCTGAATCCCACGAAATAAATGCAAATAAAGTACTGCATTATTGTACACCTTAAAAAGGTGAACAAAAAAGTCTGCGATGGTATATGTGTATCACTTGAGCATAACCCACACTAACCATATTTTATCATTTACATTTTACGGGAAAATGGCTTATTCACGAAGTGATTTTAAGCGATACAGTATTAATCCTTATCTAATTAAATAAATTAATTATGATTAGCAGCGATCGGACGCGTTTATCGGCGCTCTCTAGCGAGGAAAATAATCCTTACTAATAATATAAATGCGAAAGTAAGTTTGTTTGTTTGTTACGCTTTCGCGCTTAAACCACCGAATCGATTTCAAAAATTCTTTCACCAATGGAAAGCTATAATATCAGGGAGTAACATAGGCTATATTTTATCTCGGTATTCTCATGAGAAAAGGAACTACGCGGGTAAGGCGTCTAAAACCGAAGCGAAGCGAGGGCGGGTCGCTAGTGAAATATAATTTAATTCATGTGTTAGCATACCATTAGTTATAGTTTGCAAATATCTTGTAAATTATTTTAAATTATATCGATCATAACTTCATCGAAATCCTATCTAAACCTATCATTACCTTATTTTTTTTATTTTTTATTGAAAATGGTGGCAAACGAGCAAGCAGTACACCTGATGGTAAGTGTTGCTGCCGGTCATGGACCTTTACAGTACCAGGGGCACAGCTAGGCCGCTGCCTACCGCGAAGAAAATGATCGGAGTGTGAATGTGTGCAATGAGGTTCGGTAACACTAAAGATGTCATTAAAACCCACCACATGCAAACTCCTTCACAAAGCTGGGCTTCCGGCTCTCTCCCTATACGCGCTTTCTACATACGCGCTAACGACAGTCGGCATAATATTCTATCATAATATTTTTCCAACTATCAAGCAATAATACTGTACAGGCGTAGTCTGGGCTATGGACTAACGCCGTGTTTGACAGAAGAACCTAAGGTTATAGTTTGATGTACCTAAAGCCCTTAAGTTCCTAGCCTATATGATGGGATACCTGCACCGCGCTACCTAAGGTGACAGGTAGATGTGAGATGGATGTTGGAGTGGAGGATTGGTAATTCTCACTGCCGGTCAAGCAGACTCACAGGACCGGTCAGAACTGACGGCTAAGGGTGTCTTGGCCACAGTGAGATGGAGGTTTGGGTGGAGGATTGGTAACTCTCACTGCCAGTCAAGCAGACTCACAGGACTGGTCAGAACTGACGGCTAAGGGTGTCTTGGCCACAGTGAGAGGGATGTAAATGAGAGATGAATAAATTCAAATCTGATTTATTTTACACAATGTACACCTTATATACTACTTATTGCTAATACACACATATACCATTTTGTGTTAGTGTGTCGTAAGTGTAAAGTATAACGCAGTGTCTTTAATCATGTCAGTGCTAATTTTGCAAATTTGAATGTTGACATGCTTTACTTGTATGTTGACATGCTCTACTTTTGAGTTTGCTGCGTTGCATGTTCAATGTGCATTGAACATTCTGGGGTCTCTCAGGAACACGACTGCAAGTCGTATAATTCGATAACCTCATATGGTCCAATGTGTCCTTCCGTCGCTTGTGGTGTGTGGACTGTAGTCTGGGGACGAGGTTTCCTATACCGTGGCCGTGGTTGTGGTGGAGCTGTCCGCTGTTTGTCTGTATCTGTGGCTTGTGTTGTAGTTGTTTCCTTGTTTTGTCTTCTATCTCGACATTGTTTGAGTGGTCTGAAATAAATTAAAAAACAAGCTAATACTATTAAAGAAAGAGATGTCACGGTACTAGCCACATAGGAATGAGACTCTATTCGCCTCCATATTGTGTTATCTAATCTTGTTTTTAGCTTTGCTTCTGAAGCGGCTAAGTGGTCAAATATACTGGTGGAGCTATCTAATACTTCCTCCTTCGGTATGTCTGGTATCTCTGATTGGACTACTTGTGTGTTTCTTCAATATCCTGCCATCGTTTTTGTAAATTGTTTATTGTAGTTTGTAAATGCCATATAGGTTTGTTTTCAGTGACTGATTCTTTCGCCTGAATTAACCTTTTTGACATCTGGGATATCCTGAACATTTGTATAAACGTCTTGGGATTCCCTCTCCCTTCTTCTTCGTTTGTGTTTTGTTCTTCAGGTTCATATATCGCCTGAACAAGTTGAAGTCTTTCTTCATATTTTTGTAGGTGGGCTAAGCCCTCGTTGTATTGTTTCTGGATATTTCCAAAGTAATTTGTAGTGATATATTTGTGAGATGATAACATCTCTTGTTTTTCCAGTTTCGAGTGATTCTCTTGCACCCGTTGGAAAATAGTAGTTAGTGCTTGTCTTTTTTCGTCAATGTATTTTTGTGTTCTTCGGCTCACGGAGTCCTTTTTAATGTTTGTAATTATCCTCCTGATCTCGTTATAATCTTCCTCCTGGCTCCTGATTGCTGTGTTTATTTCTTGTATGTCCATAGTGCTTCTTTTGTCTTCTTCCCTAATAGCCCTACCCTAACTTCCCTACTACTAATGTTTTAAGTCAATACTTATCGTACCTGCGCTCTCGCTATAACACGTCCCTGAAGGTGCGACTTCTCAATCAGCTGGTGAGTCCCGCTTGTGGGAGGCCAGTGACCGAACCGCAACGAGAGGCTTTCTGACAGAGTACGTAAGTAAAAGTCCTTCAGTGAATTCCGAAACTGATGCTTTGTTGAGTACACCAGCCCGTTCTTAACTGATTTGTATGTCTGTTATGTCAAACCTACGGGGGGGTTAGAGGGAGGAAAAAAAACTTTACTTTTACTCGAAGGACCAAATGTACAGGCGTAGTCTGGGCTAGTGGACTAACGCCGTGTTTGACAGAAGAACCTAAGGTTATAGTTTGATGTACCTAAAGCCCTTAAGTTCCTAGCCTATATGATGGGATACCTGCACCGCGCTACCTAAGGTGACAGGTAGATGTGAGATGGATGTTTGGGTGGAGGATTGGTAATTCTCACTGCCGGTCAAGCAGACTCACAGGACCGGTCAGAACTGACGGCTAAGGGTGTCTTGGCCACAGTGAGATGGAGGTTTGGGTGGAGGATTGGTAACTCTCACTGCCAGTCAAGCAGACTCACAGGACTGGTCAGAACTGACGGCTAAGGGTGTCTTGGCCACAGTGAGAGGGATGTAAATGAGAGATGAATAAATTCAAATCTGATTTATTTTACACAATGTACACCTTATATACTACTTATTGCTAATACACACATATACCATTTTGTGTTAGTGTGTCGTAAGTGTAAAGTATAACGCAGTGTCTTTAATCATGTCAGTGCTAATTTTGCAAATTTGAATGTTGACATGCTTTACTTGTATGTTGACATGCTCTACTTTTGAGTTTGCTGCGTTGCATGTTCAATGTGCATTGAACAAATACATTCTTCTTATGTTCGTCATCTCATTTCAAAATCTCATTCTATATACGTATAACATCTTATCCTATATGATCAATTTATCCCGAAAAAATAAATTTTTTAATTATCTTAAAACAATTAAAGAAACGGAAGGCACCGGGAGATGACTGGATTAGAGTTCCTGAGGGCAGGCGGCGATCCAGTACTAAAATTAGTACAGAAGTTGTTTAAGTCAATCATTTTCGGAGACGACGTTGCCTTGGAGGTAATTAAAAGCATTTGCCGGGATTTTCTGAGGGTCAAATATCAATCAACGTCTTATTGGGAAACCATTGTGGATCCTGGATTACAGGAATTACAGTGGTGGAAATGTGTGGTGGTATTAGTCCTATAAAAAAAAAATGCCCATGTCATTCCTGTACCGGTGTTCACATCGCTCGTCGAACCGATAACCGTTGAGGAACAAAGATTCTCGAGTGGCGACCACAAACAGCATGATGTAGCGTAAAATGACCCTCTACTAGGAGGAATGACGACATCTTAAAAGTCTGTTGAAAGAAACCGCAAGTGGTACAGGACCGTTCCGAGTGGCATTCTAGTAGGGCGGCCTATGTCCGACAGTGGACGTCTGTAGACTGATTAATGGATGCATGATATATCCAATTTTATTTATTAGTATAGATATATTATATATATATTTATATTTATATATATACGCCGGGACGCCTCCCCCATTAAGCAGACCGACGACCGGTGAAAGTTGCTGGGCGAAGTTGGATGCAGGCAGGCCCGCCGCTAGCTGTTTCGTCGCCCGCGTGCAATACCGATTATGCCGTCCCTTTTTTCGGTAGGCGGTCGGATAGTTTGGGCACATCCCGCCTAATCCGTCCGGCGCGATGGATGAGCGTCATGCGACCCCATAACCTAACCCCTCCCCGTCGCCAGTTGACTGACCCCAGTGGTAACGATTCCTTGATATCCGTGGCCGGCTCGGCGGGTCACCCTGTCGGATACCATCCCACCTACAGCACTCCTTTATCGAGATCATGCCGCCTCCGACTTACGTCTTCGACACCCGTCACTATAACTCAAGCAAGCATCTGCGCCTCCAGGTCCCACGAAGGAGTCCCGGCCAACAGGCACGCTGCCTCCGTCGCAACCATGTGGTATCTGCATATGGCCCTGACCACCATGGTACTCTGTGGACTCCACAGGATAGCTATAAGACGGACGGTCAGGGACCCCAACCACACCGGTGATCCGTACAGGGCCACCGACCAGAAGACCCCCGCGTACAGCAGTCGATACGCAGCGCTGGGTTCGCTCACGTTCGGCATCAGCCAAGAGAGGACGTTCGCCGCGCGAAATAGTCGCGGAGCAAGTCCACGAAAATGATCTCGGAACCACCAATACCCGTCGAGCACCAGACCCAAGTATTTCATGTGGGCCTGGATGCTGATGTCGACGGCACTGACAGTGATCAAGACGCCGATTGGAGGACCTATACGAGACCCGTGGTACAAGAGGGCCTACGTCTTGTCCAGAGCCATCCTCAACTACAGCGCCTCGATTCGCCTGACAATCTCCTTGGTGCTAAGAGTTGCTAGATTTGCCACTTCTTCCAGCGTCCCATCCCGGGCTATGACGATCGTGTCGTCGGGCGTAACAAATTACTCGTACACTCAGTCCGGGTAGGAGGCCCCCTGTCAACGTTCTGACTTAGCCGATATTCCACAGTGTGTGATCGAGGACCGACCCCCTGTGGGACACCGCACATTATGGGCGTTCGTATAACGGTGATTCGTATAATGGAGTTGAGGGTGGCCCTGGACAAGACGAAGGTCCTCTTTTTCCACGGACCATGTATGGATCCTGATTGCTGGTCACTGAAGAGGCTTTGGTACGGTATCAGGACCGTCGAGGCCTTCCGGCTGGTACTGATAGAGTGGTTGAAGCGGATGCACAGGGTGCTTTTCTTCCGACTGGTGCAAGTCTGGACGGGGCACGGTTGCTACGGCAAATACCTAGACACGGTCGTAAGGAAGGAGAGTACACCGGCCTGCCACCACTGCGATTACGACGAGGACACGGCGTAGCACACACTCAATATATGTGCTGCGTGGGCTGAGTAGCGTCGTGATCTCGTCGCAATCATCGGTGCCGACCATCGCTAGGGAGATGCTCGGCAGCTTCAGGAACTGGAAACGGTCGCCACCTTCTGTGAGGCAGTCGTCTCGTGGTAAGACGCGCGCGGGAAGAACGCCTCCACGACGACGCAATCCGCCGTCGGAGACGCGGGCGGCGCAGGCGCGAGGAGATACACCTGCAACGTCGGCTAGCCGCCGTAGGCCGCGGGTGACTAGCCGAGGCTGCGGGTGATGGGCCGGGGAGGACCAGAGACCTGAGGCTGACCGCGAGACAGTAACCGATGTCCCCGAGAGGCAACATTGAGAGGAGAGGGTACCCCTGCGACCGGGGTATTCCGTCGGGCCGACCACCGAAGGCAAGTTACTATGCACCGGTGGTGGGCCCAACGGCGAATGCGACATGTCACGGATGGGTCATGGGGCTGCGCGCCGCCCCTCCGTTGCCACGGACGGAGCCGGGTGGCGGGTGCGCTGGCCATGGCCCACCCCCTGAAAAAAGGAGTCACCCTCGAGACTGTCCAGCATTTCCTGCCGACTGACGTCTTTGGCGAGACAGACGGCCAACCGCGCACTGCAATAACCTTCGTACAGCTGGCCCTCCCACTCTGCGTTGCGATGCTGCCGGCTACGGGTGTAGCCTGTAGTATCTCCGGGCGCGTACTGTTATACGGGACCCTTTCGGAGGATTTTTAAAAAAAAGACTTTCAAAGGTTTAACGAGCATTTACTTGAATTACAAAAGAACGTGTGTGTTGGATGGATGCTCGGAGCGGACTGGCTTGGGATTGAAGCGTGGAAGGGACGTAGTGCATGAAATGCTGAGTCAGGGGAAGAGAGTACATCATAGGCAGAAAGACATACAAGAGATGAGTATAACAGCCCCCCAGTTAAGAGGAAACTTACGGGTAAGAAGTAAGCTGACGGAGAAGGGTAATGTTTTAGGATATGTGAAGGCGAGGAACAGGGGCAGGAGTATCATCTCGAGAAGATGACATTTCTAGGGATTCTTCTGGAGGAGGATTACATCTAGAAACCTTAACTAACTTATAATAGTGATACAATTTATAAGAAACAAATTATAATATGATTAAAACTAATATAATAGTAGTATATGAATAATAATTGCCGTAAAGCATGTTTTTTTTTTTTTTTATTTTGTGGGTGGGTCGCGGTCGGCGCGCCTCCGCACCACTCCGTGGGGCGACAGAGGGGCTTGAGCACGCAACTCCCGCGACCCACCCAAAAACCACGTCGCCTTCGTCGTTGGGCCGACCACTGGAGCAGCGTTAACTTGTCGTCAGTGGTCGGCCCGACGGAATACCCCCTGTTGGGGTACTCTCCCATCGACCGACGTTCCCTCCTCGGGGGAGGACGTCAGTCTTTCCTCACGCGGTCGGCCTCTCGGCGGGTGACGGACTAATCCCCGGTCACGTCATCCGCGGCCTCGGCTAGGGCGGCATGAGGCGCAGATAGTTGCGCCTACGCCGCCCCAGTTGCCGGCGGCGGATCTCCCCATCGAGGTTGCGCTCCTCGCGCAGGCGATCCGCCGCCTCCTTCCGCGAGATCACTGTCTCGCAGAAGGCTGCGACCGCGTCCCAATTCCCGACGCTGTCAACCATCGCCCTAGCGATAGCCGGCAGCGTCAGGTCCGTACCGATGATTGCGACGAGTTCACAGCGCTGCACTGCCCAAGCCCCGCAGGCCTCGAGTGTATGGCGCGCCGTGTTCTCGTCGCAATCGCAGTGGTGGCAGGACGGTGTACTCTCCCTCCTAACGACCTTGTGCAGGTATTTGGCGAAGCACCCATGCCCCGTCAAAACCCGCACCAGTCGGAAGGAGAGCACCCCGTGCCGCCTTTCCAACCACTGCATCAGCACCGGCCGGAAGGCCTCCACGGTTCGCACCCCGAACCGAGGCCTCTCCAGCCGGACTGCCCAACGGGCGATGACGTCTCGGCGGGCGTCGACGCGCCAGGCGGTGAGCTCCCTTAACGACGACCACACTGGCCTCCGCTCGCACCCCCGTCACCCGCCGATATAGTCCGGCGAGCATCTCCGCCTCCAGGTCCCACGGGGGAGTCCCGGCCAACAGGCACGCTGCCTCCGTCGCCACCGTGCGGTATCCGCGGATGGCCCTGACCGCCATGACCCTCTGTGGTCGCCACAGAAGGGCCCTAAGTCGGGCGGTCATGGACCCCGCCCACACCGGTGCGCCGTACAGGGGTAAAGCATGATATGAGGTTTTTCAATAACTTCGTCAAGATTTATTTTAATTTGGTCGGTTATTTTATTATATTTCGTAAATAGGGTTTCTATGTTATCGACGTGTTTAAGGTTAACAAATGGCACTTTTGAACTGTTTTTTAGGTTAGTTTCAGAACTACAACAAGTATCGTTAATTATATCAAAGTGTAATATAATTGGTTTTGCTGTGATTTTGATACTATGTTTAGGTATGAGTTTATTGCCTTTGCAATATCCAATGCAATCGTTAGGTAATGTCAGAATGCCAGTTCCGAAAACGGAAAATTCGGATATTTCTTGATTATTGCATTCTATGGTTAATTTAGAATTTTGACTTATAATGTATAACCACTGGTTATTGTGCAGTTTATGAAAGGTTTCGAAATTGCCATTTACAAATTTGGTATCGCAAAGTGGTGGAACAGATGTCAAAGCTTTTGAAATAACCTCAGTTTCACAAATCGGTACGGCTAATGTAGAATAAACATTAGAAATTTCACAAATATAAAATTGTGAATTCATAACCTTACAACTACTTAACGTATTTAGCTTACAATATAAAGAATTACCTCTAATTATACCTAAATATCTAGTAGATGGAATAATTGTAGTATACACTGTTTCGTTTACAGACTTAATCATAATAGGATAAGGTATAGTATGATATAAATCAAATTCTTTGGTATTTACCAAAGGTATTTGTAAGACAAATATGATCTTGTTCCCTGTGTAATAACTGGATACATCAGATACATTTTCTAGAATATGGATGTTTTCAAGCGTTAATGGAACAGGCAGTTGTTTTGAGTCAGGTAAAAATCTATAATTATCTACAAGATCTGAAAAAAGTTGTTTTGGCGTAATAATAGATGGGTACAAAATATTTGATTTACTAAACATAATGGCGTTGACAATGTCTTCCAATTTAAATGATAGGGTTAATAAACTACTTTCTAAAATATTTGATAATTCTAATACTTCTGATCTTAAAACTAATTTGTCGTTTCTTAATGATAAATTATGCATGTTTTGACTTAAATCTTCAATAGCACAATTTAGAGTTACTTCGTTAGTATTAATTTTTTCAATTATCTCTTTAAGTGATGACAATGTCGATGTTGTAATCATTATGTTTTCTTTCATAGTACTTGCCAATTTAGTTTGATCATTTTCGATTATTTTTATTGCCTCACTGTATTTCACGGCATCGCTCTCATCCATATTGCCAAACAAATGCTTAATGACGGTACCGATTCCACCAAACCAAGCTGATCTCTTGGGGTTTTTCGACATTAAGTAGGAAATAGATTCAAAGTCTCTGACTATATCAGAGTAACGCGACGTTAATGGTTGAAATATGTGATAGTATTCATTGTTATAATATACGTTACTTTGCTCACATAAGGCTTTAGAAACCTTTAAGATTTCTTTAATATTTTCTAAATGAGGTTGTATGAAAGATATATCTACTGGTATAATTACATCTAGAGTATCATCAGTTATTTTTAGAGAACCAATGGAATCAAAATATATGCCAGCGTCGTTGGATGCAGATCGTATATAGTCTTGATTGCCCAAGACCAGGACAGGATAAACGAAACCCATTCTGGAATAGAAGGTGACATAAGTTAGACTTACTACGCTAAGATTCGGTGCTAGTAGCTAACTTCATTTCGTCAAAATGGTGTTTGACGTGACGTCGATTTATTAAAAGTGAAGCAGTGTTATTACTGTGGATTTTTACAATTTTGTATGGGCCTTTCCATATAGGAGAAAGGGCTTTTCTAAGACGCAAATGATTCTTTAAATAAACGAAATCACCAATTTTATATTTAACTGGACGTGAGCGTTGATCATAGTGAGTTTTAGAGTTTGTTTTGGATTTTTGTATATGCTCTATTGCTTTTTCTCGAGAGTATTTCAATCGGTTCTGGAGTGTGCGTACATATTCGGAATATGTGGCACCAGACGTTTCTTCGTAGATAGAGTTGGGTATATAGGGTTTGTGACCAAATAGAAGTTCGTATGGAGAATATTGAGTAGTCGAATGAATAGATGTATTATATGCAAGCATGGCCGTATATACAAATCGAGGCCAGTTATTCTGTTCTGGATTTACGTAAGACTTAAGATATTCTTTCAAGGTACTATGGCTTCTCTCAAGAGCACCCTGGGTTTGAGGATGGTATGGACTAGACCATAATTGTTTAATTTTTAGCATGTTGCAGGTCTGTTTAAAGAGTTCTGCTGTAAAGTTAGAACCCTGGTCCGTGAGTATCATTTTAGGGATACCGAATGAAGTAATAAAGTGGACCAGACATTCACACGTTTCTTCTGCTGTTGTGTTAGTAATGGGATAGGCTGCTGAGAATTTGGTAAGGTGGTCTTGAAGGGTTAATATGAATCTGTATTTGGAACTGCCTGCTTCTGGCAATGGTCCTACTATATCTAAGGCTACGCGTTCAAAAGGACGTGTGGAAAGGGATGTTATTTGCATAGGTGCACGGTTGGTTTTTCTAAGTGCTTTGTTTGTTTGGCACTGTAGACATTTCTTAACATAATGTTCAATATCCGTGCGCATGCCTTTCCAGTAATATTTTTCTTGGATACGTTTTAACATTCTAGATAATCCAAGATGACCGGCTGTAGGTATATCGTGATTTTCTTTCATAATTTTGGGTATTTCACTTAAAGTGGGGTATATTATGTTATTTTTATAAATGTGTGTCGTTATTTTGGAATTATGGAATAAATATAGTATCATGTTATATAATTTGATATATTGGTGTGTATCAAACGGATTATTGAAGTCTGATATGGCTATTTCAGTAGGTTCTTGACCACCTGAGTTGAGTATTAGTTCATTTCTTAAAGATTTGAGACATAAATGTCTTCATAGGTGCAGGTGTCAAAGTGATTCTTTTTTGTGAAAAGGAAGTAATATATTTTGTCTTGGATTGTATATTTTAGAAAAGAGTGTAGCGATCTTTCTAATAGATCAAACTCATTCTGGTTTTCGATACTTAATATGACTTCTTCGATGTATGGGATGGACTCATCCATATCTATAGAAGTAGGAATAACGATTTGCTTTTTGTCAGTTTTAGATAGGCTTTCATTATGTTCTATTATAATTGCATTACTATCAAAGTCTTTAGAAGTCTTCTTAAGGAAGTCGGAGTAATTACCGTCTAGAGTGTCTGAATTATTAGGACTTGCAACTGCAGGGAAAGGAATAGGATCTGAGGATTCAACGGAAGGAGAAGGTGGGTTTTCATGTGCAGTCATGTCATCTAAGTCGTCGATATTTCTTAATTCTGGTAAATCATCAGGTGGAACTAGGTCTTCGAGCTGCATTAAGTCGTCAGGAGGAAGAGTAGGAGGCATGTCTGGATTAAGTATCTCGTCGGCATTCGGCGAGTATGGGTTTTGTGAAGACGTACTAGGAATTGGTTCGATAGGATTCATTAATTCCATTGGAGGATATCGGGATAACGCATCTGCTGCATTGTTTAACTTGCCTTTTCGGTAAACTATTTCGTATTCATATTCTTCTAGTTTCAGTCTCCATCTCTGAAGTTTACTGCTAGGGTCGGTATGGTTAAAGAGCCATCGAAGTGGTCTATGGTCTGTGACTATAGTAAATTTTCGTCCGTAGAGATATGGACGAAATGTTTTGCAACCAAATATAATAGCAAGTAATTCTTTTTCTGTTGTGCTGTAATTACATTCATTTTTATTGAGAGTACGGGAAGCATATGAGATTGGCTTGTCTCTACCTATATCACCTTGAGAAAGAATAGCACTGATTGCGTAGTTGGATGCATCGGTTGTCAGGAGGAAAGGTTTTGAGAAATCTGGATAAGTAAGTAAAGGCGCAGAAGTTAGTTTTGTTTTAAGGGTTTCAAAATATATTTGATGTTCGTTTAGCCATATAAATTTAACATTTTTCTTTAGTAGGTTTGTTAGAGGTTTTGCTATGCTTGAAAAATCGGGTATAAATCTACGGTAATAGGATACGAATCCTAAGAATGATTTTACGTCTTTGGGTGATTTGGGTATCGGAAAATCGTGAACTGCACTTAGTTTCTCAGGGTTTGGTCTGACACCTTTGTCAGTGATTATATGCCCCAAGTAAGAAACTTCTTTGCGAAGAAACTCGCACTTATCGGGTTGTAATTTTAATTTGAACTGTCGAAGTCTTTGAAAAACGTTAGTGAGGTTGTCGACGTGGCTTGGGATGTCAAAAGAGTAGATGACTATGTCATCCAAGTATACAAAGCATTGTATGCCCTGTAGTCCGGATAATGCAGAGTTCATTAGCCTTTGAAATGTTGATGGTGCATTCTTCAATCCGAAGGGCATGCGTGTAAATTCGTAATGACCCGTAGGGACTTAAAATGCTGTCTTAGGGGAGTCTTTAGGTGACATATCGATCTGATGGAAGCCGGAAGCGAGATCTAATGTACTAAAATATTTACACTTACCTAATTGATCGAGAATTTCTGATATATTGGGTATAGGATAGGAGTCACCTATAGTTACGTCATTGAGCTTTCGGTAATCTATCACTACTCGCCATTTCTTTTGTCCGGAAGCGTCTAGTTTTTTGGGTACTACCCATATTGGTGATGACCATGGCGACATTGAAGGTTTAATAATGCCTTGTTGTAACATTTTATCAACTTGGGAACTAACTTTATATTTATGACATTCGGGAAATCTATACGTTTTAACATGAATAGGATTATCAGAAGTGGTTTTAATCTCATGCTGAATGGCGTCTGTGGAGGTTAGCTTATCATCGGGTAGGTGGAAGATGTCTGAGAATTGAGAACACACAGAATACAATGCATCGCATTCTTCCGGATTTAGATGGGATACTCGGAGTGATTTTAGGACTTCTTCTGTACGTTTAAGATTATGAAATTCGTTTATAGTGGTTAATGGGGTTGAAGTATTTATTTGAAAGGGTTCCAATCTTAGTTTGAGATTGGAGTTGATGGTTTCAGGTTTTTCGGCGGTATTGACGACAGTTATGTTTATACGATTGTTATCCTTAACTTGAACTATGCAGTTTGCTATTAATAGGTTTTTGGATAGGTGCTGATTAATTATTAAGCCTTCTTTAATTTCGGGGTTAGCGACTGTACATTCAATGATAGCTTCTCTACGTGGAGCAATGATGTATACTGGTTCATTAAAGTGCATTTTAAGTTTAAGATGTTTTAGATTCAAAGTATCGTTAACATAGTCAATTTGACTATTTGTAGAGCTGAATATATCGCTACCTATTACACCATCGTATGGAAGGTTAATGTTGTCGACTACATTGAATGTGTATGTTGGGTGTTCATTTGAGATGTGTGTTTCGTCACGTGTGGAAAAGGATATGGTAATTTGTCCTAAGGTGCGAATAGGATTGTTGTCATTGGTGTCTATGCCTTTAATTCTGTAAATAATGGATTCGTTAATAGGAGTTAATGATAACAGACTTTTTAATTACACTTATGGATGCACCGGTGTCTATAAGGAGTGATAAGATCTTGGAAGTGACTGGACTAGTTACTTTTATATACGGTAAATATCTTTTTGAAATATTAGTTGTTATTTCATAAATTTCCTGTTGCCTGAGTATAGATTGTTCGTTTGCAGGTTTAGTGATTAGAGTTTTGGGTGAGTCTACAGTTTGGGGCTGGTTACCCTGTCGCTTGACTTCAAGGGAGATGTGATGACCACGAGTTTCGGGCTGGTTACCGTGTCCATGGGTCATTGAGGCGATGTGATGACCACGAGTTTCGGGCTCAATACCGCGTCCATGGGTCATTGGATGAAAAGGATGACCACGAGTTTCGGGCTCAATACCGCGTCCATGGGTCATTGGATGAAAAGGATGGCCACGAGTTTCGGGCTGGTTACCGTGTCCATGAGTCATCGAGTTATCGGTGTCGTCTATAATGCAGTGGACCTGTCCCGTGCGACACCCGTTCGGGACATTATCTAGTTTAAATTATTGTCATCGTGATCATTGTTATCAACGGTATCGTAACTTTCTTCTTCATTTAGGAAGTTTAGTTGGGGTTTGAATTCTGTTCTTGGTTTGAAGTTAGATGAGCTCGGTTGAGTATTAGGGTAGAAGGTGCGGTTCCTATTTTCAAACCTTTTGTTGTTATATTCTCGTAGTCTACAATATGACCTATAATATATTCTATAATATGACCGCTCTTTTTACAATAGCGACAGAATGGAGAAGAAGGATCTCTGGGAGGAACAAATGGTTGGGTTTTAGTCTGATTAGTGGGTTGTACGCGTTTATTAGTGTAGGTTTCGGGTTTTTTGTTGAAATTGTTCCTAAAGGAAAACTGTTGTATTTTTTCCTCTGATACTGCACAGTTTATGGCTTCGTTCAGATTTTTCGGATCTTTGCATCTAACGAAATTGGCAATTCTAGGGTTTAGGCCTAACATGAAGGTATGGAGAGCAAGGTCTTCCATTGCTGCTAGTCTGCCAACTAGTTCTGTTTTCTTGGAATTAGATACGGTGATTTCGGTTAGTAGTTTCTGTAGGCAGGTCTCCACCCGTAGGGAAAATTGGCTGACGGACTCTTGAGTCCCTTGTCTACATTCTTGTAGTTCAGTAAGTAGGTGAGCGTAGTGTTTACGCTCACCAAATTGGGTTTTGAGAAAATCCTTTAAGGATAGCCAGCTGCCGAATTCTTTTATGGAGCATGCGGCTTCGGCTTTGCCTTCTAGTTGGCTTAGGATATATTTAAAAACCACGTGCTCTTGAGAGTGGCTTGCTAGCGAGATGGCACTATCGCCATTTCGTAAGAACGCTGTTAAATTATCTCTATTTCCGTTAAATGGTTTTATGAGTTTTAATACTACTGGTAGTGGAATTTCTTCGGAAAAATCTTTAGTTGTTGGTTTTGACATGATTTTTATGTATGTACGAATATGTAAAAGACAAAGAAAGGCTAAATAAAAAGAAATACAAAAGATAAAATATAACTCTAATTTAAAATAATTTCAAGGCAAATCCGCAGGTAAACACTTGTATGCAATATTGATAACGCTGGTACCGGGAAATACGTGGGCGCAGTATGATCTTGCGTTGTTCTAAGAAATCGCTTATATTTATTGTCTAACTGTCTGGAATTAAACTATCGGCTTATGAATACTCTATGTTAAATAATATTTATTCACTAGGACTTTTAGTTTATTTGAATGAATATATATAATTCGTCACTCACGCGACAAGGATGCACTTGTAGTTCATGTTTCTTTCGTTGTTCTGGATGCAGGAACTCGTTTGGAGTACTGGTATGTGACGCTCTTGCGCCTTGCGGATAACGTCACGACCTGGTCGGTGCTGGGTGCTCTGCTGTTGACTCGTAGCGAAGGGTGCGTAGGGGTCGGACAGCTTCTAACCACTTATTACACAATGGACACAGGGATGATGACTTCTTCGGATCTCACTCGTGCACTGACGGTGATGATTTAGGGTTCTTTCACGCACTGACGGTGATATGTGGACTTCACTCGCGCACTGACGGTGAATGGTGGGTTTCACTCGCCCACTGACGGTGATATGTGGGTTTTACACGAACCTGGGATTATACAATCCCTTTACGCTGCCACCAAATGTTATACGGGACCCTTTCGGAGGGTTTTTAAAAAAAAGACTTTCAAAGGTTTAACGAGCATTTACTTGAATTACAAAAGAACGTGTGTGTTGGATGGATGCTCGGAGCGGACTGGCTTGGGATTGAAGCGTGGAAGGGACGTAGTGCATGAAATGCTGAGTCAGGGGAAGAGAGTGCATCATAGGCAGAAAGACATACAAGAGATGAGTATAACAGTACGCACGCGGCCCGAAGATCTGCCAACTCTCCGGAACACCAGGGGACCACCCTGCTCAAAGGGAGACATCGCACATGAGACATGGCCACATCACAAATTTGCTTTAACGCACAGCGAATACGGCTAGCCTCGGCGTCCACCTCATCTGCCTGGGGCGTTGAGGACAGCCATGAGTGAACGATGGCTGTCACCACCAATAGGTCCCGATCCATACGACCCACGGCCCGCCGTGGAAACGCGGGAGCTGCCTCCGCCGTGTGACGCCTGCCGCCTTCGGTGTTGGGAGGAACGACAACAGCCTCTAGTGCTTGTTATTCTGACGCTCGGCTCCGCGCAGCGCGTTCTGTATTACACTGACGGAAGATTGAAGTATAATCACACAAGTTTAAATTTCAATAATTATGCTGAAACTATTAACAAAATAATTATCAAAAGAACTACTAACAAAATAATTATCAAAAGAACTATTAACAAAATAATTGCAATTCAATATGCCATTGTTATTGTTTATCCACCATAAGGCTCTTCGAATGTGTACAAGTACGTAAGTACAGGTAGGTACCTAACTTACCCACTATACCTATGCTCAGATAGGATGGACGTTATTATACTTATGGTAGGATGAATATTACGACATGAATTACGTAATGGGTCGCTCGATATGCCGCCCCCCTGGACGTTATTATAGTTATGGTAGGATGAATATTATGACATTAATTACGTGATGAGTCGCTCGATATGCCGCCCCCCTGGACGTGCCGTTCGCGTGCAGTGCACGCCTTGCACGCCCGCTTACGGCGGGCCTGGATGCAGGCGGCACAGGAGGATATTTAAATGTTTTACCAACCGAATAACAAAAAACCGGCTAAGCGCGATTCAGTATCGCGCACGAAGGGTTCCATACCATTACCTATAATAAACGGCGAAAACCTCTTTTATTGTATGGCAGCCCCCTTAATTTTTTTATTTTATTTTAATTAATTACATTTAAAGAGAACATAAAACTAAATATTCTGTGAATAGTTAAAGCGTCTACTTGTTACCGTTATTAGTATCGAGCAAGAAACGGTAAAAAAATCAAGTTTGCTGTATGGGAGCCCCCCTTAAAAAAATATTTTATTTTATTTTTAGTATTTGTTGTTATAGCGGCAATAGAAATACATCATCTGTGAAAATTTCAACTGTCTAGCTATCACCGTTCTTGAGATACAGCCTGGTAACAAACGGACGGACGGACGGATGGACAGCGAAATTTCAGTAATAGGGTCCCGTTTTACCCTTTGGGTACGGAACCCTAAAAATTAAAGATGTTTTACTTCAACCGCGAGTAAAGGTTACACGCACTCTTTTCTTTATTTTTACAGATAATCAAGTAATACGTCTTGCAGACAGTAATAGTAAAAGCAATACATTTTATGTTAAACGGGGCAAAAGCCTTGATATAGTATTTGAAAACACCAATGCCACGAGTGTACTGTGAGTTAAATTATTTTTTTATTCATCAGCCTGTTAACATCCACCATGTATATAGGCCACCTCCCAGGGAGGCTAACGGCATTATTACTATATTTAGCAGACGGGTTGGCGATGCAGTTAGTGTTTAGACGATTTTTATGACTCACATCGTATATAAGGGATGACAATTTTTCAATATATTTCGATATTGTTTTATCCTGTTATTTTTGATTGTAATCTACAAATGGCTTTATAATGTGTTCTCTTTCACATAATTTCCAATTATTTGTTTTTCTGATGCTCTATTATTTCGTATTCATATCTCTTATTCCGAGACATCGTATTTTAATTGGACGTAATTTTGCAAAGTAGAACCAACTCAAATTTCGAGCGAAATTGAGTAAGCTATTTAGATAGGTATTTAACCGTATGCGTATACACTTTCTCAGAAAAGATCCTTACTAAAATACCAAACCACTACAAAAAAAAAAGATTACCGCCTTGGTTGCCAATCCTTGAATATTCTGACACCCGCTGAGAGGCTGACCGCGTGAGGACGACGGTAGCACTGTTTTTGTAACAATATTTACCTAACAACTAGTTCAATATCACTCAACCTTTTTAGTACAAGTGCGTTCACCACTTACCTCTGTATATCGGAGGTGTCCGTAAATAAATATTTTTATAGGATAATTAGTTCAAAATTTAAGTACTATTTTTGATGTGAAACATCTATAGGCGAGGGCAGTGTTGCCAGATGCATTGAACATTTTATCTGTAGTGGTAATTGCCATAATCTGTATTAAATCTGTATGCCTTTTTAACATGAAATCTGGATAAAATCTGTATGTTCAAAAAAAAATCAAAGCGGAACCTATTTATCATAAGCAGCCAAGTTACTTCGTTCTGCTTCTTAGGAAATCAAGGGAATAGGTTAGGTAAGATTAAATAAAAAATAGACACTTTATAAATTGTCATAGTTACTTATTAAAATTGAACAAACTACAAATTGTCAAATCAAAATTTACAATTTGCATCAATCAGTCATACATATTTTTGTAAAATTTTTGCAGTAATTTATCATCAATCTCTAGGCTATAGCAAGATTTGTCACCAATCAATTGCTTTGTATGCAAAAGAGTTTCAATAGTTCAATAGTGTTTGTATTAAGTTTATTGCATTGTTTTGTCTTAATTAAATTTATAGATGAAAAGATTCTCTCTACGGCGGCACTAGAATGAGGTAGACTTAACATTGCAGAAACAAATTTCGACAGCGTAGCATATAGTTGACCGTTGTAGTTACCAGGATCACGGGTTGCAATGACTTTACACCAATAAGTTTCCAGGTCTTCTGAACCATCAGGCGTTAGATTTTTATTGTTACGCAAAAACCGCCACTCAGTATCTAGTTGTTGCAGCTCATCAACTGAGATCAAATTTGGAAACTTAACTGCCAAAGTGACCAATGAATCAATTCTACAAGACTTAATAACTTGTGGGTCCATAAACTGCATTTGTTTGATTACATCATTTCTGAAATTGTACCGTTTTTTTACCTGTTTTGCACCTTCAATAAAAAAATCAAGGCATTTGAGTTGGAATGTTTTAATATCTTCGTGGCTTAGAGTGTTTGAGCTCATAGAGACAAGAGAGGCAGCAACCTTTGCTCCTAGATAAAGATTATCTACTGACTTGTAATGTCGCAGATTGTCAACCTGAATGAATCCGACTTCAGTTCGTGAAACATATTCGTCGTCCACATAATATTCTAATAAAGTTTTAAAAACTGTCACTATGTTTTCATGCATTTTATGAATTTGCGGCTGCTCTGACTGCATTAGCTTAATCATGTTATTAAAAATTTCTAACGAAAATTCCAGGAACTCTAGATAGAGGTTATTGTATGGATTGTTTAATCTGAATAAGATTGAATTGGCGTTTAGGTAATCCGTAACAGCGGCTTCGGTGAAATATAATTTTAGTGCATCGTACTGTTCCAAAACACGACACACTGATATTCTAAGCGAAAGCCATCGAGTTTGAGCTGGATGGAGGATTTTATGAGGCTTTAGATCTAAAAACTGCTGAAATGGTTCTGGAGTGGTAGGACCACACTGTCGACTGTTATCTGTCTACAGCCGCGGGCCGGTCCGTCCGGGGCAGTACCACGCTCTCGCAGAAAATCGACGTCTGAGTAGTAGCAATTTGTTACTGCGCTTCGTTCGGTGAGCGAGAGAGCCGGAAGCCCAACTTTCTGAGGTAAACAACCACGCGTGTGGAGGGTTTTGATGGTGCCTTTACTATCACCGAGCCTCAATGCAAGCATTCACACTCCGTTCACTTTCTTCGCGGTAGGCAGCGGCCTTGTAAAGATCCATGAGCGGCAGCAACACTTATCATCAGGTGTACTGTTTGCTCGTTTGCCACTGATTGCAATAAAAAAAAAATTCTTTTAGAATTCCGGTTCTTTTGGGACTGTTACTAAAGTCCCGTATGAGAGTTTCGGGCTCTCTTGGCAATTTTAAGCACGCATATGATGCACAAAGGTGAAAAGAGTGGCAAACACATTTCAATACAAACAGGTGAGGGTTTTCGGCGACTAGACGGGATGATAGTGAGTTGTGCCGTCCCATCATGGCATTTGCACCATCAGCTGCAAATCCAATAATGTTTTCCATTGGGATGTGATTGTCACTAAAAACATTTTTAATATGTTCGTATAGCCTTTCAGCAGTAGCCGCTTCAAGTGGTATTAGACAAATAAATGCATCCTCAACTTTGGTTTCAAAAAATCATGCTATCATGCATAAATGCTTAACACAGCCTCTATCTGTACTCTCATCAACAATTAAAGAAAATTTTAGTTTTTGCAATTTTTCTACTATCCTTTTTTTGACAGTTAAGCCGGTCACAACAGCTGTAATTTTTGTTCTATCGCAACATATACTTTTTGCAATATTAGAATCCGGACATACATTTTTAATTAATTGCGGCAAGTGTGCCATAACATTCATAGGAATATTATGCTCAGCTATAAATGCTGCGAGCAAAATCTCTCCTCTTTTGACTGGTTATTTTGTTTTGAAAATAAATCAGTTAATAATGTTTGCGAGCTAGATCCACCAGGACTTGAACTTTCGTGTTTATTTGTTTTCATATGTCGAAAGAGATCATTCTTTCCAGCACTTCCAATTGAAAGGTCTATTTTACAGAATGTACAGAAAGCAAAATATTCACCTTTATTGCTCGGTCTCAACCAAGTCTTATAAGAAGACTCTTCAATCCAATTTCAATTAAACTTTTGCATCACTCTGGGTTTTTTTGCTGTCACAAAGTAAAGTTCACAAAAACGCAATTAATACCAATTACTACTAAAAGTTCGTACGATTAACGATATGAAGTTTTTACGAAAATGTATGGAGTGAGCGTTGTAATTTGGAGAGCACATAACAATTTTTGTTTGGGGATTTAAGGATGGCGATTATCGCCGATCTGAGATCGACAGATCGATTAATCGAAGAATCGATTTTTCAGGCCCAAAAGATCGATTTTATAAATCGATATCAAGCACTGAATCGATTCGGTGAAAAGATTCTTTACCCCAGAGAATTGTCGTTCGATTTTTTTCTGTCACTCGATACTAAGTAAGACTAACAACTCCTTCAGATTTTCTAAAAAAAAGCACATCACATATTTACTCCCCTGACTTCCTAAATAAAGGTCATCACAAGCACAGCACTTCCAAAAGAAAATATTGATAGATCGATTAATTGCGAATCGATCCTTCAGACCTCAATTTTATTGTGAATCGATTCTTTAGACAACAATTCAAATCGATTTAAGAATCGATCTTTTTCAGAAAGATCACCATTCCTATGGGGAATTCCCCATTTCAAACTAGTAATGTGGCCATATAAATTATTGAATTGCCGATTATTGAAAAATTAATTAACCATAAAGAATAGAAGCAGATAAAGTTTAATATTATAAAATAATATTACCTGGACGGCATTTGACTGTGTTATTTATTTTGCTGTGTTCAGTTCAGTAAGCACATTTTGTCAATAGAATTTGAAAATTCTGTATAAATATCTGTATTCAAGACTAATCTGTATCATACATCGAAAATCTGTATAAATACGGAGAAACCTCGGCACCTCGTCGGGGTTGGGCCCGATTTGTCGGACGCCCAGTTTGGTTTTCGGAGAGGGCGTTCGACGATCGCGGCCCTGCTGCGCCTGAAGGCCGTGGTAGCGGAGGCCGTCACCGGCGGAGGAGTTCTGCTGGCGGTGTCCCTGGACATCGCCAACGCCTTCAACAGTCTGACATTCAGCTGCATCAGGGAGGGGCTGAGATATCATGGAGTGCCCGTGTACCTCAGGCGGCTGGTGGCAGACTACTTGGAGGGGCGCAGCGTCCTCTACGTTGACCGAGTAGGGGACGTTGTGTGAACGCCCAAGACGTGCGGTGTCCCGCAGTGGTCGGTTCTGGGTCCGACCCTGTGGAACATCGGCTACGACTGGGCGTTGAGAGGAAGCCTCCCACCCGGGCTGGGCGTAATTTGCTACGCCGACGATACACTCGTCACAGCCCGGGGTGGGACGCTAGAGGAGGCGGCACGACTGGCAACTCCCGGCACTGAGGAGATTGTCAGGCGGATCGAAGCGCTGGGGTTGAGGGTAGCCTTGGAAAAGACAGAGGCCCTTTTGTTCCATGGCCTCCGTACCGCCGGGCCTCCCGCCGGCGCTTCGATCACCGTGAAGTCGGTCACCATCAGCATCCAGGCCCACATGAAGTACTTGGGCCTGGTGCTCGACGGGCATTTTTGGTTCCGGGATCATCTCTATCGACTTGTTCCCCGGCTTGTCGGCGCGGCGTCTGCCCTTTCGCGGCTGATGCCGAATGTGGGCGGACCCAGCGCTACGTGCCGACAGCTGTACGCGGGGGTGATCCGGTCGATGGCTCTGTACGGCGCACCGGTGTGGGCGGGGTCCCTGACCGTCCAGTTGAGGGCCCTCTTGAGGCGGCCACAGAGGGTCATGGCAGTCAGGGCCATACGCGGTTACCGCACGGTGTCGACGGAGGCAGCGTGCCTCCTGGCCGGAACTCCCCCGTGGGACTTGGAGGCGGAGATGCTCGCCGACATTTATCGGCGAGTGTCGGAGACGCGCGCCCGCGGCGGTATGGTCTCCCTGCAGGAGATCACCACCTGGCGGGTCGACGCCCGCCGTGGAGTCATTGCCCGTTGGGCAGTCCGGCTGGAGAGTCCTCGGTACGGTGTCAGGACCGTCGAGGCCTTCCGGCCGGTGCTGATGGAGTGGTTGGAGCGGACGCACGGGGTGCTTTCCTTCCGACTGGTGCAGGTGCTGACGGGGCACGGATGCTTCGCGAAGTACCTGCACAAGATTGTCAGGAGGGAGAGCACACAGTCCTGCCACCACTGCAGTTGCGACGAGGACACGGCGCAGCACACGCTCGAGGCGTGTGCTGCGTGGGAAGGGGAGCGCCGTGAACTCGTCGCGATTATCGGTGCCGACCTGGCGCTGCCGACCATCGCCAGGGAGATGCTCGTCAGCGTCAGGAACTGGGACACGGTCGCCGCCTTCTGTGAGGCCGTTATCTCACGGAAGGAGGCGGCGGATCGTGTGCGAGTAGAGATCCTATTCGGCGACACGTTCCGCCGCCAGCGACTCGGGTGGCGCAGGCGCGAGTATCTGCGCCTAATGCCGCCCTAGCCGAGGCCGCGGGTGATCGGAACGGGGAATTGTCCGTCACCCGCAGTGTGGCTAACCGCGCGACGGCGACCGACATCCCAGGACGTCGAGAGGTGAGGGTACCCGTAAGGGTATTCCGTCGGGCCGACCACTGACGACAAGTCACATCTGCTCCGGTGGTCGGCCCAACAACGAGGTGACGTGGGTACGGGTGGGTTATGGGCCCGCGCGCCGTCCTTTCATCGCCCCGGACGGACTGGACCGCACGTGCGCTTACCATAGCCCACCCATAAATAAAAAACAAAAAAACAAATACTAACATGTCTGACCAGCACGGTATAGTAGGTTAAATTCCCTCCCATTACGGAGGAGGTCCGAGCCCAACAGTGGCACGTATGTGGGCTGCGATAATGATGATGATGAAGAGAAGATAACTCGAAATGAAACCCTATACCAACATCTCTGACCAGCATGGTATAGTAGGTCAAATTCCCTCCCATTGTGGAGGAGGCCCGATCAATGGGACGTAGTAGCTGCGATGAACAAGTTATGTTAAAATATTAGATTTTATCATTCAGATGTCTTGATTTTATTTCAATTCTATGTCAAAAGACTTAATGTTTATGCAGCACCTTTAAGTATACAAAAAGTAAAACTTTTCTTAAAGATTTTTATTGCAATATTAATTTTATACAAATATATGAACTTTAAAGATATCTATTTAAGATATCCAAATCTAAAATTTGCTATAATTGGTTAAATTTCATAACTTGAATACTATATTAGCTAATTAAAAAAAAATGGCTAAGTGCAAGTCGGAGTCGCGCACGAAGGATACTAATTATCTATAAAAAAACCAGCTAAGTGCAAGTCGGAGTCGCGCACGAAGGATACTAATTATCTATAAAAAAGCCGGCTAAGTGAAAGTCGGAGTCGCGCACGAAGGATACTAATTATCTATAAAAAAACCAGCAAAGTGTAAGTCGGAGTCGCGCACGAACGATACTAATTATCTATAAAAAAAAACCGGCTAAGTGAAAGTCGGAGTCGCGCACAAAGGATACTAATTACACCGGCACACAAAAAAAAAGTGGAATGTACTTTGGACCGGACCTACCTACCGACATGTTTTTCGACCCGCTGAATCTGAATTTCAAGTCCGTTTGGCCCGGTCACCCTCTAGTTTTGAGTAAAATGCAAAAAACCTCAAAAAAAATGCAAAATATTGCAGTCACAGCAATGGAAAACTTTTTATGGACCCGGATCATGTATGATTTTTGTGTATTTCAAATAACTCAATCTAAATCTAAAAGTTAATTAGCCCGGTGAGTCGTCCAAATTTGAAAAAAAAAATGAAAACCAAAAAATGGCAATAAATCATAAAAAATTGAAGTTTTCAAAATAAAAATTTTTTTGGACTCAGATTGAGTATGATTTTCATGTATTTTGTTCCGCTGAAGTTTTCTTGCCCCGTTAACGTTTTAAAATTAAAAAAAAATCTCAAATAACCAAAAAATTGGGCAAATTGCAATTAAAAATATGTAAAAAGAAAATCTGTAAAACATGATTAAATACTTTTCCTGTATTTTTTCACGCATAAAATATTAATTTCTTAACTTGTATTTACGTGTCCGGGTCCACAAAAATTTTTTCATTGCTGTGACTGCAGCTTTTTTGCAATTTTTGGCCTTTTTTGAGGTTTTTTGCATTTTACTCAAAACTGGAGGGTGACTGGGCCAAACGGACTTGAAATTCAGATTCAGCGGGTCGAAATACATGTCGGTAGGTAGGTCCGGTACAAAGTACATTCCACTTCTTTTTTTTTGTGTGCCGGTGTTATCTATAAAAAAAAACCGGCTAAGTGCAAGTCGGAGTCGCGCACGAAGGATACTAATTATCTATAAAATAAACCAGCTAAGTGCAAGTCGAAGTCGCGCACGAAGGATACTAATTATCTATAAAAAAACCGCCTAAGTGTAAGTCGGAGTCGCGCACGAAGGATACTAATCTACTATATACAGGGTGTATCAGGTTATGGGGCAACTGTTCGAGTATGTTGTAGTTTAACGGTCACAGATCGTAATTAGAATGTACATTACACAAAAAACAATATAACATAAAAGTTATAGTGATTTCAAAAAAATGTGTCTAAGAGTCTATGCCTTAAATGTTACGTATTATGTAGGCATGTAGAAACAGAATACATGTAGGCATGTAAAGCTTCGACAGTATAAATTTATTCATAATACCTAGAATTGTGCAAACGTTTCAATGATATACTCAGTGCCAGATAACGTGGCAAAAGACGACCTTCACCTACCTTCACCACAATATCTTAAAATGCAAAAAAATCTATCGCTTACCATACAAATCTATCGAAAAGTTGTATCGCAAAATTCTCTTGGTAGATGCCTACCAGGAAGCAACATTACAAACAGCACAACCCAAAATTTTACGAAATCTAATAAAATTACCATAGAAAATATATGTTTTTAATATCCTATAATCATGTATTTCATTGTTTTAAAATACCAGATTAACCTGTAACTGGTGACATTTCATTATTTTATAAATAATATCATTGATGACAATGCCAAATTACTTTCAAATATCTGAATATCAAAAGTTTTTAAGTAACATTAAAATTAAAGTACCGAGAATATTTATATAAATTCAATATAATATAGATCCTATAATTAAATACGTAATTAGCTTCGAAGTGTTATGTAACGCCCAAAAAATGCCACGTTTTAAGTTATGACACATTTCTTTCAACTTATTTTACCGTCAGGTGTAATAAACCTAAAGGATCGCACAAGTAGATGTAAGATTTTAGGTTATGTGTATCAAACATAAAATCTTTTCTTAACTGATTTTAGCGTCAGGTGTACAGATCAGTGGCGTTGTGTGGCCCAGTCGCCATTTTGTTTAACATTCCGTGTGGAGCACGTAAAAGATATTGAAAAAAAATGATGGGCCTCGATGACAGTAGGTACATACCGAAAGATTGATGCATTCATAATTCATGTATCAGACAGCAGTGATAGTAACAGTAGTGGAAATGACAGTCCAGAACTATAGATTTTTGTAGTCATAAATAAATTATTTTAGTACCTATATTATTTTACCTCACCTTACGTATTTAACAAAAAGTTAGCCTTAAGATAGGTTAGCTATCAGTTTCATGCTAGGGCAGTGGTAAGGTAGGTAACATGTACGTATGCTTTATTATTGCACGTGTAGATGTTTAATAATTTCTTAATTAAAATTCTAAACAAATTACACGCAGACAAATGTTTGTAACCTCTGTACAGTCTAGACACCTTCACCACGATATTACAACGATAAGACGGTTTGTATGGAAAGCGATAGAATTAACGATAAATTACTTGGATTTGATGATATCATGGTGAAGGTCACCAAATCACCTCTTTTGCCATGCTATTTGGCAAACACTATAGTGTAGGTTTGTACCTACGAGCGACGAGCGGTCAACGGTCCAAGGCCGATCAGCTGTTTTAAAGCGAAGTTTGTTTTGTTTATGTGAATGTAATCATTGATTTATTCAATTTCTAATGAACATTTAACAAAGTATGAATATGTTGCGTATTAAATATCATTGACTTTATACATTTCAATCAGATTTACACGAAAAAGCAATGACAAAATTGAAAATTTTACATGTCTCTAATTCCTTAACGAATCGATATTTTTCGTTCAAATTTTTTCATGGGTTCTTACCACCATTGCCTAGCTGCCTTTTGACCAGTTGCCCCATAACCTGATACACCCTGTATATATAAAACTCGTCCGTTACTGAGTGACGTACTGACTGACAGACAACGCACAGCCGAAACTACTGGTCGTAGAGAGTTGAAATTTGGCACGTGTGTTTGTTGAGGTAGTAGGCTACCACTAAGAGAGGATTTTTGGAAATTCCCCCTCTAGGGGGAGAAAAGGGGGTTAAATTGAAAATTTTATTTTGTTAATGGATTCACTTGAAACTTTGTGTGTAGGTTCCACCAGTGAAGCAAGTGAGCACTGAGACAGGATTTTTGGATTTTTTTCTGTCACCAGGCTGTATCTCATGAACCATGATAGTCAGATAGTTGTCTGTTGCCGCTATAACAACATCCTCCGCCTATTAGTGTCCACTGCTGAGCAAAGCCCTGTTCTCACATGGAGAAGGTTAGAGCATTAATGACCACGATTGACGATTTCAAACTAATATTTTGAAATTCAGGTTTCCTCACGATGTTTTCCTTCACCGCCTGTCAGTGGTGTCCAAATACTATTAGAAAGTACATTTATCTCGGAAAAACTCACATTGGTACTTGCCAGGTTTCGAACATGCACGAGAGGTGGGATTCTTCAGTAAAGAGTAGAATGCAGTTCTGGCGCTTGCATATCAAACAGATGAAAGAAGTTTCCTTTTATCCTGTACTTCTTAATTTCATAAGGCATATCTACAATATATTGATAAACCCTAGTGAATAGGTGGGACACTCTTTCTTTCCTCTATTTTAATATATTCCATAAAGCATGAAATATGTACTTATATTTGGCCACTATTTTGACAACCGTTATTTTTGTATAGATGCAATGGCGACGACTTAAAGAGCAGTATAAATAACCTGTTTCAAAATAACTTAAAGATTTTAACTGTAAGTATTCCAATTGTATCATTGTATATTGTGCAAGTAAGTCCGTGATTAGGACAACGCAGGATAAGATGACCCCCCTACTAGGTGGACTGACGACATCTTCAAGCAGGGAAGCGTTCAGGGAATTGTTGGATGCAAGTATATTGGGACTTTATCTGCGTTGGGCGTAATTTGCTGCCCGACGAATCATTCATCACAAGCCGGGGTGTTACGCTAGAGGAGGTGGTACGCCTGGCAGCTTTGGGCACCAAGAAGATTATCAGGCAGATCGATACGCTGGAGCTTAGGATGTCCCTGAACAAGACAGAGGCCCTGCTATTCCATGGACCCCGGAAATGTCCACCGGCGTCTCAATCATTGTCAATTCGGTCCTCATCAGCATCCGGGCTCAGATGAATTTGAGTCTGGTGTTTGACGGGTGATAATTAATTTAATAATTAAATTACCGTACCGTACCGTAATTTCCTTCCGACTAGTGCAGGTATTGACGGGGCACGGTTGCTTCGCCAAGTACCTGCATAAGGTCGTGAGGCAGAAGACCATACCGTCCTGCCATCACTGCGATTGCAACGAGGATGCGGTGCAGCACACGCTCAAGGTGTGTACCCTGTGGGCAGAACAGCACCGAAAACTCGTCGCAGTCATCGGTGCCGACCTGATGCTGGCGACCATTGCTAGGGAGATGCTTGACAGTGTCAAGCACTGCGACACAGTCGCCACCTTCTGTGAGAGAGTCGTCTTAGTCACGTAGTCAGTTGTCGGCGACTTGGGCACTGCAGGTGCAAGTACCTGCGCCTGATGCCGTTCTAGCCGAGTTCATGGGTGACTAGATAGGGAATTAGTCCGTCACCAGTAGAGAGGCTGACTGCGTGAGGACCACCGACGTTTCAGGAGTGGCATTAAAAAGGGAGAATCCCGCCGAGCTAGCAACGAACGACAGGAACTCTGTACCAGTATTCGGCGCAAAGGCGAAGGAGAGGGTATTTGGTGGGTTATAGTGCTGCATGCCGCCCTTTTATCACCCCGGTCGGAACGGATAATGTTTGCGCTGAATATAGCCAATTTTAAAAAATATGTAGTAGGGCAATTTCCCTCCCATTGTGGAAGAGGCCCAAGCCAAGCAGTGGGACTTATGTGATCTGAGGTGATCTGGTGGTGAGACTATAACCTATTAATAAATCTCCCCCCTTGGGCGTGCTGATGGAGTAAGAATACAATTCATCACCCCTAAACTTGGCCATGGGTGCCGTAAGAATCGACTGAGGGATAATATGTATATAATACTTATGCAAGAAAATGAAAACTCGAAATGAAATCCTATACCAATCCTTTGGACCAGTCCAGTCCATTGTGCGACTGCTATGAATAAAAAAGAAGACAAGCCCACTGAGTTTCTTGCCGGATCTTCTCAGTGCGGTCGCGTTCCGATCCGGTAGTAGTGTAAGCTAAAATGTAAAAAAGTGACCATATGTAAGTGCCCCCGCGGGGTTTATGCATAATAAAGTATTTGAATTTGAATTTGAATAGGGGGCTCATTTCTCTGTTTTGGAGGCGGTTCCCCTATGGTGACAAAGTAAGAATACAATCCACTATCCCTTATATTATGCGAGTGTAAAAGACGACTAAGGGATATAATATGTATATACCATCTATGCAAGAGAAGGAAAACTCGAAATAAAACCTTTTACAAATAGGTCTAACCTGTGTGGTATACTAGGTCAATTTCTCTCCAAATGTTTGAGCCCAGCAGTAGGATGTACACGAGCCTAAGTATGAAGGAGACTCGAGCCCAAGAGTGGGACGTATATGAGGCAAGATAAAGAAAACCTCCACTCCATCAGTAAGTGGCCGTTGATAATAGGTCTTTACCTATGTAAGTGCCGTTCCGCAGTACTGGCCATTTCAAATCAAAATAATTTTTGTTTGGCTAAGAATTCTAATTTCAAATTAATTTTATTTTAAAACATGGAATTCATTTTCCAAAAGTAGTCATTTGTTTATTGATTAGTATTACGTTTTCATCGCATTTCAATCTTTTTCGTCATCATGGATACGTTAAAAATTCGAGTAATTATGGAATATGAGTATCGTCGTGGCAGCAACACGGCACAAGCGGCACGCAACATCAACGACGTTTACGGAGCTAACACTACAAACCAACGCACCGCCTGTTATTGATTTGCTCGCTTCCGTTCTGGAAATTTCGACCTGAAAAATGAACCTCGCGGTCGTCCGAAGACTTTGGTCGACAATGACGAATTAAAGGCGATTGTGGAAGCCAATGATACACAATCTACGGCTGAATTAGCAGCAGCTTTCGGCGTTAACGTCAAAACAATATTGGTCCATTTGCGTCAAATTGGCAAGGTAAGAAAGCTTGACAAATGGGTGCCCCACGAACTCAATGATCGCCAGCGCGAAGTACGCGTCGAGACATGCCTTGCATTGCTCAACAGACACACAAATGAAGGAATTTTGAAACGCATTGTTACTTGCGATGAAAAATGGAGTCTATTTGATAACCGCAAGCGCTCAGCAAGTTGGTTGGATCCTGGTTCAGCATCTAAACAATGCCCTAAACGAAAACTTACTCCTAGAAAAGTGATGGTCACTGTTTGGTGGTCTAGCGCCGGTGTGATTCATCACAGCGTCTTACCAAACGGGGTGAGCATTACTGCAGATATGTACTGTGAAGAACTGAACACAATGATGGAGAAGCTGGCACATTTTCAACCAGCATTGGTCAATCGCTCGTCTCAGCTGCTCCTGCACGACAATGCGCGACCTCATACTGCACAGCAGACGGTCTCCAAGTTGCAAGAACTAATGGTTGGTAGGTCTTCGTCATCCGCCATACTCACCAGACCTTGCGCCTACAGACTACTTCTTTTTCCAGAATTTGGATAACTTTTTGGCGGGAAAGAAATTCAATACCCGAGAGGCAGTACAAAATGCCTTTGAAGAATTTGTTGCCTCCCGTCCAGCTGATTTCTTTAAGAAGGGCATCAATAAACTGCCGCTGCGTTGGCAAAGATGCATTGATTGCATGTGTGATTACTTCGATTAATACAAATAAAAAATACATGAAAAAAAATCGTTTAATTTTTTTCATACATAACGGCAATTTCATAGGTAAAGACCTAATATATGGGGAGTGTTATTCGCATATAATGTCTAAATTTAGGTTCACTAGTTTAAAAATATTATTTTTTTGCTTTTGGTTGTAAAAGAAGCAGCTCACCTTATGATGTGTGGTAACTGCAGATAGTGATCCTTAGCAATAACAGCGACTAACCAAGCTCGTTCTCTACCGTATATATGCGTGATTGGAGGTTATGGTATGAGGAAGGTTGGCCGAACCGTTTGGGCAACCGGTTATCTCACTCACCCATCGAATCGTAGCAGCATATTATTACTCAAATGTGTATTTGTAGCTTGATAGTAGAAATTATTAAATATGAATTATTTTATATAGAATAACTACAACTCGTTCCGTGTGGTGATGGAGTAAGAATAAAAGTCACCACCCCTCTTTATTGCCCGTGGGTATGGTAAAAGATAATTAGGGAATTACAATATGTGGATACCATCTATGCAAGTGAAGGTAAACCCGAAATAAAACCCTATGTTAACCTTATGCAGGTTACCAGTGTGGTACAGTAGACCTATTTCCCTCCCATTGTGAGCGAGGCTCGAGTCTAGCAGTGGGACGTATGTATCGGAACTGTGATGATGATAAACCACGATAACCAGTTCGTTTGTTTTTCAGATAAAAGAAATCAAGTTTACAAAATGGACGTGTATATTGTATGACTCCTCTAACATATCATACAATTTTTATTTAAAAGAACGTACGTATGTTATGTATATACATATACACACACACGACGCACACGCACACGCACGCGCACGCGCGCACGCTAACGCACACGCACACACACACACACACACGTAGCCATATGTACGTGTATATATATATATATATATATATATATATATATATATATATATATATATATATACGTGTGGTAGTTATAAAAATAATAAAATAAATTAAAGTCAATATTTTGTAACAATCTATTTATCTTGTTTACATTTTAAATCATGCAAATTTTCGTTAGCCAATCATAGCTACGAAGTGCGCGTGAACGGCTATCACAAAGCCTAATACCTACCAGGTATCCTTTTCGACGCCCTATAGGCCCCTTGAGGACACTTATATTGTCAAGTTTATACATCGTTTGAATATAATACAATATCTACCTCTATCTAATATTGCTATAATTGTTTTATTAGCTGCGGACGTGTGAAAGTGAAAAGTCTTGCGCTATACTTACGGGCATTTTGGCAGCGACGCAACGTCTGATTGATCATTGACAATTTCGCACTCTGACAGACACGCAGGGTCATTGCCAACCTCATTATTCGCCTAAACTCGAAGAGAACATTCTTCGATGCTTTGAGCTGCATCAGCGAAGAAGTACGTGATCAAGCATCGTACGATACGTGGTCGCCACTCGAGAACCTTTTCCCCCCAGCAGTTGTTGCTTCGTCGGGCGATGTGGCCTGCCTATTACCACTTTAGCCTGCTATGTTGGTTCGTCGGGCGATGTGGCTTGCCCATTACCACTTCAGCCTGCTATGTCGGTTACACCCGTTCTTCTGCGGATTTCCGTATTTCGGATTCTATTTCTCAGAGAAATCCCGAGTATAGCCCGCTCCATAGCACGCTGAGCGACTTTGAGCTTGGTTATGAGGCCTACATTTAAGGACCACGTTTTCGTGTCGGAAATCATCACTGGTAACACATATTGATCGTAGACCTGTGATTTCAGACACTGAGGTATGTTGAACGAGAAGATCCTCTTAAGTTTCCTGAACACTGCCCAACGGAGTTGGATTCGTCGGCTCTTTCTCAAAATTGGATCTAACTAACTGGACTGTTTGTCCTAGGTAAACATAATGATCAACAACTTCGAGAATCGCATTGCCAACTAGGATCGGTACAGGAATGACACGGACATTTGACTTGACTTTCGTCTTGTCCATGTTACGGACTGACATTACGGCGTTCCTATACAATACTTCAGCACTTCTATATAATAATGATCGATTTGGTACCGCTGAAGGGACTGAAGCACCGCCCAAGGATCGACTGAATCAAAGACTTTCTCATATTCCACAAACGCTATAACAGAGGCCGATTGTACTCCTTGGTCTTCTAGATAATCTGCCGAAGCGTGAGGATCTGATCTATCGATTATAGCCTTTTCGGAAGACGGCTTGTTGAGGCGGCTGGAAGATATTAAACTAGCACTCGAGTCGATTGATAATCATGCTCTAAAATAACTTGTAGATGTGGCTCAAGAGTGAGATGGGCTGATGGGGATCTTTATAAGAGCTTGGTAGCCCTTGGTACCTTGCTTGCCTTTAAGAGCGTTGCCTTTTGTCATCTTCTAGTGCCTTACGGTTTTTTAGTTATTTGAAAGCCGAAGATCCCACATACAAGCTAATTCGGTACTCCGAGTTAGCTTGTATCTGGGATCTTGGACTAAGCCGACAACAGGATTTCGGGATGATTTATATAACTGTCCATAGAACCTTTCGACCTCTCACAAGATCTCACTTTGGGATGCAATGACATTGCCGTCATCGGTCTTCGGCTTAGTCATTTGAATTTGCCCAATTTGATCGTGCCCAGTTTTTAACTGACTTCAAAAAAGGAGAAGGCTTCTCAATTCGACCGTATATATCCTTTTTTATGTTTGTTTGCGGATAACTCCGTCCTTTATGAACTCATTTTAATGAGTCTTTTTTTGTTGCAAAGAAGCTATTTTAAAGGTGGTCCCATGATAGGGAAATATGGATTTGATGATGGCAGACCAAAAATATCGAGGGGAACCTTTATAAATCCTAGGGGCGACTAGTGCGTTTTCAGTTTACTGTTTGAAGTCGGTTGTTTTTTGTTAAAATTATTCAAATTTACATTATAATTCTACTGAACACTGAGACATCATTGAAGATATGTAGTTTGTCCGACAAGATGAAGTCTATCTCGTTTTTGGTGAACCATCGGCGCTAATCCAGGTCCATTTTCTTTGTGGCTGCTTCCTGAAGAAGGAATTCGTCTTAAAGAGACTTTCCTTCTTCAAAAGCATTAGTCAGTTTCTGGCGCCTCTGGTTTCTCTGTTTATATCCATGTTACCCCACCCTCAACTCATCATCACTCCTTTTGCCCAGGTTCGCGTTAAAGTGGAGACTTTGGTGGTTATGGGAGCATAACCACCGGGAACTGGGTTTTGGAGGCGTGTATGGCTTTTTAGATGTCCTCGTAAAATGCCTCCCCTTCGTCGTCGGAGTATGACGAGGTCGGTGCCTATAACTGTATGACCTTCAACGAATACCTCTTGGTAATTTTCAGTATAAGGTACGCGTTGTTTACGAGAGATCTGTGAACGATAAACTCCCTTGGGACAGGTGATCGCCCTCCCAGCAGAAGAGTATGTTGCCGGAACGGAGTATTATCGTGCCCTCGCCCTCTTTTTGGACAATCCTATAATATACCAGCGGATTATGCTCAATTACTGTTCCTCGTCATTCCTGAGTGTCCTAATATTGCGTGTTACCAGGGCAATGGGTCGTTTTGATTGGCAGCCGGACCGCTGCCGCAGATTTTTCGCAACCCCCGCTCCCACACCATCGAGCTCGCCGCCAAAATGAGCCCGTAAGGTACCGGAGCTGCCAAGACTGGTACCCATTTCTGTTTTGCATGAGGGGATAATGCCGTAATCGTCACGATTGGCAGGCGGGCTGACGACTGCAGTCTGCTGCCCACTCTCCTGGTGAACACTTAGACGATTTTTCGGTTTTTCGGAAGGTTCTGCTTGTGGTAGCTATGTGGGGTGGGTCACTCCCTTTCCCCTAATCCTCCAGTGCGGTTAAGGGGAGTGATGGCTGCTCTAGTAGTGCTGCTTGTGGGATCTGGTCCAATCATATTTTACCATACTTTTTAATTTTTTTTGAACGATATATATTATAACGTGAAATTTTATTCAAAAGATGGGGAAAAAATTACAGCCCGCTGAATTTTTTGCCGGATCTTGTAGCTCAGCTTGTAGCCGCATTCCGATCCGGTGGTAGATATTGTATTGTGTTCAAACGATGTATAAATTTGACAATATGTAAGTGCCCTTAAGGGCCTATGCAGAAAAATGATTTGATTTGCGACTCCCGCACAAAGGGTACAATCTGTTTAAGTCATATATTAATTATGCAGAATGATAAGCGAATTACTATAACAAAATAGCGCAAGAAATCTCTGATGATCTGCGTTAGGACAGCGACATTCATTCCGTAATTTACTTTTACAGGGTATGTAGACGTAAATATTGGGCAAATGACTTTAGATTTCACACACACAAATTCTATCACATATGATTATATAGAAGGTGAAATTATCGATTGGAGTTGCAGTATGAATGAAAACGGCAATTTAAAATTCATTTATTACGATTCAAAAGGTAAGAATTGAAATTATCTAACCAGATTCGCTTTAGGAAGTTGATAATGCCGAAATGATTATAGGCCTACAGGCAAGACAAGGCTTACCTAGGCAAAACAGTGCATTAGGACCGCATACATTTTATTATACTTTTTATTTGTACAAAATAGCGCTCGCTGAGGTTAGCTAGACTTACTATATCTCTAGATAATTCTTATGCCGTGTGTATGTTAACAAAGTCCTCCTAAGCGGGATCGATATTTGTATTTATTTTTGTGTGAGTTCCAGTTGATTCGAGAATGATTTGGATTAATAATATAATTTGACCCGATAGGTGGCGCTGTTTCGTTTTTGTAGATTTGAACAGAAAAGCGTCTGTTGGGTCAGCTACATAATATTTACAATTCAAAAACCACGGGTTAAAATAGAACAATGTATCCGTATCTTTACTTTAGGCAGGGGAGATCATCAGGGAAGTGTAGTCAAAAGCACTTTCCTGAGAAACGCATAACACCGACTGTTCGATAAAGTTAATGAGTGGATAAAACATTGTTAAATTGAATTTAGGCACGTGACATAAAATCGAGCAATGAAAATAGCGCTCAAATAAAGATATACATAGCCCGCCATCTATTATGAAAGCTATCTGCGACTAGTGGCTATGTATACAAAAAATCGGTCGATTTTTAGACGAGAAGCTGAGACTATAGAGTCAAGAGCGCTATGGAGGAAGAAACTCTGAAGTCGAGGTATACAGGAGTGCGAGGCGAGCCCGATCTTCCGTATATATGACGATATGTTTTTCGTTACTTCCTACTTGTTATGATATTGATATTCACGACCTTTGAATTCGAGGCCCAGTATAATCTGTCTTTTTCGTGTGGTGACGGAGTAAGAACATAATTTATCACTCCCTCTCTTGCCCATGGGTATTGTAAAAGACAAGTAAGGGGTAAATATTGTAATATTAAAATAATTAAAGTGAAGTGGTATATTTGTGAGATGTTTAAAAATTTAAAAAAATATTATACATACCAAGAGGTCAGTGCTTCACCAAATAAAGTAGACTAAAAGTAAGTTTTTCGGGCGCCAGGTGAAGCTCTCAAGTGCCGGACAAGAATCATTGAACTTTAGCTTCTCGGAAGGGTCCAAAGGGGACAGTTAAAGAAAATGCAACATGAGCCTTCCATAACTTTATTTTCCTTATGGGAGAAAAATAAAAAAATATTTGAATACCTTTTATGCTGTAAAACCAATTTAAATTCCCCAATACCATGTGGGGTCAATATCCATCCGCGTGGTAGCGTCAACTACGGTTTCCACATAATCTATCTCAGCAAGCATTTAACGCTTTAAAATTCGCCATCGCAAATGGCCGTTCCATGAATGTTGGTCGACATAAAGGTGAAAGAAAAATTTATAAGTCACTAATCCATGGAATAATACGAGAAAAGAAGAAATTTCCAAAGTAAGAAAGAAAAAGAAACCGCTTTCTATAGCGTTTTCTTGAAAAATATGGATTCACCCATAAGGTGTATAAGCCCATCCATAAATAAGTAACAATTTATCGTTTAAGGAACAAAGATTGCACTGTGATAATGCAGTTTTAAAAAATTACGTTTCCGACATCGTCGAGGCCGGATCGAAAGTAAGACTCTTTGTCAAATATAAGCCATTTTTGATTTTTTTTTATCACCTGCCGCTATAGGCACAGGGAACACGCATACAGCCTAATGCATAATGTGATGTGACCGAAAGTCCAACGTTATAATATGTATAATATCAATGCAAGAGAAAGAATACTTGAATTAAAACCCTGTACCAACCCTGTTGGAACCGTGGCGCTGCTGTCGATTTCAAGGAGAATTTCGTTAACAATTTTTTATATTTGAACAGATCAACGTCTGTTGGGTCAGCTAGTATATCTATAAAATATTTGCGTTTCGTATTAGTATGTATCTATGGACTCTATTTTTATATTTCGTTCAGATCTGCTTCTTTTGGGATTACATCTAAGTGGCTCGTAGGTGCGTGCGCATTACGCTCTTACCTTTTTGGATAAAGCGTGGATATGTATAAACTATTTCTATTTGCAGGTTCTGAATGGTTTCAATCCGACCAAATTTATGAAAGAGTTAACCAAAACTCCCAACATGCTTTGAAATTTCAACAGTTAATGACGGCACGCCACAACTCTTCATATGTCGTCTGCAACTACACCAAAACAAATGGAAATGTTGTTGATTTTTTTTATAAAACTATATTTAATATGAAAACTGGAACAAACAATAATGGTAATTGAATAAAATTTAATTTTGGCTTAGTTTACGCTTCTTGCATTGCAAGAGTTAATCCAGTTTACGCATCGCATAGAAATGTGCATTAAAGTTAAGTGCAGGAGAGCTGAGAACTCTCATGATCTTATTTGAATTGCGAATACTTATATGTGATATTGTATAGAGCATGGTGGATTATATATCTTAATATATCTCCTGTCACGATGTTTGTCCGCGATGGACTCCTAAACTACTTAACCGATTTTAATCAAATTTGCACACCGTGTGCAGTTTGATCCAACTTGAAAGATAGGATAGTTTACATCTTAATTTATAGTCGCAATATTATTTTACTGCAAATTATTTGTCTATTATTTGGCATTCACAATTATCTGTTAACTCCAAATGATTTTAACAGATGGCGATATCTGTTGACTGAATTGAGTAAGTAATTTGTGTGTGCTCAAGGGGATTCGAGAATGGTTTAGATTCACAATTAGACCCGGTAGGTGGCGCTTTATTTGAACAGAACAACGTCTGTTATATATATTAGGTATATATTATATTTTTATATATATATATATATATATATATATATATATATACTAGCTTTTGCCCGCGGCTTCGCCCGCGTAAAAATTTACTTGCATATTGAACTATTATCGCAAAGAATTTTATCGGCATAAAAAGTATTACATTTCTTAATTTAAGAAATACTCTATCTACGTGTCAATTTTCATCCAAATCTGCTCAACAGTTTAACTGTGATTGAGTAACAAACATCCAAATATCTTCACAAACTTTCACATTTGAATATTAATTTCAGCCTTGTAGTTCAGATTCCCGTGCAAATACGATGATAAATATGCCTTTCCTTAGTCTCTGATAACGTACTGTTCCATTGGTGAAAAAAAATTATATCAATCAAACACCCACAGTTTCATTCACGTAGACCCCATTCCCATGCCAATACCGAGATAAAAAATGCCTATGTTACTCGCTGATATTATAAATTTACATGGGTGAAAAAAAAACTATAAATCTTAGAAATATCAGAGATATCAGAGACAAAAATTGCCCATGTTACTCGCTGATAACATAGGCAGCTTTCCATTGGTGAAAGAATTTTAAAAATTGGTCGACATCTCCCGGTTTAGTTCTCGTTCCCGGGCAAATACCGGGATGAAAATAGCTTTTATATGGTATTCACTGATAATATAGTTTTTCATTAGTGAATTAATTTTTAAAGCTATTAAATTCCCGTGATTTTACCGGCATTGTACCCGATTCCATAGGAGTATCAAGATAAAAATAGCTTAAATATGTTACTCGCTTAAAAATAGCTTTCCATTAGTGAAATAATTTTAAAATCGACTTAATTCTCAAGGTTGCTCCAGCCATATCGGCATAAAATATAGTCTGGGATAAAATATAGTCTAAGTTATTCCTTATGTACGCCTGGTAGACCTGATGGTAAAATATAATCAATATCGGCCCAGCCATTTTGAAGATTACCTGTAACGAATAGACAGACAGACAAAAAATTTGGACCGTATTGTGTGAGCATAAATAAAACCTATTATTTTGATAGACAAACAGACGCTTCAAATTTATTTATTTGTAGAGATAAAAAATTGGAATAATATCTTGATTGTAACTTACTGTCTGGTAGCTGCTAGAAATATTACCACGCTTTCATTGTTCGTGGGTATCGCAAAATACTACTAAGACAAAGATTTACATCGACCTGGACCAATTGGTGATGCCGTCTGGCCAACAATTTTTTTAATTTTTTTTTATTTTAAGACAACACCCTACACTAAGGAAATAGTCCTTGTATTGCGGGGGACTTTACAAACAAATAATTAACGGACACAGATTACATCCAGACTCAGAACAACAATTTGTGGATCGCACAAAGTGTCATCCCGCGTGGGATTCGAACCCCCGACACTGGCGCTGTAGGTCGCCATCTTAACCACTACGCCATCTGTGCAGTCAATGTCATCCGCCAGGTCATAAAATGTTGCTAGAACCTTTGCAATATATCTACGATGGCAGAAGAGTACCTACATATCGCATCGATCCAAAGTAATTAGGATAAGAGCAATATAATGATGATATATCATTGGCTGGGTGTCTTCGACTATGTACGTTTTACCCTTTTGGGGCAGCCCAAAATTGTTTCTTAGTGAGTGCTTACCCCAAATAACCGATCGGTATACAAAATTTCACATTCTTAGGCCCGGTTACTTTGGCTATACACTTTCACCCTCTTAGGGGTTGAATTTCCAAAAATTCTTTGTTAGAGCTCGCTTATCCTTGCCAAAAATTTTTTCATACTGCTTGGTAAGTGAGCACTAAGAAAATCTTGGGGTAATCCAAGAAAGCCGACCGTGTACTAAAATGATCCTTCCTAGGCTCAGTAATTTCGAGTAAACGCTTTTCACCCTCTTAGGGCTAAAATTGCAAAAATCTGTCTTTCCCCAAGAAAGGCAACTTTATACAAAATTCCATGTTTCTAGGCCTAATGATTTCGGCTATATATTTTGCACCTCTTTAGGAGTTGATTTTATTAAAATAATTTCTTACAGTGAGCACTTACAACAAAGGAAAGATTTCATAAAATAGAATTGCATAGAAAGTTTTACTTTCCTAGCCCCAATAGTTTCGTCTATACGCTTTTCACCCCCCTTAAGAGGGTGATTTTCCAAAAATCTTTTGCTAGTGCTCGTGAAGAAATAAGACAATATAAAAAGAAAATACGTTCCCCTATTTCAACCCCTTATATCTATTTTTTCGCGATAAAAAAGTAGCCTATATCCTTTCTCAAGCTTTAGTCCATCTCTGTACTAAATTTCATCAAAATCGGTTAAGAAGTTTCGACGTGAAAGGCAATATGCTTTTCAACACCTTAAGGGGGTGAATTTCCAAAAATCCTTTGCTAGTGCTCGTGCACCCCAAGAAATACGATGTTGTAAAAAAAAATACGTTTCTAGGCCCAGTGGTTTCGGCTGTATGCTTTTTGGTATTTTAGGGGTTGAATTTCATCCCTATGTAAGTGAAACTACCAAAACGCTAGAACGAATATTTATTTATTTATTATCAGGTGCCTTAATATAAAGATTCACGGTCCTCTCATCGAAAATGACGAATTTCCATACAAAATATCATCCCCTATTTCAACCCCTTATACCCATTTTTTCGCGATAAAAAGTAGCCTATGTCCTTTCTCAAGCTTTAGTCCATCTCTGTACCAAATTTCATCAAAATCAGTTTAGACGTGAAAGACTATATGCTTTTAACCCCCTTAAGGGGGTGAAATTCCAAAAATCCTTTGCTAGTGCTCGTGCACCCCAAGAAATACGATGGTGTAAAAAAAATACGTTTCTAGGCCCAGTGGTTTCGGCTGTATGCTTTTTGGTGTTTTAGGGGTTGAATTTCATCCCCATGTAAATGAAATTTTCAAAACGCTTGAACGAATATTTATTTATTATCAGGTGCCTTAATACAAAGTTTCGTGGTTCTATCATCGAAAATGACGAATTTCCATACAAAATGTCATCCCCTATTTCAACCCCTTATACCCATTTTTTCGCGATAAAAAGTAGCCTATGTCCTTTCTCAAGCTTTATTCCATCTCTGCACCAAATTTCATCAAAATCGGTTCAGTGGTTTAGACGTAAAAGCGTAGCAGACAGACAGACAGACAGACAGACAGACAGAAAGACAGACAGACAGACAGAGTTACTTTCGCATTTATAATATTAGTAAGGAAGTAAGGATATATATATATAGAGGTTTGCGGGCTAAAAATCGATCTAGCTAGGTTTTATTTATAGAAAATGTTGTTTTGTCGGTGTTTTTAGACAATCAATATAATGACATATATGTCAATAAAATAGGAGATCGAATCTCGGTGTTATTATTATTCTGTTTTTTTTTAATTTTTGATATTTTATTACTATTATTTTTAACATATTTATTTATTTCATCATTAGAAGAGAATATAATCCTTAAAATGGTTTATTATAAATTTAAATTGATACACTTATTATAGAAGATTTTTTACATTTACAAAATAACACATTTTTAAGAAGTAAAATTAGTTTTATATTAAATATTTTTTTTATATACGTGCTTAGAATTTCCTTAGAATTACGACGAATTACAAATATATATATGAACGGCTTATTATAAATGGAATATCTGGTTGACCGAGCTTAGCTCGGTATAGTTTTGTTGTATTTTTGTCGAATTTATTTAGATACTAGCTATGATACCTGGCTTCGCTTGGGAGTTGATATGAGATTACGTGGTAGTTGAAATAAAAAAATAAACTATGACGTAAAAAGTAAAAAAAAATATTGAAAACATTTTCTCATTATTTACACTACTTGTTTATAAACAACATTTTATTGTCCGGGATATATATATATAAATATATATATAAATTTTTCGAATTTCCTACTCTTGAGCAAGCTACATATAGCTGACCGTGAGAGTAGCAGGATTCTTTGAGGTTGATTGCACAATATTTTAAAGTTTGCCCTTGCGATTTGTTAATTGTAAAACAAGGCTAATTTAATTGGAAACTGCAATCTTTTAAATTGATATGGCAATTCAGAAGAGATCAGTGGTATTCTAGGTATAAATACCGTGTGTCCTTTGTTCTTTCCAGAAATAAGTTCAGCTTCAATGATATTATTCGATAGCTGTTTTACGATCATCCTCGTTCCATTATATAGTTTTGGGGAGTTGAGATTTCTGAGTAGTATGATTGGAGATTCAATTTTCAGACGAAGGCAGTTTGGTGGTGATGGCATTCCTGGTACTTGTAAAGAGTTTAGAAATTCAATAGGGAAGTTGACATTTTCTTCAATGGATACCATCGTGTCGATCGATTTATATATTTTCTCTTCACCAGGTATTTTCTTTAGAATATTAAAATCGATATCGTCAACAATATTATTTTTAGTGACCAAAATTGCTCTTTGAAATAACCACTCTACGTTAGTATAGTTCTGAATAATATTTGGATAAATTTTGTCGATTAGTTCGTTTTCAGTAGTGGCTATGTTACAGAAATCACTATTGAGTTCAATAAGGCCGGTCGTTTGGTCAGTAGGATATGTACCTTCGCCTATTTGTAAAAGTATTTTAGCAAAATGTGCTGTTGTTTCATCTTTTGATAATTCAACTCTCATGTTTTTTGTTAATTAAAGTATTTGTACTTGTGGCCAGAGATGTGACTTTTTTAAGCATGCATTGATCTCGTCTGCTGGTGTTGACTTGGGAATAACTGGAAGTGTTTGTCGAAAATCTCCTGAGAGTATGAGTAGAGCTGCTCCCATTATTGCAGAGTTTTTTCGCAATTCTTGTAATGTTCTGTCCATGGCTTCTAGTGATTTTTATGGGTCATGGTGCATTCATCCCAGAAGATAATTTTAGCTTGTTTTAGACGTTGACCCCGTCCAAATTTTTCTGAGATTTTACATACCGGGAATTGTTGTTCGGCTATATTCAACGGTAGTTGTAAGGCAGAATGGGCAGTTCGTCATCCTTCCATAAGTGTGGCTGCAATGCCAGATGATGCTAGTGTCAATGCGATGTATTTTTTAGCACATATTTCCACCAGTATTAGATTTATTAGAAACGTTTACTGGTGCCTCCTGGTGCGTCCAAGTAAATAATTCCACCAGTGTTGTTATTTATCCGGTTCATTATAACGTTCTAAACTTTTTTTTGATTGTCATTGAGGAGTGTTTTGTTGTGAGCAATGTATTCAAGTAGTTCATTGACGTTGTAGCTTTTCCCCTTTGTAATTTCGTAGTTTAGGACACTGAAAGCATTTCTTTGTGGTGCTGGCATTCCAAGTTCTACTAAGGCTTGGTTATTTATTGCTAAATATTTATCTTCCAAGCTAATGAGTGTTTCATTGAAGATGTTGTCATTGAATTCTATAGTCAGTTCTGGATTAGTTTGTCGGATTTGGTACAATATATCATTACTCATACTCCTTTTGAAAGAGTCCCATAGCTGTTTTGGGTTTGATGGGTTACATGTTGTTAGAATTATGGCGAATAACTCTCGAATTTGTTCAGCTGCAGCTATGAGTGTGGCTTCTTGTAGTGTCAATTCCCAGTGGTTATCGTTTTCCAATAATCCTAAGCATTGACATGCTTCTCTGTACGTCTGGCATAGGTAGCCGTCAATGGTCCTGAGATCTGTGAAACTTGTTGGTCCACGTATTTCGTGTAACAACATCTGGAGATAGAAACATTCGGCATTGTTTGGATGTACAGTGTATACTCGACCTATTGCGTTAGTTTTCATGATTTCTGGATGACCCTCCTCTGGCATTCCTTGTTTTCGTCGTTGAAAAATTTTCCTTGTTTTGTCCCACGTATAATAAGTAGGGACGTCGACATACAGTAATGTCTTTGCGAATGGATCCATTTGGCACAGTTGGAAAAAAGCTTTTAATGTTGTGTTCTGAGGTGGTTCGCTTGCAATTTTTCTAGCCGAGTCTTTTGTGAAGTAAACTCACTGTCCATTCTCCAAATGTACTGCTAGATGTTGCACAGCTGGTTCGCGTTCGTGTATGGGAAAACTAAAAATCCTCCACGCTGCTTCGTTACTGTTGATGTATCCTCCCATTTGGTACATGAGGATCTTATCATTTCTGTTATTTTGTTTTCTATATTGGACTATTTGAAATACTGCCATATCACCTTTGTTTACGTACTTACATATATATTTAATAGATTTTACTGAATTGCAGTATTCAACGTTTATGTGTGCTTGGAACATTTTGGAAAGTAGTGGGTTTTATACCCATTGATTATCTATTTCCAGTTCGTCTCTGCCTTGTATTCGTATTTTTGCTGTGAAGCCACCGTTTTTCGGTGATCGTCATCTATATTTGGGATAGCCGTCATCTTCAGTTTCTCTATCGTTCAAGTATGGTTTTGGATATTTTTTGTACATTTTCCATCACTCATGCATGGCCCTTTGAAGTTTAATGGTCCACATGGTCCGTGAATCATGTTTTTTACTACTATGTTGTATAGTTCCGGATCTTTTTGTGGATTGGGAAATTGAGCTTGGATGATTTTTCGCAATTATTGTATCCGTGGGATAAATTTTATCGTGTAACCATATGAGATTGTGTGAGTGAGGTAATCCTCGTTTTTGCCACTCGATTGTATACATCCAGCATCTAACGGTTCCAAAGATGTGGTATTTTGTGATGACTTCAATAAATCTCATTTGTTTTTGTAGAAAATCTCGAGCTATTATGTCGTATCGATCCATGGAGGTTTGTCCGTATTGTAGTTGTTCTTTGATGTCTGGCCATGATGAGTTGCATGTAAATCATCAGGTCAGGTCGTCCATATTTTCTTACGTAGGTCATGGCATCTTGAGTATATTCGTGCAAATGTCTTGGACTTCCTATGTATGATAAGGGTAAGATTACCATTATTCCAATATCGTCAATATTGCCGTCATTTATGATCGCGTCTCGAAGGTGGATGTATTCTTCTGTGCGTAGTTTCTTCTGATTCAGTGTTATGTAAAGCATCCGTTCGGCTTCTATTTTTGCGTACCAGAAATTGTTGGAAAAACGGCGAGTGTTGAGTATGTGATTGTATATTTCACTGTCTCTGATCATTAAGCGGTAAGCATAGAACTCCTTGGAAGTGACTTTTTTGTTTGTTTCTATGCCTGTTTCAGGATGAATTTGTTTTATATTGAAATGATATCCGTCCTCTCCGTGCAGAAATATTAACGGATATTGAAGAGCATCATATGAACGGTGTGTCTCTGCAATGCGTTGTAGTCCTTTTCTTCTTCGTTGTACAATTATGTCACGGCTTGTATTTTCATAGTCCACAATTACGATGGCGACTTCATCTATCTGAGGTGCATTAAATCTACGAACGAGAACACGAAGTTCTTCACGTGGTCTTTTATCGGCTCGAACTACAATTTTATAGTCATCAAAAATCATGCGGTCTAATGTTGTTTTGAATATGTAAATCAGTTGATTGTGTTTGTGTAAGATCCTCTGTACATCTTGGATTATTTCGCGTCTCAATCCATTAAAATTTGTGCATCGTTGATCAATTTCTTGTTCTTCATTTACGATGAAATTTACTTGCAGAAATTTATAGTCTTCGTTAGGCATTGATAGTAACGATCCTATTTTGTGATAAATTTGCCTTTGAATTGAAAATACATATTCAAATTCATTTCTATTAGTGTTAGTCGAAGTAACACCGAAAGAAGTCATTTGAAAACAGGAGTTGTATGATCTTATGTTTTGAAGAAAGTGTTTTGATCCTAGTGTTTCTCCGGTCATGTAATGTAGAAATTCCTGCGGAGATGCTTCCAATGGTGGTAATCGAATTTTTCCATTCATACAACAGAGACCTGGTGTTTCTTTACTGAATTTTTTCGCGTGGCAAAATTGGCAAATGTTATTCATTTTTCCGATTACAACATATTTATGATTGTAATATTTTTTTGTCGGTTCGTAGTGGAATGCTTCCTTTGTTAGATTATCTTTTAAAATTCTCGATTATCCAATACTTTTATTTTCGTTTCTTTCTTCGCTTTTTCTGCTTCTCAGGGTGCTCATTCTGATTCGTTGATTTTATAAACTTGCTTCGTGCTCTTCTTCCGTTTCATCATCATCATCATCATCATTTCAGCCTACAGCCATCCACTGCTGGAGGTAGGCCTCCCTCATGTTGCGCCACAATGTGCGGTCCTGTGCCGCCTGCATCCAACGACGCCCAGCAACTTTCACTAGGTCATCGGTCCACCTAGTGGGGGGGCGTCCTACACTGCGTCGTCCGATACGTGGTCGCCACTCAAGAACCTTTCTTCCCCAGCGGTTGTCAGTTCGTCGAGCGATGTGGCCTGCCCATTGCCACTTCAGCGTGCTAATTCTTCGTGCTATGTCGGTTACACCCGTTCTTCTGCAGATTTCCGTATTCCGGATTCTATTTCGCAGAGAAATCCCGAGCATAACCCGCTCCATAGCACGCTGAGCGACTTTGAGCCTTGATATAAGGCCTACATTTAGGGACCACGTTTCCGTGCCGTAAGTCATCACTGGTAACACACACTGGTCGTAGACCTGTGTTTTCAGACACTGAGGTATGTTGGACGAGAAGATCCTCTTAAGTTTCCCGAACGCTGCCCAACCGAGTTGGATTCGTCGGCTGATCTCTTTCTCGAAATTGGATCTACCTAACTGGACTGTTTGTCCGAGGTAAACATAGTGATCGACAACTTCGAGAATCGCATTGCCAACTAGGACCGGTACAGGAATGACATGGGCATTTGACATGACTTTCGTCTTATCCATGTTCATTCGTAAACCCACTAGTTGGGATACCCTGCTGAGATTATTGAGCATTGTGCCAAGGTCCTTCATGGATTCTGCCATAACGACTATATCGTCGGCAAATCGAACGTGAGTGATGTATTCGCCGTTAATGTTGATGCCGAGTCTAGTCCAGTCTAAGAGCTTGAAGACATCTTCCAGTGCAGTGGTGAACAGTTTCGGAGAGATGACATCTCCCTGTCTCACGCCTTTCAGCAACTGGATCGGTTTCATACTCCTATCCCGGACACGGACTGACATTGTGGCGTTCCTATACAAACACTTCAGCACTTCGATATAGCGATAGTCGATTTGGCACCGCTGAAGGGACTGCAGCACCGCCCAAGTTTCGACTGAATCAAAGGCTTTCTCATAGTCCACAAACGCTAAGCACAGGGGCCGAGTATACTCCTCGGTCTTTTGTATAATCTGCCGAAGTGTGAGGATATGGTCTATGGTGCTATATATAGCCTTTTCGGAAGCCGGCTTGTTCGGGCAGCTGGAAGTCATCGAGCTTGCGCGAGAGTCGATTGGTAATGACCCTCGAGAACAACTTATAAACATGGCTCAGGAGTGAGATGGGTCTGTAGTTCTTTAGAAGAGCTTTGTCACCCTTCTTGAAGAACAGCACCACCACACTCCTGGTCCACGACTCTGGGACGTCGCCCCCGAGGATAACGGAATTAAATAGCTTCTGAAGGGCTATTAAGACTGGCTTGCCGCCCGCCTTCAGAAGCTCTGCGGTAATTCCGTCATCTCCCGGTGCCTTAGCGTTAGGTAGTTGTTTGAGAGCCATTCTGATCTCGTACAAGCTGATGTCCGGGATTTCTTCGGTATAGTGCCGAGTTAGCTTGGATCTGGGATCTTGGACCAAGCCGACAACAGGATTTCGGGATGATTTGTATAACTGTCTATAGAACCTTTCGACCTCTCCCTCTTCTTCCGTTTCATTTCTTCGATATTCTTTTTGTTGCTGCCGTTTCGCTGCAGGACTGGCAAGATCTCCTCCTCTTTTACGCCTAGGCATTGTATTCTGTAAAATATAAATTAAATAAACATTTTATAGACAAATATATTGTTACGTAAACATGGGGTACGTTGAGACAAAGAAAAAAAATATTTAATCTTCAAGCGGTCGCGCGATATTTTGTTTATGGCTAAAAATATATAGAAGGCATCGATTCAACGTCGCGCGACTGCTTGAAGGTTAAGGAAATTACAATTAAAAGAAAAGAAAAAACATTAGAATTAAATAAACACACTATTAAAAATACTCACATTTGATATTTCACAATAAAGGCTCACAGACAACTTTTTTCTTCTTCGCTTCAAAATCGAGAATTAATTAAACACACTATTAAAAATACTCACACGTGATACTTCAAAATAAAGGCTCACAGATAACTTCTTTTCTTTTCGTTTCGAAATCACTTGTTTCGCTGTTCAAATCGAACTAACTCTGGTGGGCGACACCGGTCTCTTATATATTTAGAGAGCTAGGCTCTAGGGTATTCGAGAAAGTTTGAGAATATTTTCTTTCTCAGACCTTCTAGAATGTTCTCGATATTATCGTCCGCCGTAACAATAGGTTTTGCAGCTGTAGCATACGAAGTAAAGGCGCGAAATTTAAATACTGAAATTTAAAAATGTTTTCAGAACTAATTTGAATAACTAAAATTATGTCGCTTTAACTCCAAAATATAAGTTAGCTACTGCTGTATAAACACACAAAATTTAATAACTTTATTATAGTAACAAATGTAATTTAAGAATTTTAAATTTCGCGACATTACTACACATGCTGCAATTGCTCGCAGCGCCTTTTGAAATGCAACCCAAATAATCGTTGTTCTGAATGAAGTTCAAATACTCTCCAACAAATGGCGCCACTACACTTAATTTCCAAGTTGAAGGGTTGGAAAAGCCCTTATATCTTGAAAAACACGCCCTTTAGGTTAAAACGAGAAATTTCTTGTTCGAGGGGGGATAAAGAGCTATCACACTATATAAGTCCCTTTAACGTGCCGGGAGTCCTTTTTAAGTTTTATCGGCACGCACATTTTATCAACTTAATTTTATTATATACAGGGTATATGAGGCTATGGGGCAACTGATCAAAAGGGAGCTAGGCAATGGTGGTAGGAACCCATGAAAAAAATTTGAACGAAAAATATCGATTCGTTAAGGAATTAGAGACATGTAAAGTTTTCAATTTTGTCGTCGCTTTTTCGTGTGAATCTGATTGAAATGTATAAAGTCAATGATACTTAATACGCAACATATTCATACTTTATTAAATGTTCATTAGAAATTGAATAAATCAATGATTACATTCACATAAACAAAACAAACTTCGCTTTATAACAGCTGATCGGCCTATGACCGTTGACCGCACGCCGCTCGTAGGTACAAACCTAAAAAAGATAAAAAAAAATTTGCAAAATAGCATGGCAAAAGAGGTGATTTGGTGACCTTCACCACGATATCATCAAATCCAAGTAATTTATCGCTAATTCTATCGCTTTCTATACAAACCGTCTTTTCGTTGTAATATCGTGGTGAAGGTGTCTAGACTGTACAGAGGTTACAAACATTTGTCCGCGTGTAATTTGTTTAGAATTTTAATTAAAAAATTATTAAACACCTACACGTGCAATAATAAAGCATACGCACACGTTACCTACCTTACCACTGCCCTAGCATGAAACTGATAGCTAACATATCTTAAGGCTAACTTTTTGTTAAATACGTAAGGTGAGGTAAAATAATATACTAATTTTAGTAAATTATTTAATTTACTTATGACTTTACAAAAATCCATAGTTCTGGACTGTCACTTCCACTACTGTTACTATCACTGCTGTCTAATACATGAATTATAAATGCATCAATCTTTCGGTATGTACTGTCGTCGAGGCCCATTGTTTTTTTTTCAATATCTTTTACGTGCTCCACACAGAATGTCAAACAAAATGGCGACTGGGCCACACGACGCCACTGATCTCGTACACCTGACGCTAAAATCAGTTAAGAAAAGATTTTATGTTTGATACACATAATCTAAAATCTTGCATCTACTTGTGCGATCCTTTAGGTTTATTACACCTGACGGTAAAATGAGTTGAAAGAAATGTGTCATAACTTAAAACTTGGCATTTTTTGGGCGTTACATAACTCTTCGAAGCTAATTACGTATTTAATTATAGGATCTATATTATATTGAATTTATATAAATATTCTCGGTACTTTAATTTTAATGTTACTTAAAACTTTTGATATTCAGACATTTGAAAGTAATTTGGCATTGTTATCAATGATATTATTTACAAAATAATGAAATGTCACCAGTTACAGGTTAATCTGGTATTTTAAAACAATGAAATACATGATTATAGGATATTAAAAACATATATTTTTCTATGGTAATTTTACTAGATTTCGTAAAATTTTGAGTTGTGCTGTTTGTAATGTTGCTTCCTGGTAGGCATCTATCAAGAGAATTTTGCGATACAACTTTTCGATAGATTTGTATGGTAAGCGATAGATTTTTTTGCATCTTAAGATATCGTGGTGAAGGTGGGTGAAGGTCGTCTTTTGCCACGTTATATGGTACTGAGTATATTATTGAAACGTTTGCACAATTCTAGGTGAATGAATTTATATCTGAATGAATTTATACTGTCGAAGCTTTACATGCCTAAATGTATTCTGCCTGTACATGCCTACATAATATGTAACATTTAAGGCATAGACTCTTAGACACATTTTTTTGAAATCACTATAACTTTTATGTTATATTGTTTTTTGTGTAATGTACATTCTAATTACGATCTATGACCGTTAAACTACAACATACTCGAACAGTTGCCCCATAACCTGATACATCCTGTATAATGATATATTAATAAAAAATAAAATTAAATAATGAAAAAAATATCAAAAATTACAAAAAGAGAATAATAATAACACCGAGATTCGATCCCACGCTGTTTGAATGCCAAAACAAAAAACTGGACAACTTCCCAACTGAGCTATCGTCACTCATGATGTCAACGGCGAAATTTGAATCCATATTCTATTGACATTTTATGTCATTAACTAAAAACACCGACAAAACAACATTTTCTATAAATAAAACCTAGCTAGAACGAGGTTTTGGCCCCGAGACCTCTAGTATGCCAAGTTTCATCAAAATCGTTGGTGCCGTTTCCGAGATCCTGAATATATATATATATATATATATATATATATATATATATATATATATATATATATATATATATATATAAGAATTGCTCGTTTAAATATATAAGATATGCAATATGTCATTTAAACATATTTTCCATTATAGTTTTTTTAAATTTTGTTTGAAAAGCATTGATTCTTTTTCAGATGATTTTATAGTGAAGATAAATGGTGTGAAATTAACCTGCGGATCACACAGTAGTAAAGTAAATTCAAATATATATGAATACAAATATATTTATGGCGAGGTATTAACTGTTAGTTTTGAAAGGAAAAATAAAAGCATACATGTTGGTATTAATGTTACATGTAATAAAGGTAATGTATAATTAACTGTTGTAATATTTGTGACAACCTCTGCAAATTAAGAGTGGTAGGACCACACTGTCGACAGTTATCTGTCTACAGCCGCGGGCCGGTCCGTCCGGGGCAGTACCACACTCTCGCAGAAAATCGACGTCTGAGTAGTAGCGATTTGTTACTGCGCTTCGTTCGGTGAGCGAGAGATCCGGTAGCCTAACTTTCTGAGGGTGTTTGAGTGTGGAGGGTTTTGGTGGTGCCCTTGGTATCACCAAGCCTCAATGCACGCATTCATGCTCCCTTCACTTTCTTCGCGGTAGTCAGCGGCCTTGTAAAGGTCCATGAGCGGCAGCAACACTTACCATCAGGTGTACTGTTTGCTCGTTTGCCACCGTTTGCAATAAAAAAAAAAAGAATAATTTTTTTTCAACTAAAAATTATGAGTACAGAGAGAGCACAGATCTATGATTATTCATAGCAATGGGGTCGAAAAGTGAGTTAGGATATAATCTTCGGTTTAAGATGTTAGGGGTACGCGAGCATTACACATCTATACCAATAAATAAAATTGGAGTGTCTGTTTGTAATGTCGAAATAATAGGCTTTTTTCATGCTCACACGGTTATTTGCACGACACCTATGCCTAAAATACAGATTAAAAAATTTTTGTCTGTCTGTCTGTTTGTTCCAGGTAATCTTCAGAACGACTGTACCGATTTCCAAAATTCTTTCACCGATGGAAAGCTATAATATCAGGGCGTAAACTAGGCTATATGTATTTTATCCCGGTATTCCCACGGGAACGGGAACTATGCGGGTAAAACGACTAAAACCGAAGCAAAGCGAGGGCGGGTTGCTAGTTGTAAATAAAACTATTTTACAGATTTCATTGCATTTGTATTTGATTGCCCGACGTTTTGGACACTTTACAACGTCCATGGTCACGGGTGGACTTTGACGGGGCGGACTCTGACCGTGACCATGAACGCTGTAAAGTGTTCGAAGCATCGGACAATCAAGAATCAAAGCGCGGGTAAACTCCGTTAAATAGTTTTATCTACACTTATGTAATTCTGCTCACCCAGCAGATCGACCGCAGTATTTCTTATTGATTATGCTTGATTATAATCTATACCAATAAATAAAATTGGAGTGTCTGTTTGTAATGTCAAAATAATAGGGCTTTTTTCATGCTCACACGGTTATTTGTACGATACCTATGCCTAATCTACAGATTAAAAATAAATTGTCTATCTGTCTGTTTGTTCAGGGCAATCTTCAAAACGGCTAGACTAATTTCAAAAATTCTTTCACCATTGGAAAGCTATAATATCAGGGAGTAACCAAGGCTACATTTTATCCCGGTATTTTCACGGGAACGGGAACTACGCGGATAAAACGACTAAAACCGAAGCGAAGCGAGGGCGGGTTGCTAGTTGATTATAAATAATGACAGCATAGTATCTACATGGCTGTGGCAGTACTTTTTTTAGTTACATAGTTGTTAGTAGTTCTCTTTACAAATACCAAAATCTATCTAATTTTAATTAATTCTAATATATATATCGCCTCCGTTAGGGGCGACAGAGGGGCGGCGTGCGGCCTCATATCCCATCGTTGCCTTCGTTGTTGGACCGACCACCGTCACCAAGTTCCTTGTCCTCCGTGGTTGGTACGACGGCTCTCTCCTCTAGACGTCTTCTGCCCGGGATCTCGGTTGCCGTCGCACGGTCAACCACTCTACGGGTGACGGACTAATCCACCGTCCCGTCACCCGCGGCCTCGGCTAGGGTGGTATCAGGTGCAGGTACTCGCGCCTGCGCCACGCGAGTCGGCGGTGGCGGACCGCGCCGTTGTGGAGGCGTTCTTCCCGCGCTCGCTCCAGTGCCTCCTTTTACGAGATGACTGCCCCGCAGAAAGCGGCAATTGCGTCCCAGTTCCTGACACTGCCGAGCATCTCCATACTGATGGTGGTCTCTCCCCAGTACGCCGAGACGTACCCGTAGTTCCTGTCCCTAAGGGCCAAGAGCGAGGAAGGCCACGACATGGAAATGAGTAATAGCTACGTAAACATCAAAAATCTTTATGTATCACCATAGTTTATCTACAAGTAACACTCTCTCTCACATAGGTGTAAACGGAAGAATGCTTTGACGCACACACGCCCGTTAAATTGTAACTATATTTACTATCGTAGTTTTTCCACGGAGCTGATTAATTTTCCATTGATAATTTTAGATAATGAGAAAATGTACCAAAATAGGTTGAAAATAGACACGAAATGGTTAAACGACAGTAACAAGATAATCTGTGAAGATGATCATAAAAATATTGTTAAAATTAATTTATATAAGGAATATGATCGCGGTGAGTATATGCGTATTTTTAATTGACTAGCTGACCCAAAAGACGTTGTTCTCTTCAAATAACACAGCACCGCCACCTACCGAGTCCAATTGAATTGAATATAAACCATTCTCGAATCCCCTTGAACACACACAAAAAATTTCATCAACATCGGTCCAGCCGTTTAGGAGGAGTTCAGTGACATACACACGCACACAAGAAATATATATATTAAAAGATTATTTCATCATTACTACAACTCAAATACTTCGAGCTTCCTCCACAATTGGAGAGAAGTTGATACTACTATATCACGCGGATTCGAGTTTTCCTTTTCTTGCATGGATATTGTATGCTTATTGTAACTTAGTCATCTTCTATGACATCCATGAGCACGATTTGATGCGAAGAATTGTATTCTTACTCCGTCACCATACGGAAGATTTATGATTTAAGAAATAAACGTCTAGTATAAAACCAAAACAAAAGCGGCATTTCATCAAAGATTTTCAACATAATGATGAGATTTTCAACGTTCTCATGATTTTTAGAGACAAATACTATACAAGGTGTACCAGTTTATGGAGCAACTGGTCGAACGGGAGTTAGGCTATAGTGGTAGGAAAATATCGATTCGTTAATGAATTAGAGACATGTAAAGTTTTCAATTTTGTCATCGCTTTTTGTACCTACGTTACCATTAAAGCATTTGCGCAATTCATACCTATTTATACTGTCGAAGCTTTATATGCCTACATATATCCTGTCTGTACATGCCTACATAATACGTAACATTTAAGACGTAGATCCTTAGATACACATTTCTGAAATCACTTTAACTTTTATGTTATATTACTTTTTGCGTAATATACATTCTAATTACGATCTATGACCGTTAAACTACAACATACTCGAACTGTTGTCCCCATAACCTAATACAGCCTCTATATATTTTGTTGAAATAAACTTACAACTTCAGTAAAAATTAGAATGTAGAATACTTACTTATAGTTTTCGATAGCTTTTGAATTTAATTTTGATTATTTGTAAATTTGTAGATCCAGTCATACTAGGTCTGCGTCCTGGCAATTTACTTTATCAATACACTAAAAATCAATACGAGTGGATAACGCATTATGAATACTCACAAAATGAGATGTCGAACCTCACCTGTAATAGCACGGATCAGGATCGAGAAATAAAGCACTTTGTAAACGGTAAGCATCTTTGTAAAATACAAATAGGACGTTTATTTAAGATAATTTATGGAGTGTACTGCTATACACATCTATATTAACGCGCTACTCTCTGGCACTACTGGTCCGATTTGAAATTTTTTCCAGTGTTAGATAGCCCATTTATTGAGAAAAGCTGTAGGCTAGATATCATAACGCTAAGACTAACAGGAGCGGAACACCAATGAAGAATGTTTCAAAATCGAGATCTTTTTTTTCCTTCTGAGAGCTCGCTGCGTAGACGGCCAAATTGTTAAAATGCTAAAATTGCAGTATGATTTTAAGACTGTACCAAATGTCGGTATTTAATTTTAAAACATTTTGCAGATATGTAATTAATATTTTTATACTGGAGATATAAAAACACCTTAGTAGATGCTATTTAGCTAATGAAAATGAACGTTTATATGTGACTGTAAGTGATAGTGTCGCACATGGACCTTTGCAATACCAGGGTCACAACTAGGCTCACAACTAGGAAGAAAGTGCTCTTTTCAAACTTCTTTCAAAGAAGGACATGTCATAGTGTTAGGGAAATAAAGCAGCAGGTAGCTTTTAGAGATGCGACTGTGACGTGAGTTGTTAATTTTTAGTGTTATGTCGTTTACGCCCCTTCTTCTGCGGATATTTCGGATTCTATCTTGCTGAGACCACGTTTCCTTGGCATAAGTTGTCACTAGTAACACACACTAGTCGTAGATTTGTGTTTTGAGACACTGAGGTATATTGGATGAGAAGATCTTCTTAAGTTTCCCGAACGCTGCCCAATTGAGTTGGATTAGTCGGCTGTCCTCTTTCTCGAAATTGGACCTACCTAACTGGACTGTTTGTTCAAGATAAACATAATGATCGACAACTTCGAGAGTCGTATCACCAACTAAAAACTGTTCAGGAATGACTCATGTTATTCATGTACTGCTCAAGTCATGTTAAATGCTCATGTATTTAACATGACTTGCGTCTTGTCCATGTTCATTCGTAAACCCACTAGTTGGGATACCCTGCTGTGATCGTTGAGCATGGTGCCAAGGTCCTCCATGGATTTTGTAATAACGACAATATTGTCTACAAATCGGAGGTGAGTGATGTATTCGGCGTTGATATTGAAGCCGAGTGCGGTCCAGTCTAAGAGCTTGAAGACATGTTCCAGTGCAGTGGTGAACAGTTTCGGAAAGACAACGACTGCCTGTCTCACGCCTTTCTACAAATGGAACGGTTTCGTACTCTTATCCCGGATATGGATTGACTTTGTGGCGTTTTTATTTAAATACTTCAGCACTTCGATATAACGATGAATATAATTTACATTAATATATTATTATTATACAATAAATTATTATTTTTTATAAGTACATATTTAATTTACACTTAATTTCTGCGGTTTATGTTGTAAAGCTTCGTATCTTTATAGAGTCCCTAGGGGGCAGCAGATGCAAACATTTTAATTTATGATTAATTTCAAATTAAAATAAATTTTAGGTCAAGAATATATTTCTTATAATACAATTCCTAATGAAATGATTTTAAATAACATAACTTGTGAAGCTAGAAGAAAAGGGAATATAACTCGGAGAATGATTGTTATAATATCGGGCAATAATAAGTCTTCTTTGATACTACCAGAAGATCAAAGGCCTTCTCTACAATCACCAGATGGTAAAATTTATTTATCTATGCGAATAAATAAGACTGAAGTGTCTGTTTGTAATGTCAAAATACTAAGCCATTTTCATGCTCACACGATTATTTGCACGATACTTATGCCTAAAAACTAGTTTAAATTTTTTTGTCTGTCTGTTTGTTTTGGGTAATATTCAAAACGGCTGGACCGATTTATATAATATTTCACTACGAGTTAGCTGTCTATGTAAGGAGTTACTTAGGTTATATTTTATCCCGGTATTCCCACCGGAATGGAAACTATGCGGGTAGAGAGACTGAAACCGAAGCGAAGCGAGTTGCTAGTTTGTTATATAAATTTGGACTTACAAACTTAATTGTTCAATGGGTAATTTTAGTACCTAAGTAACTGAGTATTGAGGGGTTTAGTATAATAAACTCATTTGCAAAAAAAACGGGCACCTAAGCAATGAACCATTTCAAATGTTAATATTTCTTTGTTTGATAATTATAGGTAGTTTTATCCACACAATTTGCTAAATTAATAAGAAAATAATCGTTTCCATCAGTATTTCATAAAATTTAGATACAATTTATGGGAAATAATGCTAAACCTCGCTAGTAGTGTATATTCGCTAGTAGTGCATATGCTCATGAAGTAAACATAAAAAAGTTTTTTTGTTTGTTTTTCTTTAATAAAGTAAAAGCAGATAAATGTTTAGTATCGAGTGTGACCCCCTCTAGCTAAAATCACAGCTTGAATTCGTCTGGGCATGCTAGCGAGTATATCCCGGATACTTGCTTGCGGAATACGTTCCCACTCCGCAGTAATCACATTCTTCAGCTCTCTGATGGTCTGCGGAGCCGGGTGTACTGATCTCACACGCCGTTTCAGAACGTCCCAGACATGCTCTATGGGATTGAGGTCGGGACTTCGAGCTGGCCAATCCAAACGACGAATGCCGACCTCTTGCACATACGCATTAACATCGCGGGATCGGTGGGCGCGAGCATTGTCGTCCATAAAAATCGAGTCTTCACCTAGAGCGGCCAATGCGGGTTGTGCATGAGAAATTAGAACTTCCGTTATGTATCGATGCCCAGTCAGTGAGCCGTTTTCAATGAAGACTAACTCTGTACGATCCATTGAATTTATTCCTGCCCAAAACATAACAGAGCCCCCACCATAAGGTGTGATTTCTTCGAAACATGCCTCTGCAAAGCGTTCTCCTTGTCTTCTTAGCACTCGCCGACGTCGATCTTCACCGAACAGAGATATCCTGGCTTCATCAGAGAACAAAACCCTATTCCAATCGTCTTGAGTCCATGATTCACAATTTCTAGCGAACCTAAGCCTGTGAACTCTGTGCTCACGGAGTAATTTGGGGCCGCGGGCCGGGCGGTGACTGCGTATATTGGCAGCGAGAAGCCTCCTCCTGACCGTCCATAGACTAATATGCACATTTCTTACTTCTTGGAGGTTGTTCTTAAGATCCACATACGAAGATTTGCGATTTCTCAATGCGCGACTCACAAGAAAACGATCATCCCGTGGTTGAGTACATGGTTTTCTTCCAGAACCAGGCCTTCTCTCGACGGAACCAGTCTCCTGATATCGCTGCCAGGTCCTTTGGACTGTCGAGCGACTAACATTTAGCCTCCTAGCCACGAAACATTGGCTGCAACCCTCTTCAAGCAGCGCGATAATTTTGGTAGCTTTTACCACTTTATCTACCATTTTTGATACAGCCAAACAGCATTAAATAAAGCTTTGACAGTCAAGGATATGAAATTAATCGATAAAAATTGAATAAAAGTTATGAAAGTCGATGTTAACTTCTGGAACTTCGTGCCAAAAATGTAGGATAAAAAGGGGTTTTCTGTAAAAATGAACATCAAATGAAAAATTGAATTTAGAACGTACTTTTTTAAATACCACAGCATTTTTAAAACCGGCCAGTAACGTGTACAAACGATTGAAACCTTTTTGGTATTGTATCTTTTTAAATATGAATGAAAATCAAAACCGCCCGTTTTTTTTGCAAATGAGTTTATAATTAGGTTGTATAGTTTCTTTAAACTTCAGAAGTCTATAAGATAATATAACTTAGAATAATAACGTATAGAAGGATAGTGTCAATACTTCGAACGTTCGAAACATGAATCTGAAAATACTAATGGCGCGCAGACGATTACACACATACACACGCACAGCACTATACAAATTATGAAATCAAATTTTGTTTTTATTAACATAAATCGTCGAAATACTTTTAAAAGTAATGTTAATAACCTTTTTAAGTTTTTCAAATGTGTTATGACACCATTTGAATGCACAAACCGTCATAATTACCTATCTATTTTTTAAGAGTTGCGTACATACGTGCAGTACAATAAAGGCGGAAACACAATATTAAATCGCGACGCGACCCGATGAAACGCGATGCGTGTTGAGTCGAATCAAATGTATTGTTTTTATAGACCAGAATCACACTATGAACATCCGACGCGACGCCATGCGCGCACATGCCACCTGATCCAGACGTGCTAGGTCGGTGTGTTAAGGCGGAAACACATTTTTCAAACGCGACGTGACGCAACGTGTCGACATCCGATATACACCGTGCACATTACCAACACGCGACGCCACGACATACTAGCAATTTCTGAAAACAGCTAACAGCAGCGGAAGTGTTATGTACTATGGATTTAATAAATAACGAGTCAGATGAAGACTTCTAAGAAGATTTGATTTCGTTTTACCAACTCTATTAACTGTTCGTCGGTCATTTCAAATACTAAACGGTAAATAAATGCAAAAAATAATATTAAATTGGCATAAATTTTGTTTGGCAGCTTGAAGAATATGGATGGGGTCAAAGAATGCATATACGCTCTGTGACAGTTCTCGAACGACTGACGCGTGGCGTTGGGTGTTGTCTAGAAACATATCGAGCGCTACGCGTCGGATGGCGTATTTACCCCCACCATGGACAACACACCGACCTGGCACGTCGGGATCGGGTGGCGTGTGCTCGCATGGCGTCGCGTCGGATGTTCATAGTGTGATTCTGGTCTATAGAAAACAATACATTTGATTCCACTCAACACGCATCGCGTTTCATCGGGTCGCGTCGCGTTTTAGTAATGTGTTTCCGCCTTTATCCATGGTGGGGGTAAACACGCCATCCGACGCGTAGTGCGCGATATGTTTCTAGATAACATCCAACGCCACGGCCCACGCGTTAGTTGTTCGAGAACTGTCACAGAGCATATATGCATTCTTTGACCCCATCCCTATTCTTCAAACTGTCAATCAGAATTTATGCCCATTTAATATTATTTTCGATGTAAAACATCTATAGGCGAGGGTGAGTGAATTCGTCACGTGGCGTTTAACGCCACGCCACGCGGTCCCCTATTACTTAACTACTAAATAAATATCTGGACACATATCTACATTTTTGTAACGAAACCATGGTGCGATTTAAAATTTTGTATAACGCCATCTAGTGAACTCATAGTAAATATAATAAATTTTCATTAGTATACCTATAAGGTATACTAATGAAAATCAATGTTTTTTAAATAAAAATCATCATTTTCTGGAAAAAGAATTGTAACTTTATTTTTATTAATACTTTATGCTATATCCTGTCGTAATTTGTTCTTTTTTGCATATATACTTGTTCTATAAAATAATGTATAATTCTCTAACTTCCTAATACAAGTATACCATATTTAGGTACTTTATTTTTACGTACGAAAACTGGACAACCGCTTTTTATTACTTTCAGCTGTATATTTATTTGTTTATATGTCATCGACTCCTAGGAATTGGATTTTGATCCAATTTAAATAGTCAGATTTCATTTAAAATTTGTTACAAGAACTAATGACGATAAATAATTTAAATAGCTTGTCTTATTATCATTACAGGATTAGAGATTTCTTTATAAAATATATTTTGTAGCTGTGATTTAACCTGACTCGATAGATGTCGCTAATTCTATAGCCACAAACAAGGATTAAGTAGCAGTAATCAAATGATTAGCGGAATAACCAATTGTTGTTTTTGACTTATTAGTATTATACAGTAACCATAATTATTATACATTTATTTATTTAGCCTTCTATAGTAATAGAACTTTTCTATTCACATTACCCTCATAACTTTTAGGAGCGTCTAGTGTAAAATTACTAATTGCATCATTTTCTACAAACAATAAAATAAAAAATATGTTATGATAAATATGATGCATAGATGTCAGTAGTATATTCCCATGTGGTGACAGAGTAAGAGTATAATTCATCACCTCCTCTCTTAGTCGTGAGTGTCGTAAAAGACGACTAAGGGATATTGAAATATATAAATAACACCTATCCATATGAAGAAAACTTGTAATAAAACATTATATCAAACCGTCTACCAGCGTGGTATAAGAGATCCATTTAAATTGTGGAGGATGATCTAGCAGTGGGACGTACATGAGTCGAGATTATGAGATATGATACCAAGATAGAACACAGAAAATAAATACTTTTCAAATTATTCATTATTAACCATTGTTTAACATCACGTTGTGAATATTCTTTTCTTTTAAGGTTTTAGTATTTGACAAGTATGTATGTCTCTAAAGATGAGGACCCTATACAACGTTGAAATGAAAATCGTAAAAAATCTTCATACGAATATTTATTTTATTTCATCATCATCATCTCAGCCCATATACGTCCCACTTTTGGGCTCGAGCCTCCTCCATAATGGAAGAGTAATTGACCTACTATACCACGCTGGTCAGACGTGTTGGTATAGGGTTTTATTTCGAGTTTTCCTTCTCTCGCATAGATCTTATATGCGTTTTATATCCCTTAGTCGTCTCGTACGATCACCCACGGGTAAGATAGGGGGTGGTGAATTGTATTCTTACTCCGTCACCACATGGAAGGATTTTATTTAACATATATTTTATTTTATTTCAATGAGTACTTATTGGCAGGTTTCGTATCGAATAAATTATCCATTTTAAAATTGACTTTACGGCTTGTATTTGTGGGTCGAAATACTTTCATCCGTTCACAGACGTTCATTTCAAAAAAAGCTCATCGTGGGCATAGGTTCTATGAAAAGTACTCGATACATTGAAGTAAGTATCGATACTTTAGCGAGTACGTTACTTTTCTTTCGATACTACTCATGGCTACAGTATCGATACTTTCTATTCCATATCGTGTCCCTACTTGAATAAAATAATTTCGATGTTTCACATCTGCCAGGCGTCCTGAGTGACGGCTCACTTTTTTTGCATTTATTTAGCGTTTAGCATTTGAAATGACCGACGAACAGGTAATTGTGTTGGTAAAACGACATCAACTCTTCTTCAAAGTCTTCATCTGACTCGTTATTTATTAAATTCATAGTACATAACCATACACTTCCACTGCTGTTAGCTGTTTTCAGAAATTGCTAGTATGTCGTGGCGTCGTGTGTTAGTAGTGTGCACGGTGCATATCGAGTGTCAATACGTTGCGTCACGGCGCGTTTTAACAATGTGTTTCGGCCTTAACTTGTACATTACGGGATGGTTCCGGCGTAAGCTCCATTAGGCTCCAATTGAAATGCTTCACTTTTTGTACTTCACTTCTATACGTTATTATTCTAAGATATATAAAGACACATATAAAATAGAAAATGTTTTTAATATACACTATTGTTCCGTGTGTGAAGTAATGAGAGTAGAAAACATTTTACCACTTATCTTGCCTGTGCGTGCCGTAAAAGGCGACTAAGGGATATATTGTGCATTTATATGCTATACAAGAGAAGAAAAACTTCAAATAAAACTCTATACCAACCCGCATGATCAACGTTTAGATCGATTTTCTTCGATCGATCGATGATCAACCCCAATAGTTATACGTATATGAGCTGTGACGTGACTTTCCGTATGGTGACAGAGTAATCACACCATACGGAGATAACCTTATTAAGGTTTACAATAATATTAATTATAATTTTAGTCCCAGATAGCGGAGGAAACTCTAATATAATATATATTGCTGTTGCGGCTGGTATTTTATGTGCTACAATAATTATTATTTACGTAAGCTATTGGTATATGAAGCATAAATCTATTACAAAAGAGGTGAATGATCGTTATTTTATTTTATTTGAAATAAAACTATTTTTACGGTTTTTATCGTGTTTGTATTTGATTTTTATTTTCGCAACGTTAAGAACAGTTTTTAGCGGTACGTTTCATTATTACGGGAGGAATACTCTCCCTTTACCATAACACATGATATTAACGCGTTAAAATCCATATATATATATATATATATATATATAGTTTTATTTCATTTGTGTAAACAATTAATTATTTTTAAATTAACTTTTTTTTTTTTATTGCAAACGGTGGCAAACGCGCAAACTACGCCTGATGGTAAGTGTTGCTGCCGCTCATGGACCTTTACAAGGCCGTTGCCTGCCCCGAAGAAAGTGAAGGGAGTGTGAATGCGTGCATTGAGGCTCGGTGATACCAAGGGCACCACCAAAACCCTCCACACGCAAACACCCTCAGAAAGTTGGGCTTCCGGCTCTCTCGCTCACCGAACGAAGCGCAGTAACAAATCGCTACTACTCAGACGTCGATTTTCTGCGAGAGTGTGGTACTGCCCCGGACGGACCGGCCCGCGGCTGTAGACAGATAACTGTCGACAGTGTGGTCCTACCACTCTTAACTTTCATCTTGACAATGAATTTGATTAATCTGCATTCTCTTTAATTTCTCAACTATAGAGCATGAATCGTTATCAGGTAAAGGCAATTTAACTACTACAGTAGGCGTAGTAAATTACGCTCAAACGTCACCATTGTCATTTCGAACTTGCCTTCTATTTCAGTGATGTTTTCTGCTTATATCTTTTACGCAATATTGTAAATATTTACGGGAAGATATGGTGGCCATTGTATTCTTACTTTGACACGGATAGTCATGGTTTAAGATATAAAACCTAATTTTAATAAGTATCTTTTACAAGCTTTTATCCTGTTTCACCTGTCTTGTTGTCTGTAATCAAATCTTGCAAGTTAAAATTGATCCACTTCCCAGTTACCGATTGAGTTGCAATTTTGCATGCATGTATAAATCCGATGACAATGCAAAATTATTGTTATATAAAGCTGATCTGATGATGGACCTGGAAGCTGGCCATAGGAATTCCGTAATTAAACGACGCAACCTCATCGAGATTGGGCTCATTTGATTCGTCTTGACAAGTTAACTAATTTTTAAGTTCATTTTATTAACAAATAATAAAAGCTCGTTTTAAAAAAAAGGGTTTCTTATCTTTAATTTATTTCTCCTTAGCCTGCCTTATTTTTGTCTAGAAGTTTTCTCAACAGCCCTTCCCGATAATTAATCTTAGAAACTATGGCCAGTCTAATATCTACGTCAAGTTCCCTGTGTAAGAGGCTTCCTTTTCATTAATGAAGCGTAGTGAATATTGTAAATGGAAAGCGACCAATAATTTCTTCTAAAATATCTTTTAAAACATTAAAGTAAATATACAGACAGATTCTTTATTACGTCCGTTGTAAAATAGAAATTTTCATTTATTCGAGTTTAAGAAAATGTTAATCTTTATTATCTGAATTATTATTATTTCACAGAGTCGTTTTGGGCTTTTCAACAATGAAGGCACAAATATACCAGATTTGTCACGTCAATGGGAAAGCAATGAGTATACGTATATTGAAACGCCCGAGTATATCAAACCATATGGAACTACAATGGAAAACTCTATCTACTATAGCAGCATACGAAGTCACGGTAACAGAATCTCAACTACCGACACTGAAAACCATTATACTGAAATAAATGATAATTTTAATTGTAACCAAAACCAAACGAATGGTTTAAACTCTGCTAACTATGAAAACCAGAACGTAATCAACAACGAGACGTTTGTTAATAATGATGATTATTGCGTCCTAAAATCTAATTGTGTTAAAAGATACGTTAATTTACGAGGTGATCCCATGACAGTTGATTATAGTAATATAATAAAAGATAGCAGCAACGGCTATGAGAATTTTCATTCAGACGATAACAGTACTAGCAATTGCTCAAAATATTAAGCTATGCCTAGTGACGGATCGAAAATATAAGTTGGAATTCATAACTTGCCTGTGGTATTCGAGAAAAATGGCTGAGGATGCACCAAAAGAATGGACAATGGGAATGGGAGTGAATATTGACTCTTCCTTCATCTTTAATAGGAAATTTATAACACCAACTTTGGTCACCGAACCGCATTTTATCCTATTGTTATTTACGTTGCCTGTAGTTATTGCTCCTTGCAGAGGTCTTTTTAATATTATACTAGTTCTTCAATTATTATACACGCAATATTTTTATTCGTCAACATCATCTCAGCCTATATGCGTCTCCTTCTCCTTGCTGGATTTGAGCTTCCTCCGAAATGTAAGTTGACCAATCATACCATGTTGGTTAGACGCGCCGCGTTTTATTTTCAATTTTTCTTTTCTTACATAAATGTTATACGCGTATTATACTACCTTTTTTTTTTTTTTTGGTATTATACCACCTACTCGTCCTTTACGACACTCACGTGCAAGATAAGGGTTTATTCTTACTTCATCACTAAATGGAAATTATCATTAAACAAATGCACGAACATTTTTAAAGTTGATGAAATCTGTAGAATTAATTTCATTTAATTTATGTTATATTAATAAAATAATTAAGAAATCATAATATATTTCTAGCACTATTTAAGATATTTTAAAAATAATATAATTGATTAGAAATTAAAGCCTTATTAACAAATTAGATACAGGCATTTTATTTATGGACCGAGATTGCTACCTTGAAGAATACCAAAAATTAATTACCATTAGTTGTTTTAGTTAACGAGTCTAATTGAATCTAGTATAAAGCATCATGTGACGTTATAACATATACGTTTGGTTTGCTTATCCAGTCTTATAAGTGTTACAAGTATTTAGAATTAGTCACTTTAAATATTCAGGGTACAAAATGATCAGGCGACATCTCCCAAATCATTTTAATAAAACTAATAACAAACTTAAAATGTGAATTGATCTATCCATTTTTGGGGGGTTTGCTACAGTCTGTGCACCCGCCACCTGGCTCTGTCCGGGGCGACAGAGGGGCGGCGCGCGGCCTCGTAACCCATCGTACGTCGCCTTCGTCGTTGAGCCGACCACTAGTGCAGAGTTCCTTGACTTCAGTGGTCGGTCCGATGAAATAACTACACGGGAATACCTTAAGGGAGTACCTTTCACCTTTCTCCCAATTGATCAAACCATAACAATATATCAACTAAAATCTCCCTAATTTAATCATATAATTAGTAATTTACTTTATTACTAGCATATATACAAAAACTTAGCAATTTTATTTTAGACTAGCAAACCCCACCCTTCGCTTCGGTTTCTGTCGTCTTATCACCGTAGTTCCCTTTCCCGTGAGATTACCGGGATAAAATATAGCCTAGTTTATTCCCTGATATTGTAGCTTTCCATTAAAGAAAGACTTTTTTTTTAATCTATCCAGCCGTTTTGAAGATTACCCGGAACAAACAGACATACAGACAGAAAATTATAAAGTGATTTTTTTTTTAGGTAGCATATAGTGCGATGCTCGCCGACATTTGTCAGCGGGTGTAGGAGACGCGCACCCGCGGCGACTTGGTCTCCATCAAAGAGATCACCGCCTGGCGGGTCGACGCCCGCCGAGAAGTCATTGCCCGCTGGGCAGTCCGGCTGGAGAGTCCTCGGTACGGTGTCAGGACTATTGAGGCCCTCCGGCCGGTGCTGATGGAATGGTTGGAGCGGACGCACGGGGTGCTTTCCTTCCGACTGGTGCAGGTGCTGACGGGGCACTGTTGCTTTGGGAAGTACCTGCACAAGATTGTCAGGAGGGAGAGTACACCGTCCTGCCACCACTCCAGTTGCAACGAGGACATGGCGCAGCACATGCTCGAGGAGGCATGGGAGGGGGATCGACGTGAACTCGTCGCAATTATCGGTGCCGACCTGGCGCTGCCAACCATCGCCAGGGAGATGCTCGTCTGCGTTAGGAACTGGGATGTGGTTGCCGCCTTCTGTGAGGCCATAATCTCACGGAAGGAGGCGGCGGATCGTGTGCGAGTAGAGCTCCTATTCGGCGACACGTTCCGCCGCCGGCGACTCGGACGGCGCAGGCGCGAGTATCTGCGCCTAATGCCGCCCTAGCCGAGGCCGCGGGTGATCGGACCGGCGAATTGTCTGTCACCCGCAGAAATGCTGACCGCGCGACGGCGACCGACGTCCCAGGACGTCGAGAGGTGAGGTTACCCGAAAGGGTATTTCGTCAGGCCGACCACTGACGACAAGTTACATCTGCTCCGGTGGTCGGCCCAACAACGAGGTGACGTGGGTACGGGTGGATTATGGGCCCGCGCACCGTCCTTTCATCGCCCCGGACGGACTGGACCGCACGTGCGCTTACCATATCCCAACGATAAAAAAAAAAGAAATATATATATAGAGCAAATAACCGTGTGAGCATGAAAAAGGCCTATTATTTTGACATTACAAATAGACACTCCAATTTTATTTATTGGACTACACTACACTGACAGCAGTTCAGCTCTCGACCAACTCTTGATTGAAATTAGTTGATTTGAAAATAAAGTGCCAATATTTAATAATTGGACATCATATTTTTATAATAGCATCTTGGCGTATGTTCATAGACGAACTACACGGTGATGGTACCACGGCACGCTGACATTGTCGCCCTCTCTACGACATGTTAGCGTAGATGTAGCAAAAGGTTTTGGCTGCTCTTTGCAAGGTCTCTGTCCAATGTGGTGACTGGTATACAATGTGTCACCATTCTGTAATTCCCCTAAATCCATTTTGGGCATTGACGAAATTGCTCCTAAAGTGCAGCAGAGGCCAAAAAGAAAGAAAAATAAATAAAAACCCTTTTTGTAACTTATATAAGTAATGCTTTAATCGAAATGCTTTTGATATGCTTAAAATATCTACTGCATGAGTCTGTCACTGGGTCTAGCCCTAGACTGAAGAAAAGAGCACGTTATATTATTTAAAATAAACACGTCAGAATAGCTATTCCGCAATGTTTGTCTTCACAGCCCAGATAGAGTGTTTCGTTTCCTGATTTCGTTACTTTACAGTTATGCTATGTGTACCTTAGTCTTACATACGTTGTGGGTAGATATCCATGGGCAAGGAAGCGATGCTTGCAAATTGTTTTATTTTGCAATTCCATAATCAACAAATTAATTGACATAATAAAGGATTACATCGAGTTAATATTTTATTTATGGTCGATATATTATGGTATATCGATATATTATATTGCGAAAGTAATTCCGTCTATCTGTCTGTTACCCTTTCACATCTAACCATTGAACCGATGTCGATGAAATTTGGTACAGCGATGAACTAAAGCTGGAGAAAGGATATAGACTACTAAGTATCCGAAAAAACGACCAGAAGAGGTTGAAATAGGAGCTGCTATTCGTCTTTGTCCAAGAGAGAACCATTAAACTTTATATTAAAGCACCTGATAAGATTTTTCTTTTGGAGATTCAAACCCTAAAATGTTTAGCCGAAACCACTGCGCTTTGGAATGTGAAATTTTATACACCAATCTCTACCAATCTAAGAAATAATTTTTGGTAATTCAACTCCAACGGATTGAAAAGCGTATAACTGAAGAAGGTTTATATATCATTGTTATCTTGGTGGTCCTAATTACTTGGGATCGCCGCAAAAAGTAGGCATACTTTTACCATCGTAGGTTACAATAAAAATATTAAATAAATATTATCTTATTAAAAAGCTTTCCCGGCGTTCTATATATGTCTAATAGTACTTATTATCATATCAATAGTAGTTAAAAGGAGGCACACTAAATTAGCCTTTAACCCTTCATGTTTACAACTGTATACTTATCTACTCCAGAGTGAACTTCAGCTACTACATAAACTAGTCAAATGGGTTGTTATGGGGTTTTATTTCAAGTGTACCGTTTCTTGCATACGTGTTAACGACATATTATATGCCCTCATCGACTTTGTAGACACCCACGGGCAATTAAAGGTGTGTGAAATATATTTTTACAACGTTAACACATTTAATAAAAATATCTGGTGGACCAAGCTTCGCTCGGTATTTTTTTTTTTTGTATATTTGCCGAACTTATTTAAGTATAGGAATAAAAAATAAAAATGATGAAATACTGAAGAAATATCAAACCTTACAAAAAGAGAAAAATAAGAACAACGAGATTCGATCTCACGCTGTTTGAATGCGACTGGACAACTTTCCAACTATTGTCACTCTTGACGGCGACAGCGAAATTTGAATTCTCATTTCCTATATTGACATTTTATGTCGTATTGATTAGCTAAAGACACCGACAAAACAACATTTTCTATATATCAAACCTAGCTAGATCGATTTTTTGGCCCCGAAACCTCTAGTATGCCAAGTTTCATCAAAATCGTTGGAGCCGTTGCCGAGATCCTTAAAAAAAAATATATACATATACATTTTTTTACAGGATATATATATATATATATATATACAAGAAATGCTCGTTTAAAGATATAAGATCTTTTTGGACAAATAACATTTACCATTTTACATAATACGAAGGTCACATATTATTTCTATGTGAGACTTAGGAATAGGTCAGAATTTATTAGTAGTGTCTGTTTTTGTAGTTTTTGCACACGATGCCGACGAAGTCGTGGGTATTTAATAAAATAATAAAAATAATTTTCAAATATAGAGTGAATCATTTTAATGCAAACCAGGGTATATCGCAGTTCATTCTTGACAAATTATTCTGTCAATATAGGCGTATTAAAGCCAAAAATATATGAAATGTAACTCGTATCATCTAACCTTATTACGCAGATAAACTTTTAGATCAAGGGAGAAAGTTAGTTCCCGTGTTGCAAGTTAGTTTAACCAAACTTATTCGATCCTAATGTATTTATCATGTCCGCATGAGAAAGAAATATGTGAAGCGATCTATTTTATTAAAAAATACATATGATCTACAAGTTTTTTTATTGCCAGTTCTTGGAAGACGGGCAAGCAGTCCACCTGATGATAAATGATAATTGGCGTCCATAGACCTTAGCAATATCAGGGCTATAACCAAGTCACTGCCAATCGTGGGAGATGAGGTCTTCTTAATCTTCGTATAAATTTATTATAGTGCTCAGGAAACACTGCAGCAGACAGTTATTTTGAAAACCTACAAGTGTATGGGAGAAATTAACGCGCGAGGACGACAACGTTTTTAGGTGGTACGGGTGAATCGTACTGCTCTCTGAAACATACTTGTCGAGTGGTACATAATAGAATGGAGACATCGATATCAAGTCAAAAAGCTACGCATTAAAAAGTTGATGGAATACATAGAGACCCCAAGTCTTGCCGCTGTTCCAACGACTTCAATCTGTCTGTCAGATTGGCATCGTCAACAATTCAAATAGCACTCTTTTGCCAGGAAGTTTAGTAGGTCGAGCTGATATTTGGATTCACCCGCACAGAGATGTGAGCTCTCCATGCGTGGAAGGAATAGTGTTTTGTACAATACGTCTTGTATTGTACAAAACACTATTCCGTCCACTGTCTCGTAAAGTACCGCTTGGCTATGTTCAGGACGACCAACATTTTGCTCGCTAATTCGGCTTTGTTCTCGAAATGATTTTCAAATTGGACTTTGCTAGATATTGCAACGACGACGGTTTCAATACTCTCGATAATTTAAAGAGTTAACCCATGGAACTGAGGTGCTGTATTGTATATTGTATTGTATATTGAAAGCGTAAAATTATTTTTTATGCAGGGGTTTTCTGAAAACCAGCCCTGCATAATTTCTATGCAGCACAATGCTGAGCATTCCCCTATTGTCAAAATAGATTAGAAACATGTATTTCAATTATTAGTTATTATGTGACAATAAATGCTATTCTATTCTATTCTATTTTTTATAGGATTGAACTAAGTTTCGTACACCCCATTCCGAAGCCCGTCCCAGAGAGCGCTCGACATTAGACACAGCTCTTCTTTCCTCTAACATGTTCTAGGGGATATTTTGTTACTTGGTGTATCCCTCGTCACTCGTGTTATCATCTCCAAAGCAATGCATATTCTCTACAGCGAGCACGTCATTGATATTCAGTGTAAAAACAGCGTTGGGGAAAACACCGAGCCCTATGGGACGCCAGCATTAGCGATCATAGTTTCGGAGCAGGAGTCGTCTAATACCGCTTTCATGCTCTAAACATCTAGAAAGCTGGCAATGCATTTACATAGTTCCTTGCGATCCACATAAGCTTAGTGTAGCTTTGATAGAAGGGCTCTGTGGCACATTTATTATTCTCCTCATGTCCTTAGACAGCAGAGATGTTATCGCTGTTAGCCTATAGTTCCACGGATTTGATCGGACCCATGTCCGATCAAATCCGTGGAACTATAGGCTAACAGTAGTCCATACTAACTTTCGTGAAGATTATTAGAAACTTATTAAAGTTACAAGGAATTCGGTATAGATACGTGAGGATGGGACCACTACAGGGATGCCATTCGACCCGCTCGACTTATGGACGTGTAAAAACCGCAACTCTCGCCCAACTGCTTGCTGTAATGCCAATTTGAGGCATTAGCTTTAACACTGCACCGCACCTCAAAAGATCGGCCTCCTTCATTCCACTGTGCTATAATATCATTGAGTTTCTCTAAAGGTAGAAGATGAAACTGGCAGAAGTTAATCACCGAATACGTCTCACTTTTTGGAATAACAATTTAGACTGGAAAAGGTAAGTATATCTACTATGTGTTATTAAACATTATATTTTCTAATTGCCAATCAGCATCACGCTAAGGAGTAAGTGACTGAGGGAGTAAGTGAGTAAATCATATGAACTTTTAGCTTTAGATTGATACATTTCTTTTTAATAACGGCTGTGGTGACGTAGTATCTCACTTGATCATTGGGAATGACGACCAGGCGGCATGAAGACCCACGATTTTTGGTCTATTTTGGATCTGGTCGCACACGACTTCTTAACAGAACATCCTAAGTGTTCTGCTTGTTAGTTTAATCTTTGTAGTTGTATGCATAATCGAGTATTTATTACACTGATATGATATTAAATAAAAATTATAGGTATTCCACTAATTGACATGATTGGTTATGTCTTACAACGTATATTATGTATGGAACACCAACTTACCCGTTGTATAATCAGCTATTGACATCAGTGTTTGAATTTGTAAAGAAAATTAATGAGAAATTGCTTCTTGAATTAAGTAACTAATGTACATATTTTCCTTATGAAAAGATTTGTTACTATGGTTATATCGAGATATATCTCATTCAATTGTAAGATACAACAAAAGGGGCCTCAATTTTATATTTCTATAATATTTGCCCCTACGTTAGCGCTAAGGTTTAGCGTAGGAAACTTGTTCAATCGCATTGAATCAAAGAGAGCGTTTACATGAAAATGGCATCGCACTATACTTTACAAAAGGGTGTTTTCAATTTATTTTCTTTGTAGTTCATATATTTATTACTAAACACAAAACTCTTTTGCAATGAAAAATTAACGAATATATTTCTGAACCCAATATATTTCTGAGTCATAATAATATCAAAATTTGGAATTGAATCCTCTCAAGAAATGATCTTTTTCTGTCCAAATACGTCTAATCTAATCCCTGCTTGCCATTATTATTAAAGTTAATTTATCAGCAGGCATTTTCTCTGTTTGTCCTCAATAATTGAACATTATCGGCAATGGGGAGGGACAAAGAACATATTATACTATTTTTATTTTGTATGTTTTATTATGTCCACTCTTTAGTAAAGTATTTTATGCCAGATGTAGTAAAACTTATTTTTATTAAAGATAATCGTAATCTATAATCGTTTTCTAGATTGAAATGCTGCTAGTTATATAATTTATTTTATTAGTTTGGACGCGTAGAAAGAATTAGTGAAGACTTATAACCGTAGAACATACATGAAGATACATACATGAAGATTGTGGTGAGCGTAAATGATGTGACGTGTGTATGCCAGAATCAAAGTTTGTAGAAACTCATATTCTTCGCCTATCTCTCTGGGCAATGTCATATATATCGTCATGGATATCTTCGGTGTACACGTTCCCCTACAAAGAACGACTCTCATTCACAAAAGGAGGGAAAAATAACCTATCATTCCACGCTAGACAAACAAAGATTAGCACAGCGTTCTAGAACGAAAAGAAAATTCATTAATTTCTCTTCTATTGAAACGGTGTTATTTGCTCGCATCCTTTGGCTCTTTTATACGGCGCTCGCGATATAGTAAGGCATTGTGAATCTTATTAGATTTTATAACAGTCAAAGCCAATTTTAATCTATTAGTACTGCTTTAAGTGATATACAAGTAGAAGGCGAAACAGAAACATCCTTTTAGTGACTCTATTTTATACTTCTATGGTTGAGGGTGATGTGTATTCCGTAGAATGGGTAATTAAACACCGAAACCACTGTCCACAGCTTTATATATTGTCTAATGTACACTTTACAATGTAATCGTAGTGGATACACAATGAATGACATGAACTTCGCGTCACCGAGGTAAGCGGACTAACTTCACTCGATCGCTGCGCTGGCAGCGGTATGCAACCACCTGTTGTATTGCTAGTGACGGGAGGAAAGTGCAGCCGTACACGACATCGACGAATGTATTATTGTTTTATATAAAAATATATATTGTAAATAAACTTAATCTTAGGGATATGTGTATGTGTAATATATAATACATATTTATGTATTTGTGTATATATGCGTGTGTGTATGAATATGTATGTGGGTGGCCTACACCACCCCCCTCCAGAGACCCTCAAGGGCGATAAAAATTCGGAAATCTAACGTGCCGACCAGAACGGGTTGTATAATTTTGCGGTACGTCTGATGTGGGCTCGTCATTCTCACTGGACAGTACGAAAGCCGGTTTTAGTCGGTCGATCGAAACTGTCATTTCTTTATTTTTAAAAATGATCTTAAATACTTTGTCGTTTTTACTCAGTATTTTATGGGGACCCGAATACGCTGGTTGAAGAGAACCTCGCGTTGCGTCTTCACGAAGGTAAACATGGTCACAGGTTTTTAGGTCTTTGTAAACGAATACCTTGGGCTTACAATGACGAGAAGTAGGTATTGGGGGTAATTTCTCAGCGAAATGTTTAAGCCTGGTAGAAAATTCGGTATTATCGATTGTGCCGCCGGTGGTGGAATCGAAGAATTCGCCGGGGAGTCTTAACGACTCTCCATAGACCAGTTCGGCAGAGGAACATTGCAACTCTTCCTTAAAAGAAGTTCTTATGCCCAAAAGGACCCATGGTAACAATTCTGTCCATTTCTCGTTGGCGTGACATATTATTGCCGCTTTAAGCTGGCGATGAAAACGCTCAACGAGGCCGTTAGAGGCCGGATGATACGACGTGTTCCGCTTGTGTTCGAACCCAGCTAGTTCTGATAGACATTGGAATAAAGCTGACTCAAATTGGCGGCCACGATCGGTTGTTATAACAGTTGGACAGCCAAACCGTGCTATCCATGTTGATAATAAGGCCTTTGCGACTGTTTCTGTTGTAATATTCTCGATAGGGGTTGCCTCTGGCCATCGCGTAAAACGGTCTACGGCCGTTAAGCAATAGCGGTATCCCTCTGAGATAGGGAGCGGACCAATCAAATCTATATGGATTTGTTGGAAGCGCGCACGTGGCAAATTGAAAATGCCTAATGGTGCAGTCACGTGGCGATTGACTTTTGATCGTTGACACGGGATGCAAGCACGGGCCCAGTCTCTGCAGTCTTTTCTCATGCCTGGCCATACAAATCGTTCGGCGATTAATTTGGCCGAAGCGTTGGCGCCAGGGTGGCTGAGGGAATGCAGACTATCGAAAATTTGGCTCCGAAAGTTTTTTTGTGACAAAGGGTCTAGAAACTGAGGTGCTGATGTCGCAATATAGAGGTACTTGGCCATGGATGTGCATCTTCTGGAGTTGTAGTGCGGATCCATCGCTCAGAAGTTTTTCGAGCTCAGCGTCAGTGTATATATGCGTGTGTGTATGAATATGTATGTGAATATGTATGTGGGTGGCCTACACTTCTTAGAAATTTGATTACGAAAAAATAAGTGATTATTATAAATAAAAGCCTAATAATGTGCTTATCGTAGACATCTTCTTATTTCTTTGATTGATCAATTAAATTTTGCCTCCAGTCTTCTGTATTGCATTGGATTCTGTTTATAATATTTTCAAATAAATTTGCTGCGGGTGTAAAGGCATTTTCTGGGGTAATATGAGGGTCAAATCTTGGCACTAAGAAAATCACCACTACCTCTCTTACCAATTAGTGTCGTAAAAGACAATTAAAACATTAAATATGTAGATAACATATTTGCAAGAGAAGGAAAGGTCGTTACTCAAGAACCTTTCTTCCTCAACGGTTCGTCTTATCCTTAACTTTTAGAGAATAATAGGTACAGAAATTATTAAAAAATAACAATTTTTCATAGTAATAATGTCTGCCTTCCTCATCCCAGTTAATAGCCTACCATAATGGATTAAGATCAGTAAATAAACAGTATAAATCTACTGGCTAGCTATTAAATTTGTCAAGTTAGCTAACCATTACAACGCTCCATCGTCGCGTGTGCCTGAGGGTGAAAGTTCATTGACCCCGTGGAACACCAGACAGAATGAAAAATGTATTGGATCTCGTTATAAATTATAGCGATCTAGTAATTGTTATAAGCATTTATTTACTTAGATACATTTTTTTTCGTAATAATTTTATCATAATAAATTTGTAGTGTTCAAGAAATATGTCAAACATTCTTCAGCTGTACTTCAGTGAACAGTAACATTCTTCAGCTACAAGTTACTGTTAGAATAGAACGCAGATAAATATGTAAATATATTCCATGTTGTGTCATGTTAAACACCCGTTTTCTTGCCGTGGGTGTCGTAAAGGACGACTGATGATATGCATATAATATCTACGCGAAACAAGGAAAAGTCGACATGAAATCCCTATAACGACACATATGATTAGAGCGGTACGGTAGGTAATTTATCCTCCTATTGTCGATTTCGTCTGATAAATATGAAATAGTAGGTCAATTTCCGTTCCTTTATGGAGGAAGCATGATCCCAACAGCAGGACACCTATAGGCTAAGATGATGATGAATTACAGATATTTAACAGATGCACTGTTAGAAGATGATAGTTAGATGCAGAAGCAGGTGATAATAAAATTGTCTTTGATAAAATTGTCCTTATATTTATTTATCAAAGATCGTCAAAGGTCCATCAAATATATATTACATATGAGTAATAACATCTACGGCTAATGATGGTTAATATTTTGTATGAGATTGCACTGCTGAGAATTATGGTTCATGAATATGTGATTCTTGTTTTTATGTGTTTTCGTTATATGACACGATGTTTCAACTTTAATAGGGTTTGTCCAAGAACCATTATAATCTTTACTACTTCTAGTAGGCCATTTGAGGTACGAGTAGGACAGCAGTAGGTTATGTAACTTTTTTAGTGGACTATTGGCATCATGGCTGCCATTTTCTACCCGACGAGTTATTTGTTCCGGTAGCTATCCATGATTGTTTACATACTTTTTGAGGTTTACAGGTTGCCAACTGTCTCTTATTCGTCCACTTTTTGGTTCAGCTTTCCTGCTTTTGACGCTCCAGGCGCTGGGGCAAATTGGATTTACCGCCCTCCGAATATGTTTACAATCGAGCATCAACTCTGAAGTAGGTACACGTCTTTTGTTTTACTTTTAGAGAAATAGCTATAGTATATTGTATAGTCCATAAAATATAGCTTGATCTCTGTGACAGATGTCAACGAAAACAACGAAATTAGTTTAAACGAGCGACATGTTTACATTTTCATTTTATATCAAACTAGCTGACCCGACAGACGTTGTCATGTCTTAACTATGAATATTGAATTCGAATTGAATTAAAAAAAAAAAAGGTTTATTATTCTAATTCTTATATGCAACAATTTTTTTTTCCTTATGTGTATGAAACCAATGAATGTAATGGCTCTGACGGCGGTACCAATGACGTCAATTGCGCTCGCGCAACACAATCTCCTGGATTGTTAATTTTTAAACTTAAATGCCTTGCAATATAGGCATACAACGTTCATTGACCCAATACTTTCAACTTAAGTTTGTACGTCTAGTTGCTGGCATTTTCAAAAACGAAAATTCAACTGTAAATTAAAGAAAACTATTGTATTCTTCTTAATAACTAAGTATATCACTTGTTATATTAGTAACATGTATCTTAATTACCAAAACTCCATATTAAATTGACTTTTTATATTAGGCGTGATGGCTCTGAACTTATCTACCCTGATGTGCACTAAGAAATTCAGTTTTATTACATCATTTCAGTAAGAAATAATGAATTAATTGTTTTACATGTATTTTATTAATAAAATAACTCTAACCGAAGCTCTGTTTTCAACAATTTTCAGTTTTTTTACATCCTCTTTGATGATATTTGCAGCACGCGTTCTGTCAATTCTATGTTAAACGTCATAAGGTTACATTAAAAAAGTTTATATTGTCCAAAGCGGTTAGATTAGAAATAATTTTATATGATGGTTAAGTATTCTTAAATTTTCTAGTTTTCTGAGCAATTTTCTTATTTTTTCTTTCATAAGAACCTTCTCCTGACAATAACAAATACAACAAAAAAAGAATTAATGAAATTGGTCCAGCCATTCACGCGTGATGGCATGACCAAGGAAAACAGGAATTCATTGTTAAATGAATATATATTATAAATTTTTTTTTTTTTTAATTGGGACTAATCCCACCACACATTCCCACCATTGTAACTCCTGTAAGCCAGGATCCACAATGGTCTCCATAAATGACACCGAGGTTTGACCCTCAGGCAGTCCCGGGATATGATTTTAATTGTCTTGGGACCCGCAACAAATTTAATTAGAAAAGATTAAAGAGGAGGAGTTGGTAAGAGAGATTCCACTTCCCTCCCAGGCAAAGCGGGAGACAGGAAAACAAAATGACTAGTCAGCCAATAAGTAAACAGGAGTACAGCTACGATAGCGCAGCAGTACGGCACCACGGATACGGAAGAGCTTAACGGGGCCTATATGTGAGCGTTAAGATTGATTGCTACAGTAGGTATGGCAGAAACGCATGAACGCACGGAAATTTTCTCGAGTTACTACAAGGTCCGTATAGTATACTACCCCACAGGTGACTTGCAAACTGTTTAACATAAGGTTACGCTCGTTTCGCCAGAGATCGCACTCCCAGAGAATGTGATATGCTGATTATATATTATAAATATTATATATTATAAATATAAAATTATTAATATTCACGCCTAAAATATACCTCGTAAGTACTGAAATACCTAGTAAACATTTTATACATAAATGATGCTTACCCACGTACAAGGTCATACTGTACTGAAAATAAAAAAGAGATGGGACAGTCGATATACGTAAATCGATAACCGATCTTTATTAAATTATTCATAAAAGATATAAATCCAATACAGTACCTATATAAAACTTTCAACATATTTTTTACAATTAAAACAAACAGTTACATTATAATATACATAAATTAAATTAATTAAACATTAAAAAACTACTTTTTGTCTCAGAGTAAATGATAATATTATGTACGCATTATTGTCAATAAACTAGACATATTTATTTATAAAACAGTCGTAATTGATCGATTGATCTAATGACTGTCCCTATTTTGGCAAAAAATGATAAATGTTCTAGCAGAAACGCTGCAGTGATGACGATAATAGTGACCTAGACCTTGATTGTCTTGACCATTTGAATAATTAGAACAGTCAAAAGACAGTTTTGTTTAAAATAAATTCAAAAAGATTTTCATTGTCTTTTGATTGTCTTTTAATTATAATAGAAAATCACAATTATAAAAATAAAGAAGTTTATCGATAAAAAACTACGGACTTTATCGAAAGCGTGACAGCACTAGGGACAACTGTCACAGAGATCATCCTATATTTTATGGACTATAGTAATTTGTTTTATGAAGCAAAGTTAAAAATCTAGTAATATATTTTTTTGGCGATGGTGGTTTTTTTTTATTACAAATGGTGGCAGTACAAGTGTTCTCATGTATTGCTCATGGACCTTTGCAAGGTCGCTGCCTACTGAGAAGAAAGTGAAGGGAGTATGAATGCGTGCAATGAGGTTCGATGATACTAAAAGCATCGCTAAAATCCACCACACGCAAACACCCTCAGAAAGTTGGCCTGCCGGCTCTCTCGCTTACCGAACGAAGTACTGTAACAAATTACTACTATTGGGACGTAAATTTTCTGCGAGCGTGTGTGCGGGGTAGTACCGCATGGACCGGCCCACGGCTGTAGAGAGACAACTGTCTACAGTGTGGTCCTACCACTATACGAACAAGCAGCATATTTAATCAGGAAAGTGATACTGCCGTACATGGACTTTGCAATAGCAGAGGTATGGCCAGGCCGTGTCCACCCTCTCACATGCGCATATCTTTGATCAGGTGCGTTAAAATACTAGCTTGACTCATTTAACTGCCTACAAAGAGGTGCCGTTCGAACTGTTAGTAATCTCAATCCTCCGAACAGATTAGGGTCCCTGGAGTGGCAGAGAGATTTAGAGTCATTCTGTGTACTCTACCAGCTTTGACTGCTCTGAGCATATATATATAACATATGACAAATACCCCATCTCCTACACAAGAAATCATATAAGAATTGATTCCATAAATGAATGGAATAATAGATATACCAATACAAACACAGGCCAAGTCACCAAAATTTTCTTTCCTAATATTGTATTAGTAGTATTGTTGTACTTCTCACAAAATCCTGAAATCCATTACTATAGACCAGATATTAACACAAGTCTTTACAGGACATGGTGGATTCTCTGCATATCTTTTTAGATTTAAACGTAAAGACAGCCCACAATGTATTTGTGGAACCGATGCTGAAGAAACCATCATACATATAATCACGGAATGCCCATTATACATACAGGACCACTTCAATCTTGAACTAGAAACCGACACCACTATATCAGTAGACAACATACACAAATTAATATCAGATTATGACAACAGAACACCATTTATTAACTATTGTAAAAGGATCGCTACAAAAGCTATCAAAAGAAATAGCACAAGGACTTAATCTTGTTTATATTAATCTATTCGAATTCTTTTATTTTTAATTTTAATCAGATTAGGTCAGGTTAGAAGTTTCATATTTATACAAATGTTAACATATACCTTGTAATATATTCATCATAATATACCCTGTTATATATCAATTTTGTATTTTTCTTTCTTTCTTCTTTTTATACTTTATTAATTGTCTTAATAATAATGTTATAATATAGATGGTGCTAATTAATATCTATATTGTTATCCTATACATATACTTGTCAAATGCTCTACTTTGCAATACTGTTATCTTATATATAAACCTTGCTCAAAATATTATAATTACAAGTACATGTAATAAATTAACAATTATACTAATTTATATTTCTATCCCCATCTTAAACATATTTTATAATTAATTAACTTTTATCTCTATCTTTCTCCTTCTTCTATACTTTGTTGACTGAATCATATTCAATATCTTAACTTAGATATTACTAGACAATAACCATTGATAATTTTTTCCTAAAATTATAATTGTTAATCATTCTATTATAACAAGAAGTAAGTAAGTAAGTTACAAGTAGTAAGAAGCTAACATTAGTTCATATTAATTTACAATAGATGTTAAATACATGATTATAATTTATTTCTTATATCCTTTCCCTCATAATGTCCTATACTAAAAAAATGTCTTTAAAAAATAACAAAAAAAAAAAATAATAATAAAAAAAAGAAAAAAAAGCATATAAAGATATAAAAATACATATATAAAAAAAATACAAAAAAAAATAAAAAAAAAATATAAAAAAAAAAGTACATATTTTAGTGAGTACTATTATAACTTATTCTTAGTTAATCTTATTTTCTTATAATCCTTGTTCATTACCTTTTCTATATTCGCTTTGTATAATCACCCCCATCTGCTTAATAATAATTATATCAATGTCTCCCTAATATACATCACACTTCAATTATCACCAAATCTCTACACCTCATTTTACACTAAAACTAAAACTAATATAACACATTAACATCATACTCTAACATCACTTGTTAATTCAATACCTTTTCAAATTTTCCTCCTACATTAATCTATCTTACTACTAATCTATATGCTAATTAAGGTCTCTGATCATGTCAGAGGAGTCTTACTAGCCCAAGCCCCCAATGACTTGGAAACTAAACAAGACTGCTCTGAGCAACTGTTTAACTTGGTACTACCGTCGCCGTTTTACCACTCTATCACTCAACACCGTAGCAGGGTGTCATCCACTTCACCTGGAAACGTTATGGTCTTCAACTGTAGGTTGCCGGGATCCTTTCTTCCCCGTACGTGCAGAACCTGAAATGAGCTACCTGCTGCTGTTTCCCGAGCACCTGCATGTGCTTCTTTAGGAGATTAGGAGATAGGATTTCATTTCAAGTTTTCCTTCTCTTGCACAGATGTTATGTACATGTTATTTCCCTTTTTTTTTTTGGGGTGGGTCGCGGTCGGCGCACTCCTCGCACCACTCCGACTGCGACAGAGGGGCGTAAGCACACACACCCGCAACCCACCCAAATACCACGTCGCCTTCGTCGTTGAACCGACCACCGGAGCAGGGTTACTTGTCATCAGTGGTCGGCCCGAATACCCTCTAGTGGGGTACTTTCCCATTGACCGACGTCCCTCCTTCGGAGAGGACGTTGGTCTTTCCTCGCGCGGTCGGTCTCTCCGCGGGTGACGGACTAATTCCCCGGTCACGTCTTACACAGATGTTATGTACATGTTATATCCCATTATTTTTTTTTGTTTTTTTTTTGTGGTAGGTCGCGCTCGGCGCACTCCCCGCACCACTACGTCTGGGGCGATGGAGGTGCGTAAGCACGCACACCCGCAACCCATCCGAACACCACGTCGCCTTCGTCGTTGAATCGACCACCGGAGCAGGGTTACTTGTCATCAGTGGTCGGCTTGACGGAATACAGCCTAGTGGGGTACCCCCCCATCGGCTCACGTCCCCCCTTCGGGAAGGACGTCGGTCTTTCCTCGCGCGGTCAGCTTCTCGGCGGGTGACGGACTAATTCCCCGGTCACGTCACCCGCGGCCTCGGCTAGGGCGGCCTGAGGCGCAGGTAGTCGCGCCTACGCCGCCCCAGTCGCCGGCGGCGGGTCGCTTCGTCGAGGCTGCGTTCCTCGCGCGCGCGTCCCGCCGCCTCCTTCTGCGAGATTACTGCCTCGCAGAAGGCTGCGACCGCGTCCCAGTTCCTGACGCTGTCGAGCATCGCCCTGGCGATGTTCGGCAGTGTCAGGTCGGCACCGATGGTTGCGACGAGTTCACGATGCTGCTCTGCCCAGGCAGCACAAACCTCGAGCGTATGCTGCGCTGTGTCCTCGTCGTAATAGCAGTGGTGGCAGGACGGTGTATTCTCCGTTCTAGCGACCGTGTACAGGTACTTGCCGAAGCATCCATGCCCTGTCAAGACCTGCACCAGTCGGAAAGCAACCACCCCGTGCCGCCGTTTTAGCCATTGCATCAGCACCGGCCGGAAGGCCTCCACGGTCCAGACACCGTATCGAGGCCTCTCCAGCCGGACTGCCCAACGGGCAATGACGTCTCGGCGGGCGTCGACGCGCCAGGCGGTGAGCTCCCTCAAAGAGACATGTTATATCCCATAATCATCTTTTACGACATCCACGGGCAAGATAGGGAGTGGTGAATTATATTCTTACTAGAGATGTGAAAAAATAATCGATTTTTATATTAATCGATTACTTTTTTATAATAATCGATTATCTAAATAATAAAAAATCGATGTTTTTAATTAAACTTAATCGATTATTTTAGTTTTTGCTTTTTTGTTTAAAATAAAGTCACTGCTTGATTTCCTAAAAAAAGGTCATCACGATACTGCCAGGAAAAGTGCTCCATCGAATGTCAGTGTTTCATACTATCTTTATATTAGAAAATAAATCTCACATTTCCTAAAAGATAATTGTAATATGACCATGTTAACAGTTTCACCAGCAGCTCAAATGGTTACCTATACGTCTTCGTCGCAATTATCATATTCTCTCTCTATTATACAGTATATTATTTATTTCTTCCACTCCTTCCTATCTTAAAGCTTGTTTTCAATATCTTCATGATACGCATAGTAGAAATTTGAGGTCATCAGGTAATATGAAACTGAAAATGCCGCTGCATTTTACATCATTTTCCGAGAAATCGCTCACAGTCATGGCGCTACGTCTGTGGAATGAACTTCCGCTAGATATAAAATGCTCTAAGACCCTAGCCACATTTAGAGTAAAACTTAAAAATTATTATCTAGAATTGATCAGTTAGTATTTGCTATGTACCTTATTATATAACCTAAATTTTATTTATTACTTTAATAAACTCCACATTTTTGAGCTATAAACCGCGTTATAATATTTATTTCATATATGTGTATGTATGTGTATATGTATTGTATATATATATATATTTTGTATTTATGTATGTATTTATTTATATATTCTACAGATAGTTAAGCAGTACACCTACAACTACCGCTTTTTCCTTACATGTTTCCATCCAAAGGTTGCCTGGTAGAAATCGTTTTTAGCGATAAGGCCGCCCATTGTACTATCTCTACTTAGAATAATCATTATAAATGTATTGATTTAGGTGTGCAATAAAGTATAAATAAATAAATAAAATAATTCTGTTGGAAGAAAAATCGATTATAAAAAATCGATTAATTATTTTTAATTCATCGATTATTTTATAATCGATTTATTCTAAAGAACAAAAATGGATTATTTATTCATCGATTTTTTCCCCTCCAAGTCACATCCCTAATTCTTACTCCGTCACCACACGGAGTATGATTATATGTATATTTCATTTCCACATAGTCGTCTTTTATGACACCTACAGGCAAGATAGGGTGATGAATCGTATTCTTACTCCTTCGTCACATGGATAGTCATGTCAAATTTCGTACCATTCAGTAAGCTGCTGGCCTAGGGATTAAAAATTGACATCTGATTCATGTCAATAACATGAAAAGAGGGCGACTCTTTAGTCTGTTTTTATACGTATTGATTTTATTGATGAGTCTATAAATAAACTTAAATTGTCATTTGAATACGACAGTAATAATTTAGATCGAAGTATTATTACGTCCATATATTAATGATTTTAACAATCGTAAATAATTACACCGAAATTGACATACCTATACCAACATAGCACGAAGAATTAGCCACAGAAGTGGCAATGGGCAGGTCACATCCCTCGACGAAACGACAACCGCTGGGGAAGAAAGGTTCTCGAGTGGCGACCACGTATTGGACGACGCAGTGTAGGACGCCCTCCCACTGGGTGGACTGACGACCTGGTGAAAGTTGCTGGGCGTCGTTGGATGCAGGCGGTACAAGACCGCACTCTGTGGCGTAACATGAGGGAGGCCTACGTCCAGCAGTAGACGGCGATAGGCTGAAATGATGATGATGACATGCCTTCCTACTTCTTACACAAAAAATATGTTAGCATTGTAAATAAAACTACTTTTACGGATTATATCGCGTTTGTATTTGATTTATGATTGCCCGACGTTTCGAACACTTTGCAGCATTCATGGTCACGGGTGGACTAAGGTGTCTCACGTCCAACAAGTAATCGTTATTACAGACATTTATAATTATCTACCCAATACAGAAAAATCTTTCTGTCATTCATAAATCAAATACAAACGCGATATAATCCGTAAAAGTAGTTTTATTTACAATGTGTAGTGCTCGCGTAAACATCAGATATCAATATGTTAGCAGTTTGAAGAAACTATTTTCTAATGTATATTCAGTTCAAAGGATGGCAGTGAACAATTATTTGTTTTATCAATTATTTAAAATTTTAAGAATGCAATAAAGAGAATAAATTGACTCAACTTCACAGCCACGCGACAGGTTAAAAATGACCTGTCAACTCATAGATTAAATAGTTTATGTTCATAAACTAAACATTCTGGGCTTGTTAAATGTTAACGCTATTTTATTTTTTAATCTATATCTATGTAAGCGAAATACCGCTCCCTGGCTGATTCATTACTAAATGTCTGAAACTATAACACCGATTTATTTTAAATTTTCAATAGATTTTCTTTACTAAGAGCGCTTACTAAGCATAACTTCGATTTACTTTAAATTTTCAATAGATATTTTTTTCTAAAAACGCGAAAATATTTTACGAATATCCTATCCAATATTTATTTTATTTTCCACCATAAATTAAACCATGCCTTGGTAATTGTAAGCGTTGTTATAATAACTGTAGATATTTAACCACTTCTATAATAGCATTTGTTGGTTCGGAGTAAGAATATTATTCACCACCCTCTCTTACCCGGAGGTGTCATAAAAGACGACTTAAGGATATATTATGAATATAACCACTGTGCAAGTGAAGGAAAACTCGAAGTAAAATCTTAAACTAATCCGCCAGATCAGTGCGGTTTAGTAGAGGTGAATTTCCCTCCCATTGTGGAGGAGGCTCGAGCCCAACAATGGGACGGATGTTAGCATTGCTACGGTAATCAGGCCGTAGTAGCTGTTGCTAAATAACCGTTATTAAATATAAGAAATTTCCGTGTGGTGACGAAGTAAGAATATAATTCACCGCTCTCTCTTTCCCATGGTGTAGTAAAAAACGACTTACGGATATAAAAATGCAGATAACATTCATGTAAACTCGAAATAAAACCCTATACCAAGCCGTCTGTTTCAATTTGTATCGCGGAGGAGGCTCGAGTCCAGCAGTGGAAAAAAATGGCGAATCGCCACGTGATCGCATTTGAGGCTACCCACGAATGCTACTGCCCATTTCTCTGGTGACCCTTCAGTTAATTTTTACGGTTTACATGACAAGTATATATATGGATACTTATCGCGTTACCACAACAAATTAATGACTCATCATGATCCTGATCTTATCTCAATTTCTTGAGATCGATACAATATGTACTCTTCTTCCATTAGACGTAAAAGTTTTGATAACAATTTTATAGCTGGTCGTCCTTTCTAACTCCAATCCTATTTGGAAATCTAATTGTTGATTAGAGTAAATGGAGTTGATCTAGGTTGCGGTAAAGTTCGAGGAACTTAAGAGGATCTTCTTGTCCAACATATCTCTGTGTCTGAAAACACAGATCTACGACCAGTGTGTGTGTGTGTGATGATGTGTGGCTGATGACTTACGGCACGGCAAGGTAGTCCCTAAATGTAGGTCTCATAAACAACCTCAAAGTCGCTCAGCGTGATATGGAGCGGGCTATGCTAGGAATGGAATCCGATATACGGCAATCCGCAAAAGAACGGGTGTAACCGACATAGGATGAAGAATTAGCACGCTGAAATGACAATGCATCGCTCGATGCACCGACAACCGCTAGGGAAGAAAGGTTCTCGAGTGACATCGTATCGGACGACGCAGTGTAGGACACCAAGGTGGACCGACGACCTGGTGAAAGTTGCTGGGCGTCGTTGGATGCTGTCTACTCTGTGACGTAACATGAGAGATGCTTACGTCCAGCAGTGAACGGCGATAAGCTGAAATCATAATATGTATGATGAGTTAAAGCTCCTAGTTATCTTTTATAATAATCATAAGCATCATTTATCTCATAAACGTCCCACTATTGGCCTCAAGCCTTCTGCACAATAAGAAATCAATTGACCTTAATAAACCATTTTTTTTTTTTTTTTTTTGTGGGTGGGCCGCGGTCGGCGCGCCTCCGCACCACTCCGTCCGGGGCGACAGAGGGGCTTGAGCACGCAACTCCCGCGACCCACCCGAAAACCACGTCGCCTTCGTCGTTGGGCCGACCACTGGAGCAGCGTTAACTTGTCGTCAGTGGTCGGCCCGACGGAATACCCCCTGTTGGGGTACCCTCCCATCGACCGACGTCCCCCCCTCGGGGAGGACGTCGGTCTTTCCTCACGCGGTCGGCCTCTCGGCGGGTGACGGACTAATCCCCGGTCACGTCACCCGCGGCCTCGGCTAGGGCGGCATGAGGCGCAGATAGTTGCGCCTGCGCCGCCCCAGTCGCCGGCGGCGGATCTCCTCATCGAGGCTGCGCTCCTCGCGCAGGCGATCCGCCGCCTCCTTCCGCGAGATCACTGTCTCGCAGAAGGCTGCGACCGCGTCCCAATTCCCGACGCTGTCGACCATCGCCCTAGCGATAGCCGGCAGCGTCAGGTCCGTACCGATGATTGCGACGAGTTCACAGCGCTGCACTGCCCAAGCCCCGCAGGCCTCGAGCGTATGGCGCGCCGTGTCCTCGTCGCAATCGCAGTGGTGGCAGGACGGTGTACTCTCCCTCCTAACGACCTTGTGCAGGTATTTGGCGAAGCACCCATGCCCCGTCAAAACCTGCACCAGTCGGAAGGAGAGCACCCCGTGCCGCCTCTCCAACCACTGCATCAGCACCGGCCGGAAGGCCTCCACGGTTCGCACCCCGAACCGAGGCCTCTCCAGCCGGACTGCCCAACGGGCGATGACGTCTCGGACCTTAATAAACCATATTGGTCAGACAGTATGGTTTAGGGATTTATTTCGAATTTTCCTTCTCTTGCATAGATATTATATGCATATTATATCCCTTAGGCGTCTTTTACGACATCCACGGGCAAGATAGTAATCTTTTACAATGCCTACGAGCGATGTAAAGCTTGTTAGTATTCTTAATCGCCACTAATGACTAAATGATGAAAATGTCTGAACGAAAGCGACTTTGTACGCACGCGACGGTAGACCTCCATGTATATTAGGTATTACACAGTAACAATAAATTTCAAGGTGACGCCCGTCATAAATGAATATTTGATGTTGACATCCGAAATGTAAAACCTTATTTATGATTTGAAAATCGATAGCAATTGATATAGAATTATATATTTTGACTATGGGTTTTTATATATACTTATATTACATGTGTTATTACCCCTTTTTTCACATGCTGTGGTCTATTCATAACCTGTTTAAATAGCTTGTAGACAGAAAAGATAACGTGTAGTCTCCTTTCATCTCCTCTCGGCTCACATGTCTCTCCTCTGCATTTGGGGAGAACTTGACCTATATACCACGCTAGTCAGACAGGTAGGTAGTTTTCCTTTTTATCGCATGGATGTTATATGATATCCATGAGCACAATAAAGGGTGGTGAGTCATATTCTTTTTCCATTAACATAGAGAAGAGTCTATAACTTGCCGTTTTACCACCTTTTTTTTGGGTGGACTATGGTTAGTGCACCCACCGCCCGGCTCCATCCGGGGTGACAGAGGGGCGGCGCGCGGCCTCATAGCCCACCGTAGAACATCGCCTTCGTCGTTAAGCCGACCACCGGTACCTTGCCCTCCGTGGTCGGCTCGCCGGAATACCTTACGAGATACCTACCGTCTCTTCTCAACGTCCCTTTCCCAGGATGTCGGTCGCACCGTTACCACCCTGCCACCAACTCAGCGATACCGATTCTTTCACTTTCGTGGCTCACCCGGAGGAACCCGGAGAAATGATACATTATAAAACTTCTTATTAGAGCCATTTTTGACTTCTACGCGGACAAAAGCTAGTATGTAATAAATGAATTTGATTTTAAATTGAATATCAATTTTGACGTTAACCATTACACGATTATACGTACTATTTATTTATATACTAAAGCACTAAACCTATCTATTATTAGAATAGCCTTCAATCTCTTCTAACTAGATAATGCAAATCACTTGAAGTGTGTAATTCGACGAACGTCTCAGGTAACTATTTAATAAGCCCGGCCTTCGAAAATTTCGATTGAGCATTTATAACAAAATACTTCACAAGATATTTTATTAAGACACCTTAAATAAAGCGTGTAATAAATATTTAAATTCTTAAATCTTTTATTCATAAATATTTTTTTGTGATGGAGTAAGAATAAAATTCAACCTGCTTTTCTGACCTTGGGTATATCCCGGCCGTCGTAAAAGACGAAGGGGTATAAAACGCATATAACATCCATGCAAAAAAAAAAAAAAAAAAGGCAAATATATACCAATAATTAAAAATGGAGTGTCTGTTTGTAATGTCAAAATAATAGGCTTTTTTCATGCTCACACGGTTATTCGTACGACACCTATGCCTAAAATAGCAATTAAAAATTTTTTGTCTGTCTGTCTGTCTGTCTGTTTGTTCCGGGTAATCTTCAAAACGGCTGGACCGATTTCAAAAATTCTTTCACCAATGAAAAGCTATAATATCAGGGCGTAAACTAGGCTATATTTTAGCCCGGTATTCCCACGGGAACGGGAACTACGCGGGTAAAACGACTATAACCTACAACCGAAGCGAAGCGAGGGCGGGTTGCTAGTTTAAAATAAAACCATAGGGTTTTTTATACCATAGGGTTTTATTATATGTATACTAACCCAATTGACCAACTTGGTTATAATAGATCGCTTTCCTTCTAAACGTGGAGGAGGCTTGATCTCAGCATTGGGACATATATGCGTTGAGATTTATTATACAGCATTCCTTATTATTTAAAATGATAAGGCATATCTAAAAAAATATGTAATAGCATAAAGGTATAAATATGTTTTCTTATTTATTGTAAATGGTTGCAAATGAGCAAACAGTACATCTGATGGTAAGTGTTGCTGCCGCTTATTGACCTTTGCAAGGCCACTGCCTACCGCGAAGAAAGTGAAGACAGTGTGAATGCATGCAATGAGGTTGGTGATACTAAAAGGATTACTAAAACCCACCACACGCAAACACGCTCAGAAATTAGGCTTTCGGATCTTTCGCTCACCGAACGAAGCGCAAATTGCTAATACTCGGACGTCGATTTTCTGTGAGAATGCTACTCCATACGGACCGGCCCGCGGCTGTAGACAGACCACTGACATCGGTGTGGTCCTACCACTATTAAATCTATATATCCTCTAGTTGTCTTTTACGACACCCATAGGCACGATAGACTGTGGTGAATGGTATTGTTACTCCGTCATCATACGGAACATGGCTATTAAATTTAGTAAATTTCATTACTACGTAGAAACAATCTTAAACCTTGACCTCAGTTACCGATAAGTTAATACTTAATAATTAGATACAAACGAGGCATTTCCGTGTGGTGACGGAGTAAGAATACAATTCATCACCTCTTACCCGTGGATGTTGTAAAAGATGACTATGCGTATAACATCTATGCGGGAGAATAAAATTCAGAATAAGACCCTATACTTGTCTGGCAGGGTTGGCTACGGATGACAAGATACTCGATACCGGTGGTCAACCCAATAGCGAAAGGGAGGGAATATGGTGGGTTATGGGGCTGCGCACCGTCTTTTCGTCAACCCGGATGGAACGACCGGCGTTTGCGCTGATCATAGCCTACACAAAAAATACCTGTTTGGCCAGCATGGTATAGTATCCGTCAGGCCGACCACTGACGACAAGTCACCCTACTCCGGTGGTCGGCCCAACAATGAACTGCGCGTGCGCTTACAATAGCCCACCCATAAAACAAAAGCATGGTGTAGTAGTTCTAGTTTGGAGGAGGCTCAAGTCCAACAGTGGGACGTATATAAGTTGAGATGATGATGAAGGCTTTCAATTTCCACAACGATTGGACCTTATTATAATTGGTTTCGGAGTAAGAATTGTATAATTCACCACTCCCTATCTTGTCCGTGGATATCGTAAAAGACTAAGGAATATCTTGTGCATATAATAACTATGCAAGAGAAGGAAAACTAGAAATAAAATTTAAACCAATCCACCTGAATAGCATGATTAATAAGCCGTTTTCCTTCGCAATATGGAGAAAGCTCGAGCTCAGCAGTGGGACGTATATGAGCAATAATTATATAATAAGTTGGTACGCAAATTCAATACACACAGTCCGGATTTTTATTCCTAGTGTATTTTGAATAATTTATGAATGCGGTGACGGAGTACGAATACATTTCACCACCCCCCGTTCTTGTCCGTGAGTATCGTTAAATATACATCGTATATATATCGTATAATATATAACATCTATGCAAGAGAAGGAAAACTGAAAATAAAACCCTGTAATAACTCGTCTGACCAGCGTGGTATTTGGTTAATTTTCCTCCCATTGTGGAACAGCCCAGTAGGACGTACATATAGGAGCTGTGATGTTGATCATTGAATAACTATTGATTTAATCGCGAAGAATATTTGATCGACAGTTTGCAATGAGATGTCTTTTTGTACGTAATGGGTTTTAAAATAATCTCATTCTCAGAAGAGAATCACACAAATACAGTAAGACGCAATTAGTTTTACAAATCTAACTCAATTGGAGAGCTATCGAGAAACTTAAGAGAAAATGTAATGAAGTTAAAAACGTACAATGAATGTATAAAAAAATTATAATAACTATGGTCTTTTCATTATAGCAATGACAAAAATACTGCTTTAAAATGTTTTTGTAATATGTACGTATGGATATTCTAGGCTTAAGCAAAAAAAGTCGGGCGGTGCAGTCTATTTCTTTTTTTTTGGGGGTGGGCTGCGGTCGACGCACTCCTCGTACCACTCCGTCCGGGGCGACAGAGGAGCGTAAGCACGCACACACAACCCACCCGAACACCACGTCGCCTTCGTCGTTGGACCGACCACCGGAGCAGGGTTACTTGTCATCAGTGGTCGACGGTACAGTCCCTTGATATTACTCCAAGTGATTACTGTTTGTGATATCAAGATTTATGATTTGGTACATATAAGTCCTTTTGATAACTATAAAATTGCATGTTTCCAACTTGTTACGTGCAGAAAACGCAGAATGTGTAAAGAAAGAAGTCATTGAAGTACTATTAAAATTTATTAAAAAAGTACATCTCAGCCCATATATGTCCCACCGTTGGACTCAAGCCTCCTCCATATTGGAAGGGAATTTGACCTAATATAGCATGCTGGTCAGACATGTAGGTTTTTTTTTTTTTTTTTTTTTTTTTTTTTTTTTTTTTTTTTTTTTTTTTTATGGATGGGCTACGGTAAGTGCACGCGCGGTCCAGTCCGTCCGGGGCGATGAAAGGACGGCGCGCGGGCCCATAACCCACCCGTACCCACGTCACCTCGTTGTTGGGCCGACCACCGGAGCGGATGACATGACATGTAGGTATAGGGTTTCATTTCGAGTTTTTCTTCTCTTGTACAGATGTTATGTGCATATTATATCCCTTAGTAGTCTTTTACGACATCCACGGGTAAGGTAGGGAGTGATGAATTGTATTCTTAATCCGTCAGCACACGGCAATACCAATAGTAAGATAGATAATATTCCTTCTGTCAGTATTAAATTCAGTAAACAATCAAGGAAGGTAAATAAAACAAATAAATATGCTCATTACCATTATTATTATTAGATAATTTAAAATGCATTGCGGCACTTAAATATACCGTTTACATGTCTTTATCTAAACATACATTTAGATTTGATAAGTTTTATATGTTTAAATAATTATTTTATACCCGTCTTTACATTGTAAAACATAATAATTTACAATCTATATATATAAAAGAAAGTCGTGTTAGTTATACTATTTATAACTCAAGAACGGCTGTACAGATTTGGCTGAAAATTGGTGGGAAGGTAGCTTAGAACCAGGAGACGGACATAGGATACCTTTTATCCTGTTCGATTGCATTTCCCTGTGAAGTAACATAAAACGTCAAAAAGAATACAAGTCACTATGAAACGTGGTATAACAAAAACGCATCTGATGTGTAATAACAAAACGCAAATGACAGCTATACACATTATATTTTCGGAAATTTAGAAAATATATTTTCGCAAAAATATATGGCGGTACAAAGTTCGCCGGGTCAGCTAGTTATACAATAATTAAGAAGTCAATAAGAATGTAGATTACTTTTGTAAGCGAACGTTGCGTCTATGAGGAAATATACTCGTATTGTCCAGTAGATAAACATTTTAGGCTTCGAATAATAACACATAGAAACTTAATTCGCGCACAAAATTTGAGGCATTTAAATTGGAGCTAGGAGTAGTGTATAAAGTTACTGCGTACAAGGCAACTCTATTGTATAATGGTGTGCATGTGTACGTGTGTAATCGCTTGCACGCATGTAGTATTATTGGCTTCACGTTTTTGATCGCTTTAGTACCGACATTATCCTTCTATACGTTATTATTCTAAGGATATTAGGATTAAGATACGGTAAAATAAATGTGACTCTTCAGATACAAGATACTTAGAATTTATAATAAATTTATTGCGTGTTCAATGTATGAATACGAGATTTCAGTTTTATTTATTTACTTCCTTCCCTATCCCTGTAAGCGTATCATCAACTTTAAAACAGTGATGTTTCAATAATGTTTTATTTTACGCTTAAAATTATATTATTTAATTTTGTACCATGACCTCTAAAAATATTGTTTTTATACGAGAGACCACTTCTCTAATAGTAAGACATACTGTTATATACCATCATACAAAGCCATAATTTCGCATCGGATTTAAGGCTCTATTTCATTCAATCATAAATGAGTTATTTGAGGTGAGATTTTGAAAATTGTTACAAACAGCTGCAATAATAAAGTTGGGCCCCGCTTCGGCTTTTTGTCACCCTGGATGGAACAGACGGCGTGCGCCAAGATCATAGCCCGCCAAAAAAAAAATTAAGATGCCGCAATATTAAAGTAAGCTTACTTTAGGCACCTCATGGTACGAAATTGTATTGTAAGATTGAAATAACACTGCTACAGGAGATAGTAATAACACACCCGGTCTTTCTTAATTGCAAGTGTAAAGTAACCTTCAAAATATATAACTAACAAAACATTAGCAGGCTTGGAGACTAAATAGTAATACTTTTTACTTTAACCTAAATAGCTGAAAAAGAAACTCTATAAAAATTTTCGATGATATTCTAAAATAAACTTGTTTTATTTTTTCAATCATGTAAACTTTAAATTATATTATAAACACGTATGTCGCATTTTCATTTTTATCTATCTAGTGTATATAGATTGTTTCAAGGATAGTGGTATTAATAAATAAATGGCCACAGCTAAAAAGCAACAATATCGATTTTATATTCTACATCAATAATATTTAACACCAATCTTAAAAAATCTCGATAGATCACAATAAATATATTACAATTTATTTAATGTTGCGACTTGAGGTTATTTCTACTGAAGTCCATAAATTAGAAGGCGTTATCCTAATTATAATTATTAATACGAAAGTGAATTTCTTTGATTATTACACTTTCATCCCTAAAGCACACACGATTTTAAATATCCTTTTACTGATAAAAAGCTACATTATCAGCGAGTAACATAGGCTATATATTTTATACCCATAGTTAGTTATAGTGCACGTTCCTGTGAGAATATCTCACAGGAACGTGCACTTTGCGGGTGAAACTGTGGAATATACATACATTTATTCCTCCAGTCGTTGTCATTTATTCAAGCGTCACCTTAAATTTAAGAAACCTTGATAGGATTTTCCAATTAAAATCAAAAATATTGTACTGTCAGTAATATTACAGGTAATTTATGTTCATAGAATAAAATACTTTTAGTTCTGGGTCGCAATAAACAGGCATATGTGTAAAAAAGTAATGGCAGACGGCTTTTACCAACTGCTGTGAAAGAAACAACTTTTCTACATAAAAACGAAACGAAATATCGAACATGAAATTGTAGTAATTTTATTTTGTAATTATTCTTTAAACGAATCTTAAAATGCATTAAAAGCCAAATAGCGACTATTTAATATTTTTATTAAACATTATTGAGTTTATTATCATAGTAGAAAGCACCCCGAATCGCATCACCTTAACAATAAGCATTTTGGAATCTAATTTTACTATACTTTACATATACATATTGACTAGTTACTACATACACTTAGAAAATCTACATAATTACAAACTTTCACTAAGAATCTAGGCTTTTTGAGTTTTTAAGAGATCTAGGTGGATGTACAGGTTTATTCTTCTTATTCTTACTTTCTACTTTAAAAGTGTCATTTGTAGTAGTCGGAGTATTAAAGACAGAGTTTTTCGAACTGGGCACACTGTTCCCAGGTGAAACTCCACTATCAGTGCTCACGGACGCAGGGCTAGGACTGTCACTGATGTTATTACAAACTGTTAACTCCTGTCCAGGTATAGACACGATCTGACCTATCGGCTTCTGTCTGACTAGATTTATGCTTTGGCACACATTATTTTTCACTTCACTATCACTCGATTCTTTCTTGTGGTATCTCGTCAATGTTCCCGCTGATCCTGCGGAATTCGGTCGATACATGGGCATAAATTGCGCCTGAGAATAATACTGCATCTCAGCCGGTGACTGACCCGGTACCCAGGGACCCATCGTTGATACTACTGGAGGCATATGCGTCCACATAGGCATTTGGACAATATGTGATCCATCTGCTATTGGATTAAAACCAGGTGCAACGGGCATAGGGCGTACTACACCTACAGGAGGAGGAGCACTATGAGGTCTTAACACTGAATGATGAGGTCCATACTGTCCAGTGAATTCTTCTCCTTCATACATTCGAGTTGGAGGTGGATTTTGGGCATCATACATATTAGGGAATACTGTGTGAGGACTTCTTTGTAGATAAGTAAACATTTGTTGCTGTGCTTGCTTCATAGCTACATACTGCTGCAAATGAATTGCAGTCTGCTGTCTTTGTTGCGCCAAATCTTGAGCCATTGTCGTTGATCCATTACCGTGTATATAATAGATATGGGATTGAGTATTTACTTGAGTAACTGGCGTTGGTGGTATTTGCCTTTGAGTCGGATACTTTCCACTATCAATAACATTATTTTGGGGATCCTGATATTCTTCTGGAGGTGCGATATATTTCGGAGGTGATGGTGGAGTCACCTGTTGCGACATAGGATAGCTTATAATTTGCGCTATGTACGGTTGCTGACATTTTGCCGAGTGAGCTGGACTGTGAGTTTGGAATGTTGGATTAAATGTTATTTGAGATACATCTGGACCTTCCATTACTTCTGCCTCCTTGTGGTTAACTTTTACGTCATTGGTCTCCTTTATTTTAGCTTTTTGACTGTATGGCGTCACTTTAGGATTATTTTTCCAATTTGCTCCAGCACTTTGTGGTCTTTTTACTGGAGATTTTGAAGAATCTTGCCAGTTGTCACCATTGATTTGCCTAGGGTCAGGTGGATGGTGAGATTGGGCACTGTGTGATCTTCGGGGTGGAGGTGACATACCGTCAGGAACGTGTTGCTGTCTATAGCATCTCCTACCAGATCCAGGGCTGTTTTGTCGTTCTGGAGGTGGTGGAATCGGTCTTGGTACTCTTCTTCTAGCGGGTGTAGGTGGGCTAGGTTGGGACTGTGAGGAATGTGTTGATTGTGAGGCTGATCGCCATTGTTCTATTAGCAGCTTGCGACGTTCGGTTTCCATGCGTATTTCAGTTTCACTTGAGGAATCGTAGTCTCTGCCCTGTAAAAATAAAATGGTTAATATTTTACTTTCACACTCATCACCATCACAGCTTATATAAATCCTACTGCTGGGCTTAAGCCATCTTCTCAATAGGCGGCAATTTGACCTAATATACCATGCTGGTCAGACATGTTGGTATAGGTTTTTATTTCGAGTTTTCCTTCTCTTGCACAGATGTTCTATGCATATTATATCCCTTAGTGCTCTTTTACGACAGCCACGGGCAAGATAGCGAGACATGAATTGTATTCTTGCTCCGTCACCACACGAAAAACAATATTTACCTTGTCAATTTTCTCATCCAACATTTTGAAAAAATCTTGTTGACTTGCTGACACCTCACTGTAAAGGAAAAACATATTACATAAAACTCTCCTGCTCGTAATATACTCCAATTCCAAGGTTCAGTTTCGTTTTAGTCATCATCGCCCTCATTTATGTCCCATTACTGGGCTAGAGCCTCCTCCCCAATGGGAGAGAAATGGACTTACCATGCTGGTCAGACAGGTTGTTATAGGGTCTTAGTTCGAGTTTTCCTTCTCTTGCATAGATGTTATCTGGATATTATATCACTTAGTCAACTTTTACGATATCCTCGGACAAGAAATGGGGGTAGTGAATATTCTTACTCTATAACCAGATGGAATGTTCATTTCAGTACGAGAAAGTAAAAAGGCTCTTAACAAACACATTTGGTGAAATCTTTTGAGAATCCTTATTTTTATTGTATCTCACTTTTATTAACATTTCCTTTTATTGACCGAGCTTCGCTTGGTATATTATTTTTTGTATTTTTGCCGAACTTATTTAGATTTAAATATTAATAAAAAATAAAACGATAAAATAATGAAAAATATATCAAAAATTACAAAAAGAGAATATTAATAACACCGAGATTTGATCCCACGCTGTTTGAATGCCAAAACAAAACAAAAATTGGACAACTTCCCAACCGGGCTATTGTCACTCTTGACGGGGACAGTGAAATTCGAATTCCTATTCAGAGAATATCAATAACATTTTATGTTATTGAATTGATTTGCTAAAAACATCGATAGAACAATATTTTCTATAAATAAAACCTAACTAGATCGATTTTTTGGCCCCGAAACCTCTATTATGCCAAAATTCATCAAAATCGTTAGAGCCGTTTCCGAGATCCTGAATATATATATATATATATATATATACAAGAATTGCTCGTTTAAAGATATAAGATTAACATAGTTCTCTATCATTTACATACATTTTTTAATTTTTATTTAATTCCATGTAATAGGGGGGAATCTACTTCCATTAAATGTGTTGAATCCAAACTGCTTACTAATGAGCATTATAAGAAAATCTTGGTGTAAATTTATTTTTTAATAAATATTTACCAGAAAGACTGTAAATATATTCTTAACATAATTTCTTGAGAATTCTTATATCTGTAAATGAGCAAGGTATATATATATATATATATATATATATATACCGTTAGCGTGTCGTAATTATAATCTGAGTCTCGAAAACGGCTCCAACGATTTTCATGAAATTTAGCATACTATAGGTTTCGGAGCCAAAAATCGTTCTAGCTAGGTTTCATTTATAGAAAATGTTGTTTTGTCGGTGTTTTTAGCTAATCAATACAATGACATAAAATGTCAATAGACTGGGAATTCAAATTTCGCCATCGCCGTCAATAGTGACAATAGCTCAGTTGGGAAGTTGTCCAGTCGCATTCAAACAGCGTGAGATCGAATCACGGTGTTATTAGTATTCTCTTTTTGTAATTTGTTTCATTATTTCATCATTTTTATTTTTTATTAATTAATATCTAAATAAGTTCGGCATGAAATACAAAAAAAAATATTATACGGTAAAATATACGGTCAACCAGATATTTTTATTAAAAGATATAAACGAGAAAATAATGTTCAAAATGACATCATCATCATCATCTTGCTCTTATCCCAATTACTTGGGGTCGACGCAATATGTCATCTGTTTTGACATATTGCAAAAAGTTTCGGCAATGACTTTTATGACCGGCCGCCTGCCTGACGTCAACCCTCCTTGGGAATGTAATCGTTGACCCAAATGGTACCAGATGGAGTTGGTCCGGGTCAATCTAGGGCTCTTAGTCGTCTTTTACGACACCCACGCGCAAAGCAAGGGTTGGTAGTATTCGAAGCCGCTACCACACATGTTCAAAATGACGTATGATATGAAAATATCATTGAATAATATTTTTTTAATACGCCTTTATTAGCTTCAGACGTTTGTATGTTAGTATGTAACGGAATCTTTGAACATGATTTTGACCCCCTTCAAAACGTCGGATTAACTCGAAATTTGGCATACTTATTAAGGACCGATGACAATTCAATATTTTAAACAAACTGTTTCCCTGACCCGTTATCCTTACTAGGATAATCAGTATTAGCGAAAATTCAACTAAAAAATGAAAAATAAAGGCTTTTACTACAATATTTTTTTTTTTTCTTATATACACTATTCTTAATTCAAATTTTTAAAAACTTATTACTATTTTTTAGTTGGATTTTCTTTAAAAGCGTATTTTTTTAGTTTTTTTGAACTATTATTTTTCTATATAACTTACATGACTGGCTGCTGTGTAGCCAATGGCAAGATATGCTTTCCCTGTTCGGGTTCTTCTTCGGTGTCCTCTGGTGGTGGCGCGCTCCCCGTTGTACCTTCTTCCTCGTCTGCCTCTTTATCTGCTGCACCTGTAATACAGAAAATGATAATCTTATGATTTGCTTTCAGTATTATGAATATGCCTTGTAATGTCGGAGTAAAAATACAATTCACCACCCCCTATCTTGCCGGTGGGTGTCGTAAAAGACCACTAAGGGATTACAATTCGAAATAAAGCCCTATACCTACCCGTCTGACCAGCGTGGGATAGTAGGTCAATTTCGATTCTATTTTAGAGGAGGTTTGAGCCCAACAGTGGGACGTATATGAGCTGTGATGTTGATGATGATTATTATTAAATTTGTTGTAAAATAAACCACTGTTTATATTTTACAGATAGCCACCCGCCCTCGCTTCGCTACGGTTACAGTCGCCTTACCGGCGTAGTTCCCGTTCCCGTGGGAATACCGTGATAAAATATAGCCTATGTTACTCAGGGATAATGTAACTTTCCAATAGTGAAAGAATTTTTCAAAATCGGCATAGTAGTTTTTGAGTTAATTCGTTACAAACATACACACACACAAATATACAAAATTTTCCTCTTTATAATATTAGTGTTTTACAACAAAATTACAAATGAATTTGATCTACTATACCAAGTTGTTCAGACAGTTTGGTATAAAGTTTTATTCCCTTTTCTTCTCTTGCATAGATATTCTATATATTTTTTTTTGAGGGGAGGGTTGCGGTCGGCGTGCTCCTCGCACCACTCCGTCCGGGGCGTCAGAGGGGCGTAAGCACGCACTCCCGCAACCCACCCGCGATGCACGTCGCCTTCGTCGTTGGGCCGACCACCGGAGCAGGGTTACTTGACGTCAGTGGTCGGCCCGACGGAATACCCCCTATTTGGGGTACCCTCCCATCGACCGACGACCCCCCCCCCCCCGCCTCATATAAAATAGGATAACATATTGCCACTAATTGTGATCTTTTTATACTTCATCATCATCATCTCAGCCCAAATACCTCCCACTGTTGGGCTCGGGCCTCCTCCATAATGAAAGGATAATTGACCTACTATACCACGCTGGTCAGACGTGTTGGTATAGGGTTTTATTTCGAGTTTTCCTTCTCTCTTTTTATACTTATCTCAATAACATATTAAATATATAATATTGTTTGTTTTATCCGTGTAGTTACGAATAAGATATAACCAACCCCTCTTTTGCCAGTATTATGAAAGACGAATAAGGATATGCAGGTAACATTAACGTAAGAAAAGGAAAACTATCGAGTTTTCCTTCTCTTACTTAAACCCTATTCTAACACGTCTAACTAGCGTGGAATATGGGCCTAACAGTGAAACTTATATACGCTCAGATGAATAAATGAAGACAATATTTTAACTTCTTCAGTATAGGGTTATAAGCCTAGTATAAAATTATCCATAACATCGAATGAGGTTTAATTATTTAACAAGATATTTTAGGACCGAAACTCGTTCTCCATATTAAATATGTAAAAGGCTAAGCGGTCGATTGAAAATAAAGTATAACTTTCTGTTGTTTATGCGAGAATACGTGATAATAATGAGAATACGTAATAATATAAATAAAATTATTTTTAGTGATTTTATCGCATTTGTATCTATAATGAGTGAACCAGTGTGTATTACAAGCGGTGACTTACGGCAATGAAATGTGATCTCTAAATGTCGGCCTCATAAAAAAGTTCAAAGTTGCTCAACCTGTTATGAATAGGGACGCGATATCGAAACGAAAGTATCGACACTGTACTCATGAGTAGTATCGAAGAAAAAGCATCGTACTCAATAAAGTATCGATACTACAAAGTATCGAGTACTGAGTACTTTTCCTAGAATCTAGGTCGTGATGAGCTTTTTTTTAGGAATATATCTGTGCTCGGATTAAAATACGTCGAGCCACTTTTTAGAAGGTTCATTACGCTTTATGCTTTAACTACATGGCGTTACCATAAGCATAAACCAGAAGGTCATGTTTCATGGATACTTTTTACAATTTATTCGATACGATACCTGCCTAAAAGTACTCATTAAGTAAAAGTATCTAATAGAAAGTATCAAGTACAAAAGTATCGGTATCGAAAGACAAGTATTCGACACCTAAAAGTATCGATACTTTTTTCGTGTCCCTAGTTATGGAGAGGACTATGCTCGGTATTTCTCTACGTGATAAACTCCGGAACACGGAAATCCTTAGAAGAACGGGTGTAACCGACGTAGCCCGCAGAATTAGCAGGTTGAAATGGCAATGGGCAGGCCACATCGCTCGTCGAACCGACAACCATTGGGGAAAAAAGACTCTTGAGTGGCCACCACGAATCGGATGACGCAGCGTAGGACGACCCCCCACTGGACTGATGACATTCTCAAAGTCGCAGGGAACCGTTGGATGCAAGTAGTTGAAGTAGTGCAGGACTGTTCAGAGGAGTGGCATTCTCGTGGGGAGGCCTATATCCAGCAGTGGATGTCTGTAGGCTGATGGATGGATGGATGGATGAATCTGATTTATGACTGTCCGACGATTCGAACAAGTCATTGTTATTATAGAGTGGTGTAAAGGCGCGAGACATCTACCGTAACCATGAACGCTATAAAGTGTTCGAAACTTCGGGCAGTCAAAAATCAAAACAAATGCGTTAAAAGCCGTAAAATTGTTATATTCATAAATTACTAGCAACCCGCCCTCGCTTCGCTTCGGTTTCAGTCGGCTTACCCGCGTAGTGCCCTTTCCTGTGAGAATACCGGGAGAAAATATAGCCTATGTTACTCCCTGATATTATAGCTTTCCATTGGTGAAAGAATTTTTGAAATCGGTTCGGTGGTTAAAACGTGAAAGCGTAACAAACAAACAAACTTACTTTCGCATTTATAATATTAGTAAGGATAACTTTGTATCGTTATTTTATCTATCCATTTGAGAATAAACTTATCTGAAGGGAAAGTTTGAAAATTCTAAAGAGTTGGAGCATCACTAATGGGATACTGAAATGCAATAACTCAACTTTTGACCTGCCCAGGCAGGCAGCTACAGCTCTTTATGGAATATTTCACATAATGAAATGATCAAGTTATTATAATTCTATATGAATAGAATTATTATTTATATTGGTAATGAGTAATTGTTTCTTTAAATCCGACTTATGAAAATTCACGAAATCCGTTTAATGTACACGGAATAAATATTTATATAACTACTAGCTGACTCAACAGACGTTGTTCTGTACAAATAGAAAATGGTATTAGGAATTCTTCTTGAACTCGATCGCAGCGCCACCTACCGGGTCCAACTTTAAATCTAAACCATTCTCGAATCGCCTTAAACTCACATAAAAAATTTCATCAACATCCGTGCAGCCGTTTAGGATACAGTGCCATATATACACATGTACACAAGAAATTTATATATAAAGATAAAAAGTTAGACAAAAACATGCAAAATTTACCGAGTGTAAAAGTTACTCTTTATAAATTGTTATTTTGATCCTCATATAATATTTCACATAAAATAAATTATCTAGTGGTTCAATCTGTGATGGTTGTTCATAAAATTGAAAGTTTGTCCTTGAGACGTTTACAGACGAGATTAACGACGGGGACGCAGGTGATACGAAAATGACGAGGCTTAGTTTGCAGAAAAACGAATTTGAATATTCCATTTTAGCATTTTATGGATCGAAAAAGTTAATAATGTTATTACATATTAGAACTATATAATTTTATGGTGAATGTAATTATATATGGCAACCAATTCTTACTAGGCCGCAAAAGTACCATACCATGGTGGACCAACGGGTTGGTTCACCATGGTATGGTACTTTTGCGTAATAAGGTTTTAATTCGAGATTTCCTTCTCTTCAAATGCTGTGTGTATTTATATTATATTATTTTTTTATTCAATTGATCACACCCTGCACTAAGCTAATAATCCTTGTGTTGCGGGGAACTTTACAAATTTGTGGATCGCATATAGTGTTGTCCTGCATGGGATTTGAATCCACGACCCTGGCACGGTAGGTTGGTATCTTAACCACTAAGCCGTCTATACAGTATTTAATTTCTTAGTTGTCCTTTACCACACCCACGGGCAAGAAAAAGGGTGATGAATTGTGTTCTTACTACGTCACCAAACGGATAAAGGGTGGATCTTAGAATAATAACGTATAGAAGGATAGTGTCCCTACTTCGAACATTCCAAAAATGAATCTAAAAATACTAATGGCGCGCAGACGATTACACATGTACACACGCACACCACTATACAAATAATGAAATCAAATTTTGTTTTTATTAACATAAATCGTCGAAATATTTTTAAAAGTAATTTTAAAAATCTTTTTACGTTTTTCAAATGTGTTATTACACCATTTGAATGCACAAACTGTTATAATTACCTTTTTATTTTTTAAGAGTTGCGTACGTACCTGTAATACAGTGACATTGACATTAGGGAATGGTGCCGGCGCAAGCTCCATTAGGCTCCAATTGAAATGCTTCACTTTTTGTCCGCGCACTTACCTTCTATACGTTATTATTCTAAGGGGTGGATAGACGAAACATTTTATATAGGTGTAATTTTTCGTGTTATGTTGGTTACACCCGTTTTCCTACAGATTGCCGATTTCAGTGTTTCGGTTCTTACGTCGCAGAGAAAGCCAGATATCCTGTATGTGTTTGAGCTTAGTTATAAAGCCTACGTTTAGGGATCACGAAGCCGTGCCATAAGTCGTAACTGGTAACACACAATGACATAGCAAGTCCGATTATACACTACCTGCATACGGCCCATCATGACGTATGCCAGTGTAGTGTTCGCGCACGTTAGGCCAAACAGGATCCACAGGTTACAAACACTACAAAATAGATTCATGCGACGGGCAACGGGAGCACCGTGGTTCGTTCGTAATGTCGATCTACACATCGACCTCGAATTGCCGACCATCAGGCAGTCTAGTCGACAAGTTGAAAATGGTACAAAATAAGAGATACTGCTCTTAAAATTACGTACGATAGCTCATTGGATCCGGAATGACGTCTAGAAAAATGTGCTAAAAGCGTGTATTAGCACATAAAAAATTGCAAAAGTTATAAACAATTATAGATGAAAAAAAAATGGCATTTTGTTTTTTGCCAATATTTCATAAACTATTAATATTTAAGGAATTTAAAAAAAAGATTCTGAAAGAGGAGGAAATTTCCAATAAAAAACTCCTAACTCTCGGAACTCTATCTCCATTATTTATAATTTTAATTTAACGCTGAAGATAGGTCTGCGCGTGACATTTTTAGGATGCGCGCGTGGCGTCAAAAGCGAGTACGGCGCATTAATTAATTTATTTAAAGTATTAAATATTTTTTCTTTAATTTGAAAAAATTATGGTGTGTTCTGAATACTATAAATAATTTATTCCCGTTGGAAATTTTACTTAAAGTTAATTTTTCAACGAGTTAAACAATTGTTAACTAACGAAATTTTCTCGAACTATCGTCTTAATTATAAGTGAAAAAAATGTTTAAATAATGGTCGTAAAAAATTTTCGCTTCGTAGAGCCTTTCTTACATACATACTTAACAAGATCGTGCCATAAAAGTTAAAAAAATATTGACACTTTGTTTATAACAATTTTTTTACTTGAACAAAAACTTAAAAATCCAAGTAATGTTGTTGATTATTTATTTATACTTTAAATAAATTAATTAATGCGCCGTACTCGCTTTTGACGCCACGCGCGCATCCTAAAAATGTCACGCGCAGACCTATCTTCAGCGTTAAATTAAAATTATAAATAATGGAGATAGAGTTCCGGGAGTTAGGAGTTTTTTATTGGAAATTTCCTCCTCTTTCAGAATCTTTTTTTTAAATTCCTTAAATATTAATAGTTTATGAAATATTGGCAAAAAACAAAATGCCATTTTTTTTCATCTTTAATTGTTTATAACTTTTGCAATTTTTTATGTGCTAATACACGCTTTTAGCACATTTTTCTAGACGTCATTCCGGATCCAATGAGCTATCGCACGTAATTTTAAGAGCAGTATCTCTATTTTGTACCATTTTCAACTTGTCGACTAGACACACATAAAACTGCGCGGTATCGGCCTCGCCGACGAGGTTGAAAACCGCGGCGCGTAAAAATCATTAACCTAAACGTGGCCACGCCCACTTTGCTTTCAGCGACGCCCCGAGCCGAGGTCCGTTCCCCACAGGGGGAGCCCTCGGGCGATGTTCGCTTAACTTACTTACCGGGTTGAGAGCCTTCCGCTCGCCCATTGCCCGCGTTAAGCTGTCAAGGTCATCTGCGACCAACAGCTAAATACACACAAAAAAAAAAAAAACAAAATACTCAATGACATAGACCTGAGCTATCAGCTACTAAGCTACTTTCATTCATTCAACGTTGTATAAGAAGATCTTGTTAAGTTTCTCAAGCGCTGCTCAGCCCAGTTGGATTCATCAATCTCTTCTCAGCCGTTTTCCTCACAGCTGAGGATCGTGACTTTATGGACTTTCCGACGCTAAGGTATTAATAACACTTCTCCATTGCACTTTGTCTTGGGCATGTCTGAGAGCATTATTAAATGTCATTCCAGAGTTTTCTTGGACCTGATCCGACCACTGCATTGGTGACCGTCCTCTGGGTCTTTTACCCGAAACTTTGCCCTCTAACACGAGCTTCTCGAGATTATCTCCTTCTCGTCTAGCTATGTGACCAAAGTATGCGAGTATTCTTTGTAGACATATGGTGGATGGATTCATCAATTAAATATATATTATACCATCATCATCTTAGGTCATATATTTAGTTGTCGTAGTAGTAGAGGTCTATTGAGTTAAACCCTCTTCCACACTACGAGGGAAATTGATGTGCTACTCGTGTGCTATTTAGTGTGATGACTTGGCAAAAATATAATTCCATACTCCCTCTTTTGATAGTGTCGTAAAAGATGACTAAGGGATATGATATGCAGATAACTTTTAAGCAAAAGAAGAAAAATTCCAAATGAAACCCTATCCCAACATGTTTAACCAACGTGAATGAGAGAACATTAATCGGGTGGATTAATTTTTCTTTATTCTGGAGGAGGCTGAAGCCCCGCAGTGTGACTTATATGAGCTGAGCACTACGCTGGTCAAGTTGATTTAATACTATTATTTCTTCAATTAAGATCGTAAATAATCGACAACTCATTGAATTCGCTATATATTGCCCACATAATTGGTTGAAATTAACAGTACAAGAAGCAAACGCCCGTGCTTCAGGGTTCTAGATTGAATTTGTAGAGAATTTTCCACATTCTTTTTAAATGTACAGTATGCTTCTCTGTTTTAAATTAAATTGATAAGTAAAGTCTTAAATTGATAAGTATCATCATCATCATCACAGCTCATATATGTCCCACTATTGGGCTCGAGCCTCGTCCAAATTGAGAGGGAAATTGATCTACTACACCACGCTGGTTAGACATGTTGGTATAGAGTTTGATTTCGAGTTTACCGTCTCTTGCCTATGCGATGCTAATGCTATTATATGCATATTATATCCCTTATTCGTCTTTTACGACAATCACGGCCAAGATAGGGAGTAGTGAATTGTATTCTTACTCAGTCACCACGAGGAAGAAAATATAATTCATATTTAATTATTCGGCATAAATCTGCTACAAAATATCCTCATTCCAAAAAACGGTCTCTTAAGTACTGAAATCCTTTGTAAAAAAGTGAACCTTCTTTAATCCGTATTAAGATGATTTTAATAATTTTCCAACTCTATGCCGAAATTCTTTATCCAGTTAACTTAATTTCTAATTCAAAGAACCGCTTAAGCTAAACAATAAACAGGGATCTTCATTTTACGTCGAGTGTGTACCTTCGCCTTACTTTTAATTCCTTCTGGAAATTTTCCGAGATTTCCTCGTTCCTTGAGAAATTACTTTATTATTAATCCACTCTGAATTTATATATTTTTTGTATAATTATATTATATATACCTATGTATCTATACAAATAAACAAAATTGAAGTGTCTGTTTGTAATGTCAAAATTCTGGGTTATTTGCATGACACCTATGCCTAAAAACCAGTTTAAATTTTTTTTATCTGTCTCTTTGAGGTAATCTTCAAAACGGCTGCACCGGTTTTGATAATATTTTACTACCAGTAGCTGTTTATATAGGGAGTAACTTAGGCTATATTATAGTTAAGCTATATTTTATCACAGCCACGGGAACGGCATCTATGTGGGTAAGGCGACTGAAACCGAAGCAAAGCGAGGGCGGGTTGTTAGTTTTATAATATATTTGATGGTTTTCCTATTCATCATCACCACAATGATGACCATCATAATGACAGGTCATATATTCCCCACGGTCGGTAGGGATCGGAGAGGTTAGCCTCACGACGGCGATCGGCGTCCCAGTAGGGGACGTCACTGCTGACGTCAAGTCACCCTGCTCCGGTGGTCGGTCCAACGACGAAGGCGAAGTGTCGCGGGTGGGTTGCGGGTGTGCGTGTTTACGCCCCTCTGTCGCCCCGGAGGGAGTGGTGCGAGGAGTGCGCCGACCGAAAAAAAAAACGGTCGATAGGGATATTAACCTACTTTATACCTGGCTGGTTCTGACCAGCGTTGTTTTTATAGAATTTTATTTCGAGTTTCTTTCTCTTGTATATATGTTATAAGCATATTATATACCTTAGTCATATTTTACAACACCCATGGTTAGGATAATTAATTAATCAATTAATCTGACATTATAATTATTACTGACATTATATAATTAAATGATTATTAACAGATAGATAATACTTAGATATGACTTATTGTGTTTAAAGTGATGTTGCGTGTGAATTGTTTTTTCTTTTTTTTTTTAATTGGCTATTTGTTAAGAAGCATTATTTTTAGAATTGGAAATTCCTTTTGCATTCCGCTTGATGGCCAAATATGGTGATACATTGTTTACCTGTAATAACTAATACTTCATACCCATATTTCGCAAAATAAATGATTTGATTTGATTTGATAGAGGGTGGTGAATTGCAATCTTACTCCGTCACTACACGAAAAATGTTTCGGAGTTCACGGCAATACATTTTCTATTAATGTTTCTTTAAATACCCACTTAATTCGGAATAACAAGCACGAAACCTCGAATCATAACTAATGGACGGTAACAGGCTCCTTTCCAATACATTTTACAAATCATATATTTAATATCATTATCACCATCATCATCTTGCTCTTATCCCAATTACTTGGGATCGACGCAATATGTTATCTGTTTTGACATATTGCAAAAAGTTTCGGCAATGACTTTTATGACCGGCCGCCTGCCTGACGTCAACCCTTCTTGGGAATGTAATCGTTGACCCAAGTAGTACCAGATGGAGTTGGTCCGGGTCAATCTAGGGCTCTTAGTCGTTTTTTACGACACCCACGAGCAAAGCAAGGGTTGGTAATATTCGAAGCTATTGCTACCACACAGCAATTTTATTTATATTTAATATGTTTTAATTAATAAATTAATTAATTTAAGTAACAATTAATAAATTATATTAAATTTATATTTAATATAAAGATTATGTATTTGGTAAACCAGACTAGTGTCGTTATTAGTTTTCAAATAGTATAATTTTAAATTTCCGTATGGTGACGGAGTAAGAATATAATTCACCACTCCCTATCTTGCTCGTGGATGTCGTAAAAGACGATTAAGGGATATAATATGCACATAACATCTGTGTAAGAGAAGGAAAACTCGAAATGAAACCCTATACCAACCAGACATGTTTGACCAGAATAGTATAGTAGGTCAAATTCCCTCCCATTGTGGAGGAGGCCCGAACCCAACAGTGGGACGTATGTGGGCTGCGATGATGATGATTCTAAAACTTTACTTATGTGGCTTTATAGCATGACTTTAATAAGTGTAACGAATTCACATTCAAAGTCTCTCATCAGCTGATAAATAAATGCACTTAAATAAAAAAAATGTTGCGTTTACGACGTCTGCTATATATATTAGAATTTACTATATGGATCTCGTAGCAATTTAAAGTAAATTCTGTATTTTCACGCGCTTCTGCCATACCTATAATGCAATCCTTTTTTTTATGTGTGGGCTCTGTTAAGCGCACACGCGATGAAAGGACGGCGCGCGGGCCCATACCCCCCCGTACCCACGTCGCCTTCGTCGTTGGGCTTTCCACCAGTGCCGAGTTCCTTGTCCTCAGTGTTCGGCCCAACGGAAAACCCTTTCGGCTACACTCGACGTCACTGTCCTGGGACGTCGGTTACCGTCGCGCGTTCAGCCTCTCTGCGGGATTCGGACTAAAGTCCCCGGTCCGATCACCCGCGGCCTCGGCTAGGGGATCTATAATGCAATCTTAAGGCTCACATTTAGGCCTCGTTAAGCTCTCCCGTGACCATGGCGCTGTACTGTGCCTTTATCGCAACTGTACGCCATCTTATTCATTGGCTAATTAGTCAATTTTGTTTCCTGTTTCCCGCTCTAAATAGGACAGGTGTGGGATTAATATTTTACACTTTCTCTTATTTATATTTTCTAACTAAATTTGTTGAGGGTCAATGTAAAGGGTTTGCCTGCACTGCCTAAGGTTTAAACCTCCGTGCTGTCTATGGTGACTGTTCTATCTTGGATCCTGTCTTACAGAAGTTATAATGGTGGGTCAGTATAACGGTATTAGTCCCATTATAATCTGATATTATAAACGCGAACGTTTGTGAGTATGTGAGGATGTTTACTGCTCTTTCACGCTAAAACTATTGAATGGATTTTGATAAAACTGCACAATAAATATAGCTTACAAATCATAATAACACATAGGCTATAATTTATTTCTATATTCCCACGGAAAGGGCAACTATGCGGGTAAAACTGCAGAGCGCAACTAGTATCCATATAAATACTAAGTGTCTCCGCTGGTTTCGCGCGGCATGTTGTTGGTCGTATGTAGATAGATAAAAATAATTTAACCACATTCATTAATATCTAATTGAATAGATTAAGGTCTAGTTTGTTTACTTTAACCAAATAAATATATAAAATTCATCATCTCGGCTCATATACATCCCACTGCTGGGCTCGAGCCTCCACCATTATAAAATGGATAATGACCTATACTATATCACGCTGATTAAACAGGTTAGTATAGGGTTTTATCAAGTCTTCCTTCTCTTGTATATATGACATGCCATTAAAAACGAAACTTGTAAAAAAATGAAGCCTCGCAACTGAGTTCTGCTACCATAAAAAGTTATGAGATCCATATAATACCAAGTCGGTTAATTTATTCAGTCCCCACTTAAGGGACCTTCTGTCTTAAGTTATTGCATAATTAGCTAACCTAACAATTTCCTATAGTTACCATATCAATATTCTTAGATTGTCTGGGATATATATATCTTATATATAAATTTCTTGTATACGTGTGTATATCACTGACTCACTCACTCCTCCTAAACGGCTGGACCGATGTTGTTGAAATTTTTTGTGTGTGTTTTATACGTTTTATATTCACAATTGGACCCGGTATGTAGCGTTTTATTTTATTTGAACAGAACGTTTGTTGGGTCAGCTAGTATATATATATATATATATATATATATATATATATATATATATATATATATATATATATATATATATATATATATATATATATATATATATATATATATATATATATATATATATTACTATATATATATTATATATTATATATATATATATATATATATATATATATATATTATATATATATATCCGCTATCATTTCAGGCTATCGCCGTCCACAACTGGTCGTAGGCCTCCCTCATATTCCATCACAAAGTGGTCTACTGTGGCGCCTGCATCCAAAGACGCCCAGCAACTTTCACCACGTCGTCCGTCCACCTGGTTGGGGGACGTCGTGCACTGCGTCGTCCGATACGTGGTCCCTACTCGAGAACCTATCTTATCCAACAGTTGCCGGTTCGACAAGCGGGTTTCCACGAACCTGTTGTTCATATCGTTCAGAGATTCGCACTCATCTAGACATTGGAAGCGATTGTGTAGCTCGATTTGAAAGCTTTCGAGGTTCTGGTATTGGAAAGGTGTAAGTCGAAAAGTAGATTAAGCGTGTTCGCCCGACTTTTGTGTGGATATTCAATGCGGCTTGTACTCTGCAGTAATCGCTCCTAGTTTTAATCCTGCTGAATACTGAAAGGTTATTGAATATCTGTTATTTATCCTATAAGATGAAGTTTATATTGTTTTTTATTGAACCATCGGGGCTAATCCAGGTCCATTTCTTTTTGTGGCTACATCTTGAAGAAAAAGTTCATTATAAAGAGGCTTTCCTTCTCCAGAAAATCAGCAAGTTTCTGACCCTCTCGTTTCTTTGACCACATCTATGTTGCCCCAGCCTCCACTCATCATTACTACCTTTGCCCAATTTCGCGTTAAAATATTCTATAAACACCGTGAAGTGAGTTGTAGACGCGTGTTTCGAAATGTCCTCGTAAAAAAACTGTTATCAGTTGTATCACTGATAACAACTGTTATCAGTTGAATCACTGCTAACAATTGTTATCAGATGTATCACTGAAAACAACGGTTATCAGCTGTATCACTGATAACAACTGTTATCAGTCGTATTACTGATAACAACTGTTATCAGTTAAATCACTGATAACAACTGTTATCAGTTGTATCACTGATCACAACTGTTATCAGTTGTATCATTTTAGACGCGTGTATGGCTTTCGAGCTGTCCTCGTAAAAGGTCTCCACCTCGTCATCGGAGTGTGCCGAGGTCGATGGGTAAACCTGTATGACCTTCAAAGAACACTTCTTGGTAATTCTGGTACGTTACGCTTGTTGACAAATTCTCGATCCTATCCACGTTGTACACGAGAGACTTGCGAATCTTGCGATCGATAAACCCTATACTGCCGTAGAACGGGTGATCGTCCCAACGTAGCTTCTTCAGTTTCTCGCCGGATTTTGCTTAGTACCTCTTCCAGCTCGATGATCTTCTCATCAGTCCTGAGTGTCCATATGCTGTGTGCTACCAGGGTCAAAGGTCGCTTTGTTTAGTAGCCGGATCGCTGTTAGAGATTTTTCGCACCCCGTGTTCTGCCACCAAATTTAGCCCGCAGGGTAACAGAGCTGCCATGACTAAGGCTCATTTTTATTCGCCATATGAGGAATAATGTCGGAATTGTCACGTTTGGCAGGCGGGCTGGCGATCGCAGTGAGATATCATACATTTCTCCGGAAAGACCCAAGCCCACTGTCCTGATGAATGTTTTCTTTATTTTTAAGTGACATATAATTTTACCCGACACAAACTATATCCAGACTCATAATAACAATTGGTGGATCGTACAAGGTGTTGCCCTGCATGGGATTCGAACCCGCGACACTGGCACGGTAGGTCGGTATCTTAACTACGCCATCTGCGCAGCCCTTAGCCGTTCCTTACGACTCCCATAGGGAAGCAAGGGATGGCGACAATTGAATTCTTCACCATCGCAGCCCACATACGTCCCACTGTTGGGCTCAGGCCTCCTCCACAATAGGAGGGAATTTGATTTACTGTACCGTGCTGGTCAGACATGTTGATATAGGGTTTCATTTCGTATTTTCCTTCTCTTACACAGATCTTATGTGCATATTATATCCCTTAGTCGTCTTTTACGATATCCACGGACAAGATGAGAATGGTGAATTGTATTCTTACTCCGACACCACACGGAATATTTATATAATAATTGTATTCTTATCCCGTTCCATTAACAGCAAATGTAACTTTGTACTCCTATATATTTATATGGGATTATTATTATGTATGTAGTTAGTGTATCTCGGAAACTGTACAACATTACAATGTTTTATATTTTTTCCTTCTTTTATATACTCGTACTAAACACTAATTGTATTTTAAATTTGAATCTTCTATGTCTGTTAGAAGTGCCTCAATAATATTGATGATCGGTCAATCAGTTAGTGAGTGACAAAATCACGAAACTTTGCCTAGTTATAATTCTTAATCTATTGGTTCAAATTGAATGAAATTTGAAATATACCGTGTGTATACAATGCCTGCTGGGTTACTAAAAATTAAGGCTTCTAGTTTTATTCACAACGAAGTTATAGGGGGTCGAAAATGGCCTAAATTGCTTCGACAAAAGTATGTTACGGCAGTATTGCTTGCGTTTTTGCTCGACTTGGCAGGTATGCATATTACGTCCCTGACCGTCCGACTCAGTGCTCTTCTGTGGCGACCACAGAGGGCTATAGCGGTTAGGGCCATACGCGGGTACCGCACGGTGTCGACGGTGGCAGCGTGCCTGTTGGCCGGGACTCCCCCGTGGGACCTGGAGGCGGAAATGCTCGCCGGTTTGTATCAGCGGGTGTCGGAGGCGAGAGCGGAGGGCGGTGTGGTCTCGTTGAAGGAGCTCACTGCCTGGCGCGTCGACGCCCGTCGAGACGTCATTGCCCGTTGGGCAGTCCGGCTGGAGAGGCCTCGGTTCGTTGTGGGAACCGTGGACGCCTTCCGCCCGGTGCCGATACAGTGGCTAATGCGGCACGGGGTGCTCTCCTCCCGACTGGTGCAGGTGTTGACGGGGCATGGTAGCTTCACCAAATACCTGCACACGGTCGTTAGGAGGGAGAGTACACCATCCTGCCACCGCTGCGATTGCGACGAGGACACGGCGCAGCATACGTTCGAGGTTTGTGCTGCATGGGCAGAGCAGCATCGTGAACTCGTCGCAATCATCGGTGTCGACTTGACGCTGCCGACCATCGCCAGGGCGATGCTCGACAGCGTTAGGAACTGAGACGCGGTCGCAGCCTTCTGCGAGGCAGTAGTTCCTTGGAAGGAGGCGGCGGAGCACGTGGGGGGACGTCGGTCGAGGAGAGGGTACTCCTCAGGGGGTATTCTGTCGGGCCGACCACTGACGACAAGTTACCCTGCTCCGGTGGTTGGTCCAACGACGAAGGCGAAGGCTTGGGTGGATTAAGGGTGTGCGTGCTTACGCCTCTCTGTCGCCCCGGTCGGAACGGAGCAAGGTATGCATATTATATCCCTCAGTCGTCTTTCAACATCCACGATCAAGATAGAGAATGATGAATTGTATTCTTACTATATCGGCAAAGTCAATTTACTTCCTATTGTGGAGAAGGCTCGAGCCCACTAGTGGGATGTATATGAGCTGATACGATATATAAATCTTCAAAATGTTCCTTCAGCAGAATTTTATTTACAAACTTATAAACTGTTTGTAATAGTTTAAATAAAGTTAAAGTAAATGCGTTTATATTTACCCTGGTCAACTAAAATTGAAGGCTTGACCTCTATAACGCAATCGACTGGTATTAATGGGCCCAAGGGTCTATCCCTTTCCCTTTAATATATTTTTAGCAAAGCTTCTGAGTTATTTAGAATCAATATCACCTTTTTGACGTATGGATAAGAATCTCCCTCCATCTGATACTGGATACATGCCTCCTATTCATATACCTATGAGGGTGGAATTTCGTCAATAATATAGCTTTCGTATTTTTTTTAATTTCCGTCTATACCTACGGGTGTGAAACATGGAGTGAAAGTTTGTATGGGGAGAAAAAAATATCGACTGTCTTCAAATTTTGCGTATACACTCTTCAGTATAAATAAATAGGCACGTGTTTCGGCGTTTGGCAATTTTCATCCTTTAAGGGTGTAAAATAGGAGCTTAAATTTTACGGTGATACTTTGACTTGATTTTTTAAAATAAAAATTATCACAAAAGGACTGACTGTAAACATAATTATTCTGAAAATCAATTCTTCAGAGGTCCCCCAGATCCAAAAGGTGTAAAATAGGGGATGAATTTTGCTTTGATATTTTCACCCTAGAACACCAATAATGAATTAGGTGCACCTATACCGCAAATACCGTCCTACCATCCCAGGATCGACAACATGTTGTGCGATCGACAAATTGTTGTTCTGAGTTCTAAATGTGTGTTCTTTACTTATATTTTTGTAAGGATTATTTTTAGTGCAGTTTGCAATATGTATACTGTAACCCGAAGTAATAGGGATAAGAGCAGGGATGATTTTTAATTCATTGAATGTTGTCTATATATAAAAAGAAGAACCTGACTGACTGACGTATCAACGCACTGCCGAAACTACAAGGGCAAGACCTTGAAAGTTGATATGCTGGTTATGCTGGTTGGTGCAAAAAGTTGCACTATAGAGAAGCACTGTGAAAGGATTCTTGGAAATTCAACCCATAAGTTGGTGAAAAGGGGTGCGAAAATTAGTATGAAAGCAGCAGCAAATCATTCGTTTCATTTAAGGCAACTCGAAGCCGCAGCGTAAACCACAGGATCATCTCCTCGATGCAGAGGGCCAAGTCTATCACTTCTTCAAATAACCGCTGTTACGACAGCCCTCAGGCGCAGAAGATCACGAATGTCTTACAGAAACCGGAGCCAATCTTGCTAAGGCGGATGGGTGATGTGACATGAGCTGAGACGCTGATAAAGGTGATAACAGCTATGTAAGATAAGAAAAACTCCAGATAAGACAGTAACCCATCTGATCAGCCTGGTATAGTAGATAGAATATTCTTCGCTTTATTGATGAGGTTTAAATCCAGCAGTACGATACGATCCAGTTTTTAGTAATATTAAATTTCAAAGTAATGTAAAATTGATATTAACTTTGTGCAAATTTTCTGAAGAAATTAAACAAAGCTTGCTCAAAGTTTGCTAATGTACCAAGTAATCAGCTCTTTAGGGATTTAAAATGTTATGCAGAAACGCGGCGCTGGTACACTAGCTGGTCCCTTCCGAGTTGTAAACTATAGAAATAAATAAATAAAAATACAGTCACACTGAAAAGCTTCACACGATTAAGTCTTCAACTTATTTAGTAGCTGGGAGGTCACTCCCTTCTCTCTAATGTGGTTGAGGGTAGTGATGACTGCTCTAGTAGTTAACTCGTAATCGGGTGCTGCTTGTGAGTTCTGGTCCAACTATATTCTCCGTTCATTTTTTATTTGAACTAAATTTAAAAAAAATTATATATCCTGTCTCGAAGGGCATCGCACTGGAGCTAATATTATTTTTGTTGTATACGTGAAATTTTATTTAATAGATGAAAATAATTGACAGTCCAATGAGTTTCTTGCCGGATCTTCAGAGCTTGTGACCGCGTTCCGATTCAAAAACTATAAGCGAGTCTAAAAAAGAAGCTTTTGAGTTGCCCCAAGTCGATTTCACTACTTCCACGGATAAATAAGGGCTGATAACAAACTTTATTTTCGTGTACCTGAAAGGGTATCCCTCCGGGCTGGCCATAGATGTCAAAGATTCGCTACCAGTGGTCGGCCCAATAACTAAGAGGAAGGAGTACGGTGGACTATGGGGTAGCGCGCCGTCCTCTCGTCGGTACGAGTTCGTATCATAGTATGACAAAACAAAAAAGTCCGTCACCATGAGAAGCTACACAATTAATTAGACTATATAATAATTATTTAAAAATAAGCATACGAGAATGTAAATATCCAACATACATACATACGTATATACGTACATATGTATATTCTGTACAATAGAATTTCAGGAATTCACTATCAATACATCTGCGGTCTTGAATATTCACGATATTGAGCATTGAGTTTATGTGACGAAGCTCAACCCAATAATATCGAAGTATGGAATGTAAATAATGTAAGCAAATACTTATTTGCTCGAAAAGAAATATTTGATGTACTCATTTTTATAAAGAGATCATTTAGTCCTTTACTTCTAAAATTTTTCGCAATGTAAAGGCGAATCTAAAATAAAAAAATTTTCATAATGTTAGATGACAATCAACTACTAGCTATTAGTTGTCATATTTGAAATCCTTACTAATATTATAAATGCGAAAGCAAGGATGTTTGTTTGTTTGTTACGCTTTCACGCTTAAACCACCGAACCGATTTTAAAAATTCTTTCATCAATGGAAAGCTATAATATTAGTGAGTAATATAGGTTATATTTTATCCCGGTATTCCCACGGGATCGAGAACTACGCCGCGGGTAAGGCGACTGAAACCGAAGCGAAGCGAGGGCGGGTTGCTAGTATTGTATAATTATTTCTGTGACGGAATAGGAATACTATTCACCGCCACCTATCGTGTTCGTGGATATCGTAAGGAATCGTAAACATTTATGCAAGAGCGAAAAACTTAAACTAAATCTCTAAATCATCCATTGTCTTTCAAACGGAATTCGAAATAATAAACCATTGGAAGTAATGATCTATTATTGAGTATAAGCTTTCCCAAAGAGGAAATAGGTCTATTTCACCAGGCCACATGACATGTAGATTCATATTTTAAAACAAGCAAATAAATCAGCAAGGAAAGTTTTTATCTTCTGTATAGATCTGCACGGGATAATGAACTCATCATAAATGAACTTACACAATTATTTACATATAGGTAAGTTGCATAATAATTGCTACAGAAAATAATGAGATTCAGTTGTTATACAAACTTTATGCTTTTTTATTCTATGTTATTAACTAGGAGTTTTGTCGGTATTCGATCATGTCACTCCCATAGTAAAATTACCTTTATTTTAACTATATAATATCTATACTAAATTACGTGAAAAATCTAAATAAATATCCAGAAGGATCCTGGAATCACTTAGGTATATCAAATGCTCATCCTCACGGCCCATATATTTACGTCCTGCTGTTAGGTTCGAAATTCCTTCACAATGGGGGAGAAATAGACCTAGACACCACACTGGTTAAGCCAGTTGGCACAGGGTTTTATTTTGATTTTCCTTCTCTTGTATACATATAATTAGCATATTGTAATCTCTTAGTCGGCTGTTATGACACCCACGGGCAAGAGGAATAATATATCAAGTATATAAAAGAATATATCAGGTAAACTACGAAATTAACATTGCTTTTCCGGAGAAAATAATTACGAAGGTCACCCGGCACACTCAATTTATATTTAAACTTGACTCATCAATTATATGAAAAAGTCAGCAATTAAACAAAGAAATTTTCTTAACCACGTACATATGGGCGCATATCGCCCTCTATCGGCAATATTTGTAAATTGTTGATGTATGTGTTATCAATTATAGTTATAAACATGTTTGAAATATTTGCAACTAATATTTAAATAATTATTTGTAGTAACAACACTGCTATTTACCATGCTATGATATTTAAGACGCTTTTTGAATGTATTTCCAGAAATCTTTGATTTAATTGTTTAAATATTTATATAATTGATCAAATTAAAATCTATTAGAATTAATGTAATTGTTTGTAACCATATATAGTTGTTTTTACACAATAAAGATTGTAATTTATTTCTAGTTAGAGCGCCGTCTGTTGAACAATATATGAGAACAATATTTCCTTTAATTACATTAATGTAAATTGTGTAAAATTGACTATTTGGAATTATGTTAAATGCATTAGAATATTTATCATTATTATTTAGCTATATTCAGATAGTTAACAATATTGTTTTATTGGTTTGTTATAAAAAGTAATTGTAGTTACTAAGACTAGACCGTTTCATTGTAAAGCGGAGGTTATAAAAACATTGTAAGATTAGAATAGAGGACAGATTTACTTCACTAACTTCTCCGGCAAGAACTCCTAATAAATACAGTGATTACATACTCGATATTTTAATATGGACAACCTAATTCCTGGCACAACGCCGACAGCAGCGGTGGGATCACAGCCCCAAAACTCTTTAAGATCTACGGATGACCTTCACTATAGAGCAAATGATGGATATCCTGACCTCGATTACAAAATACTGCTGCAACAACAGCTGCGAGAGCCGCATTTTCTACGGAGGCTACAATGTAACGGCGGCACCAAAATTTTTATCTACCGCCGTTCAACCCCGACGAGAGATCGCATCGATAATCATCGACATCGCGGACTGGTGGGCAAATGTTAACGAGACGATCATGGCTTTCAACATATAAGCCGCAAGAAGCAAGAATGGAAGCTATTCTTGAACTCAACGGTATGGCAGACACATGGGCGCTTCAATCAATTACATGGCAACAAGTGGAAGATGACATCGTTACAACCTTCGGCAAGGAGTTCCGGTATGCTGGCTACGTCCAGTGGTGGCGCAGCTGCACCTCTGAACAAGCTGACAGTTACGCAGACTACGCTACAACGGGCCGGGCTCTGCTCAAACGTTTGAGACGTGAGGCTACGGACTCTGAAGTGATCGACGCCGTAATAACAGGTATTTATCTTGAATTAATAAGATCTGAGCTATTGCGAAACACGCCTAGATTTTGTCTAGGCTCGTGTTTGTTTTGTTAACTTTTCGTTAGCGAAAACTACCGTCTAACAGTAATTGTAACTGTCTGGAGACGACGCCGGGGGTTTCACCGGCGTGCAGGCGGTGAAGAGTTATGTAATGACTATTGACGCCAAAAAGTACTGATGTGTTGAATAACTAGCAACCCACCCTAGCTTCGCCTCTGTTTTAGTAGTTTTACTCGCGTAGTTCCCGTTCTCGTGGGAATACCGAAATAAAATATAGCCTAGTTTACGCCCTGATAATATAGCTTTCCATTGGTGAAAGAATTTTTGAAATCGGTCCAGCCGTTTTGAAGATTACCCGGAACAAACAGACAGACAAAAATTTTTTAATCTGTATTTTGGGCATAGGTGTCGTGCAGGTGACCGCGTGAGCGTGAAAAAAGCCATTTTGACATTACAGACACTCCATTTTTATTTATTGGTATAGATATTGACTAATAATAATAGTAAACAGCACGGGACATTTAAAAATGATAAGGCCCGTATTTGGCACCTTTCGTGACGTAAAAGGCGCTCAAGTCCAGGTGACGTGAGCGCGGCAGCGCGCGAGAACCTCTCCCTGCGCGACCAATTACCCCGCGCGCCAGTTACCCCGCGCGCACTTGCATAGCAACAATAGAATGCCTACTACATATTTACAATTATTAAATAGTTCTTATTTTGAATAATTCGCGTCGCTTACACTGCCTAGTAATTGTGTTAACTGTAATAACCTAGGACCTTTTTGTGATGCAAATAGAAGCGTCTACTTATCACGCTTGCAGAGTTCTCGATTTATAACTTTCATAACCCCTTTAATACGACGAAGTTTATAATACCGTTTTTGTTATAGAAAATACCATAGTGAAAATAATTATTTCCGTAAGCAAATCGATAAAATTTATGGTTAACTAACAATCGGACTATTTTTACTTCTAGAGATCGCATTATCACAAGGTAAAGTTTTGAATAGCTTATTCCATACTGGTGTTGATTGTTCTCTGATCCGAAATAAGTTTACTGGTTCGATTCCGGCCAAACGCCAGATCGTTGATGTTACTTGTATTACAACCAAAGTTAGTTTCCATGACGTGTCGAGGTAGAATTGGTTATGACATTATTAGTACTGTTTGGTATTACCGTAAGTCTTAAAGAGGGTATAATATAGAAAACTGTAACTGCTGATAAATGAACCCTCCATGCTATCTATAACTTTGATTTTAACTTTAATCTAAACGACTCGATATTGTTTTAAGTTACATGATGTTCTCAAGCTTTAAATCTAGTTTCCTACTCTGCAACTGTGTATCGCAAATAAAGACCAGTGCGTTAACAATAAAACTAAAAGGCTGATTAAATAGTTCAACGCAGACCCTATAGATTATCACCTCTATAACGCTATGAAAATGAGATAAGCTGCCTTCACTTTAAATATCACTAAATGTTCAAAAGTCCCCGTGTAGTTCAGTATGCGAACCGTGTGCGTTGAAATAAATACCGCTCGTGAGCTGAAGACGCTAGACTTCGTTTGAAGCTATTAAGCATTTTCGTCATTTAGGTGGTCAATTATTTAAAGTGGTAACTGATTATGTTGTAACTGAAATTCACTTAAGGTTTCAAGGCAAGGCAGAAAGAGCACACTCCAGGAGTGCATAACTGGTAGCATTTCTTTAAAATTTTAGTTTAAAGTAGAATATCGAAAGGGTGACTGCTTGGTTAATACAGATTATAGTCTTAATCTGTGTTAAGTAAACCATATGCTCTAAAACGAAGTAATTGTTTATCTCGTCGTAAATTCATCCACTCTTGACCATACTTGGCTTCATGTAGGGCAGAAGAGTGATCCTTCAATAAAGGAGATTGACTCTGACAGTAGTCTATACTTTATGTCATTTAACAAGATATTGCTGCTGAGCCATAATGTTCAAATAGTATCGTTTCACGTAATTACCGTTAGAAACTCGTGTTACGATCACACTGCACTGCACAGATGACGAAGTGGTTAAGATATCGTGCCAGTGTCGCGGGTTCGAATCCCGCGCAGGACAACTCTGCGATCCATAAATTTTTGTTCTGAATTTGGATCTAATTTGTTTCCATTAATGTGTTTATTACCTCCACCGCAATATAAGGACTATTGCGAGACTACCACAACTTTTGTTGCGAAAAGGTACTGGCTAAAATCGGCGAACAATATTGGTACCCGAATATGTTCGAAAATTTGTGAAGAATTGTGTTAGCTAACATTCGTGAAGCCGAAATCGGGCGTAAAACAATCTACTTCCAATCTATAAAATTGCAATATAATTTTCATACTGTGTTCGCTGACATTACAGGCTACATTCATGGCGGACGTCATCAACCAGAATACGCATGTCTTTACTAGTAGTTTACACTAAAGACGTCACAATCGGCTATGAGGTCTTTTGTGAAGTTGTAACTGTATTTGGAACTCGTCTCTTCTTATAATAATGAATAAATACGGTATGGAATATACTTTGTAGCTAAGGGAACTAGTAGAGCAAATGGTTAAGTGGGACTAGTTGTGAAAATTATCAAAGATATTAATGTCTGTACTTGAGCTTGATAAACCATGCCACAGTGCTATTTGCGATTTCCAGTTGGCTATAAACTGCAATATTACTGGGAGTATTGTTTGGCAAAATATTGACCGCCGCTTATTAAGATTTTGCAGGTAAATTACGACGAACGAACAAAAGATTTAACGTCTGTACGATGAGGATGGACGAGCGGTCTTTTCCGAGTTAATTGATTTGACAAAGATAGAGCCAAAATAAATGTATTTTTGGCAATTTTGTTCTCGTGCATCGTCACGATCGACGCACTCTCTTCGAGGGTCTCATGGCACTTTAGGAGGTATTGCCTAATGACCGATACATGTTGAAGCATAATTATCTCCGCGGATGTGATGTAAGTATCGCTAGCCATGACTTTTATGACCAGCGCCTGTTGCAAAGACCGATTTTTTTTTGATCACAGCAATGCCGTATGGGTGAATATTAATTTTGAAACAAATGCTTTTTATTTTTCCTATCCAAACCATCCTTCCTAAAGCGCTGGCTGGCCACCATGCGTATCCTTAAACCTGGTCTTGTTGGCTAGATCCCAGGATGGGTGATGCCTTATGGTTGGCTAGATCCCGTATGGGTGATGCCTTATGGTTGGCTAGATCCCGTGGTGGTGATGCCTTATGGTTGGCTAGATCCCAGGATGGGTGATGCCTTATGGTTGGCTAGATCCCGTATGGGTGATGCCTTATGGTTGGCTGGATCCCGTGGTGGTGATGCCTTATGGTTGGCTGGATCCCGTGGTGGTGATGCCTTGTGGTTGGCTAGATCCCTTGGTGGGTGACGCCTTAACAGCGCAAGGGACGCGCTGGAGTCAGTATGGCCGTATGGGCGCATATCGCCCTCTATCGGCAATATTTGTAAATTGTTGATGTATGTGTTATCAATTATAGTTATAAACATGTTTGAAATATTTGCAACTAATATTTAAATAATTATTTGTAGTAACAACACTGCTATTTACCATGCTATATGATATTTAAGACGCTTTTTGAATGTATTTCCAGAAATCTTTGATTTAATTGTTTAAATATTTATATAATTGATCAAATTAAAATCTATTAGAATTAATGTAATTGTTTGTAACCATATATAGTTGTTTTTACACAATAAAGATTGTAATTTATTTCTAGTTAGAGCGCCGTCTGTTGAACAATATATGAGAACAATATTTCCTTTAATTACATTAATGTAAATTGTGTAAAATTGACTATTTGGAATTATGTTAAATGCATTAGAATATTTATCATTATTATTTAGCTATATTCAGATAGTTAACAATATTGTTTTATTGGTTTGTTATAAAAAGTAATTGTAGTTACTAAGACTAGACCGTTTCATTGTAAAGCGGAGGTTATAAAAACATTGTAAGATTAGAATAGAGGACAGATTTACTTCACTAACTTCTCCGGCAAGAACTCCTAATAAATACAGTGATTACATACTCGATATTTTAATATGGACAACCTAATTCCTGGCGCAACGCCGACATACACTACTATACTGCAATAAAAACATAATTTAACTTTAGACATGGTAAAAATAGTTAAAAAGAAAATATATTCGATTTTACTTATATAAGTAAACAAATTCTAAGTGGTTACATCTCTGCAATATAATTTAGATCAGAAATATTTCTCTAAGTTAATATTTCTAGAACATGATTACATCAGATTGCTATCACAACTTAAGTTATTTATAAAGTTCTATATAAAGCTTTTACTATGTAACAAATCTAGACACGTGGTAACGTGTCTAGATTCGTCTATCATCAGTGAAGTCAATAACTCTCATAATATTAAACTTGGCTCTTATTTTCACATTTATGTAATTACATTGTCATTATTATAATTCCTTTAACTTATGGCATATCATTTCGTTAGGATAAACTCTCACAGAACGACATCTTGCTTCTATTAAAATAACTGAAAACTGTTGTTGCTTTTAAGTGAAATTGAAAGGTTTTTATTTTAAACTGTTACGATATCGATACGATGCCGATAATTTAGTACTATATGTATTAAACATGATTATATCTACTGAGTATAAATTAATCGCGACCAATTAAATAATACGCTGAAAAAAATAAAAAATTAACACGCTGAATTGGCAATGGACAGACCACATCGCTCGAATCGATAACCCCTGGGGAGGAAAGGTTCACGATTGGCGACCACACAGTCAAGTCCTCGAGTCGTTGAATGCGGGTGGTACAGGGGCGCACTATTTTAGCGAAATATGACGGAGGATTGCATCGACAATATCTAAATGACGAATTAAATAATTTTTAAACATATTCTCTATAGTCTCCGTCATAGGGAGTGCTCTGAGTAACTGTTTGATTTGGTACCACCATCACCGATTGGTTACCAACGTACTACTCCACACCGCATCAGAGTTCATCCATTTCACCAGGAAACGTTATGGTCTTCAACTGTACGTTTCTTGTGATCATTTCTCCCACGTACGTGCGACGAATGAAATGCTGCTGTGCTTGCCGAGTGGGATAACATATCCTTCTGTAAATAAGGTTTAAGCATTATCTTCACGATAGGCAGCTCGATGGGCTGTGCTCCAGGTACTACAAAGGTCTATGTGCGGCAGTATTACTTATTACTATCAGATGTGCTACTTGCATGTTTGCCACCATCGGCAATAAAAAAAAAGTGTGTTTGGTCGCTCACCATAAACCGATTCCCTAAGTATGATGCTCTGGTGCATTATTGCTGTAACATCAACAAGTGGAGGTGCACAACACCAGATGGATCCAGAAATCGATCCAGTATCTCACTCAATCGATCTAGAACAGAGATAAAACAAGGCAGAGGTCAAAGGGTTACAGGTCACGTTTCTGTAGCCTCGAGCGGTTGGATTGGTTGTAGTCTAAACATAGACAGGAAATTCGAGCATGAACAAAAATTATTCTATTTTTATACGAGCTGTTTTGTTGTGTTGTTTGAATACTTTAAAACTTAAATGGTGTATAAACTGATTTTGATTAATGGGGTATTAATTTCATGTGGCAGTGTAAGAACACATTTCACTACCCTCCTAAAAGACGACTATGGCATATAATACGCATATTACGGCTATACAAGAGATGAAAAACTTTTTAGCAACCCGTCTGATCAGCACAGTATAATAGGTCAATTCCCCTCTTTTTGTGGAGGAAACTCGTGCCCAGTAATGAGGTGTAAATGAGCTAAGGGGAGATTAAATCATTTAAAAACATGATATAAAAATTTAACATCCAAAACATAGGTTTTAATAAAAGAAATATAAATGACAAGTAACTTTTTACTTTAGCATATGGGATCCGTTTTCGTTTCAAAACAAAGTCATTTCAAAAGTTATGTTACTAAACTTTATTAAACTCTTGTTCGTATCGTATAGATGTAAAACAGACTCTTAATGCAGGGTATGGGAGGGAATGCTGTAAAATTAATTTTGTAACAGAATATCTCACTTTGTTGTTTGTTTGATTACCTTTTCAATTCACTAATAAAAACTTTCTATACAATTGGTTGGACCAATTAAAGTATTAAAATTGCCTGTGGGTTAACCTGTTAACCTTTTTTAAATGTTCTTTTTTTAGCTTTGATCTGGACATAATCCCGGATCACGCTCTCACCACTAACAGGAAGACGATGTTGGCTCTATAAACAATCGTATTCCGTCCCTATCATCATTGAGTTGACTATTGGTATCGATTTCTTAATCTCGGTAGCTAGCCTAGAGTCTTATTATCTCTCATCGGTTATCCATTAAGCCATGAATTTTATCTAGTGCTATGTTCGGTAGTGATTGCGAAGGTGAAGCTTATGAAGGCTTACGTAAAATTTTGTGAAATCACATGCACTAACCTTTGTTTTTTTACCTTATTATGGAAGGGAGACATGCAACGGTGACTCATGCTAAGATGGAGACTGTGGATGCTAAGGTACGTGAATGTTACCTTCAAAAATATTGCATAGTATTTTTGCCATCATCTCGCCTATGTACATCTCATTGCTGGGCTCGATTCCTCCAGAATCATTAACATTGACCTTCCATAACACGCGGATCTGACGGGTTTGGGTTTTTCAAGATTTCCTTCTCTGTGTTATGTTATCATCATAACAGCTCTTATATGTATGAATTGGGAGGAAAAGTGACATATTGTACCACGCTGGTTAAGCGGATTGGCATAGGGTTTTATATTGAGTATTCCTTCCCTTGTTGTATGCAAATTATCCATTCCTTAGTCGTCTTTTACGGGCAAGATGGGGGTGGAGAATTGTATACTTAATTCGTCATCACACGGAACGCACGTCAACATCATCATTCTGCATATTACGCGATAAATATCATAGATACTATATATATATAATAAACCTAAGTCATAAATGTACATATGTTATTTGTGTAAAATGTAAGTAAAACAGTTAATGATTGATATAATAAATAAATAAATCACTTGATACTTTATCTATAAACAAGGTAAATAAGCAATTATGATAACAGAAATATCCAAAAGTTGGTGCCTTGTCAGAATTTGGGTTTAAGAGCAAGTATTCCTTTGAATTTTCAAATGTAAACAATGCATAACTCTCAAACTCAAGGAATGCTTTTAAGGGCTCAAATATTCTGTTATCTCTTGTACATTTTTGTTAATTTTTAATAGTGAAATTGTACCAGTGATAAAATTTCAACAGGGTATATTTTTTGTGTTATTTTGACATATAGTTTCTTAATTTTTTGAAATATAAACCCGCATTAAAAATTACAAGTATAAAAAAAAATAAGTCGATGTCATCAATAAAGGTGATTTAGCATCTCACCTCACATAAGTCCCATTGCTGGGCTCAGGTTTTCTCCACAGTGGGAGGAAAACCGACTACTTTACGCCACTAGTCAAATATGTTGGGCATAGGGTTTCATGTCGAAGTTTCCTTCCCTCGCGTTATCTGCATATCATATCCCTTAATAGTTTTTTACGACACTAACGGGCAAGAGGGGGTTGGGGGGAAGTTGTAAATTATATGTGTATGTTATGTTATTGCACGTGACCAGATGGAAAGAAAGACGATTTAAGAAATCTTTAAATACCTTCGTAAATTATAAGAAGAGAAAGATTTATTGAATTTGTTAATTGCTGAACGAGTTATATTCCAGGCATTGTCCAGGTCTGTATATTCTCTTTTCTCAAAATACATTGAACGTAATAGATTCCAAAAAATATTTTTATTTATATGTCGGAGAATCGAGCCGTCGACCGAACGCGAGCACGGCATCGTGACAAACGAGTCTTGCTCGGACGCGGCCGTTGTAGCGAGAGTCATTCTAATATCGGAGCTCGCACCGAGCGGACGTGTCTGTTCGAATATTTTATAGAAGTTTCTTTGTTTGTTAGTAAAGTGTTAGTGTAAATTGCTTAAATAAATCCTCGTTAAAATAAGCACCGTTATTATTACTGTTCGAGGCTACCCACTATGTCGGAACCCAGTGAAGATGTGTGTCCACTGGGTCCCGAAGCCTACTCCGCGTCGACATATATATTAATTTATCCGTGTGGTGACGGAGAAAGAATACAGTTCACTGCTCTCTATCTTGCCCGTGGATATTGTTAAAGACTACTAAGGGATACATTACGCATAAACCTATGCAAGAGATGGAAAACTCGAAAGAAAAACCCTATATTAACCTGTCTGACCAGCATGTAGCTAGTAAACGGACCAACCTAATTTAGTTTATACATCATAGCATAGATCCAGCTGAGCCGTAAAGGCTTCAAGATTCAAAAAGAAGATCAAAAAGACGTATAGACAACCTGTTTTATTATTAAATACATTGTCAGTAATATCGAGCACAAGTTATCAAGTATTCAACAATAAAGTATATCCTATAATGTCTGCGGGTGCATAAGCTTCAAGAATCTTCAAAGGGGAATACATAAAAGGCACCAACGCAGACTACCTTATAAAGAGCTCTACATTTCCACGAGACACCAAGGTTTCTTATATTGCACAATCTTTAGGAAAATATCTACGCGTATCGTTTTATTTTCTTCACATCGGGTAAAGATATTGAGATTTTTTGAATGGCGATCGTAAAGACTATTTTAATGTAAATAATGCATGTATTCTAAAGTTTTGTTGCATAAAATACTTATTTTTTAATAGAAAATGACAACATTACATATTTTCAATGAAGGAATACTTTCAACGCTATTTAAAAAAAGTATTAAAAACTGATTGATGTCTTCGATTTCGAAAAATAAATTACACAAATCATCTATTTTTTTATTGTATCTATTAAAAAGTAATTAGACAAAAAGTATGTATATTGTATTTTGTACTAAGTTCGAAAACAATATTCTATATATCATAAAATAACTACAATATAACTGCAATAATAGATTTTTTGTCAATATATTTTATACTAGCAACCCGCCCTCGCTTCGCTTGGATTTCCGTTGCCTTACTCGCGTAGTGCCCGTTCCCGTGAGAATACCGGGATAAAATATAGCCTATATTACTCCCTAATATTATAGCTTTCCATTGGTGGAAGAATTTTTGAAATCGGCACAGTAATTTTTAAGTTTATTCATTACTAATAAATGGATCTTAAATATACATAAGAAGATTCTATTATTTGTACATTAAACATATCCTTGTAAAAACTTTACCAGAATATATAAATTTTGCATATTTTAGCACGAAGATCAATCAGCTACACGCCTGTAAGCGTCTCAGCAAACATCTTATAAAAGCTTCGTAAAACTGACAAGGTGAGTTTAGTAAAATCTAAAATATGATTTGATATTTTAAGTTACTTCTTCATCTAAGTTATATAAGTTTAATAATAAAGTAACGGTTGTGCAGCCACTTTTTCATAGATCAACTTAGCAAAGTTTAGGGTTCTGAAAATACTTTTTGCTTTCATACGATTTTACCTTAATTTTTGATAGTTCAGCTTATTTTTAAAGTTGCGTAGGGAATCACATACATATAAAGGCATTTAACCCAGTTTCCCTTTAGTTTTCGTATACAAATAGTTAATATACAACTCTGCAGAGAGCCCGAAACAACAACGTTTAAACTTCTGCAATAGGATTTGATGAGATGGTGGAATTTAGTTTTTCTCTACAGATAACACAGTAAGGTATTTTCAGCAGTTGTTGCTGCTATTACTTTTCATGTACTATATTATTTTGGAAATAAACCTAGAATACTATATTTAGTATTGCAGGTTTATTTCCAAAATAAATTTTGATCTGAGTAAATATACAGATTGTATGGCTATAATATTAAACTTTGTACGTATATGTATGATCAAGGCCGTATTATCCATAGGGCGGATTAGGTAACTGCCTAGGAACCCCGCACTGACTAGTGGCCCGAGCATGCACCAAGAAAAAAACATAGCATGATTTCTTTTTGAAAATTTGCATATTTTCTCAATATAATTTCTTTTTTTATTGATGTTGGTGGCAAAAGAGAAAACGGCTCACCCGATGATCAGTGATACTGCTGCTCATAGATCTTGGACCATTGATCATTGAGTTGAAAGTCCGTTGTCTTACCGTATCTCCTCAGCTTATAATATGTATGCAAGAGACGGTAAACTTGAAATGAAACCCTATGCCAACATATCTGACCAGCATGTTATAGTTTATAGTAGGTCAATGTCGCTCCAATTGTATAAGAGGCTCGAGCAGTGGGACGTGTATAAGTCGAGATAATGATAAAAAAAAAAGAAAGAATATATGGCTGGACCAGTTCCCACAAGCAGCAACGGATTACGAATTAATGACAAGAGACTTCATAGAAAACATTTAACATTATAATTTAAATCCTTCAAATAAAATCTAAGTGCCCTCGAATATAATAACAATATAACATAATCTAAGAGTCTTTTATTATGAACCTTATTATGTTTATCGAAGTGCCTTTAGCTCGACCTTTAAATTCACCTGGTAACAACTTGTTTTACGCTCAAATTAACAGAGATTAACTTGTTATTAAAGATTTGACTGCACAGACAGCGTAGTGGTTAAGATCTCGATTAACAGTGCCCGTGTCGCAGGTTCATATACCTATCCAAGACAATAATTTGTGCTAGGCTTGGGTAGTTCGTGGATGACCTAGGTCGAAAGAGCGCTCTTTTAGGTGAACTGTATCGCTATAACTGATCTCGCTCTTAATTATTTTTATATCTTTTTTTTGGCGTCCGCATTATTAAACAGTGGCGCTACATGACAAATAGAATTATTTACTTCTGCTATGCGAGCCTTGATATTTCGATATCGATTATCTATACTAACCAACTCTACATTTATTATAATTTAGCATTTTATCATAATTTATTTAAAACTAAACCAAACTTGCAATAATTATATTTTTCCCTTTATTTATTATTTAACTAAATTATAAAAAAAGAACTAATGAATTAAAAGAGTGGACTAGTTCGCCATTGGATTGCGAACTGAATTGAGCTTTCTCATTTATGACCGATTAGGCCCATGACTAATTTGTGCAATCCACAAATTATTGTTCTGTATGTGAATATAATTTGTGTCTGTTTTAATAAGTTTGTAAAGATGATGATGATGATGATGATGATGATGATGATGATGATGATGATGATGATGATGAATAAGTTTGTAAAGACCCATGCAATATAAGGATTATTTTCTTAATGATGGGTGTTCTCTTATAAAAAAAAAAGATGAAACTTACAACAAATTATGTTTTAGTCGCTGTATTATACTTTCATCATTTTATATCATACATGGCTCGAGCCTCCTTTACAATAAGAGGGAAATTGACCTACTATAGCACGGTGGTCAGATGGGTTGGTACAGGGTTTTGTTTTGTTTTTTTCCTTGTCTTATATGGATATTTAATCCGTTAGTCGTCTTTTATGACACCCATCCATCCATCTATCCATCAGCCTACAGACATCCACTGCTGAACATAGGCCTACCAACGATAATGCCACTCGGAACAGTCCTACGCCACTTGCATCCAACGGTTCCCTGCGACTTTGAGAATGTCGTCAGTCCACCTATGACACCCACGAGCTAGAAATGGGGTGGTGAATTGTATTCTTACTGCGTCACCACATGGAAATATAAAAGCTGTTTAGTATGTAACAAAGAAAAGCATGTTAAGAATACATTTATTTTATTTAAAAGACAACTATTACTAAGGAATGAATTCTTTTGCATGAGGGTTCCTGGCCCTGGAACTGACGGACACAAATTGCACTCAGGCTTAGAACAATCATTTATTTATCAGACATTAAAAATGACTAGTGGTCGCCGTATGGTCGAAATTCGGACATAATCCATTTTAATTAATACAATTTTCTTTTAATTCTATTTATGTATAATTGTAAATTGAGCAAGCTGTATTTCACTAATAACTATTATATAAAGTACTAAGTACAAATGCCTATTAGACATTTTCATCATAATCATGATTATTCGATTTCACCAGAGAATTTAACTGTAAACAAAAGTGTATAAGCGCGCACATGTGTGCGTGTGTGTGTAGCGATTGCGTTGTAGTGTGCGTAATGCCTTTTTAATGAATTTAATGTATTTCTAATCCATTATTATATGAAATTTCAGTCTTATGCACTTCTCCTCATTATATACTTCAACTATGCCAAATTTCATACTTGTCCATCCACGTAATTTTCGTAAAAAGGGGTACAAAGCTTTTTCTTCACGTATTAATATATAGATACCGTGCGTCTGAATAGTTTTCTATTAGATTTATATAAACTATTAATAATAATAAAAGAATAATAATTAAGTGTGACCCTAATACGTAAGAATCCATACAAACAGGCACACGTGCATTAAACACCCGAGGCACCCATCTCCAGAAAATCCTTATAAAGAAGGAGGGACGATAAATTTCAAACAATAAATTGAATGAATAAACCGACCTCGGTAGTTATTTGTCCTCTGTATTGAATAAAAAATGCACTCGTCACATGGCAAGCCGGAACCCTTTTGTGTTACAATATACAAAGGCATCGACTTTCAAACAGTTTAAAAAGACCGGTATCAGGGCTTTGCGTTGCACGACTGGATTTAATTTAGTTAATATTTTTCACAGTACGTTTGTTTGTGAGGGAGTTTCGTTGGAAGCGCATTCAAACTCTGATTTATTTTGTGCCGCCCCAGCTGAGGTCGTGAGTGACTGAAACGGAGAAGGGTGGCAAACGAGCAAACAGTACACGTGATGGTAAGTGTTGTTGCCGCGCATGGACCTTTGTATGGCCGCTGCCTACCGTGAAGGACGAGAGGGGAATGTGAATGTAATCACGCTCATAAAGTTGGGCTTCCGGCTCTCTCGTAAATCAGCGTCGGTGTGGAACAGTACCTGAATGGATTGCCCGTCAGGCTGACCACGGAAGTCAAGGAACTCCGTACCAATGGCTGACCTAATGGCAAGAGAAAGGAATATGGTACATAATGGGGCGCGCCTGGCCCCCCGGACACGCACACACGCACAGACAGCACATGGATGACGTGTACTGACCACAGGCCGCCCGAAAGCAAATGCGGAATTTTGCGCTGCATTTTGTAAGGGCAAACAATTGAAAATTATACTATAATCGAATAAAACGTTTCAATAATGACGCAATAATTACAGCAGAGGTTAGTAGCGGTATGATATTTTACCATATTTGATAATAGAATGAAGTAGAAACCTATTTTAAGTTCTTTTCTATCAATTATGTATAGCATACTCCATGCTATTGGAAGTTTAAAAGGCCGAAGTATCTAATACATAATACTTTTTTGTCCTACTCAGTATTCGAAAATGTATCCTTTCATCTTTACACATTTTTACCATTATACTATTATTAGTATTGCTTTATATATTTATTGCTTTATAGCAATGAAAGAGAATGCTCGAAAGTCTATAAAGACACGACCCTCAGCTGTGAGGAAAATGACTGCGAAGAGACCAATAAAGCAGTCGGCATCATCCTCATCATTTCAGCTCATATACGAGCAACTGTTGGGCTCGAGTCTCCCCTAAAATAGAAGGTAAATTGACCTACTATACCATGCTGCTCAGATGTGTTTCTATAGGGTTTTATTATGACTTTTCCTTCTCTTGCATAGATGTTTTAAGCATAATTCATCCCTTAGTCGTCATTTACGACGATCACGGGCAAGAAAGGCGGTGGTGAATTGTTTTCTTACTTCTTGTAGTGACACGAAAAACAGTAATAAAATGAACTGGAATTACAAAAATGATGTTGAGTTTAACATAAGGAGATTTAATAAATAGAATGACGTGTATTCCAAGGAAGAACAATTGTTTTCAATGAAATGTGAATTTTTATATGGCAATTGGTTACGGATTTGGAAATGTAATTGAAATCGTATCTGTCGGCGTTCGAAGTGAAAGACACCGTAACGTTTCTTTGCTTACCTGCACATTAGGCCTGGTATCATGATTTATTTATTATATATTGAGAGACTTCCGTCACATGAAGCGTGAGATTTTCATGTCATTAGAATAAGAGCAGAATGGTGATGATGATGAGTTTTACTTTGACGTGAGTTGACTTTTCTATTACTTGGTATACTTAACTCCCTAGCCGAGGTCGTGGATGGACGGACTGGGGAATCCGCCACCCGCAAAGAGGCCGACAGCGTCAGGGTGGCGCTCTAACAACACTGTCTTACGGGGAACGGACGAAACGGATGTTAAAGAATCGCTACCAGTGCTCTATCCAATGGCGATAAGAAGGGAACATGGCAGCTTATGGAGCCGCACGCCGCTCATCTGTCGCCCTGGACATATTAGGCGGGATGTGTCCAGTCCATAGTATACAAAAAAAAAATGAGGTACACATAAGTAAATTCATGATTTATTACAATGATATTTTCACAAAATATTAACCATTCATCTTTCAGGTTTTAATATATAAAAATAATTATAATCATCCGCATTCAACTAAATCACATCTGTTGAGAGTCTTGATTTTACGGACAGGTCACCGGAGCAGTGGCGAGACTTTGGGTTACTCTCTACTCTACCGGGTCTTTCATAGGGACTGCATTGAGGAGCTATTTGACTTGTTACCACCATCAAAGTTTTAGCAACGTACCACATGTCATCTTAGTAGTTTACTCATTTCCCCTGAAAATGTTTGATCTTCAACTGTACTTTTCTATGTGTATTATGGGCAGGTTCTCAATAACATGTCCTTCTTTAAACGAGGTTTAAGAAGAGCACTTTCTTCACGGGCGACAACGGCTTAGCTGTGCCCCTGGTATTGCAAAGGACCATATGCGACAGTATCACTTACCATTAGGTATGCTGCTCGTTTGCCACCAAAAAAAGAAGACGAAACTAAGTTCATACTATCGCTCAAACATAAAATATTCACGCTATACCAAATTCGAAGGATCATAAAATACAAAGTATGTATTCTATAATCCTTATAAACCAGATACATTGTTACATACTAAGTATATTTACAACTAAATATGTTCACAGCTTTGTTCATTTGTACATATTGAACTTATCTTTGGCATCCAACTATTACAAACAGACTAAGACCAACCGCTATATCTACAAGCACAGTCGTAAAGATTCCAACTGAATAAACTAATTATTTCTTCACTCATTTTATCTATAATAAGTAGACGAATCATTTCTTATTTGATGATGGTTTAAGAATATAATGTTTTCCATAGGGATCGTAATAACCGAATGAAGGATTAAGTATCAAGATTGTGATCAATAAAACTCTTTTGGGAAAAGTATATTTGCGATATTATCTTCCCTTACAAATAGTCACCCATAGAGTGGCAGACCGCGTGAACCGGACGCCGTCGAGCTGACCACGGATGTCAAGAAATTCGATACCAGTGGTCGGCCCAATGGAAATGGGGAGGGAATACGGTGTGTTATGGGGCTGCGCACTGCCCTTCCTCGCCCCAGCTGGAAGAATCGGCATGCATCTAGACCATAGCCCGCCCAAATTAAAAATGAAGACATTATCTTCCCTTGGGACCATTTATGTCCAAAAGTGAACGTCACTAGATCGATGGATGGCCCCTATAGAAATGGAAAGAAATCAGTGTCAAGCGCGTATGCAATATCTTTATATATAAATTTCTTGTGTACGTGTGTATGTCACTGAACTCCTCGTAAACGGCTGGACCGATGTTGATGAATTATTTTGTGCATGTTCAAGGGGATTCAGGAATGGTTTAGATTCATAATTGGACCCGGTAGATGGCGTTATTTTATTTGAACAGAACAACGTCTGTTGGCTCAGCTAGTCTATACCAATAAATAAAATTGGAGTGTCTGTTTGTAATGTCAAAATAATAGAGATTTTTCATGCTCACACGGTTATTTGCTCGTCACCTATGCCTAAAATACAGATTAAAATTTTTTTGTCTGTCTGTCTGTCTGTCTGTTTGTTCTGGGTAATCTTCAAAACGCCTGGACCGATTTCAAAAATTATTTCACCAATGGAAAGCTATAATATCAGGGCGTAAACTAGGCTATATTTTACCCGGTATTCCCACGGGAACGGGAACTACGCGGGTAAAACGACTAAAACCGAAGTGAAGCGAGGGCGGGTTGCTAGTATAATATAAAAGCATACTCAATTGGGTGCGCTAATATTGAAGTTGGTTTAACACTTAAATTTTCATCATTTATTCATTTCAGCTCATACACGTCCCCCTGCTGAGCTCGAACCTCCTCCATAATAAAAGAGATATAACATACTAGTTAAACAGGTTGGTAGGGTTATATTTCAAGTTTCAATAGATCTTAAACGTTAAAATTACATTCCGTCCTCTTTTACTACACTCACGCAAGATAGGAGTGATAGGTAGGTGGTGAATTGTATTCTTACTCTGTAACCACATTAAAAACTTTTGAATATGCGAAGGAAAAATTGGTAACTGTTTAAGTAAGTCAAGAGTATTTTCATTCGGAATGAATTATATAGACTAGTGGTCGCCGTGTGGTCGAAATTCGGCCATAATTCATTTTAATTAATTTTTCTGCCACAAAATTTTCTTTTAATTTTATTTATGAACTAGCAACCCGCCCTCGCTTCGCTTCGGTTATAGGTTATAGTCGTTTTACCCGTGTAGTGCCCGTTCCCGTGGGAATACCGGGATAAAATATCGCCTAGTTTACGCCCTGATATTATAGCTTTCCAGTGGTGAAATAATTTTTGAAATCGGTCCAGCCGTATTGAAGATTACCCGGAACAAACAGACAGACAGACAGACAAAAAATTTTTAATTGCTATTTTAGGCATAGGTGTCGTGCAAATAACCGTGTGAGCATGAAAAAAGCCTATTATTTTGACATTACAAACAGACACTCCAATTTTATTTAATTAATTCATATTTATGAATAATTGTAAATTGAGCAAACTGTATTTCACTAATAACTAACATATAAAGTACTAAGAAGAAATGACATTCGGTTTGACCAGAAATTTTAACCGTAAACAAAGGTGTATAAGCGTGTGTGCGTGTGTATGTAGTGATTGCGTTGTAGTGTGCGTAATGCCTTTTTTTAACGAAATTAATGTATTTCTAATCCATTATTATATGAAATTTCGGTTTTATGCACTTCTCCTCATTATATACTTCATCTGTGCCAAATTTCATAGTTGTCCATCCATGTAATTTTCGTAAAAAGGGGTACAAAGTTTTTGCTTCACGTATTAATATATAGATAAACCAACAAAAGCTATTAAAGGACATGCGTTTGATGCACTGCTCGCATTCTTTATAATATTATAGTATGGTTTTTGCATTCCCTTTACCTGCGGTTAGGGAGTAAGAATACAATTTACCACCCCCCTTTCTTGACTATGGGTGTCGTAAAAGACGACTAATGGGTACAATATGTGTATAAGATTTATGTAAGAGAAGGAAAACTCGAAATAAAACGCTATACCAATTACCAACCCATACGTTGGGTTGATACAAGATTGTATTTCAAGTTTTCCTTTTCTTGCATAGGCGTTGTGAGCGAATTATAATCCCTTAATTCTTTTACTACACCCACAGGTAAGAAAGGGGGTGGTGAATTATATTCTTACTTCGTCATCACACGGACATACATTAAAAATAATACATTATTTACAAATCACTTTTGTACAAAATCGTAAGTCCCTTATAAAATAAAAGTATTGAAGGATCGTTTAATCATAAATTTAAAACTATCACGACCTTATTTTTCCCAAGAGTGAATTTTACTCAGTTTAATAATTTTACTGAAATATGTCTGAACCATGTCAAAACGTAAGTAACTTAATGCTTAAATTTTGACACTATCTTTTATTCTCATCCTTTAGAATTAGTTTTAATAAACATAGATTGCGGATAACATTTTCAAACATTCGGACATCTAAATATGCTACTTACAAATACTGAAACACAAAACATTTGGTGAAAACCAATACAAGTATATTTGTTTGCGAATGCATCGGACATCGGTTTAGTTCATTTATATTGCTTTCAGTTGGCGTTCGAGAGTATATACTGTAGTCTATACCATACAATCGGCGTCTATGTCATGTTTTAGTGAAATGGGTGATAGATGCATCCCCATTTTTCAAACAGACTAATTTTGTACGGCAATTTGACTAACATGGTCTTAGATTTTTATATTTCTGAGACTTGGAATTCAATTAAGTACATGTTAAATACTTATCACAGATTCTATTACCGTTTTCACTATGTGGCAGTAAATAAATGTACCATTTATCATCGCTGTCTTTTTTACGAGTGTTTGTAAAAAAGCTCTCCCACGACAGTTACCATATGTAACTAACTTCACAACTTGAAAAGGGTATCTCGATTTAGAACCCTATACTCATGTTAATAGTAAAGCAAACATAAAATTATAAATATAAAGTATGTAGTATGTTCGCATAGCTTAAGATACCGACCAATCGTGCCAGTGTCTTGCATTTGATTCCTACGCAGAACAATACTTTTTCTGGTCTACAAATTGTTATTCTGAATGTGATTTGTGTCCATTAATTACATATTTATAAAGTCTACTACCATGCAAGTATTATTGCCTGGATTGGATCTTGGATTAGGCAAAAAGTGTTATTGGATTTTCAGTTAATAGTCAGTTTTGTAAATAATAAATATAACATGCCGATTCTGTAGTAAGAACACCACCATTACGCGAACTTTTAAAATTACGTAGTCGAATATGTATTACTTATTTTTATTCAATTGACGTGAGATCTTAAAAAATATTTACATAAGTAATTTCACGTAAATGAAACTAAAACGTATTAGAGAGTATTTACTACTTTGTAATAATACTTATTATTCATAAATACTATGTCAAAGGCTTGTATGACCTCGGCAAGCATTATATTTATACCTTTTCATGTTCTACATAAATTGAAAAACATTAATTAATTGTCTTGTGGCCTTTCATTTTAAATTCTTAGCTTGTAGCACGATGAAACAATTGAAAAGTAAGCATCATGCGGTTCTAATTAAATTTATCATGGTCAGATAATCTCAAAGAAAGGGCCGTCGGGGCTTCTCTTACTTATCGCTTTAATCTTTCTTTTCACTTTTCATTTACTTTTCATTTACTTCTATGCTAAGCATTCGTTGGCAGCGGCCTAGTAAAAGTCTATGAGCGACAGTATCACTTATCATAATAAGAGATAAAAATCTCTCGCGTTATGGAGGAGGCTCGAGCCCAGTAGTGCATGATTATAATAGAGAAAAATACCTATAATATAAAAGAAATGCTTTTTGAACATAAAATGATATGCTCAAAAAGCATTTTTTCGATATTATAATAAAACTAGCTTTGGCCCGCGGCTTCGCCCGCGTAAAATTTACTTGAATATTGAACTATTATCGCAAAGAATATTATCGGCATAAAAAGTATTACATTTCTTAATTTAAGAAATACTCTATCTACGTGTCAATTTTCATCCAAATCTGCTCAACAGTTTAAGCATGATTGAGTAACAAACATCCAAATATCTTCAAAAATTTTCACATTTGAATATTACTTCCAGCCTTATAGTTCAGATTCCCGTGCAAATACGATGATAAATATGTCTTTCCTTAGTCTCTGATAACGTACTTTTCCATTGGTGAAAAAAAAAATTATATCAATCAAACACCCGCAGTTTCATTCACGTAGACCCCATTTTCATGCCAATACCGAGATAAAAAATGCCTATGTTACTCGCTGATATTATAAATTTACATGGATGAAAAAAAAAAATATAAATCCCAGAAATATCAGAGATAAAAATTATGTTACTCGCTGATAACATAGGTAGCATTCCATTGATGAAAGAATTTTAAAAATTGGTCGACATCCCCCGGTTTAGTTCTCGTTCCCGGGCAAATACTGGGATGAAAATAGCCTTTATATGTTATTCACTGATAATATAGCTTTTCATTAGTGAATTAATTTTTAAAACCATTAAATTCCCGTGATTTCACCGGCATTGTACCCGATCCCGTAGGAATATCAGGATAAAAATAGCTTACATATGTTACTGGCTTAAAAATAGCTTTCCATTAGTGAAATAATTTTAAAATCGACCTAATTCTCAAGGTTGCTCCAACCACACCGGGATAAAATATAGCCTGGGATAAAATATAGTTTAAGTTATTCCTTATGTACGCCTGGTAGACCTGATGGTAAAATGTAATCAATATCGGTCCAGCCATTTTGAAGATTACCTGTAATGAATAGACAGACAGACAAAAAAATTTGGACCGTATTGTGTGAGCATAAATAAAACCTATTATTTTGATAGACAAACAGATGCTTGAAATTGATTTATTTGTAGAGATAGAAAATTGGAATAATATCTTGATTGTAACTTACTGTCTGGTAGCTGCTAGAAATATTACCACGCTTTCATTGTTCGTGGGTGTCGCAAAATACTACTAAGACAAAGATTTACATCGACCTGGACCAATTGGTGATGCCGTCTGGCCAACAATGTCGTCCGCCAGGTCATAAAATGTTGCTGGAACCTTTGCAATATATCTACGATGGCAGAAGAGTACCTACATATCGCGTCGATCCAAAGTAATTAGGATAAGCGCAAGATAATGATGATATATCATTGGCTGGGTGTCTTGGACTATATGCGTATTATCCTTTTGGGGCAGCCCAAAATTGTTTCTTAGTGAGTGCTTACCCCAAATAACCGATCGGTATACAAAATTTCACATTCTTAGGCTTAGTATCTTTGGCTATACACTTTCACCCTCTTAGGGGTTGAATTTCCAAAAATTCTTTGTTAGAGCTCGCTTATCCTTGCCAAAAATTTTTTCATGAAAACATTTCAAGAAAATCTTGGGGTAATCCAAGAAAGCCTGTACTAAAATGATCCTTCGTAGACTCAGTGATTTTGGTTAAACGCTGTTCACCCCCTTAGGGCTAAAATTGCAAAAATCTCTTTCCCCAAGAAAAGCAACTTTATACAAAATTCCATGTTTCTAGGCCTAATGATTTCGGCTATATATTTTGCACCCCTTTAGGAGTTGATTTTAATAAAATAATTTCTTAGAGCTCACTTACAACAAAAGAAAGAGAATTGCATAGAAAGTTTTACGTTCCTAGCACTAATAGTTTAGTCTATACGCTTTTCACCCCCTTCAGGGGGTGATTTTCCAAAAATCCTTTGCTAGTGCTCGTATACCCCAAGAAATAAGACGATGTAAAAAGAAAATACTTTCCCCTATTTCAACCCCTTATACCTATTTTTCGCGATAAAAAGTAGCCTTATATCCTTTCTCAAGCTTTAGTACATATCTGTACCAAATTTTATCAAAATCGGTTAAGCGGTTTCGACGTGAAAGGCTATATGCTTTTCAACCCCTTAAGGGGGTGAATTTCCAAAAATCCTTTGCTAGTGCTCGTGCACCCCAAGAAATACGATGGTGTAAAAAAAATACGTTTCTAGGCCCAGTGGTTTCGGCTGTATGCTTTTTGGTATTTTAGGGGTTGAATTTCATCCCCATGTAAATGAAATTTCCAAAACGCTCGAGCGAATATTTATTTATTTATTATTAGGTGCCTTAATACAAAGATTCGTGGTTCTATCATCGAAAATGACGAATTTTCATACAAAATGTCATCCCCTATTTCAACCCCTTATACCCATTTTTTCGCGATAAAAAGTAGCCTATGTCCTTTCTCAAGCTTTAGTCCATCTCTGTACTAAAATTCATCAAAATCGGTTTAGACGTGAAAGACTATATGCTTTTCACCCCCTTAAGGGGGTGAATTTCCAAAAATCCTTTGCTAGTGCTCGTGCACCCCAAGAAATATGATGGTGTAAAAAAAAAAATACTTTTCTAGGCCCAGTGGTTTCGGCTGTATGCTTTTTGGTATTTTAGGGGTTGAATTTCATCCCCATGTAAATGGAATTTCCAAAACGCTTGAGCGAATATTTATTTATTTATTATTAGGTGCCTTAATACAAAGATTCGTGGTTCTATCATCGAAAATGACGAATTTTCATACAAAATGTCATCCCCTATTTCAACCCCTTATACCCATTTTTTCGCGATAAAAAGTAGCCTATGTCCTTTCTCAAGCTTTAGTCCATCTCTGTACCAAATTTCATCAAAATCGGTTTAGACGTGAAAGACTATATGCTTTTCACCCCCTTAAGAGGGGGTGAATTTCCAAAAATCCTTTGCTAGTGCTCGTGCACCCCAAGAAATATGATGGTGTAAAAAAAAAATACGTTTCTAGGCCCAGTAGTTTCGGCTGTATGCTTTTTGGTATTTTAGGGGTTGAATTTCATCCCCATGTAATTGAAATTTCCAAAACCCTTGAACGAATATTTATTTATTTATTATCAGGTACCATAATACAAAGATTCGTGGTTCTATCATCGAAAATGACGAATTTGCATACAAAATGTCATCCCCTATTTCAACCCCTTATACCCATTTTTTCGCAATAAAAAGTAGCCTATGTCCTTTCTCAAGCTTTAGTCCATGTCTGTACCAAATTTCATCAAAATCGGTCCAGTGGTTTAGACGTGAAAGCGTAGCAGACAGACAGACAGACAGACAGACAGACAGACAGACAGACAGACAGACAGACAGACAGACAGACAGACAGAGTTACTTTCGCATTTATAATATTAGTAAGGATTATCGTAGATCCGGTCCGGTACCTACTTATATAAAAACCCTTTCAATATAATTTTACCTTTTCGCAAGTATTTACGCACTGTTAACAATCATATTATGTTTTGCAATCAAGTAATTGCATCAGAGCCAGCATATACTTACTCAGTACATACATATATATTAGGATCACCATGCTTTATAAGATTTTGTAAATTAAAGAAAAAAGTAGCAGTTACGAGGACTGTCGACAGAAGTGAAATCTTAAAACTATGAACAAATAATTCAGAAGATTTTACGTCAGTAAAAAAGCAAAACTAAAACCCAATTTAGACAAAAAACGCGGCTAAAAAGAATAAAATAAGATTTTCAGGACACTGGATTAAATAACGTTACTGAAGAAACAATATAATCAACACATAGACTTTACCAAAATACCTTCGTTACACTTTGATAATAATGTCATACGATACGATACTAAAATACACAATTTTCAGTGAGCATAGATATACATATTCAAGTTTAAAAAGCCGTAGTCACGCGTTGTTCAAGTGTTAGATGCTTCTAAAGATACCTCATTTGTCCAGTTCTAATCAGTAGTTGAAGAGTTATGAGGAAACAGATGAACGTACATACATATATAGCCAGATAATTTCATAGCTTTGTTCTGGCCGCAGTCGGGTAAAATACATTAAAATACAAATCAACGAATTTTCCCCATGTAAGTCCCGCAAACTTTCAAAATTTATTAAAATAATAAAAAATAAACACTATTTCAATAATGCACAGTATATTTAACTTTTCACTAAATCCATTCAATTTCAAACTATGTATATAAAATCAGAAGCTAACTGACTGACATATCAACGCAGCACCTAAACTATAAGGGTTAGAAACTTGAAATTTTGCACAGAGGTTCCTTTTATAACGTAGGGGAGCACTAAGAAAGGATTTTTGAAAATTCATCCTCTAGGGGTGTAAAACAGGGGTGCAAATTCAGTATGCAACTTTGCTGTTTTCGAAGTTATTCGAATAAAATTCAATATGAAGGTTCTTCATTGAAAGTCATGAAATACGTGTAAAATATTTTTTCGAAACTCATCCTTTAAGGTGATAAAAGTGGGTTTCAAAGTTAGTATGAAAGACATCTGATTTTCCAAATTATTTCAACCTCTGTCACACATGACTTTTACGGACAAATTCATGGCCAAAAGCTAGTTATAAGATATACACAGTACTAACCGTCAGCTGTATAGCTCAGATATAAATATTGCTATAAGCATGTCGGTGACGGGAACGCACGAGATTTCACCTAAACAAAAAGTGTCCAAGTCGTACACCACACTGCGCATACGCCAGTCATGAACATGTCGTCAGTGACGCGAACCCATATAATTTTCCCCTATCAAAAAGTGCTCAACGCGGCTAAAGACATTTTCACTTCAAAAATAAGCCATTGAAAATAAGAATATAATAGGAAATATTAAGGATTATGGTACTGACCCATTTCAAACTCATTGATTCATATCAACATAGAGCAGTAAGTGCTCATTGAATTATTAATAACTGTTAGAAGAAATTGTTTTGCGTTTGATCATTTTTCTTAAAGACCACGACTTCCATTAAGGAAATAATCCTTGTATTGCGGGGGACTTTACAAACATAAGTAATGGACACAAATTATATCCAGACTCAGAATAACTATTTGTGGATCGCACAAAGTGTTATCCTGTATGGGATTCAAACCCGCGACACTGTTAGTATCTTAACTACTACGCAATCTGTGCAGTCAATTTGTTAGTATATAACTAAAAATCGTTTCGATTCGTTAAAAATTTAGAACACCAAAATGATATTTCATATAAAAAGTCTATAATAGAAATTATTAAGTGATTCATCATCATTTCAGCCTATTGCCATCCACTGCTGGACGTAGGCCTCCCTAATGTTGCGCCACAATGTGCGTTCCTATGCCGCCTGCATCCAACGACGCCCAGCGACTTTCACTAGGTCTTCGATCCACCTAGTGGAGGGCGTCCTACACTGCATTGTCCGATACATGGTCGCCACTCGAGAACCTTTTTTCCCCAGCGGTTGTCGGTTCGTTGAGCGATGTAGCCTACCCATTGCCACTTCAGCGTGCTAATTCTTCGTACTATGTCGGTTACACTCGTTCTTCTGCGGATTTCCGTATTCCGGATTCTATCTCGCAGAGAAATACCGAGCATAGCCCGCTCCATAGCACGCTGAGCGACTTTGAGCCTTGATATGAGGCCTACATTTGAGGGACCACGTTGCCGTGCTGTAAGTCATCACTGGTAACACACACTGGTCGTAGGACCTGTGTTTTCAGACACTGAGGTATGTTGGATGAGAAGATCCTCTTAAGTTGCCCGAATTATTATGTATCATATCATAATTATTGCTCCATTTTTCGCCAAGATACGTCTTACTATTAGGCACACGCCTCCTCCACAATAGTAGGGCAATTGACCTATTATATAACGTTAGTCATGAGTTTGATATGCGATTAATCATTTACCTTCTGTGGCAGTGACGTTATCGGCTTATATCAATTCGAACCACATTATCTCATTCCACATAAATCCCACTGTTGAGCTTGAGCCTCCTCCATTGCCTTACTATACAGCGCTAATCAGATGTATTGACATAGGGCTTTGTGTCAAGTTTTCCCTCTCTTACTTCTAAGATGAATAAGGTATAATATATGCTGATGGGTGGGCTACGGTCGGCGCACTCCTCGTCCAGCTTCATCCGGAGCGATAGAGGGGCGTAAGCACGGACACCCGTAACCCATCCGTATAGCACGTCGCCTTCGTCGTTGAGCCGACCACCGGTGCAGAGTTCCTTGACTTCAGTGGTCGACCCGACATATTAATATCCCTTAGTAGTCTTTTACGCCTACCACGGGCAATAGAGGGGGTGCTATTATTACTCCATCACCACATGGAGCCGCCTATGTTATTTAGTTATATAAAGATATTTACGGCACAGAGTTAATGGAATTAATTTCTATCTCACAAAATAATTGTTTTATTTTAAAATATTAATGTTCAAGGTACTGAATTAAAAATACCCTTAAACAAAACTTTGAAGCTCAAATTTAAAAGCTTACCCCTTTTGTCCTTAAAATTACTTTTTTCGTAGCCTCCTTAATGGGTCGATATTAAATGGATACGCGTCGCAACCGAGTGCAATTCTAAATGGATAAAAGCTGTTTCACGTTCTGTCATGATTGGCTTTGCTTTTAAGTTTGAAGTAAAGTGTGAAATTACAATGCAGTGCTTGCATTAACGGCTTAGCTAAAGATCATACCAATGTTTTAAAACTTTGAATTTAATATAATTCATTAAAATATACCAAATTTCACGCTGAGATATGTAAATCATTGATCATATGATCATAATTACTAGTTATATGTTGGTATGAATTTACACAGGTAAGGTAACAAAGAGGAGTCAAAGAGTAGTACGGCGACCAATTATAAAGAAATGGTTAACTTTCTTGGAATACATTCGCCCGTTCTTCATAAAAAGAATTTTGTATATATAATTATTGAAATATATATAAATGTATATATAATAATTGATTAAAATTCAGGCAAATAATGTCTCGTGTACTGAAAACAACGTAATTTGCATACACGAATATATAATCACGAAAATCTTCACTAACGACGCTATTCATAGCTACAAATTTCTAAGTTATTACAACATGAGTCTACTTCAAGCATATTATATAATGACGTATATAGAATGAGGAATAAATAATTATCTTTCCAATTCTCTACATAAAATAGTAATCAAGAACAACCAGATTTACGCAACTCTCAAAAGGTTACTGCTATATTTCGGCAAGCTATCCAGGTCCTAAAAGGCACCATGCTGTTTTTAGAGCGACGTATTGGCATCGTGTCTATTCAGTAGTTCATCCGGCAGCTTGTTTATTAGTAACAATCTTATTACAATCAAGTCATGGATTCGATGATGATGGACTGCAGCAATTGGCAGATCATAAGCAACATATCGCCTCATGTTGCAAGGGATGGTTTATAGCTTGTTAAAAGAAAACTAAACCACGAAATAAGAAAATTATGTTCAATAGTAATTTGATAATTTGATTTATCATGACATAAGTTTAGGAAAGGGAGGATATTTTTGTTAACTGGAAAATGAAACGCGAATTAGTAAAAAAATTGAACGGTGAATCTATTATTTCGACTTTCGTCATACGATTCACCCAAAAATATTTTCAAATATAACAATGAAATAGCCTAGATATTTAAAACGGCAAAGGTCGATTTCGATGTTTTTGATCAATGTTTCGGATTTTTTTCTCGGCAACTAACAATTATTTTAGAATTATAACACGGTGCCTTAATAGGCCCATTCGTTAAGCAGTTGAGGTATTTTTTTCGTGTCATTCAATGCAGAGAGTTCTTAAATATTTTTAAAACCGTAAGTGTCCATTTGCGCGTTTTTTAGGGACGCGCCTCTTAATAAAATAGGAGTAAATTGAAAATATCGAGAGGTCGGAGGCTTTATGCTTAATATAAAAAATAAACAAAAATACTTTCACATTTATAACTGAACATAATCACTCCATGTGGTGACGTAGTAAGAATACGATTTACCGCCCACTCTCTTACCCGAGGGTATCGTAAAGACGAATAAGGGATATAATATGCATATAAAATCTATGCAAGAGAAGAATACGATATAAAATCCTACATCACCCATTTGACCAGCGTGATATAGTAGGTCAATATTCCTACCACAGGGGAGGAGCCCAGCAGTGGAAAATATATGGGCTGTGATGGTGATGATGATAATCACTCATATACCTCATCACAGAGAACAATCATGTATGTACCTGATACATGTGCGAGTTTGTTAGCTCTCAATGCAAAAATGAATTGATTAAATTTAAAATGAAAATATTGCTTAGCTTACACAACCATCAAGAGTGTCTTAACTGATTTAACTGAATAGTGAATGATGAGTTGGCAAATGATTAAATTCCGTTCAAAATGTGGTTCCGTTCAAAACTTTACTTTGTATCAAAATGTGGGTCAATATTTAATAACTAATTTCTGTATCGGGTAGATAATTATAAAATTTTCTGCAGTAACGATGACTTGTTGGACGTGAGACATCTTAGTCCACCCGTGATCATGAACGCTGTAAAGTGTTCGAAACGTCGGGTAATCAAAAATCAAATACAAACGCGATAAAATCCGTAAAGTAGTTTTATTTAAAAAGAACATTACGCGTTGTTTTGGGCAGGAATATAAAATTATAATCTTAAATTATATTCAATATTTTTATTGTTTTATATTATTAATATATATTACATGTTTTATTGACATTTTATGTAATGCAATTCAAACAAAGTGCAGTGAATATTATGTAACAGTTTGTTTTTGTTTTACATATATAAGCAATATGTCAATCCCGTGCATCATTGTGGAGATATTTTCTTTTATTTTGTTGTTGTATGTATAGCTGTTAGCAGCAGATGGCTTTCACAACTTTGCCCGGCCTTTGGATGAGCGCTGAGGGCTCTCAACCCGGGACTGTCCTCTACTTATTCGAAACCCTCTATTTATACCTGTTTTTCGTTATTAAACACTCAAGCGTGACGACACATAGCTATAAATGTCGTCAGAGCATACTTTGCGTTGCAACCTTTTGATTGGAGATAACACGTACATTTTGATGGTCTCTCAAAATTACTAGTTTCCTTCATACCTTTGATTAGATGGCGCGAGTTAAGCTAGTGAATATAAAGTAACTTAAATACTGTGTGAAGAATCTGTATATAATAAAAATAATTTTTAACAAAAAAAAACCGACTTCAAACAAAAAACCGACTTCAAACAAAAAACAATTCCCAAACAAATTATTATGCACTAAAAAGCAAAAAAAATTTACGACAAAATAATGTAGTTACAATTATTGTCATTTTTGGAGTCGGTGTCTATGTCTATGTCGGTATGTTTGTCGGTGTCCTAGTTTTGTTGACTGACTTAATGCAAATTAAAGACTTATGTGGTTTTCCCATAGATTCCATTGTCGAAACTGGATGAAATTAAAATGGGACCACACGGGAAGCACCAGCTTTCAAACAAAAAAAGAATTATCAAAATCGGTTTACCCAATCGAAAGTTCTGAGGTAACAAACATAAAAAAAAAAAAAAAATACAGACGAATTGAGAACCTCCTCCTTTTTGAAGTCGGTTAAAAAGAATGTATCCATAGCCATGAATAAAAATTATAAAAAAGCGATTACACGAGTTTGTGGTGCAAACACTTGCATTTAGAAAATTTAAAGACTAACATAATTCCAATAAAACCACGTTACTTATCAATCAATACAAGTTTTAAAGTGACAAAAGAATTACGTTGCATTAAAATTACATATTTCTGATCATATTAGGTCATAGGATATTATTTGTTACTATTCTTTCCAATTCCAATAATGCTTTCTTATTTCGTTTTTGTCGCATCATATAATACAATGTTAGCAGCGAATGAAGCGCCCCAAACATCGTTTTCTCAGTTCACTACCATGCAATAAATGTTACTATGTTTACAGAATACAATATAGTGAATCACTTTTGAAACTGATGATTGCGTTTGCAACAGTGTTATGGATTAAATTCTATTTCATCCATTCTATCTCATCTTTCCGTGTGGTGACTGAGTAAAATACAATTCACCACTCTCTATCTTGCCCGCGGACGTCGTAAAAGGCGACTAAGGGATACAATATGTTATATACATATTGTATCCCTTAGTCGCTTCGGTTTTAGTCGTTTTACCCGCGTAGTTCCCGTTCCCGTGGGAATACTGGAATAAAATATAGCCTAGTTTACGCCCTGATATTATAGCTTTCCATTGGTGAAAGAATTTTTGAAATCGGTCCAGCCGTTTTGAAAATTACCTGGAACAAACAGACAGTCAGACAATTTTTTTTTATTCTGTATTTTAGGCATAGGTGTCGTGCAAATAACCGTGTGAGCATGAAAAAAGCCAATTATTTTGACATTACAAACAGACACTCCAATTTTATTTATTGGTATAAATTAATATCTAAATATGTTCGTCAAACATACAATTTACAGAAAAAAAATAGATACCTAGCAAAGCTCGGTCAACCAGATATTAAATAAAGTTCTTAATATCAGAGACTTGCATTTCGTGAACACCTTACACCAAGATTTACTATTACTAAGCATGTACAAAGTTTGTCTTGTATATCAGAAATCTAATTAAAGAGATAGACGTCATCATAGTTAAGTACCAACGTGCTTTCAGTTAAATTTCATTACCTTGCACATTTCACGTACTAACGTTTCACCGTCTACATGTTTTGTATATGCAAATTTATAACATGCATAGTAATAGAATATCTTGTTATCTTTAAAGAGGTCGCTTTTCTGAATGGACTTAGAAGGATTTAATTGCAACAGTATTAAATATATAATTATGCAGGATGGATGAAGTGGCGACAGGTCTCGGGAACAATTTGCGATGCACGGATGCCCCTTAAACTTAAGGGGAAAATATACAAGAGTGTCATCAGACCTGTTGCTATGTATGGATCTGAATGTTGGGCATTGAAAAAGACGGATGAGAGAAGATTACATGCCACAGAGATGCGTATGCTAAGATGGATGTGTGGGGTCACAAGGTTAGATAAGATAAGAAATGAGTATATTAGGGGAAGCCTGAAAGTAGCACCAGTGATAGAGAAGATTAGGAGCGCGAGGTTGTCTTGGTATGGACATGTGATGAGGAGGGATGAAAGCCATGTGATAAGGCGGGTTATCGATATGAATGTGGATGGACGAAAGAAGCGTGGGCGACCCAAAAAGAGATGGATAGACTGTGTGAATGAGGACATGCGTATGAAAAGGGTGAGTACAGATATGACGGCCGATAGGAGGTTATGGAAGGTAAGTACATGTTGTGCCGACCCCACTTAGCGTGGGATAAGGGCAGGCAAATGATGAGTATTAAATATATAATTAAAATTAAACGTATAAATTTTATCGTTTTCATTGTTTTATTTATTATTTTCAATATCAGGAATGGTACTCAATTATTATTAGAAATCGTGCGAATACTTTGCAGCATTAGTGTTTTTTAATAGAGATTTACTCATTTTAATTATAATTCATCATTTCATTTCATCATTTCTTCCCCAGCGGTTGTCGGTTCGTCGAGCGATGTGGCCTGCCCATTGCCACTTCAGCGTGCTAATTGTTCGTGCTATGTCGGTTACACCCATTCTTCTTCGGATTGCCGTATTTTGGTTCTATCTCGCAGAGAAATCCCGAGCATAGCCCGCTCCATAGCACGCTGAGCAACTTTGAGCTTGGTTATGAGGCCTACATTTAGGGACCATGTTTCCGTGCCATAAGTCATCACTGGTAACACACACTGGTCGTAGACCTGTGTTTTCAGACACTGAGGTGTTATGGTACTGAGGTATTACTGGTAATTATAATTGTTAAGTATGAAAGATTTTATGAAAACCATGAAGTTTTTTGGGATTTACCACTAGATGGCGATATTTATTTACTGTAAGGTTTAAGGTTCTGTAAGGTTCTGTAATATCAAAGTGGTAAAAGTAAACAAATTATTTATAATGTACATATTTATTATGAGATATTTTCTTACTTTTTGTTATTGCTTAATGACGAAAATAATTTTCAAAATGGTACGTCAATCGTTAATGCTGATGCAGCATATATTACTAGAGAAACTTTATAAACACAAAAACCTATCAAAAATAAAAACTGCCTGACATCAACTCTCCTTGGGAATGTAATTATTGACCAAATAGCATCAGACAGGTGTCGGTGCTGGTCTATGTAAGGCTCTTCTTAAAGACGACTCTTTTACGACACCCACGAGCAATGTAAAAGTTGGTACTATTCTTAGCCACTACGGCAAAGCACCTATCAGAAACAAATCTATATATAAATACGTGAAGCGAAAACTTTGTATCCCTTTTTACGAAAATTTCGTGGACGGACATGTAGGAAATTTGGCACGGTTGAAGTATATAATGAGGAGAAGTGCATAAAACTAAAATTTTATACAATAATGGATTAGAAATACATTAAATTCATTAAAAAAGGCATTACGCACACTACAAGGCAATTGCTACACACGCACGTTTGTTGAGTGTGTTGCGTAGCAACGCTTATAGACTTTTGTTTACGGTTAAAATCTCTAGTCGAACTGAATGTCAAACAATCATAATTATGATGAGAATGTCTAAAGATTTGTGCTTATATATTAGTTATTAGTAAAATACAGCTTGCTCAATTTACAATTATACATAAATAAAATTAAAGGAAATTGTGTAGCAGAAAAATTAATTTTAAAATGTATTATGGCCGAATTTCGACCACACGCTGACCACTAGTATGTATAAATATATATAAACTAGGTGTGAGTGACCTAGAACCACCGACTGAATTAGGGCGAAAAATCCTAGTCCTAGGTCACTCTAGTATGGTCGGCGTATCTAGGAGTGGTGACAACTCCAGATCATCCGCGACTTCGACTAGAGCGAGTGGTAAGCTTGGGAAGTGCTTAATCAACAAAAATAATAAATAGTTTAAACATAAGTCGGTTATATCCAGTGGACGTCATCACAATCATATTTATGCCGTTATACGATTTCACGTATCATACAAAATTGGAATTTCCAATCCACGTGTTAAAAAAAGTTATTGTTGAAAGAAAAGTAAAAGTCGACTAATGTATGTATTTATTTTTACTTTTTTTTTACATTTTCTACTCTACTATCCCAGAAACGAGAAACAAATATAAAAGAAAAAATTGGCAGTTATAGAGACTGTCGATAGAAGATTAGAGAATACGAAGATATTCAATTTCATTTATTTGATATAGACATTATAGATCAGCTGTATACTGATATACATATATACACATACAGATATACGGCTATAAGTACATCGGTAACGCGAACCCAGTTTTATCCACCAAAAAATGCTCAACACGGCTAAAGAAGTTTTTACTTCGAAAACTGTAAATAACTAAATTATCAAGCATTTGGATGAGCCTAATTGCTGAGTTCAGTGAAAAGATACAAAATGTATTAGTACTTTTTACTGGACCTAGTTTACTAATATTTTAATAAAAAAATACACTCCTAATATTTCATGCGGCTGGGTATCTAGGTTATGACCTAAAAAGAAAATATATGTAGTTCAGTCGGAATATCGGCGAATGAGGGAAGAATAGTAATAAGCCTTCAGTGGAAATGAAGAATATTACCATCTACATAAAATAACATTGGTTTTCATGGGTACTACAATACATTACCTTATTCACAAAAACTATGAGCATATGTATATTGTCTGTGAATTTGGATGAGCAAAAAGTGTTATTGGACTTGCGTCAAAGGAATTCTCAATAGTAAACATGAAGTCTGAAACAGCGGCCACTAGACACCCATAGGCTCGTTACCATACAACAATAACCTAGTCGTATTTCACAGTTAGTCTCATAATTGCATTTAATTAACGGCTATGGGCTCAACTCTTATTACATGGCAATTTAGCCAACCATATAGTTAGTTCTGCTTTTAGTTAGTGTTCCTTTTTTGCTGCTGGTTAAAAGTACAAAGAACATAAATTAAAATTTAGGTTCAAAGAAGCTTTTTGGAATAAATTTGATAGGTTTTCGTTAAGCTTCAATAATCCTGAAAGAGAAGTTTGTAAGTACGCGGGATTATTAAACATATTGATTAAATTATAATTCCTTTATAACAAATTTGTTTTTAATTGTTGTTAGTAAAGAAAATGACAGAATTACAAACAATTTATTGAACGAGAAACACTCTTGCTATACAAGTAGATCTGTTTAATATGATTTAATCTGATAAAAAAATATGTTTTTTAAAATATACTTTTGAGAAGGTAGGTATATATAAAAAAGATGTAAGTACTATATAGGATAACGAATTAGAATTTATTTTGAACTGAAATTGTAAATTTAAAATTTAAATGTAAAAAGATTATTTTCATTTCACTTAAAATTAGTAACTGAGGAGATTTATAAAATATCATTTAGTGATAGCGCGATAACCTAAAATTTTTGAATTTATGTATTTATATCTGTATAATCTCTGTGTATTATATAAACCAAATAGTAGTACAAGTAAATATTTTCTATGAAAAACATGATGAACGATGGTGAATACACCTTCGTTCATCATATTTTTATCTCTCGCTTTTCACTGAGATTGCCGACATAATCGCATAAAATAAAATATCGATTTTGTGATATTGTGTATGTGCTAATTCAATTTTGTTTTAAGACAATACCCTATACTAAGAAAATAATCCTTGTGTTGCGGAGAACTTTATAAACATATAATTAACTGACACAAATTACATCCAGACTCGGAACAACAATTTGTGGATCACACAAAGTGTTGTCCTGCGTGGCAGTGGAACTCATGACACCGGCGCGGTAGGTCGGTATCTTAACCACTACGTCACGTGTGCAGTGAAAAATGAATAAAAAGGTCTCTAAAAACCTACCTAAATTAACACTAAACAGATTAGACACAAAAATAAAACAAGGAAATCTTCGATAAACTAAATCTATACCAATAAATAAAATTGGAGTGTCTGTTTGTAATGTCAAAATAATAGGCCGTTTTCATGCTTACATGGTTATTTGCACTATACATATGCCTAAAAATCACTTTATATTTTTGTCTGTCTGTCTGTCTGTTTGTTCCGGGTAATCTGCAAAACGGCTGGACCGATTTAAAAAAATCTTTCACCAATGGGTAGCTATAATATCAGGGAGTAAACTAGCCTATATTTTTTCCCGATATTTCCAAGGGGACGGGAACTACGGGGATAAGGCGACAGAAACCGAGGCGAAGCGAGGGCGGGTTGCTACTATGTAATAAGTTTATTCGCTGTCCCCATTTTCACGAAATATTTTGTATTTGCATATGTACATGTTAAAGCTACACATTACCCTAAATGTATTGTATTTTATAAAACGAGGAATCGCCCGCCGTTACCATCGATGTTGCCGAATGAATGTGACCCAAAAATGTTTTGGTAATATTTCCGAACATGCAACCATAGGTATATACCTCTACATTTGTACAGGTTTTTTAAAAGCCGTTTAAAGGTGAAATGAAACAGGACCCGTGTAAATAGAGGGTAGTGTTTTACATTTTTCGTGTGGTAATGGAGTAAGAATAGAATTCACCATCCCCTAACTTGCCCGTGGGTGTCGTAAAAGACGATTAATGGATATAATATGCATATAACGTCTTTGCAAGAGAAGGAAACGTTGAAATAAAATCCTGTATCAACCTGTCTCACCAGCATGGTATAAGAGATCAATTGGGCTACTAGTGTGGAGGAGGCTCGTGTCCAACAGTGGGATTTAAATGTGTTGCGATGAATTCTTACTCCGTCATTACACTAATTACTTCCTCAAATACGATGTGATAATCGTTTTCATAAAAAATTAAAATCGACCTTGGATTACACGATAATGAAAAGTAAATATTTCAGTACATTTTAAAGCATATTTATACTATAGAATGTCCAAAAAGGCAGTTGCTTAGTCTCTTGATAATGTAAACGTCAGAGTTACGTTAAAAATTATACAATTACTTTTCATTGTACCCAAAGTCCACTCTAATTAGAGTTCATAATTAATTATCATTGCTTAACAATGGTTGCCCGTTCTCAAGCTGTTCAGACTTTGAAAAGAACTTTGGCCACAGAATAGGCGGGTATACTTACATTATAATTTCACGTACGTTTTATTAATTAAGTAGGTACCACATCTTTACATGTACATCTCATTGTTGAAAAAGAGCCATTTTATTTTAACTCCTTTATTTTGGAAGTGTAAAAACTAAGCAAAAGTGTAAACACACATTGGTGAGCGACCCTATTACTTTTCATCAAACACTGTTTCAAACTTCGAAAACGTCAAATCTAGGCCTTCATAATTGCAATTGCATATTTATGCCACTGAAACAACGAGCAGTGTTCTTCATAATAAGTTGATATCTACCAAAAACTTTGGTGGCGGAGTAAAACTCGTAATAAAACTCTATATCAGCATGTCTGACCAGCGTGGTGTAGTAATCCCAACAGTGGGGCATGTATGAGCTGAGACAAAAATAGGGAAAATTGTAATAACTAAATAAATAGATATATCAATAGTAATTTAAGAGTTTTTTGTGTAACTAAATACACATTCGATACAAAGAAAAGATAAAACTAAATTCACCTATTTTTTTTTTATGATTTATAGAGACTCATCACGCTATAGAAAATTGTTTTGTTTATTGGTGCTTTTTATTCACTGTCATATAAATAATACAGATAAAGAAGATATAGATCAATAGGTGAATAGACGAGGAAATCGGTAGATTGCCACCCAGAATTTGAAATTTCGAATTAAAACCATCTCTGAGTTTTTTAATAATCAAATCGTTTTGTTACGGTCGACGCACTCCTCGCTCCACTCCGTCCAGGGCAACACGGCTTTGACAGGAGCACCAGCCTCCCCTCCTTCCAGCACCCAGGGAACCGCCCGGACACTAAACTGGCTTCAAACAGCCCCCTGAAGCGGGGACCCAGGTGGTCGGGGACCCGGGCCAGCACGCGGTTAGGAACACCGTCGGGCCAGGGGGCGGGCGATTTGCTGCCCATGCGCGCCACCGCCAGCCCCATCTCTGGTTCCGTGATGGGCAGAACACTGTCATCATCGGCCTCCCGGTCGCTGTCTGTCGAAGCCATGACCGGGGGCGTGTGTTCCGCCCGTCGTGGGAACAGGTCCTCGACGACTCTGGTGCGGAGGCCGGGTTGGAGAGTCTCGGTATGGGCGTAGCAACCACGCTGGTCTGACGTGTTGTCATAGGGTTTTGTTTTGAGTTTGCTTTCTCTTATATAGATGATATTACATCCCTTATTCGCCTTTTCAGACACCCACGAGCAAAAGAGGGGGTGGTGAACTGGATTCTGATCCCCTTAACCTCACACAGATAATAATTAAATAGTAAATTGTGAATAACTTATTTTATTTTCTTAACTCTTAAATCGCATTTCAGTCTTGGACATGACTCTCTTCCATGAAAACTCGATGTCATTCGGGACAGTATCCTTATAGTCCAACTCTATATCATGTTGACCAAAACCAGAAAGTTTGTTGTCATTCATATCAATTTTTTCTTCTCTTGCATCTTAATCTTGATCTTCTTGTGTGCCTCACATACCGTTGGGCAGAGACCTTGGAGGGCAAGGGTGAGGCGCTGACTTTCAGCCTAGATATCGCAAAGGCGTTCGATAGGATCTGGCACAGGGCACTTCTATTGAAGCTACCATCATACGGAATACCCGAGGGACTCTGTAATTGGATCGCCAGCTTTTTAGATCGGAGTATAAAAGTCGTCGTAGGTGACTCGTGCTCCGATACCATGACCATTAATATTGGTGTACCACAAGGCTCGGTGCTCTCCCCGACGTTGTTTATCCTGCATATCAATGACATGCTCTCTATCGAGAGTATGCGTTGTTATGCGGATAACAGCACGGTTGATGAGCGGCACACCGAGCAACGAAATATCCCTCGCGAAAGAAGGGTTCAATTTGTGTCTGAAGTCGAGCGCTCTCTGGAGCGGGCCTCAGAATGGGGTGAACGGAACTTAGTCCAGTTCAATCCCACAAAGACACAAGTTTGCGCGTTCATTGCAAAGCAGGACCCCTTTGTCATGGCGCCACAGTTCCAAGGAGTAACTCCCCCAATTTTTGAGAGTATTGGGATTCTCGGCGTCGAAATATCGAGCAAAGTCCAGTTTGGGAGTCATTTGGAAGACAAAGCCAAATTGACAAGCAAAAAGTTGGGTGTCCTGAACAGAGTTAGACGGTACTTCACACCAAGACAGCGTCTTGTGCTATACAAAGCACAAATTCGTCCTCATGTGGAGTACTGCTCACATCTCTGGGCAGGTGCGCCCAAATATCAGCTAGACCCACTTGACTCCCTGCAAAGACGGGCTGTTCGAATCGTCGGGGATCCCAAACTTACGGACAGATTGGAGTCGCTAGAGCAGCGGAGAGACTTTGGGTCACTCTGTGTACTCTACCGACTCTTTCACGGGGAGTGCTCTGAGGAACTGTTTTGACTTGGTACCACCGTCACCATTCTACCAACGTACCACTCGACATCGTAGCAGGGACCATCCATTTCACCTGGAAATGTTATGGTCTTCAACTTTACGTTTCCAGCGATCATTTCGCCCACGTACGTGCAAGCTCTGGAATGAACTACCTGCTGCTATGTTTCCCGAGCGCTATGACATGTCCTTCGTAAGACGAGGTTTAAGAAGAGTATTTTCTTCACGGTAGGCAACGGCCTTGCTGTGCCCCTGGTATTGCAAAGGTCCATGTGCGGCAGCATCACTTACCATCAGGTGAACTGCTTGCTCGTTTGCCACCGTTAGCAATAAAAAAAAAATATGTTGCGATTTCTGATGTTAACGCGAGTATTTTAAACAAAACCTTTATTTTAAACTTATTGTAAACAAAACCGCTTTACGAATTTTATCGCGTTCACGGTCACAGGCGGACTAACCGTGACTATGAATGCTGTAAAGTGTTCAAAACGACGGGCAATCAAAAATCAACTCAACCGGTTTTTTCTTTCAACTATCACATAGAGTTAGAATTGTTTCATTTTTTATTGTATAATGTAATTTTTGATCTTAGTCTAGATTTCATAAAAGGATTATATATAAAACTATAATATTCTTGGTACAGCTATCCGCTTCGCTATAATCGTAGCCTTAGATTTGCCGAACACTCATGAATATTTAGAGCACGTCGACGGTGCCTTTTGCGTTCCCCTCTGCATATATCTCTTTATCAAATATATAGAACACTTCTAGGGTTCTTTTAGAAGGTAAATTTCACCTTTGAGGTGGAGATATCAGGACCGTTGGGTATTGATATAATATTGAATAATTTAGATAAGTAATATGTTATTATTTCAAGATGAGAGAAAAAGCAATGTACTGGAATAGATTTATTTATGAATTATATTTACATTTGCAAACGTAACAGAGACGTGAAGCTTTAGTGTGAGGTAGGTAATTTAAAATGTGTAAAGATTTTAGTAGTAGGTACTTTTGGGCTGATAATGACCACAAACTAAAATTACTATATGTAGATCTTACGCTCACTTGCGAATTTTTGCAACGTTACTAAGGGAATGGGGCTCTTAGACATCATATAGTATTTGGTGGAAGTTATTACTAAAACATTAGAGTTATTAGCAAAACTGTTTCGTATGGTGATGGATTAAGAATACAATTCCCCACTCGCCTCTCTTGCCCGTGGGTATTGTAAAAGGCGACTAGTATTGTGCTTATAATAACTATGTAAGTGAAGCAAAACTCAAAATAAAACCCTGTACCCAGTTACCTAACCATTTGACCAGCGTGATATAGTAGGTCAATTTCGCCCTCAATGTGGAGGAGGCTCAAACCCAGCAGTAAGACGCATATTATCTGTGATGATAATGATACCGTTAGATAGTTCAAATCGTAATCCAGTAAGTGAACATTGAAAAAAAAAACATATTTTTACTAGATATATCACGATAAACATTTTATTTTACTCTCATTTTTGCTCATATACGTCCCACTGTTGAGTTGGAGCCTCTTCCACAATAGGAAATATAACGTACTAGCGTACCCAGCCCGCTTCGTCAGGCTAGATTTTGCTTTATTTTATTTAAACAATAAACTTACATCAAATGATGTTCAAAAAGAGGAATGCTCCGATCGTCACCAAACCTTAAAGGATTACTCGCCAGGTCAATCTGGGGATTCCCTGAAAGTTTCATTGAAATCGGTCTAGCCGTTTGGGAGCCTATATGAAACATACCCACATACTTTCTCTTTTATATATATAGAAGATTGGTCCAGGGTTCCATATTTAATCCCTTAGTCGCCTAATCCCTTAGCAAGAGGAGGGGGTGGTGAATTTTATTTGACTCTGTCACCACACGGAAAATGTTTTACATTGGTTAAGAGAAATTTCCTACATTATAAAATTATTGCCAACTATGTTGATACATATCATGAGATACATCAGTCCCGTGTCGGGCTTAGGAAACAATTGTCGTCGCAGTCCCCCACATTCAAACTCCCGTGATAAATTTAATATTTTCAATATGTTTATTAATTTTTGACTAGTGGTATTCATAGAATATAATGTTTCAGTATAACGTAAAGTGAAATTAAAATTTTTATATATATAATTTTCCTGTCCATGTGTATGTGACTCAACTCCTCCTAAACGGTTGAATCGAATTTGATGATTTTCTTGTGTTTATTCCAGCAGATTAGATAATGGTTTAGATTAATAATTGGAGGCGGTAATTGGCGTTGTTATTTCAAGAAGAAATAATTTTTTTTGGCTTTGAACAGAATGTCTATCGGGTCAGATAGTTTTTGGGAACACTTCCACTTTTTAACCAACTTAAAAAAAGAGGAGTTATTCTTTTTTAATAGGAAGCTGTTTTTTCCGTGTAGCCCAACCCCAAAATAAAAATGGTGCTATTTTAATTTGGTCTAGTTTTACAATGGCCTCCATGAGAAAACGGTTGCCGGCTAACTAGATTACATTTAAGTTCATGAACGACATTTATTTAACTATATGAATTCTGTTTCAAGTAAGAAGCATTTCTCTTGTTTAATATTCAGGAAATGCATCTACATTATAAGGAAGCTTATTATGTCTACAACCGGCTTAGCATAGCATGTACAGTGGGTATAATATCAACGACAATGGAACGGACTTGAATTACTTACCGGACTTCTTCGAACTGTTCCCCTTTCCTCCATTTTTATTTCGCCTCGGGTAGAGATTTATTTTACTCTGGCCACACCCCATCACAAAAGCTGATCTATTCACTCATCACCAATTCACTTAATCATCTTATCACGATTATTAAATTTTAAATTTTAAGTTCGAATAAAATTAATAATAATTTATATTGAATTTATAGTTTATGGACGAAAATCAAGAACACTTCCACTTAATTTTATGTTTTTTCGATTTATAGTGACGCAAACTTGACTCCATGACTGTTTCTGCCCTGAAAAAAAAAACATAATTTAAACAACCGTATTTGAAAACAATTTTTTTTTCAATTTATTTATTTATTTAAGATAACACCCTGCACTAAGGCAATAATTGAAATACAAATTTGGTTTAATACGAGAGGTGGAACAATTCCTCAATAATTACAAAAAAGTGTGCTCCAAGAAGGGATTTTTAATCACTTGATGAGACACTTTGAACAATAATATTCGAGATGATGGAATAAAATATCGATTTTTGATAAATATAAAATGAGTTACGCCTAAATTTCTATAAAATTTAGAAACATAACTCTATTCCCATTCTTGCGCTTTTTTTTTTTTTTTTTTTTTTTTTTTTTTTTTTTTTTTTTATGGGTGGGCTATGGTAAGCGCACGCGCGGTCCTGTCCTTCCGGGGCGATGAAAGGACGGCGCGCGGGCCCATAACCCACCCGTACCCACGTCACCTCGTTGTTGGGCCGACCACCGGAGCAGATGTGACTTGTCATCAGTGGTCGGCCCGACGGAATACCCTTTCGGGTAACCTCTCACCTCTCGACGTACTGGGACGTCGGTCGCCATCGCGCGGTCAGCCTCCCTGCGGGTGACGGACAATTCCCCGGTCCGATCACCCGCGGCCTCGGCTAGGGCGGCATTAGGCGCAGATATTCGCGCCTGCGCCGCCCGAGTCGCCGGCGGCGGAACGTGTCGCCGAATAGGAGCTCTACTCGTACACGATCCGCCGCCTCCTTCCGTGAGATAACGGCCTCACAGAAGGCGGCGACCGCGTCCCAGTTCCTGACGCTGACGAGCATCTCCCTGGCGATGGTCGGCAGCGCCAGGTCGGCACCGATAATTGCGACGAGTTCACGGCGATCCCCCTCCCATGCAGCACACTCCTCGAGCGTGTGCTGCGCCGTGTCCTCGTCGCAACGGCAGTGGTGGCAGGACGGTGTGCTCTCCCTCCTGACAATCTTGTGCAGGTACTTCCCGAAGCAACCGTGCCCCGTCAGCACCTGCACCAGTCGGAAGGAAAGCACCCCGTGCGTCCGCTCCAACCACTCCATCAGCACCGGCCGGAGAGCCTCGACGGTCCTGACACCGTACCGAGGACTCTCCAGCCGGACTGCCCAACGGGCAATGACTTCTCGGCGGGCGTCGACCCGCCAGGCGGTGATCTCTTTGATGGAGACCATGCCGCCGCGGGCGCGCGTCTCCGACACCCGCCGATGAATGTCGGCGAGCATCTCCGCCTCCAGATCCCACGGGGGAGTTCCGGCCAGGAGGCACGCTGCCTCTGTCGCCACCGTGCGGTAACCCCGTATGGCCCTGATCGCCATGACCCTCTGTGGTCGCCACAGGAGGGCCCTAAGACGGACGGTCAGGGACCCCGCCCACACCGGTGCTCCATACAGGGCCATCGACCGGATCACCCCCACGTACAGCTGTCGGCACGTAGCACTGGGTCCGCCCACATTCGGCATCAGCCGCGAAAGGGCGGACGCCGCGCCGACAAGCCGGGGAACAAGTCGATGGAGATGCTCCCGGAACCAAAAATGCCCGTCGAGCACCAGGCCCAAGTACTTCATGTGGGCCTGGATGCTGATGGTGACCGACTTCACGATGATCGAAGCGCCGGCGGGAGGCCCGGCGGTACGGAGGCCATGGAACAAAAGGGCCTCCGTCTTTTGCAGGGCTACTCTCAGCCCCAGCGCTTCGATCCGCCTGACAATCTCCTCGGTGCCGAGAGTTGCCAGGCGTGCCGCCTCCTCTAGCGTCCCACCCCGGGCTGTGACGAGTGTATCGTCGGCGTAGCAAATTACGCCCAGCCCGGGTGGGAGGCTTCCTCTCAACGCCCAGTCGTAGCCGATGTTCCACAGGGTCGGACCCAGAACCGACCCCTGTGGGACACCGCACGTCATGGGCGTTCGCACAACGTCCCCTACTCGGTCAACGTAGAGGACGCTGCGCCCCTCCAAGTAGTCTGCCACCAGCCGCCTGAGGTACACGGGCACCCCGTGATATCTCAGCCCCTCCCTGATGCAGCTGAATGGCAGACTGTTGAAGGCATTGGCGATGTCCAGGGACACCGCCAACAGGACTCCTCCGCCGGTGACGGCCTCCGCTACCACGGCCTTCAGGCGCAGCAGGGCCGCGATCGTCGAACGCCCTCTCCGAAAACCAAACTGGGCGTCCGACAGATCGGGCCCGACCCCGACGAGGTGCCGCTCGATGCGGGCAGCCAACACCCTCTCCAGCAGCTTACCCGCATCATCGAGCAGCACGATGGGCCTGTAGGCCGAGGCCGACTCGGGAGACCGTCCCGGCTTCGGCAGGAGAACCAGCCTCCCCTCTTTCCAGCATCCAGGGAACTGCCCGGACGTCAAACAGGCGTCGAACAGTCCCCTGAGGCGTGGTCCCAGGTGCTCGAGGACCAGGGCCAACACACGGTTCGGAATACCATCGGGCCCGGGGGCGGTAGATTTCACTCGCATACGCGCCACCGCCGCCCCCATTTCCGGCTCCGTGATGGGCGGAGCACTTTCATCTTCGGCCTCCCGGTCGCTATCCGGCGAAGCCATGACCGGAGGCGTGTGCTCCGCCCGCCGTGGAAAGAGGTCCTCGACAACTCTGGTGATTCTTGCGCTTTGAGAGGTACTTTAGTTTCACTCCATCTTATTATTGTAAGTAGTGGGACCACACACTTCGTCCCGTAAACGAGACAGCCGGAAACCCAACTTTTTGAGGATGTTTGCATATGATTGGATTTAGTATATTTAGTGCCTTTCGTATATTTGACGCCTTTCATTATTCATCATCATCATTTCAGCTCATATTGGGCTCAGCCACTGTTGGGCTCGAGCCTCCTCCGCAATAGGAGGAAAATTAACCTTAATATACGGTGTTGGTCACGCAGGTTGATATAGGGTTTTATTTCGAGTTATCTTTTTTTTTTTTATTGCCAACGGTGGCAAACGAGCGAGCAGCACACCTGATGGTAAGTGAAACTGCTGCACATGGACCTTTGCAATACCAGGGGCACAGCCAGGCCACTGCCTACCGTGAAAGAAATACTCTTCTCAAACCTCGTTTAAAGAAGGACTTCATTTGCGTACATATTTTATGCGCATTATATCCCTTAGTCGTCTTTTACGACATCCACGGGGATGATAGAGAATGGTGAATTGTATTCTTATTCCGTCACCACACGAAAATGATTGATGCCGGTATCCTCATTGCACGTATTCACACTCCCTTCACTTTTTTCACGGTAGTCAGCAGCCTAGTAAAGGTCCATGAGCGGCAGAGTTATTAACTATCAGGTGTGTTGTTTACTTGTTTGCCACCAACAGCAAAAACAAAAATTGCTGTTATTCCTGCTATAAGGTGATGAACTGTAACTACAATATATTAGTGTCTTCACTTCCCACAAAGCCATATTATATGATAAGAAATATTCGAAATAAAGTTGCTAGTTTCAATAATTCATTCATTTCTAGAATAAATCTTACATATTTATGTAACATACATTAAAATATTCATAGCCAACTTACTAACTTATTCATGAGCAAAACTAAATCAAAATAAGTTTGAATTGAATATGGTTTTTTATTGAATAGATAAATAACAGTTTATTTCACATTTATTTTAATTCGTGTGAAGTGTATTTCTGCGGTGGGGAAATAATTGATTTATAAGAATAATTCTGTTTTTTTAGGAGCACATGAGAATCCGTTGGTTAGGTATTCCATCGGATTGAGAAGGATGATTTATGGCACGGAATCGTGATCCTTAAAGGTCTCCTAACTAAACTCAAAGTCGCTCACAGTTCTATAGAGCGAATTATGGTCAGGATTTCTCTGCGAGAGAGAATCTGATCTATCATCCATAGAAGAACGGGTGTAACGAACATAGAATAGAGAATTAGCACGCTGCGCACGAAGTGGCAATAGGTAGGCCACATCGCTCGACGTACCGGCAACCGCTGGGGAAGAAAGGTTCTCCAGTAACCACCACGTATTGGATGACACAGTGTAGGCCGAATGATGTAGACTAACGCACCGACCGAGTTGCTGGGTCGTTGGATGCGGGTGGCACAGGACCACATCTAAGGCTGGTTTTAGAGTCACGCTGACCGTTCGCTGACCGTCGGCGCTGATAGCCAAAATGTATGAACGTCTAGGAAGCGTTTTAGAATAACGCGTAGGTATCAGCGCGTACGGTGGTCCGCGCTGTCAGGTCAGCGGCAGTACGCGTCGCGCGTCGGCGCCACGTAGCTATCGGTGCTGACCGCCGCACACGCGCCTCTGCCTTCAGTGAGCATTTTTGCGATAATGGAACGTCATGCGCTGAACTTTAACGCTGACAAGCAACGCGCTGAGCTGTCGGCGCCGACAGTCAGCGTGATTCTAAAACCAGCCTTAAACCTGAATGAAGCCTACTTCCAGCAGTGGCGAAAGGCTAAATGATAATGATGATGAGAAAGATGATGGACTTATAAAATCCATCGGTGTTAAACCATATACTTGTATATCACGACTTATACTACACGTAGGCTAGTCTCTATTACGAGATTAGTATAATAATATGCCTATAGTGAAAAAGATTTTGTTAAAAAAGGCTTAGTATTTTACAGATTAAATTAATTAAACATTGGACAATTCATAAGAGAATGACCTCGTAAAACTCTGGCTTAGAATATTGATAGACGATGCTCATTTATCTGTGGTTTACTGCGCATTTAATATTCTATACAGGGTTGTTTAAAATAAGCTGATCTTTCCAAAATATGAACTCCAAAATTATAAGAAAATTTATAATATTATACTAGAAAGAAAATGTATTAGTTATTTAGTAATTTTGCTGAATAATAAGTATTGAAAGTTCTTCATTCTTAGGTTTCCCGTGGGGTGACGGAGTAAGAATACCATTCGCCACCACCCTCTTTTAAATATGCATATAACTACTATTAATTTTGACTTATTAATGACCACACTGGTCTAATATGTTGGCATAGGATTTTATTTTAAATTTTCCTTCTCTTACATAGATATTTTATGCATATTATATCCCTTAGTCGTCTTTTTCGACACCCACGGGTAACACAGGGGGTGGTGAATTGTATTCTTATTCCGTCAACTAAACGGGGACTATTGTTGATTAATTATTATAAAACAGCAACATATTATTTCAAGTTGACGCTGTTCTATAGAAGTCTAAACAAATAGAATTCCTTGAAATCGATCACAGCGCCACTAACTAGGTCCAATTGCTAAACTAACCTATTCTTGAATTCACTTAAACACACATAGACAACATGTTAACTGTTTAGAAGAAATTCGGTCAGATATACATGTACAGACAAATTACAGATATAAAGATAAAAAAAACAAAGGCAAAAAGGTATACAAACGGTTACGTACGTGACATAAAGATTGACAAATGTAAGTACATATTACAGCGTTTTTGAGGATGGCGACAGTGAATTAATATTAGACACGACAACATACGTTTTTGTTGACATTATGGGACTGTCATTTGTAATTTTTACTAATCTTTTTAGTACCATTTATCATTTGAATTTTTATTTACCAAATATGACTTAAATAACGTATGATTTTTATTATCGGCTGTTATTATTGATTTCAGGTCAAGATTAGTTTGTAAGTATAAGTTAATAGTAGAATTTTATTGTCAAATAAACATGTGTGATTTCTGATTTTAAAACGACGAAACGTCGATTATTTCGTGCAAAGTAACTAGTCTTTTATCCGCTTACAATTTGATCTTTATTTAATACTTGCAGCACCCTGTGGTTTTACCCACATAGTTCCCCTTCTCATAGGAAGACCGGGATAAATTATAGCCTATTTGTTATTGTGATATGTAAGGTATTTTATTGTGAAGTTTCATCAAAATCCATTCAGTAGTTTTTGCGTGAATGATCAACAAACATACTCACAAACTCTCGCGTTTATATTAGTAGGATTTCCGTGTGATAACGGAGTAAGACTACAATTTACCACCCCATTTCTTACAGCTGGGTGTGGTTAAAGACTACTAAGAGTTATAAAATACAGATAGTATCTATACAAGAGAAGGAAAATTCCATACAAATTCCTATATCATCCCCTCTGATGCATCTATGGACTACCATGATGTCTGTAGAACTGACCTAATTTTGCTCCAGTTACTAAGGAGGCTCGAACCCAGTAGTGGAATATATATGAGATGAGATCCACTCATCTCTCAGTAGCTACTGTATAGAATATATTATAGTTAAGCTGAAAGGTATATATATGATTAAATTTCACCATATTCTATTTCATATCTAAAATATTAAGGTTATAGTGTTTTTTATCGCTCAGAATTATTTTATTGATTGAATAATTCCGTCGTCCGAACTAATCGCTTTATTTAATGTAATAAGTGGCTAGCTTTTGTTAGATTCATCATTCAGGGTTATGCGATCATAATCATATTACTTCTTTAAATTTCTATTGTACTTGAGCCACTGCGGCAACATTTTCTCACTCTATAGAAGATTCATCAATATTTACTGTTTTAGTTATAAAAAGATTAAGAGGTCACTTTTTCTTCCAGTAAGTTATCACCAGATATAGTCTAACACTCACCAGCATTATCATCAGGCGATTTGGTCACTACACGTAAAAGATTAAAATAAATTTAAAAAATCACCATCAAGCTTCACCCCATAAATGAAGACGCATTAAAGTAATCGCCATACTTCCTGCACTGGTTAGTTATAGCAATGAGATACTATACGTTTCTTTCATTCTTCTAGGTACTTACTGAAAATCTTAGCCGTTTTTATTATACCCACAGGTAAGGGGGTAGGAACAATAGGATTCTTATACCCTACCACGCGGGGATATCAAATGTAAAACTATCGTCGTGTGATACTTAAAAAAATATTTTTTCATTCTTTACCTATCTAAATAACGAGCAAAAATTATATCTATATCCGCCTTTTAACAATATCTGTCGACGAAGGAAGCGTTATGCATGATTAGGCATGAAAGGCCCATTGTTCTTATATTTGCTGACGTTCGTCAATTATTTCTGCGTATAAGGAATTTGCATGATGTTCACTATTATCATAATATTTTTATATATGAAATAGTTTATAAGTTGTAATCTCTCAGATATAGAATTCAGAACAATAAATATAGGTAAAATGTTAATATAAGTAAAAATTTGCAATAAAATTACTAAAATTAATTTCTAAATACCAGTCTTTTAAGTGAGTTTCTTTAGACGCGTTGAGCACTTTTTGGGTGAACAAAAATCATGAAACTCGCGTCATCGTCATCGAAGGCGTTCGAAATTCGAGTCATTGTCACAGCTCGCTTCCCATGAGCTGTATGTATTCTGTGTACCTCCGTGCCTTATTTTTTAACCCCCGACACAAAAAGAGGGCTGTTTTAAGTTTGACGTCAATGTCTGTCTGTCTACGTATGACATCATAACTCTCAAACGGATGGACGGATTTCGATTTGGTTTTTTATTTTTCATTTAAAAACCATTTTCCTTGCGGTAGTTCTTAGCTATGTTTGATTAATATCGGTCCAGTAGTTTAAGATTAATAATAGCTCTTTTCCAAAATGATGTAATGGCGTATTACCCGATTAAGTGTTCACGTTTACGTATTGTGGATCACAACTTGACATATAAACCCTTCTGGCATCTATAAGAGCGTGTGATTTTTGAGAGACATTTGATTTATTGATTGGTTGATGAATGATTGATTGATTGATCGATCGATTAATTGAGTCATTGATTGAATCAATTACTTATATTTTTATTTGCATATTTTACAAAAATAACAGACGTCCCACAAATCAAAAACTTATTATTCAAAAACCGGATAATTTTAATTGAAGATCCAAAAATAGCAACTGTGTATTCATAGTTTTAAGTTTTTACTTCTGTTCCGCAATCTTCTTGACTGTTTTATTCTTTTTTTTACTATTATAATTAGATTTTAAATATAATTACATGTATGAGAACTATTAATGAGCATAAAGAGTAATTCAACTTAAGAATAGATTCTTCAAATGCAAATTAAAAATCTTTACTTTCTATAAAGTTACTGTGTGTGGGCGGCTACGAATACTACCAACTCATTGCTCGTGGGTGTCGTAAAAGAAGTCTAAGATCTTTACATTGACCTGAGCCAACTCTATCTCAGGTCCTCTGCTCAACAATTACATTAAAAAACTATTACCAAAACTTTTGCAATACGTAATAAATTCCTAACCGAGGCCGCGGGTGACCGGACCGGGGACTTTAATCCCACACCCGCGGAGAGGCTGACCGCGCGTCGACGACCGACGTCCCGGACAGGGACGTCGAGAGGTGAGGGTACCCGAAAGGGTGTCCGTCGGACCGACCACTGGGGACAAGAAACTCGGCATTGATGGTCGGCCCAACAACGATGGTGACGTGGGTATTGGTTCTGCATGCCGTCCTTTCGTCACCCTGGACGGAATAGACGGCATATGCGCTTACCATAGTCCACCCATAAAAAAAACAATACGTAATAAATACCTACATATTGAATCGACCCAAAATAATTAGGATAGAACTAGGAATAATGATGATGACTGTCCATCTAATAATACCGTAATGTTTTGGTTATAATATAACATATAATAAAATGCTTATGTATTTTATAAACTTACTTAAATAGTGTACAGGAGGTACCCTTAGGCCTTTGTTACTTGCGCGACCGAGGTCCCAGAAAGGGGATGTCGAGAGGAAAGGCTACCCCGCGGGGGTATTCCGTCGGGCCGACCTCTGACGACAAGGAACTCGACTCGTGAGGTGCTACGGGTGGGTTATGGGGCCGTGCGCTGCCTCTCTGTCGCCCCGTACAGGGCTGGGCGACGGATGCGCTAACCATAGCTCACCCCAAAAAAAGGGCTTTGCTACTTAAATGTTTGGACTTTGGAGGGTCTACTGTACTCGCTAGTTCGTGTAAGGCCATCTGAGGCCATCAGAGGATAACGTCCATGTAACAGTCTAACAGCTTCTAACATCCCTAGTTCAAATAAAAATGGACTGTTCGTTTAAATACAAAAGATATATAAACCTCAATAATTATCCCGTTCAAAATAGAAAAATGTGCAGTGTGTGTAAACAGCACTTTTATGGTCTAGACACAATGCAAACAGTCCTACGCTTAATCACCTAACTACAAATTGAGGCAATATAAAATTAATGAGGACAGAGAGCAATTATATTTAGATCAAACATTCTTATCTACTAAAACAGGACAAATAATAAAAAAGTAGTAATGTGTCTATAACATAGATAAATCTCATGCCGGCCATAACTTTATTACTGTCCATGAATGTCGACGACTCTTACGTTAATTATTACGGGGTCATAAGCACTGATACGACAAGCAAACTAATGAGTTAGTCCACAAGGTTATTCAATACCGGTCAAAACGGAGTTTATTAGCAGTAATGTGAAGCTTATTAGAAGCTAGGATTAATAACATTCAGAAGACGATAATTTTTGATGTGTTTATAAATGATTCATTTTGATTTGATTTTCTACAATTTGTTTGCCTTCAAAAAACCCTTTTCTTTGTGGACTATGGTCAGCTTACTCGCCGCCGCCGTCGAAGGGCATAAGCGCGCACACCCGTAACCTATCCGTATAGCGCGTCGCCTTCGTCGTTGGGCCGACCACCGGTGCAGAGTGCCTTGACTTCAGTGGTCGACCCGACAACACCCTGCGCTAAGGAAATAATCCTTGCGTTGCAGGGGACTTTACAAACATTAACGGACAGAAATTACATCCGTTTACTCATCAACTATTTGACACTATAAATTATGGGAAATAAACTAAACGTTTACCTAAACTGATATTTACTACCTATATGAACTTAACAATAACTAGGAGGTAGATAAGCTGAAAACTCTCATCCTCAGTACAAAGAATGAATTATAACGAAATTTATATTTTATGTGAACGCTTTCAATATTTAATTCTTAATTTCTTCTTTATATAATTAGGTCTCATTTTTCGTTATAAAATAGAGTAGGTATAGAATCATCTTTCTTTTAAAGCAAATAATTTAACGAAAAAACATATAAAATTTTACGCAATTGATTTTCTAGATTACTAATCTAATATGATACGCAATTTTTTAAGCCTTTAATCATGACATAATTTGAGATAAATAATATCAAATAAAAGAGCGTAATTCATCATCACAGCTAAATAGATTTCGCACTACTGGGCTCGAGTCTCCTCCATAATGGGAGGGTAATTGACTTACCACGCTGGTCAGAAGGATTGTATGGGGCCATTTCGAGTTCATTTCGAGTTTTCCTTCTCAGAAAGCATAAATAGCTCATTTATAATATTTAAACATCAATAGGTTTGCTTGTAGCTTGACGAATCATTGTCAACTGTATACTAGCCCTCTTATTTACAAAATTATTGATATGGTTAAAAAGGAGACTTGTAATTTATTGCCTCGAAAACATTTGTTGCCAATTGTGATAGTGGCTTAGAGAGTCATTTGATGGTTATTGGTAAATGCTGCTCTTCATTTTCTTCTTCTTTCGGACCATATACGTCCTATTTCTAGAAATGATCTTCCTCCGCTCTTCATCATCGTTCTGCTGTTATCCCAATTAGTTTGGGTCATCTGAATAGGTAGTTTGTTTCCATCGTACATGCATACCTACAGCAATATAAAAGTTGGTAGCATTCGTAGCCCTTCCCGTACGGCATGATCTGCCTCTACATTTTTTTTTTGGCGGGCTATGGTCAGCGCACATAGTCCATTCCATCCGGGGCGACGAAAGGACGGTACGCGGTCTCATAATTTATTTATTTATTTATTTATTTATAGCAGAACCAACAGCTTACATATAATATAGTACAGCAGAATAACAACAGATAGCCAATTATAGGTTCTTACAGATAGATAATTTATTACAATAAGAGAAATTCATCAGTCGACAGTGAGGAGAAACCAATCACATACTCAAACGCAAAGATCGAAGAAATGAAAAAGAAAGAATACTTATACTAAGGAATGCTACCACTGACACCCCCATAAATAGAGAAATGCTCACTTAGTCTGGTTTTTACAGAGGTAATACTTGTATTAAACAAATCAAAATCGTGAACAGCCGTTAGTTCGTTGAACCTACTGCACACTCTCCACAGATACGAGTTCTGCCGATAAATGGTTGAGACTAATGGTACATGAAGCGGACGGTTTTTTCTCAGAGTTCTATGCGGGACTTGCAATGACAGTTTTGATACTAACTCTATACAGTCGACATAATTCTGAGCTATTTTAAATAGGTAAACTATATCAGATATGTCACGACGAACGTATAACGGTAATAAGTGATGTTTAATGCAGGTTCTCTCGTAATCACAAGAATTATAATTAACACCAAGCCTAAAATTAACATACCTAAGAAACTTTTTCTGTATATTTTCAATTCTATTTATATATGTATTGTACCTAGGATTCCATATCTGGGACGCATATTCTAGATTGCTTCTTAAATACATACAATAAATTATTTTCATAGTTTTGATCCTAGTAAAGGCTTTTGAGTTGCGTAATACGAAGCCTAGAGATTTCGACGCTTTATTTATAATATTATTAATATGTTCATCGAATAACAACTTAGTATCATGAACAACGCCCAAGTCGCATATACTATCAACTCTACAAAGTTCTTCTCCCTTTATGACGTACTTAGATTCTATTATATTACTTTTTCTTGTAACTGTTAATAGGGCGCACTTAGATGGATTTAAGTCAAGTTGATTTTGAGTACAGTAATCAGTGAGGCGATTCAAGTCAGATTGTAATGCATTGACATCATCGATTGAGCTAATGGTAGCGAATATTTTCATGTCGTCTGCAAAACACAGAAGTTGTGCATACTTGAAACATTTGTCGATATCGTTAATAAAGATATTAAAGAGCAGAGGACCTAGCAAAGATCCTTGTGGAACTCCACTAGGTATATGTATCCACCCAGAGACGTAGTTATTGATGGCTACGGCTTGTGACCTATTAGTAAGATAAGATGTGAACCATCTAAGGAGGTCGCCTTTAATTCCAATGTTGTCTAACCTCCTTAAAAGCATGTTATGACTAATACGGTCAAACGCCTTGCTATAGTCTGTGTAAACTACGTCAACTTGTTTACCGTTATCCATCGCGTCGGTTAAAAATTCATTGAAAATAATTAAATTTGAAATTGTTGAGCGGCCTTTAATAAAACCGTGCTGAGAAGCATTAAGAGATCTTTTTATTGCTGCATAGACTTGTTCATATATAACACGTTCGAACACTTTACTGATAATACATAATTTAGATATTGGGCGATAATTCGATACTTCTATTTTTGGGCCTTTCTTGTGCACCGGAGTGATAAAAGCTTTTTTCCATATGTCAGGAACCGTACCCTCTCTCAGAGACCGTTCAAATAATATAGATATAGGCAGAGATATAGTATATGCACATTTAGCGAGAAATTGGGCAGGCAAAAAATCAGGTCCCGGTGATTTGTGTACGTCGAGCTTTGCAAGATGTTCAGAAATTTTTTCCCGATTGATTTCGATAAAGGAAATAAAAGAGTTATCGGATTCGCTATTAGACCATCCATACTCAGAGTCGGTAAAGTTAGGAGATGGTGCATGATTGAGAAATGTTGATTTAAAAAAGTTAGAGAAAATATTACAAATATCAACTCCCGTGTCAGCCAAAATGTCTCCGTGTCGCATGTAATTGGGTACAGCAGTAGATTTACAGCGATTCCTCATATACGTCCAAAACATTCTAGGATTTGTCTCAATTGAATCCTCTACTGTTCTAATATATTGGTTGTAACACACACGTTCCAACATTTTTATTCTATCCCGGAGAATTTTAAAAGATTGTGAATCCGTTATGTTACCATAGATTTTGAACTTTCGATGGTATTTCTGTTTTTCCTTTATAGCTTTTATTAAAGATTGGGTATACCACGCGGGATAACGTTTCGTCTTAACTACTCGGGACGGTATATACTCGTGTCTAAGTTTTATATAATTATCATAGAAGAAATCGATACAATTTTCCAATGATCGTTTAGAAAATTCGGTAGACCAGTCGATAAGTGATAGTTGAAGATTTATTTTATCGTAGTCACCTTTATCATATAAATAAGTTATATGGGATGCGGGTTTAAGTACATCTATGGCAGCAAAATTAATTGTGATATCTAGAGCATTATGGTATGGATCGATTGGCACTAATGGCGAATTATTTTCACAAACCAAAACATCGTCATTAGACAACACTAAGTCAAGTATTTTCCCCGTTTTGTTAGTTACCCCATTATATTGAAGTAAACTATGAAAATTTAATTCATCTAATAATAAAGTTTCATTATAGTTTTGAGAAGCGCTAGGTTCAAGATGAGAGAAAAAAGTCCGTCTCCATGCTATACTACTCATATTAAAGTCACCCACTAGAAGGAATTTATCTTCAGAATGATTTAAAATATTATTATTTAAAGCGTTTAAAAAGTTGTTCAACTGATCTGAAAATGTATTGCCGTTGTGCTGATTACACAAATAGAGTACACATAAATGTAGATTAATTATACTACGTTTTTGATTAACCTTTATAGTCAACCAAAGGTCTTCCGCAGAAGAATTAAAATGTGGCTAAGGTGTTGCTGATAGGTTAGTACGTATCGCTATGAGAACGCCACCACCGCGAGACTGACCTCTTACTACATAGTCACGATCTCTACGCCAGACCATATAGTTGTTATTAAATAGCTCAGTATCGCGTATGCTATCCGTGAGCCATGTGTCAGTTAAAATAATAATATCGTATGAATTTTGCAATAGGTTCCGAAAGAATGTAATAGTTTTGGAGCGAAGGCCTCGCACATTCTGATAATATACATGTAATTTATTTAAATCAGGTGCCATATTAAATAATCTTTAACAACTCTAATATCACAATTGCATCACAATAATAACGATTGTAAATTATAGGTTTAGAAAGTATATCATTTAAATTAACGATTATAGCTTTTAAAAATATTGTATAGTATTTGGCCCACACAATTTTATTGCTGAAAAGTACAACGATACATGTTTTATTCGCACAAACTGTAAAAACGATTGTGAATAACGATACATTCTTCACAAGACACTTTTTTTTTTGTGTGAGTGTTTAGCTGTTGGCCGCAGATGGCCTTGACAGCTTATCTCGGACTATGGGTGAGCGCTGAGGGCTCTCAACCCGGTGAAGAGTAAGCTAAGCGACATCGCCCAAGGGCTCCCCCTGTGGGGAACGGACCTCGGCTTGGGGCGTCGCTGGAGGCAAAGTGGGCATGCCCACGTTTATATTTGTGACTTTTGCGCGGCGTGTTTTCGTACCTCGACGGCGAGGGCGGAAACGCGGATATTTGTTTGTTATGGCCTCGCGGGCCGTGTAGGCTCTTTGCTGAGCGAGTGTGATAATGTCGTCCTCTTCGTCGAGGACGAGACGAGGACGTCGGATGGAGGAGATTTTGGAGGGTCTATAGGAAGCCGCCCCAACCACTAGTTGGTTGGGGTGTGTCATGGCAGAGTCAAAGTAGCTCTGAGAGCACCGTTTCATGAACTGCTTGATGGTCGGCAGTTCGAGGTCGATGTGGAGATCGACGTTTCGTATGAACCACGGTGCTCCCGTAGCTCGGCGCATGAAACGATTTTGTAATGTTTGTAGCCTGTGGATCCTGTGTGGCTTAACATGCGCGAACACCACGCTGGCATAGGTCATGATAGGCCGTATGCAGGTGGTGTAAAGTCGGACTTTGCTACTCAGGGGCATACGCGACCTAGAGTTGAGTAGACAGTGGAGACGGCCCATCACAAAGGCTGCCCGCGCGCGGACTTGCTTTATGTGAGGGGCGAAGCTGAGTCGATCGTCAAGGGTCACTCCCAAGTATTTGGCCTGTCTGGTCCAAGTGACCGGCTTGTTGAAAATTTTAAGGGGGGGAATGCTATCGATAGAGTAGGAGCGGGCAGTTCGTCTAGTGAACATGACCGCCTGACTCTTCTCGGGGTTGATTTCTAATCTCCATTTCCTAAACCAGTTGGCTAGGGCGGTAACCGCTGTTTGGAGAGTCTTGGCTACTGTTGTCGGGGATCTACCAGCACAGAAGAGTGCGGTGTCGTCAGCGTAAAGCGCTTTATGTACCCGGTTGGATTTGGGCATATCGCTAGTGTATAGCGTGAAGAGAAATGGGGAGAGGACTGACCCCTGAGGGACGCCGGCCTTGATAGGGTGGGAGGTCGACAACGTCCCTTCCACCCTGTAGCGAAAGCTGCGATGACTTAAGTAGTCATGTATAATTAGAATTAAGTAGTGAGGGATCTTGAGGAGATAGAGTTTGTAGATTAGGCCTTCGTGCCAAACCTTGTCGAATGCTTTCGCTACGTCTAGGAATAATACACCCGTATATCTGTTCATGGTGAACTGACTACTTGTGTATTCTACCAGACGGTGAACTTGTTGTACGCAGCTGTGTTTAGCTCGGAAGCCAAACTGTACGTCGGGAATAAGGTTGTTAACCTCGGCGAAAGTGCGTAGTCTACTAAGAACTATTCGTTCGTAGATCTTACCTAGACCTTTTAGTAGACTAATCGGGCGGTAACTACTAGGTTCGGTACGGCGCTTGCCGGGTTTGTGGATTCCTATTACCACGGCCTCTTTCCATTGCGCGGGAAAGATGTTATTTTTTAATGCTGCATTGAAGATGCAGCACAATAGGATTATCAGGTGGGCAGGGAATAATTTTATGACTTTATTTGAGATTCCGTCCGAACCTGGGGCTTTCCTGGTTTTGAGACCCCTGACTAACGATTCGACCTCATCGGTGGCTTCACAAGACACGATGAGAGCGTAATATTTATATTGAAGAAGCAAGCAGCTAGTCCCGCGAACTGCAGGAGTGAGCGAGATGAATGTAGCGGTAATAGTTGCACGGCATGCAGAACAGTCACCAGATAATGAGCGGTCGTGTGCGCAGGTAAAGTGTCAGAGGTAACAAACATTATAAAATTATAACAGCTATTTAAAAGTTGTATTATACTAAGCGTGTGGTAGCAATAACATAAGGTAATAATAAATATATTGACAATACATATTAATTTAGTATGCGATATTTGTGCGTATCCTATGTATAAATTGAGAATACAAGGTACAGAGCAAATATTTAGGTATTGTAAATTAAACCAATATAGCACAAGAAAAACGTAATTCAAGTAAGTTGGTTTAGAAAATTTTCTGATTCAACGATAAGAACGCGGGAATTATCGTCTTTGCGTACATGTATTTTAGCGTGTTTAACCCAAATATATTTATAGTTCATAGGCTTAAGCGTTACTTTGCACTTAGATAGTAATTTTTTAGAAGCAGGAGTTAAGTGGTCATTTATGTAGATTCGTCCTTGAGCGCCGCTGAATCCAATATCATGCGCTGACAACTTATTTGAACGTGCTGCTGCCACGAAGTCTTCCTTCACATAGCGGTTTGTAAAACCGACAATAATTGATTTATCATTGGAGCCATGCACCGGTACTCTAGCGATATGAGTAGTGGCAGATCGAGAAAAATTGTAGTTCAAGTACTTACTGATGGATTCTACAATGGTATATAAGTTCTCATTGTTTCTAACAGGTACGCCTTTGATTTCAACGTTATTGAGTCTTGCACGTTGTTCCATGTTTTCAATTGTTGTCGATCTCTGCAAGCTGACTGAGACGCGAGTACACGTCTCACCACAACTAGCAACCGATGCGTACTTATAATTCACCGTAATTCCTCTCCTTCGCTATTGGGCCGACCACCGGTACCGAGTTCCTTTTCGTCCGTGGTCGCCCTCGCGCGGTCATCCTCTCTGCGAGTGACGGACTATTTCCCAGTCCAGTCACCCGCTTCCCCGGTTCAGTCATCCGCATTACTCCACTACTAGAAAAATTAACTTACTTTACTGCAAGTACGCGAGTTACTTTTGTTTTTGACGTAGCAACGTCCAATAAATCGATGAACGCTGGCTGCATGCACGAAAAAGTGTCCCGTTACGCTCCTTGTCCCGTTACGCACATTGTTTTATTATTAAGTAGTATGCGATTCAGCTGTACTAAAGCGCGCCATCTATCGATGCGAAAGGATTTCAAATATATTCATTTAGTACAATGCGATTCAGCTAAACTGAACAGCGCCATCTATCGAGACTTACGGTAATTGCCGACCCGATTTAATTTCAATAGCTTATAACAATGGATACTGGTTACGCTGATTCAATTTTATTCATAAAAGTATGCAGTCATTTCATCAATGTATTGTTATGACGTTGTCACGTTAAACTATCGTCCGTAAACCGACTTTACAGACAACCATGTTTTTTTACAGCAAGGCAAGGACTACACTCTCGCAGAAAATCGACGTCTGAGTAGTAGCAAATTTGTGCCCTTCGTTCGGTAAGCAAGAGAGCTGGAAGACCAAATTTCTGAGGCTGTTTGTGTGTGGTGGGTTTTGGTGATGCTGTTAGTATCACCGAACCAATGAGGTTCACATTTTCTTCTCTTTTTTCACGGTAGGCAGTGACCTAGCAAAGGTTCATGAGCAGCAATATCACTTACCATCAGGTATGCTGTTTTCGTTCGCCATCGCTCGTTTGCCATCAACATTAAAAAAAAAGTTAACTTTTACAGCTACTGCGGGCGTAGTAGCGGTAGTAAATTATATACATTTTTATTCCGTCATTATACATCTGTGGCTACAAATCTAACGTACAAATTACGGAAGAATAACTATAGTACTTTTAAACATAAAGTGTATTGTCTATTATCAATAGCGTATTTATGTTGACACAAAGCAGCAGATGGACCGCATTCCCGAGACTTTTAACGACGTTTATTTCGTTTTTATTTCACATTTCCTACAGAATTGTAAATTTTGCTATCGGACCGTAAATCTCAGCTCTTATACAGAAATTTATGAGTTGCTGCGAGCGTTTACTTAAATTTAAGATGAATATAATTTTGCTACTTTTTCAGGGACTAAATATACATTTACTAACACAATTTGTAAATTAAGATACAAAACATGTACGAAAAAAAATTTATACATCGTTATCATCATTTCAGCTCATATACGTTCCACTGTTGGGCTCGAGCCTCCTTCACAACAGGAGGGCAATTGACCTACTATACTACGCTGGTCAAACAGGTTGGTATAGAAAGAAAGAAAATAAGATTTATTGGACACTATAGTTACATGCCTGACATAGAAATATAGGTACACAAGTGATATAAAAACGAAGACGAAAAAATATTGATGATTGAAATATTCATAGTATACATAAATGAAATTCATAATATGAGTGTCCAAAAGGCAACAGCTCAGCATATGCTACATAAACTTGCAGCGCTGATTTTCAGCCGCAGCCTAACTAGTCTAAGTTACAGGTCACAAGAAGTGCAAGTACAGAAGAGCTACATTTAATAGGTTTATAGATTTTTCAAAATTGTAAATAGTCATATTAGTAACAATAATAACAGCATTTGAATCAAACCAACACTATTTGAAATCTGCATTTTAAAAGTCTGAAATGATCAGATGAACACAGTAAACATTGGTATGTTACAGTCAAGTTATGCACTTAAAAATAAAAATAAATAAAAGGAATATATGTATATAGAAAGATATGTCATTGAATAATTATTATGTTATTATAAGAAGTCAAAACGATTAAAATAGCATTAAAATTAATATGATAATTTAAATATAATAAAATAATATAAAATAATAATAATTAAGCATCACATTATCAAGAGGGAGTAAAAGTACGGAAAGATTAGGGTTAGATATATTTTTTTTTTATGGGTGGGCTATGGTAAGCGCACGGGTGGTCCAGTCCGTCCGGGGAGATGAAAGGACGGCGCGCGGGCCCATAACCCACCCGTACCCACGTCACCTCGTTGTTGGGCCGACCACCGGAGCAGATGTGACTTGTCGTTAGTGGTCGGCCCGACGGAATACCCTTTCGGGTACCCTCACCTCTCGACGTCCTGGGACGTCTAGAGTTAGATAGGGTTTACAGACGTTTACAGTTAGATAGGGTTTATAGACGTTTAGGGTTAGATATAGGGTTTTGTTTCAAGTTTTCTTTGTCTTGCATATATGTTATATGCATGTTATATCCCTTAGTCGTTTTTTACGATACCCACACGGCCTAAAGACAGGATGTATTCTTTCAGAATTGTATTCTTACTTCGTCACTCTTCACTTCGTCACACTTCGGTACTCACCATGCAGGAAGTAAATAATTTATGTAAAATCCGTGTGGTGACGGAATAAGAATACAATTCACCACCGCGTTTGCCAACACATTTGACCAGCGCAATATAGTAGGCCAATTTCCTTCCCATAAGGAGGAGGTCGGAGCCCAACAGTGGGACGTTTATGGGCTGAGATGGTATTGATGATTATTTATATTATTTTCTAACTGTATCAGCTATTGTGTTAGTGATCTAACAGTATGAAAATACTATTCAAACTGTTATTGTTTATTCTTTTTTCATGTGGTGACGGAGCAAGAATAAAATTTACAACCTTACCACCCCCTCCCTTGCCCGTAGGTGTCGTAAAAGACGACTAAGGGATTAATTATGCAAACTAGGAATTAAACATGTAAGAGAAGGAAAACTCGTAATAAAACAATATAGTAACATGTCTGATCAGCATGGTATGATAGGTCAAATTCGCTCTTATTGCGAAAGAGGCTCGAACCTAGCTCTAAAATTTGACAGGGAAGCCTTTATCAATGTCGACAGGCTGATTGAAGAGACATAAGCAAAATGAGGCAAATTCTAAAAAAGTCCTATACCAGAAGCCTTTACATAACAATGGAAGAGAACTGTAGAAAATCAATACCATAAACTTTTCTCGTAGCAAAGACTTAAAGATACTTAAATAAAGGTAAACTTGAAGTGATTTAACATAAAATATGGAATTCGTCAGTATTATTTCACTAGGTAAATGAAGATCAACGAACTCGTTTTCATTTGCAGTTTGATAGACTTTGCTCTTTAAGATGAATCGCTGAAAATGTTGTTATCAATAAAAAAATGTTCTTGTGGATTATTGCCTACATATGAGAACTACATAAACTACAAAATACGCTTAAGTAGTTTTTAATTAGGCACCTATAGAATTTAAGCCCAACTTTCTGAGGGTGTTTGTGTGTGGAGGGTTTTGGTGGTGCCCTTGATATCACCGAGCCTCAATGCACGCATTCACACTCCCTTCACTTTCTTCGCGGTAGGCAGCGACCCTGTAAAGGTCCATGAGCGGCAGCAACTTACCATCATGTGTACTTAGTGTTGCCCAAATGCAAGACTAAGACGAGACTTGGACCGGTCTTGGTCTTGGTCTTGCAATATCACACCTGGTCTCGTCTTGGTCTTGGTCTTGCGCACCCGGGTCTTGGTCTTGGTCTTGCTCAAGTCTTGCAGGGCCAGTCTTGGTCTTGGTCTTGCAAAAATTAAGCGGTCTTGGTCTTGGTCTCGGTCTCGCATTTCTCGCAAGACCAAGACCAAGACTTTTTTGGGCAACACTATGTGTACTGTTTGCTCGTTTGCCACCGTTTGCAATAATAAAAAAAAAATAAATATAGAATTTTCAGGCATGAGAACGAAAAAAAAAGATTATCATCTTCATCCTTCGCCTTTTACCCTCCATTATTGGATGTGGAGGTGTTACATATACATTAGGCAATAACTGCTGTCCATGCCTCTGATTTAATTTTAGTTGATTTTTAAAAGCTTTTATTTAACTTGCCCTGTAAGTATGTTAGTATGGGACAAATCTTGCGAGTTAAATTAGAACCACTTCCTGTCGTTAGATTAGGTTGAAATTTGATTTACCTACATACGTAACTTCGGTGACAATGTAATAATGGGGTACCATGAAGCTGGTCTCAAGATGGCGTCGGCAGGTGGCTATAGGAACTCCTAAACTAAACAAGATAAAATCATCGAGTCTGGACTCGTTTGAATAGTCTTGACAAGCACTCTTCTTCGTTTTAGGGCATTTAAAAAAAACTAGTTTTTCTTTTAATTATTATTATAACTCTCAACCTCTCTCTCCCAGGAAGGGGGATAGCGACAATAGTAATCTTACCTTGTTGTCAGACGGGGAAATCTGAGAGAAATAAATAAAACTTTGTTATAACGCACCTTTTATTCGACTTCGTATCTAGGCAACTAAGGAGGATAATACATTATTTTGATAATATCACTTGTAAGAATAGGAAAATTCGAAATTTAACTTTGCAATCACGTTTAGTTAACGTATTGGTCAACTTTACTCTATAAATGGAATAAAGCGAGCTATAAAGAAAATGATAATATAACAGAAATACGAATACGTCACGTAAGAAATATAATTTAATCATTTAGAAAAAATAGGCATAAAATCAACGACAATATTCTTGATCATAAAAACTTAGCGCCATTATGAACATCATTATCTCAACCCAGTGCTAGGTTTGAGCTTCCTTCACGACGACGCAATCCGCCGCCGGCGACTCGGGCGGCGCAGGCGCGAGTATCTGCGCCTAATGCCGCCCTAGCCGAGACTGCGGGTGACTGGACCGGGGATTTAGTACGTCACCCGCAGAGAGGCTGACTGCGCGACGGTGACCGATGTCCCCGAGGGGGAACGTCGAGAGGAGAGGGTACCGCGCAACTGGGGTATTCCGTTGGGCCGACCACTGAAGACAAGTTACTGTCACGGTTTAGTCATGAGACCGCGCGCCGCCCCTCTGTCACCCCAGACGTAGCCGGCCGTGCGCTGACAATGGTCAACCCTAAAAAAAAATGTTTGAGCTTCCTCCGCAACAGCAGCAAATCTGATCTATTATACTTCTATAATCAAACATGTTGTAGGCTTTTATTTCTAGTTTTACGTCTCTTACACAAAATTTATATGTATGATATACATATAAATTTATATGTATGATATACATATAAATTTTCCCTTAGTCATCTTTTATGAACCCTCAGGCAAGAGTGGATGGTGAATTGTATTCTTACTCCGTCATCACACGGTAAATATTATGTAATAAATATTAGTCCTTGAATAATCGCACAATTTCACAAACAATATGTTAAGTCTGGAAGTCGTCGCAAAGCAAAGTTCTAGGTAGGCATACATCAACATTGAAGTTGCTTGCGTGTTTAAAAGAAAACAAAACGCTGCATGGTTGCACCCTCTGTCTAAGTGGCATGAGAGCTCTTAGTCCTCTCGTCTATCGAGAGTACCTTTGTCATGAAGAGAGTTTGCAATTCAGAGCTGTTGAGCTTATGAGAAACTAGATTTTGTAGTGAGTGTATTGTTCTTACGCGTACTTAATAACTAGCGTCCTGTACACGCTTCACCGACCTAAACTCGAATTTTGTATACCTACATATGAAAATATAAAAACAAAACTTACCTTATATATGAAAATTTAACAATGATTTAATTTAAATATAAAAACTAAATATAACATTCTTTGTAGTGGTGGCTACGAATACTATCAACTCTAACGTTGCTCATGGATATCGTAACAGACAGCTAAGAGGCTCTAGGCTAACTTCATTTGAAGCTATCTGGTCAACAATTACATTTCCAAAGAAGGTTGACGTCGGTCAGGCGGCCGCGATCCGGCCCGTGGCAGTAAACAGAAGACTGTCGATAGTGTGACCCTATCAATACCATAATATTCATCTTAGATAAAAGGAAAATTAGATATCGTATCTAATACCGCAAATGTAAATTTGCTTGCTACGCTTTCATGCCTAAACGAGGAAACAGATTTTAAAAACTCTTTCACTAATAGAAAGCTGCATTATCACCGAGTAACTGTATATTATCTTTGTATTCCTATGAAAATTACAGTGGTAGGACCACTCTATTGACAGTTGTCGGTCCACAGCCGCGGGCCGGACCGTCCGGGGTAGTACCACACTCTCGCAGAAAATCGACGTCTGAGTAGTAGCAATTTGTTACTGCGCTTCGTTCGGTGAGCGAGAGAGCCGGAAGCCCAACTTTCTGAGGGTGTTTGCGTGTGGTGTGTTTAGGTGGTGCCTTTGGTATCACCGAGCCTCATTGCACGCATTCACACTCCCTTCACTTTCTTCGCGGTAGGAAGCGGCCTAGCAAAGGTCCATGAGGCGGCAGTAACACTTACCATTAGGTGTACTGTTTGCTGGTTTGCTAGTGTTTGTAATAAAAAAAAAGAATTACTACGCGGAATGAAACCAAGGGAATTGGCTATTTCTTTTAAATATCTTTCATTCCAATTATGACACAAATCTTTAAATATTAATATCTGGTTCACCGAGCTTTGCTCGGTATATATTTTTTTGTATTTTTGCCGAACTTATTTAGATATATATTAATAAAAAATAAAATGATGAAACAATAAAATAAATATCAAAAATTACAAAAAGAGGATAATTATTATTATTCCACCGAGATTCGATCCCACGCTGTTTGAATGCCAAAACCAAACAAAAAAAAACTGGACAACTCCCCAACTGAGCTATTGTCACTCTTGACGGCGACGGCGAAATTTGAATTCTTATTCTTTTAAAATTTAATATCATTGTATTGATTTGCTAAAAACACCGTCAAAACAACATTTTCTATAAATGAAACCTAGCTAGATCGATTTTTTGGCCCCAAAACCTCTAGTATGCCAAATTTCATCAAAATCGTTGGAGCCTTTACCAATATATATATATATATATATATATATATATATATATATATATATATATATATATATATATATTGGTATATATATATATATATATATATATATATATATATATATATATATATATATATATATATATATATATATATATATATATATAAGAATTGCTCGTTTAAAGATATAAGATAAAGATATAAGATACAACAGTCCCCCCCGGCCGCCTCTGTCTGTCCGTCTGAACGCGATGAATTCATAAACTACTTAACAGATTTTCATGCGGTTTTCACCAAATGTCGGAGTGATTCATGGGGAAGGTTTTTATGTATAATACATCAATGTTTTGTGTAAATTGGTTTAAATATGACGATAATTGTCGAAGAGGTCGGAAAAAGTCAAGGCGCCCGGGAGCTTTTATCGACAACGCTGTCTGATTCGTTGGAGATATGTCAAAACAATGTATGGTGGGATTGTATATCTTTTATAGGTCTACAAAAAAGTCCGCAATAGCATATGTCTATCTTTTACCGATAACGTACAATACCAGAGAAAATGGCGACATTATAACGTGATAATTTGAAAGTTATTTAGACACATAGGATATTAATCCTTATCAAATAAAATACTTTAGTTACCTTAAGCATTTCATGCACTACATAATTGCCTTTTACAACATACAATTTTAACTAATATCTTAGGAGTTATCGCAAAATTAAAATACCGGGTGACTAAATAAATTCAAGCACCACGTACAGTCCCGCACATGTCTCACTCGCCCAGATGGAGGCGTACACAGCCCGCGAGGCCCAGCCAAATAAATATCCACGATTCCGCCCCCGCTGCCGAGGACGGAAATCGTGTCATGTCATAAACGTGGAAATGCCCACTTTGCCAGCGACCCCCCGAGCCGAGGTCCGTACCCCACAGGGGATGCCCTCGGAATCGGTCACTTAACTTTAAACGGGTTGAGAGCCCTCAGCGCTCACCCAACAGTCCGGATAAAGTTGTCACAGCTATTGAGGCTAACAACTAAGTCACACTAAAAAGAAAAGCGCGCGTCGCCCTATAGGAAACAGATTTTCAAAGCAATAGTTATCTCCGAGTGGCATAGGTATCTCTTTCAATTTAATTTGCAATTGCGTTGGTTAAGTTTTTGTTTTATGTTGTCTTTAGGTAGGTAGACTTATCACTACATGGTGTAAAACAAAGTCACTGTCGCTGTCTGTCCGTCCCTATGTATGCTTAAATCTTTAAAACTACGCAACGGGTTTTGAAGCGGTTTTTTAATAGATAGAATGATTCAAGAGGAAGGTTTATATGTATAAAACATGCATAATATTGTAGAGAAACACTGATAAATTTAGAGGTTTCTAATCATCATCATCATCATCATCTCAGCCCATATACGTCCCACTGTTGGGCTCGGGCCTCCTCCACAATGGAAGGGTCATTGACCTACTATACCACGCTGGTCAGACGTGTTGGTATAGGGTTTTATTTCGAGTTTTCCATCTCTCGCATAGATGTTATATGCGTTTTATATCCCTTAGTCGTCTCGTACGATCACCCACGGGTAAGATAGGGGGTGGTGAATTGTATTCTTACTCCGTCACCACACGGAAGGTTTGAAGAGGTTTCTAATGTTATGTTGTAAATAAATACATTTTTGCGCTTACATTGTAAACGCTTTTTTTTGGGGTGGGCTGCGGTCGGCGCACACCTCGTACCACTCCGTCCGGGGCGACAGAGGGGCGTAAGCACGCACACCCGCAACCCACCCGAATACCACGTCACCTTCGTCGTTGGGCCGACCACCGAAGCAGGGTTACTTGTCATCAGTGGTCGGCCCGACGGAATACCCCCTACTTGGGGTACCCTCTCATCGACTCTTCTCAGATTTCAGTCTTTCCTCACGCGGTCGGCCTCTCGGCGGGTGACGGGCTAACTCCCCGGTCACGTCACCCGTACATTGCAAACGCTGGCTGAATCCCACGAGATAAATGAAAATAATGTACTAACATTACACAATGATTTCTGATGTTTACGCGAGTATTAGACATTTTAAATAAAACTACTTTACGGATTTTATCGCGTTTGTATTTGATTTTTGATTACCCGACGTTTCGAACACTTTACAGCGTTCATGATCACGGGTGGACTAAGATGTCTCACGTCCAACAAGTCATCGTTACTGCAGAAAATTTATAATTATCTACCCGATACAGAAATTAGTTATTAAATATTGACCCACATTTTGATACAAAATTTATTGCTAGTGTAAGAAGAAAATGATTCTATATGAAAAAATTATATTGTTTATGGTTAGTAATAATTAAAACATTAAAATTAATAGTAATTATATTTAAAAACTAACTAATAATCTAGTATACTACCACCGGATCGGAACACGGTTACACTGAGAAAGATCCGGCAAGAAAACTCAGGTAACATGATGCTAAATTAAAGTTAATTTTGAAGGCGGCTTACTTTGTTACTAAAAGGTTTTAATTTATAAAATTATCTTTAGTTATTATTATTGTGGGTCAAATCCATACAATATGAGCTCACGGTGTCTTGCAGTCTTGTGGTGGTCTTTTTGGATTTGTTTTTAATAATGTTTATAACAGGATCCCAGCTTGATGGTAACACCCAGCCATCCTCTCTATTGAAATTTTTGTGTTTTTTAATCTCAATAGCCTCGCGTACCATTCTAGGCAGGTATCGGTGTTCTTTTGCGAGGATTTGTGGTTTATCAAACCTGATGTTATGGTGGGCGCGGTCCTGACTATGTTCACAGACTGCAGACCTAGTGTCCCGGCGGTGCTTCACATCGGCTATGTGTTCTTTGATCCGAGTTCTTATGGATCTCTTTGTTTGTCCAATGTAAGAGAGACCACAGTCACAGTCAAGTTTATATACTCCTGCATCTTGTAAAGGGATCTGGCACTTGACAGGTGGTAAGAATTGGCTAATCCTCTTTAGTGGCTTAAAATAAGTTTGCACGGCTACAAGCTGCCAGTTCCTCGCCCCCGTCGCAGAGACCGAGTGAAACCACCCACAGTTGAGCGCCTTCCTGCAATACTACCTTATGTCAAAGCAGTCACTGACAAGATTGGCTACATCCTGAAACGCTCTTCCATTAAAACTTATTTTAAGCCACTAAAGAGGATTAGCCAATTCTTACCACCTGTCAAGTGCCAGATCCCTTTACAAGATGCAGGAGTATATAAACTTGACTGTGACTGTGGTCTCTCTTACATTGGACAAACAAAGAGATCCATAAGAACTCGGATCAAAGAACACATAGCCGATGTGAAGCACCGCCGGGACACTAGGTCTGCAGTCTGTGAACATAGTCAGGACCGCGCCCACCATAACATCAGGTTTGATAAACCACAAATCCTCGCAAAAGAACACCGATACCTGCCTAGAATGGTACGCGAGGCTATTGAGATTAAAAAACACAAAAATTTCAATAGAGAGGATGGCTGGGTGTTACCATCAAGCTGGGATCCTGTTATAAACATTATTAAAAACAAATCCAAAAAGACCACCACAAGACTGCAAGACACCGTGAGCTCATATTGTATGGATTTGACCCACAATAATAATAACTAAAGATAATTTTATAAATTAAAACCTTTTAGTAACAAAGTAAGCCGCCTTCAAAATTAACTTTAATTTAGCATCATGTTACCTGAGTTTTCTTGCCGGATCTTTCTCAGTGTAACCGTGTTCCGATCCGGTGGTAGTATACTAGATTATTAGTTAGTTTTTAAATATAATTACTATTAATTTTAATGTTTTAATTATTACTAACCATAAACAATATAATTTTTTCATATAGAATCATTTTCTTCTTACACTAGCAATAAATTTTGTATCAAAATGTGGGTCAATATTTAATAACTAATTTCTGTATCGGGTAGATAATTATAAATTTTCTGCAGTAACGATGACTTGTTGGACGTGAGACATCTTAGTCCACCCGTGATCATGAACGCTGTAAAGTGTTCGAAACGTCGGGTAATCAAAAATCAAATACAAACGCGATAAAATCCGTAAAGTAGTTTTATTTATTATTTAAAATAACATTACACCTTAAAAAGATCAACAAAAAAGTCCACGATGATATATGTCTATCACTTAAGGATAGTCCACAATAACCATTTTTATCCTTTACATTTTACGGGAAAAATGCTTTGCTTACGAAGTGATTTTAAGCGATACGGCATTAATTCTTATCCAATTTAGTACCTTAATTTAATATAGATCAATATGGCCCTTAACAGCATGTAATTTAAATGAATATTTCCGAAGATATTATATATTTAAAATGCAGGGACATAGCGACACAATGGTGCCGGCCCAGCCAGCGGCGCGTGCTTATAAGAAAAACCAAGCTTCACCATACCGGGCTGAGACGCTCACCCATAGTCCGGGCTAAGCTGTGATAGCCATCTGCGGCTAACAGCTTAAAAAACCGCGCTTCACCCTGTAGCACTTTATGATTAGCAGGAATCGGATGCGTTTATCGGACGCGTTTATCCTAGCTCTCTAGCGAGGAAAATAATCCTTACTAATATTATAAATGCGAAAGTAAGTTTGTTTGCTTGTTACGCTTTCACGCTTAAACCACCGAAACGATTTCAAAAATTTTTCACCAATGAAAAGCTATAATATATCTCATCTATCAATATCACGTCGGGCCGACCACTGATGACAAGTAACCCTGCTCCGATGGTCGCCCCAACGACGAAGGCGACGTGCATCGTAGGTGGGTTGCGGGTGTGCGTGCTTACGCCCCTCTGTCGCCCTGGACGGAGTGGTGCGAGGAGCGTGCTGACCGCAACCCACTCCAAAAAAAAAAATATCAATATCAGGAAGGCATAGGTTACCTAAGTCACTTAGGCTATATTTTATCCCGATATGCCCATGGGAACGGTAGCTACGCGGGTAGGGCGACTGAACCCAAAGCGAGGCGAGGGCGATTTGCTAGTGTATTAAAAATTTGATTCGCTATGAAGTGTATTACGAGTACAAAGTCTACATAGTTATACACAAATATTTTACATCAACTTTAAAATAGACTGCTGTTTTATAACCTTCACTAAAATCATAAACGAAAAATGTTTGATTAATAAAACACATGTTTGTGTTTTAAATCAAACAATACCCACTCAGTGTGTTTGCAAATATTTGCGCGAATTGATGATAAAAAAATATTCAATATTCAAATTATTAATCAGTTCGGATTAAATATTCAATTGAAGTCTAATTTAGCTTACTGTACGTGAATCAGACGTGTTAGTATAGGGTTTTATTTCGAGTTTTCCTTCTTTTGCATAGGTGTAATATGCGTATTATATCCTTTAGTCGTCTTTTACGACATACATGGGCAAGATAGGGAGTGGTTAATTGTGTTCTTACTCCGTCACCTCACGGAGTAATATTTTAACTATATTAATAACGTTTATGTGCTATGTGGTAGCGGCTTCGAATACTACCAACCCTTGCTTTGCTCGTAGGTGTCGTAAAAGACGACTAAGAGCCCTAGATTGACCCCAACTCCATCTGGTACCATTTGGGTCAACGATTACATTCCCAAGGAGGGTTGACGTCAGGCAGGCGGCCGGTCATAAAAGTCATTGCCGAAACTTTTTGCAATATGTCAAAACAGATGACATATTGCGTCGACCCCAAGTAATTGGGATAAGAGCAAGATGATGATGATGATGATTAATAACGTTTATACTTTCAGCCACTCTGAAGGATTAACTTAATAAAATATACTATGGCAATAATCTTCCAATCTCGTACACAAAAGATGTCTTATGATTAAACTCTTACAGTGTTATCTAAGCAAAGGATCAAAATTAAATTCAACGTAAAAGGCGCGTCGTATCGAAGGCTTTGGGTGGATTTTATAAACGAAGTTATTCTTGATATTACTTTATACTTTATTAGCAACTTTGATACTATAAAGCTTATTTTCAATCTGTTGAAGTGACATTTTATTAATTCTTAACCTTTTTTATTTATTTTAGATAACTTCATCCTTCATCTTTTGCGAATTTCAGCTTATGAATGAATTTTTATTGGGCTCGAGCCTCCTCCATAATAGGAGGGAAATTTAACTACTATAGCACGCTGGACATAAGTGTTGTATTGTGCGCCTATGTGCAATATCCCGTAACCGCAACTCGAGACAATTCTTGAAAACATACTTGTCTGAAGAAATACGCCGGTCTCGAGTGCTATCCACTCGTTAGTTGCTTTACAAATAGAGAAAATGAATTTACTAGTTTTTTATTTCCCATTTTATTTTAGATCTGCGCTCAGTAATCATCATCCTCACAGATCATATATGTCATACTTCTGAGGTTGAGCTTCTATCACAATGGAATGGTAATTTGGCTAATTAAATTCAGGTTTTTATAATCTTTTATTTCGAGGTTTTCTTATCTTACAGTGGTGTTATCTGTTTAGATCCTTTACTTGTCCTTTACGATTACCCGCGGGAAGGGCAGCGATAGTGGTACATTGTATTCTTACAGCGTCACGACATGTAAAATCGTGTCTCTAATATTAGGACTGAGAAGAAAAAAAAATAATAATAAACTCCAGCTAAGGTAATTGACTGATTAAAAATAATTGACTGACTGTGGTCTGAGTACCAACTTGCTATGTTGTGTATTGTGAATCGCATAAAGAACTGTCCTGCTTCTAATAATGAATGCCTTGTAGCATTTTTATTAGTGTACTCTCTAACCCTTATTTCATAGGTGATGTTTCTCTACGGATGCAATAGACATTTTCACAAGAGATCCTTGAACTAATAGTCCAATGTAATCTGCCAGACAATTCCAATGGCCCTATTAACTGTATCCTTAATCTTGTAATCTATATGACACTTCTCGTAAGAAGAGTTCACCTTCTCACTACTAAATTCTTTATACATTACAATAACCCACTTCTATTATCACACATCACAAATAGCCTCATTCTATTTCCTATACATTATAATGGCTCGTATTCATATACGTTACAGCCTTTATGTTTGACGTATGTTATTTATATAGATTAATTTATTTTTGTAATGCGGAGGGCCTTACATAAGGATTTATTGACACAAACCTGACATAAAGCCTACATAACCCTACATAACAGGACCATAAGTCCACAGTGTGCAGTGCTGTCTTTAATAAAAAAACGGATAAACTTTACAGAACTAGCACCCTGTGTGTTATCTATGCAAGAGGAGGTAAACTCGAAATAGAACTCTATACCGACCTGTCTGACCAGCATGATATAGTAAGGTTAATTTTACATTGGGAATGTGGTTCAAGCCCAGTAATGGGACGTATATGAGCTGAAATTATGAGATGAGTACGCTAAAATAAAACAAAAATAGGTAAGGGCAACGTTGTAATATATCAGCAGGCATTGGTTGGGAAGCGGACAAGTAGGTTTCGATGTGTTCTCTGAAAATATGGTAAGTAGGACTATCATTTTAAGTAGGATACAGTTCATAGGCATGTATGGGCACTCCCTTGCTTGCCCATACGTGTCGAAAAAAACACGACTAAGAGATATAATATACAGATAATATCGATGCAAGAGAAGGAAAACTTGAAACGAAACGCTACACCAACATGTCTGACCAGCACCGTATAGTAGGTTAAATTCCCTCCCATTGTGGAGGAGGTCGGGCCTCCTCCACAATGGGAGTGATAGTTAAAACAGTGGGACGTATGTGGGCTGCGATGATCATTTTAATCAGCAGAGCAGGTATGCCTAAAGATATCTTGAGTTTCTTGAACTATGAGTTTCTTGCCGGATCTTCTCAGCTTGTGGCCGCGTTTCTATCCGGTGGTAGATATTATATTCAAACTATGTATAAATATGACAATATGTAAGTACCCTCAAGGGGCCTATGCAGAATAAATGATTTGATTTGATATCAGCTTATGGCTTGTCTTTAAAAAATAACTGTTATAATTTTGTAAATAAAACTACTTTTACGGATTATATCGCGTTTGTATTTGATTTATGATTGCCCGACGTTTCGAACACTTTGCAGCATTCATGGTCACGGGCGGACTAAGGTGTCTCACGTCCAACAAGTAATTGCTATTACAGACATTTATAATTATCTACCCGATACAGAAAATTAGATATAAATTTATTAAATTTTGACCCACATTTAGTACAAATTTATTGCCAGTGTAAGAAGAAAATGATTCTATATGAAAAAATTATATTGTTTATGGTTAGTAATTTTTACTTATTAAATTTGTAGCAATTATTGTTACAATTTGTTGATTTAAAACTAACAAAACTAATATACTACTACCGGATCGGAACGCGGCCACACTGAAAAAGATCCGGCAAGAAAACTCAGGGGACATGATGCTAAACTAGTATTGATTTTTAATTTTAGATGCGGCTTACTTTGTCTTACTAAAAGATTTTTGATTTATAAATTATAAATGTCTGTAATAGCAATTACTTGTTGGACGTGAGACACCTTAGTAAAAGTAGTTTTATTTACAATGTGTAGTGCTCGCGTAAACGTCAGATATCATTATGTTATAATTTTGCCAAACTAATTATTACAATATTTTCCGTGTGGTGATGGTGTAAGAATATTTACGTATGGTGACGGAGTAAGAATTCATTACTCCTAGTTATGCCTGTGGGTGTCGTCGAAGACGGCCGAGTTAATAAATATGCTCATAATATCTATGCAAGAAAACGAAAACTCAAAATAAAACCCTATACCAACCCGTCTGACTACCATGGTACAGTAGGTCAATAACCCTCATCATCATCATCACAGCTCATAGACGTCCCACTGTTGGGCTTGTGCCTCCTCCACGACGAAAGGGAAATTGACATACTATACCACGCTGGTCAGACGTGTTGGTATAGGATTATATTTCAAGTTTTCCTTCTCTTATTACCCTCATATTGTGAAGGAATCTCGAGCCCAGCAGTGAGACATATATGAACTAAGATGAAAGGTCGTTAACCAAATGTACTTATTCTTAATCTGTTTACCACGTGTTTCTTATATTTATAGTAATATTCAGGTATTTAATTCTAGTTCACTTGTAAAAGTCCTCGACCTGTTTTATTTAATTCCCTAGATTAAATTTTACCGCACCTACATAACGAAGCGCTTCAGTATTTTGTAATTACGACATGAAAAGAATTTCATTTGCGGTTATATGATTACCTCAATTTGACTAGATGGGTACCTATAAAAGAATTTATGTTTACATTTTACTAACGTTGTTTATATTGTAAACATGGCTTGTTTACGTAAGGTGTAATGAAAGTATTAAATGGTTCCCTTTTTATTAACAATATCAATATGATTTTTGATGGATAATACTTATTTATTATTTCAAATTTATAACAGACTAGCAATCCGCCCTCGCTTCGCTTCGGATTCAGTCGCCTTACGCGCGTAGTTCCAGTTCCCGTGGGAATTCCGGGATAAAATATAGCCTATGTTACTCCCTGATATTATAGCTTTCCAATGGTGAAAGAATTTTTAAAATCGGTCCAGTACTTTTTGAGTTTATTCGTTACATACAAAAATACAAAAATACAAATCTTTCCTCTTTATAATATTAGTGTAGATACCCATACCTAAAAACTAATTAAAGCATAGTTATTTTGGTCTGTTTGTCTATCAGTTTGTTTATTCTAGGTAAGCTTTAAAACGGTTGGGCCGATATTAATAATATTTTCCTAAGAGGTAATATTTATTATTATTACTACTAATACGGAATAACTTAGGCTTTATTTAATCCTAATGTTCCCACGGGAACAGGAACTACGTGCTAACTATTTAAATAGATCAAATCAAAAAAGTTAAAGTGATTCAAAATAGTACAAGTAGATAATATAAAAAAAAAAGTTTGTTTTACACTAATATTGGATACATTTACAGCCAATAAAACACTTGTATTAGTGTTTTTATTGGCTGGTATTTAAAAACATTTCGAGATAAACGTTAATCCTACGTTTTCCTTCTTCAATCAAATCTCAATCAATAAAAATAACATCCGTGGTCATAAAAAAGTATTTGAAAAGAAACTAATTTGTCCAAACTAAATCAAATCAACTGTTAGAAATAAAATAAACATGTTAATATAAGTCTAAATTCAAAATTAAAGCAAAATTTAAATTTATTGAAATGATAATTGATATCCACTTTTGGACTTGGGTTTCCTCTGGAAAGTAATGGGAAGACGTGTTGGCGATCACAATTGGTGTTAAAAGTCCCTCAGGCATATGATGCTGTAATCTTCTTGAAATCCTATTATGGAATCAATAGACAATAGCTCTTTAAGTGGTAGGGCCGCACTGTCGATAGTCATCTGTTGACAGCCCCGGACCAATCCTTCCGTGGTAGTATCACACTCTCGCAGAGAATCAGCGTCTGAGTAGTAGCAATTTGTTACTACTAGTTAAACTACTTCGTTCGGTGAGTGAGAGAGCCGGAACCCAATTTTCTGAGGGTGTTTAAATGCAGCGAGGTTTTGGTGATGCCTTTAGTGTCATTGCACCTCATTGCACGCATTCACAATCTCTTTACGGTAGGCAGCGGCCTAGATTTGCTTGTTTGCCACTAATAGCAATAAAAAAGAAGACAAAATGGATCCTTTTTTCTCGTCTGTGAAGAAAATCTCACAAAGCTATTTCAATAATATACTTATCACTTTTAGCTATGGTAATACTAATAAGTCAGTTAATAAAGCCGTCACGTACATTTTTTTATATTTGTCTTGTACACATCCTTGCAGTAAATCGCCTATTTAACAGTCCAGTCACGCAAGATTTGGACCAGAGTCAGATGTATAATAAATTACCTATACAAACGATAGATAAATGTGTTACTCAAGGATAAACACTTAACAGAATGTAATTAAGGAATTAAATTGCAAGTGACAGCATCTTTTGCTTATTCAGATTACACAGTTGTTGGATTTGAAACAATTGACTTTGAAACCGTCCTAAAATAAAATGACATTGTACATGTCAATGGATGTTCATCATCATCATTTCAGCCTATTGCCGTCCACTGCTGGACGTAGGCCTTCCTCATGTTGCGCCGCAATGTGCGGTCCTGTGCCGCCTGCATCCAACGACGCCCAGCAACTTTCACTAGGTCATCGGTCCACCTAGTTGCGTCCTACACTGCGTCGTCCGATACGTGGTCGCCACTCGAGAACCTTTCTTCCCCAGCGGTTGTCGGTTCGTCGAGCGATGTGGCCTGCCCATTGCCACTTCAGCGTGCTAATTCTTCGTGCTATGTCGGTTACACCCGTTCTTCTGCGGATTTCCGTATTCCGGATTCTATCTCGCAGAGAAATCCCGAACACAGCCCGCTCCATAGTACGCTGAGCGATTTTGAGCCTTGATATAAGGCCTACATTTAGGGACCACGTTTCCGTGCCGTAAGTCATCACTGGTAACACACACTGGTCGTAGACCTGTGTTTTCAGACACTGAGGTATGTTGGACGAGAAGATCCTCTTAAGTTTCCCGAACGCTGCCCAACCGAGTTGGATTCGTCGGCTGATCTCTTTCTCGAAATTGGATCTACCTAACTGGACTGTTTGTCCGAGGTAAACATAGTGATCGACAACTTCGAGAATCGCATTGCCAACTAGGACCGGTACAGGAATGACATGGGCATTTGACATGACTTTCGTCTTGTCCATGTTCATTCGTAAACCCACTAGTTGGGATACCCTGCTGAGATCATTGAGCATTGTGCCAAGGTCCTTCATGGATTCTGCCATAACTACTATATCGTCCGCAAATCGAAGGTGAGTGATGTATTCGCCGTTAATGTTGATGCCGAGTCTAGTCCAGTCTAAGAGCTTGAAGACGTCTTCCAGTGCAGTGGTTAACAGTTTCAGAGAGATGACATCTCCCTGTGGATGGATGTTATCAACGGATAATCGTAAATATAAATTAAAAATATTACATGTATTAAAGTTGTATTATTTGTAAAGGCCATCACAGCTATTGTAATTTAGACAGACTTTTATTGATTATAAAAAATATATGGTACCATTTTGTTACAAATAATAGCCTCGCGTACCTAACCTGTAACATTAACAGGACTTTATATAACAGCTACAACGGTTTGTTTAAAAATGCATTTTACTGCCGCGTAATCGACCATTTATTCAGTAAACGAGCTATATCAAGCTGGTTCTTAGCCTTCGCATCACTTACAAGACTATAAATATAAGAGAAGTGTAAATGCAATTTTCCTTGTGTTTATCTTTTGTTATTATTTTCGAAATAATTTATTCTAGAATAATTATTTATTTATGGGTCTTAGTTTTGTATCGACATTAAATCATCTCAGCCCCTATATGTCCCACTGCTGGGCTCGGGCCTCCTCCATAATGGAAGGGTAATTGACCTACTATACCACGCTGGTCAGACGTGTTGGTATAGGGTTTTATTTCGAGTTTTCCTTCTCTCGCATAGATGTTATATGCGTTTTATATCCCTTAGTCGTCTCGTACGATCACCCACGGGTAAGATAGGGGGTGGTGAATTGTATTCTTACTCCGTCACCACACGGAAAGTCGAAAGATCGACATTAAATGCTAACTTTAAATTTAATATAAATATGGGCATCAAATTACACACGTAACAGTTAAACAATTGTTTAACTGTTGTGCGGACCACAGTATGATCTCATTAATCTATTATACTTGAGTCAAATGTTTAGTGTTATTGCCTTAATTATGAAATTCTTTTACGGAACTTATATCTATTAAACTCCTATATCTTAATTCTTTCGTGTGATAACGGAGTAAGAATACAAATTTATCACCCCCTGTATTCTCAGAAAATCTTCACGTAAATCTGAAAAATTCAGATTCATTCTCGATTCAATAGATTCAGATTATATAGATATATTTAATTATTTATTATAGAAATGTTTATTATAGAACTGTTATAGAAAAATCAACACATATAAACGAATTCGAGTTATATCAGTGTGAATATTGTAGCAAACGGAGTACTATGGGTTTGTTATGGTGTTACATTTCATCATCATCGCAGCCCACATACGTCCCACTATTGGGCTTGGTCCTCCTCCACAATGGGAAGGAATTTGACCTACTATACCTTGCTGGTCAGATATATTGGTATAGGGTTTCATTTCGAGCTTTCCTTCTCCTGCACAGATGTTATGTGCATATTATATTCCTTAGTCGTCTTTTACGACATCCACGGGTAATAGGGAGTGGTGAATTGTATTCTTACTGTACATCTGTATACCTGTTATATATATTGTACAAAAAACATAATCGCGTTTTTTATTATAGTCACTTGTACATTGCTATCATTAAATGGATAAAAAAACTGCCCATTTATCACAGTATAAATCTTTACGAATCCTATTTGTACGTAAATTGTTATTATTAAGAGTGCCATAAGATTCGTTCCGAAAAGGGTGAAGTAGTTTCCTTTCTAAACCAGATAGGGATCGCCTTTAGAGGATTATAGGATTTCAAGCTTCACCCGATAAACATTATTCCTTCGTATTTTCTTTTACAAAAATATAAACAGAGGTACATGCTCAAGTCAATAAGCATTTTTTCCTTTATACCTTGGTAATGAAAATGACCTCAAAATAAAATTGTATACTAACTTCTATGACAGTATACAGTAGCTATTTAAATAATAAATTTCAAATATTTGCCTTCTGTATAATTTCATTATGAAGTGAAGACGTACCTTGAAGTAAGTTACATGAAATAAGGTTTACAAATTGGATTTTGAAAATTCTAGATCCTGCAACAATTATGGCGAATATAATTATTCCTATAATTCGCATGCCTATATTAAAAATAAGGGCATTAAAATTAAGGAACGGCACTCTTCTGAAAGAAATTTTTATACCAATTATAATCACCAATTCGCCAACTATTATTGTGACGAGTACCTACAGCATTTTTTCCTTTTATAGAAAAGCTTCCAAAAATGTATGTGTAGGCTGATGGATAGATGGTTGAAAATATAAGATACATTTCAAAGCTTTTCACGAGACAACTTGTTCTAAAAATACAGTTGTTTGAATTTGTAATGCCCACCACTGCTTTCTTAGAAATGGGCATTGCTCTCAGAATTCTACTTATGATAATTTTAGTAATTATATTATTATAAATATTAAAAAAAAAAAATTATAAAATTAAAAAATTATAAAAAATAAAATTATATTATTATAAATATTAAAATTATTGTAAATGTTAACGTTATTAGGAGTACAAAATTAAATTACGCCCACAAATGTGGCATGTGTACATAAATTCAAGATAAAATGTAAGTACTTTGCTTGATTTCGTCTAAGCTCCAGTTACGTGAGTCTAACATAGCTCAAATACTAAACATACACAGCTTTGTTTGAATTACCCAATAGCTCTTATACTTCATTTCTTCAACCATTTTACTATTGGATATAAAATAAATGCTATAAATAATCAGGAGCGGATATATCTGGCTACTTTCAACCTGACGCTTGCCACATAAACATACAGACGTAGTAAACACTGTGTCACATGGAGTCTGCTATTCTCCAGGCGAGGGAAGGAAAAGAATAACTATTAAACGGAATGATCAAAGTATTGCCACATAATTAATTTTCTTAAGAATTTCGCCAATGTTTCGTAGTAAAATACGTATATTTAATCGCATTGTGACAGTGGTTTTTACTACGAATGTTGTTGTGAGGTTTTAGATCTGGGTACGGCGCAATGATATTAGAAAAATGTTATACTGGTATTAGATACGGCCATGGATGTGGAATTATTTCGGATTATCCGATAGTTTCGGATAGTTTCAGTAAAGGATATTAGATATTTAGGGAATTGGAGAAAGGAAATGCTAAGTGAGTATTGTATTATTCCCCTTACGTTTTATAGCCCGATTGGTTGAAAGACAACCTGTCGTAATATATCTCATACAAACCACGTGTACCTTATCCGAAATTATTCAAAACTTTTATATTGGTTCGGTTACGGTTTCGGACAGACTTTTATTTTGAATATCCGATAATTTCGATTATGATAATGAAGCTCCATAACATTAGTTTCTACTATGACACTTAATATAGAGATATACTATAATTTAAATATTTGATCAAATAACAGGTAGGTGACGCCTATATTAAAATAAGAGTACGAGAACGAAGCAATGTTTTCCTGGAAAAATCATTGCACCAACGCATCATTGCATTGTGAACGTGAACATGTCTTTTTTCTATCCCCAACTTGCTAAGCGATTATGGTATCTTTTTTTCAGCCTACGCTTGCAGTCTGGGAATATAGTACCGTGGCTATAATTGAAATTTTAAAATCTCGTAACAAAAGATCATCAGTATAATTAAGAATAACCTGTAATGAAAATTAAAATTTCCTAGTAAATTATATAAAAATTACAATCGTTTAATGAATCGTTTCAGAGAAGAAATTAATCTGACAACAGGTCAGATAGCAAAAATCAAAATTTTAATTGATTTTAAAGGAATCTTTTTTCAAAATAATTTAGATAACATTCTGGTAATTGCGTCTGTTTCCTGGAATTTTCTAACAGCATCTTAAATAGAGGTAATATATTCGTATTAGGGTTTCTTTTTCAAATTTCTTATAAATTAAAACTAAGACTTACAAACTTCTGTAGTTGATAGCCTATTTTAACACCACGCATTAGATTCGACCTAATCAATTGAGCTGCCCTTCAATAGTTTAACAAGTCTGAGAAAAGCCACAAGCTATATAACATCTATTTTAAGGCGAAGACAGCTAATTTACGAGTTGACAGGTCTTGTATCTTCGTTACTTAAGTAGAGGCAAGAAAATCTTCAGAAAACTTGGATTTGAACTGCTTCTAAAAACTTTTCGCAACCTATGAATGATTAATAATAACCTAATTATGTCTGCAATTATTATTTAAAAAAATGTAATCTGTATGAATCGGTATTTAAGTCAAGCAGATATTGTCACCAATATAAAGAAAGTATCGGTCTATATCCCGTAATTTAGGAGAGTCTTAAGCAAATGGTTTTTCAAAAAGATATTTTACTAGCCGGACACATTCATATTCATAATAAAATCGACCTTTGTGTATGAATTAACAGGTTTTTTATTCCTTAATTTTATTAAAAAACAAGAATAAGGAATGAACCCACTCTATTAAATCATCACCATAATTATTCAGCTCTCATCCTAATTACTTGAAGTCGAAGTAATACGTACTCTGCTCAATACGTACGTATTCTGTATACGTATTACCGCCTACCTGACTTGAACTTAGGAATGTAATTGTAGGCTAGATCACCCTTTTTATCTACTCTTGTAATTTGAAAAAAGAAACAGAAAGGAATTACTAAGACCAGTAGTGGCGTTAGGGTAGAGCGCGGTTGGCCGACTGCCCAGGGCGCCAGACATAAAGGGGCGCCGAAAGCGCCTCTTATATCCCATCGTATATATCACCTGGCTCACTGAGCCTACTTACTCTATGGAAAATTGTAATTTTGGTAACACTAGCGGAACGCAGTGTTCATTCCGTTCGATTGGAGCACTGCAAGCAGTTCATTTTCTCGGGAATCACTGACCATAGAGAAACATTATCTATCTCTTTTTTACATTTTATTTGAACACACTTGGCTCGTTCTAATTTTTACATAAGTGGACACACTTAAAACAGTTATTCCAATTATTTTATAACAAATAAATGCAGTAAGCAGACGTTTCATGCTTTTTTTTATTTTGTGGTGGGCCATGGTCAGCGCTCCCGCGACAGAGGCGGTGCGCGGCCCCATGATCCACCCGTAGCACGTCGCCTTCGTCGTTGAGCCGGCCACCGGTGCCGAGTCCTTTGTCGTCAGTGGTCGGCCTGAATGAATACCCCGGTCACGGGGTATCCTCTTCTCTCGGCGTACCCCCTCGAGGACGTTGGTCGCCGTCACACGGTCAGCCTCTCTGTGGGTGACGAACTAATGCCCGGCCCCGTTGCTCGGTTAATGCTCGGCTACGGCGGCATCAGGCGCAAGTACTTGCGCCCGTGTCATCGTCTGTCGTCCATACGCAGACTGCGTCGTTGTGGAGACGTTCCTCCCGCACGCTGCACCGCCTCTTTCCGCGAGATGACTGCCTTGTAGAAGGCGGCGACTACGTCCCAGTTCCTAATGCTGCCAAGCTTCTCCCTAGCGATGGTCGGCACCGATGATTGCGACGACTTCACGGCGATGCTCAGCCCACACTTAAGGTGTGTGCTGCGTCGTGTCATCGTCACAATCGCAGTTGTAGCGAGTCGGTGTACTCTCCCTCCTAACGACCGTTTGCAGGTATTTGACGAAGCAATTGTGCCCCGTGAAAACCTTCACCAGTTGGAAGGCCCCGTGCCGTCGCGCCAACCACTGCATCAGCACTGGTCGCGCAGTCGGAAGTAAAGTCTATTAACGTTCCGACTATCGAGTGACATTAGTTTTATCTAAAAAGTTGAAATATAACTAGTTTGAAGTGTAATACCCCTTCCACATGTTGGCCAAGCGTAGACGAGCGATGGCGAACGCCAACGTGTGTACACCCGATTTGCCTCAGTTGGCCAACGCTCGCCGTCGCTCGCCTAGTTGGCCGAGTGAATACAAGCGCCAACGTGTGGACAGCTGATTTGTCTTCACTCGCCGTCACTCGCCATCGCTCGTGATCACTTGCCTCACTTCGCCTCGGTGTCGGTTTTTGTGCACAAATCAAAGGCGCGTCTGCGCTCGGCCAATGCCGTCCACACGTTGGCCTGCTCGCCATTACACGGTTGACATCCATCGCTGTTAGACGCGTTTAATGTGATAATGTCGCTCAACATAAATTATTATATTTTCAAATTTACATCACTACTTCTAGATATGTGACGTAAATAATTAGATCCAAGTCACCCTATATGTTACCTATAGTATCAAAATGTATCTTAATCGTTCATCATCATTTCAGCTCATATACGTCCTACTGTTGGGCTCGAGCCTCCTCCACAATAGGAGGGAAACTGACCTTAGTATTCCATGCGGGTTGGTATAGGGTTTTATTTCGAGGTTTCCTTCTCTTGCATAGATGTTATGTGCGTATTATGTATTATATTCCTAAGTCGTCTTTTACGACATTCACGGACAAGATAGGGACTGGTGAATTTTTTTCTTACTCCGTCACCACACGGCCATTTTTTTTGGGGTTTATATTTTTTTTTTCAAATTTGGACGGCTCACCGGGCTAATTAACTTTTAGATTTAGATTCAGTTATTTGAAATACACAAAAATCATACGTGATCCGGATCCACAAAAAGTTTTTCATTGCTGTGACTTTTTTTTTTTTTTTTTTTTTATTGCCAACGGTGGCAAACGAGCAAGCAGCACACCTGATGGTAAGTGAAACTGCTGCACATGGACCATTGCAATACCAGGGGCACAGCCAGGCCGCTGCCTACCGTGAAGGAAATACTCTTCTTAAACCTCGTTTAAAGAAGGACATGTCATAGCGCTCGGGAAACACAGCAGCAGGTAGTTCATTCCAGAGCTTGCACGTACGTGGGAGAAATGATCGCTGGAAACGTACAGTTGAAGACCATAACGTTTCCAGGTGAAATGGATGAACCCTGCTGCGATGTCGAGTGGTACGTTGGTAGAATGGTGACGGTGGTACCAAGTCAAACAGTTCCTCGGAGCACTCCCCGTGAAAGAGTCGGTAGAGTACACAGAGTGACCCAAAGTCTCTCCGCTGCTCCAGCGACTCCAATCTGTCCGTAAGATTGGGATCCCCGACGATTCGAACAGCCCGTCTTTGCAGGGAGTCAAGTGGGTCTAGCTGATATTTGGGCGCACCTGCCCAGAGATGTGAGCAGTACTCCACATGAGGACGAACTTGTGCTTTGTATAGCACAAGACGCTGTCTCGGTGTGAAGTACCGCCTGGCTCTGTTCAGGACGCCCAACTTTTTGCTTGCCAATTTGGCTTTGTCCTCCAAATGACTCCCAAACTGGACTTTGCTCGATATTTTGACGCCGAGAATCCCAATACTCTCAGAAATTGGAAGAGTTACTCCTTGGAACTGAGGCGCCATGACAAATGGGTCCTTCTTTGCAGTGAACGCGCAAACTTGTGTCTTTGTGGGGTTGAACTGGACTAGGTTCCGTTCACCCCATTCCGAGGCCCGCCCCAGAGAGCGCTCGACTTCAGACACAAGTTGAACCCTTCTTTCCTGAATACTCCGAGGGATATTCCGTTGCTCAGTGTACCGCTCATCACCCGTACTGTCATCCGCATAGCAACGCATACTCTCGATAGAGAGCATGTCATTGATATGCAGGATAAACAACGTCGGGGAGAGCACCGAGCCTTGTGGTACACCAGCATTAATGGTCATGGTATCGGAGCAGGAGCCATCTACGACGACTTTTATACTCCGACCATCCAAAAAGCTGGCAATCCAATTACAGAGTCCCTCGGGGATTCCGTATGATGGTAGCTTCGATAGAAGTGCCCTGTGCCAGACCCTATCGAACGCCTTTGCGATATCTAGGCTGAACGCCAGCGCCTCACCCTTGCCCTCCAAGGCCTCTGCCCAACTGCAATATGACTGCAATATTTTGCAATATTTTTTGAGGTTTTTTTGCATTTTACTCAAAACTGGAGGGTGACCGGGACAAAAGGACTTGAAATTCAGATTCAGCGGGTCGAAATACATGTCGGTAGGTAGGTCCGGTCCAAAGTACATTCCACTTTTTTTTTTGTGTGCCGGTGTTATTATTTGAATCGTTTAATTGATCACTAAATACGTAGTATATTTTTAGTATACTACGTACTTTATAAGTATACTACTATAGTAGTATATTACTAAATAAGTACTCTATACTAATATTTTTAAGATAAAAAGTAAGAACAGAAAAGCATTTTAAATCTTCGTATTTATTCTGGCATTTGTAAATTTTGTATACCGGATTGATGTTTATAATTTTAATGTTTAACATTATGAAAATTCAATTATTTAATACTAAAAGTTCTAGGTTTCACTTCTATCAGCAGTCTCTATAACTGCCATTTTTGGAACGAAGTTCCTTACGGCAGGCTTGGAGGAGATAGGGATTTTGCTGCGCGACCGAACTGAAAAAAATGTGATAGTAAAACCGTAAGAAAAAGTGCGTGGAATAAAACAATTAAATGAGACGAAATTGTTTTGACCGCCGTATCTCAAAAACTATAAGTGCTAGACCATTTTTGATAGAAATTTTGACCCTCTTGCACCTTATATTGCCGCCCGGACTACCCCTACCCCCCATTAGAAACTTCCCCCCCTTCTTTTGATGTAAAACATCGTTCAACCTACAATTGGTTTGACCGCCGTATCTCAAAAACTATAAGTGCTAGACCATTTTTGATAGAAATTTTGACCCCGCTTGCATTCTACATTGCCGCCCGGACTACCCCTACCCCCCCCATTAGAAACTTCCCTCCCCCCTTCTTTTGATGTGAAACATCGTTCAACCTACAATTGTTTTGACCGCCGTATCTCAAAAACTATAAGTGCTAGACCATTTTTGATAGAAATTTTGACCCCCCTTGCATCCTACATTGCCGCCCGGACTACCCCTACCCCCCCATTAGAAACTTCCCTCCCCCCCTTCTTTTGATGTGAAACATCGTTCAACCTACAATTGTTTTGACCGCCGTATCTCAAAAACTATAAGTGCTAGACCATTTTTGATAGAAATTTTGAGCCCCCTTGCACCTGACATTGCCGCCCAGACTACCCCTACCCCCCATTAGAAACTTCCCTCTCTCCCTTTTTTGATGTGAAACATCGTTCAAACCCCAAACTGCCATAAATCAGTCATCTTTGACGGCAGGAACTCCGGATTTTTGACAAACCTCATAGAATTTCCAGTAGAACCGATTTAATACTAAAAACTTAAATTTCAAGAGCCTACACCCAATAGTTTAGTCACAATAAATTTTATAATTACAAACTAACAATGTTAGGAATAAGGACACCAACTAAAAAAGCCCTGAATTTTGATTTTTTTTGCAAATTGTGTCGATTCTACAGTAGCCGAAGGAACTTCGTTCCTACCTGGTGTCCCACGACACCACATTTCTTTTTTTAAAATAATGTACATACATACGCAGCCCATATATGTTCCACTGTTGGGCTCGGGGCTCCTCCACGATGGAAGAGAATTTGACCTACTATACCATGCTGGTCAGACATGTTGGTATAGGGTTTCATTTGGAGTGTTCCTTTTCTTGCACAGATATTACGTGCATAATACATCCCTTTTTTTTTTTGTGGGTGGACTGCGGTTGGCGCGCCTCCGCACCACTCCGTCCGGGACGACAGAGGGGCTTAAGCTCGCAACTCCCGCAACCCACCCGAAAACCACGTCGCCTTCGTCGTTGGGCCGACCATCGGAGCAGGGTTACTTAATACATCCCTTAGTCGTCTTTTACGACATCCACGGGCAAGATAGGGAGTGGTTAATTGTATTCTTACTCCGTCGCCACACGGATAATAATAATTGTTTTAAAAGCTTAATCTCAGTAATTTAGAAAAATTCATATTGTTCAGAAAAATTCATATTGTTCAGAAAACCAAAACTGATGAGTACTTATTTATTTGCTATACATTCGTGTCTAGTTAGCAGTATAAAGGTATATGTTATTACATAGCTATACAGAATATCTCTTGACCTCTGCCAATTTGTCAAGCTAAATTGTAACTAAAATGGTCAACCATCCACCTTTTGTATGAAAGGTCGCCAGCCCTCATTTCAAATGGCAACCCGAATCCAGGACAACAATCTGCTCTTCTAAATAGGGGATAAGCATTTGAGTTCCGTACTTGGGTTATATAATTGTATGGGCTATTGTACGGAGTATTAACATCAAAATTTACGTAGAGTTTCTTTGTAATACTGGCTTAGAGAACAAACTGTTAGAACGTGACTTAAGATTGGGACGTCGGACGTGAGTTAAGCCTTATAACGATGAAAATATAATTTGAGGAATAGCTGTTTAAATGTCTGAAAATTTACGTTATATCTAAATCGTTTGGTATATATATATATATATATATACATATATATATATATATATATATATATATATATACACTAGCAAACCCAGCCACGCGTTGCTGTGGCTAAGGTTTTTGTTATATTACATTTTAGTAAACTATTTATGCTATTGAATTTTGACACGTTTGTAGGTTTGACATAGCAGCGCCATCTATTAATTACTTACTCAATCCAGTCAACAGATATCGCCATCTGTTAAAATCGTTTGGAGTTAACAGATAATTGTGAATGTCAAATAATAGACAAATAATTTGCAATAAAATAATATTGGGACTATAAATTAAGATGTAAGCTATCCTATCTTTCAAGTTGGATCAAACTGCACATGGTGTGCAAATTTAATTCAAATCAGTTAAGTAGTTTAGTAGTCCATCGCGGACAAACAACGTGACACGTAATTTATATATATTAAGATATTCACCACGTCCGTCTTGCTCGTTGATGGTGGGTGTCGTAAAAGACGATTAAGGGATATGATATACAGATAATATCGATGTAAGGGAAGGAAAACTTGACATAAAACCCTATGTCGTCTGTCTAATGCGGCATAGTGGGTCATGTTCCCTCTCATTGTGGAGGAGCCCTATGATGAGACTTATGTGGGCTGAGATGATCATGATATGTATATATTTCTTTTCTTTTTCTCAAAGACTCGCACCTATAATCCTTTTGTGGTGCGGTACTTTTAAAAACACAATAAACGATAAAAGATTGTACTCAAACCTAGAACCTTAGAATAATAACGTAAGTATGGAAGGATAGTGTCGGTACTTAAAACGATCAAAACATGAAGGCAAAAATACTACATGCGCGCAGGCGATTACACATGTACACACGCACACCACTAAACAAATTATGAAATCAAATTTTGTTTTTATTAACATAAATCGTCAAAATACTTTTAGAAGTAATGTTAATACACTTTTTATGTTTTTCAAATGTGTTGTGACACCATTTGAATGCACAAACCGTCATTAAAGAAACCGTCTTTCACTTATTTATTTTTTAAGAGTTGCGTACGTACGTGCAGTACAGTGACCTTGTATACTACGGAACGGTACCGGTGTAAGCTCCATTAGGCTCCAATTTAGATGCTTCATTTTGTGTTCGCGGACTTACCTTCTATACGTTATTATTCTAAGCTTAGAACATTCAATTGTGAATGACACAAATAGATATTTAGGTTTAAACTACTACTCTCGTCATAGTAGGACTTATTCCGAGGGGGGAACGTCAGTCGATGAGACTTACGGACGGAGTACACCTCAAGGAGTATTCCGTCGAGCCGACAACTGACGATAAGTCACCCTGCTCCGGTGATCGATCCAACGACGAAGGCAACGTGTCACGGGTGGGTTACGGGTCTGTGTGCTTACCCCCCTCTGTCGCCCCGGACGTAGTGGTGCGAGGAGTGCGCCGACCGAAACCCACCCAAAAAAAAATAGTAGGACTTATGCCATTATGTTATTTGTTCTATTTACTTTTAACGCCTCGTGCCCTTTTTCTTTTCAGCCTTTAAACGTCCCACTAGGCGAACCATTTTCACAATAGAAAAATAAGTAGGCTATATGTGGTATATAGCCTATTTTTTTCTTTCTACTTGTGGTTAGGAGAGTTGAAATATTGTTATATCTTTGATTTTCCTGCAGTAATGTCTGCTTGCCTCTCTTAACCATTACAATCATTATCATCATCTTCATCATCATCATCTCAGTCCACATACGTCCCACTGTTGGGCTTGGGCCTCCTCCACAATGGGAGGGTATAGGATTTCATTTCTAGTTATCCTTCTCTTGTACAGATATTGTGTGCATATTATATCCCATAGTCGTCTTTTAAGACCTAGATTGACCCGGACCAACTCCATCTGGTACCATTTGGGTCAACGATTACATTCCCAAGGAGGGTTGACGTCAGGCAGGCGGCCGGTCATAAAAGTCATTGCCGAAACTTTTTGCAATATGTCAAAACAGATGACATATTGCGTCGACCCCAAGTAATTGGGATAAGAGCAAGATGATGATGATGATGATGATGAGTCGTCTTTTAAGACATCCACGGCAAGATACTACAATACAACATAACAATTCCTTTGGTAAAAGAATTATCTACTATGTTTCGCTAGACAGACGTATTAGTATCTAATTTCGAGTTTCATTTCTTTGCATAGATTTTATATGCATATTATATCCCTTAGTCGTCTTTTACGACAGCCAAGAGCAGGTAAGGAGGTGGTGAATTGTAATCTTAAGTTTGTAATTAAAGTCAACGAGATCCTTCCGAAGAGTACATTTAGAATCACAACACACTGCAAAGGCTTTTTCGCAATTTAAAGTTCGTTGTCGTTCAATCTTTATTAAAATTTAGATTGATCATAACGATATTTTGTATTCTCACAATTTTATCGATAAATAGAAAACTAGAAGTAAAACATAGGTCCATTTTTTTTTTCTCTTTTCTTAGACCACACTCTGCACTAAGGAAATAATCCTTGTATTGCGGAGGACATTACGAATGTATAATTTAATAGATGCAAATTAAACCCAGACTAAGAACAACAGTTTGTAGATCGCAGAAAGTGTTGTCCTGCATGGAAATCGAACCTACGACACTGGCATAGTAGGTCGGTATCTTAACCACTACGCCATCCATGCAATCGAATCCTTTTCTAAGTTTTTAATCTTACATGTACGTGGCGTTAACATCTACAGGACATAGTTTGAAGTTCGTGCATAATATTAAGCATTTCGTTGACATCTTCATCGTGGTAATAATAAGGCGGTACGGGGTGCTCTCCTTCCGACTGGTGCAGGTTTTGACGGGGCATGGGTGCTTCGCCAAATACCTGCACAAGGTCGTTAGGAGGGAGAGTACACCGTCCTGCCACCACTGCGATTGCGGCGAGGACAAGGCGCGCCATACGCTCGAGGCCTGCGGGGCTTGGGCAGTGCAGCGCTGTGAACTCGTCGCAATCATCGGTACGGACCTGACGCTGCCGGCTATCGCTAGGGCGATGGTCGACAGCGTCGGGAATTGGGACGCGGTCGCAGCCTTCTGCGAGACAGTGATCTCGCGGAAGGAGGCTGCGGATCGCCTACACGAGGAGCGCAGCCTCGATGAGGAGATCCGCTGCCGGCGACTGGGGCGGCGTAGGCGCAACTATCTGCGCCTCATGCCGCCCTAGCCGAAGCCGCGGGTGACGTGACCGGGGATTAGTCCGTCACCCGCTGAGAGGCCGACCGCGTGAGGAAAGACCGACGTCCTCCCCGAGGGGGGGGGGGGGGACGTCGGTCGATGGGAGGGTACCCCAATGGTAGGAGTATTCCGTCGGGCCGACCACTAACAAAAAGTTAACGCTGCTCCAGTGGTTGGCCCAACGACGAAGGCGACGTGGTTTTTGGGTGGGTCGCGGGAGTTGCGTGCTTAAGCCCCTCTGTCGTCCCGAACGGAGCGGTGCGGAGGCGCGCCGACCGCGACCCACCCACAAAAAAAAATAAATCGTAGTAATAATCAAATTACCCCACAAAACTAGTCATAAATAATTCATAGCTCAAACAAATCCATTGTCACTTCAGCGTCCAGTTTTGATTGATAAATTTGATAAATTACTATCGATAGTGACCGAATATAGACTGTTCGATCCCCGTCGTGATAACCAGATGGCAAGGGAAGCGTTGACAAAACTTGTCGCGCCCTAATTCCCCCGGGGGTATCGAAGGGTGGTATAGAATGTTGGTACGATGCCAGACTATAAACAATAAGTAGATTGTGGATTTTGATTAGAGTTTGTTTGTATAGGAAATAGATTAAACAGAAAGCAATTATAAGATGTTATTTTGTTAAATATTATTGCATTGCCTTATCCTTTCCTTACTTTATTACTATTATAATTAAGTAGTTGTAACTTTGTATTGTAGTATAAGTGAGGATACTGGTCTCTGAAATACAGCATAATAATGCTAGTTTAGGGGCCAAAGAAGTTGTATGTGTTGTAAATATTTTTTTCTTTCCACTAAACTATTATTATTATTACTAATTACTAATACTAGTGGCCGCCGAGTGGTCGAAATTCGGCCATAATTCATTTAAATTAATTTTTCTCCTACAAAATTTTCTTTTAATTACATATATATATGTGTAATTGTATATTGAGCAAGCCTCATTTTACTAATAATCAACATATAAGTATATATATAAGTACATCTATTAGATATTGTCATCATAATTATGATTGTTTGACATTCAGTTTGGCCAGAGATTTTAACCGTAAACAAACGTGTATAACGTGTGTGTATTTGTGTGTATTGATTGCATCGTAGAGTAGTAGTAATACCTTTTTTAATGAATTTAATGTATTTCTAATCCATTATTACATCAATTTTTATTTTGTTTTCTGCACTTCTCCTCAATATATTCTTTAACTGTACCAAATTTCATATTTGTACCATCTACATGATTTTCTTAAAAAGGAGTACAAAGTTTTTGCTTCACGTATCAATATATAGATTACAAACGCGAGAGTTTGTATGTGAGGATGTGAAGATGTTTGTTGCTCTTTCACGCAAAAACTACTGAATGGATTTTGATAAAACTTCACAATGATATAGCTTACATATCAGAGTAACACATAAGCTATAACTTGTCCCGATATTCCCACGGGAAGAAGAACTGCAGGTGAAAGCGCAGGGCGCTGCGAGTACTTAATATAATGATAATGAGCCGTATTTTTTCCTTGCGATGACGGACTAAGAATATTATACGCTATGCTACTATATGCTTTAAAAAAATTCAGGCTTGTTTATAAAACATTTTTTTACCTTTATATTATTTAGATTTGAAAAGAATAGCGTCTGTTGGGTCAACTAGTTAATTTTTTAAATACTATTCAATACTCACTTATTACTTACCTACTATTCTTATACTTTCACGTGTGGTGACGGAGTAAGAAAACCATTCACCACTCCATTCCTTGCCGGTGGGTGTCGTGAAAGACTACTTAGAGATAATATGCAAATAACATTTATGCAAGAAAAGGAATACTCGAAATATAACCATACTAGCTTTTGCCCACGGCTTCGCCCGCGTAAAATTTACTTGAATATTGAACTATTATCGCAAAGAATATTATCGGCATAAAAAGTATTACATTTCTTAATTTAAGAAATACTCTATCTACGTGTCAATTTTCATCCAAATCTGCTAAACAGTTTAAGCATGATTGAGTAACAAACATCCAAATATCTTCAAAAACTTTCACATTTGAATATTACTTCCAGCCTTATAGTTCCGATTCCCGTGCAAATACGATGATAAATATGCCTTTCCTTAGTCTCTGATAACGTACTTTTCCATTGGTGAAAAAAAAAAAATTATATCAATCAAACACCCGCAGTTTCATTCACGTAGACCCCATTTTCATGCCAATACCGAAATAAAAAATGCCTATGTTACTCGCTGATATTATAAATTTACATGGGTGAAAAAAAAAAATATAAATCCCAGAAATATCAGAGATAAAAATTATGTTACTCGCTGACAACATAGGTAGCATTCCATTGGTGAAAGAATTTTAAAAATTGGTCGACATCCCCCGGTTTAGTTCTCGTTCCCGGGCAAATACTGGGATGAAAATAGCCTTTATATGTTATTCACTGATAATATAGCTTTTCATTAGTGAATTAATTTTTAAAACCATTAAATTCCCGTGATTTCACCGGCATTGTACCCGATCCCGTAGGAATATCAGGATAAAAATAGCTTAAATATGTTACTGGCTTAAAAATAGCTTTCCATTAGTGAAATAATTTTAAAATCGACCTAATTCTCAAGGTTGCTCCAACCACACCGGGATAAAATATAGCCTGGGATAAAATATAGTTTAAGTTATTCCTTATGTACGCCTGGTAGACCTGATGGTAAAATGTAATCAATATCGGTCCAGCCATTTTGAAGATTACCTGTAACGAATAGACAGACAGACAAAAAAATTTGGACCGTATTGTGTGAGCATAAATAAAACCTATTATTTTGATAGACAAACAGATGCTTGAAATTGATTTATTTGTAGAGATAGAAAATTGGAATAATATCTTGATTGTAACTTACTGTCTGGTAGCTGCTAGAAATATTACCACGCTTTCATTGTTCGTGGGTGTCGCAAAATACTACTAAGACAAAGATTTACATCGACCTGGACCAATTGGTGATGCCGTCTGGCCAACAATGTCATCCGCCAGGTCATAAAATGTTGCTGGAACCTTTGCAATATACCTACGATGGCAGAAGAGTACCTACATATCGCGTCGATCCAAAGTAATTAGGATAAGCGCAAGATAATGATGATATATCATTGGCTGGGTGTCTTCGACTATATGCGTATTATCCTTTTGGGGCAACCCAAAATTGTTTCTTAGTGAGTGCTTACCCCAAATAACCGATCGGTATACAAAATTTCACATTCTTAAGCTTAGTATCTTTGGCTATACACTTTCACCCTCTTAGGGGTTGAATTTCCAAAAATTCTTTGTTAGAGCTCGCTTATCCTTGCCAAAAATTTTTTCATAGTGCTTGGTACGTGAGCACTAAGAAAATCTTGGGGTAATCCAAGAAAGCCTGTACTAAAATGATCCTTCGTAGACTCAGTGATTTTGGTTAAACGCTGTTCACCCCCTTAGGGCTAAAATTGCAAAAATCTCTCTTTCCCCAAGAAAAGCAACTTTATACAAAATTCCATGTTTCTAGGCCTAATGATTTCAGCTATATATTTTGCACCCCTTTAGGAGTTGATTTTAATAAAATAATTTCTTAGAGCTCACTTACAACAAAAGAAAGAGAATTGCATAGAAAGTTTTACGTTCCTAGCACTAATAGTTTAGTCTATACGCTTTTCACCCCCTTCAGGGGGTGATTTTCCAAAAATCCTTTGCTAGTGCTCGTATACCCCAAGAAATAAGACGATGTAAAAAGAAAATACTTTCCCCTATTTCAACCCCTTATACCTATTTTTCGCGATAAAAAGTAGCCTTATATCCTTTCTCAAGCTTTAGTACATATCTGTACCAAATTTTATCAAAATCGGTTAAGTGGTTTCGACGTGAAAGGCTATATGCTTTTCAACCCCTTAAGGGGGTGAATTTCCAAAAATCCTTTGCTAGTGCTCGTGCACCCCAAGAAATACGATGGTGTAAAAAAAATACGTTTCTAGGCCCAGTGGTTTCGGCTGTATGCTTTTTGGTATTTTAGGGGTTGAATTTCATCCCCATGTAAATGGAATTTCCAAAACGCTCGAGCGAATATTTATTTATTTATTATTAGGTGCCTTAATACAAAGATTCGTGGTTCTATCATCGAAAATGACGAATTTTCATACAAAATGTCATCCCCTATTTCAACCCCTTATACCCATTTTTTCGCGATAAAAAGTAGCCTATGTCCTTTCTCAAGATTTAGTCCATCTCTGTACCAAATTTCATCAAAATCGGTTTAGACGTGAAAGACTATATGCTTTTCACCCCCTTAAGGGGGTGAATTTCCAAAAATCCTTTGCTAGTGCTCGTGCACCCCAAGAAATATGATGGTGTAAAAAAAAAAATACGTTTCTAGGCCCAGTGGTTTCGGCTGTATGCTTTTTGGTATTTTAGGGGTTGAATTTCATCCCCATGTAAATGGAATTTCCAAAACGCTTGAGCGAATATTTATTTATTTATTATTAGGTGCCTTAATACAAAGATTCGTGGTTCTATCATCGAAAATGACGAATTTTCATACAGAATGTCATCCCCTATTTCAACCCCTTATACCCATTTTTTCGCGATAAAAAGTAGCCTATGTCCTTTCTCAAGCTTTAGTCCATCTCTGTACCAAATTTCATCAAAATCGGTTTAGACGTGAAAGACTATATGCTTTTCACCCCCTTAAGGGGGTGAATTTCCAAAAATCCTTTGCTAGTGCTCGTGCACCCCAAGAAATATGATGGTGTAAAAAAAAATACGTTTCTAGGCCCAGTGGTTTCGGCTGTATGCTTTTTGGTATTTTAGGGGTTGAATTTCATCCCCATGTAATTGAAATTTCCAAAACGCTTGAACGAATATTTATTTATATATTATCAGGTACCATAATACAAAGATTCGTGGTTCTATCATCAAAAATAACGAATTTCCATACAAAATGTCATCCCCTATTTCAACCCCTTATACCCATTTTTTCGCAATAAAAAGTAGCCTATGTCCTTTCTCAAGCTTTAGTCCATGTCTGTACCAAATTTCATCAAAATCGGTCCAGTGGTTTAGACGTGAAAGCGTAGCAGACAGACAGACAGACAGACAGACAGAGTTACTTTCGCATTTATAATATTAGTAAGGATTAGGTGCCTTAATACAAAGATTCGTGGTTCTATCATCGAAAATGACGAATTTTCATACAGAATGTCATCCCCTATTTCAACCCCTTATACCCATTTTTTCGCGATAAAAAGTAGCCTATGTCCTTTCTCAAGCTTTAGTCCATCTCTGTACCAAATTTCATCAAAATCGGTTTAGACGTGAAAGACTATATGCTTTTCACCCCCTTAAGGGGGTGAATTTCCAAAAATCCTTTGCTAGTGCTCGTGCACCCCAAGAAATATGATGGTGTAAAAAATAAATACGTTTCTAGGCCCAGTGGTTTCGGCTGTATGCTTTTTGGTATTTTAGGGGTTGAATTTCATTCCCATGTAATTGAAATTTCCAAAACGCTTGAACGAATATTTATTTATTTATTATCAGGTACCATAATACAAAGATTCGTGGTTCTATCATCGAAAATAACGAATTTCCATACAAAATGTCATCCCCTATTTCAACCCCTTATACCCATTTTTTCGCAATAAAAAGTAGCCTATGTCCTTTCTCAAGCTTTAGTCCATGTCTGTACCAAATTTCATCAAAATCGGTCCAGTGGTTTAGACGTGAAAGCGTAGCAGACAGACAGACAGACAGACAGACAGACAGACAGACAGACAGACAGACAGAGTTACTTTCGCATTTATAATATTAGTAAGGATAATCAACACGCCTCCCATTGTGGAGAAGGCGCAAGCCCAGTAGTGGGACGTATATGAACGAATATTATCTACCTTTAGAATGATTGAGGGTGTCATAAAAGACGACTAAGGCCATCAACCTAGGCTAGCCCTACCTGATGTCATTTAGTCAAAAATTATATGCCAAGGGGTTGACGTCAGAGCCGACCGGTCATAAAACTAATGACAACAACTTTCGCAATATGTTCAATGAATGAGGTATACGTATATGTCGACCACAAATAATAAGATAGGAGCATATTCCTGGTACTACACTCAGGTAAGAAATAAAGAGATAAAACACTGATTTTCAGATTCAAACACACGAGAGACTTCACTGATTCAAATTAATAAAAAGATGTCCCTCGAATAATGTAAAATGTGAGAAATCCCATTCAGTAGTTATCGCTGAGATGATTTTAATTAGACTTTTTACGTCTTATTAATACGGTTTACTATTGAAACATATTGATTGATTGATTGATAATTTATTTGCAGAATATGGGTTAACAATAAAGATAATAATGTCAATAATACAATAAGTTTAATGCCATATCTAACCATCATCGGTGTGCAAATTACATAGTCCATTAGACATGTCAAAATAATGTAAATAAAATTGAATAAAGTGATTATTAATTTCTATTGATTAAATATATAAATGTCAGTGTACTTAGAATTCATTATGTCAAGAGTTAAATTATTTTGATGAAATTGTCAAATGGATTAATAATTATCAATAACATTATTGTAAATTATAATAAAGTATCATTTAAAAAATCATTTAAAGAATAAGAACATTTTGAACATAATATTGCCTGATTTTGAAGCGGTCAATATTTTCAATATCTCTAAATCTGTTTTGGAATATTATTATAAATATTAATGCCTAAAATTTTATTATTAATAATAATTCAATACTGGCAATCTGAATTCGCTTCGGTTTCTGTCGCCTTGTATCCCCTTTTTAAATCTCCAATCTTTATATATATATTTCTTGTGTACGTGTGTATGTCACTGAACTCCTTCTAATCGGCTGGACCGATGTTGATGAATTTTTTTGTGTGCGTTCAAGGGGATTCGATTCACAATTGGACCCGGTAGATGCCGCTGTTCTGTCATTTGAACAGAACAACGTCTGTTGGGTCAGTTAATCTTTTATATAAATTACTTGTGTACATGTACCTATATGTCATTGAACTCCTAAACGGCTGATCCGATGTTTACGAAATTTTTTGTGCATGCTGTTCAGGGGAATTCGAGAATGGTTTAGACTCACAATTAGACCCTGTAGGTGGCGCTTATTTGAACAGAACAACGTCTGTTGGGTCAGCTAGTATCTTATAAAATATTACGAGAATGAACTGCAGTCTACGAAGCCTCGGGTTTTATTCTCGGACCGGGCAAAATTTTATTGGAGTTTCTTGAGGGGAAATATTGCCTAAGGTTTTTCTTATATAGCTGTCTATATGAGGAATAACTTAGGCAATTGGTATCAGTGTATATAATAGCAAAGTATTAATAAAATTGGTACAACAGTTTGGCAAATTACCCGGAACAGACACTTAAATCTGACTTATTTGTAGATATAATCATTTCTTTTCTAGCATGTTTTAATGATTTTTATTTATAGAATGCAAACACATCTACTATGTTAACTTTAGATGTCGTTAATACTAAAATCAAGTATAAATTTATTTTGAAAATTAGCAGATGTTATTAAAACTTTCTGTGTGGTGAGGAAGTAAGAATACAATTCATGATTTCTGATGTTTACGCGTGCACTACACATTGTAAATAAAACTACATTTACGGATTTTATCGCGCTTTTATTTGATTTATGATTGCCCGACGTTTCTGCTGCTTGTTGTAAAGTGTTTGAAAGGTCGGGGAATCATAAATCAAATACTAACGCGATAAAATCCGTAAATGTAGTTTTTTTTACAAGAATACAATTCACCAACTTTTATCTTGCCCGTGGGTGTCTTAAAAGATGACTAGGGGATATAATATGCAGGTCAAAGCAAGAGAAGGGTAACTCGACGCAAAAGCGATATGTTTGACCAGCGGGCTATACCTAGTAAGTCAGTTTCACTGCTATTGTGGAGAAGGCCCGATCTGAGTAGTAGTACTGAGATGAGATAAGAAGAATAAGAAATGAGATAATGATGACGATAAATAAGAACTATTAACAGAACCTTAATTTTATGACTCCATCTCGATATCTCGAACAAGAAAATACCATGAAACTTATCGCGTGAAAGTGTGACAAACACACATTCGCATTTCTATATATTATTATGAATGTTTTAATAATAACAACCCTTACGATTTAGTTTTATTTTTGATAAAGAATTGTTCTGGAAGTGAATCTTCTTTAGAATCGTTGTGATTTCAAACTCGATGAGACGAAAAAGCGAGTCAATAGAGACAAATACGTAAATGTATAGGATTCAGCCGGCGAGAGTATGAGATAGAGGATAGAGGACGAATGCTGAAAAACACTTCTAAATCTTTTTTCACAATCTTTTTTTTAAGTTTATATAAAAATATCACAAAAATATTATTACAAAAAATAAAACATGTTTTTGTAACGATGTCTGAATTTGCAGATTGTTACTGCTAGATATAGGCACCTCAAAATCTCACACGACGACGTTACGTTAGCTAGTTAATTAACGTTACTACTGTCATAAAAATACTCTAAAAATCCTCCGAATGAAGGTCTAATAATCGTATTAGGTATGTATGCCATTAAATCATCATCATTACCCAGCACTTTTCCTAATTACTTGGGGTCCACTCAGTATGTATTTATGTTTCATAATACACATTGCAAAAGTTTCGGTAATAATTTTATGACCCGACGACGTCCTGACGTCAACCCTCCTTGAGAATATATTTTTTTTTATTATTTTTTTATGTATATTAAATTGTATTAAATACTAGCAACCCACCTTCGCTTCGCTTCGGTTATAGTCGTTTTACCCGCGCAGTTCCCGTTCCCGTGGGAATACCGGGATAAAATATAGCCTAGTTTACGCCCTGATATTATAGCTTTTTATTGGTGAAAGAATTTTTGAAATCGATCCAGCCGGAACAAACAGACAGACAGACAAAAATTTTTTTAATTGCTATTTTATGCATAGGTGTCGTGCAAATAGCCGTGTGAGCATGAAAAAAGCCTATTATTTTGACATTACAAACAGACACTCCAATTTTATTTATTGGTAATAATATAATATTATGGTAATAATATTTAATGGTATACATAAATACCCATTAAATATTTATGTAAAATTCGCCATGTGCTCACCATACGGTGAATTTTATAGTAAGAATACAATTCACCACCTCATTTCTTGCCCGTGGGTGTCGTAAAGACTATTAAGAAATATAATATCCAGATAACAGTAGGAGAAGGTAAACTCGAAATGAAATCCTATGCATACATCTGAAGGTCAAATTCCCTTCCATAGTGGATAATGCCTGAGCCCAACAGTGAGACATAATGATTCAATAATAAAACCTTTCGCCATCGATGGTTTAACATCCATCTGACCACGAAAAGTAATAATGTAATAATCGCCACAGTTAGCAGGCAAGTTGACAATTGCAGTTGGTTTTATAAATTTACCAGGGTCTATTTTTAATCACACGTGTTCACGTCATTATCGCATTCATTTAATAATAACTTCTGTTAAATTATTAATAATAGTAATAATGGAAGTGATACTTCTAATGCGTCTTCCAACAAAGTTGCGTTAAACGTTTAACGCTACGGGAATAGAAAGAAACAGAGCGAGAGTGAATCCGTGGCACTGGAATGCATGCGTGTAGTATACATGTTATAGGCCAGCGTGAGCTTTAGCAACGAGTAGCGTCTAAGATTTTCAATTTTTTTTTTTTGTTTTCTTTTTTATATTGACAAAAACACGTGGCACCAAAGAAGTTTCACTTCTAACATGCGTATTTTGTACGCACGCTCTTTTTTTTTAATTTAACATTCTATGGTATGATTTTCTTATTTCGTCACCATACTGTCGTCACTATGGTGACAAAATAGGAGTACAGTTCATCCACCCCTATAATGTCTGTAGGTGTCGTAAAAGACGACTCAAGGATATTATATGCATGTAAAATTTATACACGAGTGTTTAGAAATATTCTGAGATTAGTTCGAGCCTCCTCCACAATGGGAAGAAAATTTACCTACTATGCCACGCTGGTCAAACGTGTTGGTAGATGATATATGCATATTATAATTCCTTAGTCGTCTTTTGCGACACCCACGGGCAAGAAATGAAGTGTTGTAAATAATAAGTATTGAATGGTATTTTAAAAATTAATAAACCCAAACTGGCTTGAAAGTATTCGTAGCAATAAATTGTTCAATTTTTAATTTTAGGCAATACTCGTATTTCAGTTATAATATTTATATCACAATTTAAGGTCGTTAATGTCTTAAAATTATGATAATCAGTGGAAAGTTGTCTTTCTTTACGACGCAATAAATTTCTAAAGTTATGAAATTAATTATATTATTTACTAGTAACCCCGTCCTAGTTTCGCTTCGGTTTCAGTCTCCTTACCCGCGTAGTACCCGTTCCCGTGAGAATACCGGGATAAATATAGCCTAAGTTACTCCTTATATAGACAGCTACCTGGTAGTAAAATATTATTAGAATCGGCTCAGGCATTTCGAAGATTACCTCAAACAGACAAAAAAAATTAAACTGTATTTTAGGAATTTCTGATGTTTACGCGAGTATTTTACATTTTAAATAAAACTACTTTACGGATTTTATCGCGTTTGTATTTGATTTTTGATTACCCGACGTTTCGAACACTTTACAGCGTTCATGATCACGGGTGGACTAAGATGTCTCACGTCCAACAAGTCATCGTTACTGCAGAAAATTTTATAATTATCTACCCGATACAGAAATTAGTTATTAAATATTGACCCACATTTTGATACAAAATTTATAGTTATTTCGCGCTTACCTAGATGTTCGATGCAACTTTTCGTTCGAAACGTGGTGTTGTTGTTGTTCGAAACTTGTTGGACGTGAGACATCTTAGTCCACCCGTGATCATGAACGCTGTAAAGTGTTCGAAACGTCGGGTAATCAAAAATCAAATACAAACGCGATAAAATCCGTAAAGTAGTTTTATTTAAAATGTATTTTAGGAGTATTCATATTCAAGTCTGTACGCCTTATGGTTCCAGAGATATGGTGATTAGTCAATATATCACTGGAAAACTCTCATCTCCTATTATTTAGATATGTTTTATTTTTTTTTTAAACTACCTATATTAAGAACAATGGCACTTGGTTAAGTTACTAACTGTTAATTTTGAACCGGAAAGTGAAAATCATTCTGATTTGATCAATCCGGGCGGAACCGGCCGGATGCGGCCGGATTGATGGGAAGCCGGTCGGATCCGGTCGGACTGAAAATGACGCCGGATTGCAATCCTTACGTGCAAATAACCGTTGAGCATGAAAAAAGCCCATAATTTGACGTAGACACATTAATTTTATTTATTTGTATAGATAGTTAATTTATTTTTAAATGTTCTGACTGTGTAATAGAATACTTATTTTTTAATCCCCGACGTTAAAAGAGGGGTATTATAAGTTTGACGTCAATGTTTGCCTGTTTGTGGCATCGTAGCTCTCAAACAGATGGACCGATTTCTATGCAGTTTTTTTCATTTGAAGGTCAGTTTCCTTGCGGTAGTACTCAGCTATGTTTAGTTAATATCGATCCAGCAGTGTAAGAGTATCTGCACTTTTTTGAAATGATTTAATGGCGTATGATTACTCGATTAAATGCTTCACGTGTGCCAGTGTAATCGTTAAATGACAATTGATAATTCCTGTTGAGAATATGAATATCTTATATCATGATGATGAAGATGAGAATATCCTATTCCTGAAGAGAATGCAATACTTTGTTTTTCTTATTTTAATTTGTGTCGGAAGTTATTCAAAATTTTCAAATGTCCTTATAGTTATGCAACGTTGAAGTATATCTTGTACCTATATGGCCAACTCCATCTGATGCCGTCTAGTCAATACATTCTCAAGGAGGGTTGAAGTTAAGCAGTCGACCGGTCTTGAGACTATTGTCAATAATTTTGCTATTTGTACGATTTTCCGTGTGGTGACGGAGTAAGAATACAATTCACCACTCCCTATTACCCGTGAATGTCGTAAAAGACGACTAAGGGATATAATACGCATGTAACGTCTATGCAAGTGAAGGAAAACTCGAAATATTACCATATACCAACCTGTCTAACCAGCATGGTATAGTAAGGTCAATTTCCCTCCTATTGTGGAGGAGGCTCGAGCGCAACAGTGGGACGTATATGAGCTGAAATGATGATGATTATGATGATATGTACGATGGAAGAGGGGTACATATTGCGTCGACCACAAGTAATTAGGATAAGAGGAGAATATTGATGATATTGATGACCCCTAAATACGAAATTTTAAAATATTTTCTCGCCCACTTCAGTATATAAGACGCCGATTTTTGAAGTGTATAAATATTAGATTATTAACATACTAATAGCTGGTTGACCGAGCTGCGCTTGGCATATTTTTGTTGTATTTTTGTCGAATTTATTTAGATATATATTAATACAATATAAAAATCAAATAAATAAAAAAATATAAAAAATTACAAAAAGAGAAAAATAATAACACCGAGATCCGACGCTGTTTGAATGCCAAAACAAAACTGGACAACTTCCCAACTGAGCTATCGTAACTCATGACGTTGACGGTGAAATTTGAATTCATATTCTTTTAAAATTTAATGTCATTGTATTGTTTTGCTAAAACACCGATAAAACAACATTCTCTATAAATAAAACCTAGTTAGATCGATGTTTTGGCCTTGAAACCTCTAGTATGCCGTTTCCGAGATCCTGAATATATATATATATATATATATATATGTATATATATATTACACATTTTAAATAAAACTACTTTACGGATTTTATCGCGTTTGTATTTGATTGCCCGACGTTTCGAACACATTGCAGCGTTCATGGTCACGGGCGGACTAAGATGTCTCGCGTCCAACAAGTCATCTTTGTTGCAGAAAATTTAACGCCCTAGCAGAGGCTGCGGGTGACCAGACCGGGAATTATGGTCCGGGCACTCGCGGAGAGGTTACCCTCGCGGCGGCAATCGGGGTCCAGGTAGGGGACGTCGACGGGAGAGGGTACTCCCTCGGGATATTCCGTCGGGTCGACTACTGCAGTCAAGGAACTCTTCACCGGTCGACCTGACGACGAAGGTGACTTGCTATACGGATGGGTTACAGGTGTGCGTGCTTACGCCCCTCTGTCGCCCCGGACGGAGTGGTGCGAGGAGTGCGCCGACCGTAACCAAAAAAAAAGGGAAAAGATAGAATATATGATAATTACAATTACATTTACAGTCGAAGTTATAAAATTACACTTAAATGACGTATCTAATAATTGGTAACGAATAATCCGAAAATCCATTTATCTGTTCGCGAGTAAAACAAAACAAACAATAATTTTCGACTTGAAATAATTGTCCCTCAAACGTTCACCGTCTTCATACTGACACAATCTCTTGACTAATTTATGAAATTACAGATCACCCTCTTTACAATCCATTGCTGCATTAATATGATACAAAATTCTACAACAACATGTACACGCACTAAACCATCAATGTATATCTTCATTTTAAGCAGAGACGACCCTCGAATTTGAAGGGGTGTTATCGACCGTTTGCTCCCTCCCCTTTGGGGGAGTACACTAACTTATACAAATGTTTCCCTGTAGACTAACAGAACATTTTACTATGTGATTATTTTCAACGTATTTCTACAACTTTTGTTGCTTAACTTACGTTGGATGTTTTGCGTAACATAAAATTGAAACGAATTTTGCGCGGGGCAAATATAATTTCTGTATTCATGAAATAACTTTTTACGCAGTATAAGCTACACGTTACACTTTATAAAGAAAATGTATAAAGATGTAGATACTACAAGTATTTATATTCCCATGTATAGCGACAGGATAAAAGTACAAGGAGTCGTAAAAATCAGCTTATAGATCACCAGAAGCAAGCATCAGAATGGATAATAAGTCTCCTAGGAAACGTACAATACCTTATTGCGATCGTCAATCCGCTTATCAAATCTGTCGGTTATGGTAATAAGCTCTCCAGTGAATGACCGCAAAGCTTGTGTTCAGCAGTGAACGGCTAATGCTGAATGATAATTAGGACTATATTTTAAATTAAAATATAGTTGATTTAAATTTCAAGATAAATGTGAAATTTATATTTATTTAAGAGTTAAAATTAAGTCATGAGCCACGGGTATATACTCGCTGGATGTTGGATAAAATTATTATGTACAATTGGCGTTTGATTTTCTTTATTTTCATTTTCTTATGATAAATAGGCATAACTTCTTAAAAAAAAACAGACCAGTAATTACAGCCTAGTCATAATTACCTATAGACAGTTTACAAATACAAATAGGCATCAAAATTTGCAAATGGTTACAAAAGGATTGTTCACCTAATGATCAAGTGCTCAGAGATTCGTAAGTAGTATTTAGAACGGATTATCCAGTAAAATATAATAGAACTTTGCTCCACTATACGAAATTTGAATATTAAATAAATAATTTTGTTATACAGATTTTATCGCGTAGCATTCATATGAATAAGAGGGTCCTCTTGTTACCATGAGCGCTGAAATGTATTCGAAATGCCGGTTATTAAAAAATAACCATGATAAAATCCATAAAACAGTTTTACTTCAAATGTATAAAAATCGGGTTATTGGAATGAATAATAAATAACAATTCTTAGGTAAATAATTACAGACGCAAAAAATCTTAAGATCCTTCCCATGATAGACAGTTGAATCTCATTAAAATACTGAAACTATTTTAAGCGTGAGAACAACTCCTTATGTCATTATCAACACCACAGGTCCTATACATCCTAATGCTGCTCGAGCCTCCTGCATAATACCACGCTGGTCAAACGGGTAGGTATTGAGTCTTATTTCGAATTTTCCTTTTCTTCCATAGATGTTACATGCATATTGCATCCCTTAGTCTTTTTCTACAAAACCCACGGGCGAGGATGGTGGTGGTAAATTGAATTCTTACTCCGACACTGCACAAAAAACTTTATGAATCATCATCATCATCTCAGCCCATATACGTCCCACTGTTGGGCTCGGGCCTCCTCCATAATGGAAGGGTAATTGACCTACTATACCACGCTGGTCAGACGTGTTGGTACAGGGTTTTATTTCGAGTTTTCCTTCTCTCGCATAGATGTTATATGCGTTTTATATCCCTTAGTCGTCTCGTACGATCACCCACGGGTAAGATAGGGGGTGGTGAATTGTATTCTTACTCCGTCACCACACGGAAATTTATGAATATTGGCCTCAAATGCATACATGAAGCTTGTCCTGCACCACAAAATCCACGGACTTGAATTAAGTGTAAAAAAACTACATAATCATCCATTGTCTAGGGTAATAATAGGCAACGGATCAGGGATTAGTCGACCACCCGCAGAGAGGCCGACCGCATGAGGGGACGCCCCAGCCGGCAACGCTGCAATGTTGCCGGGACGTTATAGGGGACGGTACCCCAAAGAGTAACCTGCCAGGTCGGCCACGGATGTCAAGGAATTGGTACCAGTGGTCGGCCTAATGGGGATAGGGAATATTGTAGGTTATGGGCAAGCACGTCGCTAATTCATGGACCCGGACAGATTGGGCGGCAGCCTATGCAAAATAAATATAGTTTAAAAAGTAAAAAACACGCTTTCAACTAAAAAGTGTAAAATGCTTTGTGCCACATTTTCGTAAATCGAGCACCCCACGCTTTTTTTACAATAATATTAAAATATTTCGTTCATTATTATTTTCTGCCTATATTGAAAATTTTTTACATTTTTTAGTTGAAAGCGTGTCTTTTAGTTTTTTTAAACTACCTATATTTAATTTTCACTTTTTAGTGACCGTAACCCAACTCCAAAAACAAACCCAAAAAAAGCGCATTATTGCTCTGTCATCGGTCTCTGACAGATGTGCAAAGTTTAAATAACATCGAATCGCTCAAAGTAGGAGAAAATCGAGCTCAAAGAGTTTGATTACAAGCAAGCATACATACAGGTGAAACTAATAAAAGCGTGTTGAAAAATGAGCCTATCAAAAAAAAATGATAGTAATAGGTCAGTAAGCACTTGATATGACCTATTTTACTCCGTTATAAATAACCCTGATTATAGACAAAACATACATCCTGCGTTTATCCTAATTACTTTGGATCAACACAATACATACTATTCCTATATCACGCATATTGCAAAAGTTATTAGGAATAGTTTCATGACCGGCCGCCTGCCTGACATCAACTCTCCTTAGGAATGTAATTCTGTAGTGGTGGTTCGAGCCCGTAGTTGTAGGACGTCTTAAAATGAGATGATGTACTACAAATAAGATATAATTTTATCTATACAAATAAATAAAATTTAAGTGTAAAATTTGTAATATTAAAACTAAAAGCTAAGACAAAATTGTAATAGGCATTTTTCACACTCACACGGTTATTTACACGATAACTATGCCTAAAAGCCATTTTAAATACTTTTTGCCTGTCCTGTTCCTGGTAAGCTTCAAAACGTCTAGACCAATTTTAAGAATATTTTACTACCTGTAGCTATCAGTATAGGGAGTAATTAGGCTATATTCTATCCCGCGTTTCCACGAGAACGGGAACTACTGGTGAAACTGAAACGCAAGTGATTCTTTTTTAACGGCGTTTACAAGATATCGTCAATAACGCAATTTAGATTAACAGTTATAAGAGTTAGGAACCTAAGTTCTAAGAAATTTAACGCGCAAAAGTGTTATATAAAAAATTCGGATTACATTTTGTCTAATTAGAACGTCATGAAATATTAAAGTCATGACAGGCAGAAACATGAATTGACTATAAAAGAAACGTCACTTACCTATCAATTTATGCAAGTTGTAAAACAGCTTATCTCAGATAAAATTTACTTTTTAATTGAAGAAACTTAAAACAGTTAGTAACCGATAAGTTGGCAACCTGCCATATTGAGAAATCTGGCTGACAACTTCGGATCAAGATGAACTAAAATTTACTAAAAAAATATACTATTAGAAATTGAGATAATCTTTCTAAGAAAAAATTATAAGAAAACGGAGCGATAAATTAATGCGAAGATGACGTCACTTTTGATAAGGCATTTACAAGAAAAAATTAAGCAATATTATCAGAGAAAAATGGAAAATTGGCCTTTTCAAATAAGTTCTGAATAATCAGCAAGATTATAGCAACGCTAAAAATACGTAGAAACATTTAAGGATAATTGAATAAACAGCGCAAAGAATTCTCTGAAAAACAAAATGTTATGATAGATGACGGAAAATTTTCAAATAATTATAACAGGTAATATATTTATATTTTCCGTGTGGTGACGAAGTAAGAATTCACCAGCCCCTCTCTTGCCCGTGGGTATCGTAAAAGACGATTATAGGATTAAATATGCATATAACATCTATGTAAGAGAAGGCAAACTCAAAATAAAATCCTAGGTAAATTTTTCTCCTATTGTGGATGAGGTTCGAGCCCAATAGTGGAGCATATATGAGCTGAAATGTATGTATGTAACCACCACATAGAGAACTTGCTTAATATTCCAACCTACTCCACTTACCTAATATGCATAATTACCTAACCTATTAATAATTTCAATATTCCTCTATCCACTTCAAAAACACCTAAATACCTTTGAAAAATCTACTGTTAAGATTCTAGCGGATTATAATTAGGGGTATTTAGATGAAGATAGAAATTTATTGGGACGCGGTCGCAGCCTGGAATGCAGTCGCAGCCTTCTGCGAGACAGTGATCTCGCGGAAGGAGGTGGCGGATCGCCTGCGCGAGGAGCGCAGCCTCGATGAGGAGATCCGCCGCCGGCGACTGGGGCGGCGTAGGCGCAACTACCTGCGCCTCATGCCGCCCTAGCCGAGGCCGCGCGTGACGTGACCGGGGATTAGTCCGTCACCCGCCGAGAGGCCGACCGCGTGAGGAAAGACCTACGTCCTCCCCGAGGGGGGGACGTCGGTCGATGGGAGGGTACCCCAATGGGAGGTATTCCGTCGGGCCGACCACTGATGTCAAGTAACCCTGCTCCGGTGGTCGGCCCAACGACGAAGGCGACGTGGTTTTCGGGTGGATTGCGGGAGTTGCGTGCTTAAGCCCCTCTGTCGCCCCGGACGGAGTGGTGCGGAGGCGCGCCGACCGCAGCCCACCCACAAAAATAAAAAAAAAAGATAGAAATTTATGTATGAAGCGACCCTCCCTTGCTTCGTTTCGTTTTCAGCGGCTTTTCCCTGGTATTTTAAATCTCCAATACTCCTAAGATATTAATGTTAATGGAAAATTGGAAATACAACTCATAACATTTTAGCATTTATAATTGAATTAGTAAACAGCTTTTTTATAATATGTACTAAGTTTTACCCGCGATTTCATCCGCGTAGAAATCATTTACGACAGAGGCAAACACAGATGGCAGTGCAGGGTGCTACAGGCTCTACAGGCCTAACGTATTGCTGGATGATTTGTGTAAGCTAGTGGAAAGTATCCTGGCTACCCCCAGCACCTTAGCGAAGTTGAACCCGATCTGACCGCCGATCAGGTTGGCAAGGACAGCGTCAGGAACTGGAAGGTTATCGATCCCCTAAGGATTCAACATAGAGCATTAAGTTATAAATTATGAAATTAAATTTAAAAATGGGGGCTCAAGAATTCTAACTAGCAATATACCTCGTTGGTCAGACGAATTGGTAAATTAGATATTATTGCTACCATGATATATAGTTTGTTTCTTGGTTGACTTTTAAGACACATGAGTAAGAAAGTGAGCGAATTCTGTTTTCACTTCCTCACCAAACGGCAATTTATGGTACCTAAGCTATATCTAAAATGTATAAATCTAAAATATAAAACTCGCCATCGTATTGCATCTTGGTTTTAAGCTTTTCATAATTACAATTGATGTACAATAAACTGTATGTGAAATAAACCTATTTATTGAAACCAACATTTAACTTTTCTTTATGGTGATGGAGTAACAATGCCATTCACCACTCCCTTTCTTGCCCATGGATATCGTAAAAGGCGACTAAGGGATATAATATGCAGATAACATCTATACCAGAGAAGGAAAATTGGAAATAAAATCCTATACTAACCGGACCAGCATGGTTTACCCACTGTGAAAAAGGCTCGAGCCTAGCTATGAGATGTTTATGAGCTAAGATGATGATGAAAATAAAAAGTGGTGTGCCTATATTTTTAATACGCTTTTATTAGCTACAGACGTATCTATGTATGTTGGTATGTAACGGAATCTTTGAACATGATTTTGACCCCCTTCACAACGTCGGATTAACTCGAAATTTGGCATACTTATTAAGGACCGATGTACGGCGTCGTATGGGCTTATGGACCAACGCCGTGTTTGACAGAAGAACCTAAGGTTATAGTTTGAAGTACCTAAAGCCCTTAAGTTCCTAGCCTATCTGATGGGATACCTGCACCGCGCTACCTAAGGTGACAGATAGATGTGAGATGGATGTTTGGGTGGAGGATTGGTAATTCTCACTGCCGGTCAAGCAGACTCACAGGACCGATCAGAACTGACGGCTAAGGGTGTCTTGGCCGCAGTGAGAGGGAGGTTTGGGTGGAGGATTGGTAATTCTCACTGCCGGTCAAGCAGACTCACAGGACCGATCAGAACTGACGGCTAAGGGTGTCTTGACGGCAGTGAGAGGGTAGTAACTGAGAGATGAATAAATTCAAATCTGATTTATTTTACAAAATTTACACCTTATATACTATTTATTGCTAATACACACATATACCATTTTGTGTTAGTGTGTCGTAAGTGTAAAGTATAACGCAGCGTCTTTAATTATGTCAGTGCGAATTTTGCAAATTTGCGCTGTTGACATGCTCTACTTGTATGTTGACATGCTCTACTTATGAATTTGCTGCGTTGCATGTTCAATGTGCATTGAACAACCGACGACAATTCAATATTTTAAACAGTTTGACCCGTTATCCTTACTAGCATAATCAGGATTAGCGATTTAAGCGTATTTTTTTAGTTTTTTTGAACTATTATATTTATTACATATATACTCATACATATTATTCACACATTCACAACGAACAATATTAATGGAAGTAATGTCTTTTACTACATATTTATACCACACGCTGTGGATTTTATGGCTTACAGCCAAATGGCACTAATGTCTTTAAGTTAGAGGGTCCGAGTGTTGTAACAAAATAGGCGGTTTTATTACATATATATTGGTTTTACTTTTGTAAGTCTAGTATTTATTATAATTGTACAAATAATAACCACCACGCAATTTGTGAAAAAAGAAAAGCTATTTCAACAGTTTGCAGATGAATTCCATTGTCAGAACTGGACCGAATTTCGGTTCACCTAGTCGAAAGTTCTGAGGTAACTAATATAAAAATACAGTCGAATTGAGAATTGCCTCCTTGTGAAGTCGGTTAAAAATAACGACCTACCGTGCCAATGTCGGATTCGATTGCCATTCAGGACAACACATCCACAAATTATTGATCTGATTCTGGATATTTTTTGTCCGTTAATTGTATGTTTGTATCCTTAATACAAGAATCATTTCTTTATTGTAGGGTCTTTAAAAGAGATTTGTAAAATATTATATATATATTTTTTTTTTTGTGGGTGGGTCGCGGTCGGCGCGCCTCCGCACCACTCCGTCCGGGGCGACAGAGGGGCTTAAGCACGCAACTCCCGCGACCCACCCAAAAACCACGTCGCCTTCGTCGTTGGGCCGACCACTGGAGCAGCGTTAACTTGTCGTCAGTGGTCGGCCTGACGGAATACCCCTAATTGGGGTACCCTCCCATCGACCGACGTCCCCCCCTCGGGGAGGACGTCGGACGATAGACCGACGTCCTCCCCGAGGGGGGGACGTTGGTCTATCCTCACGCGGTCGACTTCTCAGCGGGTGACGGACTAATCCCCGGTCACGTCACCCGCGGCCTCGGCTAGGGCGGCAAAATATTATATATTAAGGCACTGTGTATAACCTAAATTATAACAAAAGATGGCCTAATAAATAAAATAAAAATATACAAAATAGGAAATAAAAAAGGAGACATCAAGCATCAAAAACAGTTCTATTAGAGTCTCTACATTGTGGGTAAACAGAAACTGAGATAAAAATCATTTTTAGTCTAACGTATTCATCCCTATAAAACGCTTTTAAAAAAACTACTAAAAATTGCACAACGCCACTGAAGAAGCTTTCACTTCAAAAATTACTATGCAAAAGATTCTATTCATTAAATTTTTCGTCTCGCCTTTTAGTAAAACCGCCACAAAACCATTTAAACTAACTGTTCCATAGTGAGGTCTACACAAGAATCTGTTGCAGTAATAGGTTGATGATAGTTGAAATCAAAAGCCACGTGATGCGGCTGACCGCTTAAGCCAGCCTCAGATGTCCCGGCCATATCCCACCCGTTCATTTTATCGCCTCACTGCGTCAGGCCTTATCGCATAGCCTCGTGTGAAAATAGAATTAATGAGCCTTTTAGTATGGGGTCAGGTGTAATAGATTATACAGCAAATTGGTATAATATACATTGGATGAAATATACATTTAATCTATACCAATAAATAAAATTGGAGTGTCTGTTTGTAATATCAAAATAATAGGCTTTTTTCATGCTCACACGGTTATTTGCACGACACCTATGCCTAAAATCGCAATTAAAAATTTTTGTCTGTCTGTGACTATGAGAAAGCCTTTGATTCAGTTGAAACTTGGGCGGTGCTGCAGTCCCTTCAGCGGTGCCAAATCGACCATCGCTATATCGAAGTGCTGAAGTGTTTATATAGGAACGCCACAATTTCAGTCCGTATCTGGGATAAGAGTACGAAACCGATCCAGTTGCAGACCTATTATTTTCTTGTTTCATAACTTTTATAATGCGGTATCTTTGCAGCTGGGATTAAATTTTTAACTTAATTTTTATAAGCTTTAACGTAGATATGAATATATTCTATTAATATTTTACTAACCATTTCAGACTAATATATACGACTCGTTCCGCATCCGGGATAAGAGTACGAAAGCCATCCAGTTACAGAGAGGTGTGAGACAGGTAGATGTCATCTCTCCGAAACTGTTCACCACTGCACTGGAAGATGTCTTCAGGCTCTTAGACTGGACTGGACTCGGCATCAACATTAACGGCGAATACATCACTCACCTTCGATTCGCAGACGATATCGTCGTTATGGCAGAATCCATGGAGGACCTTGGCACTATGCTCAATGATCTGGGCAGGGTATCCCAACTAGTGGGTTTACGAATGAACATGGACAAGACCAAAGTCATGTCAAATACTCATGTCATTCCTGTACCGGTCCTAGTTGGCAATGCGATTCTCGAAGTTGTCAATCACTATGTTTACTTAGGACAAACAGTCCAGTTAGGTAGATCCAATTTCGAGAAAGAGATCAGCCGACGAATCCAACTCGGTTGGGCAGCGTTCGGGAAACTTAAGAGGATCTTCTCGTCCAACATACCTCAGTGTCTGAAAACACAGGTCTACGACCAGTGTGTGTTACCAGTGATGACTTACGGCACGGAAACGTGGTCCCTAAATGTAGGCCTCATATCAAAACTCAAAGTCGCTCAGCGTGCTATGGAACGGGCTATGCTCGGGATTTCTCTGCGAGATAGAATCCGGAATACAGAAATCCGCAAAAGAACGGGTGTAACCGACATAGCACGAAGAATTAGCACGCTGATGTGGCAATGGGCAGGCCACATTGCTCGACGAACCGACAACTGCTGGGGAAGAAAGGTTCTCGAGTGGCGACCACGCATCGGACGACGCAGTGTAGGACGCCCCCCCACTAGGTGGACCGACGACCTAGTGAAAGTTGCTGGGCGTCGTTGGATGCAGGCGGTACAGGACCGCACATTGTGGCGCAACATGAGGGAGGCCTACGTCCAGCAGTGGACGGCAATAGGCTGAAATGATGATGATGATGATGATGTCTGTCTGTCTGTCTGTCTGTTTGTTCCGGGTAATCTTCAAAATGGCTGGACCGATTTCAAACATTCTTTCACCAATGGAAAGCTATAATATCAGGGCGTAAACTAGGCTATATTTTATCCCGGTATTCCCACGGGAACGGGAACTACGCGGGTAAAACGACTATAACCTATAACCGAAGCGAAGCGAGGGCGGGTTGCTAGTATAAAAATAAAATGCTCATTACTATAAAAAATAGAATATAAGAAGTGTGAATTGTGGAAGCGTACCTAGCCGAAGGTGCTATTAATATGTGGTTCAAAGGTTTTAAAATAAGCTAGTAAGAAAAACAGCTTAAAACAAATTTATAGAAATTCCGAATTAGGACCTCATCGGGCATCTGTAGACGTGTAATGAATACATATGCCATGCGCTTTTATAAATTGGCGGCAATTTTCATTTCATGACAAAGCCTGTTTCATGACGAGCACTGTTTACAATTGTTTTAATGAATTTAAATGTAGTCGAAACAAACTCACCGATAAATTGCGAAAAGAATATCCTTCTACGGTGACCATTAAAAATAAAATATTGTGCTCTGCGGCTAATGATAGAAACTGATGAAAGGGTGGTAAATCAACAAATTTGGGCAGCTTTAGACATTCTTTGTACTAGATGAATACCTCATAATTTGATGGAACGTCCTTTGGATTCGGCCCGTGTAGTGCTTGAAAAGTATCACGCAAGTGACTCGCATGCTGTATCTGATATCATCAGGTGATGAAAGCTGGTTATATTATTACGAACTCGAAACAAAGAGGCAATCTGCACCATTGATATTTCCATTCGAATATTACGGCTGAAAGTAAAGAAGGAAACGAAACAGGACGCACGGGTCAACTCGCCACAATTGTCCTAGAATATAAAACGACAGTTACTGCAGATTGATCTTTATTTACAAGTTGCCTAGGAATAAAGTTAGATATCATATCAGCGCTCAAGATGCAGGATTTACAACGATAAAGATCCACCTCGTTCCGAGAAAAGGACAATCGAATATTTGTCTATCTAAGGAAGTACGCTTACTTCCTTCAGTATCACCCACCTCGTAGTGGCCTCACGCCTTATAAATTTGATTAGTTGCCACAAATAAATAATACCCTTAGAGGAAATCGTTTTATAAACTTAGAAGGTAGCCGAATTAAAAAAAGGCGTGGAAGAAATCCTTTAATACATATTGTTTCATTCAATAGTTCCATCGCATGTGAGAGTATTTAGAAAGAAAATAATGAAGACTGCTTTGAAAAACAATAAAAGTACTAACAAACTGCTACATCATTTAGTTTTTTATTTTCTAAAAACTTCCAATGTGACTCCCGTATGTGCAAGTGTATGCGTGCGTATCAAACATTTCTTCCCCCCTTGGGAATAAAGGCGTAAACTTTAGTAAAATATACATTCAATTTCGCAGTTTTCTTTTTTATTTCTGCACATGTCAATTCATTTTCTGCTATAGGTCTACAAATTGCTGCATAAGTATAATTGGAATAAAAATGATCTGTATATAAAATTCCTCGACCCATAATAATTTAATTTTTAGTGGTTCTGATGAAGAAAACGCTCGTGGCAATCATTAGATAGTCAAGGACAAAAATCATACTGAATTCATCATCATCATTTCAGCTCACATACGTCCTACTATTGGGCGCGAGCCACCCCCACAATAAGAAGGAAATTTACCTACTATACGCTGGCCAAACAAGTTCTTATAGAGTGTTTCATTTCGAGTTTGCGTTCTTTGCGTGGATTGTTATGCGCAGGGTATTGTAAAATACGACTGAGGCCCCTCAGACCTATTTAACAATACCTATAGATAAGAAAGGGAGTGGTAAATTGTATTCTTACTCCGTCACTACATGAAAAAATATTGAATTATTTAGAAATTACTTTGCCAAAATCATTTTAACAATGATGGTTGCCTTAAGATGTGGATGGTTACCGCTTTCGCGCTGTTTGGCATTTTATGTAGGTACGCGTGCCACCAGCAATGGACAGCGAAAGTCTGAATGATGACGATGATAGAAATGCTGCTGAATTATTTTGCATTTTGTTATATTATGTTCGTGTGTACAATAGCAACAAATATTGTAAAATAGTTTGCTTAAAAAAGTGAAACAAATATCCATTCATCCTTATAAATTAATTTATAATATAAGTACCTAGTAAGATTACCGCCCAAATTCATATACATATGTAATGAATGAGTTACAAAAAAAAACCATAGTCTCTATACTCTTTTGAAATACAACACAAAAGAAACTGGTAAACATTATTACTAAAGTTAGTCATCATCGATTGAAGATAAATAACGGTCTTGCATATTGTGAGTTACAAAAAAGTTTATGGCCTCCAGACAAGAATGGCGAATTTAAAAAATTATAAAGGTCATCGATAACCAAATATATATCTTAAAAGACCGCTTCGAATGCCTAATCATATTACTGTAAACTAATAATAAAAATAATAACAACAAAAAAATTAATACAAAATATTAATGGCCTCCAGACGAAAATGGCCATAGAAAATAAAATATTTATCAAAAAAAAACCTTAAAATGCACAATATTATATTGCAAACTAATAATAACAATAAATTCAAACTAATATAACGTGCAATACTGTTTTAACTACATAATTACTACACCAAAACCAAAACTTTACCAAAATACCCATTTTGCTAATAGGCGATTTCAAAAGCTACAGCTGCAAACCGCTTTATGCCAGTCTCAAATGGCCGGGAGCCGTTTTATCTCTCTACTGCGTCAAGTTTTACCGCATGATCTCGTATGAAATTATAATTAAATGGGGTTTTAGCATTTCACCGTTAGCTTAGCATTTGTGTTATGTTAAACGAATCTCGTGTATGATATCATTTTGCACCATGTATATTGGATGCTAGCCGTATGGTGAAAGAGTAAGAATACAATTCACCACTCCTTATCTTGCCCATGGATGTCGTAAAATACGACTAATAATAAGCGATATAATACGCATATGATGTCGTAAAATAAGCCTAACAATAAGCGATATAATACGCATATGATGTCGTAAAATACGACTAACAATAAGCGATATAATACGCATATGATGTCGTAAAATACGACTAACAATAAGCGATATAATACGCATATGATGTCGTAAAATACGCCTAAGCGATATTATACGCATCTGATGTTGTAAAATACGACTAAGTGATATAATACGCATAAAACATTTATGCAAGAGAAGGAAAACTCGAAATAAAATGTTATACCAACCTGTCTGACCAGCATGGTATGGTAAGGTCGGTTTCCCTCCTGTTGTGGAGGAGGCTTGAGCCCAATAGTGGAACGTGTATGGGCTGAAATGATGATACTAAGCTACAAATACTATCAACCTTTACATTACTCGTGGGTGTCGTAAAGGACGACCAAGATATTTACATATATCTGACCCAAATACATCTGATGCCGTCTGGTCAACAATTGTATACCCAAAGTGGGTTGACCTCAGGCAGGAGCACGTTCCTAAAACTATTATTAATAAGCTTTGCAATATCTATATAATGAATAGAGTGCCTTTTTGTTCAGTTATACTGCGAAAACTACTGAACCGATCGGAATAATACTTACAACATAAGATGTAGTGTGCTTCGAAAAAAGTTTTATTATATAATATCTTGATGATTACTTATCTGACACTTATATATAATAGTTTGTTAAAAACTAAACATACATTTCAATTTCAGCCCAGGGCGGGGGACGGCTATTGTACTATGAAAGAAGTGTACATGTTGAGTAAATCCCAAGTAAGTACTATAACAGGGATAACGGCAGGGGCTGATGATGACTACTTATAACTTATTGTATTACTAGCAACACGCCATCGCTTGGCTTCGGTTTCAGTCACCTTACCCACATAGTTCTCGTTCCCGTGGGAATACTGGGGATAAAATATAGCCTATGTTACTCCCTGATATTATAGCTTTCCATTGGTGAAAGAATTTTTTAAATCGGTTCGGTGGTTTAAGCGTGAAAGCGTAACAAAAAAACAAACTTACTGGCCATCCTTACTAATATTATAAATGCGAAAGTAACTCTGTCTGTCTGTCTGTCTGTCTGTCTGTCTGTCTGTCTGTCTGTCTGCTACGCTTTCACGTCTAAACCACTGGACCGATTTTGATGAAATTTGGTACAGAGATGGACTAAACCTTGAGAAAGGACATAGGCTACTTTTTATCGCGGAAAAATGGGTATACGGGGTTGAAATAGGGGATGACATTTTGTATGGAAATTCGTCATTTTCGATGATAGAACCACGAATCTTTGTATTAAGGCACCTGACAATAAATAAATAAATATTCGTTCAAGCGTTTTGGAAATTTCATTTACATGGGGATGAAATTCAACCCCTAAAATATCAAAAAGCATACAGCCGAAACCACTGGGCCTAGAAACGTATTTTTTTTTACACCATCGTATTTCTTGGGGTACACGAGCACTAGCAAAGGATTTTTGGAAATTCACCCCCTTAAGGGGGTGAAAAACATATAGTCTTTCACGTCTAAACCGATTTTGATGAAATTTGGTACAGAGATGGACTAAAGCTTGAGAAAGGACATAGGCTACTTTTATCGCGAAAAAATGGGTATAAGGGGTTGAAATAGGGGATGATATTTTGTATGGAAATTCGTCATTTTTGATGATAGGACCGTGAATCTTTGTATTAAGGCACCTGATAATAAATAAATATTCGTTCTAGCGTTTTGGTAGTTTCACTTACATGGGGATGAAATTCAACCCCTAAAATACCAAAAGCATACAGCCGAAACCACTGGGCCTAGAAACGTATTTTTTTTACACCATCGTATTTCTTGGGGTGCACGAGTACTAGCAAAGGATTTTTGGAAATTCACCCCTTTAAGGGGTTGAAAAGCATATAGCCTTTCACGTCTAAACCGATTTTGATGAAATTTGGTACAGAGATGGACTAAAGCTTGAGAAAGGACATAGGCTACTTTTATCGCGAAAAAATGGGTATAAGGGGTTGAAATAGGGGATGATATTTTGTATGGAAATTCGTCATTTTTGATGATAGGACCGTGAATCTTTGTATTAAGGCACCTGATAATAAATAAATATTCGTTCTAGCGTTTTGGTAGTTTCACTTACATGGGGATGAAATTCAACCCCTAAAATACCAAAAGCATACAGCCGAAACCACTGGGCCTAGAAACGTATTTTTTTTACACCATCGTATTTCTTGGGGTGCACGAGTACTAGCAAAGGATTTTTGGAAATTCACCCCTTTAAGGGGTTGAAAAGCATATAGCCTTTCACGTCGAAACCGATTTTGATGAAATTTGGTACAAAGATGGACTAAAGCTTGAGAAAGGATATAGGCCACTTTTTATCGCAAAAAAATGGTTATAAGGGGTTGAAATAGGGGATGACATTTTGTATGGAAATTCGTCATTTTCGATGATCGAACCACGAATCTTTGTATTGAGACACCTAATAATAAATAAATAATTATTCGCTCAAGCGTTTTGGAAATTCCATTTACATGGGGATGAAATTCAACCCCTAAAATACCAAAAAGCATACAGCCGAAACCACTGGGCATGGAAACGTATTTTTTTTTACACCATCGTATTTCTTGGGGTGCACGAGCACTAGCAAAGGGTTTTTGGAAATTCACCCCCTTAAGGGGGTGAAAAGCATATAGCCTCTCACGTCTAAGCCGATTTTGATGAAATTTGATACAGAGATGGACTGAAGCTTGAGGAAGGATATAGGCTACTTTTTATTGGGAAAAGTGGGTATAAGAGGTTGAAATAGGGGATGATATTTTGTATGGAAATTCGTCATTTTCGATGATAGAACCGTGAATCTTTGTATGAAGGCACCTGATAATAAATAAATAAATATTCGTTCTAGCGTTTTGGTAGTTTCACTTACATAGGGATGAAATTCAACCCCTAAAATACCAAAAAGCATACAGCCGAAACTACTGGGCCTAGAAACGTACTTTTTTTACACCATCGTATTTCTTGGGGTGCACGAGTACTAGCAAAGGATTTTTGGTAATTCACCTCCTTAAGGGGTTGAAAAGCATATAGCCTTTCACGTCGAAACCGATTTTGATGAAATTTGGTACAAAGATGGACTAAAGCTTGAGAAAGGATATAGGCTACTTTTTATCGCAAAAAAATGGGTATAAGGGGTTGAAATAGGGGATGACATTTTGTATGGAAATTCGTCATTTTCGATGATCGAACCACGAATCTTTGTATTGAGGCACCTAATAATAAATAAATAATTATTCGCTCAAGCGTTTTGGAAATTCCATTTACATGGGGATGAAATTCAACCCCTAAAATACCAAAAAGCATACAGCCGAAACCACTGGGCATGGAAACGTATTTTTTTTTTACACCATCGTATTTCTTGGGGTGCACGAGCACTAGCAAAGGATTTTTGGAAATTCACCCCCTTAAGGGGGTGAAAAGCATATAGCCTCTCACGTCTAAGCCGATTTTGATGAAATTTGATACAGAGATGGACTGAAGCTTGAGGAAGGATATAGGCTACTTTTTATTGGGAAAAATGGGTATAAGAGGTTGAAATAGGGGATGATATTTTGTATGGAAATTCGTCATTTTCGATGATAGAACCGTGAATCTTTGTATGAAGGCACCTGATAATAAATAAATAAATATTCGTTCTAGCGTTTTGGTAGTTTCACTTACATAGGGATGAAATTCAACCCCTAAAATACCAAAAAGCATACAGCCGAAACCACTGGGCCTAGAAACGTACTTTTTTTACACCATCGTATTTCTTGGGGTGCACGAGTACTAGCAAAGGATTTTTGGTAATTCACCTCCTTAAGGGGTTGAAAAGCACAAGTAACCCTGCTCCGGTGGTCGGTCCAACGACGAAGGCGACGTGGTGTTCGGGTGGGTTGCGGGTGTTGCGTGTTTACGCCCCTCTGTCGCCCCGGACCGGCCCGCCCGGGAGTGGTGGGAGGAACGCGCTGACCGCAGTTCACCCCAAAAAAAAGGGGATTGAAAAGCATATAGTCTTTCACATCGAAACCACTTAACCGATTTTGATGAAATTTGGTACAGAGATGAACTAAAGCTTGAGAAAGTATATAAGGCTACTTTTTATTGCGAAAAAATAGGTATAAGGGGTTGAAATAGGGGAAGTATTTTCTTTTTACGTTGTCTTATTTCTGGGGGTACACGAGCACTAGCAAAGGATTTTTGGAAAATCACCCCCTTAAGTGAGTGAAAAGCGTATAGACGAAACTCTTGGAGCTAGGAACGTTAAACTTTCTATGCAATTCTCTTTCCTTTGTTTTAAGTGAGCTCTAAGAAATTATATTATTAAAATCAACTCCTAAAGGGGTGCAAAATATATAGCCGAAATCATTAGGCCTAGAAACATAGAATTTTGTATAAAGTTGCCTTTCCTGGGGGAAGAGAGATTTTTGCAATTTTAGCCCTAAGGGGGTGAAAAGCGTTTAACCGAAATCACTGAGCCTAGGAAGGATCATTTTAGTACACGGTTGGCTTTCTTGGATTACCCCCAGATTTTCTTAGTGCTCACTTACCAAGCACTATGAAAAAAATTTTGGCAAGGATAAGCGAGCTCTAACAAAGAATTTTTGGCAATTCAACCCCTAAGAGGGTGAAAGCGTATAGCCAAAGATACCGGGCCTAAGAATGTGAAATTTTGTATACCGATTTCGGTTATTTGGGGTAAGCACGCACTAAGAAACAATTTTGGGCTGCCCCAAAAGGATAAAACGCATATAGTCGAAGACACCCAGCCAATGATATATCATCATTATCTTGCTCTTATCCTAATTACTTTGGATCGACGCGATATGTAGGTAAGGTACCTACTACTGCCATCGTAGATATATTGCAAAGGTTCTAGCAACATTTTATGACCTGGCCGACATTGTTGGCCAGGCGGCATCACCAATTGGTCCAGGTCGATGTAAATCTTTGTCTTAGTAGTATTTTGCGACACCCACGAACAATGAAAACGTGGTAATATTTCTAGCAGCTACCAGACAATAAGTTACAATCAAAATATTATTACAATTTTCTATCTCTACAAATAAATAAATTTGAAGTGTCTGTTTGTCTATCAAAATAATAGGTTTTATTTATGCTCACACAATACGGTCCAAATTTTTTTGCCTGTCTGTCTATTCGTTACAGGTAATCTTCAAAATGGCTGGACCGATATTGATTATATTTTACCATCAGGTCTACCAGTCGTACATAAGGAATAACTTAGACTATTTTATCTCAGGCTATATTTTATCCCGGTGTGGATGAATTGTCGATTTTAAAATTATTTCACTAATGGAAAGCTATTTTTAAGCGAGTAACATATTTAAGCTATTTTTATCCCGATATTCCTACGGGATCGGGTACAATGCTGGTGAAATCAGGGGAATATAATGGTTTAAAAAATTAATTCACTAATGAAAAGCTACATTATCAGTGAATACCATATAAAGGCTATTTTCATCCCGGTATTTGCCCAGGAACGACAACTATACCGGGGGATGTTGACCAATTTTTAAAATTCTTTCACCAATGGAAAGCTACCTATGTTGTCAGCGAGTAGCATAGGCAATTTATATCTCTGATATTTCTGGGATTTATATATTTTTTTTTACCCATGTAAATTTATAATATCAGCAAGTTACATAGGCATTTTTTATCTCGGTATTGGCATGAGAATGAGGTCTACGTGAATGAAACTGCGGGTGTTTGATTGATATAATTTTTTTTTCACCAATGGAAAAGTACGTTATCAGAGACTAAGGAAAGGCCACAATACCATCGTATTTGCACGGCAATCTGAACTACAAGGCTGGAAGTAATATTCAAATGTGAAAGTTTGTGAAGATATTTGGATGTTTGTTACTCAATCACGCTTAAACTGTTGAGCAGATTTGGATGAAAATTGACACGTAGATAGAGTATTTCTTAAATTAAGAAATGTAATACTTTTTATGTCGATAATATTCTTTGCGATAATAGTTCAATATGCAAGTAAATTTTTACGCGGGCGAAGCCGCGGGCAAAAGCTAGTTTATAATATTAGTAAGGATATTAATAACGATTATATGATAACAATGTGGAAAACTAAGAGATAGTTACGCGTAAATAAATATTTTGAGAAACAATTGGATAGTCATGCGTAGATAACTAATTCGGGTAACCAATAGATAGTCACATTTCGAAACGTGATGATTTTTCTTTTTCTAATCGAGTGTTAAATATTTGTCATGCTTATATTCTAATTCAGAAAACTGTAATATTCATCATCATTCATCATCACAGCTCATATACATCCCACTGCTGGGCTCGAACCTCCTCCACAATGGGAGGGAAATTGATCTATTATACCATGCTAACCAAAGGTGTTGTGTATAGGATTTTATTTAAAATTTTCCCTCTCGCATAGTTATATGCGTATTATAATCCCTTAGTCGTCTTTTACGATATACACGGACAAGAAATTGCAGTGGTGAATAGTATTCTTACTCCGTCAACACACCGAATACTGAAATATTGTATCTGATAAATTAATTTCTTGTAAGTACTGTACTGTTTGGATATCTTAGGAGTTGACTAAGAACAAAAAATAACTTTACATCAAAAAGATTAATTAAAAAGTAAAGCACCGTGCCAACTGGCCTTCTATTAGAGAAACTCTTGCCTAGAAGTAATGTGTAAAAAAAAGAAGATAAGTAATTTGTAATAAAATGAACATATTACAATATTCAATCAAATTAATTTAATAAAATTAACAAAAAATAGTATAGTTAATTGCTAGTTTGTTGTGATTGAAATTCTTTAAATGCTTTAGCAATAGAATCAAATCAAATCATTTATTCTGCATAGGCCCCTTAAGGGCACTTACATATTGTCAAATTACACGTTTGAATACAATACAATAATCTACCACCGGATCGGAACGCGGCCACATACTGAGAAGATCCGGCAAGAAACTCAGCGGGCAGTCATTTTTTTTCTTAATCTTTTAAATATACATAATATTATGCTTCGTACAACATATATGGTATTAGCTCCAGTGTGATGCCCTTCGAAATTAAATATATGTATAAATTTTCAAGAATTAATACAAGACAAAAAAAAATTAAAGCATAAAGGAAGAAAATATGACTGGACCAGATCCCACAAGCAGCACCCGATCACGAGTTAACTACTAGAGCAGCCATCACTCTCCTCAACCAAATTAGAGGGAAGGGAGCGACCCGCCCCACATAGCTACCGCAAGCAGAACCTTATTCAGTGAGCATGACCAAACCATAAATAACAAAAAACAAAACGAACTACTACTATACCTACTATAAAAAAAACTACTAAGTACTTTAAAATAAACTATGAACTATAGCAGGTATGCAAATAGAACTTATAATCATCATCATCTTGCTCTTATCCCAATTACTTGGGGTCGACGCAATATGTCATCTGTTTTGACATATTGCAAAAAGTTTCGGCAATGACTTTTATGACCGGCCGCCTGCCTGACGTCACCTCTCCTTGGGAATGTAATCGTTGACCCAAATGGGTTGACCAGATGGGAGTTGGTCCGGGTCAATCTAGGGCTCTTAGTCGTCTTTTACGACACCCACGAGCAAAGCAAGGGTTGGTAGTATTCGAAGCCGCTACCACACAGCAATAGATTATAAATAGAACTTATAATCTATTCATATAAATAAAACTGAAGTATTTTTGTGATGTTAAAATAATACTTTTTTTCATGCTTAGGTACACGATTATTTGCCTATGTCAAAAAATAATCTACATAAAAATGAATTGCTGTTCGTTAGTCTCACTAAAACTCGAGAACGGCTGGACCGATTGGCTAATTTTGATCTTGAATTATTTATAGAAATCCAGGGAAGGTTTATACGGTGAGAAAATATGGAAAAATTGCGAGTAACATACTAAAAACAATGATTTTATTTTCCCACACAAACTGTTGTTACCTGTCAAACATTTGATGTTCGTCCTGTCGGTTCTGCATTTTTGGCATAATTACATGTAGATCTAGATTAAAAAGGTTTTAGAATCGATAAGAAAAGGCGGTATAATAAATAGCTAGAATACAATTCACCACCCGTGTGTGTCGTAAAAGATGACTAAGGAATATAATATGCATATAATATCTAAGCAAGAGAAGGAAAACTCGAAACAAAACCCTATATTAACACGTCTGACCAGCGTGGTAAATAGGTCGATTTCCCTCCCATAGTGCAAGAGGTGCGAGCCCAACATTGGACGTGTATGGACTGTGATGATGATGATGAATTATCAGCCTCACACAAATAGTGTAAAGTTGCGGACTAAGGAAATATAACACTTCCGTAAATTCAATTCAGTTGGATTATCAATAATTCCATTATACTGATACGTTTGAGACCGAGTCAGACGTGTTGGCATACGGTTTTGTTCCGAGTTTTTCTTCTCTTGCATAGATATTATATCCCTTAGTCGTCATTTACGACACCCACGGGCGGTGAATTGTATTCCTACTCCGTCACCGCTGTCAATAATTAAAAATAATAGACAAGCCCGCTGAGTTTCTTGCCGGATCTTCTCAGTAACGGTCGCGTTCCGATCCAGTGGTAGTTTATATTTTTTTAGATAATTTAATTTATTTTTGTAAACTTGACAATATGTGAGTGCCCTCTCGGGGTTTATGCATAATAAATGATTTGAATTTGAATTCACCGCACTGATAAATACTAAAAGAAAATAATTACGAAAAAAGGCGGTACAAAGTTCGCCGGGTCAACTAATTTTATATATTTTTTGTCAGTCTGTTTGTTTCAGATAATTTTCAAGACGGTTGGAGCAATTTTGGTAATATTTTACTATCACTTTATATTTTATTATATTATTGTAGCACTGTATTCCCAGGAAAAAAAGGATGCGAGTGTCGTAAAAATAAATCACGGGAATTTGTTAGTATATATAAATAAGGCAATAGTTTTTACTAAATCGCCCTCATTTTCTTGTTTTTCGTAAGTTGAAATTGCTTTCGGCTAAAAGTTACTTAACGCCTAATAAAGGGAAGCACATTAAGAATAGAATGCGCTATCAGCCTTTACATTCCCTAGTGATCTGTGAAAACTGGCTAGGGGAGCGTCAAAGAACGAGACACCAGACCACGCCGGGATACTCATAAAACCAACTACTTTTGGCATTACATCTCCCAAGTGTACCGATTATAACATTTTCCTGCTACGTGAGGAGGTCCATGCCCAACATTGGACCTCGACATGGCCCAGACGGATGATGGACAAGCAATTTCGTGCAATGAGATTAATTCTATATTATCACAGCATTTAGAAAGAATTACTATTAGATAATTATGAATTTTAGCTTTTTTCATGGCGGCAAGCCATTGTACGTCACACGCCGTCCGATCCGTCAGGGGTGATAGGAGGGAGCAGTGAGGGAGCCCATAGCCCAACCACTGATACCTCGCATTCCCGCTCCGCGGCCACCTTTCTACAGATGACCTTCTCGCAGAAAGAGGTAATCGACGATCAATACCTGGCACTGTCGAGCATCTTTGATGTGATATTCAACAACGACAGGTCTGTTCCCATGACCGCTGACAAATCGTGGCGCTAAGGCCCTCAGGCGGGACATACCTCCAGCATGAACCCTGCTACCTCACCTTGTCAGCAGTAGTAAAGGACAGCTTAAAATATATCCTAAATAATCTACAATTACAATACTGTCGTAGCAAGTTTATTATTGCTGTACCCTCTGTGTCACCGAAGTTTATAGTCAATCAACGTTTAAATCAGTAACAAACTTCTTAATATATAACAGTTTTCTATATATACCTAACAAATAGTACCACTAAATATGCAAAGAGGAGTTTCTAGACTAACCTAGTAGTATAGAACTTGCAGAACTAAACAAAGTTGGTAACGACCTTTTAGATGCTATAGTATAAACTACAATGGATATAGTGTTATCAATTAGATACTACCGCTGGTTCTATTGTAACGGATTGTCTAATAAAATAAAAATTAATAAAATCGTGTATCCTTGGTCAAACGAAATCTCCTATTGTGACGAATCTTAGTGCATTATTATTATTTTATTGGAGTTGATGGCAAATGAGCAAACAAGATACATGAATGTGATACTGCCGCTCTTGAACCTTCGCTAGGCCGCTATTTACCTATCGTGAAGAAAATGAAGAACGTATGAATGCATGCATTAAATTTGGTGATACTGAAGGCATTACCAGAGGCACCTGAAGCACGCTCAGAAAGGTGGGTTGCCGGTCCTCGCTCGCCGAACAAATTGCAGTATAAAATTACTACTACTTAGACGTCGATTTTCTGCGAGAGTGTGGTACCCCGGACTCATACAGGTAAACCACATATAATCTAAAATGCTGCAGTCTTAAATACTCATAGGTACGCGATCTTTGCTGTTTAATAGCAGCCCCGTAAAAAGTCAATCAACTGTAAAATGTATTTCAGCCTTGGACTATATACTACCTAGTGCCTTCTGGACAACAGCTAAATGCTTTAAAAATATTTGAAAAATAATTGTAAAACAGCCATAATGTATTCTTATCTATCCAATTTATTTAGAGTAAGAAAATACGCTAAGCCTAACTACGAATTAAGATAAGAACAAAAAATTCTGACCTAGTCTGAATTTATAATACAAACACTTATCAAAAGTTTATTTATACACTACATAAGAACCATTACATCAGATTCTGTAATAATAAAAATATGAAAACAAGGTTCTTGTATTTGTTTACAATAGGTACAATTAAATAAGAAAACATGGGATTTATTGCTACAAGTTATATTAGACAAACGATTTTTCTCAAAGGAATCACCGACACATATGCTTCAATGTAAACAAATTTAAATAAATGTAAAGAATCTGTGCTAGTGGCCTTGTGAGTGAATGTTTGTTGATATATGAAGGTTAGAAAATAGTGAATGAAGATCCGCATACATTCATACAAATTGTTAAGATAAATAGCTCACATCTGAAACATGTTTAAGATGATATGATTTTATCAAATAGTACATACCTTAAAGGAAATTTAACAAGATTAACTTTTTTTGAAGTGAAACTTCTTTGCGCGCATGAGGGTAATTTTTTTATTTTAGCGTCACGAAGATGTGCAGCGTTTTTGTCGAAGAAGAGGAAGAGGGAGAGAGCGTTTGAGACCGATTGAGAGAGAGAGAGTGAGAAAGGGCGAACATAGCACGAAACACAGCCATGGGGCGAGAGTAGAGAGCAAGCGAGTGAGAAAATTCGAGATTTTTTATTTTTTTTAATTTACAATATTTTTCTTTTTATTGTTTTAGTTTTTTTTATTTTATTACTAGCAACCCGCCCTCGCTTCACTTCGGTTGCAGTCACTTAAACCTGCGTAGTTCCCATTCCTGTGGGAATACCGGGATAAAATATAGCCAATGTTACTCCCTGATATTATAGCTTTCCATAGGTGAAAGAATTTCTGAAATCGGTTCGGTGATTTAAGCGTGAAAGTGTTACAAACAAAGAAACAAACATCCTTACTTTCGCATTTATAATATTAGTATGGATTTTTCTATTTTTTTATACTGATAAAAACACATGGAACCAAAGATGATTCACTTCTGACGTGCGTACTTAGTACTCACGCTATTTTTTTTAAACGGCATCAACTTGATCAACTTGCACTAAAGAAATAATCCTATTAGTGCGGGGGACTTTACACACATATAATTTAAAGGACAGAAATTACACCCAGACTCAGAACAACAATTTGTGGATCGCACAAAGTGTTGTCCTGCATGGGATTTGAACCCACGACACTGGCACGATAGGTAGTATCTTAAACACTACGCCATCTGTGCTGTCACCGTAGTAAAATGAGAATTAAATTAAATATAGCATTTTCAATATTAAAATACTAATAAACATAATAATATATATATTAATTAAAAAAAAGCTTTTATTTAAATTCTGCTTGTCAAGACTATTCAAACGAGTCCAAACTCGACGGTCTTATCTCGTTTAATTTAGGAATTTCTATGGCCACCTTCCGACGTCATCTTGAGACCAGCTTCATGGTATCATATTATTGCATTGTCATCGAAGTTACGTAAGCAAACCAAATTTCAACCTAATCTAACGACAGGAAGTGGTTCTAATTTAACTCGCAAGATTTGTCCCATATCTAACAGGGGCAAGTTAAATAAAAGCTTTTAATAACGGTTATAATCTATTATGGCCTCCAATGATATTACTGAGCCCTGGTCAGTCAATGTCACTATATCATCATCATCATTTCAGCCTATTGCCGTCCACTGCTGGACGTAGGCCTCCCTCATATTGCGCCACAATGTGCGGTCCTGTGCCGCCTGCATTCAACGACGCCCAGCAACTTTCACTAGGTCGTCGGTCCACCTAGTGGGGGGGCGTCCTACACTGCGTCGTCCGATGCGTGGTCGCCACTCGAGAACCTTTCTTCCCCAGCGGTTGTCGGTTCGTCGAGCGATGTGGCCTGCCCATTGCCACTTCAGCGTGCTAATTCTTCGTGCTATGTCGGTTACACCCGTTCTTCTGCGGATTTCTGTATTCCGGATTCTATCTCGCAGAGAAATCCCGAGCATAGCCCGTTCCATAGCACGCTGAGCGACTTTGAGCCTTGATATGAGGCCTACATTCGTACGTCATATATAAACAAATAAAACTCAAAACGAAATCTTAATCCAACCCATTGAGTCATGTTGTGTAGTTAGCTAAATCTCATTACGTGGCAGTTTCGTATTTACCAATGGGTTATTTATATAAACTATATTAAAGAAAGGAATAAAGATAGGAGCGTGTGAAGTATATAAAAGAAGTATTATAATGAGCAAATTATTGTCTATCGTAACTTTTAGGACAAATAAATGGCCCAAGTATTTGTATATGTATATACTAAGGCGTATCAAAAAAAAAATTTTTTTTCACTCGTAACCAGGCTCAAAAGTTTCGTTTAGATGCCAAAATAGGCCTCTGAAAATATGAGCTCTTAATATTAATGTTAAGGATGTCCCCATCGCATTTTTCGGTTTTCCAGGACAATTACATAGGCAAATTTTGATTTTTTATTCTGATTTTTGTAACTAATGAACTAATTCCCATTACATATATTTATATTTGTAGAGAATTAAACGCTCTACAAAAAAGTTGAATTTACACATACATATAATATATACAGTTTAGATAAAAAATGCAAAAAATCTAAATTTGAACTTAGAAGCTGTATAACAAATCAAATACTGAAAATAGACATTCAACTCAATAGAACATTTTGTACTAAATTTAATACTAAAGAAGGTATTCAACTTTGACCTTGAATAACTTTTGAATGAGTTGATTCATCGAAAAATTTTATCAGACCTTTTTTGTAAAACGTTTAATTCTCTACAAATATATGTAATGGGAATTGCAGAGCAATGTATGGTTCATTGGTTACAGAAATCAGAAAAAAAAATAAAAAAATCCTATGTAATTCTTATGGAAAATCGAAAAGTTCGATGAGGACATCCTTAACATTAATATTAAGGGCCCATATTTTCAGAGGCCTATTTTGGCATCTAAACGAAACTTTTGAGCCTGGATCCGACAGAAAAAAAGATTTTTTTTTATACGCCCTAGTATATACATATATATCGATTCATTACTCAAAAAATGTTAGTTAACCATTTCTAAAGGTGGATATTGTCCTACTCATAGATATATTATATGCATAGTCCCTAAGTCGTCTTTTACGATACCTACAGGCAACAGTAGGGCTGGTGAATTATATTCTTACTCTGATGGAGTGATACACGCGGTACAAATTAGTACTAAGTAATATTAGACAGCACAAAAAGTACAAATATATATTGTACCTATACTTATAAATCGTGTAAGGTATATTTATGAGGCAATTTGAATCGATAAGTCAAGCTTAACACTACGATGGCCGAGGTCATTCAATTAGCGCTCGCCCAACCAGAATCTAATCTTTTTAGTAAAAAGATGGTTGATATTAGTTTATTAACTCTTCATAGATGGTATTGTTATTTAAAATGCGATATTATGTATTAAAAATATCTATCTTCCTTTAATACCTATCTTCTTTTAATTTTATAATAAAGTATTAACCTGTTTTAAAATTATCCTTAACTAGCAATCCGCTTTCGCTTCACTTCAGCCTCAGTCGACTTGCCCGCACATTTTAAACCTAAGTTACTCCTCCTTTAGGCAGGTACCTGGTAGAAAAATATTATCGATATCGGTCCAGCCGTTTGCAAGGTCACCCGGCAAAGAGGCGGACAGGAAACAAAAAAAATTTATGTGATTTTTAGTCATAGATATTGCGTAAATGACCGTGTGAGCATAAAACAAACGTATTATTTTAACATGACAAATATTCACTTTAATTTTATTTATTTGTATAGATAATTTTTATTTTGCAATCTGTACGTTAACACGTCACGTGACCGTGTCGATGGCGACTTAAATAAGATTGGCGATTTTAAGAGTGGTAGGACCACACTGTCGACAGTTATCTGTCTACAGCCGCGGGCCGGTCCGTCCGGGGCAGTACCACGCTCTCGCAGAAAATCGATGTCTGAGTAGTAGCAATTTGTTACTGCGCTTCGTTCGGTGAGCGAGAGAGCCGGCAGCCCAACTTTCTGAGGGTGTTTGCGTGTGGAGGGTTTTGGTGGTGCCCTGGGTATCAACAAGCCTCAATTCACGCATTCACACTCCCTTCATTTTTTCGCGGTAGGCAGCGGCCTTGTAAGGGTCCATGAGCGGCAGCAACACTTACCATCAGGTGTACTGTTTGCTCGTTTGCCACCGTTGGCAATAAAAAAAAAATAATAATAACGTGACGCCCCATCCCCTAGAAGTTTCCAGTTCAACAAAATACTTATAAATACGTTTAGTTCCATTTTCAAATCAGATTAAAACTGGATTAAAATTAATAATTACCACGACATTTTATTTTAATGAAAGTAGACTAATGACCACTCCCTATCGCAGGTAATCAATAAATCAGTAATCGGGGGCGAGAAAATGTAATGAAAAGCCTCGATACCAATCAATGCTATTACTATAATTGGTAGACGAGGGATTAATATGATGTTACAACGCATGGTATTCCGATTTGTTAACATAAAAAAAAAATAAAGAAGCTATTGTATTTCTGTGTGGTGACGGAGTAAGAATACAATTCACTACCCCTTATTTTTCCCGTGGGTGTCGTAAAAGACGACTAAGGGATGAAATATGCATATAAACAGCTATGCAAGAAATCTCGAAATAAAACCCTATATCAACACGTCTGACCAGCGTAGTTATAATATATTATAGACACCGGTAGACATACGGAGGGGATAACTTACCAAGTAATAATAATTGATGTTATCGAGCGGGATAAAAAATGATCAAATTATTAAAATGACTATTAAAAAGCAGCGGTTGGTGATAGAAAAGTCAAAAATTTAGGGTTGTATGTAGTTTTTAATGCCACATAATAAAAAAAAATAATAAAAAAAATATCCAGGAAATAAAAAAATAAAAAATTGGTGTGGACAACCCTTATCACTTAGGAGTTTGAAAAATAGATAGTAGCCGATTCTCAGACTTACTAAATATGTATAAAAAATTTCATAAAAATTGGTCAAGCCGTTTCGGAGGAGTATGGGAACGAACATTGTGACACGAGAATTTTATATATTAGATTACTTAATGAATACTTAATGAGCAAAAAAAAAAAATGTTTTTCATATTACTAACCTCGCTTTAATCAAGTTTCACCAATTTCCGTTTTTTTTTTATAACAAAATGACATCGTTGTAGCATGAGTGGCTTTACGCATTATATATAATTAACGAATACAACTCATAATTTGTAAATCGCATTAAGTATTGTCCTATTTTGTAATCAGACTGACGATATTTGGCACGCAAAATAATACTAATTAAAAATATATTATATATAAATATTTTGATTGATGTTAAGCTCGATCAAATACGCAATTTCAAGTATAAAATCCTGCTATAATAACTACATAAAAACCTAGTCATACCGTATCAACGTCAAGTCGAAGCTATTGAAGATAGAGACGTGAAATTTAGTGGTACTTTTTCCTTTATATTGTAGGGGCTATATAAGTGGGAACTTCAATCGAGAGGGTGCGAAGAGGATTGTCCTTTATCAAATTCTGAAGTTAGAATGATAGGAATTTGTATGAGAATAAAAAAAACTCAGATTTATATGATTTCTAGTTAGGTAGAATCCACGTACGTTCTTTCTTTTTTGTCTTGGCAATCAGCTTCTAATACAAGTCATTATTGTCGTTATCGAATTATAACTTTCTTCTAAAATTATGCGTTTCTTCATATTGTGTCATTGTTTGTCTTCTTTCATTATTTGCCTTTAAGAGTATTATGGCTATACTGTTATCCTCTGTGAATTTTAGTAGAAACGAAAACGTATGTAAAGCACTTTTATATCATATTCACTACAGCCTAGCATTTCCTGAGCATCACATTACATAAACTGCCATCAAAAGTATTTAATATAACCCGTTTTAAATAAAACTACTTTACGGATTTTATCGAGTTTGTGTGGTCACGGGCGGACTAAGAACACCAAGAACGCTGCAAAGTGTTCGAAACATCGGGCAATCAAAAATCAAATACAAACGCGATAAAATCCGTAAAGTAGTTTTATTTAAAATGTGTAATACTCGCGTTAATATCAGAAATTATTAATATAACCCGTTTAAACACTAAGATTTTGAATATAACACAGGACCACCGCATGACACTTTCCCATGCCCGCTAAAAACCCCCTACAGTACGTTTAATCGATGGGAGGGGCCCCAAATAGGGGGTATTCCGTCAGGCCGACCACTGATGACAAGTAACCCTGCTCCGGTGGTCTGCCCAACGACGAAGGCGACGTGCATCGTGGGTGGGTTATGGGTGTGCGTGCTTACGCCCCTCTATCGCCCCGGACGGAGTGGTGCGAGGAGCGCGCCGACCGCAACCCACTCCAAAAAAAAAACAGTACTTTAAATTAGCACTAATGGAATGTTAGCAGTAATGGAAGCACTTATTCTAGTTCCAGCTATTGCGTTGCGTTAGCGTATTGCGTTCTTAAAACAAGCTAGTTATTTACACATTGTTTTTATTCTTATAAAGGGCAATTAACCCTAAAAAATACAGATTATTAAATATAGTATGCAAATAGGTTATTATTATTCAAACCTTAAACCCAACGATATATAAAATATTCTAGATTATCCCGCAATATTGCGTGTGATGGTCAGTCAAGTGTTACAGTTTCTATTTATGGAATTTTTAGAATCTTGAGTAAGTCTCGTTACACATTAAATAGTATAATGGAGAGAAATAAGGAGTTTATTCATAATTTACATTTTAAAATAATAAAAAATCGGCCAAGTGCGAGACGGACTTGCGAATGAAGGGTTCCGCACCATTGAGCAAAGATAGGCAAAAAAAAAGAATACGCGTTTGTTGTATGGAAGAAATATTGATTTTATTTTGTCTTTAGTATTTGTTGTTATAGCGGCAACAGAAATACATAATTTGTAAAAATTTGTAAAACTTTCATCCCTCTAGCTATCACGGTTCTTGAGATACAGCCTGGTGATAGACAGACGGACGGACAGAGAGCGAAGTTTTAGTTATAGGGTCCCGTTTTTACCCTTTTGGGTACGGAACCCTAAAAATAACTTACCATCATCATCATCTCAGTTCATAAAGGTCCCATTGCTGGGTTCGAGCCTCCTTCCCAAAGGGAGGGAAATTGACCTACTATGCTGATTAGAGTTGGTGTAAGGATTGTTCATATATCCAAGAAAATCATTTATACATATCTATACCAATAAATAAAATTGGAGTGTCTGTTTGTAATGTCAAAATAATAGGCTTTTTTCATGCTCACACGGTTATTTGCACGACACCTATGCCTAAAATAGCAGTTAAAAAATTTTTGTCTGTCTGTCTGTCTATCTGTCTGTTTGTTCCGGGTAATCTTCAAAACGGCTGGACCGATTTCAAAAATTCTTTCACCAATGGAAAGCTATAATATCAGGGCGTAAACTAGGCTATATTTTATCCCGGTATTCCCACGGGAACGGGAACTACGCGGGCAAAACGACTATAACCTATAACTGAAGCGAAGCGAGGGCGGGTTGCTAGTAGAACATATAGATACATATAGAAAATATTTAGTTAATTAATATTACTATGATGTCCTTTAAACCGGGATATTATTTTTTCAAAATATAATACAAAAAAATCCTTCGATGGCCTCAGGGTTAAGGTAAGGAACCGCTCTAAGTAACTACGGATATCTTGCATTGTTAGCCTAACATATGCTACACGAAAAAAATAGCGACGCAAAAGTTACAAATGAACATCTATCGTAATACGGACTACAAGTCCTTATTACGATAGATGTTCATAATATTGGTTGAGAGTAATCTTGTAAGGGAAGTTTTAAGCAATATATGACTAGTGTAAAGCGTAATCCGACGGGCTGGCCACGGAGGACAAGGAACTGGACACGGGTGGGTTATCCAATGGTAAAGGGGAGAGAATAGGGTGGAATATGGAGCCACGATTCATTTTTTCGTCATCCCGGACCGAACAGATGGCGTGTGTACAACCATAGCCCACCTAAGAAAAAAGAATGAGGGTACAAAAATTTTTTTGTTGATTTGCCAACCCTTCATAACAATTTTTAAAAGTAAAAGACATTATATCAATCTTAGATTTTGATAAAAGATTAGACTCAAAGATTATGATGACAAGTAGATATGTAGATACTTAATGTAAGATTTAAGCTTATCATGAGTTAGCGTAACGGTTTAACTAGATTTACATGTATGTATATGTTTACAAGGAATACATTAATTAACGGGTAATTAAAGAAGACGAGAAGTTAGAAATTTTGCGTGTGATGCAAGAGTTAAAATATAATTAACCATCCTTTTCTTACCTGTGGATGTAATAAACGCTGAGTAAGGAAACGCTGCAAAGTGTTCGAAACATCGGGCAATAAAAAAAAATAGAAACGCGATACTAGTAAAATCCGTACAGTAGTTTTATTTACTGATTAAGGAATTTAATATGCAAATAACATCTATGCAAGAAAAAGTAAACTCAAAATGAAACCACTTTTTTTTTTGAGGTGGGCTACGGTCAGGGCACCCGCCGCCCGGCTCCGTCCGACACGACAGAGGGGTGGTGCGCGAACCCGTAACCCACCCATAAAGCACGTCGCCTTCGTCGTTGGGCCGACAATCGGTGCAAAAATAAAACCCTGTGGCGGTTATAAACCCCGTGGTTATTCTCCTATTATACAAAATGTTCCAGCTACATGAGACAAACAAGAACATCTTGAATCTGCGACGTATATAAGCTGACGATGATTATGGAACAAGACGGCTGAAGTCATCTTTAAGTTATTTTTGCCAATGAATTTCCCATATGGTTAAACATCCTGATCAACAAAGCAGTAAAGTAAATTGTTGCACATTAATCTGCTAACGTACTTTATATAATTAATTATTTTCGACGTTAATTGAAATCCAAAATCACAAGTACATGCCTACATCTCAGCAATTACTTACAAGTAAAATTCAATTTCATAAAGAGACAGACATCAACTCCAATTAAAACGGGGCTTAGTATGTGGCACTCGTACAAATTAATCTACGAACAGTACTTATTAACGTTAAGTGTAATACATTTTTATTACACGGGAACTAATATGTAGCTATATATTTCTTGCCCGTCTAGCTACGGATGTTCAGTAACTCGATACCAGTGGTCGGCTCAATGGGGAAGGGATGGGAAAACAGTGGGTAATGGGGCCGCGCACCGCCATTTTGTTACCCCGGATACAACGGTGAATTGTATTCTTAATCCGCCATCACACGGCCCATAGTCCCGTCCCGTCCCGTTTAGACCATAGTCCGCCCAAAAGAAAAATACGTATCGTCTTCATAATTTCAGCCCATACATCCATCCATCCATCATGCATGCATCCATTTGGTGGTAGCGGATGGGTGCTGTTGAATCTAGGCTGCCTGAGTTTATCAAGAGGCTCTCTGTAGTAAGTAATCAGTATAAGTATTCCGAAAAAGAAAGAGATAGCAATTAACATCTTAGGCGTTGCAGGTTTAGCTTAAATGGTGCAGACGTGAGTATCTGCACCCTATGTCGCCCTAGCCGTGGCTACTGGTAATCGCACCGGGGATTAGTTCATCACACACAGAGATGTAAATAATGTAACGTCCCGAGAGCGAAATCTGATGGGGTAACCTGTTTGCACGGAGCACTAATGACAAGGTCGGGTAGTACGCACTCGGCAAGTTAAGAGCTGGCTTGCCACCCTCTTCCACGCGGATCATATTAGATGTGACAGCACCATAGCCTGTCTCCAAAAAAAGCATTCACCATGCGGATTCCCTATTACACCTTCCTAAAGATACCTAAAAAGTTTCTTCTGTAGGTGTGTTAATTGCTTACTTTTTCAGAAATCATCATCGTCGTCTTGATAACGCGAGCGTCCATTATCGTCATCATTATCACAGCTCTGATACGCCCCACTGCTCGGTTCAAGCCTCCACCACAATGGGAGGGCAATTGATCTACGATACGCGACTATAACACGCTGGTCAGACGGGTTGGTATATGGCTTTATTTTGAGGTTTCCTTCTCTTGTATAAATGTTGTATGCATAGTGAAAATGCCTTAGTCGTCTTTTTCAACACCCACAAGTAAGAAAGTGGGTAGTGAATTATATTCTTATTCACGGAAATAAGAGGCTACATTAAAAAAAATATCTGGTTGACCGCTCAATACAATTTTTTTTTCTAAGTAAATGATATTTTTAACGAACATACCTATTCAGGATATATATTAATAAAAAAATACAAAAAGATGAAATAATGAAAAAAATATCAAGCATTACAAAAAGAGAATAATAATACCACCGAGATTCGATCTCACGCTGTTTGACTGCGACTAAACCACTTCCCAACTGAGCTATTGTCACTCATGACAGCAACGGCGAAATTTGAATTCCTATTCAGAGAATGTCAATAACATTTTATGTCATTGTATTGATTAGCTAAAAACACCGACAAAACAACATTTTCTATAAATAAAACCTAGCTAGATCGATTGTTTGGCCCTGAAACCTCTAGTATGCCAAATTTCATCAAAATCGTTGGAACCGTTTCCGAAATCCTGAACGATATACAAGAATTGCTCGGTTAAAGATATAAGAAACTGTAAAATTAATTACAGATACTGGAGCAGAAAATTTTAATAAACTTTATAATATAAATAGGCAACTATCAGTAGATTGAATTAAAAACTGTATTTCAGTGGAATCAGGCACAGCGGCGAGTGATGTCATTCAATTAATAATGCTCGCCGGACCGATCCCTTGTCGTCGTAAGATAATTAAAAGTCAAACAAAGTTTTAAGTGATGTCGGATGTGATATTTACCATTTTTTTTTTTTTTTTGTGGGTGGGCCGCGGTCGGCGCGCCTCCGCACCACTCCGTCCGGGGCGACAGAGGGGCTTGAGCACGCAACTCCCGCGACCCACCCGAAAACCACGTCGCCTTCGTCGTTGGGCCGACCACTGGAGCAGCGTTAACTTGTCGTCAGTGGTCGGCCCGACGGAATACCCCCTATTGGGGTACCCTCCCATCGACCGACGTCCCCCCCTCGGGGAGGACGTCGGTCTTTCCTCACGCGGTCGGCCTCTCGGCGGGTGACGGACTAATCCCCGGTCACGTCACCCGCGGCCTCGGCTAGGGCGGCATGAGGCGCAGATAGTTGCGCCTGCGCCGCCCCAGTCGCCGGCGGCGGATCTCCTCATCGAGGCTGCGCTCCTCGCGCAGGCGATCCGCCGCCTCCTTCCGCGAGATCACTGTCTCGCAGAAGGCTGCGACCGCGTCCCAATTCCCGACGCTGTCGACCATCGCCCTAGCGATAGCCGGCAGCGTCAGGTCCGTACCGATGATTGCGACGAGTTCACAGCGCTGCACTGCCCAAGCCCCGCAGGCCTCGAGCGTATGGCGCGCCGTGTCCTCGTCGCAATCGCAGTGGTGGCAGGACGGTGTACTCTCCCTCCTAACGACCTTGTGCAGGTATTTGGCGAAGCACCCATGCCCCGTCAAAACCTGCACCAGTCGGAAGGAGAGCACCCCGTGCCGCCTCTCCAACCACTGCATCAGCACCGGCCGGAAGGCCTCCACGGTTCGCACCCCGAACCGAGGCCTCTCCAGCCGGACTGCCCAACGGGCGATGACGTCTCGGCGGGCGTCGACGCGCCAGGCGGTGAGATCCCTTAACGAGACCACACCGCCCTCCGCTCGCACCCCCGTCACCCGCCGATATAGTCCGGCGAGCATCTCCGCCTCCAGGTCCCACGGGGGAGTCCCGGCCAACAGGCACGCTGCCTCCGTCGCCACCGTGCGGTATCCGCGGATGGCCCTGACCGCCATGACCCTCTGTGGTCGCCACAGGAGGGCCCTAAGTCGGGCGGTCATGGACCCCGCCCACACCGGTGCGCCGTACAGGGCCATCGACCGGATGACCCCCGCGTACAGCCGTCGGCACGCAGCGCTCGGTCCGCCCACGTTCGGCATAAGCCACGATAGGGCGGACGCCGTGCCGACGAGCCGCGGAGCGAGCCTACGGAAATGCTCCCGGAACCACCATCGCCCGTCGAGCACCAGGCCCAAGTACCTCATATGGGCCCGGATGCTGATGTCGACCGAGTGGACGGTGATCGAGACGCCGATGGGAGGGCTCATAGTGCGCCCATGGAACAAGAGGGCCTCCGTCTTGTCCAGGGCGACCCTCAACCCCAGCGCCTCGATCCGTCTGACGACCTCCTCGGTACCCGAGGTCGCCAGGCTTACCGCCTCTTCTAGCGTCCTACCGCGGGCTGTGACGAGCGTGTCGTCGGCGTAACAAATCACGCCCAGCCCGGGCGGGAGGCTCCCCCTCAACGCCCAGTCGTAGCCGATGTTCCACAGGGTGGGTCCGAGGACCGACCCCTGTGGGACACCGCACGTCATGGGCGTCCGCACAACGTCCCCTGCTCGGTCGGTGCAGAGGACGCTGCGCCCCTCCAAATAGTCTGCCACTAGCCGCCTCAGGTAAACTGGCACCCCGTGATACCGGAGCGCCTCCCTGATGCAGCTGAATAGCAGACTATTGAATGCGTTGGCGATGTCTAGGGACACCACCAACAGCACTCCCCCGCCGGTGACGGCCTCAGTCGCCACGGCCCTCAGGCGCAACAGAGCCGCGATCGTCGAACGACCCCTCCTAAATCCAAACTGGGCGTCCGACAGATCGGGCCCCGTGCCGACGAGGTGCCGCTCGATGCGGGCAGCTACCACCCTCTCCAGATGTGATATTTACCATGGATAATACTGTTACACTAATGTAGACACATTTTTATTTATACTTTCATGCCTTCGATCCTACGTCATCCTATTTAAGGAGGAGCCTATTCTATTAATAGCCTGTCCTAATAATAGGTTAGACTAGACAATACATGGCGGTTAATAATTAATATAGAATAGATTCAAGACTCAAATTTTCTGAAACAGCAAATACTATTTCGACACGTGTTCTGCCTGTGTTTTTTATTTCAATATTTTCAGCTAGGCTTGACAAGTTATTACCGATTTAAGTACTATAATAACACTGAAAAGTGGCGTAAAAAAAAAACCAATTAAAAGCTTTAGGCTTTATATAGGGAAGACACCGCTATGCCCTCCTCCTTACACCGAACTAAATAATGCCAGGACGAGGTCAGACGGCCAATTGTTGGGGTGTCGGGGATAGAATATCATCAGATAATCTCACCGGCATCCCTTAAAAGCGCGACAGGGACCGCTGTGGTTTTAGTGGGTATTTCGATCGGGCGATGATGAACAACACTGATACTACAAATTTATTAATATTACAACGGATTATTTTGCTTCTTCTTCTTAGCTCATCGTCGTAATGCTGAGGGCGGGTCTCCCCCTCACAGCGGGATTGAAATAACTATACTACGCTGATCCAGCAGGTTGATATATGGTTGCACCTTGAAAGAGGAGATGACGAGTTGTATTCTTATTCAGCCACCACATTAAATGGATTGTGAGAGAAATTATCTCTCACAATCCACTACCTTCAGGTGAAAACCATAACATTTCCAAATGAAATGGATGAGGTCTGCTATGAAGTCGAGTTGTATGATAGCAAAAAGGCAATAATGGCATCAAGTCTAACAATTCCTTATAGCACTACCAGTAAAAGAGCCTGTAAAGTATACAGAGTCAAAGTTCAAGTCTTTCTGTCACTCCAGTCTGACTGTGAAATCGGGGTCACCGACTATTCGAACAGCACGTGGGAGTGGGTTTAATGAGTTAATTTTTTTCTTCAATAAAGGATTTATTTAGTTTCCAAGTTTGCTTTTCTTGCAGTGACATTATTTGCTTACATCTAAACTGCTTTTACAGCTTCTAAGAAAGGTATTATGAATTTTATTCTTACTGAGTCCATACCGAAAATAAAAACCAATATTCTTAACATGTCTCCTGCTAGGCCTTCTGCACAATAGCAACTAAATTGACCTACTATACTACGTTTGCCAGGCGGGTTGGAAGACTTCCTTCTTTTGTGTAAATGTTTTATGCATATTATAGTCCAATGTCATGGTTTACGCCACACACGGGCAAGATAAGGAATGGTAATCTGTTTTCTTATTCTGTTACCACAGGAATGATTTTTTTTTATATATATATAAATCTAAGTCTTCGAGTATTACAATTTGCTTGAAACCTTATTTAAAACAAACTGACATTGTATTTGGAGATCAAATGATTATCAGATCACGCTATATTTGAATAAGATACCACTATTAAGTTTGGCAAGTATTTACGGTATCACATTGTTTAGTTGAAGGTCCAATTTCAGCGGCTAACGGATCCTTCCTTTGTATAAATCACATTAAACGCTTCACATTATAGTCCGACCCGGAACACAGCATTAAATTAAGTTGAATTAATCTTAATTATATTAATTTTACACATAGAGATACGGAAACTTTGCTAACATAGAATAAAACAAAGGACTTTTTTTTTTTTTTTTTTGTGGGTGGGTCGCGGTTGGCGCGCCTCCGCACCACTCCGTCCGGGGCGACAGAGGGGCTTAAGCACGCAACTCCCGCGACCCACCCAAAAATCACGTCGCCTTCGTTGTTGGGCCGACCACTGGAGCAGCGTTAACTTGTCGTCAGTGGTCAGCCCGACGGAATACCCCCTATTGGGGTACCCTCCCATCGACCGACGTCCCCCCCCTCGGGGTCCCCATCGAGGCTGCGCTCCTCGCGCAGGCGATCCGCCGCCTCCTTCCGCGAGATCACTGTCTCGCAGAAGGCTGCGACCGCGTCCCAATTCCCGACGCTGTCCATGACCATCGCCCTAGCGATAGCCGGCAGCGTCAGGTCCGTACCGATGATTGCGACGAGTTCACAGCGCTGCACTGCCCAAGCCCCGCAGGCCTCGAGCGTATGGCGCGCCGTGTCCTCGTCGCAATCGCAGTGGTGGCAGGACGGTGTACTCTCCCTCCTAACGACCTTGTGCAGGTATTTGGCGAAGCACCCATACCCCGTCAAAACCTGCACCAGTCGGAAGGAGAGCACCCCGTGCCGCCTCTCCAACCACTGTATCAGCACCGGCCGGAAGGCCTCCACGGTTCGCACCCCGAACCGAGGCCTCTCCAGCCGGACTGCCCAACGGGCGATGACGTCTCGGCGGGCGTCGACGCGCCAGGCGGTGAGATCCCTTAACGAGACCACACCGCCCTCCGCTCGCACCCCCGTCACCCGCCGATATAGTCCGGCGAGCATCTCTGCCTCAAAACAAAGGACTGGAAATACAAAGTACTTGCTGCTGCCCGCGACTTCGTCCGCGTGGAATAGTTAAGTACTTTGGGCTAACGCTAACTTTAACCCGCGAATTTGTTTACGTAGAAGGTGAAAATATTTTAAAATAATACGATTCTGTCATATATGAGATTTTTTGCGAAATTAACTGTTTACGTTTTACACGCAGCGGCGGCTCTCACAAGGAAAAAATCCCCGATTTTAAACATTCTTCATTTCTGCTCCGCTCCTATTAGTCTTAGCGTAATGATGTATAGCCTATAGCCTTTCTTAAGAAATGGGCTATCTAACACTGAAAGAATTATTCAAATCGGAACAGTAGTTTAGTAGAGATTAGCACGTTCAATCAAACAAACTCTTCAGCTTTATATATTAGTATAGATATAGATTAGCAGTAATTCGTAGAATTAGTAGTAGTTCACAACGACGTCTGACTACTCGTGGATTTTATAAACACGACTAAGAGTGACCTGGACCATCTCTATCTAATGCCGTCTGGTCAATTTTAAACAAAAAGTCAACAGTAAAATTTTATTTAATGTATTCAAAACTTGTAAAAACTTCAAAAATCATTTACACGTTACATTAGTATTTTTAACGGGCTTTTATTAGCTTGGTATGTTTGTTTTTTTTTTGTAAGTAGTTGAATATTTGTACGTGAATTTCACTCTCTTCTAAACATCAAATTAATTCTAATCTTTGCATGCACTAATGACTAATGATAATGCCATTATTCTTACTAGAATCTTCAGTATTAACCCGCTAGAAAAGCGTGCTATTTAGTTTACTTAATTAATCGCTTAAAATTAGTCTATTAATACGTTTCTTTTTAAATTAATCAAGCCTAAACGTGCCTTTATATTATCACATAATATTATTTATTTTAGCATAAAGCAGAATACATTTGAAAAGATGAATTTTATCGTCTCATAAAGTTGTAATCTCAATAGATCTCCTCTGCATTGTATAATGTGAGAGCAACTTTATGATTTTCCTGTTTTCGAGCGCCGTTGTAAGTAGTCAATATCATCCCCCACTTTGAATAATCATTGATTTTTATATGAATGCCAAGTTATTTGCTTTTATATTCTAATATCAATGAATATTTTCATTTAGAAAAGAACGAATCATCGATAAAAGGAATGATAAGAACATAAACGTTAATGTACATACGTATACATAGGTATATATGAGGCCATAAGAACCATACTGGCCTAATTCAATGGACAAGCCTTTTGAGTACTATAGAAAATAAAGACAGTTTAGTAAAAATCATAACAATGATAATGCTGCCTCTAGTGAATATTCGTTGTATCTCTTTTAGGCCACCTTGGTTCTATCAAAATGTTCAATTATATCTGTAAAAAATCATAAACTCAATACTGTTAAAAAATGAATTAGGCCACTATGGTTCTCATGGCCTCATGTAACTAGTCTGGTCATATAAATTGTTTAAATTTGAACAAAAACTTCTTATTTCTATCTTATTGAATTCAAATTTGGAACGCGTTTATTATCTTAGCAACTTTGATCATTGCCCGCCATTTCACATTTTATTTATTTCGAGGATATGAAATAAAAATAATGGGATAGGGTGAAAAAGAAAATTACAATTGAAATTGACTACTTTGCAGAAAGTGGCTATAGTAAAAGTAAAAAGAACCGCCAGAAAATTCAGCAGATTTTTTTATTATTTTTATTTGTTTACTAGTTCTATAGTCCCCACCTAAATGCATATACAAAAATTTGTATAATATATATATATATATTATCAAAATGACAAGTATCAATAGAATAAGAGTACTGGGATCATTGCAATAATTTTGTAAGCTGCCAAGATAAAACGTATAATTAATTAATTAGAACACTTGGTCTGCGAATGAAGTAACTTTACACAGAAACTCTGTAACGTGAACTGTTTTTTTTTTTTGTGTACAGCTGTTGGCCGCAGATGACCTTGACAGCTTGACGCGGACTATGCACTGTAATTATTATGGCATCCTTATTTAAAGTGATATAAGGGGTAACGCTCCATTAAAATACAAGCAACGTCAAATTGAAGAAACTAAGAGACTAAAAATTTTAAGAGTTTTCTTTTGAATGATAAAGTGGATAAACCTTTTTATGAGAACGGAGCGTGTAGATTTTTTAAGGTTTATTAAACCTTATTAAAAGGTCAAAAATCTACACGCTTTATTATCGGAATTACTTTATTTGCTAATTCTGAAATTAGTTATTGGTTAATAGTCCGCGTGCCTCAAGAAAGGAAGAAATACGGGATAGGCTCAAAGGAATAAGATATAAAAAAATTCTTACTCCTATATGACGAGCAGCCTTCACCACTTCAACTTGAAATTTTCCGCTTCGATTATTGATTCAACGTGACTCCCCAAGGCGGGATCGCTAAAGTTAAGCGCCTTGTCCTTTCAAACAAGGCGTTTAAATTTATATATAGTTAAGCGGCTTATCTTTCCAGACAAGCAACTTTATCGGGTTGAGAGCCTTCAGTGCTCACCCGACAATTTGTGTAAAGTAGTCATAGTTACCTGTGACTAACAAATATGTCATCACAAAAAAGAGTTTGACGGTTCTGCAATATTCCATCCATCCGTCTCAGCCTATATATGTCCCACTCTTCGCCTCGTGCCTCCTCTGTGGTAGGGAATTGCTGGTCAGACGTGTTGGCATCTGTTTTGTTTCGAGTTTTCCATCTTTTGGATTGATGTTATATACATATTATATCCCTTAGTCGAGTTTTACGAAACCCACAGGCAAGATAGAGATTGCTAAATGTATTCTTACTCTGTCACCATACATAGTCAGCAATATTGCTCAAAGATTATTGCCAATCGATCCCCCATTTTAAACTATCAGTTTTTTTTATCATATTTTCTTGAAATAAAGTAATCGATTAATATTATTACGCATCATCATCTCCTACACCAGCCAATATGATAGCACTCAAAAGAAGGAAGATATACCGCACAGATACAGCCTTTTTTTATTTAATTTTATCTTAATTATTATCATCATCATCAGCCTAAATAAATCCTACTGAGCTTGGGCCTACTCCACAATAGGAGAGAAATTAACTTACTATACCATGCTGGTCAGACGTGTTGGCATAGGGTTTTAGATCGAGTTCCCCTTCTCTTGCATAGTTTTTATCTGCATATCATTCCCTTAATCGTCTTTGACGAGAGAGAAGAACGAGATGAATAGGGTTGCATTGAATTGCATTATTTTTCGTCACCACATGAAAAATTATATAGTATTTTTTAATTGTTAGTAGTGCGATATTAAACATTAATTATTATCGTATGTAATGTAATAAATGTGAGAAACACAACTCTTCATAATTACTGTTATTCTTTTCTTTTCGTATTATGTGAATTATTACCTGAACGTTGCTTACATTGCAGCTTTGTGTACTTACATAGCAATTCATGGAACGTTTAAGTTGTATAAGTTAAATGTGTGTTGCGAAAAACTAACGATCCGTGAAGCATACCACGCTTGGACCTGACATCTGAAGCATAACCCACGAGGTCCAACTCCATAAAGAAAAATAATTATTTTCATTAAAAATGGTAATTACAAATTAAGGAAGTTCGTATATTTGTTTTGTTTAATGTACAATAGTATATTTGTTAAAATGACACTGAAATATCACACAAGCTTTTGACCTCGATTTGATAAGCACATGTGTCGGAACAAAATTCGCACTTATAGAGCGGGAATCTTGGAAACTAAAAAAATATAACGTTTCTGCCCATTCATAATTTAAACCTTTACGAATGGTGGGCCAAATTTATCGTAAGAGATCAATCAACTAGTGTTAACCATTTATTTATTTATATTTTATTTGTTTTGAGAGGGACTTTACAAACATATCATTAACGGACGCAATCTTCTAATTTATTAAATTCTTCTAAAGTTATTCTATCACCCAGACTGAGTGTACAGTCTGGGTGATAGAATAACAATTTGTGGATCTCACATAGTATTGTCCTGCGAAACGAACCCATGGCACTTAATACAATAGGTCAAAGAAATATTATTACCTACTAGCAACCCGCCCTCGCTTCGCTTCGGTTTCAGTCGCTTAAACCCGCGTAGTTCCCGTTCCTGTGGGAATATCGGGATAAAATATAGTCTATGTTACTCCCTGATATTATAGCTTTCCATTGGTGAAAGAATTTTTGAAATCGGTTCAGTGGTTTAAGCGTGAAAGCGAACAAACAAACAAACATCCTTACTTTCGCATTTATAATATTAGTATGAATGTCTGAGACGTCATCTATGTAGTTCAATTAATGGCACTGTTTATCACATTAATAATGACTTTACTTCACGTGATATTTTCAGTGAACGACAGGGGTATAGGTTTCATCCTTGTCATTCATCTGGCGACCTTCTAACCTTCCTTGTTACCTATATAAATGTATAATGGAGCGCTAAATAATAGAGAATAAATTACATTAGAGGCCGCTGTATTATTTTTTTTATGATTGCATACGTAGGCAAACGAGCAGACAGTATACCTGATGGTAAGTGTTGCTGCCGCTCATGGACCTTTGCAAGGCTGCTGCCTACCGCGATGAAAATAAAGGGAGTGTGACTGCGTGGAATGAAGTTCGATGATACTAAAAGCATCACTAAAACCTACCACACACAAACACCCTCAGAAAGTTGGTCTGCCGGCTCTCTCGCTCAGCGAACGAAGCGCAGTAATTAATTGCTACTACTTGGACGTCAATTTTCTGCGAGAGTGTGGTGCTACCCTGGACTGATCGGCCTGCGGCTGTAGACAGGCAACTGTCAACAGTGTGGTCCTACCACTATTAGATATTATCCATACTAATATTATAAATGCGAAAGTAAGGATGTTTGTTTGTTTGTTTGTTTGTTTGTAAGGCTTTCACGTTTAAACCACCGAACCGATTTCAAAAATTCTTTCACCAATGGAAAGCTATAATATCAGGGAGTAACATAGGCTACATTTTATCCCGGTATTCCCACGGGAACAGGAACTACGCGCGTTTAAGTGACTGAAACCGAAGCGAAGCGAGGGCAGGTTGCTAGTATATAATACTCCTGTTATACCAATATAACAAATTAAAAGTATTCGCTATAACATTTATTGGTTTTCTATAATTGTATCTGCTGCTTAGCCTACAACAATTCTCAATATTATTTAAAATGAACGATATTACTATCAGAAATGCTGGGATGCGGCAAATGTTGAGTATTAATGAATCACTTCGTCGTGTCTCGCTTCACTAGGTACCTATCCTATTTAAGTAATTTATAATGTACAAGGGAATAAGCTTGAATATTACCCAACTATAATTTAGTATTTGTCTCGTAGAATATTTAAAGGCTTTGCATTTTCATGGAACTAGGTAGTATGTTAATTTTCTTCCCATTTTGTACAAATCCTTTGTCCAATATTGTAACGTATGTGTTAAATAGAAGAATATGAAAATTGAGAACCATCAGTTTCGAAAGATTCACATAAATGAATAGCTTAATTTTTACATTTAGCCTCCCGTTTTGCCAATTTTCTTTTATAATTTAGGGATTTTTTTTTGGGGGGTTGCGGTCGGCGCGCTCCTCGCACCACTCCGTCCGGGGCGACAGATAGGCGTACTGTTATAGGGTCCCTTGCCGAGTTCGTTTTAAAAAAAGAATTATAATTGAAATTAAAATGTTTATTAATAAATGAATTACGAACTACCACAAGTATGGCAAGGGAAACCTGAATGCAACCGTGCTTCGCGGAGTCGAAGTCTAGACTAACGCTTGAGCGCTCTGCATCGAGCTTCATGCTAAAAGTGCTGACGTGACACAATTGGTTAGCGTCATAACGGCAGAGGGGGCTGAGAGCTACGTCATCAGGTTGGCATACATTGTATGGTTATAACAGTACGCAGACCCGCAATCCACCCACGATGCACGTCACCTTCGTCGTTGGGCCGACCACCGGAGCAGGGTGACTTAACGTCAGTGGTCGGCCCGACGGAATACCCCCTATTTGGGTACCCTGCCATCGACCAACGTCCCCCCCTTGGGGAGGACGTCGGTCTTTCCTCACGCGGTCGGCCTCTCGGCGGGTGACGGACTCTTTCCCCGGTCATGTTACCCGCGGCCTCGGCTAGGGCGGCATGAGGCGCAGGTATTCGCGCCTACGCCGCCCCAGTCGTCGGCAGCGGATCGCCTCATCGAGGCTGCACTCCTCGTGCAGGCGATCCGCCGCCTCCTTCTGCGAGATCACTGCCTCGCAGAAAGCTGCGACCGCGTATAATTTAGGGGATAAAAGGAGTATAACCGTGTGGCGACAAAGAATACAATTCACCACTCCCTGTCTTACCCGTGGATGTCGTCTAAAGGATTAAATATGCATATAATCTCTATACAAGAGAAGCAAACTGGTAATAAAACCCTAAATTAACATGTTTGACCAGCATGGTATAGTAGATAAATTTCCCCTCCTTTTGGGGAGGAGGCTCGTGCCTAACAGTGGAACGTTGATGAGGTGATACGACAACAAGACGACGAAGGAGAATACTTGTATGTATTACATCCTTACTAATATTATAAATATGAAAGTAACTTTGTTTGTTACGCTTTCACACTTAAACCACCGAACTGATTTCAAAAATTCTTTCACCAGCTATAATATCAGGGAGTAACATAGGCTATTATTTTTATCGCGGTATTTCCACGGGAACGGGAACTAGACGGTTAAGGTGACTGAAACCGAAGTGAAGCGAGGGCGGCTTGCTGGTAACTTATAAATTGGACTTTTTATAAACATTCTTATTATAACAGTAATTAGCTGGAAACGAAAATGTGAATCAGATAAATACTGCATGACTTAGGGTTAATCATACAATGAATGTCGAGGAAAAACAACTAAAAATAAAACAGTATTCTGCTACTATTTAATCGGTATGGTGACGGAGTAAGCATACAATTCTCCACCCCCTCTTGCCCGTAGGCGTCGTAAAACACGACTAAAGATTATAATGTGCAGATATCTTCATAGATCATATATATACAAGAGAAGGAAAACTTGACATAATATCCTATGGACCAGCGGAGTACAGTAAGTCAATTTCTTTCCCAATATGGAGGGAGGCCGAAACCCACGTGGGACTTATTGAGATGAGGATTCTGCTATTCTCCCTTTATTTTATTGTTTCGACTGTAATTTCTTACCAAACATTATATTTTACCAAATTGTTGAGATTTATTGCTACTGCTATGCTTCCAAATATCACCCCTTTAGTTTTAGAGTTTTTTTACATGGTTTTATTATCTAGCCCTGGCTCTACCCCAACAATTTGGAGCAAAGAAAGGAGACGTAGGCCCCATTGTAATATCTTGTCATAATGCTCTTCTCTGCCAATTAAACGGACCTCCGGTACCGATTCCTTGTCGAGGGGGAGCGAGAAAGTATAACCACCGGGTGGTTAGGTATACTTTCAGACACTCTCGTTAACGCCTCGATAACAAAGCGCCGAGACATCTAACACTCACAGCTTCAGTATCAGTTGCTGCCCCCGCCGTCCCATACATCTATACCTTGTTCTCTCTAACTTACTCCATCCACTTATTATGTGAGAAAACTGCTGCATAAAAGTGTTTTAGTGTTGCACTATGTTTTAGTTTCTGACGCTGCGACCATCGTATTAACGACGGCCCATAAAAAAGGTCGACACTGATAATTGCAATGAGTTCACGACACTGCGCTGCTCAGCTTATGTAGTCCTCGAGTGTATTCAGCGCCGTATCCTCGCTATATTTAACATATTCCTGGATAAAAATATTTTTCTAACGTATTTTTTAATCGAATCATAATTTGATCTTCATCATTATCGTCATCACAGCTCATATACATCCCACCGCTGGGTTCGAAATTCTCCACAATGGGAGAGAACCTACTATCTACTATACCACACTAGTCAAACAGGTTAGTATTTTTTTTTATGGGCAGGCTATGGTAAGCGCACACGCGGTCCATTTTGTCCGGAGCGACGAAACGGGTTAGTATAGGGTTTTGTTTCGAGTTTCCCTTGTCTTGCATAGATGTTATATGCAAATTATAATACCTTAGTCGTCTTTTACGACACTCCTGGGCAAGAAAAGGGGTGGTGAATTTTAATTCTTACTCCGTCACCACACAAACAATATAAAATTAGGAAGTTCAAATAAACTCTTCAGTTTTCTAAAAGTTATTCAGATATTTTATAGAACTTTTAATTTAAACTAACTGATCCAACAGGTGTTGTTTTGTTCAAATCTAAAAAAATAGTAAATGTAATTCTACTTGAATTTGATCGCAGTACCACCTACCGACTTTAATTATTAATCTAAATCTTTAATTATTAATTAATCTAATCATCAAAATCGATCCAGCCGTTTGGAAGGAGTTCGATTACAAACACAAAGATATATATAAAGACTAGCAACTCGCCCTCGCTTCGCCTCAGTTTCAGTCGCCTTACGCGCGCAGTCCCGTTCCCGTGGGAATACCGGGATAAAATACAGCCTATGTTACTCCCTGATATTATAGCTTTCATTGGTGAAAGAATTTTTGAAATCGGTTCGGTAGTTGAAGCGTGAAAGCGTAACAAACAAATAAACAAATAAACTTATTTTCGCATTTATAATATTAGTAAGGATATTCTTATATGTCACATATCAAACCTCAATAGTTATTCAAGTTTATCATACATTTATACTAATCTAAATTCTACACCCAAATTCATCCTATTGGCATTATATTATAACATTACCAATTATGTAATTGAAAGACGAGAATGCTAGCAATACTCAAATTGAAATTATAATGAGCAAATACTACAGATAATATATTCTATTAGAAAGACGTATACGGAGACAGTAATTTAGCTTATTTACTTTCGGAGATTTACATTCTTTTGTACCATGTCCGTCACTGATATGTTTTTACGAAGTGTAGGATTTTGCAGCAAATAATCATCTAAGGAATCACCAGATGCGATCGCCGAGCGTGGCGATTGTGACATTATCAGCCAAACCATCAGTGCATGTCAAAAGCTTAGAATAATAACGTATAGAAGGATAGTGTCGGTACTTAAAGCGATCAAAAACATGAAGCCAAAAATACTACATGCTCGCAGGCGATAACACACGTACACACTCACACCACTATACAAATCATGAAATCAAATTTTGTTTATATAACATAAATCGTCGAAATACTTTCAAAAGTAACGTTAAAAATCTTTTTATGTTTTTCAAATGTGTTGTGACACCAGTTGAATGCACAAACCGTCATAATTACCTATTTATTTTTTAAGAGTTACGTACGTACGTGCAGTACAGTGACCTTGTACACTATGGAATGGTCCGGTGGAAACTCCATTAGACTCCAATTTAAATGCTTCATTTTTTGTGCGCGGACTTAACTTCTATACATTATTATTCTAAGGTCAAAAGGCTGATTGATGGACTCATACTCAATGGAGTCGTAAGCAAAGGAGGAACAGAAACTAATTTTGCTCATTCTCGTTTCAAGAACTCTATATTAGCCCTACTTTTGGGCTCAAGCCTACTTCACAATAGAAGGGAAATTGACTACGACTATTCAGCTACGTCGCAATTACTGAGATACCGATCTTGCCCCACTTTTTCAAAAATGGCATCCGTTCATTAGCGACAGCCCCAGAGCGAAATATATCTCTGACGTCACAATTCCCGGATTTAAAACATTTAAATCAAATTTGCGCTAGTCTTACTAACACTGCATTAGGTCTATAAACGTCACAAATATTTTTCATGGCTTACGTTGCATTTCCTCCTTTTTTAATAAAATTTTAAAATAAGTCGAATTTCTTCATTAGATTTATTTACTTTAACCGAAAGAAAACAAATAAAATGGGCGGGAAACAACATTTTATTTTTTTTTACTCTGTACTTTCTATTATCATGTATCTATTATTCAAATATAATGGCAACTTGAATAATTTCGATTATACCCGTATCTGACGGTAAATAATGTTTAATAACATCGATCAAACAAGATGTTTGAACGAACTTTATAATTTACAAGACCTTTGCAAACGGCTCAAACTTCTATATTGGTGCTGGTAAGATTTATTGAAGGTAGCTTCATTAATAGTTTCATATTTACATATAGTTTCTGTATGACAATATTTAAGGCTTAGAATAATAACGTATAGAAGGATGGTGTCAGTACTTCGAACTTTAAAAATTTGAATCTAAAAATACTAATGGCGGGCAGACGATTACACACGTACACACGGAAACCACTATACAAATTATGAAATCAAATTTTGTTTTTATTAACATAAATCGTCGAAATACTTTTAAAAGTAATGTTAAAAACCTTTTTATGTTTTTCAAATGTGTTGTGGCACCATTTGAATGCACAAGCCGTCATAATTACCTGTTTATTTTTTAAGAGTTGCGTACGTTCGTGCAATGCAATGACTTGTACATTACGGGACTGTTCCGGCGTAGGCTCCATTAGGCTCCAATTGAAATGCCTCACTTTTTCTGCGTGGACTTACCTTCTATATGTTATTATTCTAAGATTTAAAGTTTATAAACACTTATTAGATACCTACCAGATGCATATGTGATAACCCTTCTAGTCTGCGTTCATTCCATCATCCCTAATCATCATCATCATTTCAGCTCATATGCGTCCCTCTGTTGGGCTCGAGCCTCCTCCACAATAAGAGGGAAATTAACCTTACTATACCATGCTGGTCAAACAGGTTGTTATAGGATTCTATTTCGAGTTTTCCTTCTCCTGCATAGATGATATGTCTTTTACGATATCCACTGGCAAAACAGGGAGTGGTGAATTGTATTCTTACTTCATCATCACACGGCAACACCATCCCTAAATATCCTATTAAATAATTGAAGCTCATCCAAATCTTAATTCATTTAGGTTTTAGTAAATAAGACCGAAAATAACATATATTTAACGAAATAAGATTGAAAAAAAAGTATTTTTTTATTTCCAGTGCAAGAATCCTTACTAATATTATAAATGCGAAAGTTCGTTTGTTTGTTACGCTTTCAGGTTTAAACCACCAAACCGATTTCAAAAATTCGTTTACCAATTGAAAGCGATGATATCAGGAAGTAACATAGGCTATACTTTATCCCGGTATTTCCACGGGAACGGAAACTACGCGAGTAAGGTGACTTAAACCGAAGCGAAGCGAGGGCGGGTTGCTAGTATGTATATATATTTGTACCGAATTGGTTAGCATACAAATGATGTCTACGTGCCTTCCCAATTCTCTCGAGAATTAGAGTAGTCTACTTTGATCCTTAACAGTCCAACCATTTTAAGTACCTATTATAATTTTAAAGCCTAATTTCAATTTCAAAGTTCGGGAAACTTAAGAGGATCTTCTCGTCCAACATACCTCAGTGTCTGAAAACACAGGTCTACGACCAGTGTGTGTTACCAGTGATGACTTACGGCACGGAAACGTGGTCCCTAAATGTAGGCCTCATATCAAGGCTCAAAGTCGCTCAGCGTGCTATGGAACGGGCTATGCTCGGGATTTCTCTGCGAGATAGAATCCGGAATACAGAAATCCGCAGAAGAACGGGTGTAACCGACATAGCACGAAGAATTAGCACGCTGAAGTGGCAATGGGCAGGCCACATCGCTCGACGAACCGACAACCGCTGGGGAAGAAAGGTTCTCGAGTGGCGACCACGCATCGGACGACGCAGTGTAGGACGCCCCCCCCACTAGGTGGACCGACGACCTAGTGAAAGTTGCTGGGCGTCGTTGGATGCAGGCGGCACAGGACCGCACATTGTGGCGCAATATGAGGGAGGCCTACGTCCAGCAGTGGACGGCAATAGGCTGAAATGATGATGATGATGATGAATTTCAAATGCTGAAAATTATGATTTCTGATGTTTACGCGAGTATTATATATACATTGTAAATAAAGCCACTTTACGCATTTTATCACGTTTGTATTTGATTTATGATTGTCCGGACTTTCGAACACTTTACAGCATTCACGGGCGGTCTAAGATGTTGTATATCTAAATTTAGTCAACGTTATTACAGATATTTATTATTATGTACAAAGAAAATTAGTTATTAAATTTTGACCCTTTGGTAGGTACAAATTTATTGCCAGTACAAGATGAAAATTGTAAATTTTGCTATCTTTTTCTTTTTTTTTTTGTAGACGAGTTATCGTCAGATCATTTATTCAGTATGACAGTAGAGCATGTGTTTTCATAGGCCTTCATACGCTCTCAGTCTTTTCTTCAAACCACTGAATCCAAGTTATTCAAATTCAATAACTTGCCCAATTACTTATTATTCGAGGCGGCGGATCGCCTGCGCGAGTAGCGCAGCCTCGATGAGGCGATCCGCCGCCGGCGACTGGGGCGACGTAGGCGCGAGTATTTGCGCCTTATGCCGCCCTAGCCGAGGCCGCGGGTGACGTGACTGGGGATTAGTCCGTCACCCGCCGAGAGGCCGACCGCGTGAGGAAAGACCGACGTTCTCCCCGAGGGGGGGACGTTAGTCGATGAGAGGGTACCCCAAGTAGAGGGTATTCCGTCGGGCCGGCCACTGATGACAAGTAACCCTGCTCCGGTGGTCGGCCCAAGGACGAAAGCGACGTGCATCGTGGGTGGGTTGTGGGTGTGCATGCTTACGCCTCTCTATCGCCCCGGACGGAGTAGTGCGAGAAGCGTGCCGACCGCAGCCCAACCCTAAAAAAAAATAAAAGATGACTTATTATTCTGAAAATCTGTTTCCAAACCTGACGCCAAGTTATCTCTCCTAAGAGATTTTTTATTGATATTACAGTAATTTTTTCATCACAATAATAATTAATAAAAAAATTGTGCTACAGTTTAATGGCATTAAATAAAAATGATGTATGATATAATATTCTTCTAATGTACTAAACATGAACATAATATTACGTGTATTACGATAAATGTAACGTAAAAACACATAAATACAGGTCCTACACAATAATAATCAATCAATCAATCAATCTTTAATATATCACTAGATATATGGATGTGGTATCATGAGTATTCCAAAAATAAATTCATGAGTTTAAGTAATTAACTAGCAGTTTTTAGTGTGGTGACGGAGTAAGAATACAATTCACCACTCCCTATCTTGCCCGTGGATGTCGTAAAAGACGACTAAGGGATATAATACGCATATAACATCTATGAAAGAGAAGGAAAACTCGAAATGAAACCCTATACCAACCTGTCTGACCAGCATGATTTAAGGTCAATTTCCGTCCTTTTGTAGAGGAGGCTCAATCCCAACAGTGGGACGTATATAAGCTGAAATGATGATAATATATATGATGCTAGCAGTAATTTAACTAACTTTCTGAATTAAATCAGCATCAGTAACTATCATTCATTATTCATCTCATTAAGAACCGCTAGCAAATTGTCTAGTCAAACTTTTTTTGAGACAGGTTTTATTTAGTATGATCATACCTCGCGCTATTTACTTGGGGCGACAGACGGCAACGTACGGGGTGCAACCCCATAACCTACCGTTATCTGTCTATCGCCATGTGGGCGGACCACCGGATCTACTCTGCCTACCGTAATTAACAATAAAGAAAAATGATTAAAGCGAAAAATGGCGATCTCTTTTTGGGACATTAACCCAATGTCCTATTTTTAGATTCAGATTTTATTTAAAAAAAAAATCTGACTAAGATTTACCTGATTGTAAAAGGTGTATTTTAAATGACTTTTTAGGCGAATCTCCGAATGAATAAAATTTCATATAATACCGTTTTTAAATATGGCTATGTAATCAATCATAATTTGTGAAATTGACGGTAATTAAAACAAACCCTAATTTGCCAGCCGGATGAAAACTATACCGTAAAACGTAACCTCTCAATATAAATCTTGGCCACTGTAGTTTCAAATAATACCCACGGGAGAATAGGAAATGATATTGGATTTGTAGTCAGTCTTTTACACAAAAAAAAACATAATACGCTAAAATACCTTTATTGAACTTTTATACTATTTTAACAAAATAAGCCCTTACCAGTAGTGTTGTAGCGCTCTAGATGGTCTTTTTATCGATAGTTTTAATATACAAATTGTGATATGTATAAAATACGAACAATATCTTAGATTTATAGAGAGTCTCTATATTAGAGTACTAAATAATGGAATGTAGAAATATTTTCTTAGTGTGAAATTAATTGATAATGACTTTTAAAACATTTATCGATAGCTATTCACATTACACAGTGTTGCAATGCAAAGTAATGTCCAAGGTTTTGTATTATAATTAAAATATTATAAAAATATTTGGATAATTGTAATACAAAAATGTTATTTGCCATGTTCGGGCAACTTAAGGGGATCTTCTTATCTGAAAACAAATGCCAACCAGTGTATGTTACCAACGATAATTTATGCACTGAAACGTGCTCTCTAAATCTTGGCTTCTTAAGAAGGTTCAGTCACTAAGCGTACTATGGTGAGGGCTACGCTCGCTTTCATTACGTGTCAAAATCTGAAATACGGACCTAGACCGAAGAATTAGCACGTTCAAATGGCAATGGGCGGGCACCGAAAACCGTTACGGAAGAAAGGTCATATAACATTAATTAACTTCTGCCCGCGGTTTTGCCCACGTAAAAAGTAACTTTCCCAAAGTTAAAATATTACCCCAAGGAAATACATTACCGAGATAAAACCACCGTGTTAATCCAGGACATCAGCCATGTCCATGCTAAATGTTATCAAAATTGGTCTAGCCGTTCGTGCATGAAAATTAACAAACACTCACAAATTGTCGTCTTTTTAAGATTAGTATGATGTGTTAAAAGATAGCATTGATGTTATTCTATCGATAATACTGTCACTTTTTGAACTTCCTTACTAATATTATAAATGCGAAAGTAAGTATGCTTGTTTGTTTATTTGTTACGCTTTCACGCTTAAACTGTTGAATCGATCTGAAAAATTCTTTCACCAATGGAAAGCTATAATATCAGGGAGTAACAAGGGCTATATTTTAGCCTGGTATTCTCACGAGAACGAAAACTACGCGGGTAAGGCGACTGAAACCGAAGCGAAGCGAGGGCGGGTTGCTAGTATATTTATAAATTCGTTTCAATTGAAATTATCTATCAGTTGACAGAATGTCGATGATATATCGATATTCAACTGTTGATCTACAATGCTACTTACTGCCCTTACGTAAAATCTACACAGAAATACATACTTACTGAGCACCATTCTAAATATCAATAATATATATTAGACTATACAAGTCTTTTTGATTTTATCTCTCCCGTCGTCAAACTTTTCCGTTCCAGCCCAAAACTTTTCTCATAGAGATTTTTTCTGCTATTATATGGCTCTTTTAAAAAGACGAGGCCGATTTCTGTAAGACCCGCAACAAAGAACATCTTTGTTTATGAAACAAGTTCTCCATCTACTTCTATTCATATTGATATATACATATTTTTCTTTTAAGTATTACCAAATAGTGAAAACTATATAATTCAATTTGAATAAAAGCAAAATGTATAATGAAACATCCAAATAGCACAAGCCTCAAAAATTTTTGCGAAGTGTAATTTCTAAGAAACAGCACAGAAGGCGTAGTGGTTAAGATAGCGACTTACAACGCCAGTGTCGGGTTCGAATCCCACGCGGGACAACACTTTGTGTGATCCACAACTTGTTGTTCTGAGTCTGGATGTAATTTGTGTCCATTAATTATATGTTTGTAAAGTTCCCAGCAATACAAGGATTATTTCCTTAGTGCATGGTGTTGTCTTAAAATTAAATTAAATTAATTAAACAAATTATTTAGCCATATCATCATCATCATCTCGGCTCATATACCTTCCACTATTGGGCTCGATCCTCCTCCATAATAAGGGGGATATTGATCTACTATACTACGCTGGTCAGATGGGTTGGTATAGGGTTTTATTTCGAGTTTTGCTACTCTTGCATCTGTGTTTTATGCATATTAATTCCCTTAGGCGGTGGTGTTATTACTCCTTCACCACACGGCAATAATTAGCAATAGGGGCATTTCACGTCAAGCGCACAACAAAAAAAAAGGGAGGTCGTGAATTTTGTTTATACTCTGGTCAGTTATAATTTTAGTAGACCTGGATGTGTACACACATTATTTTTTTCGTGTGTTGTGTTATTGCCGAGCTTTTGAAAAGTGACTAAGATTGAAGTCATGAATTTTTGGGTTCTTATTGTCTACATCAATTAATTTGTAAAAAAAAAACTAGAAATACTATTTCTTATAATTAAAAAGTTGAAGTTTTTAATTTTTTGTTCTATTTTAAATTTTAATTTTTTTACGTATAATAAACCGGCTGTGAAAATTTCAAATCGATAACTCAGTCTCGATCAGTAACTTCGACCCTTATTATTTTTAATATTTTTACCTTAAATTAAAGCTTTAAATATATTAATTCCTCACAAAAAAAATGGGATCTCCAATAGTTTAGGAGCTAGTGCATATAGAGTACATACTCATAGGTATGAGCGCTTTCTAAGCAATTGGGTTTTTGCGCTAACATGCTAAAATACTACGCTATTAATATTTTATTCCTTTATTCTAATACGCAAAAATATAATAAAAACGATTTCTTTAATTCTTCACAACAATATTAAAAACTGTTCACCATTAGTTTAAAACTTAGAGTGACTTATCGACGTCTGAGTAGTAGCAATTTGTTACTGTGCGTCGTTCGGTGAGCGAGAGTGCCGGAAGCCCAACTTTCTGTTTTCTTTGAGTGTGCCGAGTTTAGTCATGCTTTTAGTATCACCGAACCTGCGTGCAATGGCACGCATTCACACTTCCTTCACTTTCTTTGCGGTAGGCAGCGGCCTTGCAAAGGTACATAAGCAGCAGCAACACTTACCATCAGGTGTATTTGCTTATTTGTCACCGTTTGCAATAAAATAAAATATTAATCAGACGAATATCAATGAAATTACCTAAGTTTTACAAAATTAAACCAGCAATATAATATTTGCTTCAAAGATACTGTCACACATCTTAAAAATAAAATCAATATCTGACTCAAATTCCAATAAAATATCACAGAATTTATGTATTTATTACGTACACTTATTTTTCTTCAATTAGTATTCCAAGGATACTGAATTCAGATAAACTGTCTGGAAACGATGATAAAATGTCTTTACATACATATTTCAAACTGCTTACTTACTACGAATATCAGATATGTCTAATATACATAATATTTTTACACACGTGTATTACATACATTATAAATAAAAACGGAATGACATATTAAAAAATAAACGAAATCGTTCATTGTCTGTATTTCATCACCATCACCACCATGTCAGCCCATAGACCCACTGTCCTACTGCTGGGCGCGGGCCTTCTCCACTATGGGAGGCAAATTTACCTGCTATACCACGCTAGTCAAACGTATTGGCATAGAGTTTTATTTCGAATAACCCTTAGTCATCTTCTAGGACAGTCACGAGCAAGGTGATGAATTGTGTTCTTATTCCATCACCACACAGACAGCCTGAATTTATACGTTCTTAAATGGTCACATAGCTTAAAAATCTCCTATGGATATTTATAATTTTTATCAGATCATGCATTCCAATATAAACCAAAAACTTCAGCCATAATTTGAGGGCAACTGGTCCCGAGTGCTCTGTAGGCTATTATAAGAGAAAATTAGGCAGTGTAGTACTTACTCTTACTTCAACATTTTGTTCTTTGGCAAGCATTACCGACTAAGACGTTATCGCGTGATGGGTAGTTAGTTGAATTCAATTTCGTGCCGGATTGTAAAAAACCTCGCCAGTGCTGATAAATTAAAAAGCGCAGCAATATTCTTTCCTTCCAACTAATGCAGGTTTTTTGGGCCATGGTTACTTTGACATATAGCGATGAACAGAGTCCATGTTTAGATCTCTACAATTACTAGTTACCGACTACACCTGAATTTTGGTCAAAGCAAGAATTACTGAACTCACTACATTCACAGACGGCGACCGCTACCGGTTTTCGTTAAAGAGATGCTTGGCAGTCTCAGGAACTGGGACATGATTGCTGCAGATAGAAGCACTATACCCGAGAAATAGAATCCAAGTTGATTATACGGTTAATATATCGCTTGGTTATAAACTTTAATTTCAAGTTTTCCCTTTCTATTGTATTCCTAATATAAAATCAGTGGATTTTATATCAACATATCGTTTCATGTGAAAAATACCTACTACGTATCTAAAATATGTATATTCATATATCAGCCTAATCCCGGAGGTTCAATAACTGCGTCTCTATTACACTGTGTTACACTGAACACATCCCAGGCGATTCGTGACATACATATTTTATGATAGTAAAAGCAAATTGTTGCTCTTATATTCGAGATGTTATTGAGTTTGAATATTTCTCTTCGACTTTTAACAACGCGAGAGTAAATATTGCTTTTTCCTTTTTACATTTCTTTCATTCATTATTGTTTATCTAATGTTAGTATAATAGTGTAGTGAATTGATATGTGGTCGCTACGAATACTAGCAACCATTATGTTGTTCGCGGGTGCCGTAAAAGACGGCTAAAGGCTTTTTCACAGCCTTAGATGAACTCCAATTGATGCCATCTAGATAAAAATTGGGTTTACAAGGAGAATTTACGTCAGGCAGATCATAAAGCTATTGCCAATAACCTTTGCAATATGTACTATGAAAGAAGATTACATATTAAGTGGACCCTAAGTAATTGACATAAGAGCAGGGTGATGATGATAATGGGTAGTTTGATGTCTGGTTAAGAAAAACATGTCGATGGATGGTTAAATGGATGGATGGATGTTATGTAATATCTATCAGTTTAGTGAAATTCATTATCGCCCCGTTTGGCAAGTAGATTGGTTATTGCAGTTGGTGTTGTGATTTTCCCAGTAGAAAACTCATCCAACTACTACCCAATCTCTTGGTGATCTCTCAGTCAATGTTAAATAAAATGTACGACCGAAAAAGACTGCATATTGCATCGTCCCCATTATTATGGAACAAAAGTGCAAGTGAAACTGTTTCACGGGTTTTTTCGGCAGTCGTCGTAAAGACAGGGTGAATGGAGATATTCATAAAACCTCTATGATAACAGTGATTTATTGGACGTGAAATAATTTAATCCATTCGTGATCAAAAACGTTCAAAAGAGCTCGAAACGTCGTGCAGGTAAAAATAAATACAAACGCGAGTAGATAGAAATTATTTTTGAAGTAAGCAATCTTAAATCATACTGAAGCCTCGTATCAATTACACGATTTGGCAAAATTTTACTAAGTATAATGTACACTCCATGGTGAAGGAATTTAACAAAAAGCATTTTAAACATATTTCAACGTCGACACTTGAAATAAAAAATAAGTAACAATGTCAAAAATCTGTAAAATATCAGTTTCTTTTTTGCATTTCACGTTATCTGAAAACGTAGTTTACTTTTCGATAATAGTGTAAACATCAAATCAAAACTCTGAATACGATTGATATCCATCTAGTTGCCGCAAATAACTTCCATTCGTCTTATAATAAGCGGAAGTGACTGTGTTTTTGTAATCGACGTTTCTTGCAAAGCTGCCTTTGATATCTGTAAAACGGTTTCTAATAAATATATTTTTAGAGTTATCGTTGTTAAGATCACAACATTCTCATCTTTTGATGTCAGTACTGTAATATTTTAATTACTTACTGTTTTCGCGGTAATTTTGAACAATAATTTTGTTTATGCATTCAGAAATACATAGAATTTCTTAATTTAGATACTTCATTAATTCAAACTCGATTTAGAACAATGTATATATACAAGTATATATAACAGTAAAGACACTATCAATAACGATATACGAGTACCTACTCGTTATTGATAGTGTCTTTCTTATTGTTTTCAGTTACTGATGCATCCACTGAAATATGAAAGTCTAATATAATTACACTTTTCTAGAATATTTTTTCTTTATAACATATACCTAACATTTCATTACTTCCTTAGCTACTGACCAAGACATAGTATCTCCTAAATTCGTACTTGCTTATACTTTTAGAGAGAATTATCAATTATTCTCATGATCTTCGACAATCATTCTGAAATAAACACGCAATTACTTTTTAGATTCCAATAAACACCAATATTTACAAAGATCTTCGCAGCAAACTGTATTCGTATTCTGTAGTGAATTTGAAGCAGACTCCATCGTTATTTTCCACACAAAGTGTTTGCAGCTTTCCAAACAAGTCTTTGTGGCTTATTTTCGCGTGTTGACTCGAAACTGAAACAGGGAGAATTTCGAAAAATATTTGTTCTGTCCTCGTTTGATAATGTCGCCTTTTCTATGATATTTACTTGTCATGTCAGCTTTAAGTGCGACCTAAATATATCACAAATGCCGTGTTATTTATGTATTATATTACAATAAACCGCTATTCAAAACCTTAAATATGTGCGACGTATCATTTATATCTAAAATGTGATTAACAATAATCCATTTAAGTGACCACACGGTCCTACATAGAACACAAATTTTATAATTCAATTTTATTAGTACTACTAATTTGTGCCATTTAGCCATATTATTTTTTTTAAATGGTGGTTATTAACTTTAGTCAGACCTACTGATGTCGTGCAGAATGATGTGTTCAGTGTCAAAAATACGAGTTTACACTATAAGTTCTATATAATTCCCGTAGAATAAATTGAAGTAATGATACAAAAGCCAAGTTTTTAAGTAATCTTGGACAATGATTTATATAAATCGTATACTTTATAAGCCTCAAAGGAAGAATAAGTTTACTCATTACTCTTAAGTATATTTAAAAACAGAAACGTATAAAAATTTCTAAATCTCATGTAAGACATCAAGAGCAGTGAACTTAAGAACTTGTGTTTCCAAAAATAATACATATACACTTAGAATAATAACGTATAGAAGGTAAGTTCACGCTCAAAAAGTGAGGCATTTCAATTGGAGCCTAATGGAGCCTAACGCCGGTACCGTTCCGTAATGTACAAGTCATTATACGTACGTACGCAACTCTTAAAAAATAAATTGATAATTATGACGGTTTGTGCATTCAAATGGTGTCACAACACATTTGAAAAACTTAAAAAGGTTTTTAACATTACTTTTAAAAGTATTTCGACGATTTATGTTAATAAAAATAAAATTTGATTTCATAATTTGTAAAGCGGTTTGCGTGTGTACGTGTGTAATCATCTGCGCGCCATTAGTATTTTTAGATTCAAATTTTGAAAGTTCGAAGTATTGACACTATCCTTCTATACGTTATTATTCTAAGACATATACATAATTATAATCACTGATACCTATGAAGGAACATCATTTATTACCGAACACCCCCCACATACATAACACATACCCCACAAAATTAGATACTTTATATTTATAATGCGTTTTATATTCGAATAAAACACACGGATACCATTTTATTATGCAAGTATAGTAAAGACGTGGTTGAAAGAAATACTTAAAGTAATTTATTGCCCATTATGACAAACAATACTTGATTTATTAAGGTTACGTGCACATATTTGACAAAAGATAAAGGTTGTAAAATTTGCGAAAATCTCTGTAAACGTGAAGAAAAATTCAATGATATTAATAAATTATATATTAGGTCCTTACATATGAAATTGGCGTTTTGTACGAGAGGAATATAAAGCTTTTTTTTTGGAAAATATATTTAATTAATCAAAGTATGCACCGTTGTTATCTTTGCACTTTTGCCATCTCATAGATAGTTCATTGGGGGCGAGAATCAATAAACTCTTTGAAGGCGGTTTGTACTGCCGCATCGGAGTTGTTTTTTTTTCCTTGTAAGAAGTTGTCCAAATTCCGGAAAAAATGGTAATCTGTTGGAGCAAGGTCCGAGGAGCACGGTGGGTGTCACAGACATTCCCATTGTAGCTTATCTAACTTAGTGGTTGCTTGTTGTGCAGTGTGTGGTCTTGTGTTGTCGTGAGCAGCAGTGGCCTCGAGAGATTGACCAATCTCGGTTGTTTAGCAACTAGTTCTTCCTTCATGGTTTGCGGTTGCTGACAATAGATATTTGCCGTAATCGTGTGGCCAGATTTTAGAAAGCTGTAGTGAACGACACCAGCGCTAGTCCACCAAACACTCACGAGTAACTTTTTCCGAGTCAATTTTCTTTTAGGGCAGGATTTGGCTGGGTCTCCAGGGTTCAGTCATTGCGACGAGTGCTTCCGATTATCGTACAGTATCCACTTTTCATCACAAGTAATGATTCAATTTAAAATCTCTTCATTATTGTGTCAGTTAAGCAACACAGCAGTCGACGCGTGTTTGCAAGTTCGATTCAATCAATTCATGAGGTACCCATCGTTCAAGTTTTTTTACTTGCCCGATTTGCTTCAAGTGGATTAGCACAGTTTTGTCACTTATCCCGAAGCCCGCAGCTATCGCTGAAGTGCTTTGTGATGGATCCGCTTCCACAATAGCCTTTAATTCTTCATTTTCCACTTTGGTCCCCGACCCTCCACGGGGTTGGTTCTGAAGGTCGAAATTTTCAGAACGAAAACGTTGAAACCAAAAACGTACCGTGCTTTTTTTTACGACATCAGCGCCGTACACATCATTAATTCTTCTTTGTGCGGTATATAAGCGCATAAACGAAGGCAAAGAAAAAAGAAATGAGGGAAAAAAAATGAATGACTGTTTTCAAAACTCAAATGTACCAGCTAAATGAATTTTAAATTTGAATTTGGAATTCTTTACCAAAGAGGAGATATTTCAGATCAAAGTGGTCATTACGACAAAACGTTAATTTCATATGTAAGGACCTAATATTAAGACTGCTTTGTCTAGTTATATAAGCATACTAGTCGTGTGGTATGGCTTTATTTCCCTGGTTATAATTCCCTTTAGGAGATTCACAGTAACAGAATAGAATCTGGAACCATCTTGTGAGCCTGCATCTTCCTTTAATTATTAATAACTTATTGTTCCTCTCCTTAGTGCATATATCCCACTATTGAGCACGAGCCTCTTGCAATAGTATAGGAGATTAATTCTGTGAATGTCCATGATTACGCATCAATCGGATGATTGTTTTCCGAAATATTCGAATTTGATATAGTTTCAGATTGATATTTCGATAAATTATATATAGAAGCATTTTAATTGGTCTATTTCGAACATTAAGCTAATAACGACTGAAAGTTCTACCAATATAAGTTAATGATTTCATTGAATATATTATATACTAGCAACCCGCCCTCGCTTTGCTTCAGTTTTAGTCGTTTTACCCGCGTAGTTCACGTTTCCGTGAGAATACCGGGATAAAATATAGCCTAGGTTACTCCCTGATATTATAGCTTTCCATTGGTGAAAAAATTTTTGAAATCGGTCTAGCCGTTTTGAAGATTATCCGAAACAAACAGACAGACAGACAAAAAATGTTTAATCTGTATTTTAGGCATAGGTGTCGTGCAAATAACCGTGTGAGCTTGAAAAAAGCCTATTATTTTGACATTACAAACAGACACTCCAATTTTATTTATTGGTATAGATAATGTTTTGTTAAATTCTCAATTAAATCTATATAATTCATCATCATTATCATTTCAGCTCATATACGTCTCACTGTTAGGCTCCATACGAGGAGGGAAATTAACCTAATTTACCACGCTGTTTACTTAAGTTTATCTTCTCTTTTTTATGGGTAGGTAAACGCACATGCGGTCCATTCCGTCTGGGGCGACGAAAGGATGGCCCGCCTGTCCACCCGTATCCACGTCGCCTTCGTCGTTAGGCCGACCACCGGAGCAGGGTGACTTGTCGTCAGTGGTCGGCCCGACGGAATACCCTTTCGGGTACCCTCACCAAGTTTATTTTCTCTTATGTAAATATTTGCATATTTAATCCCTCAGTCGTATTTTACGACACCCACAGGCAAGAGAGGAGATCATGAATCGTTTACCATGATGAAGTCCATCACCACACCAAAAATCTATATATTATTTATTAAAAATAAAAATTCTTCATAATTCTCCAGTCTACTTAATAAAATAGAAATACTTTATAAAAATCTACCTCGTTAATATTTTCTCAAGTTTATTGGTCTATTCATTAGCTCAGATAACTCGGCTATTTGAGATATTAGACGAGTAATACCGATGTAAAATAAAAATCCATCTCATCTTGCGTCCCGTCTTAAATTAATTGTTAAACGGTAAAAAAACAAAGGTGAATAGCAAAAGAAAATACAATTGAGTTACCGAGATGGATTCCTTTGTTTACTGATATACAGTTCTAAAGCTGAATAAACCATTGATCTTTAGATTTTTCTTCTAAACTTTTGCTGTTTTCACGAAATAATCTTTTACTACTTCTATATACATAGAGTAACAGTTAAACTAATGAACAAAATAAAAAATAGCTTATTAATAGACTTCTCGAGGACTTGCGTGTAAATTTTGTAAGCTGTAAAAGAAGAGAAAAATTTAGGAATAGATATTTCGTAGTATGACTAGATAGAACTTACTTTGCACTTTCTCCCTTGTCATCCCAGAAAGTACGCAATAACACTTTTGCAAACAAAGTTTGCAGAAGGAACGAGGTAAATCTCTTTAGCTGTTAATTAGCGGTGTGACACGCACTTTCTTCATCACGAAAGGGGCCGTAGTGCGGACGAAATCTAGGAAGAATGCAAGATTATATCAAAATCGTGAATATTATATTACTTATAGACCTTTATTCTATGAGATGAATGGTGTAAAGTGGAAATAGTACGTCTTTCTTTCAGCTGCTAAATATTTAAAATTTAATACGTACAGAGAATGCTGAGACAGCATAAATGCGCATGAAGACGAAATAAAAATACTGTGATCTATTTTTATGTAGGTACTGTAGAAATACTTTTAAGTTACTTCATTACTTCACAAAGTGAGGAAATTTCGAAATAAATTACTACGGCCGTCCGTCTGGTCAATTATTAGTAAATTTGCCCACATAGTCGAAGAACCTGCACTTTCTGGGGATCAGATATACATGAGCTAAAATTGTGGTATTTGCTTTAAAATTCACATACCCACAGATTGAATTATACTACCACAAGAATTGTTAGTAAAGCACTTAGTAAAATACAATGGTGTAGAAGAAAACTGCTTTTAACACGTCCCAGCCCACATACGTCCCACTGTTGGGCTTGGGCCTCCTCTACAATGAAAGAGAATTTGACCTACTATATCATGCGGGTCAAACATGTTGGTGTAGGGTTTCATTTCGAGTTTTCCTTCTCTTGCACAGATGTTATGTGCATATTATATCCTATAGTCGTCTTTTACGACATCCACGGGCACAATATGGAGTAGTGAATTACATTCTTACTCCGGCACTACACGGAAAGCTCATATATTCATTCATATTCATAAATTACAGAAATTAGCTCGTAAGTACCTTTGTGTCAGAAAAATAAATAAATTATTATTATTATACATATATAATATATATACACACATATAAAGAATTAGTGCTTAATAACATGCATCGAAAAGGTGCGCATAGTTACTAAATATATTATATAATGGTTGTTAGACGACGATCACATTTGATAAATTGCAATGTTCAAACTTTTGTGTGATCGAAATTGGATAGGAACAGCTGAAAACATACGAATATTTATTTTTCTTTAACGTGAAACATTTTTAAAAACATACGTACCTAAAATCTGAAACGTAACGAATTGGTATGTATGATCTCACCGTAATAAGAACCATTAGCTTCGAAGATGTAAATGATGTATTTTTATTTTTCTAGCCAACTAACTGACATAGTTTTATACAAATTAAAAAACATATGTAATATTAATAAACCTGTATCGCAGCATCACCTGTTGAGTTCAATTGTTCAAATATCTGAATCATCCAGAGGCTCACTTGTACACAAAAAAGTTTTATCACAAATGTCTAACAGTTTAAACGTAGTATAGCCACGTCATTCGTGCAAAATAATTTAAAAAAGTTCATACGAATATACAAAGAATATAAACAATTATACAATTATACACAGAACTGTCGTAGTTCGACAGAAATAAATAAACTGTATTAAACACTCAGGCAATAGAGCGGAACCGTGGCTCTAAAGTGTTCGCACGTGATTTGTCTATCGGGCACAGCCAAATGACCAAGTTGAAGACCGATGACGGCACTGTTATTTCATCCCAGGGTGAGATCTTGGGAGAGGTCGAAAGGTTTTATGGGCAGTTGTATAGATCATCCCAGAACTCTGTTACCGGCTTGGTCCAAAATCCCAGATCCAAGCTAACTCGGCACTACACTGAAGAAATCCCGGACGTCAGCTTGTACGAGATTAGAATGGTTCTCAAACAGTTATAGAACGGGAAGGCACCTGGAGATGACGGAATTACCACAGAACTCCTGAGGGCAGGCGGCAAGTTAGTTCTAAAAGCCCTACAGAAGTTGTTTAATTCTGTCATTCTCGGGAGCGACGTTCCAGAGTCATGGACCAGTGTGGTGGTGCTGCTTTTCAAGAAGGGCGATAAAACGCTCTTAAGGAATTACAGACCCATCTCACTCTTAAGCCACGTCTACAAATTGTTCTCAAGAGTCATTACGAAACGACTCGCGTCAAAGCTCGACAACTTCCAGCCGCCCGAACAAGCCGGCTTCCGAAGAGGTTATAGTACCATAGACCACATCCACACGCATCCGATCCAGTTGCAGAGAGGTGTGAGACAGGGAGACGTCATCTCTCCGAAACTGTTCACCACTACGCTGGAAGATGTCTTCAAGCTCTTAGACTGGACCGTACTCGGCATCAACATCAACGTCGAATACATCACTCACCTTCGATTTACTGACGATATCGTAGTCGTGGCAGAATCCATGGAGGACCTTGGCACTATGCTCAATGACCTCAGCAGGGTATCTCCACAAGTCGGTTTACAAATGAACATGGACAAGACGAAAGTCATGTCTAATGCCCATGTCATTCCTGTACCGGTCCTAGTTGGGAATGCGATTCTCGAAGTTGTGGATCATTATGTTTACCTAAGACAAGCAGTCCAGTTAGGTGGATCCAATTTCGAGAAAGAGATCAGCCGATGAATCCAACTCGGCTGGGCAGCGTTCGGGAAACTTAAGAGGATCTTCTCGGAAAATATTCCGCAGTGTCTGAAAACAAAGGTTTATAACCAGTGTGTGTTACCAGTGATGACTTACGGCACTGAAACGTGGTCTCTAAATGTCGGCCTCATAAAAAAGCTCAAAGTCGCTCAGCGTGCTATGGAGAGGGCTATGCTCGGTATTTCTCTACGTGATAAAATCCGGAACACGGAAATCCGTAGAAGAACGGGTGTAACCGACATAGCCCGCAGAATTAGCACGTTGAAATGGCAATAGGCAGGCCACATCGCTCGTCAAACCGACAACCGTTGCGGAAGAAAGGTTTTTGAGTGGCGACCACGAATCGAACGACACAGCGTAGAATGACCCCCCACTAGGTAGACTAACGACATTCTCAAAGTCGCAGGGAACCGTTGGATGCAAGTAGCGCAGGACCGTTCCGAATGGCATTCTCGTGGGGAGGCCTATGTCCAGCAATGGACGTCTGTAGGCTGATGGATGTATGGCTGGATGATTAAACACTCTTTTAACTTAGATTGTGAAATCTATAGTTATACTATAATTTTTATAGCCCTTAGAAGCATAATTGAGTGCTTATACAAACCCTCATGTCTTACCCAAACATATTGACAGACCAGATTGACAGTTAAAGCTGTTCAACATGAACAGCTTTAACTTAACCGCAATTAAGCGTTAACAATCATATCATATTGGTATATCTATATATTAATACGTGAAGCAAAAACTTTGTACCCCTTTTTAAAAAAAAAGCATTTCGCACTAGGGCTTCCAATCCCGCAGCCTGAATTTAATCTTGGTATTTGCGGGATAACGAATTCTCAATCCCGCGGGATCTCGGTATTTGCGAGATCCCGCATATCGAAAATATTCACATTTATTTAAGGCAAATAAAACAATGAATTAATCAACTCCACATTTATTTACGTACATATTACTATTAACATGAGATCAATCAAATTACGCCGTTTATTTGTAACAAAAAGGAATGAATTAATCAACACATTTATTAAAGTATTACTATTAATATGAGATCAATGAAATTACTCCGTTTATTTATCACAAAAACCCTATGAATTATCAACTAACTCCATATTTATTTAAATAGGTATTACTACTAGTATGAGCTTAATCAAATTACACCATTTTTTTTCTTCACCACAAACAGTAATAAATACTGAATAAAAACAAATCAAAACAAAACAAATCTTCAAAAATACACAAAAAAATTAAAACTCAACCAAAAAAATTAACCACACTTGAAAACTGTAAATTTATATAGGATATGTTGTTGTTTGAATTTGAGAGTTTATTAAGTTTGAGGTTGCACGCTTTTTTCAGTCCCGCAAATTCCGCGGATCCCGCACCCGTAATCCCGCATCATGCGGAATTGGAAAAGGGCGCGGGATCCCGCAATACCGAGATCTCGCGATTGAAAGTCCTATTTCGCACACTACCATGCAATCGCTACACACACGTATACACGCTTATACACTTTTATTTACGGTTAAAATCTCTGGTCAAACAGAATGTCAAACAATCATAATTATGGTGACAATATCTAATTGACATTTGCACTTATATATTAGTTATTAGTGAAATACAGCTTGCTCAATATACAATTATACATAAATAAAATTTAAAAAAAATTGTGTAGCAGATATTTTTATTTAAATGAATTATGGCCGAATTTCGACCAATCGGCGATCACTAGTACATAGAATAAGCAATCAAAATAAAATGCCGGCAAAACACGAACTGGCACTAGGCACCTATAGCTCTGTTCCTACGTGACATTAGCCTATCTAGATATGCCTGTATCATTCTACGTAACGTCTATAAACTAAACTGTAGATGTATCACCGTAGACATGATGTATATATACATATAGTACTGAGCGAATTTATGAAGGAAAAGCAAAGTTTGTCTAACAAAATTAGTGAATCGCTTATTACGAATCAGTATAGCTCAAGATTTAAGTTTATTTTTAACTGACTTCAAAAATTTAATTTCGTCATTCCAATTCGCACATTTATTTTTATTTAAGTTACTCGATTACTCGAAGACGTCTGAATTAATTTAAAAGATTCGTTGGAAAAGAATGAATATTTAAATAAATAAATAAATGTGAGATAGTCATCAATGAATGAAGGGCCGTTGCCTACCGAGAAAATAATCTCTTCTTAAATCTCATTTAAGGAAGGACATGTCATAGCTCTCGCGATATAGAACAGAAAGTAGTTAATTTCAGAGTTCGCACGTACGTCGGAGAAACAGTCGCTGAAAAAGTACAGTTGAATTCCATAACGTTTATAGGTGAAATGGATGGGCCCTGCTATGGTGTTGAGTGGTTTATTAGTAAAACGGCGGCACCAAATCAAACAGTTCCTCAGAACATCCCCATGAAAGAGCCGGTAGAGTACACAGAGAGTATTCTATAAAGAAGCAGAGTGAAGAAAAAGTCAAATACATCTACATTATATTGAATAGTGATAGAATTACCTATGTAATGACTATTTGAAAATTTAACTGCGCAAGAAACTAGTATTTGCTCATAAACCATACCGCAGTTTCTTTACCTTTACAAAAATTTTAATATTTATAAACCAAACATTTTGTTCAGTTTATAGGTTTGTAAATTACTTTAAACAACTTTGAAAGGTGTATATTTCATGGGCAGCAATTTTGACGTTTATTATGATAGGAAGCATATGTTCGTCAGATTGAGACAGAGAACGCTCAAGTATGTGAACTCATCTTATAAAATCAAAATAATGTTGTTAGATTTGGTTAAGTTTCATTAATTGCAGCTTATAGGATTAGAGACTATATTTTATAAAGATAGAAATAAATATAAAAGCTAATATGACTATTAGCTTATTTCCACCTACCACAACTAAATTTTAAGTTACACGGAAGGTATGAAAATCTATATGATATAAATACGATATTTGATTAACGTTATCTGTCATTCAACATGTAACATTGGTGTTTAAATTGCCTTAGGTGCTACCCAAATCATCTTTGGTGAAAACCGCATATCATGAGGGCATAGCTCGATTATCATTTTAATTTGCTTGCTATATATTCTTTACTTTGACGTCCTTTAGTAAAAACTGAAAGGATCAACTATTAAATGATTTTTACAATAGATTATACCTTGTTTTGATGTCCAACTTCCTTTATTCTCAAACAGTTAAAAAGGTGCAATCCACTCATATTTCACAATTAAATTTTTAGTTTTAAGTAATAAGTGACGAACCATTTCTCATACATCAAGTATAGTAAACTAAATTTTACATTTCAAATAAATTCTTATGTTTTACAATTACTTTTTATATTTACAGCTTATCCAATATAGAACTATATGTACATACGATAAAGTTGCATTAATAATTTGCCGTTTTGTGCCATAGCAAGAATACATTCACCAACTCCTATTTTGAGCACATAATATACATAAAACAAGAGATAGATAACATGAAATAAAAATCTATACAAACCCGTCTGACTAGCGTGGTATAGTGAGCCTATGTCCCTCCTATTGTGGAGGAGGCTGGGCCCAGCAGCGAGACATTTATACGATGAGATGAAAATGATAAGATAAAATTTTTACATAATATTATTTCAGTTTTAATGTTGTTACTCTCAAAACAGTCTAGAAATGAATGTGTAAGTATGCTTCCATTATTCTGTACGAATGACATTAATTAATGATCGAAAGCATTACATAAAAACAATTATAACACTGAAGAAAGTCGTTTAGTATAACTCTCTCTCTAAAAAATAAAGTAACTCGTATAACTCTTGTTTCAAAAAATAGAAAACTGGTTGATAAATTGAATTATCACTTAAAACAAACGATATTCTAGCAACTATTTCCATTTAAATTTTAAGCATGCCTGAACACACGAGAAAATTATTTTAGTTTCCTGTTTGAATTTATATTTACGTTCATCCGTTGAAAATGAATTTTGAAGTCGTTTGTAGTGCTTCTAAAATTTGTTCGCCCTAAGTAATTGTTTTCCTGAATTTTTATATTATTATCTCGGCTCATATACTATGGGACGCGTGGAATGTGTTGGGCTCGAGCCTACTCCACAGTACCCTCCGGTATTGACCTACTGTACCACGCGGGTCAGACGGGATGGTATAGTATTTTATTTCGTGTTTTTCTTATTTTGCGGTGTGCTGTTATTTGCTCGTGTCCCTTAGCCCTTGGCTATAGGTAAGAACAAGGGTGGTGATTATTAAAACTCTCTGAATTTCAAAACGTATTTCAAACATAGCTTTTCAGTTCATATAAATTTTTGTCTATTCTTTTAATACCCTTAAGATACCGTGTTAAAATCGCTTTGCATCCTTTATTGTGTAAGATTAGTACTTAATATTATCTTTCTTAAAAATCGGAATACATATTATCATTACATTTTACTTTCATTTTTAGTATTAACTAGCAACCCACCCTCGCTTCGCTTCGGTTATAGGTTATAGTCGTTTTACCCGCGTAGTGCCCGTTCCCGTGGGAATACCGGGATAAAATATAGCCTAGTTTACGCCCTGATATTATAGCTTTCCATTGGTGAAAGAATTTTTGAAATCGGTCCAGCCGTTTTGAAGATTACCCGGAACAAACAGACAGATAGACAGACAGACAGACAAAAATTTTTTAATTGCTATTTTAGGCATAGGTGTCGTGCAAATAACCGTGTGAGCATGAAAAAAGCCTATTATTTTGACATTACAAACAGACACTCCAATTTTATTTATTGATATAGATAGCAACCCGCCCTCGCTTCGCTTCGGTTATAGAATATAGTAGTTTTACCCGCGTAGTTCCCGTTCCCGTGGGAATACCGGGATAAAATGTAGCCTAGTTTACGCCCTGATATTATAGCTTTCCATTGGTGAAAGAATTTTTGAAATCGGTCTAGCAGTTTTGAAGATTACCCGGAACAAACAGACAGACAGACAGACAAAAATTTTTTAATTGCTATTTTAGGCATATGTGTCGTGCAAATAACCGTGTGAGCATGAAAAAAGCCTATTATTTTGACATTACAAACAGACACTCCAATTTTATTTATTGGTATAGATATAGATTAATATCCCATCTAATAACGCAGTAGGAATACAATTTACCACTCATCATTCACATCTTTCACGTGGATGTCGTAAAAGACGACTAAGAGATAACATACATATAGGTAACACCTAAGCAAGAAAAGGAAAGCTCAAAGTAAAATCCTATACCATCATGTCTTATCAGCATGGTAGGTATAGATCAATTTTTCTCGTATTAAGGAGAAGGCTCCAGCTCAACAGTGATTAGATGATGATGATCATTATTTTAATGCAAATACTAATATTTTTCTACCTTTCTTTTTCTGGGGTGGGTTACGATCGGCGCACTCCTCGCACCACTCCGTCCGGGGCGACAGAGGGGTGTAAGCACGCACACCCGTAACCCACTCGTGACACGTCGCCTTCGTCGTTGGGCCGACCACCGGAGCAGGGTGACTTAATGGTCGGCCCGATGGAATACCCCCTCACGAGTACCCTGTCCTCGACCGACGTCAATCGAGAAGGACGTCGGTTTTTCCTCACGCGGTCGGCCTCTCGGCGGGTGACGGGCTAATTCCCCGGTCCAGTCACCCGCGGCGTCGAATATTTTTCTACCTAAAGAAACGTTATTTAAAAATAACATTCAGCTGTCAACCCTTTTCTGTAGTCATGACTGATAATAGGGCTTAATGCTCAATAAAAGCTCTCATTTTCTTTCGTACCCAAACGGGTAGACCGTCTTGTCCATTTTAAACAGCGGTGAAGCATTCCAATTTATTTTGATCTATTAAGTAAATTCTATAACTCATCAAGTTACTAGCTTGTTTGCTGCAGCTTGCAATAAAGTCTGTATAAATAAATGAAATTTAATTGTCTATTTGTAATGTCCTAATAGTTGGCTTTTTCATGCTTACACGGTTATTTGCACGGTACCTATGCTTAAAAACCAGTTTGAAAATGTTTGTTTGTCTGTCTGTTGCCTTCCATATAATCTTTAAACAGCTGGACAAGGCTTTATAAAATTTTACTACCGGGTAGTTGTCTACATAAGGTGTAACTTAGGCTATATTTTCCTCTCTGAAAAACACTGTAAAGTTTTGCCTGGTCCAGAATCGAACCCGAGGTCTCAGGGACTGCAGCTGCAGTACGGTAACATCTTAGGAGATATTGGATATTTAAAACTTAAGGGCAAACCGACTGAAACCGAAGCGGAGCGAGGACGAGTCGCTACTTGGAACTAAAAAATAATGCCATCGTATATGTAATGTAAAATATAATAAAAATATAACAAAAGATTATAATGTAATGTCTGATAAAAACTTTCGACAGGTTGGCGTCATTTGTAATTAATTGAAATTTGTTTATATAAATACAATAGCATTACTAAAAAGTAAGTATCATTATCTGTCATTTATTACTGATCGATGTTTCATTAGTTTTGTAAAAGCAATTTAACAAGTGTAATAAGTAAAATTCTCCGTGTGATGACGTAATAATAATACAATTCATAATGGATCAGGTTAGTATGATAATCACTATACCACACTATATAGTTCATATTATCCTGGTAATATACAGGGTCAATCAAACCAGGTCATTGCAAATGTTTTTCATTCAGCCAGCCAAAGTGAAGTCAGTAAACAGTTAACAAACAAGTGATAGGGTCACTTGTTTGTTAACATTTGTAACAAAACAAATACGAATCCTTAATTAAAATTCAAACACACAGGGACAAATTTTAGTTAATTTTAAACATTTACATTGCCAAAGAGAGCAGGATCCCATCCACCGCTATATTTGGTTACAAATAACAAACAAATCGAGCTGTATTCAACCTGTCATTTAACTTAATTTGCATTGTACTTTTCATAGAATAACGCATCGTTCTCAACCACCTGGATAATCCCACGCCTCAAATATTTACAAGCCTTTGGCAATACCATTATAGTTGTTATAAATACGATATATCCCTTCTTCATTTTATTGCCCACAAATGTCGTCTGAATAGACTCAACTATGGAAAACAAGTATAATACTACAAAAAAAATGGGAACTGGCAATTAAAAACTAAGCTAGTCGGATTGACTAACATTAATAAAGTTGATAGTCTACAGAGAACAGTACTGTGTTTAAGGTGGTTAAGTGCTTAGGTTAAGTAGATCAACATCGAAGGCTCACCGCGATAAATAATTAAAGAACTTCTCGCTTCTGGCAATAGTATACAAATATACGGTTGGAAGTGAGAGCGAATACGTTCCTCCCATCTCTCTCAGTGAGTAGGAAATGTAAAGGAGGCCGAATTACACGGTGACAACCAGTAATCTATAAGTAATCTAGGAGTAAGAATACAATTCACCACTCTTGCTCGTGGATGTCGTAAAAGACGACTATGGGATATATGCTCATAACATCTGTGCAAGAGAAGGAAAATTTGAAATGAAACCCTATACTAATATGCCTGACCAGCATGGTATAATAGGTCAAATTCCCTCCCATTGTGGAGGAAGCCCGGTGCGGTGATGAACCAGTAATCTACAGCCTCAAGATAAAATAGACTGTCCTCCAAGGACATTGGCGTAAGAATGATGAATATAAGACTTAACTACCAGACTATCACCAAGAAGCAGGTCCAGATTTTCTTGCTTTAATTTCGAAATCATTGTTTTTAATTTACATCTATACTAGGTTAAAACTCCCTCCAATTAGTATCAAGTTACCTTTTATGAATTCTCTATTCTAATGAATGACGATGCATTAATGATAGCAGGCTCATACTTTGATATTTGTATTATGAGCTGAGAAAAAAAGAAATATCTTGCGAAAAGTGTAAGTTAGTAAAACAATTCAATATTGCTTGTCATAAATTATGACTTGCGGTAAAACAACAAGAATATTATTCTTATATTCCTGCTAAGTGTTTTAGGTTTTCTTTGTAAACAGGATTTTAGGGTTATGGTCAACCTTTCTAGTAATCATTTAATCCATGTGGTGACGAGGTAAGAGTGAGTATAGAGAGCAATAATACACAGTAAGATACTTATCTTAAATAAAAGTACTTAAGTTTAGAGTGAAATCAGTACTTTTATCGAAGTTATCTCGGTTAAATTGCTGAAGTGCCTATCTCATAGCAGATTGCAGCTAACTTTATCCAATTTAAGATGGTGCACTAGGAAATTGCAATTTTCCACTTTTGAATGAATTTTTCAAACTCGATTTGATTCAAAATGCAAAACAAACATAAATCTTTTTGAACAATCTATTTGCGAAATATTGGTAGGTATTTACAATAAAACTGTTTCGGTATGCTAATAGAGCAAGAATACCACCACCCTCTATTTTGCCTGTGGGTATCATAAAAGACAAATAAAGAATATTTTATGTATATAACATTCTTGAAAGAAAAGGTATACTCGAAATAAACCCTATACCAAATTGTCTAGACAGTATGATATAAAAAATCTATTTCTCTCCTATTGTGAATGGTGATGGTGTTGATGGAACTTTTTAATCATTTTCTACTAACGAATTATCATAAGAAATCATAAACCATTTTACATATTACTTTTCATATAAGACAGTAAACAGACAGATGTAAGTATATTAGAATTCATAGAAGTCATCTTTAAAAGACCCATACAATATTATTGCTATACTTCAGCGCATTGGTGCCAATATTGAACACGGATCTCATCCATAAAAAGAGGGATAATCTATTAGCCCAAGCTGTTCAGACGAGTTAAGATAGCCTTTTATTTAGTTTTATTTCTCTTGTTACGCTGTTATCTGTCCACATCTCTTAATAAGACCCTCAGGGCAAAGAATTTTTTAATCGTTCACAAATGTCTACTGTTCAACATAAGGGCTCAACAAGGAGCCATTATCGCCATGCTTGGCAGACGAGTTGGCTATCAGAGTTAATATTATATAATTGCCAGAAAAATGCTGCTGCTTATTCGCCTGGTGATTTCTTAGCCTACTTTTATGATATCCACAGTAGAGGCCGGTGACACATTGTATTCTACACAGATCATCAGTGTGCTTACTCTTGAATCTCGGTTCTAATCCTAAATGTAATCGCAGCTCGAATTTGAGCAATTTGGTACTCTTGAAAGCGACACTAGCGCACGACTGGAATCAACTTCAGCGATTTTCTTTTTTATACCAAACTAGCAACCCGCCCTCGCTTCGCTTCGGTTATAGGTTATAGTCGTTTTACCCGCGTAGTTCCCGTTCCCGTGGGAATACCGGGATAAAATATAGCCTAGTTTACGCCCTGATATTATAGCTTTCCATTGGTGAAAGAATTTTTGAAATCGGTCCAGTCGTTTTGAAGATTACCCGGAACAAACAGACAGACAGACAAAAATTTTTTAATTGCTATTTTAGGCATAGGTGTCGTGCAAATAACCGTGTGAGCATGAAAAAAGCCTATTATTTTGACATTACAAACAGACACTCCAATTTTATTTATTGGTATAGATGAATTCGACTCTCGTCGATTAAGCCAAATATTTGCTACTCCCGACGTGATTTTGACGTTGTTTAAAAACGATAATGTTTCAAGAAAGCGTCTTTGTAGTGATCTGTACGGTAACGTTATTAATTTAAAGTAATAAAATACGAAACATTTGGTAAAAATAACAACGGCAAATGCGAAGAATTCATTTTCGATTTTGTTTAAGAGTACCAAATATAAGTTTGGTGAGATTAGAATTGAATCGGATTTGAAATTACAATTGATTTCAAGGGTAAGCCCACTGATGAGGATTACTACAATTTGAGCAGTTTTATTTTTCTATTTAAATTTTAATCGACGTTGTTTTTGCAATATTATAATTTAATATTTTTGAAGCTATACACATAATTACAGAATTAAATTTGAAACAGTGTTTTTTTTAATACAGTATATAAGTTGATTAAAAGCAATATGACATAATGAAGTTTATATCATATCCACTATCGAATATCGTATCAAAAGTGTCTCGAAATCTAATTTCTTATTGGCAAGTATACTTGAACGTATATTGCGTTTGAATATATCTCTGACAAAATCAAATATTACATTATAAACCCACAATTCGAATACGTACATAGTTTTATTGTAGCATATATTTCATAAAAATACATGTTCAATAAATCATTCTCATGTAAATAACTAACGTTAGTACTGAGAGTACTTGAGAAATATTGAAAAAGTAAAGGAATTTACTCTTTATAAAACGATTTTCGTTTATGTTACGTTAATAATGGTAACAATATATATTTTATCAGGAGGATGGAAAAATGCGAGTAAAAAGGCAAAGAAAGCTAGTAAAGAAATAATGAAAAACTTAACTTTTAAATTGTGAGGATATGCAACCATATGATAAAGTACTGAATATTAACGTACTAACTGTTTCTACCTTGTAATAGATAGTCAGGGAAAGTAGATAGATGTGACCATCAAAAGAAAAGTAAAACTAGAAATAATGATAAAGTTGTTGATCACAGTGTGATCTAGTAGGCGAATTTATCATTTTACATCAAACTGTTACCTGTACTGTACTGTTATATGCGGGGTAGATGGACGAGAGAAAACAATTATGTTATTTATTATTAGGCTAATTAGAGATTCAGCAAATCATTTAAATTCTATCTCGGAATTTATTTTAATAATAAAATCACTGTTAATAAATCATTAATCATATTTGGTTATTCTTTTAGTACAATATCTGACACAAATAGATAAAGCGTAGATCTGCTTTTCATAGCGAAATATTCAGACTCTGAATCTTGCGGGCTGCAGCTAAGATTTTACTCATTTATAATCTTAATAAGTCACAACTAGGAAAATGATAAATTTAATGACAACTTGAATTAGGCCTCTTATAATAATTTAAATATTTAGAGATAATCTTACAGTTAGAGATAACGTTTTACTTAGTTTCACTAAAGATACCTTATCGTTTCGGACTCAAAATTTGAAGTTTTTTTTTACTGGATACGCAAGATAAAAACTACAATACGGAAAACCGTAGAAGAATGGGGGTTAACGTATAGCCTGAAAGATTAGCATCCTTAAGTGGATATGAGCAGGCCGCATTACATTCCGGACTACTCACCAGGGTCAAGATATGAATAATGCGCGCAGAGTTTCATTTATTACGAGTAACTGAATAATCGGTAAATCTGTTTATTTAAAACAAAAAAGATCTTTATAATTGATATAATCACTATAAGATGTTAGGTTAGCTAATCCATACCAATATTATAAATTCGAAAGTAAGGATGTTTGTTTGTTTGTTTGTAACGCTTCACGCTTAAACCACAGAACCGATTTCAAAAATTCTTTCACCAATGGAAAGCTATAATATCAGGGAGTAACATAAGCTACATTTTATCCCGGTATTCCCACGGGAACAGGAACTACGCGGGTTTAAGTGACTGAAACCGAAGCGAAGCGAGGGCGGGTTGCTAGTTACGTAATAAACTAAGACAGAAGGTGCCTTAAATAGAGACTGAATAAACTAACCGACTTGGTATTACATGGATCTCACACCTTTTAATGGTAGAGGAACTACGAGACTTGGTTTTTTTACAAGTTATGTTTTTGATGGCATAATATATTCAATATTCATATATACACCTTTACATTGCCTGTGAGTATCGTGAAAGCCAACTAAGAGCTTTATGATATTTGATGCCGTATGCTACTATTTTTCCAAAGAAAGTTAATGACAGGCTGGTGGCCAATCATAAAAAGATGGAATAAGAATTACATAAAGAGATAAATTATATACTGTACCAACCAAAAGTAATTAGAATAAAAGGAAAATAATGATGATTTACCAAAAAGGAAGCAATGTTTTCACATTTTATTGTTATAATATAAAAAAATATACATTAACAACATAGACCTTCAACAATGTGCTCAAATTAATCCAATTTCAAAGGCCATGAGTATTAGTTATATTCGACTGAAGCCTCTTTGTAACAAATAATCTCATTATGTTATTACTGTCCTAAATCTCTCACAGTCGTCGTCATTATATCTTATTTAAGGAATTGCTTTGAAGCTGAATTTACTCGTTTTTAATAGAGCAATGATTTATATAGGTGCTCTATTATCATATAATAACATTATGATTGGCTTAGTGATGAATATATCTTTATTTCTTTGGTATTAAGTAAACCGTCGCCCTTGTAGTGACGGAGTAAGAATACAATTCACCACTCCCTATCTTGCCCGTGGATGTCGTAAAAGATGACTAAAGGATATAATACTCTCATAATATCTGTGCAAGAGAAGGAAAACTCGAAATGAAACCCTATACCAACGTGTCTCCACGCGACGGCGACCGACGCCCCGGGACAGGGACGTCGAGAGGTGAGGGTACCCGAAAGGGTATTCCGTCGGGCCGTGGTCGGCCTAACGACGAAGGCAACGTGGGTATGGGTGGGTTATGGTCCCGAGCGCCGTCTTTTCATCGTAACGGACGGATTGGACGGCGTGTGCTCTTACCATAGCCCACCCATAAAAAAAAAATACCAACATGTCTGACCAGTATGGTATAGTGGGTCAAATGCCCTCTTACTGTAGCCCGAGCCCAATAGTGAGACGCATGTGGGCTGCGATGATGAAGTAAACCGTCGCCCTTGTGGTGACGGAGTAACAATACAATTCACCACCCTCTATCTTGCCTGTGGGTATCGTAAAAGACGGCTAAGGGTTATAATGCATATAACATCTAAGTATAAGAATGAAAACTCGAAATGAAACTCTATACCAACAAGATTCCAGTAGTAGGACATGAATGAGTTATGATAATAAAAATTAATTAAAACGAGGAATATGAGTAATGAAATAATAGTAAGAATAAATAAATAATTATATATTAAAGCAGCGATTATCGCGCCTCACAGACATGGAAATCTAAATACTTAGCTGCGTATTTTTGGACCACGGACCAGTGTGCTTACTCTTGAATCTCGATTCCAATCCTACATCCAATCACAGTTCGAATTTGAGCAATTTGATACTTTTGAAAGCGACACTAGCGCACGATTGGAATTAAATTCGGTGCAGATTTTTTAAACTAAATGAATTCGACTCTCGTCGATTAAGTCAAATATTTGCTAATTCCGACGTGATTTTGACGTAGTTTAAAATCGTTAATATTGCACAATTACAAAAAAGCATTCTTGTAGTGATCGAGTTCGGTCATCATCATCATCTTGCTCTTATCCCAATTACTTGGGGTCGACGCAATATGTCATCTGTTTTGACATATTGCAAAAAGTTTCGGCAATGACTTTTATGACCGGCCGCCTGCCTGACGTCAACCCTCCTTGGGAATGTAATCGTTGACCCAAATGGTACCAGATGGAGTTGGTCCGGGTCAATCTAGGGCTCTTAGTCGTCTTTTACGACACCCACGAGCAAAGCAACGGTTGGTAGTATTCGAAGTCGCTACCACACAGCACACAGTGATCGAGTTCGGTAACGTTATTAATTTAAAGTAACAAAATACGGCACATTTGGTGAAAATAAGAACGGCAAACGTGAAGAATTCATTCTCGATTTTGTTTAAGAGTACCAAATATAAGATTGGTGAGATTGGAATTGAATCGGTTTCGAAATTAGAATTGATTTCCAGAGTAGGCACACAGTAAGGGGTGGCGACAATATAAGCTGATCCTGTTGACACACGAGAAGTATATATTATACAAACGGATCTTATTCAATAGCTTGGAATGGCAGCCGGATGGCATAGAGCAACACATAACCTAAACGGTCAATAAAGAGGTGTCCAATATTTTTCGACTTTCGCTCTTAAAGGTGTTTTACATGACATTTTTTTCCACCCCCTCTCTTACCCGTGACTGTCATAAAATACGACTAAGGGATTAAATATGCATATAAAAAGTATTCAAGAGAAAAAAAGCTTGAAATGAAACCGTATACCAAATCTATTTGACTAGCGTGGTATATGGATATCGTGAAAGACGACTAAAGGATACGCATATAACATCTATACAAGAGAAAATAAACTCTAATTAAAACCCTATACCAACCTGTCTGCCTGGCCGTAACTCCCCCGTGGGACCTGGAGGCGGAGATGCTCGCCGACATTTATCGGCGGGTGTCGGAAACGCGCGCCCGCGGCGGTATGGTCTCCTTGCAGGAGATCACCGCCTGACGGGTCGACGCCCGCCGAGGAGTCATTGCCCGTTGGGCAGTCCGGCTGGAGAGTCCTTGGTACGGTGTCAGGACCGTCGAGGCCTTCCGGCCGGTGCTGATGGAGTGGTTGGAGCGGACGCACGGGGTGCTTTCTTTCCGACTGGTGTAGGTTCTGACGGGGCACGGGTGTTTTGGGAAGTACCTGCACAAGATTGTCAGGAGGGAGAGCACACCGTCCTGCCACCACTGAAGTTGCGACGAGGACACGGCGCAGCACACGCTCGAGGAGTGTGCTGCATGGGAGGGGGAGCGCCGTGAACTCGTCGCGATTATCGGTGCCGACCTGGCGCTGCCGACCATCCCCAGGGAGATGCTCGACAGCGTTAGGAACTGGGACGCGGTCGCCGCCTTCTGTGAGGCCGTAATCTCACAGAAGAAGGCGGCGGATCGTGTGCGAGTAGAGCTCCTATTCGGCGACACGTTCCGCCGCCGGCGACTGGGGCGGCGCAGGCGCGAGTATCTGCGCCTAATGCCGCCCTAGCCGAGGCCGCGGGTGATCGGACCGGGGAATTGTCCGTCACCCGCAGAGAGGCTGACCGCGCGATAGCGACCGACGTCCCAGTACGTCGAGACGTGAGGTTACCCGAAAGGGTATTCCGTCGGGCCGACCACTGATGACAAGTCACATCTGCTCCGGTGGTCAGCCCAACAAACAACGAGGTGACGTGGGTACGAGTGGGTTATGGGCCCACGCGCCGTCCTTTCATCGCCCTGGACGGACAGGACCGCGCGTGCCCTTCCCATAGCCAACCCAAAAAAAAAAAAAAAATACCAACCTGTCTGACGAGCATGGTATAGTAGGGTAAATTTCCTTCCTATTGTGGAAGAAGTTCAATCCTAGTAGTGGGACATATATGAGCTGAAACGATATGATATTATATTTCGTTAACACATTTAATGGCAACCGTGCTTCATATTTCAGACGCTCTCGTTAGCATACTTATTCATAGTATGTATGTAACATGACAAATATAAAACAGCATAAATCTTTATATCTATATATTTCTTGTGTACGTGTGTATGTCACTGAACTCCTCCTAAATGGCTCGACCGATGTTGATGAAATTTTTTGTGTGTGTTCAAGGGGATTCGAGAATGGTTTAGATTCACAATTGGACCCAGTAGGTGGCGCTGCTGTTAATTTCAAGGAGAATTCCTTTTAATTTATTTAAACAGAACAACGTCTATTGGGTCAGCTAATATATATATATCTATATATTAATACGTGAAGCAAAAACTTTGTACCCCTTTTTACGAAAATTGCGTGGATGGGCAAGTATATTGTAATTATATATATTATATATATTATATATATTGAGGTGAAGTGCATAAAACTGAAATTTCATGTAATAATGAATTAGACATACATTAAATTCAATAAAAAAGGCATTACGTGCGTGTGTGTGTGTGTGTGTGTAGCGATTGAATGTACAATCGCTACACACACACGCTAACGCTTATATACTTTTGACAGACATTTGTACATATATATTAGTTATTAGTGAAATACAGCTTGCTCATTATACAATTACATATTAATAAAATTAAAAGAAAATTGTGTAACAGAAAAAAATATTCAAATGGATTACGGCCGAATTTTGACCACTTTGCGACCACTAGTATATTTAAATTCGTGTGTTTGTAATTGAACTCCTTCTAGACAGCTGGACCGATGTTGATTATTTTTTTTTTTGTGTGTATTCAAGAGGATTTGAGAATGGTTACATTCACAATTGGACCCGGTAGGTGGCGCTGGGATCGATTTCAAGGAGATTTCCTTTTACTATTTTTTAGATTTGAACAGAACAACGTCTGCTAGTCAGCTAATAGTTTATAAATTATTCCATTTAAAGATGGTATAAGAATATATTTTTCGCACAAATTGTTGTCCTGCGTGGGATTCGAACCTACGACACTGGCACGAGAGATCGTTATCTTAACGCCATCTGTGCAGTCAAATTATTATTCTTCCTCCGAATGGATCGGATATCATCAAAGATAACTACAGATCGTCAAATAACTTCGTCATAAAAAGAAGAAAACTTGAAACAAAACTCTATGTTATGTCACCCATTTAATTAATGTAACAGTAAACGGTACTCCAATTTTCCTCCGATTGTGGTAACAGCATAATTGTATAGTTGTATAATTCCCAACATAATGATTCATTCCTCAGTGGTGAGTCATTCCTCAATGATATTTAAAAATAAATGTTACAACAAAACGTATATTTCCAATTATCAAAGTACAATTTATTCTGTTGCGTTAAAACCATTGAGCCCTGGAGCTTACATACGAAATTAAATTTTTGCAACTCCAATATTTTCGATTGCTGTTTTTCAGTGATCCACTTATTTTGATGGAATATCTGGGTCGAGCAAATTACTATTGCATTACTTTTGTAAATTAAAATTATAATTTCATATTTCATTTTCAGTCTGAGTGGTGACGAGGTAAGAATACGTATCACCACCCCTTATCTTGCTCCTGAGTGTTGCAAAAGACTACTAGGGGATACAACATACATATTAGCATCTAATCACATGTTTGACCTGCACGGTATAATAGGTAAAATTCCCTCCTATTGTGGCGATCTAAACCCAACAGGGTTAGGTGGGCGGACATGAATGATACTGATGAATGAATTTCATGTTCGCAAAGATATTAATTCTAATTTACAAAACGTACAAAAGTAGAGTCGTATTAATTTTAATTAATTTTAAGATAAAACTACATCAAGAACATATTAATTATTCTAAATGATGTCTTGTACGACGCCAACGGGACTGATAAAGAAATAATCGCACTCTTTCACAATCGCGAAACAGTATCTGACTGAGGCTGAGTTGATATATAAATTATCAACAATCTGGACAATTTAAATAACTCTGATAACAGGTTGATTGGTTGAAGAAGTTATGGTGATGAAGTATGTATACTACTCCGCTTATAGAAGATTTATTGAAGCTCTTAAGCTTTTTGAGTAATATGAACAACGACGAGCCGGTAAAACGTGTTGGCAGAACAGTGAGCCAAAGCTTATATATGCGTTTATAAAAAAGAAAATGTTTACTTTATACATTCTCGTGCGTTTCAAGAGAATTTTATGGACGCTATGTTATAATAAATTTCACGCGATATGGTTTAGAATAAAAACACGTTTGTTTTAGTCTACTGCGTGAGTTTTTCAAAAACACGTACACAAAGCATTTGTTTTCTCTTCAAAGAACATTATTTTGTATAAAATCTGGTAAAGCAAAGGCGAGTGGTGCTAAAACCAAAATTTTGCTTTTATACATATACTGTAGAATGTTAAGCTATTCATATATTATGTTCAATTTAAGTACATCTATTCATTCTAAACTGTCTATGTTTTGTGGACTTAACGGAGTAAGAATACAATTCACGTAATAAATAAACAAATTATGCCACTATAACGAAAGAAAAACTCAAAATAAACCTCTATAGCTACTCAGTAATTCTATTTCTCTTCCATTATGGAGGAATTCGCGCGATCATTTCTGCCACGTACGTGCAAGCTCTGGAATGAACTACCTGCTGCTGTGTTTCCCGAGCGCTATGACATGTCCTTCTTTAAACGAGGTTTAAGAAGAGTATTTCCTTCACGGTAGGCAGCGGCCTGGCTGTGCCCCTGGTATTGCAAAGGTCCATGTGCAACAGTTGCACTTACCATCAGGTGTGCTGCTTGCTAGTTTGCCACCGTATGCAATAAAAAAAAAATTAGACTGATACTGGACTGAAGATGCACAAACATATATAAAAACTTAAAACTTGTCGGCAATTAATGGCGAATAAATAAATCAACAGTAAAGTAAGGTTTTATTGATTAAATTGTTTCAAAATCAATAGTGGATTTAAAAAAAAATACCGTTGATAACTATTCAATTCAAATTATGTTATTTTCGAAAGGAATAAAATGTTGCTGATATTTACACAAGTGCGAAACATATGAAACATATTGTGAATTTTATGGCAATATTTACTTAATCGCGTTCATAATAATCTCCTCATAACCATATATGCTGTATATTACATATCCAAAAAACAAAAAATAAAATTACGACGAACACCATACAATCCAAAGGGCATAGCCGGATAAGCAGGTCGAATCGGCCCCGGCCGAGTTTTCTGTCGGCACTATGGGGATCAATTTGGTCTCAAAAGAAAATAATTCAGTCAAAATTTCAGCTCTTAATCTTAAGCGGTTTTCGCGAAATTGAAAAATAACCTATTTTTTTGTTTTGTTTTTTTTTTTAATAGTAAAATTAAAAATTTTTTTTTGCTGATTTTTCCCAAATACTTACGAGCAAAACCTGTGAAAAAAAATTTTTTTATGATTCTCAGACTGAAAGCCGATTTTTAAAATAAAAAACAAATTTACAATTTTTTTTTATATGCTTATTTTAAAACATGCAATCGCCAAATTTGGAGAGAATACGTTATCCGGCTATGCCCTTTGTAAGATTTTTTTCATGGGAATAAAATTCTTTTAAAATGTTAAAATCCTTAGCTCGACCTCGTCAAAGAAATTTAAGAGGAATTGGATTGTATAAAATCAAGATTGATTACTACTTACGCTAACAACGTCAATCGCTATGAGCAAATGTAGGTTTGCCGTTTCAAACATCCATAATTCCATAAGCGAGCGGTTTCTATCAGACTAATACAATTTACTTAACAGTTATTGATCAGCATTATACGTTACTCGATTACTTAATTATACATAATATGTACGTTATTATATCGATTATTAATATAATAAATTATGCATTTTATACATAAATTGTTTCGCACATGTGTTTGTGACTGAACTTCGAAACAGCTAAATAGATTTTAACGAAAATATTTGATTGTACTTCAGTTAGCCCTTCTATGATTTAGATTGATAATTTGATGCTCTATGCTAACTAAATGTGTGTATTCGTCTCCGGGTATAACCCAAACGTCATTAATGGACATCTCCAATCTTCAGATACTGCACTCAGAAAGTGATTGCTGTTTAATTATATCTATTAGTTAAGCCAAAACTTTGTACCCCTTTTTACGAAAATTACGTGGATAGACAAGTATGAAAATTGGCACAGTTGAAGTATATAATGAGGAAAAGTGCATAAAACTGAAATTTCATATAATAATGGATTAGAAATACATTAAATTCATTAAAAAAGGCATTACGCACCCTACAACGCAGTCGCTACACACATACGCACCCATGCGCGCGCTTATACACTTTTGTTTACGGTTAAAATTTCTGGTCAAACCGAATGTCAAATATTTATAATTATGATGACAATGTCTAATAGGCATTTGTACTTAGTACTTTATATATTAGTTATTATTAGTGAAACACAGCTTGCTCAATTTACAATTAAATATCTGGTTGACCGAGCTTCACTCGGAATATTTTTGTTGTATTTTTGTTGAATTTATTTAGATATATATTAAGAAAAATAAATATTAAATAATGAAAAAATATAAAAAAATACAAAAAGAGAATAATAATAACACCAAGATTCGATCCGACGCCGTTTGAATGTCAAAACAATACTAAAAGGAAACCGCACTACTTCCCAACTGAGCTATCGGAACTCATGACGTGGACAACGAAATTTGAATTCATATTCTTTTAAAATTTAATGTCATTGTATTGTTTTACTAAAAACACGGACAAAACAACATTTTCTATAAATAAAACCTAGCTAGATCGATTTTTTGGACCCGAAACCTCTAGTATGCCAAGTTTCAACAAAATCGTTGGTCCGAGATCCTGAATATATATATACAAGAATTGCTCGTTTAAAGATATAAGATACAATTATCTATACCAATAAATAAAATTGGAGTGTCTGTGTTTGTAATGTCAAAATAATAGGCTTTTTGCATGCTCACGCGGTTATTTGCACTATACACATGCCTAAAAATCACTTTATATTTTTTTTGTCTGTCTGTCTGTTTGTTCCGGGTAATCTTCAAAACGGCTGAACCTATTTCAAAAATTCTTTCACCAATGGAAAGCTATAATATCAGGGAGTAACATAGGCTATATTTTATCCTGGTATTCCCACGGGAACGGGAACTACGCGGGTAAAACGACTAAAACCGAAGCGAAGCAAAGGCGGGTTACTAGTAGGTATAAATCCCAAAAAGAATCAGGCGGTTATGTTTTATAGGAGTAGAACCGATTTGCACTCTCCCACGAGTTTCACTCAAATCTAAATCTTTGATAAACCTATCCTTTGGGTATCAACAACCAAACATCTAGGCGTCACCTTTGACAATCGCCTCAATTTCGCTCGACATTAACAACTGCACGTTCGCGTGCAGCGTTTGTTATGGGTCGATTACACAGCCTACTCAATCCCAAGACTAAGATGTCGTTAAAATGTAAAGACTACACTGCCTGCATACGCCCCATTATAACGTACATATACCAGCGTAGTATTCACTCATATTAGGGCTACACAGGATCCATAAGCTACAAACACTACAGAAAAGTTTTATGCGTATGTATACCAATGGACATACCGTAATTCAGACACAACGCCGATTGACATCACATACCCCATACTTACACATCGACTTGCACATTTTGACCATCAAACAGTATATGAAAGAGTATATCTGTAAATACTTTGATTCTGCCACGACACAACCGAAACCCTTGGTGGTTGCCGCGGCCAACTATGCTCTGTCACGGATTGCGCAGGACCCTTGGCTGAAACTTACTCTCGACAACCCGACTACGACTTTACTAAAGTTCAAATACAAACGAGGCCGTAACATATATAAAATCATGGTTCAATCCTTGCAGTTGAGGTACGAAACGGTTTACGGTGTCAATACCATCAAATATTTTGTACTAGCAACCCGCCCTCGCTTCGCTTCGGTTTCAGTCGCCTTACCCGCGTAGTTCCCGTTCCCGTGGGAATACCGGGATAAAATATAGCCTATGTTACTCCCTGATATTATAGCTTTCCATTAGTGAAAGAATTTTTGAAATGGCTTCGGTGGTTTAAGCGTGAAAGCGTTACAAACAAACAAACAAACATCCTTACTTTCGCATTTATAATATTAGTTTGGATATGTTCTAATATCATTTTAGTAGAGATTAATACTACCAGATTTACCAACACTGCAACTTCTGTAAAAAGGTATAGTCAATAGAATTTTTTTTATACATTCTACTTCTTTTTAGAGTTCCGTACCTAAACGGTAAAAACGGGACCTTATTACTGAGACTTCGCTGTCCGTCCGTCCGTCTGTCACCAGGCTGTATCTTAAGAACGGTGATAGCTAAACAGTTGAAATTTTCACAGATGATGTATTTCTATTGCCGCTATAACAACAAATACTAAAAATAAAATAAAATAAATATTTAAGGGGGCTCCCATACAACAAGCTTGATTTTTTTGCTCAATATCGATAATGGCAATAGTGAGGCACTTCAAATTCAAATTAAAAAAAACAATTATTATGCATAAACCCCGAGAGGGCACTTACATATTGTCAGGTTTACAATTTCCAAAAAAATATACTACCACCGGATCGGAACGCGACCACTACTGAGAAGATCCGGCAAGAAACTCGGCGGGCTTGCCTATTATTTTTAATTATTTTTTTTTCTTCTTACTAGATATACAATTGGGTACATGTTTTGTAAGAACTGGCTCCAGTGTGATGCCCTTCGATCCGCAAGACAATATAATTCAAACGACTATGACTCGACCAGATCCCACAAGCGGCACCCAATCACGAGTTAACTACTAGAGCAGCCATCACTCCCCTCAACTACTATGGAGGGAAGGGAGAGACCCGCTCCACGCAGTTATCGCAAGTAGGTCCTTCTGTGAGCAGGACCAACACCATAATATGTTACAAAAGGTGAAAATACAAAATTTCGTTAGGCAAAACACGCTACACTTTACAATATAAGTTAAAAAGTACATTTAAAAACAGTATATTTAAAATAACTAGGAAATTGCTGAATGAGGAGCTGCTCACAACCAATCTGTATTATCATCTACATAATCCGAGATTTTATAATAAGCTTTTTTATAAAGTCTATTCTTGATAGCTTTTTAAACTTTTTTATAGGCAGGTCTCGGATATCTTTAGGTAATCTATTGTAAAAGCGTATACATTGCCTCATGAATGATTTGCTAACTTTTTGGAGACGAGTAGTGTGTACAACTAATCTGTCCTTATTACGAGTATTCATTTCATGAATGTCACAATTTCTCTTAAAGTTAGCGATATTTTTTTTGACATATAATATATTTTCGTATATATTATTGTGATATAGCAGTTAGAATATTTATTTCTTTGAATTTCTCCCGAAGTGAGATTCTTGGGCCTAGATTATAAATTGCATGGACAGCCCTTTTTTGGAGAACGAAGATTCTATTAAAGTCCGCGGAGCATCGCCATAGTAATATGTCGTAAGACATAAGATTATGGAAATAAGCGACTTAAACCATTCTAGCTGTTTCAGTATCGGTTAACATTCTTATTTTTTTACTGCATAGCTCAGCGGCTTACGCTGAGCTAAGCCTACTTTTCAATATGAGGTCCCCACTGAAGTTTAGCATCTATGGTGATACCTAAAAAAACGGTTGACTCCACAAGGTCTAGACTTGTTTATCTAGTCAATGGTACGGAGTCGCACTTGGCATTTTTTTTTCTCTATTGCCTGAAATGCTGAAATCAGGATACAGAAGACTAAATTAATTTACTAAGTCCATATGCAAATGAATTGAGGGAGTCGGATGATAAAATTGATAATCTGCAGAATTCCATAATTAAGATCAGATTCTGGAATAAAAACTAACACCAATAAAATGAAAGATACCAAAAAAACGCATTATTAATTCCTTTGTTTATGTTGAGCAAGATACGCCATTGATTAAACTGTTGTAATAAATTAAAATCTTTTCCTTTTCCCTGAAGAATAACTAACCAACAATTTGTAATATAATACCAGTTTCCCTACTATGATCTTGATATAATGTTTCTCTAGCAATATTTATTTTCTATATAACCCGGTGAAGCTGCATCATCTACATTTAATTTTCTTGTAACTTTTACAACTAAATAGACTGTTAGATCAAAATGAACGAAAACAAAATCGACATTTATTTCAGCTCAGTTTTTCTAAAGCACAGCAGCACACAGCACTTTTATTATTTTTGGAAACACAATGTGAAATCTCAGTTAGACGTTAAGTCCGCTATAAATATAAACGCCATCTTTTAAAGGTAATCCGAATGATATAAGAAATTGCCAATTTAATTTGTGAGTTGCCCTTTTTCTTCTCCCTTTCTTATTTTTATACTAACTCTATTTGTTATTATACGAATAAAATTATTAACACAAAGACAGGCAACAAAAAAAACTTTCTATTAAGTCGTCCATGCAGGCTACGCATTACTGACAGTTTTCCGTCTACAAGCCATAAATGAGTCGACTCGTCCAAGATAAGAACGCGCACTCTTGCAGAAAATTACGTCAGAGTTAATAATCTTTATAATTTACTTTAATTAGGGAGATATGAATTGAAGTATATCAAGCTGGAGAGCAATTCTTACTCAAAGAAATAGGTCACGATATCGAGAGCAAAAATGTCATTGCCACTGTTTATAATCATTAATCAAAATATACGCAGCATAATGTTCTATAATTGCAGTTCTTGTATCGAATTCATGTTTCTGTCTAGAAATTTTGACTTATTTATTCGTAGGTCCGTTAACTGGAAAACCGACAATTAATTTTTTCTAATTTTAAAGTTCACTTTGGAGTTAATAATCACCATTATATACTGTATACTAGATATAACTCTAACTGGGATTATCTCATTGATAACGAGTATTGAACTCTGTATATTTTATATTACGATTATGAGTACAAATTCGAATTTTACTTCGTTTTCCTGAACTATTTCTATGAATCGGAACTGCTCCGTGACTTAATATATGTGTACACTTCAATGAATATAAAATATTTTATATGACTTTTCTATTTTATTTTTACAAGTCATATGCTTTACATTATTAGACTTTCTCCACAATGTGAAGACAATTACTCAACTAGGTTATGCTAGTCAAACCGGCTGATATAATTTTTTGCTATAACTTTTTCTTTTCTTGCAATAATATTATATGCGTATCTACGTGCCTCCTGCAAACATATTAATGAAATTCGCACAAAAAAAAAATACTTCTCGAGGCCTTTATAGGGGGCAGTACAGTATTGATTAACCGAATTTAGGAGTTGAGTATAACTAAATTGACACTATAGTCTTTAATCATTATATAATGCAGTAGTATAATGATCTCTGTCCTTCGTTGCCATGAGTATCGTAAAAAAATCTTTATTGAAATGAATATATACCGCAACAAGAGAAGAAAGGCTAAAGAGATGAAACTATAAACACCTAGTGCTGTGACAGACTACTAATACAAGATATAACTCTAAATAACCATTCATTCCCTTTTTGGGTACGTTGTAAAATACAACTCAAAAACATAGGCACATAGATGTTTATCACTGCAATAGTAGAATGACTCAAGGTGCTATTCCAACCTCGGCTGCAGGCTGCGGCTGCAGGCAGCACATGCAGCGGCTGCACAAAGCCGGCTGTGGCTGCACGACTGGTTTTCTATGTAGTAGTATGGATTTCTGTGAAAAAAATTCCGAACGCGGCTGCGGCTGCACGTGCTGCCGAGCCTCGGTTGCAAGTGCTGCTGCGACTTGCAGCCGCAGCCGATCGCAGACCAGTAGTGCTGCGGCTGGAAGTCGATGCGCACGTAGTTACGGCACTCCAACCTGTTGAGACAAATCCCAAGTAGTCGCTATTCGGAACCAATTTCACCAAACTTATTTTGCAATCCAATTGGCGGTAGCGCTCATATTGAATAGAATCATAGAATTTTTATCGGCACTCTGGTCGTCACCTGCTGACTGCCGCAGCACGTGCAGCCAGTCTCAGAATCACTACTGGCTGCGAATGCAGGCAGCGGCTGCATGTTATGCGTGTACTACCTGCATCTGCAGCCTGCAGTCGAGGTTGGCATGGCACCTTTAAGATGCCACCCGTCGTCACATGTTTTCCCTGTAGAATAATTTTTGGCTAAGCTTTAAACAATTGTTGCCATTGTGAAATGGCTGTGTGAAATGACTGATGTTTTCTGTCTCGTTAAATTAAAAGATAATAATTAACAATTGATTGAACTAAAAGGTTATCAATATGTTGATGTATGTAAGAATCGTGGTAGACCCAAAAGGAGATAGCAATCCATATAATTATATAGACGTGAGTATAAAAGGAGTGAGTGCAAATGTGACGGCTTACAGGAGTCTACGGAAGGTAACGACATATTATGCCCATACCACTTAGCGTGGAATGAGGGCAGGCTTAGGATACATTTAATACTAGCACACTCCAGCTGAATACGGCATAAAATTTCTTAGGATAAAGAATTTTTAAAATCAGTTCCGTATTTTAAGTGTGAAAGCACAATAAACAAAGAATAATTTCGATATTGGTTTCTACTTAATTACACCATTTCCCTTTTACTGATAAGCATTTGACCCATGAAAATTACTACCCTCGTAGCAATTAAACCCTATTCTAATAATACAATATCCCGTATCTAAAATTATAATGAAAACAATTGACTCCCACACATTTCAGTTCGAAGTTTTAGGAAGTAGGTCACTGGAACGCGAACGTGGATTTTATAATGTATCACAATTTTTATGCGAACATATTCATACTACTATCATTCTAATATTTTTTATACTCCCAACTCACTATGATGAATTACCTACCCCACTACATTCTTTGAGACTGCGACACCTGGTGCAACGTGCGACCTTATGATGGAGTTCGCAATTCATGTCTAAATTAGGATACTATACAGAACTTATAGCAACTCAAAAGAAAATCTGTGCATTCATGGAACCATATTTATCATTCGAATCAATTCTTTTGTTTGTAATCTGGGCACACCCCGCCCAATCTGTTCGGGCGATGAATGGGCAGCGTTTGGCTCCATAATCCACGGTGTTTCCTCCCCACTGCTATAGGGCCGACCACTGATACCAATTTCTTGACATCCGTGGCTAACCCGGCGGATTACCCTTTCAGGTACCGTCCCTTTCGATAACAAAACAGGGTTACCCGAGCATCCTGTTTACGAGATCGGCCTCTCTGCGGGTTGCGGACAGATCCCCGTTCCAACCACCCAATTCGAATCAATCCTAAGGCTTCACATATAAGCCTAATTAAACACTGTCGTATTTATGGTACTGCTGCACTTATCATAGTTAGCTGATAGGTTTTTGATGCTTCCTATCTCCTCTTCTTGCATTGCATAAAATGAAAGTAGAATCTTTCAATTTTTCCTCTTTATATTTTCTACTTAATTTCTTTGTAGATTCCAAGAGCGTTTTCATGGGCTTTTTAAGTATCTGACCTCGGTATTTATGGCGACCGTTATAGGCCCTGATTTACAAGAGTTACGTTGTGGCAATGTGTGGTGAGATAAGCCGCATTTAAAAAATATACTCCACTTAACTTTTATTTATTACCACTCACAACACTTGAGGAAAAAAAATATGTTTAGCGGCGGCATTTAGAAAAATACAATCAAAGGACACAAATTTATCTTGGAAAACTTTATTGTACTTAACGAATTGAAACATTGCGTTATTATTTTATTACAAAATGAGATCGTTACTTTTAAACGTAGATTTTTTACATTTTATGTAGCTTTGGTAGAAATTATATCTCCGACATTCACAAGCGCTGCAATTAATAAATCTGACAATTCACCGTCTGACCGAGATCAATCTCGAAATGCCTGCCTGATAAGTTCCCTTCGCATCTGTCACAAGAGCAGCTCCTTCCAAAAATAAAACTAACAACTTTTCTAGATTGAGAATAAATGGCCTTGCATTATAGGCTGTCTAAAAATATGTTTTTATTATAAAAATCTTATGATTTTGACCATTATATTCATCGCACCATTAATACTATAAGATAAAATATTTTTTCTGGGTACCCAGTAAACAAAATAAAAACAGTATAAACGTAATTTATACAAGTTTCAAGATCTATCCCTTCACCATTTAATACAATTAGTAATTCAAAATAAATACGAATAAGTCATCAATATACAAGATACAAAAGTTTATAACCAGTATCTGTTATCAACAACGACATCCGACATCAAAACCTGGTCTCTAAATGTCGGCCTCATAGAAAGGCTCTAAGTCACTCAACTTGCCATGGCTATGTTCGCTATTTCTATACGCGATAAAATTCGGAAAACAGAAATCCTTGGAAGAACAGGTGTAACCAACATAAGCTGCAGAATTAGCACGTTGAAATGGTAATGGGCAGGCCACATCGGTCGTCGAACTGACAACCGTTGGAGAATTAAGGTTCCGCGACCACGAATCGAACGACGTAGCGTAGGACGACTCCCCAATAGATAAACTGAGGTCATCTTGAAAGTCGCAGAGAACCATTAAACCATTCTCGTGGGGAGGCCTTTGTTCAACAGTGGACATCTATAAGCTGAAAGATGGATGAATAAAATAAATAGTGTCAGCCAGGGAAAGCAGCGACCCTTGAAGTACTTCAGCATTGATAATCACAGCAGAAAGCAGGAGCCGGCTTTTTTGGCGGCAGCCTATAATGCATCGCTCACCATCCGATACGTCCTTGGCAATGAGAAGGGCGGCGAACGAGCTCATAGACCGCCGAGTGCAAAGACCTTCAAGTGCCAAGCGGCCGGGCCACCCGTACCCGATCTTATCATCCGTGGCCCTGTCAGGTACCGTCTTCTGCTGACACCCCGCGCGAAACCACTGTGAGCGCCGTCGAGGCGTCACTCGCACGCAATACAGGAGCCGGCTTGACCATAAATTCTCATTTTTAAACCCTCGGGGTTTTTATACTATGATTGAATTTTTTACCAATGCGCCCTGTATCAAAGCATATGCAACAAAACTTAAACTGCAAACATCTAGAAAACTGAGCTCTTATATTTGAATGTATTTCTGCATTCTTAAGTTATTATATACTAGCTGTCCCGGCCAACTTCGTACTGCCATAATTTTATTCGTAAATATATTTTCTAAAGTTCCGAAAATATAGTCTGTCTATAGCTGTCATTTGCGTTTTGTTATTACATGTCAGATGCGTTTTTGTTATACCACGTTTCATAGCGACTGCTATTCTCTTTGACGTTTTATGTTACGTCCAACGGGATAAAAAGTATCCTATGTCCGTCTCCTGGATCTAAGCTACCTCCCCACCAATTTTCAGTCAAATTGGTCGCGTATCGAATCAAATACCCATAAGCAAGTTACCTAACAGGTGGATTGACATTATGGTCAACATCGTTAAGAACCATTGGATATAATTATGTAAACTCCATACGGCTATTCTATACAGCATTAACGTAGGAAATTCTATGTCTAACAATGTCGATTATCGATAGATATGTTTTTTAATACCACGGAGAATTTTTATTCAACGCTCATTTTTTGCTGGTGTGTCAAATCACACAAAGCTCGATCTTCCAGGATAACAGTATGATTAAATTAGGTTAACGATTTTATTGATAATATTGAAATAATTGCGTGTTTGATATTTAGAAAATCTTTATATATATAAATCTTCTGTTTGTGTGTTTGTAATTGAACTCCTTTATTTAGGAGAAGTTCAATTACAAACTGCTGGGCTGATTTTAATGAAATTTTTTGTATGTGTGTTTTTGTGGGTTCGAGAAAGATTTAGATTAATATTTGTACCCGGTAGTTGGTGCTGCGATCAATTTCAAAGAGAATGTTTTTTTTTTACTACAGCAGAACAGCGTCTGTTGGCTCTGTTAGTAGTTATTATACAACTGATAAACGAACGAAAAAAGGTATGATTATAGCCCACAAAATACAATTAAATGTGTTATCTTATTTACGGACAAATTTAAACTGTAACATCTCTCTACGTGAATCATAAAATCTTATTAATTGTAAATGGATTTTTAAATCCAAAAAATATCCTTTATATGATAAGTAGTAAACTAGATTTTAAAATAGTTCAATTTTATGTAGAGATTAGTAGATTAGGTTAAGAATTAAGAATACAATTAACCACCCCCGTCTGTTACCCGAGGATGTCGTAACGAACGACTAAGGAATTATAAGTAATTCGCAGGTAACGTTTATGCTAGAAATGGAAAACTCTATATATAACCATATTCTAACACGTCTGACCAGCTTGGAATAGTAGGTCAATTACTCTACTTGTAGAGGAGGCTTGAGCCCAACAGTGGACCTTATATAGACTGAGATGATGAAATAAATCATTTAAACATACTATGTACTACTAAAAAGCGTAAGTATATTCGAACCTATTGCATAATAAACTGTGTAAGAATTTTGTGAGAAAGGATAGAGAATTCTAGATTTTATCCATGTAGTACTTGAAAGTGCCCGTTGAAACTTTATCTACAAAATTCGCTTTGTTAGATAACTATGAAATTAAATCTCGATTGGAACATGGGCGTAGCTAGCGACGAGTATAGGAAGCACTGCCCGCCTAACAAAAAGCCCACTCTAAAAAATCTATATAGAACACAATGTCCTCACTCTTTATAAACGTTTTTAAAATATGCAACTACTTGTTCTCTAAGGAAATTTATTTATTTATTTGGATACACAATTATAGTTACAACTTTATAAATATAAGAAAAAAGAAAATACTTAAGGTATTGTAATATAATTAACAGATAATATTTGTTATTGACACACCAGCCGCTAGATTTGTACAGTTAATATGATTTCAACAGTGGTAAAATAAGGTCACACTGTTTTCTTACTCCGTTACCAATTTGTGGTGGCGGACCCACTTTCTTCATGTGTGTCGTGAAAGACGACTAATGGATATAATTAGATAAAATGCAAGAAAACAAACCTCGATTACCAACACATACCACCCTATACCAACATATCTGACCAGTGTGGTATTGTAAGTTAATTTCTCACTTATTATGGAGGATAAGCTATGGAAAGCTATGGGATAGCTAAGATAAGCTATGGGATATATATATATATATATATATCCCATAGCCTCCCATAGGATATATATATATATGTAGAGTTGAAAATAAGAACACATTTTTTTATTGAAATCAGAAATGATCTAAATCTTGGTAATTCCAACGCCCTCAATACTTTTTTCTCTAATCAGCCTCAGCTCAGGACTTACTCCTGCTGTTGAGTATGATCTTCCTCAAGATGAGAGAAAGTAGACGAAGGAACGGGCTTGCATGGTAATGGTCTCATTTTGAGGTGTCCTTCTATTACCGTAACGTTTTCTATTTACATTCCTTTATATATTTTTACGATACCCATGGGAAAGGATCATTGATCTTTAGATACTTACTCCGTCATCATATGAAATATATGTACATTCCATAACAGTAATATTATAAATATCCGGATACATAATATTATAGAAGAGGATAATATAATTATGCGGATATAGTTCCAAACCTATTGAGGATTTCTTGAGAAATACTTAAGTCTAATGAAAACCTGAACAACTGTTTTTGCTCGAACGAGATTCAACCCAGGTATTTCACCAAGAATAATCATTGCCATTGGAAGTTGCCTGCATAGATTTAAAAACAAAAGCAATTTACAATATTTTTCAATCAAAGTTAACTTTCATTTTCATTAATTCAAAATTAATCAGGGGATATCATCTTTTATAAAATATAACTACATAAACATAAGTCAGAGACTTTCAAAATCATGCCTTTCTTTATCCATAGACATTTACGGCTAAAGTAAAAACTCCCTTAAATAATCTATCGATATTGCGTTCCAAGTAAATATAGGGGTAGACATCTAATTTAACTTTTGGATTTTCGATTCCGCCCACACTATACTATCTAATCTGATTGAAATTCATAAACGAATATAAAAATACCACACAGTTCAAGAATTTCTTTCTTAATACGATCATCTATTAAAAAGCAAATCAATATTTCTTTACGTAACATCAAAAGCAAAATGAAAAATATATAAATTTTCTTGTTTTTCTTAAATAAATCCTTTCATCATAGTGATGAGAATACTGATTCTCCTGACCTTTTCCTTATTTATATAGGAGGTACATATCTTTTTCCTGTATCACAGATAGACAAACAATAGAATACTATAGATTTAGTCTAAATTACATACGTGAATGGTCGGACACATATCGCTCTACCTACAGTAGTATGTAAGGCACGAATGACTGTCAATACATATATTAAGATTGACCTACATTCGTAGCGTCTTGTCACGCAAAGATATGTATGTCATTTCGTTTAATAAGCCTATCATTGGGCATCACATACAAGTACTTCTGCCCGATGAGCATTAATTATCCCTAATAATATTGTGACTGAGAGTAGGTACTTGATAATATTTTATGTTACGAAATATGAATGGCCACTCATGACCATTCGAGCAGTAGCTCTATTATCTTGAGAAGTTAATCGTCATCATTAGCATGACTACTCGTGTATGTCCTACTACTGGGGACGAGCCTCCGTCATAATGAGAGGAATTTGACCTACTATGCCACACTGGTCATACGGGCTGAATTTTTTTTTTTTTATGGGTGGGCTATGGTAAGCGCACGCGCGGTCTAGTTCGTCCGGGGCGATGAAAGGACGGCGCGCGGGCCCATATCCCACCCGTACCCACGTCACCTCGTTGTTGGGCCGACCACCGGAGCAGATGTGACTTGTCATCAGTGGTCGGCCCGACGGAATACCCTTTCGGGTAACCTCACCTCTCGACGTCCTGGGACGTTGGTCGCCGTCACGCGGTCAGCCTCTCTGCGGGTGACGGACAATTCTCCGGTCCGATCACCCGCGGCCTCGGCTAGGGCGGCATTAGGCGCAGATACTCGCGCCTGCGCCGCCCGAGTGTACGGGTTGGTATAGGGATTTATTTCGAATTTTCCTTCTCTTGCATAGATGTTATCTGCATATTATAATCCCACCCACGGGGAAGAAAGGGATTAGTTACTTTTATCCTTACTCCGTCACAACAGGGAACAGTCAATCTGCAATCTACGCATATTGGCCAGAAAAGCTAACTTCAAATTCAAATTTATTTCTTCAAGGCTTACTTTATAAGCTGACTTATAAAGTAAGGTAATTCGATTAATTTAATTCGAGATTTCATATCATACAATAACGTTAAGTGCTTATGCCATTTAGTTGTACATGGGAAAAAGGGATGGTGACACATTGCATTCCGTCATCTCAAGTAATGATTAGCAACAAATAGGTTAATAATTCTGCTTTTATTAAGTTTGAGAAGTGCATAGATGCCTGTTCCTTTTTCACGAAAAACTACTTAAGCAATTTGTATGAACTTCTATATATCTTTATTACAAACTAGCAACCCGCCCTCGCTTCGCTTCGGTTTTAGTCGTTTTACCCGCGTAGTTCCCGTTCCCGTGGTAATATTAAGATAAAATATAGCCTAGTTTACGCCCTGATATTATAGCTTGCCATTGGTGAAAGAATTTTTGAAATCAGTCCAGCCGTTTTGAAGATTATCCGGAACGAACAGACAGACAAAAATTTTTTAATCTGTATTTTAGGCATAGGTGTCGTGCAAATAACCGTGTGAGCATGAAAAAAGCCTATTATTTTGACTTTACAAACAGACACTCCAATTTTATTTATTGGTATAGATATAGTTTATACATGAGAATAATTCATATACATTTCATAAAATGGTAAAGTATAAAGATATTTAACAAAGTAATTGGACAAAATTCCTAAAGGAATATTTAATGGAAAAGATCTTCATTTATATAGGTTTCTTTAAAAATATTCTTTGAAAAAATTTGTTGCGAGTATGTTCTTTATAAACCTAATCTAACATTTCATAATTAGTAATCGTGTAAACCGGGTTCAGTATTAAATATGGCAAATACGAATCTCTTGAAATAGACGCTGTATTAATCAAATAAATCTCCCAACTGCTTGTCAGCAAGGGTTCTTGGAGACTACTGAGGTACATAAACATACATTTTTTTTACATGATACGGAAAACGCAAAATCGTGGATTGTATCTATACCAATAAATAAAATTGGAGTGTCTGTTTGTAATGTCAAAATAATAGGCTTTTTTCATGCTCGCACGGTTATTTGCACGACACCTATGCCTAAAATAGCAATTAAAAAATTTTTGTCTGTCTGTCTGTCTGTCTGTTTGTTCCGGGTAATCTTCAAAACGGCTGGACTGATTTCAAAAATTCTTTCACCAATGGAAAGCTATAATATCAGGGCGTAAACTAGGCTATATTTTATCCCGGTATTCCCTCGGGAACGGGAACTACGCGTGTAAAACGACTATAACCTATAACCGAAGCGAAGCGAGGGCGGGTTGCTAGTTCCTAATAATATATGATCATCGACTATATTCCGTGTGGTGACGGAATAAGAATACAATTCACCACTCCCTATCTTGCCCGTGGATGTCGTAAAAGACGACTGAGCGACATTATACGCATATAACATCTATGCAAGAGAAAGAAAATTCGAAACAAAACTCTATACCAACCTATCTGACCAGCATGGTATAGTAAGATCAATTTCCCTTCTATTGTGGAGGAGGCTCGAGCCCAACAGTGGGACGTATGTGAGCTATGATTATGATGATGACTGTATTCTCATAGGGTTCATATCAAACAGACAAACCAACATGAACACTTAGGAAACCTTTTGCAGTATGTGCTACCTACCTTCTTGTCTTGTTCTACTTCTTAGAGACAAAAGATATGCTGTGCAGGCCATAAATAGCGATACATCCCGGTCGATGATAAGGATGAAATATTTTTTATCACATTTTAGCTACCTTCTTAATTATGTATAAGCTTTATATTATTTTAGTATCTTCTATATATGCCCCCATCAATTATCCGCTTTCGCCAAATTCAGAGAAAAAGTTGCTTCATCATCGTCATCATCGCAGCCCACAAACGTCCCACTGTTGGGCTCGGGCCTCCTCCGCAATGGGAGGGAATTTAACCTACTATACCGTGCTGGTCAGACATGTTGGTATAGGGTTTCATTTCGAGTTTTCCTTCTCTTGCAAAGATGTTATGTGCATATTATATCCCTTAGTCGTCTTTTATGACATCCACCGCCAAGATAGGGAGTGGTGAATTGTATTCTTAATCCATCACCACACGGAAAGTTGCTTATTATGCCACTATAACCAGACTTAGGGTTTTGCTTAAAAATCTCCTTCTTGTCTAGTGATGTTCAATGCTTATATCCCTTAAATGTCTTTTACGACAGGTGTGAAGATTTATCTTCTTTCTATCCGTAGCTATATTGTATGCGTCACTGCATTTTTTATTTTTTATTATAAGAGCTTAATTTTTTAAACTCTCTTTCCTTGGACAAATAAGCATTGATTGGTGTCACATCTACATTTTATCACGCACTTTTTAATTCTAAGTAATAGGTATATAAGAATGGCACTGCTAACTGGACATAGTTTGAAAGTTCGACCTAGCTATTGATAAGTTCTTGAGAAGATCGTATTCGAAAATTTGTAGAAAACTCTTAAATTTGTAGGATCTAGAATACGAATCCACAGCTACGCGAACGGCAGTCGCATGCTTATGTTATTAGCTCATTGAAACAGTCTGTAAATCGTATGAAAATTATATATTAAAACATTTTTGTCCCGGGATTTGTGAATATGTTTGTAAAAAAAAAGAATTATGTTATAGCTGAAACTAAAATTCAAGATTCAAAATAATATTAATTTTCAAGATAGCACACTGAAAATTTTAACATTTTTAGATGCTATTTACTTACTATATAGTCCGAGGCATTGAGTAATCCAATCCAGCAAACAGTTATCATTATCACTGCCATATCCACTTGGCATCGCTATCACAATTATCACTAAACAAAACACGAAAAGTCAATAATACACGCCACTAAAAAGGAACATCTTCACTAATAAAACAACGCCATTTTAAAAATTCATTAAAACAAAATTTGAATTCCATTTTCAAGTGTATCAAACTATTGGCGCAATATTTTTGAATTTAATTTTTTTTTTATGGTGATGAGATTAATTGGTGTGGGACAGGCAACACGCCTGCGCGGCTAGGCTGCATTTCGCGACTGAGCAAAGCGTCTACGTCTATAAAGTCCACAGTACCTGTTACATTTCGAATCGTTTGGCGCGTGCGTACTACGAAATGAGTACGGAACCATTAACTGAGGCGTTTATTATTAAGTTTATTTAACAGTCGTTGACATATTACAGCTTGTTGGTTAGGATGCAATTAGTCAAAATCATTATCTCTCTTATTTCATTTGAATACACCTTTCTATCCTTTGTTGACCTCCCATTCTTTAGTAATTCCCAGTTAGAATGCTTTGAATAGGAAAGCTTTTCTCAGTCTTAATATAAATGAAATTGTTTACTCAGCAACGCAATAATTTCATTTTTAAAATGTATCAGTCCTAGGTTATTTGATTGCATTTTATTCTTTAAGGATTATTAAGAGCAAATATAAACAGAAATCAATAAAAAAACAATTGGTATAAGGAATTCAACTTTGGGATTAAAGAGAGAAGTGATCGCCCTTCGACGGCTGTTACGGAACAAAACATGCTAGCAGTGAATAATTTTATACAAAACAAAAGACAAGTTACATATCAGGCAATTCAACATATCCTACAGATTGGATCAGGAAGCGTTCACGAGATTCTATATGTGCATTTTCGCCTCAGTAGGATAGTTTCACGATAGATGCCGCTTAACCTTTAATAATGCTCAGAAGCAGGCCCGGGTAGAATAGTGCCGTGATATGATACAAAAATTTGAAGCAGGCTTGTCTCGGCATGTTTACGACATGATTACAGATGACGAGTCCTGAATTTATCAATATGATCCAGAAACGAAGTGCCAGTCGATGGTTTGGGTGTTTCAAGATAAATCAACGCCTACCAAAGTGAAGCGATCTAGAAGTGGGCGGGAAAATTTTGATAGCGTGCTTTTTAATTTGATCACGTAGCCATGGTGTCAATTACTTTATGGAAATAAATAAACAGTAACTCCGAATGGTATACTACCAAATGCTTGCCAGAAGTTTTCTATGTTGTGAGCAACAAGCGACCAAACCCAGGGCTCCGTGGGCTACTGCTCCACCACAACAACACGTCTGGGCACATCGTGCTCTAAATCAGGAGCTTGCTAGACAGAACCCTGGTGAAACTCCTGGGTCACAACCCTGATCTAGCACCATGTGACTTCTTTTTATTCCTGAAAATCAAAATCAGCACTAATGGATGCAATTTTCGTCGCCGAAAGATGCGCTGTCAGTGATCTAGCAGGTAATAAACAAGGTGTCTAGCTAGCGTGGTATAGTATTAACCGAAAGGGTATTCCGTCGGGCCGACCACTGATGACAAGTCACCCTGATCCGGTGGTCGGCCCAACGACGAAGGCGACGTTGGTACGGGTGGATTATGGGCCCACGCGCCGTCCTTTCGTCGCCCCGGACGGAATGGACTGCGTGTGCGCTTACCATAGCCCACCCATAAAAAAAAGCGTGGTATAGTATCAATTTCCCTCCTATTGTGGAGGAGGCACGATTAAATTAGCTGAGACGATGAAGGTGATATATTAAATAATAGCAACTCGCCCTCGTTTCGCTTCGGTTTCAGTGGCCTTACCCGCGTAGTTCCCGTTTTCGTGGGAAAAGCGGGATAAAATATTACCTATGTTACTCCCTGATATTGTAGCTTTACATTGATGAAAGAATTTTTGAATTCGGTCTAGTAGTTTCGGAGCCTATTCAATACGAACAAACAAATCTTACCTCTTTATAATATTATTACAGATTTTTGATGGTGTTTTACTAAATATAATAAAACAAGTACTAAAATATAATTAGCATGAGACACTAACACTGCTTTCCGTGTTTTCATGTTTTTGCCAGAATGATTTTATTATATGCATTATTTTGAATATGTTGAGAAAACAAAAATCAACGAAGTAATCACAAAATAGCAAAACTAACGTTTCGCTTAGTCCTTATTGAAGTAATTCTTTCAAGGGAATTGCTATTTCCAATAGTAAATATTGGGTAAGTAAAGGCTTATAAGCTAAACTAAGCTAACAGAGCTCCTTTGGGAAATTATTCGAATAAACAGGAGCTTTCGCTTTGCAAGTTTAATATTTACGATAACCTTTCTTATTATTACAATTTTCAATAATATTAGGTATTAAACTGACCAGAAAACATTTGAAATGTTACAGTATTTAATTAGGTAAATTGGCCGCAGAATAAGCACGTTGATAGGCAGGTCACATCACTCGTCGAATCGACAACCATTGGGGAAGAAAGATTCTCGAGTGGCGACCATGAATCGGACAACGCAACGTAGGACCCCTTACTAGGTGGACTGCCGACATCTTGAAAGTTACAGAGAACTATTGGATGCAAGTGGCACAAGACCGTTCCGAATGACATTCTCGTGGGGAGGCCTATGTCCAACAGTGCACGTCTATGAACTGATGGATAGCGAGAAATGCGTAAAAAAGTGATAGTAGGTATTTAGATTGCAGCAAAACTCATACTGGGCTTGAACCTGCTTCACAATTAGAAACTGACTTACTATATCACGCTGATCGAACAAGTTAGTATAGCGTATAACTCCAAGATTTCCTTCTATTAACTATTTGTAGAAATTATTTGTATAAAATAAGCTAAAATGTCACTTTTCGTTTAATGGTCACAAGAAGAAATGTCGGGCAATCAAAAATCAAATATAAACGCGAAACAATCTATATGAATAGTTTTATTTCATAAAACTATTATCAAAACTTTTGCAATATTGCGTCAATCCCAGATAATTCGATTAAAACACGATGTTATTGATGAAAACCTGTTTAGAATTTAGCTGTCCCAATAACTAAAACACTCTATGTAGAATAGAATAAAAGATTAGAATAGCATTTATTATTACATAACAACAATTACATTACAGTATTCTTCATAGATAAAGTTGACAACAGGGGAATGCTCAGCGTTATGCCGCATAGAAACTATGCAGGGTTAGTTTTTAGTATACCTTATTCATTTGAAATATATAAGGAAGAAAAATAAAAAAAAAGAAATAAATTAACAATAGGAATGGTAAAAATATAAACATCAATGAATTTAATTACAAAGGGGGATCTTTCATGCGTTTTCTTTTTAGTGTGTCTGTGTGTGTGTGTGTGTCTGTATGTGTGTGTGTGTCTGTGTGTGTGTGTGTGTGTGTGTGTGTGTGTGTGTGTGTGTGTGTGTGTGTGTGTGTGTGTGTGTGTGTGTGTGTGTGTGTGTGTGTGTGTGTGTATGTTTGTGTGTCTCTATGTGTGTGTGTTCGTGCGTGTGAGATGTAAATATGCATATATTATCGGTTTATAGCTCACTAGCAACCCGCCCTCGCTTCACTTCGGTTTCAGTCACCTTACCAGCGTAGTTCCCGTTTCCGTAGGAATACCGGCGAATAATAAATATAGCCTATGTTACTCAAGGATAATATAGCTTTCCAATGGTTAAAGAATTTTTGAAATCGGCGCAGTAGTTTTTGAGTATATTCATTACAAACATACACACATACAAAAATACACATTTATCCTCTTTATAATATTAGTGTGAATGTAGATTTCAGAGAAATATTCCTCAGATAAGACCACACTGTTGACAGTTGTCTGTCTACAGCCGCGGGACCGGCTGGAGGACGGACCGGCTGTTTGGAATAATATCACATTCGTAGAAAATCGACGTCTGATTAGTAGCAATTTGTTACTGCGCTTCGTTCGGCGAGCAAGAGAGCCGGCACCCAATTTTCTAAGAGTGTTTGCGTGTGATGGGTTTTGATGGTGCCTTTAGTTTCACCGAACCTGCACGCATTCACTCCCCCTTCACTTTCTTCGCGGTAGGCAGCGGCCTTGTAAAGGTCCATGAGCAGCAGCAACACTTACCATCAGGTGTACTGTTTGTACGTTTGCCATCGTTTACAATACAAAAAAAGTTGTGTGTTGATGAACATAAAGATATTTGTTGACGGAGTAAGAATACAATTCACCACTACTTACACACACCCTATCTTACCCCTGGATGTTGTAAAAAAAGATTAAGGGACATAAAATACACCTAACATCTATTCAAGAGAATCGAGATTATTTATCAGTTCGTTATATAAACCGCGCATCAAATATGGTTTTATTTCGTAGTAATAATACTTAGTAATTTATATTTTTTATTAAAAGCGGTCAAAACTTTTAGAACATGATAATTAAACGTATAACGTAAAAGTATAAGACTAACATAATTAGTTCAGAAGGCTTTATTTTATCTGATAGATACTAACTGGCCGTATATGATGTAAATTGGACTGCAATCTCTAGACCGTAAAAATCTCTCTCCGGACTATATTGGCGGGTGCCGGGGGTACGAGCGGAGGGCGGTGTGGTCTCGTTAAGGGATCTCACCGCCTGGCGCGTTGACGCCCGCCGAGACGTCATTGCCCGTTGGGCAGTCCGGCTGGAGAGGCCTCGGTTCGGGGTGCGAACCGTGGAGGCCTTCCGGCCGGTGCTGATGCAGTGGTTGGAAAGGCGGCACGGGGTGCTCTCCTTCCGACTGGTGCAGGTTTTGACGGGGCATGGGTGCTTCGCCAAATACCTGCACAAGGTCGTTAGGAGGGAGAGTACACCGTCCTGCCACCACTGCGATTGCGACGAGGACACGGCGCGCAGGGCCGGGCAGTGCAGCGCTGTGAACTCGTCGCAATCATCGATACGGACCTGACGCTGCCGGCTATCGCTAGGGCGATGGTCGACAGCGTCGGGAATTGGGACGCGGTCGCAGCCTTCTGCGAGACAGTGATCTCGCGGAAGGAGGCGGCGGATCGCCTGCGCGAGGAGCGCAGCCTCGATGAGGAGATCCGCCGCCGGCGACTGGGGCGGCGTAGGCGCAACTATCTGCGCCTCATGCCGCCCTAGCCGAGGCCGCGGGTGACGTAACCGGGGATTAGTCCGTCACCCGCCGAGAGGCCGACCGTGTGAGGAAAGACAGACGTTCTCCCCGAGGGGGGGACGTCGGTCGATGAGAGGGTACTCCAATTAGAGGTAATCCGTCGGGCCGACCACTGACGACAAGTTAACGCTGCTCCAGTGGTCGGCCCAACGACGAAGGCAACGTGGTTTTTTGGGTGGGTCGCGGGAGTTGCGTGCTTAAGCCCCTCTGTCGCCCCGGACGGAGTGGTGCGGAGGCGCGCTGACCGCGACAAACCCACAAAAAAAAAAAAAACAGACCGTAAAAATCTGAACTAAACGAGATAAGTTATTGACAATATTTTATATTCAAGCAGGAATTATTTAATTACTTTTTTACAAGTAATACGAAATTGTCCGACACAGTTGTCCGTGTGGGCGGAGTAAGAATATAATTCACTACAATATATCCTGTCCGTGGAAATCGGAGGAATATGATATGCATATAACGTCTATGCAATAGACGGAAAATTCGAAGTAAAACCCTATACCAACCCGTCTGACCAGCGTGATACAGTAAGTCAACTTCCCTTCGGTAGTGGAGAAAGCTCGAGCTCAGCAGTGAGACATATATAAGCTTTGTTGATGATTAGGACGATGATGATTCATAAATATACCGTTAAGCATTTTAAGGCCTAGCCGAGGCCGCGAGTGACTAGACTGGGGAATATGCCGTCACCCGCAAAGGGGTTGACCATGGGGTATCGGGGAAGGATGGTATTCGAAAGGGTATCCCACACTCAAGAAACTCGATCGACCCAGTGACAAAGGGGAAGTTACGGTGCGTTATTGAGCCGCGCGCCGCCCTTGCCCCGCTCTGAACGGAGTGGACGGCGTGTGGACTAGCCATAGCCTGCCCAAAAAAAAAAACATTTTCGGAAGATTTAATATACATATTATTAAATAGTCTTGTCAAGACTATTTAATATTAGTCTGCACTTATAAAGTCATAAATTTCGTAAGCAAATCTGTTTAGTAATATTTATAAAAATGTAATACACTCATTTGCAAAAAAAACGGGCACCTAAGCAATGAACCATTTCAAATGTTAATATTTCTTTGTTTGATAATTATAGGTAGTTTTATCCACACAATTTGCTAAATTAATAAGAAAATAATCGTTTTCATCAGTATTTCATAAAATTTAGATACAATTTATGGGAAATAATGCTAAACCTCGCTAGTAGTGTATATTCGCTAGTAGTGCATATGCTCATGAAGTAAAAATAAAAAAGTTTTTTTGTTTGTTTTTCTTTAATAAAGTAAAAGCAGATAAATGTTTAGTATCGAGTGTGACCCCCTCTAGCTAAAATCACAGCTTGAATTCGTCTGGGCATGCTAGCGAGTATATCCCGGATACTTGCTTGCGGAATACGTTCCCACTCCGCAGTAATCACATTCTTCAGCTCTCTGATGGTCTGCGGAGCCGGGTGTACTGATCTCACACGCCGTTTCAGAACGTCCCAGACATGCTCTATGGGATTGAGGTCGGGACTTCGAGCTGGCCAATCCAAACGACGAATGCCGACCTCTTGCACATACGCATTAACATCGCGGGATCGGTGGGCGCGAGCATTGTCGTCCATAAAAATCGAGTCTTCACCTAGAGCGGCCAATGCGGGTTGTGCATGAGAAATTAGAACTTCCGTTATGTATCGATGCCCAGTCAGTGAGCCGTTTTCAATGAAGACTAACTCTGTACGATCCATTGAATTTATTCCTGCCCAAAACATAACAGAGCCCCCACCATAAGGTGTGATTTCTTCGAAACATGCCTCTGCAAAGCGTTCTCCTTGTCTTCTTAGCACTCGCCGACGTCGATCTTCACCGAACAGAGATATCCTGGCTTCATCAGAGAACAAAACCCTATTCCAATCGTCTTGAGTCCATGATTCACAATTTCTAGCGAACCTAAGCCTGTGAACTCTGTGCTCACGGAGTAATTTGGGGCCGCGGGCCGGGCGGTGACTGCGTATATTGGCAGCGAGAAGCCTCCTCCTGACCGTCCATAGACTAATATGCACATTTCTTACTTCTTGGAGGTTGTTCTTAAGATCCACATACGAAGATTTGCGATTTCTCAATGCGCGACTCACAAGAAAACGATCATCCCGTGGTTGGGTACATGGTTTTCTTCCAGAACCAGGCCTTCTCTCGACGGAACCAGTCTCCTGATATCGCTGCCAGGTCCTTTGGACTGTCGAGCGACTAACATTTAGCCTCCTAGCCACGAAACATTGGCTGCAACCCTCTTCAAGCAGCGCGATAATTTTGGTAGCTTTTACCACTTTATCTACCATTTTTGATACAGCCAAACAGCATTAAATAAAGCTTTGACAGTCAAGGATATGAAATTAATCGATAAAAATTGAATAAAAGTTATGAAAGTCGATGTTAACTTCTGGAACTTCGCGCCAAAAATGTAGGATAAAAAGGGGTTTTCTGTAAAAATGAACATCAAATGAAAAATTGAATTTAGAACGTACTTTTTTAAATACCACAGCATTTTTAAAACCGGCCAGTAACGTGTACAAACGATTGAAACCTTTTTGGTATTGTATCTTTTTAAATATGAATGAAAATCAAAACCGCCCGTTTTTTTTGCAAATGAGTTTATTATAAAGACAAAATGCTTGATAATGTTCTCGATAAAGACCCTCTTCAAATTATTAGCTCCGGTGTAATATATGCTGTAGATATTTTACAAAGATTAAATCGCCAAGCAATTGTGAGTCCACCTGGATTGGAAAGGCTCCAAGACTTCATATTAAAAGCCTCTTAAGCTAAACTCAGAGCGAGGAGGTAAATATGAGGTGAATTGTAAATAGCTACCTGTTGTTTATATCCCCTGGATTTATTATAAAACCGTAACTTTCGTATATTTTTATACTTCGCGAAAAGTTGCTAGGGAAATTAGCAGGTAACAAAGGAATTACAATAAGTTTGGGCTGTTAGTTTGCGTGAAATAAATTAAATTGCTTTGATATTACGTCATCATACGTCATCATCATTCGGCCTATCGCCGTCCACTGTTGGACGTAGGCCTGCCTCATGTTTCGCCATAAAGTGCGGTTCTATGCCGCCTGCATGTAACGATCCCTAGCAACTTTCATCAGGTCGTCGGTCCACCTAATAGGAGAGCATCCTACACTGCGTCCTCAGGTACGTGGTCATCACTCAAGAACCTTTCTTCCCAGCGATTGTCTGTTCGAGCGATGTGGCCTACCCATTGCCACTTCCGCGTGCTCTTCTTAATAATATCAAATATATTCTTGCAGAGAAAACTGAGCATTCCAATATAAATATGTTTATTTAATTCTTCAAGAGCCTTCAGAAAAAAAAATGAAATTAGCCCAAAACTTTGTACCCCTTTTTACGAAAATTACGTGGATGGACAAGTATGAAATTTGGCACAGTTGAAGTATAGGTATAATGAGGAGTAGTGCATAAAACTGATATTTCATATAATAATGGATTAGAAATACATTAAATTCATTAAAAAAGGTATTACGCACACTACAACGCAATCGCTACACACCTACGCACACATGCCCGCGCTTATACACTTGTTTACGGTTAAAATCTCTGGTCAAACGGAATGTCAAATAATCATAATTATGATGACAATGTCTAATAGGCATTTGTACTTAGTACTTTATATCTATATATATAAAAGAAAGTCGTGTTAGTTACACTATTTTTAACTCAAGAACAGCTGTACCGATTTGGCTGAAAATTGATGGAGAGATAGCTTAGAACCAGGTGACGGACATAGGATGCTTTTTATCGCTTTTTTTTAATGGTGTTTACAAGATTTCGCCAATAACTCTTTTATCCCGTTCGATCGCATTCCCGTGTGACGTGACATAAAATGTCAAAGAGAATACAAGTCACTATGAAACGTAGAATAAAAAAACGCATTTGATATGTAATAACAAAACGCAAATGATAGCTAAACGTAATTTTGTCTATAGTTAAGTATGATTGAAAATTTGATAATTATAATTTTGTCAGAAATCAATAATGAGTAATTTGTATTCTCTTTGAATCATCATTAATAATGCCGCGACCAAGACGATCAAATCTTTCCCCGATGAAGGTGTAATGGTTCTTTCATTAGAGACTATATGTTTGGAAATTTAGAAAATATATTTACGAAAAAAATTATGACGGTACGAAGTTCGCCGGATTAGCTAGTATTAGTTATTAGTGAAATACAGAAGTATAAAACTAACACAATTAGTTCAGAAGGCTTTATTTTATCTGATAGATACTAACTGGCCGTATATGATGTAAATTGGACTGCAATCTCTAGACCGTCAAAATCTGAACTAAACGAGATAAGTTATTGATAATATTTTATATTCAATCAGGAATTATTTAATGATTTTTTTACAAGTAATACGAAATTGTCCGACACAGTTGTCCGTATGATGACGGAGTAAGAATATACCTACCCCCCATATCCTGTCCGTGGATATCGGAGAAATATGATATGCATATAACGTCTATGCAATAGACGGAAAACTCGTAGTAAAACCCTATACCAACCCGTCTGACCAGCGTGATACAGTAAGTCAACTTCCCTTCGGTAGTGGAGAAAGCTCGAGCTCAGCAGTGAGACATATATAAGCTTTGTTGATGATTAGGACGATGATGATTAATAAATATTCCGTTAAGCATTCTAAGGCCTAGCCGAAGCCGCAAGTGACTAGACTGGGGAATATTCCGTCACTCGCAAAGGGGTTGATCGTGGGGTATCAATAGGTAAGACGATCAAATCTTGCCCCGATTAAGGTGTAATAGTTCTTTCATTAGAGACTATATGTTCGGAAATTAAGAAAATATATTTACGAAAAAAATTATGACGGTACGAAGTTCGCCGGATCAGCTAGTATTAGTTATTAGTGAAATACAGCTTGCTCAATTTACAATACTTAAATAAAATTAAAAGAAAATAGTGTAGCAGAAAAATTCATTAAAATGTATTATGGTTGAATTTCGACCACTTGGCGACCACTAATATTAATGAATCTGTGTGGGTGACGTAGTAAAAATACTATTCACCAACTGTTTTCTTATCAGTGAGTGTTATCAAAGACAACTAAGGCAGGAAATATGCAGATAACATCTATGCTAGAAAAACTTGAAATAAAACCCTATACCAACCCCTCTGTTCAGCATATGTGGGAGGCGTGCTTTATCAAGAAGTTACGAAGCTTTTTTGTAAAAGTTTTTTTTTGTCCGCCTATGTGTATCTAGAAACTATTTTAGATCGTGTTATGAAACCTCTTAGCATTATGCTTCTTAAGGGGTATTCTCATGTACCCACTTCGAAAAATTGATGTTTTTTTTTTCATATTTCATTAGTAAAACTTATCGAAAATATGCTGTGAAAATAGCAGATTAGTGTAAGTATAAATTTACCACAAAAATTCTGCTCTTGAAACTTTAAACGCATTTTTCTGGAAACATCATTTTCTAAAACTGTCATGGTCGTAAAAAAAATAGTATTCAACCGATTGCTTTGAAATTTATACATACCTATTCTTCTACTTTTAATGGTTATCGGCCGTACCAAAATTGTTTATTTTCATTTAAATATTTTCTTTAAATTTTTATTTAAATATTTTCTTATTTTTTTAAAACGATTTTTACAAAAAATACTATTTTTTTCTACAGTCCGCCATTTTTTATCTTTTTAATGCAATTAATTAATTCTGGTAGGGCCGATAGCGACAGATCTACTGAACAATGATCCATTCGATTTTTTTATTTCAGACAACATGAACAGCCGCTATTACCATGACCAGTTACCTCCTTTTTTATTTTGGTGTCTAATTTAATTAGATAAAAAATATATAAAAAATGTAAAATAAGAAAAAAAAAATTTTATACAGTTTAAAATACATATAAAAACCTAGAAAAAAAATTAAATGATTGAATTTTATTGCATTATGAAAAAAAATTCTCTAAAAAGAGGTAAAATTTATGCGTTTACATGAGAATACCCCCTTAACAAAGAACGTTAGAAGGTCAAGACAAGACTGCACCTGATCCTAAAGTGCGATTTACCACAGCTTGGCTCGAAGTAAACTTTCCGAACTTTAGTGTTAAGTGTCGAAGACTAGCCCCCGACTAATCTAGATATTTACCCTTTGTACTACAAATTATGGTTAGTTGTGATCAATGATTAAATTTCTTATAGAACTCGAAGCCTCGTATAGTCTCGTAGCCGGATAGATTCAAGGCAAAAATAATCATTTCGTCATCAAACTTTTATGCGGTAGGACCACACAGTCGTCTGTCTGCCGTCGCAGGTCGGTCCGTCTGGGATAGTAATATACTCTTGCCGAAAATCGACGTCTGTGAGGTAGCAATTTATCACTGCACTTTGTTCGATAAGCGAGAGAGCCAGAAGCCCAACTTTCTGAAAATATTTGCGTGTGGTAGGTTTTGGTGATGCCTTTAGTATCACCGAACCTAATTGCACGCATTCGCTCTCCCTTCACTTATTTCACGGTAGGCAGCGGCCTAGGAAAAGTTCATGAGCAACAGCATCACTTACCATCAGACATTCTATTTGCTCGTGTGGCCTCAGCTGCAGTAAAATAAAAGAATAGATTTTTTTATTTATTGTTTTATGGCACGTTTTATTACGATTACTTTAATTAATAAAAAATAATGCATTTTTATTTGTTACAAAATTAAAGCCTACCTACCTAGTCTAGGTATATATAGAATTTTTACTTAATTTTAGGAAGAATATTACGACAACAAGTATGTTTTTTTTAACTCAGGATTATCCAAACTATTTCACTACAAGATAACTCGTAGCGGTAGCTTGCTACGAGATCGTTTCGTAGCGTAACTTTCTGGGAGCTCAATTAAACTTTAATCTACAACAATAATTCTGTGTCTCCTGTGAAAGGTGATTCAACTTGAGTTGTACCCTTTCTGTGATTTTTTAATAGAAATGATCAGAAAAAAATACGGTTTTTTTTGGTCTATCTCACGTGCTGTATTCTATCTGCTATAGTTTCGGAGATAATTTAGTGCAAAGTGATATAACTGACAGGATTTTGGCAACTATAATTGTGAATTTAGATACATGTCAAGTTGTAACCCCTTTAAGTAATTGATATATACAATTTTTTCGTGCCTCGTGGTATAAGGAGGATTATATTAAAATTTACATTTTATTTTTCAGTGTTTTTATCGTGAATATTAATATATTTAAAGTTACATCACTTTGTACCGATCTTGCTTAATACTAATTAGGGTACAACTCAATATGTACATAATAATTTTAATTTAAAGTTACGCCTAATTCGTGATAAGTGATACATCTCGTCTTACAGCATTCAACACAAAATATTTTTTACGTGTAAACTAATATAAATTGAATTGTATCTAAAATACAAACCAACCAATTTGCTTTTTTATGAATAACAATATGTGCTAAGTGATACAAGAGCAAACATGAGGAGAGTGGCGGGGATACACGAGGCTATAACGTCTTAGTATGCTCCTTCTGGTTGTACTTTCTGGGAAAATAGCGGTATGAATAGTGGCGGAAAAAGAAAAAACAGGAAAAAATGTAAAAGAAAACGGGAAGGATAGAATAAAGAGAAAGCTCTTTCGTAACCACTGGTTTAGAATACACCACGAATTCAGGAAAAACAAAGAAAAGTCGTGAATCACGTGATCTAGAGACTGTCATCAGAAGTGCAAAGAGAAGCTCCCATTGCATGTCAGAAAAACCTTTTCGATACATATTGAGGCACAGCAAGTTATGACAGTAGGTCCGATTATGTGGCGCAATGCGTTGAAGTTTGCCGAAAAAAACGTCAGTCTTCACCAAAGCAAAAACGCAACGTCAGCTTTAGATATTTCGTTCAAAGTTCTGGGCCAACAAAAGATCTAATTTGCAAAAGATGTTTTTAAAGACATTCGACGAAAGCCACAAATTTTCACAAACCATTTGCGAAAAACTAAGGAACAATAGCGGTCAACTACCATCACGTAAAAGTAGAGTCGGTAAGTCGATTTCTGATTTCAAACTAGAAGAAATTAAAACTTATATAGCCAGTTTCCCTTGCACAGAAAACAACTATGGCCGCAATATAACGACTAAGAAATTCTTGAATTCTGATTTCTATTTACAAGTTCTTTATAATTCGTACAAAGTGAAGACTGAAACTCCAATCAGCTAAACCATTTTCAGAAATTCTAAATGTGACTCCATAAATATGAAACTTAAGTACGCATGCGAGGACAACACAGACAGCAGACTTGAAAAAGATACTTAAAGAGCATCAAGATGCATTTAAAGTTGCTTACGAAGAAAAGAAAAAAGATGAGCAACTGGCTCAGGTCATGTGAATATGTAATGGTCATAAGGTTTATTTGCAACAATGTTTGCCCACCCCACACTTGCAAACAAATGTAGCATTTTATAAGAGACAGCTTTGGACATTCAATTTGACCATACATGATTTAAAAACAAACAAAGCTTTCTGTTATATGTGGCCGGAGTGTGAAGGGAGGAACTAACAACATAGCTTCATGTCTATGCAATTTCATCATAAGTAAACTGCCGGATTTAAACCCAAAAGTCAAGAAGCTGATCATATACTCTGATAGTTGCCCGGGTCAAAATAAGAATTTGATTGTTACAACTATGCTGATGCTGGTTGTTAAACTATCTCCTCAACTACAATCTATTGAACATATATTTCTCGTTCTCGGTTATACTCACATGAAGGGTGACACCGACCATACGTTGATTGAACGTAAGAAGAAGCACGCAAATATGAATATTCACTTGCGAAGAGATTGGTACTAGCTTGTGCGTACAGCTTCAAACAAAACAGCTAAATTACAACTGTTATCGAGATGACTCGTGATATGTTTTATGATTTCAATATTTTTGTTACAACAATGTTATACTTTCAAAAAAAAAAAACCAATACAGACAATGAAAAATTTCTGTGGTGCGACATTCGATCTATTTTTGTATACCAAAGACAACAATATACCCCGTTTTTCTTACAAAAGATCAAGGATGTTGAGTATATGGACATGGATTGTTCTAAATGGTTTAAAGCCTACGACATGATTACAATAATTACGGTACCGAAAGCCAATGACCCTAAGATTACAATTTAACCGAAAAAAAAAAGAAGAATTTGTTAGATTTGCTGTGTTTTCTTCATGAGAGCGCTCACGAGTTTTACAGAAGTCTGAGCTGCAAGAATGATGTCAAAGACACTGCTCCGGATAATGATTCTGATCATGAGTAACTTCTAAGTCATCTTACTCCCAAGACCTATTATAGGTTTTATTTCTATTTAAGTAGGTACGTTAACTGTGCCGTGTAAATTTTAAAGTATGTATTAGCAATTTTGTGTTTTATTTTTCTAGATTTTATTAAAGATTCCATTTTTTTTTTTTTTTTTGGGGGGTGGGTTGCAGTCGGCGCGCTCCTCGCACCACTCCGTCCGGGGCGACAGAGGGGCGTAAGCACGTACACCCGCAACCCACCCACATGCACGTCGCCATCGTCGTTGGGCCGACCACCGGAGCAGGATTACTTGTCATCAGTGATTGGCCCGACGGTATACCCCCTATTTAGGATAAGGAAAGACCGACGTCTCCCTCTCCGGGAGGACGTCGGTCTTTCATCACGCGGTCGGCCTCTCGGCGGGTGACGGACTAATCCCTACGTCACCCGCGACCTCAGCTAGGGCGGCATGAGGCGCAAGTACTCGCGCTTACGCCGCCCCAGTCGCCGGCGGCGAATCGCCTCATCGAGGCTGCGCTCTTCGCGTAGGCGATCCGCCCCCTCCTTCCGCGAGACTACTGCCTCGCAGAAGGCTGCGACCGCGTTCCAGTTCCCGATGCTGCCGACCATCGACCTGGCGATAGTCGGCAGCGTCAGGTCGGCATAAGACTCCATACCATGGCTGTGTTTTGTACTAAGTAGATTTAAATTTATTGTTGTGATAGCTGCGTAAGATTGATATACGCCATTTCTTAATAATTCCAACTGAATAAAAAATAAATAAACCTTAATAAAGAAAACCTTAATAAACGTTAATGTTTTTCTAAAAATTGTATTCATTTACACCATAAATAAGTATTTTAATGAGAGGTATAACTAGACTTGTATCATTTAACACATATTTATAAAAACTAGAATTTTAGCAAACTGATACAATTCTGCAAAAATATAAAAATTAGAGATTTATGATTATTAAAAAATCGAATCCTTGGAGTAGGATTTGTGTGATTTGTTTCAGCAAGAATGTGTTTTGAGCATTTTCTTAGAAGTTATTCGATTTTTTTACTATATCTATATCAGTTTACACAAAGACAACATAACGGTGGAACTTGATTTAACTCTACTTGTATCATTTGTCACGTAATTTTAACACATTTTATAAATAAAAAAGGTACAACTGCTAGGTTTTTCACGAATTACTTAAAAATTATAATATTTACCACAGTACTTAAAATACACAATGAAACTGAATGCTTTTATCTACCATAGAAGGTACCCAAGTGTAATCTAACCCACTAAGTACATGAACTAGAATTTTTTAAACCTTTATTTTGCTCTCCTGTAAAGTTGTGATTTTTCAGTTGTATCACTTGTCAAAGGAGACACAGAATTACATTCTTAGTTTTTTTGTTTAAGGGGATAATAAAAACGTAAAGGATACAAATTACGTTTGTACATAACCATAGATTAAGCTAGAATTTGAGGCCACGGTAGTAGACATTAAAATAACTTGAATCACTTTGCCATCTATTTGTATTTAGATATGTCTGGAATGTGTATGGGCTACTTTAGGTTTGTCAAAGAATAGGGATAAAAAACAAGTATTTGGGCACTTCCGAAGCGATAAAAATAAACATGAACAACAAAAAAAAATACATGAGTTGAACTGCTATCAATTTTAAAATAATGAATCTACAAATAAGGCGTTTTTTTTATTATCTTCGTCGACAAAGTCCATCCAATAATATTTTTACTACCTCAGTTTGTAAGTGTTTAATGTAAGTACATAAGCTAAGAAAAAAGTTTTAGCAAGGAATGTCTAGATTTAGATGCTGTACAATAAATACCCTTTAACGAAATCACGAGAAATCGAGTCAGTCAAGGAGGATAGTCCTAGTTCGTTCCAACATTAATATGCGCTGCGGCGTAATCGCAAAAGGTTGCGACTCATGCCACTAGATGGATCGGAAATTATCCGTCACTCGCAATAGGACCAATAAAGTTTACCACAAAGAATACGCCGTTTGATCTAATCAGTCGAAAAAATGATGCTACTTTTCATTGTACGCATACAATAATACGTACAAATTAGGTCAAATAATGTATGTATCATTTCAGCTCATATCACACTGGTGCGCCTTCTTCTCAATAGACCTACTAAACCACGCTGGGCAGAAGGGTTGGCATTGGCATGGCATCCGTATCCACGTCGCCTTCGTCGTTGGGCCGACCACCAGTGCCATCGTCGGTAACGTCGGTCGCCGTCGCGCGATCAGCCTTTCTGCGGGTGACGGACTTAAGTCCCCAGTCTAGTCTTGGCTAGGCTATGAGATAATTCAAAATTCAAATTCAAATCATTTATTATAAACCCCGCGGGGGCACTTACATATTATCATTTTTTTTACATTATTTCTTAAAATTACCGCTGGATCGGAACGCGACCGCACTGAGAATATCCGGCAAGAAACTCAGTGGGATTGTCTATTTTTTTATTTATTTTCTAATTTCACATAAATAAAATTGCATCTTACAACATGCTTAGTTCCAGTGTGATGCCATTCGAAATATTATATAGTACAATTCACAAATATAATAATAATCACAAATAAGAAGAACCAGATCCCGCAAGCGACACCCGATCACTATTTAACCACTAGAGCAGCCATCACTCCCCTCAACAATAATGGAAGGAAGGGAGTGACCCACTCTTCGTAGCTACTGCAAGCAGACCCTACACTGAACATAACCAATACCATTTGCCACAAACATAAAACACAGATCCAATAAAAAATTCGTTTGGCAAAACACACTACGCTTTACAATTATAATTTGCTACTATAATAAAAAATAAATATGTGTGATAGAGGTGAATAGTATTCTTACTCTGTCACCATACAGAATTTTTATATACAACAATAAAATTTATATATGCGGCAATAATATCCCTATCACATAGATTTATAAAAAATAAGTTGACAAAAATACCAGCAAGTCACGACTTTATATTACAGATAAGATACCTACGTCATAAAAATATGTTTGCATACTTGTTCTAAAAGTCCCATACCTACCTGAGAATTATCACTTGTAGTAATTCAATTCCATTTTGATGAGTAAATCAATTTTCCATCTGGTGACAGAGTAAGAATATAATTCACCATCATCCCCGTAGGTGTCATAAAAGACGGCTAAGAAATTTAAAATGCATATAACATTTATACAAGAGAAGGTAAATTAGAATTAAAACCCCATACCAACCCATTTGATCAACGTTATGTATTAGATCAATTTCCTTCTGATTATGGAGAAGGTTCGAGATCAACTGTGGGATATGATGAACATATTTCAGCTAAGATGATGAATAAATCAAACCAAAATACCAAACCATATACGTACTATAGGATATAGTAACCAATACGATAGACAATATATTATATTTTTAACCAATACTAGTTAAGGGAGCCGTCGTAAACATGTACAGAGATCAATCGACATTGTATAAATAAGTGGTCACGCAGAGCTGTCGGATTCGAACCAATTATACGCATCTCTGACTTTTCGAACTCTATTAAAACGTAAATTGTATATATATATATATATATATATATATATATATATATATAAATAGCTTATGACTTCAATCAAGCTTATTGTAAATAGAAGAAAGTCATGAAATCAACCTTATACGTCCAATCTGCAGTCTAGATATCAGTGAATAAACATAAACGTAGGAAGAGACATAGACAAGATCTATATTATTCTAGATCTTCTCTTCACTATTATTGCAATGATTTCTGATTTATACGCAAGTATCACACATTGTAAATAAAACAATTTTACGGATTTTAATGTATTTGTATTTGATTTTAGATTGCCCGACGTGTCGGGCACTTTACAGCGTTCATGGTCACGGGTCGACTAAGATGTTTCATTTCCAACAACTCAAGGTTATTACAGAGATATCCACACCAAATACAAATGCGATAAAATACATAAAATAGTTTTATTTACAATTATTATTTTTTCAGAATATATAATCTTATAACTTATAATAAATAACCTTTTTTTTTTTTGGGACAGGGCCTGGTACACTCAAACTACGTCCCAATAGCCCGGGGCAATAGATGGAATGTTATGCAACCCCATACCCTACCGTATTATACTTCCCTATCGCTGTTTTCCGTATGGTAAAGGAGTAAAAATACAATTCTCCACCCCCTCTCCTGCCCGTAGATGTCGCAAAAGACATTTAAGGAATATAATAGGCAATGGCATCTATCTAAGAGAAGGAAAACTCGGCATAAAACATAGAGTATGTCAATTTCCCTCCCACATTGAGGGGGCCAATGCCCTCCAATGGTGGAACGTATGTGAACTGAAAGGAATAAAATCGCTGCTTGAGTGACCCATCAGTTACGAATCGTTAACATGATTGGCCCGAATAGTAAACCAACACTCCAATATCTACTTAAGATAACACCAAGTATTCATTTCAAAATAAGACGTCCATTTTAGCGATGCGATTTTATGTGGAAGCAAAGAAATGATTACAATAGCGCTTTTAGGAGTGAATGGGGCGTCATTCGCTTGACAATTGTTCCGTTATCTATCAGAGTACAGACGCCAATAGGCTATTTTACGTCAACGGAATGTCAATACAGAAAATCTACGTTAAATTGGTAACCATATATGTAGATATATGAAGTGTTTTAGATATATCTGATTATTATTTAAACATCATTTAATTAAGCGTTCAATACATTGATAATTATAACTTACTAGCTTATGCTCGCGACTTCGTCCGCGTGGAACAGTTACTTTGGGCTAATGCTAATTCTAAGCCGCGACTTTGTTTACGTAGAAGGTGAAAATATTTTTAAATAATACAATTCTGTCACACATGATTTTTGGGCAACCTAACCGTTTATGTAGTGCATGCAGCGGAAGCTCTCAAAAGAAAAAAACACCGATTCTGAAACATTTTTCATTGTAGCTCCGCTCCTATTGGTCTTAGCGTGAAGATATATAACCTATAACCTTCCTCGATAAATGGGCTATCTAACACTGAATAATTTTTCAAATCGGACCAGTGGTTCCTGAGATTAGCACGTTCAAACAAACAAGCTCTTCAGCTTTATATATTAAGTATAGTGTAGATATAGGGTTTAAAAGAGAAGTAAAATATCGATAGAATTTTTAAATTGTTCAAGGATTTTAATAGTGAAATTCGCGATTTTAATGCGTATTCGAATTTTATAAGCATCTGCGAGGGTCTTTGCACGCTGAGGGCTTTCATACGCTGCTGCGCACTGGCTCTGATGATGAGCATCGGATATGCTCGAAACCCAGGTTGACGTAATCCTGGCACGTGCATGTTTTGAATATCATTCTAAAATGTCTCAAATATTGTCTCATGTACGCTTGAAATATGACATTTTAACATCGCAGCAAGTCAAAGACAAGTCGTACAAACCATAAATAGCAAAATATTTGTTTTACTACTCTCTGCATTTGATAAAAAAACACGCAAAATCGGACCCACTTTAGTTCCGTACTTCTTGAGTTATCTTGAATCAAATGTGTAGTTTTAAATGTTATTATGTCCTTTTTTGGGGGAGTGGGTTGCGGTCGGCGCACTCCTCGCACCACTCCGTCCGGGGCGACAGAGGGGCGTAAGCACGCACACTCGCAACCCACCCGCAATGCACGTCGCCTTCGTCGTTGGGCCGACCACCGGAGCAGGGTGACTTGACGTCAGTGGTCGGCCCCACGGATTACCCCCTATTTGGGGTACCCTCCCATCAACCGACGAGCCCTGGGATGTCGGTCTTTCCTCACGCGGTTGGCCTCTCAGCGGGTGACGGACTAATTCCCCGGTCACGTCACCCCCGGCCTCGGCTAGGGGACTATGTTATTATATCCTAAATGAAATTTGAATCAACTAACCTTTGGATGCTAAATCAATAATATAAGTGATAGCTGATAGGTAATAAGTCAAATACACAAACTGTCCTATTTTATAATTGACTGAATTAGGCAATACATTGCATAAAACCATTTTTATTTTAAAATGGAAGGAAGGGAGACACCACTTTCCCACGGTAATCAATATACCGCACACCACAATAAAAGGAATACGGGATAGGATAAGGTACACTAGGAAATAAGAAAATCTTACTGTGCGTAATCTTAAATGCGGCATTTGAAGCCGAACCGTCCTGAGGATGCCTCGTTTAGAGGCGAAACACGTGTCAAATAAATATTCGAAATTCCTCCTAGAGAAGGTAAATTCGACATAAAATCAATAATTTTTATTTGTGTCGCTATTCTCGCAAACCAGCGAAATAAGAGACATCAATCCCATTCAAACTAAACACAATAATTTGTTGAACGCATAGATAGTAATAGATACTTAGTACTAGAATCGATATTTAGACTTGTAGTCAAATAATATATATTATCGTATGTCGTTCTACATTATTGGACGAAAAATTTATAGGATTACGTCCTACCTTGCATTGAACATGTACTGAGACTTCACGACAACGTGTCGCTTATCATTGCTCCATCACGCTTGACCCAGGGGCGTACCCAGGTTCTGGGCCAGGGGGGTGCAAGTCAGATTTGCCCCTGCCCCTACCTGGGTACGCCCATGGCTTGACCTATGATGGCATGTAACACCTTCTTTGATAAGGCTATTCAAACACCGTCCAGTTCGTTGGTGACTACGGCAGGGCGGCATAAGGCTGCATAACTATAATATCCTTCACCGCCAACAGAGCGAACCATCAGAACCGATTCCTCGTTTTCGATGGTCTACTGAACGAAACAATTCAAACAAAAATTCTATTCACACCGTGCTTAATTAAATCAGTTTCGCAATTCGCAGCCGCGATAATGCTATTATATTTAACAGCGCTTAAATTTGTTTTTAAATGCTAAAACGCAGAAACAGAACGATTATCCTTTTCATTATTTAAATCTATATTATACTAGCAACCCGCCCTCGCTTCGCTTCGGTTTCAGTTACCACACGAACTACCACCTAAAGGCAAATAAAATAAATTTGAAATAAACTCATTTGCAAAAAAAAACGGGCGGTTTTGATTTTCATTCATATTTAAAAAGATACAATACCAAAAAGGTTTCAATCGTTTGTACACGTTACTGGCCGGTTTTAAAAATGCTGTGGTATTTAAAAAAGTACGTTCTAAATTCAATTTTTCATTTGATGTTCATTTTTACAGAAAACCCCTTTTTATCCTACATTTTTGGCGCGAAGTTCCAGAAGTTAACATCGACTTTCATAACTTTTATTCAATTTTTATCGATTAATTTCATATCCTTGACTGTCAAAGCTTTATTTAATGCTGTTTGGCTGTATCAAAAATGGTAGATAAAGTGGTAAAAGCTACCAAAATTATCGCGCTGCTTGAAGAGGGTTGCAGCCAATGTTTCGTGGCTAGGAGGCTAAATGTTAGTCGCTCGACAGTCCAAAGGACCTGGCAGCGATATCAGGAGACTGGTTCCGTCGAGAGAAGGCCTGATTCTGGAAGAAAACCATGTACCCAACCACGGGATGATCGTTTTCTTGTGAGTCGCGCATTGAGAAATCGCAAATCTTCGTATGTGGATCTTAAGAACAACCTCCAAGAAGTAAGAAATGTGCATATTAGTCTATGGACGGTCAGGAGGAGGCTTCTCGCTGCCAATATACGCAGTCACCGCCCGGCCCGCGGCCCCAAATTACTCCGTGAGCACAGAGTTCACAGGCTTAGGTTCGCTAGAAATTGTGAATCATGGACTCAAGACGATTGGAATAGGGTTTTGTTCTCTGATGAAGCCAGGATATCTCTGTTCGGTGAAGATCGACGTCGGCGAGTGCTAAGAAGACAAGGAGAACGCTTTGCAGAGGCATGTTTCGAAGAAATCACACCTTATGGTGGGGGCTCTGTTATGTTTTGGGCAGGAATAAATTCAATGGATCGTACAGAGTTAGTCTTCATTGAAAACGGCTCACTGACTGGGCATCGATACATAACGGAAGTTCTAATTTCTCATGCACAACCCGCATTGGCCGCTCTAGGTGAAGACTCGATTTTTATGGACGACAATGCTCGCGCCCATCGATCCCGCGATGTTAATGCGTATGTGCAAGAGGTCGGCATTCGTCGTTTGGATTGGCCAGCTCGAAGTCCCGACCTCAATCCCATAGAGCATGTCTGGGACGTTCTGAAACGGCGTGTGAGATCAGTACACCCGGCTCCGCAGACCATCAGAGAGCTGAAGAATGTGATTACTGCGGAGTGGGAACGTATTCCGCAAGCAAGTATCCGGGATATACTCGCTAGCATGCCCAGACGAATTCAAGCTGTGATTTTAGCTAGAGGGGGTCACACTCGATACTAAACATTTATCTGCTTTTACTTTATTAAAGAAAAACAAACAAAAAAACTTTTTTATTTTTACTTCATGAGCATATGCACTACTAGCGAATATACACTACTAGCGAGGTTTAGCATTATTTCCCATAAATTGTATCTAAATTTTATGAAATACTGCTGAAAACGATTATTTTCTTATTAATTTAGCAAATTGTGTGGATAAAACTACCTATAATTATCAAACAAAGAAATATTAACATTTGAAATGGTTCATTGCTTAGGTGCCCGTTTTTTTTGCAAATGAGTGTATATACTTGTTTCTTGGAACGAGCTAATATCGATCTAGGATTCCAAAAATTCATATTACATAAAAAGATTATTAATGTAATTTTAATATCATTAATGCTAAACCATCTTAAATACATTGATTTCATTTTTATAAATACCTTTCCTTTTAGTGAACACTGTTCATGAGTAGGTAAATAATGAACGTCATAAAAACATCTTAAAGTAGTAAATAAAAATAGGTACGTAATTATAATCTCCGAGCCTTTATTATTTGTAGTTGAATTCAGGTCGACTATCTAGACTTACCAATTTGGGCCGAATATCATTTTTCCACAGAGCGACAGCTATTTAGCCTTCACAACACAAAGGGGCAAGGATATTCTAAGATTAGACCAGATTAAGTTACCAATATTGATTATTATAGATGTTTATGATTTTCAAGACCGAGCGAGTTTTAATTCATTTATTTCATCGAATGCATATAGGTATATCCCTTAGTCATCTTTAACGACATCCGCGGGCAATATAAGAGTGGACCTTACACCGTCACCACACGGAAGGTATATTGGTATCTAAACAATCTACTTAATCAAATATGCTTCACTATGTCTAGAAATACATACTTACATATTACTGTATACGTAGTGTCTAAAAACAAAGGTTTATAACCAGTGTGTTTTACCAGCGATGACTTACAGCACTGAAACGTGGTCTCTAAATGCCGGCTTCATAAAAAGGCTCAAAGTCGCTCGACGTGCTATGAAGAGAGCTATGCCATATCGCTCGTCGAACCGACAACGGTTGAGGAAGAAAAGTTCTCGAGTGGCAACCACGAATCGGATGACACAGTGTAGGACGACCAGGGGGTCGTCTTAACTAGGTGGGCTGACGACATTTGCAAAGTCGCAGGGAACCGTTGGGTGTAAGTGGCACAGCACCGTTCTGAGTGGCCTTCTCGTGGCAAGGCTTATGTCCAGCAGTGGTCGTCTGTAAGCTGATGGATGGATGAATACGTACATATTTCTAATACAATACAATTCTTCAGCCCCTCTCTTTCCCGGGGGTGTCGTAAAAAACGACTAAGGCATATAATGTGCATTTAATATCTATGCAAGGGGAGGCAAACTCGGAACAAATCCCTATACCAACACGTCTGACCAGCGTGCTATATATAGTTGGTCAATTGCTCTCCCATAGTGGGGGAGGCCTGCGCTCAAGAGTGGGACGTATATGGGCTGAGATGATGATGATAATGAGACACCCGTATCTAGAAACTTGTATTAGGTACCTACCTACTTCACAAATAGATGTGTTCAATAACGCAGTAGAACGTTTGCCTCATGTATAGAGAATAATATAGAACACCATCTTTTTTACTAACAATAAAATATCGAGGGGAACCATATCTACCTAGTAGGTACAATGAGAAGTTGAAAAACATGTGTAAGAAACGTCAACGCCATTTCTTCACGTGAGAATTTGAATTCTACATCAGCACAATTTTTCAGACATGTCTAATGTAATAAACACCGTGAACTAAATCTCCTATTAAACGAAACTATGATTAACTTAGACCTTGAAATATGTTTACTCTGTAGATGTGTGTGAAACAAATTTCTATAAATCCGTCCAGTTTACGAGTGTTTACGCGTACTTTCTCATAAATAATTTACATTAATGGAACCATTACGAATGAGATTCCAATTGCATGAATGTTTACATCTCGTACTCTTAGGTTTACAGTGTCAGAATATTTCTATAACTAAAAAATTGCAATATAATTGTATGCTTATTTTAAAAACAGTGACATCTAGTAACAAATAAGCTAAATTCGACGTATGTTACAGTAATTACATGTTGTACACATCATATTACATAGCGACACTAGATGGCTCTTTTTTCATTGTTTTATATTGCCTCAAAAACTAACCGCTTTCTGAAATTCTGTTACTTATCTGTAAGATCAATTATTGTTTTGTATAACTCTACTCCCTAAAATATACTAATAACTAAAATCGCTACTTTTTAGGTTTTGAGTTTCTTCATCAGGTCAACGCGCTTTTTCATTTTAAAAGCATAATTTTTCTTTTTTTGGCTGGTCTGCGGTCGGCCCTCCTCCGTACCACTCCGTCCGGGGCGACAGAGGGGCTTAAGCACGCAACTCCCGCAACCCACCCGAAAACCACCTCGCCTTCGTCATTGGGCCGACCACCGGAGCAGGTTTACTTGTCGTCAGTGGTCGGCCCGACTGAATACCCCCTACGTGGGGTACCCTCCCATCGACCGACGTCCCCCCCTCGAGGAGGACGTCGGTCTAAAACCATCCTGTACAGAGTTGACTCAGTACTGGACGCTACTGCTACAAAGTTTACTCATTGTCAGTACTGAATATGAATTTGCTGTGTGGTAGCGGCTTCGAATACTACCAACCCTTGCTTTGCTCGTGGGTGTCGTAAAAGACGACTAAGAGCCCTAGATTGACCCGGACCAACTCCATCTGGTACCATTTGGGTCAACGATTACATTCCCAAGGAGGGTTGACGTCAGGCAGGCGGCCGGTCATAAAAGTCATTGCCGAAACTTTTTGCAATATGTCAAAACAGATGACATATTGCGTCGACCCCAAGTAATTGGGATAAGAGCAAGATGATGAGTACTGAATACTTCTTTTTGGTAACGCACCAAACCAGACTTAGAATTATTTATGATTGGATGGCACATTTGACATCTCAAAGTAGGTAGCTAATCCGAAAAAATGTTTTAAAAATAAACTTCACAAGTGTTACAAAAGCGCTATTGTCACTATGGGTCAATAAGCGCTGTAGTAAAAGAAATTTGATTCTCCCATATTTCCAGCCTAAAAACGTGCACTGCTAAACGTAAGCCTCCCTAAGGTGTTTTAATCACTCGCCCAGACAGAAGCGTACACAGCCCGCGAGGCCCTAACAAATAATAATTAAGCACGTTACCGCCCCCGCCGCCGGGGACGGAAGACGTGCCGCGGTAAAATCATAAACGTGGGAGTGCCCACTTTGCCAGCGACCCTCCGAGCCGAGGTCCGTACCCCACAGGGGGTGCCCTCGGGATCGGTCGCTTAACTTTATCGGGTTGAGAGCCCTCAGCGCTCACCCACCAGTCCGGGTAAAGTTGTCATAGCCATCTGAGGCTAACAACTAAGTCACACAAAAAAAAAAGATGATTTAATGCCATATCTCAGTTTGGCGATCGCTATTCATGTTTCAGAGTGGAGTGCTGCAGTCCATTCCAGCGATCGCTCGGTCAATTTCTACACCTTCAACCACCGGACATGGTATAAGAAGTGGCATCACTTGAAACAATATCACCTGCATCCAATTATTTTCTGCATTCATGTCGACGTTAAATGCCATTCTATAATGAGTCAAGTAATAAAATCAAAATTAGGGTTTTATTATAACAAAAACAACAAATTAGGTCTTATACTTTATTTGGCTCAGCCTTGTTTTTGCGCCAACTCGCGAGCCTTTGCCTTTTCAAGCTTGGCAATACGAGCGTTAGACTTGTTGCCAAGAGCGCCACCGCCCCAGTGTTTACGGAGCTCCTCATATCGTTCATTGAAGTTCGTCTTGATTGCCTCGACGACCTTTGAGAAGGCGGCACGATCACCAGATTCCACCTGTTGACATTTAAAATGTAGATAATATAAGGAAATAAAATATCCTGATCAGATTTATAATACCTGATATGAAGATGGCATACTCAGATAAATCTATTGGTGGTAGATGGATTTTCACCATGGCATTCATGATAGCAAATATATCATCAGCACATGCACATCTTACAGAAATACTTTGAACTAACATTATTATTATTGTAAATATGAAACTACCATTAACTACATAATGCCTAAACAAATTTGGATGAAATTAGGTATAGAAATAGACTGAACATCATCACTCAGCATTTCACTGTCCACTGCCAGACATAAGCCTTCCCCATAGAGTACCTTGTAGCATAGACTAGATAGTGTGGTCATACTTTAGTAGTCATTCCTGAAATCGCCAGGCTTGGCAAGCAGATTAGCAATCATAGTAAGGTGTTATGTTTCTCGGGCGAACATAGCTACCCATTCTTTTATCTTGTCACCATACAGGGAGGAGCAAAAATAGACAAGTGTAGAATAGCACATAAGCTAAATTATCTCGAAAAACCTGATCCCATGGAACAGAATTGATTAACAAAATCTGCATTAACACAAGCAAAAACACCCGCACAATCTAGTTGTTTTTGTTTGAGTTAATGTTATCTTGAAACTGTCCATTTTGAAATAATGAAGTACATTATTGAAAGAAAAGACATTATAGAAAGTAATTCAATAATACTAACATTTGTTAATGCAACACTGGTGCATGTCTTGCGGTGTACAAGGGCGCCCAGACGAGACTTGCCCTTCACAATGCAGTATGGTACACCCATCTTACGGCAGAGAGCAGGCAGGAATAGCACAAGCTGAAAATAAACAAAAAATATTAAATATTATTTTAATTTGTAGTTTGTATATTGTTAGTGGAAATACAAACTCAGAGTCATTTAGCTTCATGCAACCACAAATAACAAGTATTTGTGGCCTCAGGTGAAGAAATTCTAACATCATAGTGACAGGATTATCGGTGATAGAGTAAGTATACAATTTACCACCTTCTTGCATGTGAATGTCGTAAATGACGTTTAAGCGATATGATATGCTGCTAACATTTATGCTAGAGAAAGAAAACTCAAGATAACACTTTATAGGAAATCATCTGATCAGAGTGCTATAGCAGATTGCAGTAGTGGCCTGATTTTGGTATCATTCCCCTTATGCTATTGTCTGACATAGTCGATGATGATATCAACAAAATCACTGCAACTCTTTTATAAAACAAATTAATCACTATATCATCATCACAGGTCTTATACTTCCCACTGTTGGGCTGGAGCCTCTTCCATAATGGCAGGGAATTTGACCTACCATACCATGCTGGTCTGACATGTTGGTACAGGGTTTTATTTCGAGGTTTCCTAATCTTGCACAGATGTTATAGGCCTGTCATTATCCCTTAGTCATCTTTTATGACACCTATGACACTTTTATGACAAGATAGAGGGTGGTGAATTGTATTATTCCTCCATCACATGAAAATCCCTATATAATTACCAAAAAATTAATGTGATGTGAATGAAATACAATATTAGTTTTATATCATATCCATGGTACCAACCAGCAATTCTATTAACGTCCACATGGACTAAAGAGAATGTGTCCAGTATGTAGGTACATTCTCTAATATACATATAACATAACTTTCTGTACTAATATTATAGAGGAAAGATTTGTATGTAAGTATGTTTGTAACAAATTGGCTCCGAAACTACTGGACCGATTTCAAAAATTCTTTCACCAATGGACACAGCTATAATATCAGGGAGTAACTTAGGCTATATTTTATCCCGGTATTCCAACGGGAACTACGCGGGTAAGGCGACTGAAACCGAAGCAAGGTCGAGTTTCTAGTCTTTTATATATAAAACCGTATACGGTTCAACAGCAATGCAATTTTTATTATCATTTGTATATTCTTCCAGTTTGTTTATGATTATAACACTTTCATGTTACATTTACAGAAAATATAACTTGATCAACAGAGTGCCTTACCTTCAAGGGTATATTGGTAGTAAAGTAGAAACTCAATTAACCAGACTAATTGTTGTCGGTAGGCATTCGGATAATCGATAATCCGGATAATTGAATGTATGAAAAACCTCTTTCGGTTTTGTGCATATGTAGTACATACATAATTATATGCATTTATTAAAATACGAATACATATTCCGCAGGCATACTACTAACTAAAACAATAATGAAACGCATGGGGGCAGCAATCCCACGAGACATTTCAGACACGTTCATGCTTGCATAAATTCATTTTGTAAGTATAATACTTAAGTCACAGTTGCCTGTCCGGATAATCACGAATCCGCACTCTAATAGATAGAAATCTATTCAAGTTTAAATTTGTAGTTCTTATGCTTTATAAATGTTCAAAACTCACCTCAATGGGGTCTACATCATGTGCGATCACAACAAGCTGTGCCTTCTTCTTCTCCACAAGCTTGGTTACTGTGTTGGTGCCAGCACGGAGGGTGTTGGGCCTCTTTGGTGGAGGCTCATCTTTCTTGGCGACCTGCAATTAATTCTGTGCTTAATATGTTGTATTGAAATAAGGTTGAAAATTATACTTTTAAACAATCATCAGAGATCTTGGTGGTTAAGAGGTCTTCATGGCATTCTGAAAGTATTTGTTATGCATCATTTAAAGTTCCTACCTAGTCTTTTCAGTTGTAAATAGCATCAGATTTGTTAAAAAATAAAACTTGTATTATTAAATTAAGTAAATGTTACGAAACATCCCCTAGTAATAATGGGCCTATAAGTAACATAATATAGATATCTAACAGTAATATTATTGGGAAAAATAAAATATAGTTTGAAATATACATCATCATTACATTCTCATCCTATATAAGTCCCATTGTTGGGCTCAGGCGACAATTGAAATGGACCTATCAGACCACACTGGTCAAGACGTGTTTGACGACAGAATAATGAATGAAATATACACGCTTAGCTGGATTATATTTACATTGCCGTATGGCTGCTCTTTATAAAGTGTAAGTATAAATGGTGTATCTTCACAATTATCTTCTGTTAAAACAATAAAATCACCTTAGCTTCAGCAGCCTTCTTTAGGCGTTCTTTCCTGACTGCTTCAGTCTCTGGCCTGTACTTCTCTAAGATCTTGAACAATCCCTTAGCTGAAATACAATGCTAATTTGAAATACCATATACATGTATTATGAAAAGGTTCAATTAATATTGATATCAGAGTTAAAAAGCTCGTATATATTTATGATAATCATAGTGATTCATCGTTGCATTTGGTAGGATCATCATTTATGGAAACAAGTCAATACAATAACTAAACTTACAATAGATATAAAATAAGTTTGAATTTTTTATAATTAATTAAGAATTATTGACAAGAATAGCTTATTACGGACCTTTGAAGTAGTGCACATTATATAAGTTTTAACAAAAAAAAAACTTCAACCATTTTCACATGGATCAACAATGGCGTTGGACCAAATTAAAATGGTACCATATGTAAAGCAATAGATTTAAAAAAAAATGGATTGTCAAAATCAGTTTACCCATCAGGTTTCAAGGTAAAAAAACAAAAATACAGTTGAATTAAGAACCTCGTTTTTTAAAGTCGGTTAAAAATAAATCAATATTTATATCGAAAGCTTGTCAAGTCAATATAAGAGAAAATAAATGTGTGAGAATATTGGTAATCATGTACCTTCTTGCCAATACACAAATAAATTTTAGTCTATATTTAGTATCTGTAGTACCTCATATCAAACTTTTTCTGCTAATGTTAAGAGTAATGTAGTAAATAGAGTAGCTATGGAAAGATCTATTAGGCTCTTAATAAGCTAAATATTTAAAAAATTGTTTTTTTAACCTGTGGTTTTGTCAAGTGTTTGCGTGAACTGGTTGATTGGTGGCGGCACTTTGAGACGACGCTGGAGCACTGCCTTCTGACGCTGAATACGAATGTATTTGGGCCATCTTACAAAACGGGACAGATCCCTCGTGGGCTGGATATCTTGGCCTGTAAAAAAAACAAAATGAATCTGTAGTTATTATTCAGGTATATATTACGACTACCAAATATATGAATATTATTAATTTATAATATATTCCTTATACCAACATATCTACCCAGCATGGTATAGTAGATCAATTTCCCTCCTATTGGGGAGGAGGTCCAAGCTCAGCAGAGGGACCATAGATCCAAATTGTTGTAACTTTTGTTGCTTTAGCAAAAAAATGAAACATCTTTTTTGTAGAGAATTTAATTTCCTATAAGATAAATTTGAAAAATGTTTTTTGATGATGTACAATGAAAATAAAGAATACAGTTTTTGCTCAATGTATTTTGAATGGGAAAGGGCACCACCCCATGCGCCAGCTCAATTTTCAAGGTATCAAGCTCATCTTTAGTTTTTTTTTTGTCTAACAAAGAAACTTTTTAGATGTACTTACTAAAAAGAAACCTTTTTTTTTCTGGTGCAGTCTAATATTATGTCAAAACTCTCATGTAATGACAGAGCAGGAATACAATTCACCATAGGTCACGAATACAAAGAAATTGACCTTACTAAGAACCCCAATAACACATCTTTATTCTAAGATTCAGACGGGGATCATTTTAAGGTTCACCTGAAGTAATCTCTATTACTATACATTGAATCCTCATGTCTTGCAATACCCAGGCGTAAAAAAGGTAAATATGTCAGCATATTACATTTGTATGTCTCTTACATTACTTGGAATCATCATAAAGTATATCCAAGTTTTTTTTTTCTAATATGGACTAATCAGTGTTAAAAAGCTCGTATAATTTGGAAACCACATGGGATTTTCAGATATAATTTTTTACATCATTTTAGTCCAGATAATGCATAGGCCACACTGAAGTAACAAATGTAAAAGAGGCATGTCTTAGTGGGCACTCGTTACCATAAATTTACGATTAAGTATAAAACAATAACAGTAGAATTTGAACGTGAAAATTCACTCACCTATAGCGAAATTCTTAGTCCTCTTCTCAAAGAGAGGATTAACTATCTTTTTGGGTTCAACTTTCTTCACGGCCAAAGGTGCGGCCGCTACTTTCTTTCCGATCTTCTTCTTAGGCTGAAATACAAAAACTTCGTAAGCTACTGTTGTTTACTAATGTATAAAAAATCTACACATGGTCGGTCAGCGATCTTGGTGATAATATAGAGGTAATCACAACACTTCAGCACAGACAGTTTACATCATGGCATGAATTTGAGGTTATGTTCAAAACAAATCAAAGTTTAATTTGAAATAATGAAAGTAATAGCAATAAAACTATAATGGAAATGTTTACCACTTTAATATAATACCTGAGGATATCAAAATAAAATTGTTTTGATGCGAACAACGACGTTCCATAACCATGTTAAAGGTACACTTCACGGGATATACACTTTTGGAAATGAAAATATGATAATATACTAAACGCACATGGCTTTTACCTTCTTCTGCACCATCTTGAATGAGTTTTGTTAAAGTGATCTAAAGGCCACGAAAAGATACGTGACCTAAAACGAACACCAAACTTTCGGCAAAAATGGCCGAAACAAAAAGATTTGACAGTTATGAAATACGTCAAAAGTAAAGATTTCAATAAACCATAGATATTTTCTTTGGTTGTTGGTCCATTTGGGCCGGCAAAGGGAACAAAGCTTGTACAGCCAAGTCTTATACAATTTTCTATTCATATCATTTAACACTTTTTCATATTGACTAAGTAATTAGTAGTCACCAACCAGCGGTAACTTATCATTATTTAAACGCTGAAAAAAAAAAATAATTTCTCTGAGAGTTTCGGTAGGATATGAAAATGCAACACGGTTTGTTTGCAGAGGATAAGGCAGTACATGAGTTACTACAAGAGGTTAAGATAAAAACATATTATTGGCATAATCGTTGGCATAGCGTAAACAGCTCGTGGCGTTATGACGTCACGCTATATGACGGCATATGTGAGGGTAAACCTGATTATTGTCGTTGCGACAAAATGCCTCGCTATATATTTGTACCTACATACTAGTATAGTCTATTCTATACGTAGTGGTGTGTGAGTGAGATGGAGCGACGGGATGTTGTGCGCAAGCGCCTGTGCCCTATCTCTCTCGCTGCACTGAGCTCGTATACCTATAGTGTATACTAATGAAAATAAATGTTTATTGAATAAAAATGGTGATTTAACTGGAAAAAAGATCGTAATATTTTGTTAATATTTTATGGCATATTAGTTCCTGTCATAATCTGTTCTTTTATGCATATACAGAACAATTTCGATGTTTCACATCTGGCAGACGTCCTGAGCGACGGCTACTTTTTCTATTTCTACAATACATATAGATTTGCCCCAAGTTCACAACATTAAACACTTCTTTTCACACAGAATCTGTTGTTATAACTAAACTAAATTCATAAATAACAGCTTTGTCCTAAAGAGTTTATGGTTTTGAACTTACAAATCACTTTGAACTGATCGAAGAAGGTCAAAAGTTTTGGCGAGAATCTGGAAGTGTCATGCGGTGTTCGTGTATTATATTCAATATATTAGTGTTGAACGTATTATATTAAATAATCTTGATGGCAGTTTATGTAATATATAGCGGCAGAACTGCTGAGGTGTAGTGAATATGATATAAAATTACTATACATACCTTTTTGTTTCCACTAAAATTCTCAGAAGATACCCTTAACAGTGGCCATTACACTGTTGAGGGCGACACTTTGACTTACTGACGGACCATTACTAACATAAAGAAACTGATAATTTGAAAAGATAATTATAACTCGACACTGGCAAAAATGGCTCGTATTAGTAGCTGATTGGCAAGACAAAAAAAGAAGAAGAAGGGCGAAAAGGAATAATTAGGTCCTTTTTGCCCTTTTTACATAAATATAACGAATTTGTAATAAAAGCGTGCGTCTTAATCGTGTTAGCAAAGTATGTTGCCCTTCGAACCATAACATTGCCCTCAAATATAATCCAAAAAATTGATGACTGGGTCTGGTCCCACAGACGGTATCTAGTGAAAAACTAACTAATAAATAATCTATCACTCTTGGCAAGCACCTTAAAGGATAAAATAGAGAGCTACTAAATGCTGCTACCGCAAGCGGATCTTTCAGTGTCCCATGTATCATTATCCCTTAGTATACCTTGGTCGACAAAAAATATTTATATGTCAGTTATAATCTTTGAAAGTGGAGTTTCGGCGCGAATATGGAAATGTCCTGTTGAGCTCTTGTATTATATTCATTTTTTTAGTGTTTTATATATTGTATAATTTTGCTGATGTTTTATGTAATATAATATAATAAAGGTGCTGAAGTGTGGTGAATGTGATATAAGAGTGGTTAACGTGTATTATCATATTCAACCGAAATTCCCAGAGAAATCATCTAATTAGGTTCTCAGCGCCTAATTAATGATAACGACTTGACTTACTGACAGACAATGACTGTTAATAAGTTATACGATATGAAGAAGTAAATAATATCTTCCTACACATGTAATTGGCAAATACTCAAACCGAGTGGCCCAAAAGCAAAAATAAAAAATTTTTTGAAAGTATCTTTGAAAGTATGCCCCAAACTGATTATTTTAGAAGGACAATAATGTAAAGATTTAAGATAGTTTTGGACCACTAAAACAATTCATTAGGAATATTAGGATCCGGTAGGTGGTATTGCGATCAATTTCGCAAATCGTGCCATAGACTAAAAATATCATATTATTTGGAAAAATAAAACAAGCGGCAAATAGTAGGTACGCAATGAAATTTTAATAAAATAACGGTAAATTAAAGTTTTTGGCGGGAATATAGAAGTGTCATGTGTTGGTTTTGTATTATATTCAATATCTTAGTGGTTTAACGTGTTATATTAAATAATTTGATGACATTTTTGACGTGACAACGTCTTATAAATTGGTTTGCCGGGTGACACTTCAAGAAACTGCGTTACGCTCCGCTCACGTTATGCGCTCACAATGAGAGCGAGTGAGAGGCACGCGTCCCTTCCACTCGGGCATGGTTAGCCCGCCTAAGAGCGAGAGAGACAGACATAAAAATTGTATATTTGTATATAAATACGTATGTATGTGTAAAGGTAAAAATAAAATTTTGTTAATATGAAATTCAGTGCGAGATTCTTTGTATAAATTAATGTTTTAAATATAATTCTTTGTATAAATAAATGTTTTAAATTGTTACTATTATTTCATCCTTCTTCCTACTATACGAATGAATATTCACATTAAAATTATTTTACCACTCAAAGTCGTTGTCACGTAAAACTTTCGCCCGTATACCGACTTTACAGGCAACCAATATTTTTTTGTAATATGTGATGGATGAACTGCTGGGGTATAGTGAATATGATATAAAAGTGCTTTACATACTTTTCGTTTCCACCAAAAATCTTTGAAGATACCGTTGACGGTGGCCATAAAACGGATGGAGGCCACAATTTGACTTGCTGACGGATAATGACTAATTATAGTCCATAAAATATAGCTTGATCTGTGACAGATGTCAACGAAACCAACGAAGTAAGTTTGAACGAACGACATGTTTACAATTTCATTTTGTATAAATATATTTTCCTTAGAATAATAACGTATAGAAGGTAAGTTCGCGCACAAAAAGTGAAGCATTTCAATTGGAGCCTAATGGAGCTTACGCCGGAACCCCCGCAGTGTACAAGGTCACTGTACTGCACGTACGTACGCAACTCTTAAAAATAAATAGGTAATTATGACGGCTTGTGCATTCAAATGGTGTCACAACACATTTGAAAAACTTAAAAAGGTTTTTAATATTACTTTTAAAATTATTTCGACGATTTATATTAATAAAAACAAAATTTGATTTCATAATTTGTATAATGGTGTACGTGTGTAATCATCTGCGCGCGTGTAGTATTTTTAGATTCATGTTTCGAACGTTGAAAGTAGCGACACTATCCTTCTATACGTTATTATTCTAAGATATTTTCATTCTTTTCGTGCCAGTTTTATTGCAACTGAATTGCAATATATTATAAATTGAAAAATATTAATATTCATGCTTAAAATGTATCTCGTAAGTACTGAAATACCTAGTAAACATTTTATACATAAATGACGCTTACGCACGTACAAGATCATACTGGACTGAAAATAAATAAGAGATGGGACAATCGATATACGTAAATCGATAACCGATCTTTATTAAATTATTCATAGAAGAAATAAACCCAATACAGTACGTATATAAAACATTCAACATATTTTTTACATGACATTATAAAATACATAAATTGTCTTAATTAAACATTAAAAAAACTACTTTCGTCTATCACGCTTGCCATTAAGAAAAATTGAATTGAATTGTATAATTTCGTCTCAGAGTGAATAATTATATTATGTACGCATTATTGTCAATAACCTAGACATATTTATTTATAAAACAGTCGTAATTGATCAATTGATCTAATGCCTGTCCCTATTTTGGCAAAAAATGATAAATATTCTAGCGGGAACGCTCCAGTGATGGCGATAATAGTGACCTAGACATTTATTGTACTCCTTTTGAATAATTAAAACAGTCAAAAAACAGTTTTTGGTTGAAATAAATTTAAAAAGATTTTCATTGATTGTATTTTAATTATAATAGAAAATCGCAATTATAAAAATAAAGAGTTTTATCAATAAAAACTACGGACTTTATCTAAGCGTGACAGCGCTAGGGACAACTGTCACAGAGATCATCCTATATTTTATGGACTATAGAATAAATTGATAATTTGTAGTAACTCGACACTGGCAAAATTGGCTCGTATTGCTAGCTGATTGCCAAGACCAAAAGAAAAAGAAGAACGATAAATTATTTAAAAACGAAATGTTATTTTAAATGTATATCAATGTATATCAAAACCTAATAGTTAGGATAGAGCAATTAACACTGAGCATTAACATATAATGAAGTTATAATTTATGTAAACAATTGAACGATAAACACGACTTATGCTATTTAAAAGTGATTGGTGAATAATTAAAATATTTTCCTCTTAGAATAATAACGTATATAAAGTTTATAAAGGATAATATCCATACGTAAGCCATCAAAAACATGAAGCCAAAAATACTACACGCGTGCAAGCGATTACACACGTACACACGCACACCACTATACAAATTATGAAATCAAATTTATGGAACGGTTCCGGCGTAAGCTCCATTAGGTTCCTATTGAAATGCTTCACTTTTTGTGCGCGAACTTACCTTTTATACGTTATTATTCTAAGGTTTTCCTGTACTAATAAAATGTTTCACTTCTGCCGCGTGCCGCGCTATCTAGTTTTTTTTCTTTCAGATGTTTCATTACGTTGCATTTTTCCAAAATGCGAGTGGAATAGAGATTAGAAATGTTATTATCCAATAAAAGCGTTCATAAAAAATACAAAATAGTTTCACTTAATATTCTCTTGGTTATTACATATTAATCACAAACTAAGTAGTAACGATATGGGTTTAAAGAAACTTTATTCTCATAAGAACATAATTAAAGTTCACTTACATGAGATATATAAAAAAAAATACACAATTTACCTAAATATTCGTTCGTTGTCGGTCAGACATGCAACAAACCACAATTATAAAAGTAAAGTAAAATTGTAAATGAAAATAGTAAAAGTACGTAAATGTTCTAAAATTAATTGTTACACCATGTACAAAAGTTATTATGTATAGAAAACTTAATTCAATGTGTTACAAATCATCATAATAATAAATATAATGATATTAATTATTTATATCGATTTAAATCTTACGGCTTGCAGCACTGCTACCAAAGAGACTGATACTCAGTGTTTCCACTATCACGTTGTAGTTTTACCCTAATTATTTTCATTAATTTGCCCTAAATACCCTAGCCAGTCTCCGAAAATCCTTGATTTACGGCGCAAAATTTAAATGAGTTCGAAATAAAACAAAACTTGATGGTTTGATTTTTATTTTAATTCGCATCTATTAATCAGAGTTAGTAAACATGTAATTATAAAAAGAATTCATTGTAATCTATGGAAGAAGTAGATGGTGAACAATATGATGCTGATGTTGAAGCTGAAGCATTGGGCTTAAGTTTTTAGCTGCACTCAACATTTGTCTGTCGGGTTCTAAAATCGAGTGTCTTACTTAGTTTGGTGTGCAACAAACCGTTGAGGGTTTCACTGTGAAACTTTATTTTTGGGTTGGGTTGTTTTTTTGGGCCAGCGCACACGCCATCTATTTCTTCCGGGGGGATGAAAAGGTGGCGCAGGCCTCATAACGAACTGTATTTCCTCCCCTTCGCCACTGGGCTGATGGATCCTCGTCGCAATCGCAACGTTGGCAGGACGATGTGCTCTCCCTCCTCATGACCGTGTGCAGGTACTTGGCGAAGCAACCGTGCATCGTCACTACCTACACCAATCGGAAAGAAAGCAACCCGTGCCGCTGACCTCACCACTCCATGAGCACCGGCCGGAAGGCCTTGACGACCCGAACATCGTACCGAGGCCTCTCCAGCCAGTCTGCCCAACGGGCAATGATGTCACGGCGGGCGTCGGCCCGTCAGGCAGCTAGCTCTTTCATAGAGACTTTTGAATCGAATCGAATTTTCCTATAGCAGTTTTTAGTATCGACATGTAAACACTGCAATATATTTAATTTAAATTCTACTATCGTGTCTTACACAAAGTAATTTCGGTGAACTCTAGGAGCCCATTGAGGGTAACCATTGTTTGTGGTCGGCAAAGTCTATGGTAAAATAGTGTTTGTTATTTTTATATTCAATTTTACCCCAAATTACCCTAAATCCCTAAAAATATTAAATAGCCCTAAGCCATATTCTACATTAGTAGTTTCGCTCTAAAAAAAGGCGAAATCCCTAAAAGTGGAAACACTGCTTATACTAAGCAACGCTGCTGTCGTGCTTAGAGCTGCTCTCTATATCTTTGGTTTTGTTATCACTAGAACGGCAGATTTATGAACGCGTAGTTGATAAATTAAAATGCCTCTCGCTAGTAACACTAGATGGCACGCAATTCCAAATTGTAACGTACTGTAATGAAAATTCTGTACACTGTACAGCCACCCATAATATAACCGGCGCCAATAAAGAAATGAATCTAAAATGAAGGTTAAAATGACAGCAAAATTGCATACATCAAAACTGGATTGTCAGGTGTTTTTTTTTTAATATAGTGAATAAAACTATTATACGGATTTTATCGTGTATGTATTTGATTTTTGATTGCCCGACGTTTCGAACACTTTACAGCGTTCATGGTCACGGGCGGACTAAGATATCTCGCGTACCTACACACAGTTATTACAGAGATTTATAATTATCTAGCAGCTACAGAAATTAGTTACTACAGAAATTAATGACCCACATTTTGGTATACTTTGTTTTCGCTAATTTCGATTTTAGCTTTGATACCACCACGTAGAATAGCACGAAGAATTAACCGCTGAAGTGACAATGGGCGAGACACATCGCTCGAAAAACTGACAACCGCTTGGGAAGAAAAGTTCTCCAATGGCGACTACGTATCGGACAACGCTCTCTAAGACGCTCCCCTATTAGGTGGACCGGCGACCTGGTAAAATTTACTAGGCGTCGTTGGATGCAGGTGTCACAACCCCACACTTTGTGACGAAACATGAGGGAAGTCTTATGATGATTGGTACCACCAAAGTCAAAATCAAAAGTTGTTATACCAATTAATTATCACACACCTAAAATAACACGTGTTTTTATTATCTAATCTTGATTCTAGTTATAATAACAGGTGTATGTAGGGATGTGATGTAGGGAACTCTAATTTAGTGCAATAAAACTAAAATTTATTGTAAGTAATTATTAATTTAATATAAATAATCCATTCGGCATTTTCGTCTTTCATTTTTCTTATTTAAAACTCTATATTCAAATACATCGCTTTTTAGATTTTATCAGATTAATTAAAAAAAAAATTCACGAATACTAATTTTAATTATATAAAATTTTACAGCCATATAAACGGAATAATTTGCCATATTTCACTCAGGATCTACAGTTAATTCTAAAAATACCCTTACTTCACGTATTAATTTCATACGCAACAGTTCTGGCGCCTCATATACTTGAACAGTAATCTCTTCCATTAGTTCTAGAATGGGTTGCTTTAGTTTATTATCTAATCTCACCCATTCGAAGAAATTACTTAAGAAAATATGAAAGGGATCCACCTTACGCCCACCGTAAAAGTAATCCATATCTGATAAAATCATATGTACTAGTTCCACATTTTTATTACCAGTGAAATATGTATTTGTTTTTATACAATTCCATCTATGGTCTAAAATTTCGTACAGCGCAAGAAACAAATTCTGTATTGATACACTATCAGTGTAAACCATCTCATCAAGTATTATTTGAAATTGGTTAGCGGTCGTGTCATTCAGGTATGAATAAAAGTTTGTCTCTCGTAAAGCTTGTGCAAAATATTTGATAAATGACCTAGTTTTCTCCTGTTTTAAGGACTTCAAATCTTCAAATAAAATCCTTAAGGCTTTTGTACATTCGTGAGATTTTGTGCAAATGTTATGATCTATACAAAGTTTTCTTTCATAAACATTTTCTACAGTCACTGTTGCTATAACGAATTTCTGTGTCAGCTGTTTTATAGTTTGCCTAACGATGTTTGTGTCCTCACCAAGCTTAACTTTAGAGTACTCTATGGCTTCTTCTTGGAACATAGCACAGATTGTTTTTATCAAATTCCTCCAAAGCAAATGTGCATTTTTGTCTGTTACTCTCATATTCATATCTATAAGAAGCTTTCTTATTTTTGGAAGTAAATTCTTTAGTTCATTTTTAAAGACATGATGCTTTGCAGTTTTTGTTTCATTTAAATCTTCATCCATTATAAATTTTAAGGCAGTCTCGATAGCTTTTGTCAACAGTGTAATGTACTCATTCAAAAAGGTTTCTAACTTTCCTTCACAAAACGACAATTCGTGACAAATATAAGTAGACTTAGTTAAAAGGTACAAAGTATCTAATTCGGCTGAAAACGGTGTTGATGTTCTCAAGTCTTCATTGTTTCTTCTCATCAGCAGACTGAATGTTTCCAGAACGTCGTTGCCAAAATTAAGAGTGCCACGCATGTTAACTTTCACGCCAAATGTAAATGGTAATAAAGCTGTAAATATATGAATTGTACATACGTGAAGTTTCAAAACAGAACGCACTTGATGTAGGCACAAAGAATAGAAGTAAATTAACAACTTAATGCATGTACAATAAATTATTCATATTTAATACTATTAATAAATTATTAGAAGGACACGGACCTTTAGTGCGGTGAGGGAGTAAGAATATAATTCACCACCTCTTCTCCATAATAATATAATAACTGTGCAAGAGAAGTAAAGCCCTATACCAATCTGTCTAACCGTGGTATTTCAGCATTATATTTTGATATAGTAGGTTAGGTGCCCTCCCAATATGGAGGAGGCTCTAGGCCAATAGTGGGACATTAAGTATGAGCTGTGAGGATGGTGGGTGATGATGATGACAATGAAAAAGGATAATTGCCGACTTCTGATGGACACGCGCGTAAGATAGAGATATAAGAACAATAAAAGCGATATTTCAAATGTATACTTTAACTATATGTAAACCGTGTGTTGTGTATTAGGTACTATGCTGCATTACCCCTTGCTTTCCTGTGGCAGTCTTCAAAATTGACTGAGGAGGTCCAGAAGAATGGGGAGCAGCGTTATGTTGGGAAACTCTTAACATCACCTGGGGGAACAACCAGCCTGCCAAGTGTTTTGACAGCTATTTTGACATTCGGAAATATATAAAAATTTACAAAATTTTATGCTTTCACTATAAGGCTACTAATTAAAAAAGGTCTTTCAATGGATGAAAATCACTTGTAAACAATACGGTTTAAAATCATTCTGGTAATAAATATCGCCTTTGCGGTATAGGTTACGCGGTAATGTTCCGCGTATGTAATATTCTGTCTAAGATTAGAGTAAAAACCAAAAATTTGTTAAGAAACCCTTTCATCTCACCTAAAATTAACACTAAATATTCTATAAATGCCATGTCGAAAGTTTCAATTATTTCTTAAAACAATAACCATTTTTTATTAATAATAAAAACAGGTGGTTACTCTTTTTACTTTTAAATTTCAAGAGTTGAACGTGATTCTATTTACTGCTCGCTCATAAAAGTATGTAGTAAACAGGTTTAGAGTGGGGAGGCGACTGTAAAATTACGTTTTATAGTACTTTTCAATTATATGTTAGCCATACTAAAAACCTAGCGGAGGCCGACTTCCACAGTATTACATTGTATTTCGTATATCATGGAAACAACCAATGAAGAAAATTTAATGTAGACTAGATTTTTGACTTCTCTTCTAGACTAGACTTTGAGTGCTTCTATCGGCTATAAGTTGCCGAATATAAAGCCTCAATTTGTTATAGGTAAACCTGTTATTATATTTTGTAATTATAAAGTTGTCAATTAAAGCAAGAAATCTACTTGCCACCAAGTACATGAGAATAAAATTCTCAGCATCCATTCTCTTTCAATGGGTATCGTAATGCCTCCCGTGGTGACATGTTAAGAGTACAATATGTCATCACCCCTTACTTTGACGTCGAAATAGTTATTCGGCTGAGGCATTACCAGGAAAAGGGCAGTAACAATCTTTCGAGCACCTATGCCAATTAAACTCATCAACTGTCATGGCGTTAATTCGTCGCATATGGCATTACCCATGAACGAAGACTGTGGTCGGCTGGATACTGATGGATAAATGGTAGATTATCTTAAAAACGAATAGAGACGTCCATCTATGACATCACTGTAAGAAAAGTATAAGTCGAAATAAAACCCTATACCAACCCGTCAACCAGAGTATGATAATGGGGTCACAAAGATGATATGTAATACTAGCAACCGCCCTCGGTTCACTTCGGTTTTAGTCGCCTTACCCGCGTAGTTCCGCGGCGGATCGCCTGCGCGAGTAGCACAGCCTCGATGAGGCGATCCGCCGCCGGCGACTGGGGCGGCGTAGGCGCGAGTACTTGCATCTCATGCCGCCCTAGCCGAGGCCGCGGGTGACGTGATCGGGGAATTAGTCTATCACCCGCTGAGAGACCGACCGCGTGCGGAAAGACCGACGTTCTCCCCGAGGGGGGGACGTCGGTCGATGGGAGGGTACCCCTAAATAGGGGTTATTCCATCGGGCCGACCACTGATGACAAGTAACCCTGCTCCGGTGGTCGGCCCAACGACGAAGGTGACGTGCACGTGGGGTGGATTGCGGGTGTGCGTGCTTATGCCCCTCTGTCGCTCGGACGGAGGGGTGCGAGGAGCGCGCCGACCGCAACTCACCCCAAAAAAAAACCTGCGTAGTGCCCATTCTCGGGGGAATAAAATATACCCTAAGTTACTCCTTATATAGGCAGCTACCTCGTACTAAAATATTATCAAAATTGGTCCAGCCATCCTGAAGATTACCCAAAACAAATAGACAGACCCACAAAAAAAAATTAAACTGGTTTTAAGGCATAGGTATCGTACAAATAACCGTGTGAGCATGAAAAAGCCGAGTATTTTGACATTACAAACGGACACTTAAATTTTATTTATTTGTTTTCGACTGGATCTTTTTTTTTAAGCAAGCTATAGTAGTGTAGACGCACGCTGGCCGCCCCGTCCGGGGTGATGAGGGGCGACCCGCCGTATTGCCTGCCCTTCGTCATTGGGCCGGCCACTGGTACCGAATGCGGCGGAATATCCTTCTGGGTATCCTCCCTCTCCGACGCTTTCCGGGGCGTCGCCCTCACGGAATCAGCCTCCGTCCGTCACCCTCTCGACGTGTGACGGACTAATCCCCGGCCAAGTCACCCGCGGCCTCGAATAGGACGGCATGAGGCGCAGGTACTCATGCCTGCGCCACCCAAGGTGTCCGCCACCTCCTTTCGTAAGATAACTACCTCATAAAAGGCGGCAACTGTGTCTCTATTCCTAATACTATCAAGTATCGCCCTAACTACGGTCGGCAGCGACAAGTTGGCACCGATCATTGCAACGAGTTCACGGCACTGCTCTGCCCACGATTTCAAAGTCCTTTTTTATTCGAGCATAAACTATATCCAACTTTTTTAATGGACCTCTTCTTTAAGGCACAGTAAAACATCCCCGATTTATTATAACTGAATTTAAATACTGTTTAAATGACCTTTATACATGTTTCGTATAAGTCAAATGAAGAGTCAAATGAACCAGATAGCCACCCAGTGCAGCTTAAATAAATCCCATTTTACACTCTCACTCTGCTGTGTCTTTAACCGTCCTTGTTCCTCAATTGTCTTTTACGATATCTACAGGCAAGATTGGGGTAATGAATTATTATGGTAATGGTAACAAAACAGATGATTTAAAATAATGGTACTGGTTACAGCATCGAGAAATACCAGAAACCACACACAATTTGGTTATTTGCTCTGTAAATAAATTGGATTGAGAACAATTTAAACTTTTAATCGCAAAACGGATTGGAGCAAGTTTAATATTTGTACAAACTGTTTCGTATTCATCAAACTTTTACTAATAAATAGTTTTTGCGTTTAACTCATCCTATTACAATTTATAACAGCTTTTTGCTACTAAAATACTGTGTAAAGTTGAAAATGCTGTTATCTTCAAAGATAAAAGTCTCACTGTTGGGCTCGAGCCTCCTCCACAATTGCAGTGAAATTGATCTACGTTGAGCCTACTAGAAAATGTAAAGCAAATTAATTTACTGTCATCATCATCATCATCATTTCTGCTCATATTTATCCCACTATTGGGACCGAGTCTCCTCCATAATATAAAGGAAATTGACCTATTATACCAGGCTAGTCATATAAGTTGATATAAGGTTATGTTCTGAAATTTTCTTCTCCTACATAGTTGTTATTTGCACAATACATATACGAGGGGTGATCCAAAAGTAATGATAATCAGTTATTTCTAGTGCACACAAAAATACAAAAAAATTTCAGTCACTTGCTCAGTTACCCACTAGTTCAGGAAAAAAAAATCATATAAATAGGCCACAATTCCCGGGAGCTACATTCATTTGAATACGGACTGTCAAGGAGTGAACATCAAAATGGAAAAACACGAAATCAGAGCTGTCATTAAATACCTCTGCTTGAAAAAAATGTCTACCAAAGACATACACAGCGACTTGGTGGAAACATTAGGGGACTCTTCTCCTCCATATTCCACAGTTGCACGCTGGGCTAAGGAGTTTAAGCTGGGAAGAACATCGACGGAAGACGAACACCGCGAAGGACGCCCATCGACGTCCCTCACTGAAGAAAATGTGAAAAAAGTTGAAGAAGTTGTATTGGAAGATCGAAGAGTGACTATCAGGCATGTAGCTGAGGTCACAGGGATCTCATATGGCAGCATTCAAAGAATCCTTGCGAACGAATTGCATATGAGAAAGGTCTCCGCGCGTTGGGTACCGAAAATGTTAAACGACGAGCAAAAGAAGAAACGAGTCGACATGTCAAGAGCAAATCTCGAAAAGTTCCAGGCAGACAAGGACAATTTTTTGTCACGTTTTGTGACCATGGACGAGACCTGGATCCACCATTTTGATCCTGAAACAAAACAACAATCGATGACATGGAAACGATCCGATGAACCGACGCCGAAGAAATTCAAAGTGTCAAGCTCAGCAGGGAAGGTTATGGCGTCTGTTTTTTGGGACGCTGAAGGAATAATCATGGTGGACTACTTGGAAAAGGGGGCCACTATTACAGGCTCCTACTATGCAGAACAAATAAGAAGATTGCGGGAGGCTATTAAGGAGAAAAGGCGAGGCAAACTGCGGGCTGGAGTGTTGTTCCATCAAGACAACGCACCTGTTCACAAAGCTGCAATTGCCATGGCTGGCATTCAGGAAGCGGGCTTTGAGTTGGTGGAACACCCCCCCCTATTCACCAGATCTAGCCCCCAGTGACTTCTATCTCTTTCCACGACTCAAGGAACACCTCCGAGGCAAGAAATTTGATGATGATAGCGACGTGATGGCCGCGGTTGAGGACTTTTTTGAGAGTCAAGATAAAGATTTTTTTTGTAAGGGAATTTTAGGTTTAGAAAAGAGATGGACTAAATGTATAGACTTGCTAGGAGACTATGTTGAGAAATAAATATATTTTTTTATTTTATTCATTGTGTTTATTATTGATTATCATTACTTTTGGATCACCCCTCGTATATGTATCTTACACATATATCTATCTCCTTTATCTCACATATATATCTATCTCCTTTAGTCTTATTTTACGCAGGCCGACCGCGTGAGGAAAGACCGACGTCCTCCCCGAGGGGGGGGGGGGGGGGGACGTCGGTCGATGGGAGGGTACCCCAAGTAGGGGGTATTCCGTCGGGCCGACCACTGATGTCAAGTAACCCGGCTCCGGTGGTCGGCCCAACGACGAAGGCGACGTGCATCGTCGGTGGGTTGCGGGAGTTGCGTACTTACGCCCCTCTATTGCCCCGGACGGAGTGGTGCGAGGAGCGCGCCGATCGCAACCCACCCCCAAAAAAACAAAAAAGTCTTATTTTACGCCACCCACTGGCAAGAGTGGTGGTGAATTATATTTTTAGTCCATTACAACATTGAAAACGCCGTAAATGTTTAAAATTATAGATAAATTAATCATTAAGAAAAAAAAAATAAATAAAGAAAAAAAAAAACCTTTACTTTGTTCTCATTAAATCTAATAAAAAAACACAAACATAACTAAAGCAAAGTACTTCTTACATAAAATAATTTCACTTACAATTATTACCTATCATTCTATCGTTTATATATTTATCTTTTTGGTTTGATAGTGAAAACATATAACATCCAACCATGCCATCGGGTCCCACTAAAAATAATCATCAATACGAACCAATCATCATCATCATCTCAGCTCAATTTCGTCCCACTGCTGGGCTCGAGCCTCCTCCATAATAAGAGGGATATTGACCTACTATACCACGTTGGTCAAACGGGTTAACATAGGGTTTCATTTCGAGGCTTTCTTCTCTTGCGCAGATGTTATATGCCTATCATATCCCTTAGTCGTAGTCGACATCCACAAGTAAGAAAGGGAGTAGTGAATTTATATATTTAGTGTGGAGGGGAGTGAATCTTCACTTATCTTTTCAGAAATAAAGGTGACACTATATTTTTTAATACGCTAACGTCCGATCCCTCTCCACCTGAATTATCTTGGGCCACGAAAGGAACGCTGTGAATTTCCAGATCTATCATATATCTCGTTATTTTCGCTGGCTTATTTAACAGGCGATATGGTGTAAGGCATAATAGGTAGAAAATTCTATGCGGTACAAGAAAAACTATCAACTCAACAGACTTGAGTGGTATAGTTACTATACCATTCAAGTCTGGTGAATGGAGACAGTTTTCTGACCTGACTGTACAATAGGTCAACTGATACAATAGGTCAACTGATCTTAATATCTGGAGGAGGTTTTAGTTTAGCATTGGAGTTTACATGCAATTTACGAGGGCTGCCAGAGAGTGCAAAGGAATGTAAAGCCTCTTACCTAAATTTATTTAACTAATTATAAGCTACAATATGTCGACAATCGATCGATGCTTGATCGAGAGTGACGTTATTACAACTAATTATAAGCTAAGGTATGTTGACAATCGATCGATGCTAGATAGAGAGTGAGTGTTGGTAGGTGGAGTTGCAATTTAATATAACGGTCAAGGCTCCTGGTGTACGATGCTGCACGTCCTGCTGAATCTGCTATTGCCGTCGCCATATCGATATTGCTAAAGGCACGTATGCGAGGTCACTAGGCGGAAGCTAGTTTGGTGCTGAGTATTCATATAACATGCAAGCATTTTAATGATCAACAACTCAAAACTACCTCACATCAGCAACAACACCGTATATTGAGCCATTATAGAATCTATTAGTATCAATGAAAAATCATCAGACCTTTGAAACGATTGGCATGAAATGACTGAGCAAATTCTTAAACGACATTTAAAACGTATTAGGATTCGTCCTCTATCAAATTATGACAGGTATTGTGTATGATTCGTTTAATACGGTATAATATAATGTATTTGAGTATTTTGTTTTTTATTCATGATCGATTATGGGTCACGCTTTAATATTAAATAGAAAATAGAAAGGCTCAATCTGTGTCTGAAGGCACACGCTTTCTGGGGTGCTTAATACAGTTCAATCCGAGAAAGCCGCAAGTTTATGAATTCACTACAAAGAAGGAAAGTGCCTCAATTCTAAGGAGTGACTTCGCAAACCTCCAAAATTATTAGAATCCAGCTTTGGAATCGTTTGGAGCACAAGCCAAATTGGCAAGTCAAATACTGAGTGTCCTGAAAACAGTCATATCGCTTGACTGTTATGCTATAACTTCGAGAAATTTATAAAAAAAGGAGGGAGACCAAAAATTTAAGCATTAAGCTTTATCAAAGGACCGAAATGAAGAGAACAAATGGTTCATAGAATTTAGGTTAAAGACGTAAAGCTGATAAAATTATAATTACTCACATTAATTTGGAATCTACGGAATTAATTATGCGAAGGTTATAGAGAATTTTAATGCACGTGTAACTGTTGGCACAGATAATAATTTGAAATAATAATAATTAATATAATCTTATCATCATCATTGCAGCCCACATATGTCTCACTGTTGGGCTCGGGCCTCCTCCACAATGGGAGGGAAATTGACCTACTATACCATGCTGGTCAGACATGTTGGTATAGGATTTCATTTCGGATTTTCCTTCTCTTGCACAGATTTTATGTGCATATTATATCCCCTAGGCGTCTTTTATGACATCCACGGGCAAGATAAGGAGTGGTGAATTGTATTCTTACTCTATCATCATTTAATCTTATATGAAGCGAAAAATCTTTCTATATTGTTTTAGAATATATATCACGTCTCTCAGAAACGGGGTTAAAAATTTTAAATTTCAAATAATGTATTAAGATAAGGATTTGCTTTCTTAATAGGGTTCCAGGGTTAATTCGGTGAAAAAAATGAATATTTTAAAGATTTTTGTTTTGGAGGTGTGGAGGACGGCAGGTGTGAGTTTATCCACTTAATATACATATAATATTACAACATTTAAGCAATATTCTGACAAATTTTCAGCTCAAAATATTAAAAACTAAGCGAACGACAGTCAATTTTCGGACTCGCCTCGAAAAAAAGGTGTTTTGCGGTGTCCAACATAACTCCGCAACTCAATCATCTGAAACGAAAAAATCAAAATGCATTCAATAATTTATAATATGTATCTTTACTGAAAAAAAAAACAACAAAATACTTTACAAAAGAAAGTCTACGATACTAGGATATTTTAACAAGAAGAAAACCACAAGACGTAGCTAGTTAATTTTATCTCCCTAATACAATACATATGAGTTTACTCAAGTTGAAACTTTATCCAAGTTTGGTAATCATTTTTCGCTTATAAATAAGTTTTTCATTCAGTAATTATCCCTTATGATAATTTTCTTGCACTGTCATGCATATTTGAATAGCACTTGAACCTTGAAATTATTCGTCATATTTGGCAAGTTCAAAAGTTTGTCACAAGTTGGCTTTGTAAAGATAAAATATGTTTATTCTATTGTTTCAGAATTGAGTAGATAGTTTCGATGTCATCATCATTCTGCTCTTATCCCAATTATTTAAAGTCAATTTTATGTGTACTCTTTCATAGAAGGTATATTTTGCAATAGTTTTATAACTGGTCGCTTGCTTGACGTCATCCCTCTTTGGGAATGTAATTATTGACTAGATGATATCAGGTGGAGTTGAACTACATGTACATATGTTTTATATACACCTAGTTCAACTCCAGCTCCACTACAAAAGACGACTAGGAGATTTCTCCTCTTTTAGGGTACCGTAACAAAGGGTAAAAACGGGACCCTATTATTTATTTATTTATTTAGTATTATTAAGACTTCGCTGTCTGTCTGTCCATTTGTTTGTCCGCCTGTCTGTCACCAGGCTATATCTCAAGAATCATGATAGCTAGACGGTTGAAATTTTTACAAATTATGTATTTCTGTTGCCGCTATAACAACAAATATTTTAGTACAACATACGCGATTTTTATAGATAATGGTACAGAACCCTACGTGCGAGACTCCGGCTCGTACTTAGCTGGTTGGTTTTTATCGCGTGGGAAAGTGCAATTTTTTTTTCTCGCATACCACTCGCCCACCTTTGATATATGGGGTATACCGGGCTCAACGTCGATTTATTATCAGCGCCACTACCAGCTAAAAACCACACGCTGTTCCTGTCCCTCGGATACGACAAAGTCATGGGATCGTTTTCACATGCACTACAAAAGAGATTTCTCCTAGTCCAACAACCAAAAGCAATTTAAGGGTTAGTAGTATTTTTAACCGCTACCTTCTATATGTCAGTCAAATGAAACTTTTGAAATAATTATCCAAATAAACAAAGTGAGTAATTAGTTTTACGGCCAAAAGCAATTAGTTTGTCCTAAAAGGTTTTAATAGTTAAATTTAACATTATTAATATCTGTTAGTAGCGGTAGCTGACAGTTTCATGATGAAAAATACTAGCTACGTTAACTAGTAACATTTAGAAACAGTATTTAATTTATACTCACTGTTCATTTTTAACATCATTTTGCTTTGTGCAGGCGATATTTAAAATGTTTTATATGTAAGAAAGAAAGAAAATTATTTATTTGGGTTCTACAGCATTATTTTCTAAGAGTAAAAAAAAGTCAATTAATAACTATTATATTATACAAAATTAAGAAAGCTAATAATATTAAAGAAATAATATTAAATAACAATAATATTAAGGAAAAAGAACAACATCATAATATTAAGGAAAAAGAACAACATCATAATATTAAGGAAAAAGAACAACATTATAATATTAAGGAAAAAGAACAACATCAATGCCGTAGTACACCAAAAAAGTTCCACTTCAGCATAAGCTGTAGCACATAAGTATTACAGCACTGGTTTTCAGGTAAAACCATTTATTGAGTACGGGCCGCCACGACACGCTGTATACATATTTTAATTGTTAAAATTGAATAAATATTAGATAATATGAACAGTATTGTTGTAATATATAATACTAGCAACCCGCCCTCGCTTCGCTTCGGTTATAGGTTATAGTCGTTTTACTCGCGTAGTTCCCGTTCCCGTGGGAATACCGGGATAAAATATAGCCTAGTTTACGCCCTGATATTATAGCTTTCCATTGGTGAAAGAATTTTTGAAATCGGTCCAGCCGTTTTGAAGATTACCCGGAACAAACAGACAGACAGACTGACAGACAAAAATTTTTAATTGCTATTTTAGGCATAGGTGTCGTGCAAATAACCGAGTGAGCATGAAAAAAGCCTATTATTTTGACATTACAAACAGACACTCCAATTTTATTTATTGGTATAGATAATAAATATTGACTGCACAGATGGCGTAGTGGTTAAGATAGCGACCTACATTGCCAGTGTCGGGGGTTTGAATCCCACGCGGGACAACACTTTGTGCGATCCACAAATTGTTGTTCTGAGTCTGGATGTAATTTGTGTCCGTTAATTATATGTTTGTAAAGTCCCCCGCAATACAAGAATTATTTCCTTAGTGCAGGGTGTTGTCTTAAATAAAAAAAAAAGAGTATAAAAATAAATATATTTAGCAAACATAGTAAAATACAGTATATACAGGAGTAATATGTGACATCTCTATACCTATATATATATATATATATATATATATGTTTGATCAGCGCAAGGTAACCAAGTCTATTTCCCTCCCATTACGGGGGAGGCTCGAGCCTAGCACTGGAACGTATATGAGCTGTGATTATGATGGTAATATGTGACATTGAAACATTCTTTACAGGCCAGTCGTTACCGAGGATCTAAGTTTCTATACTGCCTGTGATATAATGAGCATCGAATAGAGAAATACGATGTAAATTGTAGTATGGCACAACTTTTATTAGCCCATACGCCGTCCAGGCCGTTCAGGGCGCCGAAAGGGAGGTGCGCGATCCCATAGCCCACCATTTTCCCGGCTCTGATACCTAGTTCTGTGACGTTTGTGATCAGTCTAGTATGTCAGAGCTAACCACGGTATCGTATAGCAAACTGCGATTTAACGGCGATTTGACAAGCATTACAATAAACGAGTTAGGGTAGAGGGTGAGACCACTCTAGATGGTCTTTTGTGGAGATAACCTAAATTTTCGCATACCGGACTATAGCTGGATTATTAATGTAAATTTTCCTAGTAGTAGCCTATAATTATAATGTCGGGTTAGTCATAGCCAGATTAGCGAGCCATTGCAATCACGTAACTACATAATGCGCCGTAGTTCGCTTAATAGACGGAGAACGCTTTTCCGGCAGATTCATGGCATCCAAATTATCCTGCTGGTAAATGCTGGTTGCTATAAGGCCGTAGATAGGTATAATAACAAAAAACGTAATCAGAATCTTTAGTTTAGTGAGAAATTAAGAATATAATTTGTCACCCAAAATACTTAAAAAAGAATCTTCAGATGAAATAGGCAACAGGACTTTTCTGAAAAATATAACGTACCAACTGCGATCAACAATTTAGCTGCCAAGTGTGGTGATTATATCCTATGTCCAATAGTAGGTTGGTAGGCGAATTCATGAAACAGATTTTTAACTATGAGCAACGTATATCTATGAAAGGATTAAGTTGATATAAAACCTCAATATTAAATATTATTCTACTTTCCATTAAATCACACAAAAAATTAAAACGGGATGAATATTTCAACAGCTACCCACAAAATTATTCATACATAAATTGGCGCCAATTCAGCGTGGCGGGCACATTTTTAAAAATGGCGGTCACGTACAATGAAATCGTAGATTTTATTGCACTGAAATAGGTAGACTTTTTTGTGAGTTTCCAACGTTCGTTCGAATGCAACTTGTTGGCTGTTAAAGTGGTATTTTTGCAGTTTAATAATAACTGCAATGGACGTGTCACATTTCAGTTATTTAAAAAAAAATCAGACAAAGAAATAGATTGATTTAGCCTAAGATTATGCAGAAATAGGTAAATATGTATTAGCTTTTTAGACATGAGTGTACGAGTATATACTCGTACTTTCGTACAAGACATTGAAATGAAAGAATCTGCAAAGGCTCTAACGCTTTTGTGTTAGTTTTAATAGAAAAATTCGATGGCAAATTTATTAAACACTGGCAAAATAATGGGCCATATTGATAACTGGCTGCTGGAATCAAAATAGATAAAGAAGAGCTTTATCATATTTGCGTCTATAACAGAAAACAACAGTCTACTTCATACCAGATACTTATAACTTGACCATACGTCCCGTTTTGAACAGGAAAATCTCGTTTTCTAGTTATCCATCCCTTTGTACAAAAATATTCCACTTTCGCAAACAGATCATAAATGATTATTGGATCATCAGATCATCACTGGAACACAAGAACTTGTTCTTGTTTTTTAGGTTCTAATTTCATATTCTCACCTATTTGCACAAGTATCCCTTTCTGACACAAACATTTATCACTCGCCAACAACAAAAATAACGACTTCAAGCATTTTTTTAAATAATGAGAGTAGTATTGGCAAATAAACCGAAATTGTTGCATTTCGTTATTTATCTACGTCTTTCACTAAACCACTTCTAAACTTATACAAATTGCAAGAATTTACTTTTATATGACCCTAACAATTTAATTAACTCTGTCTATTTAACTTCCATTTCCATTTCAAGTTACCCACGCAAAGGTAACAAAGAGAAAAATGTATAGCAATTTACTTTTAAAAAAGCCACTTAAACTGGTTAATACATACTTTATTCACAGAATACTAAACGAAGTTATCATTGCCATGTCAATTTATTATTATCGTCTTCGTTCGTTTGGATAGTATTTTATTGATATATCGCACACCTAGTTAAAGACTCGCGCAACTCGAAATAATTCCAAAAGGACTTATTATCATTACCGTAATCAGAGTTCAAAACTACACAATCTCCACAGACACCTGTAAAAAAAGGTCCATAAATAAAATGACGATGACGCTATAACTTAGTATTGCTGACTAGCTTAGTAGACACCCCCTACCAGCAACACTAACGCATTACCAATTGCGACATATTGGACAAAGGGATAGGTATTGTTACTACACGTAAAGACCGGATTATTTCAAGTAGGGCGTGTATTCGTGATTAGCCGCGATTTGAATACCTTAATTATTTTAAGTTCGGCTGGTCTTCGTGGTCGAACTTGTGATGAACTAAGACCGATTCTCTGATTATTTTGACTTAGTGGAGTATTTGTTCACAAATGTAAGTACTTTTTTTTAATAATTGAAAATGGTTTATTATTGTTGAAATTATTTTATAATATTTGAGTTAGTAGAGTATTGATGGTTAAATGGAAATCGCCTTTATCATTGTAAGAATAGTTGCTAGGGTTTGTTTGAATATAGGAATATTTTGTATTGTAGTTGTATCTGTCCCAGTAGTTCAAAGTTATTAATTAGTGTCGACTTCGAGTTATGGGTATTTTTTGAGTTAGTGTAGTCTTCGTGATTAAATCTATTTAATGATTTATTTCTCAGAAGATGAAGGGTCATGGTCTACTTTTAGTAAAAAAGACTATGGCAGCTCGTACAAATAAATCTGAGTGCAATGATGCAGAATTGGAGCCTCAAAAGTGTACACCATCACCTTTAACGAGCACCACAGTGATAATAAAATTCATAGCAAATGAACTAGTGGGCAATGATAACGAGCTGGAGCTTCACGAGAACACACCGAGTACGCCCACAGCTTCATCGAGCCCCACAATCATCAGTGAAATTTTACCTAATGAACTAGAGGGGACTAGGACACAGATTCACAATGGGGGGTTAGTAGAGAACTCAAAATTACCACAGTCAACGTCAGCCAAATCTCAAGTGAGACCATCATACTTTATTTCACCAGTTAACAGCGAGGTTAGCGATTTTGATGACTCGAATAAGGATTCGCATTACACTTTACCTACCAGGAAGGGAACTCACTGACTACTCCTCCACATTTCAAGGAAAAGATCTTGCTGTTCTACTTCTTCTAGCTCGTCAAGTTCTAGCTCATCATCAGATAGCTCTAGCAGCTCAAATGCAATTGCAAGTAGATGTTGTACAAGACGACTAAGGGATATAATATACACATAACATCTGTGCAAGAGAAGGAAAACTCGAAATGAAACCCTATACCAACATGTCTGACCAGCATGGTATAGTAGCTCAAATTCCCTCTAATTATGGAGGAGGCCCAAGCCCAATAGTGGGACGAGTGTGGGCTGCGATGATGATGATGATGTATTTTCAAAAAATGTAGTTTGTTTTTTTATGGGGATGAAATTGAAGGCAAACGTGGTCACAGAGGGCCATGGCGATCAGGGCCATCCGCGGGTACCGCACGGTCGCGACGGAGGTGGCGTGCCTATTGGCCGGGACTCCCCCGTGGGACCTGGAGGCGGAAATGCTCGCTGATTTGTATCAGCGGGTGTCGGAGGTGCGAGCGGAGGGCGATGTGGTCTTTTTGAGGGAGCTCACCGCCTGGCGCGTCGACGCCCGCTGAGACGTCATTTCCCGTTGGGCATTCCAGCTGGAGAGGCCTCGATACGGTGTCTGGACCGTGGAGGCCTTCCGGCCGGTGCTGATGTAGTGGCTAAAACGGCGGCACGGGGTGCTTTCCTTCCGACTAGTGCAGGTCTTGACGAGGCATGGATGCTTCGGCAAGTATCTGTACACGGTCGCTAAGAGGGAGAGCACACCGTCCTGCCACCACTGCGATTGCGACGAGGACACGACGCAGCATACGCTCGAGGCTTATGCCGCCTGGTCAGAGCAGCGTCGTGAATTCGTCGCAATCATCGGTGCCGTCCTGACGTTGTCAGCATCGCCCTAGCGATGGTCGCCAACGTCAGGTCAGGAGAACGGGGACGCGGTCGCAGCCTTCTGCGAGGCAGTGATCTCGCAGAAGACGTCTTCCCCGAAGGGGGGGACGTCGGTTGATGGGAGGGTACCCCACTAGGAGGTGTTCCCTCGGGCCGATCACTGATGACAAGTAACCCTGCTCTGCTGGTCGGCCCAACGACGAAGACGACGTGGTGTTCGGATGGGTTGCCGGTGTGTGTGCTTATGCCCCTCTGTTGCCCCGGACGGAGTGGTGCGAGGAGTGCGCTAACCGCAGCCCACCCCAAAAAAAAGGCAAACGTGGTGCTGTGGAAATAGAATCTTGTGTACTACAGTACCTATATACAAATGTTAGTTGAGACAAACGCATCAGATAATGATCTGGAGATTATATATCTATTACAGCCTTAGATACACCTGATAATCGTAGAGAAAGTAAATTAAATATAATTTAGATGTACTATTTTTGGTTAATACTAGATAAATAAATACAGATCAATAGTGCAATAATTTTAAAAAATCCATTAATATGAGCTCAATTCGATTTAGTAAAAATATTAAACAATGATGTTGTAATGAATACCAACCTAACTCAAAAAACTGAAATTATAAAATGTTACTGTTATTTAATGGAAGACGATTATCACAATAAATATTTACGTAAATCTATATACAAGAACATATAAGAAAGTTATTAATATATTAAATAGAAATGAAGTAAAACGTTTTTATCGATTCCTGAAAAAAGTGATATTTAGAGTTGAACTAGTCTTTAACTAGGTGTGCGATATGTTTCAGTATGAAAAGTATTGTGTATTTTAATCCAAGATGCTGTTGCGATTCCATATTTGACTGGAATCCCTTGCTTTGCTTTGAAAAATATGCACACAAATTTTTACACATAAATTGTTAATGATCTCTGATGTTTAGCGAGCATTATACATGTCAAATAACTGTTTTATAGATTTTATTACAATGATGATGATTTCTGATGTTTACGCGAGTAATACACATCTTCTATACCAATAAATAAAATTGGAGTGTCTGTTTTTAATGTCAAAATAATAGGCTTTTTTCATGCCCACACGGTTATTTGCACGACACCTATGCCTAAAATACAGATTAAAAAATTTTTGTCTATCTGTCTGTTTGTTCCGGGTAATCTTCAAAACGGCTGGACCGATTTCAAAAATTCTATCACCAATGGAAAGCTATAATATCAGGGCGTAAACTAGGCTATATTTTATCCCGGTATTCTCACGGGAACGGGAACTACGCGGGTAAAACAACTAAAACCGAAGCGAAGCGAGGGCGGGTTGCTAGTTGTAAATAAAACTATACTTACTTTTTTAAATCTTTACGGCGCTTCGGACCACTCGCCTGTGACCATGACAACTGTAAAGTGTTCCAAACGCGGGGCAATCAAAAATCAAATACAAAGCATCCATGAAAATGGGATTTTAATACGTTTATATATAATTTCGAAGCGTCGGGAGATTAAAAATCAATTAAAACATAAATTCTTGTTTAGTATTACTGACAATTTTATCGCTACGTAGAAAATAACCAAGTAGCAGGCTACACTGTTGACAGATTTCTACCTGCAACCATGAATAGGCCTAATCGTTCTTCTTCTTCTTTTTTATCTTGGCAATCAGCTATTAATACGAGTCATTTTTGCCAGTTTCTAGTTATAATTTTCATTACAAATTAACAGTTTCTTCTAAATAGTCTTTGTCCGTCAGTAAGTCAAATTGTCGACTTCAACAGTATTATGGCCACTGTTAACGGTATCTTCTACGATTTTTGGTGGAAACGAAAAGGTATGTTAAGCACTTTTATATCATAATCATTATACCCTAGCAGTTCCTCCGTCACATATTACATAAAAAGCCATCAAAATTATTTTATTTAATACTAGCAACCCGCCTTCCCTTCGTTTCGGTTTACCCGCCTAGGCGTAGTCTCTTTACCCGCGTAGTTCCCGTTCCCGTGGGAATACTGGTATAAATTATAGCTTGTGTTACTCCCTGATATTAGCTTTTCATTGGTGAAAGAATTTTTGAAATCGGTTCGGTGGTTTAAGCGTCAAAGCATAACAAACAAACAAACTTACTTTTGCATTTATAATATTAGTAAGGATAACACGTTAAATGACTAAGATATTGAATAAAATAGAAGACCGCCATATGAGACTCCCCCATTCTGGCCAAAAACCTCTGCCTAATCGTTCGGACTACTAAGCGTCGTAGTGTTGTAGAAAATCGACGTCTGAGTAGATCCATTTTGCTACTACGAACTTTGCCTTCCTGTTCTCATTCCATTCTCGTCAATCCTACACCTTACTACACCGCCAGGGCCTTGGCATTACGTTAATAATTTTGTAATAGCATATAAATTATTATGTGTATATATTGAAATTATTTATATATAATTTAGAATATAACAGTATTAATTATAATGTAGATTAATTAGAAAACATAACAATATTATAGTGTAGTATTTTAAAGGTTAAATAAACTTGAAATTAAATAAAATATTGTTTTATTTTATGAACTGAATTGCAATAAAATAAAACGACGTCGTCATTAAAGAATTTTTAAACAAAATTTGAAGTAGATTGGATAAAGGAATCTCGTTGTCCCATATAAACTTCGACCCTCTTTTTCACCCCCTTAGAGGTTGAATATCGGAAAATTCGGATCGAAATCCTATCGAATGCGTACAGGGCCGGATTATCTCTAAGGCGGATTAGGCAACTGATGTCTAGAGGCCTTGATAGGGTTAATCCGGCCCTGAACACACCTTTCAAGTTTCAGATCTTTAGGATCAACTGTTTAGGCTTTGCGTTGATTCGTTAGTCAGTCAGTCATCTAGACAAAGGATTTTATATGCATACATTTGTATTTTATAAGATAATAGGAGATGTAACTTAAGTTATAATTTTACTTCATCAACATCTCAGCTACGAGTAGGTATATACGTCCCACTGTTAACAGATCGACCCTTCTCCACAAAAGGAACGAAATTTACCTACTCTACACGCTGTTAAGACGGGTTTTACTTCAAGGTTTACATCCCTTGTATGGGATATTTAATCCCTTAGTCGTTTTTAACGACACCCACAAACAAAATATGCGGTGATTTGTATTTCTACGAACCCCACGAAATCAAACTTCATCATCTCAGCTCATATAACGTCCAACTGCTGAGCTCGAGCCTCCTCCACCATGGGAGAACAATTTACCTTACTATACCATGCTGATTGGACAGATTGGTATAGAGATTTTTTTCGAATTATCCTTCTCTTACATAGATGTTATATGTACATTATATTTTTTAGTCGTCTTTAACGACTTCCACAGACAAGATCCCTATCTTTCAACAACAACAATTCACTCCCTGGTGAATTGTTTTCCTTATCCGTCACCACACGGAAAATAAGTTTACTTAACCATTAAAAAGTTCTTAATCTACTTCAAAATGACCGTAACAGTTACGTGCAAATTTTCAACCAGTTGCATTCATTTTAATGACATTACGAGTTAACAAATAATGACATAACTTCAAGCATTTTACCACAGGCATGTTCCTCAATAACCATAAAAGCTGTTTGTTACACAATTACCAACATAAAGCTTTATAACATTTAAGTATAGACTGTAGCAAGTCAATTAATATCAGAGCAAATTGCTCCTCCAAGCATCGCCGTATGTACGGGGCCTGAATTCTGATAGCATCATAGATTAACAGTAAATAGATGGTCCAATTTGTAAACACAAATCCTCCAATTAAATACTAATTAAACGAAGTCCTCGTAATACATACTTACACAACTTATTAACTGTTATATATAATATCTGGTTGACTGAGCTTCGCTCGGAATATTTTTGTTGTATTTTTGTCGAATTTATTTAGATTTAATAAAAACTAAAAATTAAATAATGAAAAAAAAAATAGAAAAAATTACAAAAAGAGAATAATAATAACACCAAGATTTGATCCGACGCTGTTTGAATGCCAAAACAAAACTAAAAGAAAACTGGACAACTTCCCAACTGAACTATCGTAACTCCTGACATTGACGGCGAAATTTGAATTCATATTCTTTTAAAATTTAATGTCATTGTATTGTTTTGCTAAAACACTGACAAAACAACATTTTCTATAAATAAAACCTAGCTAGATCGATTTTTTGGCCTCGAAACCTCTAGTTTGCCAAGTTTCATCAAAATCGTTGGTGCCGTTTCTGAGATCCTGAAAAAAAAAAATATATATATAAGATTTTTAGTGTGGTGACGGAGTAAGAATACAATTCACCACCATCTTGTACGTGGATGTCGTAAAAGATTACTAAGGCATATAATATGCGTACAAAATCTGTGCAAGAGAAGGAAAGCTCGAGATGAAACTCTATACCCAAATATGTGACCAGCATGGTATAGTAAATCAATTTCACTCCTAATGTGGTGGAGGCTTGAGCGCAACAGTAAGATGCATACGAGCTGAAGTGATGATGATGATAAATACTCTCATAATCATCATCATTACAGTTCGTATACGTCCCACTATTGCGCTCAAACCTCCTCCGTAATAGAAAATAAATTGACCTACTATACCACGCTAAAGTGGTATTATAAGTCAATATTTCTCCTATTACGGAGGAGCCTCGACCCTAACAGTGGAAGATATAGGTATGAGCCGAAATGATACGTTTTGTGTAGGGTAAATAAGGTTAAATATGTAATATATTTAAGACATTTGTTAGGCCGCTGTCTACCATGAAAAGAATGAAGGGAGTATGAATGCGTTCAATGAGGTTCAACAATACTAAAGGCATTACCAAAACCCACCACACGTAAACATCTCAAGAAAGTTAGGCTTCCGGCTCTCTCGATCAGCGAACGAATTGCAGTAACAAATTGCTACTACTTATTGCTTGCTGCGAGAGTGTAATAATACTTCAGAAGGACCGGCCCGCGGCTGTAGATAGACATCTGTCGACAGTCCTACCACATATATTTGAGCCAAAATAATGATGATGTTGATTTCATAATTTTAATCTATGAGATCAATAATACGCGAATGTCAACAGAAATCAGCCTTTATTTATCAACATAACAACCCATCCCCAATCTAATTATAAGAGGAACTTGATTACATCAAAACGTTGATATGTTCCTCTTATACTGTTCAAATATTTGATTTGTTTTTAATATATTAACAATTCAATATAAGTTCCAGTATAAGTTCCTCTTATACTGTTCAAATATTTGATCTGTTTTTAATATATTAACAATTCAATATCTGGTTAACCGAGCTTCGCTTGGAATACTTTTGTTGTATTATTGTCGAATTTATTTAGATATATATTAATAAAAAATAAAAATTAAATAATGAAAAAATATAAAAAAATACAAAAAGAGAATAATAATAACATCGAAATTCGATTCGACGCCGTTTGAATGCCAAAACAATACTAAAAGGAAACTGCACTACTTCCCAACTGAGCTATCGTAACTCATGACGTTGACGGCAAAATTTGAAATCATATTCTTTTAAAATTTAATATCATTATATTGTTTTGCTAAAAACACTGACAATACAACATTTTCTATAAATAAAACCTAGCTAGGTCGATTTTTTGGCCTCGAAACCTCTAGTATGCCAAGTTTCATCAAAATCGTTGGTGCCGTTGCCGAGATCCTGAATATATATATACAAGAATTGCTCGTTTAAAGATATAAGATATTCAGTTGAAATATCTTAGAGATACTGGTGACATTTAATTAATAGGATCACTAGATTATAAATTCAATATTTGGTTGAAAGATACATGTTACTGTTTTTTTTCTTTCTTCTTGTGTCGTTAAAGATGTAAGATTACAGGATGGAGATCAAAGCACTTCAAGAAAAGGAAGAGACAAAAAATATGGCAACCAGTCTGAAGATTGTGTTTTAGAAATGGTAGGACCTTAGTTTTGACAGTTGTCTGTCTACAGACGCGGGCTAATCCGTCCGGGGTAGTACCATACTCTCACAGATAATCGACGTCCGAGTAGTAGCAATTTGTAATTGCGCTTCGTTCGGTGAGCGAGAGAGTCGGAAGTCCAACTTTCTGAAGGTGTTTGCGTGTGATGGGTTTAAGTGATGCCTTTAATATCTCCAAACCTTATTGAAACCTCAATGCACGCATTCACACTCCCTTCACTTTCTTCGCGGTAGGCAGAGGCTCGCAAAAGTCCATGGGCCGCAGCAACACTTACCATAAGGTTTGCTCGTTTGCCACCGTTTGTAATTAAAAATAAAATAATAGGATGACACTTGTGCTTTACAGCATACGTTAATATTCTTCTTTTTTTACGATATTCCAGATTTTTTATAGAAGCTGATGGTGTAAACGCAAGCTATACAGTCAACTTAGTAGATATCAGGGTGATATAAGAAGATCCCATACCTACTACTTCTCTTCATCTTTTGAACTGACGAATTTCACCGTATGATGATGGAATAAGAATATATTTCACCACTTGCATCCACGGAGGATGTCGTAAAAAACGAACAAGGAATATAATCCGCATATAACATATGCAAGAGAAGGACAGCTCAAAACAAAGCCTTATACCAACCTGTCTGACCAGTATGGTAGGTATAGTAAAGTCAATTTCTCACAAACTGTGAGAGGGTCAAGCCCAGCAGTGGGACGTATATAAGCGGAGATGGCGAGGATAAATGTCACCGTAATAATTAGACTTCAATAATACTTTCTGAGCTCCCTTGGGTGACGAAATGTCCAGTGTCCTTTCTTTCGCAGCGTTATCTACTTTCTATGTCATTGTGATAAAATTGCCAATTTGTTTCATAACTTTAATAAAATTGTGGTCAAAGTCATAGTTTCATAAAATATTCCGTTTACTTCACAAAGTATTTGCACAAGCAGCTTAACAACGTCGTAACGGAGATATGTGGAAAAGAAAATCAGCTTTTCTTTGTTAAGCAACATATGTATGGATAAAATAATGATAGTTATTTTTCTATATCGAATAAAAAGATAAAAAGGTAAGTTTGGGGCTTTAGGAGGTTAGACTCGAAAGACATTATACACACATATATATATATATATATATATATATATATATATTGTCTGTACACTTTGTCTGTGTGGTTACAGAGTAAGAATAACCACCCCTTTTTTCACCGTGGGTGTCGTAAAAGGCGACTATGGAATATATGCAGGTATTATCGATGCAAGAGAAAGAAAACTCGATGTAAAACACTATTCCATCATGTCTGACCAGCGATTCAATCACCCGCGGCCTCGTCTAGGACGGCATCAGGCCCAAGTAGCCTACGCCGCCCCAGTCATCGGCGGCGGTTCGCGTCGTCGAACCGTAGAGAATATACTAGAATTATTAGCCACTGGTAATAACTAACATTGTTTCAAAAATGGGGATGAAAATTTACAATTTGTATTATCATAAATAAATAGAAAATATAAATAGAAAATGCAAAATTCCACGTTATACCTTATTTATATTCTATGAATTTCTAATTATAAAAACTGGAAAACAATATTTAACATCAGAGTAGTAAAAACTAAAAGTAAATCGCTTTAGTTCTTGCTATTTGTTTGTCTCCCACAAAATGCAAAAAATAGATGATTACCTGCAAGAAATCTTATAGGATTTCAAACCGTCATGGTTAAAAATACTCAAAATTACAATTAACAGTATTTATACCATGTAAAATACATTAACGAATTTCCGATACTTCAGTTGTTATCGAGAGACCATTGTTTCTTTATATTTTCTGTTTTGAAAGTATTGGGATGTACAATAAAAATTTCTTTCTATTTCATATGTATAAATATTTGAGAAAGAGAAATACTTGATGACATGCTATGTATTTATTTTGGAGAAATAATTTAATAAAAAATAACTTCAATTTAAATAACTTTATTTACACACTAATATAAAAAAAAAGCTTAATTTTTTTTAAAGACCACTCCCTGCACTAAGGCAATTATCCTTGTATTGCAAGAGACTTTACAAACATATAATTTAACGGACACAAATATGTTATTTCTTATTTGTGAAGATATTGACTTTTAATAAACAACTAGCTGACCCAACAGACGTTGTTCTGTTCAAATAAAGCGCCACCTACCGGGTTCAATTGTGAATCTAAACCATTCTCGAATTTCATTGAGCACACACAAATTACTTAAATTACTTAAATCCAGTCAACAGATATCGCCATCTGTTAGAATCTTTTGGAGTTAACAGATAATTGTGACTGTCAATTAATTATAGACAAATAATTTGTAATAAAATAAAATTGCGACTATAATTAAAGATCTAAGCTATCCTATTTATCAAGTTGGACCAGACTGCTCACGGTGTGCCAATTTAATTTAAAATCAGTTAAGTAGTTTAGGAATCCATCGCGGACAAACATCGTGACAGGAGATTTATATATATAAGATTAATTCCAACATTTTTATGTAAAATGTTGCAACGAGAGGAGATTTGCGTTGTCAAAAAGTTATCAGATCTCATGTAGCCAGCTTCTAATTCTACAAGCTCTAACTTTGAACGCCCTAACCTCAAAAACTCTACCTAATTAAAATATGTAACTTGGCCATTTCGCTACCACCAAGATTTTGTTTAACTTCTACAATTATAATTGAATTAGCACCTGTTTTTATATTTGGAACTTTGCTAAGAGGTAATTTCCTACTAATATTATAAACGCGAAAGTTTGTATGTGAAGATGTGAAAATTTGAAGATGTTTGTTGCTCTTTCACGCAAAAACTACTAAATGGATTTTGATGAAACTTCACAATAATATAGCTTGCATATCAGAATAACACATAGGCTATAATTAATCCTGATATTCCCACGGGAAGAGGAACTGCGCGTAAAACCGCAGGGCGCTGGTAGTATTTGAATAATTTCTTATCCCAAATAAAACAAAAGTCATCTACTGAGGTGTAGCCTACTTTCTAATTTGATTCATCATCATATGAACAATATTCCTGTTTAAAATACATTAAAAGAAAACAAAAACAAAAAGTTAATAGACATATGTCGGCCCCTTTGCCGACAAGGGTACAAGATAATTTGATAATCCCTTGACCTTTATGCTTTGTCACGTGGATAATAATAACGTCTACGAACATAGTAAGGACGAGAATATATTTTTTATATAAAAAGATAATTCTAAACAAATTTCGTGAGAAGGTACGCATTTATAATTGTTGTCTGAAATTCACGGAAGTTGCGCGTAGGTTTATTGTCTATAACAATATTATGTAAATTTAATTTTCAACTTAATAACATTACTTTTAATATCGTTTTGGATTTATCGTTAACTAGCAGTGCCATGCGGTTTTACCTGCATAGCTCCCCTTCCCGTAGAAATATCAGGATAAAGTATAGCCTATGTGTTATTCTGATATGTAAGCTATATTATTATGAAATTTCATCAAAATCCATTTAGTAATTTTTGCGTGATAGAGCAACAAACATACAAACTTTCGCGTTTATAATATTAGGAGGCTTCTGTAAATAAACTGCAAATGGATTTAAGTAAATAAATATTTCTTAGACCTTCTCCCATGTCCCACTACCACACTGGCTCGAGCCCCCTCTATAATAGAACGGAAATATATAAAGCTAGCTGACCCAACAGACGTTGTTCTGTTCAAATACAGACTACAGCAGCGCAACCTAAAGGGTCCAATTGTAAATCTAAGCCATCCTCGAATCCCCTTGGACACGCACAAAAAATTGCATCAACATGTTTAGGATGAATTCAATGAATTTTTTTTTTTCATTTTAGGAGTGGTAGGACCACACTGTCGACAGTTATCTGTCTACAACCGCGGGCCGGTCCGTCCGGGGCAGTACCATGCTCTCGCAGAAAATCGACGTCTGAGTAGTAGCAATTTGTTACTGCGCTTCGTTCGGTGAGCGAGAGAGCCGGAAGCCCAACTTTCTGAGGGTGATTGCGTGTGGAGGGATTTGGTGGTGCCCTTGGTATCACCGAGCCTCAATGCACGCATTCACACTCCCTTCGCTTTCTTCGCGGTAGGCAACGGCCTTGTAAAGGTCCATGAGCGGCAGCAACACTTACCATCAGGTGTACTGTTTGCTCGTTTGCCACCTTTTGCAATAAAAAAAAAAAAAATAAACATACTCATGTACACAAGAAAATATATAAAGATATCCTGCTGATCAGACGTGTTACTATTGGGTTTTATTTCGAGTTTTTTTCTACTCTTGCATCGGTGTTATATGCATATTATATCTTTTAGTCGACCCACGGACAAGATAGAGGGTGGGTGGGGAATTGTATTCTTGATTCTTGATCAACGGTACAAATATCATGAATTCAGTGAACTTCTCAAAGCCCTTAATCTAGGTGCTCGATATCTTTACTGTTAAATATTACTTGTTCAGCACCGCATAGCGTAGGACGACCCCCCACTAGGTGGACTGACGACATTCTCAAAGTCGCAGGGAACTGTTGGATCCAAGTGGCGCAGGACTGTTCCGAGTGGCATTCTCCTGGGGAGACCTATGTCCAGTAGGGGACGTCTGTAGGCTGATGGATGGATGAATGTAACATACATACCTATCCGTGTGGTGATGGAATAAGAATACAATGCAACACTCTCTATCTTGCCGGTGGATGTCGTAGAAGACTACTGAAGGATATAACATGCAAATAACGTTTAAGCAGAAGAAGGAAAATTCTAAAAAAAAAGACCCTATACTAACCTTTGTTTTTTGAAGGCTATGGTCTAGCTACACCCTGCCCAATCTGTCCAGGGCGACGGATGAGCGACGTGCGGACCTACCGTATTCCCTCCCTGTCGCCATTGGGCCGACGACCGGTACCGATTCCTTGACATCCGTGGCCGGCTCGGCGGGTTACCCTTTCGGGTACCATCCCCTTTGAAACCCGGGCAACAATGCAGTGTTGCCGGCCAGGACGTCTCTCTCTCACGCGGTAGGTCTCTGTGCGGTTGACAGTCTAATACCCGGTCCGTGCACCCGCGACCTCTATTAAGGCGGCATCAGCCGCAGGTACTCGCGCCTGCGCCGCCTAATGAGCCGGCGGAGGGGCGTGTTGTGATACAAGAATTCTTCCCTGACGCGCGCCCCCGCCTCCTCCTGCGAGATCCTATACCAACCTGTCTGACCAGCGTGGTATAATAGCTCAATATCCCTCCTATTAAAGGTTCGAACCCAGCAGTGGGGCGTATATGAGCCAAGATGTTATTACATAGTCTAAAAAAAGTCATTTCCCATCGTCTGCATGCTTAAATCTTTTAAACTACGCAACGAATTTTAATGCAGTTTTCATCAAAAACAGGATTATTGAAGTGGAAGATTTAAACGTGCAGTTATTTATACACGAAAACGACTTCCATGGACAAGAATAATAAAATCGTAATATATCAGTGTAAGTAAGTGGCCTCAGGAATGAAAAAATCAGATTTGGCTTACATGAATATAGGTGTGGCAGTCTTAAAAATATTTTTAAAATTTTTTGACTTACCATTTGCTATAATTACCATTTACTATAATTACCATTTTTAGTAATATAAAGTCATTAAAACAAAATGAGTTTCTAGGTCAGTTTCATGTGAGAAACGGTACCCGAAAGGGTATCCCGCCGAGCTGCCGGCGGACGAGAAGGAATTCGGAATACTGGTGGTCGGCCCAATGAGTAAGGGGCGGGAATACGGTGGATTATGGGGTCCCGCACCGCTCTTTCGTCACCCCGGATGGAAAGGACAGCACGTCTACCGACCATAGCCCATCCAAAAAAAAGTCGTATAAAGTTCTGTGGCAGTTAACCTATTAAATATTATAAACTTATTTTAGAAGACTATAAGTCATAAACAATTAAAAATGATTTCAACTTTCCATATTACCAGAGAAAACTCCGAGAATATCTTTCCGTTCTTCACTTTAATATTAACTCCTTAAGTTACATAAGCTTCCCCAGTCCCTATCTCGGTCGAATGTCGCAACGCAATCCAATTTGCGTCCACTTTAGCAAATTTGTACAGATTTGTACAGCCTAACGGTACTCGAGACTTCTCTATAAATGTTTTAACTAGCTTAAGTGGTCTTTTAGATAAGGTCGGAACATTTTTTCTTTGATATTATTAGTAATGGAAATTAAAGTTAAATAATAACTACTCGTCTCGTCTCGTTTCAGCTCTAATATATCCCACTGCTGGGGTCGTACCTCCTCCCCAATAGAAGGGTAATTGCCCATAGCATGTTGGTCAGACATATTAATATAGAGTTTTATTTCGCGTTTTCATTCTCTTGCACACATCTTATATCCCTTAGTAGTCTTTTACGACATTCACGGGCAAGATAGGAAGTTATGAATTATATTCTTACTCTGTCACCACGCGGTAAATTTAGAAAGATTATCAACGAGATATTTGAGAAAGAGCTTTTGTCTATACGTGTCTATAATTGCTTGAGACTCAAAAGCGTCGTACCTAAAGTCAAAAAGACTTTTTGACTCTCAAGCAATTTTTTTGTGACTATAGTTGTTCAATGGCTATGAAACCTTTACCCCGGTAAGCATTAAGGGCTCTCAACCCGAATCTCAAGCAAGTGCTGCTGAACATTCTGCCGGTATAGTCCTCCCACGGGCCAATCAGAGGTGGGGAAATGGCAACAATTTTTTATTATTTTGTTCTTCTCTCGTCGTCATTCGGAAAAAATAACTGCATAGTAAAATGACTTTATTCTCCTTATTAAATCTGTAATAATAAAAAATCTTTCCACTTATTAACTTGTTGAGAACCTATAAGTTTCATTTCTTTAGTTTCAGACATTATATCAATTCCTATGTATGAAACTTCTGACGTGTCGACGAGTATCTTCGTTCGTTCGTTAGATCGTCAAAGCGCCAACGGAACATTGAAGTCTAAATATAAGATAGAAATATCATGTAACAAGGTGAAATATGATTTACTTTGCCGTAATATCGAAGCAGAAAAATGTGGCTTTTCAAAAAGTCCATACATATATTTATATGCATATATTTATATCCTCATAACTTTTGACGAGTTATACAAGTATAATTAGTGTGTTAGAATCATAAATAACTTGTGAGTATAAATACCAAAAAAGAATAAAGATAGAAAGAAAGAAAAACCTTTGTTTTCGTTATATGTAATAGAAAACCAAAAACATAACTAAAGAACAGATTTTACATAAAATAATTTAATTTTTAAATGTAAAAAGAAAAGATATAAAAATTAAAAAAAGAAGAAAGATTTAAGAGATTAAAAATTAAACATTTAAAGATATAATATAAAGATATAATATAAAGATATATATAAATGAATATTATTTATCTAATTATTATGTTGACCTTAACAGATAATGTTATAAATGGTTTATGTTGACACTATTGCATTGGGGAAGCCTATAATAATAATAGATGTAATTGGTAATTTCATATATAAATTTTAACGAGGGAAAAAAAGGCTATCGGTTCAGCTCGTGCTACTTCCCTTAAACAAAATAGCGCTGATATTCTGTCAACACTTGATATACAGATCTGAAAAATAAACTAGAATATGCATGTGCGTATGTGCGTATGTGTTTGTATGTGAGGATTTGTGTAGGGATATAATTAATTTTGAATATTTTGCATACATATAAAATACTCAATAAAATAAATGTTATTGTATTTATACTGATTTTAGCCGACACATTAAATACCTTTCAGCGTTTATGCTTACAAGGACTGAAAATATGAAATACGCCTACAACAAGTCGTGCATGAATTAGTTGTTTTTCTTTAATTCTAAGGTATTTAACTGGTCAAACTTATAACAACCCTTATTGTGTCGGAGGTAAAATATGTAAGTCGCGTTGGGTTGCAATGAAATTTTCTGCTAAAATCCTTTAATGGTCTTGTAGGAGATCATAAAAAAAGAATATTAATTTTCCAATATGAAGTTCTTTACTACGTGCTGTGTGGTAGCGGCTTCGAATACTACCAACCCTTGCTTTGCTCGTGGGTGTCGTAAAAGACGACTACGAGCCCTAGATTGACCCGGACCAACTCCATCTGGTACCATTTGGGTCAACGATTACATTCCCAAGGAGGATTGACGTCAGACAGGTGGCCGGTCATAAAAGTCATTGCCGAAACTTTTTGCAATATGTCAAAACAGATAACATATTGCGTCGACCCCAAGTAATTGGGATAAGAGCAAGATGATGATGATGATGATGAAGTTCTTTACCAAAGTTATTTTTACATTGCACCCTTGAGAAAACTTTTTCTAGAACTCTACCATTTTTACTGCATTGTTAATGCAATGAGTCAAATAAGATTTTCCTCGTTAAAATAGAGTGCTGCAATTTGCTTACGCTTTATTAATTTTAATAATATTACGAGTAAAAATTAATTGATTGTTGGTTGTTAATTTTTTAAGTGATGAACAAAGCACGTAAAATCATATCTTTTTTTTTTTTATTTTTTTTGGTGGGCCGCGGTCGGCGCGCCTCCGCACCACTCCGTCAGGGGCGACAGAGGGGCTTAAGCACGCAACTCCCGCGACCCACCCAAAAACCACGTCGCCTTCGTCGTTGGGCCGACCACTGGAGCAGCGTTAACTTGACGTCAGTGGTCGGCCCGACGGAATACCCCTAATTGGGGTACCCTCCCATCAACCGACGTCCCCCCCTCGGGGAGGACGTCGGTCTTTCCTCACGCGGTCGGCCTCTCAGCGGGTGACGGACTAATCCCCGGTCACGTCACCCGCGGCCTCGGCTAGGGCGGCATGAGGCGCAGATAGTTGCGCCTGCACCGCCCCAGTCGCCGGCGGCGAATCTCCTCATCGAGGCTGCGCTCCTCGCGCAGGCGATCCGCCGCCTCCTTCCGCGAGATCACCGTCTCGCAGAAGGCTGCGACCGCGTCCCAATTCCCGACGCTGTCGACCATCGCCCTAGCGATAGCCGGCAGCGTCAGGTCCGTACCGATGATTGCGACGAGTTCACAGCGCTGCACTGCCCAAGCCCCGCAGGCCTCGAGCGTATGGCGCGCCGTATCCTCATCGCAATCGCAGTGGTGGCAGGACGGTGTACTCTCCCTCCTAACGACCTTGTGCAGGTATTTGGCGAAGCACCCATGCCCCGTCAAAACCTGCACCAGTCGGAAGGAGAGCACCCCGTGCCGCCTTTCCAACCACTGCATCAGCACCGGCCGGAAGGCCTCCACGGTTCGCACCCCAAACCGAGGCCTCTCCAGCCGGACTGCCCAACGGGCAATGACGTCTCGGCGGACGTCGACGCACCAGGCGGTGAGATCCCTTAACGAGACCACACCGCCCTCCGCTCGCACCTCCGTCACCCGCCGATATAGTCCGGCGAGCATCTCCGCCTCCAGGTCCCACGGGGGAGTCCCGGCCAATAGGCACGCTGCCTCCGTCGCCACCGTGCGGTATCCGCGGATGGCCCTGAGCGCCATGACCCTCTGTGGTCGCCACAGAAGGGCCCTAAGTCGGACGGTCATGGACCCCGCCCACACCGGTGCGCCGTACAGGGCCATCGACCGGATGACCCCCGCGTACAGCCGTCGGCACGCAGCGCTCGGTCCGCCCACGTTCGGCATAAGCCACGATAGGGCGGACGCCGCGCCGACGAGCCGTGGAGCGAGCCTGCGGAAATGCTCCCGGAACCAAAAATGCCCGTCGAGCACCAGGCCCAAGTACCTCATATGGGCCCGGATGCTGATGTCGACCGAGTGGACGGTGATCGAGACGCCGATGGGAGGGCTCATAAGGCGCCCATGGAACAAGAGGGCCTCCGTCTTGTCCAGGGCGACCCTCAACCCCAGCGCCTCGATCCGCCTGACGACTTCCTCGGTACCAGAAGTCGCCAGGCTTACCGCCTCTTCTAGCGTCCCACGGTGGGCTGTGACGAGCGTGTCGTCGGCGTAACAAATCACGCCCAACCCGGGCGGGAGGCTCCTCCTCAATGCCCAGTCGTAGCCGATGTTCCACAGGGTGTGTCCGAGGACCGACCCCTGCGGGACACCGCACGTCATGGGCGTTCGCACAACGTCCCCTGCTCGGTCGGTGCAGAGGACGCTGCGCCCCTCCAAATAGTCTGCCACTAGCCGCCTCAGGTAAACTGGCAGCCCGTGATACCGGAGCGCCTCCCTGATGCAGCTGAATGGCAGACTATTGAATGCGTTGGCGATGTCTAGGAACACCATCAACAGCACTCCCCCGCCGGTGACGGCCTCAGTCGCCACGGCCCTCAGGCGCAACAGAGCCGCGATCGTCGAACGACCCCTTCTAAACCCAAACTGGGCGTCCGACAGATCGGGCCCCGTGCCGACGAGGTGCCGCTCGATGCGGGCAGCTACCACCCTCTCCAGTAGCTTGCCCATGTCATCGAGCAGCACGATAGGCCTGTAGGCCGAAGGCGACTCTGGAGACCGTCCCGGCTTCGGCAGGAGCACCATCCTTCCCTCCTTCCAGCACCCAGGTAACCGTCCGGACGCTAGACACTCGTCGAACAGCCCCCTGAGGCGGGGTCCCAGGTGTTCGAGGACCAGGGCCATCACACGGTTAGGAACACCATCGGGCCCGGGGGCCGTAGACTTTGCGCGCATGCGCGTCACCGCCACCCCCATCTCGGGTTCCGTGATGGGCGGAACACTGTCGTCATCGGCCTCCCGGTCAGTGTCTGGCGGAGCCATGACCGGGGGCGTGTGTTCCGCCCGCCGCGGGAACAGGTCCTCGATGACCCGGGTGTGAAGGCCGGGCTGGAGAGTCTCGGTGAGGGGAGGGCCCTGCGCGCGTAGCCTATTCAGCACCGCGCGATAGGGGCGTCCCCAGGGGTCACGGTCGAGACTATCCAGCAACTCCTGCCGACTGACGTCCTTGGCGGAGCGGACGGCCAGCCTGAAGGCCGACCGCGCATTGCGGTAGCCCTCGTAAAGCATAAAATCATATCTTATTGTCACGTTCCGTCTGAGCCGAGCGTGCAAGCGAGAGTGCGAAACAAAGGATAGAGAGGCACAATCGGCTTAAGCGTTCAGCTTGTGACGCATCTATCTCTCTTAAAAAAATATTGGAATCATTGGATTGGGGATCCAATCTCACGGACGGATTGGAGTCGCTGGAGCGGCGGAGAGACTTTGGGTCACTCTGTGTACTATACCGACTCTTTCACAGGGAGTGCTCCGAGGAACTGTTTGACTTGGTACCACCGTCACCGTTTTACTAACGTACCACTCGACACCGCAGCAGTGTTCATCCATTTCACGTGAAAACGATATGGTCTTCAACTGTACGTTTCCAGCGCTCATTTCTTCCACGTACGTGCAGGCTCTGGAATGAACTATCTGCTGCTGCTGTGTTTCCCGAGCGCTATGACATGTCCTTCTTTAAAAGAGCTTTAAAAAGAGCATTTACTTCACGGTAGGCAACGGCCTGGCTGTGCCCCTGGTATTGCAAAGGTCCATGTGCGGCAGTATCACTTACCATGAGGTATGCTGCCTACTCGTTTGCCACTGTTGACAATAAAAAAAAATCAACGAATACAAATTTATCGAACAATTTGTAATTTTCAATTACCACTTTCTTGTAAATAAAACTACTTTTACGGATTATATCGCATTTGTATTTAATTTATGATTGCCCGACGTTTCGAACACTTTGCAGCATTCATGGTCACGGGCGGACTAAGGTGTCTCAGGTCCAACAAGTCATCGTTATTACAGACATTTATAATTATCTACCGGATACAGAAAATTAATTTGTTCATTCTATGTATTATACAAAATAAAGATAATTCAATGATTATTATTTAATTTAATTCAGAAAAATGCAATTTTCATCATTATTATCTTATTACCTTATCACGTAAAATTATGGTTCGTAAACCAACTTTACAGACAACCAATTACACCGGCACACAAAAAAAAAAAGTGGAATGTACTTTGGACCGGACCTACCTACCGACATGTTTTTCGACCCGCTGAATCTGAATTTCAAGTCAGTTTGGCCCGGTCACCCTCCAGTTTTGAGTAAAATTCAAAAAACCTCAAGAAAAATTGCAAAAAATTGCAGTCACAGCAATTAAAAAACTTTTTGTGGACCCGGATCACGTATGATTATTGTGTATTTCAAATAACTGAATCTAAATCTAAAAGTTAATTGGCCCGGTGAGGCATCCAAATTTGAAAAAAAAAATTAAAACCCCAAAAAAGTGGCAATAAATCATGAAAAATTTAAGTTTTCGAAATAAATTTTTTTTTGGACTCAAATTGAGTATGATTTTCATGTATTTTGTTCCGCTGAAGTTTTCTTGCCCCGTTAACGTTTTAAAATTTAAAAAAAATCTCAAAACACCAAAAAAAATCGGGAAAATTGCAATTAAAAATATGAAAAAAAAATCTATAAAACATGATTAAATACTTTTCCTGTATTTTTTCACGCATAAAATATTAATTTCTTAACTTGTATTTCGTGATCTGGGTCCACAAAAATTTTTTCATTGCTGTGACTGCAGTTTTTTTGCAATTTTTGGCCTTTTTTTGAGGTTTTTTGCATTTTACTCAAAACTGGAGGGTGACCGGGCCAAACGGACTTGAAATTCAGATTCAGCGGGTCGAAAACACATGTCGGTAGGTAGGTCCCGTCCAAAGTACATTCCACTTTTTTTTTGTGTGCCGGTGTCATTATTATTGCTGTTGGTAGCAAACAGCATACCTGATACTGGCACTCATGGACTTTTGCTAGGCCGCTGCCTACCATGATGAAAGTGAAGGGAGTGTAAACGCATGCATTGAGGTTCGGTGATACTAAAGGTATCATCAAAACCCACCACGTGCAAGCACCCTCGGAAAGTTGGGCTTCCGTTCTCTCACTCACAGAACGTAGTGCAATAACAAATTGCTACTACTCAGGTGTCGATTTTCTGTGAGAGTGTGCCTGGATGGACCGATCCGCGGCTATCAGAAAACTGTAGACAGTCTGGTCCTACCAATTATAACTTTTGCTGTGTAGCCGCTACGAATATTACCAACTCCTATATTGCTTTCGGGTGTCGTAAAAGAGGACTAAGCTTTACATCAAGCTGGACCGATTGGATCCGATATCGTCTGATCAACTATTACAACAAGGGGAGACAAATTGACCTACTATACCACGCTGGTCGGACGTGTAGGGTTTTATTTCGAGTTTTCCATCTCTTGTGTAGATGTTATATGCATATTAAATCCCTTAGTCGTCTTTTACGACACCCACGGGTAAGAAAGGGTGTAGTTCTACGTCACAACACGGATAAAAGTGTAAAGTAATTGGAATTTGAAGATGTTATTGTTACAATTTTTGTATTACTATTTTACATTACTTCTTAAGTGAACTTACATAACTCGAGCATTTTCTCATGTACACTACCGACGAATAATTGGAAGCTAAGTAAACAGTGAAATATTCAAGTCTTCAATGAGAAATGGTTTGCTTGTAGTTTAAAAGCAAGTTGCAAATGATACAAATGAAATGTTATTTCAACTTACCGCATAGAAATGAGCGTTTATTTTCATATATTTCTTGTAACAATGTATATATATTTTGTAATTAATAACTGAGTAACTTAGTAATACACTTTAGTTTATAAATAATTAACTGCAATAATTAATAAATAATTTACTTTTCGTGTGGTGACGAAGTAAGCATACAATTCACCACTATATCTTACCCGTGGATTTCGTAAAAGACGACTAAGGGATATAATCTATACCAATAAATAAAATTGGAGTGTCTGTTTGTAATGTCAAAATAATAGGCTTTTTTCATACTCACACGGTTATTTGCACGACACCTATGCCTAAAATACAAATTAAAAAATGTTTGTCTGTCTGTCTGTCTGTTTGTTCCGGGTAATCTTCAAAACCGCTGGACCGATTTTAAAAATTCTTTCACCAATGGAAATCTATATTAGGGCGTAAACTAGGCTATATTTTATCCCGGTATTCCCTCGGGAACGGGAACTACGCGGGTAAAACGACTAAAACCGAAGCGAAGCGAGGGCGGGTTGCTAGTACGCATATAACATCTATGCAAGAAAGGCAAACCCTATACCAACTGACTGACTGACTGACTAGCATGGTATCATTATCGCAGCCCATATACGTCCCACTGTTGGGCTTGGGCCTCCTCCACAATAGGAGGGAATTGGACCTACTATACTATGCTGGTCAGATATGTTGATATAGGATGTCATTTCGAGTTTGCCTTCTCTTGCACAGATGTTATGTGTATATTATAATCCGATAGTCGTCTTTTACGACATCCACGGGTGAGATAGCAGGTATAGTAAGGTCAATTTTCCTCCTATTGTGGGGGAGTCTCGAGCTCAACAGTGGGACGTATGTGAGCTAAAATGAATGAAATGAATGAAAACTAAGTTTTATAAATAACTTAGCATTGTTAAAAAAATCTCAATAATTTAAACTGACATTATGATGAAATAATTTAGTTTAATTAAAATCTCTCAAAAATTTGGCTTGTTGGTATAAAAATATAATGTATGCCTTACTTTTTCATAGAATTTTAGGACTGCGGTGGCGAAATTACCTACTGCGTGACTATTAAGGCGTTATACCCTCTTGGTGGACGTATAATAATGAACATTGATGATCAAATGGTCTTACCGGTGGCCCGCCCATATCGCGTAAGTACGACGAGGTTCCGTCGCCCAGCAGGGATCGGATGGGCTGTGATTATACCGTAGCTTGTTCCTATAAAAAGGTAGTCCCAAAGTCTCAATACAATTTCAATATAAAACTTCAGCTCTTATAATATTTTGAACGAGACTTCGATGAGTTTTATACGTCCATTCGAAGTAAAAAAACTTCAAATGTATAAAACTCCAACGTCCAAAATTAATAACAAGGTAATATCGAAAGAGAGTTTTATACGGCTTTCCTCCAAAGTCACACAAAAACTTATTCAGATGCGGCCGGGAATATTCGATTGTACCATAGAACAATGAAAAACCAAAAGCTCTTAGATAATAACTTAGTAATTTAATTGCTCTGTGTATTAGAGGCAGATTGTGGTGGTTATGCATGCATAGATAAACACATAAATAGATAATTATTTACATAAATAATTATGGGTTCCGTTTTTTTAGAGTCGGGCTGTAGGTATGTACTTTGTATCCATAAGTTACAGCTAATCCATAGATATATATTTTTAAGCATTTTTGTTTTTGTTGACGGAGTAAGCCCATGGGATATATGCATAAAAAATCTGTGCAAAAGACGGAAAACCAGAAGAAAAATCTATTGTGGGAGAGAATTTGACCCACTATACTAAACTAGTCAGATGCGATAGCATAGCATTTGATTTCAAATTTTCCTTCTCTTGCACTGATGTTATTCCGGGTGGTGACGGAATAAGAATACAATTCACCACTCCCTATCTTGCCCGTGGATGTCGTATAAGACGACTAAGGGATATAATATGCACATAACATGTGTGCAAGAGAAGGAAGACTCGAAATAAAACCCTATACCAACATGTCTGACCAGCACGGTATAGTAGGTCAAATTCCCTCCCATTACGGAGGAGGCTCGAGCCCAACAATGGGACATATTATGTGGGCTGCGATGTTGATGATGATGATGATACACTGATGTTATAATGGGTTTTTCAACAAGAACTTTGTTTTCTAAAGCATAATAAAACAAGAAATTTAGATGAAGATGATTCAAATTTTTATTTTATTACGAAGAGAAAAGTTCGGCAATTATGAATGAAAAATGATATCTGGCAAATGTCCACCACGACCACGCTGAGAGATGTCGATTCTTTCATCAAAGTTTTTAATCACTTTTTGGCAAAATGGCGGGTCTATTTCGTTAATTACGTCACGGATTTTGAGTTTTAAGGCTGCAATCGATTCGATTGGCTCCGTATAGACTATGTCCTTAACATAGCCCCACAAAAAAAAAATAATCCAGTGGTGTTAAATCACACGATCTGGCTGGCCACATAACAGCTGATTTTCGAATAGGCCAAATTGAGTTGTTCAACAACAACTCAATTTTGGCCTATTATTGATTACGTGGATATCACTGACATGTGGTTTGTCATGTCACAGCATGTCACACATCCAATGAAACGATCGATCAATTTATTGCAAACCAAATTTCCCGATCGCATAATTTCACGAAAATAATTTTACGAACTATATGTAGTCATCCTTTAGGATACTCGTGGCAAAGATAAGGAATGGTCAATTATATTCTTACTCCGTCACCACACGGAATGTGACCTAACCAGTAGAAAAAAAGAAAAATGACAAATATTATAAGCTACTGGTTGCATATCAATTCACGATTCAACTCTTTCATTGAATCGTTGGGCACATAAAAGAGTCATAAAAGTATGACATTTACATGAATCACTCACCCTATTTTAACTTTGTTTGAAAAGCCAATAACTGTCTGTTCGATAATATTATTAAAACGGTACCTTCGACATACTTTGACGTCCAACGTTCACGTTTGATATATTCAGGCTATATTGACTTTCGTTCAGTTTGTTTTCAATATAAAATGTTATTTATGGACTTAATTTTGAGAGTAGAGGGTATTTTAGATTTAATCTATTGACTTCATTCAAGCAGGCAACTATCCATTGTGTTTAGAATTCTAGGTAGGTAACTTGTGGGAGAAAATAAAATCAAAATAACTTCTCCGTGTGGTGACGGACTAAGAATACAATTCACCACCCCCTCGCTTGCCCGTGAGTGTCGTAAAAGACGACTAAGGTATATAATATGCATTTAATATAAGTAAGAGAAGGAAAACTCGAAATAAAATCTTATACCAACATGTCTGACCAGTGTGGTATATTAGGTCAATGTCCCTCCCATCGTGGAGGAGGCTCGAGCCCAACAGTGGGACGTTTATGAGCTGTGATGAAGATGATAAACTTGTGGGAATATAGGTTATGGGACCACACGCTACTCATCAGTCGTCCCGGACAGAGTGTGCGGGGTGTGTCCAGACCACTAAAAGAAGAAAAAGGTAGGCAACGTCGATGCTAAAAATTTTTAATAGCAAGCTCGATATTTGTAATTGCGTCAAATATATCGACGCCCCCAAGCAATAACCTAGTAATAGCATTTTACTGGATTTTTTTTTAATTTCAAATTTGACATCTGTAGGCGAGGACTCATATATGATTTTTTTTTAGATTTTCTATGGTTAATTACAAAAATATGACCAATGAAAGTTTTATTGCACGGAAGTTCTATTACATTTTTACACGACAAAAATGAAATATTACATTATTACTTTTTAAATTTCATGACTGATAATTGGTATTATAATAATACCGTAATATAATTTATGTTAAATTTTGGTTACTGCGGTAACAAGTTTATTGCAGTGAAATATGAGGCATATTTTTTCAGTAACGGTTAGTTATTATATTCATACGAATTAAAATACACGAAGAAACGTATGTACTGGCGTAGATTACACGGCACTAAGACAGTTATATAACTTTACAGTTAGTCCCTTCATTGAAATTACTTTTAAAAATTAACCGCAATAATCTCGCAAGTTGATATTACTGAATTCATCTTTATAATTCAATATGGTAATATACAATTACTGTTAAAACATTACAAAACATTTTACGTAATATATATTTTTATGTATTACATGAATCTTTGAATATATAATGTAATTCTGATACTATAAGGTTATATAAAAATATGGGTTAGGGTAGGGTTAAGGTTATATAAAATGGCTATAAAAAAATAACTTTCATTTGATACATTTAACATGGCGAAATAATGATTCACTGAAAAGATATAGCTAAAAAATATAAAACATTAACTCCTGAAAAATTTGAGTTTTGCGATTACTGGGTTATTGCTTGGGGGCATCGATATCATCTATACCAATAAATAAAATTGGAGTGTCTGTTTGTAATGTCAAAATAATAGGCTTTTTTATGCTCACACGGTTATTTGCACTATACATATACCTAAAATACACTTTATATTTTTTTTGTCTGTCTGTCTGTTTGTTCCGGGTAATCTTCAAAACGGCGGGACCGATTTCAAAAATTCTTTCACCAATAGAAAGCTATAATATCAGGGAGTAACCTAGGCTATATTTTATCCCGCTATACCCACGGGAACGGGAACTACGCAGGAAAGACGACTGAAACCGAAGCGAAGCGAGGGCGGGTTGCTAGTATATCATATATTTCTTTTATTTTTGGGTGGTAATAAAAGGAATCTATTTTTAACCCCCGACGGAAAAAGGGGGATGTTATAAGTTTGACGTCGATGTGTTTGTTTGTTGTTTTTTTTGTTGTTTGTCTGTGTGTTTATGGCATCGTAGCTCTCAAACGGATGCACAGATTTCGATGCGGTTTTATTTGTGAGCCAGTTTCCTGGCGGTGCTATGTTATAGCTAAGAAGCTATGTTTGATTAATGTCGGTGCAGCAGTGTAAGAGTGTCAGCTTATTTCCAAAGTGATGTAATGGCGTATGATTATTCAATCAGGTGCTTCATGCGAGCCAGTACAATCGTTAAATGACAATTCATTAATTACTCCTGTTGAAAAGAACGTGATACTTTTTTTGTATTATTTTAGTTTGGGTCAGGGGTTATTCAAAATTTTCAATTTTATAATTATTACGGACTTTATCGCATTTGTATTTGATTTTTAACTTGCCAGACGTTTCGAACGCTTCAGCATTAACGGTCACAGGAGGACTAAGGTGTTTCCCGTCCAACAAATGGTCTTTATAACAGAGGTTTATATTTATCCTTATATGTACTACTACTAATTAGTAATAGTTTAGTAAACATTTAATTTTTCATTATTTCATATAATATTCTTTATAACACAAGAGGTAGCATAATATTCTATGGTACGGAGTAACAAATGCAAAAAGACGTTGATGAGCGTACGACAAAGGCATGCAATCTCCTGGGCCGTCATTGTGATGCGCCCCTGATGTAGGGGCGGCATGTCGGCTGCCGATGGATCTATTCAGTCTTTTATTCTGCACTATGTAATAAAATCTACGCAGCCATGAACTATTCAACATTTCTTATATATTCTAGTACATATAAATTCTTTTTTCAAATAAATATTAAGTGTATTTTTAAGGAGTTTATAGGCAATATATGTAATTATAAATTTGATACTGACTAATATTTTTTTTGCCGTATAATGACGAATTAAGAATACAATTCAACTCCCTATCTTTCCCGTGGATGTCGTAAAAGACGACTAAGGGATACGCATATAACATTTATGAAAAAGGTAAACTTGAAATTTTTATTTCAAGTAGGGTTTTCCCTACACCAACCTGTCCGACCAGCATGGTATAGTAAGGCCAACTTCCCTCCTATCGTGGCGGAGGCTCGAGCCCAAAAGTACGTATATGAGCGGAAAATTTTGATGAGAGACAAGTTTCAATCAAATAAAAATCATATGATTTGAGCTAATCAGTCTGGCCACCGCAGTTTAATTCTTCCTATTATTAAGTTTTATGTGCAACAGTGGGCAACAAGTCTGAGAGTGAACGTCAATACACTGGATTAAATAGGCTGGCCGTCTAATAGATAGATAAAATAAACATATTACATGATCCATTTTAGAGTTTTTAACTATTTAGAGCGGTTCTTAGGCTTGACGCGTTCAAAATATATACAAACAAACAAATTCTTTCGCTTTATTTTGTATTAAAACAGATTTAAAGAGGGCAAGTATAAGCGTAACATCAATCCAGGGAAATATCTATATACAGTTCGTTACACGTATGTATCCAAGCTTACATGTTTATAAATACATACTTAGAAACAAATCAACTCACGCCAAATAGAGTATTTTTGCGTACTTTATTATACTCTGACAACCCGCCTTCGTTTCGCTTTTAGTCGAATTACCCGCATAGTTCCCATTCCCGTCGGAATACCGGTATAAAATACAGCCTGTTTTGCTTCCTGATATTATAGCTTGCCATTGGTGAAAGAATTTGTGAAATCGCTTCGGTGGTTTAAGCGTGAAAGCGTAACAAACAAACTTACTTTCGCATTTATAATATTAGTAAGGATTCACATAAAGTATAGAGTGCAATTACCCGAAATAACGTACTATACTTTATAATAAACGGTACTGGCGACCCAACTAACAATATCAGACACGATTACACTGCTTCCTTGCCTAAGTATAACTACCGAAAGTCCTTTTTTTTTTTTTTTTTTTTGTGTGTGTGTACAGCTGTTGGCCGCAGATGGCCTTGACAGCTTGACGCGGACTATGGGTGAGCGCTGAGGGCTCTCAACCCGGTAAACCGAAAGTCCTCTACTAATTCGAGAATTTATACCTATTTACCGCTATTAAACCATTCAAGCGTGACTATCGCTACTACGAATGTTACCAGAGCATACTCTAAGTTGCCACCCTTCGATGAGTGATAAAGAAGTACATACTATAGAATACGTGGGTAAATACGCACTATTATAAAGGGATATACCTGAACACATAAATACACATCTTGGTCATATTTGCAAAGGGAAATGGAGGTAACATTTTGTTGTAAGAAAATATAAGGATATTCAAACACTTTGATGTTTGAATATAAGGAAATAACCCAACATTCTATTAATACCGTAGAACTGTTATATTTTTCCATTTGCATATTATGTACTCTAAGTTGAATAAGATGCCACAGCTTGTACTGCAAAAACTGATATTCATCGGGGCACTTAAAGGATTATTGTCCAAGATTAAACCCCCTAAGATCTTTTATTTATTTTTTGTATGTTGTTGTAAATTGTCTTTTTTAACCGACTTCAAAAAAGAAAGAGGTTTCTCAATTCGACCGTATGTATGCTTTTTTGTTTGTTCGCGGATAGCTTCGTCGTTTATGAACCAATTTTGATGATTCTTTTTTTTTGTTAAAAAGGGTATAATTTCCAAATGGTTCAACATTTTATCAAAATCGGAGAAGCGTTTTTGAATTTCAACAAAAATCTAAATATTTATCTACATTGTCTACATTATTGAAGGCGGTTGTTTTTTTTTTTTGCAAGAAATAATTATTAAATATTTCGTTTCCTGAAAAAAGATTTATTACTTCTATTTAATCATGCTGCCCGTGTGGTGATGGAGTAAGAATTCAAATCACCACTCCGTATCATGCCCATGGATGTCGTAAAAAACGACTGATTGATATAATACGCATATAACATCTATGCAAGAGAAGACAATCTCGGATCAAAACCCTATACCAACCTGTCTGACCAGTAGGATATAGTGAGGTCAATTTCCTTCCCATAGCGGAGGAGACCCGAGCCAAACAGTGGAAAGTATATGGACTGCGATCAAGGGAGGATTTCAAATGTCTGATTTTCGCGTAAACATCATCATTCATCATTGAAACAACAATCATCATCATTGAAAAGAACAAATATAGCGGATAATAAATAATAATATTCGAAGGTTGAATAGATTGACATTGAATGCCCGCCTGTCATACGTGTTTATACCAGCTGGGACTGACAGTTTTACATGTTATTGAAACCTTCATCTTTATCGATTTCTCATAAATATCGATTTCTCATATCCCGGATTTACTAACGGATAATTACTAACATGAAGAAACTAAAGATGAAGAAACTGAGAATTTATGAAGAAAATTGTAACTAGATACTGGCAACAATGAGCTCGTTTTAGTATCTGATTGCCAATAAAAAAATTAAAATTAGTATCTACAAATTATATCTATACGTTTGTATTAATGGGTAGATTCATCATCATCATCTTGCTCTTACCCCAATTACTTGGGGTCGACGCAATATGTCATCTGTTTTGACATATTGCAAAAAGTTTCGGCAATGACTTTTATGACCGGCCGCCTGCCTGACGTCAACCCTCCTTGGGAATGTAATCGTTGACCCAAATGGTACCAGATGGAGTTGGTCCGGGTCAATCTAGGGGTTAATGGGTATTGTTTAAATTATTTATTAATGTATAATTTAGTTTTAATTACTCTATAGGTTACACCACCAACTACCTTTCTTTCCTGTGCTAATTCCATAAAAAGGTTGCCTGGAAGAAATTGCTCGAAGCGATAAGGCCGCCCATTGTACTGTATCTTTTATATTAAGCTCTTTTATATTGAACACTGGTGTACAATAAAGTGTATAATAAAAAAAATAAAAAATAAATAAAAAAATGGTGGATCATGGAGGCGAACCCTGAAACTTCCCGCTATTTTATTTTATTGTTGTAGGTGGCAAATGAGCAAACAGCACGCCTGATGTTAAGTGATACTCTAGGTCATGGCCCTCTGCTAGGCCGCTGTCTACCATGAAGAAATGTCTATACGTATAATGAGGTTCGGTGATAATATAGGCATCACCAAAACACACCATATACAAAGACCCTCTCAAAATTCGGCTTGCGGCTCTTTCGACCACCGATCGAAGTGTAGTAAAAAAAAAAAAAAAAAAAAAATTGCTACTACAGACGTCGATTTTCTGCGAGAATGTGGTACTGCCTCGAACAGACCGCCCGGTAGACAGAAGACTGTCAATAGTAAGATTCAACCACACATAAACATAACTCCTTACAAAAAACTCGATTTGATCCGATTCGAGGTAAACTTAGAGATAATCTAAGTTTAGCAAAGCCGCTTATGATGTCGCAAAACGTTTCAAACGGACGCCGCATCCTCAAGTTATGAGAGGCTTACATACATCCTGATATACACACATAAAAACCTACGGACATTATGGTAGAAATAGTCGGAACAACTTCCTAGGACCTCGAAACATCGACATGTGACAAAAATACCAATAACTTCGATAGTGTTCAGTTAAGACACAACGTGCATATCTCGATGTTTTCTCTGAATTTTCTGTTATTGCGTGTCATCAATTCAAGCTGAATGGCTCGATGTTGCTCTAATATTAAAACTTAGAAACGGGTGGCGCTAGTGGAGTTTGTTACAATCATTTTATTTTATGCGTTATTTTATAAAGATATAACCTGTTTCAAAGATCATCATACTGGAGTTACAAAACAGTTTATATTAAAAGAAGTCATCGTCGCCATCATAATCACAGCTAATATAGGTCTCAATGTTGGGAAAATTGACCCTTTATACCACGACGGTTTTTGTATAGGTTTTTATTTCGAGTTTTTCTTCTCTTGCATAGAAGTCATATGCATATTATATACCTTATTTGGCAGGCTATTGTGTGGCTGCCCGCCGTCCGTACCGGCTGGGGTGACGAGAGGGTGGAGCATGACCCCATAACCCACTGTATTCCCTCCTCTTCGCAATTGGGCCGACCATTGGTACCGAATTCTTGTCTTCCGTGGCCAGCCCAGAGTATTATATACCTTAATCTTTTTAGGTCACTTGCGCTTCATGCCGCTCTAGTCGAGGTCACGGGTGGACGGACAGGGGATTAGTCTATTACGGGCCATGGGTGTCAAGGAATCAGTACCAATGGCTAATGGCGATGGGTAAGAAATACGACTGAAACATCGAAATTGTTTGTGCAAGTATGTATGCATAAAAGAATAGATTACGACAGAACTAATATGGCATAAAGTATTGAATGGGATAATACGATTTCTATTATTGTTTTAAATATTACACAGTAATAAAATTAATCCGCTGCACAGTCGCTTACGAACGACACCCACGGTAAGAAATGGGGCGGTGAATTATCTCTCTCTTACTCCGTCACCACGCGGATGTTAAAAAAGGTATTGAATTACTCAAGAATAAATAAAAAAAAAATCTCTATCTTTCTCACTCGCTTGCTCCCTACTCTCGCCTCATGGCTATGCTTCGTGCTATGTTCGCCCTTTCTCACTCTCTCTCAATCGGTCTCAATCGCTCTCTCCCTCTTCTTCGACAAAAACGCTGCACATCTTCGTAACGCGTTTCAACCGTAAAAAATTTACTCTCACGCGCGCAAAGGAGTTTCACTTCAACAATACATTACGTTTAAATAATAATTATATGCGTGTGGTACTGGATTAGGAATACAATTAACCACTCCCTTTCTTGACCGTGGCTGTCGTAAAAGACGATTAATGGAAATATTTATGGCAGGTAACATCTATGCAAGAGATGAAATCTCGATATGGAAAATAGTGGAAAATAGATCAATTCCCCTGCCGTTGAAGGAGGTCTGAGCCCAAAATTGGAGATTTATATCGGCTGAAATATCTAATATGAGGCAAATTACAAAATTGACAATATATGTCCTTACAGAGACGTCTGTGCTGTGTAGTGGCGCCTACGAATATTACCAACGCTTAATTGCTCGTGGGTGTCGTAAAAGACGACTAAGAACATTTATATCCTATATTAACTTGAACTCCATAATTATATTCCATAATTATATTTTTTTTTTAGGGGGTGGGTTGCGGTCGGCGCGCTCCTCGCACCACTCCATCCGGGGCGACAGAGGGGCGTAAACACGCAACTCCCGCAACCCACCCACGATGCACGTCGCCTTCGTCGTTGGGCCGACCCCCGGAGCAGGGTTACTTGTCATCAGTGGTCGGCCCGACGCAATACCCCCTACGTGGGGTACCCTCCCATAGACCGACATCCCCCCCTCGGGGAGGACGTCGGTATTTCCTCACGCGGTCGGCCTCTCAGCGGGTGACGGACTAATCCCCGGTCACGTCACCCGCGGCCTCGGCTAGGGCGGCGTGGGGCACAGGTATTCGCCCCTACGCCGCCCCAGTCACCGGCGGCGGATCATCTCATCGAGACTGCGCTCCTCGGACAGGTGATCCACCGCCTCCTTCCGCGAGATCACTGTCTCGCAGAAGGCTGCGACCGCATCCCAATTCCCGACGCTGTCAACCATCGCCCTAGCGATAGCCGGCAGCGTCAGGTCGGCACCGATGATTGCGACGAGTTCACAGCGCTGCACTGCCCAAGCCGCGCAGGCCTCGAGCGTATGCCTCGCCGTGTCCTCGTCGCAATCGCAGTGGTGGCAGGACGGTGTACTCTCCCTCCTTACGACCTTGTGCAGGTATTTGGCGAAGCACCCATGCCCCGTCAACACCTGCACTAGTCGTAAGGAGAGCTCCCCGTGCCGCCTTTCCAACCACCGCATCAGCACCGGCCGGAAGGCCTCTACGGTTCGCACCCCGAACCGAGGCCTCTCCAGCCGGACTGCCCAACGGGCAATGACGTCTCGGCGGGCGTCGAGGCGCCAGGCGGTGAGCTCCCTTAACGAGATCACACCGCCCTCCGCTCGCACCCCCGTCACCCGCCGATACAATCCGGCGAGCATTTCCGCCTCCAGGTCCCACGTCCCGGCCAATAGGCACGCTGCCTCTGTCGCCACCGTGCGGTATCCGCGGATGGCCGGGACAGGAGTGGTAGGACCACACTGTCGACAGTTATCTGTCTACAGCCGCGGGTCGGTCCGTCCGGGGCAGTAGCATGCTCTCGCAGAAAATCGACGTCTGAGTAGTAGCAATTTGTTACTGCGCTTCGTTCGGTGAGCGAGAGAGCCGGAAGCCCAACTTTCTGAGGGTGATTGCGTGTGGAGGGTTTTGGTGGTGCCCTTGGTATCACCGAGCCTCAATGCACCCATTCACACTCCCTTCGCTTTGCAACGGCCTTGTAAAGGGCCATGAGCGGCAGCAACACTTACCATCAGGTGTACTCTTTGCTCGTTTGCCACCATTTGCAATAAAAAAAAAAATAATAAAAATAGCCCTGACCGCCATGGCCCTCTGTGATCGCCACAGAAGAGCCCTAAGTCGGACGGTCATGGACCCCGCCCACACCGATGCGCCGTACAGGGCCATCGACCGGATTAATTATATTCCCTAGAAGGGTTGATGTTAGCAGGTGACCGGTCATAGAGCTATTGCACTCTTGCAATATTACGATGGAGGAATATATTGCGCGGACCCCAAGTAATTGGGGTAAGAGCGAGATTATGATGATCCCAGTGTAGAAAATTAAACTGTTGACTCTAAATAAATTCTCCACTAATATTCATCGCATTTAAAATTTCATTAAATAGACGAAGGTAATGAATTGTTCGCTTGAAATAACGTAAGAATTGTCTGTATTTTAGTTATATAAAAATGTTTCAATTTACTTTTTAATAAAATGTCGTACGATGGTTTCAAATAAGAAATTGTAACAGTTATTTCTTTCTATAATAAAAATATATATTATGTGGACTATTGTTTTAGTGCACATGTACACTTTAATGTTTCTTTAGTGCATTTATGATTTGAACTAAAAACTAAAAAGAGAATTAAGTAAATAGAAAAATTAAAAATACAATACACCATTTCCTTTCCTGCCCGTGGGCATTGTACAAGACGACTAAGTGATTTTAATATATGGATGACATCTATGCAAGAGAAAGAAGCCTTTAATAAAAGCCTAAATAAAGGCGTCCGACTCGCCTATAGTAGGTCAATACGTTTCTTATTGTGGAAGAGGCTCGAGCCCAGTAGTGGGACTTATATTATTATGAGCTACGATAAAATTAAATGGCGACAATATAAAATCTATCTATAAGATTTCATTTAAAAAAGAATGAGATAGAAAGAAATGGAAAATGAGATAATATGTGTGTGCTATAGGTATGCTTTCGCATGTTTAACGCAAACTATTTGGGCAGGATGTATTCCCCTCATAATACGCCAAAAAAAGGCTCTCGGATTTACATTGTCAAATTAAATAACTTCGCAGATAATCGGTTAGCTAGGTGTTATATTGTGCGGTATATTGTGTTTTAATTGGAAATAACTTTTCTCACAAACCATAATTTATTTTCTTTCAAAAAAGAAACATAAATAAAGGAAAAAAGGGAATCTAATTGGGACCGTCTAGATGGATTGCTCGATTTCCTATCTGAACTATTTTTATTTTCAGTGCAGTGGCTATTAAAATTAACCTTCATATTCTAATTACCTATATTTCATTTCATTTCTTAAAAACTGACAAAAAGTGATTAATAAAATGAAACTTAGCTAGATCGATTTATCAATTTACATATACAAAATTTCATGGAAATTATTAGATACTACGAAATTATTTCATTAATTTCTTTTTGATCCATTTTCCACAGTAAAAATAAAACGAGACAGATTATTACAGTCGTGATGAAGAATAAATTAGATGATATTCATGCTCGTACATAATTTAGGTATGTATATTATATGAAAAGTAGTGAAAATATAATTAAAACTTGTCTCGACGCTCACGAACGGTTCAGTACCATTTTTCAAGATTTAAATACTCTACCATCGTCATTTCAGCTCATATACGTCCCACTGTTTAAGGTTCAAGCCTCCTCCATAATAGGAGGGAAATTGAACTTACTATACCATTTTGGTCAGGCAAGCTGGTATAGGATTTCATTCCGAGTTGTCCTTCTCTTGCATAGACGTTATATGCATAATGCATATTATATCCCTTAGTCGTCTTATACGACGTCCACGGGTAAGATAGGGAGTGGTGAATGGTATTCTTACTCTGTGTTCAATGCACATTGAACATGCAACGCAGCAAACTCAAAAGTAGAGCATGTCAACATACAAGTAAAGCATGTCAACATAATGTGCAAAATTAGCACTGACATGATTTAAAGACACTGCGTTATACTTTACACGTACGACACACTAACACAAAATGGTATATGTGTGTATTAGCAATAAGTAGTATATAAGGTGTACATTGTGTAAAATAAATCAGATTTGAATTTATTCATCTCTCAGTTACATCCCTCTCACTGCGGCCAAGACACCCTTAGCCGTCAGTTCTGATTAGTCGAGTGAGTCTGCTTGACTGGCAGTGAGAGTTACCAATCCTCCACCCAAAGCTCCATCTCACTGTGGCCAAGACACCCTTAGCCGTCAGTTCTGATTAGTCGAGTGAGTCTGCTTGACTGGCAGTGAGAATAACCAATCCTCCACCCAACATCCATCTCACATCCACCTGTCACCTTAGGTAGCACGGTGCAGGTATCCCATCATATAGGCTAGGAACTTAAGGGCTTTAGGTACTTCAAACTATAACCTTAGGTTCTTCTGTCAAACACGGCGTCAGTCCACTAGCCCAGACTACGCCTGTACACTCTGTCACCACACGAAATATTATATATATTATATTATATATACTAGCAGACCCAACAGACGTTGTTCTGTTCAAATAAAATAAAAGGAATTCTCCTTGACGTCGACAGCAGCTCAAACTACTGGGTCCAATTGGGAATGTAAACCATTCTGGACTCCCCATGGACACACACAAAATATTTCATCGACATCCATCCAGACGTTTAGGAGGAGTTCAGTGACATACACACATACACAAGAAATTTATATATAAAGATATACTATTCATATTTTGAATACCTAAAGTTAAAGAGAAAATCGCCGGACGGGCTCGTCTGACAGGTTGATATAAGTTTTTATCGGCAGTTTCTTTCTCTTGCATAGATATTTTTTAGAATACAACATCCTGCACTAAGGAAGTAATCCTTGTGTTGCGGGGGACTTTACAAACATATAATTAATGGACACAAATTACATGCACACTCAGAACAACGATTTGTGGATCGCACAAAAAATCCTGCGTCGCCAATTTTCGGCATATTATATCTCTTATCTCTTAGTGCTTTTTAACAACACCCACAGGTGTTAACAGGCTAGGTGAATTGTATTCTTACTCCGTCACCATAGCATAATATTTGTTTAATAGTGGTATAAATCACCAACGAAAACTTTGTAAAAATTTCAATCTACTAACTTTTATTTCGTGTGATGACGGAGTAAGTATACAATTCACCAGCTCCAATACAATTCTTGCCCGTGGGTAGAAGAAAAGACGACTAAGGGATGTAATATGTAGGTAATGTTGTAGGTATGTTTGAGGATTTTCTTATGTGACGCCACAAAGTCCGGTCCTGTGCCGCCTACATCCAACGACGCCCAGTAACTTTAACGGGGTAGCCGGTCCATCTAGTGGTAGTCCTACACTGCGTCGTCCGATACGTGGTCGCTATTGAAGAACATTTCTTCCCCAGCGGTTGTCGGTTCGTCGAGCGATGTGGTTTGCCCATTGCCATTGTTCTCTAATACCACTTTTGAAAGTTGTTTATTTTTTAAATAAAATAGTTTTGATCCACTCAACACAAAAATTATTTATGTACTGAATATACCAAATTCGCGATGATTGTACAGATGTAAAGAAAGATATAGATACTTTCGTATTTTATATAATATTATAACTAATCGCCTTACGCTTCAGTATACAACGGTGCCTTTGTTTAAAGAAATGATCTTCTTTAACAGTAAATAAAGCCTGGGGAAGCCTAAGTCCTATCAAAGTTCAGATTCGCAGACGATATTCCTTACAACGCAATAAATAGCGCTTTACCTAGCTATTTTCTTCATGTTTAGCAACTGCTTACAAGTTTTTTTCGGTTATCTAAATAAGACGAATCCCATCTCATATATTCCCATCATTGCAGATCTTGTAAACCAAGATCTATAATGGATAAAATTACACCAAGGTTTTACCTCTGAGTAATTTCAGAAATGATTTTAATTGTCTTGGGATCAATGAAGTTAATTTAGAAATAATAAAATGGAAACTTGCTTCCCTATTAGTAGGGAAGCAAGTTTCCATTTTATTATTTCAAAGCAAAGCGGGACTTTTGAAGCAACTTTGACTATAAAGTTATTAAAGACAAGGATAAGAATCTAAAGGCAGACACGGCAGTATACTACTGCGATGCCTATGTATCCGCTCAAGGCTATCACCAGTTGATAAGCCTTGAGCGGGTGTGATAAAAGACGACTAAGCACTATACAGACCTGGGCCAATTCTAAAAATTTACCTATTATCTCACCACGCTGGTCAGACGTGATGCTATATTGTTTTATTTCGAGTTTTACTTCTCTTGCATAGATTTTATATGCATACTAGCAACCCGCCCTCGCTTCGCTTCGGTTATAGGTTATAGTCGTTTTACCCACGTAGTTCCCGTTCCCGTGGGAATACCGGGATAAAATATAGCCTAGTTTACGCCCTGATATTATAGCTTTCCATTGGTGAAAGAATTTTTGAAATCGGTGCAGCCGTTTTGAAGATTACCCGGAACAAACAGACAGACAGACAGACAAAAATTTTTTAATTGCTATTTTAAGCATAGGTGTCGTGCAAATAACCGTGTGAGCATGAAAAAAGCCTATTATTTTGACATTACAAACAGACACTCCAATTTTATTTATTGGTATAGATTATATACCTTTGGCGTTTTTTACGACACCCACAAGATAGAGCGTGGTGAATTATATGCTTACTCTGTGGTGACACTAAAATATCTTATAATATACACTTCATCGTTTTCCTTGTGGTAATGAAGTAAGAATTCACTCCCTATCTTGGCCGTGAGTATCGTAAAAGATAACCTCGGGATAAGGTACGTAGATAAAATCTATGCAAGAAAAGGTATATATAAAAGTCTTATACCAAATCGTCTGACCGTCGATGTATAGTCGAGAAATTTCCATCCACATCATCATCACAGCCCCCATACACCCTCCTCCACAATGGGAGGAAATTTAACCTACTATACCATGCTGGTTAGACATATTAGTATAGGGTTTTATTTCAAGATTTTCTTTTCTTGCACAGATATTATGTGCATATTATATCCCATAGTCGTCTTATACAACATCCACGGGCAAAATAGGGAGTGATAAATTGTATTATTACTCCGTCACCACACGGAATTTCCATCCTATTTACATATTATCTATGAAGCTGAAGACCAACATAAGGACGATTATGAGCTGATATGATGATGATAATGATGAATTCAGCGCTTTTAGTATCGCTGTAAGCGATGAGGACAATTCTAGATTTAGCAGCCGCACATGAAAACAAGGCCACGTTCGCTTGAGTGTTTCTATGATAACATGCAGACAGTGTTTACTTATTCAACACAGGTAACGTTGTTTGACTTCAAGCGATCAATCTTCCTTCAATAATAATTTATTAACTGTCAAGTTATTTCAATGTCCATTAGTGTTATGAATTCGATTTTGATACAGAGAATATTTAATTTTGTTAATCATCACTTCTCATTTACGTCCCAGTGCTAGACTCGAACCTCTTTCATGGGAGGGGAATTTGCCAGGGAGATGCTCGACAGCGTCAGGAACTGGGACGCGGTCGCCGCCTTCTGTGGAGCCGTCATCTCACGGAAGGAGGCGGCGGATCGTGCGCGAGAGGAACTCCTCTTCGGTGATATGCTCACACCCCGCCGGCGACTGGGGCGGCATAGGCGCAATTATCTGCACATTATGCCGCCCTAGCCAAGGCTACGGGTGACTGGATCGGAGAATCAGTCCGTCACCCGCCGAGAGGCCGACCGCGTGAGAAAAGACCGACGTCCTTCCCGAATGGGGGGACATCGGTCGAGGAGCAAGTACTCCTCCGGGGGTATTCCGTCGAGCCGACCACTGATGTAAAGTCACCTGCTCCCGTGGTCGGCCCAACGACGAAGGCGACGTGTCTCGCGGGTGGGTTACGGGTGTGTGTGCTTACGTCCCTCTGTCGCCCCAGACGGAGCGGACGAGCAGGGCACCGACCGTAGCCCACCCCAAAAAAAAAATGGGAGAGGAATAAACATACTATACCACTCTGGTTGGGCGGATTAGTGCAGGGTTTTCTTTCGAATTTTTCTTCTTGTGCATAGATGTCGTATGAACTTTATAATCCCTTAGTCGTCTTTTACGACACCCACGGGCAAGAAAGGGGGGTGGTAAATTGTATTCTTACTCCATCACAATTTAAGTTTAAATTTAAATATTGGTAATGGAGCTTTTCCGTGTGGTGACGGAGTAAGAATACAATTCACCACCCCCTATCTTACCCGTGGGTGATCGTACGAGACGACTAAGGGATATAAAACGCATATAACATCTATACGAGAGAAGGAAAACTCTGAATAAAACCCTATACCAACACGTCTGACCAGCGCGGTATAGTAGGTCAATTACCCTTCCATTATGGAGGAGGCCCGAGCCCAACAGTGGGACGTATATGGGCTGAGATGATGATGATGATGAATGAAGCTAAAAATAAATAATAGAATAATTTGAAACAACATTAATAAACAGCAGAAGCTATTGAACATTTTTTTACATTAATATACATTTCTTCGAAGGTTACTCATACTACATAGTAATGGAGGTGTATATTATTATGATATGGCAGCGAGATCACATATAATCCATAGAGCTTGTCATTATGAAGAAAGGTTTTGAATAGTGACTGTAAACCAAGAACCGAAGCTTACTTAATAAAATAACCTCTTATGATATTTGCAGATTTTTTTCCTTAACATTTTACCTTTTTTCGTATTTTAACTTTCTTAATACATTTAACAGCTATATATTTTGATAATCATCTCAGCTCATACACGTTCCACTGCGGGCTCGAGGTGTTTTTTACTGCTGTTGATGGTAAACGACCACACAGCACACCAAATGACAACAAATACAAGTTACATTGTCGCTGTCAAATGTCCATGCATTTGCTATGATCGATGAACATCGATGTTCGATGATCATCGATGTTGAAAGAAAAAACATCGATGTTTTAACATCGATGTTGCTATAGGCAAAACATCGTAACATCGTCGTTAACGGAATTCATCATCAATGTTTTTAACATCGATGTTGAAAGGAAAACATCGATGTTGAATGGAAAATATCGATGTTGAAAGGAAAACATCGATGTTGGCAAAATATCGTAACATCGATGATAATTTAATGTCGTAACATCGATGTTAAGGGAATCGACCATCGATGATAATTCACACAATAAAACGTACCTGTTGTACTGACTGTTCCAAAAAAAAAAGCTCATCAAATTTTTGCGCTGAGACAAGTACTTAGTACTACTGGTATTTAATCCTATATTATAAAGAAGAAAAAAAAGCTCATCAACATTTGCCCGGAGAATTTTATTTCGCAGTCAAATATTAACACGTAACATCGATGTTATACACTTTCGATTAGCGTCCGACCGAATGTTCGGTTTCGGTTTCGGTCGAGTTTCGGCAAAAAAACGAGTTTCGGTTATGTTTCGGTTTCGGCAGCAAACCTGCCGACACTACGACCGAAACCGAAACTGCATTCGAGAGTTTCCGCGCTGTGCTCGGGTGTGTTCGGCGCGGTAAATGACATCCAAGCGACGATGACATTTGGCCGCGTCCACGTGCGTAATCATGTCGTAACCTGTTTGTTTGCAGTGCATTTTGTTTGTTGTGAGTTTTCGTGTGTTATGTTTTGAATTCGGTAAGTAATCGTGTAATATAATATAAGAGTACCTCGAAAAGTAATTTAATATAACAAAGGAGTAAGTACCTAGATTATAGTAGAATCAAGTTGACCATAAAAAATTAAAAATCTAAACATTTTGTGGTTAATTTAATTTAACTCTTTCGCTAATGCTATATGTAAACAAACATTAGTTAGGTACATGGTATTTACTATAGTGCATAAATAAATAAGTATTAAAGCTACCTATGTGATTTAAAGAAAAAAAATTAAAACTGACTTTTCTCTGAAAACATGATCCTTATAAGAAAGTTTCGGTTTCGGTTTCGGCCGAAACTGAGACCGTTGCCGAAATTCGGTTTCGGTTTCGGTCGTATAAACCAGTTTCGGTCGGACACTACTTTCGATAATAACATCGATGTTTTCCTAACATCGATGTTTGTTTTTTTAACATCGATATTTTTCTAACATCGATGTTGCCTAACATCGATGTTTGTTTTTTTAACATCGATGTTTTTCTAACATCGATGTTGTCTAATATCGATGTTCGGTTTTCGATAAATATCGAACATCGATGTTGGGCTTTCGATTACGACATCGATGTTTTTCTAGCATCGATCATCCCTATTTGCTAGGCCCCTGCCTAACGCGAAGAACGTGGAAGGAGTGTGAAGGCGTGCAATGAGGTTTGGTAATACTAAACGTATCATCAAAATCCACCACACGCAAACGCCTTCAGAAAGTTGAGCTTCCGGCGTACTCGCTCACCGAATGAAATGCAGTAACAAATTGCTAACACTCAGACATCGATTTTTTGCAACAGTGTGATACTACCCCGGACGGACCGGCTCGCAACTGTAGACAGAAGACTCATAATCATCTTGCTCTTATCCCAATTACTTGGGGTCGACGCAATATGTCATCTGTTTTGACATATTGCAAAAAGTTTCGGCAATGACTTTTATGACCGGCCGCCTGCCTGACGTCAACCCTCCTTGGGAATGTAATCGTTGACCCAAATGGTACCAGATGGAGTTGGTCCGGGTCAATCTAGGGCTCTTAGTCGTCTTTTACGACACCCACGAGCAAAGCAAGGGTCGGTAGTATTCGAAGCCGCTACCACACAGCAGACAGAAGACTGTTGATATAAAAGCTTCCGCCATAGTATGAAGGAAATTGACCTTTCACACTCTGGTCACACGATGGGTTGGTATAGGGTCTTATATCGAGGTTTTCTTCTCTTGCATAAATGCTACATGCATATTAAGGCGACTTAAAGATCTATTAGTCGTCTTTCACGCTACCTATGGGCAAGAGAGGGACACTTCAGTTCTTTTGCCTTCGGAATTGATACTTTTTTCACTCGCACGTGATAATGTTTAGCTCGTTTGCTTTGTAAATATCTATATATTCATTGTACTGTGTTTTCAATAATAATTCATTTCTATTTCTTCATTTTCAAACATTTTTATTTTGAATAAGATTTTTTTTGGTTATGCGTCGTTACTTAGCAGTTATCGTATGATCTTTAATAAGTAAACAATTTGTAAATTTAATATTTGCAACATTCGCCAAAGTCACAAGATCAATTTTGGGGTCGCATTGCAGACTGATTATTTTAGAAGCACACTTCAAAATCACCAACAATATTATGCAATATTGTTGGTGATTCTTTATATAAATAAAATTCTCAGGTACTTAGAAATAATAGCGGCGAGATATTTGGCGAAAATTCCTAATAGGTATAAACCTAAAATAAAGTAGCAATAAGTAATTGCCTATATAGAAAAATAAAAGGCAAACATTAAATTTGAATGTATACCTATTTACGCTACTTCGTTACACGCCTTGGTTAGCATGGACTCTGAAACTAACAATAATATAAAAAAAAAATAATATAAAACATCATTATCACTTTTACGCAAATTAAATTTCACGTAATATGGAAATCCTTACATATTAATTCTATGTTTGGACGACCGAGCTTCGCCTGGTATTTTTATTTTGCTAAATATATTTAGATATTAAAGCATTGTTACGGTGTTTCCGAGTATATTGAAGTATAAATTACAAACAGAGGAAATATGAATATTTGTATATTCTCATAATAAAAATGTAAACTGCTGTGTTAATTCAAAAACAAATAAAATACCATTTTTTTTTATCGGTTGGGCTTTTTATGGTAAGCGCACGCGCGGTCCAGTCCGTCCGGGGCGATGAAAGGACGACGCGCGGGCCCATAACCCACCCGTACCCACGTCACCTCGTTGTTGGGCCGACCACCGGAGCAGATGTGACTTGTCGTCAGTGGTAAATAAAATACCATAGAAGAAATAATGGAAAAATAATGAAAAATTAATAGTAAAAAATATAAAAATGGAAAACCATAAATAGAAATGCGGCTGTCTGCATTAAGCGACTGCTCGATTTCATCTATTCTTGATAGCAGTGATTAAATTTATCTATACCAATAAATAAAATTGGAGTGTCTGTTTGTAATGTCAAAATAATGGGCTTTTTCATGCTCACACGGTTGCACGACACCTATGCCTAAAATAGCAATTAATAAATTTTTGTCTGTCTGTCTGTTTGTTCCGGGTAATCTTCAAAACGGCTGGAAAATTCTTTCACCAATGGAAAGCTATAATATCAGGGCGTAAACTAGGCTATATTTTATCCCGGTATTCCCACGGGAACTACGCGGGTAAAACGACTATAACCTATAACCGAATCGAAGCGAGGGCGGGTTGCTAGTCAAGAATATAATTAGAAAACAATCACTAAATTAGAATGTAGTAACAATGAGGTAGCCCCGCCATAAAAAAAGAGTGTGTACAAAGTACGCATATCAGAAGTAAAACTCCTGTTCAATGCACATTGAACATGCAACGCAGCAAATTCAAAAGTAGAGCATGTCAACATACAAGTAAAGCATGTCAACATACAAATTTGCAAAATTAGCACTGACATGATTAAAGACACTGCGTTATACTTTACACTTACGACACACTAACACAAAATGGTATATGTGTGTATTAGCAATAAGTAGTATATAAGGTGTACATTGTGTAAAATATATCAGATTTGAATTTATTCATCTCTCATTTACATCCCTCTCACTGTGGCCAAGACACCCTTAGCCGTCAGTTCTGACCAGTCGAGTGAGTCTGCTTGACTGGCAGTGAGAGTTACCAATCCTCCACCCAAACCTCCATCTCACTGTGGCCAAGACACCCTTAGCCGTCAGTTCTGACCGGTCCTGTGAGTCTGCTTGACCGGCAGTGAGAATTACCAATCCTCCACCCAACATCCATCTCACATCTACCTGTCACCTTAGGTAGCGCGGTGCAGGTATCCCATCAGATAGGCTAAGAACTTAAGGGCTTTAGGTACATCAAACTATAACCTTAGGTTCTTCTGTCAAACACGGCGTTAGTCCACTAGCCCAGACTAAGCCTGTATACATTTGGTCCTTCGAGTAAAAGTAAAGTTTTTTTTTCCTCCCTCTAACCCCCCCGTAGGTTTGACATAACAGACATACAAATCAGTTAAGAACGGGCTGGTGTACTCAACAAAGCATCAGTTTCGGAATTGACTGAAGGACTTTTACTTACGTACTCTGTCAGAAAGCCTCTCGTTGCGGTTCGGTCACTGGCCTCCCACAAGCGGGACTCACTAGCTGATTGAGAAGTCGCACCTTCAGGGACGTGTTATAGCGAGAGCGCAGGTACGATAAGTATTGACTTAAAACATTAGTAGTAGGGAAGTTAGGGTAGGGCTATTAGGGAAGAAGACAAAAGAAGCACTATGGACATACAAGAAATAAACACAGCAATCAGAAGCCAGGAGGAGGATTATAACGAGATCAGGAGGATAATTACAAACATTAAAAAGGACTCCGTGAGCCGAAGAACACAAAAATACATTGACGAAAAAAGACAAACACTAACTACTATTTTCCAACGGGTGCAAGAGAATCACTCGAAACTGGAGAAACAAGAGATGTTATCATCTCACAAATATATCACTACAAATTACTTTGGAAATATCCAGAAACAATACAACGAGGGCTTAGCCCACCTACAAAAATATGAAGAAAGACTTCAACTTGTTCAGGCGATATATGAACCTGAAGAACAAAACACAAACGAAGAAGAAGGGAGAGGGAATCCCAAGACGTTTATACAAATGTTCAGGATATCCCAGATGTCAAAAAGGCTAATTCAGGCGAAAGAATCAGTCACTGAAAACAAACCTATATGGCATTTACAAACTACAATAAACAATTTACAAAAACGATGGCAGGATATTGAAGAAACACACATTGAATTATTATTGGAGGAGGATACATCGGGACACCTTTACTTCAAAAATAAATATTTTGAAAACACCCAAATTGAGTTCGATACTACAATGGAGATGCTGGAAGAAAAAATCCATGACAGTTCCAGCGAAAAAATAACCTTAACACAGTCGTCAGGAAAACTACCCCGTATCTCTATTCCAACTTTTACGGGGAGTTATGACTCATGGTATACTTTTCATGATTTATTCAAAAAAATTATTCATGAAGATAAAAATATTTCATTAGTAGAAAAGATGCAATATTTAAAGACAAATGTAAAAGGTGACGCAGCAAAAATTATACGTCATCTAACGATAAGTGAATCGAACTATGAAACCGCATGGAAATTGCTTACGCAACGTTATGAAGACGAACGAATGATATCAATTAAATTCATCGATAAATTATTAGATTTACCCAAGCTAAATGTTGCGAATGCAGCGGGTTTAAGAGACATGCACGACACCATAAATGAATGTTTGGAATCTTTAAAACATCAAGGGATTGACATTTCAACATGGGACCCTATTTTGGCTAGACTTTTGGCCAGGAAATGGGACCAACAAACTGATTCAAAATACGAGGATCAGTTACAACACCCAAACAAATTGGAATCGTTTGAAGAAATGTTACAGTTTTTAGAAAAAAGATTTAAAAGTTTAAAGTCCTACGATCAGCAAAAAATTACGTATAATCACCTGAGTAATAACTCGGTGAATCATACAATAAATAAATACCGGGGAACACTCGTACCAATAGCAGAATCATCAAAAAGTAAACATTGCTGGTACTGCAAAAGCACAGAACATAATATAAATAAATGCCCTAGTTTTAAAACCTTGAACGTAACACAACGATATAAGGAAGTCTCAGACAAAGGAATGTGCAAACGCTGCTTAAATCATGATAAAGAAATACGATGCATGAGCGAGTTTTATACAAAATGTAAAATATGTCAACATAAAGGTCATAACACACTATTACACCGAACATTCGATTCAATTAAAAGACAACCAGAGTCTTCTGAGTATACGAAAAAGTTCACTCCTAAGCCAACTGTGAGTGATAAAAAACAAAACACAACGCTATCGAACTTATCAGCTACCAATTTAGAGACAAAAAATACGGTCTTATTAGCCACAGCGCTATTACAAACCACGTCGTATGATGGAACACCACAATTATTAAGAGTATTGTGTGACCAAGGTTCAGAAGCGTCATTTTGCACGGAAGAAGTAGCACAACTGCTGTCGTATCCAAGACAAAAGGTTCGAGCCGAAATAAAAGGCATTGGAGACAACGAACCTAAGACATCGAAATATACAATTAACATAAACCTACAACCAAGGTACTCTAGTGAGTACAGACTATCTGTAACGCTTATAGTACTACCGAAGCTTACAAACTCGTTACCAAGAAGTAACTTACAACAATTACAAGAGTTGGACAATGTTCTATTGGCAGACCCAACGTACAACAAAAAGGGACCTATAGACATAATTTTAGGTGCCCCAGAATACAGTAAAATACTATTACAAGGTTTTAAACGACTACAAGGCGGTATAATCGCTCAAGAAACAGAATTGGGTTGGATTTTATCCGGGTTATATCCGCAAGACACAAACGGTGGCATCAAAGTATTAAGCATGATGACCCGCACCGACGACATACAACAATTAACAAAATTTTGGGAATTAGAAGAAATTCCACGACACTATGCACTCACCAAAGATGATGAGTTGTGTGAAAATTACTATACAAATACTACAATACGAAGTTTCGACGGCACTTATACGGTACGACTACCGTTTAAGGACGCGTAAATAAAATATGGCGAGTCAAGGAAAAAAGCCGTGGCTCGACTATTACAACTAGAACGTCAGTTCGAAAAAATTGAAAATTTACGCCAACAATACAAGGAATTTATGTACGAGTACCTAAATATGGGTCATATGAGAAAAGTACCTAAACCAGAATATTACACAGGAGAGTATTATATTCCCCACCAAGCGGTAATAAAAGAAGACTCTCTTACAACAAAACTATGAGTGGTATTTGACGCCAGTAGTAAAACAAGTAGTTAAATAAGCCTTAATGAAAATTTACATAAAGGACCACGACTTCAACAAGACTTATCAAACATATTATTACGCTGGAGAACGCATAAGATTGCTTTCATGGCCGACATTATGAAAATGTACCGGTTCATAAAAATAAACCAAGAAGACTATAAATATCAAAGAATTTTATGGAGATTTTCTCCAAAAAAGGCCATTAGTGAATACGAACTAACAACGGTCACTTATGGCACAACAAGCGCGCCTTATCTGGCCGTGAGAACATTACAACAACTAGCATTAGACGAACAAGACAATTACCCTATCGCCAGTAGAGTAACGTTACAGGATTTCTATGTTGACGATATTTTGTCAGGAAATCCTGGGCGATGGCATACGTTCGTGGCCAACAGAGTGTCAGAAATTAACAGCATAATACCTAACGCTCAATGGAATCATGACATATCGTCTGAAAACCCAGCGGACATTATATCAAGAGGATTGGAGCCAGAAAAATTAATAAACTGTTCCTTATGGTGGAACGGCCCACCATGGTTACAGACGAGTGAAATACCTATTACAACAACAGCACCACAGCCAAATGAAGAAGCCAAGTACTGTTTATCAACAACAATTAATACTACGAATGAAAAGTATGACATCTGGAGTCGATTTTCTAACTACAATAAAATGATAAGAACATTAGCGTATTGCTACAGATTTATCAGCAAGCGCAAAAAGCACGAACCATTATCCTGTACGGAACTAGAAGAAACAGAGAAACGAATTCTATGCATATTGCAACAAGAAGAATTTTACGATGAAAAAGAAATTATTCGAAAGAAAAGATCACTGCAGAAAAACAGTAAATTATCCACACTAGATCCATTTATTGATAACGATGGATTATTACGAGTTGGAGGTCGAATAGAAAACGCTGACTTGCCATATAATCAAAAACATCCTATACTATTACCACGCCGACATCATATAACGTCATTAATAATACAAAACGCACACATGAAAACATTACATGGAGGAAATAAACTAACTACAGCCGTCCTACGACAAAAATACTGGATTATAGGTGGAAAACAAGTTGTCAAAGGTATACTAAAAAAGTGCGTCAAATGCGCGAGATACAGGTCCGAAACGAATGTACAGAAAATGGGGATACTTCCAAAAGCAAGAGTCACGCAATCATATCCATTTAGTCACACTGGAGTGGATTATGCGGGACCAATACAAACAAGAACAATGAAAGGAAGAGGTCACAAGTCCTACAAATCATATATTGCTGTATTTGTATGCTTAGCAACAAAAGCAATTCATCTAGAATTAGTGGGAGATTTGACAACTGAAACATTTATTGCGGCACTGCGGAGGTTCATGGCCAGACGAGGACACGTGTCACATATGTATAGTGACAATGGCACGAACTTCGTAGGCGCAGCGAAATTTTTGGAACAAGAATTATTGCAAATAACACAGTCACCTGGATTCCAAAATACGATGACCAGTATAGGTACTCAGTGGCATTTTAATCCGCCAGCAACCCCCCATTTTGGTGGGATTTGGGAGAGCAGCGTAAAATCAGTAAAGTACCATTTACGTCGAGTAATTGGAGAATCGACATTAACGTACGAAGAAATGATAACATTTTTACATCAAATTGAAGCTTGCCTAAACTCGAGGCCGTTATGTGCACAAAGTGAAAACATCAAGGATAATACAATACTAACGCCTAGTCACTTTTTAATTGGTCGGGAAGCAGTTGGAATCCCAGATCCGTTATCAAACATAAATACTGATTTAATAAATAGATGGAAACAAATTCAAAGAATGAAGAAAGATTTCTGGAAAGCCTGGTCATCTGATTATTTACATCAACTTCAACAAAGATACAAGTGGAAAGAAACTCAAGAAAATATTAAAATTGGAACCATAGTACTAATAAAAGATGAAAACATAAGTCCAAGTAAGTGGCCCTTGGCAAAAGTGGAAACCGTTCACCCAGGAAGCGACGGGGTGATAAGAGTAGTGACACTCAAAAAATCGACAGGTTTATGTCAAAAACGATCAATACATACATTAATTCCTTTACCTGTATATCAGGAAGAATTAATGACTAACACGAATACGTTAAGAAAAAATACCGAAACGCCTGTGAATAGTAACATAACAAATAACATAAATAAAAAGTTTAAGACACTTAAGTCAGGCGTGTTACTCTATACTACATTATTATTGTGTATCGGACAAGTAACAAGTACATCAATGTTTACTATGAAACATTTAAATCCAGGCCTATATGTAGAACAAATAGGTACTTCAACAATAAACAGAGGGAGTTTTAGAATAGAAACTAATTACGAAAGGAGTGATTTGGAACTGAATTTAAATAATACGATAAAAATAACTAATCAGTTTCAAAAGTTATGCACTGACACGCATCAATATACACGATTTTGAGTCCTAAATACGCTAATGATATAATACAAACAACCAATCAAAAGTTACCTGGAAACTTAAGGATAATTCAGGATCAATTAATACAGACTAACATGGAAATAAATGCAACACATATAAACGTATTTGCGTACTATCCTATTCATGACATAAGAAAATATACGCTAATACACATAACGGCGATTCCTCAAAAGTTGACCGGGAGTTCTTTTGAATGCTTGTCAATCCCAAGAGCATTCATAGGCTTCGACTATAACAATGAACGATACTTTGAGTTAAGTAAAGACGAGTTCAAAGATTGTTTACACAAAAAAGCGGAGTTTGTTTGCTATCCCGTGGCTGTTAAGAACATGCAATTGAACAAGAATTGCATTGTTGACCAGCTATTCAGCAACAATAATAACACTAAATCACAATGCACATCAAGAAGATACAACATTCAATCTACAATTCTATGGAAACAACTTTACATGCAGAATACGTGGATGTTTATCACTACAAAAACACAATCAGCTTCGATAATATGTGATGGACAAAGACAAGAAATTAACCTAGAGGATATAGGAGTACTACACATTTCAGAAAGCTGTGTAGTAAAGACGTTGAACAACATTCTTGCAGCTAAACGAATAACAACAGCAACAACTGTGCAAGCATCATATTTTAAAAGGAGTAATTTTACTCTAGACACACAAGTAGTCCAATCAGAGATACCAGACATACCGAAGGAGGAAGTATTAGATAGCTCCACCAGTATATTTGACCACTTAGCCGCTTCAGAAGCAAAGCTAAAAACAACATTAGATAACACAATATGGAGGCGAATAGAGTCTCATTCCTATGTGGCTAGTACCGTGACATCTCTTTCTTTAATAGTATTAGCTTGTCTTTTAATTTATTTCAGACCACTCAAACAATGTCGAGATAGACTTACAAGAAGACAAAACAAGGAAACAACTACAACACAAGCCACAGATACAGACAAACAGCGGACAGCTCCACCACAACCACGGCCACGGTATGGGAAACCTCGTCCCCAGACTACAGTCCACACACCACAAGCGACGGAAGGACACATTGGACCATATGAGGTTATCGAATTATACGACTTGCAGTCGTGTTCCTGAGAGACCCCAGAATGTTCAATGCACATTGAACATGCAACGCAGCAAATTCAAAAGTAGACCATATCAACATACAAGTAAAGCATGTCAACATACAAATTTGCAAAATTAGCACTGACATGATTAAAGACACTGCGTTATACTTTACACTTACGACACACTAACACAAAATGGTATATGTGTGTATTAGCAATAAGTAGTATATAAGGTGTACATTGTGTAAAATAAATCAGATTTGAATTTATTCATCTCTCATTTACATCCCTCTCACTGTGGCCAAGACACCCTTAGCCGTCAGTTCTGACCAGTCGAGTGAGTCTGCTTGACTGGCAGTGAGAGTTACCAATCCTCCACCCAAACCTCCATCTCACTGTGGCCAAGACACCCTTAGCCGTCAGTTCTGACCGGTCCTGTGAGTCTGCTTGACCGGCAGTGAGAATTACCAATCCTCCACCCAACATCCATCTCACATCTACCTGTCACCTTAGGTAGCGCGGTGCAGGTATCCCATCAGATAGGCTAAGAACTTAAGGGCTTTAGGTACATCAAACTATAACCTTAGGTTCTTCTGTCAAACACGGCGTTAGTCCACTAGCCCAGACTAAGCCTGTATACAACTCCTTTATCCTTCATCCTTCACCCTTCATCCTTTATCCTTCATCTATTATCTCATTCTCTCGACGGCTGAATCCTATACATTTACGTATATATGTCATGATTGAAAAAAAAAATAGGTTATTCGCCATTTTGTAGCGGCGGTCATCTTGAATTTACAATAATATTTGATTTTGTTAGTACACTGTATTTTACTTGTCAATCTCTTTCATTTGATACCCATATGGATGGGATTTAAAAAAAAGGTTATTCGCCATTATGTAGCGGCAGCCATCTTGGATTTACAATAATATTTGATTTTGCATGTGTGATTTTGCAGTGCATTGTATTCTACTTGTCAAGCCCTTTCATTTGATATCCATATTGATTGGTTTGAAAAAAAAATAGGTTATTTGCCATTTTGTAACGGCGGCCATCATGAATTTACAAAAGTATTGACTATACATAATTGTATTGTCACCAAAACCAAAGGCGTATACCAAATTGCAGATCAATCAGTTGACAGGAAGAGGGTGAAATTTCAATTACTAAATTTGGCCCAACAAAGAAAAAATAAACAAACAAACGGGGTAAGCTAAATAAAACCGTTTAACAACTGTAGAGCTATAAGAACGAAAGAATTCTAAGAAACAAAAACGTTTCAATTCACATTAGTTAGATAAAAGAGTTGACATTAGACAACAGCCCTGGAGGCTCACACTGGCATTAAACATATTAAAAGCAATACTCTATTTATCGTTTTCACATCAAATATACTCGTATATTTGGATTTTAAAAATATATCTAACCAATGCATAATCAATAAAGATAGACCTTTATATTTTAATCAAGAACGAAATACGAATTCGATAATTAATAAATTCATTGCTTACTAGGAGCACTTTTTTAGTTAAACAATTGATTCGACAGTTAGTCACAATTTTCATTTGACATTTTTGAGTAAAGTTATACACATTCTTCCAAGCTATTCACTGATATTGATCCGAAATGAAAGCCATCCTAACCTAAATATTTTGATGTTGAATTTTAGACAATGCCCCGTAGAGTGTTTGTTTTAAATTTAAACGCTCTCTTCTGAGTTCCTAATACGGGAATAGCGGGTTGCAGTCGCGATATTTTTGTTACTACCTTTTTCAGAGGTATTATTATAATAGAACTAGCTGCTGCCTGCGTCTTCTTTCGCGTGGAATAGTTACTTTGCGCTAACGATAACTTTAACCCGCGAATTTCTTTACTTGGGGAAAATATTTTTAAATAATACGATTCTGTCATATATGATAATTTTTGCGAAACTAACCGTTTACATAGCACACGCAGCGGCGGCTCTCACAAGGAAAAACACCCCGATTTTTCAAAATTCTTCATTTTTGCTCCGCTGCTATTGGTCTTAGCGTGATGATATATAACCTATAGCCTCCTATAAATGGGCTATCTAACACCAAAACCAAACAAACAAAGTCTTCAGGTTTATATATTAGCATAGATTATAACTTCCCGTATACTTTAACCAGGTTTATGAGATAAACATACCAAATTAATTTTAATCAATTATGTTCTGTACGCATCGTTCTCAACAAAATTAAATATAGCGAGCGGTATTGCCTGCCCAAAAGTAATTTAGGCTTTGAATAATTACGAGTTAATGGTCGTCACGGATATTTTCAAGGCATATAATATTTTCCTGCGGTTATTTTGCCATTAACTTTCGAATGGAGTGTCGTAATAAACTTACAAAATATATTTCCGTAATTTACATTTTCTTATTAATTTTAATAACGGCCAAATTGTAGGAATTTTCATTTTTCATTTATCAAATAATAAATGATTTAACGAGAAAATAATTTATTGAGTTAATTTTAGAAGCAAAATCCATTTGAAAATATACGACGATATAAAAAAGGCATATTATATTGTATACACAATACATAATACCATTATACTTTTTATACTTTTATCTGCTTCAAGAAAATTTCATTTATAGCAAATATTTCTTATAATAATTATGTTTCAATGTGCTATGTAGTGGCAAAGTAAGAAATTCAATTAATCGCCCCCTATCTTACCCGTGGGTGTTGCAAAAGACGACTTAGGTGTAAAATATGCATACAACATCTGTGCAAGCGAAGGAAAACTCGAAACAAAACCCTATACCGATCTGTCTGACCAGCGTGGTATAGTAGGTCAATTCCCCTCCCGTTATGGAGGAGGTTCAAATCTATCGAGTCTTCCTTCTCTTGCACAGATGTTATGTGGATATTACATCCTATAGTCGTCTCTTACGACATTCACGGGCAAGATAAGGAGTGGTGAATTGTATTCTTACACCGTCACCACACGGAAACTTACTCCGTCACCACACGGAAATTTATTGATTATTTAGTTGACCCTGAGTTATTAGGACAAGAGTAGGTTGATGAATATAATTGTGTTTCAACATTGGGATACTACTAATCGTTTCCATGTGAGAGAAGGCAAACTCGAAATAAAATCCTACAAGTTTGACCAGCGTGTTTATAGTAGGTTAAGAGTGGTAGGACCACACTGTCGACAGTTATCTGTCTACAGTCGCGGGCCGGTCCGTCCGGGGTAGTAGCACACTCTCGCAGAAAATCGACGTATGAGTAGTAGCAATTTGTTACTGTGCTTTGTTTGGTGAACGAGAGAACTGACATCCCAACTTTCTGAGGGTGTTTGTGTGTGGAGGGTTTTGGTGGTGCCCCTACTATCACCGAGCCTCAATGCACGCATTCACACCCCGTTCACTTTCTTCGCGGTAGGCAGCGACCCTGTAAAGGTCCATGAGCGGCAGCAGCACTTACCATCAGGTGTACTGTTTGCTCGTTTGCCACCGTTTGCAATAAATAAAAGGTCAATTTCTCCCCTATAGAGGACTCTCAAGCCCAACAGTATGACGTATATTATGAGCTGAAATGCAACAATATATTTCCGGAACGTAGTGGCATGCTACTACATGCCAGTGTGGTGACACTAAGAATACAATTCACAATCCCCTATATTTTTTTTTGGGGGGAGGGCTACAGTCGGCATGCTGCCGCTTGGCTCCGTCCAGGGCGACAGAGGGGCGGCGCGCGGCCCCACAACCCACCCTATAGCACGTCGCCTTCGTCGTTGGGCCCACCACCAATGTAGAGCTCCTTGATTCCAGTGGTCGGTCCGACGGAATACCCCGAGAGAGTACCCTCTCCCATCGACGTCCCCTTCTCGGAACGTCGGTCGCCGTCGCAAGGTCAGCCTCTCCGCAGGTGACGGACTAAATCTCCGGTCCAGTCACCCACTGCCTCTGCTAGGGCGGCATCAGGCGCAGGTACTCGCGCCTACGCCGCCCTAGTCGACGGCGAAGGACCGTCTCCACGTAGACAATCGCCTATCTTGCCCTTGGATCGTAAAAGGTGAGCCAAGCGCTGCCTGACCTGCAATAGTTCAATTATCATCATCATCACAGCTTATACACGTCCCACTGCTGGGTTCGAGCTTCCTCCCCAATAGGGAAGAAATTGACCTGCTATACCATACTGATCAGAAATGTTGGTATAGAGTTTTATTTAGAGTTTTCTTTCTGTTCCACAGATGTTATACGTACACTAGCTGACCCAACAGACGTTGTTCTGTTCAAATAAGCGCCACCGGGTCCAATTATTAATCTAAACCATTCTTGAATCCCCTTGAATACATACAAAAATTTCATCAACATCGATCCAGCCGTTTAAGAGGAGTTCATTAACATACATACGTACACAAAAAATATATATAAAGACGATTAGACTTCCTCTCAAAAATCGCCGCGATAAAACAACCGCGGCTAATCCTCGACGAACCCGACGATAGCATTACTCTCGCCCAGACGGAGGCATATACAGCCCGCGAGGCTCTGACAAGTAAATATCCACGATTCCGCCCTCGCCGCCGATGACGGAAATCGTGCCGCGGTAAAGTCATAAACGTGGCCACTTTGCCAGCGACCCCCCTGAGCCGAGGTCCGTACCCCACAGGGGGTGCAGTCGGGATCAGTCGCTTAACTTTAAACGGGTTGAGAGCCCTCAGCGCTCACCCACCAGTCCGGGTAAAGTTGTCACAGCCATCTGAAGTTAACAACTAAGTCACGCACAAAAAAATAGCCATTAGTCGTCTTTTACAAAATCCACTGGCAAGACGGAGAATGGTGAATTGTATTCTTACTCCATTACCAACGCAAAATGTATTATTGTAAGTAATAAATCGTTTAAATATTTAATAATAAAAACCGGGCAAGTGCGAGTCCTAGTTGCGTACGTAGGGTTCCGTACCATTTTGCATAAAAATTGTTTTTATTGTATGGGAGCCCCCCCTTAAATATGTATTTTATTTTGTTTTTAGTATATGTACGGTAACAGAAATACATAGTTTGTAAAAAAAAACAACTGTCTAGCTATTGCGGTTCTTGAGATCCAGCCTGGTGACAGACAGACGGACGGACAGACGGACCGACAGACGGACGGACAGACAGCGAAGTCTTAGTAATAGGGGTCTCGTTTACCCTTTGGGTAAGGAGCCCTAAAAAGTATAAAATTGGTCGGCTCATACCGACATTAGGCTCAAGACTTCACCACAACAGCAGGGAATTAACTTATTATACAACATAGTCGTCTTACCCAAACGTCGTAAACGTAATATCCACGCCCAAGATAGAGAGTGGTGAATTGTATTCTTACTCCGTCATCACTAGGAGTAGTCCTTAACCATTTGCATTACACGGTCATTTACTACAACAGTAATTAATAGCTGCGGTTTTACTAACTAAAGGAGTTTACCAACAAGTTGCGTGAACCCCCAACATAATCCCGCAAAAGCCGTTAATTTTAATTGGTGTACAATCATTCAAGTGCGGTAATCTCATTTGCAACCGTGAGGAATGCTATTTGTGAATATATATATCCGGGATAAACTCCAATTACATACTTAGTTTATTATTAATTTTGGTTAAAGAAATTTGCTTTAAATTTATTAAAATTCATTAGATTGCTGCATGGCGGCTGCAAGTTCTATTTACCCTCATGTATAATACTAGCAACCTGCCTTCGTTTCGCTTCGGTTTCGGTAGCTTTACCCGCGCAGTTCCCGTTCTCGTGGGTATACTGGGATAAAATATAGCCTATGTTCCTCTCCGTTACAGCTTTCCATTGGTGAAAGAACTTTTGAAATCGGTTCGGTGGTTTAAGCGTAAAAGCGTAACAACCAAACTTACTTTCGCATTTATAATATTAGTAAGGATAATATGCAAAGAATAACTAAGCAACGGAAGGTAAACTGGAAAAAAATCCAATCATGGTATAGCAGGACAAATTCCCTCCTATTTCAAAGGTGGCTCACGCTCGACAGTGAGATGTGTCCGTCAACCAGACATTCGTATCAAACAACTAACTATACGAGCCCTTTAATACAAGAAATGAAGCTAACACATTTATTAAAGCACCGATCATATTCTTACTCAACTAAAGTCATTTGAACAAGAAGGAGAATTTTAATTTCCTTTATTATTTGCGCGAGATTTTTTTTACTTTATTATTTACAATGCCAACGAGAAGGCTTAGATCATCGATTTCAATCAAATATGCATCGAGCTACCTAAGGTGCTAACCGTGCAGATGACCAGCTAGAGACACATTATTGCCACCACTTGGGCTTGGTACTGGTGGGCGTACTACAGGTAATTTTCTTGACCACCGAGGTTATCCGGATGGGTTACTCTTTCGGGTATCGTCTCATTTGACGCGCCACTGTTAATTCTTGCGCATTGGGTCAACACCCAGGGCGACCCCTTCACGTGGTCTATATCTCTGCAGTTGAGGGCTTAATCCCTGTCTATTCACCCCCGAGCTCGGCTAGGGTGGGATCAGATTTAAATTCTCGCTGGGCTGCTCGACGCACCTATGACCGGTCTATGGTATAAGAGGATCCTGACACAAACGGTCAGGAACGCCGCTCACATGGGTTCGCCGTACAGAATCATTGACCGGACCATCCCTCCGTACACCCGTATGACGCCGCGTAGGACGATCCCCTACTGGGTGGACTGACAACATCTTGAAAGTTGCAGGGAATCGTTGGATGCAAGTGGCGCAGGACTGTTCCTACGAGTTGACGGGTAAATGCTAAGTCATCTTTTATGTTGCGTGCAATGCCGCCCTAGCCGAGGCCGCGGGTGACGTGACCGGGGACTAGTCCGTCACCCGCCGAGAGGCCGACCGCGCGAGGAAAGACCGACGTCCTCCCCGAGGGGGGGACGTCGGTCGATGAGAGGGTACCCCGGGTAGGGGGTATTCCGTCGGGCCGACCACTGATGACAAGTAACCCTACTCCAATGGTCGGCCCAACGACGAAGGCGACGAGGTGTTCGGGTGGGTTGCGGGTGTTACGTGTGTAAGCTTCTATGTCGCCCCGAACGGAGTGGTGCGGAAGCGCGCTGACCGCAGCCCACCCCAAAAAAAAAAAAAAAAAGGAGGAGTGGTGAGTTGTATTCACACTCCATCAGCACACGGAAACAATATATACAATAATTGAACTTTAAATTTGACTATTACTCTTGAATTTATCATTAAAACAACATAATTATCATACAAAAGCACTTTATTGGACAAAAACTTAATATGACCAACATGCACTATAGTAGAATGGATTAACCTCTATGATAGTTGCTGGGTATTCCACTTCGGGGAAATAAATTGGCATCTTCATATACCCACAACCACATTTGGACAAACATTGGCATACTGGCGATGGCGGATCGACTACCTCACAAACGTTGCATGGGTCTCTATAACATTTACAAATAGTCTTACAGCTACAGGGATCATCACAGCCGCAAGGGTTGCCAATCTCGGTGCAGGTACTCGTCATACACGAAGAATCAGAGAGCTTCCAAATATCTCGGAAACAGCAATAAGCGTTTGAGTACTGAAAAGTAATTTTTATACTGTAACCTTTGTGTTCATGTTTTTCGTGTGGTGACGGGTTAAAAATACAATAGCTCACCACCCCTTGATTATTTATTAGAGTCATGAAAACCAGATGAAAAATCAACAAAAAAATGGCCAGTAATCTTCTAGGAAAATTATAACACCCACTGCGATTGCAAAACTGTCTATTCAGAGTGGTAATTATGCCTTTGTTCCCTTTTGGAGCAAGCTATGTACAACTGTGAATATGTAAATGAGTCCACCGGTCCTTAGAGATGTATGAGAGATGATGATGATGATATCAATTAATTATAATCTCTTTCGTGTGATGACGGACTAAGAATATTACATATTTTCTATTATTTATTAATCAGTTATCGTAAAAGAAGAAGCGATGTATAAAGAATATATCACCAAAAATCTAATCAGCTTGATACAGTAAGTCAATTGCTTTTTCATTATGGAGAAGTCTTGGACCCAATACTGAAACGTGAAGTCTATATAACTTTATAATTTTGTTACTGCACTTCGTTCGGTGAGCGAGAGAGACGGAAGCCCAACTTTCTGAGGGTGTTTACTTGTGGTGGATATTGGTAGTGCCTTTGGTATCACCGAGCCTCAACGCACGCATTCACACTCCCTTCACTTTCTTCGCGGTAGGCAGCGGCCTTGTAAAGGTCCATGAGCGGCAGCAACACCTACCATCAGGTATACTGTTTACTCGTTTGCCACTGCTTGCAATAAAAAAAATACTGAAAATAGAAAGTTCAAACATATAAAAAATTCCTTACCTCAAATAAATATATAACAAAAATAAAAATCAAAAATTGCCTCATTTTATTTACAAAAAATAGTTTAAAGGTCAATACAATTAAAATGGAATTAAACTTGTTAAAATAAATTCTTTCTTTATATATTAAAGTCGTTTTACTAAATTTTATTACAAATTTATCCGATAAATAATATTCAAGCATTAATCATCTTTGATGGTTCCGTACAATATATAAAAAAATCAGTAAATTTATCATAAATAAAACTATTTTTACGGATTTTATCGCGTTTGTTATATAATAATCATTACAAATTTAATGTTTAATAATATATAGATATAGAATCGTTTTCTTTTCGTAATAGCAATAAAGACACAAAAAATGTATTACTAATTACTATTGCGGCTAAATATCAATCTCTGTAATAACGATGACTTGTTGACATGATACATAATAATCCGGTCAAGTTAGACATAAAAATAGTGGTCAAATAACAAAAATTCCGAAGGAGTCAAATTTTTGTGGGAGGCTTGGTTCCCCATCAGAAAGAAAACTTCAAAAGTCTCCATCGATCCCATGTATGCTACCAAAGTTGTTCGGGGTCAAGGGTCAAAATTTGAGGCTTTTTGGATTTTTCTCGAAAACGGTAAGTTTTATCGAAAAATTACTACAGACCAAAGTTGTAGATCTGAATATTCTCTACAAAAATTAGTTCTTATAATTTTTCTCTAAGAGTCACCAGTTCCGAGATATCCCGATTGTAAGAGTAACGTAATAATGACATACACATATTTGCACGTATGTAGAATGTCAGATACTCAACACAAGTAAAAATACCCTTTGTGTCCCTTTTATATATACAGTACTATGAACTACACAATTCTGAAAACTCCTACTAAAAAAAATATTTATTTTTTGAAACCTAGAAAAGCTCAACAACGAACAGAAATATATTCTTCACAAAGCTTATGTGCTCATCCCAAATGCCAAAAGCACATATTATTTTACATGCGATAACCGGCTGCGATACCACATCAACTATGCATAGATTTAATTGACTACGCAAAAGTATTATTAGAACTGTTTTTTTTTTGGGGGTGGGTTGCGATCGGCGCGCTCCTGGCACCACTCCATCCGGGGCCACAGAGGGTCGTAAGCACGCACACCCGCAACCCACCCACGATGCACGTCACCTTCGTCGTTGGACCACCGGAGCAGGGTTACATGACGTCAGTGGTCGGGCCGACGGAATACCCCCTATTTGGGGTACCCTCCCATCGACCGACGTCCCCCCCTCGGGGAGGACCATCGCCCTGGCGATAGTCGGCAGCGTCAGGTCGACACCGATAATTGCGACGAGTTCACGACGCTGCTCTGCCCAAGCGGCACAGGCCGCGAGCATTTGCTGCGCCGTATCCTCGTCGCAATCGCAGTGGTGGCAGTACGGTGTACTCCCTCCTAACGACCTTGTGCAGGTATTTGGCGAAGCACCCATGCCCCATCAACACCTGCACTAGTCGGAAGGAGAGCACCCCGTGCTGCCTTTCCAACCACTGCATCAGCACCGGCCGGAAGGCCTCCACGATTCGCACCCCGAACCGAGGCCTCTCCAGCCGGACTGCAACGGGCAATGACGTCTCGGCGGGCATCGACGCGCCAGGCGGTGAGCTCCCTCAACGAGACCACACCGCCCTCCACTCGCACCTCCGTCACCCGCCGATACAATCCGGCGAGCATTTCCGCCTCCAGGTCCCACGGGGGAGTCCCGGCCAATAGGCACGCTGCCTCCGTTGCCACCGTGCGGTATCCGCGTATGGCACTGACCGCCATGGCCCTCTGTGGTCGCCACAGAAGAGCCATAAGTCGGACGGTCAGGGACCCCACCCACACCGGTGCGCCGTACAGGGCCATCGACCGGATAACCCCCGCGTACAGCCGTCGGCACGTAGCGCTCGCTCCGCCCACGTTCGGCATAAGCCACGATAGGGCGGACGCCGCGCCGACGAGCCGTGGAGCGAGCCTGCGGAAATGCTCCCGGAACCACTATTGCCCGTCGAGCACCCAAATACCTCATATGGGCCCGGATGCTGATCTCAACCGAATGGACGGTGATCGAGACGCCGATGGGAGGGCTCATACGGCACCGGATGGAACAAGGGGGCCTCCGTCTTGTCCAGGGCAACCCTCAACCCCAGCGCCTCGATCCGCCTGACGATCTCTTCGGTGCCTAGATTCGCCAGGCTTGATTTTTAGAACTGTTGAAGTAGACTTTAAAGAGTGTGAGTGAGATTAAAATATCGAAAAAATCTGAATTACAGTTAAAATCAAAATCAATAATCAATATCAATATTTATTATGCAGTTAGAAAAGTATTGTCCTTGAAATTTACATCATAACAGTTCGTGGAGTAGACCAACTGGGGAAACCACGTTAAAAACAACGCATCGAGTACACTACCTCGCACGTGGCGTGTAAAGGTGAGCATATCATGTACAACTTTGTTCTTACAATCGCGCTATCTCGGAACTGGTGACTCTTAGAGAAAAAATTATAAGGACAATTTTTGTAGAAAATTTTCAGATCTACAACTTTAGTCTGAAATAATTTTACGATAAAACTTACAGTTTTCGAGAAAAATCGAAAAATCCTCAATTTTTGATCTTTAACCCCGAATAAGTTTGGTAGCACACGTTGGGATCCATGGGGACTTTGAAGGTTTTTTTCTGATGGCGCACCCAAGCTTCCCACAATAATTTAGCTCTGTCGGAATTTTTGTTATTTCAAATGTCTAAAATGACCGGACTAATAATTAGTCCGCGTGCGTCCATGAACGCTGAAAAGTATTCCAAGTGTCGGGCAAACAAAAATCAAATTCAAACGTAATAATATCCGTAGAATTAGTTTTACATAAACCTTGATCTAATTTATCTAGTCCTTCAGCAGACGTTCACAGAAGGCTATACAGAGGTATATAGTTGATTGCTGCGTTTCGTCCGGGTACAAGTGGTAATTTGAATATTGAATTACCTAGCAGACATAGTAATGGTAAAAATATCCAAATATATGCGATATGCCAAATAGAATAAAAAGAAGAATATTCTCCGTGTGGTGACGGAATAAGAATACAATTCACCACCCCCGTTCTAGCCCGTGGGTGTCGTAAAAGATGACTATGGGATTATAATATGTAAATACATATTCAACATCTATGTAAGAAAGGGACATCTCGAAATAAAACCCTATACCAACACTTGTGACCATCTTGGTATACATAGTAGGTCAATTGCCCTCCTATAGGGAAGGAGGCATGAGTCAAACAGTGGGAAATTTATGAGCTGTGATGATGATGATGAATTTTCCCCCATCACAAAAAAAAACTCCAAAACATTGAACCACATTAATACGAAACCCTAATCGTTATCACAGTTATGAAAGTAATTTACGTAAACGAAAATTCTATGTCAATTGGTCAAACGATTGCAATATATCATATTATAAAAAGAAAATCACGTACATTTAATTTAAACATAAACATTAATTATAAAAGATAACATTAGTTCTGTTGCGAAATCTGACGAAAAATTCCAAATTTTTATCTTTCCAACAACTTCCATTATCCAACTATCAAACTATAATTTGAATTATCTTTAGTAAATCTCTCACTAAGTTGCGAAATAATTTACGAAGGATAGGATAGCATAATGGGAATGCTATTGCAGCAACCCATTTCTTGCCTGTAGGTGTCGTAAAAGACAACTAAGGGATTACAATATGCAGATATCATATAAGATATTCAAGAGGAAGAAAACTCTAAATAAAACGCTATACCAATTTGGTTGACCCTTATGGGTTTCCCTCCCATAATGGAGGAGGCTTGAGCCCAACAGTGATGAAATATTTATAATTAATGAACACAAATTTCACCCAGACTCAAAATAATCATTTGTGTATAGCACTTCTTTTTTTGATACCTTTTATAATATATTTGTAAGACCTTTACGTATAACGTATGTCTCCGGGTGGTGACGGAGTAAGAATACAATTCGCCACCACCTCTCTTGCCCGTGGGTGTCTTAAAAGACGACTAAGAGATAATATATGCAGATACCAACCAGCGTGGTGTAGGTCAGTTTCCTTTCCATTGTGGGGGAGACTTGAGCCTATCAGAGGGACTGGGCTGAGATGATAATGATATCATTATCGTTGTATTGTATTTTACTATAAAATTTCAGATTATTTAGAGGATAATACTGAATGGTTATGAGCAGCTCCTCTTTCAGCAATTTTGTTTTTGTAATGGTCACAGCTTTATGGCCCGTTTCTTGTAATAATTCGCTGTTTTATTTTTTTTTTTCGTGTTGTCAGTCTTGGGTTTGTACAGCGTAGCGTGTTTTGCCTGACGAATTTAAGTTTTGGTCTTTTTAGCATACCTATCATAGTTCGCAATTTATGGTTTGGTCATGCTCACTGAACAAGGTTCTGCTTGCGGTAGCTATGTGGGGCGGGTCATTCCCTACCATCCAATGTGGTTGAGGGGAGTGATGGCTGCTCTAGTAGTTAACTCGTGATCGGGTGCTGCTTGTGGGATCTGGTCCTACCATGGTATCCTTTCCTTATTTGAACTAAATTTAAAAAAAAAATAGTTATATCCTATCTCGAAGGGCATCACTAAGCCTATATGTTGTATACGTAATTGTATTCAAAAGATAGTAAAAAAATGACATCCCGCTGAGTTTCTTGCCGGATCTTCTCTGCTTGTGGCCGCGTTCCGATCCGGTGGTAGATATTGTATTGTATTCAAACGATGTATAAATTTGACAATATGTAAGTGCCCTCAAGGAGCCTATGCAGAATAAATGATTGGATTTATCCTCATGTAATATTGTATTAAATGCATATTATATCTGTTAGTCGTGTTTTACGACACTCACGGGCAACAGAGGGAGAGATGAACACCATACGGAAAATTATGTGTTTGTGAAATATAAATTTTACCTGAAATAATATAATAATAGTCCGTGTGATGACGGAGTAAGAATACAAATCAGCAAATCACCATTCCCTATCTTGCCCGTGGATGTCGTAAAAGACGACCAAGGGATGTAATACGCATATAAAATCTATGCAAGAGAAGGAAAACTCGAAATAAAACCCTATACCAACCTGTATGACCAGCAAAGTATAGTAAGCTCAATGACCCTCCTATTTTGGAGGAGGCTTGAGCCCAACAGTGGGACGTATATGAGTTGAAATGATGAATATTAATTTTATCATAGCTCAGATACGTCCCAGAACTTGGCTCGAGCCTCCTTCATAATGGAAGGGAAATTGACCTACTGGACCACACTGGTCAGACGTGTTGGTATAGGATTGTATTTCGAATTTGCCTTCTTTTTCTTGTACACTGTCTGTGCATTACAATGCCTTAATTTCCTGACAGTGACAGGCAAGAAAGGAAGGTGGTAAATAGAATTCTTACTCCGTCACGACAAGGAATATAAATAGTACAATGGACGATAGCGTGATGTTACACAACTTATCCTACAATTGAATTGTTAGCCGAGAAAAAAGCCTTAGAAAATATCGCTATAAATCAGTTTGGGAAATATAAAATGTAGCTCAGCGCAAGACTAGGCTATAAAACATTTGCGTGACGTGCCATTACTTTGAAAATGTTGCTTTTATATTTGAGGCGTTAACCATTGAGTTGAGAAAATGGTCTGTAAGATATATGTTTCCTTTGATAGCGTATAAGAAGCGTATAAGAAATTTTTTTTATTGCCAACGGTGGCAAACGAGCAAGCAGTACACCTGATGGTAAGTGAAACTGCTGCACATGGACCTTTGCAATACCAGGGGCACAGCTAGGCTGCTGCCTACCGTGAAGGAAATACTCTTCTTAAACCTCATTTAAAGAAGGACATGTCATAGCGCTCGGGAAACACAGCAGCAGGTAGTTCATTTCAGAGCTTGCACGTACGTGGGAGAAATGATCGCTGGAAACGTATAGTTGAAGACCATAACGTTTCCAGGTGAAATGGATGAACCCTGCTACGATGTCGAGTGGTACGTTGGTAGAATAGTGACGGTGGTACCAAGTCAAACAGTTCCTCGGAGCACTCCCCGTGAAAGAGTCGGTAGAGTACACAGAGTGACCCAAAGTCTCTCCGCTGCTCCAGCGACTCCAATCTGTCCGTAAGATTGGGAACCCCGACGATTCGAACAGCCCGTCTTTGCAGGGAGTCAAATGGGTCTAGCTGATATTTGGGCGCACCTGCTCAGAGATGTGAGCAGTGCTCCACATGAGGACGAACTTGTGCTTTGTATAGCACAAGAAGCTGTTTCGGTGTGAAGTACCGCCTGGCTCTGTTCAGGACACCCAACTTTTTGCTTGCCAATTTGGCTTTGTCCTCCAAATGACTCCCAAACTGGACTTTGCTCGATATTTTGACGCCGAATATCCCAATACTCTCAGAAATTGGGAGAGTTACTCCTTGGAACTGTGGCGCCATGACAAACGGGTCCTTCTTTGCAGTGAACGCGCAAACTTGTGTCTTTGTGGGGTTGAACTGGACTAGGTTCCGTTCACCCCATTCCGAGGCCCGCCCCAGAGAGCGCTCGACTTCAGGCACAAGTTGGACCCTTCTTTCCTGAGTACTCCGAGGGATATTCCGTTGCTCAGTGTACCGCTCATCACCCGTGCTGTCATCCGCATAGCAACGCATACTCTCGATAAAGAGTATGTCATTGATATGCAGGATAAACAACGTCGGGGAGAGCACCGAGCCTTGTAGTACACCAGCATTAATGGTAATGGTATCGGAGCAGGAGCCATCTACGACGACTTTTATACTCGGACCATCCAAAAAGCTGGCGATCCAGTTACAGAGTCCCTCGGGGATTCCGTATGATGGTAGCTTCGATAGAAGTGCCCTGTGCCAGACCCTATTGAACGCCTTTGCGATATCTAGGCTGAACGCCAGCGCCTCACCCTTGCCCTCCAAGGCCTCCGCCCAATGGTGTGTGAAGTACCCAAGAAGATCCCCAGCCGACCGACCATGATGAAAGCCGTATTGGCGATCACTGATAAGCTGGCGATCCTCAAGGTACTGCAGGAGCTGGCGGTTTATAACCTTCTCCATTATCTTGGAGAGTAAGGATGTTATCGCTATTGGCCTGTAATTCGATGGGTCAGACCGGTCTCCCTTTTTAGGGATCGGGTGGACATGGGCTACCTTCCACGAAGACGGAAGCCTATTAGTAGCGTAGGAAAGTCAGTATAGGCGCGTGAGTGATAGTTATATTTTGGTGCCTGATGTCTATTGCAACGACACTTCTCCCAACAATTATAAATATAATACTCGATACCGCAGCAAGGTTCATTCATTTCACCTGGAAACATTATGGACTTTAACTGTACGTTTCCAGTAATCTTTTCTCCCACGTACGTGCAGGCTCTGGAATGATCTACCTGCTGCTGTGTTTCCCGAGCGCTATGATATGTCCTTCATTAAACGAGGTTTATTAAGAGTATTTACTTTACGCTAGGCAACGGCCTGGCCGTACCCCTGGTATTACAAAGGTCAATAAGAAGGCAATAAAAAAGTACATATATTTATATCGCATGGTGACGGAGTAAGAAGACATTTAACTACCCTCCTATTTTGTCTCTCGATGTCGTAAAAGATAACTAAGGGATATAAAATGCATATAACATCTATGCCGGAGAAGAAAAATTTGACGCAAAACCCTATGTCAATATGCCTGACCATCGCGGCATAGCAAGGCAGTTTCACGCTTATTGTGAAGGAGGCCCGAGTCCAGCATTGGGATTTGGGGCTGAGATGATGACGACGTTGCTGTGTATATTAGAATTTACACGCATTATATATTGAAATTCCGTGTGGTGTCACAGCAAGAATACAATTTACCACTCCCTATTATGCCCGTGGACGTCGTAAAAGACAATTAAGGGATATAGTATCCATCCATCCATCAGCCTACAGACGTCCACTGCTGGACATAGGCCTCCCCACGAGAATGCTACTCGGAACGGTCCTGCGCCACTTGCATCCAACGGTTCCCTGCGACTTTGAGAATGTCGTCAGTCCACCTAGTGGGGGGTCGTCCTACTCTGGACCGTCCAATTCGTAGTCGCCACTCAAGAACCTTTCTTCCCCAACGGTTGTCGGTTCGACGAGCGATGTGGTCTGCCCATTGCCATTTCAACGTGCTAATTCTGCGGGCTATGTCGGTTACACCCGTTCTTCTACGGAATTCTGTGTTCCGGATTTTATCACGTAGAGAAATACCGAGCATAGCCCTCTCCATAGCACGCTGAGCGACTTTGAGCTTTTTTATGAGGCCGACATTTGGAGACCACGTTTCAGTGCCGTAAGTCACTGATATACGGGATATACTATGCATATAACATATGTGCAAGAGAAAGAAAACTCGAAATAAAACCCTATACCAACATCGTCGTCGGATTTTACGACAGCCACGGTGGTGACTTGTATTCTTACTCCCGTCACCAAATTAATATATCTATACATATAATAAAACTGTAGAGATCGAATGTCTGTACATAGAAAAAAAACGCTAAAAACCAAGTCAGGAGGATGTTAGAAGTGAAATGGAACACATCCTGATTTTTTAATTTTTTTTGTTTCTCTGTATGTTTGTCTGTTTATCTGTTTGTACGGGCTAATCTCCGAAGTTATTGGACCGATTTAAATAAAATTTTGCATGGTGGTACCTTACATCTCCGGTCAATTGGGTTGACTATTGCAACCGAGTCCTTGATGTCCGTGGTCTGCCCAGCAGTAAAAAACTATAGTAACTTATACGGCTTAGTACACGATCTAATTAATTGAAAATCGATAAAAAAATACTCATTATAAAAGAATATTCTTAAAATCAACCCTTCAGAGGATATATTCCTTTTTAAGAGTGTAAAATAGGGGATGAATTATGTTTTGATATTTCTCACTCTAATACACCAGTTATAAATTCATACAACGCCAATGATTAATTTACTGCACTGATAGCATAGTGGTTAAGATACCAACCTACCGTGCAAATGTCACGGCTTCAATTCCAACGCCGGACAAATTTTTGTGTGATCGACAAATAGTTGCTCTGAGACTGGGTGTTATTTGTGTCCGTCACTTACATGTTTGTGAAGTTCCTTAGTAGAGGGTGTAGTGCGAAATTCATATTTTGTGGAATGATTAGAAAAAGTAGGCTGTGCAGGGTCACTCGAACAGCCTTTTTTGACCCCAGGCAGCAAATTATGTTGTCGTGGTATTGGCCTCACGCGGTCAGTTACTTTACGGTTGGTGGACTAATCCCCAGTTCAGCCATTTGTATCTTTGATTAGGGTGGTTTATTTATTGCCATTGTTGGCAAACGAGCAAATAGCACATCTAATGGTAAGTGATACTGCTTATGGACATTTGCCAGGTCGCTGTCTGCCGTGAAGAAAGTGAAGGGAGTATGAATACGTGCAATGAGTTTTGGTAATACTAAAGACATCACTAAAACCCACCACATGCAAAGATTGGCTTTCGGCTCTCTCGCTCTGGAAGGACCGGGTCGCGACATTAGATGGACGACTGTCGAGAGTGGGATTCTATTACGTAAAGATAGTAAAGCAAGCACTCGGGCTAGCCACCAACCGACGCCACAGCGGTGGAACGAGTCAGCTTGGAAGTTTTTCTTCCTGACTCGCTCCGCCGAGTTCTTATGCGAAATAACTGCCAAGCTGAAAATGCCGACCTCATACCAGTTTCTGACTTGTCGACCTCATACCAGTTCCTGACTTGTCGACTATGATCTAAATGATGGTCGGCAGCTTCGGAAGTGATGTTCTCGATGAATTCACAGCGCTGCTCTACCCAGGCCACACAGACCTAAAAGGTACGTCTACTGTATCTTAGCTGGAACCACAATTGTGGGAAGGCTCCATGTATTTCCACATCTAAGTACCACGAGAGAGTTGGCCAAAGTGCACGCTGCCTCGGTCGACATGGTACGGTATCTGCTACACGCCCTAAGCACCATGGCTTTCTTCGAATGCCAGAAGAAAGTTCTAAGACAAGTGGGCAGAACTCGCCCACATAGATGCACTGTACAGGGTCATTGATCGAACCAGTCTTGCGTACACCCATCAAGATGTAACACCGCGTCAATGAGCCGGAGAGTATTTGATAAATATGCTCCTGAAGTACTATCTTCCATCGAGTACTAATCCCAAATATTTTATCTGGTCCTTGACTGTGTGGAATCGAATTAACGGTGATTGCTGTACCGACTGGTATATAGTTACAGGGTCTATGTAATAGCAAATCATTCGTTTTATATAGGGTCACTCTAAGCGACAGCGTGACTCATCGAATCACCACCTCGATACCGAGTACGGCCAAACGTATCACTTATTTAAATTAAGCTCAGTCCGGCGAGGGTCCAGCTTCAGCTATTATACCATACAATCACCCGCAAGTACGATTTCACATAGGTGTTAGGGAAAAGTCATCTGCGCGCTTCACGCAGAGACTACTGCGCCGCTCCAAATAGTATGCAATCAGCCGCCTTAGGTATAGAAGCACTCCCTGATAACAGCGCCTCCCTGATATACCAGATTGGCAAACTGTTAAATGAGTTGACGTTATCTAAATACACCGCCAACAGCACTCCTCCTCCAGCGACCGCTTTGATTACAACGATCCATAAGCATAGAGAGGCTACGAGTCTGCCAGAAAGAATTGGTCAGAGCAACACGGTGGCCTGTAGAGCCCTGAACACAGTACACAGTTATCTGTGATTGCCTCTGCCACAGATGATTTCTACGCGGATGAAGTTGCGGGCAAAAGCTAGTCATTAATATTATTTATATGAACCGTGAATTACAAAGGCTTATATAAAAACCAATTTCTGAGGTGACAGAGTAAGAATAATTCACCACCCCCTATTTTGCACGCGAGTATCGAAAAAATTATTAAGCCTTATAATATGCATGTGCTATCTATGCAAGAGAAGGAAAACCCCCTATCCTACATCTGATCTTTCTCAATTTATTTTAACAAAATCTTTTTGGTGTATTTTAAGTTTTTATTGTTAGATAAAAGCTTATTTTAAATTCAAAATATCTGGTTGACCGAGCTTCGCTCGGTTATTTTTGTCGAATTTATTTAGATATATATTAATAAAAAATAAATAATGACAATTATATAAAAAACTACAAAAAGAGAATAATAATAACACTGAGATTCAAACCGACGCTGTATGCCACATAATCCCAAATTAAAACCACCCGTCTCTCCAACTGAGCTATCGTAACTCATGACGTTGACAACGAAATTTGAATTCATATACTTTTAAAATTTAATGTCATTGTTTGTATTGCTAAAAACACGGACAAAACAACATTTTCTATAAATAAAACCTAGCTAGATCGATTTTTTGGACCCGAAACCTCTAGTATGCCAAGTTTCAACAAAATCGTTGGAGCCGTTTCCGAGATCCTGAATATATATATATATATATATATATATATATATATATACAAGAATTGCTCATTTAAAGATATTAGATTAGATATAGTGGTACGTTTTTCGCTTTCAAGCCATTCAAGTGTGACAATCCGCAGCTACAAATGTTGCCAGACCATACTTTGAGTATGGTCAAAAAAGTGGGCGATAACAAAATTATAAATTTTTTTGTATTTTCAATCCATCATTGTAGGTGTATAATAAATACATAAATAGTAATATTGACCGATTTACTTATATAGTCTTTGTATGAGTAAATGTTCGTAAAGTCTCTTATAATATAAGGATTTATTTCCATATTGTGAAGTGTTTTACATACATACTGCCAATAGTTAAATCAAGAGACGAGAGAGATATGGCCCACCCGCTGTCCTAGATACCGTGGAGGGCGGCGGAAATAGATGCAGAATAGCCATCAATAGAAAAATAGTATGCTAAATCTATATACTAACTAAAAAAGAATGCAGCAAAACGAATATAAAACAGAAAATTATTTAAATAGGTCGCCAGTGAAGCTTGATAAAATGTTTTGGAATATTTCAACGGCCTGTCAAACCAAAACAATGTTTGCCCGATAAAATTAGAATTTACGATAAGAATGATTTCTATTTTACTAGATATCTGAATTGAACTTGAAATTAACTACTATACTTTGATATATTGTCATGTTATTTTGAAGCCCTGTTTGTTATATTATTTTAAATTACAATCTATTGTTATCCTGCTACAATACGGGTTTATAATCATCATCACAGCTCGTATACATCCCACTGCTGGGTTTAATCTCCTCCACAGTGGGAGAGAAATTAACCTAAGATACCACGCGAGCCAGACACGTATAGGCCTTCTTCAAGATTTCACCCTCTTGCATAATGTTATATGCATATTATATCCCTAATTTCATCATCATCATCGCAGCCCACATACGTCCCACTGTTGGGCTCGGACCTCCTCCCCAATGGGAGGGAATTTGACCTACTATACCATACTGGTCAGACATGTTGGTATAGGGTTTTATTTCGAGTTTTCCCTCTCTTGCACTGATGTTATGTGCATATTATATCCCTTAGTGGTCTTTTACGACATCCACGGGCACGATAGGGTGTGGTGAATTGTATACTTAGTCCATCACTACACGGAATAGAGGTTTATTTAATTAAAATCATCTGAGTGCAATGTTACAGACATTTTCTAGTGAAGTTAGTGGCATAATTACCATGCTTGATGAGAGTTTGGCCATATGATGATGATTCCTGTGTTTGGTGATTCTCATGGCGATTCCACTACCCAAACTTACGTCTGCTATGTGCAAGTAAAGGATGGAAAGAGCTGTCTATTTATTGCAACGTTACGTGGGCAATTTCGTCAAAAATAGTCAATAATTTAATATCTTTAAACGAGCTATTTTTAGGGTTCCGTACCCAGAGAATAAAAACGGAACCCTATTACTAAGACTTCGCTGTCTGTCCGTCTGTCTGTCACCAAGCGATGAGATGTATCTCAAGAACCGCGATAGCTAGACAGTTGAAATTTTCACAAAATATGTATTTCTGTTGCCGCTATAACAACAAATACTAAAACAAAATAAAATAAGTTTTTAAGGGGGGCTGCCATACAAAAAACGTGATTTTTTGGCCCTTTTTATATATAATGGTACGGAACCCTTCATGCGCGACTCTGACTCGCACCTAGTCGGTTTTTTTAAGTATCTTTCTTGTGAGAAAAATATTTTTTTTGTGCATAACTATTATTATCTAAATATATTTTCTTATTCTTTTTCAGCACAATATACTCGACATTGTTTCTCGTGCATATCAACGACCTGGTCTCCAAAGATAACACGCGCTGCTATGTGGATGACAGCACGAGTGACGAGTCACATACCGAGCACCACATTGTCTACGGAGTAACTTACAGGGAAAAAAGGCTGTGTCTGAATTCGTGAAACTTTGAATTACTCTGTGTACTCTACTGCCTCTTTCATAGAGAGTGCTAAGAGGAACTAATTGATTCAGTATCACCGTCAATGTTTTACCACCATACCACTCGACATCATAGCAGGGTTCATCTATTTGTGGGTGACTGGACCGGGGATTCAGTCCGTCACCCGCCGAAAGGCCGATCGCGCAACAGCGACCGACGTCATCGAGGGGGGGACGTCGGCCGAGGAGAGAGTACTCCTCAAGGGTATTCCGTCGGGCCGACCACTGACGACAAGTCACCCTGCACCGGTGGTCGGCCCTTTCATCTGGAAACGTTACAGTCTTTCAACTGCATTTGCACAGATCATTTCTTCCACGTACGTGCAGGTTCTGGAATGAGCTATCTATATACCGAAGCGTTATGACGTGTTCTTCTTTAAACAAGGTTTAAGAAGAGCACTTATTTCATGGTAGACTACGGCCTAGATGTGTCCCAAAGTCCATGCGCGACAGTGTAACTTACCATCAGCAGCGCTGCATATTCGTTTAACACCAATAAAAAATTAAGAAAAGACTTTAGACACCATTAAAAAATTAAATTATGAATAGCCTTCTCTTACCAAATTGAATATACCTATCCCCAGGTGAGATTCTAAATCAATTACAAATATTGTCATTTAATTAAATAGATCTCCAATCTCTTTAGTAATATGATTCGGAGAGGAAATTCAATTTTTGTTTCTCACAATCGCTTCGTAGTTTAAATTGAGAACTAAATTGATGGATTATGTGCTTGCCTGTTATTGTATAATACCTATTATTATACAATAATAGGTTAGAAATTTGTTTCAAGGTTCATACTAGAACCGGATATTTGGATACATTGTATGTGGGAAATAATCATAGACGAAAAATTTTCAAGTCAAGAAATTATAATTATAATGTATGACATCACATTACTGAATGTACTAATTAATAATTCCTCAATCGTTCAGATACAATCAGATGAGTATCCCGAAAAAACGCCAAGATATTTTTTTCTATTCAAAGTGAGACAAAATGGAATGGTTCATTAAAACCAGAGACATGCAGAATGGTTCTCTAACACAACAGAGTCAATATGTACCCGCACATTGCATATTATTATACGCTACTCCTTTTTTTTACCAAAGTTATCTAAAGTTATGTATAGTTGGGTACCTAATACAATAATCGTGACTAATCTTTCTGTGTCTAATGTTTTGTTCGTGTGTTCTAAATTGAACTCCTAAACGGGTGGACCGATTTTGTGGCTTTTTGAAGTGAAACATCTTTGCGCGCATTAGGGTAAATTTTTTACGGATGAAACCCGTCACGAAGATGTACAGCGTTTTTGTCGAAGAAGAGGGAGAGAGTGATTAAGACCGATTGAGAGAGAGTGAGAAAGGGCGTACATAGCACGAAGCACAGCCATGGGGCGAGAGTAGGGAGCAAGCGAGTGAGAAAGATCGAGAGATTTTTATTTTATTTTATTTTTTATTTAATTTTTTTATTTATTTATTAAATGAAAGAACATAATAAGCTTACAGTATACACCAAATCGCTTACATGCAATTAACTACATAATGTACATGCTATTAACTACATAATTTATGAAACAAACAATTATATCAATTTATAATAAATATTAAATCGTAAAATAAACTAAATATACACAACATTATATATACAACATTATATATATACAATTTAAGATGACTGATAATTTAAAAAGTAATTATTTAAGTACAGTGATAGATTTTGCATCATTTGATCTACCCCATCAAAGAACATGTCTGCATCTCTATTTGTTTGGAGGAAATCATTGATGAGGTCTAAGGCTCTTCCTGTAGGAGACTAACGGCTTGCGGCTGGCGCCATGATGGTGGACAACTAAAAAGCCGATGATGCCGTCGCCCAGCTGCACGCATATATTGATCTGGTACATAAAAGTAGATGCATTCCTGTACCAATGGATTATCCACCTTGTTGTTAAGCAACAAGTAGTAGTGCATTAAGTGGGCAGATATTCTTCTGATCTCAAGAGTGTCTAATCCAACCATCCCAGAAACAAACAAGAAAGGATTAAGTAACGGATAGGACCCATACATACGCTTATAGAGATATCGGGCAAACTTTCACTGAATTCTTTCGATCATTAGTGTATATAACTTTTCTTTTGGACTCCAAATCACAGAATTATACTCGAGCCTACTACGGACATAGGCATTATAGAGTAGCTTTACTACGTCAACATTACAAAATTGTGAAGATATTCTAATAATGAATCCTACGGATTTATTTGCGGCTTTACACACAATGGTAATGTGATCATGAAAATTTAATTTTGAGTCTAATAATAAACCAAGATCGCGTATTGTGCAGATGCGTACAAGCGACTCTCCAGCCAACATGTAAGTATTTGTGATAGGAGAACGGGAGCGACTGAAAGTTATTATTTTACATTTTGATAAATTTAATGCCAATTTATTTACTTCACTCCATTCGACGACTGCATTTATATCATTTTGCAGCGCCTCACAATCACTGGTATTATTGATAGGAGTAAATAGCTTCAGGTCGTCAGCGAACATAAGGCATTCTGCCCTTGACAAGATGCTCGGTAAATCATTTATCATGACGAGAAACAGGGTTGGCCCGAGGGTACTGCCTTGACTTACACCAGAACGCGTATAATAATCCTGCGATTCATAGTTTCCTACTCTAACGTACTGTCTACGGTCCCTGAGATAGTCTGCCACTGAATCTGAGAAGCATGGCATCGAAACCTAGTGTCAAGAGTTTACTTAGAAGTACATCATTATACACCAGATCAAATGCTTTCGCAAAGTCAAAGTATGCCGCGTCAATTTGAAAACCCGCCGACATTTTCGACCTTACGCAATCAACAAATCTAACATGGTTGGTTAAAGTTGAACGCGCAGGTCGAAATCCATGCTGTGAGTCATTGAGATGCTTGTTAATTTGCACAAAGATTTTTCGATTTAGGATACATTCAAATATTTTGGCGAAAACTGACAATACTGCTATGGGTCGAAAGTTTGTAACGTCAGTAGATGATCCAGATTTTGGCACTGGTGTTACTCGTGACAACTTCCACTTGGACGGGTAGGAGCAGCATTGAAGGGAGAGGTTGTACAAATATAAAAGAGGCTTCTCTAGAATAGACAGACAATCCTTTACCAAAAAAGTTGGTATATTATCTGGTCCACAGGCTGATGACGCTTTAAAATGACGGACTGCTCGTCTCAATGCGGCAAAATTGATGTGCTGTATACTAACTGTGGACGCATATCCTGACTCCTTTGCTGTACTCTCAGTGATCTCAGGATCAAACTTTGGAATCTAAGGATCTAACTTTTTATTTTATTTAGTTATTATTATTATTACTTTTTTATTTTATTTATTTATTATTATTATTTTTTATTTTATTTTTTTTAATATTGATAAAAAACCCATGGTACCAAAGAATTTCCACGTCTGACATGCGTACTTAGTACCTACCCACGCAATTTCTTTTTGTGTGTTCAAGTGGTTCGAAAATGGTTTAGATTAATATTTCGACCCAGTGGCGCTACGATCGATTTCAAAGATAATCAATGTTTTTTTTTAATTTGAACAGAACAGCATCTGTTGGGTCAGCTAGTGTCATATAAAAGAATGTGAGTTCGAGTAATGTTTTATTGCTGGCCCAGTCGCTGGGTGATCATACAAATTTGTAAAGGATTTTTAATAAATATAAAAGACAACAGAAATGAAAACTTAAAACTATATACAGTTATTTTTGGTCAATCAATTAATTATTTGATCTTAATTTCATCATTATCATCATCTCAGCCCCACGGAAGTCCCACATCTATTATTCGTGTGGTGATGGAGTAACAATAGAATTCGCACTTGCCCATGGATGCCATAAAATACAACAGAGGGATATAATATGCATATACCGTCTATGCAGGGGAAGGAAAACTTGAAACAAAATCTTATACCAACCCGTCTGACCAGCATGCTATAATAGGTCAATATCCTTCCTATTATGGAGGAGGCTCGAGCCCAGCGGTTAGACGTATATGAGCCGATATGAGAGCCTGTTTCTTCTATTTGAATTTTCAATTCTGCCTCTGCACAACATTAAGATATATCCTTACTAATATCATAGATGCCAAAGTAAGTTTGTTTGTTACGATGTCACACATGATATTTTCGAAACCTAACCGTCTATGTAGATGCACGCAGCGGAAGCTCTCAAAAGGAAATAACCCCAATTCTGAAACATTTTTCATTGTTACTCCGCTCCTATTGGTCTTAACTTGATGATATATAGCTTATAACCTTCCTCGATAAATGGGCTATCTAATACTGAAAGAATTTTTCAAATCCAACCAGTAGTTCATAAGATCCGCGCGTTCAAATAAACAAACTGCCGCTTTATCTATTAAGTAGTAGTAGTATAGATTAGATATGTATTTATTGTTAGACTGTGCAGTAACAACATCTAGCGAATAGATCCATCTTAATTATCTATATCATTGCTTATTAATTTCTGATGTTTATGCGAGCATTACACATTTTATATAAAACTACGGATTTTATTGTCCTTGTATTTGATTATATTATTGCCGCGCAAACAAAACCAAACCAAAGTGATCCAACTAACCGCCAAGATATTAATTGACTTGAAAAAAAAAAACAAAAAAGAAATTAAACTCGGTATAATAAAACTGATACACATAACCTAAATTGAGACCTATATTGTAAGGATAATATATAGGCTAGGGGATCTATAATGCAATCTTAAGGCTCACATTTAGGCCTCGTTAAGCTCTCCCGTGACCATGGTACGCTGTACTGTTGCCTTTATCGCAACTGTACGCCATCTTATTTATTGGCTAATTAGTCAATTTTGCTCTAAATAGGACAGGTGTGGGATTAATATTTTACACTTTCTCTTCTTTATATTTTCTAACTAAATTTGTTGAGGGTCAATGTAAAGGGTTTGCCTGCACTGCCTAAGGTTTAAACCTCCGTGTTGTCTTAGACAGCGTAAGTAATTTTTTGATTCATCTTTGAAAACATTTATTATCAATAAGTTATGCTAAAATTGTTAAAGTAATTTATAATAGTTTTTGAATAAGTACCTTAGATTAATATGTAAACATAAATTTTGTAGTAACTTCAATTGTTATTTTTATTTTGAAATTATATTATGAATGTTTCATTTGAGGTACCTTCGTACAACGTAAATGGGGCGGATTCGTACTGTACGAATGCACCCTGCGTTAGTTCAGAAAATTCGTTAAGTTAAAATATTATCATTTTAGGTTCATGCCAGGATATATACAGATACTCCTGAGAAAAATAGACTTATAGAAATAAAAAAATCAAAAGCGATGAAGAAACAGGAGCAAGAGAGAAAAGCTAAGGCTAAGAAAATGAAACGAGCGCTGAATTTGCTATTGGATAATAAAGAAACTAAGCCAAAGAAGCATAAAAAACTATAGAAAATGATAGTGAAGACCAGACAGATACAATTTTGAGAGAATGTTAGTGTTATTTCTTCGAAGAAATGTCTGAAGGTTTTGATATTGAGAACGAAAAGGCAGTTATGACGGTAAATATTAAAAAAAAAAGCTTTGTTTTGGGTAAATTCGAGAAGAAAAAGACTGTTTTACATTATATAGGACAGGTTCTAATGAAATACAGTTCCATGAAATATAAAGTTTCATTTTTGAGAAAGATGTGTGCTAGGAAATTTGTTTTTCCTGATACCAAGACAACAGCACAGTATACTTATCAGACGTGGTCTATGTATTGCCGCTGCCAAAATCTGCTGCTACAGCAAAAACAGCTAATATTTATGTATTTAAAAAGATCTTACTATGTTGTACAATGTGCATTAGATGTGTTATGTGATTGTAATATCTAGGGTAATATCGTTAATTTAAATATTGATTTTATGACGTACATTTTTAAAAGCTGTTTGTTAAAGAATATAAGTAACTTATACTTATTGTTAATTATCACGACGTTTAAGGTGTATTCGGTCGTAATTTGGATCCCAATAAAAGTTTAATTTCATACAAATAGCGTTCTCAATTTCTATGTACGGAAGCTCCCCGCTATGTACGAATGTACCCTCTTCACTGTACGAAGCTACCCCGCGTGTGGGGTGCTTTCGTACGATTTCCATTTTTCGCAATTTTTTTCATAGCTTTGTTATGTTACATTATATCAAATCTGAACTACATTACTGTTAAAGTCAGATAGGTAGACAATTCAGTACCATTAAATTTATCTGGAAATAGCGATTAGTTTTGCTTTTATATGACCTAATGTAAAAAGTGTACGAATCCTACCTGCTCTCCCTATATATCAAATTAAGATGTACCTGAACAAAGGAATTTTGGGTCATAATCTCGAAATCTACGCTTACAGCCAAAAGCTGAGCACATCCCATTACTACTAAATTATATTTATTTTTTTACTCTAGGAATATTTTTGGGCACAGAATCTTGGAGGTAACTTTGGCACTTATTCGACCCTCCTACTCTCCATGGTGACATGTCGTGAAATTTTGCTAGAGCCACTCCTTCTTCCCTAATCTCAAGCAAGATTTTTGTAAATACATATTTTAAAAGTAGATAAGTAAATCTATGCATGTTTGCGTTGTAATCAATCAACAATATTTTATAGTAGTAACCCGCCCTTGCTTCGCTTCGGTTTCAGGCGTAGTACCTGTTCCCGCGGGAATATCGGGATAAAATATAGCCTAATTTACTCCTTATATAGACAGCTATCTGGTATTAAAATATTAGCGTAATCGATCCAGCCGTTTTGAAGTTTACCCAAAACAATCAGACAGACAAACATTTTTTAAATCGTGTTTGAGGCATAAATATCGTGCAAATATGAAGAAAATAAAATTAATAATAATACAATGTTTGTAAGTTCAGATCTTTTAGCGATAATTATTAATGCGGCGTATCTTTAATAAGGTTATGGTATATCTTTAATAAGGTTATGGTATTATTTGTTCATGAATGATTTTCACAAAGTAAACAAGAGTTATGCAAATTTACAATGTTTCTTGCGGCAAACAAAAATTAAATAGTGTTTGTCGAGACCACTCTCTGACCTGTGAAATTGTGTAAAGTTTACGTTTCCCCATAAACGGCTCACAGAATTACAACCTTAGCTCGTACGCGTTTTGCTAGAGATTACACTAGATTACACTCCCAGAGGACGTGATGAGCTGAGAACAACTTAATCTACCTTATAAGCACTACCTCTTACTTTCCCGTGGGCGTTGTAAAACCGCCTAAAAGATCATATATATGATTATGATATCATTTATAACACCAAAAGGACCCCACAAACCACTTGCTCAATGTGGCAATTACGATATTATCCCTCCTCGATTTGGCCTATCAATTAAACTAAAGTATGTTTTGATCACTTTCACAAAGAAATTCTTTATATCAAATACTAATGAGAAAATATTTTAACTGTCCTGTCCTTTTTAACGAGATACAAAAAACAAGTATGTATATATGATGGACGATTGGTCGATTGGTGCCACATAATAGAATTATTTCCACTTGAATATCTCAAATATTCAAATATAAAACCGTACAATATATGAACCTAATTGGATTTTTGAAGCATTTGGGGGTTTACAGAAATGATTTTGAAATGGATATTGTTTGAAGTTGGATTCCCGAAGGTTTTGTTTAGAGCTAAATAAATTTCCTGGCGCCTTAAGAGTTAAAATATGATACTATCCCTTCCACTTTTATAAATAACCTAAGAGACGATTAACAAACATAGCTTTATATAAATAACTGGAAGAGCAGCAAAACTCTAAATGAAAATCTATACCAACCAATCTAAACAGTAGTAAGTCAGATAGTCGTAATTAAGGTTTTAACACACTCTCCTTTTTTGTGGGCAGATTATGGCCTGATCGCAGGCTGGCAGTTTCGTCGGGGATGATGAAAGGGTGGCGCGAGGTCCCATAATCCATCGTATGCCCTCCCTTTCTCCATTGGGCCACCACTGATACCGAATCTTTGACGTCCGTGGCTAGCTCGAAGCTCGAGTACCATCCCTCACGGACGCCCTCACGGCGCCTCGCCCGCGGTCAACAACCGCAACGTAGTTAGCCTTTTGCCGGATAACGGACTATTGCCTGGTTCAGTCACCCGCAGTCTCAACTAGGCCGGCATCAAGCGCAGGTAATCGCGCCTGTGCCGCCCTAGTCACCAGTGGCAGAACGTGTTGCTGTAAAAATATAATTGTTTTGAACATCATCATCAACATCGCAGTGGACATACATCCCACTGTTGGGCTCGGGCCTCCTCCAGAATGGGAGGGAATTTCATCTACTATACCATGCTGGTCAGACATGTTGTTATAGGGTTTCATTTCGAGTTTTCCTTCTCTTGCACAGATTTTATGTGCATATTATATCCCATAGTCGTCTTTTACGACATCCACGGGCAAGATACATCCACGGGAGTGGTGAATTGTATTCTTACTTCGTCACCACAGGGAAATTTAAAGAATCAGTCAAAATTCATTCATTTCCATATCAGCTCATATACGTCCCACTGCTGGGCTCGAGCCTCCTCCTCGATCGGAGTGAAGATTGACCTACTATACCACGCTGGTCAAACGGGTTTGCTATAGGGTTTTATTTCCAGTTAGTCTTCTCTCAGTATAGATTATTGAAGTCTTATGACTTCAATCTCGTTAGATAATAGATATACTAATAATACCTAACAATGAACCTATTACTGTGTATACCTGTCTATTTAATTATCTGAACATCTAGATTAATGGTAATTGAAATGTCCGGCACATTAGGGCATATTAAACGGTTAACTTCTCTGAAATACTTTTGAAACAAACTCGTTCTAAAATATCAGTCGTTATACAAAACTGTTTTTTGATTAAAATATAGCGACGTTGTTAAATTAATTTACTAAATGAGTCATTTCAATAATTTTATATTCTAATTTGTGCTTAATCCGTTACTGCTTGTAAAATATTCTTTTGTTGCCACTAAATTTAAACAAAGTGGGCGATACGGTTACGTAAACTTTATACATATTTCATTTTGAAACAAAGCTTTGACAAAGTGACACTTAACTTTGTAACTTTTAAATTGATTCGTTTATAATACACAGACTAAAATTGTATTCTCTTTTAACCGTAACTTTGCGAAATTTTATTTATAAAATATGAAAGAGTGTAATGTGTATATTTTACCCAATGCTAAAATGTCAGTAGAGTCGTGAAATACCGGTAAATATTATTCCCTGAGTGAATAGAATCCAATTATGTCACTGCCATGAGAAGAAACAAGCAAAAATCTCACTGTATGAGTTTTTTAAATATTTGAGAGCTAATAAAAATTGAAAAGTACTGGCCCTGAGTATATAGTGAGTAAAAAAAGCGAAACGTAATTTTCTAATATGTTAAAATTTTAATGAAAAGAATTATTACTAAAACAAAAAACGTGAGTTAGATTCTGAATGAAAAGAAAATTAATAAAAATGTTCGTGAAACATTAAACGTCTCTGAGGTTAGCGTCTTAGGTACGGCGAAGAAGGTGTAGCGTCCCGTGCTATACCTTCCCGCGTTTGTTTCACCATAAATACCCTTCCCTTTAACTCCAGTTAGTCAGAATCCACATGATGTCCATAAATGACACCGAGGTTTGATCCTCAGGCAGTCTGCGTTCCTGTGCGCCACTTTTGCGCTAAGCAATATAAAGCTATTTAAATTGAAAAAATAATACATGCAGTAATCTTAAATTGAGATAATACACCCTAAAGTTTAGACGATATAGTTATAAATCTTTTATGATGATAGGCCAGTTACATAAGAAGACTAAATATCCAATATTACACAATTTTATGGTAGTGAAGAGGCAGATTGTATGTGAAGTTGTGTCGTAACTCAGAAGTAACTTATGGTCCGTCGATATTGAGTCGTAAAACATAACGTTTATGATAAATATTTACTTTACGAAATATGTCGCTGAAGTTTCATTTTAGATAAATTACGTAGAGTATTACTGTTCGTGTGGTGACAGAGTAAAAACACAATTCACCACTCCCTATTTTGCCCGTGGATGTCCTAAAAACGACTAAGGGATATAATATGCACATAACATCTGTGCAAGAGAAGGAAAACTTGAAATGAAACTCTATACCAACATGTCTGACCAGCATGGCATAGTAGGTCAAATTCCCTCCCATTGTGGAGGAGGCCCGAGCCCAACAGTGGGACGTATGTGGGCTGCGATGATGATGATGATGTATTTTGTATGTATTTTGGACTGGATTTTGATTTAAGAGAAGAAAAACTCGACAATAAACTTTATGCCAACGCGTCTGACCGGCACTGTATCATCATCATCATTTCAGCTCATATACGTCCTACTGCTGAGCTCGAGCCTCCTTCATAATAATTCTTATAATAAGGAATATGCACGTAACTCAAACATGAACAATATAGTTTTAAGGATTTTATCGCGTTCGAATTTAATTTTTGATTGTCCGACGTTTCGAATACTTTACAGCGCTTATGGTTACGGGCGGACTAAGAAGTCTCACGTCCAAGAAGTCATCGTTATTGCAGAGATCTTAAATTTCTGTAAATCTGTAAAATACTTTTACTGCAAGTAAAACCATTTTACAGATTGATATTCCCTCTCAAATTTACAAAACGCAACGTTAATGATGGAACAAAATGTGACGTCAATCTACAGTCTTCTGAAGTTCTTGTATCAAGGTTAAAACTTTTACAAAAATATAGTTTCGGTACGAGTGGTCAGCCCATTGGCGAATGGGAGGGAGCACGGCGGATTATGAGGTCGCGCACCGCCCTTTCGTCAGTCAGTCATCTATGCACGAGATGACAAAGGCGAAGTAAAGCCTATAGGGCTTTACCAATCCTTTGGTATTTTAGATCAATTTTCCTCCACTGATGACAAGAAACTCTGCACCGGTGGTCGACCCAACGACGAAGGCGATGTGCTACGGGTGGGTTATGGGGCCGCCCGCCGCACCTCTGTCGCCCCGGACGAAGCCGGGCGGCAGTTGCGCTGACCATGGCCCACACCCGAAACAAAGCATTAATGATGAATGCTTATATATATATATATATACTTATTTTATATTATACTTAGTTTTGCCAATTTGCTATTTTAATTTTGTAGGCGCTAACTATTGAATCTCGTACTTAACAGAGAAATGTATAAGAGGAAAAGACAATTAATATAACAGAAGCCTCTCTCCAGGGAATATGGTCATTATTGCTACGTTTAGTAGCATAATTAATGATTGCCTTTTATGTCATAAGTTTCACAGAAGAATGTTGCTTGTTTTTCTAGTGAGCTGCCTAGGGCATAGTCACATTTTGTAACTACCGAGAAATAAGTGATAGTAACAAATTGTATTCTTAACCAGTTGCCACACGAATGTATAAAATTGGTTCAAAGTTAAATAGTCAATGGCACTAAAAATAAATTTCTAATAAAAAAACTACAAAAAGTGTTCTCTCCGGCGGGGAATCGAACCCCGGTCTCCCGCGTGACAGGCGGGGATACTTACCACTATACTACCGAAGATGTGAATGTTCTTGTTGAAATTTGTGATCTAATATTAATTATACTATATTCAAGTACGAATAGTCATAATTACTATATCTTTTGTAATAACTAAGGAATAAATTCTTGAGTCACGAGTGACTTCACAAAATTCATTCATCGAGCAATTCTTGTATACCTATTTCTATATATTCAAATCTCGGACACCGCTCTAAGGATAGAATTTAGTATGCAGGGAGTTTCGGTTAAGGTTCGTTTCGGGGCGATGAAATATATATAATTTATATATGAAGGTAAATTTAGCTGTGGCCATAAAGAATAAATCGAGCAGACACTGAACCCAGACAGCACAGGTTCGGTTCTTAGTTCTCCATTTTCGTCACTTTTTCATCAACTATTTTTTATAATTAAAAAAAAAGTACTGAACTATGTTCGGTCATTGAGGTATTAGAAATTAACGGACACAAATTACATCCAAACTTAGAACAATTTGAGGATCATATAAGAATTTCTCCCATAGGATTGAACCCACGATACTTGTCAAGAGTCAATACTTAGACCACTCCACCGTCTATGCCTCCGCCTACCAAGTCTCACCTACACCAACACTGCGCTCTAATCCCTAAAGGATAATATTTAAATATATAAATAGCCTAGAGATTTCATTACTTACCTTTCGTGATATATCGATAAAGAAACGATTCCCGCACAGGATAAATTATTGTAGGAAGTATACTCAAATGGTTTTTTTTAAACTGTATGGAATTTATATCTGTACTAGCTGATCCAACAGACGCTGTTCTGTTGAAATTAAAAAAAAAAGAAATTCTCTTTGCAAACGATCGCATCGGCACCTACAGGTCCAAATATTAATCTAAACCATACTCGAACCCACTTGAGCATACACAAAAAAATTCTTCAAAATCGGTCCAGCCGTTTAGAAGGAGTTCAATTACAAACACACGAACATGAATCAGAATCTTATACAGTGGACTCCCGGTATTCCGACAAACGTTTCGCACGGCATCGTCGAACTATCGAATTTGTCGGATTATATGTAGAGTACTGTTTATAATAATACCTTACATTAAGCAAAAAAATATTCACTAATAATAGATATGTCGGATTACAAGGGGCACGTGATTAGACTGGGACTGGATTACCGCGGGTCCTAGAGGACCTAATATAGATATTATCCTTAATCGTGTGTATTTTTTAATTATCATTAGACATTTACCTTAAATTATCGTAGTAGTAATAACTTCATATTAAATACCCGATTGTCGAGCAGTGATAACTTTTAAAGATTGGACATGTCTTAAAGAAGTTTCTCCTGAATAATAGACAGCAGCATTCTCCTAAAAAAAAACGGATTATCTATCTAAGAGATAACAAAAATCATCGTTGAGGAAAAAATGTAAAACTCACAATAATATAAATACTTCTTTTGTTGATATAACCTTGTCTTTACAACATTTATAATTATACAATTTAATATTTCATTTAATTTTTTTTTCTATTTATACTAACGGAGTATAATTTCGTGCAAACTATCTATAGATAAACATCCGCCTTTTTAATTTTTGTTGCATTCCTGAAAGTAAAAATTTGAAATAAAACAACGTAAATACAATCGTACATTTATTTTTCAATTCAATATCCGTGTTTTGACTATCATTATGAATGCGGTGTACACATAATTTTTTTTTAATAAAAATTTATCTCGAAGCATTCTTCATGTTACAGCAAATGGGGATATGTTAAGATTTGCAAGCTGGCCAATAATTTAGAATACCTACATGTATATACACAATATCAAAATATTAATTATCAATTACTAAAAAATTAAGCTGGAGTTTTGGCGAGAATGAAAACTATATGTGGCACATTTATTATCAATATTCTAGTATTTCACGAGACTATATTAAAAAAATAAACTCGGGGTGACATTTTGAAAAAGTATTCTTATAATAACAATTCTTCGAGTTTTTATTTTTCAATCTTTCAGAGCATAACTATAGGAGCCATCGCTCTACTAAAAACATGGTGGACTTCTTCATCTGATTTATCTGTAGCACATTTATTATCAATATTCTAGTATTTCATGAGACTATATTAAAAAAATTTACCTGGGGTGATATTTTGAAAAGTATTCTTGTAATAACAATTATTCTAGGTTTTATTTTTCAATCTTTCAGAGCATAACTTTACAGCAGCCATCGCTCTACTAAAAACATGTTGGACTTCTTCATCCGACTTATCTGAGATCCCAATCTGATTATATTATTTCACTAGCAACAGTGTCAAATAATCCACTCTCAGCCACAACAAAACCGTTCTGTATTGCCGTATGTTCTTAACGTACGCCTAAGAACTATTTACGCATTATTTAAGATTGATATTGGCACATTTATTTTTTATACACGTTGCATACCTACGTATGTACATATCTTAATAAACATCATGTACCTATAATCAAATCATATTCGACAAACCATGACTTGATATTGCATGATCAAAGCTACTTTTAAGATTACTTACTCTTTTCATTGACGAGCCTCAAATTTTAAATACTTGATTAAAATGTTTCCGTGTGGTAAGGGAGCAATAATAGTTAAAAGGAGAAATCACCACCTCCTGAATTGCCCGTGGGTGTCGTAAAGTACGATTAAGGGATTAAATATGCGCATAATATTTATGCAAGAGAAAGAGAACTCGAAATTAAACTCTATAGCAACACGTCTGACCAGCATGGTAGGTCAATTTCCCTTGTATGACATGGTGATTATGAGTGATTATAATCTAGCTTATTAATGTTTAAATTACAGTTTGCAGCTAGTGTTCAATGTAAAAATATCTCCAAGTAGACGTAATCAATGCATTGACTGTTTGGAGTGATGTGTAAGAACAAACTTTATAAAATTTGTTCATCTTAGAGCCACACTAAGTTATAAAGTAACTTTGCTAAACATCAAGTTCCACATCTCGATGAACCGACAACCGCTGGAGAAGAAAGGTCTTGAGTGGCAACCACATATCGGACGAGGCAGTGTAGGACGCCGCCCACTTGGTGGACCGACGACCTGATGAAATTTGCTGAGCATCGTTGCATGCAGGCGGAGCAGGACCGCACTTTGTGGCGAAACATTAGAGAGGCCTAAGTCCAGCCGTGGATGGTTAAAGGCTGAACCATGATAATAATGGCAGCAACCAAGTTATGAAGAATTAAGAATGCAATATATTAAGCGAGTGGCATTACTTACATCACTTCTAGAAAACGAAGTCTCAAAACTGTATGACAGCTGATTTGTTCAGAAATTGACGTAATATATTTTACGATATGTTACTATCGATACATGCCTATAAAACCAAAATTTATGTTAAAATATTCAATAATCAAGCAGACACGTATCTCCACAACGGTAGGCAAATTGATCTACTATATCACATTGCTCAAAAGATTTCAGATATCTACATATCGGCCAAAAATTGCAATCGAATACTATGACCATACTATGCTATCTGAGTATAGGATAATGGGGAAAAAACACATAGAAGTTTCGTTCACAGCGCTCGCCCCGGTCTTTTTAAAGTCTTACGCTTTTCTTCTGCCTGCTTTAATGGTGGCAAATATTTTAAGGAAACCTACTAGATGAAATTTAATTCATTGATATGTGAAATTCGTTTCTCTGAAAATACTTTAAACTCTCATTTTTATCACGCTTTTTTATTAATCAATACAAGAGCCAGTACCATCAATACTCTAGACTGATTCATACTCTATTTAGTTATACTAAATATATTAGATTGTAGATTGGTAAGCAAAAATGGTGTCACTTCGTTTAAATGTGATATTCTCAGAATCTAGCCATAACGAAGAGATGTGAAAATGTTAATACTAAATGTTATTACTCAAACACGCGTAGACCGTTGATCAGATTCGGATGAAAATTGGCACATAGATGAACTATTTCCTGGATTAATGCAGAGGATTTTCGAGTTATTATGCCGGCATTGTGTTCCTTTGCCTTTCCTTTACTTTCTTATTTAAACAATCGCAATCCGTTAAAACGGACTTGGATGAAATTTCAGCTTGGGAAAGGCGTAAAAACTATTACGCAAATTCGAGTACAAATTTAATAATTCCTCATGTGGTGGCGGATTAGAATACAATGTATTGCTTCCCCTTTCATTTTCAGAATTGTATAAACTAACTAAGAGATGTCCAGGTAGGCAGAAGCGCGTTCCTAGGAAAATCCCAAGAACAGCGATTGCCAATCTATCCTGGCTATTATGGCATGATCCTTCTTTTGAATAGGCCTATGTCTGTTAAGAAACGAGTGATTTGAGAATATGTTTTGGCTATTTTTACATTAAAGTTTGGACGTATGCTCCACTCGAATACTGCAAAATTAATCAAAATCCACCCGCTGAAAATTTCATTACGATGTCATAAGCATTTTTTTTATTTCTTGTTTACGATAAAATAATTATTAGCTTTATTTTTAAAAGTATTTCAATATCAAAGTTGAAACTAGAGCAGAAAATTTCGAAAGGTGCTGTAGTCTACACGTAGAATGAAATTACTGCAAAATGGGATTTTTAATTAATACATTTGAAGCCTGTCCGATGTTAAAGAATTTTAATATGAAAATTAACTTTGAATGTTGAAAAGTTTATCGGAATCGGTGCAATTCTTATTTTTGGTTAGTCTTTGAAGCAAATTTTGTCTAATATTGCTGTCCAAATCAACTTGCCCGTCCATAATTGTAAAATTTTGAATGCCACGTAATAGGTAAGTAATCAGTTTTCAACAATTCTGTTGTCAAATAATTTAAAATATTATGATATAGTGTACTACAGATATTTATTATGGCAATACTATTAACTCTATATTTTTTGCTGTTAGTACATAACAATTGCACAATACCAAACAACGAGGAAAAAAACCAAATTTTCAAGCGTGATTTCAAAAGAATATGGTAATATTTCTCACTTCCACCCTTAATAACCATACCACAATTCTTTTTTCGTATGATCTACACGAGTATATTAACAATAACACTTTTTATTATTTAAGTGGGATGAACAATTTTCTTATTCTTAATAAAACAAGTTTATATAGGAGACATACAAGATTTTCAGTGTTGTGACGGAGTAAGAATACAGTTCACCAGCCCCTCTCCTACTCATGGGTGTCGTAAAAGGCGACTAAGAGATATGATATACGAAAAACAGCAATGCGAGAGAAGGAAAACTCTACATAAAACCCATGCCAACCCGTCTAACAAGTGGTACAGTAGATTAATTGTTTTTCCGTTGTGGCGGAGGCTCAAACCCAGCAGTGGGACGTATATGAGCTGTAATGATGATGATGATGATATACCAGACAGGTCAAAAACTCACAAAATAATATTCTCACTATAAGCATAAAATCGCCGCGACACGAGGACTTTAATGCGAGTGGTTGCTTCAATAAAAAATGTATGTTACTAATGTTTGCAAATCTAAGAATCTTTAAAAGATCACGCAATTTGTATTTCTAAAATTCGTAGTTTCTTTCTTAATCCGACTTACAATTAGTGGATGGACGCCGTTCGCGATGGCGCTCGGCGTCCCAGTAGGGGACGTCGATGGAGGAGGGTACTCCCTTGGAGTACTCCGTCGGGTCGACCACTGAAGACGAGGCACTGTGCACCGGTGGTCGACCCAACGACGAAGGCGACGTGCTATACGAGTGGGTTATGGGTGTACATGCTTACACCCCTCGATGCCTCTCCTCGCCTCGCCCCGGACGGAGTAGTGCGAGGAGTACGCCGACCGTAACCCGACCCCCCCAAAAAAAAAGTGGATAAAAATGGCCAGCCTGCAAATTAAAATAACAACTATTTATAATGAGAACGAGAAATTATTTTAATAATTGGCACCAAGATAATAAATATCTAAATTATAATAAATTCTCAGAATTAAATCGTTTATATTACTTTAAACTTACATTACAATAAAATGGAGAATAAAATTTGAGGAAAATGAATCACAAAATCACAGGAGTTTTCATCAATTCCGATTAAGCGATTTTTTCAACATTAACAAAAATTATTCGCCTATACAAAAACAATTTTTTGAATTTTAATCAACATAAAAATTATTTCCTAATTAAACAGCGCTGTGATTTTGACAGCATTGAAACCAATTTAGTAAGCACTGTTTTAATTTAAAAAAGTAATACATCGAAATCAGTCGGGGTACGAAAAATATGAATTTCTATTGTTTTAGGAACTAAAGCGAAAACTATTATATTTACTATTTCTTACAAGTTATTTAGCAATATTCAGTGTTAGTTAAGCAGGATACGGAAGGACATCTATGCAATCATTTTATTTTAATAAATTGTAATTATTAAAAAGAATACTAAATACTTTTGACGTATTATATATTTCGTTAATGTATTAAATGTTTGTTTAACGTTTCTTGTTAAAGGATCCTTAAAAGATGATTATGATCACAATAATATATATTTTATGACAAGTTTTAATATCATTAGTACTTATTTATTACGTGGTGTGATAAAAATTTTAATATTTCACCCTACATACAAAATCCCTTAGACTTACACTAACTATGCTTGAGCTCCTAAAACAATAGAAAATTCAAATAAAATCCTAACTTATGCTCCTAGTATTAAGATATTTTGCAAAAAAAAATGATTAATACACATACAAGAAGTATCTATTTACAATAGAATAGTATCAAGAATATTAAGACTTTGCCTCCGTAAAGCTGGTTTATAACCCATTATAAGAAAAATACTATACATTATGTGACCTTATTTTGTGATACATTCGTTTCAAAATTGACGATTGTTGGCGTATACAACATCGTATCGCAAAAGTTTTTAAGCATATTTTAAGAAATATCTATTTTCAGATTCAAAACATTTAATAGTGTGGCAATACGAATTTTCGTATGATTGAGACTGAATGACAAACAAATCCCAATTTAAGGAACTTATCGTTTCAACCACTAGCGCTGGACATATTTGCCGCACATACTAAGTTGACTAAGCATATCTTTATAAAAAAATAGCTCAATCATTGATTGTAAGACCACATACGAAGTTACGCGTACAACTCTTAATTAAAGGAACTTTTCAAGCGTAACTTTGCGCATGTTCTAGCGGAATGTTTGATAACTTATTCCCTTTTTCCACCCAGTTCTTTAGTCTGCCCCGTAACTCCTCAAGGCTCTTTGACTTGGCTTTGTTTATCCTTTTGTACTTTACGTCCTTCGGTTTGGTCACATTCCTATGGTTAGACATAACCCTATTGTAAGTAACCACGTGGTTCGAGCGTGGTTCAGGGTCTTCATCGCTTTCAGGGTTGGACGTCACTTCGTCGTCGGACTCGTTCGCTGGAGTCATCCGTTTTGGCACATAACTGTACGACCATACATTCTTAGGGCTCTTTGGTTTGAGCTCCTTGTCGTTATCTATACTTTTTACTTCGGCTGTCAGAACGACACTTCTCATTCTAAAGTTGTCCCGTCTTTGTGCCAAGAGACTAGTTTCTTTGAATTTTTCTTCATCCGTTTTATTTGCATCTTTCAAGTCCTTTTCTGTGCTATTTTGCGCACTTAAGCCTTTAGTAGAGTCCCCGTCAACTTCTTCCTCCACGCTGTACACAGTCTCAAGGATTTCTGGTCGTCGCAAAAATCCATTTGAGCGTCTTACAATATTGTATTTAAGATTAGGATCTATTGCATCTGATATTGACCTGACGATTGTGACGCTATCAGGATTTGATGACCTGAATCTTGGCACAGGTGTGTTACTACTATCGAAGTCTACGTCCTCCATTATTACCGCTGAATCAGAGTCATTCAGAGAGTCAAAATCTCCAGTGACATGGGTGTCCTGCAGCATATCTCGGAAGTCAGGAATATTTTGTGTTATTTCTATTCCATTATCAAGTAGTTTAGTCTGAAGAGTTTCGATGATTTTTTGCTGTTTCATTATAATAGTTTCTCTCAATGCAAGCATGCTAGATATTTCCTTCTGCTTGCGTACGAGCCGCGACTCAAACAGTAATAGTTGGCTGGAAAGGGATTTGAGCTGTTCCGCCTTTTCTTTCTGCAGGCGTGTGACTAGTTCTTCTTGAGTTCTCTGTGCACGTCGCCATGTAAGGAGTTGGTGAGCTTGCGCACGATACTTCATCCGAAGATCTCTGAAACCAGAAAATAATACAATAAAATCTATTATTATTCAAAATAATGTAAATTTAATTAAATTTCGTAGGCATAAACATGAAGACATTTAAATAAAATTAACCTTATTTAACTAGAACAAGAATTTATACAACCTTCTATAATTTTAGATGGTCTAATTTACATATTTAAAAACAAAAGTATAACAATTTGGCTTCTATAATTTAGAAGTGTTTCTAATTTTTTAGATATTTTAAAGCCATTTAATTTCATTTAAGAACATTAAAATTAAAATTAATGTTAGTTCATTTAAATCCTATCATCTATTACTATCACATTACCGGTTCTTTATCGGAGTGTGAGAGGTTAGGCTGCATTTAATTAAGCATTACGAGTTAGCAGACTTCTAATGGATAATTTATAACTTGGATTAATATATAGAAAGAATACTTTCGTATTGGGAAAATATATTATTGCCACAGGATAACTGACAAGTAAGGATAAATATTGTAAGTAATACTAATAAGGAAAATACTGATCTCTGATTTTGTACGCGATTTTAACGGGCAGAGCGTGACCACAGGCGGACTAGAACACATGTTCCGCCCGTTACCATGAACGCTGTAAAGTGTTCGAAACGTCGAGCAATCAAAAATCAAATACAAACGCGATGAAATCCGAAGTTTAATTTCAAGAAGTAAATACTGTAAGTAGGCGAGATTTTACTTAATTTGTGTACGAATACTACCAACCCTTACCTTGATCGTGGGTGTCGTAAAAGACGACTAAGAGCTTTACATCGACCTGGGCTAACTCCATCTGATACTACCAGGACGTCATTTAGATTCCCAAGTTCATGTCAGACATGCGCTCTGTTATAAGACTATTGCCAATACCTTTTGCGATATGTACGATGTAAGAAGATTACATATTGTATCGACTCCTAGTAATTGGTATAAAAGCCTGATGGTGATTAGTTAGTCTTGGGCGCACTCATAGCCATCGGTCTTTGGATACATTATTTTTTATTTATTTAGAATTTATGTATTTCTGTTACCTGATAGTCCTTCTGGCTTCCTCCAAGGTGCAAGCCTCGAGAGGGTCGGTAAGGGATGCCGCTAGCGATACGTCAGGCTCCGTTGGGCTGTTCAGAGCCGACTCGCTCCGGCTGTGGACAAGACAATTACGATTTTAGACGACATGAATTTGATCAAAATCAAACGCAATTAGCTGATTATGATATTGTTACGTTAATCAATTCATCCTAATTTTGCAAGTATTACTTATACGAAGGTAATCAAAATTCAATACGGCGCCAACTAGACGCCATATAGCTAAATGAAAAAACAAATTAGACGAAATATGTTGTAGATATCATTGAATAGTATTTACTAAGCCGTGTGGTGATAGGGGAATAATACCGTTCATCACCCTATTTCTTGCCCGTTGATGTCGTAAATCGTTTATTCGGCACAAAGCAAAAAGATCAGATAACAACTATACAAACAAGGGAGACTCGAAACAAAACTCCATACCATATTAACTTTAGAATAATAGGTATATTCCTTACTTTCCGTGTCGTGACGGAGTAAGAATACCCGTGGATGTCGTAAAAGACGACTCAGGGATATAATATGCACATAAGATCTATACAAGAGAAGGAAAGGAAATGAAACCCTATACCAACATGTCTGACCAGCATGGTACAGTAGGTCAAATTCCCTCCCATTGTGGAGAAGGCCCGAGCCCAACAGTGAGACGTATGTGGGCTGCAATGATGATGATCCCTTACGATAATTTATCAGCTTTTCGTCTGAATACAATTCACCACCTTCCAAACTTAACCTAACTCGACTATACATTTTCTTTAGCAACAGAAATCTCACAGCATGCAGCCTGCGAAGTCGATTCTTTTAAATTTCTTAAGCTCTTTTGTTCATTCACTTCGTAATTTTTATTAAGTAAGTAGTATACCTAATAATTTTTGGCTATAATTAATCAATTATTAAATACAAAAATATATACATATTGATTAATTATACTTGACAAATACTGTTTAGACGACTACATACGTCATAAAAACATTTTCGCTGTACACATTGCTTTTTCAATTAAAAAAAAACATATTTCGTAAAATATTGTCAACAAGTAAACAAAAACGTCTGTCCTTTTATTTATTTTGTTGACACGAAATAAACTTAGTTAATAATAAACAGTGTCCCAGAATAAATTACGGTTTTTATTCAACCTCTCAACTTTCTCATCCGCACTTCTCTATCAGCATAGGTACGTATTAAAAAGTTGGCGAAAGCCTCCAGCTTTGAAAGCTTACATTATTGTAAATAATTCGGGACAGAATACAAAAGTTTAAGCGGGAGTTTATGTAGCTTTTATATATTAATGAGATTGATTGATCCATGTCAACTTTATTTGGATTAAGTTTGGAATAACAAAGTATTAACGATTTTAATTGATTGACGTACAAAAAGTTTCAAACGTAATATTGAGTTTTGAATGTAGACCGATATTTCAACTATATCGTGATTGAGTTGTTCCGTCATTATTCCCTGTGGTGACGGATTAAGAACACAATTCACCAGCCCCTATCTTCCCCGTGGATGTTGTAAAAGACGACTAAGGGATATAATACGCATATAAGAGCTATGCAAGAGAAGGAAACTCGAAATAAAACCCTATACCAATCTGTCTGACCAGCAAAGTCAATTTCCCTCCTAGTGTGGAGGAGGGCCAACAGTGGGACGTATGTGGGCTGCAATGATGATGATGATCGTGATTGAGTAACAAATAATTATAATTATTATTTACTTTTATCATCATCGTCAGGGTTGCCACAGGGTTTTATTCGAATTTACCTTCTCTTGCGTAGATGTTAATAATATATTATAACCCTTGGTCATCTTTTACGACACCGACGGAAACGGAGAAACATTATTTATTTTATTTAAGACTTTAGACCCCTACACTGTTATGAACGGAAACTGAAAAACAAAAACTATTCAAAATTTCAAAAAGCACAAGGTTCGAATCAAACAAGAACCATTTTTATAGTATTAGAGATGTTTGAAACGGATTTACTTCTCCTAATTAAATTAAAACATAATTTTTAAACATTTTTTGCCTTCCTCTTTTGATATCCTACTCGATAGGCTGGCTATTTTTTTGACGTATTTCATGTCATAAATTCGCCATTTTGCTTTTTGTCTCCTTTTTTAAACACCTGTCGAAGTAGACTTATTGTTTATGTATCGATAACTTAACTGTTATATTTTATGCAAGATACGAGGTAATAAAAAAATCACAAAAACCATCATTTTCGATACACGCTAAAACTCTTCCTTCTTTGGCAGTCGGGTAAAAATCCTTTATTTAATCATCCTTTCCCTACATGCGAGTGTCGTAAGAGTAGCCTACGGTACATATGCATTACTTGTAAAAGCAGGTAAACTCGAAAATAACAAATATTAACTTAGCCTAGTCAGGTCAGTGTGATGTTTTCCCCATTTTCTTATATCCTCATAATTTTTCGACTACTTAAGGGAACATATCCATACTACGTGACCATTTTTTTTAGATTTTTCGACCCCTCCCTCACTTCAGTGATCTCCCGTAGTATATGGCAAGATCCCCCTCTTCCCCCTTAGTTTTCACGTAGTAATTTATAGTTATGATTTTTAATCCATTCACAGACAAAGACAGAAAAAAAATTTGGTCATACTCGTCTTTATTGCATATGACTGCATGCATACTTAAATTACTAGTGAATTATATATTATGAAAATAGGTAAAAAAATCGAATAAGTTTAAATCGAATATAGGTAAAAAAATACAAGATTTTCTCAGTAAAATCGACTACGTGACAAAAACCTGAGCCACCCCCCGCTCCTGTGACTAACCGTAGTATTTTAAGGACGACGCTCAATCCCCCAAATAAACGGTTCACGTAGTAAAGGTACATTCCCTAATAGTGGACCGTATATGTGGTGGGGAGCACATTTGAAAGAAGAGGAAGAAAAATTAATTTATTACTCCTATACCAAAACAATTCAACACCCCCACTCTTACCCGTGGGTGCCGTAAAAAACAACTAAGGGATATCATCATCGGGCCTTCTCTTCTATGGGAGGGAAATTGACCTACTATACTTCGCTGGTCAGACATGTTGGCATAGGTATTGTATGCAAGAGAAGGAAAACTCGACATAAAAGCATATACCAACACATTTAATCGGCACGGTATAGTAGATCAATTTCCCTCCCACTGTGGAGGAGGCCCGAGCCCAACAGTGGGACTTGTATGGGCAGACATGAGATAGTCCTTTATCTACTGAATATACCATACTGGTCAGACGGGTTGGCATAGGGTTTTATTTCGAATTGTCCTTCTCTTACAGTGGTTTTTTCTGCATATAATATCCCTTAGTCGTCTTATTCGACACCCACGAACAAGATAAAGAATGGTGAATTGTATTCTTACTCTGTCACCACACAGGAATTTGAATTTGATTTAACAAAAGTAATGTTAATTTTAACCAATATTTGCATCCTTGCTTATTTAAATAACTAGGTCGTAGACAGCCTCACCGAATGTATATTTTAGTTGTGTTTTAAAATGAAACCGTCATACAATCAATATCTATTAATATACGGTGAAGTAACGATCGTTATTTTGTACATAAAATATCGGTAAGAAATAAATATACTTATTCATTCAACATCGAAACATTGACAGTATGGATTCTATTCCCAGGATCCCTTTTCTTCATTTCCGTGTGGTGACGGAGTAAGAAATAAGAATACAATTCACCACTCCCTATCTTGCCCGTGGATGTCGTAAAAGACGACTATAGGATATAATATTCACACTACATCTGTGCAAGAGAAGGAAAACTCGAAATGAAACCCTATACCAACATGTCTGACCAGCATGGTATAGTAGGTCAAATTCTCTCCCATTGTGGAGGAGGCCCGAGCCCGACAATGTGACGTATGTGGGCTGTGATGATGATGATGATGAAGATGATGGGATTCTTCTGTAATAATGAAGAACCTCTTAATCGCCGTGCTTGCCAGGTGGTTTAAGGTTTACATTGGTCATTATATGTATTCCAGCTGCTATAAATTCCTCGGATGATCAGCTGAATCATATGTCAACATATACAAGACTGAGTACATTGTATTTTTTACTCAATATATTTTTAGTACCGACCCAATATGAGGTGAAGAATATGATGGATGGCTTCAGTTAAAAATAAAACTTTGTTTTCCCACTCTTTAGTTGTTCCGAAGTTATCACAACAAAATTTATTGCTTCTCCAAGTTGTTAGTTAAAAACAGAACAAAAACTGAACTGTGTTGTTGATATTAAATTTGTTTATACTATATGGTTTCTCCTAAAATAAACTGTAATCATCAAATTTTATGAAAAACGTTTATAAAATATATAGAAAACTATCATAGTCTTGCTATCATAGACTTAGTCTTGCCCGGAATAGCAACGCCACATTGGATTTGATATTCTACATGAAACATTTATAGACTTAATTTCCGTCTGGTGACGTAGTAAGAATGTAATTTACCATCCCGTTTCTTGACCGTGGGTGTCGTAAAAGACGATTAAGGGATATAATGTTATCTGCACAAAACCAATATAAGAGAAGAAAAACTTACAATAAGACTCTGAACCAACCTGTCTGTCGAGCATGGTATCAATCAATTTCAATTTCCCATTGTGGAGGAGGTTCGAGCCCAGCCATGGGACGTTTATAAGCCGAGATGATAGGTAAATTAAGGATGAATTTATTATTATCACAGAAAAATAAAAGATAGAACGAATAGATAGAAAAAAAAAAGATAGAACGGCCATGTGGGCGGGGCAAGCGTGCCACAATTGCGATCAAACGGTCTTAATATTGACGAAATTCGTTTTACCGGTTCTTAGTTGCGCTCATATAGTGACCTTGAACGAAGCTCCGACAAAAAGAGAAATATGCCGTCTTGCGCTGTTACAACGCGTCGAAAAAGAAGTCAGTTGCGTAGTTATAGTCTAAGAAGGCATTTATTTTCATCGTTAAGTCCATAAACTTATTAATTCAGTGATATTTCTTAATTTTATGAAAGTATTATGTTGTTTATAAAGAAAAATTATGAAATCGCAAAAAGAGCCAAACATTATACATCGTCTGCCACACATGGATATCACCTTTTATTAGTCCAGCAACCGCGCAATGTACTGCGTTCAATGCGATATCACTAAGAACCGCCTTACTAGCGGGGTAGTATACGTTTTCATTCAAAACATTGACGTCGATCCGACGTCAATGTTTTGACGTCGGATCGACGTCAATGACGTCGATAGTGCTGTCCAACATACTATAATTTATCGATTTCAATAATTAGCTATGGGTTAATTTTATCATATAAATAAATATTTTTAACACTTTTAATTTAGTGATCGTTTTATATAATTATATTAACAATATTTAAATAGGTATTTAAAAATCAATTATTCTGGTATACATTACCTACTTAATTTATCTTGTATATCTATAGTACATTCTTGTATATTTGCCGCGTGGTGACGGAGTAAGAATACAATTCACCACTCCGTTTTGTTTTGAGTTTTTCTTCTCTTGCATAGATGTTATATGCTTACTATATCTCTTAGTCGTCTCAATATATTAGGATGGGACATCCGCGGGTAAGATACGGAGTGGTGATTGGTATTCTTATTCCGTCACCACACGGACAATGTTAGTACATTTTTGTGTACAATAAACAAAAATGTACTAACAAGTAGCAGTACCAGTATATCTAAAAAAATAAATAACTGTTTTGTTTTTTAAGTTAAATAATAACACCAATAAAAATAAACCGAATTTCAATAAAAAATAATATTTTAACATATTTTAAGAATGATATCTGATGCTTACGTGAGCACTATACATTGTAAATAAAACTACTTATACGGATTATATCACGTTTGTATTTGATTTAGGATTGCCCGATGTTTCGAATACTTTACAGCATTCCTGGTCACGGGCGGTCTAAGATGTCTGACGTCCAAACAAGTCAACGTTATTACAGACGTCCATGGCCCCCGTCGCAGAGACCGTCTGAAACCATCCACAGTTGAGCGCCTCCCTGCAGTACTACCTTATGTGAAAGGAGTCACTGACAAGATTGGCTTCATCCTGAAACGGGCTTCCATAAAAACATATTTTAAACCACTCAAGAGGATTAGTCGATTCTTGCCACCTGTCAAGTGCCAGATCCCTCTACAAGATGCAGGAGTTTATAAACTTGACTGTGGTCTCTTTTTAATACATTTTAATTGTATCTTGTGTACTGGTGTGTACCATATATGGGAACAATATAATATACAAATCGCTACTCGCTTACGTAATTAATTATAGCACTTAAATTTTCTGTCACCTATACAGAGTGTAGTGAGGAGTATTTTATTTGCATGATTTTACTGTTAAATTACTGACTTGCATTACAAATAACGTCAACACATCACACAAGTGCTTAATTTAAAGACATTCATATTTTTGTTTCGATAAAACAGGCTAAATATATATCGTGTAGTATATCGACCATGGCAAGCACTAGCGTACATGTGCTTTTTTATATGTGGGTATACGTTGCCTACAGAACTTAGTTATAATTTGTGTACCAACTGCAGCTTCGAGATTGATGTGTGTGTGTTATGTTAGTGTGTGTTATGTTAGTGTGTAAAATTGTTGTAAGCATAGACCTTGCATATGTGTTAGCATTAGCGGGAGGGGGCAATTATGCCACACTGGTTTTCGAACAAAATCAGCCGAATGGCCTTTCTAAAGTATTAATATTTCTGTGAGTATTATAGTATGTATAATAGTATATAGAGTGTACAGGGTGTATCAGGTTATGGGGCAACTGGTCAAACGGGAGATAGGCAATGGTGGTAGGAGCCCATGAAAAAAAATTGACGTAAAATATCGATTTATTAATGAATTAGAGACATGTGAAGTTTTCAATTTTACCCTCGCTTTTCCGTGTAAATTTGATTGAAATGTATAAAGTCAGTGATACTTAATCTGCAACATATTCGTACCTCATTAAATGAGAAATTGAATAAAGCAATGATTACGTTCACATAAGTAAGACAAACTTCGCTTTAAAGCAGCTAATCGGCGGATAACTGTTGACGAGGCGCCTTTGCACCTACGCTACCATTGAAGCGTTAGCGCAATTCATACCTATTTATACTGTCGAAGCTTTACATGCCTACATGTATCCTGTCTGTACATGTCTAAATAATACGTAACATTTAAGGCATAAGACTCTTAGACACACATATTTGAAATCACTATAACTTTTATGTTATATTTTTTTTTTGTGTAATATACATTCTAATTATGATCTATGACTGTTAAACTACAACATATTAAACAGTTGCCGCATAACCTGATACACTCTGTATATAGTAATCATTTTGTAATGTGTCCCTCATCATGTAATTGAAATTCATTGATGATAAGCTGGACTCGACCTACTCCACAACGAAAGGGAAATTACCCTACCATACCGCGTTAGTCAGAAGGATTTATAAAGGTTTTTATTTCGAGATTTCCTTCCCTTACATAGATTTTATCTGCAGATTAAATTCCTTAGTCGTCTTTTGCGACACCTATGAGTAAAAATTTGGTTAGTAAATTACGGCCATCTCTCTTACATAATTTTGCTTTAAATTTTGAAGGAACAGAAAGAAAAAATAATCATTATAGTTCGTAGTATCCGTTATCTATTCAAATCTGATCCGCTAGTAACACTACCGTCTATAACAATATGAAGACATGATTTGCAGAAGTTGTTACCTTAATTAGGAGTACGAGTTACGCGTCACGCTTGCCAACATTCGCAATTTCATGCACCTTAATTTGGTGAATATTCTAATAGAACATGTTATGACACATGTCTACATGATAACGGTATTGGCATTATCCGACGCAAATACATTTAAATATTAATATGTGCGGTATTAGACGCATTTCCATGTGCATTTCCATTCTTGCACATCATCTTCATCATCTTGCTCTTATCCCAATTACTTGGGGTCGACGCAATATGTCATCTGTTTTGACATATTGCAAAAAGTTTCGGCAATGACTTTTATGACCGGCCGCCTGCCTGACGTCAACCCTCCTTGGGAATGTAATCGTTGACCCAAATTGTACTAGATGGAGTTGGTCCGGGTCAATCTAGGGCTCTTAGTCGTCTTTTACGACACCCGCGAGCAAAGCAAGGGTTGGTAGTATTCGAAGCCGCTACCACACAGCTATTGTTGCACATGAGTGTCGTAAAAGACGACTAAGGAATTATAAGAATGAAAACTCGAAATAAAACCTACCACACGCCTGACCAACGAGGTACAATAGGTCAATTTCTCATTGTGGAGGAGACTCGAGCCCAGTAGTGGAACGTTTATGCGCTATGATGATGATGACCATTACGAGCATGTCCATCAATCAGCCTATCCACGTCCATTGGTGGATGTAACCCCTATCAAAATAGTGATCTATAAGCTTGGGAGGCGGTTTGAAGACCGCAGTTGGTCTTTTAAGTTTGACTAAACAGTAGCGCTGCCCAAATTGAAATTCAAATCATTTATTATGCATAAGCTCAAGAGGGCACTTACATATTGTCAAGTTAACAAAATTAAATAACCGCCCGTTTGCTTGGTGACCGTTACGTGAATTTTAGGACTCATTCATTCGACACTGACTTCAAAGTGATCATTAGGTCATCTTTGCTTTTACCTCCATTTTTTTTTTTGTTTTTAGCGTAGCGCTTTTTGTGTTTTTTTAAGTCGGTTGCTCTTTTTTATGTTTATTTATCTCATAATGAAAATAATGATTTAGACTATGTTTCTGCTATATTACGTGTACAATAATTTGATTTACAAATTATGTAACTTCATGTTTAATTACAGTTGCATGAGTTGAACAAAGAAGGCAATAATTGGTTATTTAATTGGTTACGTTTCATGTAACGTAATTACATTCGTGAATCTACTATTGGCATATTCGGTAGCGGGCAGATACACCAGTTTCTATCTACTATATTGATAAAGTGGATTTCATATAAATTTACTAAAGAAATAAATTATCCGTGTGGTAATGGACTGAAAATGCAATCCTCTGGAAATTGATCGACTATATCACACAAATGTTAGTATAGGATTTCATTCCGATTTTCCCTCTTTTGCCGACTATATCACACAAATGTTAGTATAGGATTTCATTCCGATTTTCCCTCTCTTGCCGACTATATCACACAAATGTTAGTATAGGATTTCATTCCGATTTTCCCTCTCTTGCCGACTATATCACACAAATGTTAGTATAGGATTTCATTCCGATTTTCCCTCTCTTGCCGACTATATCACACAAATGTTAGTATAGGATTTCATTCCGATTTTCCCTCTCTTGCCGACTATATCACACAAATGTTAGTATAGGATTTCATTCCGATTTTCCCTCTCTTGCCGACTATATCACACAAATGTTAGTATAGGATTTCATTCCGATTTTCTCTCTCTTGCCGACTATATCACACAAATGTTAGTATAGGATTTCATTCCGATTTTCCCTCTCTTGCCGACTATATCACACAAATGTTAGTATAGGATTTCATTCCGATTTTCCCTCTCTTGCATATGCAAGGATGCAATGCAAGGATTGAATATGCATGTAATATATATATATTACATGCATATTCAATCCTTTAGTCATCTTTTACAATGGACCGGATGTGGTTTGACTACACTATAGCCCGCCGGCAAAAAAAACAGTTGCCCTTTACGATGATCACGGGCAAGATATGGGGTGGTGAATTCTGTCACTGTCACCACACGAAAAGTAATATACTAACAATGATGAGCATAATTCCAAATACTGGATTATCGTCATCATCATTACAGCTCATATACATCCCACTGCTGGGCTCAAGCCTCCTCTACAATGGGAGGGAAATTAACCTACTATACCACGCTAGGTAGACGGGTTGATACAGGGTATTATTGCGGATTTTCCTCATAAACGTCCCACTCCTGGGCTCGAGCCTCTTCCCCAATAGGAAGGAAATTGACCTACTTATACCACCACTTTTACTTATGACCAGCAGCCAGACATGTTGGTACAGGGTTTCATTTCAAGTTTTCCTTCTCTTGCACAGATGTTATATGCCAATTATATCCCTTAGTCGTCTTATACGACACCCACGGGTAAGAAAAGGGGTGGTGAATTGTATACTTACTCCGTCACCACACGAATACTGAATGTGTTAGCTTTAAATTAGAACATAAAGTGATTCGGTAGCTCGTACCTGCTTATTATTAAGTATTCTAGCAAAAAAAAAATATACATCAATGAATGATTTAAACATAGTGGCTTCTGGCTTCTTCTCACGAAATCCGGCGCTTCAGGCGAATGCAATCTTGCACTTAATATAATTGCATTCTCATTCTTCTCTTTGGTAATCGTGACGATTTTAAACGCCAATATTATTGGCGGCAAAATAAATAATACTCAAGTCTGTGGAACTGGTTCACACAGTAAAACCGCGGTTAAGGTTTTAAATGAGATATTTTGACCTTTTATAGGCTTATTTATATTACCTTTTTTGTAGATATGCAAATGAACGCTATTATTAAAAATACTTATTTATATATCTATACCAATAAATAAAATTGGAGTGTCTGTTTGTAATGTCTAAATAATAGGCTTTTTTCATGCTCACACGGTTATTTGCACGACACCTATGCCTAAAATACAGATTAAAAATGTTTTGTCTGTCTGTCTGTTTGTTCCGTGTAATCTTCAAAACGGCTGGACCGATTTCAAAAATTCTTTCACCAATGGAAAGCTATAATATCAGGGCGTAAAGTAGGCTATATTTTATCCCGGTATTCCCACGGGAACGGAAACTACGCGAGTAAAACGACTAAAACCGAAGCGAAGCGAGGGTGGGTTTGCTAATTGTTAATAAAACGGTAGGAAAATATGTTACAAAATATATTTTATTTCGTTAAACATAAGTTTCTTTTAAAAAAGATTAGAGAGATTGTGAATTTCTCATGTAATTTAAATCATAAGATTTATATATTTCGTTATATGCAGTACACACCACGTATAGCCATTACGTATAATATTTACAATTTTATGATCCTGCCCCTAATAGTTTTACTCAATTTAAGTGAACTTTTATTGTTACAAGCTTTATGTTTTGATTTTAATCTCGTGCTAATTTAAATTTAATATGCGATAATGATATTCAAAGGGGAACCATTATTGTTTGTTATTATTATTGTTCGTAAAGGTAGGAGGACCTTTACGGACAAAAAACTACGTATAGGAATACTGTAGAAATTAAATTTAGCTGTCTTTTTCTTTTGTTATTTCAATCTCTGTTGAAACAGTTACTTATAGCACAATATATTCTATGAAGCAAAGACCATCTTTCTTCGCAGTATTACGTGTAAAATTTATAAGCGTTAGCCGGCAATACGGCAAAGTAAATGCGTGCCGCGTGGTCTAAGTGTTAGAATAGAGCGTTACATGACCATTACATCTTTAATAATTGTTAAGATTGATTAGTTCAACTGTGGAGGAGGTTTGACCCCAACAGCAGGACATTTATGAGCTGACGATGATGAGATAATTTGGAAGGATCTTACAACATGCAGTAGGTATATGTTGCAGCACTATTTGCTTTGATATTTATAAGTACAAATTGGCTAGAGCTTGGGATAGCTAACTTACCATAGGCAATTTCACATAGTACTACTATTTAACGACCGTCTGATTACATTTAAAGAGCACTGGCTCGGCTTTAAATGTATGATTTGTATCATAACGGTAAACAGATTTCATACATCTTACAGATAGCATAATGATCTACATGACGAATTCCATGCTGAATCTCATTGATTATTCCTACTCAGGATAAATCTTAGTACAAGTTATCAATGCCAAGTACTATTTTTGGTTATTAATTGGGTGGTGATTTATAAAAAGATCACAACGAAACATAACTATTATATTATGTTTTGCTTCTCCTACATATGCATAAAAAAAACAAATCATAATTAAATATTGATATTAAGGTAGGATAGAAACGAGGATATACAAATATCTACCACTCAAAAATCTTAATCGCTTATCGCTTTATCTCATGGCATTCACCACTCTCTTTATATGAGCTGCCCGTTATTCAGCGCTCCAGGGCTATAATTTCACGCCAGCAACCCTGCGCCTGAACTTCTGCTATTATCAAGCTCCAAAGCTTAACTTGTATTGTATTTATACCTTCCACAGTATTCTTTTAGTAATGCAGATATATTTATTACCTCGACAAATAATATTTGAATGTGGTAACGTTATATTTCTAACTGTAATAAGATTCTATGCTTTCAGGTTTTCCAATTCTTTTCATCATATACGGTCCTTTGCTGACAATAACGAGGTACAGCCTCGATATAATTTGTCTGACAGACAAGTTGGCATAGAGTTTTATTTAGAGTTTTCTCATCTTATAATGATTATTATTGATATTTAATTTCAATTATTAATCTTTATTACGTCCCATAGTTATCTCATAGTTCAATCGTAGAAAAAGATGAGGTCATATGATATTGTATTATTATTATTATTAAACTACCAGCACTCGAACTGGTTGCTTTCAAGTTATCAGATTTGTAGCAATAGAGGCGGCATCTACACACCAATATACAGAATAATATAAGTAATTATAGAGTTTGAAATAATGACACAACTTTGAGTTATTCAAGTGAGGTGTGAATAATTATGATTTTTTTTTTAATATTACAACGTCAACAACCCGATGATTTAATCCTTGCGTTCTGTGTGTCTAAAACTATTCTAACAAATAATCTTAATTATTGTCAATTATTGATATAATGTCTGTATTAATCCGTTATCATTAATCAATATTACGTCTAATTTTTCGATTGCTGATCATTGATAGAATAAATATCAGATTCATAGTTATTACTTTAGTACTTCACATAAATAGATATAATAATATATGGAAATGGTAAAAGAGTCTTTCGCTGTTTCACAGTTAACACTATAGGCTGTTATGTACTTTACGAAGCACTCAATATGCAGATTATGTAGATAAGGAACAGTAAATCTCTAGTGGAATTAAAATTTACATTGAAAATATTCAATATTAACTATAGCAGTATACTCGAAGCAACTGTTGTTATTATTTATGTTTATTATTATTTAAGAGAACGAAAACATCTTGCTTTAAGGAATATCCAGTGGATAGTTAATAAGTCAAGTGGATTATACTAATTTAAAATAACGAGCATTCGGAATAAATGTTTGTGGAACGCATACCTACGTGGAAATCGAAGCTCGATATTTAGCAGGTTATAAATAGACCATGAAACCATCTATACAGATTTCTGTGTGGTAACTACATAAAATCACTGAAAGAGAAGAAAGACTGGCAATAAATTAAAATACAGTAAGTTCGTCTTCCTCATCCAAAGATGTAATCACAATATTTTGCTTTTAACGGGGTGAAATAAATGAAAACCTATCTCTAAAACTAGATGGACACTCTCGAAGGTCTAAAATCATAAATTTATAATTCCTTAGCCAGTCGCCATTGAGTTCCATCGTTAGGAAACGATTAATTGTAGACTCCGTAATACGGCGTCTGAAACTGTCGCTTTAGACGAACGTTACATATGTTTACGGCGTGAGATTGATCGTTCGATATATGGAATAAGGCTATTGTTTGTAGATAAAACTATTTTACGGCTTTTATAGCATTTGTATTTAATTGCCTGACGTTTCAAACACTTTACAGTGTTCATGGTCACGGGCGGACGGGATCAAATATAAATTTTTATTTTTATTGCCAACGGTGGCAAACGAGCAAGCACCTGATGGTGATACTGCCGCACATGGACCTTTGCAATACCAGGGGCACAACCAGGCCGTTGTCTAACGTGAAGGAAATATTCTTCTTAAACCTCGTTTAAAGAAGGACATGTCATAGCGCTCGGGAAACACAGCAGCAGGTAGTTCATTCCAGAGCTTGCACGTACGTGGGAGAAATGATCGCTGGAAACGTACAGTTGAAGACCATAACGTTTCCAGGTGAAATGGATGAACCCTGCTACGATGTCGAGTGGTACGTTGGTAGAATAGTGACGGTGGTACCAAGTCAAACAGTTCCTCGGAGCACTCCCAGTGAAAGAGTCGGTAGAGTACACAGAGTGACCCAAAGTCTCTCCGCTGCTCCAGCGACTCCAATTTGTCCGTAAGATTGGGAATAAAGATAAAATCCGTAAAATAGTTCTATTTACAATGTGTAACACTCTCGTAAACATCAGAAATCAAGGCTGTTCATCATCTCATCATCTCGGCTCATACACGTCCGACTGCTGGGTTTGTACCTCCTACACAATAAGAAGGCAATTGACCTACTATACCACAATAGTCGGGCGTGTTGGTATAGAGTTTCATTTTGAGTTTTCAGTCTCTTACACAGATATTACATGCATATTAGGTATATCTCGCAGTTGTCTCTTACGACATCCACGGATAAAATAGGGGATGGTGAATTGTATTTTACTCCATCACTACAAGCAAGGCTGTTATTTGCACATAGAAGTTAAATTTAAAAAATCCGTCTTCTATGGATCTTTACGGTGTCTCAATCAAATCCATAAATATTTATCCAGTGTTTGTGTTGTCTAGGCAAAGGGCGCGGATTCTACAGAGCTGCTACTACGAAAATGAAACTCATAATGGATTTGCTCTCAATATAAGAATTGTTGATAGGTTTCAGAACATTTACGATCGTATTCAACAATCTATAGAATAATGCTTCTAGTTGCTATAAATAGATAAATCTAAAATTTATCAGTGTCTTCATCCGTGTGACGAAATAAGAATAGAAGTCACCACTCCCTGTTTTACCTGTGGATTTCGTAAAAGACAACTATGGGAAAGGGGTATAATACGTATATAACATCTGTGGAAGAGAAGGAAAGCTCTAAATAGAACCCTGTATCAACCTGTCTGACCAGCATGGTGTAGTAAGATCAATTTCCCTCCTATTGAGGAGGAGACTCGAGCCCAGCAGTGGGACGTATATGAGCTGAAATGATGATGATAATGAAAATTCTTTAACAGGTCAGAAGACAAGCATCTTTCATTAAGCGTACATAGTATTATGAATACTGTTAATAATGCATATATTACTTCTTAATTAAAATAATATAACAATCTAGTTGCAATCTGAGATAAGTTATTAAAAACAGCAACTGCTTTATATAATTTTAGAAGTATTAATGATAGAAAAATTGAATTTTAAATACATTTTCTGCAAAACAGAAATAGTTTGGTATATGATGTACGATGCCTTTTATCTTAATTAGTTGGTAGGTTAAGGTCCAGGGTCATGTCCCTTCCAGAGTTAACTATCCTAAGTCTACATGGTTGATGTTAGAATGTAGCAAGCATGCGTCAAAATGCGCCATCAATTTTCAAACACAATCAATGTATTTCCCTCACCTATCTCGAAATACCAGTAATTTAAAAGTGTACTTTTAGCCATATATTGAAAATTTTAAATATATAAAATAAAACTACTTACTTATCTACCATATTACATATTTCTTACACAAAAATAAAACAATAAAGAAAATTAATTAAAAACCACTATCACTCCGACCGCGAAACTGAACACTACAGTAGGTACTAAATAATAAAAAAATCGACTCTTGCGCAAGGAAGCGAAACAACGGACACACTGCACCTTTCCCTGCGGCAAGGGTCAACTTCGATTTTAATTGCATCTCACTCACTCATACGAGTCAGAAAGAGATGGAATATGTGACTTGTGTTCCAATTAAGTCCATAACGATCTAAGCTTCCAATTTAAGCTTAACTGTTAAGGGGTTTGTTCAATCGTTACTTAAATAAATAATTTAAAATTTTATTAAATTAAATTTTATTAAATATAAAATTTTATCATTTTGTGCAGGATTGAACATTGAGAGTTGGATTATATTATTATCATTGTATCCATATGCCACAAAATTTCGGTATAGACTTCGACAGCGGATACAACCGGCGTAGGAACTATGCCGCTTGTGTCCAATGTACTTCAATAGGATGAGTACCTCTTAAACCTAGGTTGGGCTCGGGCCTCCTTCGCAATAGGAAGAAAATTTACCTACTATTTACGGAGTAAGAATACAATAGGCGTGACGAAAGATTTTGAAATCCTTTTCCGTAATGTGGGCACACACTTACTATTTACGAAAAAACCTATATTTCGGTAATAAATTTATGTTTAAAGAAGTTTAAAACAATTTTCCAATATTTTTTAAATATAGCGCGAAAACAGCTCGCCGGTGTCATGGCGTCGGCTGTTACGTCACGTTAAGGTAACCACGTCCTTGTGTCTATGTGTAGCGAAGAAAGTAAGCAAAACATTAAATTAATTCTTGTGATAAAAATGAATTCCAAAGTTTATAAGTGGTGTGCAGTACCTCAGTGCAAAAATACATCAATAAAAACCCCCAACAAAGTATTTTTACATGTTCCCAATAAGAAAATAATAAGAGTTAAGTGGTTAAAGCTCGCAAAGCTGTGAGGGAGCTAACCTCAAGAATAAACAATGACAAGTTAAATGTAAAAATAAGCTATGAAAATAAAATAAACTCACATCAGTTCAAAATGAGTTAGATTATATCTAAGTTGGTACTAGAGATTAGGTTACTAGAAACATGGTAGTAAAGATAAACAAAAATTTACTTACAAAGAAGTTTTTACGTTTCTAAACTCAGGCGAGCAAAATTCTTTATTTGTAGCGAGGAAATCACCCAACATCAATACATCAATACTTTTTTTTTTTTTTTTTGGGGTTGGCTGCGGTCGGCGCGCCTCCGCACCACTCCGTCTGGGGCGACAGAGGGGCTTAAGCACGCAACACCCGCAACCCACCCGAACACCACGGCGCCTTCGTCGTTGGGCCGACCACTGGAGCAGGGTTACTTGTCATCAGTGGTCGGCCGGACGGAATACCCCCCTACCCGGGGCACCCTCCCATTGACCGACATTCCCCCCTCGGGGAGGACGTCGGTCTTTCCTCACGCGGTCGGCCTCTCGGCAGGTGACGGACTAATCCCCGGTCACGTCACCCGCGGCCTCGGCTAGGGCGGCATTGCACGCAGGTAATCCCGCCTGCGCCGCCCTGACTCGCCGGCAGCGGGTCGCATCATCGAGGCTGTGCTCCTCGCGCTCGCGACCCGCCGCCTCCTTCTGCGAGAAAACTGCCTCGCAGAAGGCTGCGACCGCGTCCCAATTCCTGATGCTGCCGAGCATCTCCCTAGCGATGGTCGGCAGCGTCAGGTCGGCACCGATGATTGCGACGAGTTCACGACGCGGCTCTGCCCAAGCAGCACAGACCTCGAGCGTATGCTGCGCCGTGTCTTCGTCGCAATCGCAGTGGTGGCAGGACGGAGTTCTCTCCCTCCTAGCGACCCTGTACAGGTACTTGCCGAAGCATCCATGCCCCGTCAAGACCTGTACGAGTCGGAAGGAGAGCACCCCGTGCCGCCTTTCCAACCACTGCATCAGCACCGGCCGGAAGGCCTCCACGGAACAAACACCGTATCGAGGCCTCTCCTGCCGATCTGCCCAACGAGCGCTGACGTCTCGGCGGGCGTCGACGCGCCAGGCGGTGAGCTCCCTCAGGGAAACAACACCGCCCCCCCCGCGCACCCCCGACACCCGCCGATACAAGTTGGTGAGCATTGCCGCCTCCAGGTCCCACGGGGGTGTCCCGGCCAACAGGCACGCCGCCTCCGTCGCCACCGTGCGGTACCCGCGGATGATACTGACCGCCATGACCTTTTGTGGACGCCACAGGAGGGCCCTAAGTCGGGCGGTCATGGATCCCGCCCACACCGGTGCGCCGTAGAGAGCCATCGACCAGATGACCCCCGCGTACAGCCGTCGACATGCCTCGCTCGGTCCGCCCACATTCGGCATCAGCCATTGTAGGGCGGACGCCACGCCGACGAGCCGCAGGACGAGCCTGCAGAAATGCTCCTGAAACCACCATCGCCCGTCGAGCACCAGGCCCAAGTACTTCATATGGGCCTGGATGCTGATCCCAACCGAATTGACGGTGATCGAGACGCCGATGGGAGGGTCCATACGGGGCCCATGGAACAAGAGGGCCTCCGTCTTGTCCAGGCCACCCTCAACCCCAGCGCCTCAATCCGCCTGATGACCTCTTCGATGCCTGAGGTCGCCAGGCTTACCGCCTCTTGTAGTGTCCCACCGCGGGCTGTGACGAGCGTGTCGTCGGCGTAACAAATCACGCCCAGCCCGAGTGGGAGGCTCCCCGCAAAGCCCAGTCGTAGCCGATGTTCCACAGGGTGGATCCGAGGACCGACCCCTGTGGAACACCGCACGTCATGGGCGTTCGCACAACGTCCCCTACTCGGTTGGCGTAGAGGACGCTGCGCCCCTCCAAATAGTCTGCCACCAGCCGACAATACATCAATCCTGGGCAAATTTGAGCTGTTTGCTTTAACAAAGCTTGGTTCCATTGTAATAATCGAGTGGAGTCGGTAAATCACACGTAAACAAATAAAAAATCAATCCAAATGCGTAATCAGTAGTACTGAGAACAACAAACAGAGTAGTTTACCTTAACGTGACGTAATACACTGTGATTGGTGTTTCAGCCAAAATGGCCGAATGCAGTATTTTAATGATTTAATTTATTGAAAATCTTAATAATCTCAATTATTTAGATAAATCTAAAGTAGCGTATTAAATTTTTTTGATATGTATTTTCCCTTAAAATCATTAATGCATCGATTCTTTTATACTGTCGTCACGCCTATTCACCACCTATCTTGCCTGTGGAAGTCGTAAAAGACGACTAAGGGGGTAAATACACACATAACATCTATGGAAGAGAAGGAAAACTTGAAATGAAGCGCAGTACCAACAAGTCTGATCAGCGTGATATAGTGGGTTAATTTCCCTCCTGTTGAGGAGACTCGAGCCCACCAGTGGAACGTGTAGGAGCTGAAATGACGATAATAATGATGATATCACACTGGTCAGAAATGTTAGTATAAGGTTTCAATATCTGGTTGAGCGAAGCTCGGTCATTTTCGGTCACTCGGAATATTTTTATCGAATTTATTTAGATACTAGCAATCCGCCCTCGCTTCGCTTCGGTTATAGGTTATAGTCGTTTTACCCGCGTAGTTCCCGTTCCCGTGGGAATACCGGGATAAAATATAGCCTAGTTTACGCCCTGATATTATAGCTTTCCATTGGTGAAAGAATTTTTGAAATCGGTCCAGCCGTTTTGAAGATTACCCGGAACAAACAGACAGACAAAAATTTTTTAATTGCTATTTTAGGCATAGGTGTCGTGCAAATACCCGTGTGAGCATGAAAAAAGCCTATTATTTTGACCTATACCTACCTAGCCTATTATTTGTATAGATATATTAATAAAAATAAAAAATTAATAATGAAAAATATATAAATAATTACAAAAAGAGAATAATAATAACACCGAGATTGACGCTGTTTGAATGTCAACAAAATCAAAATTAGAACCTGTCAACTTCCCATCTGAGCTATCGTAACTCATGACATTGGCAACGAAATTTGAATTCATATTCTTTTAAAATTTCGACGTCCAAGTAGTAGCAATTTGTTATTGCGCTTAGATCGATGGAGCCGGCAGCCCAACTTTCTGAGGGTGTTTGCGTGTGTCACACTCCCTTCAGTTTCTTTGCCTAGCTATGCCCCTGGTATTACAAAGCTCCATGAATGGCAGCAACACTTACCATCAGGTGTACTGTTTGCTCGTTTGCCACCGTTTGCAATGAAAGCCTGTAAAATTCGAATCAAGTACTTCCCCGTATGTCATTCTTAATAAGCGCCTCTAGATCAACGAAGCATGTTTTATTATAATGCTATAATTATGTTAATTTAAGGTCCGGTAAGGGTTACGTTATCGTTTGCAATTTCCTTTCGAGCAATTTAAGTGAATTTGGTCGCGGTTCGCCGCGCAACCGTTGTTCAGTACAACAGGTGGTGTGCAGCAATGTACAGTGACAGCTGACGTGTATAGAACGATCTAAATAAAAAGGGAGGCAGGCGTGTATGATATATAGGTAATGCCATCAAAAACATAACTTGTAAAAAAAACCATTTCTCGCAACTCAGTTCTTCTACCATAGAAAGTTGAGAGTAATACCAAGTTGGTTAATTTATTCAGTCCCTACTTAAGGGACCTTCTGTCTTATTCTTAAATGTCTAATAGGTATGTCTAAATTCAAGTTTGCAGTTTTATTTACAACGCTATAATATAAGGTCGAAAATGGCCTGAATTGTTTTGAAAAAGGATGTTACGGCAATGATGCGTTTTTGCTCGACTTAGCGGATTTATCAATTAAGATGCCCAATTTCTTAATTCAAAATGATATCAACAATACAATGATTACTCGGAAATAAGTTTTCTTTCCATTATCCGGAAATAAAATAATCTATCTAAAACTATCTATAAATTACGTAAACGTAATTTCCGAATAGGTATCGAATCCATTTGGCAAATTCTCTCTCTGTTTTTGGACCTTGGTAATCGAATTGTGAAACAGTAATGCCAGAAGTAAAAAGTTTAGTTGAGACAAATTAGGTTCCCTGTTCCAATAAATTACGCTGATCCAGTCTATCTTAAAGAATATTATATTTTGTATTTGTTAATCATAATTATTGATAATCTTGCAAATCTTTTTTGAAATCATTTATGTAGTTTAATTTATTGTAATATCTGGTTGGTTAATATTTATTGTAATATCTGGCTATTTTTTTTGTATTTTGGCCGAACTTATTTATGTTTATATTATTATTATATTATATTTATTTAAAATATGAATCATACTCTGGACTAAAATTTGTTAGGCAACCCATATGCAATATATTTATTGACATATTAAATTACATAAAAAATAAGTTTCATCAAATAAGCATCTCGGTGAAGGTCGTTGTATAGCGGGATCCTCTAATAGGCAATGTAAGAATTCATTAACTCGAATTTCAAAGCGAAAAGGATTACCTGCTTTGATTTATATTGCTATTTTCAACAATAACACCACGTAATACTACGGCGTCATTCTAAATTATTATTTCAAATATTTTAATATTCATATTTAAAAAATAATATACATAATCAGTCAATTCCATTCAACATATTCAAAGCCGATACCACAAAGTAAGCCATAGAAGCCCTTACTAAATCATTTATAACAAATAATTCCGTTAACTGTCATTACTTTTATTTATAAGGTTCAAACACTCAGGAATGCATCGTGATCTTTGTCATAACGCGATAAAGACTACAATGGCGTATAGATAAGAAATAAAAGAGTGGCGTGGTGTTGACGACTGTCGATTTTCACACAAAACAGGTATTTTCCTCAATCTAATGCGGTTATTTATTCGATTTGATCAATACAATCACGAAGGGAGAGGGTATAAATTGACGTATAACGTTCGAAGGATGTGCGATAGATAATAAAGGTTTTTGTGTATTCTACACCAAAATTGGATGATTTCAATAAAATTGTCACTATTTCTATTAGGCCGGCGGCATAGCCTATACTATTTGCGCTGTAGCATGGTGCGGGTGACACATGTCAATACCAGGTGACTAGGGATGTGACGATTCGCAATTAAATTTTTATCACTAATTATACTCGTAGCATAAATAAATGTTGTTCTGTTTATTATTGTCACGAAAATTATATATAGGAAAAAATATATTCATACAAATTATTCAATTAATTTAGTAGTTCAAAAATTTTAAAAAGTTTCGTAAACGCATTCAAAACAACTGGTATTTCATATTTTTTCGTGGCATATTTTTATTGATTAGGATCGTGACGTCCGTATTGATAACATAATTGAGACATCTTTAATAATATCCGTCACAGATACGGATGATGAAAGTGACAATTCCGATGTTCCTGACTCTGATATGAGTTTAGAAGAGGATTAAAATTGAATGAAAAATTGAAGTAAATATGTAATAATTGTATACTTTTTAACAATAAAAAATTGAGCGAACAAATTGTTTTTTATTTATTTTTTAATCGACAATTCTTCGTAGTAGTACATCCCATCACTAAATACGTCTTTGGTGTTACGTTATACGCATACCACTTTGATTATTTTTTCTTTCAATTTCATTTGATTTGTAGGCTAGAACATTCTAGTTGGGTTTAATTTGGAAGGTATACCTTTATTACTACAGTTATTAGTGATTTAATATATTACAGATGTGGTACAGCTGAATTAATAGATCATAATTATAAATCGCGGCAACTTTCAAGAGTGAAACGAAACTCGCCATAACTGTCACCCGCACCATGCTACAGCGCAAATACTTTAGATTACCCACCTTTATACGACATCATTCTGCTGGCTGTACTTAAGTGTTAAGTACACTTGTGTGACGTAATTCTTAAATTACGTCATATCACTTTTGGCAGGGAGCTTTTGCATGCTAGTTGTTCTGTGAGCTCCTGTGACTTTTCGGATTTTTTTTTCGGATTTTTCGAAATGACCGAAATATGTTTTTTTACCGACGGAAATATTTCCTGTACTGTTTATGAAAATAAAGAAAATTCTAAATCCATCAACCACACGTTAGCTCGATAATGTTAAATTTCTAATCCATTCAAACTAATCCCTGCTATGATTATGAAATCACAGATACAGCGTCTCATCTCTTACTGAGCTGAAGATTGTTGTAAAAAAAAAAGAACTGAAGGCAGTGCACTGACTGGTAAAGAAAACACCCTCCAAATAAATCCACATTATAATATCTAAAACGGCAAAAACACTCACGTGCTGAGATCGATTACGTCGACCCGGGTTTTGAGCATGTCCGATGCTCTTCATCAGTGCGAGTGCGCAGCGGCGTCTGCACGAGGCCAGTGCACGCCGGGGCCTCGCAGACACCGCTGCGCACTCGCCCTGATGATGAGCATCGGACATGCTCGAAACCCGGGTCGACGTAATCGATCTCAGCACGTGAGTGTTTTTACCGTTTTAGATATTATAATATGGATCAGTCTCACGATAATTTCAATACTAAAATAAATCCATATCCAATCCCAGATAAATTGCATTTTTACTGCGCAATCACACAGAAAATTATCATACAGGTTTGAAGAATCGAGACATTTTCTCAACGATCCTATATCCTACGAGTATAATAGCCATGACTCAATAAACGTTCTAGTGCAGCTTGCATCCAAATGCTACCTGTCACTTTAATTACGTCATCAGTCTACTAATTACTAATGTAAACAAGAAGCATACAGGCAAAGCGGACGTTAACTGTTACTAAGTTGTAACTTCCGTCGCAATGATAAGCCAATACTAGCGGCTATTAAAAAGATCGATATATTTGTAGGAAAGTGGTTTAGCTTAAGGCTGTTCTTGTCTAAAGTGATAGTGTAATGTGGGGTTTTCATGTTTATTCTGTTACAATAATTATATGACCGCCAGGCTTACTTTCTGTAATTTTTGCAGTGGAAAGTATGACTTTGAACATAATGTTGTATAATGGTGATTTCTGATGTTTACCTGAGTATTACATATGTGAAATTAATGTTAAACCACTTTTGTGAATTTTCTCTTCAAGAGTCTTCTCAGTATTGAACACGGGTATTTTCTACTTTATTTTTATTAAATAATATCCCGCACTTAAGAATCTTGATATAATGGATTTCATAAACATTCATCTTTATAAAAAAAGAACACACTGCAGCCATGAACGATGCCGACAGAAATGAAAACTAAAACTATGAACAAAGAGTTGTTATTTTTGGATATTGAAATTAATTGTTTGATCTTGCATTAAAATTTATAAATTAAAATTTTTTACATTTAACTGGTTTTGATATTTATGGGCATATACATTGGCATAGATTCAGTACAGTGTTAGTGGTGCCACGTCGCGTGACTATGCCACGATGCCGACTGACATGAATTTACTCCCCATCCAAACCTGCCTATAAAAGATTTCACTTTAAAAATCATGATCAGGAGCAAATCTTTGTCACGGTAGACTTGACAAGAATGTAATTAACGGACATAGATAAAACGCAAATTCGGAACAATCATTAGTAGACCGTAAATAAATGACGGGGCATGGGTGCTTCGCCAAATACCTGCACAAGGTCGTTAGGAGGGAGAGTACACCGTCCTGCCACCACTGCGATTGCGACGAGGACACGGCGCGCCATACGCTCGAGGCCTGCGCGGCTTGGGCAGTGCAGCGCTGTGAACTCGTCGCAATCATCGGTACGGACCTGACGCTGCCGGCTATCGCTAGGGCGATGGTCGACAGCGTCGGGAATTGGGACGCGGTCGCAGCCTTCTGCGAGACGGTGATCTCGCGGAAGGAGGCGGCGGATCGCCTGCGCAAGGAGCGCAGCCTCGATGAGGAGATCCGCCGCTGGCGACTGGGGCGGCGTAGGCGCAACTATCTGCGCCTCATGCCGCCCCAGCCGAGGCCGCGGGTGACGTGACCGGAGATTAGTCCGTCACCCGCTGAGAGGCCGACCGCGTGAGGAAAGACCGACGTCCTCCCCGAGGGGGGGACGTCGGTCGATGGGAGGGTACCCCAATTAGGGGTATTCCGTCGGGCCGACCACTGACGACAAGTTAACGCTGCTCCAGTGGTCGGCCCAACGACGAAGGCGACGTGGTTTTTGGGTGGGTCGCGGGAGTTGCGTGCGCGTGCGGGAGGCGCAAAGACCGCGACCCACCCACAAAAAAAAAAAAAGACCGTAAATAAAAATTTTCTTGCGTGGACTACACTCAACAAAGAAGGTCGTTAAGGTGTAAGACCTGTGACAATAGTTGTGCGGGACGGGCCTTCAGACAAATGTGTTGTAGTCGGCTGACGTCCCGGTTGGTCGCTGGTTTATGTGGACTGTATCTTCGGGTTCGGTTCCCTACTAGCGGGCTTCAGTGAACAAATAAAACGATCGATTTTGAAGTAACTTACACATCGGACGAATATTACACCCTTGCTGCCTAGCCCCTGAATGTTAAAGCTTGAAGTTCGCTATTTCTTCATATTCATACTATGGTTTCAAGCTTCCATCGCGCGCCACTAGGTGTCTTCGGTAGTCTATGCTACGATGTTTTTTTTTTTTTTTTTTTTTTTATTTATTTTTTTTTTTTTTTGTTCTGACAAGGAGTGTTAGCCTCAGATGGCTGTTACACCCTTACGCGGACTAGTGGTGAGCGCTGAGGGCTCTCAACCCAAAAAATTTAAGCAACGTGGCCCAAGGGCACCCCCTGTGGGGTACGAACCTCGGCTCGGGGCGTTGCTGAGGGCAATGTGGGAGGTCCCACTTTAGATTTATTTATTTTTGCGCGGCACGGTTTCGCACCTCGACGGCGAGGACGGAACCGTGGTCTTTTCTTTGTTGCGGCTTCGCGGGCCGTGTATGCTGTATTCTGAGCTATCGTGATCTCGTCGTCGGGCTCGTCGAGAGCAAGTCTCGGTCGAGTGACCTTCGAGATGCGGGACGGGATATAGTTGGTCGCAGCGACCACTAAGGGGTTGGGGTGTGTTGTGGCAGAATCAAAATATCTACGGGCACACTGTTTCATATATTGCCTGATGGTCGGCAAGTGCAAGTCGATGTGGAGATCGGCATTGCGTATGAACCACGGTGCGCCCGTAGCCTTACGCATGAACCTATTCTGAAGTGTTTGTAGCCTATGGATCCTGTGTGGCCTAACGTGAGCGAATACTACACTGGCATACAACATGATGGGGCGTATGCAGGCAGTGTAAAGACGGATTTTGCATTTGAGCGACAGCTTACTCTTTGGGTTAAGTAAGTTGTGTAAACGACCCATAACGAACGCTGCACGCGAGCGCACAGTGGTTATGTGTCGAGCGAAGCTGAGACGATTGTCAAGGGTGACGCCTAGGTACTTGGCATTTGACGCCCAGGGGATGGGCTTGTCAAAAATGCGGACTGGAGTGAAGCTATCGGGGGGGTGCAGGTCGGCACGTCTCCTGTGAAACATGACCGCCTGACTCTTTTCTGGGTTAATGTCTATTCTCCATTTCCGGAACCATTTGCCAAGGGCAGTAGCTGCAGTTTGGAGATTACGAGTGACGGCGTCCGGGTTAAGCCCGGATACGAATATAGCTGTGTCGTCAGCGTAGAGGGCTGACTGCACGAGCTTAGACTTGGGGATGTCGCTAGTATATAGCGAGAATAGAAGGGGTGAGAGGACTGAACCTTGCGGTACGCCAGCTCTGATCGGGTGCGGGGAAGAGAGTGTCCCTTCTACTCTGTAGCGGAAGCTACGATTTGTTAGAAAGTCTCGTATGATAATTACGAGGTAGTGGGGAATTCCTAGTTGGAATAACTTAAAGATAAGGCCATTATGCCATACCTTGTCGAAGGCTTTGGCTACATCGAAGAAGAGTATCCCCGTAAAGAGGTTGCGTTGCAGTTTTACGTTGATGCTTTCCACGATACGATGGACTTGATGGACACACGAGTGTTTGGGTCTAAAGCCAAACTGCTCGTGTGGTATGAGGTGGTTTTCCTCGGCGAAGATTCTTAGTCTTTGGTGGATTACGCGCTCGTACATTTTGCTAAGACCGTTAAGAAGACTTATCGGCCTGTAACTACTGGGTTCGGATCGGTTCTTGCCGGGTTTGTGGATTCCTATTACCACGGCTTCTTTCCACTGAGCGGGACAGATTTTGTTATTGAGCGCTGCGTTGAAAATGCAGGTCAGAAGGACCAGTAGGGACGTGGGAAAAAGTTTAATAACTCTATTGGTTATACCGTCCGAACCGGGGGCTTTCCTAGGGCGTAGTCCCTTGACGATCGAAACTACTTCATCTATGATGACTGCTGGGATAGGCTGACTTGGGGCGTCGTCCCTACCTAATTCTGTATCTAGCGGCGGTTGTGGGAGAGAGGCTCGCCACACCACTTCCCTATCGACGTGGGCGTGCTGTTCGGCATCGGGGTATTACGATGTGTTCATTAAACGAGACACTTAGGTACCTTGAGGTTTTACCGTAACGAGAGCCGCGAGGCTTATAGCGTAAACGGTTGTCGCATTCGTCCGATTTGTGCTATGATTTTATTGAACAATTAACTATAACGCTAAGACTATTACAGATATGCTTACATTCTATATACTATTCTATTTATCTAAGATACATCTATCTGTTTCAGTAGTGGCCGATACCCTAGGTAGTAAAAAAGGCTTTATACAAGCACTAAAAACTATTATTTTATACTATCAGCATTGTTTTTTCTATCTTTATTAGGCTATATCTCGCAAGTTATAATACCTAGGGTGTTGGTTCTTACTGCGTTCGATAGGTCCTAGCGTGTATTTCAATAAAATACCAAGAATATTTATGTTTATTGCAAATTTGACACTATAAACAACAAAAATTACAACGTAACTAAGTACAATTATGCTTTTACATAAATTAAGAAAAACAAACAGTTATAAGCTATTTTAACACAATTTTTACTATAATATAACGTATAATTAATCTACTTTAATGTTCATTACTCACATTGTTTATTTAGCACTGTACACATTTTCTCGTAATGTTTCCATCTTACGAATTTTGCTATGTATTTGGAGTGCCCTGATTGGTCGATATTCGTTACGCACTCCTATCTGGCGATACACTTTGAGTTAGTTAATTTTCACGGTATTCTTATCACTATACTTTCAAAATTCACTATTATGTTACAGTTCGTTTTTTAAGCACTATCACGGTATTTTACACTTGTCGCGAACAATAGTAGTGGCAGTGAAATCGATTTACGTCGGTCACACACGCTGGTCAGGCAGCTTAGCCTACCTATATACTTCAAGCTTTTATTTTCTCTTAGAGATATATGCTAATATCTATGAACTGTTTGCTGCGCGGTACATTCAAAAAGGTTTGACGTCAGGCCGGCGACCGATGTTAAAACTATGCAATATATACAATGGAAGAGTACATATTGCTTCGGTCCAAAGTAATTAGGATAAAATGATGAAGCTCTATTATTTGTCTATTATAGCCAGAAAAGGAAAGGGGGGTAGTGAGACAATGTATTCTTAAACAGTCACTATATGAGTAACACCTATGTTAAGTAAATATTTCAGTAGAATCATTATTTGCAAGGTTGCCAAGTACATAAATTTAGTAAACCCTCATGCCCATCTGTCGCACGCATCGCGAATGAATGTTTAAGCTTATTTATTATTTAAGGCTTGTGCCGAATAACAGGACTGATGTGTTCCTATATGTAAGGCTCAAAGTATAAAAAATAAATGTTTTCTTTAAGATGGCATCGCAGAAAATACAAAAACCCTGACAATAGAATTAATTTATATATTTTTAGCTATTTTTGACGTGGTAACGTCTTATAAATCGATGAACGCCGACTATACGCACTAAAAATTGTCACGTTCCGCCTGAGCCCAGCGTGCAAGCGAGAGACCGGAACAAGTGATAGAGGGGCACGATCGTCTTGAACATTCGGCTTGTGACGCATTTGTCTCTTTAAAAAAAAATATTTGCATTAAAGAGTGCAAACAAATATGGGCCCTTAAGGGCACTTACATATTGTTTTACATTTGGTTTGAAATTAATCTAATAATCTGTCACCGTATTGGAATGCGGCTGCAGGCTGAAAAAATGTAGTCCAGCTGGAGAGGCCTCGGTTCGAGATGCGAACCGTGGAGGCCTTCCGGCCGGTGCTGATGCAGTGGTTGGAAAGGCGGCACGGGGTGCTCTCCTTCCGACTAGTGCAGGTGTTGACGGGGCATGGGTGCTTCGCCAAATACCTGCACAAGGTCGTAAGGAGGGAGAGTACACCGTCCTGCCACCACTGCGATTGCGACGAGGACACGGCGAGGCATACGCTCGAGGCCTGCGCCGCTTTGGCCACGCAGCACCGTGAACTCGTCGCAATCATCGGTGCCAACCTGACGCTGCCGGCCATCGCTAGGGCGATGGTCAACAGCGTCGGGAATTGGGACGCGGTCGCAGCCTTCTGCGAGACAGTGATCTCGCTGAAGGAGGCGGCAGATCGCCTGCGCGAGGAGCGCAGCCTCGATGAGGAGATCCGCCGCCGGCGACTGGGGCGGCGCAGGCGCAACTACCTGCGCCTCATGCCGCCCTAGCCGAGGCCGCGGGTGACGTGACCGGGGAATTAGTCCGTCACCCGCCGAGAGGCCGACCGCGTGAGGAAAGAATGACGTTCTCTCCGAGGGGGGGACGTCGGTCGATGGGAGGGTACCCCAAGTAGGGGCGACGACGGGCAACGACGAAGGCGACGTGGTTTTCGGGTGGGTTGCGGGAGTGGCGTGCTTAAGCCCCTCTGTCGCCCCGGACGGAGTGGTGCGGAGGCGCGCCGACCGCAGCCCACCCACAAAAAAAAAAAAAGGCTGGAAAAATGTGGAGAGAAACACAACGGGCTAGTTTTTTTCTATGACTTCTTGTAAATGAAAGTCTACCTTAAAGGTAATAGAAAATATTTTCAGCATTTCAAATATTGTATAACATTGCAAAGAGCAAAATTTTAATGATGAGCCAAAAACGATTGTCGAAGTTTCGGGAACGAATTAGAATCCTAAAGTCAAACCTTTTCATCTCCTCTTAGTTGCTCAATAATTTCAAAATATAACCACGAGTTTGTCAGAATACAAAACTCTATTACAAACTTTATGCTATGTTTGTTTAATATAATAATAATTATATAATATAATAATAATAATAATACAATAATAATTTTCAGTATTTTTATTTAGCGTCGGCTTTTAAGCAGAATAGCGATAGTACAACTACTGTCGTAAATATGCAGGATATTCTTGATCGGTAGATTACCGTGTTATCCGAGACCCGAATTTTTTTTCCAAAAAATTTTTCTTATGGTACATCCTACGAGTGATGGCTGCCTACCGGCCTGTTGAGGAATGAAATGTGTCACCATTGCTTTTAAGCCTTTTAAGTTGTAAAAATCGACAGAGTGATCACTAGGACAATAGTTAGCACTCCATTTCGGAAATTTTATAATATGATCCTCAACCCATATGTCAGGTACTGTCGTTATTCGCCGCCTTAAAGACGGCGAATAATGCTGAAAGCATTATTTTGAAGAAGTAGTTTTTGCTATATGTCCGGCGCATACAGATAAATACACACAATATACAATTTTATAAAATATATTTTTGGCATCAATATAAGTTTTCATCAACATATTTGTACCTACGTTTTCAACGTAACTTTTGTTACAGTTTTATTCTAATGAAATTTTACTTTATATGAAAAATATTAAAAAATTAATAAAGGCCGTCCTCTGTCCTAATAGGTTTAGAACACAATGTTCTACCACTGTTTGCTGAAGTCAAAACCAGCTGAATGTCTACCAGGAGATACCGTCAGCTCTTCCTCTGGTAAAGTTATAAGATCACCTGAAATGGCTAACCAGTATACCATACGTGTCGATTAGAACATTGCCTTTGGATAAACCTATATCCAAGAGTAAACGTGGATAAATGCGTGGACGTAACGGCTTTCATCTATTGCGTTGTAAACAACAAAATAAAAATCAAAACATCTTTGACTATATTTTTTTAATAACGATAAACTTTTTCACCCAGAAAATTTAAACAGCTCTCCAATTCTTAATTCCTCTCTTCAACATTTTGATTCGGAAAATAAGGAAAAAGTTTTTGACGACGGAATAAGAAATTAGAAAGCTGCGAAATATTTTGTTTATATAAATTATTCGTTCGGTATACGATTTTTGATGGAGTTAACGTTTACTGTCTTTTGACAGAGTAAGCATAGGACGTGCACCCTCCCTTAGTCGTCTCGTTTATCAACATCATTATAGCTCGTATGTCGCTTTGCTGGGTCCGAGACACATCTATAATGGGAGGGAAATTGACCTACTATACTACGCTGGTCAGACGTATTGGCACAAGATTTTATTTCGAGCTTTCCTTTTCTTGCATATATGTTGTATGCAAATTATAATTCCATCATCGTCTTTTACGACACCCACGGGCAAGAGAGTGGGTGGTGAATTGTATTCTTATTACATCACCACACGGAAACAGCTTAATGTAAAAATATTAGCTTTATAAAATACGTCTCTTAACGTCGGTCAAAATATTAAAATGTTTTTCATGTATGTATATGAATATTTATGTGTACATGAAAAAGAACTTTCTAGACATAATAAATCATCATCATCATCTTATTGGCCCAATTATTTGGGTTCAACGCAATGTACAGTCTTCTTCAATATATTGTGAAAGTTTTGGCAATAGTTTTATGAGCGGCCTAGCAACAGTTTAGCTTAGCAACTATTTTGTATAAATCTCCCAACTACTATTTGTGCGGTATATATTTAACAGTGTTAGGTCTATATTTTTAGTCTTCGACAGACTGGTGAATAGATATTCTATGGATATACATCATCATCTCGACTCATACACGTCCCACTGCTGGGCTCGAGCCTCCTTCACAATAGGAGGGAAATTGACCTTACCATTACAATACCATACCATTTTTCCGTGTGGTGACAGAGTAAAAATACAATTCACCACTCCTTATCTTGCCCGTGGATGTCGTAAAAGACGAGTAAGGGATTATAATAAGCATACAATATCTAAGCAAAAAAGGAAAGCTAGAAATAAACCCGTCTGATAGTCCCTTAGTCGTCTTTTACGACATCCACGGGTAAGATAGGGAGTGTTGAATTGTTTTCTTAATCCGTCACCACACGGATATATGTACCAATAAAATTTTCAATTGCATAGTTCTTTAAAACGTCGTCAGGTGGTAAGCCCTAGCGAAATTAATACAACAAGGTCAAGGTCAATGGTTCATTAATATGAAATAAATGTATACTTTATTTGTACATTTGTTTAAGGAAATAACAAAATTGCCAGTTGGTTTGGAATTTTAAGACAACTTTTGCCTTGTTTACATTAAAAATGTAGACCAATTAACACAGAGTTGTGGAATTGTCCTTTTTAATTTTTTAGTACAAAATATCGCCTTAGATTAAGACCTTCACAGAGACAACTCACAATCATAAATTGAGACTCAGAATTAATATTTGTATTTTGCAGAAAGAATTTTATGACACCTCTATATACTGAGCTGGTATGCCGATACCTGTCTCCTCTTATATACCTGTGCCTCCCAATAATACATATTGCTTTATCCAGGAAACGAACTAGAGACCACACAATCGGCAGTCATGCGAGTACCGATTTAGGTCATATGAACAACGGGCGTAGCGTTACGAGCTAGTATCACATTGACTATGGTAGTAAATGAAGCATCTTAACTATTGCGCGACAAATGGAACTATTTTTTAAAGTCATTATAAGCTAAAGGATAGCTACCAGACTAAATACAACCAATAATTTGTAGCTCGCACATATAACCTACCCCAGCGTGTGGATCGAAGCCATGGCACTCGGCAGATAAAATCGTTACCTAGACCACTATGCTCAATCAATCAATGTATTATTGCTATCTGTGCAGTTCAATATTTGATAAGAACCTATATGATTGGCGTGGTATTGCCGACTGATTTATCCTCCATCATAAAGGAATCTCATAGCTATTGCAACGACATGCTATCTAGAAAAAAATTTAGAAAAAGATGCATGTGATAATTTACAGAAAGTTATGAATTTTTCGCATGGTCAGCGTCTCTGCGGGTGACGGACTAACCTCGGTCCGGTCACCCGCGGCCATGGCTAGGGCGGCATCAGGCGCAGGTACTCGCGTCTGCGCCGCCCGAGTAGCCGGCGGCGGACTACGTCGTCATGGAGGCGTTCTTCCCGCGCACGATCCGCCGCCTCCTTCCACGAGATGACTGCCTCGCAGAAGGCGGCGACCGCGTCCCAGAGTTTGTATAAACCCTGCAGCTGGGTTTAAACCTTCGCCACAGTAGGAGGGATATTGACTTACTATACCATGCTGATTAAACGAGTTGGTATAGAATTTTATTTACAGTTTGCCTTTTCTTGCTGTATTATCTACTTGTGTACTCTACTGAGATTTTACGATAAAAAAAAGATTTTTTTTAAGAAATTCCCATTCTCGTGCTGCGCAATATACGTGCCTACTATCCACTCTCTCTAACTCTTTCTCTCTCTTATTTAACGCCTGTTAGTCAATTGAATTTTGAATAAAAATCTGTGCATCATACATCTTTCTCTCCCACGTATGGGAAAAGAACCTCAAACAGTTAACGCGAAAAGTTCCACTTAATATAATATACCAACTTTACTATGATTTGTACACGAGTCACAAATAATACGCAGCGGTATTTTAATATCTTTGTATATACATATACATAAAAATAGAGACGAGGTCAGACATTGTTCCACTAGAAAAAAAAACAATATAGCTCTCTTCAACATTTTTGGGAACAATAAGTCTATGTGAGAGATTTACACAAAGCATACATTTATATAGCTTCTCACAAACAATCTTCGCAAGTTATTGCGAAATAAATAAAGGTTTGTAAATAATGGATTGTAGATAAATATATCAGAAATAAGGTACAATGCTTCAGGTAGTAGTTTATTATGTCGAATAACAAAGACGTGATTAAATTAGGCAAATAGTTTCTAGCGTATAGTTTGCACAGCACGTATATCAAAGGACGCGATAATTGTCCTGGCTGTACGAATCGGAAACATAGACAATTTGATATTGTTAAAAGAATGATAGTTAAATTACATGCTTGAGCAAATCAGCAGCAGCAAACCCCAAAGTTTACACAATCGTTGAAGAAGAAAATATAGATAAATGTAATCATTATTGTCGTTGTTTTGAAGCTTGAAAGTGACACCAGTGATAGAGAAAATTAGGAGCGCGAGATTGTCTTGGTATGGACATGTGATGAGGAAGGATGAAAGGCATGTGACAAGACGGGTTATCGATATTATTGGGATGGACATAAGAAACGTGGGAGACCCAAAAAGAGATGGATGGACTGTGTGAATGAGGATATGCATATGAAAAGAGTGCAGATATGAAGGCCGATAAGAGGTTATGGAAAGTAAAAACATGTTATGCCGACTCCACTTAGCATAGGATGAGGGCAGGCAAATGATGATTATCGTTGTCATTGTTTTACATAACGATAAAAGATTCTAATGCACTTATATAGTCAGCAGATTCATACATTATATATTATTAATTAAACTTTGCAACAAAATGATTGCTACATACAAACATACCCATATAATGTTTCAAGTGAAATATTGACCTGAAATAATGACATAACGTTGTTTTCCTTGAGTTCAGTTAGCGCGAGTAATATTGATGGATTTTCGAAATTTATTACTTTAGTTTATTACAAACAACCAGTATTAATAATAGTGTTGTTTTCGACTCGCAGCGTTGTCCCTGAAAATAGTATAACATACTTTCTGTTTTGTTAACCGAGTCTGTATTGAACCTCTAGTTGCCTGTCGAAAATCACATCAGACAAGGATCCCACATATTTACCCTGTCAAAACAAAAAATGTACATTTTAACCATAATCAAGGTCGGAAACTCTGTATAATCAAGGTCAGAAGTTTAAGGTTTATACCACAAGAACCACATGATAGTATTTCTCAAGTCATAGACGTATCGTTATTGACATTTAATAAGATTTCTCTTTATCCGTGTGGTGACGGAGTAAGAATACAATTCACCAAACCCTCTCTTGCCCGTGGGTATCGTAAAAGACGACTAAAGGACATATGCATATAATATCTATCCAAGAGAAGGGAAACTCGAAACAAAACCAGCACGTCTGACCAGTGTAGTATAGTAGGTCAATTTTCCTCCCATAGTGGAAGCCCGAGGTCAACAGTGGGACGTGTATGGGCTGAGATGATGATGAAGATGAAGATTTTCCCATAATGGCCATAAAATGGGTCCACAATTTTTAGCTCGTAATCTGATTGAGGTATAGTTTTGTTTCGAGTTTACCTTTACTTGTCTACTTGTTATTTGATATAGTATGTTTTATGTTAATCAAATAATTTTTATCTTAATAGATTAAATTTATTTATTCTTAATAGATTCTTTATAGATTTATCATCATCTCAGCCCGTATCATATACGTCCCACTGTTGGGCTCGGGCCTCCTGCATAATGGAAGGGTAATTGACCTACTATACCACGTTGGTCAGACATGTTGGTATAGGGTTTTATTTCGAGTTTTCCTTCTGTCGCATAGATGTTATATGCGTTTTATATCCCTTAGTTGTCTCATACGGTCACCCACGGGTAAGATAGGGGGTGGTGAATTGTACTCTTACTCCGTCACCACACGGAAGACAATATAGAGTAAAAGGCTGAAATTATAACTACAATACCGATGAAACTTAAAATAGTAGTTTATCAAGGCATCTAGCCCAGCTGATGGTAAGTCGTTGAATTCAAAAATACTAAGAACAGCAAAAACCATTGTACATTAATATTTGAAAATAATTGTAAAAAAGAACCCGTTCCAAAGTCTGTGAAAACAATTTAAAATTTACATTACCATAATGTAGACGGACCATTTTAGTTGAAATATCTCGCCTATATGAACACTAATAATATCCACAAATATATAAAAATTCTTACTCTAAACTTTAAAAAAAAACCTTCAAAAATACATCAACAGCCTTCTTAAACCTTGTGCAATATATCAAAAGGCACTCGAAATATAGTATAATATTAATTTATATCTCCATTTTATATTTAATTCTAAACTGTCTTTTTGTAAAGGGTCGTGGAATAATTTATTCTTAATATAATATATTATTTAGGAACAATTTTTATGGAACTAATTTACAATGGAATAATTAAAACCATAGTTTAATTAACAAAGGCAGGCATTTTGTTTTTATTTTTGCAGGCAATTTTTAGATTATATTATAAACTTAATAGATTATTCTACTAATAAATGCCACTACATCCTTCTGTATGATGACGGACTAAAAATACAATTCACCGCCCCCTCTCCTACCCGTTCATGTCGTAAAAAACGTCTACAGAATATATAGCAGGTAACACAAATCAGAGAAAGAAAACTTGATATAAAAGCCTATGTCAAAACGTCTGACCAATGTGGAACAGTAGATAAATTTCCCTCCGATTGTCCTCGGACCTCCTCCAGGAGGTCCGAGCCCAACAGTGGGACTTAATGGTCTGAAATAAAATTAATTCCATTATGAGCAATATTACTAGTTATTTTAAAACTACTCGTTCGCTTATGCGGTTCCATTCTATTTGCTTATATGGCTGATCAGGTCACCTACTGTAACACATCCGGTACACATAATACAGTGCATTCAATATTCAGCAATACAAACATAACAACAATGTGACAGCCGCCGTACGACGCTTTCCTGAGCCGGCGCCGATGAAAAAAAATTGCGTCATATTTGTAGGGTGACTAAACTTTACCGAAGGCCCGATTCAAGTACCGATTTGCCCAAGCGATGATGGAGAGGAGGTTTTTGACAGGAATGTCAAAATGTCTTGGTGACTTCTAAATTTTATTAATTATTTTAGTGTATTACATTATTATAATGAATAATTTGGGTAGTGTTTTAAGTAATCTTACTTAGTGTATAAATATATTCATATATAAATTTTATTCATTATTTTAATGTCTTATATTGAATAATTTCGCTGGTATTTATGGAATATAATGCAGAAAAATGTTGAAATGTAGTGAATATGATATAGTGAAACACGTGCATTTTCATGTTCTGTAAAAATTTGCAAAGGACTTATTGATTTGGTTGTCAGAACACTATCAATGATAATGACTATAATTAATATGGAAAAACAAAAACGGGCAAAAACTAATAATTTGTAAAGAAACGTTATAACTCAACACTGGCGACAATAGCTCTTGTTATTAGGGACTATACTCGTGTTAACTCAATTTAAAATCATTTTTCTTCCATTTTTCTCTATTCATGTGATTACTGAGTTAGAATACAATAGTTAACATTCCTGCCTTCTCTGTGGATAGTGAAATACAATTAAGGGACGCAAGCAGATAACATTGGTAAAAAAGAAAGGCAACCTCAATATCGAATACCAAACCGTGCGATATATTAGGTTAACTTCCTTGCCGCTCTGCAGAATGCTCGAGCCCACAAGTGGTATATAAATGTATATGAAGTGAGATGACGGATTTTTATAATTATTATGTCTAAAAATACTCCTATAGCCAAAGGATTATCTTTACGCAAAGCTGATGATTATGGTATTACCCGCTTTGGGAAGGCCTTTGTCAAACAGTGAACACCTATGTCAAAAAGGGAACGCCTATGTCCTAAAGTCGATAGTCTAGATGGATGGACGTATGTATGTAAAGAAATCACGACACAAGTATTGCTTTCTCAATGCGGAATATTGTTTAAGAATATCTCTGTTTGTAATGCATTGATGGTTACCCTAGCAGTGCGTTAGCAGGTAGCAGCCGCGCGCGTGTCAATACGCCTGCAGCGAAAGTGATCATCGTCCGTCATTAATGTGCTTGCGCAATAACTGTGTTATTACTTAGTTCATTAGTCAGAGCGAGTGGTCTTGATTCTTGATTAATACGAATGGGTCTTGCATTAATTTTGATACTAAATTTGGCTATTTGAAAGTGGAATTCTCAAAAGAGTATTTAAGATATATAACATTCACATATTTTAAAGAGAAACATATCCAGTCATGAATTGGTAGTATAAGAACGAAATAGAAAACGATAATAAACGGTGCCGTAATTTTGAATCTGAGGCATAATTACTTAATATGCATTTGAAAAATAAATTGTGAAATTGCTATATATGTCTGTATCTAAAATATGTATTTCCAAGGAGATTTAAAAGCCAAAATGTTCCTTTCAGTTGATACATATACTATTGTTGGACTAGGGCCACCGACCACGTTGTCTGCATATCATATCTCCTAGACATATTTTAAAACCATGGTCAAGAATGGAAATGGTGAATTTAATTTTACTCCATAAACACACGGATAACCGATGATCTCATCATCATCACAGCTAATATACGTTCCACTGCTAGGCCCGAGCCTCCTCCACAATGAAAGACAAATTGACCTGCTATACCACTTTGGTCAGACGGGTTAGTATAATAATTATATTAAATTGCTTATTACCACTATTGTTTCTTGTTATGCTCGCGGTGTGTCTCATATATTATGGCGGCAAACCATTTCTCCATGTGGCGATGGGATAATAATACAATTGTCGCCACCCTTTATTTTGCACAGATAGCGTAGTGGTTAAGATAGCGACCTACATTGCCAGTGTCGGGGGTTCGAATCCCACTCGGGACAACACTTTGTGCGATCCACAAATTGTTGTTCTGAGTCTGGTTGTAATTTGTGTCCGTTAATTATATGTTTGTAAAGCCCCCGCAATACAAGGATTATTTCCTTAGTGCAGGGCATCAAAAAAAAAAAAAAAAATTCCCGGGGAGGCGTAAAAATCGGCTGAGGTTTCACTTGGAGGGTGGGCAGCAACTCTCTCCTGGGAAACGTATACCATTTCACTGCGATTGCGAACCCGCTTGCCAAGCGTGACTATTACGGCAGACTTCTCCTTTATAGGGAGGCTTACGTCCAGCAGTGAACGGCGTAAGGCTAAAATGAATGATTAAACCATTTAAAAGTTCATATTCGACTTTTGGGAACAGTACTTTATTGGGAGTGAAAGTTAACGTACCTATGTCCTTTTAGGAATTAAGACATATATGAGTAAAAACAAACTCACTATCGTATTATTATCTTCATCTTATTATTAATCCATCTACCTCGATTGGTGCAGCCTCCATCTGAATTAGGAAATTTAGTTTACTGTACCACGCTATATTTGCCTAAGCTTTTATTTGTTCGGTTTCCCTCTCAACCGATCATGTTATTAGACTATATTTAAAAGCCTTTTTAGATGATAATAAATAGTGATCATTATACTCCGTAACCTCACGATATGTTTATAATATTAGAATTAATGGGAAAGCATTGGATTATAAATAAAATACATAGGTTGCTTAACATATTAGTTACGGTTCACTGACAAGTTTTGAACTAAAAATTGAGCATTTTAAATACAATTATACAAATAATAATAAACTTAATACGCTGTTTAACCACACAAAGACGTAAGAAACGATTGGGTAATGTAACGGAGCTCAAGGTGTTCCACAAACCAATCTGAACGATATCTATTGTGGCCAAGGGTCAATGCTTAAAGTTCAAGTACGACGTGGAGAATAAAACTGCAAAAGGTAATCTTGAATCGGTAGGCAGTTCATTTAAAATTATTTTTGTGGTACTTATGTTTATAATATTACATAACATCCATGAATAAAGAAAGAAAATAATACTACACTTTCTAGCAATACTTGTTAATATTGTAAATCGACTCATGGCCGTTGTAACCAGCGATACCCAAATTTTAGATAACACCTAATTCGAAATATATGACACATAATAATAATGATACATAATCACAAGATTTATAAAAAAGCCAATAAACCACAGGGCAGCGTGTGGCGTGCTGAACGTGAGTGGCGACACTGCGGTCCTGAGTATCCCAGAGAGTCGGCCAGGGCCTCGTATCCAGCTCGCCTTTATTGGCTGGCTGGAGTGGAAACCGAAGAGTGCCCGCAGGGTTCTCAATTCTAGCTTGCCTTAAACGGCCGGTCAGAGAGGGGTCGCCAGAGCTATATGCTCGGGGGTGGAAGTGTCATTTTCAAGGGCATAACTACGGGGAAACCACTGCGGGTCTCCGTTTATCGGCGACTCGCGATGGTGAAACCGACGCCGCACCGTTCGACACCCCAAGCCACTTGCACCAATGTTGCCCCCCTGTTGCCCGTATGGCCTACGTGTCTGTGGTGACTGATTAGGGGGGGGGGCATTCAGTGAGTTGGCGAGTCACCGTCTGCCTAAGTTCAAAACACAATGGTAATGAAGGCAGACGACAGTTTTTAAATCAATAGCCTTAAGTTAGACTAGTCCACCGAACCTCCAACCCCATAACCGTATATTAGATACCATCATCAACAATAGTTTTACACCTACCGTTGGTAGTTCACGAGTGTTATGTGCAGACGTGGAGTGTCATCGGTAGATGTCCCATCCCATTTTTACATTAAATTTCTCCAAAGGCAGAGACCTTTGGACCTGTTGGATCCATATCTCCATGTAAGCCTTTCAAAGGACTGGGTATCTTGCCTTGGAAGATATCCGTGCATCAGGGGGACGATACATATATGAATAGGTTTCAAATACAAAAAATGTTACCCAAAATGTATGTGTCGTAAGAAAAAACTCACGAGACTTGTAAAGTGCCGGGTAGATTTATGTATAAACTTCTACATTGTGCCTCCAATTCTACACTCATTTCTCAAACCCATCCCGTCCTGTAGGAACATTGGGAGGGACAATGTCCAATATATATTGTAAATTATTTTATAGACGCTGCTCCATTCGGCAACCTGTCGTCCGTTACCAAAGCGATTTCACTTCCAAAAAAGGAGATTATAAAGCGACTTTTAAAATAAAAATACATTAAATCTAACTATGCCAAAGACCAAATACACATAAAATTAGTACGTGAGAAAGCGTATAAACATTTAATACAATAATAAATCGGTTCAAAATCGATTTAAACATCGTCTCAAGTAACGATCGGCAACAAGATTTGTAGATATCGTTTAAGTCTCAATCGATTTATACGATAGGCCGAAGGCGATGTGATCAATAGTAATGGACATTCAATTTTACGTATAGTTTGATGCCGTGGAATTGTGTAAACGATATGTCTCTATATTGAGACTTAATGGTGATCCGTTCAGTCGATAGGTGCCAATTCATTGCGGAAACATCTTGATGCCTCATTCAAAGCTGAAATACGTTACGAATGTTAATTCCAAGCTCTGCGGCAAATGACAAGGTTGAATTCAGGGACATACTCATCAAATAAGAGCAAAACTTTTCCCTAGCGCATATTCTATACTTTTTTTTTGGCGCATATTCTATACTTTTTTTTTGTACGGCGTGCGACCAGACCATGGTCTGGTCGCACGCCGTACGTTCCGTCCACGGTGACGAAAAGGCAATGCACGGCCATATAACCCACCGTATTCCATCCCCTTCGTTATTGAATCGACCACTGGTACAGAGTCTTTGAAATCCATCGCCAGTTCAGAGGGTTTCCACTTTCGAGTACGCTCCCTCCCCGAAATCTCCCAGGGCCATCGCCCTCACGCGGTTATTCTCCCTGCGGATGACGAACTATTTCCAGGTGATGCAAGTACTCACGCCTTAACACCCCTTCAAGGCACTGGCAACGGAATATGTCACCGTAAAGGGGACCCACCCGCGCACATTCTACCGCCTCTTTCCACAAGACGACTGCCTCAGAGATAGCCCTAATCTTAGTCTATTCTTTTCTATTTTGAGGTATATTATTAAACCGTGGTTAAGTCCTGGTGTTTTCTTTCTATTTCATAATAATTTTGGAATGTGGTTATGTATTAAGTAACTCAATCAATTATTCAATCAATAAATTATCTTAAACGCATTACGTTAATTACAATCAATACCACTAGTTAATTATACATGGTTCTATTTGAAACAAATTTATAACCATTATCCGTATGGTGACGGAGTAAGAATATAATTCACCACTCCGTTTCTGACCCTTGGATGTCGTAAAAGACGACTAAGAAATATATAACATGCATATATCTATGCAAGAAAGACTTTATTTCTCTTCTTCCATTTCTTTTTTGTTTCCATAAATGATTATGATTGACTGCAAAGCTGGCATAGTGGATAAGGTATACTGACATACCATGCCAGTGTCGTGAGTACGACTCCCACGCAAGACTTTGTGGAATCCACAAATTGTTGTTTTAAGTCTGGGTGTAATTTCGTTAAATTAAATTTTGTAAAGTCCCCCATATTTCCTTAGCGTTTGTCTTTAAAAAAAAATGATAGCTTAGCAATATCGAGTTTGGTCTAGTCTGGAAGGAACAAAACATAATAAATAATTTATAACAGATAGGTATATATTTCTTTTTCTATTTTAAAGCGAGCGGAATGATAATTTCATTATTTTGAATTTAAACAGTATTTAGGTCAAAATGATGTTAATTAAATTTGCCGTTACAAGAAGCGTGAGAATGCGTTTAGGAATAGCGGAGTTATGGGAAAACATACTAAATCATGTACGTTATACATACACAGTACCTTTTATCTAGCCACCCGCCCTCGCTTCGCTTCGGTTTTGAAGAGTACCTTAAATAAAGTGACAGACAAACAAAAAAAAATAAACTTGTCTTTAGGTATAGGTGTGCAAATAACAGCGTGAGCATGAAAAAAGGCCACTCTTTTGAAATTACAAACGGACACTTCAATTTTATTTATTTGTATAGATGTGATTGCAACGACATACCTACTAGGCAGTAACTAGTGCTACTATTATTATTTTATTATTATCTGCCTCTACAGTGGAGGGAAAATTGAAAAAATATACTACACTGATCAGAAGAGATGGTAGGGTTTATTTAAGGGGGACAGGGACGTCGAGAGGTGAGGGTATCCGAAAGTGTATTCCGTCGGGCCGACCACTGACGACAAGTCACCCTGCTCCGGTGGTCGGCCCAACGATAACGGCGACGTGGGTACGAGTGGGCTGTGGGCCCGCGCGCCGTCCTTCCGTCGTCCCGGACAGAATGGACCGCGTGTGCGCTTACTATAGCCCACCCATAAGAAAAAAAAAAGGTTTTATTAAGGGAATCCGTCAGTCGTAGAGAATCTGACCGCGTGAGGGCGACATCTTGGGAAGGGCGTCGGGACGGTACCCGAAAGGGTATCCCACCGGACTGGCCACGAACATTAAGGAACTCGGTATCAGTGGTCCAACGAAGCAAAGGAGGCAATACGGTGCATTATGGGGCCTCGCATCGCTCTTTTGTCACCCCAGACGGCATAGACGATATGTGACTGATTTTCTACCCCTATTGCGATCGCAATGGGTTTGCTCTCGTCGCGATTAAGATTTCCCTCTTTGTGGCGGGGCTTTTGCCCAGGGTGGACGCCGATGATTTGAGAAATGAATGATGCTGTAATCTGCATATTGCGCAAATGCTTCCAATAGACAGCATGGTACCATGTGCCCAGAAAGTTTGAAATGTCCAGCAATCAAAAATTAAATACAAACGTGATATAATCCATAAAAATAAGTTTATTTAAAATTACAGTACCAATTCCAATTCAATTACTAAGCGTAGAGACTATGACATCCTCCCTCTTGGGGGAAGACCTATGTGTAAAAGTGGACTTCAATAGACTAATGGAAGGATAGAGAACTCAAGCACAAACCATTAACATCATTAATTATCATTCATCATTTCAGCTCTTACGTCCCATTGCTGGGCTCGAACCTCCTGAATAATAGGAAGGAAATTGATTTTACCATGCTGGTCAGACAGGTTGGTATAGGGTTTTATTTAGAGTTTTCGTTCTCTTGCATAGATGTTATATGGATATTATATCCCTTATTCGTCTTTTACGACATCTAAGGGCAAGGAACGGCATACGGAAAATTAACATCAATCTCATCGTTAATTAAGCATAATTAATAATGACAAATTAATTATATTGACTTTCATAATATCTACTAAAGAATGCATGATAGCCTCTCCAATATATAATAACTCACAAATTTCACGCGGTCAATTAATATTCGAAATTAATAATGAATCCAATTAAACATCGACTAATTGAAGATAACATTTGCAGTGCTATGATATCTGACAAATTGGATTGTATAGTGGATTGCTTTTGTAATAGCTATTCATATTTTTATAGTCTTATGCTTTATTTTTGATTGAAGAAGTAGGCATAAGTATGAAGTGCACGCTTCACTGTATTTTTTAAGTCATACTTTTTCTGGTGCGTTAGGGAAAACCCTATCGCCATGAAAACCGACATCCTGAAGTTAGTTAGTTATTTTTTACAATGTGCGTGCCCATCGTCATAGATGTCAACTAGATAATGCGTTATAATTAAACTTTCAACGTATTAAATACCTTTTTTTCTATTATTAGTGTCGTTTTTTCTACAAACGTAAGATAACGCGAAGGATTAAATTTTACAAAGATTTTTATTTCGTTACGCCAAAGAAGTTCGAGCTTCTTACGTGCTTACATAAGTACACATACGTTCGTTTTAGCGTTTCGTACCCAAAGGGTAAAAACGAGAGCCTACTAAGACTTAGCTGTGTGTCCGTCCGTCTGTCCGTTCGTTTGTCCGAAGAACCGCGATAGCTAGATGGTGGAAATTTTTACAAATTATGTATATCTATTGCTGCTAAAACAAACAAATACTAAAAGCAAACATTTAAGGGGGTTCCCATACAACAAACGTGATTTTTATAGATAATGGCACGGAACCCTACGTGCACGACTCCGACTCGTACTTAGCCGGTTTTTAACCGACTTCATTATTTTAATCTCACGTAATAGAATTAATGTAAGCTGAAAAGAAGAGAATAAGTATGCTAGTGGTGGTACAATCGCTATAAAATCCTTAACGAAGTTTTATTTCATATTACATATTATGATCTCAACACAAGTACTTGGTTACAAAATCATATATTGCGATTAACTTTCCAAACACTCGATTCAAGAACACGGAAATACAGTTATAAGATACTTCTCTATCAATATAAGTACGCGACTAACTTTCTTAGATTTTATAAACTAGAAGACGCGACGATATTATGTACAAACAATTATATAAAGGTTTATTTCATCATTATTATCATCGCAGCCCACATACGTCCCACTGTTGGGCTCGAACCTCCTCCACGTCAGACACTTAGTATAGGGTTTCATTTCGAGTTTTCCTTTTCTATATTAAAGGTTTATTTATTATTAAAATTTATTTATTACATATGCTTGTCTCCGTGTGGTGTCGGAATAAGTAGTAATCTTGCCCGTGGATGTCGTAAAATACGACTAAGGGGGCGTTCATAAAATACGTGAGATGTTTAAGGGGGGGGGGGGGGGGGGGGGAGAGGCGGTCGAGTCAAATCTCATCTAATCTTACGTTGGAGAGAGGGGGGGTCTCGGCAAATATCACGCAATTTTTTTTCTGATTGAAACAAAAAAAATGTTAAATTTTTATTACACTAATAATTAAACTCTCAGCAATATTGATTACTAGTCTTAACTAGTCGTAAATAAAAGCACAAAGCAAATTTTTTTTTTCTTTTTACAATAACAATCCAACGCGTTTACGTAAGAAATCCACATTTTGAAAAACCTCACGTGAGATTGGGGGATGGGGGAGGGGGTTGAATAAAATCTCACGACATCTCACCAGGGGGGGAGGGAGGTACAGAAAATTTAAAAAAACACCTCACGTAATTTATGGACGTCCCTTAAGGGATATAATATGCATACAATATCTGTGCAAGAGAAGGAACCTTCGAAATAAAACCCTATACCAACATATTTGATCCACATGGTATAATAAGTCAATTTCCCTCCCATTGGGAAGGAGGCTCGTGCCCAACAGTGGGACGTTTATCAGCTGAAATGATGATGTTATGCTTTACAGCTCAATAATAGTGACAATTATCGAGTAGTTGGGTCATGCTATCGACATTTTTCTGTCTATAATCATTAAAGCCGGGGGTTAGTACCACAGCTTTCGAGGAAAATTCTTGTCTACGTATAGTAATAATAGTTTGATGAGCGAGTGAACCAGAGATTTAAGTGACAAAAACCTGGTGTCGGTGGCCCATCCAAATGGCGCTAGAGGGGTAGGTATGTGCATAATAGGTTTTATGAAGAGGTTCATGAGCGAGTAAAAAATTTAAAAAAATAGGTCATGTAGAATGCTTACGTTTCCTATAGTAAATAGCAATATAATTTGGCACTAACGAATACGTTAGAATGATCTCTTTAAATATCTTATGCAAAATATACAATGACCTACTGAATAGAGTAGGTCATTGTATAATTTGCATACGATATTTCAAGAGAATCAGTTTAGTAGTTATCGAGTGATCCTCGAACATAATAAGTATAATATTTTTTGTATCGCTATCTTGCGTAAATCACGCAAGTTTTTATTTACATTACATGTTCGATGTACACTATTGACTTATTCGCAATTTTATTATATATAAAGCTTATGAAAAGTACCCTCGGTTATATAAATCTTATGATCATTCCCCAAATGTTTACACAGCCGCGACGACCTCAGCAAACACTTGTTTTTGCTCAGAAATAAAAATGACCGTGACCGGAATGACAAATCTGTGTAGCCTGCTCAGAACAGATGATAACAATACAAGTGAATTTATATTTAAGTTTACTTGTTATGTATTGTTATATTATTAGACTGATGGACAGATGGGGGTCATGGAAAACTTATTTTAGTAAAGTTTATAGATAGAGCATTGAAAAATATAATAGAGTGGGACCACACTGTGAATCGTCTGTCTATAGTCGCAGGCCAATCCGTCCAAGGTAGTACTACACTCTCGCAGAAAATCGACGTCTGAGGAGTAACAATTTGTTACTGCATTTCGTTCGGTGAGCAAGGGTGCCAGCTTTCTGAGGGTCTTTGGGTGAAGTGGGTTTTGGTAGTAGCCTTTAGTATCACCGAACTTCATAATTTAGTAATTGAGCAGGAAGATAATGATCGGGGATCGAATGTCAATTTACACGATCTCTTCGACACCCATAAAAGCGTTGAAGGGACGGCTGTGATTTTAGTGGGTATTCCGGTTGCACAGGTAGCCATCGACTCATCGGAGAGCATAGTACGTAAAATTGCATTTCTATAGCGCTAACAAAAAAAAGTATGATAATCATGGTGATTAATATTATTTTGGCGCGTGTTGAGGGAGTAAGAATACAATTACCACTCGCTATCCTTTTTTTTTTATCCGTGTAGTGACGGAGTAAGAATACAATTCACCACCCCCTATCTTACCCGTGGGTGATCGTACGAGACGACTAAGGGATATAAAACGCATATAACATCTATGCGAGAGAAGGAAAACTCAAAATAAAACCCTATACCAACACGTCTGACCAGCGTGGTATAGTAGGTCAATTACCTTCCATTATGGAGGAGGCCCGAGCCCAACAGTGGGATGTATATGGGCTGAAATGAAGATGATGATGATGATAATCCTTTTTTTATATAGGTGGGCTATGGTAAGCGCACACGCGGTCCATCCCGTCCGGGGCGACGAAAGGACGGCGCGCGGGCCCATAACCCACCTCTACCCACGTCGCCTTCGTCGTTGGGCCGACCACCAGTGCCATGTAACGTGTTAAAGCTAACATTATATCTGTAGCTATGTCAATATTACCATATCTGTGCTGATATTATGTCAAAACCAGATGAATGTAAAAAGTTTTAAATTACTGTGGGAGGCCTGAGCCCAACAGTGGGACATTTATAGGCTGAGATGATAATGATGAAACAACAAATTTAACGTCCAAAAATAACAACTGTTTGTTAACAGTTTTATGTTATCACTTCTGTTGGCAGTCGCCGTGACTGCTCGTATTCTCTTTTTCCTTTAAAAGTCGCTAAGATGATTTTTAACTAAGTAGAATTTGATAAGCGCCCTATTGTCACTTACACATTTCGCATAGCTTTTTACAAATTCAAATACGGTTTGCGAGCTAGTTTTCATTACTCCTAAATTTCTACATTCAAAATACCCATTCTTTACCGATTACCCGGAACAAACAGACAGAATGACAAAAAAAATGTAAAGTGATTTTTAAGCATATGTATAGTGCAAATAATCGTGTGAACATGAAAAAGGCCTATTATTTTGACATTATAGATTAAAGCATAAGATAATATCAAGATCTTGAAAACCGTTTATTAAACTCTAATGTTGATGCAATATTATGGAGGCAATTCCATAAATGCTATAAAGCAACAACATTTAGAGATAATAATACTAATTATAATACCCATTGAATCGTTCCTATATCTTATTACCGCTCAAAACCTTTCTAGAATTCCTCAACAGTTAAGAAAACAGCATTACGTATACACAAAAGAAAGTAGTACAATGTATTCAAAGAGGCTCTGAGACAAATGTGTGTTTTAAAACAATAAGTCAGCCTATGAATGTTAAAGCTTACAAATATTAAGTCTGTAAGGAGTTCACGTTGTAACCTATTTGGCATTTTATTAACTTGTAAATAAGGTATTGCATCATACAAAGACCTAGATAATTCTAAAGATTGCCTCGTGCCATTTCGTCTTTTATATTAAAGGGCTGTTTTTCCGTGTGGTGACTGATGGAGTAAGAATACAATTCACCAACCACCTTTCTTAAAAAAAATATAAAGAACTTGTATATTACATATATAATTTGGATTTAGTAACTTGTCATTATGAGGTATGTGGTTTCTACAATCAGAAAGTACAGCATTTTTTTTTTTTGGGTGGGTTGCGGTCGGCGCGCTCCTCGCACCACTCCGTCCGGGGCGACAGAGGGGCGTAAGCACGCAACACCCGCAACCCACCCGAACACCACGTCGCCTTCGTTGTTGGGCCGACCACCGGAGCAGGGTTACTTGTCATCAGTGGTCGGCCCGACGGAATACCCCCTATTTGGGGTACCCTCCCATCGACTAACGTCCCCCCCTCGGGGAGGACGTCGGTCTTCCCTCACGCGGTCGGCCTCTCGGCGAGTGACGGACTAATTCCCCGGTCACGTCACCCGCGGCCTCGGCTAGGGCGGCATGAGGCGCAGGTATTCACGCCTACGATGCCGCTCCAGTCGCCGGCGGCGGATCGCCTCATCGAGGCTGCAGTCCTCGCGCAGGCAATCCGCCGCCTCAGAAAGTACAGCATAACACTGCGATGACTGCACAGATGGCGTAGTTTTGATGGCCTGGTTAAGATACCAACTTACCGTGCCAGTGTCGCGGGTGCGAATCCCACGCGGGACAACACTTTGTGCGATCCATAAATCTAAGTCTGGACGTAATTTGTATCCGTTAATTATATATTTGTGAAGTCCTCCGCAATACAAGGATTATTTCCTTAGCGCAGAGCGCTTAGTCTTCAAAAAAAAAAAAAAAAATAACCAATAACAATTAATCATTGAAACCTTGTAGTCGACGTATTATTTATTGATTATAATTACAAACTCATAATTAAAATTTATATTTAGCGTGTACTAATAGAATAAGTGCGAGGAAGGAGTCGAAATGACATTGGCCGACGCCATTCCGTCTGTGCGACCGCTGTCACTAAACAAAGTTTTAATGTATTCGTCCTTACAATCTGAATGATTTAATCATATAATAAAATTTTTGTTGAATATCGAAATTTTTCGTTGCTAAGTTCTGTAAATACGTCGACGACGAATTTCTTCGAATGTCAAATTATCGGCAAAAAATTTCTCACATGATCTTCCAAACGTACGCCAATACGTATCTTCCAATATAATATACTAGCAACCCGCCCTCGCTTCGCTTCGGTTTCTGTCGCTTTACCCGCGGCGTAGTTCCCGTTCCTGTGGGAATACCGGGATAAAATATAGGCCATATTACTCCCTGATATTATAGCTTTCCATTGGTGAAAGAATTTTTGAAATCGGTTCAGTGGTTTAAGTGTGAAAGCGTTACAAACAAACAAACAAACAAACATCCTTACTTTCGCATTTATAATATTAGTATGGATGTACGTCTATTTTGATTTCTTGACATTTATCATCATCATCATAGCTCATATACGTCCAATTGCTGAGCTCTGGGCCTAGGAAGGAGCCTACTTCATAATATTTCCTTCCCAAGGGAAATAGCACACTGGTCAGACGATTTGGTACGGGATTGTATACTTAGTTGAGCTTAATGGAGCTTACGCCGGAACCGTTCCGTAATGTACAAGTCATTGTACTGCACGAACGTACGAAACTCTTAAAAAATAAATAGGTAATTATGACGGTTTGTGCATTCAAATGGTGTCACAACACATTTGAAAAACTTAAAAAGGTTTTTAACATTACTTTTAAAAGTATTTCGACGATTTATGTTAATAAAAACAAAATTTGATTTCATAATTTGTATAGTGGTTTGCGTGTGTACGTGTGTAATCGTCTGCGCGCCATTCGTATTTTTAGATTCAAATTTCGAAAGTTCGAAGTACTGACACTATCCTTCTATACGTTATTATTCTAAGCAGGATATATAAAAATTCATTTTATTATTAACCTAATGTTATATGTATTAACACGAGTAGTTTGCCTATATTGTTATATTATGTACGTGTGTAACTATGTTCACAGTCGCGTACAATGGGTATACTGAATACTTTAGTAGAAGGCTATACAATATATCTTACTTAATTGTATTACGAGGGTAGGTGGATTTTTATAATTGTATTGTAGTATATAGCGACAGAATAAAACACAATTATCGTCTTGTCAGAGGGAGTCGGAGGAAATCTATCGCCGGGCAAGTGGCCAGCAGCTATTTCCTGGAAAACATATAACAACTACTGCGATCGCCAATCGAGCTGTCAAACATGGCGATTACAGAATTATCGATCGTGCGTTGTATGATGGAGGCCTAGGTTTAGACCTAGGCCTCCATCAGCTCCATTAGCCATTCTATCTTTTTTTAGTTTCTGTATTCCGGATTTTATCTCGCAGAGAAATCCCAAGCTTAGCCCGCCCCAAAGCACGCTAAGCGACCTATTGTTGTGACGCCTACATTTAGAGATCATGTCTATGTGCCTTAAGTCATCACTGGTTCAGTCAGACACTGGTTGTAGACACAGGTTACCACCACAACAAACATTGAGGTATAACCACCAAATGTCGACGAACAACCAGCATTATCTATTTTTTTACTATTAATTAATGTTCTACAAAAGCTACTTTACCTAATTAAAAAAAAAAACACTAATTATTCCAGCTCTTACATTAAGGCCCTTCCCTAAAATTATAAATACAGCAAATGTAAGTGGAAGGCGTTATAACCATACCCTTTTTTACCCACGTTTAGTATAATAAATAAGCACGCTAAATTTTAGGGTTCACGCATAATAAATTATAGTACTTTCGTCGACACGCACAGCTGTTTTATAAGTGTTAAGTTAAAGGCAGAATTGGATGATATGTATATATTTCGGTAGCCACAAAAAATGGCTGGAATAATTTAGAAAGGGTTGCAATAAACGATTCGTGCAAACTCTCTTAATTACTTTATTGTAAGCGGTTAATTCACTTGATTTAAACAGTGAAGTTAACTGTGGTGTGTTAATAAAGAAAATAACCATTCTTTCAGGCGGATGTTGTAAAAACGTTCAATATATGTAAACAAATAACTTCGCTGAAAGTAAGGGGAAACTGTAAATAAAAACCTATCCTATTATGGAAAGTTTCATGTCTCAGCATTGAGATGACTGAGAAAAGGAACTTTCAACTGCTAATAAGAGTCACTGTTGCTAAAATCAAGTAATTTTGTTGTTGAGGTTGATTTTGCTATTAGGTTTAAAATTATCTGAAACTAAAGGAAATAGCTATGTTTAATAGAGTGATGGCTACTCCACAGAAGGTTTCCTTATTGGTTTTGACAAAACATTAATAAAGCACTATTGTTTTACATCGCATACACCTTAAAATTTTCTTATCATTATATAAAATAACAGATTCAATTAAATCACCATCATCAGCATTATCGTCTCAGCTCATATTTGTCCCACTTCTGGGCTCAAAAGTTCTCGATAACGGAAGAAAATTGATCTATACCACGCCGTTTAGACGAGTTGGCATCGGGTTTTATTCTGAGTTTTCCTCCTCTTGCATAGATCTGTTATCTACATATTATGATCGATAGTCATCTTTCACAACACCTATGGGCAGGAATGGGGGTGGTTTATTGAATTTTACTCGGGCACCATACAGATATATAGAACTTTAAAGTAATAAAATATTGAATATAGTAATAAAAACCCAAACACATTCTGTTGCCGCTAAAAACTTTGAAGATCCTTTTTAATTATAATGACAAATATGCCTTGTACTATACACTTACATAGATCTAAAAACTATATATATATATATTTGTCAGCAATCCCAGACTAAGCAATTTAGAACCAGATAAGAAAAGCTACTATCATCAATTTTCCGATTCGTCGCGTCTCGTTGTAGCAAATCTATTGAAAATTAGATGTAATATCGATCGCTTCACGACCTTTGACGATTGAAAGTCTACGAACAAAATGGTTGCATTATTTGGTTTTTAGTACAGTATATAATGTTATCGTTACTCTGCTCTTATGCCAATTACTTCGGGACGACTCAATATATACTCCTCGTCCACAGCACATATTGCAAATATTTTGCAGCAACTACCTGACTATACTGGTTGAGATAGGGTTTTGTTTTGAATTTTCCTTCTCTTTCAACGATTTTATTTATATAAGCCCTTTAGTCGTCTTATAAGGCATCCTTCGGAGAACAAAGTGACGTAACATGCCATTTGTGGCCGTTGCCATATGGTACAAATTTATAAGCCAAAAATGGTTAACATACCTCTCGGAATCCATGCCGCTGATGTTCTCAATGGAAATCCAGTTTTGACGAATTTTGCCAGCGGCACGTACAACTGGAACAAATATAAAAATGTTATTATTTAAATTAGACCATACTGTGTATAATTGTTTCATTATTTTCATCATCATTTTAGCTTATATACGTTCCACCGTTGGGCACGAGCCTCCCCTACAATAGAAAGTTCAAAGAAAATTCGCCTACTGTGGCAAGCTGGTGCAAGACGTGCTGCTAAAGGGTTTTATTTCGAGTTTGCCTACTCTTGCATAAATGTTATATACCTATTATTATAATCTATTAGACGTCTTTAACACACTGACGTGCAAGAGAGAGGGTGATGAATTGTATTTTTACTCCACCACCACACGGAAAATGTAATTGTTTAGTTATGAAATATAAGAGGAAAATGCTATCATTTAAAAGACAATACGCATCTCAAAATAGAAGAGAGTAGGGAAAGGATCAAGGTAAAATGAGAAATAAATAAAAACTTTACTGCCGTATGGACAGAAACTTCTAGAATCAAGTTGCAATGTTCCGCAAAAACTTCGAATATTCGCGACGTGTTTCGCCTTAGAAGGACGACTCTTCGGAATAATTTAACAACAAGGGCTATTGTTACCTAGAATTAATAAAATCGACGATTCAATAGTATGGGGTATTCCTTCATATTTGCCTGTCATAAAGATTTTTCTTTAAAATAAAAAATACTCTCATTTACGTTTCGCAATATAAATATGAAATTATTTTCTTCTAGTATCAGGATCAGGTTGCTAAAAGTTTTCTATCTGCATTCATAAACAGATCAGATCGTCCGGGATATTAGCTAATTTCGCAGGAAATCGACGTCTGCAGTAGCAATGAAACATGAGACCGAAACCTGATTGGTATTGCTAATTCCATGAGCGGCACCGTTTTCCAATTCTCACCAGGTGAGTCACAAAGGGGAATAAAAATTTAAAAGCAAATACAAATAAAAATAGTCTGATAATATCTGAAACGTATATGAATAAACAATTCCTCCTAATTTCATAAAGCAAATACAGAAGAAATTTGTTATTGGAAAAATATTCAACATCGTAGAGATGATGTGACAAAGTTTAAAATAACGGCGATAAAAGCTATCAAAATTGTTCTGATGATTTAACTCATAGGGCCAGATGACAGCAGAGATGTATACGTTTATTCTACACTGAAATGTACTGGTTTAATTCTGAAAGCACATTGCCAAGTACACGCAACAGAGCTAGTTAATTCAAGACACTTTTAGACGCCAAATACCATAGCATGATTCCATAAAAACCGTATGTAAGACGATAACATTTTTTTATATCTTCTGTGAATATTTTACATATGAAATATGCTTGGCATTACAGGCCTCATGCAATCAAAAATGATGTAAAAACGTAATAAAATCCGTAAAAAATATATTCGTTTGATTAAACACAAATATTTAGTTCGCTAGACTCATAAACCACGTTTCATTAGACATAACTACTTTCAGAAATGTTGAGTCAACTACGAATAATCCGGGGTGTATGTACAATTTGACTAAATTTTGGACTTAAGAATATAAAGATAGTTATTATAAAGTAAAAAAATTGATTGTCTGTAAAGTCGGTTTACAGACGATAATGTTACGTGATAAGGTTATAATAAAAAAGTGCGAGTCGAAGTCGCGCACGAAGGGTTCCGTACCATTATCTATAAAAACGGCGAAAATCTTTTTTATTATATGGGAGCCCCCTTAATTATTTATTTTATTTTAATTATTCTATATATATAAAAAAAAGTCGTGTTAGTTACACTATTTATAACTCAAGAACGGCTGTACAGATTTGGCTGAAAATTAGTGGCAAGGTAGCTTAGAACTAGGAGACAGACATAGGATACTTTTTATCTTGTTCTTCTTCTTCTTATTCTTAATGGCAATGAGCTACGTTTTATCGCGTTCGATCGCGTGTGACGTGACCTAAAATGTCAAATAGATTTTTTTGGTTCTATTTTTCCATTCGGACAGGCAAAGACATCAAAGCCCATACAGCCAAGTCCGATACAATTTTCTTGATATTATTTAACATCTATATATATAGAAAAGCTTATTTATAGCCATAGGGGACCGACGCTTATTTATAGCCATAGGGGACCGACGTCCCCGCCTCGGGGAGGACGTCGATCTTTCCTCACGTGGTCGGCCTCTCGGCGGGTGACGGACTAATTCCCCGGTCACGTCACCCGCGGCCTCCGATATACATCATCTGTGAAAATTTCAACTGTCTAGCTATCACCGTTCTTGAGATACAGTCTGGTGACAGACGGACGAACAGCGAAGTCTCATTAATAGGGTCCCGTTTTTACCCTTTGGCTACGGAACACTAAAAATACTTGTACTCGTTCATTCAAAAATATTTTTACTTAACCTAGAGATAGATGCGTCACAAGCCGAACGCTTAGACCGATAATGCCTCTCTATTGCTTGTGCCGCGCTCTCGCTTGCACGCTCGATGCAGGCAGAACATGACAATGAGTCATGCTTTTTCGTGCGTGCAACCGGCGTCCATCGATTTATAAGACGTTATAACGTTAAAATAAATAAATAGTTTCAGTCGATTTGAATTTAATACAATATAGCCTATCTTTATATATAAATTTCTTGCGTGCGTGTGTATGTCACTGAACTCCTCCTAAACGGCTAGACCGATGTTGATGTAGTTTTTTGTGTTCAAGAGGATTCGAGAATGGTCTGGATTCACAATTGGACCCGGTAGGAGGCGCTGCTAAGAATTCATTTTATTTTACTTAAACAGAACAACATCTGTTGGGTCACCCAGTATTGTATAATATTTAATTTTAAGTACTACATGTACATCTATAATCCACGATGCAGGGAGCTGTTTATATCTCCTTTCATAGATAATTATATAATAAATCACAGAGTAATAGAATTAATCATTCTCTGCCACGCTTTCCTCTCCTCGTAAATCCTATCCGTAACTGCAATAAATGTACAACTGCAATTTAAGTAGAATGCAATTTTCTAAACGAGCACAAGTATTCTAAACAAATAAATAGCTCGTTCAGTGGGAAATACGAATTTATGTTGTTATACTAAGGTATAAAATAAAGGCGATAGCGTTTTATTTTCTAAATCTCTACATTGAATGTCGAAATCTTCATGGAGATGCTAGGCCACCTTGCGTAAGATTTACCCAGATCCCAGATTCTTGCAGATTAAACCTATCCTCTGCTTCTATAGTAGTCAATATATTCAGAAACAATCCATAGTTAGAAAGTTGGTCTAATTACTTATTAGCTAAACGGATAGGGTTGTTACTCCAAGCTAACTTTGTTATCTGCGTACATCGCTTTACGTATTATAGTTTAAAAGAGATTTTTAATATACAACTAAATTGCCGCGATTTCATAGGGATAGTTACCGTTCCCATGGGAATATCGGGTTAAAATATAGCCTAAGTTACTCCTTATATAGAGAGCTACTTGATAGTAAAATATTATCAAAATCATTTCATTCGTTTAGAAAATTACCCGCAACAAACAGACCGACAAAAACACTTAAACTGGTATATAGGCATAAGTATCAGGCAAATAACCGTGTCAGCATGAAAAAACATTACTTTGATATTACAAAAAAAAAACAGTTTAATTTTATTAGATAGATGAACCCGCTATGCCCTTTTAACTTGAGGCGAATCATGTAGGGACCTTTAATATTGGCACTACAAAGTGGAATTGAAGAAGTTAAATGGTCCCGGACGTAGCCGGGGTACGGTTTAGCTTTTTATTTTCATTTCAACGGTCGTCAAATAAAATCATTGAGAAACTCCTACGAGGGAGTTCTTAAAAGTTTAAGCGTACTGTCATGTCTCGGTAAAGTTGCTTAAAGTATTTTATTTAATAAGTTTTATATAACCCGAGGGTTTATCAGAACAGTAGCTAACAGAACCAAATTGAGAGGTCACTGAATTAAAGATTAAGTCAGACACTTCGACATTCTGACGACTTTAACTACTTTGTTGATGTAGGGACATGAATTCTGACTACCGATCAAGAGCTCTAGCATTCGAGTACTGGATTGAGCAAAAAGTTTATTAGATTTTTTAAAGTAGTTCTTCTTCTCTCTTACTGAAATATCTGCTTGCGGTAGCTACGAGGAGCGTGTCTCTCCCATCCCTCCATTGTGGTTGAGGGAAGTGATGGCTGCTCTAGTGGTTAACTCTTGATCGGGTATCGCTTGCGAGATCTAGTCCAGCCATAATCTTTTGCATTATATTTAAGAATTATATTATATCGTGGATTAGTAAATAAATAAAAAATAGACAAAACCGCTGGATTTGTAGCCGGATCTTTACAGTACGGTCGCGTTCTGATCCGGTGTTAATTTAAGGTAAAATATAAAAGATGATAATATGTAAGCCCACGGTTGGTTTTCCAATGTTTCTCCTCTTGCATATATTATATGCACATTACATCCCATAGTCGTCGTTTATAACACCCACTGTCTAGAGACAGAGAGGTGAATTGTATTTTCACTCCATCACCACACGGAAAGTTTTCTGTTTAATTGACAAAATTAAGTAACAAAATAAAGCTGTTTGTGAGTTTGGAGCAGAAGGGCAGTCACCTTGTGTGCAAGGTGAGAGACAATATATTTTTATTAACTACTAGCTGACCTGGCGAACTTCGCACCGCCTTTTTCGTAATTACTTTGTTTTAGTATTTATCAGTTTGGTTTTAGTATTATCCGTGCGGTGTCGGAGTAAGAATACAATTCACCACCCGTGTGTGTCGTAAAAGACGACTAAGGAATATACCGCATTTTCTTATCGATTCCAAAACGTTTTTGAATCTAGATCTACATGTATTATGCCAAAAATGCCCAACCGACAGAACGAACATCAAATGTATTAAGGTAAGAACTATGTAAGGTAACTATGTAAGGTAAGAACAGTTTGTATGGGACAATAAAATTACTGTTTTTAGTATTTTTCTCGCAATTTTCCATATTTTATCACCGTATAAACCTTCCACAAATAATTCAAGACCAAAATTAGCCAAATCGATCCAGCCGTTCTCGAGTTTTAGCGAGACTAACGAACAGCAATTCATTGAAGTGTATGTTTGTAATGACAAAATAATGGGCTTTCTTCATGCAGATACTGTTATTTGCACAATACCTTTGCTTAAAAACAGGTTTAAATCTTTTTGTATGTCTGTCTGTGTTGTTTGTGTTGGGTAATCTTCAAAACGGCTGAACGGATTTTGATAATATTTTACTACCAGGTACCTGTCTACATAAGGAGTAATATAGGTTTATTTATTATTGCGATATTCCCACGGGAACGGTAAGGCGACGGTTTAAGGCGACTGAAACCGAAACGAAGCGACGGTGGGCTGCTAGTTCATTATAAACCCTGTACCTACCTTTATACCCAGGATATACTATATACTATACCTAAAGCTAATGACGTAACATTATATTCAAGTAAAAGTAATATTTCACAAACAAGAAACTATCTGAAAAAATTCAAGAAATATTAATAGTGTTAACGCAAACTAGAAGTATGTGTCTATAGAACAATAGAAACCGATGGGAGACGTTTCACCGATACCATTGATCAACATACATTCGAAGATAAAGTGTGAGAATAAGTTTTATTCACATAAGATAATGTAGGTATACGTTTTAACCATTGAGAAAGAATCTAGGTACTTATACAATGGTTTTAACCTAGAATGAATCGGACCTAGTGACATAAATTTGTATTTCTTTACAACTATTTGAAGCTAAATCTGCCGTGTGGTAGCGTTACGACCACAGCCTCATTGCTCGTGGGTGTCAGAAAAGATGATTTTTAAAGACATCCCTAAAACCCACCACACGCAAACATCCTCAGAAAGTTAGGCTTCTGGCTCTCTCGCTCACCGAACGAAGCGCAGTAATAAATTGCTACTACTCAGAAGTCAATTTTCTGTGAGAGTTTGGTACTACCCCGGACGGACCGACCGCAGCTGTAGACAGACATCCGTCAACAATGTGGTCCTACCACTATAAAAGAGCGTCAACATGGGCCAACTCTATCTAATGCCGTCAGAACAACAAATACATTTCTAATGGCGGTTGACGTCAGGGAGGCGACCGGTAATAAAATTATTGTCAAAAACTTTTATATACGATGGAAGAAGAGTGTATATAGCAGATTGAGAATACAATATGTCACCATAGGTGGCGTAAAAACTGACTGAGGGATCATAACCAGGGGAATGGTCAATAGCATGCTCCAAGGAAATGTATAATATCAATTGCCGTGATACCATATAGTTAGCATCATCATCGCAGCCCACATACGTCCCACTGTTGGGCTCGGGCCTCCTCTACATAGGAGAGAATTTGACCTACTATACCGTGCCGGTCAGACATGTTGGCATAGGGTATAAAATCAAGTTTGCCTTCTCTTGCACAGATTCACATTCCCTTAGTCATCTTTTACGACAACCAAGAGCAAGACAGGGAGTGATAAATTGTATTCTTACTCCGTCACCACACGGAAATATCATACAGTGACTGGAAGAAAATAGAAAAGTATTACTTTATAGTTTTTAACCAATAAGCTATATTGTAGGTAAAATAGTAACTTTAAACACCTAATATGAAAGTGACTTAATATTCATCATACCATCTCAAACCACGGAAGTGGGACATACGTAATAATATTGGGCTCAGGCCTCCTCTACAATGGGAAGACAATTGGTCTACTTTACCGTGCTGGTCAGACGTGTTGGTATAAGTTTCAATGTTGAGTTTCCCTTGTCTGGCAAAGATATAGTCTGCTTAACATATCCCTTAGTCGTCTTTGTGGCATCCACGGGTAAGAGAAGAAGTGGTGGAAGAGAAAAATGGTGGACTTGTATTCTTTCTCTCTCACCACACGGAAGAATATCCTACATATTATAAACGCGAAAGTTTGTAAGTATGTGTGGATGTGAAGATGTTTGTTGCTAAACTTCTGAATGGATTTTGATGAAACTTCACAATACTATAACTTACATATCAGAATAACACATAGGCTATTTTTTATCCTAATATTCCCACGGGAAGAGGAACTGCGGGTGACACCGCAGGGCACTGCTAGTTGTATATATGCAAACAAAACCATCATATCTGATCTCCGTTATCTACAATCGCATTTTCATCAGTGGGTGATATTTTCAAACATAAGATTTTAAGGTAGGTATTAGTTTTTTTTAAAGACAACATCCTGCACTAAGGAAATAATCCTTGTGTCGCGGGAGCCTACTAACATATAACAGACACAAATTATATTCAGACGCAGAATAACAATTTGTGGATCGCATAAAATGTGGTCATGTTTTGGATTCGAACCCGTGACACTGGCACGTTAGGTCGCTATCTTAACCACTACGCCATCTGTGCAGTAATTGTCTTGATGTAAAAAATACATTTAATACATATAAATTTAGCTCCAAGATATCATAGGGGTTCCAGATATCTGATTTCCAGTATTGACCCCCAACCAATGCAAAACCATGTTTCCGCTATGCGGTTGAAGTTTTTTATGTATGGTGCAAGCTTAAAATCATACATATTTAATTTTTAAAATAAAAATGTTACTTACGTAAGTCCATACGGAAATAAGCGAGTTGACTATGAAATATATTTTCATTCTAGCGTTTCGAATAGGCACTTCATAGTAAAGATGATTACGAAGGAATTGTAGGTAATAAAGTATACGAAAACGTCCGAATAGAAAAAGTTCCTCTCATTGACATTGAACTGTGAGCAGAAATGATACGAATATCATAATATTTTTTATTTGGCCTTTTATTTGAGTATATTAAGCTTTAGCGTTCTATGGCATTAGGACACGAACAACTTACCATTATTTATGTAAATTAAATCATTCATTAATTCGTGTGGTGACGAAGTAATAATACAATTTACTGCCCCCTATCTTGCTGGTGTGTGTAACAATTATGCAAGTGAAGGGAAAACTCGAAATAAAACCATGTGTATAATATATCAACCCGTGTGCTCGCCGTGGTGTAGTAGATCTGGTACAATGGTATGGGTTTTACGAAAAACATACACATTATCGCATATCTCCTTCAACTTGGGCCAAGGACGACAATCGTGACTAGCTTCACAGGCGGTCACGGTCCTGTGCCAGGAAGTCTCACTTGACAGGCTACGGGCATCCCGGAATCGTACCCCATTAACTATCTACTCTATGGAAACGAAATAGACTTTAATGTATAACATTAAAAAGATTGTTGAAGTAATTTTTTCCAATCCACATATGAAATAACTAACTTTTATATTTATAACATACTAGTTGATTGAACAGGCTCTATACAAATCTAAATAAGAAACAAAAATATAAATCATTGAAACTAATCGCAGCGCCATGTACCGAGTCTTTCTCGAATGTACCTAGACACATAAAAAAATTTCATCAAAGATTTTTTTTTTTTATTGCCAACGGTGGCAAACGAGCAAGCAGCACACCTGATGGTAAGTGAAACTGCTGCACATGGACCTTTGCAATACCAGGGGCACAGCTAGGCCGCTGCCTACCGTGAAGGAAATACTCTTCTTAAACCTCGTTTAAAGAAGGACATGTCATAGCGGTCGGGAAACACAGCAGCAGGTAGTTCATTCCAGAGCTTGCACGTACGTGGGAGAAATGATCGCTGGAAACGTACAGTTGAAGACCATAACGTTTCCAGGTGAAATGGATGAACCCTGCTACGATGTCGAGTGGTACGTTGGTAGAATGGTGACGGTGGTACCAAGTCAAACAGTCGGTAGAGTACACAGAGTGACCCAAAGTCTCTCCGCTGCTCCAGCGACTCCAATCTGTCCGTAAGATTGGGATCCCTGACGATTCGAACAGCCCGTCTTTGCAGGGAGTCAATTATCTAACCATTTAGGAGTTCACTCATGGTAACTGAACAGTACTCTGCTTTACGTATTACTAAAAGTGTGCTCTATGTATGTACTATTTTTATTTTCTTCTGAGACGTGCGATAAATAACTTTTCTGAATTATATATTACACGCCTCATAACGCGAAACGTAGAGGTTCTGCTTTATTCTTACCGATATCAAACAACAGCTCGAAATAAAAATGTTTCTATTATATTCCTATTGCGTTTACTGAATAATACAAATATACGCAAATCAAGAACAAGCACGAGTTTTAACACTATTAAAATATACAATGATATTAGCAGGAAACATATATGAAATAGCGTTATCCTAAATTCATAATGGGAACAAAAGACGTTTAATTTCAAATCCAAATAAATAAAGACAATATTGGTGGATTGAATAATTAAATCAGATAGATGTGTAAACTGGTTGTTTATTTTGTTACACAATATAGCCGAGATGAAGCCGTCAAGGGACCGTAATCCGTTATAGAGATTCTCAGCATGATAGTTAGCTCACAATCACGGCTTAAATTATATACAAAAGCTTAGCACAATACAACTACAGTTTACTTGAAATATTGATGACGACACGTCTGTGAACGGATAAAATTGATATCTTTAGCTTCAAAATTCTAAATGTATTTATTGGGTAAAGTTTATATTATAGATAGCAAAAGCAATTTATCATCTTAGCTGATATACGTCCCACTGCTGGACTCGAGCCTCCTTCCCTGTAGGAGGGGAATTGACCTATACCATGCTGGCCGGACATGTTGGTATAGTGCCTTATTTCGAGTTTACCTATTCTTGCACAGATGTTATATGCAGATTTTTGCACCCTGCAGTAAGGCAATAATCCTTGTGTTGCGGGGACCTTTGCAAACATATTAACCCACACAAATTATATCCAAACTCAGATATAATTTGTGTCCGTTAATTATACGTTTGGGATTCGAAACCACGATAATGGCACGGTAGGTCCTTTAACCTACGTCATCTGTGCAGTTAACATTTTATCCCTTAGTCGTCTTTTACGACATCCACGGGTAAGATAAGGATCACCATACGGAATCTCATTTACCAATTCATTTCTTATTAAATTTACAATCTCTTCTTCTATTTTTTTTTAACAACGCTTCTTTATACAATCTGGTATGTATAAATTAGAAACAAATTCGTTTAGTTTTGTTAGCTATGTATGGTCCGGTCGTTCTAGAACCATCCGTGCCAGACAATATAAGAGTGACTTGGGGTTACATTAGCCTGTGTCTCTCTCTCACTTCGTGATGGGACCAACGCTATCTTAGAGATTTGATTTTGGTGGCCTGGTTGCTTTCCGATTAGTTGAGGAACTTACTGTCTTGCCGCATTGAGATTTTAGACTGTTACTAGTGGAAGTACTACCCAGGTACTCGTGTATTATAAGAATATAAGGAAAAATATTTTTCATTCAAAATACCTACCATACGTTCTTTACCCGACCCATCTGAGACCAGTAACAATACTAATTACACCAAGCAGTTTATTGAACTGCTAGAAGATTAAAAACATTAAATTTATGATTGTCCCATGGCATAAGTATGCAGCTACGATTGTGAGCCAAAACCATAAGTTTTCAATATAGGATTTCTAGAAAAAATTCTCAATCATAAACTCGAAGTCGTGTTAGAAATGTCTTCGGTTAGCAGAAATAGCCCTGGCCTCTATTGTCTGGGACCAATAATTATGTAGCTAAATATAAGTGGGATACAAGCGTCAAAACACAAAAATAAAAAATATTTAAAATTCTATTAATTATAAAAACAAATACTCTCCATTTTCAGTTAAGTGTTTTGCTTTTGTCTTAATGATTTTCTTTAGAATTCGTTCCATTGTATTAAAAGCGATGCCAAGTTATACAAATTAATTGTATGATTCGTTTATTTATAAAATAAACTATTGTTGTTCAAGTTTATTGTTAGTATATTTTATTAGATTGTTTTTATTAAATCGTTCTTCATGCATCATACATAATAATGTCCATGAAATTCCACCTATATCTCAAACAAAGAGTTGTACCGTACGGCTAGTGATACAATCAAAGCTTTAAAATATCACACAAAAATGTGTGAATTTCGGCGTCATGTGCTGCACATCAAATGCTGAGTGACGTGGAAAGCACGCAGCACAATTTTAATGCAATTCTCAAATGTTCTAAGTCTAGTATAGTTTAATTTATGCCCATTCATTCGAGTTTTTCTTCTCCCAAACAGATGTTATATGCTAGCTTAATAGTAACAATTGTGTATAAATTTAAATTACTCTGATATTTAGATCTAAATGATCGTCATTTGTATCGTACTCTAGAAATACTCCTTTAGCTTACGAGAGACGACTTTTCTCGAACTAGCTTTACAAAGGCGAGCATGATGGTTCAATTTAATTCAATATCCACAAAATAAAGTACACAGAACACGAACTTTGCTATTTGACTTACGAGAGGGAAATTTCTGTTAATTGAATGCCAATTTCATGAAATCTCTTCCATCTAGTGGGCGATTTAATTTTAGCAAAATCAATAGATATAAGGCCGTAATCGCCGCACTTGGTTGCGAAGTTGGAGGTCGCAATTAGTGTTCTTTTTCCATTGCTGTTGATGGCAAACAAGCAAACAGCACACTTAATAGGAACTGATATTGCGGTTGATGGACCTTTGCTAGGCCGCTGCCTACCGTGAAGTTAGTGAAGGTAGTGTTAATATGTGAAATAAGATTTAGTAATACCAAAGGCATCATCAAAGCTCACGACACGCAAACACCCTCAGAAAATTGGGCTGCCGACTCTCTCGATCAGCAAACGAAATGTAGCAACAGATTGCTACTACTCAGACGTCGATTTTCTGTGAGGGAGTGGTACTGCCTCGCACGAACCGGCCTGCGACTATAGACAGACATTTGTCGACGGGATGGAGCACCCACACCCCATTGTAAAATTCTATATTTTAAGTTTCCCAGAACATTGCGGCTGCAAATTCTCCTAGCCGATTTTATGACGCTCACGGTAAAGTAAGGCAATAGGTATCAATTATATTTTTAATCCGTTATCACATACCACACCCGGGTACCAATACAATAACTTAATCAATTTTAAAATTATAAAAGTTCGTGTGTGTCTTCACCTTTACAGTTAAGCAATAAAATCTATAACGTTGAATAGTCGGTTGATTTCAACTTAATTGACGTTAATTGTTATTTCAGTTTTTTTACACGTCAACATCTAAACCAATACATAATCCTACACGTCAGTTCAAGAAGTCAATTATCGTCACTCTTTGAAATAAAAACTAAATGATTTATCATAACGTTTTGTTTTGGATCACGCTTAAGATTTATATTGCATCCGAGATGGTTATGACAGCTGATTTTAAAAATATTGTTAATCCACCTACAAAGATTTTGATTAAGTACTGCATGTAATATCGCCTACTATGAATTTGAAATTGTGTGATGTAATTAATAATTATAATTTTTTTTTGACTTAAATGGATGCCATTGTCAGTACTGGACTGTAAAAGATAATAGGATAATATTTTTACCTTTTAACGTACGGCAGGCTCTAACTGAATTCTATTCATAAATAATGGAACTAAGGCTAATAAATTCCGTTAATACCATAGTTAATATAGTCATTAATTGCATTCTACATCATGTACTTACCGGCCGTGCACAGGATGGCAATAAATATATTGATCTTATTCTACCTAGATGTAGTTTATTTTTTAAAGAACATGTATTAGGGACTTAATTCTTGTGTAGGTGTTGGTTTATCTATGATTGATACGGATAGGCAATGATAATAGATATATTAGGTATGTTTTTTTTTTTATTTTTAAAGACATCGAACGCCCCACATTAAGGAAATAACCCTTTTATTGCGGAGGACTTTACAAACATATACTTTTTTTTGGAGTGGGTTACGATCGGCGCACTCCTCGCTCCACTCCGTCTGGGGCGACAGAGAGGCGTAAGCACGCACAACCGTAACCCACTCGTGACACGTCGCCTTCGTCGTTGGGCCGACCACCGGACCAGGGTGACTTGTCGGCCTGACGGAATACCCCCTGAGGAGTACCCTCTCCTCCCACCCTCGGGGAAACGTCGGTTTTTCCTTGCGCGGTGGGCCTATCGGCGGGTGACGGCCTAACTCCCCAGACTATGTCAACTCGTCTGTCTAACGTGGTGTATAGTAGGTCAATGTCCCTCCACTTTAGGAAGAGGCTCAATTCCAGCAATGGGAAGTATATGAGCTGAAGTAATAATTGAATTTAAAAAACCTAGCGTAGCAAGCAGTTAAAAGCTATTAGGTATATAAGAGTGAAAGTATAACATTTAAATTCGTAGTTGTTATCTTTGCACGTGGCCACAAGCTGTGCCAAGCACCTGCTTTTAGCACGACTTGCCGCCCGCAAATTTATTGAACATACTTACAGCTGTTGTGGCTATTAGAATTCATATCACAATGTCAGTAAAAAGTCTATGTCGTAACGAAATGTATTTGTTTAATTAATTATATTTAACGAGGATTATTATCTTACCTTATATTCGTCCCACTAATGAGTTCGAACCTCATCCAAAGTAAAAGGTAGATTGAACTACCACGTTGGTCAAATGTATTGGGTAGTTTTGCTTATGGTTGTCCTTCTCTTGTGTAGATGTTATCTGCATATTATATCCGTTAGTCCTCTTACGATACGGCAAGACAAGGGGTGGTGAACTATATTCTCATTCTGTCACCATAGCTATATTATAATGGTGTACAAGAATCAGACTATAATGGACCCTAATCACGTTAAATTGAGCAGTGTAGGCTTCAAATCGTGGGATGTAGCAATTTGTGTTAAGTCATGGATGTCTTTTAAAACATTTTGAGAATGTCTTCTAAATACGTTTTGAAGTTGCGCATATTGTAACGACCGTAGTGATTGAAATCTTATTAGAATAGTGTAGAGGCAAAATAATTAAATGATACGTGTTCCCCAGCCGAGGACATGGGTGACTGGACCGCGAAATAGTCACCCGCAGAGAGGCTGACCGCACGAAGGCGGCCGACATCCCAGGAGAGGCTTTAAAAAGGGGGCTACCCGAAAGGAAATCCCGACGGGCTCACCAGGGACGACAAGGAACTCGCTACCGGTGGTTGGCCCAATGGTGAAGGAGAGGAAATGCGATGGTTTATGGAGCAGCGCGGCGCCCTATCGTCACCCCAGACGGAACGAATGGCGTGTGCACTGACCATAGACCACCTAAAAAAAGGTAACATGTGTTTTATAATGTATCTATATATGTATATAAAAGAAAGTCGTGTTAGTTACACTATTTATAACTCAAGAACGACTGTACCGATTTGGCTGAAAATTGGCGGGGAGGTAGCTTAGAACCAGGAGACAGACATAGGATACTTTTTATCCCGTTTCTTTTTCTAAAGGTGTTTACACGATTTCGCCAATAACTCTTTTATCCCGTTCGATCGCGATCCCGTGTGACGTGACATATAATGTCAAACAGAATACAAGTCACTATGAAACGTAGTGTAAAAAAACGCTAGTGTAAAAAGTTTGACATGAAATACCAAAATGCAAATGACAGCTAAACTAAATTTTGTTTATAGTTAAGTATGGTTGAAAATTTGATAATTATAATTTTCAGAAATCAATAATGAGTAATTTGTATTCCCTTTGAATCATCGTTAACAATGCCGCGACCAAAACTATCGAATCTTTCCCGACAAAGCTGTAATGGTTCTTTCTTCCATTAGTGACTATATTTTCGAAAATTTAGAAAATATAATTACGATAAAAATTATGGCGTTACGAAGTTCACCGGGTCAGCTAGTTACTTAATAAAACAGTAACTTGGCTGTGGTGCATAAATATTAAAGATATATATTATTATGCATTACCTATATACTTTCTTACTCGCCTTCTAAAGCCTCCTCTATTTTAATACTCAAGGGGAACAAGAAATATTTTTAGTTCTCACATTAAAGTAAAATATTAGTGCTGTGTGGTAGCGGCTTCGAATACTACCAACCCTTGCTTTGCTCGTGGGTGTCGTAAAAGACGACCAAGAGCCCTAGATTGACCCGGACCAACTCCCATCTGGTACCATTTGGGTCAACGATTACATTCCCAAGGAGGGTTGACGTCAGGCAAGCGGCCGGTCATAAAAGTCATTGCCGAAACTTTTTGCAATATGTCAAAACAGATGACATATTGCGTCGACCCCAAGTAATTGGGATAAGAGCAAGATGATGATGATGATTAAAGTAAAATATTAACTCTCATTTTGATTCTTTAGTAATGTATCTAGCTAGTGACATTAGCATCGTCAAGACAAATATAATGACGTGTCATTTACCAATCGTTAGGTCGTTTGAGTAGTTACGAGCGGACATACAAAGGAACATAAATACACATAGGTCACACACATAACTCTGCTCTTAGGCTTAGCGGCAGTTTCTTTTTATATAACTAAAGTGTCATAAAACACATAAAAGAACACTTCATATTTCTATCATAATTGCCTATATGTATAACGAAATAATTGTATGATTGATCAATGAATGAATTAATATACTTAGAATCGATTTTTTCTGGAAACTACCTGCAATAAACTTTAGTTAAATAGTGTATCTCTCTAACTCGCGTCTGTCGATCTACTCCATGATTACGAGGTAATAATTGTATTAGCCTATAGCCACGTTGAGAGAGAACCCTGCACTATAGTATGACAGTAATGGGTCAATGCTAGAAACGTGGGCAGATAATCTTAAATCGATATATATCAAAGGCCCATTACGATACGAAATACAATACTGCTCAAATCATTTCTCCCAATCACTTTGTACCATTTAAATCAAAACAATGATAATAAATATTCATTAGAAACAAAAGGCTTTCTAATTAATTTTAATTGTATTAATGTAACGGAATGCTTACTCGACTAGTATAATAGAATATCAAAGCCTATTTGATTATACAAAGTTCATATTTCGGTTAATTAGATAATTAGAACTTAAAATATAATTAGAGTTAAACATGTATCAAATATATAACAGATAGTTCCTTTAATTGCTTTTTTTTTTTAATTGCTTTAAAATTTGTTAAATTACGTACTAATAACTCAAACAGATATTATGGGAAAGGCATGCTTTAGTGATATTTGTGAACGAATGTTCTCGAAGTCCTTTTGTGCTCGCTTTCAAGTCCATCAGTTTTAATGAATTTGACGTCAAACAACCTTACTTTCGCCTTTTCGTCGAAACACTGGCTATAGCCAGAAAAGTATATGCCAGTATACTTTCCGAAACTCCCTAAGCGGGGTCCAGCATCACGACGTCATATACGTCCGATTGCTAGGCTCGAGCCTCCTCCTGGATAGGTGTGAAATTAACTTACTAACTACTGGTTAGACGGTTTGGTACATATGTTTTATTTCGAGTTTTCCTTCTCTTACATAGATATTACATGCGTGTATATTCCTTAGTCGTCTTTTACAAAACCCACGGGTAAGATAGAGGGTAGTGAATATTATATTTATTTCGTCACAACACGAAAATTCAGGACATCGTGGTTATACAATGTTAACCCCGTCGTAGTTAAGAGGATTAAAACCATTAAAAATAAGAAAGTCTATTATTATAGCCAATGTCCGTTAAAGACTAGCGTTACAGCTGTTATCCTTGAGAATAAACTTTTAGTGTCGGTTGTATAAAATCCACCATCTTCACTTGGCAATGAAATTTTATTTCCAATGCTAAAGCTGAAAAGTATTAATTTGCCTTTTATTCGCTCACTTTTACGAGATAAAAGAGATAAAATCAAGAAAATATAGAGCTTCACTGTCCTGGGAAACTTATAATAACTGCAACAAGAATCGTCAAGACGACTGCTAAGCATAGCGATGCATGGTCCCCTTACGGAGCTTTGTGTCCAACAGTGGACGTTAATAGGTTTAGCTGATAAATAAATGGAACGGTTAAGAAAATGATTAATTTTCGTTCACGTAAAATTCTATTAAAAACATATTTGATCTAAGGAATATGTTAAAGCGATAATTGAATAAGAGGCATGGGGAAAATCAATAGACCGATCTTGAAGAGGCCTCAGCTTGGAACCTGATAGGTATGTACCAAAGTCTTCAAAATTATATAGGTACTGTATAATTGTATATATTAAACGACTAGCAACCCGCCCTCGCTTCGCTTCGGTTTCAGTCACTTAAACCCGCGTAGTTCCTGTTCCCGTGGGAATACCGGGATAAAATGTAGCCTATGTTACTCCCTAATATTATAGCTTTCCATTGGTGAAAAATTTTTGAAATCGGTTCGGTGATTTAAGCGTGAAAGCGTTACAAACAAACAAACAAACAAACATCCTTACTTTCGCATTTATAATATTAGTATGGATAATACGTTAATTACTGCTTGTTATAACAATAAAGAAAATATTGAAAAGAAACAAGATTAAAACACTTCGAAAGATATTAGGAAATTAAAACATCGATAGAATCCTTGTGGTGACGATGATTCTCTTGCCTGTGGGTACCGTAAAAGACGACTAAGGGAAGCCTTATGCATATAACAACTACGCAAAAGAGGTAAACTCGAAATAAAACCCTATGACAATCCCCCTGACTTGCGTGCTATAGTAGGTCAATTCCCTCCCAATATAGAGGAGGCTCAAGCCCAGTAGTGGGACGTATATGAGCTGTGATGATGATGATGACATCTAAAGAATCATCGGGCTCGTCAACCAACGTATATTATATTCTAGGTCTTTTTTTTGGGTGGTTTGCGGTCGGCGCGCTCCTCGCACCACTCCGTCCGGGGCGACAGAGGGGCGTAAGCACGCACACCCACAACCCACCCACGATGCACGTCGCCTTCGTCGTTGGGCCGACCACCGGAGCATGGTTACTTGTCATCAGTGGTCGGCCCGACGGAATATCCCCTATTTGGGGGTACCCTCCCATCGACCGACGTTCCACCCTCGGGGAGGACATCGGTCTTTCCTCACGCGGTCGGCCTCTCGGCGGGTGACGTCCTAATCCCTGGTCACGTCACCCGCGGCCTCGGCATCTTATATTCCAGGTCTAACAACATATTGACTTCTGTAATGACGTACCTAATCGGATAACATTACTGCAAGTGCAGAAAAACTTCAAATAAAAACTTATAAATGGCGATGGTAGGACCGGATGGCAACGACTATCTTTAACCACTCGCTAATTTTGCCACCAAGCAAGAGTCGTGCAGTATTGTGTTCCGGTTTAGAGGGTGAGACAACCGGTATAATTTCGGGCACGAGAAGCTTAATAACTTAGTCCTTAAGATTAGTAACGTTCATCAATACTTTGGGATTGCAAATGTGTATGAGTAGGTACTATACACTTTTAAACAGTCTGTGTGTCTGCTTGCTTTTCTAATCTTAAAAAAAACTCCACCAGGCAGGTATTGTAGGTCTGTCGGAGGTCGAATGTCAAAAGACGACCTTGCCGGCACCCCGTAAAAGCGCGGAAGGGACCGCTGTGGTTTTAGTGGGTATTCCGGAAGCATAGGCAGCCGGCGAGTCCCACACTCCCCCTTGTCTGTCACCGGCGAGGGACAGTGCGTAAATTGCATTTCCACAGCAGAAAAAAAAAGTATAGTAGGTCAATTTCCCTGATTCATTTGACGTGACTTATAACCAATAGGATTTACATATATGGTTACAGTAAAAGTAATTACAAACAATAAACAATGGTATGTTGACTTTTATATATTTAGCCTGTCCACCCACAGAGTGATTTAGAGGTCAGACAGGCGTGACGAACACATCATCATCAGACACGGTTGTTACGCGGACAAATGTAAATGATATCGTCAGTCGATGTAAAATTACAACTTTTGATGACTGGTCGATCAGGTTATAGAAGAGTCCGTTATAGAAGTCTGACAGGATTGATTAGGGTTGCCAATAATATTTTTATTAAAAATAGAAATCACTTTCGACAATAGTTTTATTAGTTACTAGCAATCTGCCCTCGCTTCGCTTCGATTTTAGTCGTTTTACCCGCGTAGTTCCCGTTCCCGTGGGAATACCGGGATAAAATATAGCCTAGTTTACGCGCTGATATTATAGCTTTCCATTGGTGAAAGAATTTTTGAAATCGGTCCAGCCGTTTTGTCTTTCGTCAATTCTTTCACCAATGGAAATCTATAATATCAGGGCGTAAACTAGGCTATATTTTATCCCGGTATTCCCACGGGAACTACGCGGGTAAAACGACTATAACCGAAGCGAAGCGAGGGCGGGTTGCTAGTCATCTATAAAAGAGAAGGCAAACTCGAAATAAAAGCCTATACCCACTGTTTTGACCAACGTGGTATATGAGTCAGTTCCCCAATTTTTGAAATCGGTCCAGCCGTTTTGTCTTTCGTCAATTCTTTCACCAATGGAAATCTATAATATCAGGGCGTAAACTAGGCTATATTTTATCCCGGTATTCCCACGGGAACTACGCGGGTAAAACGACTATAACCGAAGCGAAGCGAGGGCGGGTTGCTAGTCATCTATAAAAGAGAAGGCAAACTCGAAATAAAAGCCTATACCCACTGTTTTGACCAACGTGGTATATGAGTCAGTTCCCCTCCCTTTGCGGACGAGGTTCGAGCGTATTAGTAGGATGTATATGCCAGCTGATGATAACGATTTAATAATTATTATCCAATGTATAACTTCGTAATGTGATGGGTTAAATATACAACATTACCACGTGGAAATCCTTATAACCGCATAACGCATTATTTTATGACGGAACTCGTCGGTGAAAATCCGCCGATCTGCCTGCTATCCATTGCATTGTCTTAGTGAGAGCCCTGCATGAGGCCATCGATATGCATCAACCATATTCATCAGAACGCTTATCATGGACTAACGTTTAGTACAGCAAAACATCTATAGGTTGGTTCAAGAAAAGCTCATCAACAGATCATTTAATGTTGGTAGTATTACGAAAAAATGAAACAAATACATACAAGGGCACATCTTATATCTTTAAACGAGCAATTTTTGTATATATATATATATGCAGGATCTCAGAAACGGCATCAACGATTTTGATGAAACTTGGCATACTAGAAGTTTCGAGACCAAAAAATCGATCTCATCATCATCATCATCATCGCAGCCCACATATGTCCCACTGTTGGGCTCGGGCCTCCTCCACAATGGGAGGGAATTTGACCTACTATACTATGCTGGTCAGACATGTTGGTATAGGGTTTCATTTCGAGTTTTCCTTCTCTTGCACAGATCTTATGTGCATATTATATCCCTTAGTCGTCTTGTACGACATCCACGGGCAAGATAGGGAGTGGTAAATTGTATTCTTACTCCGTCACCACACGGATATCGAAAAATCGATCTAGCTAGGTTTTATTTATAGAAAATGTTGTCTTGTCGGTGTTTTTAGCCAAACAATACAATGACATTAAATTTTAAACGAATATGAATTCGAATTTCGCCGCCAACGTCGTGAGTTACGATAGCTCAATTGGGAAGTTGTCCAGTTTTCTTTTAGTTGGCATTCAAACAGCGTCGGATCGAATCTCGGTGTTATTATTATTCTCTTTTTGTAATTTTTATATTTTTTTGTTGTTTAATTTTTATTTTTTATTAATATATATCTAAATAAATTCGACAAAATACAACAAAAATATTCCGAGCGAAGCTTGGTCAACCAGATATTAATTGAATGACACGAGCTAGCCGCGGACAATCTATACCAATAAATAAAATTGGAGTGTCTGTTTGTAATGTCAAAATAATAGGCTTTTTTCATGCTCACACGGTTATTTGCACGACACCTATGCCTAAAATAGCAATTAAAAAATTTTTGTCTGTCTGTCTGTCTGTTTGTTCCGGGTAATCTTCAAAACGGCTGGACCGATTTCAAAAATTCTTTCACCAATGGAAAGCTATAATATCAGGGCGTAAACTAGGCTATATTTTATCCCGGTATTCCCACGGGAACGGGAACTACGCGGGTAAAACGACTATAACCTATAACCGAAGCGAAGCGAGGGCGGGTTGCTAGTTTTGATATAAAATAAAATACATCTCATCATGTCAACCCACATAAGTCCCACTGTTGGGCTTGGGCCTCCACAATGACAGGAAAATTGACCAACTATACCGCAACTGATCAGACATGTTGGCATAAGGTTTTATGTCGAGTTTAGCTTCTCTCTGGCATAGATGTAATTCGCATATCAAATTCCTCAGACGTTTTTTCTGTCACCCAGGGGCAACAAATGAGGTGGTGAATTGTATTCTTACTCTGTCACCGGCAAAATTCTGTTATAGATTATTATTTAATTCAGTTACAAAATAAAAACGAAAGAGGCGGTACAAATCAAATCAGGTACTTACTTCATACGCAAACACGTTTATTAACTAACAATACTAATATCCATAAATAAATATCACAACTCAAATATTTGTTGACTGCACTCAACAAATAAATCTATGCACGGGAATCGAACACAAAGTCGCCGTGTCAAACACAAGGTGTGATGTGAACAAACATACCAAGTTGTACGGAGTTCTACTGAATCAATATTTAGGTGAAAGTATAAGTAACGACTAAAGTGATTTTATCTTTATCTTACATATAAATTTCTAGCGTACGTGTGTATGTCACTGAACTCCTCCTAAACGGCTGGACCGATGTTGACGAAATTTTTTGTGTGTGTTTAAGAGGTTTCCAGGACGGTTTAGATTCACAATTGGACCCGGTAGGTGGCGCTGTTCGGGCAGGTCAATAACATGAGAACGACTCTTCCGATTTCGTCCATCTTTCTTTTTAATTTTTCTACTACTTTGAGAAAGGCTTTTACGGAAAACAAAAATTAGAAAGTTGCGCAGAAAATCAAAAAAATTAAGAAAACTTAACGACTAGGTATCTAGGTTATTTATATATACTGCAACTAAACGGCTGGATGGATTTGTATGAAGTTATGTGAATGCATTCAGGTGGGGGCCGGGATGATTTAGATTCACAAATCAGCCCGGCAGATGGCGTTACAGTCGGTCAGTCTCTGTTACTGCTGTCCATTTCAAGGAGATTACCTTTTATTTTATTTGAACAGAACAACGTCTGTTGGGTCAGCTAGTCTTTATATATATTTCTTGTGTACGTATGTATGTCACTGAACTCCTCCTAAACGGCTGATCCGATGTTGATGAATTTTTTTGCGCATGTCAAGGAGAATCAAGAATGGTTTATATTCACAATTGGACCCGGTAGGTGGCGCTTATTTGAACAGAACAACGTTGGGTCTGCGGTCAGAACTGTTGGGTCAGCTAGTATATAATATTTTTTTGTGTACGTGTGTATGTCACTGAACTCCTCCTAAACGGCTAGACCGATGTTAATAAAATTTTTTTTGTGTGTTCAAGAGGTTTTGAGAATGGTTTAGATTCACAATTGGACCCGGTAAGTGGCGCTGGTATCGATTTCAACGTGAATTCCTTTCCCCCTCGGGGAGGACGTCGGTCTTTCCTCACGCGGTCGGCCTCTCGGCGGGTGACGGAATAATTCCCCGGTCACGTCACCCGTGGCCTCGGCTAAGGCGGCACGAGGCGCAGGTATTCGTGCCTACGCCGCCCCAGTCGCCGGCGGCGGATCGCCTCATCGAGGCTGCGCTCCTCTCGCAGGCGATCCGCCGCCTCCACAATATGTACGATGAAAGAAGCATCGACTCCAAGTAATTGAAATAAGAAAAATATATTGATAAATATTTGTTCATGTTCGTTTAAACTGTGTAGGTATTCATTTAACCATATCTATCAGCCCACCTACTTTAAAGCTCCCTACGAGAGAGGTTGATCTCATAATCACCATCTTTTTTTCAGGTTGGTAATAAATTTGGAAGACGGCAATCCGCAGAAGAACGGGTGTAAACGATATAGCAGAAACGCACTCTGTGGATAGAATTCACTCGAAATCCAAACACATTCAGATTTTTTTTAAACAGATTTCTATTCTTATTGTGGATATGTTTATTGTCAATGCGTGGTCCTACTAAAAATTCTAATAGAAATGGAAGACTACTAGTATACTACAAACGGAAGTGCTACTAGATGCAATCTAAAAACACAACTCTCTTAACAAAATGAGAAAAGTTCTTGCAAGACATTGACATCTCCTCGCGAACTTTGTGAAGATTAGCATATCATAATTATGCATAAATATTAAAGAGAATCTAGAAGATTTGCATCCACAAAACTTATACAAGTCGAGCTGCAGGGAATATGAAGGGATTTTGTGTTATAAGTTGTAGAACAGAAAAAATATTTCATGATTTGACAATTTCATGAATATCGTGGATTCCAATAAAATTAATTTATTACACTGATTATATCTGTAATAAGTTAGTTTATTTTTCGTTATTATAATAGAGTTTTTCTATTTCTTTATTTTTGGAAAATATATCTTCGACTGCCTGCCTCATTTATAGATAAAATAATCATCACACTTTTTTATTTCATCATCATTATTCCTCTCCCGTGTGTTATCATAGAGTGCAGTGCTATGCCGCCTGCATCCAACGACGCCCTGCAACTTTCACCAGATCGTCGGTCCACCTTGCTCGTCTTACACTGCGTCTGATACGTGGTCGCCACTCAACACACATCTTTCTGCCGCAACGATTGTCGGTTCGTCGAGCGATGTGGTCTGCCCATTGATAAATTCCTTCACAAATCATGAAGTAAATAACGTGAGTATCATTTATTGCCACCGACAATCACAAAACACAAACATTAATGAAACCAAATATTTATTGTAAATCTTATCAATGGTTCGTAACTGCACGATAAATGTCTCATCGTGCCATCTTTCAACGTTTTAATCTTTACCTTTGTGTTGGAAGCAACATGCAGCGCAGCACTTTCGTCCTACTGAATTTGAGACGAAATCGATGTTACCACATTGAAGAGAACAATAAAATGTAAATAAGTATGACCTTAAGGTTCCACATTAATTTTGCTAGTTATTACGTTTGCTTTTAAAGCGTTAAATGTTTGAAAATTAAAGCTTAAGACGTATTAACACTGTCAAAGCAACTATAATATGTAACTTAGGCTCACAATTATACTAATGAAATTGTTGATATTATTTATGTTTTCGAGGATCCAAGATTTACATTCTTTAATAATGTGTACAACATTTTATAATTAAAAGGGTCATTCATTTTAATATACTTGTTCAACTTTATTATGATATTTGTGCTGTTTATAGTTGAAAAAAATTAACAGTGGCAATATGAAGCTTTTTTTTTTGGGTGGGCTATGATCAGCGTACTCACACACACGTCGCCCGACTCTGTCCGGGGCGGCGTGCAGTCCCATAACCCACCGTAGTTCGTCGCCTTCATATTGGGCCAACCATCGGTACCGAGATCCTTGTCCTCCGTGGTCGGTCGGAAATACCCTAAGGGGTGGGCTCTCGACGTCCCTTTCCAGGGACGTCAGTCGCCGTTGCGCGGTCTGCCTCTATGCTGGGGTGGCATCAGGCGCAGGTACTCGCGCCTGCACCGACCTAGTCGCTGGCGGCAAACCGCGTCGCGCGCGAGATGACAGCCTCGCAGAAGGCAGCGACCGCTTCCCATGGCAATATGAAGCTACCGTGTCGTCGTCTAATTGCAATTTTAGTTAAAATGTTTAATTAAATCAGAACGGCATAATAAGCATTTTCTAATAAATCTAATTGGTAATGCGGTTAGATATGATTTGAAGTTTCTTATAATCATTTTGCGCTCGCAAATAAGTTTAATAAATAGCCTAGAAAGTTAAATGCTACATGTCACTAATATAAACAGTGGCAATGGCAACACCCATTTTTGTTATTAAAAAAAGTTTTGATGGATAGCTTTTCACCATCCTTTTAACTAATTTTAATCGTTCTGAGATTGACACAATATATCATTACCAACTTGTTATACCTGCATATTTTCTATACACAAACTTATATTTTGCAATCTCTATCTTTGCCTGGACCGCCATATTCCTTATATATTTAAGTTAGTCCTTTATAGTGCATAGGTATGATTATAATGTTCACAAATCTAAAATTGTTCATGAGTATTGTAAAAGCTGACTATAGGAGCTGTGCAATGACCTCCATCAATTTCATGTAATGATGCGTCATTAATGAATGCGTTCCCAGCAGTTTTAACTAGGTGATCGGAGGTAAAATTTAACCAAAACCCCATACATTACATTTGCCTCATGTTCTAACTGTAATAGAAAAAACATGCTCTGCTGAGCTAACATATATTAGCTGCAAGAGAATAATGATCTAAATTAGTATTTTTGATTATAAAAAAATTAAACACCATTCTGCTAGACTGTACACAAAAATCATTGGCCCAACAAGCAGGTGCGTGAATGAACTAAAGACTGCTCTTGCGCATAACGGGTCATCGACCTCGCGATCTGATGTAATTACCTATTAATAATATTAGATCTTGTTACGGTAGATTAAAGTTTATATTCGTTCGACACGCGGTCACATCAAAACAATATTACTGTACACTTCCGCGGAACAGGTGCAAAGGTGTGTGGGTTGATTTCGCAGCTCTCAATTAACGGATATCTTTAAGATATTGCTTATGTTATATTACATATTATTGAGGAGATTCGATTCCTTTACATTGGGATGTATATGTGGTGCGAAGAAGATGAATGAAGATATGTTATGTAGTAATATATAAACAAGTTTCTGCGTGGTGAGAGCGTAAAAATATAATTCACCACCCCTTTTCATGACCGTGAGGCTCGTAAAAGACGACTAAGTGATTACATTATAAATGCACTAAGCTCTGCCTGTTATGCGATTAGAAGTTTGAGGGAGTTTCTAACGATGGCACAACTCAAGATGGTGTATTTTGCCTTAGTAGAATCAAAATGCCGGTATAGCATACAGTTCTGGGGTAACAGCTATAATTATAAAATAAACTCGGCGTTTGTAATACAAAAAAGAACCATAAGAATAATAGTACGTATCAAACAGACAGAATCATGTAGAGAACACTTCTTAAGGTTACAAATTCTAACGATACCATCTTAATATATTCTAGTAATACTTATCAACCTAGTCAAAATCCTACATAAATATGAGACTAATACAGAAAGGGTAAGAAGAATGAGTACTCGGAGAAAGGACCTGCCAACCATTCTGCGTCCAAAGTTAAATGTTGTTCAACATAGCTTCAGAGTACAAGCCGTCCCGCCGCCGGCGACTGGGGCGGCGCAGGCGCGACTACCTGCGCGTCATGCCGCCCTAGCCGAGGCCGCGGGTGACGTGACCGGGGAGTTAGTCCGTCACCTGCCGAGAGGCCGACCGCATGAGGAAAGTTCGACGTCCTCCTCGAGGGGGGGGGGACGCCGGTCGATGAGAGGGTACCCCAAATAGACAAGTAACCCTGCTCCGGTGGTCGGCCCAACGACTAAGGCGACGTGGTGTTCGGGTGGGTTGCATTTGTGCGTGCTTACGCCCCTCTGTCGCCCCGGACGGAGTGGTGCGAGGAGCGCGCCGACCGCAGCCCACCCCAAAAAAAAAAGTACAAGCCGTAATATTGTATAACAGATTATCTTCCGATTTGAAAATTATTAAAAATCACACTATATTCAAAAATAAATTGAAATCACATTTATTGCAAAAATGTTACTATAGCTTAGATGAATATCTCGGAGATAGAAACTGAATAATCTATTAATTATAAAAACGAAGATAGAATAATTATTATGCATAATAAAAATAATTTTAAATATACCTTACTTTTATAAAAACAGAAATATTATTAACTAACTAATATTATGAGTTGTGTAGTTGTTCTTGTAATAGGATAAGCATGTAGCATTAACATTAATTTAGGTACCGTTGTTTTATTTTCGACACAAATTTAAATTAGTTATGAAATAAATGTCTTATTATCTTACAATGAGCAGACAACATCTATGCAAGAAAAGGAATACTTGAAATGAAGCCCTATACCAACCCATCCTACCAGCGTTGTGTAATACGGTGATTTTCCCTCCAATTTTGGAGGTAGTTTGAGGCCAGCAGTAGGCCCTATATGAGCTGTGATGAATATATCTTCATATAACATACAGCCTTTATGAGTAATAAAGATTTATTTTATCTTATTTGTTATACAATCCATTCATTATATATTTATAAGCCTTCAATGGGTAATAATGCCCTATTCACCAAGCTTGCCAATCGCATGGGTGTGATAAGTTTCCCAAAAGAGTGCTGCCAGCCATTGTTCTCCTTCGGCTAGATTTTACTATTCCCATGGGTAAGGTATAACGACACATTGTATTCTTAAACCACCACGATGCCTGCACATGGAAAATGGAATTCTACGTCAGTCATGCTATGAAAAATCTAGTACTTTCGCAGCATTCCATTCTACCTGAGTGGCAATGCAATTGTAAATCACTCTAAATACTAAAACAACTAATCTATCTTTGTAAAGCTATTGTACGGATTTTATCACGTTTGTATTTGATTTTTGATTGCTCGACGTTTCGCAAAGTCAGCAAATACAAACGCGAGAGAATCCGTAAAACAGTTTTATTTACATTGTGTAATGCTCGCGTAAACATTAGAAATCATAATATATCTTTTTTGGTAGCAGGCCATGGTGCATCGCGCACCGTCCGATCCACCTGGATGGCAGGAAGGGACGACGAACAAGCCTATTACCCGCCGGGTGCGCACCTCTTTCAAGCGCCGTGTGCGCGTCACCGGGGTGCCCCAACTAATGATCAGTGGGCCATCAAGACAGGTTACCCTTGTGGGTACCGTCTGCAACTAATCTTTCTAGGGGGTAATATTGAAATTATCGTCTTAAAAATTGATTGACTCAACAAATATTCATATGTTCTCTTAGCTAAATACAGAAAAACTTACCCATAAGGATTATTTTAAAGGTGACATACAGAATTCTCATCGGGGACTGACCCTTGTCCAGGGAATTTGGGACTTTGCAGTAGCCGATAAAGGGTTAAAATAAAAATAACTTTAGCGAATTACCCGCAACGGATCAAAGTTGAATCAAGGTGAATTCGGCGGTTCTGGCGCGATAAAAGTTTATACATGTACCTAAAGAGCTTTATAGAATATTTTATAGGAATGAATACTCTGGAGGAATAAGTACGGTTCAAAAGTGTTCAGATCATATCTGGGGATAATAGGATAATTTTTATAAAAGATTTTTTACATAGGTAGTTCACTTACCATCAAATATTACCAATTTCTATTCTATAGGATTTATCAAACTTGTTATCGTAAAAAAAAAAATAGAAAATCAAAATCCCAACCTATCAAATAAGCCTGAAAGTACATAAAAAGTGGTCATGTTACATTGCCGTTTATTCTTTAGGCTGCAAAAGCATTGCCACGGACGGCAAGCATTTGGTACCAGTGGTCGGCGTTTAGTCACCCTGGACGAAACGGACGGCCTGCGCCTAGACTTTAACCCACCCAAATAAAAAAAGAAAAATAATAATACTAAGGCGTTTCTTTTGGCAAGTGATGATCTGAGCACATCCGTACATTTCGTCCGGGGCGACGACAAAGTGACGTACAGTGCTATAACCCACTGTGATCCTCAGATTACTTTATCAGTAATTTTCTGAATTGTTGCCAATATGGAAGCAAATTTAGAGTTATATTCACATAAAAATAAAATATTGTTTAGTCTTTCAGTTTTCCAATATACACTCGGCTATTCGATTACGTTTACAATGTAATAATACAAATCATAGTACGGCACGAACTCATTTAACTACAGGCATTCCTACGCATCTTAACACTGACAAAATTACATCAGCACATAACAGAAGAAATTACTAAACATTATGTATATTAAAAACCGATTACCTATTGAAGATTACTGTCTTGAAGATTAGACGCGCGTAATAAGAAATTATGGGAGAAATTGAGTTGTATCGTAATAATTTAATTGAAACACAAAACTAATTTGCTATTCAACGAAGATATGATGGATATTTTAGTACGTGCTGCTTTGAACGAACAAAATATTATTGTTCTTTTCGGCATGAACCTCCTTAATCATGAAACAATTGGTCTGCCATGTTAAGTTTTTTGTGTAATAGTTTTTTTATTGCTTTTGCTGGCAGATGAGCAAGTTGCCGACCTGATGTTAAGTTACCTCTGTAATAGCAGATAAGCGCTTTGGAGCTACTTACGATTAGACGATGTAATTAGGTAATATCTATGTTAGAGGGCTACTGAGAGACTAGATTGTCCAGAGTGGCAAAAGGGCGGCGCGCGGCCCCATAACTCACCTTATTACCTCCCCTTGGCCATTAAGCCAGTCACTAGTACTGAATCCTTCACGCCCGTGGCAAGCCCGAGGGACTAATAGTCTACCAAGTATATGCCCATATATAGATGGGTGGTTTTAATTACTTTTCACATTTAAGATTTAAGGTTTTAATAAGGTTCTTGTAGCGCAGAATCACATGAATCGTTTTTGAATGCACGATTATTTTTTTTTATTTTATTTATTTAGGAAAACAAACGGTTACATACTAAATTTTACAATAAAGTGTAAGGTGAATAAATATGATACAAATATGTAGCCAATAGCATTTTCCACATGATACCTAAGCATTTAGCAGTGCGAATATACAATCAGTAGACAAAAAAAAATTCAAATCCAACACCATTACAGGGAATATAAGAAATTGTCAAGTGCTGTAATACATTAACGTAACAGTTATATGACTTACATACCATATCTATAGTAGTATAAGATATGCTGTAATACACTAAAAATATTGATCACAATTTACAAGTTTGTACTTTTTCAGATATAAGTGCCTTGAATTTTGCTGCTGATGATGCAAACATATCCATGCTACCAAAGTATTGATTATAATTATTAGTAATTCTGCGTAAAGGTGTAAACCCGCGTTAGAGCGACTAGTGCTAACAGCAAAAAGATGTCGCACTCGCACAGAACGACTTATTGTCGTTCTGATATCACCGTGTATATTGAACATCAGCCCGCCTGGAAGTTTATCCTTCTGAACTTATATTATCTGTTATCCTAAAAGACGTCCTTACACATTTTTGGACGTAGTATTTACGAGATTCCATCTCCTAAGGCCGTTTTCGAGATGACATCTGATATAATATTTCATTGAATAAGGTGTAATGATCTACGCTGCAAAGCATAACTACATCAAAAATGTTTAAAAAGTGAGGTTTTCTTTATATGACTTGTGTCTAAAAGTAAGACTTACCTATCTGTAATAACTTGAATGGCCAGATATATATTGGCTATAGATATAAATCGACTAAAACTAGCGAAGACCATAACTCTCGTGTAAAATTAGCAAATTGACTTAGCGACTATATGATGGATTTTTCAAATTCTAAAGAGAAAATTTATCCTTTATTTTTTAAAACAATAATAAAAAAAAACGCCTTCAATACATTGAAGAAAGAGAGAGCAAAAATAATACCTTTTGAAGTCAGTTCCTTAGGTTCGTGTAAGTTGAGATAGTGGATTTCATAGCAGAATCCAACTTAAAAATTTTTGCTCTTCGATGTTTTTGAAGGCGGTTTTAATTTTTCCTTAAAAATAAATTTTTGGTTTTTAGTGACATCATTAGATCCCGGTTAATAATGATCATCGTACCACCTGGAAAGTATACCCTATCGAACAAAAAAAAAATAATTATCCAAATCGATTCAGAGGTTTTTGAGTTATCGTTGAACATTCATAAAGAAAATGATACTTTAAGCCTCTTAAAAATGACGTATAAAGGCGTTGGTAATAATTATAATCTCTGTATTATTCATAATAATGCTTATCTAACGTCTTTAAACGTGAAGGTTTCATGGAAGATAAGTGGAGAAAGCTTATAATTTTATTTTGTATGTTCAAAAAATGAATACGCCGTAACGTGACGAGTAAGAAAGAATACTTACCCGTGGGTGTCAGAGACTATTGATAAATATAATATGCTTATAAGATCTATGCAAGGCAAGGAGCACTCGAAAGGAAACCAACAAGGCCAACACGCCTGCCTGATGATATAATAGCTCGATTTCCCTCCTAGAGATAGAGGAGACTCAAGCTCACCAGTGAGACGTATATGAGCCCAAAATGATGATGACGACAAAACTCGTATTAGAATATACAGGAAATTTAGCCACAGACATCGAGAATAAATATAGTTCAATTGGAAAATAGGGCATTCGCTTAATCTAGACGCTTAGTTTTATCTGTTCATTTTTCTTTTTTGTCAGAAAAAGATTCTTCTACTGTGAGAAAAACTATTATTATCTAAACACTTTCCAAAAAACAAAAACACAACTAATGCAGAGAAATTTCCATTCGTTCGTTGAAATATACAAAGGAATTTCCATTTCTATGTTATTTACTTAAGCTATATGCGTTTACTGGGAACTGAGCTTCGTGATATTGTAATTATGTATTGCATATAACTTGCATACACCGGTAATTGATATGGTTATTATAAAATTGAACCGCCATAATCACTTGAGATCATTATGTAGATATTATTCAATTAAGCGTGATTAATTATTGAATACGTACGTAATATACTTTGATTTTTTTGTGAGCATTACATTAATTAACAAAAGCACTTTTACGGTGACGGAAATACAATGCACCATTCTCATGCTGACAGGTATCGAAAAAGACGCCAAAAGGAAATAATATGCATATGATATTTGTGCTAAAGAAGGAAGAAATGAAACCTTATACCAATTCTACTTCTACGGATTATATCACGTTTGTATTTGATTTATGATTGCCCGTAATAACGATGACTTGTTGGACGTCAGACACCTTAGTCCGCCCGTGACCATGAATGCTGCAAAGTGTTCGAAACGTCGGGCAATCATAAATCAAATACAAACGCGATATAATCAGTAAAAGTAGTTTTATTTACAATGTGTAGTGCTCGCGTAAACATCATATATCATTACAAGGTAAATTAGTTTTCCAGGTTTGAAATATGCGCCGAAGTTGTGGCAGAGTCAGCTAAATAGAGAGGGAGGACAGTAGTCGCAGTGAAAGCAGACGCAGCTACTAGTATTATTTATTTACAACTAAAGTTGTTAATTGCTTCACAGTATATGCATTTTGAACTTTTTGTTTTAATAAAGTTAATTTGGTAGCGAGAGCGCCATGAAATTTAAGCTAATTACTTTCACAATGACTGTTAGTGTTGGTCGGAGTTTGCTTTTGAAATTATTATTGTACCATTTGGAATGAAAGTTTTAATTCAAATGGTGTATTATTAGCTAATTATTTAGTGTTTGTAATTAGAGAATGAGCTTAACTATTGTTATTGCGAAGAACAGATACTTAAGAGAGTAAAACGTAAAAGTTTCGAGTCAGAATCAGCATTTCAAGTGACTGAAACCTAAAAAACTTGAGTCAGAATCAACCTTTGTACTAATTTCCACTTGCTTAATGCCGAAGGGAAATTCATATAACAGTCTGGCGTCTTTCTTCTTCTCTCCTTCTTTCGGTAAAATATATGATCAGTAGTAATGCAATGCATCCAGCAGGCTATCAAAGTTCACTGTTGAATATATGCCGTGGAAAGGGGTATAGGGGTAACGCTTGCTTGCCAAGCATAGCAATTAAGACGAGTTTGGCAATAGCAGAGAGTTAGGCAATGAGAAATAGATCCTTAATTATTGAACTAAAAACGCTCACGATTGAGGCTATTCATGCTAATCGCTAATCGTGAATAATTTTAATCTCGAGATTGTTACTCAGAAATTTCATAGAAAATTTTTGAAAATCAATTACATCTGTAGACATTTTTTAAGGTTTTTTTTTGTCCAACAAAAGGATTGAAAACCAGAACTAGGATAGCAATATTACGTCCATAGACCATTATGAAAAATTAGTGTGATTAAAAAAGATTATCCATCCAATATGAAGCTCAAAGCTGGTTAAATCTTTAACCAACAAAATTCTGATTACAAACATAAAAATGAGATTCGGTACAACAAAACCAAACGAGACAATTTCAATTTCATATTTCATTAAAATACGCCACTTCCTATTCGAAAGAAACTTCGTAGTCGTTATCCAATCAACATTTACAATAGCAATACGCCTTTACATTTTTTTTCTAAATAAAAGATTTTGATCTATATAGCCTTTTCAATAATGTTCCACACTTGACCTTTGGTTTAGTATAGAATATTAAAATCGAACGCAATATTTACAACTTTCATAAATAAATGTCGGCATATTTGTTTTCTATACGTTCCGAAACCCTCCCTCATTGTAATAAAATTTTGTGTAATTACCTACTGTATTTCTCTTGGGGTGACAGAGTAAGAATACAATTCACCACCTTCTCTTCTGTCCGTAGATTCGTAAGAGACGACTAAGGGATATAATATACAGATAACATATATGCAAGAGAAAAGAAATTCGATATAAAACCTTATACCAATCTAACCAGCATGATATAGTAAGTCAATTTCCGTCGTATTGTGAAGGACTCTCGAGCCCAGCAGTGGGCCATATATGAGTTAAGATGATGATGACTATATGCAAACCAAAATTTATGTAAACAAAAGTTGCACATGTAAGAATAATAAAAAATAGAAAAAGCATTAAAGCCTCAATATCGCGTTTTTACTCTCATCACAGCCCATATACGTCCCACTAGGGCTCGAGCTTCATCCATATTGGAAGGGAACTTGACTTACTATACCACGCTGGTCAGGCGGGTTGGTATAGGGTTTTATTTCGAGTTTTCCTTATCTTGCATTGTTGTTATATGCATGAGATATCCCTTAGTCGTCTTTTACGACACCCACCGGCAAGAGTGGTGGTGGTTTTTACTCTCGAATGATGATAATTCTAAAACGACTACAGTACTATAATTGTAAAAGAAATTAGTTATTTAAGAGAATGTTAAACTTTTGTAAACAGAGAAAGTTTGTTTTAGCTAATTTGTTACGTAGGTTCCTAAAACAGACGTTACAAAGTCTCAGATAAAATTGCCTACGAATTGTGATAATAAAAAAATTTAGCTTTTTAAGAAAGAACATCAAATTAGCAACAATGTCTTAATTTTTTCTAAGTAAATTAGAATTTCCAAGTAAATTAGAAATTCTTCCGTGTGGTGACGGAGTAAGAATACAATTCACCACCCCCTTATCTTACCCGTGGGTGATCGTACGAGACGACTAAGGGATATAAAACGCATATAACATCTATGCGAGAAAAGGAAAACTCGAAATAAAACCCTATACCAACACGTCTGACCAGCGTGGTATAGTAGGTCAATGACCCTTCCATTATGGAGGAGACCCGAGCCCAGCAGTGGGACGTATATGGGCTGAGATGATGATGATGAAATTAGAATTTTGTTCTGAACCTTATATGGATTATTACGCCCAAACTTCAGCCAACCTGCAGTTTGAGTCACATTGTGTATGTAAGTCACATTACGGACTAAGAATACAGTTCATCATTCCCCATCTTGCCCATCGTTATCGTAAAAAAGGTATATCATCTCAGCCTACATACGTCCCACTGTTGGGTTCAGACCTCCTCCATAATGAAAGGGAGATTGACCTACTATCCCACACTGGTCAGACGGGTTGGAATAGGTTTTTGAATAAAACTACTTTACGGATTTTATCGCGTTTGTATTTGATTTTTGATTACGCTGTAAAGTATTCGAAACGTCGGGTAATCAAAATCAAATACAAACGCGATAAAATCCGTAAAGTAGTTTTATTTAATACTCGCGTAAACATCAGGATTGGAATAGGGCTTTGTTTCAAATTTACCTTCTCTTGCACAGATGTTATATGCTTATTATATCCCTTAGTCGTCTTTTACGACATCCACGGGTAAAACAGGGAGTGGTGAATTGTATTCTTACTCCGTCAACACACGGAGAAAAAGTTATATGCATATGTAACATAACATATACAAGTATAGGTAAGAGAAGGTAAACTCAAAATAAAACCTTATCTATCTTCCAACCCGTCTGTAGCAGCTTAGTAAAATAGGTCTAACTCTTCTATTTTGGAGGAGGCTCGAACCCAGCGGTGGAATGTGTATGGCTGAAATGATGGCAAAGAAAATGATGATCACGCCTGGATGTTTATGGTTACTGCTCCGCTCTTAATGACCCTAGCCTCGTGTAATGGATTTTAATCTGCCGCAATGTTTTTAAACTTGAGTGGTATTCATTGAAAGTAATAACTGGAAAATCCTCATCATCATCATCACAGCTTTTATATGTCCCATTGTTGGACTCAAGCCTCCTCCATAATGGGAGGGGAATTGATCTACTACTCCACGGTGGTCAGACGTGTTGAAATAGAGTTTTGAATTTTCCTTCTCTTGCACAGACGTCATATGCTTATTATATCCCTTAGTCGTTTACGACATCCACGGGCAAGATAGAGAGTGGTGAATTGTATTCTTACTCCGTCACCACACGGAGAAATAAATGAAATTAAAATCATCATCATCTCAGCTCATATAGGTCCCACTACTAGATTAGATCCTGCTCCAAAATAAAAGGTACAATTGCCCTATTATACCACGCTGGTCAGATTTGTTATTATAGGATTCTATTCTAAGTTTTTATTATCTTGTTTATTATCATGTTAAGTACATATTATATGCCTTTGTAGCTTTTTATGACACCCACGAAAAGGAGAAGAGGTGGATAATTGTATGCTTACTATATCACCACATAGAAATTTTGGAAATGAAAATATTTAATCGTATTTAATAATTTAATAGAAAGCTATTTCGAAAAATCAGTTAATAGCATTTTTTAGCCCCCAACTATAGCTAAGCACCATTTAGATGTTCACATAAGTACAAAAGATCTTAAAGTCAGCAAATCCGTTCAGGAGAAGAAATGCAAACAAAAAAGAATACCAGCAACTTATCGAAATTGCATGTTAGACACGGCATCCTCCATCTTGATTTATATACGTTCTTCAAAGAGTCTAACGTTTATGCTTTTTATGTCGGAGTAACACCATGACGTGTGGCATCGTGTGGCATCCATCGGCTTCCTCTGTCAGCGTTTACGATTCACATTGGAAAATAAGAAATCACCACAAAGATTCTCAGGTCATCATCATCATCATCATTTCAGCCTATCGTCATGTTACGCCACTCCTGTGCCGCCTGCATCCAACGACGCCCAGCAACTTTCACCAGGTCGTCGGTCCACCTAGTGGGGGGGCGTCCTACACTGCGTCGTCCAATACGTGGTCGCCACTCGAGAATTCTCAGGTTAATATTCAACGTTAAATGAGAATTTTCTAATTTCACATAGCCATATTTAAAAGAAAAATCCAGTGTAATTTAGCTAGTGGAACGTCGCTTCATTTTCATTTCGAGGTCTTCAACTAACGCGAAGACCATTTTTTCCAAGCAATTTCAGTCCAATTTCCTGTACGCATCGCGTCGGATTATTAGAGCGAGGAAATCATGGAGGTAACTGGGATTAAAAGATGCAGTAGGGAATAGTGTTGGATAAAATATTTTTAAACTAAAACTTTAGTATTTACGTGACTATGATATTCTCATAGCGGTATGCTTGTTTTTTAATTAATATACGTTCCATGGGGAAAAAAGGTTTTCGAGTGGCAACCACGAATTGGACGACGTAGCGTAGTACGACCCACACTAGATGTCCTGACGATATTTTAAAAAGTCCGAGCGAACTTTTGGAAACAAAGGACCATTCTGAGCGTCACTCTCGTGGGAACGCCTATCTCCTGCAATAGACTTGTACGGGATGCTAGAAGAATATGTTCCATGACAGTTTGAAACACTTTTAAAACGAAGACGTAAAAAGGCATTATATTTAGTCTAAATTAAAAAAGGGTGAATGTATCAAATGTAACCAGACATAAATTTAAACTTCAAAATTGTCACGGAGAATTTCCTGAGGACGTTGAAGAATTCTGCGAGCAACCCCAAAACATTTTATTTCCGGTCCACGAATTGAAAGCAGGACGTCACATTCAGTAGTATATTGTATGTGTTACTGAATTTATGAAATAGATGTGTAAAAAGAAAGTTCATTTTATAGCTTCATAAAATTTAAATAACAAACTTGCCCAACTCTAAAGATGTCAGATTATTATTTAAAAAAGCATTTAATAAGTAGGTACTGTATTAAAAGAACCAGAGCCACGAAATTGTGGCGACGCAGCTGTCTCAACTTTTAAAATATACGATATTTTAACATTATCTCTTTTAAACTTACCAGACGTCTTAAGTTTTTTGTCTTAGGTAATAAACGATAGTACCTACGAATCACAAAAGACTACACAGACAAATTTTATAGGAATATAAAGGTACCGAAAAAAATTCTATAATATATCATGCTTAAATATGTCCCTTGTGGCAATAAAAGTAAAGGGCAACTTGGTACAATAGTAATTACCGCCCATTATTGGGCTTAAGCCTCCTTCACAATAGGAGGGAAATTGACCTACTATATCGCGCTGGTCAGAGAGGTTGGCATGAGGTTTTATTTCGAGTTTTTCCGCTCTTGCACAGATGTTATATGCATATTATATCGTTTAATAGATTTTTACGACACTCAGGCGTGAGACAGGCGGTGGTGAATTGCAATCTTACTCCGTCCCCATACTGAAAGCGTCACCATTACCCGTTATATAAATCCATAATAATTGTGTGCTATTTCCGTGTGGTGACGGAATAAGAATACAATTCACCACTCCCTATCTTGTCCGTGGATGTCGTAAAAAACGACTATGGGATGTAACATGCACATAACATCTGTGCAAAAGAAGGAAAACTCGAAATGAAACACTACACCAACATGTCTGATCAGCATGGTATAGTAGGTCAAATTCCCTCCCATTGTGGAGGAGGCCCGAGCCTAACAGTGGGACGTATGTGGTCTGTGATGATGATAGTATAGAATCTTTGGGGTTAATTATTATGATTTTAAAATTTTATTTATACGAAGTGTGGGTGGCAGAGGGCTCCAGTATTCACCGTGTTCCCCTTTTTTTGTTGCCTAGTTAGGAAACTAACGGCACTGACACACATTTGCCTTCAGTGGTGCAGATCTTTATATAATCTTATGTTATATAACTAAGATCAGGATAATGTGGTCAATTAAGTTTTTATTGTGCGAGTCGTAAAAGTCACAATAAAACCAGTTTAAATTAAAAAAGTAGGATAGGATTTTATTTCGAGGTTTCTTTCTCTTGCATAGATGTCTTCTGCAATAGTCTCTTGGTCGTCTTTTACGACACCCACTCGCAAGAAAGGGGGGTGGTGAATTGTATTTTTACTCCGTCATCACACAGACGAGTAGTATTAGACGGACGATTAGTATGTTTATATGACGTTATTACATTCCAAACTAAACATAATGTCATATTTTGTTTGGGTAAGTGGTATCGATTGTTAGAAAACAATGCAGTATCTAAAACAGCCAAAGAAACTTGGTACCGTTCAACGGTAAACGACAATCCGAGCTGCACTATCTGTTTCAGTTATCTGAACCAGTTTAAACAATAGTGAGCAGTCTGACAGTGCGGCTGTCATGATCATCGATAGATTAAATCGACGTTTCAATACAATTTGGTATAACGCAGAAGAAACAGCGATTATTCTTTTTAACACGCTTCGTTATTTTGAACGTGATTTTCACCCTTTTTTAATCGTCTGATTAATTTGAAACTACACATTTGAGATGAACAGTGCAATAATTTTAACAGTATATCCTTACAGAGTTTGCGATTTTTTATGTACGTGTTTGAGATTTTGGCGTTAATCAATAAATGTCACTATCCCTATTTTTTACACCGCACTTTTTAGTAAGTTATGAACAAAAGAGATTACCAAAAGAGGCTATTTGTTTTTTTTATATTTACTTCAAAAGTTAAAATAAAAGAAGAGAAGAAATTCAATTTTAAGCAACATAACACGAAATTAAATCTCGCTCTATTTGTGTAATTTTTACTATTCTACAAACTCCATGTATGAAAAAATATATTTGTGGTGACAACCCTTTTTAAAGTAATTGTTAACAAATGGGAAACTATACTGTGTGGTAGCGGCTTCGAATACTACCAACCCTTGCTTTGCTCGTGGGTGTCGTAAAAGACGACTAAGAGCCCTAGATTGACCCGGACCAACTCCATCTGGTACCATTTGGATCAACGATTACATTCCCAAGGAGGGTTGACGTCAGGCAGGCGGCCGGTCATAAAAGTCATTGCCGAAACTTTTTGCAATATGTCAAAACAGATAACATATTGCGTCGACCCCAAGTAATTGGGATAAGAGCAAGATGATGATGATATTAACAAACGGGAAACTATTGATAAAATAAAGCGTATAAGTATATGTACATAACATCATTGCCAGAGAAAATAACAATTAAATTTTTCTTTCGACAAACCGTCTGAATAGCGTGGTTCTTCTAGAACAATTTAACCCATTGCAGAGGAGGACCGTATCCAAAAATGGCAAATGAATATGATTTTCCCTACCATCAGACTACCAACCAACAAGCAACGGTCTGCTGGTGGGTGGGACTGCCGTCATGAGTATCCCCATGGGAGTATTTCGGTGTTTGCGGTCTTGTTCAAAGACGGAGAATGGTCACATAGTCATTTATGACGCTCTGTGTAAACCTGTTGCTTTACATGACTAAGCAGTGACAGACCACACATTATTAGCAAAACAATACAATTTGATTATAAAATATGTTTCTATAAGTTTATTGATACTACGAATTTGAAATACAAACTTTGTCGGCTTTCAATGTATATAACGAGACGCATTTGGGAATATTTTCAAGGCATCAAGGTAATGGAAATTTAGCGTAACGTCTTCTTTCAGAGTAAGTTTTATTTTACAAGTAAACACTTTTAGAATGTTTTTATTTTTATAGGCTGTTATTTAAATTTCTAAAAATTGTACAACAATATTTTCAATTTGAGTTGAGGCAAACTATTGTCATCCTTCTCCTCATCTTCACGGTTCATATACGTCGCACTGCTGGGGTCGAGCCTCCTCTACAATGGGAGCAATTGACTTACCACACTGGTCATGCGAATTGGCATAGGGTTTTATTTCGAGTTTGCCGTCTTTTTCCTAGATGTTATTTTTATTTATTTTATTAGGAAGACCAACAGCTAATAAGAACATTATAAGTTGAACAAATAAAAACTAAAAGCTAATAATAGGTCTCCACGCTTATGCAGCAATACAAAAAACAAGTGACCTGATTATATAGGATAATAGGCAAACAAAAGTTAATAAAAAATAAATAAAAATGGGAAAGTAACATTAAACATATTTATTAAAAAATTCCAAACTAAGCATCCGTCCTATCGGTTCCATCTTAGTTACAAATAGGTCCAAGTTTAATGTTTTAGTTTGATGATTCAAATAGTTGGCCGCTAGCCACAGAAATGCATTTTGACGATAGTTGGTGGGCGCTGGTGGAAGATGGATTGGTGTATAGCATCTAACAGATTTTGTTGGTATATTAAATTCAATTTTAGAAAGCAGATTGGGACTGTCAATCTTACCTGAAATTATGTTTAACAAATATACAGTATCAGCTATCTGACGACGTATGACCAATGGCAATAAATTAAATTTAGCACATGTCTCTAAATACTTCTCAGAATCATAACTAATTTTGGCTTTGTAACATAAAAATTTTATGAATATATGCTGAATATTTTCAATACGAGAACTATAAGTATTGTATCTCGGGCTCCAGACTTGACTATTATATTCAGTACAGATCGCACGAACGTACAGTAGAGGATTTTTAAAGTTTTTATTTCGTTCATATCCGCTGATATTCGCATAACAAACCCCAACATTTGTGTAGCCTTTGCAATTATGGAATCTATATGATCCTGAAAAAGTAGTTTAGAGTCATGAATTACACCTAGATCTCGAATAGTGAATACTCTGTTAATCTGTTGTCCTTGTAGATTATAATTTGTGGGTACAATGTTAATTTTTCTGCTATAGGTCACCACTGAGCATTTGGATGGATTCAGAAAGATTCAGTTATGTGCATTCCTTAGACATCTTTTATGACACCCACGGACAAGACATGAGGTGGTAAATTTTATTCTCACTCTACCACCACACGGAAGACTAGGAATAAATTAAATGTATCTTTTCCCTTAAATGTATCTTTTTTAATTAGTTTTTTTTTTCTGTTTCATTTGTCCAAAACGCCAGAGTAAACTAAAATAACGCAACAGATTACGTAAAAATATATGCATAATCCTTGATGGATTAGATGCCCACCGACATCCGACGAGTGTTTGATTGAGTCATGTCATCGCCTAATACAGTTACAACTGAAATGTTTGAGCGTTAAATCGGAACAATGTGTATAAAAATTCCGTTAAATGTCGCATGTTATACACGTCTTTCATAAAGACGATAATGCTGGTCGCAATTTGGTCATCTTATACACCCACACTGGTCTAATTGTTAATGAATTAATTTTGCATAATATCGGTGTAAGTATATTGTATAATAAACTGTAATATCGCTATCCGTGTGGGATAAGAATACAATGCACCACTCTCCATCCTGCCCGTGGCTGTCGTAAAAAATGTCTAATAAAATTAAAAGCTAAGCGAATGCCGAAATTACTGTACTGAGGAGGAAAATTGACAAAAAAATCCTAGACCAACCCGTTTGACCAGCATAGTATAGTAAATAAATTTCCCTCCTATTCTGCGGGAGGTTCGAGACCAGCAGTAGGACGTAAATAAGCTGAGATAGTGATTTGACTGAAGGACTTTGTATGCATGGTGGTTGGAAAGGGATTCCAATAGATGCGACTTCAAGCCCAAGTGTGCTATTATTTTTTGTCGGTAAATAAGATCATCATCGTTATCATCACAGCTCATATACGTCCCACTGTTGGGCACGAGCCTCTTTCGCAATAGGAGGGACATTGTCCTTACTATACCATGCTGATCAGACAGGTTTTATTTTGAGTATTCCTTTTCTAGGACAGATGTTATTTGTGTATTATATCCCTTAGTCGTCTTTTACGATATCCACGGGCAAGATAGAGAGTGGTGAATTGTATTCTTACTTCGTCACCACACGGAAAATAAGATATATTTCTATAATTATCGAATAAATCGTAGTCATGCTCAGGGCAAATAGTCAAATCGTTGATTACATAAATATGCAGGGGTTACGTTATTTATATCGTGAGAAGATAGTTCTTACAATTGATAATAAAAATATAAGCATTGTGTCATATGCGACATTAAAAAAAATAAATAAATAAAAGGTCAAACGTCTTAATTATGAGAGTTTAAAGTTTTTTTATTTCATCAACATCAGCTTGTTTATGTATCCATTGTTAATTGGAGGTCTGCGTGAATAATTAGAGGTTATTATGTCTATGAGTCTATTGCTCTGCTGTTCTCAGACCTCGTAGATCCAGAAGTATAAATAAGCATGTGAATCTCGGTTGTGAGTTTTGGATTTCTGGATTGGGCACTTAATAATTATAATGAATAATTTTCAAAGGAAACTTTGTAGATATATTTAACTCTATAAACGAATACAGTTCTCGCTCCTACCGCGAAATATATATGAATACCATCCTGCTTACTCCTTCAAGGGTACGGCCGCGTGATTATAAAACAATTAAAATCTACAACTTATTTAATGAGGTTTTGTTTTTTGGAAGGTTATGGTGAGGACACACGCTGTCCGTTCCGTCCGAGGTGTCGAAAGGGTCGCCCTTATGTCACCCCATAACCCGCCATTGGGCCGACTACTGGTACCGAATCCTTGACGTCCATGTCCAGCCTTTTACTTACTGAGAATAAGCATTAAATTATACAAAAAAAAAAAACTGTTGACATGATGCTTTTAAATGCATTGTGCTGTAATAGCATCTCTCAAGTGCTGTTCAGTATGCAGGTTTCTTCGCTATTTCTTAAAAGAATAATTGCTAAAGAGGTCTATTCCAAAACTTGAAATTAATCATGTGTTGTTATCCAGGACCATGTTATCATCACCTATACCCATTGCCCGGCTTACGACGTGGAATAATGTCTAATACTGATTTTTTTTTTTAAGAAGGAACAATGCTGTGGAAATGAGAGCACTGAAGAGGATGATTGATGTGAAATTGAGAGATAGCATTAGGAACAGATTGATTAGGGAACGTTGTGGTGTGAATATAGATGTAGTGACGAGGATTGAGAAAGGTATGTTAAGTTGGTTCGGTGATGTAGAAAGAATGAATGGAAGGAGACTAAGACGGAGAATTTATAGGGCGAATGTGAACTAGTGTTGGAAGGAGAAAACCAAGGCAGATATTTCACAATCCGATTGGGGATGTTCTTAAGAAAGGCTAGGTTAGAAGTATCCTAAACCGAAGAATATGCACGATGAAATGAATGAATGAATCTAGATGGGGCGAAGGTGATATGTCAAGATCGTAGCAAATGGCGGAAAGTGGTATCTGCCTACCCCTATGGGAACGAGACGTGACTATATGTAGGTATGTAAAACCTAATTTGTACGGACGGAAGGGGGGCGTAGAGCCCAACAAACTGCCGTCAATTAAGTGGGTTACCAGAACTGTTGGCAATTACATGAATCCTATATTAATTTTATTGAAGCATATATGTGTATATTTACTTAAAGTGTGAAATTTTAAGTACATTTTATTACATATGAGAAAATCATAATTAATATGAAACATATATGCTCAAAGTAATTTTACGTTTACATCAAGCAAATCTTAATTTGTCTACAGTCCTGGAATCAGTCTTGTATTTCTCCTTTGATAAATATTACATACGCTGCTACATTTAAAGTCTAACAGAAATAATGAATAAGTAATGTGTTGCGTTTGCAAAATAAAATATAAATAAATAAAGTCAAGTCATATGTCTAGACAATAAATGAATGCCGTTTTTTTTATGACAAACTAAATTATAACTTCGGACATCAGAAACATGCATCTTGGTAAACCAATCTTATATCTTTAAACGAGCAATTCTTGTATATATTTATTCAGGATCTCGGAAACGGCACCAACGATTTTGATGAGACTTGGCATACTAGAGGTTTCGAGGCCAAAAAATCGATCTAGCTAGGTTTTACTTATAGAAAATGTTGTTTTCTCAGTGTTTTTAGCAAAACAATATAATGACATTAAATTTTAATAGAATATGAATTCAAATTTTGCCGTCAACGTCATGAGTTACGATAGCTCAGTAGGGAAGTAGTGCAGTTTCCTTTTAGTATTGTTTTGGCATTCAAACGGTGTCAGATCGAATCTCGGTGTTATTATTATTCTCATTTTGTATTTTTTTTATATTTTTTTCATTATTTAATTTTTATTTTTTATTAATATATGTATATCTAAATAAATTTGACAAAAATACAACAAGAATTGTTTCCGGGCGAAGCTCGGTCAACCAGATATTATCTTTTATATGACAATAATCTGATGACTTTTCGTGTGGTAACGCAATACGAATTCAATTTACCATTCCCTATCTTGACCATGGATGTCGTAAAAATGACAAAAGCATAAAATAAGCATAAAATTTGTGCAAGAGAAGGAAAACTTGAAATAAAACAACATATCTGACCAGCATGGTATTTAAGCTGGAACAGATCCGCAAGCGTTACCCAATCACGAATAAACACTTAGAACAGCCGTCACCCCCTCAACCACAATAGAGGGAAAGGAGAGACCCGCTCCTAGCATCTACCGCAAGCAGACTTTTAAGTGAGCATGACCCATTGTCACAAATGGCAATGTATAGTATGAAGCGCATCGAATCTGCTTCACTGATCCGGTGGCATAAACGTTCAAAAATCGCGACTAATCCTAGCTAGAGAATAGAGAGTCGTCAATAATATCGCATATTATAACGTGATTCAAAATGTTTAAGATCGAGATCTAAGCTGTGAGCAGCTACTCTAAAATATTTAGAACTAGCAACCCGCCCTCGCTTCGCTTCGGTTATATGTTATAGTCGTTTTACCCGCGTAGTTCCCGTTCCCGTGGGAATACCGGGATAAAATATAGCCTAGTTTACGCCCTGATATTATAGCTTTCCATTGGTGAAAGAATTTTTGAAATCAGTCCAGCCGTTTTGAAGATTACCCGGAACAAACAGACAGACAGACAGACAAAAATTTTTTAATTGCTATTTTAGGCATAGGTGTCGTGCAAATAACCGTGTGAGCATGAAAAAAGCCTATTATTTTGACATTACAAACAGACACTCCAATTTTATTTATTGGTATAGATTAAATAGAACATTAGTTCCTAAAATCCATTTTTTGCACTCCTAGACATTTTAGCAATCCCTTTCCTTTTTCTTAAAACACAAAACCCTGCCCTAAAAAAATAATCCTTGTGTTACTTTAGAAACATATAATTAACGGACACAAATTACATCCAGACTCAGAACAACAATTAGTAGATCGCATAAAGTGTTGTCCTGCATGGGATTCGAACACTGGCACGGTAGGTCGAGATCTTAACCACAACGCCATCAGTCAATCAGCCATCCCTTACATTTGCAGAACTAGAAATAAATCAATCATACAAGTAGGCTCGTTAAGTTACAGGAAATATAATTTCCATCCCAAATCACAGTTAGCTAAAGAAGGAAATGATATATTACGCCTCTGACAAAGTACCGTCAATTCTAATATCCTAATAACGGTATCTCGCTTATCTTGAACTTCCGTTCTGAATACAAGTTTAAACCTTCCTTTTAAGAGGAGCCTAGATCACGTAATTGTGATTTAAACCAAATACATAGGTACTGAGACACAGTACCTAATTATAAATATCCATCCATCCACCAACCCTAAGACGACTCGTGGGGAGGCCTATCATCATCATCATCGCAGCCCACGTACGTCCCACTGTTGGGCTCGGGCCTCCTCCACAATGGGAGGGAATTTAACCTACTATACCTTACTGGTCAGACATGTTGGTATAGGGTTTCATTTCGAGTTTTCCTTCTCTTGCATAGTTCTTATGTGTATATTAAATCGTTTAGTCGTCTTTTACCACATCCACGGGCAAGATAGGGAGTGGTGAATTGTATTCTTAATCCGTCACCATACGGGAACCCACTTTGCACTTTGCCACTTCCATTCAACGGTTCCCTGTGACTGTCTGAAGATGTCGTCAGTCACGTCACCTAGTAGGGAGTCGTCCTATGCTGCGTCGTCCGTTTCGTGGTCGCCACTCGAGAACTTTTCTTCCCCAATGGTGGTCGCTTCGACGAGCGATATGGTCTGCCCATTGCTATTTCAACGTGCTAATTCTTCGAGCTATGTCAATTCTCAATTAACATATTCTTTTATATTCTATTTTTTCTACTTATTTATCACCGTATATTTAATGAGAGAGTTTTTCGAAGAGAAACTTAGGTTCTTTAACGGGAAACTTCCTTTGTTTTTCAGATTTTATCGCTTTTTAATTTTATTTTAGGCTTTATAACAACCATAATCAATATTAAAAAGCTGATAGATTGATAAAGTTAGATATAAATAATACTTTATAGACAAAAATAGAAATTTAAAAAGTTGTACTCTAACAATGGTTATAAATCATCTACAATTAGAAAAAGTTTGTTTAACATTAAATAAATATCGAACATTAATTTTGGTTCAATTAATCTATCAATTATTCATCGCTCGGACAGTTTAATTAGCACCAGTCTGAAGTCAGGTGGCCTATCTAAATATTTATAATAACTGTATTATAGAATTTATGAAGATTTATGAGAATCTTTAAACGAGCAATTCTTGTATATTTCTATATATCTATACTAATATATAAAGCGCAGCTATACCAATATATAAAGAGTTTCTTTGTTTGAACGCGCTAATCTCATGAACTACTGGGCCGATTTGAAAAATTCTTTCAGTTTTAGACAACCCATTTATCAAGGCAGGCTACAGGCTATAATATATCATTACGCTAAGACCAATAGGAGCGGAGCAACAATGAAAAATGTTTCAGAATCGGTGTTTTTTTCTTTTGAGAGCTTCCGCTGCGTGCACTACATAAACGGTTAGGTTGCCCAAAAATCATGTGTGACAGAATTGTATTATTTAAAAATATTTTCACCTTCTACGTAAACAAAGTCGCGGGTTAAAGTAACTGTCCACGCGGACGAAGTCGCGGGCATAAGCTAGTATTTCTATATTTTCAAAATTCCGATAAACGGCTCCAACGATTTCCATGAAATTTGGTATGCAAGATGTTTCCGGGGTGATAAATCGATGTAGCTTTTATCGGTGGGCATAGTCAGTACACTCGCCGCCTGCCCCGTCCAGGGCGAGGGCGCCGCGCGGCTCCATGACCCACCCGTAGCACGTCGCCTTCGTCGTTGGGCCGTTCCTCAAGCTTAAAACGTGAAAGAAACATACAATCGCATTTCTAACATAATTTAGATTTTGATTAAACACAGTGTTAGCACATTAAAATCATTCGTATAATTATGACAAGTATAGTTCATACGTCGTAAACGCTCACATAAAGAGATAAACGGAATACGTAAAGTTTAATTTGAAGTAGACAATTTAGGTTGATTGCCGGTAAAATGGCGGCCATATCCGACTAACAGTTTCATAAACACGTGTTAGATTTAATTTGAATTGGTTATTTTTGATTAAAGAATTTTCATATTCATTTTATTACGAGACTTGAGCAATAACAGTATTTCAGTACTTTAAATTAATAATGTTATCGAACTCGATCACCACAAAGACGCTTTTTTTTTAAAAAAAGACGTATCCCTCCACGAAGGTAATTTATCCTTTGATTGCGAGGGACTGTACAAACATGTAAATTAACGGACACAAATCACATCCAGACTCAGAACAACCATCTGTGGATCGCACAAAGTATTGTCCTGCGCGGGATTCGAACCCCCGACACTGGCGCCATCTGTGCAGTCATTGTGCAACATTAACGATTTTAAACTACGTCCGAGTCATATCAATTATTTGACATAATCGACAAGAGTCGAATTCATTTAGTTTAAAAAAAATCCACCGAATTTGATTCCAATCGTGCGCTTTCAAGAGTACCAAATTGCTTAAATTCGAGCTGCAATTGGATTTAGTATTAGAATCGAGATTCAAGAGTAAGCACACTGAGCCGGGGTATAGTTTGTGTCCTATTAATTGTATGTCAATAAAGTCACCTGCAATACGAAAATCAGTTTTTCAGAGGGTTGCCTTTAAAAAAAATAAAGAAGCTTGAGGTGCCGTCAATCGAAGTGTAATTGATAAGACTTCTGCTGAAGAAATATTTACATAAACCGCGCGACGTTAAAATAAAAAATATATTCAAAGTTGAAAGTCTGTGATGATTAAATTTCCTTCGTTAAATAAATATTATGATGGCGCTATTGAGGAATAAAATTATTTAAATTCAAAGTCTACAGTTTATTAAACGATTCTTTGGATGGTAAGTCAATATTTTATATAATTTCAGTTTTATTATAGAAAGACTATTTTTAAGCCAATATTTATATTAAAAAATTAGGCAAGGATTTCTGATGTTTACGCGAGTATTACACATTGTAAATTAAACTATTTTATGGCTTTTATCGGGTTTGTATTTAATTTTTGTTTGCCCGACGACGTTTCGAACACTTTGCAGCGTTCATGATCAGCCCGTGACCGTAAGCAGTTTTATTTACAAAAAATTAGGTTTGAAAATATTAGGTTGCAATTTGCATGTGAACTCTTGTGATGAAATGGATTAGTAGAGCAAAGACCAGTAATGCAAATTAAGGAATCTCTTTTTTTCTGAATAATAATTTATTAATAATAAAAAAGTAAAATAAATCATCATCATCTCGGCCCATATACGTCCCACTGTTGGGCCCAGGCCTCCTCTACTATAGGAGGGAAATTGATTGAAGGGAATTAAGGTTACAATTTGCATGTTAACTCTTGTGATGAAATGGGTTAGCAGAGCTATGAAAAGTAATGCAAACTAAAGAATCTTCTTTCCCTGAATAATACTGCATCAATAATAAAAAAGTGATAGAATAAGTAAAAAAAAATACAACTCGAGTACGAATTGTTAACTATATATTCGAATTGTCGTTCTCTAGAAATATATTTCTTACTAGCAACGCGCCCTCGCTTCGCTTCGGTTATAGGTTATAGTCGTTTTACCCGCGTAGTTCCCGTTCCCGTGGGAATAACGGGATAAAATATAGCCTAGTTTACGCCCTGATATTATAGCTTTCCATTGGTGAAAGAATTTTTGAAATCGGTCCTGCCGTTTTGAAGATTACCCGGAACAAACAGACAGATAGACAAACATTTTTTAATTGCTATTTTAGGTGTCGTGCAAATAACCGTGTGAGCATGAAAAAAGCCTATTATTTTGACAATACAAACAGACACTCCAATTTTATTTATTGGTATAGATGAATTCCCGTAAGCTCGCGGCTGTACCCACTGCCAGCGCCCAGAACAATTTAATAAAAAAACATCGAAATGCACTCTTCTTTCATAGTGTATATTGCAAAAATTATTAACAATAGTTTTACGACCGGCCACCCGCCTGACGTCAGCCTTTTGCCTAATAGGAGATACTCTTAATCAGTTCTTAGAAGTCGCATAGGAAAGTAAGGGGTATTACAATTTATTCTTAAGGCATCACCACACGATTTGTCATTACAAAAAGTAAAAGGAAAAACGTTCATTATAATTTTAATACGGCACTGTTGTCAATGTTAATAAGGTTTGCCAGACAAAAGGCTAATGGAAAACCTCCTGAACTGGCGAGCTGCCAAATATAAAATAGTAAGCTAATAGTTTCTTTCATGTTATGAATAATGAACAGGACTCATATTTGGACAGAGCGCCAAAATGAGGTGGAATATAACGCAACAAGCGGCTGAATATGACTGTACCTTAATGGATTTCTCATTTTATGCGTATGTATATATTTATTGTAAAATAGAGGACAGTCTTATTATTTAATTTTTTTATTGCCGACGCTGGCAAACGAGCAAGCAGCACACCTGATGATAAGTGATAAAGCCGCACATGGACCTTTGCAATACCAGGGGCACAGCCGGGCCGTTGCCTACCGTGAAGAAAATACTCTTCTTAAACCTCGTTTAAAGAAGGACAACTTTAACTGCAAATATGAAGAATACAATTCACCAACCCACATCTTGCCTGTGGGTGTTGTAAAAGATGACTAAGGGATTATAATATGCTGATAACATCTATGCAAGAGAAGGAAAACTCGAAATAAACTCCTCTATGTCAACACGTCTGATCGGCGTGGTATAGTAGTTCCTTCTCATTATGGAAGAGGCTCGAGCCCAGCAGTGAGATGTGATGATGATGATAACTCCAAATAAGAAATACTAGTAGGTTACTTCTTTGAGTGATCTACAAATGATTCTTCTCGGAATATCTCCAATTTGTGACAGTTAATAGAATGTTAATAAGGAATGGTAATTTTAAGAAAAAAATATAAAAAAATGACAATATATAAGCTCCGCCCCCGCGGGGTTTATGATGATGATGATGAAATAATTTGAATTTGTTAGTAAAGGCAACTTATTCGATGGAACACGGGTTCGCAAGGTTTGTGGCGGGCTTAAGCCTAGAATCAAACGAACCTACCATTAGTTCTACGAGGATGTCGTACTCATTCATTGGGGGTTTTCTTGTCGAAATTGACTGAACAGTTACGCACTTTTAAAACTATAGATTTTTAGGTTAATTTACAGCAAGTAACTGGAAATAGGTACGCGGCGTCCGCCAACGACTAAGATGTTTTACTAAAGATTATCTTTGACTAGTCCACCCTAGGAAAACCGGCATTTTGAGCTTTGACTAGAGCATTTATTTTATATTATAGAAATAAATCGAATAATTTGAAACCCCAAATTATAATCATAAATCTTCATATATCCGTTCGTTTATTTATCGTTTGTAGACTATCTTTTTTATTCACGTATGTAACAAATTTTAATCTATATTATATATAGGAGAGGCGGATTTTGCGAGCGATATATTGACTCATCACCATATCTCTGGAACCATAAGGCGTACAGAAGTGAAATTTGGATCGTAGTTTCATTTTGTGACGTAGGCTCCCACTATAAAAAGATTTTTAAATTCCACCCCTTTTTTCTTTTTTTTTTATGGGTGGGCTATGGTAAGCGCACGCGCGGTCCTGTCCGTCCGGGGCGATGAAAGGACGGCGCGCGGGAACATAACCCACCCGTACCCACGTCACCTCGTTGTTGGGCCGACCACCGGAGCAGATGTGACTTGTCATCAGTGGTCGGCCCGACGGAATACCCTTTCGGGTAACCTCACCTCTCGACGTACTGGGACGTCGGTGGCCATCGTGCGGTCAGCCTCTCCGCGGGTGACGGACAATTCCCCGGTCCGATCACCCGCGGCCTCAGCTAGGGCGGCATTAGGCGCAGACTCTCGCGCCTGCGCCGCCCGAATCGCCGGCGGCAGAACGTGTCGCCGAATAGGAGCTCTACTCGCACACGATCCGCCGCCTCCTTCCGTGAGATAACGGCCTCACAGAAGGCGGCGACCGTGTCAAAAATCCACCCCTGAGGGGGTGAAACGCAACGGTAAAGTCAACGGTAAAAAAAATCTTTAGCTACTGTCTTCAAATTAAGCACAAATACTTTTTAATAAAAATAAATAAACACGTGTTTCAGCGTTTATCCATTTTCATCCTCTAAGGGTGTAAAATAGGAGAAAAATGTCAGTTTACTGACTTATCACAGAGCCGAAACTACTGAAGCCAGAAACATGAAATTTTGACATTAGTTTCTTTGCGTGATGTAGAAACCCGCTAAGAAAGGGTTTTTTGAAATTCAACCGTTACCCCCCGGGTAAACCGCAGTAACAAAGTTTGTATAAGGAGAAAAAAAATCTACGTCGATTTTCTTCAAATTCTCCAAAAATACTCTTTAGTAAAAATAAATAAACACGTGTTTCAGCATTTTTTAATTTTCACCCTCCAAGGGAGTAATCTACACTAATATTATAGAGAGGAAACGTTCCTTACGAATAAACTCAAAAACTCCTGGACGGATTTCGATAATTCTTTCACTATTAGAATGTTACAGTATCCCTGAGTAACATAGGCTATATTTTATCCCAGTATACCCACGGGAACGGGAACTACGCGAGTAAGGCGACTGAAACCGAAGGGATTCGAGGGCGGGTTGCTAGTATATTATAAAAAATTTCGAAAAACTGAATTAAACTAAAAAAGGTATAATAAAGCTGAATATAAAATATAAATAATAGGTTTATCCTAAATGGCAAACTATAAATAATACGTTTATCCCAAAAATAACGTAAACCATGGTCACCGTATTGGACCCAAAGTCTACCATGGCACTGCTTCATTCATCGCACTCGGTTCCATAACATAAAAGCGGCTTTATTTACTATCTCCCTCAATTCTAAAGGGGCCTTAATGAAAGCTTTTTGAAACACGTTTAAAAGCAAAGTTTAATAACAAGAAAAACTATTTACTGTTCAACTAAATTAAGCGACGATTCATTGTACAATTTTTTGAAATGCATTTTGGTAAAATGGATCGGGGCCGGTGGCATTTACTGCGATTTAAAGTCTCGTTATCATTATTTCCCTATCAAAGTCGTGGTCTTTTCACCACACAAAAAAAAATATCTTATTTGACATAAATTATTTAACATTCTTCATTTAAGATTCTTATCTATGTTAAATAATGAATTTGGGGGGCGCGGCCGGAGCACCTCCTCGTGGTGCTCCCTGGTAACGTCCATTTGGACGTCATGCGTCCATTTGGACGGCCAAGATTCCGGCAGGTGGGGGTCTCCGCGTGCGGCTCTGGTGGCAGAGCGCACGGCGGATCTGACCCGGGGCCAATGGGGCGGATGTGCCTCATGGCACTCCGTCGCCAGGGACGGTTGCGTCACGGCCCGGGGGCGTGACGGGTCGGTCGCTCTCGAGCGGCCAGACCCGGAAGGCCCAAACCGTAATCCTGAATGGGGGGGGTCAGGACCGGGGGGTCTTCGGACCGCGGGGAAGAAAACCCCTATAAAAAATCACCCCAATCTTAAGTTTGGCCACTCGGCGAGGAGATGTATGACTGGTGGGTTAAGAAGCGCGCGAGCGTCCAGTCGTTAGAGTGGTAGTCAAGGCAAGACTCAAAAACGTCCCAAAAAATGGCAGAAGTAACGAAGCGTAGTACTACACCAGAGGGTCCCGGCCAAGCCGGGGAATCCCTTGTTGTGCCGGTGCTTGCGCGCGACGTCCATTTGGAGTCGCGCCCAAGTTCCGGCACAGTCAGTCCCCAGTCGTATGGATGGGGGACAACTACTGCTGTCACAGCCGAGAGCCCGGCGCAAGATCTTGAGGCTCACCGGGGGGAGGGGAAAGAGAAGGTGGAGAAGCGTTCCGCCGCGGCGAAAGCCCGCATGGAGGCCATAGCTTCGAAGGCGCGGCGGGAGCGGATGAAGGCGGCCGCTATTGCTGCACGCGACGAGGGTGGCAGCACTGCTGCTGCAGGGCCGTCGCGGGGAGAGAGCGGCAACAGCAGCGGGTCCGAGCACGAGGGCGGCATTGCCGCAGTGCCGTGCAGGAAGATCCATGCAGGAGACAGCTCGGAATCGAAGCTGTCAAGCGATGAGGGCGGCACTGCCGCAGAGCCGTCGCAGGATGAGGGCGGCAGTGCCGCAGGGCCATCCGAAATTTTGGAGACCGACACGGCATCGGAGATGGTGCTGACGGACGTGGGCGGAAGTGTCGCAGAGCCGTCCGCCGATGAGGACAGCGCCGAGTGGATGTGGGTCGGCCGGAGTAGGGAAGAGGGCGGTGGATGCGCCGTAGTTAGGGACACGATAGGCGGGCCGTCAGTTGAGGGTTCCGGTAGGCCGTCGTCGTCGCCGTCGTTGCCGCCGTCGTCGTCGTCGAGGAAGAGGAGGGAGAGGGATGGGGAGGCTGCAAAGGCGCCAGCCCTAAGTGCGAGGAAGAGGGAGGAGGCCCTCCCCCCGAGACCCTGGAAGCGCCCCCTGAGGGTGGCTGCTCCAACACCGACTCGGAGGGGAGTTCTATCATCATGCCTCCTCCCAAGGTCCCGACCATGCGCCGGGGGCGCAGAGGCCGAGGATCGGTGGTGGCGGTGAGGTCGGGGACACCGGGTCCGGCTGGCCACGGTGGCGAGGTGGCGACCCTACAGGACGCGAACGCCCGCCTTAGCGAGGAGGTCTCTGGCTTGCGGGAACGCAACCGCAAGCTGGAGACGGAGCTATCGGCGGTACGACGGGAGAACCGCGGGTTGGCCAAGGAGATGGCCGACCTGCGGACCCAGTTCGCGCGCCTGACGCCGACCACGCCACCAGTGCCGTCCTCGCCACCGAAACGGGCTGCGCCGGTGAGGGCAGGCCCGTCGTCTGCGTCCGTGGCGCCGGCTGCGCCCGTCGCGGCTGCTGCGCCGACTGCGCCCGTCGCGGCCTCGGCGCTTCCTCCCCTCGTCGTGGTCCCTCCGCCGGCTCGTGGCCGCGGGAGACCTCGGAAGGGGGAGGAGCCGCCGCCCGACGAGGTGCACGGCGTGTCGGAGTCGGCGGTACGCGTCATCCTAGCCCGAGTAGGGGTGATGATGGATGCGCGTATCGCCGCCGTAGCGGCCAAGCTCCCGCCTGAGCCGCCCCTCCGACCGCCGCTCGCCGCGGACAAGGCGAGCCGGCCGCAAGCGTCAGCTGTCCACCCCGCTGCCCTGTCAGGGTGGCCGCGTGGTGAGCTACGCTGCGGCCGCGGCTGGGCCCAAGAAGGGGGCCAAGAAGGTCGGCAAGGTGCCGGCTCCCGCCAAGGCCGGGCCGCAGCCTACGCCAGCGGCTGCACCGCAGGCGCCGGCCAGCGAACCCGCGACCGCTCCTGCTGCGCTCAGCGCTGCTGCCAGGCTCGAACAGGGCTGGCAGGTGGCTGAGCGGAGCAGGAAGGCACGCGGCCAGAAGCAGAGAGCGGCGGCCAAGAGTGCCGCCGTGGCCGCCGCTCCCCAGGCGGGAGTCGGCAGAAAGGGGAAAAGGTCGCGCAGGGGCCTCAAGTCGCCGAAGACGGCCGCGGTGGTCATCACCGTGCTGCCCGAGGCGGCTGAGAGGGGCCTCAACTATGAGACCGTCCTAAAACGCGCCCGGCGGGAGCTGAACGTCTCCGACATCGGAGGCGTCGAAGCTAGGATCCGCAAGGCCCGGACAGGGGCTCGAATTCTCGAGTTCCCTGGGGCCGAGGGCGCGAAGACGGCCGATAGTGTGGCTTCGAAGCTGCGGGGGCTGTTCGGGCCAGAAGATGGCGTCCGAATCGCCAGGCCTGTCAAGTGCGCAGAGATGCGCCTGACGGGCTAGGACGATTCCGTGACGGTGGAGGACGTCCGGGAGGCCATTATGGCGCGTACCGGATGTGCCTCGGACACCGTCCGGATTGGCACCATCCGCCCTGGTCCGAGCGGCGTCGGTGCTGTCTGGGTGCAGTGCCCAGTGGAGTCGGTCAAGCAATTGGCCGACTCAGGCAGGCTCCTCGTGGGCTGGAGTTCAGCGCGGGTAACCGTGCTGGAGCCCCGGCCCGCGAGGTGTTACAAATGCATGGCGGTCGGGCATACCCGACCGACATGCAAAAACTGCTTTGACTGCAGCGGGCTATGTTTCCGTTGCGGTCAGACTGGACACCAGGCGGCATCGTGCTCTGCGGTGCCCCACTGCCCCGCGTGTGCGGCAGGCAATAGGCCTGCCAAGCATCGCATGGGCTCTGGGGACTGCAGACCCCCGGCTTCGGCCCCAAAGGGGCGGGGCGGCCCATCGACCGGGCCAGTCCCCGCTCCGAGTGCGGCCCGATCGCCCGTTAGCGCGGAGGTGACGATGGATACGGACCGTTAATGGACGCCGTATCCATTCGTCTCCTCCAGGCCAACCTCAACCACACCGCCAGTGCGCAGGACGTGTTCCTGCAAGCCATGGCGGAGTGGTTGATAGGAGTAGCCGTAGCCGCGGAGCCGTACGTGGTGCCCGACCGGACTAACTGGTTGGGTAGCACCGATGGCACCGTGGCAATCGTCGCCTCCACGTCGTGGCCTTCGTCGTCTCTGACCCTTAGGGACAGGGGCGTCGGATACGTCGCGGCGGACTGGGGGGAGATTACGCTCTTCGGAGTCTATCTCTCCCCTAACTGGAGTGTGACCGATTTCGAGGCCTACCTCACCATCATGGAGGCCTCGTTACGGCGAATGGCATCGCGCCAGGTCTTCGTCTTGGGGGACTTCAACGCCAAGTCCGTGGCGTGGGGGTCCCCCCGGACGAACGACCGAGGACGGGCGGTCGAGGAGTGGGCGGCGGCACTGGGCTTCTGTTTACTGAATAGGGGCTCGGTGCATACGTGAGTGCGACAACGGGGCGGGTCGATAGTAGACCTTTCGTTCGCTAGCCCCGAGGTCGCCGCACGCGTGGGGAGCTGGCGCGTCGTGGAGGAGGTGGAGACCTTGTCGGACCACCGGTATATCCGGAAGGAGGTCTCCCCGACAATACCGACGCCCAGCAGGGGTCACGGGGCGGATGGACGTCCTGCGTTCCCGCGATGGGCTGTGGGTCGCTTAGACCGGGACCAGCTGGCGGAGACAGCCATCGTTTACTCGTGGCTGTCCTCTGCCAACCAGTCGGACGGGGTGGACGCCGAGGCTGGCCGCATCCGCAGTGCGTTGACGCAGATCTGCGATGCGGCCATGCCCCGGGTACGGCGTCTGCCCCCAAGGAGGGCGTTCCACTGGTGGTCCCGGGAGCTGGCGGATCTCCGGGCCGCGTGCATTCGTGCCCGGAGGGCCTACACCCGCAGCCGGCGGCGCCAACGCGACGCGGAGCGGGAGGCCTTGCTGTATGAGGGCTACCGCAATGCGCGGTCGACCTTCAGGCTGGCCGTCCGCTCCGCCAAGGACGTCAGTCGGCAGGAGATGCTGGACGGTCTCGACCGTGACCCCTGGGGACGCCCCTATCGCGCGGTGCTGAATAAGCTCCGCGCGCGGGTCCCTCCCCTCACCGAGACTCTCCAGCCCAGCCTTCTCACCCGGGTCGTCGAGTACCTGTTCCCGCGGCGGGCGGAACACACGCCCCCAGTCATGGCTCCGCCAGACACTGACAGGGAGGCCGACGACGACAGTGTTCCGCCCATCACGGAACCCGAGATGGGAGTGGCGGTGGCGCGCATGTGCGCAAAGTCCACCGCCCCCGGGCCCGACGGTGTTCCTAACCGTGTGCTGGGCCTGGTCCTCGACCACCTGGGTCCCCGCCTCAGGGAGCTGTTCGACGCGTGTTTAACGTCCGGACGGTTCCCTGGGTGCTGGAAGGAGGGAAGGCTGGTGCTCCTGCCGAAGCCGGGACGGTCTCCGGGGTCGCCTTCGGCCTACAGGCCTATAGTGCTGCTCGATGACACGGGCAAGCTACTGGAGAGGGTGGTAGCTGCCCGCATCAAGCGGCACCTCGTCGGCACGGGGCCCGATCTGTCGGACGCCCAGTTCGGGTTTAGGAGGGGTCGTTCGACGATCGCGGCTCTGTTGCGCCTGAGGGCCGTGGCGACTGAGGCCGTCACCGGTGGGGGAGTGCTGTTGGCGGTGTCCCTAGACATCGCCAACGCATTCAATAGTCTGCCATTCAGCTGCATCAGGGAGGCGCTCCGGTATCACGGAGTGCCAGCTTACCTGAGGCGGCTAGTGGCAGACTATTTGGTGGGGCGCAGCGTCCTCTGCACCAACCGAGCAGGGGACGTTGTGCGAACGCCCATGACGTGCGGTGTCCCACAGGGGCCGGTCCTCGGACCCACCCTGTGGAACATCGGCTACGACTGGGCGTTGCGGGGGAGCCTCAACGCCTCGTAACAAATCCCGCCCGGGCTGGGCGTGATTTGTTACGCCGACGACACGCTCGTCACAGCCCGCGGTGGGACGCTAGAAGAGGCGGTAAGCCTGGCGACCTATGGCACCGAAGAGGTCGTCAGGCGGATCGAGGCGCTGGGGTTGAGGGTCGCCCTGGACAAGACGGAGGCCCTCTTGTTCCATGGGCGCCGTATAAACCCTCCCATCGGCGTCTCGATCACCGTCCACTCGGTTGACATCAGTATCCGGGCCCATATGAGGTACTTGGGCCTGGTGCTCGACGGGCAATGGTGGTTCCGGGAGCATTTCCGCAGGCTTGCTCCACGGCTCGTCGGCGCGGCGTCCGCCCTATCGTGCCGAACGTGGGCGGACCGAGCGCTACGTGCCGACGGCTGTACGCGGGGGTCATCCGGTCGATGGCCCTGTACGGCGCACCGGTGTGGGCGGCGTCCTTGACCGTCCGACTTAGGGCCCTTCTGTGGCGACCACAGAGGGTCATGGCGGTCAGGGCCATCCGCGGATACCGCACGGTGGCGACGGAGTCAGCATGCCTATTGGCCGGGACTCCCCCGTGGGACCTGGAGGCGGAAATGCTCGCCGAGTTGTATCGGCGGGTGTCGGGGGTGCGCGGGGAGGGCGGTGTTGTTTCCTTGAGGGAGCTCACCGCCAGGCGCGTCGACGCCCGCCGAGACGTCATTGCCCGTTGGGCAGTCCGGCTGGAGAGTCCTCGGTTCGGGGTGCGAATCGTGGAGGCCTTCCGGCCGGTGCTGATGCAGTGGTTGGAAAGGCGGCACGGGGTGCTCTCCTTCCGACTAGTGCAGGTGTTGACGGGGCATGGGAGCTTCGCCAAATACCTGCACAAGGTCGTTAGGAGGGAGAGTACGCCATCCTGCCACCACTGCGATTGCGACGAGGACACGGCGCAGCATACGCTCGAGGCCTGCGCCGCTTGGGCCACGCAGCGCCGTGAACTCGTCGCAATCATCGGTGCCGACCTGACGCTGCCGGCCATCGCTAGGGCGATGGTCGACAGCGTCGGGAATTGGGACGCGGTCGCAGCCTTCTACGAGACAGTGATCTCGCAGAAGGAGGCGGCGGATCGCCTGCGCGAGGAGCGCAGCCTCGATGAGGAGATCCGCCGCCGGCGAATAGGGCAGCGCAGGCGCAACTACCTGCGCCTCATGCCGCCCTAGCCGAGGCCGCGGGTGACGTGACCGGGGATTAGTCCGTCACCCGCCGAGAGGCCGACCGCGTGAGGAAAGACCGACGTCCTCCCCGAGGGGGGGACGTCGGTCGATGGGAGGGTACCCCAATTAGGGGTATTCCGTCGAGCCGACCACTGACGACAAGTTAACGCTGCTCCAGTGGTCGGCCCAACGACGAAGGCGACGTGGTTTTTGGGTGGGTCGCGGGAGTTGCGTGCTTAAGCCCCTCTGTCGCCCCGGACGGAGTGGTGCGGAGGCGCGCCGACCGCGACCCACCCACAAAAAAAAAAAATAATAATAATGAATTTAAATTGTCTCCATAGCTATAAGAATTAAGGAAGACGTGAAAAAAGCCATTTACTGTAGCGTAAAATGATTATTAAAGTGGTCCAAAACAACAAAAGATTGGGGGACGAAATGTTTGCTAAATCTCTGATATTAAAACTTCCAGAACAATTTTATCGTTCATTATATGTACAGTAGATAAAGACTTTTTTTTAATAATATTCTTCTTTACTTTTCTTCGTTCACGTTAATTACAATACAAAGTATTGTCATCTCTCTCTCTCTGCGTAGCAATTCTTAAAACTGGCTGATCTATCACTAGGAGAATAGGGCAGTAGCGCCCTCTGTAAATTTTATAATGCCAACTGTAGTTGAAAATCCGTGTGCCAAACATTACAATTATGGCATTATCCCTTTGGGAGACTTTTCCCAACAGTGGACTTTGATAGGCTAATGGATAAATTTAACAAATACTAAATAGGGAAAGAACTAAAAGAATAAATATATTAAAGTCTAACTTTTTATTAGCTGCAGTAAAATGACGTTTTGTGGGTTGCCGGTTTTTGAAGAAAAATAAATAGGGATGTAGCTATATGAGTGAATCATAAATGAATAATCAGTTTGGTTTTTTTCTTGAGATTTAATATTAAGTTGTAATGTATTTTTTTAACCTATTGTTATTACTATACTAGAGGATTGATCTTTTTTAGTGGAAGTATAGGGAGGTACATTCAAAATGAAACAAAAACGTCATAATAATGTTATTTAATTAATCTTTTTCGAAATCACTGTCGCTGTCGCTTTCGGTCACACTAATAACAAATCTATCTGTCACTTCATCTATAATATGATCGAGGTGGCACATTTTTATCTTCCTCTTTAATAGTGTGAGACACACAGTCACTCCACTTAGCCGGTGTCACTTTCTTGATTCCTTCTTGGAATAAAGTTTTCACTTCTTGCATTTTATACGTCTTATTAATGTTTGCGACGTGACTCTTTACCTGCGCCCATACCAACTCAATGGGGTTCAATTCACAGTGATAAGGGGGCAGTCTTAAAAGTGTGATACCTTTTTGTGCAGCCATCTCGTCTACGGCATATTTCTCAGTATGATTTTGTTGTTTCACAATATCTATGAGAGTGGCCTTGACCATATTTGGTTCAAACGCAATATTTTTAGTAGTCAGCCACTCTTGAATTCGTGCTTTTCTCCACGACATCTTCGGGATTGTTTCGATCTTCCGAGAGTGATAGGGCGCATTGTCCATTACGACTACTGCATTCGGCTTGAGTTTAGGTAGAATACCGCCGAACCAATCCTAGAAACACTCCGCGTTCATTTCATTATGGTAGTCTTCTGTACCTTTCTTTGCTTCAAACATAAGAAGTCCGTCGACCAGGAAGCCTTCTTCTCCGCCTATGTGACTAATTATGAGTCGTTTGCCCTTTCCTGTGGGATTTTTTAATCCCGTAGTCAGGCCGTCTAAAAATGCCTGTCGAGAAGATTTAATACTTCCGTCAATCCAGGTTTTTTTTGTAGTATGACCTGAAAAGAACAAAAAAGAATCATAAGTTTCGACATCAAAACAAAAAGGGAACAAATAGAAGAAACTAAGAGTTGACACGTACCAGCGTTGACCCAGGTCTCGTCTTGATAATATATGTATTTTCCCTCCCTACGATATTGTTTAATTAAACGCAGGTAGCGCTGGCGCCATGATATGATATCTTATCTATCAATAAGCACACTCTTGCGTGATCGAGTAGCGAATTCGAAATCAAGATGCTTCATAATTTTTCTCAATGTCTCTTTCGAGAAGTTGGGCAATTCTGGGTCATCATTTACAACTTGCAGCACCTAAAAATGATTAAAGTTATTACCTAATTGGTTAAGATTACACATGGGATGGGAGAAAACATACATAACGTATAATAAAAAGATGAGTGACGACATGTGTAAACTAACTTTTGCGATGGTGGGTATTTCATTTCTATGAAAGAACTGATGTACAATTCGTCTAACAGCAGTGAATGTGAAATCATCAAGTTTATCTTTAAATGTAAGTTTTGGGCCCGTTTTTTCGGTTTTGGTGATTCGCTGTCGTTCTCCTTGTGCTCCTTTAAAACGGAATAAACTGGGCTGACGGATATTCCCAAGACTTCAGCCACCTTGTTAACGCATTCACTTGTTTTTGGAACTTCAATGTTTGATTCTGAAGATTTCACTTCAAACACATATTTGTAAACGTTTTGGACCCAAAGTTTTTCAGTTGCACTTAGAGCTACACGTGGCCTTTTTTTCTTAGGAGATAAAAATGTGTCTCCATCTTGCGATGTGCTCGGCAGAGCATCCATGTCTTCAATGTATCAAACAAAAAAAAACTAACACGATTAACGAAAACAGGTAATGAAAAACAAACACAACGTAACATAAGTTTAACAATAATGATAACAAAAACAACGCGCAGTGGGCAAATCAAAGTTATTCATGCACTCAAAACAGAAGTATGAAGCCGAATGAGCGAATGACAACCGAAACAAAATGGCGGTCAAGCGTCATCGTAGCACCGTAACCAAAAACCAGTACTACCAACTTGAGAGAGCGTTTTCTTGAGTGTTACCTTGTATATGTCTAAAAGGATCAACGTTTATACAGCCTTTTATTTACATTAATATTAAATAGAATTTAGTATGATCATTATGAGTCAGCTATGGAACGATTAGATATTCTGTAAACTTTTGTGAACTGAATCACATCCCTATTGAGATTAGGCTGTCAACATTATTTTACGCAATGACATTTAGAAACGTCATTTTACTGCAGCTAATAAAAAGTTAGACTTTAGTGACTAGTGGCTCTCCTTCGCTGTGCTTCAGTTCCTGCCACCTTGCCTCCGCATTTTAAATGTACTATATACCCTAAGATATGGCATCGAATTCGCATCCCGGACTATGCAATTGTGACTGTGCCATTTCATAGATTTTCTGAGATGAGTAACCTCGCAGTACAATTTTTTCAAAATCGGTGCTGCTGTGTTGTAGGTTATCCGAAACAAACATCATGTGAGCAAAAATAAACCTATTTTAACATTGGCCATCATGTGTAGGGAGGGGGGCTTTAACTTTTGTTTGATCAAAATAATATTTTATAAAATGTTTCTGAACATGTCCCAATAGGGCTGCCACAAAAAAATATATTCATGGCTATATTAATTAAAATGATAAAAAAGCCATTTATTTCTCCATCACAATATCCCAGCTAATATGTCCAATTGCTCGAACCTTTTTAACAGTGGGGCGAAAATTGACCTAAAATACCACGTTAGTTAAACAGGTTGGAAAAGGTTTTTATTTCGAGTTTTCCTTTTCTTGCATGGGTATTATATACATACATTATCTACTCAGTAATCTTTCCAACACCCAATGGTAAACAAGGGAGTCCAGAATTGTTTTCTTACTCCGTCACCACACGGGCAATGTTCTCTTTTGTAATATAAAAAACATTTTATTTAGAAATATATTTTATTATAACTAAGGTAATATTATGAAGATCAACTATTATAACGTATAAAACTGGCAGATGAATCTATGTAAATTATATAAGATAGAATCCTCTTTGTTGATCTAGGCACGAATATACTAGGATTGTGAACTTCTAGATTCCAATCAAATAAATCTTACCAAACAAAGTACTGGCCTCGATATTTGATACTTACGCGGGTAATTTTCAGCAGAGTTTTTTTTAAATGCTAATGGTGGCAAACGAGAACAATTGAGGGCAAGTGATAATGCCGCGCATGGACCATTGCTATACCAGCAAGGTCGTGCCTACTGTGAAGAAAGTGATCGCAAACTTCGTTTAAAGACGGACACGTCATAACGCTCGGCAATACAGCAGCAGGTAGTTCATTCCAGATTCTACATGTATTTTATAGTTCTATAGACAGTCAATTTTCAATGCCCACATGCAACGCCCAATGAAATACATAAAGTAATAATTTATCCTTATTAATTCTTGTATTTGCAAAGTTAATGAATACTTGGTGCATTACAAACGAAAAACAACAAAATTTCTATTGTGCCTGTTCATAAACGTCAAGCAGGATCCCTTTGGGATGTATACGTTCTATATAGCTTTTTACTTGGAAAATAAAGCGAGCTTCTGAAGCGATTTGCTCATTAAAATTCTAATTTATATGCTGGCGAAGAATATTTACTAAAATATGTCCTTATTAAAAATCCAAAAGAATAACCAACTTTTATACTGTTTTTAAATACATATTTCTTTCGCCATGGAATTACTTTAAGTAAAGCCTCTGATGTAGCCTCCAAACCTACTAAAAGAATACCAAAATAATGGTAACCAACCTAAAACTATCTTCTGAGAAATAAATAGCACCATACTGCCATTGCCACGAAGTGATTTTTTTATTTCTTTTTTAGTTCCTTTTGGTAGCAAACGAGCCAACAGCACACCTGATGGTAAGTGGTATTGCCGCTCATGGACTCTGGCTAGGCCGCAGTCTACCGTGAAGAAAATGAAGGCAGTGTGAATGCGTACAATGAGGTTCGATGATTATCATTTAGTAAAACGCATTACTAAAATCCACCACACTTTTAACTACAGCTAAAGTTTTAGCATAGAAGTCACACCTCGGTAAGGCGCGATGAACACCCCCGGGCTAGACAAGGATGTCAAGAAACTTGGTACCCGTGGCCAGCTCAATAGCGAAGGGTAGGGAATACAGAGGGTTATATTATATGCAAATGGCATCTATGCAAGAGAAGGAAAACTTTCAACCAGTATGGTACAGTAAGGCAATATCCTTACTTTTGTGAAAGAGACTCGGGCTCAGCAGTGGGACGTGGGTGTAGAGAGCTGAGATGATGATAACATGATGATGAAAGTCAGCTGCATCTGTGATAGCGGCTCCTCGTTTGAAAAATCCAGGATAGGAGTATGCATTAGTTTAGGGGCCTGTGTACACTCCGAACGCTTATTTATTGCTACGCGATCTATCAAAATCTAACAGCAATGAAAGTCCCATTTAAGACAATACTAGAATCAACAAGCTGCACTGTCCATTTGTCCTCCGAGCATTTGTTCAATTACAAGCATTTTCAGTCCAAAACTTTCGTATTTATAATTAGTGTGTCTAATTTACTTGAACTTTTAAGGTTTTATTATTACACTTTCACATTTTAACGGTTCCACTGATCATAATGAAATTTTACATATACATGCTTACAGAAATGGACATATGGTACCTAACTTTAAATTATGAGACTTAAGTTTCTCTATCCGTGTGGTGACGGAGTAAGAATACTATTCACCACTTCCTATCTTGCCCGTGGAACATCCACGTAAACGTAACGTAAAAGACTATTGAGAGATATAATGTGCATATAATATCTCGCAGGTGAAGGAAAGCTCGAAATAAAACCCTATACAAACACGCCTGACCGGCTGAGGGAGTGCGAGCCCAGTAGTGGGACATATATGAGCTGCGATGATGTTAATACAGAAGTTTCTCACATTTAACATGCGAAGTTATTTATAAGAAAGAATTCGCTCGTTAACAAGTTTTCATAGGATAAGTTTCATGTGCGGCGGAGATGCTCGCCGGTTTGTATCGGCGGGTATCGGGGGTGCGAGCGGAGGGCGGTGTGGTCTCGTTGAGGTAGCTTACCGCCTGGCGCGTCGACGCCCGCCGAGGCGTCATTGCCCGTTGGGCAGTCCGGCTGGAGAGGCCTCGGTTCGGTGTTCGGACCGTCGAGGCCTTCCGGCCGTTGCTGATGCAGGGGGACGTCGGTCGAGGAGAGGATACCCCTCAGGGGGTATTCCGTCGGGCCGACCACTGACGTCAGGTCACTTGCTCCGGTGGTCGGCCCAACGACGACGAGGCGACGTGTCACGGGTGGGTTACGAGTGTGCGTGCTCACGCCTCTGCGTCGCCCCAGACGGAGTGGAGCGAGGAGTGCGCCGACCGTAACGCACCCCCAAAAAAACAAAGATAAGTTTCATGTATCATTGGTAGGACCAATGGCGAAGGGGAAGGAATACGGTGGGTTATTTGACAGCCCAACTCTCTTTCGTCGGAGTGACAGGCGTCCATATGGTCTGGACGCCTATCACTCCGACGAAACCCGGACCCAAAAATATATATTTTCCAGACATGTAAAAATAATCCAACCTAATGATGTGAATAATTTGTAATATAACGCCTGGAGTACTAAAAAAAGAGTATATATAGTATATAATATAAAAGGAAAACATCTAAAATACGTCACGTTTATCCCTGTTCCCATATAAAGTTGATATCTCTTAAAACACTCACAATAAAGGATACACGTTATTCATTGCGATGTATACACTCTAATATATAAGTATATTATTGTAATAAACTTGGAATAGACGCTTTAGCTAACTGTACCTGTTGAGTCCCAAATGTATACTCGCGAATGAGAGTATTTGGCTCATTGTGAGACGCCCGAAGCACGCGTAGAGGGTCCATAAAGTAAGGGACTGAAATAAATATATTATTCAAGATAACTTTCAAGGCTGACGTTTTAGTATGTTCCTCGGTTAAGACAAAAATGACGTATGACTGTGAATACGATATCTGAACACCTTTTTACCCGACCACGGAGAGTTATGATTTTGATAGGCTATGTATATGTTCATCTATTCCCTTATAGCTCATCAACTACATGCTTGTGAGAACCGGACGAATAATTAGAAGCGTCTTGATCGTCTGCTGGTTACAGGCTATAATTGATGTGTCACTGAATCTAATATGGCGCCCCCTAGACGTCTTAAAGTAATGTGTTAAAAAATAAATTTGATATAAATATGTCGTGTTTCGTAACATTGGAAAGGGGTTACTTGTACATTTCAAAAAAAAAAAAATATATATTTATTATTAGCATTTGCTAATGACTTTATCCGTATTTATCAGATAAACCGTTTTTTGTCGTAGTTGGGTTTTAGTTTTTACTTTTATTCTGTATACATCATAAAAAACGATTAAAGAACGTGAGCAGATTGCATCACAATAGGTCAAGGAACAGTGGCAAAAAAACATTTGTCAACCCGTCTATGCAGCGTCTCATATTAGACCAATTGCTCTGTTATTCTGGCAGAGGTGTCTTATACAGAAAATCACATTTGGTACGTACCGTATTTGGTACGTACCGTACTTTGACCACTATGCTATCGTATTAAATAGGCAAAGGTGCTACTAAAAATAGCTATCATATATTAAGCAATATTTGCCTAGTGTGGCGAATAAATCTGTATCACTCGGTGCGTGGGATTTGCGTGGGTAGTTACATAGCACATCCGCGTAAAGTTTTAGTCACTATTTATGTTATTGAATGTGGAAAAGGATAGTTTGGAATTACTTTGACTTGACTTTCATCGTAGTTATGGGGTACTTAAATGGAGGTGATATGTTTGGGGCGACTTAAGGATATAAAAACCCGTTGTCATAGTATTAGCAGGCTTTTTTTTCTGTTTTTGAGTGTGGGCTACGGTCAGCGCACCTGTCGCCTGACTCGGTCCGCGGCAACAGAAGGGCACAGAGGGGCACATCGCCCCCTCGGGGAGGACGTCGATCTTCGTCGCACGGATGGCCTCTCGACGGGTGACGGACTAACTCCCCGGTCCAGTCACCCGCGGCCTCGGCTAGGACGGCATCAGGCGCAGGTAATCGCGCCTGCGCCGCCCCAGTCACCGGCGGCGGTTCGCGTAGTCGAAGTATTAGCAGGCTGAGGGATCATCAAGATTATTGACAGAAAGGACAAGCAGGAACTCACTTGCTAAGCGTTGCGATTATGTCATTATTCTCATTTAGACGTTCTTACATTTAGCAGCGGATCTGGATAAGCTGATGAATGCGAGATTCCAATCGATACGCCTCGAATTTTCTGGCATCCAATTTACCTGAAACAAAAAAACATTACTTCAGCAAGAATTCTCTGAACTATTGTGGTAATATCATTCTGCTATTATAGCAATATCCGTGTGGTGACGGAGTAAGAATACAATTCACCACTCTCTATCTTGCCCGTGGATGTCGTATAAGACGACTATGGGATATAATGTGCATATAACATCTGTAACATCTGTGCAAGAGAAGGAAAACTCGAAATGAAACCCTATACCAACATGTCTGACCAGCATGGTATAGTAGGTCAAATTCCCTCCCATTGTGGAGGAGGCCCGAGCCCAACAGTGGGACGTATGTGGGCTGCGATGATGATGATGATGATGATTATAGCAATATACCGGGGTCAATGCAACATATTCAGTTTCTTGACCCTACATATAAACTAAGAATAAAACGCACTGCGTTATTAGCACTGCGATGTGCGTGTAGAGTGATCATTTTGTACTGGCAAAATAACAGTAGCTGTAGAGGATCTTATTCGCTATAACTAATTAATCACCTTTTAACGCAAAAAAAGAAATACGAAAAATTTATTGTTTTTATTGCATACGGTGGCAAACGAGCAAACAGTACAACCTGATGGTAAGTGTAGCTGCAGCTCATGGACCTTTGCAAGGCCGCTGCCTACCATGAAGAAAGTGAAGGGAGTGTGAATGCGTACAATGCGATCGATAGGTGATACTAAAGGTATCACTAAAACCCACACGCAAACACCCCAGAAAGATGGGCTGCTGGATTTCTCACTCACCGAACGAAGCGCAGTAGCAAATTGCTACTACTCGGACGTCGATTTTCTGCGACAGTGTTGTACTACCGCGGCTGTAGACAGACAACTGTCAACAGTGTGGTCCTACCACTACCACTAATCATTAACTCTGTGTGGAAAGTTCGTCGCTATGGTATTATTTTGACAGGTTTGCTTTTATATCTAAGAGCATGTTATAACGGCGCACTTAACAAGCGTGGAATCACATTCGGAAGCTCAATTCAAATCTAAAAACGGTTTGATTTTATATATTAAATACGGGAATGTCTCACTAATCACACATTTTCGACATCCTATACACTCCATGAACAGTAAAGTTACGTATTACTCAGTTAAAATAATGGAATATTTTCACCAGTTTCTTATCTCGTAATTTAGCTTGCCAGACTGAAGAATATAAAACGAATTACTTTCCTCTTGGGAAGCGGGTTGTGCTGACATTGTAATTAAGACTGTTATAAAGAGTAAGCTCTGTTTATGTAAAACTGAGTTACTCTATGTTGAGACTTTTTATTTATTTTCTATCTAGAAGAGTTTGTAGTTCATTAGGAGCTATGAGAGCCATTTTGAAAAGAAGATGCACATGTAAACTAGCTGAAATAATATTTTTATAAGATACTAGCTGACCCATCAGACGTTGTTCTGTTCAAATCTGTAAAAAAATAGAAAATTGAATTCCCCTTGAAATCGATCGCAGCGCCACCTACCGGTTCCAATTTTTAACCTAAACCGAAGGGTTTGGATATTCCGAATGGTTATTCCGATGGATATGAGAATTCATATCCATCTGAATGGCCACAAAAAACCATCAAAGTTGGTCCAGCCGTTTAGAAGTTCAATTACAAACACACGAATAGAAGATTTAAATACGTATTTAAAGATAGAAAAGTTTATATAGTCGAAAAAAGGTTACATTAGCAAAGTATATATAAACATTAAGTTTTCTTAAATTCTCTTATTTTCTGCGCAATTATCTTCATTTTTTTTCGTGAAAGCCTTTTTCTAAGTATAAGAAAAATTAAAAAGAAAGATGGACGAAATCGGTGAAGTCGTTCTCAAGTTATGTTATTGTCCTGCCCGAATAGCGCTACCTACCGGGTCCAATTGTGAATCTAAACCATCCTCGAATCTCCTTGAACACACACAAAAAATTTCGTCAAGATCGGTCCAGCCGTTTAGGAGGAGTTCAGTGACATACACACGTACGCTAGAAATTTATATGTAAGATATTCGAGTGCAAAATCATTATAGACTATCACAATATTACTGTGATGGAAAATCCACCCCCAAAATTTATAGGTTTCGTATCAAGTCCAGTCGCTAGAAAATAAAAAAAAGTGTCTATAATTGTATGTTAAGAATAAAGATTAAGATATTTAGTAGATGTTAGATGAGAGACTTATCTAAAATGAAATGTTGGGTTCTATAACAATAATTGCCTGGTGGTAACAGAGTGAGAATTCAATTTGAATCCACCATTCTTTATCGTGGGCATGGCATAAAAGGCGACTATGTAATATCATATCCAGATAATATCTATGCAAGCGAAGGAAAATTCGTCACAAATCACTGTAAGAATAAAACCGATCTGGGTATCGTTTATACAACCAGCGTGGTATAAGTAGACCAATTTTCCTCCTACTGTGTAGGAGAATCGAGCCTAGCACAGGAACGTATATGACCAAAAATTATGACGACAACTATTCTGAAACCTAAAATACAACAACAACTAAAGCTCGTAAAGTCATAATGAAAATTAGCTTATAAAATGAAACTTTTTTATTTTGCAAGTAAATCATATATTCAATAACGCCGTCCATAAATTCCAAATCAAATGCCACGATAAAGCATCTATCAATATTTCAATGTAACTGTTTTTTATTCAACGCATCAGAAACGATTTCAAGTCGATGATCATTTATATAATTTAAATAATATATCCAATGCTGGCAATATAAATGTTTATTTTATTTTAAAAGCTGTTTATGAGTGAGGGATGCCCTACACAATGAGACCTCACAGTTGGATTCGAACCCACTTCACAATAGGTGCGAAAATGGTCTACTATACTCCTCTAGTCAGACGTTTTGATATTTTTTTCTGCATATCATATCCCATAGTCATCTTTTAGGACACCGACGGTTCAAGGGAGGTGGTAGTGAATTGTAATCACACTCCGTCACTAAACGGAAGAATCTACTCCTTTCCGTTATTGTATAATACTAGATGTCAATGAAATTCCCCTGTCCGCTTCCCGTACTCATAGCTTAACCAGCATTCAATCCTGCACTTACTCACTGACTTTATCGCTGGTAACTATGAAGTCTTTGAGAATCGGTTACCATTTACCATTAGCTAGGCACTAAAGTCTTCTGCCACCAATAATATAATAACAATAAATAAATATGTAATTACAACAAAGTACATATTAAAGAGACATTAAAACATTAGTTTTAGTTTTTTTTTTAAATACAATGCCCTGCACTAAGTAAATAATCCTTGTATTGCGGGGGACTTCACAAACATATAATTTAACAGATATGAAAATTACACCTAGACTCAGAACAACAATTTTTTAATCGCTCAAAGTATTGTTTTGCAAGGGAATCGAACCACTGTCATGGTAGGTCGGTATCTTAACCACTACGCCATCTGTGCACTTTAATTACCTGCACGCTAAAGCCCGGAATAATCTTATATCTTTAAACGAGCAATTCTTGTATATATATATATATATATATATTCAGGATCTCGGCAACGGCTCCAACGATTTTGTTGAAACTTGGCATACTAGAGGTTTCGGGTCCAAAAAATCGATCTAGCTAGGTTTTATTTATAGAAAATGTCTTGTCCGTGTTTTTAGTAAAACAATATAATGACATTAAATGTTAAAAGAATATGAATTCAAATTTCGTTGTTAATGTTATGAGTTTCGATATCTCAGGTGGGGAGACGGGCGGTTTTAATTTTGGATTATGTGACATTTAAACAGCGTCGGTTCGAATCTCGGTGTTATTATTATTCTCTTTTTGTAATTTTTTATATATTTTTCATTATTTATTTTTTATTAATATAATGTATATGTCGGCGTTTCGCCAGGAATTTGGGCGTCCATAATGAAATACTGGTTACGCAGTCACTGTATTTATTACAAGTTATTGCCGGAGAAGTGAGTGAAGTAAAACTGTGTTCTCTTCTGTCTTCTCTCTCTTCTAGTCTTACACTGTTTTTATACCCTCCGCTTTACAATGAAACGGTCTAGCCTTAGTAACTACAAATACTTTTTATAACAAACAAATAAAACTAACTATAACAATTATCGAAATATAGCTTAAATAATAACGATAAATATTCTAATGTATTTAACATAATTCCAAATAGTCACTTTTACACAATTTACACCAATGAAATTAAAGGAAATATTATTCTCATATATTGTTCAACGGACAGCACTGTAAGTAGAAATCAATTGCAAGGTTTATTGCGTAAAAACAACTAAATTTGATTACAAATTTACATTAATTCTAATCAATTTTATTTTGATCATTTATATAAATATTTAAACAATTAAATCAAAGATTTCTAGAAATACATTCAAAAAGTGTCTTTTAAATATCATGGCATGATAAATAGCAGTGTTGTTACTACAAATAATTATTTAAATATTAGTTACTATAATTGATAACACATACATCAACAATTTACAAATATTGCCGATAGAGGGCGATATGCGCCCATATATATCTAAATAAATTCGATAAAAATATTCCGAGCGAAGCTCGGTCAACCAGATATTTATTATATAAACGCGGTACATCAGTCAGACGGCAAAGATAAATTTTTAATAAACGTGGATGATTAAGGATTACACAAAGAAACCCTTTAAAGATATTGGCGCGGACTTACACGTCAAAATTGTCAGTGCCCAAAAAATACATTACAGAAGAAACAAACGTCATGGTTACTTAGTCAAGCAGAAAAATAACTTTTATAACGAAGTTAGATTCGGAAATATATTTCACATTTCTGATTCAATAGAGCGAAATCTCTTTTCGTGCAACGTCTGAATCTTTTAAATGTGATAATCTTCATTTCTTGCTATAGGTACGTTACGACCGATTGCGCGAAACTCATTCAAGAGGACATTAAATTGGCGCTCAATATTTGAATTACAAAACTGAAATAACGAAATTTCCGGTTAAATAAATTAAATGACTCTGCCATTGATAGTTTTGGGATAATGTCCTAAATGCCCAATCAAGGGTAACGATTTAAGATCAAAGGTTACGCCCAAAATTAATTAGTTATTTTGCAAACGCTCCAAGTTGGACGCTAGTAAACACTGAAGCAAACCATCTTAATAGATTTTACCGTTATAATTCATATGTCAAACAGGCTGTTAGCGAATCAACCAGTGAACATCGTAGATACTTGACCTTATTTTACGGAAATTTGGGAACGCTTCATAATATAAACAATTTCCGAATAATGTAATTAATTAAGGCTTCGTTCAAACTCACTTTAGATGTCTGAAAATCTCGAGTTCTGGATAACTTATTCATTTGGAAATCACAGACGAAAAATTAAAAGATCTAATTGAAACACTGTTTTTTCATTCATTATTATCTCATCTCATATACGTCCCACTGTTGGGATCGAACCACCTCCATAATAGGAGAGAAATTGATCTGCTATGACACGCTGATCAGACGCGTTGGTATAAAGGTTTTCTTTCTCTTGCGTAGATATTATATGCATTTTAATCCCCTAATCGTCTTTAAGACATCCATGAACAAGAGAAGGGGCGTGAATTGTATTTTTACTCCATCACCATACGAAAAATATTACTTTTTACTATTTCGAGATTTGAAACTACAAAATTTTCTAAAATTTAATATTCGTTTACAACTTAAATCTTTCTTTTTGTCGGGTTAAGAATACAATGTGTGTACCTTGCCCATGAGATATGTACAAAGCAACTAATATCAGCAAAGTGGGCAACATCACTATAGAATACATAACACCACCCCCGTCCCTTGTCCGTGGATATCGTAAAAGACGACTTAGTGATAAATATAAATATTCTATGCAAGAGAAAGAAAACTCAAAACAAATCTCTATGCAAACATCTTACCAGCATAGTATAATACGTCAAATTCCCTCCAATAATGCAGGAGGCTCGATCCAACAGCGGAACGAATATGTGTATCCATACTAATATTATAGATGCGAAAGTAAGGATGTTTGTTTGTTTGTAACACTTTCACGCTTAAACCACCGAACCGATTTCAAAACTTCTTTCACCAATGGAAAGCTATAATATCAGGGAGTAACATAGGCTATATTTAATCCCGGTATTCCTACAGGAACGGGAACTACGCCGCGGGTACAGCGACTGAAACCGAAGCGAAGCGAGGGCGGGTTGCTAGTAATGATATAAAGAGCTTGATGCACAATATTAGGCGCATTATTTTACTACTATTATTCATTTTTACATAAAATGTTAATATAATTCGTTTACTTGAAATCACAATAAAATATTTTCAATACGGAGTATTAAAACGAAATCTAAAATCTTTCAATTTTGTCCGTTTCACTAAAATGAGACTGTATATCGTGGTCGCAAAGAGACCTTTCCGAGTTAGCAGTTTCTGTATTTGGAAATTTATACTCGACGTGTATTACCTTACACGACGATCGATAAGGCTTAAATGTGTTTTGAAAGCACGCTGCGGCTAGACTGCGGTCTAAATAGATACTATTATATGTTAAACCATGTTCAACAATAATATATTAATGTTAGAATAGATAAAAAAACACTATTTGGTAATTTAATCCTTTAAGAACGATTCATGGCTGTATTACTGCATATACAGAGTGTAAGGGGACCGCTCCCGAAAACAAAGACAGGTGATAGTACTAGTCCTACTTGTGATGATAGGCTAGAAAAAAATGTTATTAATCTATACCAATAAATAAAATTATAGTGTCTGTTTGTAATGTCAAAATAATAAGCTTTTTTCATGCTCACACGGTTATTTGCACTATACATACGCCTAAAATACACTTTATAATTTTTTTGTCTGTCTGTCTGTCTGTTTGTTCCGGGTAATCTTCAAAACGGCTGGACCGATTTAAAAAAAAAGGGAACCCCCTTCCACTCTGTATACGAGAATCCATTTTATTCCTATAGAAAACAATAGCCACCTCTATCTCCTCTTGAAATAAAAAGTTATCTTAACTTAATGATATCTAATGTTTACGCGAGCACTACACATTGTAAATAAAACTACTTTTACGGATTATATCGCGTTTGTATTTCATTTATGATTGCCCGACGTTTCGAACACTTTGCAGCATTCATGGTCACGGGCGGACTAAGGTGTCTCACGTCCAACAAGTAATCGTTATTACAGACATTTATAATTATCTACCCGATACAGAAAATTAGTTATAAATTTATTAAATTGTGACCCATATTTTAGTACAGATTTATTGCCAGTGTAAGAAGAAAATGATTCTATATGAAAAAATTATATTGTTTATGGTTAGTAATTATTAATTATTAAATTTGTAGCAATTATTGTTACAATTTGTTGATTTAAAACTAACAAAACTAATATACTACCACCGGATCGGAACGCGGCCACACTGAGAAAGATCCGGCAAGAAAACTCAGGGGACATGATGCTAAATTACCGTGACCATGAATGCTGCAAAGTGTTCGAAACGTCGGGCAATCATAAATCAAATACAAACGCGATATAATCCGTAAAAGTAGTTTTACCTTAACTTGCCTGGAAAGGGTGGTTTAGCAGGTTAATATCCCTCATCAGAGATGATCTATGGCCATCGGTGGTATGTAGGATTGAAAAGGTATAAGAACATGGCCTTATATCTTTTCAGCCTATATACACACATATCTTATATCTCACTGTCTTGCATCAATAGACTTAAAATATTTTATATGTCGTAGAGTCACACTGTCGTCAGTCGTCTATAACCGCGGGCCGGTCCTTCCGGGGTAGTACCATCATCACTTCAGCCCATATATGTCCCACTGTTGGACTCGGGCCTCCTCCATAATGGAAGGGTAATTGACCTACTATACCACGATGGTCAGACGTGTTGGTATAGGGTTTTATTTAGAGATTTTCTTCTCTCGCATAGATGTTATATGGGCATAAAAATGTACAAGGGCGTTTTCAGGCCTGTCCCTCTAAAACGTTACCTTTTTTAAACAATTAATTCTATTTGAAACTAGCACAAAATTTTACATTAGGTTTATTGTACATTTAAGTAATATTTTATAATATTATTTAAGCCAATTATAGTATAATTTTTCGATTAAAAAATAATATAACAACAGATTGCTATCATTTTATCGTGTCCCTTTGTAGCCAGACGATATTTCAACACTGAATTTACATATTAGTTGTAATAATTTGCTCAGTGCCGTATTTTATTTTTCTGGTAGATAGTGTAGGGTCAATTTATTAAAAATAAACATAGATTTTGTAAAGGCTATTGAGAGTTCCTTCAAGAATCCCTTCCTAAGCCATTTACAATCTTAATCTAAAGTAACGAATTGTGTTATAAATCTATCTAAGTCCAGTAAACATGAGAACTAAGTTCTTGATTACATGCCCTAGGGTCCAACAGTCCAGATTAATAATAATCTGTCAAGAGAAATGGTAGACGTGCGTTAGACTTGGTACACTTTCATAGTAATAGTGTTTGAAAGTTTCATCTAGAACGCCTGTTTAAAACATATAAAGTTTTAGAATTCACAGAGCACATTTCCTATTAAAATACTTTACTATTTTATACTGATTATGTTGTCTTTATATATAGTCTAAGTCTGCTTTAAAGACGTAATGTTTCGTACGATAATTTATAATAGGTATGCTCATTCTCTGATATCGCATAGGGCCAGGCAGGACATACTAAAACCATAGCTCATCTTGTCTGATAAGCTTAATTTGAAAAAGAATGAAAAGCTGTCACAATCGCACTTTACACATGAAGCCTATATACACAAAATTCAATTTTCTGGTATACGTAATAAAAGTAAGGTAAAGAGATACCTTTGTAGCCAGTATCTAATTACATCAAACAAAGCGACAAAGCAGATATCTTTCATTCTCGTTTTACCTTTTTCGAGGACAATTTCCGTCCTTTGCGATGACTTTAAACGATTAAAAAATGGTTCTCCTTCAGAAATATTTGTAATCGCGAAAAGAAAATGAAAGTGATAGTGTTTTTGTAAACTTTTAAGCAGAAATATCCTTTTGTTAGGATTCATTCAAATAAATCTTTTTAATAATCTGTTCATAACAAAGGGTTATTTATTGGCAAATAAAGTTTGATTCTTTAGATATTATGATTTGATTTTTTGTTACTTTCATGTTTTAGATTTATATGAGTCGTTTATGATCATCATCATTAAATCCTTTTTTTCGTAGGCTACGGTCTGGACACACCCCACCCAATCCGTCCAGGGCGACGGATGGACGGCGTGCGTCCCATAACCTTCCGTATGCCCTCCCCAACGTCATTGGGCCGACCACTGGTACCGGTGAAAGGCCTGAATGGGGCCCTTTCAGGTATTGTCTCATTCGATGCCCCGGCAACAAAACAGTGTAGCCGGAGCATCGCCTTCACACGGTCGACCTCTCTGCGGGTGGCGGACTAATCCCCGGCCAATCCACCCGCGGCCTTGGCTAGGGCGGCTTCAGGCACAGGTACTCGCGCCTTGCGTCACCCAACGCACCGGCGGCGGAGTTTGTCATGGTAGAAGAATTCCCCTCAGACCCGCCCCGCTGGCTCCTTCTGCGAGATAACTGCCGGCAGCGACCGCGTCACAGTTTCTAACGCTGTCGAGCATCGTTCTAGCGATGATCGGCACCGATGACTGCGACGAGTTCACGGTGCTGCTCCGCCTATGATACACAGACCTCGAGTGTGTGCTGTATTGTGACCTCGTCGCAATCGTAGTGTAGTGGCAGGACGGCATCCTCTCCCTCCTCGCGACCTTATGCAAGTACTTGCCGAAACAACCATGCCTCGACAAGACCTGCACCAGTCGGAAGGAGAGGACCTCGTGCCGCATACCCAACCACTCCATCAGCATCGTCCAGAAGGCTTCGACGGTCCGAACACCGAATTAAGTCCTCTTCAGCCGGACTGAACGACGGGCAATAACGTCTCGGCGGAGGTTACCCCGCCAAGCGGCCAGCTCGCGAATCCTTATTAAACTCTTAGCCAAACAATTCTGGACGTAAACATATCCCATAGAAGAAATCCATTAATTTGCGGGGATAGTAATGTACTCGCCGTACTTGGCAGACGAGTTAGTAATCGTAGCAGATGTAATACGTTTCTCAAGAAATAGCTGCTGCCTACTCTCTTGGTAAAAGCCTTAGCAGAATTTCATGATTTCATTCATGATCAGACAGGTTGGCATAGGGATTTTATTTCGACCTTTCCTTATCTTAGCAAAGGTGTTACCTGCATATCATGTTTTGAGATCTAAGAGCACCGATATAGTGATCTTGACATAACTACTGATACAGTTTTGGCGTTAACACGTCACATGACACAGTTCTTGACGACTTACATGAATTTACTCACATGAGTAAATAAAAAAAAACCTACTTTTAGATGATGACTTTTGAAAAATAAAATTCACGAAATATTTACAATTAATATCTGTCTATGTATTAAAAATAAACGAGTATCCATTTTTCAGTATTCATGTTTTTGGAGAGTTGATACATTAGTTACCTTATATAGCCTAAAGCCAAAATAAATATTTGGCCATTAAAGAAAAAAAAACCACCATATATTGGACAGGAGTAAAATGGCATGAAATATTGAATTGGCACTGTGGCGGCATGGCGGCAAAAAGAAATAATTTGAATTTAATTGGTATACAGTTTAGAATTACACACTTTCGTGTGGTGATGGTTCACCACCCCCATCTTGCCCGTGCGTGTCGTTTTACAACATCCACGGTCGACTGGGACGATGGATATGATCTGCAGATAACAATTCTTCAAGAGAAGAAAACCTTGAAATAAAAACTTACACCAACCTGCCTGACAAGCATGGTAGATCAATTATCCTCCCCTTGTGCAGGTGTCTCGAACTCAACAGCCGTTATATGAGCTGAGATGATGGTATGGATTAGAACTTAACTAATCTATCGCTAGTATTTATTGGCCCTCCATTAGCCTAGTCCCATGATATTTTGTAAAATTAACTGAAAACGCATAAATTGAAGGAAAACTTGAAATAAAACTCATCTGACCAGCGTGGTATAGTAGGTCAATTTTCCTTCCGTTGCGAAGAAGGCTTGAGCCCAATCGTGACAAAAAGTGTATGACCTGTAATTAAATAATGATTCGCTAAGAGGCTACCCTGTACCACATGCTAAAAGGATAACGTACATATATGTTTATTGCCAAATTGGCGCCTTGACATTGCACGAAATCGATTTTCACGCATCCTTCAAACAATCCATCATACTTCTATATCTGTCACATCAATCTTTACACAATCTATTTATTTAAGCAATAGGAATCTATGGTAGCGTATTAGTCTATCCGAGAAACAATCTCCCATGCCAAGTTGTATGAGTTGTAACCCCACCCCACGCAAAACACTAGTGCAATTTTCTTTTAACAAAACATGGGTCTGGGTATTATTTGTGTCCATCTATACCAATAAATAAAATTGGAGTGTCTGTTTGTAATGTCAAAATAATAGGCTTTTTTCATGCTCACACGGTTATTTGCACGACACCTATGCCTAAAATAGCAATTAAAAAATTTTTGTCTGTCTGTCTGTTTGTTCCGGGTAATCTTCAAAACGGCTGGACCGATTTCAAAAATTCTTTCACCAATGGAAAGCTATAATATCAGGGCATAAACTATATTTTATCCCGGTATTCCCACGGGAACGGGAACTACGCGGGTAAAACGACTATAACCTATAACCGAAGCGAAGCGAGGGCGGATTGCTAGTTAATTATAAATAGGGCTTGTTTTTCAAAAAGAAAATATATTAACAAAAATAAACGTAAGATACCAAAGATATTTATTTTAACAAGGAAAGATATTTTAGGAAATATTTTAAGATGACAACATAAAGACAGTAAATTTAACCAAAAATGTCAAACGTGAAATGTTTTCTGTGTTTTAGTCATTCAATGTTTTCACAGGCAATGTGTAATGCGATTTAAAAAGGAAAAAGCAGAAAAAGCGCTCTGTGCCCGTTTTAAGAGGTTTCTACTGAATTAGGTAAGCATCCATTCCAATATAGTTACCCCTTTATCAACAATTCTTGTATATATATGAACCTTTTTGAAGTGAATTTTTTTTATGAAAGAACTTCTATATTCTGTTTCATAGCCTTTTTGCATAAGGAAAAGTAAGAGACGTACGTTCTTCTCGCTTTCATAATTTTATTAAAATAAATTAATGATAAAGGCTTCAAAAGTTATACAAAGTTTCACTCCTATACTATCCTTGCAACATACTCTATATTAGTTTTCTTGTTAACAGCAAACGTTTTCTAAATAGGACTTATTAGGACACAAAGAAGTCTGTTTTAACTATTATTAAAAATTCGCAGCAGTGTTCCTAAAAATTTAATTATTGTCCTATGGTCCTTTACTTTTTTTAGTTGCATGCGATCAATATCTCAATAGCAGTACCTATTGTTATATGCCATATGGTTGACAATGGTTTATACTTCCTAAATAAGCACACAATTGCCTATTTAATTCAAGAGACAACATTTCTTTGCGCGATCCGCAAATTATTCTTGTCTGGGTGTAATTTGTATTCGTTAATATACATTGTATTTGTAAGTTTCCCGCTTTAAAAGGAATTAAAAGTATATGCGGCATATTGCCTTTTATATAAAAAAAACACACGCTTTTTAGGTAAGTAAATAAAAAACTTTTCCAATTTTGTATACGAGTGAATAAAAATCGGTCAAGTGCGAATCCGACTCGCGCACGAAGGGTTCGGTACTTATTGACTAGGTAAACAACAGTAGGTGCACAAATTTACTGATATCGAGCAAAAATAGGCAAAAAATGGAGTTTGTTGTATGGGAGTATTTGCTGTTATAGCGGCAACAGGAATACATAATTTTAATTTGTTAAAATGTCAACTGTCTAGCTATCGCCGTTCTTGAAAGACAACCTAGTGACAGACAGACGGACGGACAGAAGTGAAGTCTTAGTAATAAGGTCCCGTCTTTACCCTTTGGGTACGGAACCCTAAAAAGCCTACTTAAATGCAAATTACTAGCTTATTGGCCAAAAAAAGAAGGTGATTGAGACGGTAAACATGAGTAAAGTCACCGAAGCACAATTGTTTAGCTCATAAGATGTAACTCTGGACACGAGTATACCCTACCAGCTAGGTCAACAGACGTACAGTCGTATGCAAATAAGTAACCTCTAGATATATGCAAATGATTTATGTCTGTCGACAATATCTTGTAGTCTAGAAGGCCCTTGAACCCGTGGAATAAACAATACGTCGCAAATATAAAAACTGTTGACACTTTTTTTGGTGAAGTACTGTTTATTTAATTCGGAAGCACATCTTGGTAGTGTTAAAATATTATTCTTATATAGCAATTACCAATAATTATAATTAATTATATCATTAATGTTGGGCTCGGGCCTCCTCCAAAATGGGAGGGAATTTGACCTACTATACCATGCTGGTCAGACATATTGGTATAGGGTTTCATTTCGAGTTTTCTTTCTCTTGCACATATAAACTCATTTGCAAAAAAAACGGGCGGTTTTGATTTTCATTCATATTTAAAAAGATACAATACCAAAAAGGTTTCAATCGTTTGTACACGTTACTGGCCGGTTTTAAAAATGCTGTGGTATTTAAAAAAGTACGTTCTAAATTCAATTTTTCATTTGATGTTCATTTTTACAGAAAACCCCTTTTTATCCTACATTTTTGGCGCGAAGTTCCAGAAGTTAACATCGACTTTCATAGCTTTTATTCAATTTTTATCGATTAATATCATATCCTTGACTGTCAAAGCTTTATTTAATGCTGTTTGGCTGTATCAAAAATGGTAGATAAAGTGGTAAAAGCTACCAAAATTATCGCGCTGCTTGAAGAGGGTTGCAGCCAATGTTTCGTGGCTAGGAGGCTAAATGTTAGTCGCTCGACAGTCCAAAGGACCTGGCAGCGATATCAGGAGACTGGTTCCGTCGAGAGAAGGCCTGGTTCTGGAAGAAAACCATGTACCCAACCACGGGATGATCGTTTTCTTGTGAGTCGCGCATTGAGAAATCGCAAATCTTCGTATGTGGATCTTAAGAACAACCTCCAAGAAGTAAGAAATGTGCATATTAGTCTATGGACGGTCAGGAGGAGGCTTCTCGCTGCCAATATACGCAGTCACCGCCCGGCCCGCGGCCCCAAATTACTCCGTGAGCACAGAGTTCACAGGCTTAGGTTCGCTAGAAATTGTGAATCATGGACTCAAGACGATTGGAATAGGGTTTTGTTCTCTGATGAAGCCAGGATATCTCTGTTCGGTGAAGATCGACGTCGGCGAGTGCTAAGAAGACAAGGAGAACGCTTTGCAGAGGCATGTTTCGAAGAAATCACACCTTATGGTGGGGGCTCTGTTATGTTTTGGGCAGGAATAAATTCAATGGATCGTACAGAGTTAGTCTTCATTGAAAACGGCTCACTGACTGGGCATCGATACATAACGGAAGTTCTAATTTCTCATGCACAACCCGCATTGGCCGCTCTAGGTGAAGACTCGATTTTTATGGACGACAATGCTCGCGCCCACCGATCCCGCGATGTTAATGCGTATGTGCAAGAGGTCGGCATTCGTCGTTTGGATTGGCCAGCTCGAAGTCCCGACCTCAATCCCATAGAGCATGTCTGGGACGTTCTGAAACGGCGTGTGAGATCAGTACACCCGGCTCCGCAGACCATCAGAGAGCTGAAGAATGTGATTACTGCGGAGTGGGAACGTATTCCGCAAGCAAGTATCCGGGATATACTCGCTAGCATGCCCAGACGAATTCAAGCTGTGATTTTAGCTAGAGGGGGTCACACTCGATACTAAACATTTATCTGCTTTTACTTTATTAAAGAAAAACAAACAAAAAAACTTTTTTATTTTTACTTCATGAGCATATGCACTACTAGCGAATATACACTACTAGCGAGGTTTAGCATTATTTCCCATAAATTGTATCTAAATTTTATGAAATACTGATGAAAACGATTATTTTCTTATTAATTTAGCAAATTGTGTGGATAAAACTACCTATAATTATCAAACAAAGAAATATTAACATTTGAAATGGTTCATTGCTTAGGTGCCCGTTTTTTTTGCAAATGAGTGTATTATGTGCATATATTATATCTCTTAGTCGTCTTTTACGACATCCACGGGCAAGATAGATAGTGGTGAATTATATTCTTACTCCGTCACAACACGGAGATTATCCGTGTTGTGACGGAGTAACAATATGAGACAAAACCCTATTCCAACACGTTTGACCAGCGTGAAATAGTAGATCACATACCCTCCCTTTATGGAGGAAGCCCGAACCCAACAGTGGGACATATATAGTCCGAGATGATTATGATGATGACAGGGATAATGTAATAAAACAATAATTAATTATTAACTACTTCTTATAAGACAATATTCAAAATAAAAAACAAATGTTTATAATAAATTATTTCATTACTGCAGTATTGCAATGAATTAAAGAGTATATGAACCAGGTATTTCATTTATGACAAGAATATCTCATTTAGCAAATAGAAAATATTATATGGTACGTAATTAAAAACGCTACCGCAATGCTCTCTGAGGCTGAGTTCGTGCCAGTTAATAAAAGAGTTGGCTTATTGCTGCGCAAATGCAGTTTATTAAAATAAAAATTCATTAAAATTATATTAAGAATTTCTAACGAAATAATTGCTTTTAATTTATTTTTAGCGACAGAAATGGAATATTAGGTCGTGTGAATTTAACGCAAATTTATGTTGGGTAAAGTTTCACATATCCAAGGCTAATTTTAGTTCTATGGAAGTCTTGTATTTATGAGCGGGAGGGATTAAGAAAAAGGGTATAACTTTGTATTAACTACGTATACCAAATATCAATATTTTTTATAAAATATATAAAATTTATAAAATATATAATATGTTCCCGAACGAAAAGTAGCCTATAGATTACCTAATATTACAATACTCAGGGGTAATTATAGCTTCCTATTCGTCTCGGCTCACATACCTCCCACTGTCGGGCCTGGGCCTACGCAATGGGAGAGAAATTGATGCTAGTCAGACGGGATGCTGCTACGGGGTTCTATTTCAAGTTTTCTTTCTCTTCCGCCGATGTATGGATATTATCGTAATCGTCTTTTACGACACCCACAGGTAACATGAGGAAGGAGATGATGAATTATATCCTTACTCCGTCACCACATGGAAAAGTTTCCTATTATTGAAATTTTAAAAAGGAATAATTAGATCCATAGTTTCATTTTTAAATCTAAACTTACCTATTTTAGCCTTAATACAATTTTCCTTATTTTAATCATGATTAATAATTCTACAGTTCGTTTAGGAATGAACTGCAAATTTACAAATACTGCCTTTTATAATATTAGTATAGATATATCGGTATTGATAATTGGTTGAATTAGGCGATACATAGCGGATATCCTTTTTATTTTAATTTTGAAATGGAAGGAAGGGAGCCCACCACTTTCCCACGGTAATCAATATACCGCGCACCACAATAGAAGGAGTACGGGATAGGATTAAGGTTTTAGATTGGGCGTCACACAGCTTGCACTATTAAGTTCGTGTATTGTACTATTAAGTTCGTGTATTGTACTATTAAGTTCGTGTATTCTCCATAATGCTGTGTGGTAGCGGCTTCGAATACTACCAACCCTTGCTTTGCTCGTGGGTGTCGTAAAAGACGACTAAGAGTCCTAGATTGACCCGGATCAACTCTCCATCTGGTACCATTTGGGTCAACGATTAGATTCCCCAGGAGGGTTGACATCAGGCAGGCGGCCGGTCATAAAAGTCATTGCCGAAACTTTTTGCAATATGTCAAAACAGATGACATATTGCGTCGACCCCAAGTAATTGGGATAAGAGCAAGATGATGATGATTCTCCATAATGAATGTGAAATTGGCCTTTTAGACCATGCCGGTCAGGCTTCCTTCTCTTGCAGTGATGTTTTGTGCTTACGTCTCTCAATCATCTTTTACGACATCCCCATAGAAAGATATGGTGCCACATTTGAATCCACTATCATATGGATTAACCTCTGATTGATATACAACTTCAAGTCTTTGTCACCCAAAATCACTAGGAAGTATTTTTTCTCTGCTGTTAATCCTTAACGGATTCTTCTCGCAAATTAACGACTAAACGTTTAACATGAAACAAATTGTTGATTGTTATCATCGCAGCCCACATACGTCCCACTGTTGGGCTCGGGCCTCCTCCACAATGGAAGGGAATTTGACCTAACTGTACCATACCAGTCAGACATGTCGTTACAGGGTTTCATTTCAAGATTTTCTTCTCTTGCACAGATGTTATGTGCATATTACATCCCATAGTCGTTTTTTATGTGGTGCGAAATGTTGAATTGTATTCTTACTCCGTCACCATACGGAAATGTTGATTGTTGATTAAAATTCATTTGACAAATATTAATGAATTAAGGTGCTTTTTATTGAGTCTCTTATAATAATCTATAACAATCCATCTGGAAAACATGGTACGTATGTACGTACATGGTACAACATACGAGGTCAATCTCAAAGCTCCCTTATCTGGAGGAGGCCCGTATCCAAAAATGGAACATATATGGGCTGAAAAGAAGAACAGAAGAGTCTATATAAAACATTAACGTATAGAAAGTATTTTTTTATCTTGTAGCGTAAAGCGATCGATGGATGAGGATACAATTACTATATATAAATAGAGAGTGAAATTCGTTTAGTCATACCGCTGTTCTAAATTTGTAGTACATAATTACTTGTTTTCAGTAGTTTCTGTAGGTTATATAGATAACGAAGCATAAAATATAGTGTAAATAGAAATACAAGCACCTACATTTTACTATAATCTGTTTTCTTCTCAATACTTACAAATCGAATTTATGGTCAAACGTTCTACTAGAATTAAAATTGACTTGCTATCAAAGCGAGAGTCTGCTACACTTTGAAAGAAAACAATATTTATGCACTTTATCGCGTTTGTTTTTTGAGTATTACTTATCCGACGTTTCGAACAATTCAGCGTTGATGTTCATAGACAGATATAAACGTGATAATATGCATTAAAATGGTTATATTCCTTTGTGTAATTTTCGCATAAACAATAGATACTATCAAACTATACAACGGCCACGTCGAACAATAATTCTGTTGCCAGAGAATATCTTTTTAAAGCGAACAGCAAATATTGTTGTTCGTATTCTTAATTTCTTACTTTTTCACCACACGAAAATTAAAATTCTAGTCTATTAAAGGCAATAGAAGATTGCGTATATTGGACACAGATCTATTATTTAGAATTTATTATTTATAAGGTCACAGAACTATCTACTGCTATCGTTTACTGAGTGAAAATAAACGCATCACCATGTGACGTATTATTTTGCGATTCAACGATTGATATGCAGCCTCGTAAATTCTGACGATCTTATCTAAAGTTTCAAATAACAATAATTGTCTGACTATCGACCTAGGTAATAAATCGGTGTTTGATAAATAATCTATGGAGAAAGTGTTCCGAATACGGACTCTAAAGATAACAAATAGCTTTTATCTTGATTTATTCGCCACGAATAGAATATTAATACGAGTATTGTTATGGTAATCACAGCTTTCGTTATCTATAATTTCGATGGCATTGTTGATGGTCATAGATCATTTTATCATATAACGCCTGTACTTTGAAATTTCACACGTATTCAATTTACCATTGGCCATGCCGTATACTTCTATAATTATGGCCGTGTGATGACGGTTTAGGAATACAATGGGTATCCCCTTCGTACATTTTCTTGTGAGTGCTGCTGCCGGTGCTGCACAGTCTGAGAGATCATCATATGATTGGGCAGTAGTATGATTACCATAGCAAACTTTAAAATCAACTGCAATTCCTAACCACGTGCTTGGAAAAGGATATCCTTGGCCGATTTCATATTTCCATCGATTAGCCCATAGACGTCCACTGTTTGACATAGGCCTACCCACGAGAATGTCACTCGGAACGGTTCTGTGCACCCGTGAAAGTCGCACTTTCAAGATGTCGTCAGTCCATCTAACAGGAGGTCGGACGACGCAGCGTAGGACAACATATTTTATACTCGAATAAAAAATATTTTAACCATTAATTTAGCTATAATAAGAATACAATTATTATTCAAAGCCACAAACAAGTTTATCAATACATACACGACTGCAATGTAAGATAGATCAAGCGTGCACTCAGCCACTAATCTTCCGCAGTCCGTTGAATACAGAATTTGTAATCACATGCAACATTGTTCGTAGTCTCTCACAGGCCTCTAGAAGTTTGTCGCAGTTATGTGGAGTTCATGCGACAAATCGTGAATTAATACAGAATCAGATATGCGTAAGTTAACTAATATTCATCATTATCAGCTTATTAACGGCCCACTACTGGACTTGAGGCTAGAAATTTAACCATCACAGACTTCAACTTTGATTATATCTTTATCTATACCAATAAATAAAATTGGAGTATCTGTTTATAATGTCAAAATAATAGGCTTTTTTCATGCTCACACGGTTATTTGCACGACACCTATGCCTAAAATAGCAATTAAAAAATTTTTGTCTGTCTGTCTGTCTGTTTGTTCCGGGTAATCTTCAAAACGGCTGGACCATTTTCAAAAATTATTTCACCAATGGAAAGCTATAATATCAGGGCGTAAACTAGACCATATTTTATCCCGGTATTCCCACGGGAACGGGAACTACGCGGGTAAAACGACTATAACCTATAACCGAAGCGAAGCGAGGGCGGATTGCTAGTATACATATAAATTTCTTGTGCACGTGTGTATGTCACTGAACTCCTCCTAAACGGCTAATCCGATGTTGATGAAATTTTTTGTGAGTGTTTAAGGGGTTCGAGAATGGTTTAGGTTCACAATTGGACCCGATAGGTAGCGCTTATTTGTACAGAACAACGTCTGTTGGGTCAGCTAGTGTTAAATATTAAGGTCGCGCGGTTTATGTAAATATTTTTTCAGCAGAAGTCTTATCAATTATACTTGGATTGACGACATCTCAATCTACTTTATTTTTTAAAGGCTACTCTCGCTGAAGAACTGATTCTCGTCGTGCATGTGTGTGTGTGTGTGTGTGTGTGTTTTCCAATCGCATAAAATAGTGTTCATTCATCTTAGCCCATATACGTCCCACTGTTGAATTCGAGCCTACTCCACAATAGAAGTGAAATTAACCTACTATACCGCGTTGGTAAGACAAGTTGGCATTTTTTTTTTTTTTTTATGGGTAGGCTATGGTAAGCGCACGCGCGGTCCAGTCCGTCCGGGGCGATGAAAGGACGGCGCGCGGGCCCATAACCCACCCGTACCCACGTCACCTCGTTGTTGGGCCGACCACCGGAGAAGATGTGACTTGTCATCAGTGGTCGGCCCGACGGAATACCCTTTCGGGTAACCTCACCTCTCGACGTACTGGGACGTCGGTCGCCATCGCGCGGTCAGCCTCTCTGCGGGTGACGGACAATTCCCCGGTCCGATCACCCGCGGCCTCGGCTAGGGCGGCATTAGGCGCAGATACTCGCGCCTGCGCCGCCCGAGTCGCCGGCGGCGGAACGTGTCGCCGAATAGGAGCTCTACTCGCACACGATCCGCCGCCTCCTTCCGTGAGATTACGGCCTCACAGAAGGCGGCGACCACGTCCCAGTTCCTGACGCTCTCGAGCATCTCCCTGGCGATGGTCGGCAGCGCCAGGTCGGTACCGATAATTGCGACGAGTTCACGGCGCTCCCCGTCCCATGCAGCACACTCCTCGAGCGTGTGCTGCTCCGTGTCCTCTTCGCAACTGCAGTGGTGGCAGGACGGTGTGCTCTCCCTCCTGACAATCTTGTGCAGGTACTTCCCAAAACACCCGTGCCCCGTAAGCACCTGCACCAGTCGGAAGGAAAGCACCCCGTGCGTCCGCTCCAACCACTCCATCAGCACCGGTCGGAAGGCCTCGACGGTCCTGACACCGTACCGAGGACTCTCCAGCCGTACTGCCCAACGGGCAATGACTCCTTGGCGGGCGTCGACCCGCCAGGCGGTGATCTCCTGCAGGCAGACCATGCCGCCGCGGGCGCGCGTCTCCGACACCCGCTGATAAATGTCGGCGAGCATCTCCGCCTCCAGGTCCCACGGGGGAGTTCCGGCCAGGAGGCACTCTGCCTCCGTCGACACCGTGCGGTAACCGCGTATGGCCCTGACCGCCATGACCCTCTGAGGTCGCCTCAAGAGGGCCCTCAGCCGGACGGTCAGGGACCCCGCCCACACCGGTGCGCCGTATAGAGCCATCGACCGGATCACCCCCGTGTACAGCTGTCGGCACGTAGAGCTGGGTCCGCCCACATTCGGCATCAGCCGCGAAAGGGCGGACGCCGCGCCGACAAGCCGGGGAACAAGTCGATGGAGATGCTCCCGGAACCAAAAATGCCCGTCGAGCACCAGGCCCAAGTACTTTATGTGGGCCTGGATGCTGATGGTGACCGACTTCACGGTGATCGAAGCGCCGGCGGGAGGCCCGGCGGTACGGAGGCCATGGAATAAAAGGGCCTCCGTCTTTTCCAGGGCTACCCTCAACCCCAGCGCTTCGATCCGCCTGACAATCTCCTCGGTGCCGAGAGTTGCTAGGCGTGCCGCCTCCTCTAGCGTCCCACCCCGGGCTGTGACGAGTGTATCGTCGGCGTAGCAAATTACGCCCAGCCCGGGTGGGAGGCTTCCTCTCAACGCCCAGTCGTAGCCGATGTTCCACAGGGTCGAACCCAGAACCGACCCCTGCGGGACACCGCACGTCATGGGCGTTCGCACAACGTCCCCTACTCGGTCAACGTAGAGGATGCTGCGCCCCTCCAAGTAGTCTGCCACCAGCCGCCTGAGGTACACGGGCACCCCGTGATATCACAGCCCCTCCCTGATGCAGCTGAATGGCAGACTGTTGAAGGCGTTGGCGATGTCCAGGGACACCGCCAACAGGACTCCTCCGCCGGTGACAGCCTCCGCTACCACGACCTTCAGGCGCAGCAGGGCCGCGATCGTCGAACGCCCTCGCCGAAAACCAAACTGGGCGTCCGACAAATCGGGCCCGACCCCGACGAGGTGCCGCTCGATGCGGGCAGCCAACACCCTCTCCAGCAGCTTGCCCGCATCATCGAGCAGCATGATGGGCCTATAGGCCGAGGCCGACTCGGGAGACCGTCCCGGCTTCGGCAGGAGAACCAGCCTCCCCTCTTTCCAGCACCCAGGGAACTGCCCGGACGGGTGCTCCGCCCGCTGTGGAAAGAGGTCCTCGACAACTTTGGTGAGGAGGCTGGCCTGGAGAGTCTCGGTGAGGGGGGGGGGACCCCGCCCGCGGAGCTTGTTCAGCGCCGCGAGGTAGGGGCGACCCCAGGGGTCACGCTCGAGACTGTCCAGCATCTCCCGCCGACTAACGTCCTTGGCGGTACGGACGGCCAGCCTGAAAGCAGACCGCGCACTGCGGTAAGCCTCGTACAGCTGGCCCTCCCGCTCAGCGTCACGGTGGCGCGCTCGGCTGCGGGTGTAAGCCCTCCGGGCACGTATGCACGCGGCCCGAAGGTCCGCCAATTCTCGGGACCACCAGGGGTCCGCATTCTTCGGAGGCAAACGCCGCACACGGGGCATGGCCGCATCGCAGATCCGCGTTAACGCACAGCGGATGCGGCCAGCCTCAGCGTCCACCCCGTCCGCCTGGGGCGGTGAGGACAGCCACGACTGAACGATGGCTGCCTCCACCAACAGGTCCCGATCCAATCGACCCACAGCCCACCGTGGATACGCGGGAGCTCCGTCCGCCGTGTGACCCCTGCTGGGCTGCAGGAGGGTCCGGGAGACCTCTATCCGGATGTATCGGTGGTCGGATAGGGTCTCAACCTCCTCCTGGACGCACCAGCTCCTCACACGTGCTGCGACATTAGGGCTAGCGAACGACAAGTCCACTATCGATCCGCCCTGCTGCCGCACGCACGTTTGCACCGAGCCCCTGTTCAGCAAACAGAGGCCCACGGCGTGGACTTGGCGTTGTAGTCCCCCAGAATGAAGACTTGGCGCGGTGCCAGTCGCCGTATCGAGGCCCCCAAGATGGTGAGGAAGGCCCCGAAATCCGTCGCGCTCCTGTTAGGGGAGAAGTAAACACCAAATAGCGTAACCTCTCCCCAAGACATATTGGCATAGGGTTTCATTTCAAGTTTCCCATCTCGTTCATAGATGTTATATGCATATTATATCACTTAGTCGTCTTTTACGACACTTACGGGCATGATTATTATATCCCTTAGTCGTCTTTTACGACACTTACGGGCATAATAGGGGACGGTGGTTGGTATTCTTACTCCGTCACCACACAGAAAGCCATATAAAATTCAGTAATCATTTTTTTAAATCAATTAATCATTACAATCTACCGTAATTAATTAAATTGGGTGAAATTTAATTAGTAACGGCTTAATTCGTTATTGCTGGTAACACGCGCTGATTAATTAAACCAGTGTGTTGCCAGCGATAACCTATGGCATTGAAACGTGGTCTCTAAATGTCGGCCTCATAATAAGGCTCAGTCGTTCAACGTGCTATGGAGAGAGCTATGCTCCGTGTTACTCTGCATGACGAAATTTATTTATTTTTTTAATTGCAAACGGTGGCAAACGAGCAAACAGTACACCTGATGGTAAGTGTTGCTGCCGCTCATAGACCTTTACAAGGCCGTTGCCTACCGCGAAGAAAGCGAAGGGAGTGTGAATGCGTGCATTGAGGCTCGGTGATACCAAGGGCACCACCAAAACCCTCCACACGCAAACACCCTCTGAAAGTTGGGCTTCCGGCTCTCTCGCTCACCGAACGAAGCGCAGTAACAAATTGCTACTACTCAGACGTCGATTTTCTGCGAGAGCATGGTATTGCCCCGGACGGACCGGCCCGCGACTGTAGACAGATAACTGTCGACAGTGTGGTCCTACCACTCCTGAAATACGGTAATTCATATAAGAACGGGTGTAACCGACGTACCCCGAAGAATTAGCACTTTGAAATGGCAATAGCTGCCCATTGCTCGTCGAATCGAAAACCGTTGAGGAACAAAGTTTGATAAGGAGAATGATGAGGAACAAACTGTTGGCTCGGTTATAGAGAATATATGAACTGAATTGTTGTTATTCGAAGATCAATAAACAGTGTCAATAAAAAGAGTAATTTTAAAAATCAGAACTTTAAGTAACTGTGTACAATGATAGAAAATATACATAGATATAAATCTGTATTATTATTACAATTATATCTCATGTAGGATTGATTGTCTTATCTATGTGTAGACGGAATAAGAATACAATTCACATCACTTGCTTTTCTATCCGTACCTTAAGAAACGACTAAGAAATGTATGCAGATAACATTACTGGAAGAGTAGAAAATAACGAGCAGTATAAACAGCATAGTAAGGTCAATTTCAGTCCAATTGTGGAGGACGTTGGAGGCGAATTATCGAACCTACGTAGGCTGAACAAGAATATCCTATCGGTGGCCTTTAGTACGTTACTTCAAGAACCAATTGCTATGTTACAAGTGAAATAATCCAATCCAATTTCGAGAAAGAGATCAGCCGACGAATCCAACTCGGTTGGGCAGCGTTCGGGAAACTTAAGAGGATCTTCTCGTCCAACATACCTCAGTGTCTGAAAACACAGGTCTACGACCAGTGTGTGTTACCAGTGATGACTTACGGCACGGAAACGTGGTCCCTAAATGTAGGTCTCATAACAAGGCTCAAAGTCGCTCAAAGCGTGCTATGGAACGGGCAATGCGCGGGATTTCTCTGCGAGATAGAATCCGGAATACGGAAATCTGCAGAAGAACGGGTGTAACCGACATACCACGAAGAAATAGCACGCTGAAGTGGCAATGGGCAGGCCACATCGCTTGACGAACCGACAACCGCTGGGGAACAAATGTTTTCTCGAGTGGCGACCACGTATCGGACGACGCAGTGTAGGACGTCCCCCATTAGATGGACCGATGACCTAGTGAAAGTTGCTGGGCGTCGTTGGATGCAGGCGACACAGGACCGCACATTGTGGCGTAACATGAGGGAGGCCTACGTCCAGCAGTGGACGGCAATAGGCTGAAATGATGATGATGATGATGAAGTGAAATAAAATATTGTTTATGGATTTTACCGCGTTTGTATGCGATTTTGACTTATGTGAAAGAAAGAAAGAAAGAAAGACTTATGTGATGTTTGAAACATTTCTTACAAATTCATAGTTACGGTAGAACTAAAATATATTACATCAAAAAAGTCACTGTTATTACAAAGGTTTTTTTTTTATCTACCCGCTACATATAAGCTTTTACATTTTGACATACATTTTTTATGCCGACAAAAAATACAATATTTTTTTTATATAGAATCATTTTCCTTTTTTTCTGACAATATTGACAAAATATTCGCCTAAATCATTCCGATGTAACAGCATTGAGTCGCTGAAAATATACCTGTTGTAAAGCTTTTCTATACCAATAAATAAAATTGGAGTGTCTGTTTGTAATGTCAAAATAATAGGCTTTTTTCATGCTCACACGGTTATTTGCACAACACCTATGCCTAAAATAGCAATTAAAAAATTTTTGTCTGTCTGTCTGTTTGTTCCGAGTAATCTTCAAAACGGCTGGACCGATTTCAAAAATTCTTTCACCAATGGAAAGCTATAATAATCAGGGCGTAAACTAGGCTATATTTTATCCCGGTATTCCCACGGGAACTACGCGGGCAAAACGACTATAACCTATAACCGAAGCGAAGCGAGGGCGGATTGCTAGTATAATATAAAGTCTTGAATTTTAACCAAAACGCTTAACATTATTTGGTAGGTATATCAAAATTATTATACCACTTTCATAAGCAATTTAGACCCACAAAAGCTTTCATAAAGCAATCTTAACTGTCTCGTAGCGGCTTATAGATTGCAATAATTATAATTTACCAAAGTGGGTGGTTTTATAAATTAATTAACGTAATTATTCGCTAACAAAATTCAGTTGTTATTGAATAAAGAGTCTGTTATAAAGAGAATTAGAATTAACTAAATTTCATTTAGTTAAAATATTATTTTATCTTAAAAAATATACACTTAAATAATAGCAAATGATTCCGATTCTGTCATTACAGCATCTTAACATATTACCTATAATTAAGTTTCTATCTATCAGCTCATTTCCGTGTGGTGACGGAGTAAGAATACAATTCACCACACCCTCATTTAGGGTGTTCACCCCTTGGGTATCGTAGAAGACGATTAAAGGATATGGTATAAAGATAATAATGATGCAAGAGAAGGAAACTGCTGACAACGACACATGGTTTCACTGCAATAGATCAAATGATGGTGGCCTAATCTCTGTTTACAACTTTGAGTATAAAACATCCATTCTTCCCACGAAAATTGCCACTCGGCGCGGTCTTTAGTCACTTGCATCCAACAGTTCCTTGTGACTTTCAATATGTCAGTCCACCTAGTCCGATTCGTGGTCGCCGCTCGAGAATGGTTCTTCACCTATGGTTGCGCTCTGACGAGCGATGTGGCCTGTCGATTGCCATTTCAACGTGCTAACAATAAAAGATATAAGAACAAAAATAGTAACGTATGTCCAATCGCTTATTAGGATAACAAAAGGACACGTATTCTTTCACAAGACAGAGTTCCGGGTTCAATGCCGTGTCGTAAACATCGTTTACGATATCGCCGTGCCGAATTCATAAGTGAATATTTATGTAAGAAATTGTTGTATGTAATCCTTACATATGTTTCGGAAGTGTTTACAATTGATTTACTGCTGTTATTAAGGTTTATTTATAATTCTTTTTATTAAGTCTACGGTTGGACAAGTAATGATAGGCCGTAATATCGTTGGTAAGTATAACAAACGAAACAGTTCCGCTTGTGTGGATATTGCTTACTGATTAACTTAAGAGTTTGACTGACAGATGACGTTGTGGGTAAAAACCTATCTGCAGTGTCGTGGGTCCGAATTTCACGCAGAACAAAACTTTGTACGATTCACAAATTCCTGTCATGTCTGTCCTGAGTTCTGAGTCTGGACGTAATTTGTATCCGTTAATTAAATGCTCGTAAAGTCACCCGCAATAGCAGGATATTTCCTTAAAGCAGGGTGTTGTCTTTTGAAAACAAGAAAAGTTCAGGACAATTACGAAACATTAATAATAATATCTTATATATAAATTTCTAGCGTACGTGTGTATATCACTGAACTCCTCCTAAACGGCTGGACCGATGTTGATGAAATTTTCTGTGTGTTCATGGGGATTCGAGGATGGTTTAGATTAACAATTGGACCCAGTAGATGGCGCTGTTCGGGCAGTACAATGACACAACTTGAGAATGACTTTACCGATTTCGTTCATCTTTTTTTTTAAGTCTTCTAATATTTCAAAAAAGGCCTTTATAGAAAAACAATAAGAAAGGTGCGTATAAAATAAGAAAATTTAATAAATCCTAACGTTTATATATGTTTTTCTAATGTGACCTTTTTTTCAACTAGATAAATTTCCTATCTTTATATAATTATATAAATTTTCTGTTCGTGTTTGTAATTGAACTCCTTCTAAACGGCTGGATCAATTTTGATGATTTTTCTGAGGCCATTCCGATGGATATGGATTCTCATATCCATCGGAATACCCATTCGGAACATCCAAACCATTCGATTTAGATTAGTAATTGGAACCGGTAGGTGGCGCTGTGATAGATTTTAAAGAAAATTCCTTTTTCTATATTTTTAGATTTGATCAGAATAACGTCTGTTGGGTCAGCTAGTTTTTTATAAGATTCCAATGACAATTCCGATTTGATATGTCAGAGGTTGTTATGACAACGACGATTATACAGAAAGCTTGGTTCGAGATGTCCGATTGTTCCAATTTTGTCCAATTTGCAAACATTTATAGTCACGTTCCACATCCATTTATCGCATTCTAATCTATTACAGCCATTCTCGCTAAGCAGATTATCTGCTACAAAAAATATTTCTTTTGGATTCAACTAGTAAACTCTTCAACCTTTTTATGGTAATATAGATTTGAAGGCTCTAAGTTATACACAGTATCTTTTAGCTCCGTCCTTGAAAAAGTGTGGAAGAGAAAAGATATAATTAAAGAAGTAGATATATGAAAAATACTTCTAAATGATTTATTTTATATATATATATATATATATATGCAATAATCGCATTAACATTAAAAATCGCTAGATACATATGTATAACTAGGAACCCGCCCTCGCTTCGCTTCGGTTATAGGTTATAGTCGTTTTACCCGCGTAGTTCCCGTTCCCGTGGGAATACCAGGATAAAATATAGCCTAGTTTATGCCCTGATATTATAGCTTTCCATTGGTGATAGAATTTTTGAAATCGGTCCAGCCGTTTTGAAGATTTACCCGGAACAAACAGACAAAATTTTTTTATTTGTATTTTAGGCATAGGTGTCGTGCAAATAACCGTTTTTTTTTTTTTTTTTTTTTTTTGTGGGTGGGCCGCGGTCGGCGCGCCTCCGCACCACTCCGTCCGGGGCGACAGAGGGGCTTAAGCACGCAACTCCCGCGACCCACCCGAAAACCACGTCGCCTTCGTCGTTGGGCCGACCAGTGGAGCAGCGTTAACTTGTCGTCAGTGGTCGGCCCGACGGAATACCCCCTATTGGGGTACCCTCCCATCGACCGACGTCCCCCCCTCAGGGAGGACGTCGGTCTTTCCTCACGCGGTCACGTCACCCGCGGCCTCGGCTAAGGCGGCATGAGGCGCAGATAGTTGCGCCTGCGCCGCCCTAGTCGCCGGCGGCGGACCTCCTCATCGAGGCTGCGCTCCTCACGCAGGCGATCCGCCGCCTCCTTCCGCGAAATCACTGTCTCGCAGAAGGCTGCGACCGCGTCCCAATTCCTGACGCTGTCGACCATCGCCCTAGCGATAGCCGGCAGCGTCAGGTCCGTACCGATGATTGCGACGAGTTCACAGCGCTGCACTGCCCAAGCCCCGCAGGCCTCGAGCGTATGGCGCGCCGTGTCCTCGTCGCAATCGCAGTGGTGGCAGGACGGTGTACTCTCCCTCCTAACGACCTTGTGCAGGTATTTGGCGAAGCACCCATGCCCCGTCAAAACCCGCACCAGTCGGAAGGAGAGCAACCCGTGCCGCCTCTCTAACCACTGCATCAGCACCGGCCGGAAGGCCTCCACGGTTCGCACCCCGAACCGAGGCCTCTCCAGCCGGACTGCCCAATGGGCGATGACGTCTCGGCGGGCGTCGACGCGCCAGGCGGTGAGATCCCTTAACGAGACCACACCGCCCTCCGCTCGCACCCCCGTCACCCGCCGATATAGTCCGGCGAGCATCTCCGCCTCCAGGTCCCACGGGGGAGTCCCGGCCAACAGGCACGCTGCCTCCGTCGCCACTGTGCGGTATCCGCGGATGGCCCTGACCACCATGACCCTCTGTGGTCGCCACAGAAGGGCCCTAAGTCGGGCGGTCATGGACCCCGCCCACACCGGTGCGCCGTACAGGGCCATCGACCGGATGACCCCCGCGTACAGCCGTCGGCACGCAGCGCTCGGTCCGCCCACGTTCGGCATAAGCCACGATAGGGCGGACGCCGTGCCGACGAGCCGCGGAGCGAGCCTACGGAAATGCTCCCGGAACCACCATCGCCCGTCGAGCACCAGGCCCAAGTACCTCATATGGGCCCGGATGCTGATGTCGACCGAGTGGACGGTGATCGAGACGCCGATGGGAGGGCTCATAGTGCGCCCATGGAACAAGAGGGCCTCCGTCTTGTCCAGGGCGACCCTCAACCCCAGCGCCTCGATCCGTCTGACGACCTCCTCGGTACCCGAGGTCGCCAGGCTTACCGCCTCTTCTAGCGTCCCACCGCGAGCTGTGACGAGCGTGTCGTCGGCGTAACAAATCACGCCCAGCCCGGGCGGGAGGCTCCCCCGCAACGCCCAGTCGTAGCCGATGTTCCACAGGGTGGGTCCGAGGACCGACCCCTGTGGGACACCGCACGTCATGGGCGTCCGCACAACGTCCCCTGCTCGGTCGGTGCAGAGGACGCTGCGCCCCTCCAAATAGTCTGCCACTAGCCGCCTCAGGTAAACTGGCACCCCGTGATACCGGAGCGCCTCCCTGATGCAGCTGAATGGCAGACTATTGAATGCGTTGGCGATGTCTAGGGACACCACCAACAGCACTCCCCCGCCGGTGACGGCCTCAGTCGCCACGGCCCTCAGGCGCAACAGAGCCGCGATCGTCGAACGACCCCTCCTAAACCCAAACTGGGCGTCCGACAGATCGGGCCCCGTGCCGACGAGGTGCCGCTCGATGCGGGCAGCTACCACCCTCTCCAGTAGCTTGCCCGTGTCATCGAGCAGCACGATAGGCCTGTAGGCCGAAGGCGACTCCGGAGACCGTCCCGGCTTCGGCAGGAGCACCAGCCTTCCCTCCTTCCAGCACCCAGGGAACCGTCCGGACGCTAAACACGCGTCGAACAGCTCCCTGAGGCGGGGTCCCAGGTGTTCGAGGACCAGGGCCAGCACGCGGTTAGGAACACCGTCGGGCCCGGGGGCGGTAGACTTTGCGCGCATGCGCGTCACCGCTACCCCCATCTCGGGTTCCGTGATGGGCAGAACACTGTCGTCGTCGGCCTCCCGGTCAGTGTCTGGCGGAGCCATGACCGGGGGCGTGTGTTCCGCCCGCCGCGGGAACAGGTCCTCGATGACCCGGGTGAGAAGGCCGGGCTGGAGAGTCTCGGTGAGGGGAGGGCCCCGCGCGCGTAGCCTATTCAGCACCGCGCGATAGGGGCGTCCCCAGGGGTCACGGTCGAGACCGTCCAGCATCTCCTGCCGACTGACGTCCTTGGCGGAGCGGACGGCCAGCCTGAAGGCCGACCGCGCATTGCGGTAGCCCTCGTAAAGCACGGCCTCCCGCTCCGCGTCGCGATGGCGCCGCCGGCTGCGGGTGTAGGCCCTCCGAGCGCGGATACACGCAGCCCGGAGATCCGCCAGCTCCCGGGACCACCAGTGGACACCCCTCCTCGGGGGCAGACGCCGTACCCGGGGCATGGCCGCATCGCAGATCTGCGTCAACGCACTGCGGATGCGGCCAGCCTCGGCGTCCACCCCGTCCGACTGGTGGGCAGAGGACAGCCACGAGTATACGATGGCTGTCTCCGCCAGCTGGTCCCGGTCTAAGCGACCCACAGCCCATCGCGGGAACGCAGGACGCCCATCCGCCCCGTGACCCCTGCTGGGCGTCGGGATTGCAGGGGAGACCTCCATCCGGATATACCGGTGGTCCGACAAGGTCTCCACCTCCTCCACGACGCGCCAGCTCCCCACGCGTGCGGCGACCTCGGGGCTAGCGGACGAAAGGTCCACTATCGACCCGCCCCGTTGTCGCACGCACGTATGCACCGAGCCCCTGTTCAGCAAACAGAGGCCCAGTGCCGCCGCCCACTCCTCGATCGCCCGTCCTCGGTCATCCGTCCTAGAGGACCCCCACGCCACGGACTTGGCGTTAAAGTCCCCCAGGACGAAGACCTGGCGCGATGCCAGTCGCCGTAACGAGGCCTCCATGATGGTGAGGAAGGCCTCGAAATCGGTCACACTCCAGTTAGGGGAGAGATAAACTCCGAAGAGCGTAATCTCCCCCCAGTCCGCCGCGACGTATCCGACGCCCCTGTCCCTAAGGGTCAGAGACGACGAAGGCCACGACGTGGAGGCGACGATTGCCACGGTGCCATCGGCGCTACCCAACCAGTTAATCCGGTCGGGCACCACGTACGGCTCCGCGACTACGGCTACTCCTATCAACCACTCCGCCATGGCTTGCAGGAACACGTCCTGCGCACCGGCGGAGTGGTTGAGATTGGCCTGGAGGAGACGAATGGATACGGGGTCCATTAACGGTCCGTATCCATCGTCACCTCCTTCGCGCTAACGGGCGATCGGGCCGCGCTCGGAGCGGGGCCTGGCCCGGTCGATGGGCCGCCCCGCCCCTTCGGGGCCGATGCCGGGGGTCTGCAGTCCCCAGAGCCCATGCGGTGTTTGGCAGGCCTATTGCCCGCCGCACACGCGGGGCAGTGGGGCACCGCAGAGCACGATGCCGCCTGGTGTCCAGCCTGACCGCAACGGAAACATAGCCCGCTGCAGTCAAAGCAGTTTCTGCATGTCGGTCGGGTATGCCCGACCGCCATGCATTTATAACACCTCGCAGGCCGGGGCTCCAGCACGGTTACCCGCGCCGAACTCCAGCCCACGAGGAGCCTGCCTGAGTCGGCCAATTGCTTGACCGACTCCACTGGGCACTGCACCCAGACAGCACCGACGCCGCCCGGACCAGGGCGGATGGTGCCAATCCGGACGGTGTCCGAGGCACACCCGGTACGCGCCATAATGGCCTCCCGGATGTCCTCCACCGCCACGGAGTCGTCCAGACCCGTGAGGCGCATATCTGCGCACTTGACGGGCCTGGCGATTCGGACTCCATCCTCCGGCCCGAACAGCCCCCTCAGCATCGTGGCCAAACTATCGGCCGTCTTCGCGCCCTCGGCCCCAGGGAACTCGAGTATTCGAGCCCCTGTCCGGGCCTTGCGGGTCCTCGCCTCGACGCCCCCGATGTCGGAGACGTCCAGCTCCCGCCGGGCGCGTCTTAGGACGGCCTCATAATTCAGACCCCTCTCAGCCGCCTCAGGCAGTACGGTGATTACCACCGCAGCCGTCTTCGGCGACTTGAGGCCCCTACGCGACCTTTTCCCCTTTCCGCCGGCTCCCGCCTGGGGAGCGGCGGCCACAGCGGCACTCTTGGCCGCCGCTCTCCGCTTTTGGCCGCGTGCCTTCCTGCTACGCTCAGCCACCTGCCAGCCCTGTTCGAGCCTAGCAGCAGCGCTGAGCGCAGCAGGCGCAGTCGCGGGTTCGCCGGCCGGCGCCTGCGGTGCAATCGCTGACGCCGGCCGCGACCCGGCCTTGGCGGGAGCCGGCACCTTGCCGGCCTTCTTGGCCCCCTTGGGTCCCGCCGCAGCCGCAGCGTAGCTCACCACGCGGCCACCCTGACAGGGCAGCGGGGTGGGAGCCGACGCTTGCGGCCGCCTCATCTTGTCCGCGGCGAGCGGCGGTCGGAGGGGCGGCTCAGGCGGGAGCCTGGCCGCTACGGCCTCGATACGCGCATCCATCATTACCCCTACTCGGGCTAGGATGACGCGTATCGCCGACTCCGACACGCCATGCACCTCGTCGGGCGGCGGCTCCTCCCCCTTCCGAGGTCTCCCGCGGCCACGAGCCGGCGGAGGGACCACGACGAGAGGAGGCAGCCGAGCAGCGGCCGCGACGGGCGCAGCCGGCGCCACGGGCGCAGACGATGGGCCCGCCCTCGCTGGCGCGACCCTTTTCGGCGGCGGGGCCGGCGCCGACGCCACAGCCGGCACCAGGCGCTCGAATTGAGACCGCAGGTCAGCCACGTCCTTGGCCAACCCGCGGTTCTCTCTCCGCACCGCCGAAAGTTCCGTCTCCAGCCTGCGGTTTCGCTCCCGCAAGCCGGACACCTCCTCGCTAAGGCGGGCTTTTGCGGCCTGAAGGGCCGCCACCTCGCCTCCCCGGTCGGCCGGACACGGCGTCGCCGGTCTGGCCGCCACCGCACCTCCCCGACCCCTGCGCCCCCGGCGCGCGGTCGGGACCTTGGGGGGAGGCCTGATAGCATCACTACCCTCCGAGTCCGATGCGGAGCTGCCACCCTTATGCAGGGGGCGCTTCCGATCCCTCGGAGGGGAGCGGGCCTCCTCCCTCTCCCTCCTAACATTTAGGGCCGCCGTGAAAGCCCTCGCCGCAGGATGCAGCTCAGCCTTCTCGGCAGCCCCCCTATCTAATACCACACTGCAGACCATTCCGGACGACCCACCTCCAGTCACCCCAGACAGCCCAAACGGCTCCGCAGCGCTTTCGCCGCCCTCGTCACCACCCTGGCCGACTTTCGGCCCACTGATCTCCTCGGCGGACGGTTCCTTGGTACCACTCTCGTCCGCCGACATCTCCAAGACCGACCTGGCGTCCACAGATGGCCCTGCGGCACTGCTGCCCTCATCCGTGGACAGCTCGTAGGCCACGTCGGTCTCCGACTCCTCGGACAGCCCCGTCGAGCCGTCGTTCTTGGACGGCACTACAGCACCGCCACCCTCGTCCTTCGACGGCTCTGCGGCGGTGCCACCCTCGTCACTGGACAGCCCTGTCGAGCTGTCACTCTTCTTTCGGGACGGCTCTGCGGCTTTCCCGCCCTCGTCCCGCGACGGCCCTGCGGCTGATCCGCCCTCGTCGCTCTCCTCTTTTTTCTCCGACGGCCGGGCAGCACCGGCGTCCACGTTCCGCGACGGCCCTGCAGTGGCTGCGGTCGCACCGCTCTCGTCGCTCGCAGCAGCGGCGGCATCTCCTAGTGCCTGCCGCTCCGCCATCCTCCTCCTACGCGTCCTACGCATGTGTCGCGTATCTAACTTCCCCTTCTTCCTCCTCCTTATTGGTCTCCCTAGAGCCGATTCATGTTTCGCCTGGCTCACAGCTGCAGCAGAAGTTGCTCCCCACCCATACGATTGGGAGCTGACTGTGCCCGAACTTGGGCGCGACTCCTCGTCGCGCGCAAGCACCGGCACAGCAAGGGACTCCCCGGCCTGGCCGGGACCCTCTGGTGAAGTCTTTACTGTATTGACCTCTGCCATCATGGTTTGGAAGTTTGAGTCCTCCTTGACTACTACTCTAACGACTGGACGCTTTTTTTTTTTTTTCGCGCGCGCTTCTTAACCCACCAGCCATACATCTCCTCGCCGAGTAGCCAAACTTGAGATTGGGGTGATTTTTTATAGGGGTTTTCTTCCCCGCAGTCCGCAGACCCCCGGTCCTGAGCCCCCTACTCAGGATTACGGTTTGGGCCTTCCGGGTCTGGCCGCTCGCGAGCGACCGACCCGTCACGCCCCCGGGCCGTGACGCAACCGTCCCTGGCGACGGAGTGCCATGAGACACATCCGCCCCATTGGCCCCGGGCCAAATCCGCCGTGCGCTCTGCCTTCAGAGTCGGCACGCGGAGACCCCCCCCTCCCGCCGGAATCTTGGCCGTCCAAATGGACGTTTCCAGGGTGCACCACGTGGAGGTGCCCCGGCCTCGCACCCCAGAAAATAACCGTGTGAGCATGAAAAAAGCCTATTATTTTGACATTACAAACAGACACTCCAATTTTATTTATTGATTGATCAAAGACTCGAGCTCAATAATTAAACCACTATTGGGCTCGAGCCAGCCTCCTAGTCAATAAGAGGGAAATTGACTTACTGTACCACACTAGTCAGATGTATGATTGCTATAAACTTTTATTTCGAGTTTTTCTTCCCTTTTATCCCAGTATACCCACGGGAACTACGCGAGTAAGGCGACTGAAACCGAAGCGAAGCGAGGGCGGACTGCTAGTATTAATATAAAAGCGATAGATGCGAATATAGAAATTTTGAGTATTTGCCGCGAAATAAACAATAACTGTAGATAATTTTATTATTGTTCAGTTTTGGCGCTCTAAAGTGACACTGATCACGTCACAGGCAGCAGTACAGATACCTCCCGCGCACGCATGTGAGTTCGTCTCTCTCGCACGTATATGAGTTCGCCTCTCGATGTCTCTTTCGCGCCTACTTTTTAGCAGCGCAGGGTAGACACAGAACTAGGGCTTCCAATCCCGCGCCATTTTACAATCCCGCATGATGCGGGATTACGGACGCGGGATCCGCGGGATTTGCGGGACTGAAAAAAAAGCGTGCATGTAACCAACAACTTAATAAACTCCCCGACTCAAACAATAACATATCCTATATAAATTTACAGTTTAAAAATGCATTTTTTTTATTGATTTAATTAAAATTCTTTGTGTAATTTTTGAAGATTTGTTTTGATTTGTTTTTTATTCAGCATTTGTTACTGTTTTTTGTGAAGAAAAAAAGAACGGTGTAATTTGATTGATCTCATATTAGTAGTAATACTTACATAAATATGGAGTTAGTTGATAATTCATAGGGTTTTTGTGATATATAAACCTCCGTTTAATTAAATTACTCCTAATTTCATTGATCTCATACTAATAGTAATACTTTAATAAATGTGTAGTTGGTTGATTAATTCATTCATTTTTGTTACAAATAAACGGTGTAATTTGATTGATCTCATATTAATAGTAATATGTACGTAAATAAATGTGGAGTTGATTCATTGTTTTATTTGCTTTATATAAATGTGGATATTTTCAATATGCGGGATCCCGTAAATACCGAAATCCCGCGGGATTGAAAATTCGTAATCCCGCAAATACCGGGATTGAATTCAGGCTGCGGGACTGGAAACCCTACGTAGAACGGTTCTTCAGCACGTACAATGTCGTCGTAACAGATTGCAGGACAACTCTTAAGGAGTCGAATATTGAAATTACAACTATGTCAGCATTTAATTAATGTTAATATTATGTTTCTTCCGAAAACATACTTTGTTTTATTAGTATAGATAATTAATAAATAAATGCGAAATTGTTACGAAATTTCTTTATCACTAAAAAATAAATGCGAAATTCATGTTTTTTATTTGCGAAAATTCCGTATCTCTAGTAATATGTAATACTAGTCCGCAAAAATGCCATCAATTACAAGATGAGTCGTAGACAAACGAATGTTTGTTTAACAGACGCAGTTCCGCAAAACGTGCAACCGAAAATCTCATAACAAATAAATAACAAACTAAGAATCGAATCTGGGAACTCGCTATCATCATTTACATATTTATACAACTAAACCAATCAACATGCAGTAATCAACAAGAGTAACTTTATCTGTAAGTATTTCGTACGATTGGCATTGCGCCAATGCTCCCAAATATTGTTCGACAAAATAACATCTCCAGTCAACCTCGTCGAGAAGACATTTTTATTTATTATAGCTAAAATATAGCGTCAAGGTCGGTAAAAATAAATAATTGACGAAATAAGACTTTCATATAATAGATAGAAGTGCTGTGTAGTAGCGGCTTAGAATTCCGTATGGTGACGGAGTAAGAATACAAATCACCACTCCCAGTCGTCTCCGCAGATGTCGTAAAAACGACTAAGGAATATAATACGCATATAACATCTATGCAAGAGAAGAAAAACTCGAAATAAAACGCTATACCAACATGTCTGACCAGCATGGTATCATCATCATCATCATTGCAGCCCACATACGTCCCACTGTTGGGCTCGGGCCTCCTCTATAATGGGAGTGAATTTGACCTACTATATCATGCTGGTCAGACATGTTGGTATAGGGTTTCATTTCGAGTTTTCCTTCTCTTGCACAGATCTTATGTGCATATTATATCCCTTAGTCGTCTTGTACGACATCCACGGGCAAGATAGGGAGTGGTGAATTGTATTCTTACTCCGTCACCACACGGATAAGTACACACAGCATGGTATAGTAGGTCAAATTCCCCCCATTATGGAGGAAGCCCCCATTATGGAGGAAGCCCGAGCCCAACAGTGGGACATATATGAGCTGAAATGATGATGATGATGATGAATTATATTGCTTGTGGGTGACGTGAAAGACGACTACGAGATTTACATCGACCTAGACCAACTACATCTGATACCGTCTAGTCAGCAATTACATTCCCAAGGAAGATTGACATCAGGTAGGCGGCGGGTCCCAAAAATTATTTCCAATAACTTTTGCATTATGTACGATGCAAGAGGAGCACATATTGCATCGATCCTAAGTAATTGCAATCAGATCAAAATGATGATAATTGTAGATAGTAAGATTAAGTTTTTATAACGCAACTTAACTATTTGAAATGAATGGTTTCATAATAAAAATATATACATCATTAATGTTTTAGCTTCCCGTATAATTATGTGTTTTTTTTTTCTTTTTCGCGGTTGGCTACGGTCAGCGCACCCGCTACCCGGCTCCATCCGGGGCGACAGAGTGGCGACGCGCAGCCCCGTAACCCACCCATATAGCACGTCGCCTTCGTCGTTGGGCCGACCACCCGTGTAGAGTTGCTTGACTTCAGTGGTCGTGTAATCATGTGTTAAGGGTACACTGAATCACCAACCCCTACTTGCCCCTGCGAGTCCACTAAGATAGGGAGGGCAGCGATTTCCTGGAAAACTGCGCTCGTCAACACACCTCATATGTTTAGTTATCCGTAGATTGATGTTTTCATAATCACATCTCTTCGCTAAAGGATTCACCCAAAACTTTATATTTTGCCTTCCACCGTACCGCTAAACGGTTTTAAAAAATCTTTGACCAATTGTATAATAATTGTATAATAATTTTAAGACAACACCATGCACTAAGGAAATAATCCTGGTTTTGCTAGGAACTTTACAAACATATAATTAACGGACACAAATTACATCCAGACTCAGAACAACAAGTTGTGGATCACACAAAGTGTTGTCCCGCGTGGGATTCGAACCCCCGACACTGGCGTTGTAAGTCGCTATCTTAACCACTACGCCATCTGTGCAGTAAAAAATGGTGTGGTGAAGGAGTAAGAATACAATTCACCACTCCCTATCTTGCCCGTGGATATCGTAAAAGACGACTATGGAATATAATACGCACATAAAATCTGTGCAAGAGAAGGAAAACTCAAAATAAAAACCTGTGCCAACCTGTCTAACCAGCATGGTATAGTAAGTCAAATTACCCCGTATTATGGAGGAGGCCCGAGTATAGTGGGATGTATGTGGGCTGCGATGATGCTGACGATGATAATGAAATCTATGATCGTCAGTTAGTATTTTATCCTAATATTACCACGGGAACGGGTACTATACGGATGAAACTGCGCGAATTTACTTATCCTCACCAATATTATAAATGCAAAAGTTTATTTGTTTGTTACGCTTTCACACTTAAACCACTGAACCGATTTCAAAAATTCTTTCAGCAATGGAAAGTTATAATATTAGGAAGTAACAAAGGTTATATTTTATCCACAGTAACGAGACCTACGCGGATAAGGCGACTGAAACCGAAGATAAGCGAGGAATGTTGCTAGTATTTATATACATAGCATTATATTATTTGTTTTAAATCAATCTTATATAGCACTAGCAACCCGCCCTCGCTTCGCTTCGGTTTCTGTCGCCTTATCCCCGTAGTTCCCGTTCCCGTGGGCATACCGATATAAAATATAGCCTAGTTTACTCCCTGATATTATAGCTTTCCACTGGTGAAAGAGTTTTTTAAATCGGTCCAGCCGTTTTGAAGATTACCTGAAACAAACAGACAGATAGACGGACAAAAAAAATATAAAGTGATTTTTAGGCATAGGTAGCGTCCAAATAACCATGTGAGAATGAAAAAAGCCTATTATTTTGACATTACAAACAGACACTACAATTTTATTTATTGGTATAGATAAACGGATCATAATGAGGCCTCCAATTATAAAATGAAGCAAGCATCTCATTATAGAACTGTTTAACAAATCTTTAATTTGATGAGTAATGCTCAAATATTGTTTTATCATTGAGATAATCAGAGATTTTATAATAGCCTTTATTATATACATTACACTTTTGATGTAATTATGTTTCAGATGCCTTTGAGAGGTTTATTATAGAAGTATAAACATATATTACTAATTTTGTAATGATAGTAGCAACAAAATAAAACCATTTTTATTTTTGGTTCCTTATTACTAGACATCGGATTATACGCATTTGCATGTTTGCATATGCAAATGCGTATAATTCTACTTTTATAGCGTTATTGCATATTTTGGTACATTATCACTGATAGTGCTTATTTCAATAGTTAAATATACATGTTTAGCACATTGTATTATGTAGTCGACACGTCCGTCGGTATTTCCGCCTGGCATTTGAGGAGGCTTTAATAAAAAACAATATTGCTATTATTGCAACACATTTCAGCAATATACCCGATGCAATTTAGAAATTAGAAACTAAAAACTTTCCTCTGTGCCAGTCCTTAAAAATAATAGAAAAATTATTGGACAGAGAAACGCCCTTCCGAGTTCACTATGGTAAAAGTTCGTGGTTAATTAGTGCAGTTTTGTGTAAAAAAAACCCCGGTTTTGAAGGCATAAAGAAAATTGACGCGTTTATCAATGGCACCAGATAGAATCTGCCTGAAGAGATCACTGCAGAAATGGCGGCAAATTTTAGGTTCAGTCTGGTAACGTCAGTTGATGTTGAAAGGTCATTTTCAGCCTATGAATTAATATTAAGTGACAAACGTCACAAGTTTGTTGCAGAAGACTTGGAAAATATATTATTGTTTACTCTCAAAAGTTTATTATTTACGTTATTATAATTTATAGTTTATTAAATATTACAGTATACTAATAACAATCTATACCAATAAATAAAATTGGAGTGTCTGTTTGTAATGTCAAAATAATAGGCTTTTTTCATGCTCACACGGTTATTTGCACAACACCTATGCCTAAAATAGCAATTAAAAAGTTTTGTCTGTCTGTCTGTTTGTTCCAGGTAATCTTCAAAACGGCTGGACCGATTTCAAAAATTCTTTCACCAATGGAAAGCTATAATATCAGGGCGTAAACTAGGCTATATTTTATCCCGGTATTCCCACGGGAACGGGAACTACGAGGGTAAAACGATTATAACCTATAACCGAAGCGAGGCGAGGGCGGGTTGCTAGTAACTAATAAATATGAACAATTTTTAATTATGTGTTAATAATAAACGCAAATTCTAATTGTAAATGTTTTTTGATTGTGCATATTTTATGCATATTTCGCGTTTTTTTCGTGCATATTTGCATGCATATTTTGGCATTTTGATAGTGCATATAATCCGATGTCTACTTATTACGATTATATATGGCTCTCCGTATGGTGACTGGAAAGAAGTGTGTCATCATGCCAATTTTTGCCGAAAATTCCTTAAAATCGGCTCATTATTAACTGTATAGTTCATCATTATTATCATCATCGCAGCCCACATATGTCCCACTGTTGGGCTCGGGCCTCCTCCAAAATTGGAGGGAATTTGACCTACTATACCATGCTGGTCAGACATGTTGGTATAGGGATTCATTTCGAGTTTTCCTTCTCTTGCACAGATCTTATGTGCATATATCCCTTAGTCGTCTTTTACGAGATCCACCGGCAAGATAGGGAGTGGTGAATTGTATTCTTACTCCGTCACCACAAGGAACTGTATGGTTACGGAGTAAGAATACAATTACCGACCCCCTCTCTTGACCGTGGGTGTCGTAAAATACGACTAAGGGTAATTGCAGGTAACTTCGACACAAGAGAAGGAAAATTTGATATAAAACCCTATTCAAACATGTCTGACTAACGTGGAATAGTAGGTCGATTCCCCTCCCATTGTGAACGAGGCCTGAGGCCAACAGTAAGACTTATATAGGCCGAGATGATACTACCTGTGCTGTAGTCCCTAATGTCAAGTGAAATGAAATGATTTATTATTATGATAGACACAAAGCATAAGAAAAAACAAATTTAAATAATGAAAATTTCGAGAAGTGTGTGCCACAATCCGGTCCCAACTCAGCATAATGCTGGCCATAGAGGACCAGCGCTGATCTTCCGTTGGTACCGGGAGGAGAAATCACGCACATGCTCTCAGTTTAAGTTCGAACTAATAATATTAACATGATTTTTCACATCTGATAATAAATTCTGTTTGACTATACCTGCTTAATTGCAATTTTTTAAATACATATTTTCCTAATTTTGATTATAAATAAAAAATAAAATAAAAATTATAATTGTCATGCCTGAAATAAGTAAATATAATAACAAAAAAAGGCCAATAAATTTATGGGTGCCTGATAATTAATGAACATATAATTAAAATACAACTAAAAAGCACTGCTGTCATGTATGAGTAGTTCCTCGTTTTTTTGATGTGCGTAAATAAAATCAGTTATTTTTTTTTTTGAAGATGTGCAAATTTGGCAGGTTCCTTATCGGTGGAGGAATATTGTTCCAACATTTAGACGCAGCATAACGAAAACTACCTCGGAAAGCAGCTGAGAAATGCGCCCTTATTCTGACAAGCCCGACGATTATTGCCGGGTCCCCGATTGGAAGTCCTATATCAAAAAATTGTGGGCTGATAAGAGCCACAAATCCGTTCCGCCTCTGCGTTTTATCCGTCTCAGTTTATTGTATGTAAAGTGACGAAAGGGTTTATTATTTATTTTGAAATTAAATAATAAAATCTCTATAAAGCATTCTTATATAAAAAATTAAATTTTTATATGCACACTAAGATAAAGTAATTACTCCCAGGCAAACTCGCCTGTCGATTTGACCGACATCGACATATACGAATCAAGCGTTTAATTATAAACGCTTTTAAATAAATATCAGTAACATGTATTCAGTTTACAATATACATTTTTATAAAACAAGCATGAAACATTTTTAACAGGCAAATTCACATCAAATAACTTAGACCGCCCGTTATGAATGTTGAAAAGTATTCGAAACGTCAGGACGAAAAAAATCCTTAACTCATATTTAAAAAAAATGCTATACATTTAGAGGGTTAACAAAATTTTGTTCTATAAAATAATACTTGGCATGTCGACAAATTTTAGTATTTGGTTTATTGTGTTTTTTGGTGATTTATTCAATTGCATTCGTATGGATAGTATGACTTCAACCTTGATGCTAAAATATGAGAATTTTACTTTAGCTCCATGATCACTTGAAACAGAATCTAAATACATTACCTATTATGCAAAATCTCAAGCCACGTATTTTTTTAAATTTTACATAATAGCGAGCGAACCTATTGTCATCAACCGAGCATAGTTCTAAATTTCGAGCGTGCTATTGAAAATTGCCTCAAATATAACCCTTCTTTTACATTTTTCTCTGTGAGGGTATAATTAGCTAAACTGACAAGGAGAGCCGTCACCACACGGATTAAAATGTAGGTAACAATTTAATAAATTTATAACTATTTTCTGTATCGGGTAGATAATTGTAAATGTCTGTAATAACGATTACTTGTTGGACGTGAGACACCTTAGTCCGCCCGTGACCATGAATGCTGCAAAGTGTTCGAAACGTCGGGCAATCATAAATCAAATACAAACGCGATATAATCCGTAAAAGTAGTTTTATTTACAATGTGTAGTGCTCGCGTAAACATCAGATATCATTACAGATTAAAAATTTTGTCTGTCTGTCTGTCTGTTTATTCCGGGTAATCTTCAAAACGCCTGGACCGATTTCAAAAATTCTTTCACCAATGGAAAGCTATAATATCAGGGCGTAAACTAGGCTATATTTTATCCCAGTATTCCCACGGGAACGGGAACTACGCGGGTAAAACGACTAAAACCGAAGCGAAGCGAGGGCGAGTTGCTAGTCTTTATCTAAAAACGAAGCGTAATTTGCCGGCACTCATGGAAACTTATTCATAGCTTCAGGCGCTTGTATCCTAAAGGGTAGAGAGATGTAATCAATTGGTTCGTTAAGGATACAATAAAGTAAATGGATATATGTCAATATTAACTTGACTGGATCGGGTAGGTAGGTAGGCAGCCCACGCCGCCGGCAATAGGTACAAATATTTTTATATGAAAGTAGCAAGCCGCCCTCGCTTCGCTTCGGTTTCAGTTGCGTTACCTGCGTAGTGCCCGTTCTCGTCGGAATACCGGGATAAAATTTAGCCTATGCTACTCACAGATATTTTAGCTTTCCATTGGTGAAAGAATTTTTGAAATCGGCGCCGAGGTTTAAGCGTGAAAGCGTTACAAATAAACAAACAAACTTACTTTCGCAATTATAATATTAGTAAGGATTAATCCTAAAACTCATATCCACTACTGTAAGCTCTGCCTTTGATGTATGGTAATTTGTTCAATAAACGGGGATGGATAATGATCCACAATGAAATCCATTAACGACAGGGAGGTTTAAACTTCGGGATGTTCAGATACTTTTAATTCTCATGAGGCAGAGGTAGACGAAAAATTTATTAGCTTTTAACATGTTCATAGTGGTTTCTTTCCATTTTGATATAATTCCTTCGTCCGTATAGAGAAGGGTTTCTCCAATAAGAAAAATAAAGACAGTAATTGTAAGATAATAACGGTCCACTTAAAATGCTGCAAGTGGCCTAATGCTGTGTTGATAATATAGTCCTATCCCACTCTACTTCACTTCAGACGCCCGGTCCAGGCATACCCCGATTGACCATAGCTAGTTCATAGGCCATCAGCAAAAAAACTGTTTCAGTTAATGAAGCATGTAAATAAGTATACTCTCACTACACATTAATAATACCGGTCAATGATGTCAAGCACCTTTAAACAAACCATTTCGATACACCTAAATATAAGTATGATATTTTACAGTTAGAATCGATAAAAAACGATTAATGCTATTTAGAATCGGAAGAAACGTCGATGTTAATAAAATCGATGGTCTATCACGGAGTGATTGGCGCGTGAAGCGATGTTCAAGGTTCGTTCGTTCGTTGTAGTAAATTGATTCCGTTGTACGCGTCAATACTTCGGTTACTGTGTCAGATAGAACTGTTACATATGAACTAAACATGTGTTGTAAGAGAGAGCGTGTAATATATACTCTTTTTTTTATTAAATTCTTACGACTTGCTAAAGGGTATTATGTCTGCGAATAATTTGATAGTCCGATAGCATAAGCGGGGTACGGGGTGGAAACTGGGTTGAGGAAAAAGTTTATTAAAACGGTTGCAATCGAAAAAAGATTACAATAAGTCATAACTCGGATATATTGGCAATCTGTTTCAACTGCTTTACCAATAGTTACTTTCAATAAGCAATAAATATTACAGTTTTCATTACTGAGTCGCGCAAAAAGTTATATTGAAACCAATATCAGAAACCGAAAAGGTCTACCACAATTGGAACTTGACTAAATTACTAATATAGTCCAGCAAACTGTTTCCACTCCTTTACAAATTGTAAATAGCTTGAGTGATAATAGGTGAAACATATATATGAGAATAATATTTTCCATATAAAATAATTCTCCGATGGTGACGGAGTAAGAATACAATTCACCACCCCACTTTCTTGCCCTTGGGTGCCGTAAAAGACGACTAACGGATATAGTATCCATATAACATTTATGCAAGAGAAGGAAAACTAGGAATAAATCCCTATACCAACAAGTTTGACTAGCGTGGTATAGTGGGTTAATTTCCTTTTCATTGTAGAGGAGGCTCGAGCCCAACAGGATGTATATGAGCTGTAATGAAGATGATGATTGATAATTAAAAAATATTTATCAGGTTATTCATCTTTTTATATTGTTATCGGTAGCAAAAGCGTGGGTAAAAAGCGGTAACAAATTGCTACTACTCGGACGTCGATTTTCTGCTCAGTGTGGTACTACCCCGAACGGACCGGCCCGCGGCTGTAGACAGACAACTGTCAACAGTGTGGTCCTACCAGATTAAATCATCTTAACCATTCACTATCGTAGGAATTAATGTAATTAGTGTAAATAATAGAATAAATATAAGCAGAAAATGATGATGTAAGCAGACCCTGCCTGATGACGAGTTAAGAATTCAGTGTGTCACCACGCCTTACTCTCTCATGGAAGTCACAAAAACCAGTTGAGAAAGACCAGGATAGCCAGCAACCTCTTGCACTTATTATATTAACTGCGATCATTAATCTGCCTACCGAGTGTGGCCATTACCGAGCTCTATGGTTTAACAGTAAACATCTATAGGTTGATAGATAACATAAAATTTCTGTAAGAAACTGAAATCTCTAAATAAATCATATTCCAGTCAGTCTTGCGTGGAATATTAGGTTAATTTACTTTTTTTTAATTCTGAACGGTGGCAAACGAGCAATCAGTACATCTGACGGTAAGTGTTGCTGCCACTCATGGACCTTTGCTAAACCGCTGCCAACCGTGAAGAAAGTGAAGGCAGTGTGAATGCGTGCAATAAGATTTGGTGAAACTAAAGGTATCACCTATATCCACCACAACCAATCATTACTTCCTAAAGTGAACAAGTACTAGCCCAATTAAGGCTGAAGACGACGAAAACGTTTAAAACAAAAGCGTTTAAAAATATCAAACTCATTACCTAATATTGGTGAGTTAATGTAAGGCGAAACTCAGTGATTTGCCATTAAAAATATTAGGTTTCACTGTTAAGTTCTTTGAGAATCAAAATTAGGTTAATTAAATTTCAAACATTCCTACCAAGAACGTTAGTTTAATTAAATTTGATATCGTTATAGAACTTATTTTTAGCATTGCCTCGTTGGTCCATTTCAAACGTGGTACTTCGAACCCACACAAAAACATACTAGACAAAAAGTAAAAAATCCATAACGTGTTCCCAATTTTTATTTTTTATAGAAATCCTCAATCATCATCATGATCATTTTTTATTTGCATCTCTATTTCAGCTCATATACGTCCCACTGTTGGGCTCGAGCCTACTCCAGAATAGGAAGGAAAATGACCTTACTATACCATGTTGATCAGACAGGTTGGCAAAGGGTTCTATTTCGCGTTTTCCTTCTCTTGCATAGATGTTGTATGCGTATTATATCCCTTAGACGTCTTTTACGACATTCACGGACAAGATAGAGGGTGGTGAATTGTACTTTTACTCCATCACCACACAGAAAATTTAGTCCATTATATTATGCCCCCACGGCAAGTCAGCTGTGTAAAGTCAGTCTTAAAGCAGCTACACTCCACCTAACAGTTGTTAGCAACATTTGTAGGAACTTGCATTTCCGCAATTCTTTTTTTTAGCAATCAATTTTATTGCATCGTTACAATAGCGCATGTAATTAATGATTGCTTAAATACTTAGAATATGCAGTTCTTTGATTACATTTTAGTATGATTTTTTAATTGTTTTATTACTTTATTTTATTTGCGAGCTAAAATTAAAACGTTTTCCGCGAGTGTCGTAAAGGACGATCCAGGACTGTAAAAGGATACCACAATACTGTTAGATATAAAAAACTGCCATTAAAATATTATATTTCCTTTTGTTAATATTAAGTTTATTCTCCTTTCATTTTGAAGAATATTTATGGTCAAAATCGAGGTGTATGCTGTATATAAAGTAAGAAATGCTTTTACAACCACGTTATGATCCGAGGTAGATAACAAGTGGCTAGCTCAAAGTGACCCGATTGTCGTCTAGCAGTTGTGGTAGTGAGACGTGCCTTGTTGAAAACCTGATAATTACAGTCAACGTTTAGGTCCAGTAGTGGGATGAGCTGTGATGAGATTTTTTTTCGATAAGTACAAGTACATTAATAATGTATACTATATACAGTATTTTCGGTTTGATCACATTGAGTTGATTTTTAACATATGAATAAATTTTATCAGTCGATTACACAACCGTCCTAAGACAAGAAAATCAACGTTACTTCGCGTCTGTTTGAGTAATACAATCGTTTGTTTTATTACTCGTTAACGTAATCTAAGAACGAAGCAATTTGCTGGCAATTTACGATTCAACATTTTGTTTTTCTGTGAAAATTTCAGCTCCATTTTCCTGTAATGAAAATAACAGGATAAAACGTCTTTACGATTTTTAAGCTGACGTCCTTTCACGACATTACAATTATGTTACTTTTATTTAGCCATTGTGGTTATTGACAGTAAAGCGTGAGGAGAGCATTATCTCTGCGCCTTGATAGCAGTAAATATCCAAGAAGGTAATGCACTGAGTGTTACGACAACATCAGAGAAGCAATATGGCAAATTACGAAGCTCCACGGTGCTGTTTTATTGCACCGTAGGACTTAGGCGAGGTGGGACTACTCATATTCATAGAAGAAGACTATGTACAGATAGATATTGCTTATCAAATAATAATTTTTAACAAAAAAAAACCGGACTTCAAACAGTAAACTAAAAAGCAAAAACTTTGCGAAGTATAAGAAAAACGTTAAAATTGCCTATAAAATTTTAAGAATTCCACCAATTTCTCAAGGATACCATCATCAGATCATGACCTGATGACTATGGGACCACCTGAGAAGTATACCCTATCAAACAAAAACAGAATTTTGCAAATCGGTCCAGGCGTCTTTGAGTAATCGATAAACATACATAAAAAAAAATATTCCGACGAATTGAGAACCTCCTCCTTTTTAGAAGTCGGTTAAAAATCGTACAAAAGTTTAGTATATTATAAAAGCTACGCTTAACCGCAATGTGTTACACCAAATTGTTAAAGGTGTCCAAATAAGACCAACAGCGGCGTTTCGTGTGGTGACGGAGTGAGAATACAATTCACCACTTACTTTCTTACTCGTGGGTAACGTAAAAGACGACTAAGGATATGTAAATAACGTCTATGCAAGAGAAGGAAAAGTCAAAATAAAACCCTATATAAACCCGTCTGACTAGCGAGGTTTAGTAGGTCAATAGCCCTTCTATTACAGAGGAGGCTCGAGTCCAGCAGTGGGACATGTATGAGGCGAAATAATGAAGACCAATAGCCAGATGTATACGGGGTACAAACCTTTCCTATCTAGCATGCGAATATGAGTTTTCTTTGTTATTTCACGCCTTAATAATCGCATTGAACTTTTGCATACACATTGTCTGCGAATAGAGAAAGCTATAAGTTACCATTCATCAATAAATAAATCGATTCCGATGTCCCTTTCAATAGGCAGAGGAAAAAGACTGCAAAATGGCCCGCTGCGTTACTCTGTCGTCGCCCTAGCCAGTTTGGACAATGTGTCGCCAGACCAAAGGTTTTTTTATTGCAATTGATGGCAAACTGACAAACAGCACATCTGAAGCTTTGCTGCCGCTCATGGACCTTTGCAAGCTCGCTGCCTACCGCGAAGAAAGTGAAGGGAGTGTGAATGTGTGCAATGAAGTTTGGTGATACTAAAAGCATCACTAAAACCTACCATACGTAAACACTTTTAAAAAATTGGGCTTCTGGTTCTCTCACTTATCGAACGAAGCGCAGTAACAAATCCATCAAAACTATATTCATCAAAACTAGGGTGTCTTTTGTCCAGAATAAGTCAGGCACCCTAGTAGACCCAGAGTTATTCTGGACATATTGTTTATGAAAGATACAAAAAAACATCGTCACAGATCATATACCTCCCACTACTGGGCTTTGGCCTCCTCCACTATGGTAGCGAAATCGACCTACTATACCACACTGGTCAGATGTGTTGTAATAGGTTTGATGGTGTGGTATAAGGTTTTATTTCATGTTTTCCTTCTCTTCCATAGATATTATATGCATATTATATCCCTTAGCCGCCTTTTACGACACCCATGGGCAAGAGAGGGAGTGCTTAATTGTATTACGTCATCACGCAGAAGAATAAAAAATCATTGACTATAAAAAAATCTACATTATAGCGAGCAAAGCTGCGGGGGCATAGCTAAACCACATTATTTTCTATTTGGTGAACTCAAACATGCTGTCATTCTATAACTAGGTTAATGGTCTAGTACCAAAATTCTTCAGATTGGACTTAACGAATGTCGTTCCGCTGAATAAGTCATCTTTTATTATATCAGAGTAGATTTTTTTACTAAGAAATGAAGCATAAACGGGCGAAATGAACAGATAAAGCTATTATAGTGAGAATTGATTTAGGACTGTAATACGTTTTCACCAACACCTAAATTTTAGGTAGGCAATACCTTTTTCTGTGACAGGCTATGGTTTGGATACATCCCGTCTAATCCGTCCGGACAATTTTATTTTTTCTGTTACGATTCTCATCTAAACATCAACATGTATCACTGTTGATAAAATTTAAAAAGGTTGCTATAATTTAGGTGTCCTGGATGGAAAAGGTCACGGTCTGTGCCTGTGGCTACATAGGACTTATCCCGGCATATCATTAAAAGTATTTAATGCTAGTCTAAGAATTTAAGACTTAAACAGTTATTTTTATCCATAAAAGTAAGGTGAAAATCAAAGAAAATCTAAACTGCAATATCTTTTTTCACCTGACCCAAAGTCTTAAAATTGACAATCAATAAGTACAGATTATACCGATTACTGGACCATCGAGGCTGTTAGATACTTCAATAACTCGTTGGACAAAATTTTGCAATGCCGTACCTGAAACAAATAAGTTAAAATAAGTACGAGTATACAAAAGTACTTAAATCTTATCATTAAACGCAAAATACTTAAATACTATATATAGTATATATATATATATATATATATATATAATAAAATTTCCATGACGCGTTGGATGCAGGCGGCACAGGACCGCACTCTGTGGCGTTACATGAATCCGTCGACGTCTAGCAGTGGTCGGCGATAGGCTGAAATGATGATGCATCATGACGCGAGCGCACTTTCTGCATGGTAGGCAGCGCCCTAGCTAATGCCCATGAACGGCAGCATCACTTACCATCGGGTTTGCTGTGCGCTCCTTTGCCATCAACAGCATTTTAAAAAATACTATACCACGCTGGTTGGCTGAACGACATGATTTATATAGAGCTTTCCTATTTTGCGTAGATAATATGCGTGTTATATTCTTTAGTCGTCTTTTATAACACCCAGGAGTAAGACGAGGTGGTAAAAATATTCTTACTTACTAAATATTCTTACCACATAGAAAAGTTTTATATATTAAGATACGAAAACTATACAAGTCCTTTTAAGCATTCAAAATGCGATAGACAAATAATAAAAATCATATTCACGTATAGGTTGAGTCTCGAAGGACAATCTAAATATGTAATGGACGTAAAAAGCTTCGAAATATTAGGGAAATACTACTCCACACAACATACGTACAAGGTATATTATATCTGTTGAATATCTTAGTTATTTTATCATCATTTCAGCTCAAGCACGACCCACTCTTGGGCTCGTGCCTCTTCTACAAGAGGGAGAAGAAAAAAAACAAGAAAAAAAAACAAAAAGAAGCGTGGTTATAGGAAGGAGGTCACTATACCATGCTGATCAGATATGTTGGTATAGGTTACATTTCAAGTTGTCCTTCTTTTGGATAAATGTTATACGCGTATTTAATCCTTTAGTCGTCTTTTATGACACCCACGGGTAAGAGAGGTATGGTCAATTGTATTCTTACTCCGTCACCACACGAAAGCCTAGATTTTATAGTGGCTTAGAAAATAATTTCGGTGGTATTTTTCATATAAGGTAAAGAAAGTAAACAATTATTTCCACAAACTATGAAAGAAATCTTTTAGTAGCATATCCATCGTTATATTAAAATTGACAACTTGACGAATTATTAGATTAACTTCACGACAATTTAGCACAGTTTTTGCAAAATTGAATAAAAACTAACCAAATACGGAAGCAGTGCGAGGCCGTGACTAAAATAAAAATACAATTTCCTTTTTTTTTTGATACAGTAGGTTGGTCACAAGGGAACGACAAAATAACTACTTTGCCGTATTTTTGTTGCGATGTTACATTATCTTGAGTAATATATAAGAAACATACTTAAAGAATATCGTGTTTCCTTTACATGTTGTCTTGGCTTTTCTTCTTTTTTTGGGGTGGGCTGTGGTCGGCGCGCTCCTCGCACCACTCCGTCCGGGTCGACAGAGGGGCGTAAGCACGCAACGCCCGCAACCCACTCGAACACCACGTCGCCTTCGTCGTTGGACCAACCACCGGAGCAGGGTTACTTGTCATCAGTGGTCGGCCCGACGGAATACCCCCCTACTTGGGGTACCCTCCCATCGACCGACGTCCCCCCCTCGGGGAGGATTTCCCTCACGCGGTCGGCCTCTCGGCGGATGTTGTCTTGGCTAACATAATTTCCAACACCCGCAGTGTTATTAATGGAGGATTCCAATAAGTTATTTGATCATACATCAATTATCAATAAGGAAAATAAGGGATATATCCATAAATCACTTCTCACAATCATATCTTCGTATCGTTAAAGAAGTGTAAAACAATCTGAATTTTCCTCATTCTTATTTCTCAAGAGGGTTTTCTACTGTGGAACGTACATACGTTGAGAAGAGAAATCCTTACTAATATTATAAATGCGAAAGTAAGTTTGTTTGTTTGTTACGCTTTCACGCTTAAACCACCGAACCGATTTCAAAAATTCTTTTCGCACCCGCTTCGCTTCGGTTTCAGTCATCTTACCCGCGTAGTTCCCGTCCCCGTGGGAATACCGGGATAAAATATAGCCTACGTTACTCCCTGATATTATAGCTTTCCATTGGTGAAAGAATTTTTGAAATCGGTTCGGTGGTTTAAGCGTGAAAGCGTAACAAACAAACAAACTTATTTTCAAATTTATAATATTAGTAAGGATAGTAATATAATAAATATAGTTATTCAAAGGTGAATAGAGATATTCTTAAAATAATAATCAATTTTTTTTAAGAAACGATAATAAGAACAAAAAAAAATATTTTTCAACTTCAATAACTATTTATAATAAAAACCACACTCGTATTAAAAATATTTGTATCCCGTGCGACACACATTTAATCGAAACTTAATTAAACTTTATTTAAAAACAAAAAAAAACTAACAGCTTAAAAAACTATAGCTTTCCAGAGATTTGTTTACTTCGCTAAATAAATAACAGGTCTTCAGATTCTTCACAGATAATAAGGCAAGGTTATATGACAGTCGTCCCGAACGGTTAGGTGGGTTATGGCCAAGCCATGGCTAGCCCGCCCAGTCGGACGTAGAGACGAGTTACAACAATTGAGCGGATTCCGCCCGAACTAAAATAGGTTGAAATAAGCAGCAAACGTGTGGTGACGGAGTAAGAATACAATTCACCACCCCCTTCTTACACGTGGGTGATCGTACGAGACGAATAATATAAAACGCATATAACATCTATGCGAGAGAAGAAAAACTCGAAATAAAACCCTATACCAACAGGTATGACCAGCGTGGTATAGTAGGTCAATTACCCTTCCATTATGGAGGAGGCCCGAGCCCAACAGTGGGACGTATATGGGAGATGATGATGATGAAGCAGCAAACTATAGCCAGGCGTTAGGGAGGAACGGTACCGGAAAGATTATCCCGGGCTGAACACGGACGACAAGGAATTCGGTTCCAGTGGTCGGCCCAATGGTGAAGGAGATGGATACGGTGGGGTATAAGGTGCGCTCCGCGATTTCGTCTTCCCAGACGGAACGGACGGCGTCTGTGCTTACTATAGCCCATCCAAAATAAAGGCTATAATTTAAAGGAAATTTTTTTTGTTCGCGCCAAAAAGTTTTCTTGTCCCTAATAAATAAATAAAACCATAAATAGCTGATGTAAGTTGGGTACGCTGTGTATTCATAATATTTTTCTTCGTTCTGTCGTCCTTAAATAAAAACTCGACAAATAAATTGGTGAAATTACTAATTAACTCTTAATTCATTAAATCAGTCTTAATGGATTCTTCTCTGTTGACTGCTGCAAACGTAATAATACGTCACTTATTGTTTCCGGTTTGGGGGCAATTTTTGCACGATGGCTATATCCTCCGTGAAACATTGGAGTAGGATAGTCTGTAAGTCGAATGGACAGAAGATATCGATTCCTGTAGCCCGCTCAATGGGTGGGAAAAGAGAAAACGTCGAATTGTAGTGCCGCTAATCTTTCGTCGCGTCGGACTGGCTCAGGTGATGTTAGATCATTACCGTTAAAAAATTGTCTTTATAAGAAAAATTCTCGCCTGACGTTCCATATGTTCAGAAAACGAGTTAGCGAGTCCATTCAGTCGCGCATTTATTTATACTACGTGCTAGTCCCACGATTATCGTTAAACGAAATGACATTTTATTACATATACCTTATACACTAAGGTATGCCATAAAAAACGTGACGTTTTGTAAGTATTCAAAATACAAATAGCCGAAACGCCTACAGCAGTTACAAAAAGTGCTAAACACAACAGTTTTGTAATTACATGTTTGAACGGCGGCAGCGTGGGAGCTATTTGGTAATGTTTGACTTCTTTATTATGTGTTCACAGCTAAATCCCAAGGAAATATGTTTGATTATATACCAATGTGTGGGAATATATGAATTATTATGCTCCATTTTCGCTATCGAGGCAGTGACCTAATTGATTTGTAAGTTTTTTTTATCATTGTTGATGGCAAAACAGCAAGCAGCACATCAGATCGTAAGTGATATTGCCGCTAATGAACCTTTGGATTACCAGAGGACACATAGCTAGGCCACTGTCTACTGTGAAGAAAATGCACTTCTTAAACCTCGTTTAAAAACGAACTAGTTTGTCATAGAGCTCGGGCAACAGAACGGCAGGTATTTCATTCCAGATTCTGTAATAAGTGTTTTTTTACCGCTCCTTATTATCATCTCTTGACCCTTAAGAATACAATATAATTACGTTCTCCATAAGATGTTCTACACGAGGCGGTTAAGCCAAGCCCAAGCCGATTGGTGTCAACAGTTGAATAAAGTCCTCCTGAAGCCTACTTCAATACTACTGCACATAATCCCTAGATTATGTGCGTTCTCAATTAATTCTATAGCTTTATCCATTACAATCCATTCTCGTTCTAACACACACGGGCGGTTCTTACGACTCCCGCGGGGAAAAATAGGTGGTGATGCATTACGGTCCAGCCATTACGGTTGGACCGACTGATGAATCCCTCTTTTCTTTTTATTAGTGTACCAATAAAAAGGACAATAGATCTTTGTATGAAATAACTAAAATGAATTTTGTCATGCCAAATCAGGTGATTATGATCATGTTACTTATGCTTGCCTTATGCACCAATTATAACTGAACTTAAATGACGTACAATAACCTTTGCCGTTACCTAATAAATGATTATAGAACGGTAATATTACTAATATTAATCATAATTTATTTTCCGAATTATTATGATGCAGAAGCACCAGTACAATGTTTAATTTCTTTTTCTATACTAATCTATACTTAATATTATAAAGAGGAAAGATTTGATAGTTTGTTTGTTTGTTTGTATTGAATAGGCTCCAAAACTTTTGGACCGATTTCAAAAATTCTTTCACTAATAGAAAGTTATAATATAAGGCAATAACATAGGCTATATATTATCCCGATATGCCCACGGGAACGGGAACTACGCGGGTAAGACGACTGAAACCGAAGCGAAGCGAGGGCAGGTTGCTAATAAATAATAAATAGACACGCTTAGACATAACCCTTTCGGCCGCTTCCTAAAGGCCTAATGTACTGCTGGGCGATGTGAGCAAACAGCCTCTCCAGCAGCTTGCCCTTACTAGCCGGACATCACCGGCATCTTATCGCAGACGGTGATGTTCTGGCGGACGCCCAATTCGGTTTTCGTAACGGGCGTTCGACGATCGCAGCTTTGCTGCTGAGCCGTAGTCACGGAGACACTTGTCACAACCCGGGGTGTGTTTAGACTATAACCCGCCCAAAAACAAACCCCTGTTGTACTCCTAACCCGTCACCACAATGTAAACCATTACTCTAAAATAAACAATATATTCTTTGAATTATATTATTCAAAAGCTAAGTTTTACCTGTTTGAGAAATTGGATTAATTTTAATATTTTACACGAACAATATTGAATCTTCAAACACAAATTCAGAGATTGCTACATACGCGTTATAAATCAAGCTTGGCACGAATCCAATAGGTACTTTACTTTTAGATTTATTATCAACTCTTATCGACGAATGTAACGAGTGTAACGTTTTGAAAATTTTTCAGTCCTTCAAGCAATCCATTTTGCTGGGCCCAACCAATATATGTATAAGATAAAAGATTTTCTTTTCTTAATCAGAAAAAGAGGCTATGTAAAAACTAAGATACGCAAATAATAAAATATGAGTACGAAGAAAACTTCGGAATCTATTTTTGTGTGGTGATGGAGCAGGAATACAATTCACCACCCTCTCTCTTATAAGTCGTTGTATTAAAAGTAGACTAAGAAATATAACATTCACATATCATTTGTGCAAGAGCAGGAAACTGGCCAGAGTGGTGCAGAAGATCAATTCAATCCTATTTTGAAGGACATTCAAGCCGAGCAGTAAGACGTATATGAGCTGAGATGATAATGATGATTTTCTTCTCTATTCCGTTGCTATTAACTTAAGTATTATTATTATTTTCTACAGATTGTAGACCCGTCCCAGGTGTCGCTAAGGACTGTAGTCCTTACAACATACAACTACAATAAAAGGGCTATAAATAACGCCCCAGCCTTAGAACAATTATCCTTGCGTCACATAAATAACTGTCTTACGCGACAATCGAACACACGGCGCACAACATATGAAGTAGGGACTAAAGAGACTGCCCTACCTAACTATTGAAGCAAAGAAAACAATAATCTTTCATATCTAATTATTACTTGTACATCTCTTCTAAGAGCGTTCATAAAAAACAGCCTACAGCAATAAAAAATAAAAGACATATATAAAAATGCCAGAAAAGCATTAACACTTACCATCTGGACCAGTCACCCTAGCAATAGCTAATAGCTTTCTAGGTTAAAATACTACAGAAATTGTTTCTAGAAGTTATTGGTTTTTTTGCGCACGAACCTCATTTACAGTGTGGAAAATTAGTCTCTAGCAAATTATACTAGCCAATCAGATTGTTACAGAGTTCAATTTCAAGTTTTCCTTCTGTTACAGTCAATCTGATTATAAACTATTGGATAGTTCCACAGAACGCTAGCGGGAAAGAAGATAGTCACATAAAGTATTCTTACTCCATCACCATACGGAAATACCTCTGGGAAGACTAGATTACATCATAATAACATATTTACTGTTATACACATAACAACGCTTAGTTCCAAACCATAACTGGCTTAACAAGCCTTTATTAAAGACTTTACACTAAAACACATTGTTTTATTTCAAGTGAAAGTACTTCGCTAAACAATCCATTGTTTTGTCACTAAACTTTCTATCCGATCTAGACCAGTTTGTCAGCTTTATTTAAGCTATGTTTACAGATAAGTTGAGCGAGTAGCAGAGCGATTAATGATTCGCTACTCGCTTATCTCTCATAGAAGTTTGACCGATAAATCAGGCGCACTAATATAATAATATCGCACAGGTCTGAGTGCAGCCGTCACCGTACATAAAATATATCTTTGTATATATACATACCTACATATTTCTTGTGTACATGTGTATGTCACTGAGCTCCTCTTAAACGTCTAGACCGATGTTGATGAAATTTTTTGTGTGTTCAAGGCGATTCAAGAATGGTTTAGATTCACAAATGTAACCGATAGGTGGCGTTGCTGTCGATTTCAAGGAGAATTCCTTTTATATTATTTGAATAGAACAACGTTGGATCAGCTAGTTTTTTAAATAATCCGCAAAATACGAGATGCTATTTTCATCTGTTGTTTCTATGTTCAATGAAGAGACATATGAGATAAGCCAAAATTGCCTTGCATCTAATTCTATAGAATAATACCAAAGAAAATAATACCCATAGAAGCTCATAAGTGCGATTTTAGGGAATCCTGAAATTTTAGTACCTACCTTGACACCCAGAGAACGATGAATGTACGATGTCATCATTCAATGTGGTTACCGACGGAATTAATCAGCACTTTTATTATTGAAAGAATTAGGACACCGTCGGGTTTACATTGTTGAAAATTAACTAAAAACGCTCCCGCTATACTCTTCGCTCTACCAAGTTATATGTCATATCATATCTAATGCACAATCAGTAATGGTCAAGTTTGAATTAATCAGTTGAAGTAACAGTTTATATAAGACGATAATGGCAATTTAGCGAAGCCTTTCTGTGTTGAGAACTTGCATGGAATTCAAAATGCCATCTGATATTATAAAATACAAACCAAGTCTTTACCATCCTGTTCTCCCATATACTTGGGGTCAACTTAATATGTACTCTTCTATCATAGTATCTACATATGATATAACGGCTCTATCCGGTGCGACAGAGGGGCGGCGCGCGCACCCTGTAAGTCCTGTAACCCACCCAGGACACGTCGCCTTCGTTGTTGGGCCGACCACCGCAGCAGGGTGACTTGTCGTCAGTGGTCGGCATATATGAAAACCCTATGCCGATATGTCTGACCAGCGCGGTATATTAGTTTAATTTCCCTTCCAATATAGAAGAGACCCGAGTTCAACAGTGGAACTTATATGCGCCGAGATGATGACAAATATGTAATGTTATAACTTTTCTCTGTTGGGGTCCCAGTGTTGGGATTCGACCTCATAATAGCAGAGATAGTGATCTGCAACACGCAGAACTAAATTGGTATAAGTTGTTATGTCTAATTTTCCTTCTATTCCACAGATGGTATCTATCTTCTATACCAATAAATAAAATTGGAGTGTCTGTTTGTAATGTCAAAATAATAGGCTTTTTTCATGCTCACACGGTTATTTGCACTATACAGATGCCTAAAATACACTTTATATTTTTTTTTGTCTGTCTGTCTGTTTGTGCCGGGTAATCTTCAAAACGGCTGGACCGATTTCAAAAATTCTTTCACCAATGGAAAGCTATAATATCAGGGCGTAAACTAGGCTATATTTTATCTCGGTATTCCCACGGGAACGGGAACTATTCAGGAAAGACGACTGAAACCGAGGCGAAGCGAGGGCGGGTTGCTAGTTATATATAAATTTCTTGTGCATGTGTGATGTCACTGAACTCCTCCTAAACGGTTGGACCGATATTGACGAAATTTTTTGTGTCTATTCCCTTGAATAGACACAAAAAAATTTCCACCATTCTCAAATCCCCTTGAATTTGAGAATGGTTTAGATTTACAATTGGACCCGGTAGGTGGCGCTGAAGTCCTTTTAATTTTATTTGAATAGAACAACGTCTGTTGGGTCAGCTAGTAAAATATCTAATTTTCGTCTTTTACGACACCCATTGCCAATAAAGAGGTTGGTGAATTGTATTTTAACTCTATTATCACACGGCAAACAATATTATAGTAGATTCAATAATTCTTGGTTTTAAGAGATAAATTAATTTACAAGAAAAAAATAAATCGTATACAAACCAATAGTCACGTATATAAAAGGAAGTCGATAATTTGATATTAAGATACATAATGATTATACCTATACAATCTATGTACCTACTATAAACAGACAAAAGTCAATGACACCTAAAGTAGGTAGCAATACGGGCAAATAAAATATTTCAATGTAAATTAGACTTGTTCAGTGTTTTTGTTCTGATACAAAATAAGGACAAATTAGAAAATAGACAATACCAATATGCGACAGGTGATCTTTTTATTCAGTTTCAAGATCGCGCAGTTAAGGTTTTCAGTGTAAAAACGGAGTAATAATACTATTCACCACTCCCTATCTTGCCCGTGCGTGTCGTAAAAGACGACTAAGTGATATGACGCACATAAAATATTTGCAAGAGAAGTAAAAATCTAAATAAAAATCCTGTACCAACCTATTTGACCAGCGAGGTATATAAGGACAAATTCACTCCTATTAAGGAGGCGGCTCGGGCCCAAGACGACTATGGGCTGTAATACGCATTTCATCATCATCATCGCAACCCACATACGTCCCACTGTTGGGCTCGGGCCTCCTCCACAATAAGAGGGAATTTGACCTACTATACCATGCTGGCCAGACGCGTTGGTATAGAGTTTCATTTCGAGTTTGCACAAATGTCGTCTATTACGACATCCACGGGTACGATAGGGAGTGGTGAATTGTATTCTTACTCCGTCACCACACGGAATATGTCCGAATACGCATTTAACACCTATAAAAGAGAAGGAAAATTCTAAATAAAGATCCTGTATCAACTTGTCTGACTAGCGTGGTTAGGTCAATTTCACTCGCATCGCAGATTGCAGTTGTGATATAGGTTGCGCAGAAGAGTGTTTCTGGCTATCCGTCTGGTAAAACCCTCAACTAGTATTTATGAATCTCACAACAAAAATAAGGGGTTATGACACATTTTATTCTCATATCACAACACGAAGCAAACATCTAAGACTGGTATTATATTCATCATAATTATAGCTCATATACATCCCACTACTGGGTTTGAGCCTCCTCCACAATGGGAGGAAAATTTATCTACTATAGCACACTGGCCAAACGGGTTTTATTTCAAGTTGTCATAAATGCATCTCCTGCATATCAAATCAAATCATTTATTCTGCATGAACCCCTTAAGGGCATATTGTCAAATTTATACATAGAAACAATCCAATAATCTACCACCGGATCGGAACGCGGCCACAAGCTGAGAAGATCCGACAAGAAACTCAGCGGGCTGTAATTTTTTGTTAAATCTTTTAAATATATATGTAATTGTATACTTCGTACAACATATGGTATTAACTCCAGTGTGATGCAATTTGAAATTGTCTCTAGCCTGTGGGTGTCGTAAAAGACGACTAAGCTATATAATATGCACATAAGATCAGTGCAAGAGATGGAAAACTCGAAATGATGATGATGATATAAATTTCTTGCGTACGCGTGAACTGAACTCCTAAACGACTGGAGCGATGTTGACGAAATTTTTGTGTGTTCAAGGGGATTCGAGAATGGTTTAGATTCACAATTGGACCCGGCAGGTGGCGCTGCGGTTGATTTCAAGGAGAATTTACTTTATTTGAACAGAACAACGTCTGTTGGGTCAGCTAGTACAAGAATAAATTATCAAAATTTTGTACGAAGATGTTATATACACATTATAATCCCTTTTATTTTCTTTGCGGTCATTATAATCCCTTAGTCGTCTTTTACGACACCAGTGTGTTGGTAAATTGTATTCTTACTCCGTCACCACATGGAAAAACTTACTACTTATTATTATCTACAAATTAGACTCCTAAGCTAGTATACCAATGTAGTCTGACAGTTTGATTAGTTACGAGATTTCCTTCTCCTGCTATAAATATTGTATGCTCAGTTTACTCCCATATTCCCTTATGTAATCATGAGATGGAACTGCTCGGCCATGTGGACTATCTTAGTCTTGCTACACATAATTTACTGATGATTGTTTAACTAAATTTTATACAATAAAGTTGACCGAATGGCTTAACAATGATGGGACGATATGGATTCCTTTGTTGGAATATAGAGTTGTTAAAGAAAAAGCGTTGTTGACATTCCCTCGATTTTGAATAGTTTTTCATTTAATTTTCGGCTTGTTGGTGCAAAATTTAGTACCTTGTCCGTTTAACGGCCAATTAACTTTCTTCCTTTTCTATGAGTTTAAAGATTAGTATGGTATTCCTATTCCCAGTGGCCCGCTCTATAGGTTGGTAATATGACAGATTACGTCCGCCTGTCATCCCGAACAGTTTGGAGACAAACGTGACCAGAATATAGCCTGGAGAAAGAAAGGGGATCTACAAGTTATCGAATAACCGTTCTTCGTTCCTTATGCCGACCGCTTACATTGATGTAAGATGTCATTTCAACTGCACAGATGGCGTAGTGGTTTAGATACCGACCTGCCATGCCAGTGGGTTCGAATTCCATGCCGAACAACACTTTGTGCGAACCACAAATTGTTGTTCTGAGTCTGAGGATATTATTTGTTAATCATATGTTTGTAAAGACCCTCACAGGACAAGGATTATTTCCTGAGTGTAGGGTGTTTTCTTTATTAAAAAAAAAGAAATTAACTTTAAATTATGTAAGGTATACATAATTCTACTAAATGCTAGTAATATTCGTAACTGCTTTTGAAAATTAAACAAAATATTTGATCAACGTGCATATTAGGCTGACTTTGATAAAAGAGACACAGATGCCATTAAAAGTTGCTATTTTTAATTGAAACCAATATAATAAACTTAGTTTTAACCCGATTAATAAATATGGTAAAGATCGATATATAAAAAAAAATATACTCGTCCATGTCAAGTATTGTATTATAAGACCGACGTCCTCCCCGAGGGCGGGACGTCAGTCGATGGGAGGGTACTCCTCAAGGAGTATTCCGTCGGGCCGACCACTGACGTCAAGTCACCCTGCTCCGGTGGTCGGCCCAACGACGAAGGCGACGTGTCGCGCGGGTGGGTAACGGGCTGCGTGCTTACGCCCCTCTGTCGCCCCGGACGGAGTGGTGCGAGGAGTGCGTCGACCGTAACCCAACCCCAAAAAAAGAAAAAATTGTATTATGTAATTTGATGCGTTTATGTTAAAAAGTTTATCAAGATAATATTAAAAAGTTTATGAATAAATTAGTTTATGAAGAGGAATCAAGAGTGGCGCAAAATAGTTCGTGTAAATATACACAACGGTGCGAGTCACCAATTCTCTTTGTGGCTTGACAAGTCATCGCGTTTCTATATAAGAGATTGGCAATGATCTAAGACACACGAATATAAGTTTTATTGTGTAATTCATCATCGCAGCCCACATACGTCCCACTGTTGGGCTCCTTCACAATGGGAGAGAATTTGACCTACTATACCATGCTGGTCAGACACGTCGGTATAGGTTTTCATTTCGAGTTTTCCTTCTCTTGCACAGATGTTATGTGCATATTATATCCCATAGTCGCCTTTTACGACCTCCAGGGGCAAGATAGGGAGTGGTGATTTGTATTCTTACTCCGTCACCACAGCATATATAATATGTCCAATATTGTGTAATTATTGAACTCAAATATTGATTATTTTGCTTGGCAAGTAAAATGTAACTTCCAAGATGTTTGGTATATAGAACTCTGATTATTTCCTGAACGTATTGAATATTATTGCTTGAAAAATAGATAAATATCAGGATATTTAGTGCACTGAACTGTGAGCTTATATCTATGGAAATAGTGTGTGTTCTTGCTTGATAATTTAAAAACTTTTATTTTGTATTAAACTTTTAAGCGAATTTTATGGTAACATGTAGGTACTATAAAATACGTTTAAAAGTAAAAAGGAAAAAAATAAGCATTAATATAATCAACTTCGTTAAAGTTTAGTGTTATTTTTTATAACTTTTAATCATTAAAGTATTTTAATTTTTAATCATATGTCTAAGGGGAGGTCATTACCTAGCTGTAAAACATATACGATTAGTGTTGTTGAAAAAGCACCTAAGATTTATCATTGATAAATCTAATATGTCTATGACTTACAAGGCAAGTACATGTTCTCGGAAACAGGTTATTCCATTTTTGTTAAGAACTTACAATGTAGATGTTATAAATTTTTATAACCTATCATTTAGTACGTGATATCTTGTCCAACATCTCAGTTAACAATTTATAGAAACAATATTAAATCTCTTTCGTAATAGATAAGCGGTATTGCAAATAAGATCTTCGTATATAATTTGGTGAGATTCGTAGAATAATGCGAAAAAGGTAGAGTTACATGGACAAAGATAAAATTATTCTAATTAGAAATTGACCTTATAATATTCCGGCACGTTTGCCGCCTCTACACGTGACTTTGCCGCGTCAACTTAGCAATATACGATTCTCATCTATTTTTCTTATCTTATATCTTTAAACGAGCAATTCTTGAATATATATATATATATATACTAGCAACCCGCCCTCGCTTCGCTTCGGTTTCAGTCGCTTTACCCGCGGCGTAGTTCCCGTTCCTGTGGGAATACCGGGATAAAATATAGCCTATGTTACTCTCTGATATTATAGCTTTCCATTGGTGAAAGAATTTTTGAAATCGGTTCGGTGGTTTAAGCGTGAAAGCGTTACAAACAAACAAACATCCTTACTTTCGCATTTATAATATTAGTATGGATATATATATATTCAGGATCTCGGAAACGGCTCCAACGATTTTGTTGAAACTTGGCATACTAGAGGATTCGGGTCCAAAAATCGATCTAGCTAGGTTTTATTTATAGAAAATGTTGTTTTGTCCGTGTTTTTAGCAAAACAATACAATGATATTAAAAAAGAATATGAATTCAAATTTCGCTGTCAACGTCATAAGTTACGATAGCTCAGTTGGGAAGTCGACCGCTTTTCTTTTAGTAGGTGTTGTTTTGGCATTCAAACAGCGTCGGATCGAATCTCGGTATTATTATTATTCTCTTTTTGTATTTTTTTTAACAATTTTTTCATTATTTAATTTTTATTTTTTATTAATATATATCTAAATAAATTCGACAAATATACAACAAAAATATGCCGAGCGAAGCTCGGTCAACCCAATTTTTTATATTTAATCTAGCAATCAGCCTTCGCTTAATTTCTGTTTCAATCGCCTCGCCCCCGCTATTTAAATCTCCAATATCTTCTAAAATACGATACGCGACTGCAGTCGATGAAGCCTCGGGTTCGATTACCGGACGAGGCAAAATTTTAAGACTTTTAATGAGAAGCAAAATAGCCTAAGTTATTTCTTAATTCTTTCTACTGTATAGACAGGTACCTGGTAGTAAAATGTTGTTAAAATCGGACCAGCCGTATGGGCGATTTAATTAAAATGGTTTAGGCACAAGTATCCTGGGAATATTCGTGTGATTTTTTTTGTGTGTATAGCTATTAGCCGCAGATGACTTTCAAAGCTTTGCCCGGACTATGGATGAGCGCCGAGGGCTCTCAACCCGGTAAAGACTTTAAGCGACATCGCCCAACGGCTCCCCCTGTAGAGAACGGACCTCGGCTTGGAGCGTCGCTGTAGGTAAAGTGGGCGTAGCCACGATTAGTTTAATTACTCTCCGCGGCAAGGTCGCCGATCTCGACGGCGAGGCCGGTACCATGGCTTTTTATTTGTTATTGCTGCACGAACAGTATAGGCCCTTTCTTGGGCGATCGTGATGAAGTCATCCTTTTCGTCGAGACGATAATGGGGACATTGGACCGCGGATATTTTTGAGGGAAGGTAGTTTACCGCCCCAACCACTAGTGGATTAGAGGGAGTCATGGCAGAGATATTCGTGTGAGTATAAAAAGACGTATCTTTTGACATTACAAACAGGCACTCCAATTTTATTTATAATAATAATAATAGATTGCAACAAAGTTGGTAATTTTCATATTAAAATAGTGTGCCGTCACCTCTGTATTTTCATTGGAGTGTCATGTAAATCCACTAATTGAATGGGTTCTTGTCCTCACAATAGGTACTTGATGCAAATGTTTGCATTGCGGTAAATAGTTGCATATCAAATTTACACCTGATCATAACGCGAAGAATTATTCAGAGAAAACAAATCTAAGCCCTCTTCTTCTTCTCAGCTCATATACGTCCCAGTCGAATCACCTCCCCAATAGGAGGGAAACTGACCTACTATACCACGCTGGTCAGACATGTTGGTATAGGGCATTATTGCGAGTTTTCTTTCTCTTGCACAGATATTATATGTCTATAACAACGACTAAGGGATATTCCATAACTCGCCGATTACGACATCCACAGGGAACATCGGGAGTGGTAAATTGTATTATATATGTATATCTAAACAGTTGTCTTGCATAAAGGCTTTTTCGTCCCAAACGCATGCTAGACTTACTTAGAAATATAAAAAACGGGTAGCTTTATCGTCTAGAGATGGTCTAAATAACATAAAAATGAACATAAACAGTCTGTCGCAGTCTTTGACTAATATCAGTATAGTTTCGCTCGTAATCGGAGTTGAATAAAATTTCTCTTGTAAAATAAAATACCAACAGAATGAAAAACTTATAAGCATTGCCAACCCGAATTTATTACGGTATTTTGCTCCCAGGGAATGTCCGTGTCCAACAGTGGACGTCGATAGGATGATAGATAGGTAACAAGTAAGAAAATAAAGTGCTGCAGCATGATGATGTTTGTGAAGTAAAAATAGGTTTGAGTTTTCGGTTTTATCTAAATTTTCATATTGTGTCGCTCCATTAAATGACACGCGAAGTAATGAATTTTTGACTCTGCCACGACTCACCCCAATCCACTAGTGGTTGGGGCGGTAAACTACGTCCCATCAAAAATATCCGCGGTCCGACGACCCCGTCATCTCCTTGAAGAAGGGGATGATGCCATCACGATCGCCCAAGAAAGGGCCTACACAGCTCGCGCAGCGATAACACATAAAACTGCGCGGTATCGGCCTCGCCGACGAAGTCGAAAACCGCGCCGCGTAAAAATCATTAACCTAAACGTGGCCACGCCCACTTTGCTTTCAGCGACGCCCCGAGCCGAGGTCCGTTCCCCACAGGGGGAGCCCTCGGGCGATGTTCGCTTAACTTACTTACCGGGTTGAGAGCCTTCCGCTCGCCCATTGCCCGCGTTAAGCTGTCAAGGTCATCTGCGACCAACAGCTAAATACACACAAAAAAAAAAAAAAAAAAAACTTTTGCATTGACGTTGTACGCATACCCTTAATCTTCTTTTACGACATCCACGGGTAAGATAGGGAGTGGTAAATTTTATTCTCATACCAACACTACACGAAAAACGGGCAAATTATCACAAAGGATATCTTATTCTGAGCGCTTTCACTTCGAATAATTCAATATTCTAACAGAAAACCAATAATAGAATCTGAAGTTACAAGAAGGAGGGTTCTCTCGTTGAAACATAACATGATTATACGGAACATCTTATTCAACACGGCCACTAATGGCTTTCAAATCCTGTACAAAAAGTAGTAGCGAAAATGTATCGATACGAATCTGCAATTGATATTTAATTTTACTGAGGAAAGAATTGTACTGAGTGACGGCGGACTTGACTTTTGAAAGCTAACGTCGTCTTTGAAATCCATAGAGAATATATAAACATCGACTTTCAAATGTATATACGAGCGTATATATATAACGTTGATATTCGCTAGTGCTAGGATAACTTGGTAGGGAAATCTCAATATCTAGCTCCCTTTTAACAGGTTATGAAATGGCCAATGATATGGCGGCATCGTCCCATAACCTACTGTAACTACAAACCTTGCCGGTACCAACCTCTGTCGATGTTCCCGCTATACTTAAGTCTGTTTCTCTGGGGCCAGCGGACTGATCCTGTTACGAACATATCTGGTAACTTAAAACAAAGTGTTGTTAAGGATATGTAAAATGTGTGCGTAAGCTACCGGAACGACTGTCGTAAGTATTTGTGGCATTCAGTCAGTAATATGGAGTATGAGTCGGTCAGTTCAAAAGCTTTAAACTTTAACTGATGATCATGAAATGTGCAACAGCATAAAGTAACACAGAATACTTGCGTCTAGGAAAAAAAACTTAATTGGCCACCATAAGAATCGAGTGGAGCTGCGGTCAAATCTATAATTTTAATCATTTTATAAAAAAAGTAGCGAAATAATTTTATTGAAAACGGCAAATGCGCGGCTTTCGCTGATTCTTCTCAGTAGATGCAGTGTTACGTTATTATGGTAAAAATTATAATTAAAAATTATTGAATAAATTTAAGATATATGTAAATTTTAAACATGTCTCCCGCAGAGTTTACATATAATAAATTAATCGAGTTTAATTCGTAAATTCTGAACATGATATCTGTAGTCACAATCCTCGACCTAAGAACACGTGAATCGTAACCGGAACCTCTCAAACTTATAGTACAATATTACAAATCGTATATATGAATTTCTTGTGTACGTGTGTATGTCACTGAACTCCTCATAAACGGCTGGACCGATGTTGACGAAATTTTTGTGCATGTTCAAGCGGATTCGAGAATGGTTTAGATTCACAATTGGACCCGGTAGGTGGTGCTTATTTGAACAGAAAAACGTCTGTTGGGTCAGCTAGTATCATATAGTCCTGTAATTAATAACAAAACAGGTTTTCCTGTGACAATAAATAAAACAGGTTTCTTCTATTAACTCTACTTACGTCCCACCGTTGAGCACGAGCCTCCTTTAAATGAGGAAAATAGTCTACTGCACCTCGCAATGTTTCTATTTTGCATTGGGTTTTCTTTATTTTGCAGTGATTTCAATTGCTGTAAATTGAGATATATCCCTTAATCCATTACTTCAGGTAAATAAGGCACAATAACGATTGTATTCTCAACTCGACATCACACTAATAACAGCTGTTATAGTTCTTTATTATTTTTAATAAGGGATAAGCCAGCGTACAAAATATCTCCACACATCAAATAACGAGGCACCTTTATCTTCGATTGCCTGTCTGTCCTAAAGATCAGAGAAGAAACACGTTTCGAATTAATATTCGAACTTATGCGACAATTTGCAAGATTAACTTCGGCTGTTATATGGCATATTCCCCTTTTATATATTACTAGCAACCTGCCCTCGCTTCGCTTCAATTTTAGTCGTTTTACCCGCGTAGTTCCCGTTCCCGTGGGAATATCGGGATAAAATATAGCCTAGTTTACGGCCTGATATTATAGTTTTCCATTGGTGAAAGAATTTTTGAAATCGGTCTAGCCGTTTTGAAGATTTCCCGGAACAAACAGACAGACAGATAAAAAAAATATATTGTGATTTTTAGACATGTGTATAGTGCAAATAACCGTGTAAGCATGAAAAAAGTCTATTATTTTGTCATTACAAACAGACACTCCATTTTATTTATTGGTATAGATTAAAACTATATTAATATATATTATTAAAACTATATTAAATAATAGAGTTATCCTCAGCAGCCTCTATTTCAAAATAATAATGGATTTCCGTATCACCAAACTGAATCAATTATCTTATTGGTTTACCAAAAACTACTGGCATCGATTTCGCCGAAATACAGCGCTGTAGTCATTAATATTTCAATACCAAACCTTCAGTCATTGAATTGTCGGGTTGACTCTGGAAATTGGATACACTTTGTAAATAAAATTTTACCCGTTTGGTGTGTACGTTAACCACGTACAATGTAAATATTTTATTTGTAACCCTCACACGAATATAACCATAGATTTCTGTATTATTTAGAAACGTAAATTACCCTTTGGACTACCTACAGCAACTTTTTCTGTTTCACAGGTCAAAGTTGGACTATTGTGACGATATTCTAATTCCATAGTGTGGGTTTGATTTAATTATTTATTGGGTTCATCCACAATAAAAGTATTACAAATTAAAATAAATAAAAAAATACAATTTAGTTATAAAAACTAACACAGTAAGTAACCAATTACAGATAGACCAATATGTACAAATTAAAAATGGACATTTGAAAATAATATTATTATTTAATTATTATTGTTCGCATGGTGTTGGAGTAGGAGGGTCTTGCCTGTGGGTGTCGTAGAGGACGACTTCAGTATGTAATTTACATATAATAAATATTCCAAAATGGAAGGAAGAAAAGGCCATCCACCACTTTCCCACGGTTAATCAATAATATCTGGTTGACCGAGCTTCGCTCGGCATATTTTTGTCGAATTTATTTAGATATATATTACTAAAAAATAAATAATGAAAAATATATAAAAAAATACAAAAAGAGAATAATAATAACACCGAGATTCGAACCGACGCTGTTTAAATGTCACATAATCCAAAATTAAAACCGCCCGCCTCCCCACCTGAGCTATCGGGACTCATGACGTTGACAACGAGATTTGAATTCATATTCTTTTAAAATTTAATGTCATTGTTTGTTTTGTTAAAAACACGGACAAAACAACGTTTTCTATAAATAAAACCTAGCTAGATCGATTTTTTGGACCCGAAACCTCTAGTATGCCAAGTTTCAACAAAATCGTTGGTGCCGTTGCCGAGATCCTGAATATATATATATACAAGAATTGCTCGTTTAAAGATTAAAGATATATATATATATATATATATATATATATATATATATATATATATATATATATATATATATATATATATATATAAAGATATATATATATATATACAAGTTGATGTTTTGGAAGGTGCTCATCGCGTGAGAGTAAGAGTCCCTTAAGTCCTATCCCACCTTGAATTTCCTAAACCGTTTTCCTCTATCTGATGCTCGATATATTGATTTTAACCATGAAATAATGGATTGCCGTCATGTATCACCTAATTTAATCAATTATATAACATCTACGCAAGAGAAGGAAAACTCGAATACTGGTCGTGAATGGCTGGATGACCATTGGTGCTGGTGTAGCACAGGGCTCGGTGCATTCCTTGACGTTGCTTATCGTGTATATCAACGACATGCTCTCTATAGAGAATATCCATTCCCATGCAACGTGGACTAGAATATTTGATAGGTGATAGGCATCAGCAAATTATTGAGTAATTTATAACAGTAATTGCGATTCAAGGATGGCGATTAGGGCCTTATTTTGAGGAGAAGGTCCATGTCTAACAGAGACATCAATGTAAATACGTACAATTATACATTACACTAGCAATCGCCCTCGCTTCGCTTCGGTTTTAGTCGTTTTACCAGCGTAGTTCCCGTTCCCGTTAGAATACCGGGATAAAATATAGCCTAGTTTACGCCCTGATATTATAGCTTTCCATTGGTGAAAGAATTTTTGAAATCGGTCCAGCCGTTTTGAAGATTACCTGGAACAAACAGATAGACAGACATACAGACAGACAAAAAATTTTAATTGCTATTTTAGGCATAGGTGTCGTGCAAATAACCACGTGAGCATGAAAAAAGCCTATTATTTTGACATTACAAACAGACACTCCAATTTTATTTATTGGTATAGATGTGTTTACTTAATTTATAAAACACACGCTTCAATAATTGACTTTCATTCGCCACCAAATACTAATTTATATAGATAAATAAAATTGAAACGTCTGTTTATGTCAAAATTTTATCTAAATGCCAATACACACATATGATAGTATATACAATTTATGTCTGTCCCTCTGTCTGTCTGTTTATTTGTCCATTCTAATGTCAGAAACGGCTAGATCGATTTTGGCGGGCCTTTCACTTTCACCAGATAGTTAATAAACAGTAACGTAAGTAACAATTATTTCAGAAAAAGAATGTGAAAATTTCCTATACAAATGTGTTACCTATATGTGCAATATAAATATTTGACCAAAAATATCTTGGGCCAGCCTTGCAAGTAAACATTTATGTCGTTCGTTCGTAAGTTCTAAATTGGCCCTTGCGTGACAGTGTTGATTCGAGTCCATACTCTTACAATTACCTTTTATTTTTTTTTTTGGGGTGGGCTGCGGTCGGCTCGCTTCCGCACCACTCCGTCCGGGGCGCCAGAGGGGCTTAAGCACGCAACACCCACAACCCGCCTGAACACCACGTCGCCTTCGTCGTTGGGCCGACCACTGGAGCAGGGTTACTTGTCATCAGTGGTCGGCCCGACGGAATACCCCCTACCCGGGGTACCCTCCCATCGACCGACGTCCCCCCCCCTCGGGGAGGACGTCGGTCTTTCCTCACGCGGTCGGCCTCTCGGCGGGTGAAGGACTAATCCCCGGTCACGTCACCCGCGGCCTCGGCTAGGGCGGCATTGCACGCAGGTAATCCCGCCTGCACCGCCCCAGTCGCCGGCAGCGGGTCGCATCATCGATTATCTGCTTACATGTCACGTCTTTAAGGACAACCACAGAATAAACAAATTTTATTATTATCGATTTCTCACGTTTACGAAAGTAATACTTTCGTAGATGGTTAAAAAAAGTTTAATAAATATAAAAAATTTGGGAATTATTACAATTTATTAATTTAGACCTGACAAATCTAGTATCTTACCAACAGATTAGAACGCGGCCACACTTCTATTTTCGTGTGGGCTATGGTCAGCCCACCCCGCCTTCCGGATCCGTCCGGGGCGGCAGAGGGGCGACGCGCGGCCCCATAACCCACCATAGCACGTCGCCTTCGTCGTTGGGCCGACTACCGGTACCTATACTACCGGCACGCTATGATGGCCGTTTTGACGTTTGTCTACCCATGAAGTTTCGTATTTATAGTAATTACATTTGAAGGAGCAAATTGCTGTTCTTTATTGTCAATAGTGACGTGCAGTTAGTCATAAAATTTATCGAATCATTATTTTAGGACACAAAATTTATTTATTACATTGATTTCTAAACTAGATATATTAGGGTTCCGCGAAAATTTATTTTTTATTTTTATAAGATTATAATTATTGGTGTACTTATTTACCACATGACTCGGCATTTGTTTTTCGAAATTCAAAATTTAAAAAACTAAAATTGAATACTGCACAGATGGCGTAGTGGTTAATGCTAGTGACCTACAGCGCCAGTGTCGGGGGTTCGAATCCCACGCAGGACAACACTTTGTGCGATCCACAAATTGTTGTTCTGAGTCTGGATGTAATTTGTGTCCGTTTAATTATATGTGTATTTCTCGCGGAAACGCAATGAGTTTCAAAAAAAAAATTAAAAAACTGTACGAATGGCGGCGATGTGGCTCGCGACACGTCACGTCTCGTTTCCGTCGGGGGCGAAAAGTGGCCCACAGAGAACCGCTTTGCTACGCTGAATATGTCAAAGATCGTAGCAGGTGGAGGGCAGTGGACTCTGCCTACCCCTATGGGAAAAAGGCGTGAATATATAAAAAAAAAAAAAAAAAAAAAAAAATTGAATACAATCGTCACATTGGATCGCTGGCCACGCAACTACTACCTCCAGCAAACATAATAATATTTTAGAAAACAAACTTATAATTAATGTCGATGATGATAGCAGTGACGACAGTGAAAATAGCAGTGTGGATGAATCTGATTAAATATCGCCTTTTGTGGCACCTTTTTTTGATCTCTTTTTGCATTAATTTGTTTCTTGTGTATATATAATTTTATATACATACTTATGTATATTCATTTTCAATCCAATAGTCAGATTGTTCAATTATATTAGGTAAGCATTTATATTTTTGTTTTATTAAACCTTTTTAATCAGGTACTACTTGCAATAAAAACTTGATTTCATTACCTATATTTTTTTCGAGAATAAATCGACATTTCACATCACTATTGTAATATGTCAAAACGGCCATCATAGCGTGCCGCAACTATAGTTCCTTGTCCACCGTGGTCGGCCCGAACGCGGCCACACTTAGAAAGATCCGGCAAGAAACGGATGATTTTTATATAGAGACAACATATATATTTTATAAGAATCATTTGCCTGTTTATGGCTCGGTTAAGCCAAATCTTTATTCATAAAATCTTTCCCAATCATTTTTTTCTACTGGCAATGAATTTATATACAAAAATATGAGTCAAAATGTACAAACTAGTATTACAGTGGGTAACTAAAAACTTCTGTTAAAACGATGATTTATTGAACCTTGTTAGTGAATTAATTTTATTTTTTAAATTGTAATCTTTATCCGTCACACCATATATCCAAGCTGGCATTTAAATTATAAGTATGATTACTAATTCATATCCTAAAAATGTTTGTCAATCATTATTACATAATATTACAAAATGGCCGATAAAATTGGTGGAGTTATATAATACGGTTTAAATAATTAAAATGTAGGACGATTTTGACGTTCTGAAATTGGTCGTGTTGGCCTAGTTCATATAGTTGAATTTTGATTTTGCGGTCACAATATCGAAGATTATTAGTGATGATATAAAAATAATAATATTTCTGCTGCCTTGATCTAGTGCTATTTATATACGAATGTTGCCCATGAGACGGTATGGGTTCGAATCTTGGGTCGCGGATATCAAGGAATCGGCACCAGAGATCAGCCGAGGGGCTATGGGGAGAAAATAACGGTACGATAATAGGTCCGTCCCCCTGGACAGATTAGGCGAGGTGTATCCAGACCGTAGCCAACTCCAGAAAAAAGGATCACATTGGTGGTGGTGAATTGTATTCTTACCCCATCACCATAATGAAGATTATACACTGTACGACTATGTTAATACAAAAAAAATCACCAACAGACTCATTTCTGAGCAATGATAAACGTAATTAACTAAAAATATTACCACGTTGCGTGCTCGGAAGTCGTTAGTCGAGATTACTACCCGTTACACGAACATGTCACCTAACAGACAAAATATTCACTGAATAACTCAAGGTTAAACAGCGTTCATAAACCTAAAAGAATGCCTGGTCAGATTAGATATTTTTCGTCGGCTCATCTCATAAACTTGTCACTGCTGGGCTCGAGCTTCTTCCCCAATAAAAAAAGGTAATTGTCCTCCTGACTAGACATGTTGGTATAAGTTTGAATTCCAAATTTCTTTGTTTTGTATAAATGTTATATACATCTCTTAGTCGCCCTTTACGACATCCACAGGCAAGCTAAGGAGTGATGAATTGTTTTCTTACCCTGTCATCACCTGTATTTTTAATATGTTAAAATTTAACCCATCAGTAATGATCCGAGGCATTATTTGACCAGCGTAACAGTAGACTAATGTTTTTGCGTCCACCCAGCGCCGAATTAACGTCTATTGTTGGCTATGAGCCTTCCCCCATGAAGGTATTTAATACATTGAAAGTTGTATTTTAAATATTTTTTAAGTGTGCTATAATCTGGGCAGTTTCCGTGTCATGAGTAAGAATATAATTCATCCCTCCCTATCTTGACAGTGGACGTCGTAAAAGCCGACTAATGGATAAAATAAGCATATAACATCTATGCAAGAGAAAGAAAGCTCGAAACAAACCCCCATTCCAACACATCTGACTATTTTAGAATAGTAGGTCAATTCCCCTCCCATTATTAAGGAGGCCTAAGCCTAACTGTGGGACATATAGGCTGAGATGAATGAATGAAAGGCCAGCGCGCGGCCCCGTTATCCACCATATTATCTACCCTTCGCCATAGGGCCTGCCACTCGTACTGAGTCGTTGACGTCCGTCGCCAGCCCGACCCCAATAGTGCTGCTGTCCATTCCCTTCATGTTCCTCCAGCCGATTATAACAACTTTAGTACAGGCGGAGTATAAGACGTTGGAGATTTAACTTATCACAACGCGAAGACTAACATTTCTATATAAATAATCCAGAAGGAAAACTTTTGCATAAGTATTGCATAGTATTTACATAAATAGTAATAACTTGAATTATTCCCAAGAAACAACAGTAATAGTTCCGCGTAGCTGTTTTGTTAGATAGTTGTAGAATATTTTCTTGCGTTATTTGAATAATTTGCTTGTCGTCAGTATGTCTGACCGATTATAAAATCTTTAAGGAGAGTGAAAATGATTTCACATCTTTAGTGCGTTTTAGAACCATAGATTAGGTACCTTATCATTCAATATAAGATTGTAGATATTGTAGATTATAGATAGGTACATAAACAAAATTTATTTTATGTAATCCCAAAATCCCAAGTAAGGAAATTCATCCTTAGGCGAGTTAAGACAGAAGTCTTAACTCGCCTAAGGACGAATTTCCTTACTGCAGGGCATTGCCTTTAAGAAATAATTACGATCACACCACACATACTTTTGAAATCAATTCTAATTTCGAATCACTCGAACATTTCGAACTTATATTTGGTACTCTTGAACGAAATCGAGAATGAATTCTTCGCGTTCGCCGTTGTTATTTTCACCAAATGTACATTTCTTACTTTAAATTAATAACGTTATCGAACTCGATCACCACAAAGACGCTTTCTTGAAATTGTGCAACATTAACGATTTTAAACTACGTCAAAATCACGTCGGGAATAGCAAATATTTAACTTAATCGATGAGAGTCGAATTCATTTGGTTAAAAAAATTCCACTGAATTTGATTCCAATCGTGCGCTAGTGTCGCTTTCAAGAGTATCAAATTTGCTCAAATCCGAGCTGCGATTGGATTTAGGATTGGAATCGAGGTTCAAGAGTCGGCACACAGATCTGCAAATATATATATGAAGAAACCAATTTGGGTCGAAGAGAGCTAAGTATATAATCGATTCGTTCCATCAACATCCATCATTGCCTTTATCAATAAGTTCTCTAATACAATCTAGGAAAACTAACAACATATAATTGGAAATTCTATAACCTTCTTCGAGTAATATTTACACAAATTTGCATCAAGTTCGGAATAATATCGTTATTATATTGGATTAATACGAGCTACTTTTAATCGCGATCCAATTAAATTTCGCCTATTTAACGGTAATAAGCAGTCAGATTAGTCTATAGTCTAAGTCAAAATGTCGCTCGAGTCATCATAGGTTCTGAAGAAAATTCAGACCTTTTTTTTGGGGGTTGGCTACGTCCGGGGCGACAGAAGGGCGGCGCGCGGCCCCGTAACTCGCCCATAGCACGTCGCCTTCGTCGTTGGGCCGACCAACGGAGTCGAGTTCCTTGTCTTGAGTAGTCGACCCGGTGGAATACCCCGAAGGAGTACCCTCTCCTCTCGACGTCCTTGTCCCGTGACATCGGCTGCCGTCGCGCGGTCAGCCTATCTGCGGATGACAAACTAATCCCCAGTCCCGTCACCCGCGACCGCGGCTAAAGAAAGTTCAGACATACAAACTCATGTATTGGTTTGTCACCGATAAGTATTAAGTATTTTCAATCATCATTATTATCATCATCACAGCTCATATACGTCACGCTGTTGGGCTCGAGCCTCTTCCACAATGAGAGGGGAAATTGATCTACTATACCACGCTGGTATAGTGTTGATATAGGGCTTTTCCTTTCCTTCTCTTGCATAGGTGTTATATGAAAATTATATCCCGTAGTAGTCTTTTACGACATCCACGGGCAAGTAAAGGGGCGGTGAATTTTATTCTAACTCCATCATCACACAGAGAAATATTTTTAATATTACATGAATTTATTACTTCTTCTCCGCCGTGAAAGAGCAATTTTATATATCACATACATGCGACGGGTTATAACATTACAAGGTTTTATTATAAGTGTTTTTTCTCTTATAGTTATTGTATCTACTACTTTCCTTAATCATCTTACCCGTGGACCGCAGTCCAAGATATACATAATTATACTTAATTTAATATCATCAAAACAATCTTCGACGGTGAACCTACATACTATTTGGAATGTCTGTTCTAATATTACGCTATTAGTCTGTGTTCATTTCAATAGACAGACAATATTTACACAGAAGCCTCACAAACAAACACGGAACGCATCAGTTTAATGCACCCCAATCGCAAACCCATACAAAATACTAGCAGGAAGCTCCTTCAAGCCGCACCTAACGATGCATTTATATGACATTTTTTGTAACATTGAACAGTAGACCTTGCTACCTACATAACAGAGATGATTTAGGTATAAACTAGTTTTGTCAAAGAGGTTAATCGCGCGTGTATCCAAATTTGGTTAGGTAAGGCCGTTGGAACAATGGATGCCAAGCGCCGCTCCTAATAGCAGGTGATAAATATTTTATTATTGGTCTGTGAGTACCTACATACGTAATAGTAATTTATGAACCACAGGAAGCAAGGTAGTCTGATATGCAGTGACAGCAAACGGGCATGATTCTATCACGTCGTCATACCTACTAAATTATTTTCGCTAAGGTTTTTTTTGGGATTAGGTTTCGGCTGGCGCACTCCTCACACCACTCCGTGCAGGGCGACAGAGGGGGGTAAGCACGCACACCCGTAACCCACCCGACACGTCGCCTTAGTCGTTGGATCGACCACCGGAGCAGCGTGACTTGACGTCAGTGGTCGGCCCATTTTAGCTAATCTGTAGAATTTTATTCATAAAAGGTAAGAAGAACAAAGATTTTATTGTAATATACTATATTCATTCATTTCAGCTCATATACCTACGTCCCACTGCTGAGCTCGAGCCTCCTCCGCAATAGAAGAGAGATTGAGCTACTATACCACGCTGGTCAGACGTGTTGCTATAGGTTTTTATTTCGAGTTATCCTTCTCTTCCATAGATGTTATATGCATATTTAATCCCTTAGTTGTCTTTTACGAAAGCCACGTACAAGAGAGGGGTTGAGGAATAGTATTCTTACTCCGTCACCACACGAAAATACGGTAAATAGACAATTACAAATAATAATAGCAAATAGAGTAATTTACCATTTATACCTATCTAAATTTGTCATTCGTGGCTCTCAGCTATAACAAACAAGATCTCACAGCGCAGTATATATGTAGGTACTGGGCGCTATTACAACCTGACGCCGTTATCAATCCAATATAACCTAACCTTTACATGACTACGGATATCGAGAATTACATAAATGATTAGGGTTGACGCATATGTATGCTTAAATAAGAGCGTGCACATGAGTGCATGCATGCGCACGTCCGTACGTGCGTGCTTGTATGCATGTGTATGTAGAAAAATATAACAGTCATTGCAATACTACCGCCTTTCTATATTTTTCGATATAGACGTCATTAAAGGGAGGCCGGCTGAACCGATTTTGATTTACATTTTCGGATTTTATTGATTTCGATCATTATTTTCATAAAAGTATTTGAAACTTCCAAAACATTTGTAATAGTTTTTATTTCTTATTGTTGACCTAATTGTAAAAAAAGCTATACACAGAATTCATTTAGGCTGAGAAACTTTAAAATTTACATTTATATATTTTTCTGCAAATATTAACTTTCATTGAACTAAAACGGAAACACAAACGCTAGTAAATTACTAACAACAATGCACCGAGTTCAACTCTAATCAATGACGTTTTCCCTCGTCCGGAGTCACAACCTTAAGTTTTACGAGATCTCTGGTCAAATGTCACCGGAAATTACGTATCAGAGACAAATGGAACGATTAACAGGGTTGTCAAAAAGCGTAATTATTAGTTTTACATATATAAAATATATCAAATATTTTAGATAAGGTATTTTAAGCGATAAAACTAATGTTTGTACACTATTATAATACATAATATTAATTAAGTGGACCGAGGATACAGACAGCGCTGATGTCTCGAGTTCAAATTCTGACAAGAAATGTTAAGATACATGCGAAATACGTGGCAATAGGCTAACCTTCTAATTAAAAATTACTTGGTGATATGTTTGTTACACTTGTTTTATCGGTAACTAAGATAAAATTATAGAATAGCCATAATTATCAAACCGGTAAGAATAAAAAACATTAGGGTATCAAGGTATGCTATGAACATATATAGACCGACTGCATATACATATGTCAGAAAGGGTTATTTACTGATCTATTCTGTTAATTCTGATTGGTTTGATATTTTTAGCAATTTATCTTTAAAAAAAATAATTAAATAAATAAACATGTGTTTTTGTTCTGTTGTAAGCAATTTCGGACAAATTACTGTCATTAATTTATGTTATATTGCATCTTTGACGATGTTAGTGAGGTTTAAAATATGTTGCGTTTCGATGCATTCCAAAAATCTCATTTAAACTTGGTCCGGGCAGATTTGGTCCTGCACTGAAAATTTGTAATGATGTCAATTTTAATAAAATTTGGTGACAGCGACGCCTCTGTTCAAATGTGCTTTCAAACCAATCAGGAAGCCATTGAAATATATACTTACACAAAATTTCATACAGATCGGTCCAGTCGTTCAAGAGTTAGGTGATAAACAAATTTATAGAAGAATTATAATTACTAGTTGTCGCCGTGTGGTCGAAATTCGGCCATAATTCATTTTAATTAATTTTTCTGCTACACAATTTTCCTTAATTTTATCTATGTATAATTGTAAACTGAGCAAACTGTATTTCAATAATAACCAATATAAGCACAAATATCTATTAGACATTGTCATCATAATTATGATTGTTTGACATTTGGTTCGACCAGAGATTTTAACTGTAAACAAAAGTGTATAAGCGTTGCTAGGCAACACTCACACACGCGTGTGGGTGTGTGTGTGTGTGTGTGTGTGTGTATGTGTGTAGCGATTGCGTTGTAGTGTGCGTAATGCCTTTTTTAATGAGTTTAATGTATTTCTAATCAATTATTACATGAAATTTCAGCCTTATGCACTTCTCCTCGTTATATACTTCAACTAAGCCAAATTTCATACTTCTCCATCCACGTAATTTTCGTAAAAAGGGATACAAAGTTTTTGCTTCACGTATTAATATATAGATAAGAAACCGCACTTTTTTTGGAGTCCGCTAAAAGTGGTCATTTTGTTAGGCAGCCCTAACTAAAACGAATATGACCTTTGGTTCACTATAATTATAGTTTTTCGGCAATCTAGTGAAAGCGTAACATAATGTACAGTAACTGCAGTACTCGATCATTTGAATATCTTTCTGCTTTTGATTATGTAAGCTATGTGAACACAGTGATCTATGACGACCGTAATGTTTTTTTGACAACACTACATTAAAAAAATAATCCCTGTATTACGAGGTCTTTACCAACATGCAATTAACGGACGTATATCCGTGTGGTGACGGAGTAATAATACAATTCACCACGCCCTATCTTACCCGTGGATATGATATGCACCTGATCAGCGTGGTATAGTATAAAGGAGGCTTGAACCCAACAGTGGGATGTATACGTGCCGAAATGATGATGAATTAATTAACGGACAGAAATTACATTCACACTCAGAACAACAATTTGGGAATCTCACGAAGTATTATCCTATATGTAAATCGAACTCGCGATACTTGAACAGTACATTCAGTCATTACCTATCTTAAACATTTCCACCTGTATTGTCAATTGAGGTGAGGTTAACCGAAAGGGTATTCCGTCGGGCCGACCACTGATGACAAGTCACATCTGCTCCGATGGTCGGCCCAACAACGAGGTGACGTGGGTACGGGTGGGTTGTGGGCCCGCGCGCCGTCCTTTCGTCGCCCCGGACGGACTGGACCGCGCGTGTGTTTACCATAGCCCACACATAAAAAAAAAAAACCTGTATTGTCGATTATTCGTCTTTTACGTCATACGTGAGTAAAAATATTCCTGTGGTGACGGAGTAAGAGTACAATTCACCATCTTACCCGTAGGTGTCGTAAAAATGACTAAATAATATGCATTTGATATCTATAGTAGAGAAGGAAAAATTATTACCTTATATCACTCCGTCTGACCAGTAAGTAGGTCAATTTCCCTTCCATTACGGAGGAGGCTTAAGCACAGCAGTAACCTAATATAATGAGAAAGAATTGTAACATATTCATCTCTGTCTTGCAATTACAGGCGCGATAACCTGCGCCTCATGCCGCCCTAGCCGAGGCTGCGGGTGATATGTCCCGGGAATTAGTCCGTCACCCGCCGAGAGGCCGACCGCGTGAGGACAGACCGACGTCTTCCCCGAAGGGGTATTCCGTCGGGCCGACCACTAACGTCAAGTCACCCTGCTCCGGTGGTCGGCCCAACGACGAAGGCGACGTGCATCGCGGGTGGGTTGTGGGTGTGCGTGCTTACGTCCCTCTGTCGCCCCGGATGGAGTGGCGCGAGGAGTTGCGCCGATTGCAACCCACACCAAAAATAAAAAGTCTTGCAATTACATTATTCATTTTTAACCCCGGACGCAAAAAGAGGGGTGTTATAAGTTTGACGTCGATGTCTGTATGTGTATATGTGTTTGTGTCTGTGGCATCGTAGCTCTCAAACGGATGGACCGATTCCGATGCGGTTTTTTTCAATTGAAAGCCATTTTCTTTGCGATGGTTCTTAGCTATGTTTGGTTAATATCGGTCCAGCAGTGTAAGATTATCAGCTCTTTAAATGATATAATAGCGTATGATTACTTGATTAAGTGATTCACGCGTGCTAGTATAATCGCTAAATGATAATTAATTGATGATTCCTGTTGAAGAAAGCGTAATACTTTTTTTTATTATTTTAATTGGTGTCGGGGGTTATTCAAAATTGACAATTTTGCTTATGAAATATACGCTTTATACTTCTTCGTTTCATAGTAAACTCAGTTAATCTATACCAATAAATAAAATTGGAGTGTCTGTTTGTAATGTCAAAATAATAGATTTTTCATGCTCACACGGTTATTTGCACGACACCTATGCCTAAAATAGCAATTAAAAAATTTTTCTCTGTCTGTCTGTTTGTTCCGGGTAATCTTCAAAACGTCTGGACCGATTTCAAAAATTCTTTCACCAATGGAAAGCTATAATATCAGGGCGTAAACTAGGCTATATTTTATCCCGGTATTCCCACGGGACCGGGAACTATGCGGGTAAAACGACTATAACCTATAATCGAAGCGAAGCGAGGGCGGGTTGCTAGTAGATAATATTTACATAAGCTGTCTTCAAACTCTCAAGCTCACGTATAACTTAGTTGAAGCTCTTCATCCTAAAGATAAATACATTTAGCTACACCAGTGTACTTATAAGTTTGTTATAGATAGAATATTATTGGATTACTTAATTTGAAACACATTCAGACTTTATCAGACATTCAGAGTTACCTTCTCTTGCATAGATGTTATATGTATATATAATCCTTTAGTCCTTTAGGTGGGTTGCGGGTGTGAGTGCTTACGCCCCTCTGTCGCCCCGGACGGAGTAGTGCGAGGAATGCGCCGACCGCGACCCACCCAAAAAAAAAAAGTCATCTTTTATGACACAAGTGGAATACTAAAGTTACTTTCTGGTTGGGGCACATCTCGTCAGATCTGGAGCGATAGAAGAGCGGCCTATCACCTCACCATTGCTATTGCGCTGGCCGCCTCTTCTGAATCTTGATTTCGGTGGCCATGGTAATTTTTGAGGTAATTTCTAGGAGCATATTGGTGACGTGATGTTAAAAAGTCAACTGAAGATCGGCAAAAAGGTCGATCGAGAATCCGATGAGCATTGTAGTTATATAATATACCACCGTATGTTATTATCACACATTCATTCAGCAACGGTTTTAAAATGATAAATTTATTAAGATTCCATGGTGTGCTAATAGATGGCACTAGGTCATCTGATAAAACTGATTATAGACTTGTAGTTATTATTAGATAAGTTGTAATAAGCTGGTGTAATTGTAACTTTAGTACCGCCCGATAGGGTGGACGTTGTATAGTATGTTTTCTGCCAATATACAGTGAAACGTATGTAGCATTTTTATTAGTGTGCTCTCTAACCCTCATTTCACAGGTGATGTTTCTCTACGGATGCAATAGACATTTTTCACAAGAGGTCCTTAAACCAGTAGTCCAATGCAATCTGCCAGACAATTCCAAAGGCCCTATTAATTGTATTCATAATCTTGTAATCTATATGACACCTCCTCGTAAGAAGAGTTCGCCTTCTCACAACTAGATTCTCTATACATTACAATGAAGTGGTCGCTTTCACTACACATAGCCCTTTTTATACACTACAGCATATAAATTGTAATGAGTGTAAATAGGTAAGGCATGATTGTGGCAAAGGGAAATCCGTATTTCGCCGTAGTTGCAAACAAGCTTACGACTACATTTGAATTTGTTTTCTTAAATCCTTTCATAATCCTTGCTAAAATAATTAGGTTACTTTTTGTAACAAGTTATATTTTTATTTCCGACACAACCTGTTACCTAAAACCAGTTACTTACTCAAGGCGAGTTAACGCCAATTTCCTTTCCCACGGGTGTCGCATGTACGATTGCAGGAATAAGTTATTGACCTACCCAATACAAAATATGGCGGCGATTCAGCAGCTAATTTCTCACCATCAAAACCACGTATTGAATTTCTTATACGCAAATGTAATCAAAATATTACAATATGATTGTCAAATTTATATAAAATAAACACTTATCTAAAAGTGGAATATTACAAGACATACTGTAAAATTGCACGTATCAGTTCCTGTGCTGAAGGTGTCCACAGGAGCGAGTAACTGTGTCTGATGCCGCCTATGTTAGGCCGTGTTTGGCTAGACCAGGAATTAATACGCTATTCTTATTGAGGTCCACTGCGTCAGAATGGTCCGAGATGTTATCCAAAAGGGTAACCCTCTAGACGGGCCATCGGTGATAAGTATCTGATACCAGTGTACCTGACACCTGTCCACATAACGTTAGAGTGGTGCGTGTACGGCAGGTTATATGTTGCACGTCGCCCTGGACGGAGATAAAAAAAACTATGTATTTATAAAATCTTACTTCAAAGGGAACAACTCACATTTATTGAAAAACGTTACAACTGCCTCACAAATATTAGACCAGGTAAGTATGATAACAAATTTTTCACTTGCATTAGGGTTATTACGGGATTGTGGTGCATGTAAAAACGGTCCCATGACTTCGCTGTAACCGAAGGACAGGAACAGCGTGTTTTGGACGTTGAGCACGACACACCCCATTTATAAGAGGTGGGCATGGAAAAAGACTACATTATCCCACGCGAAAAAAAAAAGGAAAGGGGTCTTTACGGGATACTTTTAGCATAACAAATATAAGGAAATACATTGTTGCATCATTACAAAATGCCAGCTACTTAACAAAAAGTAATTATCCACCTCTTCTTTGATCCAGCGTCCTAAATAAATATTTTACTGCCGCTAGAGAACTCAAAGTTACAAATCAATCTGACAAAAATATTATTTGGTTTTCCTCAAAGAAGTTTGCAATTACTGATATCTTATCGGAAACCTGCCTCATAATATTATTTTGATTGATATTGAAATATAGGCGAACCTATTACCTATATCAAAGACCCTAAGTTTTTTAAGTTTTTTGTTTATCCATACGAAGCCAGGGTGGCAAACTAGTAGAAAAAAATAAGAGGAATATAATATAAATCGTTAACATAACATATGAGTGGTGTAAATGTCTAATTTATCTCCTAATGACGAGCCGCAAAGTATTGTATATTAAGGGTCGATTCACACTTAAATATTTGAGGTATTTGACGACTAGAAGAGCGTTAAAAATAAATATTAGTCTTTAGAGACATTTATGATATGCAATTAAGGCAAGTCACCCAGATTTGTCACCAATCATTTGTCGTTCACTAGTTTTCACCAACTAAGCAGTATCTTTCACCACCACTAAATAATCTTGCAAAACAAGCAGTTTGAAATGTTTGCTTTAATTATTCTGTATTTTTTTCTGTCGTTGCGATTCCAGTCTGATTCAATCCTAACATACACATCTGCCACTCTTTAGGTTCATATTAGCCAATATTGGGAATATTACGTAAAATTAATTTGCCCCTAGATTTCCCAAAGGAATGTTCGCTAAAATCTTAGGCTAAAAATAAATTAAAATACCTCTCAAATTAAACAGAAATCGATAGAAAATAGCAAATACTTAATTCTGAAAAGATATAATGGTCTCAGGAGCTTATTGACTGATTTAGTTCAAAAGTGAGTTTTATAGAAAGCCTATCATATTAAGTTTTTCTTAAATCAGTAAAAATAGGCCTTTTCTGGATATGGTTTGGACACAACCCGTCCAATCTGTCCGGGCTACAGAAGAGCGGCATGCGACCCATAACCTTGACCTTTCAGCGGGTGGCGGACTATTACCCGGTCTGTCCACCCGCGACCTCAACTAGGAAGGCATCAGGCTTGTAACTTTTAGTAGTCCTACTGGTTGTAATGGAGAAATTTAGGCATCATTGAATAAGGTTACAAATATCTAGCCTCAACTGCTAAATAATTGTGAGTTGCAATCCAGTTGCCACTTTTCCTTATGAATCATCGAGAATATCACTCGTAAAACTCTTCCTACCATTCCTAGGGTATCTAAATTAAGTAGGCAACTAATATTAGTTAGATTAGATAGATGCTATTACATAGATTAGATAGATGCTATTATATCTACTTAGATATCTAAGTAGATATAGTAGTTTCATCATCATCATCTCAGCCCATACACGTCCCACTGTTGGGCTCAGGCCTCCTCCACTATAAGAGGGCAATTGACCTACTTGCGTATAACACGCTGGTCTGACGTGTTGGTATAGGATTTTGTTTCGAGTTTCTCTTGCATAGATATTATATACTTATTTAACCTCTTAGTCGTCTTTTATGATACCGACGAGCAAGAGAGGGGGTGGTGAATAGTATTCTTCCTCCGTCACCACACGGAATAATAGAATATATAATAATATCTACGTAAATATACAAATACATGTATAATTTATACAAATGTATTCATTAGCCACTGAGGTCACGGACACAGGAGTCGTACAGACTATTAATCGTAGTCGACAATCTCAGATATATTGGTAATCTGCTCCATTTGTAGCAGACTGACTTTCTTAGTTTTATGTGACAGTTTCGAGATAGGTATATTTAGTTCTCCTAGTAAACGATCTAGTGATCTACTTTATGTTAAACTTAATGTTTAGATAAGTCCGCAGTATCGCTTGCGTATTATACTGGACGAAAGTTGTTTTTCTTCCCCTTGGAAACTAGTTTTCGAAGTTATACTTATTTTTGTGCGTTAGCGTCACGAAAAACCGACACCCTAAAATTAGCTAGTCAATATTTATTACGTTGCGCGCGCACTCTGTCATGAATGTCAACTAGTAAAGCGTTATAATAAAACTTTCAATGTATTGAATACCTTTTTTTATTATTAGTGTAGTTTTTCTACAAACATAGGATGACGCGTGGATAAAATTTTTAGAAATATTTTTATCTTATTACGCCAAAAAAGTCAAGGTCAAGGTTAATCAATCAAGTTAAGGTTAATCGTCAAGGTTATCTCAGCCCATATATGTCCCACTGTTGGACTCGGATCCTCTCAACTGTTGCGACGATGTATGTTCCGACGAGTAGAGATAGGGTTTTAATTCGAGCTTTCCTCCTCCTGATTTTATCAGCTGATAACGTATCCGTCTTATAAAACAAAAGCGGGCAAGGTCAAGGTTAGTGGTATTACTATTTTGTCACTATACGGATAAATATTTGACTGCACAGATGGCGTAATGGTTAAGATAACGTCCTAGTGTCATGGGTTCGAATCCCACGCAAGATAACTTTGTACGATCCACAAATTGATGTTTTGAGTTTGGATATATATTTTGTTCGTTAATTATGTTTGTTAAGTCCGCTGCAATACAAGGATTAGTGCAGAAGTGTCGTCTTTTAAAAAATAATAATTTAAAAGCAATATTTTATACTATTTATACTTTTTTAACATTTTTTTACAAAAATAACTACGTGAACCATTTTTTCGTAGGAGTTTCATAAATCGTTGCGTTACTTTTAATAGCTATAATAAACTCATTTAATATAACATAATTATATCACGTTTTTTTTGTATTTTTTTATTAATTTGGTAACAACATTTTCTAGTCATATTATGATATTTATTTAAAAAATACTTACGATTTATATAAATTCATGAAGATATTTGTTTATTATGTAGTATTTTCAGGCAAACTCAAAAGCCTATGAGCCCTGATAGATACTTAAAATCATGCGAATATAGAAACAATGGCGCGGAATTAATGGTTTCATGCACACGATAGCGAGTGCGAAAGTGGATAGGAAAAAATGGAGAAAACCTACATAACCATAAATTTATGTGTAATCTACAAACGCGAAAACATTATAATTCTTTGTATTTAAAATTGAATTTAGTTCGTGTGGTGACGGAGTAAAAATACAATTCACCTCTCATACCCGTGGATGTCGTAAGAGCCGACTAGGGGATTTATTACGCATATGACATTTAACAGATGGTAAACTCGAAACAAAACCCTATACCAACCTGTCTGACCAGCATGGTATAGTAAGGTCAATTTCTCTTCTATTATGAAGCAGGCTCGAGCCCAGCAGTGGGATGTATATGAGCCGAAATGATGGCGATGATCCTTTAGTCAGCAACACTAACTACGTATAATTTTTTGCGTTTTTTCTTTCTCTTGTATACTTTGCATATTTATATCTTAATCGTCTTTTGCAACACCCAGGCAGGTTAAGTCTGATCAATTATACTTCGTCACAACACGGATACAGATATATTAATGTTATATACGCAATTAAGATTATGCTGTACGTTTCTCATCACAGTTATCACAGAGTTTAATGATCAAAGAACAATAGTATGTATATGTGAATATTTGCTTATGTCATTGTTCTAAATGCAATCATATCATAGACACGGCTGTGATTATGTTATAATATACGCAATACTTACAATATTGGTAATTTTACTGCACAGATGGCGTAGTGGTTAAGATAGCGACCTACATTGCCAGTGTCAGGGGTTCGAATCCCACGCGGGACAACATTTTGTGCGATCCACAAATTGTTGTTCTGAGTCTGGATGTAATTTGTGTCCGTTAATTATATGTTTGTAAAGTCCCCCGCAATACAAGGATTATTTCCTTAGTGCAGGGTGTTGTATTAAAAAAAAATTCATTATAATCTCATTACCATCAATGATATAAGTAAGATAGATAAGAGGATTGCCAGGATATATAATTTTAGCATACAATTGAGTTCTATTATAATTTAAATCAAATTCATCGTCATTCATTGTTCATCACAGCTCATAAACGTCCCACTCCTGGGCTCGAGCCTCTTCACAATAGGAAGGAAATTGAGCAACTATATCAAGCAGATTATTGGAATTGGTATAGATTTTTATTTTACGCAGATAAGGCGGGTTGGTAGAGTTTTACGTCAACATGACTGTGTCAACACATCTAAGCACCGCCGTGTAGTAGGTCCACTTCCCTCGCACTGTAGAGGGGGCCCAATAGTGCCCCAATGACTCTTACGACCTTAAATCAGACGTTGCCCTATCACTCATAGTAAAAACAAGGCGGCGCGTAGCTACAAACATTCTATCACTGTATGTCTGTAGTGTGTAGTGGAGATTTGCGTAATGACTTACATTTTCAAGAAAACATCAGTAAGAATGCTCTGACTTTCAAAGGGAACGCAATCGCCGGTGATAGGTAGTGTCCAGTTCATCAACTGGCAGCCTTTTTTTGGGGTAACTGGCGCCCTTAGCTTAGAGATGTAACATTTAAACCAATCTCCATACTAAAAGTCAAAACATAATCGCGAACTATTATGATATATTGAAAATGACAAAGTTACTCAAAGGAAACTAGTGTATATTGTATGACCATTCTAAAAGTGCCTTATTTTTTTAATAACAGTATATTTGTACGAAAAGATAGAATAGGGTGGAAAGAAAACTCCTTTGAAACGAAGGTAGACCACTGCGGTAATGTTAGAAACACGTGTCGATATTCAACAATCTTAGTGAAGACTAGCAACCCGACCTCGCTTCGCTTCGGTTTTAGTCGTTTTACCCGCGTAGTTCCCGTTCCCGTGGGAATAACGGGATAAAATATAGCCTAGTTTACGCCCTGATATTATAGCTATCCACCGGTGAAAGAATTTTTGAATTCGGTCCAGCCGTTTTGAAGATTACCCGGAACAAACAGACAGACAAAAAAAATACAAAGTGATTTTTAGGCATGTGTATAGTGCAAATAACCGTGTGAGCATGAAAAAAGCCTATTATTTTGACATTACAAATAGACACTCCAATTTTATTTATTGGTATAAGTAGATTGCAAGCTCAAATGCTGTGGAAGGTGCAATGCAATTTTCTTTAATTATTTCCAAACCTATCTAAGCCTTTTATTATGCTCTTTAACGCGTAAGGTATGCCTTGTGATTAATTGCTTATTCCATTCTAAAATAAATACATAACTTGTTTTATCCGAAGTCTTTGGCGTGGAACGTCACAGCAAAATCATACGGATATCAAATGCGACACTTCTAGCGTAACGATTTGATCTATAGAGTTTCGCTCTGATAACTCACAATTTATTAATCTCGGATATAAATGTTATGTCATTTTATTAACTGACTTATAAAAACCTGCATGTTCCCAATTTTTGAATCAAATGTATACCCTATTTGGACTCTGTAAAACTGTGTTTGACGTAGACGGATTTGCATTATTCTTTCTTTCTTTGATAAAAGTTTATTTTGAAATAATTCCACTTACATTTCGTCGAGACTGATGGTTTTCGGAGACAGACAATAGAAGTCTTCTATAAAGACCATAAACGTAAACTGCATATATAAACGTAAGCAACACAATCCCACGACATAACACGCCTATACCTAAGGTATAATTATTTTTATTAAAAATAATTTCTAATGTCTTAAAAATCTCAACTAGATTTAGTAATTGTACTATTGGTTCGTTTTAAAATATTTTTATTCGACTATATGTCTACAGATATAACATTTTATTTTATAGCGGACATTTCATCATGATCATTACAGCCCATATATGTCCCACTGCCGGGCTCGGTAAGCTAGGAACTATGGGAAGGATAACACCATAATCACCATGGAGATCTAGGTTGATATAAAAAAATACAATAGAGTATTTCTACTCCTTCTCTTAGTAAGTTTTTAGCCTTTATAGAGTGGTGACGCAGTGTTAACTCTAACCGGTCACTAGAGGTGTAACCATACCAATTATTTGAATTAGATTATGATATTGACTATGTAAAAGTAGGTCGTAACTAATCGATTCAGATATCAATTAGATTACTGTGAATTACATTTAAGTGCAAAAACAACTATCAGCGTACGGCCTTAAACAGAACACGAATTATTGAATTATCATAAGGAATCATAATTTCTTATCAAAAAATAAATACTAGCTTTATTCTTGTAGTGACCGAATAAGGATACAATTGACTCGTTATCTTGCCCTTGGATATCGTAAAAGACGACTAAAGCATATAATATGCATATAAGGTCTACGTGAGAGAAGAAAAACTCGAAATAATACCCTACATCAACCCGCCTGACCAGCATGGTAGTCGGTCAATATCCCTCCTATGGGTATATATAAGCCGAGAAAATGATGTAATTTATTCGCACGTATCAGTAAAAGCCATAGGTGGGGCTTGAACGCACATTTATTGGCACTCCGGTTCAACAGCCTTACCAAATAGGCCAATGTGGGTAGATATGTATAATATCCAAATTCGTCAGGCGGGTTAGTATAGGGTTTTATTTCAAGTTTTCCTTCTCTTGCATAAATATTATATGCGTTTTATATCCCTTGGTCCTCTTTGAAGACGCCCACGGGCCAGATAGTGAACGGCCAGGTGGTGAACATTATTCTTATTCCGTCACCACACGGAAAATGAGATAAGATGTTTTACGCGGCATGTATGAGAAAATGTTTACATTATTTGATTTAGTACTCTAACATGCCAGTTAAAATTATATTAAGCGATGACACGACTCAACAATCTAAAAATACTGAGATTTTGGATGTGACATTATTACACCTTATATGCGTCCGACTACTGCGCCTCCTCCACGAGAGGAAGCAAATTGACCTAATATACCACACTGGTTAGACGTGTCAAGGTTTTTTTTATGGGTGGGCTATGGTAAGCGGTCCATTCCGTCCGGGGCGACGAGAGGATGGCGCGCGGGACCATAACCCGCCCGTACCCACATCGCCTTCGTCGTTGGGCCGACTACCAGAGCCGAGTTCCTTGTCCTCAGTGGTCGACGTGTCAGGGTAGGGTTTATTTCGAATGTTCATCCTCTTGCATAGATATTATTCGCATATTAGTCCTTTAGTCGTCTCTTATGACACCCATGGACAAGAAAGAGGGTGGTAAAAGTTATTCTTACTGTATCATCACAGATAATATTAGAAACTAGCAACCCGCCCTCGCTTCGGTTTTAGTCGTTTTACCCGCGTAGTTCCCGTTCCCGTGGGAATACCGGAATAAAATATAGCCCAGTTTACGCCCTGATATTATAGCTTTCCATTGGTGAAAGAATTTTTGAAATCGGTCCAGCCGCCAGCAAACAGACAGACAGTAATTTATTAATCTGTATTTTAGGCATAGGTGTCGTGCAAATAACCGTGTGAGCATGAAAAAAGTCTATTATTTTGACATTACAAACAGACACTCCAATTTTATTTATTGGTATAGATATGTCCCAATGCGTTACTATTGCAGTTCTATGTAATTCGCCTTTTAAAGCTAATAGCTACAATTCCGTGAAACACCATAGCTATAATGCTAAATGAGTCCAATGATGCAGTGTTTTACTACCACGAGGTGAATATAATGCAGTTCTCACAACACAATAAATATCGTATATTTTGCGTCGTTCTAAAAGTAACCGTGTAGATACACTACGAATATATTTTTACATATATCATTCAACTTATCGCCGTCCACTTCTGGACATAGACCCCCCCCATAGCGTATCGTGCCCATCCTTCTGATGATCCCTTGGGTGTTTTTCAAGACTCCAACGAGCAAGCAAGGAGTGGCGATAACTGTATTCTTATCCCGTCGATATGCAGAAAACATATATAAAAAAAAACGAATAAAATATTTATTTTAATATTTTCTATCTAAAAAATTTCTTAACCCTATAAAAACCCTCCTAGTCCTCCTAGCTACCTAGCACCTAGTTAAAGCTTACTACTTATGAGATAGTGGTAGTACCACACTGTTCACAGTTGTCTTTCCACAGCTGCGGGCCGGTCCGTCCGAGGTAGTACCACACTCTCGCAGAAAATCGACGTCCGACTAGTAGCAATTTGTTACTGCGTTTCATTCGGTGAGCGAGAGAGGCGGAAGCCCAACTTGCTGAGGGTGTTTGCGTGCCGTGGGTTTTGTATCCATGAAGCTCATTGCACGCAGTCACACTCCCTTTACTTTCTTCGGTAGGCAGCGGCCTAGCTGCGCCCCTGGAATTGCAAAGGTCCATGAGCCGCTATGAGCGGCAGCAACACTTTTTGCCACCGCTCGCAATAAAACAAAAAGACAAAACTTTTGTAATTATTTTAATATTTATTTATGAGCAAAGCCTATTCTACAAACAAAATATTCAATACTTCTAAAAGTTCGTCAAATCTAAAGCACAGTTATTATTTATTAACAATTTACTTTTGAATTTGTTTTGCCTTTGTACATTTGGTTTTAAGTTATAGACTTATTTTGAATAAATTTTTTAAAATATTATGTGTAAAGAAACAAGCAAAAACAATGTAATTCTTAAAGTCATTCTTCATTCACAATAATAGCGTAATATAAACGGAGCTTTTCACACTTCACATAAATTGCGCAGATGACGTAATGGTTTAAATCTAAGCATGAACCTATCGACATGCTAATTACATGGGTTCGGTTCGCAACCTGTGTTATTTTTGTGCATCTACTAATGAGTGTAGTGTTACCCAAAAAAGTCTTGGTCTTGCGGTCTTGGTCTTGGTCTTGCGAGAAATGCGAGACCGAGACCAAGACCAAGACCGCTTAATTTTTGCAAGACCAAGACCAAGACTGGCCCTGCAAGACTTGAGCAAGACCAAGACTGGGCCTGCAAGAGTCTCGCGGTCTTGCATTTAATTCAAATCACCATTTCAGCTTAAATACGGTTGAGCTCGTGTCTTCTACATAACAGGAGGAGAATCGGCCGTGGCCGGAGGGGAATCGCCACGGTGATCGGCCGTGTTGTTACAGGTCACACATGTCAAGTTTTCCTTCTCTTGCACCGATGTTATATATTATAGCCCTTAGTCGTGGGTTCGCAGTCACGGGTAATATATTCTTACTCCGTCACTACACGGCAAGTCAAATCAGTCTTGAGATATCCATCTATTGGCCAATCGATTCCCAATGTTGGTGTTGGCTTTTCAGAATTACTCTTCTTGAAGAAGAAGATGACGCTATTATGATCGCCTAAGAAAGGACCTACACAGCTCGCGCAGCGATAACAGATAAAACTCCGTGGTATCGGCCTCGCCGTCGAGGTCGAAAACCGCGCCGCGTAAAAGTCATTAACCTAAACTTGGCCACGCCCACTTTGCTCTCAGCGACGCCCCGAGCCGAGGTCCGTTCCCCACAGGGGGGAGCCCTCGGGTGATGTTCGCTTAACTTACTTACCGGGTTGAGAGCCATCAGCGCTCACCCATTGACCGCGTTAAGCTGTCAAGGTCATCTGCGACCAACAGCTACACACACACACAAAAAAAAAGACAGATTACGAATATAATTCACCACTCTCTTACCCGTGGATGTCGTATCAAATCGGATCGGGCAATGGTGTTAGGAACCCATGAAAAAAAATTGAAATAAAATTATCGATTCGTTAATGAATTGAGAGCCATGTAAGTTCTCAATTTTGTCATCGTTTTTTCGTGTAAATTGATTAAAATGTATAAAGGAATGATACTTAATCTACAACATATTCGTATTTTGTTAAATGTTCATTAGAATTTTAATAAATCAATGATTACGTTTGCATAAGCAAGACAAACTTCGCTTTAACATAAATCAGCTGATCGGCCGATGACCGTTGATGAGTCGCCTTTGTACCTACGTAACCATTGAAAGGTTCGCGCAAATCTAATACCTATTTATACTGTCGAAATTTTACATGCTTACATATATCCTGTCTGTACATACCTACATAATGCATAAAATTTAAGGCATAAACTCTTAGACACACATTTTTGTAATCACTATAACTTTTACGTTATATTGTTTTTGTGTAATATACATTCTAATTATGATCTATGACTGTTGAACTACAACATACATGAACAGTTGTCCCATAACCTGATACACCCTGTGTATATAACATTTGTGCAAGAGAAGTGAAACTAGAAAGAAACCCTGTACCAACATGTCTGACCAGCGTGGTATAGTAGATCAATTTTCCTCTTACTGGAAGGAAGCTTAAGCCCAGCAGTGGCACTTTTATGAGCTGTGACGATGACGACGAATATCATACATTTTACAAGTATTAAAACCATAAAATTTTAAATCAGTTTTATATGTTCTTGAATAAATAGTATATTAAGAGCTACATGGATCCAGCGGCCAAAGTATTTATATAGGCAATAGAGCAACAGGTTTTTTCAAGTATCCAGAGTATCAGTAACTAAACTGGAAATACAATAGATACATACCACTTAACTTGAAGGGAAATATAAACAATCGCATTAATTGTAAAATATCGCATTGATTATAAAATGACATAAAATTTATTGTATCAACTGCCTCGTGTGGTGACGTCTTAAGAAAATAGGGTTGAAAGTCCTGTCATAAGAGTAGTAACGCTGTCTAATGGAACACCAGGGGAATAGAAGAGTAATTTTCTCCAGTGGTAAGTATTGTATTCAATAGTGAACTATAGGCTAGCAGATGGATAGATAGGATAGGATATTTGATTAATTTAGTTGGATTTTTCATTGCCATGATAAATTACTGTTACGTTATTCTAACTGCAAAACTTTGCGAGACTCTTGCTGCAATACCAAGACTCGGGTGCGCAAGACCAAGACCAAGACCAAGACTCGGGTGCGCAAGACCAAGACCAAGACGAGACCAGGTGTGATGTTGCAAGACCAAGACCAAGACCGGTCCAAGTCTCGTCTTGGTCTTGCATTTGGGCAACACTAAATGAGTGTTTCGAGCTTGGGTGTTATGTATACTCCATGAAACGACGGTTTGAAAATAAACACATCTTCACCCTTTACTATGGAAGTCGTAAAAATCGATTCAATTGTAACAACAACAGCGATCACTAACCCATAACCTCCTAGGCCTATGTCCGACAGTTGTAGACTGAAAAATGGATAAATAGATGAAAATTCTCTGCGGCACAAGAATTTATTTCTTAGTGTTAGGCTAACGATAATTTTATAAACCAAAAATCTTTTAGTAAGATAAAGTAAGCCGCTTTTTAAAAATCAATAATAACTTAGCATCATGCCCTGTGAGTTTTCTGCCTCTTTCTAAGTGTGGGCGCATGCCAGATCCAGTGGTAGTATATTAGAATTGTTAGATTTAAATTAATAAACTGTCATGATATAATAAATAAGTAAAAATTTAACTAATTCTTTAGAGGGTAGATACGCATCTCTGTAATAACGATGACTTGTAAGACGTGAGACATCTTACTCCGCCCTTGAACAGCACACAATAATCAAATACAACCGCGATAAAATCCGTAAAAATAGTTTTATTTATTATCTGTAATACTCGCATAAACATTAGAAATCATAATAATAATATACTGTGCTTTATTTACTGTTCAAAACCAAACTGAATTTTTGTACATACCGTATGCAATGTTGTCAATAGATATAATAGAAATGAATGCTCGGGCAACTCAAACGCTTACAAATGCTTCCATAATACTCAAGTCTTGTGTTTGGGTTCTGACTATCATCGTTGCGCCAACGTTGTGCTACTTTTAGAAATTATTTTCCACTCAGAATATGAGAAGGCTATAAACCACCGCGCTATATGTAATCTTTGCACGCTTCCCATTTGGCTGTTGACATTCCCTTATTTATTATTTCATAGTTATCACTATGGGCCACACTGCCGACAGTGTTCTGCTTGCTAGCCATACATGAGTGAACTCGACTAGAGCTACGATCTCACAAAAAATATCGACGTTTTATTAGCAGCAATTTGCTTGTGAATGAGCGAATGCCCAAATTCCTTAAATCCTGATACAAAAATCTTATAGTTGGTAGCGACCAGACTGCCTCTGGTATTTTAGAGATGCATAAGCAATAGTTGCCACTCTCATCACCAGTTCGACTTACTCCTCTGTCAGCAAAGACAGTAAAAATACCATTATTAAATACTTTTGAATTATAAAAGGTGCACCATTATTTCAAGACATTTGGATTTAGAATTTAAGTGTTGATCGCTCTCTTTCGGAACAGCGATACGACTGAATGTGTATCGACGTTAAATATTGCATCAGTATTTGTGAACCTGCGAATTTGACATTATACGCAAATGTTTAGAGGTTATAACGTTCTAATGTACCAAGGCTGATCAAATCCAGCATGTCGTATTACTATACTAGGTATACACATACAGTATCAAAGTATCGGCTGTTTTCGACTACCCATACTATAAAATAACACTTTTATTGACCAATCTATCGGTATATCGACAACCATATTTGAGCCTCTCCTATTGAGATACTATCATAATTACCATATTTCGAGGGCAGATTGGAGATCCAAGCTCCACAGGAATCTATTGCGGCCGATTCTGCTTCTAATCTCTCAATGAATTTATAAGAAGCGGGCAAGCTAGACGTGGTCACACATCTTATTCTTAAATCTATCATACTACTACCATACGAGAATTTACAAATTTCATTGTTTTCTAAATTAAAACCATTTCCAGATTTTATCCCATTTACATTTGATTTTAACTTTTCACAAAGTTTTGAACGCTCTTCGGCATTCAGTTAACGCACTAGATTTGCGGTCTATTTGCAACTAAAGAGAACTCGAGTTACTACATAAGTTACATTCTTATGGGATATTGTAGCCATATTGTACACATATATATAGATATTGTACACATTGTGTCCAATAGCGGGCTCAAAAAGCAAGTACCCCTTGGTTATATAAAGGGTCTTAACTGCTATCAGTAGTATCCACCATAAGCCGCTAACATGCCACAAGTATCTTAAACCACAAGCTAAAGGACCATTGATATAATGAGCAATTCAATATTTATTTATCATTCGCACAGAAATTGCTTCTAAGCAATATATGCCATCTTCAGATATCAAGCAGACATCAATCAAATTATTAGGTAATCGAGGTATTATTCAATTACAAATATAGAACTCGATGCTCCGGCCGGCTTTGCTCAGTCGCTAGGATTAAAAAAGATGGATCACATTTTCCCCATCACATTTCTGCTTCTTACATCCAGCCTATCGACATCAAGTAATAGACATAAGCCTCACCACGGAAACCCCTTGCACCCGAAACCTTAATAAGCACTCAGGCGGGTTTGCGATCACAGTTGGGTTCACAACTTTCCCAAAAGAGTGCTGTTACCCATTTTCCTGGTTCTTTTCTTTCCCTTAGGCGGTTTTGACGACCAGTAAAGGGTGGTAAACATATTGTTTACAATAGGAACTTAATGTCCGTAATCGAAACTATCCGGAATTATAGGATAATCTGAAATGATTCCATATCCGTATTCGTATCCGAAAACGGATATATTATTTTGGCATCATATACATCCCACTGCCCCTTCCCTTGCATAGATTTTATATACTTATTTTATCCTTTAGTAGCTTTTTACGATATCTACGAGCAAGATAAGGAGTAGGGAATTGTAGTCTTATTCCGTCACAACACGGACAAACCGGTATAATCTCATTTCATTATATCCGTATCCCACACTTCAAATCTGCAACTCAATTCCAATCCCTAATTATACAGTGGTAGTTACTACACTGTTGACAGTTGTGTGTCTACAGCCGCGGACCGGTCCATCCGGGGTCCACCCACCCACACTCTCGCAGAAAATCGACGTCCGAGTAGTAGCAATTTGGTACTGCGCTTCGTTCGGTGAGCGAGAGAGCTGGAAGCCCAACTTTCTGAGGGTATTTGCGTGTGGTAGGTGTTACTGAAGCCTTTAGTATTACCGAACCTCATTGCACACATTCACACTCCCTTCACTTTCTTCGCGGTAGGCAGCGGCCTAGCAAAGGTCTATGAGTAGCAGCAACACTTACCATCAGGTGTACTGTTTGCCACCGTTTGCAGTAAAAAATCTACATATGCACGGGTCTCTTAGTTAATAAGAATTCTTTAATATACGTATGATTTTTACTGGTACAACAAGAATCAATAGCTTAAGCGGGAGACAATAGCATACAAACATTTCAAATTTAGCAGCATGACGCATACATTTGACTTTTCGATGTTATGTGCGTAAAATTTTTAAATATCGCTTGCTTCAAACTGTGAAGGTAAACGTGAGGAAATCTGCTTGTTTGAGAGGTTTTCTTAATGTCGTGAGAAGTTTACTAGTTAGAATTGAGCCACAGTATTCAATAACTTATTACCCTTTCAATCTTCAGAGATCTACGCATAATAATAAGACAAAGATATAAATGGTGAATACAGGGTTGAATAAATGAAAAATTATAGCTACTTAAGAAAAGGAAACTTTTATTTTCTTCCTGCTATGGAGTATGTAACTAACCCCTTTATAAGCCAATTATGCTTTTTAAAGAAACTAGTAGAAAGGTAAATTCATTCATTAATAGACTGACGCTTTCACGCACACTTTTCGCTACACAAATTTATATCCCTACTAATAGCAGGCGATTTTCTTGTAGTAAAGAAAACAGTTCACAAGCACGTGTTTTCTCGGAGGTTAGGAAATAACTATCCCTATTTATAAGCATATAAAATCACTGTAAGAGATTTATAACAAACAGCGCCGAGAGAAAAATGCACAAATTTTGAGGAGGCCTGTGTCCCTGGGGCCTGTGTGTATATGGGCTAAAGTAGATGTATAATGGACATGCTTATTATAATGACCCCGCACTAGGTGGACCAACGACCTGGTAAAAGTTGCTGGGCGTCGTTGGATGCAGGCAGCACAGGAGCGTACTTTGTGGCGAAACTTGAGGGAGGCAACGTCCAGTACTACACGGTGATATGATGATGATGATTATTACGACAAATCCATCAACTTACAAAATTCAATGCGACAATTAATTTAGGCCGTTCAGCATAATATGGACATATTTGAAGTATAAAAGTAATCTAAAGCTAAATTATACTTACCGCTACAGGACAACGAAGTTAAACAATACAACATGAACAACTTGAAGTATCTTTTGTTATAATGAAGAAAGTTATCTTTTGTTAGATATTGTAATAAAAACGGATTAGTATTTAAACAGTGTCCTTGTAGCTTCGAGTTGAGATGGCCTCCTTTTTATCCCTTATTATATAAATTTTATAATAAAACATGCTTCTTATAATTTTTATCGCAAATGAAGCTGCGGTCCACCAGATTCTCAGCCAAGAAACGTAACGTACTACCCATTAAAATGAATTGTGAATGTTTTGATTACATTTTTTGTTCACAGTTTTCATCATTATACTTCCAATTCTAATTTATAATCCCACGTAACTTCAAATTTGGTATTATCCTAAAAATATTCCTAAATAGGTAGGTATCTAGGGAATGTTGCCAGGTGCTGGCTCGTCCGCGGTAGTACCGCACTCTCGCCATAAATTTACGCTTCTTTCAGTGAGCGGGCGAATCAGAAGCTCAGACCTTTTAATGGTAATCAGGAATCAGGCTATATTGCAGGAGTCCATGAGCGACCGTTATCTCTATCTTATTGACGGTACCCCATCATAGGTGTGTGGTTATTGGTTCAAGGCAACCAATAAGTTCGCTGTCGCTATAAATCTACCGCCGATGCTAATAATGAAGTAGAGGTATTAAATTAATGTATATTATGTTTATTTTCATAAGTCGAAAAAATATATTAATTACGAAACACAAACAAAATAATAACTCGTCAAATATACATTTCTTTCAAACTGCTAATCAAGTATTATCTCATTAAATTTTCTTAATTCTGTTTTTTTTTTGTATACAATGACGTTTTGCTTTTACAAATCAACTAGCAGCGCCCAGCGGTTTTACCCACATAGCTGCCCCTTTCCGTGGGAATATCGGAATAAATTATATCCCATGTGTTATTCTGATATGTAAGCAGTATTATTGTGAAATTGCATCAAAATCCATTCAGTAGTTTTTGCGCGAAAGAGCAACAAACATCCTCACAAACTTTCGCGTTTATATTAGTAGGATTATGCTTGTTAGCTTAATAGCAATGGTAAAAAAAGGAAAGTATAATTCAGATTTGTCAGTTTTACGCCCGACATTCACTTAAGTAGCATAACACATGATCTATCAAGTTACTTGCCTCTCGTCTAAACAGGCGAATTGTACATATGACACGTACAGTAATGTTAGGAGACGTGAATGGGTGCTTAACATCACGTGTTACATCTTCAAATCGTATCCTATTATTCAGGTAAGTGACAAATTGATTACCGACAAGAGGATCTGATTAAAAATGTATATACACATTCGATAATGGACAATAAGTTATTCAGTCTTTCCAATTCGACGAAGGATCCCGTATGGGAAGATTCCTACCCCACGAGGATGATTATGAAAATTTTGCACAAAAAATATTCTAACTGACCAGGTAAGTCCTGGATCTGCAGTCTAATGCTTATACTATATCGACCGCTACCTAGACCGACTATGTGGATATTTTTCAAAGAATTAGTGTAATTTATATTACTATTAAAATTGTTAGTGTATTAAGAAATCTTTCTAATGTTTAACAATTTAATAGCGATGGGTCAAGACGGTGTCGTAAAGGCTCGCTGTTATCAGTACAACTGCTGCGATAGTTAATTCCTACGAAATTGTCATTGAAATATTCCACCTTCGATTACAGGCGTTACCTAACTTAAATATATTTATTAATTAGATTTCGTGATACGCAATAATACCAAATATACGTAAATCCATGCAAGTCTGGTCAGGACATACCGAATCTTGGACGATGAAAGTGGCAATCAGTGCCATAACCTGCGGTATTACCTGCCACAACCGGTACCGGTTCCATGACTTAAGAGGCACGCAAGCAATGACGCAAACACAGCTTATACACAGTAATACCTCGACTACCGCTACCCCGTTTTACACGAATCCAAAGATACGCGGTTTTCTCCTTGAGCGCTCTTGTCTTAGGTTTACTTTTTTATTCATATAATTTAATTTATTTTTTATCTAACACTTGGACCATATTCTTTAAAATTATTGTCTTCTTTGAATTAGTTTCAAATAACCATTTTTACTGTCCATTTAATATAACCAAAATTATATCCCGACTTACGCGAATTCGACTTACGCGATTATCGCTCGGTCCCACCTACCGCGTAAGTCCGAGGTATTAGTGTACAATTAAATAATATTCAATAGCATATAATAAATCTAATTGATACGCAACTACTAAAACCCTAGATTACAAAGAGGCATTGAGTGAAGATAAAGATATTGAGTTCGGACTCTTAAGTAATTGGAGCGGGCATTATATAAATGGAGAGATTTAGTGGTTTGAATCTAAGATTGAGCGTACAGCCTGAAACGTGAAGTATAAATGAGGATATGTGTACTCGCTTAAGATGTACATTATATATTTCCACTTAAGATGATGAGAAGCTAGCCATTTATATCCAATTAGCATCTATCCAACCATCCATCAGCCCTTAGACGGACACTGTTGGACGTAGGCCTTTACACGAGACTGCCACTCAGAATGCTCCTACTCTTCTACTTGCATCCAACGGTTCCCTGCGACTTTCAAGATATCATCGTTATCGAGCTTAGAATAATAACGTATAGAAGGTAAGTTCGCGCACTAAAAGTGAAGCATTTCAATTGGAGCCTAATGGAGCTTACACCGGAACCGATCCGTAATGTACAAGGTCACTGTACTGCGAATACGTACGCAACTCTTAAACAATAAATAGGTAATTATGACGATTTGTACATTCAAATGGTGTCATAACACATTTGAAAAACATAAAAAGTATATTAACATTACTTTTAAAAGTATTCCATTGTTTGCTTCATAATTTTGATGGCTTACGTATGGACACTATCCTTCTATACGTTATTATTCTTAGCCGAGGCCGCGGGTGACGTGACCGGGGATTAGTCTGTCACCCGCCGAGAGGCCGACCGCGTGAGGAAAGACCGACGTCCTCCCCGATGGGGGGACGTCAGTCAATGGGAGGGTACCCCAATAGGGGGTATTCCGTCGGGCCGACCACTGATGTCAAGTAACCCTGCTCCGGTGGTCGGCCCAACGACGAAGGCGCCGTGGTTTTCGGGTGGGTTGCGGGAGTTGCGTGCTTAAGCCCCTCTGTCGCCCCGGACGGAGTGGTGCGGAGGCGCGCCGACCGCAGCCCACACACAAAAAAAAAAAAAAAATACGTTATTATTCTAAGTTATCGACATTATTTCAACCAAACAACCTCTGCCTACGATTTTCTACGGTGAAGACTATATAAAAAAATAATAAGCTCATTTATATGCAAAATATTTCATTAGTCTGCCCATCCGCTTATTCACACGCAATAATTGTTTCACCTTAAGAATAAACGTCTTGATATATTTTTTTCCGTGTCAATGGCCTATGTATACTTTTACATACATATTATGTTACTGAATATAAACAGCGTCTTCGTTGTTGTTATTTTTATTACCAAAATCTGCACTGCCCGCTACCTCTTTCAGCTTTTATTACAAGCGATAGGAAATATTAAAGCAAATTAAGTTTACCGTAAACACATAAATGACCTCGTGACTGCATTTCAATCGATTTTAAATTCTAATGAAAATCATAACATGAAAATCATTATGACTTTCAATGTATGTCACTATTTTTTATAGAAACCAAAGTACTAATAAGTAATTGAAGTTATTGTTTCCTTAAGTGCTTCTAATCTGCTAAGTGGCAATAAAAATAGTTTCTTTGCGCCGTTTAGTAAACAACTGTGACTTGTAAGGCATCCATTAACGTTTATTTCTACTATCTTATCCTGCCGCAATCTGTGCAGAAATACGTACTAAGGGGTGAAATAAAGGTTTAAATACACCAATTAAAAAAAACACTCCTATGGTCTACAAAACTAGATGTTTAGTGAAGTAGATTAAGACTTGAGTTAATTGAAGTTCAAGAACAGGACAGTTTACCGGACTGGCCCGCGACTGTAGACAGACACCTGTCAACAGCGTGGTCTTACTTTCTTATTCATTTTAGCTGGCTATGGTCTGATTGTCTTCTGCTTAGCTACACGATGTAAGCCAGTGTAGCCATGGGACACTGTAACACACCTTGCGACTGCCCTCTGACGTTTGTGACTTACTTTTTCAGGTACTTCGCCATAAATTGCCGCCTGTTAATGGTAAGGTAAGGTATTCTTATTCCGTCACCACAAGGGTGTGGTGATGGACTAAGAATACAATTCAACATCCCCTATCTTGCCCGTGGGTTTTGCAAAAAGACTACTAAAGGATATAAACATGTAAATAGCATCAATATAAGACACGGTAAGCTCTAAATAAAACCTTACCCAGTACTGAGAGTAATATCGCGTGAATGTTAAGATCCGCCTGTTGCCTTATAAAATAAACACAAATTCTAAATCACCTAATTTTTAATCAGACATAAATCAAAATCCAGTAATATTGTGTATGGAATTTCAAAACAAATTACTTTCAATAACTTTTCATAAAACGAACAAATAAGCCAACTTACCGAAAACAAATTCCATTTATGCCGTATTTCAATTTCACTTCACAATTCCGTTTTCATTACTTACTACTGTGAATTGACCTTAGTTCTACAATTTCGTTGGACGGGTCAGAATACATTTTTGTGCTTGAACATTCTACACTTCCACGGCCTTCAAATGTTTAACCAAATAAAAGGTTTACCTGAAAAAGAAAATGCTTATGTAAATTGATGTTTCAATGTACTATTAAATAAACATATAAGGTCAGCTTCGTCACGTATTCGCAAAAAGACTAAAATGCTGCATAGATTTACATTCAATTTTATTGTTTACTAGCAACCCGCCCTCGCTTCGCTTCGGTTATAGGTTATAGTCGTTTTACCCGCGTAGTTCCCGTTCCCGTGGGAATACCGGGATAAAATATAGCCTAGTTTACGCCCTGATATTATAGCTTTCCATTGGTGAAAGAATTTTTGAAATCGGTCCAGCCGTTTTGAAGATTACCCGGAACAAACAGACAGACAGACACAAAAATTTTTTAATTGCTATTTTAGGCATAGGTGTCGTGCAAATAACCGTGTGAGCATGAAAAAAGCCTATTATTTTGACATTACAAACAGACACTCCAATTTTATTTATTGGTATAGATTTAATTTTTCAACCTTTATGCAACAAATACGGACTTAATGTTAGAGGTATTCTCTTCCTGTAAACCATAGGTGATGCAAAGATAAAAATCAAGTTTGTTAATTCTATGATTTTCCTTGTAGGTGAATTGTTGCCCATGGGTGTCGTAACATATGATATGATATGCATATAACAGAAAGTGAGATCTATATTTTATTCACCCATCCTATCGCATAGCCTATCGACATCTACTTGTGAGGAGAGAGCATAAGGGGGATAAGAGCATGATCGTCACGTTTCGCTTGGCGATGGCAATTGGTATACTAGGATGTAATAAGGTGCCCATAAAATAGCTCGTCCAACATACCTCAGTGTCTGAAAACACAGGTCTACGACCAGTGCGTGTTACCAGTGATGACTTACGGCATGGAAACGTAGTCCCTAAATGTAGGCCTCATAACAAGGCTCAAAGTCGCTCAGCGTGCTATGGAGCGGGCTATGCTCGGGATTTCTCTGCGAGATAGAATCCGGAATATGGAAATCCGCAGAAGAACGGGTATAACCAACATAGCACGAAAAATTAGCACGCTGAAGTGGCAATGGGCAGGCCACATCCCTCGACGAACCACCAACCGCTGGGGACGAAAGGTTCTCGAGTGGCGACCACGTATCGGACGACGCAGTGTAGGACGCCCCCCCACTAGGTGGACCGATGACCTAGTGAAAGTTTCTGGGCATCGTTGGATGCAGGCGGCACAGGACCGCATATTGTGGCGTAACATGAGGGAGGCCTACGTCCAGCAGTGGACGGCAATAGGCTGAAATGATGATGATGATGAAAATAGTTGCTACCTTATCTCCCGGTGATCCCTCAGTCGTTTTGCAAGATTGCCATGAAGAAGTAGCACAGATATCAAATTTTGCACTATACGGGGAATTCAAAGCACTTTAAAGTCGATAGATGTATTATTTTACTATTTAGCTTCTACTTGGCCAAACGTTCTATCTTTATGAGTAGTAGTGCTGACGTTGAGAAACAACGCAAAATTCCGGGCACTCATGACCGATTGATCTACCGAAGTACAAATACGAGAGTAGTAGTCCCGAATGTTGAACAGAAAACCGCATCAAAGACTTCAAAGGCGTAGAGGCTTCAATAGCGATTGCACAATGAGGTATGGACTCCCATACGTTTCGTTTGTACGACCTGCTTCCGGAGTGCTGCCACACAAACAACAACAACAAAAGCTGGCTAGCAAAAAACAGTCATAGCCGCAAAGAAATAATTGTTATTGCTAACTGGACAAACCATGAAAAACAATTTTTTGTAATAATTGATAACAGTAGGAAAAATAATAATAATCGTGATCTAAATACTAAATAGTCTAAATCATTCATCCATCCACCAGTCCATAGACGTCCACTGTTGAAGAAAGGCCTCAGCACGAGAATGCTACTGACAAAGGTCCTGTGCCCATTGCATCCAACGGCTCCATGCCACTTTTAAGATGTTTTTAAAATAGTCTCCATATAAATAAAAATATTGTTATGAGTCAAGCGAGTCGATTTAATGTCACGGCTAATTTTAAATAAGATTCGTGTTTCATAACTTTAACAATGTAATCTTCAACGTCGAAACATCATATGGATGATTTGTTAACATCGATCCGTCTATACATTAGTTTATTGCCGTCCACTATTGGGCATTGGTCTATCAACAAGGGATGCATACTGCCGTACTCATCAGGCTTGGGAGACGGATCATTAGTGTTGTGAATTAAATAGTGCCACTACCTACTTTTGCCGTAAATGTCCTTTTTGTCGTTTTTTATGATTCCCAAAACTAAGTAAAGGATGATAACAGATCGTATTCTTAACGCCATTTTGATGATTTTGTGTAACTCTTTTTTTTTATTACAATGGGTATAGACTAAGAAATGTAGTTTTAATGACGGAACTGGATATACAGTGATAGCATCTGCTGTCAAAACGGGATTTGAACTTGACTCACAAAGAATTCAGGATGGTATTCGTGCACACAATTGTAGAGCCGACATTCCTCAAGCCTGCCAATTGGGTTAAGATGACATTTGAAACATAATAGAAATGATATTATTATTGTATAGTTGTATACTAACATATTGGGGCGGTTTCACATGCATAGTGTCCGTGCCCGTCGGAATACGGAGATAAAATATGAAATGTAGCTTAGCTGTAAAACAAATCTAGCAAACTTCAGCAGTTTCACCTGCATAGTTCACGTTCCCTTGGCTGCACAAATGGAGTATAGGTTAAAATTAAATACCGACCTACCGTGCCAGTTTCACGAGTTTGAATCCCATGCAGGACAACACTTTTGTGCGATCCACAAATTGCTGTTCTGAGTCTAGATGTAATTTGTGTCCGTTAATTATATGTATATTTATAAAGTCGCCCACAATACAAGGAGATACTTCCCTTAGTGCAAGGCGTTACCTTTAAAAACATAAAATTATAAACAAAATACTTAAGTAAATTATATCCTATGTTTTTTGCGGATAATGTATATCAACAAGTAACATAGGCAATAATTTATCTTGCTGATTTTTTTTTTGTGCGTGACTTAGTTGTTAGCCTCTGATGGCTGTGACAACTTTACCCGGACTGGTGGGTGAGCGCTGAGGGCTCTCAACCCGTATCTTGCTGATAAACAGCTATTAAACTGATTATACAGCAATTATAATTTAGCATGCTGATCATCAGCAAATAGTATTCTTTCTGAACTAATTATCTGCTTCCATTAATGAAAGAATGTTTAAAATCGATTTAGCGGTTTAGGCGTAAAAGAGTAACAAGGAAACAATTAAGCTACTCCATGTGGTGACCGAGTGTGAATACAATTCGGTACCCGTGGTCGGCAACCGGGGTCGGCAACCGGGACGGAACGGGAAACGGGCATCCAACTCCATAAAAAAACCAAACCGCTTGACTGGCCTGACATAGTAGGTCAATTTCTCTCCAATTGAGTCCAACAGTGAGACGTACATGTATGAGTTATGTCAGCAACACGGCAACGAGGAAGCCTTTAAAAAACCCCCCAAAAAATAACACTTTCAAACAAAAGTATTACAATAGATCAATTTATGATGAGGATACAAATTTAAAAGAGAAAATTTACTTTAGCTAGTAATAACAGCAAGTGCTCTTATATTGTGATGATATCGTGCGTTTTACGGGTATATGAAAATGTGTGGCTTCATATTCAAATACCTGAACTACCGAGCTTCGCTCAGCGTTTCCTTTTGTTCTGTAAAAACCTGTTTCACCAAAGAATATACTTATTTAGCGTTTACCTGGGTTAGCGTTTGTTACGCATGTAAAGCATATTTAAAAAATATTTATTTTTTAAATATGCTTTACATGCGTAACAAAATTTTTAGAAAATACTTTTATTTATTTATTTACTTAAGGAAACATAAAAGCTTACAATTTAGACCAAAACGTTTATATGCTATACTACATAATCTAAATACCTAATTATTATCTATCTATACCAATAAATAAAATTGGAGTGTCTGTTTGTAATGTCAAAATAATAGGCTTTTTTCATGCTCACGCGGTTATTTGGATGATACCTATGCCTAAAAATCACTTTATATATTTTGTCTGTCTGTTTGTCTGTCTGTCTGTCTGTCTGTTTGTCTGTCTGTCTGTCTGTCTGTTTGTTCCGGGTAATCTTCAAAATGGCTGGACCGATTTAAAAAATTCTTTCACCAATGGAAAGCTATAATATCAGGGCGTAAGCTAGACTATATTTTATCCCGGTATTCCCACGGGAACGGGAACTACGCGGGTAAAACGACTAAAACCGAAGAGAAGCGAGGGCGGGTTGCTAGTAACAAATAAAATAACATGAATAATAGACAAAGCCAAACTTAATGTAGTATACAATTTAAATATTTATTTGGTTTTTTATTGCACATGTTCAGGTGGTCACAGGCTCTAATCATAGTTTTAATATTTTCATCATCATCATTTGACCTTATAAGCGTCCCACTGTTGGGCTCGAGCCTCCTCTACAAAAGGAAAGAAATTGACCTTACTATACCAAGCTGGTACCAGACAGGTTGGTATAGGGTTTTCTTTCGAGTTTGCCTACTCTTGTATAGATGTTATATGCGTATTAAATCCCTTAGTCGTTTTTTACGACATCCATTGGCAAGATAGGGAGTTGTGAATTGTATTCTTAGTCTGGCACCACACGGATAATCATAGTTTTACTGAAACATAATATATATAAACGTAATATGTATCTCAGCTCATATACGTCCTTTTTTCTTTTTTTTCACGGTGTGGAAATGCATTTACGCCCTATCCCCCTGTCGGTTGAAAATAGACGGGGGAGTGTGTGGGGACTCGCCGGCCATAGAAGTGACTGAGATACCCACTAAAACCACAGCGGCCCCTTCCGCGCTTTTAGGAGGTGCCGGAGAGATCGTCTAATGACATTCTATTCCTGACACCCCAACGCTTGGCTGTCTGGCCACGTCCTGTCATCATTCAGGGCGGTGGATGTGTGGCGCACATCGTCGATTAGCGCGTCACACTTATGACATCCTGGGGCCTCTTCTCTTCCAATTTTGTGCAGATACTTACCGAAGACCCCATGTCCGGTAAGCACCTGAACTCATATACGTCCTACTGTTGGGCTCGAACCTTCTCCAAATTGACCTACTATACCACACTAGTCAGACATGTTGGTAAATGGTTTTATTTCGAGTTTTCCTTCTTTTACATAATATATATCAAGAACTTTAAAACATATCGCAAAAATAAAGTACCTTGCTTTGGGATGGAACCCGGGACACTCAGCACGAGAGGTACTTAGGCTATTCCGCCATCTATGCAAGCTTTTTGATTGATTGATTTCTGTCTGCCTGAGTTATGTGAAAAATTGAAAAAAAAAATGTATCAAACAGATTATTATGCTGGCTAAGCACTGTCAAAAAAAGAATATAAATATTTACTGAATATACGCTATATTTGTAATCCAAACAAGCAAAATAATCTAACTTACAAAGTCAGCTGACGTTTTTTCGCAATGAGCAACATTTCCTTTACAAATGTCAAGCTAGTCATCAATCCAAAGCTGGTATATAAACTCAGTCACGACCCAGCCATTTGGCGAACGGTCCTGCAGGTATTTTTACATGGGTACCAAACGGAATTAGAATCACGACTTTGACACGACGAACACTAACTAAAATAACTCGAAACGTCATCGCCCTTAACAACATTTAATACATATCAATTTTTAGCGTTACGTAACGTTCGTATTAGACTAAATCGACGGTCCCTACGTACATAAAGACATGTCAAAAATGGCATTTTTAATACGCTTTTATTAGCTTCAGACGTATGTACGTTAATATGTTAGTATGTAACGGAATCTTTGAAGATGATTTTGACCCCCTTCAAAACGTCGGCTTAACTCGAAATTTGGCATACTTATTAAGGATCGATGACAAGTTAATATTTTAAACAGTTTGACCCGTTATCCTTACTAGGATAATCAGGATTAACGATTTTTTGTTTTCCTGGGACCCGGCGTGTAATGCGTATTTTTTTAGTTTTTTTGAACTATTTTCTATTTAATGTATTCTTTAGGCGTTTTTTTTTCGTATTCGTTTGCGTATTGCGTATTCTTCTTTTATTATTGTATATATTCTTCTTTTATTATCTTTTTTTATTGTATTGGGCTTTAGATCTTCAATACGTACATTTCATACTGCATATGTATTGAAAATCTAAAGTCTAAAGAATACAATAGAAACAGCCTAAAGAAGACATTAAAAATAAATGGCATTTTGATATGTCGTTATGTACGTAGGGACCGTCGAAATCCTGTCTGTGGGGAATTATTTTGTTATTCTAAACTATAATAATAGTTCCCAATAGCATGCCCAAATTTCACTAGTAAAATGAATTACTATGCTGGTCAGATAGGTTATATAAGGCCGGATATAAGGTTTTATTACGATATTTACTTTTTATTCGCTCACGTTCTATATTTACGGTCTTTTGTCATAACCCATACGCGACACCCGATAAAGGAAAGGATGGTAACAGACTTCAAGCTAACGTATCTCACTCCGTCCCAATATATACAATAACTCAATCTTCCACCAATTATTAAAAAAGAAAATAATATTTAAACAGGCATTTAGATGGCACTGTGGGAATATGTGGAATTCCTAATTTAATGTAATTCCTATAAAGTATCTTTAAAGAAAATTAAATTTATGCAAGATTTCACTGTCACTTCATCAATTAGGACGTACTAATACTACCGATTTTTCCGTGTGGTGCCGGAGTAAGTTATCTTGCCCGTGGATGTCGTAAAAGATTTAGGAAGAAGATTTAGATGATTAAGGAATACCGTACGCATATAACATCTATGCAAGAGAAGGCAAACTCGAAATAAAACTCTATACCACCCTGTCTGACCAGCATGGTATAGTAAGATCAATTTCCCTTCTGTTGTAGAGGAGGCTCGAGCCCAACAGTGGAACGTATATGAGCTGAAACGATGATAATGACGATGAATACTACTGAATTATTGCTTATTTTACAGAAAAAACAAAAAAAATTTCGAGCGAAAGTATAACATGGTGTTTCATAGTAAGGACTAAGCTTATCTGAAAGATGGATCTTTAGGACCTGTTGCTAAACAAGGCCGGGCTTAGACTGGTCTATAAATGGGCCAGCAAAAATACGACACAAATGTAAAGGGAACTTTGACAAAACGAGTTCACAAAAGGGTGAATTTTAAATTTTATAACAAATGATTTCATATAAAATATATGTTACTGTTATTTATTATTGATCTGGGGTTGGCTTCACATACAGATTTAAAGGTTACCATCAGATTCAGAGCCTTTCTTTCTGAAGGGTGTATCCCTTCAGAAGGGATAACGGTAGAAATACGGTATGAGGCACCTAACCCACCCGCATTTAACCAAAAGGTCTATTTCTTCGTCTTCTTGACAGTTTGTTACTGCAAGAAATAAGAAAAATGATCTTAATACGCCTCACTGACAAAATCTGGATACAAAAGGATTCATTTCCAATTTTCCATTTCATATACTGATATTGGATTGAAATCACACGCGGATTTAAAAGTTACCGGCAGATTTGGAGCCTTTCTTCCTGAAGGGATAATTCTATAGGAATAAAGGAAGGAAACACGGTATGACGTATCTAATCCACCAGCATTTCATCATTCATGGTCTATTTCTTCATTTTCTTCTCGGTTTTAATGCTCCCCTGTAAGATTTTATACAAAAAAAATTATCCTAATACGCCTCACTGACAAGAACTATAGGAAACGGTTTGATCTCTAACTTCCAATCTTATGTAGGGATGTTACGTACTTAGCTACCATATATGTACTGCGTACATTTCTGAATCGATATTAACTATTCCTGCGGAGAGAAAAGGGTGGTGACCCTTGTATTTTTACTCTAACTTATACCGTAACTATACGGAGAAATGATCAAACGATTTGGCATAGAGATTTATTTCATTTCCAGGAGAGCACATTACATAAAAAATGTCACTAAATATCTCACGACCGCGCCGGCGACCGACGTCCCGGGACAGAGACGTTGAGAGGTGAGGATACCCGAAAGGGTATTCCGTCGGGCTGACCAATGAGGATAAGGAACTCGGCACTGGTGGTCGGCCTAACGACGAAGGCGACGCGGGTACGGGTGGGTTATGGTCCCGTGCGCCGTCCTCTCGTTGCCCCGAACGGAATGGACCGCGTACGCGTTTACAATAGCGCACCAAAAAAAAAATTAAAAAATAAAATATCTCACGATGTGCTCACAATATTTTCCTACTCTACTAAAGCCGGCGGCAAATCAACAATTATATAGGTATTTTTAATGAGTTAGTATCAAATATCTACAGACTTTTTTATACAATCCGTATGTGGAAGATGCAAGAATATAATCCACTATCACCTTTCTTGACCATAGGTGCCTTAAGAGACGCTTAAAGGATTACATATTACTATGCAGATAACATCTATGCAAGAGAAAGAAGGAAGAAAGCTTGAAGTAAACCCATATACTAACCCAACCCGTCTGAGCAATGTAAAATATGAGGTAAATTTCACTGCTATTGCGAAGGAGGTTCGAACTCGATAGTGACGGCTGTATGGCTGATGATGATAATGACAGACTTTTACCAAAATGGATACAATCTATTGCTATTGACGGATCGAACATTTTTAATAAGCTATATGATGGTAATTTTCTTATACTGTAACAATGCCAATCGTTAGCTAGATAAATACGTATTAGTTCACACGCAAAACACATACTTTATATATCAATATTTTACTCTCCTATGCAGTTGGATTTTGGTCACCCACGTACCACAATTTATGCCGGTTTTAACGGCAATTTATAGTGCGGTAAGATGACCGATACAACAAACAATTATCACTACACAAAGAAAACAAATATGTAGAAACACCGAGGAAAAAGGATTTGGCGTTGATTACGTAATTTTACACCGTCATCAGACGAAGTTACATTTTGACGGAGTTACATTGTAATAAAACTGGAATTTCGACGCTTTGAGCTTTTGTGCGTATTTTAAAAGATGACAAAATGTTTAGCTGGGACAGAGGGAATGTCTATAACATATAATTAAAAGTCCTCCGTTCGTTAGCCCATGCGATGGTAGAAAGGGTAAAGCAGAAAAGAATTTAATCGTTTTATTCCCTCTTCAAATTCAATTGTAAGCAATATCAAAACCCCGACTAATAAGGACTGGTAAGCCTTGCCTGTTTTTGAAGTATACTGAATTATTTTTTTGGGACAAAGATTCGTTATTAATTTTATAACGATGATAAAAAATGATTAAAAGTTCCATTTTTTCTTATGGGCCGGTAATGTGCCGGCTCACCTTCTCCAACAGTTTGGAACGATGAAAACAGGCGATAAGGTCCCATAACTCGCAGTCTTTTCTCTCTTCGCACAATGAGCAGGCCACCGACACCGCGTGAGTTACCGTTAGGAAATATAAATATACTCTTATGGACTTTTTGTGCCCAACTTTGATATTGTAATATGACATTAGAATGCGCCGCATTCTTCTGTAGTAAACAATGATATAAGCAATGTGTGGAAAAAATAGAACAATTCTTCTAGTGTTTTTTTTTTTATACTCATTGCATGGTATTTATTATACGTAATGTCAAAAAAAAGGTTTACAACATAGCGAAAATACAGTTACCAACAACCATGCCGTCGTAGAAATCCTAGTCCGGATTGCCAGCCATATAGTTTTTTTGCAATCCTACACTCACTTTTCTATCTTTTCTATTTAATATGTCCCGCTTATAAAACATATAATATTCTGGACTAGATCAGCATAGTGACAAAGTAAGACTACAAAGTGCCATCAATATTTTACTTTTGCAAACATGTAGGTCGATAGATAGATCGTCATCATCATCATCACCATCATTTCGGCTCATACATGCCCCTCTTATAAGAAGTCTCGTAAAATTACATAAGAGTGAGAAACATCAAAGTTCAGTACTTTAGACGTAAGAAAAATACACGAAAACAGAATAATTTTCGATGTGATAGATGTAAATATTTATAGTAAAGTTATTTGATACATTGTTGAGATCAATAAAGGCGAGTTATTTATTAAACATTCTTATATTTTGTTGCATATAAAATACGTAATAGCTATAATTAATTATCAAGCTTTACGATCTGAGATCATTACTGTATTGCCAATGGTAGAGGTGAGTTTAATGGTAAGTGGTGAAGCGCTGACCACCGTGATAATAAAAACTTTAAGTTTTGTTTTTTTAACCTTCATTGATCTGAGCATTAATATTATTAATAATATTTGTTGGTACTAATGGCGGGCTAGCTACATCTGTATATATAAAAGGAAGTCGTGTTAGTTACACTATTTATAACTCAAGAACGGCTGTACCGATTTAGATGAAACTTGGTGGGAAGGTAGCGTAGAACCAGGAGACGGACATAGGATACTTTTTATCCCGTTCGATCGCGTTCCCGTGTGATGTGACATGTAACGTCAAACAGAATACAAGTCACTATGAAACGTGGTTTAACAAAAACGCATTTGATATGTAATAACTAAACGCAAAATTTTATCTATCATTAAGAATGGTTAAAAATTTGATAATTATAATTTCAGTCAAAAATCAATAATAAAGAATTTGTATTCTCTTTGAATCATCATTAACAATACCGCGACCAAGACGATTGAATCTTGCCCGACAAAACCGTGGAAGAACCATCCATTAGAGACTATATTTTCAGAAACTGAGATAATATATTTACGAAAAAAAATAATGGCGGTACGAAGTTCCCCGGGTCAGCTAGTTTATAAATATCTATAACCTTGTAATTATGCGGGTGACGTGACCGGGAATTAGTCCGTCACCCGCCGAGAGGCCGACCGCGTGAGGAAAGACCGACGTCCTCCCCGAGGGGGGGACGTCGGTCGATGAGAGGGTACCCCAATAGGGGGTATTCCGTCGGCCGACCACTGATGTCAAGTAACCCTGTATCTTATATTCAAATTCAAAATCTTTTATTACTGATTTATGGTGTTTACGCGACTATTACACATTGTAAATAAAACAATTTAGGATTATATCATGTTTGTATTTGATTTTTGATTGCCCGACGATTCGAACGCTTTACAGCGTCCATAGTCACGGGCGGGCTAAGTTGTCTACGTTCAACAAGTCATCGCTACTACAGAGTTTTACCATACATCTACCCACTACACAATTAGTTATTAAGTTTTGACCCACATTTTATTATATACAATTTCCCTGGTGCAAACTTACATATTGTCCAATTTTTATATGTATATATAGTTCTTTAGTCATACACATGTATGACTAAACTCCTCCTAAACGGCTGGACCGATTTTGATGATTTTTTTTGTGTGTGCGCCAGCAGATTCTAAATGGTTAAAATAATAATTAGACCTGGTAGTTGGCGCTGCGTTCGATTTCAAGGAGCATTACTTTTACTATTTTAAATTTGAACAGAACAACGTCTGCTCGGTCAGATAGTTATTAGGTACTCAAAATCCTTTAAATGCAATTTAGTACGGATTGTACTCATATCTACTTACAGATTTATTTTGTTGCCTTTAGCGGCAGACTAGCATGCTAATTACTTGGTAGTAGATGGTAACAGTCATTTATCATCATTACAGCTCATATACGTCTCACTACCGTGGTCAAGTATACCACGCTGGTCAGTTTAGTTAGTTAAAGTACCATTTTGAGTTTTCTTTTTTTTTTAGTTGTTATAAGCCCAATACATCCCTTAGTAGTCTTATGTAACACCCACGGATAAGATGGGAGGTTTGATGGAATTAATGAATTTTGTTCTTGCTGCATTATCACACATAAATATACCACTTAAGAACTTCCACAATGCCAGGGTCATAGTCAGGTCGCTGCTTACCATAAAGATGAAGTTCATCATTGGGTTCGCCTGCTCACTGAGTCAAGAACGGCAAATTGCTGCTACTACTTTAAAATTTCCGTGTGGTAACAGATTAAGAATACAATTTACCACTTACCAACTTGCCCGTGGATGTCGTAAAAGACGACTAAGCGATATAATATGTACATAAAATCCGTGAAAGAGAAGGATAACTCGAAATGAAACCCTATACCAACATGTATGACCAGCGCGTTATAGTAAGTTAAATTCCCTCCCATTGTGGAGGAGGCCCGAGCCCAACAATGGGATGTATGTGGGCTGCGATGATGATGATGCGATGACTTTAAAATTTCTTTATGCATTAAATAGCATATTTATCTATAAAGGTACAGCATAAAACTGAGACTTATAGAAGCGGAACAGTGACCATAAATGTCATAAAGCCGGCACTGAGAATAAAAATTAACAAGCACGAAGATAAAACAAAGGATTTTATTGGTCTACATAAAATGTTGAACTCGAAAACGTAGGTGTAAAATAAGTCTCTTGCGAGTCGTTCTAAATGAGTTATAGGAAGAAAACACCGGTTAAAGGTCACACTAACTTTTTATATTTTATTCTGTTATTCCAGTTACAATGTTTGGATTGTAAATATTTGGTCAACTTGTGATTTTTTCTTTCATTCACATTGAAATCATTTCTTATGCATTAATCCTGCGAGGGACTTAATTAATTTTAACAATATTAAATTAAATTAATCGTACAAGCTATCGCCAGTTAAGAACGCGAAGCTACTGAGAAAATCCGAGAAGAAATTCAGCGGGCTTGTATATTATTTTTATAATAAATGTCAATAATTACTTTTATATAAAATTGTACATAATATGAATGTCTTGCAAGTACCAGTTCCATCGTGATGTCCTTCAAATTTGCCTCGATACGCAATATAATTCAAACTACTATTGGCTAGACCAAATCTCACAAGAGGCACCTGATCACGAGTTAACTACTAGAGCAGGCATGAAAGAAAGAAAAAAAAACATATTTATTCGATGCTGAGCCACAACCACAATATACATCATTATACATACGTGTGATAAACATAACTTAACAATTAAAAAAAGAAAAAAATAATAATAAAAGGACAAATCAAAACAATAGGCAGATACTTAGGCGCTATTCCTAATGAGTTGAAGCGCGGCAATACTCGTGTACGAATGCGGCCGATACCACCCGTCCGCCTGCAAAACAGTTATTAGTTAGATTAGTTAGTCGGCTAGTGAACTGCGATAATAACAGTCGTTGTGTCGTATTATAATATTATACTGCGTGAGGAATAAATCGTAAAAGTGATCGCCGCTCACACGCTAATATGATTAGAACATTGATGGGTACATACAATTTACCAGAATAAAATATAGAAAGCGCTGAGAACTACATACATTCATAATATTTATATTTTGACAGTTATTTGCTAATTAATGTTCCCATCAGTCTTTTCGATCGATCGCGGCCTGAGACGTACGCGGGGTAGGGCTACGAGCAGCTGAGTGCAATAATTGAAACACCATGCGTTTGCAAAAATTAGGACATTTTCTAGTTGTTGATTAATGATTAAAATGATACCTATCGTGGTAAATGAACTGCAGATATCTTTGTAACGAATTCAACTCTAATGAATTCAATTATGTTATGTTCATTACAGTTCATCAATTTGCCCCCAATCTTTAGACAGCGTAAATTATATTCAGAATAGCACCTAGTACAATCACCTTTTATATATTTATAACCTATGAATACAAAAAACTTTACTAGCAGACTCGGTGTGGCACACTGCATCGAAAAGGCTACAGCTCAGCATGTGCTGCATATAATACAGCGCTGATTTTCAGCTGCAACACAACATGACTCAACCATTATGGAGGGACATTTACCGTGGATATCTTAAAAGACGACTATGGCTACATATAGACCCAGGACAACTTCACCATAAACGAAAACTACATGTTGCATTAACCTCGAGTAATTGAGATAAGAACAGGATGATGCTGATGATGATAAAGTCTTTTAAATCTCTCACTCTCTATCTATATTTAAAGTTTTAAAATTTAGCTGCTATTTTTACTTTATCTAAACTTTTACCTTTTCTTGCTTCAAAGGTAATGTAATTTTGTTCATGCTCTAAGTGAAATAAAATAGTAATTACTCCAAACACCGTGGTTAGACCCGCTACGCTTTGCGAGTATAATTTAGTTCTCTCGTATCAGATTTGTGGGCGATTTAATTTGAAAGTGTAAATTATGGTGCAATTTTAATGTTATAGTTAATTCTGATAGGAATAACATGATATTATACTACCTTATTGCGACTGATCTGGAGAATAGCGCGTCTGTCACCCGTAGAGAGGCGCCGCGTGACCGCGTGAGAGCGATGGCCCGGGAGATACAGTACCCAAAGGAGTAACTCGACGGACTGACAATGGACTTCATGAAACCCGGTAGCAGTGGTCGGCTCAATGGCGAGAAAGGAGAATGCAGTGGGTTATGAAGGCGCGCACCGCCCTTTCATCACCTAGACGGAAGGGACGGCGTGCGGATAGACAACGAAAAAAAAATAATCGACGTAATGCCTTCTTCTTCCACACAACTGTTAAACTCACCTTGATTACATTTTCGCGGACTAGTATTAAATATTATTCAACCTTACCAATAAACCACCGATATCACATATAATCACCATTACACTAAATGAACAATAATTGAATGTCTAACACGACATTCCAATACTCGGCGTACAACCTTAGCTTAGCTAGATTATTTCACCGCTGCTGTCACCGATCGACTGACTATTCGCTTTTTTTTTTTGTTCGGACTAAGAGTGTTAGCCTCAGATGGCTGTTACACCCTTACGCGGACTAGTGGTGAGCGCTGATGAGGGCTCTCAACCCAATCTCTATTCGCGGTTCCGATCCCTTTTTATAACGTCGGAAGCCGCGGTAAAAATATTCGAACACCGCCACTTAAAAAATATAAAAATACAAAAGTACCCTACTATTAATATCATGATGATATAATTATGTCCAACATTTTAGAGATCGTAACACAACTGTACCAAATTTTCTTCAATCCCTTTCTAGCTATGTCATGTTTCACGCAATCTATCCGTCTTAGAAAAGATGCAAAAACCATTTGTATAAAGTGTTGATCTTCAAAGAAAATTACAAGCAAGTCGAAAATGGTCTCAGGTTTTCTTTGGCAATTGTTTTAAGTACTCGTCTGCGAGTTAACAAAGGCACGAACTTAATTCACAGTATTGTAGCGCACGGCCGGCAGTTACACGAACTGAACAATGAGAGAGTAGAGTAATCACATTAACTAAGTACCTTTTCAAAGAACACCGATCAATATGTATTGCATAAATAGTGTAATGTTGGCAATGATCATAGAATAATTTTCTTGCATATATTATTTTGAAAGACAATGTGGTAGGACCACAATATCGACAGTCTCCAGCCGCAGGCCAGTCTGGTAGTACCACACTCTCGCAGAAAATCGACGTCTGAGTAGTAACAATTTATTACCGCACTTGGTTCGGTGAGCGAGAGTGCCAGAAGCCCAACTTTCTCAGGTTTTGGTGCTGCCTTTAGTATCATCGAACCTCATTGCACACATTCAACCTCCCTTCACTTTCTTCACGGTAGGCGGCGACCTAGCAGACGTCCATGAGCAGCAGCCAAGAAGCCCAACTTTCTGAGGGTGTTTGCGTGTGGAGGGTTTTGATGGTGCCTTTAGTATCACCGAGCCTCAATGCACGCATTCACACTCCCTTCACTTTCTTCGCGGTAGGCAGCGGCCTTGTAAAGGTCCATGAGCGGCAGCAACACTTACCATCGGGTGTACTGTTTGCTCGTTTGCCACTGCTTGTAATAATAAAAAAAGCACCATCAGGTGTACTGTTCGCTCGTTTGTCACGAATAGCAATATAAAAATACAAATAACGAACACAAATTACAATCATTTGTGAATTATCAAAATCTACGATATTCGATTTGTTGTATTCGATTCATTGCAGTAGGTACTTGAACCATTCCGCCATATGAGTAGTCGATATTATCTTTCAGTGATACGTATTGGACGAGCCGTATCCGGGAGGAGACGGGTTAAGAATACAATTGTAAAATACGACTTACGACTGTAAAAACCAGCTAAAAGATCACCGATCGGACCGGGGAATTGTCCGTCACCCGCAGAGAGGCTGACCGCGCGACGGCGACCGACGTCCCAGGACGTCGAGAGGTGAGGTTACCCGAAAGGGTATTCCGTCAGGCCGACCACTGACGACAAGTCACATCTGCTCCGGTGGTCGGCCCAACAACGAGGTGACGTGGGTACGGGTGGGTTATTGACCCGTGCGCCGTCCTTTCATCACCCCGGACGCACTGGACCGCGCGTGCGCATACCATAGCCCACCCATAAAAAAAAAGGGGGGGAGCGTAGCAACACTCTCTTTATAAACTTGTAACACCTATAATCTCCAAACAACAAAGCCCAAAGGATTAGCACACTGAACTGGCAAAAGTCAGATCGAGTTGATTGACGAAACGAAAAGTATTGGGTAGTCAAAATTCTCTTACAATTAGTGGCGACTAAGCATCGGAAAATGCAGTATAAGACGGCCTTCCACAAGATGGACTAACAACAACAAAAAAATCAAAGGTCGGTTAGTTTGAGGTATCATTCTCGTAGGGGGAGGTCAATGTCCAATCATCATCGCAGTCCACATACGTTCTACTGTTGGGCCCGGGCCTCCTTCCTCTACAATGGGAGGGAATTTAACCTACCACGCTGGTCAGACATGTTGGTATAGGGTTTCATTGGGAGTTTCCCTTCTCTTGCACAGATGTTATGTGCATATTTATATCCCTTAGGCGTTTATTACGTTATCCACGGGCATGATAGGTGGTGGTGAATTGTATTCTTACTCCGTCACCACACGGCAAATAGAGTCCAATAGTGGACGTCTATAGGATCAACCTATCCTTATTAATATTATAAACTAGCAATCTGCCCTCGCTTCGCTTCGGTTTTAGTCGTTTTACCCGCGTAGTTCCCGTTCCCGTGGGAATACCGGGATTAAATATAGCCTAGTTTACGCGCTGATATTATAGCTTTCAATTGGTGAAAGAATTTTTGAAATCGGCCCGGCCGTTTTGAAGATTACCCGGAACAAACAGACAGACAGACAAAAAAGTTTAATCTGTATTTTAGGTATAGGTGTTGTGCAAATAACCGTGTGAGCATGAAAAAAGCCTATTATTTTGACATTACAAACAGACACTCCAATTTTATTTATTGGTATAGATGCGAAAGTAAGTTTATTTGTTATGCTTTCAAGCTTAAACCACCGAACCGATTTAAAAATTTCTTTCACTAATGGAAATTTCTTTCACTAGCTATAATAGCAGGGAAAAACATAGGATATATTTTATCCCGGTTTTCCCACGGGAACAGGAACTACGCTGGTAAGACTACTAAAACCGAAGCGAAGCCAGGGCGGATTGTTAGAATATAATAGATCCAAGGATTTTAAGTTAAGCGACATAAAGATTTATTCCTTAGAAGATGTTAAATAAAAAGAATACCTTACAATGAGACAATTATATTCAAAGAAGCATTTCATATTTGTTTAGAAGTTGTTGATATGTTGTCACGGTGAAACGGGTAGCAGTAAAAGCCCATTATACGAGTACAAAGTGGCTGCTTCTCTCTCCCGTCAAAGACGTATTTACAAACCATTTACGCTTCACACTTAATACTGGCAATGTATTCTACTTTTGTAAAGGTTTATGCTCTGTTTAAGGAGAGAAAAAAAGTAGAAATAAAATTATTTTGTACGATTTTTTATTGCGATTAATTTGGTTTTTATGTCAGTTTGTATACCAGGTTATTATGAAGGGAAGTAGTTGATGTTTTTTTTGTAGTTTATATGATATTTATGAACACTGCTCCGATCTAATACTTCAAAGGCTTACGTTTTATATAGGTCATAAAATCTAATCATAAACTATAAAAACGTTCTAACGCGTAGTTTTTTTAAATTTTAATATTAAAATGCATGACCTCATGTCATATAATTCACACTGCTGAACTGAAGCCTCCTCTAAAAGAGGAGAGCAAATGGCCTACTATACCACGCTGGTCAGACAGATTGATATAGTGCTCTATTTCATTCCTCTCTTGCACAGATGTTATATGCATATTTTATCCCTTAGTCGTCTTTTACAACATCCACGAGCAAGCTAGAGCAAGGAATAATAAATTGTATTCTTATTCCGTCACTCTTATAAGACCACTAAAAGCACGATAGGGGATAGTGGCTACTACACGGAACACGGAATTTTACTGAATACTCCAATTCCATAATAATTAGGATTCATTTCTTTATCAAAGCTCAATGATCTCAGCAGGGTATCCCAACTAGTGGGTTTACGAATGAACATGGACAAGACGAAAGTCATGTCAAATGCCCATGTCATTCCTGTACCAGTCCTAGTTGGCAATGCGATTCTCGAAGTTGTTGATCATTATGTTTACCTAGGACAAACAGTCCAGTTAGGTAGATCCAATTTCGAGAAAGAGATCAGCCGACGAATCCAACTCGGTTGGGCAGCGTTCGGGAAACTTAAGAGGATCTTCACGTCCAACATACCTCAATGTCTGATGACAGTGAGTGAGACAGTGATGACTTACGGCACGGAAACGTGGTCCCTAAATGTAGGCCTCATAAAAGGCTCAAAGTCGCTCAGCGTGCTATGGAGCGGGCTATGCTCGGGCTTTCTCTGCGAGATAGAATCCGGAATACGGAAATCCGCAGAAGAACGGGTGTAACCGACATAGTACGAAGAATTAGCACGCTGAAGTGGCAATGGGCAGGCCACATCGCTCGACGAACCTACAACCGGTGGGGAAGAAAGGTTCTCGAGTGGCGACCACGTATCGGACGACGCAGTGTAGGACGCCCCCCCACTAGGTGGACCGATGACCTAGTGAAAGTTGCTGGGCGTCGTTGGATGCAGGCGGCACAGGATCGCACATTGTGGCGCAACATGAGGGAGGCCTACGTCCTGCAGTGGACGGTAATAGGCTGAAATGATGATGATGAAATGATGATTTCTTTATATTTCTGTAAATTTTGGTGCATTTGTAATACATTAGCAATGCCATACAGTAACTCATTAAGCGCATTGAATATAATTAAGACCGAATACAGCTTTATTTCTTTTTAGTTATTTAGACAACATTCTACACTAAGAAAATAATCCTTGTATTGCGGGTGACTTTACAAAAATATAATTTAAAGGGAACATATGACACAGACTCCGAACAATAATTTGTTGATCACACAAAATATTATCTTTTTTTTATGGGTGGGCTATGCGTAAGCGCACACGCGGTCCATTCCGTCCGGGGCGATGAAAGGACGGCGCGCGGACCCATACGGGTGGGTACCCGTACCCACGTGGCCTTCATCGTTGGGCCGACCACCAGTGCCGAGTTCCTTGTCCTCAGTGGTCGGACCGACGGAATACCCATGTAGGACTTGAACCCACGCAACTGGCACAATAAGTTAATATCGGGTCGGTATATATTACATTGTTTTTAACCCTCGATGCAAAAAAGGGGTGTTATAAGATTGACGTCGATGTCTGTCTGTTTGTGTGTGTACCTGTCTGTGGCATCGTAGCTCTCAAATGGATGGACCAATTTCGATGCGGTTTTTTCATTTTAAAGTCACTTTCCTTGCGATGATTCTAAGCTATGTGTGGTTAACATCGGTCTAGCAGTGTAAGAGTACCAGCTCCAAAATGATGTAATGGCGTATAGTTACTCAATTAAGTGCTTCTCGGGTGCCAGTATACTGGTTAAATAACAATTAATTGATAATTCCTGTTGAAGAGAACGTAATACTTTTTATTTTATTATTCTAGTTTGTGTCGGGGGTTATTAAAAAAATTTAAATTTGCCTTATACTAAGTTGCAAAGCCTTGGATAAACGCTAATATCTCTAGTTGTCTGAACGATTGAACGTAAGATGTCATCGCAAGAGGCAAACACATAATTTATAAGTTCAACTAATGCTACTTAAAACACATTTTCCTATATTGTATCCAATCAGTGGTATATCGTCATATAATGGTATTTCTCTGTACATCAGAGCCGACTTTCATTAACAATTCTATTACAGTTAGGGAATTACTTCATAAGCACACGCGGCCTAAATTATTCATTGCGTAGTAGGTTCAACTTGAAATGACACGAATTTTAACGAAGATTCTGTAGGCCTACTTAAATTCTCTCGTGTAAATATTAGTTCACTCCTATTAATATATCACACCTTTATTCATAAACTGAATTAACACAAAATTTCAATTTTGTGGGAAATCGCATTTAAAGTTTGACATATTTAGATTGATGACTCCAAAAAATTATAAAACAATGAATAGAAGGACTAGGTATTTAAAAAAGAAAGATAACTGTAGCGTAATTAATCTATTATTGGAATAAGATACAAAATTATACTATCTAAAGGAAGAATACACCTTAGACAGCAGTTTAAAAAAAAGTTCGTACTTATTTCTCTTTTCACTAAAATATGTACCTGAATAATTTTTTTTATTTGTAGTACAAAACTGAAATAAAACTTAGTTATTAAAGTTCTGCATAAATGTTTTAGAGTTAAACTGCATTAATTCAAAATGATGCCATAATTGTACAATATAATTTATAAAAAACTGAATTAAATCATAATGTGTTAATAAAACATACATGTAATTTTCTAATAAAATGAAATAAGTATGAATGCATGCAGCTTTTGAATAAAGTATCGACATGTACTCAGGAGTTAATGGAAAAGAGAACGACAATCTTTTATCTCTGTCATTTACGTCGTATCGATTTATCTGTTAGATTGTACGTATTCTACTGACGAAGTTATTTCGGTTTTTATTGAAAACTCAAAAAACGTAAATTTTGAATTAATTCAGTTTATGATTAAAGGTGCGATATAAGAACTAACAACAGTCTTGGCCCATACACGTCCCACTGCTGGGCTCGGGCCTCCTCCATTCTGGGAGGGAATTTGACCTATTAGTCACGCTATTTCGACGCATATTTCCAGTTTTCCCTCTCTTGCATAAGATGTTATATGCATATTTAATTAATAACTTTCTCTTAACAGGCTATTACCACGTTCCACGCACGGTTAGACATGGTGGCATAGGGTTTTATCTCTAGTTTTCTTTCTCTTGACACTGCTATGCAAATATAAAAAGAAAGAAAGAAATATTTTAGTAGGTGTGTCCATTTATCTATCCATGCATCAATCAGCTTATCAACGTCCACTATTTTATCTTTACATAGGGGGACAATAGCCTCCAAGTTTGGCGGGTTGGCGACTGTAGATGGGTCAAGTGAGTTGGATTTTATATCTCTGTTGGGGTTTACAACATTGCATTATTTTATTTAAGCCATTGTCACCTTTCATTTACGCCATTGTTTTCTGTCATTTACGACATTGTATTTTTCATTTGCGACATTACACTCTTCATTTACGTGATTGTATTATTTTCATTTATGATATTGCATTCTTAACCCATCGCCACAAGGGAAGTATATGAGGAAGGGGTCGCTAAAAACTATATGGTAATGATTATTACATACATCTATCCCGTCAAAAATGACGGTGGGAAATTATAAAGAAATTACAGCATAAATACTCAACTAGTAGCTATTTCCTGTAATGTATCGTCAGTTATGTGTGCAGTTAATATAACCGCCCTATCAGTATAATATAAATTACCGACATTTCCCTTGTAACTGTACCTAAACTAGTTTTGATATCATTAGCTTTAATATCGCCGGTTATGTTATTAATAGATCGGACCTGTAAGGGACAAGTTCTGCGAGACAGTGATCTCGCAGAAGGAGGCGGCGGATCGTCTGCGCGTGGAGCGCAGCCTCGATGAGGAGATCCGCCGCCGGCGACTGGGGCGGCGCAGGCGCAACTATCTGCGCCTCATGCCGCCCTAGCCGAGGCCGCGGGTGACGTGACCGGGGATTAGTCCGTCACCCGCCGAGAGGCCGACCGCGTGAGGAAAGACCGACGTCCTCCCCGAGGGGGGGACGTCGGTCGACGGGAGGGTACCCCGAGTAGGGGGTATTCCGTCGGGCCGACCACTGACGACAAGTAAATCTGCTCCGGTGGTCGGCCCAATGACGAAGGCGAGGTGGTTTTCGGGTGGGTTGCGGGAGTTGCGTGCTTAAGCCCCTCTGTCGCCCCGGACGGAGTGGTGCGGAGGCGCGCCGACCGCGACCCACCCAAAAAAAAAAAAAAAAAAAAAAAAAAAAAAAGGGACAAGTTTTACTATTACAAAAGGTAGCTACGTTTCCGCTTTCCTTGTGGTAATAATGCTGTGTAAAGACTCCTCTCTGTATGGGATGGAGTAAGAATACAATTCACCACACTCTCTCTTGCCCGTCGATGTATTAAAAAACGAGTAAGGGATGCAGATAATATATATGTAGGAGAAGGAAAAACCCTACACCAACTCGTCTGACCATCCTGCATGGTATTACTTAACTGACCTTCTATAATGAAGGGGCCTCGAGCTCAGCAGTAGGATGCATATGAGCTGATATCTAGATATTGAAAAAAAGATGTGATACAATACATAACTTAATTTCCTTTCCATAATGGCAAAGTCACAAAGTACTTTGGGACGTTTACTACGAGACAAGTGGAACTTAGTACAACCCTTGTTTTACGTCAAGATTAAAAAAGAAACGAGCACATAAAAGTGTTTCACCAGCCCCTATCCTGCCCGTGGGTGTCGTAAAAGACGACAAAGGGATACAACACGCATATAATATCAATCTATCTATAAGAGACGGCTAAGGGATTATAACACGCGTATATAGTAAGAGAAGGAAAACTCGAAATAAAATCCTATACCAACACGTCTGACCAATGTGGTATAATAGATCAATGTCACTCCTACCCAGGAGGAGGATTAAGCCCAGTAGTGAGACGTATATGAGCTGAAATAAAGATGATAAATAGAAAAGTGACTTTTTCGTAACTAACTATAGATGAGAGTACCAATAACGTACAGGCGTGTATGCTTAATATAAGCAAATAATATTGCCAACACGCCTTGTTAATATGTAATATAAAGCCTGGATTTCCAGCGAGAATATATCTCTGAATTCATAATCTGAATTAATATTATACATTCAGAATGCATTATATATTATTATTTATAAAATTATGCTTCCGAGGCAATTTGGTTTTTTCGGGTTATAATTTTACATGTAATTATGTCAGAAAAACAATGTTTAGTTAACGTTTTTCTATTATTAAGTGTGGACAATAAATAGATGGCGATAATACTGTCGGATTATGTATTTTATTCAATATTTAATTAAGAACAATAACAACTTTTGTTCGTACATTCGATTATCAGGATTTTCAAATGCGTTAGGCATAGACAACAATTAATTCGATAAATAGAGTTTCTACTATTAATTAAGGATTTGGATGACTGACCCATCGGACGGACGGGCGGACCAAAGTCACTGACACTATAAACATGAAATTGAGACCGTAGTTTCTTTTTGTGCAAAAGGGACTCGCTAAGAAAGTATTTTATGGAATTCATCTCCTAAGGGGGAAGATGCTCGCCGACATTTATCGGCGGGTGTCGGAGACGCGCGCCCGCGGCGGCATGGTCTCCATCAAAGAGATCACCGCCTGGCGGGTCGACGCCCGCCGAGAAGTCATTGCCCGTTGGGCAGTCCGGCTGGAGAGTCCTCGGTACGGTGTCAAGACCGTCGAGGCCCTCCGGCCGGTGCTGATGGAGTGGTTGGAGCGGACGCACGGGGTGCTTTCCTTCCGACAGGTGCAGGTGCTGACGGGGCACGGTTGCTTCGGGAAGTACCTGCACAAGATTGTCAGGAGGGAGAGCACACCGTCCTGCCACCACTGCAGTTGCGACGAGGACACGGCGCAGCACACGCTCGAGGAGTGTGCTGCATGGGAGGGGGATCGCCGTGAACTCGTCGCAATTATCGGTGCCGACGCTGCCGACCATCGTCAGGGAGATGCTCGTCGGCGTCAGGAACTGGGACGCGGTCGCCGCCTTCTGTGAGGCCGTAATCTCACGGAAGGAGGCGGCGGATCGTGTGCGAGTAGAGCTCCTATTCGGCGACACGTTCCGCCGCCGGCGACTCGGGCGGCGCAGGAGCGAGTATCTGCGCCTAATGCCGCCCTAGCCGAGGCCGCGGGTGATCGGACCGGGGAATTGTCCGTCACCCGCAGAGAGGCTGACCGCGCGACGGCGACCGACGTCCCAGGACGTCGAGAGGTGAGGTTACCCGAAAGGGTATTCCGTCAGGCCGACCACTGACGACAAGTCACATCTGCTCCGGTGGTCGGCCCAACAACGAGGTGACGTGGGTACGGGTGGGTTATGGGCACGCGCACCGTCCTTTCAACGCCCCGGACAGACAGGACCGCGCGTGCGCTTACCATAGCACACCCAGAAAAAAAAAAAAAAAAAAAAAAAAAAAAGGGGTGGAAACGCGGTAGCAAAGTTTGTGTAGCGAAAATAACAGATCGAAAAGAAAGATTATCTTCAAATTAAGCACGAAAACTTTTCAGTAAAAATAAATGAAGACGGGTTCAGCATTTGGCGCGTATCCTTCTATCAATTTAATATAATAGCATAGATATGTATCAAATTGTGAATAATCTGTAATCCAGCGAAATTGCTCTTCCATATTTAACCAATCAAATGATTGATACACAAGATAATCAACCTGAATTTTTCGATACGTATGTAATAAAGGTTGCCAAAATTTTGCCTCTGAATTTAAAGAGAAATTCCAGGCACACCACAGGTGGCCGATCATATATATGTCTGGAATAATAATCTGGTATGTAATTCTAGTTTAAGGGTTGCCCAAATATTTGGTACTTCCCCTAGTTCATGAATGTGTATGTTAGTTAATATTGAATATTTAGGCGTTCGAAATCCACTACATATTATATTATTAAATTAATTTATTGTACAGCTCTTATTGCCGTTTTAATTAACATCCCCTAAATTCTAAGTAACATTTAAAACAATATGAATGACACTTAAAATCAATGACTCTTCAACTAACAACTAAATACGCCGGACCGGACCGGGGATTGTCCGGCACCCGCGGAGAGGTTAGCCTCGCGACGGCGATCGGCACAATATCTTCGTACTAATAATAATTTTGAGATCCTCTCACCCGTAAAGAGGTAGGTTCTATAAACAGGAGCTCTTGTACTGCATATTATGACATAGGTACAAAGTGTTGCGACAACGCCCGCAATGGTAAAGAAAGAAAGAAAAATATTTATTGTGCTCTCGTTTTACAAAGTATGACAAAGTTAAATAAAATAAAATAAAAAGCCTTTTATTGCACACATAAATTACAGTAACATTAAACAATTAACATATTCAGAATTTGTGATAAGATGATTATATATGAGGTACAATAATTATAATTTAAGTTAATTATGAATGAGTATACAATTTTTTATAATTTATTTAAAGTTCATAACAAAATATTGTACATATTGAAGGAAACGATAGATAATGGCCACATGTAACTAATAAAAGTGTAAAAAGAAGATAATATTAATTAACTACATAGTAAACATCAACAATATTAGTGTTACAAGACTTCCAAAAATATTGTCACCCTACTGGCGATACACCGATACCGATATCGAGTAAAAGTTTTGTTAGTACTGTTGTCAAGATTTTGGATATTTATTACTAGAATTACTAAAGCTAGGTGTAGGAATAATGTCATAAAAACACTAAAGTTAGTTGCAGATTCATAGCTCTTACCAATCCTGAGATAAAGTGATTGGTTTCTAATCAAAACAATAGGTTTGCCAGCGTACGTTGACCTCTGTCTGCGGCCCGCGACGCAAAAAAATGCCTGCTGGGTCGAGTCGCATAGGTAGAATATTTACCTAAAATGTAACTAGTTCAATGTCACGCGAACTGTTTAGTACCTACAAGTGCTGACGTACGTTGACCTATCCCATGTGTTCATAACTAAATGTTTTTATAAGATAATTAGTTCAAAATTTAAGTACCAATTTTTTTTATATATTCGGTATCAGAATCGAGTACTGAATACCCTCCTTCAATATGTACAATCTTTTACCAGTCACCCTGTATATATACATATACACATGCATGCCTACATACACATTCATGCATATACATACACACACACATACATATACATCCACACACATATATTCCACATTATTTGTTTTAAGTTATTTATCATTATACAATAATTTCATTCTATTTATTTTTAGTTATTTATCATTATACAATAATTTCATTCTATTTATTTTAAGTTATTTATCATTATACAATAATTTCATTCTATTTATTTTAAGTTATTTATTAGTATACAATAATTTCATTCTATTTATTTTAAGTTATTTATCAGTATACAATAATTTCATACTATTTATTTTAACTTATTTATCAGTATACAATAATTTCATTCTATTTCTTTTATCTATTAATTTATTTTATATATTAAAATAAATCATTCTATATATTAATTCATTTTTCAATCCGTGTACTTGAATGTGGTAAATGAAAATTAACATGCATTATTACAATTAAAAACATTAGACAAAATTAAAATTTATATTATCCTGAATTATCTTGAATTTAATTTTAAATAATTTGAATTTTAAATTTGCGTGAATCCCTCATTTGAGGGTAAAGGCCTCCTCCAAAGATGCCCAGTAGTCTCTATTCAAGGCGACTTCCTTCCACATATCACCAGCTGTCCCTACAATATCGTCAGCCCATCTGCTTCTAGGTCTACCTCTTTTTCTATTACCCCGGGGCCCTGGCCATGACGTCAGCCGAGAAGTCCATCTGTCGTCGCTCATTCTCGCTACGTGGCCCGCCCAGCGCCATTTTAATCTCATAGCATAGTTCAGTGCGTCTATAACTCCTGATTTTTCTCTTATAGTAGAGCTGCGAATTTTTTGAATTTTACGAATTTTCAACAAAGTTAATCAAAGATTATTAATAGAGGGAGGACCTTTGGGGCGGGATCCACATGCGAGAGCTGCAACGTAACTTTGCCATTAATCAGAGGTCTATCATATCAACTTCATAATACACCTGTGTGTTCTTTTTTTTCATTGATTTGTCTGTTATGGTACAATCATCATCATCTCGGCTCACATAACGCCCACCGCTAGGCTCGAGCCTCCTCCACTAAAAGGGAAATTGACCGTACTATACTATGCTAGTCAGAAGTGTCGGTGTAGGGTTTTATTTTAAGTTTTCATTGTCTTGCATCGATGTTATGTCCATATTTAATCCCTTAGTCGTCTTTTATGACACCCACGAGCAAGATAGGGGGTGGTGAACTGTATTCTTACTCTGTCACCACACGGATCATCTCTAATAAATAATGATTAAAAAATATTTAGCCACATTTTTAACAGACAATCTATAGCTATACATATACATCATCATCATCATTTCAGCCTATCGCCGTCCACTGCTGCACATAGGCCTCCCTCATGTTACGCCAGGTCGTCGGTCCACCTAGTTTTTCGTCCTACACTGCGTCGTCCGATACGTGGTCGCCACTCGAGAACCTTTCTTCCCCAGCGGTTGTCCGTTCGTCGAGCGATGTGGCCTGCCCATTGCCACTTCAGCGTGCTAATTCTTCGTGCTATGTCGGTTACACCCGTTCTTCTGCGGATTTCCGTATTTCGGATTCTATCTCGCAATCCCGAGCATAGCTCGTACCATAGCACGCTGAGCGACTTTGAGCCTTGTTATGAGGCCTACATTTAGGGAACACGTTTCCGTGCCATAAGTCATCACTGGTAACACACACTGGTCGTAGACCTGTGTTTTCATATACATGCAACATATTAATGAAGGGGAAACGCGAAAATCAAACATCGATTCGTACTGTCAACATAGCAGATGTCGTGCATGCTATATGAATTGGATGTAGTTATACGAAAGGGAATCAATGAAACTAAATATTATTAGTTACATCCTCATTATAGCTCGTTTACGTTCCACTAATAGGCTCCAAGCCTACTCCATCCATAGGAGTGAAATTAACCTAACTATACCACGCTAGTCAGACGTGTTGGTATAGGGTTTCATTTCAAGTTTTCCATCTCTTGCATAGATTTTAAATACATACTTTTTTTTTGAGGATAGGTTACGGTCGGCGCGCTGCCCGCTCCACTCCGTCCGGGGCGACAAAGGGGCGTAAGCACGCACACCCGTAACTCACCCGTGACACGTCGCCTTCGTCGTTGGACCGACCACCGAAGCAGGATGACTTGTCGTCAGTGGTCGGCCCGACGGATTTTATATGCATACTTAAGGGATATTCACCACAAGGTATTATCACAATAATAATGTTGAATTATAAATTATGCCGCTTCTGCACCATAATTTTGTGTGTAATCTCTAAAATCGACTTCATAACTAAATTCAGGATCGTCCAGAGTACTATAAAGCAGTCTATGCTGAAATTTTTAGGATCTTTTTTTTTAGAAATCAGCATAGAACGATAAGTCCTCGTCGTCTTCCTCTCACCTCTTATACAGTCCACTGCTCAGCACGATCTTCCTCAGTAATAATATTTCGAATTTCCCTATAAATGTTACATGCATAATAAATCGCTTGGTCGTCTTTTCAGAAACCCACGGGCATGATAAGGGGTGACGAATCGTACTCTTACGCCGTCACCACACAGAGAAAACGATAAGTATTAACTGTAAAAAAATAATGTAAATGCATATATGTTGTGTCCTTGTTGGACCACTTTCTTGTTCTGTGACGCCATGCAACCAAATAGTGACATGACTTTATTGATTCCTAGACATAAAGAGAATCATTATCATATGAATTGATTCGTGTAATTGAAAATAATGATTACCGTTTACTGTTCGGATCAAGTAGGTTAGTTTTTTCTTTTGAGGGACAGTGCAACAGTCGGCAGTGTATTTTATTTATCTTAAAAATAGATCAGTATAGCCGTCATCATCAGTCGGCTGAAAGCCGTCGCTCAGGACGCCTGTCAGATGTGAAACATCGAAATTATTTTGTAGCAATGCATAAAAGAACAGATTACGACAGGAACTAATATGGCATAAAGTGTTAATAAAATATTACGATTTTTTCCAGAAAATGATGTTTTTTATTCAATAAACATTTATTTTCATTAGTATACACTATAGGTATGGGTTTAGTTTAGTTAATAATTGATTTTGAACTCACTAGATGGTGTTGTTCAAAATTCTATAACAGGTTATGGTTTCTTTACACAAATGTACCTATCCAAGCGTGGCGTTAACGCCACGCCAATGATCAGGTTCACCCTCGCCTATAGATGTTTCACATCAAAAAAAGTAGTGAATACCCTAAGTTAACTTAGGGCTGTATAAAATAGTAACAAAAATGTAAACAAATTTTAAAGTAGGTTACAAGCTATAATGATAAACACTTTATGTCCTATTTCAAAAATATCTACCTACTACCCGCATATTTCTAAAATGAAACTATCCCCAATAACTCTGATATAGTTTAAAATTTAATATCTGAAGTTTCAACCTCAATTATAACTTGAAAGCTTACCTGAAAGGCATTTTGTCATCTGACAATCAAAATAGCGATTTAGTGATCATTACTTGAATAACCAACGTCAAAAACTAATTAAATGTTTTGAACTTTTAATGAAGTTTTCTTCAATCTCACATTTCAAATTGAAACGTGAATCGAAGATATATATTTTTTTGCGTTCTTATAATTTGCAATCTCATGCCTTTATCTATAGTAGGCTCCGTTATTAAAACATTCGTATTTTAATTTTTTATCAATTTTGATTCGACTAAATAATGTTATTATAACAAGAAGCATAAAGTGTTGATAGATATATGACTATTACACATCCGTGGGTGCCGTACAAGACGACTAAGGGATGTAATAGGCAGATAAGACCACTGAAAGAAGGAAATCTCAACATAAATCTTAACAATACGTCTGATCAGCGGGGTATCGTCATCATCATCATCGTAGCCCATTTAAGTCCTACTGTTGGGCTCAGACCTCCTCCACAATGGGAGGGAATTTGATCTACTATACCATGCTGGTCAGACATGTTGGTATAGGGTTTTATTTCAAGTTTTCCTTCTCTTGCACAGATGTTATCTTCTTGTACGACATCTACGGGCAAGATAGATCAGCGCGGTATAGCAGATCAAATTCTCTTACATAGTGGAAGAGTTCCAATCCCAATAGTGTGTTAGACTTGAGGATGAATCCATATATTTACTCTTATCAGGATAAGCGCGAAAGTCTATAAATAGATAAAAACCAAACATCGTTAGGTTCTTGACACCATAGAACAAGCCATAACTAGTTTAAATATAGACATAATTTTATTACATTCCACTAATTACGATTTGCGTTGCAGGTTGTTAGATACCATTAAATCCTCGTCCGGAATGTGATCTGGTTATGCCAGTTCTTGATTAAATATTGACAGGAGGTTATAAAATTAATTTTACGGCGTTCAGAGTAATTTCATCGTCACTATCCCGAAGTTGTGGATATTTTAAAAGATTATAGTTGAATTGATGCGTAAAATTAGTTTAATTTGCTTCGATAGATACATTGTCGCGTCACTACACCTTATAACGTTAAAAGTTTATGCGGCAGTTTACCAATTAACAACAGAAGCATTTTTATCATCATCATCATTTCAGCTTATAAACGTCCCACTGTTGGGGCCAAGCCGACTTCGCTCGTGGCTGATGCCGAATGTGGGCGGACCCAGCGCTATGTGCCGACAGCTGTACACGGGGGTGATCCGGTCGATGGCCCTGTACGGCGCACCGGTGTGGGCGGGGTCCCTGACCGTCCGTCTGAGGGCCCTCTTGTGGCGGCCTCAGAGGGTCATGGCGATCAGGGCCATACGCGGTTACCGCACGGTGGCAACGGAGGCAGCGTGCCTCCTGGCCGGAACTCCCCCGTGGGACCTGGAGGCGGAGATGCTCGCCGGAATTTACTGGCGGGTGTTGGAGACGCGCGCCCGCACGGGGTGTTTCCTTCCGACTGGTGCAGGTGCTGGCGGGGCACGGCTGCTTCGCGAAGTACCTACACAAGATTGTCAGGAGGGAGAGCACACCGTCCTGCCACCACTGCAATTGCGACGAAGACACGGCGCAGCACATGCTCGAGGTGTGTGCCGCGTGGGAGGGAGAGCACCGTGAACTCGTCGCGATTATCAGTGCCAACCTAACGCTGCCGACAATTGCCAGGGAGATGCTCGATAGCGTCAGGAACTGGGACGCGGTCGCCGCCTTCTGTGAGGCCGTAATCTCACGGAAGGAGGCGGCGGATCGTGTGCCAGAAGAGCTCCTATTCGGCGACACGTTCCGCCGCCGGCGACTCGGGCGACGCAGGCGCGAGTATCTGCGCCTAATGCCGCAGTAGCTGAGGCCGCGGGTGATCGGACCGTGGAATTATCCGTCACCCGCAGAGAGGCTGACCGCGCGAAGGCGACCGACGTCCCAGGACGTCGAGAGGTGAGGGTACCCGAAAGGGTATTCCGTCGGGCCGACCACTGACGACAAGTCAACTCTGCTCCGGTGGTCGAGATGACGTGGGTACGGGTGGGTTATGGGCCCGCGCGCCGTCCTTTCATCGCCCCGGACGGAATGAACCGCGCGTGCGCTTACCCATAAAGCCCACCCATAAAACAAAAACGCCATACCACGCTCATCAGCTATTTGGTATAGGGTTTTAATTTAGGTTTTTTTTTCTCTTGTATGCATTATTTATATTAATCCTTTAGTCATCTTGTACGACAACCCAAGAGCAAGAGAGGAGGTGGTGGATTGTATTCTCACTCCGTCACCACACGGAAAAACATGAGACATTTTTTTTTGGGGTGGGTTACGGTCGGCGCACTCTTCGTACCACTCATCCGGGGCAACAAAGGGGCGTAAGCACGCACACCCGTAACCCACCCGTGACACGTCGCCTTCGTCGTTGGACCGACCACCGGAGCAGGGTGACTTGACGTCCGTGGTCGGTCTGATGGAATACCCCCTGAGGAGTACCCTCTCCTCGACCGAGGTCTCCCCCCTCGGCGAAGACGTCGGCAAACATGAGACATGAGACAGCGTCAATAAAATTGCACAAACATCTTAAATTATTACGTAGTTATATATCAACTCATAAGTAGTATTGATGATTTTAAATATTACATACTAGCAAACCGCCCTCGCTTCGCTTCGGTTTCAGTCGCCTTACCCGCGGCGTAGTTCCCGTCCCTGTGGGAATATCGGGATAAAATATAGCCTATGTTACTCCCTGATATTATAGCTTTCCATTGGTGAAAGAATTTTTGAAATCGGTTCGGTGGTTTAAGCATGAAAGCGTAACAAACAAACAAACATCCTTACTTTCACATTTATAATATTAGTAGGGATATTTTCAGAATACTAAAATTATTTATGGAAATTTAATTTAATTCATTTCAAATGCATGCAGCATAATCTCCGCTCATATACGTCCCGCTGTTGCTCTCTAACCTCCACAATAGAATGGAACTTGACTTACTATACCACGCTGGTCAGACGTATTGGTATAGGGTAGCATTTAGGATTTTCCATTGATGTTATGTGCATATTACATCCCTTAGTCGTACATTTCGATACCCACGGGTAAGTGGGGAGAATTGTATTCGTATGAATCATATACGAAAATTTTTATTTTCATATATAAACTAAAGCTATTTTTAGGGAATTTTTATTTGACCACTGACGACAAGTCACCCTGCTCCGGTAGTAGGTCCAACGACGAAGGCGACGTGTCACGGGTGGGTTACGGGTGTGCGTGCTTATGCCCCTCTGTCGCCCCGGACGGAGTGGAGCGAGGAGTGCGCCGACCGTAACCCACCCCAAAAAAAAAAACGGAATTTCTATTTTAATTCAGTTTGTAGCGTGGTCGCTGTAAATACATAATTGATTGAATTTACTACGTAATTGACGTCCGTGGTGTAATCGTTATTAGATTTACTTTTATTTCAGTAGATTTCCACCTATTACCTAAATCGTTGTTATTCGTTTAATTAGAAAGTGATAGTCAATTAAAAATCCTCATGCAGCTAAAACAAATTCATCTGTTTCGAGTATGCAGATGACATAGTCTAGCATATCTTTCGTATAGGATATTGCCGAAATGAATTAGTGATTACTACATAAATATTCATGTTAGGGATGTGAAGTTATCGATTTTTATATTAATCGATTATTTTTTCGTAATAATCGGTTTTAATAATCGATTATCAAAATAATAAAAATCGTTTTTTTTTATATTAAAACTAATCGATTATTTTAGTATTTGCTTTTTTGTTTAAAATAAAATAACTGCCAGATTGCCTAAAAAAAGGTCATCAATGTCAGTGTTTCGTACTATATTAGAAAATAAATCTCACATTTCCTAAAAAAAAGGGTCATCATAATCCTGTTGGGAGAAAAATCCATTATAAAATAATCCATTAATTATTTTTAATTAATCGATTATTTTATAATATATGTATTTATTTTAAAGAAAAATATCGATTATTTGTTAATTAGTGCTTTGCGAATATTTAATGCAAATGTGTGCTTTTCTGTCCATGTCCGTGTTGAGTACTAGTAAATCATTTTACAACTATTTTATGTTAAAGGAATGAATATATTTGGATCGAAATAAAGAATCATTATTCATCATTTCAGCTCATACAAGTCCCACTGTTGGGCTCTAGCCTCCTCCTAATAGGAGGGATATTGACCTACTATACCATGCTGGTCAGAGCTGTTGGAATAGGGTTTCACGGGAAGAGATGGGGTGGTGAATAGTATTTTTACTTCGTCACCACACGGATAAATTAACAATTCATTTTAACTTTATATTACCAACCAGCAACCGGCCTCAGCTTCGCACTGGTTGAGTTACGTGGCAGTCATGCTGTATGCTGTAAATGTAGCTGAATGCTAAATCATGCTGAATGCTTTCTTAGGATTCCGTACCCCAAGGTTAAAAACGGGACCCTATTACTAAGACTTCGCTGTCTGTCCGTCCATCTGTCTGTCACCAGGCTGTATCTCGAGAACCGCGATAGCTAGACAGTTGAAATTTTCACAAATTATGTATTTCTGTTACCGCTATAACAACAAGTACTAAAAACAATATAAAAAAAATCGGTTGTCTGTAAAGTCGGTTTACTGACGATAGTTGAACGTGACAACGTCATAAGAAAATACGATGGAATGGTTTCATTTTTCAAAAGAAAATTTTAATTTTATTTGTTTGATAAATATTTTGTATGGATCAAGCCTTAAATGTAACGCCTCAGAGCGAGGTAACGCCGCATGCGTCAAGTTTTTTCATGTGTGCAGCCGGCTCCATCGAATTATAAGACGTTGTCACATCAATAAATATTTGAGGGGGGCCTCCCGTACAACAAACGCGATTTTTTTGTTCTTTTTGCTCGATATCGATAATGGTAACAGGTAGGCACTTGTTTACTTAGTCAATGGTACGGAACCCTTAGTGCGCGACGCCGACTCGCACGTGGCCGATTTTTTAAAATAGATTTATAATAAAAGCCACCGATGTCAAATTTATTTAAGCTTCGAATTAGGAAATCTTTGGGATGTGTAATAAATTGATAAGAAAGCCGATGTGAGGGTAACGGGTGTTGGTAACAGACTCGAACAGCTTTTGGTACTGGCATGCGTCAAAGACAAAAAGTATATCGTGAACATTTAAGCGTGCGAAAATATTTTTTTACTAAGTGGATATCTCATAATTTGACGACAGATTAAAAACGCCGTCGAGTTATTTATCCAATTGATACGGTGCATTGGTTTTTTTTTATTTAATTAAGCATTTGCGTCTCGTAGTGTTGTACAGTTTAATTTTATTTAAATTTCTTTCTAAATGTATAAAATTAATTTAATTATGACGTATACGAGTTAGAATGATGATGATAAGATTCATCATCATTTCACGTCGTATAAGTCCCACTGTTGCATTCACGCCTCCTCCGTATTGGGAAGGAAATTGACCTACTACAACACGCTGGTCAGACGTGTTATTATAGGGTTTTATTTTCAGTTTTCCTTCTTTTGCATAGATGTTATATGAATATTATATTCCTTAATTGTTTTTAAGAGATCCACGGGCAAGAAAGGGGGTGGTGAATTGTATTCTTACTCCTTCACCACACGGAGAGATCTTATGTACCGATATAGATCAATTTATCTATACCAATAAATAAAATTGGAGTGTCTGTTTGTAATGTCAAAATAATAAGTTTTTTTCATGCTCACACGGTTATTTGCACGACACCTATGCCTAAAATTGCAATTAAAAATTTTTTGTCTGTCTGTCTGTTTCTTCCGGGTAATCTTCAAAACAGCTGGACCGATTTCAAAAATTCTTTCACCAATGGAAAGCTATACTATCAGGGCGTAAACTAGGCTATATTTTATCCCGGTATTCCCACGAGAACGGAAACTACGCGGGTAAAACGACTATAACCTATAAGCGAAGCGAGGGCGGGTTGCTAGTAACAAGATAAAAATAAAAATTAAAACCCTACTACGATATACAAAATTACAAAGAGTTATCGGATAAATATAGATAAAGTCACGAGCAAATGCTAATAATATATGTATTTTTGAACTGTACAAGTAACGCATTTTAGAATGATACGAAACACGACATATTTGACTCAAATTTATTTTATACTAGCAACCCGCCCTCGCTTCGCTTCGGTTATAGGTTATAGTCGTTTTACCCGCGTAGTTCCCGTTCCCGTGGGAATACCGGGATAAAATATAGCCTAGTTTACGCCCTGATATTATAGCTTTCCATTGGTGAAAGAATTTTTGAAATCGGTCCAGCCGTTTTGAAGATTACCCGGAACAAACAGACAGACAGACAGACAAAAATTTTTTAATTGCTATTAGGCATAGGTGTCGTGCAAATAACCGTGCGAGCATGAAAAAAGCCTATTATTTTGACATTACAAACAGACACTCCAATTTTATTTATTGGTATAGATAACAATACTTTAAGACCTCTAGAGAACGCCTTATTATATTTAGTGACACATCACATAGCCTATAAGGAGGCGTCCATAAATTACATGAGGTGTTTTTTTAAATTTTCTGTCCCTCCCTCTCTGGTGAGATGTCGTGAGATTTTATTCAACCCCCTCCGCCATCCCCCAATCTCACGTGAGATTTTTCAAAATGTGGGTTTCTTACGTAAACGCGTTGGATTGTTATTGTAAAAAGAAAAAAAAATTGCTTCGTGCTTTTATTTACGACTAGTTAAGACTAGTAATCAATATTGCTGAGAGTTTAATTATAAGTGTAATAAAAATTTTATAATTTTTTTTTTTGTTTCAATCAGAAAAAAAATTGTGTGATATTTGCCGAGACACCCCCTCTCTCCAACGTAAGATTAGATGAGATTTGACTCGACCACCTCCCCCCCTTAAACATCTCACGTATTTTATGAACGCCCCCTAACCAGAAGACGATCAAGACGCTTCTAATGATACCTCATTTGTCGGTTCTAATAAGTAGTTGAGGAGCTATGAGGGAACAGATGAACATACATACATAGCCTGTCAAAATCATAACCCTCCGTAGTCGGGTAAAAAGTAAACGATAGCACCGGCACACAAAAAAAAAGTGGAATGTACTTTGGACCGGACCTACCTACCGACATGTTTTTTGACTCGCTGAATCTGAATTTCAAGTCCGTTTGGCCCGGTCACCCTCCAGTTTTGAGTAAAATGCAAAAACCCTCAAAAAAAGCCAAAAATTGCAAAGAACAGGGAGAACGATTCCATCAAGACATAAGTGAAATGGCGACTAGATATCAAGGAAACTGATGGAACGGACACTTAAATGGGATACACTAAGAGATAATAACAAACGGAAGAAAATCCACTGCGTAGATCGTTTGAGAACAAAAGAGTTCGATACCAACGAAGAACAGTTTGAAATTCAAGAAAATCGTTCTCTTTGTACTAGTTATAGGTAATTTTTATAGATATTACAATTTTTTATGTTTTCAATTTCTTAACTTGTATTTTATGCGGTAAAATTTTTTTTTTTTTTCATTTATTTTCATATTTTGAATTGCAATTTGCCCGATTTTTTTGGTTTTTTGAGATTTTTTTAATTTTAAAACCTTAACGGGGCAAGAAAACTTCAGATTTAAATTCAGCGGAACAAAATACATGAAAATCATACTCATCCTGAGTCCAAAAAAATTTTTATTTCGAAAACTTCAATTTTTCATGATTTATTGCCATTTTTTGGGGGTTTTCGTTTTTTTTTGCAAATTTAGACGGCTCACCGGCCTAATTAACTATTAGATTTAGATTAATTATTTGAAATATACAAAAATCATACGTGATCCGGGTCCACAAAAATTTTTTCATTGCTGTGACTGCAATTTTCGGACTTTTTTGAGGTTTTTTGCATTTTACTCAAAACTGGAGGGTGACCGGGCCAAACGGACTTGAAATTCAGATTCAGCGGGTCGAAAAACATGTCGGTAGGTAGGTCCGGTCCCAAGTACATTCCACTTTTTTTTTGTGTGCCGGTGTAATTATTCACCATGCCGACGAGTCCCATAGTAAAACTCTCATATTTAATATTAGCATAACACAAAATCATTGTAAAGTTTCCAACGCTAAACATTAGCTTTAAGTTTACAAGTAAATTAACGTTGTTGTTTTAACGCAGTAAAGTACTAAAGCACTTAGTAACTTATGGTAGAATATTTGCCGAGAAACTCAATTTGTTTATCAGAATTTGCTAATAATTACGACAAAAAAACGCGATAAAATATGTAGAAAATGTATATAGACAGCGACCTAGTAGCAAAATATTATTCAAATCGATCCAGTCGTTTAGAAAATTACCCGGTACAAACAGACAAAAAAATGTAAACTGGTTTTTACGCAAAGGTGTCCTGCAAATAACAGTGTGAGAACCGAGTGAAAAATTTTACACTTAAATTTTATCAATTTGTATAAATGTGTAAATATTCGCGTAAACATTCTGATGTAAACATTTGTGTAATAGCCACATATAACACGATCAATAATAAATTAAAAATGTCAGATACAGCTAGTGCGTAAATATATTAAGTAAATGAATTATTAAAAAGTTTCAACTCCGCTAATGGATACTATAACTTATTCGGATAACCTTCACAGAATCTATTAAAGGTAAAGTCTCGAAGTTTGTGACACGTAAAAAGTCGTAACTCCCTCTATTTTATTATGTATAGACATATCTTAAGTTTGTCGCCAAAATGGGCATATATCTTATAAATATTTTAAATTACTTGACCTAATGATTTCTAATGTTTGCGCGAGCACCGCAATATAACTATTTTACGAAATTAAGTCAGCTGTTTCCCGTGTGGCGACAGAGTAAGAATACAATTCACCACCCCCTCTCTTGCCCGTGAATGTCATAAAAGACACCTAAGGGATATATTACGCATATGATATCTATGCAAGAGATGGAAAGCTCGAAACAAAACCATACCAACCTATCTGACCAGCATGGTATAGTAAGGTCATTTTCTCTCCTATTGTGGAGGAGCCTCGAGCCCAGCAGTGGGACGTATATGTACCGAAATGGTGATGAATGATGAGTATTCATAGCGTCATCACACAGCATTCTAGATACAAAAGTCTGTTCTATACACTTAAATACATTAAATTAAACATATTTCTAATGAAGCGGCCATAAATTAAATGCGCCATCATGAATAAAAAAATGTGGCCGAGACAAACTGAGAAGTGTACTTCTATATAAATTCTAAGCATTTGCTGTTTTATTTACATAAAAATGAAACCACCTCCCCCGGTGGTTAAGGAGGGTGTGATTAATTACGCGGACTGGACTGTCAAGTGGAGGTCTCTGCAGAATAGACCTCATCTGTAAAACAAAAGCCACTAACGACTTTTCTTATTATTTTTTTTAATATAGTTTATGGTTGACACAATTTAAATACGTCCCACTGCTGAACTTGCTTGCTGAGTCTACTTTAATATTAGATAGAAAATAAGTGAGTGGTTATACTTTTTTATTTAGGCGTGTTATGGTCAGACCGCGCGTCCTTCATTTCATCTGGGCTGACGGAAGGTCGGCGCGCGGCCTCATAACCCAACTTATTCCCTCCCTGATGCTATTAGGCTGACCACTGGTACCAATACCTTGACTTACGTGGCCAGCCCGGTGGGCGGTGGATTATCCTTTCGGATGCCTTCCCTCCCCGGGCGGCGCTCTTACGCGATTATACCACGCTGATCAGATGTGTTAACATAGGGTTTCGTTTCGACTTTTTCTTCTCGCCTAGTACTGTTATCTGCTACCATCTCTTAATATTTTTTTGTAACCAAAGGGAATTGGTAGGTATATGTTTACCCATTCATGGATAAATAATATTCTTCTAATCATTAGATACACTAAAATAACAATCACATTACAATTTCGGCATAATAAAGGTATCCTTTTAGGTTGAACGATGGATTGAACATGAATAGAAGTGCCAAATCTCAAACAGGTTTTTATTTATAAAAGACTGATACAAAACATGTTAACGATGTTGAAGAACTTGTCAGCTCCAAGAGGTGCTTACAAAGTCTTAGCGCTTCGTAAGTAAGAGACCCTTTAATTACGAGCTCACCCAACCCTAATGAATCAGCCACATAGCGAGCATGACGTAATTTAGACAAAATTACCGCTAGTATTACTGAAACTTTGCAAATTCCGAGGCCTGATTACTTGTGTGAATAGTTTCTGACCCTAACTACGTACTGTGATGACTTTATTGTGGGTCACAGAAACTTAAGTTAGATATCAAAACGTATTCAGAAGATTTTATGCGGTCACAAGATTTTACGAGCTACTGGAGTCAAGGAATCTGTTCCGATACCCCGGTTACTAAGCGGAGAAGGGAAATACGGTTGATTATAAGGTCTGCGTAACGGTACAAATCACCACTCCCCCTCTTGCCCATGGATGTCGTAAAGACGAATAAGGGAAATAATATGCATTTAAAATCTATACAAGAGAAAACTCGAATTAAAGCCCATCACCATGTCTGAATAGCATGGTATAGATGTCGGGGCGCCCGAGTCAAATGCCAAAAGGCAATCCTCTGACGTCCGAGTCGAATGCCGAAAGGATCCTCTGACGCCCCACGAATGACGGGGGAGTGAAGCCGCCGGTGGCTTTTAGTGGGTATTCCAGGAGGTTATAGCCGCCCGGTGAGTCCCACATACCCCCCGATACCATCAACGGCGGGCATGCGTAAACGCATTTTCCATTAGTATCAGAAGAGCATGATATGGAAGGTCAATTTGCCTACTGCTGGCGAGGAGGCTTGAGCCACGTGTGACGTTCTGGCGCTGAGACGTCAACGCTGAGTTTCTATGCCGCACAGGACGATTAGAGTTGTTGACAAACAGCCCAATAAAAAGGTCACAAGATTTTATACTGAAGTAGTAGATAAGATAATGCTTCTATAAAACTTAAGAAAATAAAACCAAGTAGATTAATTTATTCAAAAAGCTATTGACGGGAGCATCTAACCAATAAATTTATTATAAATTGTTATCAAATTAGTTAACTAACCACATTTTAGTGATCATATCAATATCAGACATATTTAATTCTTTAATAAATAGAATTAGTCAACCAACTAAAATAAATAAATCGTATAAATCCACCATGAATAATTAATCGTTAAATAATAAACAGTTACATCAAATGCACAGATGGTGTAGTAGTCTAAATGGTGACCTGCCATTCCATAATTTGGGTTTGTTGCCCAAGCGGAACAATTATTTGTGCGACCCAGAAATTATTGTTTATATCTTATAACCGATAATTAGATGTTTGTAAAGACACTGATTTATTCCTTATTTTTATATATCCGTGCAGGATGTCCTTTAATAAAAATAATTTGCCGTGTGGTGACGGAATAAGAATAAAATTCACCACATTGCCAGTGGGTGTCGTAAAAGACGACTAAGGGATTACAATATGCAGATAACATCTATGCAAGAGAAGATAAATTCGAAATTAAACTGTAAACTATAACATCTAACTAGCGTGGTATAGTAGATCCATTTCCCTCCCACTGTCGAGGGGACTCGAACCTAGCAGTGGAACTTAAATGAGCTGTGATGATGATGAGGAATAATGATCAGTTACTTCAGTTCACTATACGCAGACTAAGTAACGTTGTAGATAAGGCTTACTATTGGCCATACATTTCAATCAAAATATAAATGGCATTACATTTATTTGAAATTTAATAATATATTAGACTATCAATAATTTAAAGTTCTTTGACATTCAATTGATACGTCAATAAGCTTATCTAAATAAATGTACAAAAAATTGTCGTATACATTATTTAGGTTTAATACCCAAATAATTTATACGACAATTTTTATTATATTTCATCGCAGCCCACATACGTCCCACTGTTGGGCTCGGGCCTCCTCCATAATGGGAGGGAATTTGATCTACTATACCACGCTGGTCACACATGTAGGGTTTTGTTTCGAGTCTTCCTTCTCTTGCACAGATGTTATGTGCATATTATATCCCTTAGTAAATAATACTGTTTTTACTTGTACTAAACTAACCAGAAGCGAAATAATCTAAACTTTTAAAAGGATATTACTATATTATCTTAATGACCGACACTTGCCACGTTTTAGATAAATCATTCACATTATATTCAAGTAATGTCAAAAACAAACTAGTTATTCCGCTTTTTAAAATCACCACCTGACTTTTAAAAGGCATCAAAAGAATCAGTCTAATCTTTAGTAAATCATTCATTAGATAACTATTGAGATACATATATTTTTATATTATTTTGTTGTCAGCTGTCGTTAAGTGGAATTTACAATCCAATTTTTTTTTCATTGCTGTTTGTAACAAATGGTTGAAACAAACAGCACACTTGTTGGTAAACGATACTGCCGCTCGTGGACCTTATGCCGCTGCCTACTGTGACGAAAGTAAAGGGAGTGTGAATGTCAATTAGGTTTAAAGGCACCATGCGCAAACACTCTCAGGAAATTGCTTCCAGCACTCTCGCTCACCAAACGAGTGCGGTAAGAAATTGCTACAACTTAGACGTCGATTTTCTGCGAGTGTAATACTACCCCGGACGGACCGACCCACGCTTGTAAACAGACGACTGTCGATAGGGTGATCCTACCACTTGTTGGATAATACAAATCCTCCAACCACTGAACCAAAAATCCTCACAATACATTTTGCAAAGATCATCAAAAAATATGTGCAGCCAGTTGATTGCATATATTGAATATTTGTACAGCCTTTCTGTGCCGAATATTGTGGGTGCAATTCTCAGACAGGAAGTGTAGAGTTTACCATGTGGGGACGGAGTAAGAATACAATTCACCACTCCTTTTCCAGCGCGTGGGTGTCGTAAAAGACGACTGAAGGATTATAACATCTATACAAGAGGAGGAAAACTCGAAATAAAACCCTGTACCAACCCGTCTGATCAGCGGGTTTAACTTTCCCTTGCATATATCATTTTAAGTGGCAATGGGCAGGCCACATCACTCGACGAACCGACAACCGTTGAAGAAGAAAGGTTCTCGAGTGGGGACCACGTATTGGACGACGCAGTGTAGGACGCTCCTCCACTAGGTGGACCGACGACCTGGTGAAAGCTGCTGGGCGTCGTTGGATCCATGCGGCACAAGACCGCACTCTGTGGCGTAACATGAGAGAGGTCTACGTCCAGCAGTGGACGGCGATAAACTGAAATGATGATAATGATGATATGGTAAAGACTTGAGCCCAGCAGTAGGATGTATATTATATGAGTTTTAATGATGACGATGCTGTAGTATTAATTAATTACTGCGAAAATGGCAACTACATATATAAAAATATTAAACACTGGTCTATCGAAATATGTTTAAACGTCGACCATTACTAGTTTACACTGGCAAAAGCAAATGCTGCTACTAATTGGGAGCGAAATCTGGAATTTCTCGTGTGCCTTAAACACAGGGCCAGTCGTTAATTACGTACGAGTGTATGCAAACAGCTGTTTGTTGAAGCTATAGCTAAGTATTGATTTATAATTATTTTACGAGTTAGTTTTGCAAAATGGCAAATAACTAGATACTGAAATCCTAATCTTAGTTGGCATACAATTTCATTTGAACATTATTTTTTTGACACGGAGGATTTAGTGAAAATAGTGGACAGAAATTATACCCAACTCCGGCTATTCTTTTTAATATTTTATCTGCATATTCATCGACACCACGACACTGGGGAACGTAGTACCAAAAGAAAATTGATGATTTAATACAAAAAAATTAAAGCCCATAAATTACCAATACAGTTTATAAAAGTTTTAGTCATTCATCAGTTCTCACATCCATTTTCCTCGTCTTAACTCGTTTATTTCATGCCCCAGCCTTTCACAAAGACGAACTTAGTTCAATCCTATGGCCTCTCACAAAGACAAACTTAGCTCAATCCTATGGCCTCTCACAAAGACAAACTTAGCTCAGCCCTATGCAGCTTATATAAACCGGTGCCTGGGATTCTAACTTAGTCAACAACTCACTTGCCGGCAAAGCAAGTAGACCCCTCTGGTCCGAATGGTGTCTAATAGTGAACTTTCAATCGTCAACGATCTGTCAAATAATGTAATGATGAGGTATATTGTATTAATTTTCCAAAGTCTTTCTGCCAATTCATATATTTTCATGCGCATAACCTAGCTGTGCTATTTGGCTAGATTATAAAGCATGCTATTAATAAGAATGTATAATAAGCAATAACATTTGACTCGAGACGGCAAAGAAAATCAATTAATTTACAAAAAATATATGCAATAATTCTAAAATTCGCACTGGCCCAGTTAATATCAAAAATAGAACACGGGAACCACGCAACAGAAGTTAAAAGGCGAGCAAATAATCCAAGTAAGAGAACAAAATGGTCAACATAATTTTGAGCAAACGACACATAATAGCTGTAACCGCGTTGACAAACAATTCGTGAAAGGAAAACTTGAATTAAACATTAATACAAAGCTGTTACAGTACTTTATCGATTAATACTTCGTTTAAAGTTAAGTCGTTAAATACTGAAAGGCCAAGCGTGAAGGAAAGTTTGAATTACATAATATTTTATATCCGTTATGTTTCGCCTTAGCAGAAAGTTTTTCCAAAGATAAGGGGAATTATAAATGACTTAATTAAATAACAGCTGTCAATTTTTTTTGTGAAAACAGAGTAACAATGGAATGGTCATCAAACATTCTTTCTCAAGGATATACCAAGAATTCACTAAGACATCACCGTGGAAAAGAGTTAAACTACAAATAAATCTATGACTAAAGAGATGCAGCTCTTGCCCTTCGCCTTATGGAAAATACCAATCCCCAATACTGGTACGTATATAAGCTGAAGAAATATCGTTATCATCATCAAAGCTCATATAGGTACCCACTGCTGGGCTCGGGCGTCCTTCATGAAAGGAGTGAAGTTGACTTACTACGCCTCGCTGGTCAAGCGTGCTGGTATAAGGTTTTAAGTTTATTCTCTTGCATAGATGTTATGTGCGTATTTAATGCCTGATTATACTTTTTTTAAATTTCCGATGGTGGTAAACGAGCAGGCAGCACACCTGATGGTAAGTGATACTGCCACACATGGACCTTTGCAATACCAGGAGCACAACCAGGCCGTTGCCTAGCGTGAAGAAAATACTCTTCTTAAACCTCGTTTAAATAAGGACATGTCATAGCGCTCGGGCAACACAGCAGAAGGTAGTTCATTCCAGAGCCTGCACGTACGTGGGAGAAATGATCGCTGGAAACGTACAGTTGCAATTAAAATTTAATTTGCTTTATCAAGTGAACCTGAAGTTCAAATTAAATTCTACTGAACCTTTTCCAAATATTTGATTTTTTAGTCCAAGAAAATAAAAACGACGACCAGCCCTAAAATACCGCGACAAACGACCAATTAATCAAATTAGTCGTTGGTTTAAATTAGTTCTGATTATACACTTTCTTTTTTTTTTCATTTGCATTTGCAAAGCCTTTTAATTTTTGTTTCAGTTAAAATTTAATTTGAGTAGCTCTGTGTGGTGATGAATAAAAAAAATGGTGTTATTGATCTTTAATTGCCAGTAAGAAGCGTAAAAATTGAGGAGGGGTAGACCAGCACAGAAGGGCGCGAAGGCACTTTTCTGGGAAAGAGACATTATTCAACATTGGACGTCTATAGACTATGGTTCTCGTAACTGTGCATGCCATTATTTAGTGGCTTATTAGTTAATTTTACATCATGTTTCCAGCTTTGCATCATCATCATCATCTTGCTCTTATCCCAATTACTTGGGGTGGACGCAATATGTCATCTGTTTTGACATATTGCAAAAAGTTTCGGCAATGACTTTTATGACCGGCCGCCTGCCTGACGTCAACCCTCCTTGGGAATGTAATCGTTGACCCAAATGGTACCAGATGGAGTTGGTCCGGGTCAATCTAGGGCTCTTAGTCGTCTTTTCCAACACCCACGAGCAAAGCAAGGGTTGGTAGTATTCGAAGCCGCTACCACACAGCACATGTTTCCAGCTTTGCATAACAAGGAAATAGATTTTTCCACTCCTGTTCTTCTTTTCTAATTAAATTTGTGTGGAATTAATTAGAAGCGATTCTCGGAACTGTAGCATTTATTCCTTGCAACCGTAGTGCTTTACATAATATGAATTCATGCAATTCATATTATGAATCGCATGAATTCTTATTCTTATAAGAATTTTTAACGTAGCCCACCCTCGAGTAAAGCATAAATATTATCTTTTTACTGTGTCTTCTTTGAGCCTAATTAGACATACAAAAAAAAAAAGAAACGTAACGCGAAAACTTGTTTAACAAAAAATAAACAATCAGATTTTTACGAAATTTAAATGGGACCATTTCGGCGTAAACTCCTATCAGACGAAAGAATTTTGCCTGAATATACATAAAAAATACAGACATCCGAATTGAGAATGTCCTCCTTTTTTGAAGATAGTTAAAAATCCCAATAGTTAATTTTTAGCATCTTATAATGCGTGAAACCTATACCAACACACCTGACCAGCGTACTATTGTGGAGAAGGCTCGAGCCCAACAGTGGGACGTATATGAGCTGTAATGGTTATAATAGATAATTCCCGCGTGGTGACCAAGTACCGTTATTGGTATCGCAAAAATCGATTTAAAGTACATCTCATCTAAAAAAATGTTCGTAAATCAGAATGAATACTTTGACTTGGTAATCGTTAATCGCACACTTACACCAATAAACAAACAAGACAGTACCGGCACAGTTAGTTACCTTTAAAATAAAACAACAAACTTTAATTTCAACAGCGTAAAATCGATCTTATTTCGTATCGGCGCTTTAAAGCGTGAAAGACAAAGTTGCATTCATGTTTTAACACAATTTGAATGTTCCTTTCTCATTAAACATCCTGGTCACGTTTACGGATGTACCTGATACAAAAAACATTTCAATGGCATTCGAAATTGCGGTCGCAGATGTGTATCAGATAACATTCAAATGGATGTCATCTTGAAGTAGCCAAGATTGTATCGCAAAACCTTGAATGAAGATGAATTTTAGGTTAAATGGATACCAATATGAAGAAAACAATAGAAAGAAGGAAAACTCGAAACAAAACTCTATACTAATCCGTCTGACCAGCCTTGTATGGTAGGTCAATTTCTCCCGTGGGACGTATATATATGACCTTTTTTTTTTTTTTTAACGCTGTGGAAATGCAATTTGCGGCCTCCTTCCGAGCGATGACCTCCTCGCAGAAAGAGGCCATCGACGACCAGCACCTGTCACTGTAGAGCATCTTTGATGTGATGCTTAGCAACAACAGGTCTGTTCCCATAACCGCCGACAGGTCGCGGCGCTGAGGCCCACAGGCGGGACATACCTCCAGGGTGTGACGCGCATCATCATTTGGCGCGCCACACTCATGGCATCCGGGGGCCTCTTCACGTCCGATTCTATGCAGGTACTTACCGAAGACCCCATGTCCGGTAAGTATCTGCGTCATCCGGAAGGTCAGGTGCCTTCGTGTCATCCAGCGGTGGAGGTGGGGCGCAATCACCTCTACAGTCCCCCGCCCTGCTACGAGGGACTCCAATTCCTCCCTCCAGCGCCGGATAACTGTCCTTCGAGCCGCTTCTCTTGCCCTATTTAGTCCCCTTGTGATGATATGTTCGCCTCTGGCCCGCGCCGCAGTGCAGAGTCAGTAGACTCCTGCAAGAGCCCTAGCCTGTAGCGGCCAGGGTGGATCGCCCGCCAGCAGTGTGGCTGCAGTCCATGAAACGTATGTATATGACCTAAAATCCATAATTTTAGGTTAGATTGATGAAAATACTAATTAACAAATAGCAGCTTGGAGTGCGTGTATAATTTCATGTTGACAGAATTCCAGAACTCCAGTAGGAGAAATCCCCCACGTCCCGGAGTACATCATGACGTTGTCCAAGAGAAGAGTAAAACTTTATAGTGTCGCCTTAGATAAATAAACAGGACCCGGTCAGACTATACCTATTCTAAACAGAAGACATTCATCACAGCTCATATACATCGCTCCGCTTGGTTCGAGCATCCTCCGCAAAGGAAATAAAATTGACTTACTGACCATGCTTGGTCAGACGGGGCGGTAGTGTTTTATTTCAAAACCATCTACTCTTGCATAGATGTTATCTGCATGTGGGATATACCCTTAGTTGTCTTTTACGACAAGCATGGGCAAAAGAAGATAGAGGAAAGACACGGAAAGAAGTAACTATTGCTTATATATATTGTACCTAATCTGCTATATAAATTCTGCTTCACGTAATTATACGTGCGGTGATTGAGTATATAATTTGTCTTCCCTCTCAATAGATGTTATATGAAAGAACGTACGCCCTTAGTCCTTGATAGGACAAGGATATCACATAAACTAAGGACGTAGTTACACACCCATTATAAAGAGGATGATGAAACGAGGTTAGAGGCGAATAGTGGGCCGTATATGAAATGCATATCTACATAGAACGCGGTCCTATTATGATCTCGTGCGTGAATTCGATTCTTATAATCAACAATTCGCTATGCAACCCAAAAAACAAATCAAACCATTTATTATGTACAAGATAGGGGCAATTAAATTTTATAGATTTACATTTTGTTTCATATTAACTAATAATCTACTACCGGATCGGTTCGCAACGCGGCCGCAAGCTGACAAGATCCTACGTGAAACTCAGCGAGCGCGTATTTTTTTTAAGTGTCTGTAATGTCAAAATGCGTTTTATTTACACGGTTATTTACAAGATATGTGGCTATACTTAACACTCGACTTAATTTTTATTGTTTGCCTGTCTGTCTGTGTGGCTCGACCGGGAATCAAACTGAATCCCTCAGGAAGTGCAGTTGCGTATCGTAATGTTTTAGGATATATTGAAGATTTAATATGCGGAGGCAAGGTGACTGAAACTGAAGCGAAGCAAGGGCGGATTGCTAGTACAAATATTTACCTATTCAGCGTGATTTATTATTTTATTATTTATTAACTCAACTGTTTATTACCCTTATAATCACCCAATATGTGTGAGCCATTACAATTTCATAATTTATATTTATAAGATAAAAAAAAATGCAAATAATATTTTAAGAATACAACGATATGGTCTTCAGCTGTACGTTTCCAGCGATCATTTCTCCCACGTACGTGCAGGCTCTGGAATGAACTACCTGCTGCTGTGTTTCCCGAGCGCTATGACATTCCTTCTTTAAACGAGGTTTAAGAAGAGTATTTTCTTCACGGTAGGCAACAGCCTAGCTGTGCCCCTGGTATTGCAAAGGTCCATGTGCATCACTTACCATCAGGTGTACTGCCTGCTCGTTTGCCACCATCGGCAATATAAAAAAATTAAAAAAAGAATTTGGTGAAAAATACATCAACTTGCGGATATGAAACAATCAGCAAGTTGTACAGCGCAACAGTCTGACAGGTATATGGCATATTATGTAGTACACGTTCGCACCTGTAATACAGCGAGCAGGCGGCGTGAATTGGCGTATATTGGACCGGTGCTGATAGCGAAAATGTGATGACCTTCGAACTAGGATGTGTTTCTTTTCCTAATTTTTCTAATCATTGTCACCTGTCTCCGTGGATTTTGCAGTATTTGAAGTCACTATATATGAGTTAGTTATAATTGATACATCCGTAAAATAAAAAGTGTAACCGCCATAGCCCGAAAAATTAGCACGCTGAAGTGCCAATGAGCAGGCCAGAACACTCGACGAACCGACAAACGCTTCTTTTTTTTTCAGCGCACTCCTCGCATCACTCCGTCCGGGGCGACAGAGGGGCGTAAGCTCACACACCCGCAACCCACCCGAATACCACGTCGCCTTCGTAGTTGGACCGACCACCGGAGCAGGGAGACTTGACGTCAGTGATAACCGACAAACGCTGAGGAAAAACGGTTCTCGAGTGGCGATCGGACGACGCAGTGAAGACGCAACTAGGCGTCGTTGGATGTAGGTAACGTAAAATAAGGGAGGCCTATGTCCAGCAGTGGATGGCGATAAACTGTAAATGACGATGATAAATAATGATAATTATATCCCTTAGTCGTCTTTTACGGCACTCACGGGCAGGATAGATGGTGAATTGTATTCTTATTCCGTCACATACGGAGAAATAGATATTGCCACGAAACAAAGATAAATAGGTAAAGCCTGCCCTTATTATTTCCTATACAGATAGTTTCTCGTATCTAATATTCCACGACTATATTGTATAAGATAAAGCCGGGTGTTACATAAACTATTAACACGGAGTTCACAACGGGTGGCCTATCTTGTCGGACAGAGTTTCTCAATGTTGGGTACGCGAACGTTTAAATTTTTTTCCAACACAACATAGACCTTACAGCAAATTTTTCTGCTTTCTCATCCGAATGACATATGTATCGAAGATATGCCTATATGTTAATCCAGGTCATAAGTTATCAGTATATTAAATACAATTCAATTCAAGCATCCTTTTACACAATTATGTAATAAAAACCTACGAGCTTACATATTTATAATGTTAGCAAGTTTAATCCACATGAAGCTGATGTGTGCTTTATTATATTAAATAAAACCCTTCAGTCCTATTTTTAGGTTAGTATCCCACAGAGACACATTTGTGAACCCTTTATAATGTTTTGATTCTGAATATACTTCGGTCATTTGGTTTGCTCCCCAAATACAATGACATATATATTTAATATCACGAATCCTTATTTTAAAAGACAACATATATTTTCTACAAATAAAATTACTTCTGAATGTTTGAAATATTCAGTATTAATTAACTCACGTTTTTATATTTAAAGAGGTAAGTAGAAAGTGTATTATAGACATATATCGAACAATATAAATCTATTTTTCAGTTTTACTTAAGCAAATCGTAACTACTCACACGATTTACGTGCTATGCGAGAATTTCTTTACAAAAACAGATGAGACTTTTTGACAGTTCTAAGATTAAGATAATTTGTGGACCACAAGTCATAATCATCAACATTTTGGCTTATCTACGTCTGCGTGGCTTCCACAATAGAAGGGTAATATACTTATTATACCGCTAATCAGATTGGCTGGTCGTTTGGTCACACATATATGTATAGTATTTCAATTCGAGTTTTCTTTTCTTCCATAGATTAGTTTAAGACAGGAGAGTGGTGAATTTTATTCTTACTCTATCACCTCAAGGAACCACCAAAAACAGAATAATCGAAAGCATGTAGAGTGTTCAATAGTTCCAACAGTTTGAGAAACGGTGGTATAGGAAATACAAATATATTACGACCACCCAGCTGTGGCTGGCGGCAGAGAGTACAACTATTTTATGATTGCTATAGTTAATCTGTACATTAGGGATATTATTTGTATCATTAATTTGATCATCTTATGATGTAATAATGAACGAACCAATATAGGCTAATGAAACATCGACCTATATCTAATATAATAATTGAAAATAAGTAATGATTACAAATGTTTACGCGAATATTACACATGATAAATAAAACTAAATTTACGGATTTTATCGCGTTTCATACATCCGTAAATAAGCTTTATTTATAATAGTAATCTATATATACATATATATAAAATTCTTTGTCCTGGGTGATGGATTAACGCACAGCTTAAACTGCTGATCGTAAAGACCTGAAACTTTGAGGGAACTTTGTTCTTTGTGAAAGGATTTTTTTTAAATAATAACTCCAAGGGCCCCTTGCAAAGCTTGTAGGTAAATATGACTAAGGTCATACATAAATGTTTATAATACATGAAACAGAACGCTAAAATTAAAGAAACCCAACGCAACGTTATGAAAATTAATATATACAATAGTCAATAATTTAATCAATGCCATAAATATCGTCACTTGACCGTACAAAATGTTGCACACGGACAAAAACTCTGTAAGGTCATTGCGACATGTCATTTTAGCTTAGTATCGACTCTCACATAACTCAGAAAATCAAATACCGACACCTCTGTATATAGGATCTGTACCTCTTTCAAAAAATATTTATAACAATTTATTTTTAATTTTGAGTTTTCTTTCTCTTGCAATGATATTATCGGCTTATGTGGCTTAATAAGCCCTGTCCCCCAAGAAGGGAAGACCTAGTAAATAGTATTCTTACTCCGTCATTAGACGTATTCTATTACATAGCAATAAAATATCAGATGAAAATATATTAATTACATCTGTCTATTCCCTAGAGGATAAAGTCGTGATATTATATAATAGAAATAGAATAAACATATGATAAAAGAAAATGTGATGACGAATGAAGAATTCGCCACCCCCGCCACTTATCCGTGGGCATCGTAAAAGACGAGTAAGGGATATGCTGTGCATATAACATTTATGCAAGAAATGGAAAACTCGAAATATTACATTAGCCAATACATTTATCCAGCGTCCAGCATTTACGTGTGGTGACGGAGTAAGAATATAATTCACCCTATCTGGCCCATGGATGTCGTAAAAGACGACCATGGGATATATTATGCACATAACATCTAAGCAAGAGAAGGAAAACTCGGCATGAAACCCTATACCAACATGTCTGACCAGCATGGTATAGTAGGTCAAATTCCATCTCATTATGGAGGAGGCTCGAGCCCAACAGTGGGACGTATGTGGCTGCGATGATGATGATGATTTATCCAGCGTGGTATAGTAGGTCTTTCAGGACGGACGGACATGTGTGAGAAGAAATGATGATGATTGTAAATAAATAAGGAATCTATCATTATTAATGTATTACTAAGAAAACCAAAGTTAGCATGACGTGGTAAGTATTCACTTTAGGTCAACTGTGTCATTTAAAGATTTTGTAACAACTCGATGGCCCACTTTCGATATTTATTTTTGCACGACTACGATTTAATATAATCAATCTGTATTTATTATTCAAGCCTTTCTACGACATACATTTTTGAAATAAATAGTGTGTAGGATTTTTTAAAAATCATTCTTCCATATAAGGAATTTAAAATTTTACATACAGACCAGTTTTTGGAAAAAGCAATTTAAAATCGCGACAATTCGCGCAATCTATTAAGGATTGTATCTCTTAGCCGTCTTTTACGACGACCCACGAGAAAGAGAGGGAGTGGTGAATTGTATTCTTACTCCGTCACTACACGAACAGAGACAACTAAGAGATACAATATGCATATTATAACATCAATACAAGAGAAGGAAAACTCGAAATAAAACCCTATGCCAACACGTCTGGCGCTGCCGACCATCGCCAGGGAGATGCTCGTCAGCGTCAGGAACTGCGACGCGGTCGCCGCCTTCTATGAGGCCGTAATCTCACGGAAGGAGGCGGCGGATCGTGTGCGAGTAAAGCTCCTATTCGGCGACACGTTCCGCCGCCGGCGACTCGGGTGGCGCAGGCGCGAGTATCTGCGCCTAATGCCGCCCTAGCCGAGGCCGCGGGTGATTGGACCGGGGAATTGTCCGTCACCCGCAGAGAGGCTGACCGCGCGACGGCGACTGACGTCCCAGGACGTCGAGAGGTGAGGTTACCCGAAAGGGTATTCCGTCGGGCCGACCACTGATGACAAGTCACATCTGCTCCGGTGGTCGGCCCAACAACGAGGTGATGTGGGTACGGGTGGGTTATGGGCCCGCGCGCCGTTCTTTCATCGCCCCGGATGGACTGGACCGCGCGTGCGCTTACCATAGCCCACCCATAAAAAAAAGGAAGAAAAATGCCAACACGTCTGACCAGCGTGGCATAGTAGGTCAATTTTCCCTCCTGTTTTGGAGGAGGCTCGAGTCCAGCTGTGTGACGTATATGAGCCGACGTGATTAAAGATTGTGCTAATTGATACAATGAGCGACATTGTAATTGAATTCACGATAAATACCTACATAAAATTTTTATGTTTAGAGCACTACGCTATCGGTACATTTTGCATTTAATATTCATAATAAAAATTATAGAATTGACTTAATTATTATTTTTCATAGTCAATGTTCTTACACTATTTTTTTTTTAAGACCAACATCCTGCAATAAAAAAAAACTAATTTATTTATATTCATTTATTGGGCTTAAAGAAACACAGTATTATGAGCGAATTTACAAGCAAAATAAATTAATAACAATGAAGTTTCTAATATAGATTAAGATAAGACAACAATTTTTAGAAGTACGTATCGAAGCCTCAACACTAGTATGGTAAGATCCGGGGTATCAAACACTACGCCATTTGTCGAATAATAGTAGTGTCGAATAATAATAGTAGTTTTTCAAATAATAAAAAAGATAATTAAATGTAATACAAAAGTATCCTTCTTGTACCCTTTTACAATATACATTTTATACAATTAAATGTGATCTCTTTTTAGGGAGAAGTTATGGTCCGGTACAACCCTATAATTTCCACATCTCTATTGCCATTTAGGTGGACCACCTGTGCCGATAAAATTAATGTCACCTTACCGCCAGAAAACGTTCGTTAATTTAAATTTACGTGCATTTTCATTCGCACTAATCTGTAGATCAATAGTAGGGGAAAGATGTAATCACTTAAACATATGAACATCGCTATAAAGAACGGCGAAAAATAATACAGTAGATTATATAGTTGCTGCATATTCAAGTTTAAGCTCTAAATGGATAATACCATTAAAAATAATGACAGGGATAATAGTTTTAATAGATACTATGCTCACGACATATCGCTTTTTAAGTACTCCCAATAGTAATGGTGATTAAAGATATACTACAAGCGAGTGCCATCATAATTACGACTACTGTAGTAGCGTAAATTTTAACGATTGTCGACAAGAATCATTTCAGACAAGCATTTAACAAGATTTTTATAAAAACATTTTTCAATATAAACATTTTTATAAATTTTATATTATAGAAATAATTTCCAGTATAAATACTGGAATACCACCACCCTCAAAATATATTTGAGAAATAACCAAGATTATTATTTTTCATTTGTTGTAATATTTGTAACATAATGATAAGATAAGATATGATTGAATCATTAGTATTATTATTCTAGACATTTTACTCTTATAGCTACGAATTGAATTTTATTTAAAAATATATATTTAAATCTCAATGTTATTACACTTTGATAAGTTACGATGTCTCCGTGTGATGACGGATTAAGAAAACAACGTAACAAAACAAGAGGATGAGTAGCACTTGCTTGGGAAACTTGTCACCAATTGCGATCACAAACCGGTTCTCCATGCACGGCGATTCCTTCTCTTCTTATGAGAATACTTAAATCTAACAGTCTTCAATAGGCTGATTAACTGAATGGACGATACAATGTTACATTACAAGAAGCATTATTTTTATATCATCATCTTCTCATAGATACGTATCATTGCAGGGCGAACCTCTTTCATAATTGGAAAGTAATTGACCTTACTATGCTAGTCTGACAGGTTAGTGTAGTTTTATTTCAAGTTTTCCTTCTCTTGCATAATTATATGTTATATGCGTATTAAATCCCTTAGTCGTCTTTAATGACATATATGGCCAAGATAGGGAGTGGTGAATTGTATTCTTATTCCCTCACCACACGGACAATTAACTTTTCATATAACTAATGGAAACACGTTAACATGCATATAATTTTATATTTTTATGATGCCCATTAATATCTATGCAGCAGCCCGTAGACGTCCACTGTTGGACATAGGCCTCCCCGCGATACTACTTGTAACAGTCCTGTGCCACTTGCATCCAACGGTATCTTGGGACTTTCAAGACGTCGTCAGCCCACCTAGTAGAGGGTCATCTTACGCGGCGTCGTCCGATTTGTAGTCGCCACTCGAGAACCTTTCTTCCCCAACGGTTATCGATTTAACAAACGATGTGGCCTGTTCATTGCCAGTTCAACGTCCTAATTCAGTGGCCTATGTCATAAACACTCATTCCGTATTCTAGAATACAGAGCATGTTGCGCAGCCTTCATAGCACGTTGTACGACTTTCGAGCCTTTTTATGAGGCCGGAATGTAGAGACCACGAATATATAATTGTCATTTAATTAAAAAATTCTATAACTACAGTAGTTAAAGAAATACTTAATGAATTAAAACATGGTAGTGGACTGTCGAACACGGATTACGGTGATTGTTATATGCTTAAATAGCCTGTGACAATCGCGACCTTTAGTAATATTTCATTCTATATATTAACAATGAGCTTGTTATCTTTGCTTGAATTATGTTATTTCATCATCATCATCATCATTAAGCAGCCTATCGACATCTACTGTTGGACAAAGGCCTCTCCCATGGAGGATAATGTAATAATAGCCACACTTGGCAGGCGGTTTAGCGATCACATTTAATGTTAAGTTTCTCAGTAATGTTGCTGCCCATTCTCCTGCCCTTCAGTCGGTGTTAAGGTCTTCTACGGGCAAGCAAGCGTAATCGCTTTTGTATTTAATTTTTATTGTCCGACGACATTTCAAACACTTTACAGCCTTCGTGGTCAACGCTGAAAAGTGTTTGAAACGTCGGGCAATAAAAAATAGTTTTAATTACAATATATTTTATACCTTTTTTTTCTCAAAACATATACATATCACTTGAAGGTTAAACGAGATCCGAGCTTCCCGTACAGTAGTAAAATTGAAGGGTGAAATAGGCTTTTATAACGAGTTTTTCTTATCTTGATGTTATCAGCTGTCCCTTAAGATATCCGCAGAAAAGAATTTTATGGTTAGAAAATTAAACCATTAAATCATTGAATTCTTTTGTATAAAGTATTTGTATTTTTAATAAGTGACTGCTCAGTTGTCGAACAGGTTAAGATGCCGTGCCAAATACCTACTTATCGCAGGTTAAATTCTCAAACAGGATAATACTTTCTGCTATTCAGTCTACCTAGACTGAATAGCAGAAATTACACCTGTAATTTGTGTCTGTTAAATAGGTTTGTTTTCCATGTGGTGACGAAGTAAGAATACAATTTACCATCCCTTACCTGTGCGTGGCGTAAATGACGACTAAGAGATTATTGCAGATAACATCTATGCAAGAAACTGAAAACTCTTAAAAACTCTATACCCATATTTTCCCTTTTTTTCAAATCCTCTTTCCTTTTTTTTTTGCTCTTTTTTGAACGCTCTAGAAAATGCATTTACGCATTTCCCTGCAGGTGAATGCGAGGAGGCATGTAGAAATCGAAAAAGGAGATTAACATCTAAATCAGAATACGTACTAGGAACCATAGTGGCTCCCCGTCTACTGTGATTTACCAGAGATCCGCCTTTTTGGCATACGATTCTAGACACCCCGCGTTGAGGTTAAAAATTCATGACGGCGGTGAAAGCTTGCGTAGCGTCATCGCCTTCTCCTTGTTGATTGAATACCCTTAACTGTGCCCTAAATCAATTATATCACAAATCTCATTAAGTCCATTATCACCTTAAGTACCTACAATCCTACATATATAATATGAGGATATAAACCGCGATACAGTTATTTCATTAGACAATACAATCCTTACCCGCCACTCAACCTTTGTATAACTTGACATACGTAAATGAGATCTCTATTTACTTCACATGACAAAAGCACCTCATTAGTCGTGGCCCTTTGTATACTGGACTGGAGTGGTGATATAAGAAGGTATATATATACAAGTATTACCACACTAAGCAATATGTACGCACAGTCGTTTCTAAGCATACATGATTGGTTAGATTATCTTCATTAATGTATTTAGATTGTCACTTAAAAATAAATAATTTCCTACTCAATACTAAACAAGTATTCTCCGTGTGGTGACGGAGTTAGAATACAATTCACCAGCCCCTATCTTACCCGTGGGTGTCGTAAAAGACGACTAAGGGATATAATATCTATGCAAGAGAAGGAACAAAACCCTATACCAACACGCTTGACCAACGGATAGTAGGTCAATTTCCCTCCCATAGAGGAGGACCGAGCTCAACAGTGGGACGTGTTTGGGCTTAGATGATGATGATATAATATTGGTAAAGCGTTGTGGAAAATTATTACAACTTATATACGTCCCACTGCTAGGCTCAAGTCTCCTCCAGAATAGGAAGGAAAATGACCTACAATACCACGTTGGTCAGACGGATTAGTATAGGGTGTTATATCGAGTTTTGCTTCTGTTACATTGATGTTAGTGGTCTTTTACCCACGGGTAAGATGGGGGATGTGTGTGTTGTGAATTGTATTCTTACTCTGTCATAATATCAAAAACGTGATAGTTGATTGGTTAGACTATTTTAACATTTGATTAATGCATGTATTTTTTTTCTTTACTTAAAAGCAACTATGTAATGTCTAGCGCTTCTATGTGTAAGGCCTTAGGAAAAATACTAATAAGAATAAAAATATGAATATTCTTTTTCAAACTCCAAAAAGCAGGTTTTCAATTCGACTATACATTTTTATCAATCAATTTCTTCAAATTTCTTTGTTACTCAAACAATTTATACCATTTTTGTTCTTTTTCATGGAATTGGGATACTTCAAAGGTTTCATTTGCCATGGAACATTAAGCACCTTTGAAGTTTAGAAATTCACATAGCTATGTTGAATATTTTCTTGTTTTAAAATATTTCAATCATATGAGAAGTTTTTTTATAATTGATTATTGAAATTCGACGTCAAGTTCCTTAGATTATTATTTTTTTTTTCAAAAATATCAAATACAAACGCGATAAAATCCGTAAAGTAGGTTTATTTAAAATGTGTAATACTCGCGTAAACATCAGAAATCATTCCTTAGATTAATGAATTGGAATAAAAAAACACACTTTTCAGCTGTATTATAATAATATTATTAGGAATTATTATCTCAATTCTGTCTTGCTTTGAATAGGGCCAAATTATAACCCGACGTTAACAAATTAGTCTATTCTGTCGTTGTATATTATAACTTTATATGCCTATTACTTAATAGGCAAAGAGCAACCTATATTATAAGATCACTTTTATAGTCGGAAAGGCAGACAGAGAAGTGTGTGAAATTTCGCATTTTCTTTTTGTTTAGGCCATATAAGTTCCACCGTCCGTCTCTTGAGCAAACGACTCCTTCACTAAAGCTGGCCTGAGCGATTATTATAGTGATTTACTTTAAGTTTGCCGTGTCTTAAAGTGTTATTATCTGCTTAGTCTTTAGTAGTACTAGGCCCTCAAGAAAAGAAGTAGTGCTATATTGTATTCTACATAAATTGATTATTTTATTTATATTTTGTTAAATTTCACAGTAGATTGCCAATATTTTGCATAAAAACATGTAACGAGGTTACGTGTAAAGATCAATGCATAGTAACTAGTGGTCTGCAAGAATCTAGTTCCAGCTGTTGATGTACGGTCCCCAGAACGAAATGCGACACAACCGGCCATGTAATAGGCGGAAACTGCACACTTTATTTACGTAATAAACTTAAATACCAATAAACTTCGTATTCAACGTCTTGAATTTGTTTTGTAAAAATACTTTCGACATAGTTTCAGCAATAACATCCTAATCTGAGATAAAATTGGGAAACTGAATACTATTGTAGAATTCTTAATGAAATTTCCGTCCATCCGTAAAGTATAGACGATTTTGTAAAGACGTCGAGGTTGAAATACTGAATAGATTATAGATGTGAATTAGTTAAAGCGATATCTTGCTAATTTGTTCTGCAAATGACAAAAACGATGTTTGTTCTAATTATGCTTCGTCAATTTAACGAGACCTTACGAGCGAGAAAAAGTTATTTCTTTGCGCAGATTGTATCTACATATAAGAACCTTTTCCACAGCTCTAGCGTTTTAGAATATTTTACTCTGTGCAGATTGCCTAGGATTATAGCTAACATAAAATAAAAAATATATATTTCTTAAGAAGCCGTCAGCTTTTACCTAAAAATCTCTCGAGATATATTAAAAATTTGTTATCCTTTTCATAAATCAGCATTGAAGTTTCGTCTGATATTTATCTTTATATTTTCACAGAAGGTTCAGGGTAGTTGAAAACATGTTTTGTGTGACAATACGACTTGGTTAAAACCAGTTATATTTTGACTATAGTTTTAATTCTTATTATAGCGTATGCACACGGTTCGCCCGCGTAAAATGTTGCTTTCCCAGGATCAAATTTTATCTGAATCCGTTCCGACCCATAAAAGAACACATTACCGAAATAAATAATATCATGCATTATTTCAGAAAATGATCTATATATGTGCTAATTTGCATCAAAATCTGTTCCGTGGTTTACGCGTGAGTAACAAACATTTAAAGATCTTCACAGTTATAATATTAGTGGGATTTCATATGTTCCTCGTAAACAACGGTTTAATAATGCAGTGTGTTGTCAACCCTTACCTTCCTGAGAAATTGTGAAAACCAGCAAAGGCGTCATCAGAAAAGGCTAGTAGAACTCTTCTGGGAAACCAAGATCCGCCTGCCAAGTATGACGATTATAACATGATCCTCTGTTGGACGCCAATGTCCAACAGTAAACGTCAACAATCTGATGATACATACTCGTATATCTTATCATCAAACTTATCTTTTCTTTATTCAGTTATGGCCCGAAAGGGTGAGACCCTACTGTTTTTTTTAATATGACAATTAAATTAATTAAATTTATATTATATTTAGCCTAAAGACATTATGTGTTTCGTTCTGGAGAATACGAAAGCCAAAATGATTTACTACTCTTTTGAGATGTTTGGATATAAAATGGCGTTATGTTAGTGGGTTACTTAAATACAAATCTTAGAAATAATCCTCTTAAAAGATACGCTCGATTACAATACAATTTTTGAGGTTCCACATTTCCTTAGCGCTATTCTAGATATGTCACGTAAGTCGCCGTTACTCATCATTTCAGCTCATGTATGTTTCACTGTTGGGCACGTGCTTCTCCAAGAGTAAGAGAGAAATTGACCTACTACCACGCTGGTCAGACGGGTTAGTATAGAATTTTATTTCAAGTTTGCTTTCGCTTACTTGTATGTTATGAACATGTTGTATCCCTTAGTCGTCTTTTGCGATACCCACGGGTGAATAGTATTCTTACTCCGTCAGAAAATCATATCCGCGATCATTCATATCCGACCAAAACAAAGGTTTTAGCCCAAATAGTTACTATTAAGCGTTAACTACCGCTTCCTCTCAATAACCAATAAAAGCAATTACTTTCATTCATACATTATATCAATTATTAATTCTGGTTTAAAATCTGTAAAATTGGCTGAAACACTTATCATAAATCGCTTCTTTTAAGAGCACCACTTAACTAATTCACATAGGCCCACAATCTCATAACGACAACCAGTGTTTTGCCACTAATGCATTTAAATAAATAATCGTTTGTTAAAGCCTTACCGCCATTTAAGTAGCGGCTTCATAACATATTATTATATTGATACATAATTATGGCACCTCAGTTAAGCAAAGAGGTAATTTTAAATGCATAAAAATTTAATTAACACTAATCTTTGAAGCCCTTCAGGCAAATGCAAGGAGGTTTTATAAAAGCGTGTGTTAACGATTTTCTTTGGGTGGTGACGGAGTAAGAAAACAATGGTCCCTTACCTTCCCTATGGTTACGATAAAAATCGATTGAGGGATGCTGTATATTGGGACGCGGACGCTGTCTTCTGCAAGGCGGCTAGTGCGGTAAGAGTCTTAGAGCGGTGAAGCCTCAAGGAAATGCTTGAAATAAATTCATAGTAATTTACCCAGCATATAGTAGTAAGTGATTTCCTTAATCTGAAGGAGGTGAATTCTCAACACCACCTCCTCTTGGCTGTGGATGTCGTGAAAGACGTCTAAGGGTTATAATGTGCTTATAACATCTATACAAGAGAATAAAAACTCGAAACAAAACCTTATCCCAACACGTCGGACCAGCGCGGTATAGATCAATTTCTCATCCATACTGGAGGAGGCCCGAGCCCAATAGTTGGATGTATGTAGGTAGAGATGATGATGATAAAACACTCAATATTTATACGTCTTACTATATGTTCAGAAGGAGAAGAGCAATATGAACCATAGTTCCAACTTGAAAAATAGAATAACTTTTTAAGTAATCGGACAAATAATATTATTCTAACCCCGTATCATACTACTCGTACCATACCACCTCATGCAGGGGAAGAGTAAGGATATTTCTATGGCGTATGGTTCTTCGAAATTGGTGTTCTACGGTACAAATAATATGTTAACGAAACTTCAAAGTAAATCTCTGTACCTACTGTGTGGCCAGCTTAGTACATTAGATAATTTTCCTGGTATTGTGGAGAAGGCGGTTTTAACAACGACTTTCACCAAATGGTAACGTAAATGCGTCGAAGAGAAAAAAGAGATTAATAGTCTGTAAGAGCAATCACAAAAATATCAAATCGCGTCTTAATATCGTCTAGACGCACTTGTCTCCCTGCAAAGACGAGCTGTTGGAAACGCCATTTACCAAAATTTAACGGAAGTTGAGTACCTGGAGCGGCGACGAGACTTTGGATCACTCTCTGTCCCAGCTCTTTCACGGAGAGTGCTGAGGATCTGTTTGACTGTACCACCTTCAAATTTTTAAAATCATACAACTCGACACCGTAGCAGGCGTCATCTATATCACCTGGAAACTGTTATGGTTTGTAATGAACGTTTTAGGCTATTATTTCTCTAACGTACGTGTAGGATCTGGCATTACCTGTTGCTGTATTTTGGAGCGTCGCCCATTTCAAGCGCCATGATGAGTCCTTTAAACGAGATTTACGAAGAGCACTTTTTAGGCAGCACCCCGGCTGTGCGCCAGGTATTAAAAAGGTGCTGTTTCCTCGTTTGCCACCAAAATAAGCAATAAAAAAATTCTAAGAAATATAATACTTATTACCGTTTTCATTCGAGTGTTACAAACACTAAAACCGAAATATTAATTTACATAATCACAAGTTCTTTGGTAGTAATATCGGTCAGCATTATGGTAGACACATGTTAAGTAACGGGTCTTGGCGACACGGCGACGTCTTGCAATCCTGTTCCACAACAATAATTAATTGGTTGAATGGACGAAGTTGATAAAACGCGAGCGAAGTGTGAGAGAGTTTTAAAACAATATTTTGTGAAACTTACGAAAGTTTTACGAGTGCTTGAACGGTTTTAATATTTGTGTATCCGGCACTCTTTGCTTTCCAGGAAATGTAAAAATACTTCACATTACTGAGTTTAAAATGCAAATATTTTAGTCTAGTATTTTATTTCGTTTCCCTAGGGTAAAAATTCAATTCGCCGCTCCCGTATAGTACCCGTGGGTATTGTAAAAGAACACTAAGATATATAATATCCATACAACATCTATACCAGAGAAGGTAATCTTGAAATAAAACTATATCCACCCGTCTGAACAACGTGATATAATAGGTCAATTTCCCTCTCATTGTAGAGGAGGCTTGAGCCCTGCAGTACTTATGAGCTGAGATGATGATGACCGTTAGTAATTTTAATAACCAAGGCATCCATCTTGATTATATGTGGTTTGTTCTGCTAATTGAAAAAGGTTTAAAGGACGTAATCTATTGGAAATAAAAGTACCAAGTATTAAAGTACCAGTTTAATTAAATTCCTATGTCCTCTTTTTTTCTTAAAGAAATAATTGCCAGTAATTATAATCCTTGTACCGCGAAGGTGGACATAAAATTATTTGTTTGGAATCGGACCACGACATTAGAGAGATCAATACTTATACCACTACAGCATTTGTACAGTCCTGACCAAATTACGGATTGTAATGAATTAGCAAAAAAATCATCACCCTGCTCTTATTGCAGAAATTGTACATAAACAATATATTTTCTATATGAAAAAAATAAATTATTTATGGTTAGCAACGATGAATTGTCATAAAGAGACCTCGGAAGGTAAGTTGCCAAGAAATCGCCGTATATTATAGGTTGCAAAGAAAGACTAAACGAAAACTATAGTTCAAATATCTTTACTATATTTTTTTGAAACAGACATTTCCACAATCGGTTTATTCATCTAATTATCTTTTATAAGATCAATACAAAGTCTGTAACATGTGCAAGTGGGATTAAGGCCACGGTCAAACTTCAAATCTAGTTCTGCCGCTGCGCAATTAAACTACGGCTGCATATGGTAACAAACTTCAGAGATAGGCTTCCTTCTCTTTGCAAAAGCTCTCTAGTCGCTATATTGTTTAATGTTCGTGAAACTTGATAATCATGGCCCAGTTACGAAGTAAAATGTAATAAGAAATGTTTAATGCTAAAATATATATTTAAGGGCATAGACTAAACAAGGTTACCTGCTTTTTTAATGTGGATGGCTTAGGAGTAAAACATTTAACAAGTGGATGGTTTCAAGATAACAAAAAAGTTTTAGTTTTTCTTTTGAAGCAAGATTAAAATAATATTATTTATTATTAATTCGTCAAATTCAAAATTTATTATGTATTATTATATCGTGTTAGATATTCAATTATTGTACGTATTGTAGTGGTGATTATATGTGATATCGGTGGTTTATTGGCCGGGACTCCCTCGTGGGACCTGGAGGCGGAGATGCTCGCCGGTTTGTATCGGCGAGTGTCGGGGGTGCGAGCGGAGGGCGGTGTGGTCTCGTTGAGGGAGCTCACCATCTGGCGCGTCGACGCCCGCCGGGAAGTCATTGCCCGTTGGGCAGTCCGGCTGGAGAGACCTCGGTTCGGGGTGCGAATCGTGGAGGCCTTCCGGCCGGTGCTGATGCAGTGGTTTGAAAGGCGACACGGGGGGACGTCGGTCGATGGGAGGGTACCCCAAATAGGGGTATTCCGTCGGGCCGACCACTGACGTCAAGTAACCCTGCTCCGGTGGTCGGCCCAACGACGAAGGCGACGTGCATCGTGGGTGGGTTGCGGGTGTGCGTGCTTACGCCCCTCTGTCGCCCCCGACGGAGTGGTGCGAGGAGCGCGTCGACCGCAACACACCCCCAAAAAATAAAATCGGTGGTTTATTGGTAAGGTTGAATAATATTTAATACTAGTCCGCGAAAATATAATCAAGGTGAATCTAACAGTATAAACCGAGCAGGGGCACTTATAACCAGCCGAGCAGGGGCAACGAATTCAGCGGATTTTTCTATTATATATATACATATATATTTTACTGGTTTCTTTTATATAAAATTGATAGAAAATGTTTCGCAAGCGCTAGTACGCGCTAGTAGCGCAACAGTGTGATGCCCTTCGAACCTCAATAATTCAGATTTAATGTAATACAAAAGATTATGGCTGGAACAGATCCTACAAGCGCCACCCGCCTGAGTTAATTATTAGAGCAGCCACCACTCCTTTCAACCATATTGAAAGGAAGGGGAAACCCGCTCCACGTAGCTACCGTAAGCAGACCTTTCTTTGATCTGACCAACACCATATGCTACAAACTATTATTCTGTTTCTACTTTTTACAGCACATATATGTATACTAGTTCTATTCACGTTGGGGAGGACCATAGCCTATTAAGGCACGCTGAACAGAAATTTACGATGTTTCAGAACATCGCTGAAGCCTGCATTCAATATATTACCTAGGAACGTTTTCATTCATGACAGGACTTCACACTTATCACTCATTTTCCAAATACATATAAGTTCTTGAATCATCATCATCTTGTTCACATCCCTCAGGCATTCTTCTTCCATAGTACGTATTAAAAAAGTTATCGGCAATAGTTTTATGACATCAACCCTTATCGGGAATGCAGTTATTGACCAGATGGCACCAGATGGAGTTGGCTCATGTCCATGTAAAGCTCTCAGTCGTCTACGACACCCACGAGCAATGTAAGAGTAGGTAATATTCGTAGCCGCAACCACACAGCGATCTTGAATAAATAAATTAACTTACTGAGGTATTATCCCACGATATATGATGGAAACGAAACAGGCCTTGATTTTGCTCAAGCACCGTACGGCAGTTACCACTTGTCATCAGCTTATCTCATCGGCTACCATAGCCAACTAATCGACATGTTTCGAAACTTCCTCATAGAATTCGACTCTATGCACGTTTAACTGACTTTTTCGCGCGTAACTGGAATACTTTCATTGCAAAAAAAAAATGCCTTAAATACCTAAAGTGAAAAATACTCTAAATGTTCTCAGCAATCTTAATGTCAATCTAATTACGTTCACTTCTAATTAAGGGTAGGCACGTGCGGAATTGCGACCGAGATGATTTTATGATGACTACGAATGAGGATATATAGAACCATGTATTTGCGATTAATTTTGTCATTTTCATTTTGATATATATGATTGCGTATATATGAATCTTTGTGGTGACGGTATAATAATACTATTCACCACTTATCTTACCCGTGGATGTCGTAAAAGATGACTAAGGAATATCATCGTCATCGCAGCCCACATACGTCCCGCTGTTGGGCTCGGGCCTCCTCCACAATGGGAGGGAATTTGACCTATTATACCATGCTGGTCAGACATGTTGATATAGGGTTTTATTTAGAGTTTTCCTTCTCTTGCGCAGATGTTATGTGCATATTATATCCCATAGTCGTCTTTTACGACATCCACAGGCAAGATAGGGAGTGGTGAATAGTATTCTTACTCCGTCACCACACGGATCATACTAAGGAATATAGTAAGCATATAAATATATATGCAAGAGAATGAAAACTGGAAAAAAAAAGTGTGTGTACAAAGTCCGCACATCAGAAGTGAAACTCCTTTATCCTTTATCTTTCATCCTTCATCCTGCATCCTTCATTCTTCATCCTTTATCTCATTTTCTCGCCGGCTGAATCCGAATTTACGTGTTTATGCCTCTATGGACTCGCTTTTTCGTTTCATCGAGTTTGAATCACAACGATTCTAAAGAAGTTTCACTTTAAAAACCTTATACCAATCTGTCTGACCAACATGGTAAAGTACGGTCAATTTCCCTCTTATTATGGAGGAAGCTCGATCCCAGCAGTGGGACGTGTATGAGCCGTGATGATGATGGTATGGCATTGAGGTATCATTATTTCAGTAGAAATATTATTTCGTTTTTATAAAATAAATTTAGTAACTTATTAATAGCTATTTTAAAATAAGTGTTAAATAAAACGGCTAATACAGTATAAATTATTATTATGTTTTTGTATGTTAAGTGTCGATCTTTCAATTTATGTTAAGTTTTTAATGTTAAAATCGACCTTGTTTTAATTTTTAATTCGTAATAAATTAATTTAGCAAAAAAAATATGACTGCGTTCACAAATATAGCTCTCATTATTTTGAAAATAATAAAAAATTAATATGCTCGGCCTTCATAAGTCGATTATTTCGAATAGCAGTAGTCTTTCAATAAAACTCATAAAATATCTTACCATATAAACTCATTTGCAAAAAAAACGGGCACCTAAGCAATGAACCATTTCAAATGTTAATATTTCTTTGTTTGATAATTATAGGTAGTTTTATCCACACAATTTGCTAAATTAATAAGAAAATAATCGTTTTCATCAGTATTTCATAAAATTTAGATACAATTTATGGGAAATAATGCTAAACCTCGCTAGTAGTGTATATTCGCTAGTAGTGCATATGCTCATGAAGTAAAAATAAAAAAGTTTTTTTGTTTGTTTTTCTTTAATAAAGTAAAAGCAGATAAATGTTTAGTATCGAGTGTGACCCCCTCTAGCTAAAATCACAGCTTGAATTCGTCTGGGCATGCTAGCGAGTATATCCCGGATACTTGCTTGCGGAATACGTTCCCACTCCGCAGTAATCACATTCTTCAGCTCTCTGATGGTCTGCGGAGCCGGGTGTACTGATCTCACACGCCGTTTCAGAACGTCCCAGACATGCTCTATGGGATTGAGGTCGGGACTTCGAGCTGGCCAATCCAAACGACGAATGCCGACCTCTTGCACATACGCATTAACATCGCGGGATCGGTGGGCGCGAGCATTGTCGTCCATAAAAATCGAGTCTTCACCTAGAGCGGCCAATGCGGGTTGTGCATGAGAAATTAGAACTTCCGTTATGTATCGATGCCCAGTCAGTGAGCCGTTTTCAATGAAGACTAACTCTGTACGATCCATTGAATTTATTCCTGCCCAAAACATAACAGAGCCCCCACCATAAGGTGTGATTTCTTCGAAACATGCCTCTGCAAAGCGTTCTCCTTGTCTTCTTAGCACTCGCCGACGTCGATCTTCACCGAACAGAGATATCCTGGCTTCATCAGAGAACAAAACCCTATTCCAATCGTCTTGAGTCCATGATTCACAATTTCTAGCGAACCTAAGCCTGTGAACTCTGTGCTCACGGAGTAATTTGGGGCCGCGGGCCGGGCGGTGACTGCGTATATTGGCAGCGAGAAGCCTCCTCCTGACCGTCCATAGACTAATATGCACATTTCTTACTTCTTGGAGGTTGTTCTTAAGATCCACATACGAAGATTTGCGATTTCTCAATGCGCGACTCACAAGAAAACGATCATCCCGTGGTTGGGTACATGGTTTTCTTCCAGAACCAGGCCTTCTCTCGACGGAACCAGTCTCCTGATATCGCTGCCAGGTCCTTTGGACTGTCGAGCGACTAACATTTAGCCTCCTAGCCACGAAACATTGGCTGCAACCCTCTTCAAGCAGCGCGATAATTTTGGTAGCTTTTACCACTTTATCTACCATTTTTGATACAGCCAAACAGCATTAAATAAATCTTTGACAGTCAAGGATATGAAATTAATCGATAAAAATTGAATAAAAGTTATGAAAGTCGATGTTAACTTCTGGAACTTCGCGCCAAAAATGTAGGATAAAAAGGGGTTTTCTGTAAAAATGAACATCAAATGAAAAATTGAATTTAGAACGTACTTTTTTAAATACCACAGCATTTTTAAAACCGGCCAGTAACGTGTACAAACGATTGAAACCTTTTTGGTATTGTATCTTTTTAAATATGAATGAAAATCAAAACCGCCCGTTTTTTTTGCAAATGAGTTTATAATTATAACCAAAATAGTTTTAATGTGCTATTGCATACTATCTGTGTGGCGAGTAACTCGAGTAAGTACCTATTCCACACCCTCTTTCTTACCCGTGGGTACGACATCCAAATAACGTCTAAAAAATATAATATGCATATATCACTGAATGAAAACTCGAAATAAAATCCTGTACCTACCCGTCTGACCAGCGTGGTATAGTAGGTCATATCCCTCCTATTATGGAATAGGCTTGAGTCCAGCAGTAGGACGCTTACGAGCTGCGATGAAGATGATGATTGCATATAAATACAAGGATTCAGAAAAGCCATTTAGTCTATACATACAAATAAATAAAATTGAAGTAAGAAACATAGTTTTATAATGTCAAAATGGTGGTTTTTTCATATTCACAGTTTTGCACGATGCCTATACCTAAAAACCAGTTTAAATATTGTTTGTTTGTCAGACTGTTTGTACCGGAAAATATTCGAAACGGCTGGACCGATATTGATAACATTTTACTAACAGGTAGCTGTCTATATGAGGAATAGCTTAGGCTATATTTTATCCCGGTATTCCCACGGAAAGGAACTAAGCGGGTGAAACTGCGAAAATTTGCTAGTCTATACCAATAAATAAAATTGGAGTGTCTGTTTGTAACGTCAAAATAATAGGCTTTTTTCATGCTCACACGGTTATTTGCACGACACCTATGCCTAAAATAGCAATTAAAAAAATTTTGTCTGTCTGTCTGTCTGTTTGTTCCGGGTAATCTTCAAAACGGCTGGACCGATTTCAAAAATTCTTTCACCAATGGAAAGCTATAATATCAGGGCGTAAACTAGGCTATATTTTATCCCGGTATTCCCACGGGAACGGTACGCGGGTAAAACGACTATAACCTATAACCGAAGCGAAGCGAGGGCGGGTTGCTAGTTAGTTAATATAAGGTGCAATCGCTATGTTTACGTAATATGATGTAGTTACTACTGATATATCATGTAATATTTAAATTGTACAGAAACATACCACTTAACATAAGAAAGTTGTTCAAGAAAGCAATACGAGAATTATTTCGAAATGTTTTTCCGTATGTTGGAAATAAGAATTCAATATATTTCGTCGCGGGTGTCGTACATAAAACAACTAAAGGATGTAAGCAGATATCTATACCAATAAATAAAATTGGAGTGTCTGTTTGTAATGTCAAAATAATAGGCTTTTTTCGTGCTCACACGGTTATTTGCACGACACCTATGCCTAAAATACAGATTAAAAAAATTTTATCTGTCTGTTCGTCTGCTTGTTCCGGGTAATCTTCAAAACGGCTGGACCAATTTCAAAAATTCTTTCACCGATAGAAAGCTATAATATCAGGGCGTAAACTTAGCTATATTTTATCCCGGTATTCCCACGGGAACGTGAACTACGCGGGTAAAACGACTAAAACCGAAGCGAAGCGAGGGCGGGTTGCTTGTTGTGAATATAATACATTATCTGACTTGCGTGGTTCAGGTCATATTTGCCAGTGTAAATGAGGCCAGCATCCAATAATGACACTTATAGAAAGAAAAATATAGAAGGAATATAGGAAGAATGATTATATTATATACTAGCAACCCGCCCTCGCTTCGGTTCGGTTATAGGTTATAATCGTTTTACCCGCGTAGTTCCCGTTCCCATGGGAATACCGGGATAAAATATAGCCTAGTTTACGCCCTGATATTATAGCTTTCCATTGGTGAAAGAATTTTTGAAATCGGTCCAGCCGTTTTGAAGATTACCCGAAACAAACAGACAGACAGACAAAAATTTTTAATTGCTATTTTAGGCATAGGTGTCGTGCAAATAACCGTGTGAGCATGAAAAAAGCCTATTATTTTGACATTACAAACAGACACTCCAAACAGACACTCCAATTTTATTTATTGGTATAGATATATCATTATGATGATGATGATTTTTTTTTTATTGCCAACGGTGGCAAACGAGTAAACAGTACACCTGATGGTAAGTGTTGCTGCCGCTCATGGACCTTTACAAGGTCGCTGCCTACCGCGAAGAAAGTGAAGGGAGTGTGAATGCGTGCATTGAGGCTCGGTGATACCAAGGGCACCACCAAAACCGCGAACACACGCGAACACCCTCAGAAAGTTGGGCTTCCGGCTGTCTCACTCACCGAACGAAGCGCAGTAACAAATTGCTACTACTCAGACGTCGATTTTCTGCGAGAGTGTGGTACTACCCCGGACGGACCGGCCAGCGACTGTAGACAGATAACTATCGACAGTGTGGTCCTACCACTAGTGATGTTTACATTATACTTTATGTAAACAATAAAATAGGCGAAAATACTTTATTTCGCATGAATTGCGGCCTCTAGGTTTAATTTGTAAATCAAACTGCTATAATGTAATTATTTAGTTTCATTAAAATAAATATAAATACAAAGATGCTGTTTAACAGTAATAATATTTTTAAGCAAAATAACGTAACCTCATCGTACTTTATTTGCTGTGAACAAAGGTAAAATAACATATAGATGTTACCTGCAATATATTAAGTACATAGGTAAGATAAGGAAAGTGCTGTGTGGTAGCGGCTTCGAATACTACCAACCCTTGCTTTGCTCGTGGGTATCGTAAAAGACGACCAAGAGCCCTAGATTGACCCGGACCAACTCCATCTGGTACCATTTGGGTCAACGATTACATTCCCAAGGAGGGTGGACGTCAGGCAGGCGGCCGGTCATAAAAGTCATTGCCGAAACTTTTTGCAATATGTCAAAACAGATGACATATTGCGTCGACCCCAAGTAATTGGGATAAGAGCAAGATGATGATGATGATGATAGGTAAGATAAGGAAAATTCGAACTGAAATCCTATACCAACCTGTTAATCAGACGTTCAGCGTATCTCTCCCTCCTGTGGAGGTGGCTCGAGCTGAACGGTAGGAAATTCCGTAGAGAAATTCCAAAAACCTGAGAGAGGACTATAACCAACAGTGGACGTTAATAAATTGATGGAAATATTTTTTCGTACCCCACAGGGGGTGCCCTCGGGATCGGTCGTTTAACTTTATTGGGTTGAGAGCCCTCAGCGCTCACCCAACAGTCCGGGTAAAGTTATCATAGCCATCTGAGGCTAACAACTAAGTCACACACAAAAAAAAATGTGAATTAATTCTAGCAGCGTAAAAACGTAATTAAGTAAACATGCTCCCGCACAGTAGCAACGCAGTAATGGTGTAGCTTAACAATATTTGGTCGAAGGTGGGTTTAGTAAAATCGAATACGTGACAAATTCCGTAAAATTTACATTGCTATATTCAACTGTCAATACACAAAAGTTCAGCATATTTTAACGAGCAGCAAAATTACCTATAGTTTACTTCAAAGGGAAAACTGTGAGTTACAGCTATCGTGATAGATAACCCGTTAGTTAGATGCGGCGATCTTTGATCCCACCGCGTTTCTGTTACGTGAAATACGAATTACCAGTGTACCTTTAAAATATCGGATAATGAAAAGCATTCGAGGAAACAAATTTGAAGCGTTTGCTGATTTCTCGTTTGTTTCTCTTTTTTTTTATTATTATTTATGGTTTTTATGTTATTGTACTTTTATTATTATGTTCTTGTACGTGTTCCTCTCATAATAATAAATTATTTTTCTTTCTTTCTTTCTTATTGTACATTATCGAATAAAAATTGAAACTATGCCTGTCATGACCACAACTTTACCCAGGCATCTCATCAATTTTTAATATTTCGATGATATTGAAACAAATAAACTATCGCCATGTTTTAAAACTAGGCACATGCTCTAAGTGCGTACCTACCAGCGCTAACTTCACTTTTCGGCTAAGTATATTTATAAGAGCATTTCAAAGAATTCTACTCTTGTGAACTCGTGTATCTAGTTCTCGAAAACATGTTTTTCATTTAGAAGTACAGTATATTTCAATATTTTACGGCTGATATACGTAATAATATTCGTGACACGTATACATAGAAAATATACGAAGTTATTTATTTAATAAAATTATACTTATTAATACCAAATTCCATTAGAACTATTTAACCGGTTAGAATGTGTACAAAGTTGTGGAAATTAGTTAAACTATGCTAATATATAAAATTTAATGAAACGAACTATTCTAATATATTAATTTTAATCAAGACACCATTAATAACAAAGTTGCTAAGTAGGCCTAAATATTGTAGGTAAAAATAGAAATACAGTTTATATAATTCAGTGTGAAATTTTTAAGCGTTTACGTATTAATTGCCAGGACTCCTGATTAGGATATAGCTAAAACCATCTAATACTTCTTCTCCTCGGCCAATATACGCTTATTATCGGGCTCCTCGATGTGAGGCAAATCAATCTACTATACTACACTGACCAAACGGGTTGACATTTGGAGTTGGACCTTTATTTGGAGATTTTCCTCCCTTCCAGTACCTAATGCTATTTGCTTAAACATATTTTTTGAAGATACCCACAGTAAAAAATAAAGGGCTAGTGAATATTGTGCTTTTACTTTGTAATCACACGTATTAACGCAAATTACCGTTATTTTTGTAGCATATTAATGTCGATTGTATAATATTAATGAAATATTTTATACTAGCAACCCGCCCTCGCTTCGCTTCGGTTTCAGTCACTTAAACCCGCGTAGTTCCTGTTCCCGTGGGAATACCGGGCTGAAATGTAGCCTATGTTACTCCCTGATATTATAGCTTTCCATTGGTGAAAGATTTTTTGAAATCGGTTCGGTGGTTTAAGCGTGAAAGCGTTACAAACAAACAAACAAACATCCTTTCTTTCGCATTTATAATATTAGTATGGATTAGTGTGGTGACGTAGTAAAAAACAATTGATCACCCTTTCCCTGTCCGTGGGTGTCGTAAAAGAAGTTTAAGAGATATCACGCAGATAACATCCGGTAAAGAGAAAGAATTTTAAAAATAAAATATACAAATCCGTAGTAGCAGCGTGGTATAAGTTTCTTCTCTCCTATTATCGAGGAGTCAAGCTCCGCAATGGGACTTGATAAGTTAAGATGAATGAATGAAATGAAATATTTTTCTTACTACCACTATTTTTCAATCGGAATATACAATTCCGATGTGAAATGTAATCCGTCTAGTAAAATACACTAAGCTCGCTTCTGGCCTATATCGAACTTTATTTCGTAATAATTCGATCTCAACGAAGAAATTATACAGAAATAAACTTGGTAAATACGGTATTAAATGAAACCTTATACATGTATCTTAGCAGCTATTCGGTTTCTCTTAAGATCTCAGCCCAATCTAATTAATATACGGAGAATTCTTGCTTGATGAGAAATTTGTTACTATCTAATCAGCCTTTAGTTACTCTGCAATACAAAAATGAGTCACTATTTTTCGCCCTTCGTATCATTTTCTTTCATATATTTTTTGAATATTCGTTATCGAACCATATTTATTGTATGAGTAGTTTCTTTGAAATATTCGTTTATTTCGAACTATTTTTCCTTTTGGAGACGGAGTAAGAATAAAATTCACGACCCATTTCTTTCTCGAGGGTATCGTAAAATACGATTATGGAATAGCTGTCCGCTTAGATTGTATCACTGCAGGGAAAAAAACCTCGTTATAAAATGGTATGCTTAGCCGTATGGGTGTCGTAAAAACCAACCAACAGCTTTATTTTTGACTTGAGCAACTGCCACCATTTTTGTGGGTTAGCCATAGTCCGGTCACATGGCTTCTAATTGTATGGGGACGTTGTCCCAAAGAGCGGCGTAGTATCCAATAACTCGCCGTGGTTCCTTTCTCTGACTGGGTGACCAGTACCGAGTGCTTGACTTAGTGGAACCACTTTCTCTTTCAAAAATGGCAATCAAAAATCCTATACGAAGTCGTCTGGACCAGGTGTGATAGCAAAACATTTTTCACTCCCGAAGTGAAGGCCAGCGTCCATTAACGTGACATACAAAACTTGAATAGGGCCAGTTAGAATGTAATGTTTTCAGTCATAATTACCAGAACTTCTTCACATATTCTTTCTTACCAGTAATATAAAGAAAACAACGTAATTTATCTCTGTTCCTTACGGAACAATCCTTTGTTCGGTCTTCACGCTTACTTTTTCAATGAGACATTGGCAAAATTATGGTCAAACTCGTGCAAAATTCATTCCATAATATTTGAAATGAATTACATGATATAATAAAGCTTAATATACTCGACAATCAGAAAGGATACCTAGATAAGTATACAGAAATCTATTTATTTAGGGCTTCTATGTTTCTATTTTCTCTCTCTCTCCCGTCTGTTTCCATATGATGACAAAGTGAGAATCTTTACCGTGGATATCATAAAAGATGAATAATATAACATATTTGCAAGAGAAGAGAAACCCCAAATAAAGCTTATTTCAACCTGCTGGTCAAACCAACATAGTATAACTAGTAAGTCAAATTCCCTCCTCTTCTGAAGGATCCCAGTAAGGAGCCTCCTTCTCATGCATATATGTATGAGATGAGAAAATGCTATTTATAATTCTTTTACGTGCGTCGTGGTTACGAATACTTAAAAACGCCAACTTCGCTCGTGGGTGTCCTAATAACCAGATAACAATTGTAACTACACCAATTACAACTAGTACTGCAACAATTGCATTTCCAAAGAGCGTTATCTCCAGATAACTTAGTCAATTATGCGACAATTTTTCAGCTTTGTTAAAGGAAATAGACAAGTTGTATTGACCGCCATATAATTTGGGTTAAGGCCAGGGGATAATGATGTTCCTACTTATATTTCACTATAACTCAAGTGAGATGAAGCTTTACATACACTTACCATCCGTGCCAGGCAGTTTGGCAGAGGTACCTACATGTTACGTTTCAATTTCGAGGCAAATTATTAAAAATAAACCAATAAATATATGCATTAAATAACAGTAATATATAGGTGTATAAAAAGTAAATTTGAAAAACAACAAAAGAGATTAATGGTGGTTATTTAATGTTGATGACTCTAATCGAAGAGAAATAAAAAAAACAGTTCTTGGATTTTAACATATCGGGAAGGATTTGAACTACCAAAACCCCTCTACGGTTACGCCTATGCGCATTTTTACTTTTTGATCCTACAATAGATAGCCACAGATTGCTTAAGGATCTATGTAGTTCATTCCTAACAAAATAGAGATTACATTCAAATAAAAATCTATATATCCTCGTTCCACAGCAAATTATTTTAGTTACACTAGGAATTCATTGGCAATTTAAATGGGTTGGGTTTGGTAATTATCACGTATCTAACTAGGTATCTAGTTCTCGATTTTTAAATAGGTACATTCCAAAAACGCGTCAAGGATATTACATACCTACGTACATAGCTAAGGCCATAACAGTCAAAGTTACCTAGGAATTTATAACAGTTTTTCATTATTTACTGTTTTACATGAAAAATACAGATAAGTGTATGATAATCTACCCACTTCCTAAACTAGATACATTTTTTATGATTTTTTATTAGCAAAAACGTTAATTTATTACATTCGTTAACAATAATCGTAATGAGGTTACTATTGCGATTCATTTGAACATTTTATTTATGTGAAAATATCACATTTAAATTCAGTATTAAGTACCTAGGAAAGGTACAAATCACTAGAATAAAACCTATTGGCGATCTCAACGAAATGCAATATGTTAGGTCATTGAAGCACTGACATAATATTCCAAATACCAATATTGTATAACTTGTGTAAGATTTCACCTTGCCATAGAAATAGTTAAATACCTATATAGTCGTAAATTTTAAGTGATTAACTTTGAAATAATAAAATTTATTAATTTAGATTTACATTCCGTTACGTCGAGTTTAAGGATGTAATAAAACTGTATGAATATACCTATTTAGTTTAATTATGCTTTGCTGTGAGGATGAGAAAATAATTTCGTGAATTTTAAATACTCACATATCGATCGATATATAAAAATATTTAGTACTTTTAATAAAAAAAAAATCAGCATATCCGTTTGTATTATGAATATTCATTAGGTACCTACCTCATCTAAAATCACAAAGTATAAACAAATTGAACACTGTTTACTAACCTGTTGCAATAGGGTCGTAGCGGTGACGATTGACCACCACCTGGCAGATTTATGTCCAATTAGAATCCAATTCGACACAAATAATAATTATTACGACAAAATCACAGAACACTTTTCCAATATCAACACAACTATGATCCAAGAAATCTTTATTCAGAAAGTTTCAAACGCGAAAAGAAATTGCTACACAACTTTTTGCAAACACTAAACTCACGCCACCACAAAATAAAACATTTTTATATTATACCACAAGTAGCTAAAACGTAGATACGTTTAAATAATAACATTTTTTAACGTATTCATTTTGTTGACGATCGTTTTTCGTCGGTACAAGGGACATCGAAACGTGTACACGCGATGCTAGTGTAACTGGACTGAGCGAGTGAATCGAGTAGTGAAGTGAACAGTCGAGTACAAAAATGGCGGGTTGGCGGCCAACCCACGGCGCCATGCAGTCAAAGACCATGCGTGTAATACGCAGGTGAGATAATTAATGTGCAAGCAAATAGTTCCAATATTCAGCTTAGATACTATACTTATGTATACTGTAATTTTATGTTTCATATGCTACGCTATTTCTACAAAAACTTATATTGCAAATGGTAAATGGTGGCACGTGGAACTGATATGTATTGTTATAAAATAATACTATAGTCCATAAAATATAGCTTGATCTCTGTGACACATGTCAACGAAATTTGAACAACAAGTTTGAACGAGCGCCATGTTTACAATTTCATTTTGTATCAAATATATTTCCATTCTTTTCGTGCCAGTTTTATTGCAACTGAATTGCAATATATTATAAATATAAAAATATTAATATTCATGCCTAAAATGTACCTCGTAAGTGCTGAAATAACTAGTAAACATTTTATACATAAATGACGCTTACGCACGTACAAGATCATACTGGACTGAAAATAAAAAAAGAGATGGGACAGTCGATATACGTAAATCGATAACCGATCCTTATTAAATTATTCATAAAAGAAATAAACCTAATACAGTATCTACATAAAACTTTCAACATATTTTTTACAATTAAAATACAGTTAGACTATAAAATACATAAATTGAATTAATTAAACATTAAAAAACTACTTTTTGTCTCAAAGTAATTGATAATATTCTGTGCGCATTATTATCAATAAACTAGACATATTTATTTATAAAACAGTCGTAATTGATCGATTGCTCTAACGACTGTCGCTATTTCGCTAAAAATAATAAATGTTTTAACAGGAACGCTCCAGTGATGACGATAATAGTGAGCTAGACCTTGATTGTCTTGACCTTTTGAATAATTAAAACAGTCAAAAACAGTTTTGTTTGAAATAAATTCAAAAAGATTGTCATTGATTGCATTTTAATTATAATAGAAAATGACAATTATATAAATAAAGAGTTTTAACGATAAAAAACCACGGACTTTATCGTAAGCGTGACAGCACTAAGGACAAATGCCACAGAGATCATCCTATATTTTATGGACTATAATGATTTTTATGAAGATCTTTGCAGTACTTGGGTACGATGATTGGCTACAACATATAAAATGTATGATCCATTGCAATTATATAGCCTATTAGAACAATCAAAATACTAAACATATTTTTTACATTTCACGTTTGGTATTCGAAGCAGGCTTCTTTATAGTATAGTAAGTACCTCTATTAATACTCTCGTTAGTGCTTATTTTGATACCGGGTTGAGAGCCCTCGGCGCTCACCCATAGTCTGGACTAAACTGCGAAAGCCACCTGCACTGCGGCTAGCAGCTATACATACAAGAAAAAAAAGGTTATTTTGATAACTACTCTTTAGTCCAGTGAGACAAAAGTACATTTTTACAATGGCTACCCACGTGGGGCCTGCCAAAGTCCTGAATTTGATATATTAAACAGGCAATAGTATTGCTAGATTATAGATTTCTATAAACATACTCAAAAAAAAATTTTTTCAAACTGCTCCCGGTAAACGGAAATGGCCTCTGTAAATTCCATTGCACCGTTTCCGATCGGATGATTCAGTTTTTCTTGATTAGAATCAGTTTTTCTTTATTCTAGATTGTCCTACCTATTGCTTTAGGTGACTTTAATGTTAAACTGACTATTTAATCAATAGACTGTTTTAAATTCAGTATCAAATAATGGATTCAATTACTTCATCAATATCTATTCACCGGCTTCCTTCAAACCTTCTAAGTCAGTCATGTCAAAGATCCGGTCCCTGAGCCGTATCAATAAGGCCCGCGATCGCAATGATTTTAAATTATTTTTAACAACCGTATATTACATCTTAATATATATAAATCTCCTGTCACGATGTTTGTCCGCGATGGACTCCTAAACTACTTAACCGATTTTAATCAAATTTGCACACCGTGTGCAGTTTGCTCCAACTTGAAATATAGGATAACTTAGATCTTTAATTATAGTCGCAATTTTATTTTATTACAAATTATTTGTCTATGATTAATTGACAGTCACAATTATCTGTTAACTCCAAACAGATGATTGAAAAGATTCTAACAGATGGCGATATCTGTTGACTGGATTTAAGTAATTTAAGTAATTTGTGTGTGCTCAATGAGATTCGAGAATGGTTTAGATTCACAATTGGACCCGGTAGGTGGCGCTTTATTTGAACAGAACAACGTCTGTTGGGTCAGCTAGTATACTATATAAATATATAATTTAATAAATTAAATGTTATAATAATTCAGTTCATTTTTTATTTTCAATCTGGCCCGCCTATGTATTCAACATTTAATATATGGCCTTCTGCAAAATTAAGTTTGAGAATCTAAGTAATGATATGGATGTAAAATAAGTAGGTATAAGGTGTATGAGATGATCCTCTGAGGTAACACGATCCTTTTGATATTGACGACACTATGCAGGCAATCTAGATGTTTTTTCGAGTAGGGTGTAGGTTCCCACCCCCACTGACGCTAGTCAAACCGTCATGGCTGCAGGAAGGACGATTGCTGTGCTTTTGTGAAAAAAAAGAAACGTGTAATGCTTATTTAAGGTAAGCCTGTGTTTGAAACTACTTTACTTTTTTGTATTCAATTTTATGCAATGGCTATTTTATTTATAGTTTCTAAATATGTACATTTGTGATAAGAACGTGTTGCGGTAATTGTAAAATATTTATAGATTAGGTTATAGAATTTTAAATAAAAAGTGAGCTCTGGGTTAAGATGATCCATCTTCTTGTTTATAAGATGATCAGTGGATCATCTCACCGCCGAGAAGTCATTGCCCGTTGGGCAGTCCGGCTGGAGGGTCCTCGGTACAGTGCCAGGACCGTCGAGGCCTTCCGGCCGGTGCTGATGGAGTGGTTGGAGCGGACGCACGGGGTGCTTTCCTTCCAACTGGTGCAAGTGCTTACGGGGCACGTTGCTTTGCGAAGTACCTGCACAAGATTGTCAGGAGAGAGAGCACACCGTCCTGCCACCACTGCAATTGCGACGAGGACACGGTGCAGCACACGCTCGAGGTGTGTGCTGCGTGGGAGGGGGAGCGCCGTGAACTCGTCACGATTATTGGTGCCGACTTGACGCTGCCGACCATCTCCAGGGAGATGCTTTACAGCGTCAGGAACTGGGACGCGGGATCGGACCGGGGAATTGTCCGTAACCCGCAGAGAAGCTGACCGCGCGACGGCGACAGACGTCCCAGGACGTCGAGAGGTGAGGTTACCCGAAAGGGTATTCCGTCGGGCCGACCACTGACGACAAGTCACATCTGCTCCGGTGGTCCGCCCAACAACGAGGTGACGTGGATACGGGTGGGTTATGGGCCCGCGCGCCGTCTTTTCATCGCCCCGGATAGACTAGACCGCGCGTGCGCTTACCATAGCACACCCATAAAAAAAAAGAAAAGAAAAAATAAGGGCCCGTCCATTAATCACGTGATCTTTTTTAAGCATTTTTAACCCCCCCTCCGCCTTGTTTTATTTTTTTTTGTGATTTTAATTGCTAACGGTGGCAAAGGAGCAAGCAAGTCGGCACACCTGATGGTAAGTGATCCTGCTGCACATGGACCTTTGCAATACCAGGGGCACAGCCAGGCCGTTGCCTACCGTGAAGGAAATACTCTTCTTAAACCTCGTTTAAAGAAGGGCATGTCATAGCGCTCGGGAAACAGCAGCAGGTAGTTCATTCCAGAGCTTGCACGTACGTGGGAGAAATGATCGCTGAAAACGTACAGTTGATGACCATAACGTTTCCAGGTGAAATAGATGATCGCTGCTACGATGTCGAATGGTACGTTGGTAGAATGGTGACGGTGGTACCAAGTCAAACAGTTCCTCGTAGCACTCCCCGTGAAAGAGTCGGTAGAGTACACAGAATGACCCAAAGTCTCTCCGCTGCTCCAGCGACTCCAATCCGTCTGTAAGATTGGGATCCCCGACGATTCGAAAAGCCCGTCTTTGCAGGGAGTCAAGTGGGTCTAGCTGATATTGGTGATACGTGGTGAGATTTAAAACTACAAACATCAAGGTTATTTTTAGTACACTACAAAGAATCTTAAAATTTTTAGAGTATTATCTTTAAATAAGAATAAAATAAGATTATACTTATACCTGATAAGTATAATTTTATTTTATTCTGAAATTAAGGATCATGATAAAAATGTCTAGGCATCATGTCTATCGGTTTAAAAATCGCGCGTTTGACGAAAAAATAAATACACGTGATATCTTGCTATACCCTCCCCCGCTTGTGATATTTCGTGATTTTTGTCAAAATCCACCAACCACTTTCAAGCCTCCCTGTGATTGATGGATGGCCCTTTATTACGTATTTAGCTAACCTAACAATTTCTTATAGTGACCATATCAATATTAAAGATCTTTTAAGTTTTAAAGAAATAGATTGACCATTGCATGAAAACACAATGTAGATACTAAATTAGATTTTTAAGTTTAGATAGTTACGACAGTTTTGCGATTTTTTGCTCGACTTGGGGGCAGATAAGCACATATATAAATATTCAGACGTTCCTATCTGTTTCAACTCGTCCCCCTTGGATTGAGTCACCGCATCTGATTCTCCAACTTCATTAACCCTCTCAGAGAGTTACCCTTTCGGATATCGTCAGAATCCAACAGGAGAGTGTTTCTTTACGGGTGGCAGACTAATCATCACTGGTCCAACCGCTCGGGACTCGGCAATGGCGGCATGAGGTGCAGATAAAATAAACAGCCTTTTTTTTTGGGGAGTGGGTTGCGGTCGGCGCGCTCCTCGCACCACTCCGTCCGGGGCGACAGAGGGGCATAAGCACGCACACCCGCAACCCACCCACGATGCACGTCGCCTTCGTCGTTGGGCCGACCACCGGAGCAGGGTTACTTGTCATCAGTGGTCGGCGCGACGGAATACCCCCTATTTGGGGTACCCTCCCATCGAGGGAGGGGACGTCGGTCTTTCCTCACGCGGACGGCTTCTCGGCGGGTGACGGACTAATCCCCAGTCACGTCACCTGCGGCCTCGGCTAGGGCGGCATGAGGCGCAAGTACTCGCGCCTACGCCGCCCCAGTCGCCGGCGGCGGATCGCCTCATCGAGGCTGCGCTCCTCGCGCAGGCGATCCGCCGCTTCCTTCTGCGAGGCAGTGATCTCGCAGAAGGCTGCGACTGCGTCCCACTTCCTGACGCTGTCGACCATCGCCCTGACGATAGTGGGCAGCGTCAGGTCAAAAATATTCAGCCCTTAATATTACCATCACAAAACTACATAATTTTTTATATAACTATTTTAAAATACAAAATATGTAAGATCCGCCGCATCTTTTAATTTCTATCATAGTCTATGAACATTTAAGCTACGACAGGGATAACCAGTTTTTGAAAATATAAAATGTATGTACCTACTTACTTAAATAGTTGTTAAATACAAGTAATTAGTGTAAGATAACTCATAGATAATGTACACATCTTAATAACTTAAACTTAGTAAGTTGAATACTATAGGCATTTAAGAGTACATAAAGAACTATCAGTCCATGATAAAATAATTCCAGCAGTGGTCGTAAAAGCCGACTAAGATGTTTGTGATCGTAAAGGACGTCAGAGGAGGCAATCTAGAAACAAAAGCCTATAACGATTCTTCTTATAACCTTCTTATTTATGGGACTAACTCGATGTCGAAAGCCCATAATAAATACTAGCCAAGATGATACAAAACTTGATGTACGTGAAAAAAAAAGTCTGAAAATATACTTATTTTCGCTGCATTATCCTTAATACATAGTTAAAGCGGTGACGAGTTAAATTAGAATTTTTCCTCACACCTTTCTTTCCACATTATTCATAAATTGGAATTTTACACCACACCTTTCTTTCGCCATTATTTATTTATAAATTAGAAATTGCCTCTACATCTTTCTTTCCCCATTATCTTCTTATATATATAAATCTCCTGTCACGATGTTTGTCCGCGATGGATTCCTAAACTACTTAACCGATTTTAAATTAAATTGGCACACCGTGAGCAGTCTGGTCCAACGTGAGAAATAGGATAGCTTAGATCTTTAATGATAGTCGCAATTTTATTTTATTACAAATTATTTGTCTATAATTAATTGACAGTCACAATTATCTGTTAACTCCAAACAGATGATTGAAAAGATTCTAACAGATGGCGATATCTGTTGACTGGATTTAAGTAATTTAAGTAATTTGTGTGTGCTCAATGAGATTCGAGAATGGTTTAGATTCACAATTGGACCCGGTAGGTGGCGCTTTATTTGAACAGAACAACGTCTATTGGGTCAGCTAGTTTATTTATAAATTAGAATTTTCACCACACCTTTCTTTACCCATTATTTAGTTATAAAACAGAATTTTTCACTACGCCTTTCTTTCCCCATTATTTACTAACTAGCGTACCCAGCCCGCTTCGCCGGGCTAGATTTTGCTTATAAAACAATAAAATATCATCATAGTAAATAAAAGCTGTATTTGACAGTTCAAAAAGAGGAGTGCTCTGATCGTCACCAAACTTTACAGGATTACTCGCCAGGTCAATCTGGAGATTCCCTGAAAGTTTCATAGAAATCGGTCCAGCCGTTTCGGAGCCTATATGGAACATACCCACACACTTTCTCTTTTATACATATCAATTTTATATATCAACTAGCAACCCGCCCTCGCTTCGCTTCGGTTTTAGTCGTTTTACCCGCGTAGTTCCCGTTCCCGTGGGAATACCGGGCTGAAATATAGCCTAGTTTACGCCCTGATATTATAGCTTTCCATTGGTGAAAGAATCATTGAAATCGGTCCAGCCGTTTTGAAGATTACCCGGAACAAACAGACAGACAGACAGACAAAAATTTTTTAATCTGTATTTTAGGCATAGTTGTCGTGCAAATAACCATGTGAGCATGAAAAAAGCCTATTATTTTGACATTACTAACAGACACTCCAATTTTATTTATTGGTATAGATTTTAATTTTCTATAGAAAATACCTGGTGAAAATATATAAATCGATCGACACGATGGTATCCATTGAAGAAAGTGTCAACTTCCCTACTGAATTTCTAAACTCTTTACAAGTACCAGGAATGCCATTACACTGCCTTCATTTGAAAATTGGATCTACAATCATACTACTCAGAAATCTCAACTCCCCAAAACTATGTAATGGAACGAGGGTGGTCGTAAAACAGTTATCGAATAATCAGTGGCGGACTAACAGGGGGGCGGAAGGGGCGGACCGCCCCGGGCCTCCGATCTTGGGGGGCCCCAAAATGCCTCCACGTTCCCCTGATCAAGTCATAAACAAGACTTTAAAAATGTGCTTAGTACCTTCATAATTTCATCAGGATCAAAACACTACAGCCATCTAGACTTTTTACGCGGTACTAATATTTTTTTTAACTTTGTTGAACGCATCCAATACGCTGGGGGAATTCCCGTCTTTGTAGCGGGTACTTCCACAGGAATCCCTGAATGAATGAAGTGCAAATAATTCACGTCTGTACGCCTACATTTACATTCACTACATCGCTTATACTTTAATACTTTTTGACCATTTGTATCTCGGTTGCATCATGCGAGAGGAGTTTTTCGAAACTTAACCCATTAACGACCGAGAATCGTTTTTTTATCATCATTTTTAAGGCAAATTCTCATCATCAAATAATGAGAATTTTGAAATGAAAAATATGGTGTCCCGTACTCTGCAGTGCGCTTTTTTTGAATCTGGGGTTAAAATTGCGATTATGCCCTACAAAAAAATGGCTGCTTTTAAACAAAAAACCACGAAGAATCGAAGCTTTTTTCCATATTTTTTTTTCTCGTAGAAAATGCCGAATGACCCCCTCTTTTTTTCATCTATGAGTGCACTATATAGTTGTAGTTGATCGATGAATCTTTTAAATTTGTAAAAAATCACTGTTCTTACCCCAAAATGGCGTTTTCCACCCCTTAACTGGTGAGCGAAATTTCACGTTTCGCGTAAAATAAAAAAAAATGCAAATTTTCACGAAAATTGGTATCTCGGCGTTTTTTAAGTCGCTAATTACGATTCTGCCCTCAAAATTTGAAAATTCCAGATGACAGATCCAATATGGTCGACCGAAAATCCAAACACTTATTTGAATCGGGTAAAATTGGGTATTCGCGGGTTTTCTAGGTCGCTGAATATGATTCCGCCCCCAAATTAATAAAATCAAAATGACAGATCCAATATGGCCGACCGAAAATCCAAAAACTTATTTGAATCAGGTGTAATTGAGCACTCGGGGGTTTTTGAGGTCACTGATCTCGATTCTGTTCTCATAATTTGAAAATTCACAATAACGGATCCAACATGACGCGTCACGTTGTTATGTTACTCTTAGCGCAACCCAGGGGGTGAAAATATTGATAATTACAAATTTAAAAAATTCGTCGTTCAACTACAACTATTTATGGCACTCATGGTTGAAAAAAAGGGGGTTAATCAGCGTTTTCTATGATAAAAATCATGAAAAAAAAGTCTTCGTTTTTTCGTAGCTTTTTTGTTTAAAAGCGGCCATATTTTTTTTGTAGTGGAAAAATCGCAATTTTAACCCCATATTCTGAAAGAGCACACTGTAAAGTACGGGCAACCATATTTCTCATTTCAAAATTCTCGTGTTTAATGATGACAATTTGCCTTAAAAACCGGCCAAGTGCGAGTCGGAGTCGCGCACGAAGGGGTCCGTACCATCTATAAAAAATAGGCAAAAAAATGTTTTTCTTTGTTTGGGAGCCCACTTTAATATTTATTTTATTTTTAGTATTTGTTGTTATAGCGGCAACTGAAATACATAATTTGTAAAAATTTCAACAGTCTAGCTATCGCGGTTCTGAAGATACAGCCTAGTGACAAACAGCAAAGTCATAATAGGGTTCCGTTTTTATCCTTTGGGCATGGAACCCTAAAAATGATGAAATAAAATACGATTATCGGTCGTTAATGGGTTAAACTAATTAAAAATTCAACAATGGGCCAAGAACGACTGGTTAATCTAGCCCTGCTTTCAATAGAATGAAAAATTTGAAAAGAAATCGATTTCACAAAAGTTATTGAAGAGTTCAGTAAATTGAAGGCACAAAAATATAGGAACAACACGCTACAAAAATAAAAAAAACTAATCTTTTTACTGTCTAAATTTTTTTGTCGGTCAACTTGTATTTTATTTTCCTCGCCATATCCATTACTTAGCCTAAATAATTTAAGTCTCATTTAAGTTTCACTTGCCAGATTTTAACAAAATAAACATAAACACTTATTTATACTTACATACAAATATGAACTGAATAAAAAACTTATAAAACTATTTTTTTTAAGTGGCTCATTCGGCTTTGCCGCCCCGGGCCTCTGACGACCTTAGCACGGTAATATAATCTACCAGTAATCCAACTTCATACAAACGGACGAATCCCGAGCTATACCTACGCGCCTCGATCTCGGCATGCGCTCGGCATGTAAACAGTCGCGATTGTGCTGCAGTGACAAACGAACGGTGTGTTGTTTTTTTAACAATAACAGCGCGAATTTTTCACTAAAAAACATAATTATACACATATTTAATATGACAAGTAGGGTATATTGTGTTGTTTTTGGTTGCATGAATTCGTCAATAACGAATCCAGAGATAACTTTTTTTAGATTACCTGCAAACTCTGAAATCTTACCTATTATAAAATAATTTTACTTACTAGTAGGTAGGTACATAATGTGTGTCGTTTTAATGTATAAGTATTTCCTTTTATCGCCCGAAAAAAAGTTGTCTGGATTAATAAATATAGTGAATAAAGTGATTGACACGAGTGAAATAGGTAGTTATAGGCGGTTCATGAATCATGTTACGGTACGCTTGTGTTAAAACTCATAATGTGTTTTGTTTTGTTAGTTTCTATAATTCAAAGTAAAGACGTGGTATTTTATTATTAATAATATATGTTTATTGTACTATGTGTATGAATAGTACTAGAAAAAAATAATTTGACCAGACGGTCAAATTATTTTTTATAATTATCTAGTGACAGACAGACGTCTGTCACTAGATAATTTAAATTTATAGACCGATTTGTTATTTAAACATAGACATGTTTTTTTTTTAATTAAAACTACCAATCAAAAATCAACACGCATTCTTATTGAACACTTCCTATTCAATTCACAAAGTATTTTATTTGTTTATATAAGAAAAGTATATACAAAACTAAATGGAAACACAAAGTAGGCAAATGTAATTAAAATGCTGGAGGCGGGCAGCCCTATCACATGTTTACGTTTAGGCATTTAATTCAAGATTACGGCCGAGATACATTACTGGAAAGATGACTATACTGTGACCTTAGTCCGCCACTGCGAATAATATCATTGAAGCTGAACTTATTTCTGGAAAGAACAAAGGACACACAGTATTTATACCTAGAATACCACTGATCTCTTCTGAATTGTCATTTCAATTTAAAAGATTGCAGTTTCCAATTAAATTAGCCTTTAGTTTTACAATTAACAAAGCGGAAGGGCAAACTTTAAAATATTGTGGCATCAACCTCAAAGAATCCTGCTTCTCTTACGGTCAGCTATATGTAGCTTGCTCAAGAGTAGGTAATTCGAAAAATTTTTATATATATATATATATATATATATACCCCGGACAATAAAATGAAAAATGTTGTTTATAAACAAGTAATGTAAATAATGAGAAAATGATTTCAATATTTTTCTTTTTACTTTTTACGTCATAGTTTATTTTTTTATTTCAACTACCACGTAATCTCATATCAACTCCCGAGTGAAGCCGGGTATCATATCTAGTTTATTTATAAATTAAAATTTGTCACTATATCTTTCTTTGCCCATTATTTATTTATAAATTAGAATTTTCACCGCACCTTTCTTTACCCATTATTTAGTTATAAATTAGAATTGTTCACTACCCCTATCTCACCCCATTATTTATTTACAAATTAGAATTTTTCACCACACCTTTTTTCCTCGTTATTTATTTACAAATTAGAAATTAGAATTTTTCACCGCATCTCTTCTTTCGCTATTATTTATCTACAATATGGACACTGGTTTGTTTTCCATGTGCTCTTACCTACCGCTTAAGATTGGATGTTTTACTTTTAAATATTACCCAAGACATTTTGATTATGCTACTAACGGGTTGAGAGCCATCAGCGCCCACCCATTGCCCGCGTTAAGCTGTCAAAGTCATCTGAGACCAACAGCTATACACACACACACAAAATAAAAAAGATTATGCTACTTTCTTTCACAGTAGGGATTGATTTAAAGCGTGCACTATGTATTGAATTATGACATTCTTCATTATTCGCAGCATTTTTTAGTTTTAACGTCTCATTTTATTACCGGCTTTTAATATTAACAGAAAAGTTAACCTAAGGGTTATGATTAAAGCTTTAAAGTAAACGCGTTCCGAATTCACACAAATAAAAGTCAGACGTTTTTAATTTCTATTAATATTTACAACCAAACTAGTTAAAATACAAAATATACATATACACGCAACTACATAGTAGCGGAAGAAGGTAAATAAAATACCTATTATATGTATGAATTATGAATACCTGAGCATTACACATTGTAAATAAAAATGACTTGTTGGATGTAAGACATTTTAGTTTGCCCGTGACCATGAACGCTGCAAAGCGTTTGATACGTCGGCCAATCAAAAATCAAATACAAACGCATTAAAATCCATAAAAAAGTTTTATTTACAATGTATGAATACCTTAACCCATGTGGTTTAGCTTAAGAAATAATAAAAATAGGAAGTGGCTACCTAGCATCAATTTATAATAATAAAATACCAAAGACCCTCCATCGCCAATTACCGCCGTTCGAAATATCTATTGTGTAAAGAATAATTAAAAACATTCGTTTTCGTTTGGTATCAACCGTTGCGATATTTCAATCGTTGAATCCTTGACCTATTTGCTGATCTCGGTAATCTCAGATCGGTAACGTAATAATTTTTTTTTCGCGATAGGTGTAATTTTAGCATAAAATCTTCGAATAACGTACACTATATTTGGCGTAATTATCTATATAAATAAATAAAATTGAAGTGTCTGTTTGTAATGTCAACATGCTGGCCTTTTTCATGCTCACACGGTTATTTGCACAATATCTATACCTAATAACCAGTTTAAATTTTTTTTGTCTATCTGTCAATCTGTTTGTTTTGAGTAATCTTCAGAACTACTGGACCAATTTTGATAATATTTTACTACTAGGTAGCTATCTTTATAAAGAGTAACTTAGGCTATATAAAACATAGCCGTTTTAGTATTGAAATTATCGTGAGACTGATCCATATTATAATATCTAAAAAGGCAAAACACTCACGTGCTGAGATCGATTACGTCGACCCGGGTTTCGAGCATGTCCGATGCTCATCATCAGGGCGAGTGCGCAGCGGCGTCCGCGAGGCCCCGGCGTGCAGGCACTATTATTATTTAGATATTATAAAACATAGCCGGTATGTATCTTGATATTCCCATAGGAACGGGAACTACGCGGATAAGGCGAATGAAACCGAAGCAAAGCGAGGGCGGCGTGCTAGTATTGAATAAATAGGCAAAGTAAAATCTTAGCACCATAGAAATGACACAAGTTATTTCTATGATTAGTATAGTCGATAATTGATTCAATTCGTGACGAAGTGGCGTCAGTAACGATTTCAGTCTAAAGGGAGCGTTGTGGTTAAAATTCGTTGGAGTTAAATTCCCAGATACTACAATCCTGTTTAAAAAATAAATGTCCCAAGTTTATTATTAGAATTCGTTATTTCTTCGTACTTCCGTGTGCCGACGGAGTAAGTAAATACAATTTCCTTTCTGTATCAAAGGCAATTAAGTGACATTTTTCTCCTCTTGTATAAAAGTTATGTGCACAAACATATGTACAAAACTCTAGATAAAATTCTGTACCTAATCCATCTGACAGTCTGGTATCTGAAATTTTATTGGAAGAAGCTGAAACCGTGGGACTTTTTCAAGCTGAGATGATGCTGATTTCTATGTTTAGAAAGTCCTCGGCGATACAGGGACTTACGAATTAAAGACGGATGATGTCAAAAAACAATAATATTGCATAATTGGTTTAGTGGCATAAGTATGCTGTCTATTATAAGTATTCGTATTTTATCGAGTAAATCAAGAAGAAGCTTTCAACAGCATTCATCATCATCACAGCTCATATACGTCCTTCTGCTGGTAATTGGAACCTCCACCACAATGGAAGGGTAATTGACCTACGAAATAAAATTCTATACCTATACCACGTAGGTAGGTATAGGTTTTTATTTCGACTTATTATTCTCTTTCATAGATGTCCTTTTCATATTATAATACCTTATTCGTCTTTTATGACACCCACGAACAAGAAAGGTGGTGGTGAATTGTATTCTTACTCGGTCTACACGCGGAACACAATAATACGATGTCTCTACTATTTTGTGTAGAAGGAAGTTTTTATCCTTTTTTTGCCGATGGTGGCAAATGAGTAAGCACCACACATTTTTTTAGTGAGTGGGTTACGGTCGGCGCACTCCTCGCACCACTCCGTCCGGGGCGACAGAGGGGCGTAAGCACGCACACGTAACCCACCCGTGACACGTCGCCTTTGTCGTTGGACCGACCACCGGAGCAGGGTCACTTGTCGTCAGTGGTCGGCCCAACGGAATACCCCTTGAGGAGTACCCTCCCATCGACCGACGTACCCCACTAGGGGAGGACGTCGGTCTTTCCTCACGCGGTCGGCCTCTCGGCGGGTGACAGACCAGCTCCCCGGTCCAGTCACCCGCGGCCTTGGCTAGGGCGGCATCAGGCGCAGGTAATGCGCCGCCCCAGTCGCCGACGGTGGTTCGCGTCGTCGAGGAGACGCTCCTCGCGCACGCGCTCTGCCGCCTCCTTCCACGAGACTACTGCCTCGCAGAAGGCTGCGACGGCGTTCCAGTTCTTGATAGGAGCAAGGCAGCGTAAGGTCGGCACCGATAATTGCGACGCGTTCACGACGCTGTTCTGCCCAAGTAGCACAAACCTCGAACGTACGCTGCGCCGTATCCTCGTCACAATCACAGTGGTAGCAGGACGGTGTACTCTCCCTCCTAACGACCGTGTACAGGTATTTGGCGATGCACCCATGCCCCGTCAAAACCTGCACCAGTCGGAAGGAGAGCACCCTGTGCCGCCATTTTAGCCACTGCAGCAGCACCGGCCGGAAGGCCTCCACGGTCCGCACACCGAACCGAGGCATCTCCAGCCGGACTGCCCAACGGGCAATGACGTCTCGGTGGGCGTCGACGCGCCAGGCGGTGAGCTCCCTCAAAGAGACCACACCGCCCTCCGCTCGCACCCCCGAGATCCGCCGATACAAAACGGCGAGCATTACCGCCGCCAGGTCCTACGGGAAAGCACCACACCTGATGATAAGTGCTACTGCCGCACATGAACCTCTGCAATACCAGAGGCACAGCCAGGCCACTGCCTACCATGAAGAAAATGCTCTTCTTAAACCTAGTTTGAAAATGGACATGCCCTAGTGCTCGGGAAACACAACAGCAGGTAGTTTATTCCAGAGTCTACACGTATGTGGGTGAAATGATCGCTGGAAACGTATAGTTACGGACCATAACGTTTCCATGTGAAATGGATGAACCCTGCTGCGGTATCGAGTGGTACTTTGGTAAAATGGTGACGGTGGTACCAAGTCAAACAGTTCCTCAGAGCGCCCATGAAAGAGCCGATAGAGTACACAGAGTGACCCAAAGTCTCTCCGTCGCTCCAGTGACTCCAATCTGTCTGTAAAATTAGGATTCCCGACGTTTCGAACAGCACGTTTCCAGGTGAAATGGATGAACCCTGTTGTATCGAGTGGTACGCTTATTTATGTCGAGTGGTGCCTAATGATTTCTATTACGTGGCTTTAAAGCTACACTATTTATTTGGTGCGTGGTAGAAGTGTCTAGTTAAACAGTATGGTATGTCTGCGTCATCCACTATACTCCTCGGGCCTTGCCCCAACAGATTACCATTTTTCCGGAATTTGGACAACTTCTTACAAGGAAAAAAATTCAACTCCGATGCGGCAGTCCAAACCGCCTTCAAAGAGTTTATTGATTCTCGCCCCCATATTTTTTTTAATAAAAGGATCAATGAACTACCTATATGATATGGCAAAAGTGCATAGATAACAACGGTGCATGCATTGATTAATTGAATATATTTTCCAAAAAAAAATGACTTTATATTCCTTCCGTACAAAACGCCAATTTCATATGCATGAACCTAATATTATTACATAACACCAGTTCAAATGAACTCCCTTGACACGAGACTGCAGACATTTTAAACTACATTATAAAAATATAAAATTTTGCGTCAACGAAATAGGTGTTAATAAATCAAATAAATTTATTATACAAAACTATATGTAAATAAATTAACTATACATTAATTTATTTTAATAGATATCCAATTATAAGTGAAATATTATACCTAAACAAGGATATTTTAATAGGTGTATCTGTTTGTATTACAATTAAGGGATACGCTTGGCATAATAACGTATAGAAGGTAAGTTCGCACACAAAAAGTGAAGCATTTCAATTAGAGCCTAATGGAGCTTACGCCGGAACCGTTCCATACAAGGTCCGTACAAGGTCACTATACTGCAACCGTTCCGTACAAGGTCACTATACTGCACGTACGTACGCAACTCTTAAAATATAAGTAGGTAATATTATTATATTTTTTTTTCTAACACCAATAATTTAAAATATTATTATAAATATATGGTTATATAATCATCTGTTAATTTGCATATGGTCAATTAATATTAAATGACAAAGAAGCCACGAGTCAAACTTAAAAACTAAATGACCCCACGTACGGACCCCGCCCCAAAAGTACCTATTAAACTGGCTGCGTTACCGCGCTGGATTGCCAGCGAGACCTGTTGGACAATAAACCACCCAGAGCGCGGATCCCGCCCCTTTCCCCGCAGGCGCCTCCCAAGCTCCTGCACCAGTGTCTTAGCTTCAGAGCCCCACGGTCCAGCCGTCTCAACAGCAAAAGGGACAAAATCATACGCCGACTCCAGGCAAGCGTATTTGGAGTGTTTCACTCTTGCGGCCATCTCGGCGCCATCCCCAGCGCACTGTTGGGTGGCGGAGAGATGACAAGCCGCAAAAGTACTAACACATGTGGCATCCCAGATGAGACACCGACCCTTCCGCCACGGAATCAGCGTAAGGCCATCCGGCCGTTTGCCGTCCAAACGAGAAAGACCCCGGGGCTCCAAAACGCATGGAACCTCGGCGGATTTAAGTAGGTAATTATGACGATTTGTGCATTCAAATGGTGTCACAACACATTTGAAAAACATAAAAAGGTTTTTAACATTATTTTTAAAAGTATTTTGACGGTTTATGTTAATGAAAACAAAATTTGATTTCATAATTTGTATAGTGGTGCGTCTTGTATAGTATGCGTGTGTACGTGTGTAATCGTCGGCGCGCATGTTGTATTTTTAGATTAATGTTTTGAACGTTCGAAGTACCGACACTATCCTTCTATACGTTATTATTCTAAGGGGATATGTTTAACCTTTTCAAGATAATGATATCCGATGTTTACGCGAGTGTTGCACTATTGAAATAATACTATTTTTACAGATGCTAATCGCGTTTGAGTTTCATTTTTATTTGTCCGATGTTTCGAACATTTTTACGTTTTCTCATAGTCACGGCTGAACTGATTCCTCTTGTGACAAATTAATGTTCGAAACGTCCAAAAATTAAAAATCAAATACAAACGCGATAAAGCTGTAAAATAGTTTCATTTCTTTTCAGAATAAATACATTCATTTAGTACTACGATTAATTTATTTACTGTAACATATATTTTATTTCCGTGTGGTGATGGAGTAAGAATACAATTACACCACCCCGTATCTTACCAGTGGGTGTCGTAAAAGATGACTAAGGGATTATAATATAACATCTATGCAAGAGAAGGAATTCTCGAAATAAAACCCAAATTTATTTTTTTTTGATGTTGGGTTGCGGTCTGCGCGCTCCTCGCACTACTCCGTCCGGGACGACAGAGGGGCGTAAGCACGCACACCCACAACCCACCCACGATGCACGTCGCCTTCGTCGTTGGGCCGACCACCGGAACAGGGTTACTTGTCATCATTGGTCGGCCCGACGGAATACTCCCTATTTGGGGTACCCTCCCATCGACCGACGTCCCCCCTCAGGGAGGACGTCGGTCTTTCCTCACGCGGTCGGCCTCTCGGCGGGTGATGGACTAATCCCCGGTCATGTCACCCGCGGCCTCGGCTAGGGCGGCATGAGGCGCAGGTATTCGCGCCTACGCCGCCCCAGTCGCCGGTGGCGGATCGCCTCATCGAGGCTGCGCTCCTCGCCCAGGCGATCCGCCGAAATAAAACCTAATAACAACACTCGGACCGAAACTCGGCACCGGTGGTCGGCCCAACGACGAAGGCGACGTGCTATATGGGTGGGTTACGAGTGTGCTTACGCCCCTCTGTCGCCCCGGACGGGGCTGAGCGACAGGTGCGCTGACCGTAGAAAAAAAAGACAGTAATATAAGTATAGGAATTATTTAACTCTGTTATTAAAATGTTATAGCTTTTACCTAGTTTTTATTCAGTCTACTTAAATTTATTCCATTAGTATATAGAACGTAATTTACCATAGTTTTAAAAAAACTGTATGTTTAACTTACTCATTAGGCATTACACAAAAGTGGATTTACTTATCTATACCAATAAATAAAATTAGAGTGTCTGTTTGTAATGTCAAAATAATAGGCTTTTTTCATGCTCACACGGTTATTTGCACGACACCTATGCCTAAAATACAAATTAAATTTTTTTTGTCTGTCTGTCTGTTTGTTCCGGGTAATCTTCAAAACGGCTGGACCGATTTCAAAAATTCTTTCACCAATGGAAAGCTATAATATCAGGGCGTAAACTAGGCTATATTTTATCCCGGTATTCCCACGGGAACGGGAACTACGCGGGTAAAACGAGCGAGGGCGGGTTGCTAGTCGCTAATAAATTCGTTTCTAATGAAACGATCTAATGATGTTATCAGCAGAGAAATATTAATACCTAATATTTCTTTGAGAGAAACTGTCTCGTATGCCTCCACTACACGTCGGCAGATGCGTCCGCAGATGTCGTCAGATGCATCGGCAGATGGATCTCTGTGCGCCGTCCACACGTCTGCAGGCCGATCAGTCTGTATTGATTCTTGACGGACGCAACACGTACGCACGCGAAATGGATGTTGAGACCGTGGCTGCCGCAGCAATTTATTTATTTAGTACCTTTAAGAATTATTTAAGTGTCCATCGCAGTAGAGTAATTTAAAAAAAAAATTATAAGTACCTAGTTAAATAAAATTAATTAAATGTGTACTTACAACGTTTTTATTTTTGTGGTATTTATTTTTTGGATTCCACAGACAGTTTTCTGCTTGATACAGCTCCAGGAATTTGAAAGTTTCATTAGTGCTCATGTTAGCCATTTTTACGAACAAGTAAATAATAAAAACAAAAAAAAGACAGCAGGAATCACGCGTGCACTCTCATTCGCTTTTCGATGAACACTGATGCGTCTTCAGACGTGTGGACGCAACACACAGCGTTGGCGTTGAAACCCTTTGATCCGTGCTACAAAAACCGACAACTAACGGATGAGTGCCAGATGCATCTGCGGACGTCAAATACCTACCACAGACGAGCAAATCACCCCCTCTACACGTCGGCAGATGCGTCCGCCGATGATATCTGCGGACGCATCTGCCGACGTGTAGTGGGGGCAGTACACACACACATTTACTCGCGCTCGCACATACACATACATAAATATTCTTTACTCAATAAAAATTATATTCTTTTCTATATAGGTATATGTCTTTATAATTCTGTCACTGTAAAATAAGTTTATGATTTATATATGCCAGGAAACAACTGTCTCTTGAGACACGGGTACTACCGAATTCAGGAGACATAGGATATATGTAAAATTTTAAATGTATATCCTTTTTAGTAAAAAACGATCTAATTATGTCCCAGGTGTTGTAAAGGTCCATGAACGACAGTCAACGGAATCTATTACAGTTATTATTTTTATTTATTATTAAATAAAAGCTCCCCGATTGATATGTTGTACAAAACTCGTTCAATAGACCTAAGGCATTTCTTTACAATTCTTAATAGTCTTCAAAACTACTAGAAAAATAAATGCTGCCTCTCTATTCACGATCAGGTAATTTATTTTGCTAAATGATGTCATAATCATCGGTCACGTTTAAATCGGGCCAGTGGTAGTAGTATATGCTTCAACACACAATGGGCGATAAAGCGGTCCCAGGTTTTATTCCGACATCGGTCTTATTGGATTATCATTACGGCTCATATAAGTTCCACTGTTAGAGCCTCCTCCATAATAGGAGGGACATTGAACTATACCACGTTGGTCAGACGTGTTGGCGTAGAGTTTTTGATTTGAGATTTCCTTCTCTCGCATGGAGGTTGTATGCATATTATATCCCTTAGTCGTCTTTTACGACACCCAAACGAAATTGCAAATTGTATTCTTATTCCGTCACCACACGATTATCGGGTTTACTGTTAATAAATTTTCAATAACAATAACATCTAAAGATCATTACCATACCTTACCCCTTACCTTATTAAATCTACGAAATATATCTGGCTCTGTCATAAAAATGGGCGTTCCACAGGGATCCATTCTGGGGCCATTTCTGTTTCTTGTATATATTAATGACCTACCCTACCATATAGGAGACAATCAAAACTTTGTGTTGTTCGCAGATGACACTTCTTTGTTATTTAAAATTAAAAGACAAATGCTCAATTATGACGATGTGAACAACGCACTGTCTAACGTTGTTCATTGGTTTAACACTAATAATTTGGTTCTCAATGAGAAGAAAACTAAATGTATCAAATTTACTACTCCGAATATGAGGCAAGTGGAAACCAATGTCCAAATGAATGGTGTGGCTCTGGACCTTGTGGAATCGACCGTTTTTTTAGGTATCACCATAGATGCTAAACTTCAATGGGGACCTCATATTGAAAAGTTGTCGAGTAGGCTTAGCTCAGCGGCTTATGCAGTAAAAAAAATAAGAATGTTAACCGATATTGAAACAGCTAGAATGGTTTATTTCGCCTATTTCCATAGTCTGATGTCTTACGGCATATTACTGTGGGGATGCTCCGCGGACTTGAATAGAATCTTTGTTCTTCAAAAAAGGGCTGCCCGTACAATTTATAATCTGGGCCCAAGATTCTCACTTCGAGAGAAATTCAAAGAAATAAATATTCTAACTGTTATATCACAATATATATACGAAAATATATTATATGTCAAAAAAATATCGCTAACTTCAAAAGATATTGTGACATTCATGAAATGAATACTCGGAATAAGGACAAACTAGTTGTACATACTACTCGTCTCCAAAAAATTAGCAAATCATTCATGGGGCAATGTATACGTTTCTACAATAGATTACCTAAAGATATCAGAGACCTGCCAACAAAAAAGTTTAAAAAAGCTATCAAGAATAGACTTTGTAAGAAAGCTTATTATAAAATCTCGGATTATGTAGATGATACTACAGATTGGTTGTGAGCAGCTCCTCATTATGCAATTTCCTTGTTATTTTAAATAAACTCTTTTATAATAACTCTAATATTGTAAAGCGTAGCGTGTTTTGCCTAACGAAATTTTGCATTTTCGTCGTTTGTGACATGTTTGTAACATATGGTCTTGGTCATGCTCACTGAAGGATCTACTTGCGGTAGCTGCGTGGAGCGGGTCTCTCCCTTCCCTCCATAGTGGTTGAGGGGAGTGATGGCTGCTCTAGTAGTTAACTCGTGATCGGGTGCCGCTTGTGGGATCTGGTCCAGCCATAATCATTTGAATTATATTAAGTATCTTGCAGTTCGAAGGGCATCACACTGGAGCTAGGTCTTACAAAACATGTACACAAATTTATATCTAGTAAGAAGATAAAAAAAATTAAAATAATAGACAAGCCCGCTGAGTTTCTTGCCGGATCTTCTCATTAGCGGTCGCGTTCCGATCCGGTGGTAGTTTATTTTTATTGGATAATTTAATTTTATTTTGTAAAATTGACAATATGTAAGTGCCCCCTCGGGGTCTATGCATAATAAATTATTTGAATTTGAATAGGTTTCATTCTCAGAAATTTTTGTAAGACATTCTAAATTAACGATAAATGTTAATTATTATAACATCACGTTGCGAAGCTTTGAGTCTATATAAAACACTAGCAGTGCCCGCGACTTCGTCCGCGTGGAATAGTGACTTTGGGGGGTATAGTGACTTTCAGGATTTATTTATTTATTTTAAAACTTCTGTGGCCAAACGTTGAGAACCTTCAGCACTTGATTCCCGTAGTCTCGTTTTCGGTGACACAACTGATAATGTTTGTTATCGGTGACTCAATTGATAACGGTTGTTATCGGTGACTCAACTGATAACGGTTGTCATCGGTGACTCAACTTATAACGGTTGTTATCAGTGACTTATCTGATAAAGGTTGTTATCGGTAACTCAACTGATAACGTTTGTTATCGGTGACTCAACTGATAACGGTTGTTATCGGTGACTCAACTCATAACGGTTGTTATCGGTGAATCAACTGTTAACGGTTGTCAACTGTGACTCAACTGATAACGTTTGTTATCAGTGACTCAACTGATAGCGGTTGTTATCGGTGACTCATCTGATAACGTTTGTTATCAGTGACTCAACTGATAGCTGTTGTTATCGGTGACTCAATTGATAACGGTTGTTATCGATGACTCAACTGATAATGGTTGTTATCGGTGACTCAATTGATAACGGTTGTCATCGGTGACTCAACTTATAACGATTGTTATCAGTGACGCATCTGATAACGGTTGTTATCGGTGACTCAACTGATAACGTTTGTTATCAGTGACTCAACTGATAACGGTTATTATCGGTGACTCAACTCATAACGGTTGTTATCGGTGAATCAACTGATAACGGTTGTCAGCGGTGACTCAACTGATAACGGTTGTTATCGGTGACTCAACTGATAACGGTTGTTATCGGTGACTCAACTGATAACGGTTGTTATCGGTGACTCAACTGATAACGGTTGTTATTGGTGATCCAACTGATAATGGTTGTTATCGGTGACTCAACTGATAACGGTTGTCATCGGTGACTTAACTGATAACGGTTATCATCGGTGACTCAACTGATAACGGTTATTATCGGTGACTCAACTGATAACGGTTGTTATCGGTGACTCAACTGATAACGGTTGTCATCGGTGACTCAACTGATAACGTTTGTCATCAGTGACTCAACTGATAGCGGTTGTTATCGGTGACTCAACTGATAACGGTTGTTATCGGTGACTCAACTGATAACAGTAATTTACTTGTGCAAGTCTAAGCTACATAAGTAAATTACCATATGTTTGGCTGCATTAAGGTATTTAAACAAATAACTATTAATTGCATTTGTTTTTCAATTATATGTTAAATGAGGATGGATGTTAATATATACTCGTACATTTCTTTGATCGACTTATGCTATATTTATCGGGAAAGGGCGCTGACATCTTATCCTCCTCTTAAATCCTTTTAAAACTTATTAAATTTCATGACTATTTTTTATTTTGTATAAAAATGGAGGAACAATTACCAACACCTCTTTAGTAAGTAAAAGCGTCTTACCGAGTCAGGTGTCGTGGAGTCGATTTTTTACCAATACTTTGTGCGATCCACGAATTTTGTTTTTGAGTCCGACTGTAATTTCTGTCTGTTAGTAGCATATTTGTAACTGTCCTCCGCTGTGCAAAAAATATTTCCTTAGTGAAGGTCTTAAAAATCCTCTCATTTTGAAGTTTGAGCTCAGCAGTGGGATGGCTGAGCTGAAATAATGCCAATGATTTTTGGGCTCACAGAATTATAACAGTGCAAAAAATAAGAAGATGGAAATATTAAATATTAATTACTTTTCAGCTAACGAATGACATCTGAAATATTAAATTGTAATTGAAAAAAATGTTGAAGAAACTGATTTGTCCCTAATTGCCTTCCCATAATTGCATCCCTATTTTTTTTGAAAATGTAATATAACCTATAGCCTTCCTCGATAAATGGACTATCCAACACTGAAAGAATTTTGCAAATCGGACCAGCGGCTCCTGAGATTAGCGCGATAACGAATCGTTTGTATGGCAGTTTAGAAAGGTGTGTCTTCAGACCTGTTTAGGCAATTTTTGAAATTTTACTCTTTGTGTGCTTGCGTCTTTTGTTCTTTGCGTAACAACCATCCTTGTACTTCAAGGAATATCCTAAAAAAAGAATTAGCGCAATCGGTTCGGCCGTTCTGAAGTTATGTGTGTACATACATTTCGCAGATTCATTTTTATATAAATAAGATTAATAACACTTTCAGATTTCCTAAAAATTTTTTTTTCCAGCAAGATCGCCCATGCCTAGAATGAGCCGCGCGGCATGGTATCTCGCAAAGGCTACCGCCTCCTCGCCCCTGATGACAGCCCGTCACAGCGGGCTAATACTTATTTGGCTACAACACTTACATTTTTAATATCGTGATATCTTTTGATTGAAATGTTCGAATTTAATGATTCAAAAAGTTATAGAAAGGTATTGAATCGCCTTCAATATTAAGTAATTTATTTTGATATAGTTTAATACCAAGGTACAAAATAAAGAGTTTTCAAGCGACGGCAATTAAATTATTTAGAAAAATTAAAAAAATCACTTATTGTGAGATAACTACAATAGTTAGACATATGGTGTTGTGATATTTTTTGTAGATAATTATATTCTCTACAAAGTTGTAGTACATTGTTTTATTCTATAGTCAATAGTTCTCGCAGCACACTCGATGTAAAGATTTTTTCGGGTCATTTTTTTACACTTTGGGTTACATTATTGGACTTTTAGTGCGAATCCCTAATTTTTTTTTTAAATATAATATAAGGAAGGCTATAGGCTATAGGCCTTCCTCGATAAATGGGCTATCCAACACTGAAATAATTTTTCAAATCGGACCAGCGGTTTCTGAGATTAGCGCGTTCAAACAAACAAACAAACAAACTTTTCAGCTTTATAATATTAGTATAGATTACTATAAAACAGTTCTTAAGTTCTCAGTAAAAAATGTTATTTTTTCATTAACCACATCTTATCGACGTCCACTCGTGAATTATAGGGGTCCTCATGAAAGACTAGCTATGCTATAATCGCTACTCTTAGCAGACTGGTTGGTGAACATCGTTCATCATTATTATAGTTCATATACGTCCCCTAATGGGAGGGAAATAGACCTACTATATTTTTTTGGGGTGGTCTGCGGTCGGCGCGCTCCTCGCACCACTCCGTCCAGGGCGACAGAGGGGCGTAAGCACGCACACCCGCAACCCACCTGAACACCACGTCACCTTCGTCGTTGGGCCGACCACCGGAGCAGAGCAGGGTTACTTGTTATCAGTGGTCGGCCCGACGGCATACCCCTATTTGAGGTACCCTCTCGTCGACCGACGTCCGAGGACGTCGGTCGTAGTTGGTATGGTCGATGTTGGTATAGGGTTTCATTTCGAGTTTTCCTTCTCTTGCACTGATGTTATGTGCATATTATATCCCATAGTCGTCTTTTACGACATCCACAGACAAGATAGGGATTGGTGAATTGTATTTTTACTCCGTCACCACTTGGAAACAAGATGGACAACCGAACAAAAATTTTAATTAATCCAATACTAAGGTGGCGTAACAGACGTATTAAAAGATGTCATGAACATTGAATTACTCACTTATAGCATCGAGACCCATGAAAGGATTTTTTTGTGGCACGACTGAGTAAAACGTGTGAATTTTATTCCGTAGTGCGGACATAGTCATGCTTAATACACACTATACAGAATAATCATATTGCACCGCGTTCATTTTGCATTAAATCAGACTTTTTTCCCGCGCGAATAATTTACCGCCGGTGGGGATACTGCTCGTGCTGTGTGGTAGCGGCTTCGAATACTACCAACCCTTGCTTTGCTCGTGGGTGTCGTAAAAGACGACTAAGAGCCCTAGATTGACCCAGACCAACTCCATCTGGTACCATTTGGGTCAACGATTACATTCCCAAGGAGGATTGACGTCAGGCAGGCGGCCGGTCATAAAAGTCATTGCCGAAACTTTTTGCAATATGTCAAAACAGATGACATATTGCGTCGACCCCAAGTAATTGGGATAAGAGCAAGATGATGATGATGGTGCGGATACTTCCATAAGATTCAATATGTTAAAGAATTGCGAACAAAAATCCGCACGGTGAAATATCGCCCGGGCTGGGCGTGATTTGTTACGCGGATGACACGCTCGTCACAACCCGCGGTGGGACTCTAGAAGAGGCGGCAAGCCTGGTGACTCTACACACTGAAGAGATTGTCAGGCGGATCGAGGGGTTGGGTTTGAGGATCGCCCTGGACAAGATGGAGGCCCTCTTGTTCCATGGTCGCCGCATGAGCCCTCCCATCTGCGTCTCGATCACTGTCCATTCGGTTGATATCAGCATCCGGGTCCATATGAGGTTTTGACGCCTAGTGCTCGACGGGCAATGGTGGTTCCGGGAGCATTTCCCCAGGCTCACTCCAGGGCTCGTCGGCGAGGCGTCCGCCCTATCGTGACTTATGCCGAACGTGGGCGGACCGAGCGCCACGTGCCGAAGGCTGTACGTGGGGGCCGATGGCCCTGTACGGCGCACCGGTGTGGAAGGGGTACATGACCGTCCGACTTAGGGTTCTTCTGTGGCAACCACAGAGGGCCATAGCGGTCAGGGCCATACGCGGATACCACGTATGGTCCTGACCGCCATGTGGCGTACGGTGGCGACGGAGGCAGCGTGCCTGTTGGCCGTGACGGCGACTAGTGGGACCTGGAGGCGGAAATGCTCGCCAGTTTGTATCGGTGGGTGTCGGGGGTGCTGATGCAGTGGTTGGAACGATGGTATGGGTGCTCTCCATTCGACTGGTGCAGGTGTTGACGGGGCATGGATGCTTCGACAAATCCCTGCACAAGGTCGTTAGGAGGGAGAGTACACCATCCTGCCACCACTGCGATTGCGACGAGGACCCGGCGCAGCATACGCTCGAGGTCTGTGACGCTTGGGCAGAGCAGCGCCGTGACGTCGTCGCAATCATCAGTGCCGACCTGACGCTGCCGACTATCGCCAGGGTGATGGTCGGCACCGTCAGGAACTGGGACGCGGTCGCCACCTTCTGCGAGACAGTAGTCTCGCGGAAGGAGGCGCGGATCGCCTGCGCGAGGCGCGCAGCCTCGATGAGGCGATCCGCTGCCGGCGACTGGGGTGGCGTAGACGCGAATACCTGCGCCTCATGCCGCCCTAGCCGAGGCCGCAGGTAACCTGACCGGGGATAGTACGTCACCCGCTGAGAGGCCGACCGCGTGAGGAATGACCGACGTTCTCCCCGAGGGGGGGATGTCGGTTGATGGGAGGATACCCCAAATAGGGGATATTCTGTCGGGCCGATCACTGACGTCAAGTCACCCTGCTCCGGTGGTCGGCCCAACGACGAGGGCGACGTGCATCGTGGGTGGGTTGTGGGTGTGCGTGCTTACGCCCCTTTGTCGCCTCGGACGGAGTGGTGCGAGGAGCGCGCCGACTACAACAACCCACCTCCAAAAAAAAAAATGGTGAAATATGTGTGGACAGGCCCTTATTGCCTATGCAAGATATAGGTTTTTAAAATTGAATTATTCGTTTTTATTTAATTATTTTAGTTCGATTCGGATGTCCAGTCTAAACGCACGGCTGGCGTTATTATCTCCTTACGACTTTTTCGCGTATTAAAAGTCCACGATTTAAATATGGCTTTTTCCCGGTTCGGTGTGTTGGTACGATGTGCGGTATTAAAAATGTGTGAATTGCAGTGAAGCAATTGTTAATTTCGGAATGTTAATACCTATTACCTATCTGGATTACTCCGTTTATCGATATGGGATATTTACCTTTATGGCAACTTTCACGAAAAAGGTTTTTATTAAAAAATTTATTAAAAAAATCTTTTTATTAAAAATAGGTAGATATCTAGCTTCTATTTTATTTTTAAGTTAATAATCTTTGTATTGTAGGAGACTTCACAAATAGAATTAACGGACAGAAATTACATTCAAACTCAGTACAACAATTTATTGATCGCACATGTTGTCCTGCGTGAGATTCGAACCCGTGACACTGGCACGGTAGGACGGTATCTTAAACACTACGTCATCTGTGCAGTCAAATTCAATAGTACTTATTTTACTTTTTACCTACAAAAGTTTATTATAAACCAAACAAACCTAACACACACCGATATTATTTAGGTATGAAGGCGGGCGATGAGCTAGACGCCTACGTAACATCAACACCTCACATTTAAGGCGTAGACTCTGACACAAATTTTTGAAATCACTGTAACTATTTTGTTTTATAGTTTTTTTTGTGAAATATACATTCTAATTACGATCTGTGATCGTTAAACTACAACATACTCGACCGGTTGCTCCATAACCTGATACACTCTGTATTAGAAAATAAAGCTCATATTTTCTAAAAAAAACGGTCGTCATAATCCTGTTAGGAGAAAAATCGATTATTTATTTTTAATTAATCGATTATTTTATAATCGATTTATTTTAAAGAACAAAAAATCGATTATTTTCCCTCCAAATTACATCCCTAGTTTTGATTAAGTTTACCTTCTCTTGCATAGATATTATATATAATATCATGTACCTTAGTCGTCTTTTACGACATGCAAAGGCAAGATTGGGTTTGATTATGTACTGGCTGAAGTGCATTAGGAATGCACTTCAGCCAGTACATAATCAAACCTAATCTTGTCATCTGACAGAAAAGTTGACAATGCAAGATTGATAATTAAATAAATTAAGCAGACAAATCTACATTTGAGCTAAGTACAGAGAAGTCGTAAGGCCATGATCCCACTTCTCAAGCCATATTCGCCTCTACAGATGAGTTTTCAATTTGTCAAATAAATATCTAAAATATGCAAGAAAATTTATTATTCCTTCCTATTATATATTACTTCTTAAATATTCTAGATAGATACACAATAATATATATACACAATAGTCTCAGAAGATTCATAATTTGCAAAATATTTGATTATACTGTGCATAATCCTCATGACGAAGAATTCTTTCAGAATTTCATGTTTCAAATACTTTACAGAGATCATGGTTACGGGAAGTCAGTCCCGTCATTAAAAATCAACAAATGCAATAAAATCCAGAAAAGTAGTTTTATTGCAAGGAATTTTATCTATTGACATTTTAAAGTAATGTGCATGTCTAAAATTATTTTTTTATCCCATATGAAGTATATCAATCGGTATTAGAATAGTATGACTAAACACCACCTATTGAAGACATTAGAACATTGTAAAAGGCTTGATAATGGTTTATGTAAACATTTTGCCCGAGACAATCTTTTACTTTTTGTTAATAAAACCTTCACAAGTTTAAAAAACATCCACTAATAAATATTGACTTTGGTTTTTAGTATTAATACTTTATAGGCTATATCATATTTATTTAATAATTTTCTTTATAAAAATGGAAGAGCTTCTGTTTGGTATTGGCCAAACATTGTGATAAACAGAGTTAGAAGCAATATTATCATTATTAAGACAAAATTATATATATAGATTATATCATAACATTTAGCAATTTGTAAGAAGTTAAATTATTATATATATATATATGTATATATTATATATAAATATTATATTATTAAGTAAAATATGTCATCATTTCGTCTTATATACAATCCACTGCCGGCCTCGAGGCTCCTTCATAATGCAAGAGAAAACTGTCTTATACACTGGTTGGTATAGAATTTCGAGTTTTCTTTCTTATACCTAAACTTATTGCATTTTAAAGGTAAGAATTTTCTAGCTAATCAATAAATATATATAACCTAATTAATTTTTGTTCACAATTAACCAATTATTAAATAGCATTCCATCTGCTCATAAATTTACAATCATTTTAATACAATAGCAGGTGGGGACAACAGTATAACATACTCTTCCTTCTTAGGTGGTGGGCTTTCTTCTTTAATAGCACTATTAATAGACAAATTCTCTCTTTTTTCAACCAACATAGTACATCTATGGTCTTTCGACATGTGTTTACTAAGAGAACGCTTGTTATGATACATTTTTTCACATTGTGTGCATTGAACATTCCTCTCAAAGTGCCTCTTTTGATGTATAGCCAATTTTTCTGCATTCTCGCTAAATTGTCCACAAACTAGACATATTACATTTGTACCTGTATGCTTAGCAATGTGTGCTTTTAATGCAGTTCTTGTAGTCATTTTATAATCACATTTGTCACATTTGATATTTCTAGATTTCATATGAACTTTTTTTCTATGGTTATATACTTCACAATATGTGAAAAAAGAAGCTGCGCATATTTCACATGAATATGATTTTGTACCACTGTGCCTTAACATGTGTAGAGATAAATATTTTTTACTTTTCAATACTTTATTACAAACTTTACATTGGACGTCTTGTTGATTGTGTGATCTCATATGTTTATAGAATTTGGAGCGGCCCTGGATATGTTTACCGCATAAATGACATGTTGTATCAACCCTAAAATCTTTATGAGTACATTCTCTATGGGATTGTAGTGAGGACTGCTGAGTAAATGATTTATGACAATCCTGACATTGAAATCTTCGATCTCCAGTGTGGATAACCATATGGGTGTCTATATCTTTAGCTCTAACAGATTTATAATTACATTCTTTACAATGAAATATTCTAGATTTTCCTTGGCCCTCTATACGAACTCTAGCAGCAGCACTACAGTTCCTAGTTTTTCTTTTCATATGCTTATTAAATGACTTGTAACTTTTAAAAGTTCTTTTACAATTAGGGCATATTAACTTCTCTGGTTGGTGGATATTTTTCCAGTGTACACCTAATTTGCATTTACTTTTAAAACTTCCACCACAGTCGTCGCAAATCAATTGCAAATCTTTGATTCTACTTTTTTTAACAATTGTTGGTTTAATCGTACAATCCTCTAATATATCTTCATTATCAGTATATTCTGCACTATGATCATCTTGAATAGAAGTAATCTGTGGTTCTAGTTGCTCTTCTTTAAATTCCTTTTTTATTATTTCTTTAGTTACGTTTTCTATTTGTGATTTATTTATTGTTTGATTTGCCAGTAAAATATTACACAACAAGATTTTGTTAGACGCTTCACATGTTTGTTTAAATGACACTGCAGTTTCAAGTTGTAATAAGCAATCGGGACATATTTTCTCTGGCAGTCCGTCACCAATCCTTATATTAACGTTGGCAATTGAATTTATTTTCTCGAACAGCGAGCAACCATTATAAGATTCAAATATAGAAAGACATTTCTTTGATTCTTTATCATAACGTAAACAGATGCGGCAAGCTATTTTATTATTCTCTGTCATTTTCAGTCATTAATTCAATAAATAAAGATATGTATGTTAAAATATTTTCATTATAAATAGCGTAAATAATTATCAGTAGACAAGATCTAAAATACTATTTTGATTTTGCCTGGAGTTACTTTAACGTAACTCCCACAGACTAAAAATAAAATTTTTAATTTATATCCTTAACCAACAAGTTTTGTTAGCATGGAGTTATTTGATGAGCTAAATTTTTCCTACTAATGAAGGCTGCTATACGTAATGCTGTGACTCTAGTTTAAAGACTGAAAAGCAGAGGGAATGGATAAAATGGCAAAATCAAAGATATTTATTTATTGTTACAAGTAGTACTATGCTTTATATTATATTTTATAATATAAAAAGCTAACCATATTTTTCAAAATGAACCGTCATTGTTAACCGTTGTTGTTAACATCAGTCCATTATAAGCAACTGTACATGCACAATTACCGTATCAACATACTAGAATGGTGTCAGTCAATGCCAGATTTTACTCTATGGTTACTGAGATACAATAACGAATGCATTTCTTTATTTTTATTTTTTTTTTGTTTAATCGCCCTCACGGTCAGGCTAAGGTCTTTTCGACCATACTGCCTTGTCTTACGTAGCTTACAAATAATTTTCTTTATATATTACTAGCAACCCGCCCTCACTTCGCTTCGGTTTCAGTCGCTTTACCCGCGGCGTAGTTCCCGTTCCTGTGGGAATACCGGGATAAAATATAGCCTATGTTACTCCCTGATATTATAGCTTTCCATTGGTGAAAGAATTTTTGGAATCGGTTCGGTGGTTTAAGCGTGAAAGCGTTACAAACAAACAAACAAACAAACATCCTTACTTTCGCATTTATAATATTAGTATGGATTTCATTTCATCATTTTCATATTAATAGTCATTGTTCGTCAGTAAGTCAAGTCGTTATCATCAATGAGGCACTGAAAACCTAATTAAATGATTTCTCTGGGAATTTCGGTAGATTATGAAAATACACGTAAACCACTCTTATATCACATTCATGACACTTCAGCACCTTAATTGTATTATATTACATACTAGCAATCTGCCCTCGCTTCGCTTCGGTTTTAGTCGTTTTACCCGCGTAGTTCCCGTTCCCGTGGGAATACCGGGATAAAATATAGCCTAGTTTACGCCCTGATATTATAGCTTTCCATTGGTTAAAGAATTTTTTAAATCGGTCCAGCCGTTTTGAAGATTACCCGATACAAACAGACAGACAGACAAACAAAAATTTTTTAATTGCTATTTTAGGCATAGGTGTCGTACAAATAACCGTGTGAGCATGAAAAAAGCCTATTATTTTGACATTACAAACAGACACTCCAATTTTATTTATTGGTATAGATTTTTAGGCAAGTGTATAGTGTAAATAACCGTGTGAGCATGAAGAAAGCTTATTATTTTAACATTACAAACAGACCCTTCAATTTTATTTATTGGTATAGATATAGATAATCGTGCATTATCGCCTACTACTAACGCCTTTTTTTTTTGTGGGTGGGCTGCGGTCAGCGCGCCTCCGCACCACTCTGTCCGGGGCGACAGAGGGGCGTAAGCACGCAACGCCAGCAACCCACTCGAACACCACGTCGCCTTCGTCGTTGGACCGACCACCGGAGCAGGGTTACTTGTCATCAGTGGTCGGCCCGACGGAATACCCCCCTACTTGGGGTACCCTCCCATCGACCGACGTCCCCTACTACTAACGCCTGGCACACCTATTACTAACCTACGTAAGTACCCACATGTAAAGTATAATAATTAAATACACGTCAAGTTAGACAAAAGCAGAATTTAAAAATCTTCGCACATAGACATCTGATGGTAAGTGATCCTGCCGCTCGTAGACCTTTGCAATACTAGGGGCACAGCCAGGCCGCTACCTTTTTTTACAGTAAAGAAAGTGCGCTTCGTAAACGTCGTTTAAAAAAGGACATACCATAGCACTCAAGAAACACATCAGCAGGTAATTCATTCTAGATCCTACACATACGTAGGAGAAATGATCGCTGTTAACGTACAGTTATAGACCACATTTCCATGGAAAGGATGAACCCTGCTACGGTGTCGAGTGGTATGATGGTAAAACTGTGATGGTGGTACCAAATCGAACAGTTCCTTAGAGCAATTCGTGAAAGAGTCGGCATGAATGTGATTAATAAGTGTTATATTATGGCAATATCATCATAATCGCAGCTTTTATAAGTCCAACCGCTGGGCTCGATCGTCCTCTAGAATAAGAGGGAAATTGATCTACTACACCACGCTGTTCAGACGTGTTGGTATAGGGCTATATTTCGAGTTTTCCTTCTCTTACATAGATGTCACATGCATGATTAATCCCTTAGTCGTCTTTTACGACACCAACGGGTAAGATAGGGGGTGGTGAATAATGAATCTTAAATTAATCTTACTCCGTCATCACACGGAAAATACTCTTCTAGCTTTCATAATTTTAAAATATTTTGTTCTTTAGTCGTCTTTTACAACACCCACGGGCAAGAAAGGAGGATGTGAATATTCTTACCCCGTCATCACACGAAAAAATATACCTAATGTGGGTATATTTTAAAGTAAGTTAAAGTTGTCAAAAAAGAAAGTTATTCGGAATTTGGCTTTACACTGTTGTACACACATATAAAGTGTATAAGTACCCACTAATAAGCTACATAGATGGGTAGACAAGAAAATGTATAGAGGCTATTTTTAATAGGCTATATATTTAATATATGCCATTTTAAGGTAGCGCAGATAGTGGAATTCTCTGTATTAATTCTCCTAATCCGCCTTAAACATAGAATGTGTTACTACTCCGTTACTAATTTCGTGGGAATCATATAAAATATTTTGAGGAATCATCAGGATAATGGGCAGTATTATTCTCCTGAGAAACTTTTTTTTTTAAAAGACAATACCCTGCGTTAAGAAATAATCCTTGTATTGTGGGGGACCTTACAAGCATGTAATCATCATCATCATTTTAGCTTATATACGTCCCACTGTTGGGCTCGAGCCTCCTCCACAATAGGAGGGAAATTGACCTTAATATATCATGCTGTTCAGACAGATTGCTATAGAGATTTTTTTTTCAAGTTTTGCTTCTCTTTATCCGCATAGGCATAGGTGGGCAGTTAACCATAAAGCTAACTTCGTTAATCGTTAATTAAAATGTTAACTTCGATAATCGCTAAATATGCGAAAATTTAATGCAAGTTAAAGTTAAGCATTAAAAGTTAACCATTTAAAACTTATACTGCTTTTAGGCCATAGTGGTTGGACCACACTGTTGACAGTTGTTTGTCTACGGGCCTATCCATCCGGGGTAGTACTACACTCTCGCAGAAAATCGACGTCCGAGTAGTAGCAATTTGTTACTGCGCTTCGTTCGGTAAGCGAGAGAGGTGGCAGCCCAACTCTTTGAGGAGGAGGTGTTTACCTGTGGTGTGTTTTAGTAAGGCCTTTAGTATCACCGAACTTCATAGCACGCACGAAAAAAGTGAAGGGGGTGTGACTTCTTCACTTTTTTCGCAGTAGGAAGCAGCCTTGCAAAGGTCCATAAGCGACAGCAACACTTACCATCAGGTGGACTGTTTGCTCGGTTGCCAATGGTTGCAATAAAAAAAAGGCTGAGAGAAATAGATAAATTCTACAGCATGTATTGAAATTATGTTGGCATGCATCTAGCCACACTAGCTTGGGATACGCTACTACTGATAGCCGCGAAACCAAAAGATTCACCAATACTTTACGACGCTTTTTGACGTTATAACCAGGACGTGAGAACATATTGCTTCTGCTACTATTGCAATCTAAAATAGAAGAATTCACAGCAATTGAAGGTTCGGGATCAGTTTCTTTTTTTGCGGGGCGGAGAGGGGAGCGGCTTAGTCTCGTTTAGCGAGGTAACGGCCTGGCGGAACGACGTCCGCCGTGACGTTATTGTCCGTTGGGCAGCCCGGTTGGAGAGGCCTCAGTACGGTGATTGAGTGATTGGATCGGCGGCAAGGGGTGCTTTCCTTCCGACTGATGCAGGTATTGACGATGCATGATAGCTTCACCAAGTACCTGCACACGGTTGTGAGGTAGGAGAGCACACCGTCCTGCCACCATTGCGATTGCAACGAAGACACGACACAGTACACACATGAGTTGTGTGCCACGTGGACAGAGCTGCGCCTTCAACTCGTCGCAATCAATGGTGCCGACCTGAAGCTGCCGACTATCGCTAGAGCGATACTCGACGTCGTTAGGAACTGAAAAGAACTGAAGTTAACTTAAAAGTTAATCCGTTAAGAAGTTGCCACAGCCATCTGCAGGTAACAACTAAGTCACACAAAAAAGACGCGTGTGGGTCTTTTAAAAAAACGACTACACACTCTTTCGTCGACTTGGGTCACCTCCATCAGATGCTATTAAGTAAACTGACTGCACAGATGTCGTAGTAGTTAAGATACTTACCGTGCCAGTGGGTCCGAATCTCCCCGCCTATATATGTCCCCCTGTTGGGCTCAGCCCTTGAACTACTATTCCACGCTAGTCAGACATGTTGGAATAGGATTTTGTTTCGAGTTTTCCATCTTTGGCATTGATGTTATATGTTTATTATATCCCTTAGTCGTCTCTTACGACATCCACAGGCAAGATAGGGGGTAGTGGATTGTATTGTTACTCCATCAACACACGGAAACTTATTACCTTAGTGCAGATTATTCCTTACTTAAAAAAAAAAAACTATTGCATCCCTAAAAAGGGTTAACATCAGGCAGGTAGCCGGTCATAAAAGTATTGCCAGCCAATATTACTTTCATCTTCCGATGTTACACAAAACGTCAGGAATGAGTTTCTGACAATATGTATGTGGATTATACATTTCTGAATTAAAGACTATGAAATAATTCCATATTATTTATATTTTTGACTACAATTTATACATAGGTACTAATACATAAAGATAATATCATTGTTAATCAGATTAACAGATCTTGCTTGTATTTCTTAATAGTAATTAATTTCAATTATTTAAGCGCCAAAATAATACTATAATTTCTAACGTAAACTTAAGAAATAGCAATCGGAGAAAGTACACATTAAATACACTTAAGATGAAGGCACTTTTTATCAGACAATAATTTATTAGACACCTAGGATTTAAATGTTTTTTGAAACATTTTCATTATGATATTTGGTCCCAGAACATTGAAATCATTGTGAGTGAATAGACATTTTGTTTTTTTTTTTCTAACTTCGATATTGGGTACACTGCGTTATCGGTTCGTGGTCACCACTATATTTTTTTTTAATTTGTACATCCTCAATTATTCTATGGATGGCTCCCTATTTTCCATATTCCCTATATTACCAAAAAATATCCAAATAGCAACAGTTTCATTGTAAATCTTTAAGTAATTAGGGTATAGGTAACTTTACCCTTTTTAATATTAGAGAAAAGTAAGCTATAACGTCCAAATTTTAAATAAATAAAATTATTCTTTGCCAAATTGTTGGTTTCGAATATTTAATCCAGTAACATTCACCATTCTTGAATTCATTACATTCAATGTTTATATATCATTTTACCTCTATAATTTATATGTATTATTTTTTTCTTAATTTTCTTTAGTTTTTTACTACAACGAAAATTTTAAATACTTTTAATTACAAAATTAACCAACAAAGTGATGACAGTGTGTTTGATATATCTAGGTACTCACAATATATATGTACGTTAAAATATCTGTTTACATATTTTGTATACCAATATTTGCTTTAAATAATCTAACTATAGCGCCATCTTTGCTCCGTCCAACTGATTTTAAATATTTTCTAAATTTGAGCTGGTACTACCAAATATTGAATTTAGTGTTGCTAGTTATAATTTTTCGCAAAATTTAAGATATGCATTAATTTATATAACTAAGTTACTTTAAATCTAATGTACTTTGTAAATAGCTACATGGCTTTCTATATTCTACTGTCTGTATCTAATTTATATATCTAAAAAGCTTAATATAGATATCATATATCTAAGTGCCTGTTCATTGGTATAAAAAAATGTGTTTAGCCGTTATAGAAGGTATTAAAAACAGCTTCATATTTATTGTGCGGGTAAAGAATGTAATGGCCGCTAATAGTATTATTATTTATACTAATACTAGTATTATTATTTATACTAATATTATATTTTAATTAATAACATGATTTACAATTACAACATTTAAATTATCACTATTTCAGTACTGTTGCTATTTTTTAAATTTTAATTCTTAACCTCATTCTTTAACCGCTTTAAATATGAACACAAATTAGTATAAGTAAATTAGTATAAAAGTGTAATCAAAAATTTCATGAAATATCATTCTAGAGTTGAAATAAAATCTTCAAATAAATATATAACGTTTATAAACAGTTGAAAAAAATTCCAGAACATTCTGTATAAATTTTACATGCAGCTTTTTATTAAACATATGAAAAATACGATCCATTTAATGAATGAAATTGAATGAACCATATTTTTAATTGCATTATTTACAAACTTAAAATTAGAATTGGTTACACATTCTCGCGAACAATATATTTTTATGTACATACCCTCATGATAATAACATTTCCATAATGAAGCTATCAAATTTCTCTCTTCGTCTTCCATATAAAATCATATTGACTCCTACACCGTTAACTAATACATTTTTACTATGGAAATATCATTTTATTTCTATAATACACAGTATATATTCCATATAATTAGACGTATCTCATATAAAGTAATAGTGGTACCTTAGAATAATAACGTATAGAAGGTAAGTCCGCGCACAAAAAATGAAGCATTTAAATTGGAGCCTAATGGAGCTTACGCCGGAACCGTTCCGTAGTATACAAGGTAACGGTACTGCACGTACGTACGCAACTCTTAAAAAATAAATAGGTAATTATGAGAATTTGTACATTCAAATGGAGTCACAACACATTTGAAAAAAAATATATTAACATTACCTTTAAAAGTATTTAGACGATTTATGTTAATAAAAACAAAATTTGATTTCATAATTTGTATAGTGGTGTGCGTGTGTACATGTGTAATCGTTTGCACGCATGTAGTGTTTTTGGCTTCAAGTTTTTGAATGCTTAAGTACCGATCTTCTACTACTATCATTCTATACGTTTTTATTGTAAGATATATTCCATATATTTAAACGTAGCCCATATAAACAGTGGTAAATTTTTCTTAGACCATATTGGAATATTGCCAGCTTTTAGAGACATTATGCCTTTACATACCGATTTCTCGTGCTTATGTATTATTAAGCAAATTAAATAAAACAAAGTTTATGCAGCTTATCTGATTTTAATTATGTTTTCTTTATCTAGATATTGAAGTAATTTTACAGCATTCATAGTCAACAAGAGCATCTTCCTTGTCACAGATCACTAAACTGCTATAAAAACCAAACAATTTTATTTTGTACGAAATTTTGTTATTAAAATAGTTTATTAAGTTATATAAGCGAATAATAAAGCCTACTGAGTACATATTCGGCGCCAAAAATTAAAAAAAAAAAATAACACACCTTGTAATAATAATGTGGCATTCTTTAACTATTTTTTGTAAGTAAGGGCAGGGAAGAGTCTTACTCCAATATGATTCCTATGACTGGTGTTCGTACACTACTGCAACTACAAGGTTTTATGTTATATCTTAATAATAAGTTAATCTCAATAATATCTCGACTCGATAACTTCAAATAGGAAATATTACAAAATGATTAATGGAATGCGAAAAGTAGTTTATCTATATTCGGTATTTCTAATATTTAAATTGTTAATCTATTAAAAACTCAAAGAAGAAATGCGTAATAAAAGAACTCCGAATATAGTTCGTTGGCCAATTAGCATAGTGGCAGACTCATTAATCTCAATTAAAAAAAATAATAATATGACATCACTAAATTCTATTTTCTAAATTTAAAAATAACAAAGATTACGGTACGACATATTGTCGTTTTTATTAAAAATATAGAATTCGTAGTAATATAATTGCTTATACTATTACGATTTCTATGATTAAGAATAATATTTTCTTAATATTTTTATTTATTAATTGGTTTTTATTATTTGCCAAATTGATAGATATTCTAAGTAAAACGTTTGGCCGTAAGGGCCTCCTGCATGACGTGGCCAAGCCAGTATATGAGTAGATCACAGATCAACTGTATTGTAAGGTTTAAGGCCCGCAGACCACAAATGTAAACTATCCGCTTGTATGCGAAATTTTTATAATGGCCACGCGGCCTGGCCACCTTATGCACGGAGACTATACTTCAATATTACCACCACTAGACTGCAACCGAATTATTAAAAATAAACTACCTACTAACTAAGAAAGATATTGATTATATTCAATCTGGGGGTTCCTGATGAGAGCAATGTGGCACTGGGGTAGGTGATGATTTAAAGGCTCTAGGAAAAAGGGAAGAATAAGATGGAGGGGGTTCGTATTCAGGAGGAGTTGGTGGGATTGGTTGCGTGAAGAGTTGCTGTGACGCAGCTGTCACAGTGACAGTTGGTGACAAATCTATGCAAGATGGCGGTATGTGGATCGGTGTGTCAGACGGCTTGGAACGTTTGCAGCAACATTCTGGAAAATTCGAAAAATATATATTAGATTTCTATTGCGATAATCACTATTGTTTAAAGGAAAATTAACCATGGATATAAGCATTATATAGAAAATATTTTTACTGATTCTAAGTGTTATAAAAACAATATGTTTTCTGTAATGGCACTATTGAACAAGTAACCGTGATGTCCGAGGTTCCAATCCCGTGTCAGGCTAGTAAAGTCGAGGTTTTACATTAAGAAATTTTCAGTAGTGGGTATACTCGCTTCCTATTTAATCATCATCGTTATCATCTCAGTGACGTATATGGTTTATTGACGAGTTTTGCTTCTCTTGCATAGATGTTATCTGCATATAATATCCCTTAGTCGTCTTTTACGACATCCACAGACTAGAGAGGAAAGGGCGAATTGGATCACACGGAATTTTCCTATCTTATTTACTAAGGCACAAAATAATAATTTAATACACTTCGGCTTATCACAGAATGCAGATTGAAAAATAAAAAGGTAGTAAGTTTCATGGTTCTACTAGTAGATATCATATTAGCAAGACATGAACCGTTATTTTTAAAACAAAATAGACTTTAACCTAAAAGATATCCAACATTTAAATTATGCAAAGCTGTATGTATGTAATACGATTAAACGACAAATGGCGGTACAAATGAAAACGACTGCGATTTTATCTTAGACTATGCGATGTATTGACGTGAAGACAGGTTTGGAAGGGGAACAAATTCATGTGAGTTGTCAAAGACATGGTCACGTGACGTTTTAGCGTTAACACTAAATCTGTAGCTATGTCACTATATCCGTGTCGATACATGTCAAAACCAGATAAATGTTAAAAGTTTTAATTTACAAATTTTAATTTAAGATAAAGCGGATTTAAATATGCTAAAATAATAACTGTTTGTTAATAGTTTTAATTTTTCACTTCTGTCGACAGTCAGCCACATAGCGGTTTTGTATTTTTTTTTACTGAAATCATAGAATTCTCTAATTTAAATAACTAGTGTTAGCTTTATTCTACTATTAAATAGCTATAGTTATATATATGTGGCACTTTTTGCAAATTGTCATCAGATTACATCAAATTATGGCCCGGCACAAAAAAAAACATGACATAATTAATGCTCTTTTAAAAAAATAGCAATCTTTTTCTTTTAAATCGTTCATTCGACCAATTTAAACGGTTTGTTTGTGGTATGGATACAGTTGTCACCGATTTTTCATATTTTTAAAAAAGGAACCTGTAAATATATCCATACTAATATTATAAATGCGAAAGTAAGGATGTTTGTTTGTTTGTTTGTAATGCTTTCACGCTTTAACCACCGAACCGATTTAAAAAATTCTTTCACTAATGGAAAGCTATAATATCAGGGAGTAACATCGGCTATATTTTATACCGGTATTCCCACGGGAACGGAAACTACGCCGCGGGTAAAGCGACTGAAACTGAAGCGAAGCGAGGGCGGGTCGCTAGTATTTCTAATAATTGTATAAATACATTTATGGTTTTTGAAAGCTTTATACATATAATACAGGTTCAACACAAGGAGAAAAGAAGAATGAATTAATGTGTTCTGAATGCACGTGATAAAGGTTAAAAAGCTATATTATACACAGATATGATACGTACCCCACGCTAGGCAGAACATGAGAATGGTGGCACAGACAAGCATACCAACCACGAGGTAACTCCACGGCCCATAAGGTTTGAGCGCTGCCGCAAATTCCATGAACGCATTAGATGTCTTCTCGCCTTCGCTAATTTTCACTGAAAAATAAAAAAATATTGTCTTATTTATATTTTGCCCCAGTTGATCCGTGCAACTTCGTCTGTGTTAGAGAAGAAAGAGGGAGAAAAAGTAATTGAGAGGATTAAATGGAGTGGGTCGTAGGCAACTATATCGCGCAGTGCATGCATTGTAAACTCTTTTTGCTATACTTCTTTGATGCTAATTGAACTGCTATACTACGTTAGTCAAGTGGGTTGGTATACGATTTATTTTGAGCTTGCTTCCTTTTGCATAGCTGTTATATGTATATTATATACCTTAGTCGCCCGTTACGACACCCATGGGCATGATAGGGAGTGGTGAATTGAATTCTTACTCCGTCACCACACGGGAAACTTATTACCTGACTTATCAGCTGTATGGAGAAGCTTAAAGACTTACCGAGAGTATTTTCGCGTAACAAAATTATAATAAGCAATTACTCGTATCATTTTTATTAATGATCACTTTTAATAACATAAAAATTTGCCTCGATTTATATTCACTATATCACATAAATTAATTTCAATTTATAATGAAATAGACGACTTATCTCTTAAGAGTTTAAGGGAAAACTGCCAACGTTGTTAATCTGCATTATAACGTCATAACTTATCAGTTTCTACACCATTATAGGAACAATTAAAGAGTAATTACTAATTACAATACACACAAATGACGTATATATTTTTTTTTGTTGCTGTTTGTGGGAAATAAACTAGCGGTTTTAGATAATGAACTATTAGATTGCTAGATCGAAAGACAGCATAAGTAATACTCTTAATAAATATTATGTTTAACCATGATCATGGCTCAAATAAGTTCCACTGTTGGATTCAAGACTCCTCCACAGTAGAAGAGAAATCGACCTATATTTAAATATTTATAGAGCTGCTTGAAAAAATATTAAATAGATATGAATTAATAATTATTATATCATTATCTATTTGACTTTTAATTGTTATTCTTAGCAACTAAAGTCCTGCGTGTTTACAATGATATTGGAAATTTCTTTTTCCTACTAAATTTTAATATTTTTACTTTATTTTGTTTATTCGCTGTTATTTTAATATAATATGTATTCTGTTTTACGCACCAGAATTATGTCTGATACATAAGTCCGGTGCTACATTGGCTACTTATAACCAGCATATTGTTGAGTTACGATCGGATTGTAATCGGATTAAAAATAGGCACCATGCCATAATCTGCATTATTTTAATAATTTATTTCTAAAGATATTCCATTTTATACGCTGATCAGACATCATCAGCTATGGGAGGGTAACTGACATGCTATACCGCACCGGTCGGACGTTGCATAGATTTTTATCTGCAGTTTACATCCTTTAGTCGTTTTTTACGACAGTCAGGGGAAGATGAGTGGAGAATTGTGGCCTACTGATGGATATCTGTATAAAATACGATGGTAACACGCGAAGTTAAACCTTATAGCCATAGATCTGGCTTAAATTCTTTCTATTATATAGAAGACCCAAAGCCTAAAAATTTAAATTAATAAAGTTTTAAATAAAAAGACACGTACTTATAACAGAAGGTTTTGTAACACCATCGGGCTGCTCTAGTCCCAATAATTCTTGGTTTCTAGCAGCGAATCTTCGCAACAGCTCTAGTAAAGGTGGATCGTGCCTATGGGAGCAGGCATTAGGATCCTCATCTTCACCACCTGGGCAGTGACGAACTCCATCGCAGACGAGATACGACGAAATACAAAGGCTGGTGACTCCACATATGAATTGGGAGCTACTGTTGCAGATTGCACCTGAAAGACCAAAAGAAACATCAATAGAATCTCTACTATGCCTAAGAATTTATGAAAGTGCCTTTATAGTTTATAGGAAATTCTAAAATTCGTATCTAGCTCTTCATATAGAGCCCGGTTCCATTTAGGGACACGATATCGAAACGAAAGTATCGATACTGTACTCATGAGTAATATCGAAGAAAAAGTATCGTACTCAATAAAGTATCGAAACAAAAGTATCGATACGCCAAAGTATCGAGTACTGAGTACTTTTCCTAGAATCTGGGTCGTGATGAGCTTTTTTTTATTTAAGGAATTTATCCATCTGTGTTCGGATTAAAATATGTCGAGCCACTTTTTGAAGGTTCGTTACGCTTTACCTAGATGGCGTTACCATAAGCATGAGCCGTAAGGTCAAGTTTAACATGGATACTTTCTACAATTTCTTCGATACGATACCTGCCTAAAAGTACTCATTGAGTAAAAGTATCGAATAAAAAGTAACGAGTACAAAAGTATCGGTATCGAAAGACAAGTACTCGATACCTAAAAGTATCGATACTTTTTTCGTGTCCCTAGTTCCATTAAATGCTATGCAAAAATGTAGAATTTATGATGCACCGGGTTGATATGTGTGTATTAACAACGTTTTAGTAGGGCACCGCTGAGCTTCCCATTGGTTTTGTGTTCTCTTAGACGTGATAGTAAAGGAAAAGTATTTCTTGTTTATAACTAGAACGCAAATGCTAAATAAATAATCAATAATCAAAAATAAATAATCAAAAATAGTTTATCAAATTTCTTTTATATCCAATTACCCTCATTCTGAAAATATTGTAAAAGAAATGGCAAAAAGCATATAAATTTTTAAAATAATATCCAATAAAATTTGCGAAATATTGTGTAATTTGCTTTGGCAGGACAATGGATCCGTATCGACATCCATTATTAGATAATGCACTATCTTTCCACGCTTTCCACGCTCATATCTTTGGTGCTCTCGTAGACAGCTTTGTGGACCCTCACGGGAGATAAAGGAACAACAACACAACGTATTCTTAACCCATCATCTCAGCTTATATAACTCCTCACTACAAGGCTCGGCCTTCTCCGCAACAGGAGAGAAATTGACTATATCGCGCTGATCAGATCTCAGTATCGTGTTTATTTCGAGTTTTCGTTCTCTTGCTTAGATATGGGTATAATATTCCTTAGTCGTCTTTTAATCATGGTCAAGGGAGAGGGTGGCGAATTGTATTCTTACTCCGCCATCACACTGATCACAAGTCAACAGTCTATGAAAGGTTTATGCAAATGACTAGTCTTCATTGAAATGATTCACCATGATGGGAATAAGGTCATAGTTATAAAATTTTACTTCACTTACCACTATTGACGGCGGTCACCACCAGCCTGAGTTTCTCGGTGTGCTGGTATGGGGAAGTTGGTGGATTCCATACGATTTTCAGTTTGGGTGGTAATAACTTCGTGCCCGCCCTTGCTGCGACTGCCGCTGCGTTCCCGCCGCATAAGTTCAATCGCCACATTGGGCTTTTTGCATCGCCAACATACTGAAAATTAAATTAACATAACTATAGTGTATTGATTGGTAAAGAGATTACGGTATTCAACATTTTTGAGTCTGTATTTTTTCCTGTATGGTGACGGAGTAAGAATAGAATTGACTCCTCATTTCGTTTCTCGTGTTCGTCATTGAACTAATAATTAGAAGGATAATACGAGAGAAAAATCTATTTAAACCTAGGGCTGTTCATCTTTTCTCTTGTGGGAGAGATCAGTGCCTAATAGGTGACATCTATGAGTTGAAAGAGATACAAGTTGATTTATTAAGGTGGCTATTTTGAAACCATGCGCTTTTCTTAAAAACAATACAACATACGTAAGAAATAGAAATCCATTGTATCGTGGAATAAATAACGATTTGTAGATCGCATAAAGAATTGTCCTGCATTAGGATCGAACTTGCGACACGCGCGACGCTGCTCCAACTCGGTACTTAGACCATGCGTGTGCTGTCAAAATTTTGTCAAATTATTGATCTTCTTGAAGAGTGAGTATAGCATACGTCATCTCATCATTTCGGCTCATATACGACCCATTGCTGGGCTCGGGCCTCCACGATAGAAGGGAAATTGATCTTACTATATCATGCTGGTCAGACAGGTTGGTATAGGGTTTTGTTTCGAGACTTCGTTCTCTGAAATAAATGTTATATGGTTAATGATTTCTGATGTTTACGCGAGTATTATACATTTTAAATAAAACTACTTTACGGATTTTATCGCGTTTGTATTTGATTTTTGATTACCCGACGTTTCGAACACTTTACAGCGTTCATGATCACGGGTGGACTAAGATGTCTCACGTCCAACAAGTCATCGTTACTGCAGAAAATTTTATAATTATCTACCCGATACAGAAATTAGTTATTAAATATTGACCCACATTTTAAAAAACACAAAAATTTCAATAGAGAGGATGGCTGGGTGTTACCATCAAGCTGGGATCCTGTTATAAACATTATTAAAAAGAAATCCAAAAAGACCACCACAAGACTGCAAGACACCGTGAGCTCATATTGTATAGATTTGACCCACAATAATAATAACTAAAGATAATTTTATAAATTAAAACCTTTTTAGTAACATAAAGTAAGCCGCCTTCAAAATTAACTTTAATTTAGCATCATGTTACCTGAGTTTTCTTGCCGGATCTTTCTCAGTGTAACCGTGTTCCGATCCGGTGGTAGTATACTAGATTATTAGTTAGTTTTTTTAAATATAATTACTATTAATTTTAATGTTTAATTATTACTAACCATAAACAATATAATTTTTTCATATAGAATCATTTTCTTCTTACACTGGCAATAAATTTTGTATCAAAATGTGGGTCAATATTTAATAACTAATTTCTGTATCGAGTAGATAATTATAAAATTTTCTGCAGTAACGATGACTTGTTGGACGTGAGACATCTTAGTCCACCCGTGATCATGAACGCTGTAAAGTGTTCGAAACGTCGGGTAATCAAAAATCAAATACAAACGCGATAAAATCCGTAAAGTAATTTTATTTAAAATGTTATATGGTTATTATATCCCTTAGTCGTCTTTTACGACATCCACGGGCAAGATAGGGCGTGGTGAATTGTATTCTTATTGAGTCACCAAACTGATATAGCATTTCTGACGGCTACGCATGTACACATATGGTAATTTTTCAGCATTCCAGGTACTCTTATTCCTCCAAGCCACTAAAAACGCGTTAATCCATAAAAATATACTACTAAATTATACAAATATCTGTTACAAGTTCACACTTGACCTACGATACATCACATCACAAGAAACCAATTTGTCCACTACGTCATCAGTTTGATGCATAATTACGCGGTTTCTTTTTGTTGCAATGTTGCGAACAGCGGAAAGACACCATAGAAAATAATTTACCGCAAAAATATAATTATATCCAATCATGATTTGCAAGAAGCAGCTACATTTTGGATGACAATGCAAGATACGATTTCAGAGTCGGTAATTGGTTACCTTCATCATCATCGCAGCCCACATACGTCCCACTGTTGGGCCCGGGCCTCCTTCACCATGAGAGGGACCAACTATACTATGGTGGTCAGACATGTTGGTGTAGGGTTGCACTTCGTGTTTTCCTTCTCTTGCATAGATGTTATGTGCATATTATATACCTTAATCGTCTTTTACGACATCCACGCGCAAGATAGCGAGTGGTGAATTGTATTGTTACCCCGTCACCACACGGATTGGTTACCTAACCATTATTAAATAGGATATAAATTACTAACATCAAAAAACTGGTTAATTAGATGACCGTAACTTTAAATTCATATTAAAAACTAAAAGAAAATTCTCGATTTCGTTGGTCCAAACCAGTTTTCGACCGCGTTAGAGTATACTTATAATAGGGATTTTGACCTATACCTAGGGATACAAACGATATATAGATGTATTAATAAATAAATATCGATGTTTACCATCGATGTTATTTTAAACAAGGTTTTGCCTGCCATCTATTTAAAATATATTACTTGTATCAGAGACTGCGTAACAGTTTACTCTGTTTCTAAATAACATAAAAAAAAAAGCTCATCACGCAAATGTTGATGCTTCATGTGAAAAACATGTTTGCATGAAATTAATTATAAGTTATTACTCTTAGAATTCAACTAAAAAAAAGCTTATCGCAATCCCGCAAGGACAGTATCTGATAGGATCCATGAAAAGTACTCGATACTTTCTAGATCTTTAAAAAAGACATCGATGTTTCGATACATCGATGTTTTTAGGGCGATGTTCTTGGTTTCGATATTTGCATCCCTACCTATACCACGCTGCGCGCTGGTCAGACGTGTTGGCTTAGGGTTTTATTTCCAGTTTTGCAATTCTTGTATTGATATTATCTGCATATTATTATAAATACAATTAGGTATGTATTTTACTTTTTTTTTAAGTGTCTAGTAAAACAGGAGCATGACTTCATTTAGGGTTACACATCAAAACCCAATGTTTTAACATATAGGAAACAGTTGTATTATAAGATTCTATTTTTATTTTGTAACTAGCAACCCGCCCTCGCTTCGCTTCGGTTCCAGTCACTTAAACCCGCGTAGTTCCTGTTCCCGTGGGAATACCAGGATAAAATGTAGCCTATGTCACTCCCTGATATTATAGCTTTCCATTGGTTTTTTTTTTTTTTTTTTTTTTTTTTTTTTGGGTGGGCTATGGTAAGCGCACGCGCGGTCCTGTCCGTCCGGGGTGATGAAAGGACGGCGCGCGGGCCCATAACCCACCCGTACCCACGTCACCTCGTTATTTGTTGGGCCGACCACCGGAGCAGATGTGACTTGTCATCAGTGGTCGGCCCGACGGAATACCCTTTCGGGTAACCTCACGTCTCGACGTACTGGGACGTCGGTCGCCATCGCGCGGTCAGCCTCTCTGCGGGTGATGGACAATTCCCCGGTCCGATCACCCGCGGCCTCGGCTAGGGCGGCATTAGGCGCAGATACTCGCGCCTGCGCCGCCCCAGTCGCCGGCGGCGGAACGTGTCGCCGAATAGGAGCTCTACTCGCACACGATCCGCCGCCTCCTTCCGTGAGATTACGGCCTCACAGAAGGCGGCGACCGCGTCCCAGTTCCTGACGCTGTCGAGCATCTCCCTGGCGATGGTCGGCAGCGCCAGGTCGGCACCGATAATCGCGACGAGTTCACGGCGCTCCCTTTCCCACGCAGTACACTCCTCGAGCGTGTGCTGCGCCGTGTCCTCGTCGCAACTGCAGTAGTGGCAGGACGGTGTGCTCTCCCTCCTGACAATCTTGTGCAGGTACTTCCCAAAACACCCGTGCCCCGTCAGCACCTGCACAAGTCGGAAGGAAAGCACCCCGTGCGTCCGCTCCAACCACTCCATCAGCACCGGCCGGAAGGCCTCGACGGTCCTGACACCGTACCGAGGACTCTCCAGCCGGACTGCCCAACGGGCAATGACTCCTCGGCGGGCGTCGACCCGCCAGGCGGTGATCTCCTGCAAGGAGACCATACCGCCGCGGGCGCGCGTCTCCGACACCCGCCGATAAATGTCGGCGAGCATCTCCGCCTCCAGGTCCCACGGGGGAGTTCCGGCCAGGAGGCACGCTGCCTCCGTCGCCACGGTGCGGTAACCCCGTATGGCCCTGATCGCCATGACCCTCTGTGGTCGCCACAGGAGGGCCCTAAGACGGACGGTCAGGGACCCCGCCCACACCGGTGCGCCATACAGGGCCATCGACCGGATCACCCCCGTGTACAGCTGTCGGCACGTAGCACTGGGTCCACCCACATTCGGCATCAGCCGCGAAAGGGCGGACGCCGCGCCGACAAGCCGAGGAACAAGTCGATGGAGATGCTCCCGGAACCAAAAATGCCCGTCGAGCACCAGGCCCAAGTACTTCATGTGGGCCTGGATGCTGATGGTGACCGACTTCACGGTGATCGAAGCGCCGGCGGGAGGCCCGGCGGTACGGAGGCCATGGAACAAAAGGGCCTCCGTCTTTTCCAGGGCTACACTCAACCCCAGCGCTTCGATCCGCCTGACAATCTCCTCGGTGCTGAGAGTTGCCAGGCGTGCCGCCTCCTCTAGTGTCCCACCCCGGGCTGTGACGAGTGTATCGTCGGCGTAGCAAATTACGCCCAGCCCGGGTGGGAGACTTCCTGTCAACGCCCAGTCGTAGCCGATGTTCCACAGGGTCGGACCCAGAACCGACCCCTGTGGGACACCGCACGTCATGGGCGTTCGCACAACGTCCCCTACTCGGTTAACGTAGAGGACGCTGCGCCCCTCCAAGTAGTCTGCCACCAGCCGCCTGAGGTACACGGGCACCCCGTGATACTTCAGTCCCTCCCTGATGCAGCTGAATGGCAGACTGTTGAAGGCATTGGCGATGTCCAGGGACACCGCCAACAGGACTCCTCTGCCGGTGACGGCCTCCGCTACCACGGCCTTCAGGCGCAGCAGGGCCGCGATCGTCGAACGCCCTCTCCGAAAACCAAACTGGGCGTCCGACAGATCGGGCCCGACCCCGACGAGGTGCCGCTCGATGCGGGCAGCCAACACCCTCTCTAGCAGCTTACCCGCATCATTGAGCAGCACGATGGGCCTGTAGGCCGAGGCCGACTCGGGAGACCGTCCCGGCTTCGGCAGGAGAACCAGCCTCCCCTCTTTCCAGCACCCAGGGAACTGCCCGGACGTCAAACAAGCGTCGAACAGTCCCCTGAGGCGTGGTCCCAGGTGCTCGAGGACCAGGGCCAGCACACGGTTCGGAATACCGTCGGGCCCGGGGGCGGTGGATTTGACTCGCATACGCGCCACCGCCGCTCCCATTTCCGGCTCCGTGATGGGCGGAGCACTTTCATCTTCGGCCTCCCGGTCGCTGTCCGGCGAAGCCATGACCGGGGGCGTGTGCTCCGCCCGCCGTGGAAAGAGGTCCCCGACAACTCTGGTGAGGAGGCTGGGCTGGAGAGTCTCGGTGAGGGGGGGACCCGCCCGCGGAGCTTGTTCAGCGCCGTGAGGTAGGGGCGACCCCAGGGGTCACGCTCGAGACTGTCCAGCATCTCCCGCCGACTAACGTCCTTGGCGGTACGGACGGCCAGCCTGAAGGCAGACCGCGCACTGCGGTAAGCCTCGTACAGCTGGCCCTCCCGCTCAGCGTCGCGGTGACGCGCTCGGCTGCGGGTGTAGGCCCTCCGGGCACGTATGCACGCGGCCCGAAGGTCCGCCAATTCTCGGGACCACCAGGGGACCGCACTCTTCGGGGGCAGACGCCGCACACGGGGCATGGCCGCATCGCAGATTTGCGTTAATGCACAGCGGATGCGGTCAGCCTCGGCATCCACCCCGTCCGCCTGGGGCGGTGAGGACGGCCACGACTGAACGATGGCTGCCTCCGCCAACAGGTCCCGATCCAATCGACCCACAGCCCACCGCGGAAACGCGGGAGCTCCGTCCGCCATGTGACCCCTGCTGGGCTGCAGGAGGGTCCGGGAGACCTCTATCCGGATGTATCGATGGTCGGATAGGGTCTCAACCTCCTCCTGGACGCACCAGCTCCTCACACGTGCTGCGACATTAGGGCTAGCAAACGACAAGTCCACTATCGACCCGCCCTGCTGCCGCACGCACGTTTGCACCGAGCCCCTGTTCAGCAAACAGAGGCCCAGTGCCGCCGCCCACTCTTCGACCGCCCGCCCACGGTCATTCGTCCTGGGGGACCCCCACGTCGTGGACTTGGCGTTGTAGTCCCCCAGAACGAAGATTTGGCGCGGTGCCAGTCGCCGTATCGAGGCCCCCAGGATGGTGAGGAAGGCCCCGAAATCCGTCGCACTCCTGTTAGGGGAGAAGTAAACACCAAATAGCGTAACCTCTCCCCATTCCGCCGCGACATACCCGTCGCCCCTGTCCTTGAGCAACAAAGGCGGGGAATGCCACGACATGGAGGCGACGATTGCCACAGAGCCGTCACTGCTGCCCAGCCAATTGGGCCGGTCAGGCACCACGTACGGCTCCGCGGCTACGGCTGCACCGATCAACTACTCCGCCATGGCTTGCAGGAAAACGTCCTGTGCCTCGGCGGCGTGGTTGAGGTTGGCCTGCAGGAGGTGGTAGGATTCGGTCGCCATTACTGGGCCATATCCATCACCTCCTCCACGCTGGCGGGCGATCGGGTCGCGCTAGGGGCGGGAGCGGCCGGGGTCGTCGGGCCACTCCGCCCCTTTAGAGCCGAAGCCGGGGGTCTGCACTCCCTGCCCCCCATGCGGTGCTTGGCGGGCCTATTGCCCGCCGCACACGCGGGGCAGTGGGGAGTGGCGGCGCAGGATGCCGCCTTGTGCCCGGGTTGACCACAGCGGAAGCAGAGATCGCTGCAGTCAAAGCAATTGGTGCATGTCGGCCGAGTGTGTCCGACCGCCATGCACTTGTAGCACCTCGCAGGCCGGGACTCCAGCACGGTCACCCGTGCCGAGCTCCAGCCCACGAGGAGCCTGCCTGAGTCGGCCAATTGCTTGGCCGACTCCACCGGGCACTGCACCCAGGCAGCACCGACGCCGCCCGGACCAGGGCGGATGGCGCCAATTCGGATGGTGTCCACGGGACACCCGGTTTTCGAGACGATGGCCTCCCGGATGTCATCCACCGTCACGGAGTCGTCCAGACCCACGACGCGTAGTTCTGCGCACTTTACGGGTCTGGCGATTTTGACGCCACCCTCCTCTGCGAACAGACCCCTCAACTTAGCCGCCATGCTATCGGCCGTCTTGGCGCCCTCGGCCCCAGGGAACTCTAGAATCCGTGCCCCTGTCCGGGCCTTGCGGGTCCTGGCTTCGACGCCTCCTAAATCGGAGACGTCAAGCTCCCGCCGGGCGCGACGTAAGACGGCCTCATAGCTTTCCATTGGTGAAAGAATTTTTGAAATCGGTTCGGTGGTTTAAGCATGAAAACGTTACAAACAAACAAACAAACAAACATCCTTACTTTCGCATTTATAATATTAGTATGGATTAATATGACATTTTATTTCAATTACTATATTTTTCTCCGTGTGGTGATGGAGTAAGAATACAATTCACAGCCCCCCTCTCTTGCACGTGGGTGCCGTAAAAGAGGACTAAGGCATCTAATATTCAAATAATAACTATGCAAGAGAAGGATAACTCGAAACAAAACCCTATATTAACACGTCTGACGAGCGTGGGTAGGTAAATTTCTCTCCCATAGTGGAGGGGGCTCGAGCCCAACAGTGGGATGTGTATGGGCTGAGATGATGACGATGATTATTTTCTTTACTCTTTATATAAAATCTGTGGGCTTACCCTTGAAATCAGTTCTAATTTCGAATCCGATTTAATTCCAATCTCACCAAACTTATATTTGGTCCTCTTAAACAAAATCGAGAATGAATTCTTTACATTTGCCGTTGTTATTTTCACCAAATGTGTCGTATTCTATTACTTTAAATTAATAACGTTACCGATCTCGATCACGACAATGACGCTTTCTTGAAAATGTGCAACATTAACGATTTTAAACTCGAATGTATACGTCAAAATCACGTCGGGAGTAGCAAATATTTGACTTAATCGACGAGAGTCGAATTCATTTAGTTTAAAAAAAAATCCACCGAATTCGATTCCAATCGTGCGCTAGGGTCGCTTTTAAGGGTACCAAATTGCCCAAATTCGTACTGCGGTTGGATTTAGGATTGGAATCGAGATTCGAGAGAAGAGTAAGCATTGGTCTGATATCTAAGCCTCGCTTATCCTAAAATAGTTTTTAAAATTAATAAACAACTTTAAATGACTTTCTTGCAATAGCAAATTGACGAAATGCCGCTATAACACTGGACGCAGTCGACAGCATGCATAAATTACTTGACACCAATTAACCCATAACCCAAATGTACTTGTAACATAATAACTGAAACATCACCCAAGTTTTGTTTCCAGACAGACTAAATGAGAAAACATTGTTGAATATAACTCTTACCAATAATTATCTGCAATTGTCCTATTAATTAGCAAACATATTTTACGCTGTCATTAACTTTGATAGGCAAATTTCAATTCGTACTTTTAGTTTGTTAATGCAAATTAGTTCGAAAACAAATACTAAAACGGGTTTTATAGACATGATTATATAATTATTTTAAAAGGGGTTTAGCGAAGAAGAAAACAAAAAAGGAGCCGTGGCTCAGGACGCCTGGCAGGCGTGAAACATCAAAATTGTTTTGTATAAGTATATATGAATAAAAGAACAGATTGCGACAGGAACTAATATGGCATAAAATATTACGATTTTTTTCCAGAAAATGATGATTTTTATTCAATAAACATTTATTCTCATTAGTATACACTGTGTATGTTTGGGTTAATAATTTATTTTGAGCTCACTAGATACTCACTAAAACAAGTTATGGTTTCGTTAGACAGATGTACATATCGAAGCGTGGCGTTAACGCCACGCCAACGATCGGGTTCGGCCTCGTCTATAGATGTTTCTCATCAAAATATATCAATTTGCTATGTTTTCATTGCTATTGACATGTAAATATCAAGAATATGCTAAAACTCACTATAAGCAGCTTGCAAGCATCTGTTCCATTGTTAATTGGTGCAGTCTGGTCGGTGGCGGTATCCTGCGCGTGGGCAGCCGTACGAGCACTCCATTTCCGTCCCTGACCGCTCCCCGAAGATGATATCTGCTGGTCAATGATGCCTCGCTCCCAGTCTGTGAGGGATTCCTATCAACAAAAGAGAACACTTTCAAACAGATGTATTTGTTAACTTATTCGTTGAGAGGGTATTCTTGTTTTTCTCCGCCTTGCCGAAGACAGGGATTCGGTAACTGTAGTTAGCCTAAATGGCGCCAGAAATTTCCAAGATAAATACTGCTAATTTGACTGTACAGATGGCGTAGTAGTTACGATACCGACGTACTGCGCCAGTGTCGTGGGTTCGAATCCCATGCAGGACAATACTTTCTTTAAAAAAAAAAGCGTGCGTACAAAGTACGTATGACAGAAGTGAAACTTCCTAAAAACGATCCTGTATCCTTTATTTCGTTCTCTCGCCGGCTGAATTCTATACATTTACGTGTTTGTGTCTCTATGGACTCGTTTTTTCGTTTCATCGAATTTGAAATCACAACGATTCTAAAGAAGTTTCACTTCAAAAATGTTCATATTTGTGGTCAATCTTTACATACGCAAGGAGAGTTAAGATCACATAGCATCAGCATAATTTACCCTTTTCCACCTAGAGGCAGAAGACACGCTAAGTCGAGATGAAGGCAAGTGGACATTGATATGAACGGCGTGAGTAAAATCACTGTTATCAAGTTTATTTAATTTCATAAAACTTAATGTATAATGGAGTATAAATAAAATATTAATTAAAAAAAAATTAAAAACAAGCTTTTATTTAAATGCTCTAAAAATGCCATGTAGAGGAAAATTATCATGTAGCACAAGAGTGCTTGTCAGGACTATTCAAACGAGTCCAAACTCGACGTTATTATCTTGTTTAGTTTAGGAGTTCCTATTGCCACCTTCTGACGCCATCTTGAGACCACCTTTATGGTACCATATTAGTGCATTGCCACCGAAGTTATGTAAGTAAACCAAATTTTAACCTAATCTAACAACAGGAAGTGGTTCTAATTTAACTCGCAAGATTTGTCCCATACTACATACTAACAGGGCAAGTTAAATAAAAGCTTTTAATTAACACTAACCATTTTTAATAAACAATAAAAAGCGTAAACGTTTTTGATATTCAATCACTTCTAAATCCTAAAATACCACATACCACGTTAAAAATTAAAATTAAAAAATGCTCATTTGTGATTTTTTTAAGTTTATTTTTATACATTTGACGTAAATTGTCAGAAATTTGACGAGAGGGTGGTTGATGCCAAGTCGAGTATGAATGGATAAATAGGTGACTGCGCTGTGAGCATTGTCAGGCATTTGTAACACAATGTACGTTTGTTAGGTTGTTACGAGCCTGTAATATAAATTGGCAAGGTGACATTGATTTATGCACAATTGTTAGACGAGATGCGAGCGCAGTTGTTCATTGTGAAGCCTGTTAGTTTTATGTCATGTTTTGTTTATTTTTCATCATATAACTCGTTATGATTGTAGTCTTATAACGAATTAATATACAATGTAAATTATTTGGTCCAATGGTAATATTGTTGATAAATCAACAGGTTTGATATCTCTAATTTGAATGCAAATTACTTATATGTGTCTGCCTTTTCGAAATACGTTACGTTGGCACAAGTATAATTAGAATAAATAAAATAAAAATATGAATTCCTCCTTCACGAAAGTAATTTATAAAACGTAGGCAATTAACATACAAAATATATTTATTTTTCAATAATAGGGTTGCCGCCATCTTAAATTATATCAGCCCTATTTGTAAAAATATTTGTTCTGTGTGGTGACCATCTTGCCCGTGGATGTCGTAAAAGACGACTAAGAGATATAATATGCACATAATTTCAGTGCAAGATAGAGAAAACTCGAAATGAAACCCTATACCAACCTGCTGACCAGCATGGTATAGTAGGTCAAATTCGATCCCATTATGCAGGAGGCCCAACCTCAACAGTGGGACGTATGTGGACTACGATGATGATGACGATTCGTAAAAAGCCACCCTTAGTCTACATATTTATGACCATGCACTGAAGTAGGTTTTCATTCTTATATTGAGCGGGACGTTACAAAAACAATTAACAGACGCAAAATACAAATCAAAAAACAATAATTAAGCCACCTTTAGCACAGCAGGTCGGTGTTTTAACGTCAACGCCATCTATGAAATCAAATATGATGTATTTGGTTAGAAGTTATATATGTATGAGCCAATTAATATGATATCTGTATTGTGAGGTAATTGCCTGTGAAATTATACTATGATGGCTAGTTTTGTGTGGTAGAAAATTCTTGTTAATTAAACAATTATGTAATAACCTTGTTATGTAAGGTTTTAAACATGTATGTGGATGTAATAGGTATAACACTTAATTTTGACCTTGAAGAAGATATAACGATATCGATATAGCCTTCTTATACGGATTACATAATATGGTGATATAATAAAATAATTAATTAATAGGGGACCGCGAGGCGTGGCGTTAAACGCCACGCGACGATCACGGTCACCCTCGCCTATAGATGTTTCACATCAAAAATATCCGGGTGGTGACGGAATAAAAGGACAATTTACTATCTCTTACGGACAACGACTTGTTTAAGAAAGAAACTCGAAAAAAAAAAACATTTTTGGGGTGGGTTACGGTCGGCGTACTCTTCGCCCAGCTCCGTCCGGGGCGACAGAGGTGCGTAAGCACGCACACCCGTAACCCACCCATATAGCACGTCGCCTTCGTCGTTGGGCCGACTACTGGTGCAGAGTTCCTTGACTTCAGTGGTCGATCCGATGGAATACCTCGAGGAAGTACCCTCTCCCGTCGACGGCCCCTACCGGAATGCCGATCGCCGCCGCGAAAACAAAACCCCATGCGAACTAATGACGAGCAGTAGACCATTTTGGAGCTCACCAAAACTTAATGCACGGAACTGCTTAACTAATGGGACGTCTACGATACGATGATTTAGGAGTTTTGTAGCCAGCCGTGATAATTATGTGGCCCGAGAAAATAAAGGTTGCTTGGTATCTCTCTCATGTTGTATACTTTTGACAGAAGGTTACACCTTGAACACTGATGTTACCTTGTGTTATGACCATATTTCTAAATTCAATAACTACTATTAAATTGCAACTATAAAAATAAACTAAAACAACATTTTATGAACACACTGATTAATTAAATTAAATACTAACCCACTTTAAAAAAAATACCATTATTATGTGAAACACCATTAGTATATAAAAAAACATTAACTATCAAGCTTCATGAAGAATATCATCTCCAATTACCCCCTCGTCTCTTTTTATGGTTGCTGGTTTTATGCGGGTACCGTCATATTTTTTTTCTCATTTTTATTATTTATTATATATTTAGTTTACATTGCTTAAGACTAATCAAATACGCGTTTAAGTCAATATAGGCTTTTGCCGTATTTATAAGTTCAATTGTTGTTATTAAATAAATAAATTTTAGTCCGAGGTATTAAAGTAAATAAAATAAAGAACCAATTGTATGTTTAAACGAGTTAAAATTGACAAATACAGTGAGACAAATCTTAAGTAATGATTATAGAGGCTGAGTAATCGTCCTCATTAAATAATATCCATTTCGGAAGACCAATTGAGATAAAATGCTCGAAATAATAGTGATTATTGAGACACTTATTGCCTAATTTGGTTAGAGAACTAAAGCAAATTGGCATTTTAGCGATTCTTGAAAATTATAATGGTTATACGGCTATTAGAAACATCTGGGGGATATGGTCTGTGATTAAAGTTACAAATCACTATTAAAAAGCTGCTAAATTTATTTCTTTGACGCAGCAGTTCAATTTTTATTATATTTTACAATGATTTGTGACTTTGGCATGGGTTTGTGTGGTGACGGAGTAAGAATAAAATTCACCACATCTCTTGCCCATAGGTGTCGTAAAAAACGACTGAGCGATATAATATGCATATAACATGTATGCAAGAGAAGAAAAACTCGAAACAAAACCTTATGCCAACACGTCTGACTAGCGTAGTAGAGTAGTTCTATTTGTCCTCCCATTATAGAGGGTGCCTGAGCCCAACAGTGGACTGTTGTAGGCTGAGATGATGATGAATTTTGTATGTTTATGATTAATAAGAATAAAACAGCTCATATTTTTACAAAACTTGCTCAGCAGTGGGACGTATATGGGCTGAGATGATTGTTTATTTAGAACTAACGACCCGCCCTCACTTCGTACCGGTTACGGGTATTCTGCCCACGTATTTTAAATATCTGATTATGTCTAAGGTATTCATGTTAATGATATGCTGTAAAAAGCAATTTTGATCTACCTTAAATGCACCACGTGATAAATATACTTTAAATCCACCTTAGATATTTCATTGGTTAAGGAATAATACTGTATTGCTTAAAATAGCTTCGTGAAATTTTGTTATTTTTTAAAGAGAAACATGTTTAATGTGAATTATTCTTAGGAGATCAATATATTACAATATGTTATTACGAACTTCTTCATATCTTTTTATGATATATAATTTCGTAGTACATTATTTTAAATCTATCTTATAAGGTTTAGGCAGCGTTTGAAATATGTTTTTTTTTTATGATATTACATTACCTTATGCATTTCTGTAGTATACATATATTATTCATATAAACCTTCCTCTTGAATCATTGTCTGTTGACCGCATTAAAATCCGTTGCGTAGTTTAAATAAAAGATCTAATCGCACAAGTGGTGCCGACGTCTTTGCTTTATAATATGTAAAGTAGCTTCTATATAAAACACAATATAACGCATTAGAGTAATAGTTACCAGGACATGATTCGGAGTACGTAATACGGACTTCTGGAGCAGTTACGGAATTCTCGACACAACTACCCAAGCTAGTAAAATAAGTGAATTAATGAGTGAAACAATTTAAATGTCATAATACGTTACAAAATATAATTATTTCGAGTTTTCCTTCCCTCGCATAGATGCTATATGCATATTATATCGCTTAATCGTCTTTAACGACATCCACGGGCAAGATAGAGAGTGCTGAATTGTATTCCTACTCCGTCACCACACGGAAAATAATTACCCGCCATAATTGTTAACATATTGTCATAAAACGTTACAAAATAATATGTAAAATAATACCATTGGTTTGCCGTTCTTTTAAGAGTCGTCGAATGTTGATGATTTCGTTTACAAAAACACTACTTCTAGGGGAAGCAACCCGAATTTCTATAGGACAAGCAGTCTGCATAAAATCTATGTAAATAAGACGCGAGCGATCTCATTTGCTGATGATGAATAACCATTTGTAAGCTATAAAGTCGTTTATTTGCCCCAAAGAGAAAACGACCACATGTGCTCTTTTAATTACAGTTTTTATAGCATTTTGTATAAAAATTTGAAGCAACAAAAAATATTTCGCATACATTAATATTGTAAAAATGCGTTGCGCTGAAAATATTGACTAATAAAAATATGGACTATATATACATATGAATTAATATTTGCCACTAATAGAAAACAGCTACTGGAACATATTCATCATCATCTCAGCCCCACGTAAGTCCTACTGATGGGCTCGGGCCTCCTCCGCAATGGAAGGGAAATTTACCTACTATACCACACTGGTCATACGTTTTCGCATAGGGTTTTATATCGATATTCTTTCTCTTGCATAGATATCTGCATAATACATCCCTTTTTTTTGGGGTGGGCTGCGGTCGGCGCACTCCTCGCACCACTCCGTCCGGGGCGACAGAGGGGTGTAAGCACGCATAACCGCAGCCCACCTGAACACCACGTCGCTTTCGGCGTTGGGCCGACCACCGGAGCAGGGTTACTTGTCATCGGTGGTCGGACATAATACATCCCTTAGTCGTATTTTACGACAACCACGGTCAAGAGAGAGGGTGGCGAATTGTATTCTTACTCCGTCACCACACGGATTGAAACATGAAAGAAATATAAATTTTACAAAAATATTTACTGAATAATTTGCAAATTTTATGTAAATTTAAACAAATAATACTACTATATCTATTTATCACGAATGTTTTTAAAATTCATCTCTCGAGCCACGTCATCACATTTAGTCACGATCTAAATATTAATAGGTCACTGCCTATTAACTACACCTACGCAAAGTAAATTGTATAAATTCTATTGTTTCAACATTATTGTTACATCTTATGTCTGCTGCGTATATTGCGAATTTTTATCTCATCCATGGGTGCATTGTGACACTACATATGGTCACAGTTCCAGTGTTCAATTAAAAAATACTTCGAAATGGTAGCTGCTTTGCGAAAAATATTTACTAAACTTTGTGAAAAAGAAGCCTTTTTACTTCAAGATCGCAGTCTTGGTTTCGGGTTGAGAGCCCTCAGCGCTCATCCAACAGTCGGGGTAAAATTGTCCTGTTGTCCGGGTAAAGCCACCTGCGCCTAACAACTATAGTCACAGACGCAAAGAAAAATGGGCAAGGTCTATAATCATCATCATGCTTTTATACCAATTACTGGGAGCCAAGCCAATATGTATAGTGAATATTGATAAAGTTTTGGTTTTAAGCTATTGCATAGCTTTTATCACGGGCTTTGCGCGGCGACCGAATCAAGAAATTTCGTAACGAAAATAAAACCTAACACCCCCCTACCATGTAGCTCGGCCGAGCTATATGGTAGGTGGGTGGCGGCGGCTCGGCCGAGCGTACCGTCGCCAACATTCTGCGTTCGTCCGTCTCGGTGCGCACACGTGCCACCGCTTCGCGTAGCTTACGTCAAAAAGTATTTTCGCGCGTTTTCTAACGGTCCCAACGATCTTCAGCGGACGACAGTGGTAATCCAAACCGCCTTTATTGTTATAAATATAGTACATTTGTTTTCTTATCGGTCACCACGCTCAAAAAGTGTAACTTGAATTAATATCAAAGAAAAAACTTGAATTAAGTAATATCAAAGAAAAAAATACTGCATAAATAAAAAATAAATAAATAATTATAATCGCATAAGTTGATGAAAAATGCTATGCAATAGCTTTACCGTGGCAGTCCCCGAGTGCCACACGTTTTTTTTTAATTTTATAACCCGCCATAATTGTTGGCCAGACGGCATCCGATGGAGTTGGCTCAGGACGAAGTAAGGCTCCTAGTTGTGTTCTGTGAAACCCATGAGCTATGTAAAGATTGGTAATATTCCTACCCGCCACAACACAGCAAAACCGAGGTCTATAATATATTGAACTAAATGATTTGGTAATTGCATTTTAAATGAGTAGCCATTTATAGCCGTCAATAGTTTTTTTTAGATTGAAGTAATAAATATAAAGAGTTGTGTTGTATGAATCAAAATTGTGCAATTGTTTTATTTAATTAATACTATAATTATCAAAATTATTCAAACGATTTTTAAAAAAATCATTTTTAAGGATGAATAAAGCCTCTGCCTTATTATTTACCTAATTCGAGACTTCGACTTCTTGCTAATATAAGGCTTATAAATACGATTTATTTTAAAAATTCTAATAAATAAAAATTATAAATTTTCTATCAAGAGTCAACAAGTTTACCAACTCTATGGAAAATCGAATGGGAGAAAAAATTCCATAAACAAAATAGATATAGCAATAGTTGATAATTCTTTGAACATACAACATTGTATACTAAAATTAGTTATTCTACATGCAACAAGGCCGTGTAATGCAAGAATCTGCCATTCAAATTACACCATTTTTAAACAACATTACTAATATAATCACGGTCGATGAATCAGTTTCCTTTTGAATAAATAATTAAATACTATTTATTATTACCAATTGTGGCCAAACTGATTTTTAATGTAAAAATTGACACTAATGTAAAAAATAATAAAATAAAAAAAATTACATTTTTTCATCGGGTAATAATCGACAATGCTGTCATAAATGGTAACGTATACATGGTAGGACTACAGCAGCGCAGCGTCCTCTACGTTGACCGAGTAGGGGACCTTGTGCGAACGCCCATGACGTGCGGTGTCCCGCAGGGGTCGGTTCTGGGTCCGACCCTGTGGAACATCGGCTACGACTGGGCGTTGAGAGGAAGCCTCCCACCCGGGCTGGGCGTAATTTGCTACGCCGACGATACACTCGTTACAGCCCGGGGTGGGGAGGCGGCACGCCTGGCAACTCTCGGCACCGAGGAGATTGTCAGGCGGATCGAAGCGCTGGGGTTGAGGGTAGCCCTGGAAAAGACGGAGGCCCTTTTGTTCCATGGCCTCCGTACCGCCGGGCCTCCCGCCGGCGCTTCGATCACCGTGAAGTCGGTCACCACCAGCATCCAGGCCCACATGAAGTACTTGGGCTTGGTGCTCGACGGGCATTTTTGGTTCCGGGAGCATCTCCATCGACTTGTTCCCCGGCTTGTCGGCGCGGCGTCCGCCCTTTCGCGGCTGATGCCGAATGTGGGCGGACCCAGTGCTACGTGCCGACAGCTGTACGTGGGGGTGATCCGGTCGATGGCCCTGTATGGCGTACCGGTGTGGGCGGCGTCCCTGACCGTCCGTCTTAGGGCCCTCCTGTGGCGACCACAGAGGGTCATGGCGGTCAGGGCCATACAGGGTTACCGCACGGTGGCGACGGAGGCAGCGTGCCTCCTGACCGGAACTCCCCCGTAGGACCTGGAGGCGGAGATGCTCGCCGACATTTATCAGCGGGTGTCGGAGACGCGCGCCCGCGGCGGCATGGTCTCCATCAGAGAGATCACCGCCTGGCGGGTCGACGCCCGCTGAGAAGTCATTGCCCGTTGGGCAGTCCGGCTGGAGAGTCCTCGGTACGATGTCAGGACCGTCGAGGCCCTCCGGCCGGTGCTGATGGAGTGGTTGGAGCGGACGCACGGGATGCTTTCTTTCCGACTGGTGCAGGTGCTGACGGGGCACGGTTGCTTCGGGAAGTACCTGCACAAGATTGTCAGGAGGGAGAGCACACCGTCCTGCCACCACTGCAGTTGCGACGAGGACACGGCGCAGCACACGCTCGAGGAGTGTGCTGCATGGGAGGGGGATCGCCGTGAACTCTTCGCAATTATCGGTGCCGACCTGGCGCTGTCGACCATCGCCAGGGAGATGCTCGTCAGCGTCAGGAACTGGGACGCGGTCGCCGCCTTCTGTGAGGCCGTAATCTCACGGAAGGAGGCGGCGGATCGTGTGCGAGTAGAGCTCCTATTCGGCGACACGTTCCGCCGCCGGCGACTCGGGCGGCGCAGGCGCGGGTATCTGCGCCTAATGCCGCCCTAGCCGAGGCCGCGGGTGATCGGACCGGGGAATTGTCCGTCACCCGCAGAGAGGCTAACCGCGCGACGGCGACCGACGTCCCAGGACGTCGAGAGGTGAGGGTACCCGAAAGGGTATTCCGTCGGGCCGACCACTGACGACAAGTCACATCTGCTCCGGTGGTCGGCCCAACAACGAGGTGACGTGGGTACGGGTGGGTTATGGGCCCGCGCGCCGTCCTTTCATCGCCCCGGACGGACTGGACCGCGCGTGCGCTTACCATAAAAACAAAAAAAAAATTACTTTATTATTTTACCAAATATTATTATTTTACAAAAAAAAAAAAATTAATACATGGTAGGACTACACTGTTGACAATTGTCTGTCTACAGCCGCGGGTCGGTCCGTCCGGGGTAGTACCACACTCTCGCAGAAAATCGACATCCGAGTAGTAGCAATTTGTTACTGCGCTTCGTTCGGTGAGCGAGAGAGCCGAAAGCCCAACTTTCTGATTGTGTTTGCGTGTGGTGGGTTTTGATAATGCCTTTAGTGTCGCCGAAACTTATTGCACGCATATTCTCCCGTCACGGTTGGCAGCGGCCTAGCAAAGGTCCATAAACGGCAGCAACACTTACCATCAAGTGTACTAAAGATTTCTGATGTTTACGCGAGTATTATATACATTTTAAATAAAACTATTTACGGATTTTATCGCGTTTGTATTTGATTTTTGATTACCAGACGTTTCGAACACTACAGCGTTCATGGTCACGGGTGGACTAAGATGTCTCACGTCCAACAAGTCATCGTTACTGCAGAAAATTTATAATTATCTACGCGATACAGAAATTAGTTATTAAATATTGACCCACATTTTGATACAAAATTTATTGCCAGTGTAAGAAGAAAATGATTCTATATGAAAAAATTATATTGTTTATGGTTAGTATTTAATAATTAATAACAATCAATAATTAATAACAATCAATAATTAATAACAATCAATAATTAATAACTCAATATTTAATAACTAATTTCTGTATCGGGTAGATAATTATAAATTTTCTGCAGTAACGATGACTTGTTGGACGTGAGACATCTTAGTCCACCCGTGACCATGAACGATGTAAAGTGTTCGAAACGTCGGGTAATCAAAAATCAAATACAAACGCGATAAAATCCGTAAAATCCGTAAAGTAGTTTTATTTAAAATCAAGTGTACTGTTTGCTCGTTTGCCATCGTTTGCATTAATAAAAAAAAAACCATACTTCAACCAATGGGATACACGTATTATTGCAAAAAATAACAAGATTATTTAGAAGTTTGCTCTTATTATTCAGGATATCCAATAAGTATACAGCAAACACTACCGCGTGGTAACTGAATAAGAATACAATCCACCGCCCGCCCCCTCTCTTACCCGTGGGTATCATAAAAAACGACTAAAAGATTAAATATGTATATAACATCTTATGCAAGAGGTGGACACCTCGAAATAAAAGACCCTATGCTATCACGTCTGACAAGCGTGTTCCGCTAGTTTACTTCAACGTAATTAGTTTTAATTTGTATGAAATCAATGGACGGCGCTGATCTTTCACGTCGCTAGGCGTCAGCTTTAGAGGCAGGCAGCTGTCTCACGATAGATAGTGAATTCCGCTTTCAGACTTTCAAAAGGTGACGGAGTAAGAATACAGTTCACGGCTTCTTCGTTTACGATAGATGTCGTAAAAGACAAGTAATGTAAGCAAGTAACGCACTGCAAAAAAAAAACTGGTAAAAAGCCAATCCGTCTGACAAGTGTATTATAACAGGTTAATTACCCATCCATTGTAGAGTAGGCCAAAGTCAAACGAGAATGGTAATATAAATGCAGTATAAAAAAACTAAAAAAAAAATTAAATCTGTAAGTAGAAAGTGGAAAATAATTCTTAATACAGGAATAAAATAACGAACGAAAAATAGCATTATTATGAAAAAATCTTGAATTACGAATTATTTAAATTATATTTATTTTCACTTTTAGATTCAGAAAGTAGGTCCGAAACGGTGTGCGTGCGCAGACCACGCGCGTACTCTATCTCTCTCGATCTCACGCAAAGGATTTGTGAGTATATTATAAATCCTGGCCATCGTAATCAGGATAATGAGATAATCCTATCGAATTATTATATTGGCATCGTTCCTTGATAAGTCTCATTGAATTCAAAGAAGTCGGTAACAAACTAATAAAAGCACGTTAAGAATAAAAGAACATGCAATTAAAATTTCCCTTAATGTGAGACGAGCAAATCTCGCATTAAGGCAACAGATGCAGTGTTGTAAAAAAAATCAACATACTAGCTACAAAAACTTGCAAAAAGTGAAAAGGAAGCGAAAAAAATCTTTTGTTGCAATAGAATTACATGTTGAGCAATAGAAGTTTTACTAAAAGTGAAAATAACTGTAGAGTTAGCACATAAATGAAACAAAACACCAGACAGAACACTTGAATCCGTAAAAAATCATTCCGATTCACTTTACCACATCGTTATAAAACGTGTCCCAGTTATCGCATACTTTCATTGTATTTTAATTTTAATAATATTAAAAATGCCGAGTGCAGATAACATTATTGTAAGTGGACTTCTCGTCCAATATACCTCAGTGTCTGAAAACACAGGTCTACGACCAGTGTGTGTTACCAGTGATGACTTAGGGCACAGAAAAATATAAGCCTCATAACAAGGCTCAAAGTCGCTCAGCGTGCGATATGGAACGGGCTATACTCGGGATTTCTCTGCGATATAGAATCCGAAATACGGAAATCCAGAGAAGAACGGGTGTAACCGACATAGCACGAAGAATTAGCACGCTGAAGTGGCAATGGGCAGGCCACATCGCTCGACGAATTGACAACCGCTGGGGAAGAAAGGTTTTCGAGTGGCAACCACGTATTGGACGACGCAGTGTAGGACCCCCCAGCCCCCCAGCCAGCGAGGTATAGGTAGGCCAATATGACTTGAGCTGTTGAGCATGTTTTGTAGTAATATAGTAAGTTGTATTTATAGAGCGTAACAAAGAAGTAAACAAATTTATGAACTACCATACAATTCTCAAGTAACCTTTTCAAGTTATTTTGGTTATTATGAAGTATAATTAAAAACACGTTTAAATGGTTGAGGAAAATGCGATGAAAAATAATATAGGTACACCTGCGAGAATTTATTAAGTCATATGCCAAGTCTGTCATACGGTATTGTCCCCACATGCTAAACCATGGCCTAGAAACCTTATTTCTGACACATAATAGCAGAATAAAACAAAACAACAAGCCTTGTCAAACCCTTATTTTTATTTTATAGCGTAAAATATTAAAACACGTGTTTTAACAAATGCTCTTTAATTTTTTTTTATTTCGAGAGATAAGATGTGGTAGGACCATGCTGTCGACAGACAGCCTCGGGCTAGCACACTCTCAGAGAAAATTTACGTCTAAGCAGTAGCAAATTGTTACTGCACTTCGTTCAGTGAGCGAGAGAGCCGGAAGCCCAACTTTCTGAAGATGTTTGCATGTGGTGGATATTGGTAATGCTTTTAGTATAATCGCACCCCATTGGACGCACTTACACCCCTTTCACCTACTTCACGGTAGGCATCGGCCTAGCAAAGATCCAGAAGTGGCCGTCTTATTTACCATCATGTCGTTTACTGCTAACAGATATAAAAAGAGATACTTTACAATATTCCTTAAACTGGCGGAGGCAATGTTATTCTAGATTATCTAGTCGAACATTCGTACATCTCACGAATTTTAGTTTCCAGCTAAATATGGCATTTGATCGGATATGTTCGGATTTCGCTATACTTTTCTATGGGAATCAGAAAAATCTACTGAGCGATTACTAGGAAAATGGCCCAGTACAATTTTCTCGAGAATCTCATAACACCAACTGCGATTTTCTGGTTTGCCAAGTGTGGGTATTATGCCGTTATCCCCAGCAATGGACTTCGATAGGCTACTGAATAGCATAAGAACACGACAAACTTTATTCGACACCTCATTTTATGTTGGTACACGATTCAAAAGAGCGAGCTCCAGAGAAATTATTAATTTAATCGCTACGATTCCTATTGTAATTAAAAACCAACAAATTTTCGTCATAATTGCAAGTTACAAAATAACTAATTGTGAATGCATTGGTAAAAAAAAATTCAACGTTAAACAATAGGCGTTATGAAAAACTTAACAATGGGTTCACTTACCCAACTATCCATGTAAGAGGTGCCAAAATGCAAGTAAATTACAGAAGTGTATTTAAATGTCAAATAATTTTATAGTCCAAAAGTGAGGCTGCAGATAATATTCTGGCTGCAGCAGGGTCGGTAAATAAGTTAGCTTCTCAGAAGTGGTTTGGAACCACCTTACAGCAGCAGCAAAAAAATCAACTAAAATTTACAAAATAAAAGTATTCAATACTGAAATAACCACAATTCTTGATTGTACTCTAATTAATTAGATATGTTTTATTTCCTTCTTTTTTGAAATCTCTTGACTTCTCTAACTAATTGGTTTTAGTTTACCTTCTCATACAGGAATGTTAGTTGCTTTGGCATATAAGTATGTGGGTAGGTAAAGATAAAATATGTCAGCACCTGTGTTTTCCTGTAAGAAAATTAGCCGCAACATTACCATTGTCATTGTCAATCATGATAAAACCTATAAACCTATTCCAACACCTGTAACCAGCATATAGTAAGTCAATTGAGGAATCAATCATTGCGGATCCCGACGAATGAATCTTGGCAGTTTATCAAAAGCTTATAAATAATAAACTTTGAGTAAATTTCTTGCCAAACGATAGTTAATTTTCTACACTTAAATTTGTTCTTCGTTGCATGTGTTGTCACTATGATACAACGATCTAGACAGTTACAACACAATATTTCGTGTTTTTAACTAACCTGTTCTACTGCACGTTCGCCGCGGTTGTATATTAGATATGGTATGTTGAACAAAGAACTATGTAACTGCTGTGTTCACACCAGTTTTGGATGTAACGTCTTCGGAATTATGACAAGTGAATTTATTATATATGAGGCATTATTTGATAAGATTGCAAAGACGACGGATTAGTTTCAAGTATTGATCTATCGTACATTGCTGATCAATTTCCCTCCAATTCCCAAGCCCAGCAGTGAGATGTATATGTAGGGATGATAATGATAAAGTCTCCGCACTACGATATATACGGATTTGATATATGGTGCGCAGTGTTTTTAAAAAACTTTAACGAGGTTAATCTCTGACGTTAATATAGAACTAGAAAACTCTCATAAAGAATATTTATTCCCATTTCTACAACATTTTTCATTAACGAACCGTTCCTGCTGGTCAAGGAGTGACGGTATATAGCCTATAGCCCTCCGCGATAAATGGTCTACACTAACAGAATTATTTATTTTGTAATAATAAGTTCTTAAGATTAGCGCGTTCAACCAAACAAATTCTTCAACTTTATAATATTAGTATTTGACGAATTAAGAAATAGTATTATTCGGTGTGGTGACAATGTAAGAATACGGATCGCCACCCTATTCACCACCACAAGAGGACTAAGGGATATGCATATTAGATGCCGATAACATATTTGCAAGAAAAGAAAAACCGCTAAATAAAATCCCCATACTAACCCGCTTGACTAGCGCGTTATAGAGGGTCAATTTCTCTTCCATTGTGGAGGAGACTCTAGTCGAGCAGTGAGACATATATGAGATGAAACGAAGTAATAGGAACGCCACAAGAATTGTGTTTACCTATAGCATTCTACTAATGATCTCTCAGCCAGTTTCCACGCCTCTCAGAGGAGAGTTAGGCTACACATTGTATTTCTTATACGTCATCATAAGGGTAGCATATAAATATGATATAATATACATATGTGAAGGGCTGTGAAGGTCTGACGGAAGCCAGGACAATGAGATAAACCTTTATGCATGTCATTATTTATTAGAAACGAGCATTTTGTTCCGTGTGTAGTTACCGTTTATTCCGGTTAACATGTAACTAGTTGTATATAAAATATGAAAAATAATGATACGTGCGTTTAGAATTATAGACAATAATGAATAATGTGACCATAATTTATTACGTCAAAAAGGGATAATTGAGTAACTATTGCGTTATTTTTTATATCAGAACGGAATAATTTTAGAAATAGGTATAAACATGAAATTAAAACCTAAAAAAAAACAAGAACACGTCATGAGAGCCCTCAGCGCTCACCCATAGTCCGGGCTAAGCTGTGAAAGCCATCTGCGGCTAACAGCTATACACACAAAAAAAAGTCTTGTAGGGACAGGTAAAACTATGGACTTGAAACACATCTCTACCAATACAGAGACAAAGAGAGAGATAAAGAGAGCAATACAAATAATATGACGTCAACTTTGCAGTCTGCATATTAATTTACGTCTGCTCTGAGCAAACATCATTGTACTAAAAAGAGATAGAAAATGAGCCTTCCAAAGATTTCATAAAGGTGAAGAGTTGTTAATTCGGATCGATGTTCATAGCCGTTTTGTGTTTTCTAAATTATATTATTAGTAATTTGTTATCGATACAGATTGATCGAAGTAATTCTTTTTAGATTTCGATTTTACAGCGTAATTTGAAAGCTGATATCCAAAACATTATTAGAACATTATAAGTAAATCAATTAATAAGTACATTAGACTGATTTCTCTCATCTGAAGGACACTCGTGGCCAGCATTGACGCGTACCTGGCGTATAGTAGATGAATAAGTCAACATTATATTAATCTACTTCCCTTTATCTAAAACCAGTTTACATAATCATACATTTTCATCATATATATACAATGTAGTTTAAGTATTAAACTTAATACCTTAGTGCAAGGCGAATGCTGTCACAAGGTCTATGCGAACGTGACCATAGAACCTTGCGCTCAAATCCATTAAATAAGTTTACGCCACTCAACATAATAGGATTTGTATTAACAGTATATGACTACTTATAAATTGAAGCCATCGATCACACGCAATATCCATCTACACTATTTCATTTTGTTTTTTAACAAAAATATCAAATATCCTCGGATAGCGAGGGACTATTCAAATATATTGAATAGTTCCTTGCTATACGAGGATTTTTTATCATATTTTATCTTTTATCATATTTAGGCTATTGGCGAATACAAAATACCCCCAGATTTCTAATAATAATAATTCGTAGATCACGCAAGGTTCTGCGTGGGAATTAAACCCGCAATACTTGTCACAGTAGGTTGGTATTTTAACCACTACGCTATCTATGTCATTTCATGATATACGAGTAATTTTATTAGCTCACAGATTGTAATAATTCAATCTAATGGTTTTTCTTTTGTCGTGACTGAATAAGTTAATTTACCGTGTGGTGACGGAGTAAGACTATAATTTACCCCTTCGCCCAGCCCCCCCCCACTCTTGCCCGTGAATGTCGTAAAAGACAACTAAAGGATCAAATATGCTTATAACATTTATGCAAGAGAGGGAGTACTCGAAATAACACCCTATAGTAACGCGTCTGACCAGCCTGGTATAGTAGGTTAATTTCTCTCATTGTGGAGGAGGCTCGAACCCAACAGTATGATGTACATGAGCTGAATTGATTATGATGTCTGAATAAAGATACAGTTTGCCATTATACATTTTGCTCGTCCACGTGGGTCGTAAAAGACGTTTAAGAGATGGAAATAAAAACATCACTGCAGGTGACGGCAAACCACCGCCGAGTCAATCGGTACCAGTGTACCAGTCCAACGGGGATGGGGAATATGTTAGGTTATGGGACCGCGCGCCGCCCTTCCATCGCCCCGGACCGGTTGGTCAAGGCGTGTCCAAACTACAGCTTATCAAAAAAAAGAAAAGGAAATGGTGAAAAACTTAGAACTTTTAGTTATAAGTTTTTTGACCTATGATTACATTTGATAACCACAGTTATATCATCGGCAAAAACACTCAAAAATCAACTATGAGATAGTAAGTATATTTTATTGTAGTAGTAGATATTTTTTGCGAATTACGAAGGCACCTCGTTCAGCCTTGAGATAATATTAGTGGGATTTAACCTGTAGTGCTACTCTTCGCCTTTTGAGTAGACTGCTTGGATATTAAACTTTATTTATTCGTATTCTTGTAAATAAAACTACGTTACGGATTTTATCGCGTTTGTATTAGATTTTTGATTGCCCGACGTTTCGAACACTGCAGCGTTCATCGTCACGGGCGGACGATGACCATGAATCATTCAAATAAAAACGCGATAAAATCCGTAAAGTAATTTTATTAACAACTAGCAATCCGCCCTCGCTTCGCTTCGGTTATAGGTTATAGTCGTTTTACCCGCGTAGTTCCCGTGGGAATACCGGGATAAAATATAGCCTAGTTTACGCACTGATATTATAGCTTTCCATTGGTGAAAGAATTTTTGAAATCGGTCCAGCCGTTTTGAAGATTACCCGGAACAAACAGACAGATAGACAGACAGACAGACAAAAATTTTAATTGCTATTTTAGGCATAGGTGTCGTGCAAATAACCGTGTGAGCATGAAAAAAGCCTATTATTTTGACATTACAAACAGACACTCCAATTTTATTTATTGGTATAGATGTATAATGATCATTATTCGTATTATTTTATGAATGCCCGATGCAAAAAGAAAGGGCTTTATAAGTTTGACGCTAATGTCAGTCTGCATCGTAGATCTCGAACGAATGGACCGATTTCGATGCGATTTTTGCGATTTTTCTATGTGAATGCGAGTTTCCTTGCGGTGGTTCTTAGCTATGTTTAATGTATGCCAATTGTGATATGTTTTATCATTTATAGCGTAATATCTTGTAATTTATATCATTCTTAAATTAATGTGATATAATATTGCATTTACTTTTGCTTAATATCTGCGACTTCAGCACTGTAATACTGTGTCAACTGCACCATAAGCTGAGATGGGTATAATATTTCGTCTGAAGTATTTTCCAGTAGTATTGTTAAGCTAATATTCATTTATTTCTCTGCATACTAAATTTATATGTAAGGTATACAAAAAGACAATTCCTATTGTTTCTTTCTTTAATTTCATTAGCCGTTTTAGCGCTGCCAAAGTCTAAGTGATACTTTTAAGTTTCAGATTCTAAAGAATCTCTCCTGATCGCAGTTTAAACAACGTATCAAATGATATATCATCTATTATTATAGACCCGAATACGTATTGCAAAAGAAGCATATGCTTGGGGGTATACCTACTAATAATTCATAACGACAGTTCTGTAACAATGAGCCGCCAAATGTAATCTTGTCTATGACAAGTCACGATTAATCTGCAATCATTCGCCCTCTATACTATTAAAACGAAGTGCCACTGGAAAAAAACTAAAACGTGTGTCCTAAATGATTTATAGGCTTGCGTTATATTGATACAACTAGCAACCCGCCCTCGCTTCGCTTCGGTTATAGGTTATTGTCGTTTTACCCGCGTAGTTCCCGTTCCCGTGGGAATACCTGGATAAAATATAGCCTAGTTTACGCGCTGAAATTATGGCTTTCTATTGGTGACAGAATTTTTGAAATCGGTCCAGCCGTTTTGAAGATTACCCGCAACAGACAGACAAACGGACAAAAAAATTTTAATTGCTATTTTAGGCATAAGTGTCGTGCAAATAACCGTGTGAGCATGAAAAAAGCCTATTATTTTGATATTACAAACAGACACTCCAATTTTATTTATTAGTATAGATAAAATAGCGACGCTGTCCAGTTGGCAGATTAATTCATTCTTTCTATTTGAAAGAAAAAGTTATTTACTTTTTCGTGTGATGAATGAACAAGAATATAATTCTCCCTATCTTGCCCGAAGGTTTTTCTTTGCAAACGGTGGTAATCGAGCAAGCAGTATACGTGATGGTAAGCGTTGCTGCCGCTCATGGACTTTTGCTAGGCCGCTGCCCACCGCGAAGAAAGTCAATGGATTGCGAAAGCGTACAATGAGGTTCGGTGATACCAAAGGCATCACTAAAACCTATCACACGAAAAAACACCTTCAGAAAGTTGGACTTCCGGCTCTCACCGAACAAAGCGCAGTACCAAATTGCTACTCGGACGTCGATTTTCTACGAGTGTGGTACTATTACCCTGGACAGACCGGCCCGCGGCTGTAGACAAACAACTGTCAACAGTATGGTCCTACCGCTAGTAAAAGTGTCGTATAAGACGACTAAGGGATGTAATATCATCATCATCGCAGCCCACATACGTCCCACAGTTGGGCTCGAGCCTCCTCCACAATGGGAGAGAATTTGATCTACTATACCATGCTGTTCAGACATGTTGGTATAGGATTTCATTTCGAGTTTTCCTTCTTTTGCACAGATGTTATGTGCATATTATATCTCATAGTCGTCTTTTATGACATCCACGAGCAAGATAGGGATTGGAAAAATGTATTCTTACTCCGTCACCATACGGCATATACGTATAACTAACTATGCAACAGAAGGAAAGCGCGAAATAAAATATAGTAGGTCAATTTCTTTTTTATTTTGAAGGAGGCCCGAGCCAGTGGCACATAAGCTGATGATAATGATGAAATAACTCTTGAAATCTCAACAAAACCCATACTCTAGAGTGATTCAGCAGGTAAATTTTGACAGCACAGATGGCGTAGTGGTTAGGTTACCGACCTACTGTCACAAAGGTCACAGGTTTGATTCCCACGGACAATACTTTATCGACAAGTTACCAGGTGTACCGGTATGAAGTGAGCGTTAAGATACAAATGTGTTGGTAGGGGTTATTTGTTGTGAATGAGCCTCAATTTTTTTTCTTTTGGTTGGCATGACATCTGTCAAACATTCAATAACCTAACAGTTAGTAAACAAACAACATCATATTTTTTTATTGTGTTAAAAATGTCAAATTTTGTGCCGGAAAGTGATGATTTGCGGAAAGCATTAATTTTTTGTTTCCATTTGAAAAAAAATGCTGCAGAATCACATCGAATGCTTGTCGAAGCATATGATGATCATGATCAGAAGCAACATGCAAGAGATGGTTTCAACGATTCAAATGTAATGATTTTGATGTGAGAAATGAAGAACGTGGAAGACCACCAAAAAAATTTGAAGACGTTAAACTGCAAGCAATATTGGATGAAGATGGTACTTTGAGTCAGAAGCAAATGGCAGCTATGTTAAATGTTGCACAACAAACAATTTCAGACCGTTTGAAAGCTATGGGAAAAATTCAAAAGTGTGGAAAATGGGTGCCTCATGAATTGAATGAAAGACAAATGGAAAACCGGAAAAACACTTGTGAAATTTTGCTTCAAAGACACGAAAGAAAATCAGTTTTGCATCGAATTGTCACTGGCGATGAAAAATGGATTTATTTTAAGAATCCTAAACGGAGAAAATCATGGGTTAATCCGGGACAACCATCAGCATCGACTGCAGAACCAGATCGTTTCGGGAAGAAGGCAATGCTCTGTGTTTGGTGGGATCAGAAGGGTGTGGTGTATTATGAACTCCTAAAACCTGGTGAAACTGTTAATACTAGTCGCTACAAACAACAAATGATCGATTTGAACAACGCATTGATCGAAAAACGACCAGAATGGGCCAGAAGACACGGCAAAGTAATTTTGTTACACGACAATGCACCTGCACACAAAGCAAAATCGGTTCAGGATACAATCAAAGTACTTGGCTGGGAGTTGCTACCCCACCCACCGTATTCACCGGACTTGGCTCCTTCCGATTACCATTTATTTTCATCGATGGGACACGCATTGGCTGAGCAGCGGTTCGATTCCTACGCGGAAGTGGCAAATTGGGTGTCTGATTGGTTTGCTTCAAAAGAAGAACATTTCTATTGCCATGGTATCCACAAATTACCAAAAAGGTGGACAAAATGTGTAGAAAGTGATGGACAATATTTTGAATAAATTTATTTTTTTATCTAATCAAAATTAATATTTTATTTTCACAAAAAAACGCTCATTTCATACCGGTACACCTATGTATAGTTCTGTGTCTAGGTTAGACTTGTTGAAATAGATAGATCGATATTTTTAATTAGATATAGGTAATAATACCTATGCTATGTGGTAGCGGCTTCGAATACTACCAACCCTTGCTTTGCTCGAGGGTGTCGTAAAAGACGACTAAGAGCCCTAGATTGACCCGGACCAACTCCATCTGGTACCATTTGGGTCAACGATTACATTCCCAAGGAGGGTTGACGTCAGGCAGGCGGCCGGTCATAAAAGTCATTGCCGAAACTTTTTGCAATATGTCAAAACAGATGACATATTGCGTCGACCCCAAATAATTGGGATATGAGCAAGATGATGATGATAGGTAATAATACCTATATATTTTGATCCAATATATCGATACAAAATATCCAGTATCAAAATATCCAATGAATTTTAATAAAACTTCAGCTCTTTTTAAAAATGATTGCTACTTTATTTGCCGCTAAAGATATCTCGTCTAGAATATTAAAGTACACATTTAAATTACACAATATTTCGGGCTAAACTGGTTTTACGAGTTCGTCGAGTTCTATAATTCTATTTGCATTTCTAGATAAATTAATATTTATTTTATAATATTTTACTTCATCATCATCATCATCATCATTTCAGCCTATTGCCGTCCACTGCTGGACGTAGGCCTCCCTCATGTTGCGCCACAATGTGCGGTCCTGTGCCGCCTGCATCCAACGACGCCCAGTTACTTTCACTAGGTCATCGGTCCACCTAGTGGGGGGCGTCCTACACTGCGTCGTCCGATGCGTGGTCGCCACTCGAGAACCTTTCTTCCCCAGCGGTTGTCGGTTCGCCGAGCGATGTGGCCTGCCCATTGCCACTTCAGCGTGCTAATTCTTCGTGCTATGTCGGTTACACCCGTTCTTCTACGGATTTCCGTATTCAGGATTCTATCTCGCAGAGAAATCCCGAGCATAGCCCGTTCCATAGCACGCTGAGCGACTTTGAGTCTTGATATGAGGCCTACATATTTTACTTAGATTTGATTAATTTTATATTGAACTAACTGACCCAACAGACGTTATTCTATTTAAACAAGAGCCACCTACTGGGTCCAATTGTGAATTATAACCATTTTCGAATCCCATTGAACATGCACAAAAAATTTCATCAACATCGGTCCAGCCATTTAGTAGTTCAGTGACATACACAAGAAATGTATATATGTATAAAGATTAGAAATAAACAACATGCACTATTTGACGTATCTACTTATGGAGTTAATTAGCATATTATATAAATTTCCGCATTGTTTTTTTTTTTATTATTTCGGCATCAGGAAACAATTTTATTTAAACAAACTCAATTATTAAAGCAGTAAATACTTCATACTGTGAAAACATAATTTATAGTGTTTACGATCGAATAAATAATCCTTACAAAAGCAAAAATAATCTCTGGTTTATCATTAGCATCTTAGCCATTAATAAGTTTTAGTGCTGGTTGAGCTTCCTCTAAAATAGAAAGACAATTAACCTATTATACCACTCTGGTCAGACGTTTTGTTATAAAATTTTAAAAGGAAATAAATAATTGTATTCTTATTCACCATGCGGCGAATAAATTAATTACACTAAATTAAATAAAATATTATATAGCCCTTAACGCTGGTGTGGAAGGTTAAATCACTATATTTCGCCAAGTAAAATTATTAAATAACACCTAATATGTTATTGGTCTCAAACTACAAAACTGTTTCAGTTTTCTTGCTACTAGTATACCTTCTGATGACAAATACCACTTGATACTCTTGTGTCGATCTCTGGAATCAGAAAAAACAGATATGGCACTAAATTAAAAGGCATAATTTTAAGCTATTGTATTGTGGTTTTTGTGCTTCGTCACCTTAGCGTAAGCAATTCGTGGGGATTACAATTAAATGTTTCAACTTTGTCTGTTAATATTTATACAGTTTCTAAGAAATTATCGACCCTGCAGACATGTCTTTGGTAAGCCCGTAAGTAATTTACATAACAATCATACTTTTATGTACAAAAGATTTCGTTGAATTGTTGATAAGTACTTGTCTAGGTAGAATCGTTCGTTGTACGTCAATTCGTTAAGCGTTGAAGGTTATCCCACCTGACAAATGTACCACACGATTAGTAAATATCGTTTTTATGCTGTTTAAATACCGCTTTGAGGATTTCAAGAATTCTGTCTGCATGTTTTTCCAAAGGAAACATTTTTGCTTACACTGGATGTAAAATTTGGAGGTCGCGATGTTTGACAATGCTATATAATATAAAAAATCTTATATACGTCCCACTATTGGGCACGAATTTCTTTCAGACGAGGGCAATTATCCTAGTACAGTACTCCGTCTTAAGAAATTGGCATAGGGTTTTATTTTGTGTTTGCCTTCATCTGAAAAGGGTTACTATTATAGAAAAAAAAAAAATATTATCAAAGGCCACATATAACAACAATCTGGGCGAGCCATCGAGTAGTAAATACCATAAGCAGAAAGTACTAGAAAAATCGTGAAAAGTAGATAAATTCTTATACATTTTGGATGAAGCTTATGATTAGTTATATGAAGTATAAAGCTAATCTTTTAGTGATAGGACCACACTGTCGACAGTTATCTGTCTACAGCCGCGGGCCGGTCCGTCCGGGGCAGTACCACGCTCTCGCAGAAAATCGATGTCTGAGTAGTAGCAATTTGTTACTGCGCTTCGTTCGGTGAGCGAGAGAGCCGGAAGCCCAATTTTCTGAGGGTATTTGCGTGTTGCGGAGGGATTTGATGGTGCCTTTAGTATCACCAAGCCTCAATGCACGCATTCACACTCCCTTCACTTTCTTCGCGGTAGGCAGCGGCCTTGTAAAGGTCCATGAGCGGCAGCAACACTTATCATCAGGTGTACTGTTTGCTCGTTTGCCACTGCTTGCAATAAAAAAAAATAATAATAATAAGATATTTGTGCCTATTCAACTTTATTAACTTTATCGTTCTAATAAGTACATACTCCTGAACGATGCCCGGGCATCTTAGAGTGACTGAACATCTACCATATGTATAGTGGTATAGGTAGCGACCTTCCATGTCGAGTCTCGTGGGACGGATTCACAAACAGGACAATACTTTGTATATTCCTTTGGTTCACACAAAGTATTCTGATTTGGAATGTTATTTGGATCTATTAATTATAAAATCTCCCGCGATACAAGCAGTTGTTATTACACAGATTGTTTAAAAAAAAGAGAAACGGTCGCGGCTTTAACAAGTAGTGTATGGGTAAATTTTAAGTCAGGATTGAGCATTGCGATTTTGTGTTGCGTTTAATATTTATAATTTATTTACCTTAATCCCAAATTGATATGGGATCAGTGCTAAATGTCTTTGCCCTATAACATAAGTAGAAAAAGATTTTCTGCATAAGGTTTTTCTTGGGTGTTATGATTCTTCTTGGTAATGTAATTGTTGACAACCGAACAATAGAAATTGGCACTGGTGTATTTAGAGCCTATTAGACAGCAGTTACAACGTCCACGTTGATCAAAGTTGTTAGTAAGCTACAACGAAGACTATTTTTAAAAGACTTCAAAAAAGGAGGAGGTTTCTCAATTCGACCGTATACATATATGCTTTTTTTATGTTTGTTCGTGGATTACTTCGTCGTTTATGATTTATGAACCAATTTTAATGATTCTTTTTTTTTTGTTGGAAAGGGTATAATACTTCCCAAATGGTCCCATGAAAATGTTATCGAAATCGGACAAGTGATTTTTGTAAAATCAACGAAAATCTAAAAATTTATCTACATTGTCTACATTTTTGAAGGCGGTTTCTTTTTTTGCAAAAAATAATTATTTAATCTTTAATCACTATTACTACATGGTAATAAAGTAATCTTAAGAATCATCATTTAATTAAAATTATAATTATATTCGTTAAATAAATTTTAACCTGACAAGCATATCATTATCATCTCAGTTCAAGTCGCACTTTTGGGTTCGAGCCTCCTCCACCATGGGAGGGTAAATTACCTACTATACCGCGCTGGTCAGACGTTTAGGTATAGGGTTTTTTTGTCTAGTTTCCCTTCTCTTGCATAGATATTATCTATCTATTATATCCCTTAGACGTATTTTAAGACAGCTACCGGCCAGAGAGAAAGTGGGGAATTGTATTCTTACTCCGTTACCGTAAATTATACATTACCATCTAAAAATTGTTTCGTCAGACGAATTGTTAATGTTGGTTCCCAAAAAAATAACTGCACTATAACTGAAGCTATATATTTTTATCGATCTATCATATATGGCCTCGCTGGGTGAGAAAATACCTAAATTACCACGCTTGGCGGATGAGTTGGCAAAACGCAGTGGTGACATATTGTATTATTATCCACTATACGAAGAGCTCAACCTATTAGTTTAAATTATTCAACTATATATTAACAGCCAAATTAAAGAGGAAAATTGACGGCCTGTATAATAACCATTGTAATTTAAACTCTATTTAAATACAAAACAATTATTCAAATCAATTTGAATACAAAAATTTCAAATCTATACCATAGTTTTAAAAGCGGAATCTGACGCTTTTGGACACACCCACGCGGCCTAGACGCCATGACATAACAATCTCAAACAAAAAGCCTTAAAAACATCTGACGTCATCAATGTCATGTGACATTTAATGACTTGTTTATTTATATTCATACGTTAATCAGTTACGCTTAACATCATACGGTCAGTATTTACTAAGATTCGTTTAAGGAAGATGACTAGTGAGTCGTAGTTTATACCTAAGTTTTTAATAATTTAGTATAGGAACTACCGCATTGCTCTTAGCTACGACTTAACCGACATTTGTACCCTACGGAGGGTATCCTTGAGACCCTTTACTTAAACACTTTGAGGTAAGAGCCCTGTCTTATAGTGAGAGTTAAATGGGGTATAACAGTCCTCTGAAGCTAATAGGTTCCCCTAATCCAAACAATAAAAGATCCACTTTTTATTTACTATATTGTAAATATTTTAATTAAGAAAGAGTAGGATTACCCATTTTTGTAAGCTATGGTTTTGACACACCCCGCCTAATCTGCCCAGGGTGACGAATGCGAGGCGTGCGCCATAACCTACAATATGCCCCAACCTTCCCTAACTTTTTATTAATCTTACGGATTATTTTTCAAGACATGAACAAAAATTAATTTAAATCAGATAAAATGCGCGATCCAAAAATTGCAGTCTGAGTATTATTTGTGTCCCTATATGTTTGTAAAGTCCCTCGAAATACAAGGATTATTTCCTTAATGCAGAGTATTGTCTAAAATATAACAAATAATATAGTAGTAAAATTATTTTAATTATTTCTAATGTTGACGCAAGCATAACACACTGTAAACAAAACCATTTTACGGATTTCATCGCGTTTGTATTTGATTTTTGTTTGGCCATCAAAAAATACAAATGCGATAAAATCCGTAAATTTGTTTTATTTACTATATTTTACTTGTTTTATAAATCAACTTGGCAACAGCGTTAATAATGCCAACATTTTTCACTAGTTTTGGTTAACGAACCGGTTACACTGGAATCAGGGTTTTGCAACAATAAGTTAAGTTTATTCTGTAATACATGCAAATATAGAAACGGCGGTTGGAGTTGAAATATAAATAAATTAACATATTTCAATAATATTTCATGACGTGATTGATTAATAACTTAGAACATTTTTTATCTATGTACTAATTGCATTACTATTAATAAAGAATTGGGCAATACACTTTCAAAGTACTGTGTCACGGCATCTCTTTCCTTCATAAAACGATTTTCTATGAGTTTCATCCTTTAATTTTATAAATAAATAAAAGTCACAAGGCGCCTAATTATACCACATTGAAAACTTTGTCCGCGTGGTGACGGAATAAGAATATAATTCACCACTCTGAAATGATGACAAGGCGCCAGGCCGGGCCAGTAATGTGGTGACTCACTGAGACCACACCTTCGATAGACAAATATTCGACGGTCCATATGGCGGAATAAGCTGCAGCATATTCGTGGTAGAGTAGGATCCTGCTTCTTGGATGCTGCTGTTTAACGTTTTCCAACACAACCCTTACGTAATGGCTGACATACCAATCTACAGAAACAGTCCTCTTCTAGCCTATCTTCTAGGATAACTATTGCGAAATAACCCATCCGCCCAAGAATGAGGCAATCATCTTTCTACGAATCTTTGAATGAAGTCCACGGTCATTATCTTTTGTCATTCTTTTAATAATTTCTTTAACAGACGGTTGGATTTATTTCAGGTTTTCTTTCTGTTGCATGGATATTATCTGCATAATATATCCCTTGGTTATTTATCTTTTACGACATCCCCGAACAAGAAAGGGTGTGGTACTTCTTACGCCGTCAATGTTGTCTTTATATAAGTTTCTACAGAGTATTAAAGTGATAGGGCCTACTCTACATTGTAGCTTTAACAACCATAATTTATGTGTCATAGTTTCAACAGTAGATATCCATAGATTGATGATTAGTTGACGATCATCTGTTATCCGTAGAGAGACTTAGCTGTAATCCCACAAATTAGTTCAAAATTACATTATTACTTAAATAACTCCCGAGAGGCCTCTCTATCAGCTAAATCGTAATAAAAATTTACAATGCAAAATCTACAAAATATGAATATAATCTAAGTTCCCATAGCAAATATGAGACACTAATCGTGTCTGTTGACTCACTTTAAACTGGTTTTGGCCAAAGACGGTGGTTAGCACTGGTGCACAAACAAAGAATAACCAACCAATTACAAAATTTCCTCATAGTATTAAGTTTTGTTCGTAGAGATTTTTTCTCAATTTAGTCGTATATTAAGGCTTGAAAGGAATGTTGTATTTACATAAGTTATTCGTGCTTTGACCGGCTTATATTAAAAAATAAATACAATATTAAAGTCACGTAGTCCATTTTAAATGAAAATACATGTAAAATTTGATCATGCTTAGTTTATTCTATCATGATCGCCATTTCAAAGTTATTGAAGAGTATTTTATTGTGAATTAATAAGTGATTCCGTGTGGTGACGGAGTAAGAATCGTATTCACCATTCCCTATCTTACCCGTGGATGTCGTAAAAGACGACTGAGGGATATAATATGCATATAATCTATGCAAGAGAAGGACAACTCGAAACAAAACCCTATACCGACCTGTCTCTGGGACGCGGTCGCCGCCTTCTGTGAGGCCGTTATCTCACGGAAGGAGGCGGCGGATCGTGTGCGAGTAGAGCTCCTATTCGGCGACACGTTCCACCGCCGGCGACTCGGGCGGCGCAGGCGCGAATATCTGCGCCTAATGCCGCCCTAGCCGAGGTCGCGGGTGATCGGACCGGGGAATTGTCCGTCACCCGCAGAGAGGCTGACCGCGCGATGGCGACCGACGTCCCAGTACGTCGAGAGGTGAGAGGTTACCCGAAAGGGTATTCCGTCGGGCCGATCACTGATGACAAGTCACATCTGCTCCGGTGGTCGGCCCAACAACGAGGTGACGTGGGTACGGGTGGGTTATGGGCCCGCGCGCCGTCCTTTCATCGCCCCGGAAGGACAGGACCGTGCGTGCGCTTACCATAGCCCACCCATAAAAAAAAAAAAAAAAAAAAAATACCGACCTGTCTGATCCGCATGGATATAGTAAGGTAATTTTAGCTCCTATTGTGGAGAAGGCTCGCGACCAACAGTGGGACGTATATCAGCTGAAATGATGAATGAGGATGATCATAAGTGATGTGATATAAAATTTTGGGCAAAGCTTCTAGTTTACTTTTCCATTAGTACTTTCTTCTAGTTTAATTTCCATAGTTCCGGTGACGGAGTAAGAATACAGTTAACACCCACTCTCTTACCCGTGGGTGTAGTAAAAGACTATTAAGGGACATGTTATGCATAAATATCTACGCACGAGAAAGAAAACACGATATAAAATTCTATGCGCCTGACCAGCGCTGTATAGTGGGTCAATGTCCTTCCATTGTGGAGGAGGCCCGAGCCCAACAGCGAAACTTATACAGGCTGAAATAAAATGAGATAAGTTTCATTTAACTTTTGCGTATCTTAGAGCCAGACTGTGGGATATGAAAATTTAAAAAGCCAAAAATGAGCGACTATATAAAATATATAAAGATTTTCTCTAAAATCTATACCAATAAATAAAATTGGAGTGTCTGTTTGTAATGTCAAAATAATAGGCTTTTTTCATGCTCACACGGTTATTTGCACGACACCTATGCCTAAAATAGCAATTAAAAAATTTTTGTCTGTCTGTCTGTTTGTTCTGGGTAATCTTCAAAACGGCTGGACCGATTTCAAAAATTCTTTCACCAATGGAAAGCTATAATATCAGGGCGTAAACTAGGCTATATTTTATCCCGGTATTCCCACGGGAACGGGAACTACGCGACTAAAACGATTATAACCTATACCCGAAGCGAAGCGAGGGCGGGTTGCTAGTAAATAAATATAATTGATTTCACAGATTTTCTTAATTGTTGGTGTCCTTATGATTTTTTTTAAAATTTATGGATCTGGCTACACTCCGCTCCCTTTGGGGCGACAGAAGTGTAGTGCACCTATAATCTGTCAAGTTTCTTCTCTCTGCTTATTGAATAGGGAACCGATTCATTCTTGGTCCACTCGGCAGGTTACATTTTCGGTTACTTTTTTTACTACTCTTACCCTTGCTACCTGGGCAGTACATTCTTAATTTACAGGCCAAAATAAACAAAACAAAGCATAATAGTAACGGACCAAAGACAATATTGATTAACAATAAAATACGTCACAAATATCGTATTATAAACGATATTTATTCAACTTTTCATTTATAAAGAACTTTCACACTTGAATAAACAAATTGACAATTATTTAGTATGACTATTGTTAATGTATTTATAATTAATTGATTATAACGGTGCATTATATTATGATTAATAGTTTATACGTGAATTGTTCTCATTATTAAGATTTCCTCTATATCTGTCTATATTTTGTGATGTGGTAGTGGTAGGTCCACACTGTCGACAGTTATCTGTCTACAGCCGCGGGCCGGTCCGTCCGGGGCAGTAACCACGCTCTCGCAGAAAATCGACGTCTGAGTAGGAGCAATTTGTTAGTGCGCTTCGTTCGGTGAGCGAGAGAGCCGGAAGCCCAACTTTCTGAGGGTGTTTGCGTGTGGAGGGTTATGGTAGTGCCTTTGGTATCACCAAGCCTCAATGCACGCATTCACACTCCCTTCACTTTCTTCGCGGTAGGCAACGGCCTTGTAAAGGTCCATGAGTGGCAGAAACACTTACCATCAGGTGTACTGTTTGCGCGTTTGCCACTGGTTGCAATAAAAAAAAATTTAGATATTGCCCGCCTGTCAAGAATACAATTCGTTGTAATTGTTTCCGTGTGGTAACGGAGTAAGAATACAATTCACTGCCGCCTCTCTTGCCTATGGATATTGTAAACAACGAATAAGGGATTAATATGTAATACATTTATGCAAGAGAAAGAAAATTTTTAAATTAAACCCTATACCAACACGTCTGACTAGCGTGGTATAGGGAGTCAAATTCCCTCCTAGTGGAGGAGTTGGGCTCGTAAATTATGGGATATATATGAGCTAAAATGATGATGATGATAAATTCAATTTATAGGTCCTCTGTATTATATATAATCTGCGTGTTTCGTAAAATATGATTAAATTATATAAATAAATCACAGTACCGTTCTTCTTCTCACCTTCTCTTGAAGGAAAAATTGAAATAAAGCCTTATAGTAGCCTATTTCTCATCCGTTTTCCGTGTGGTGACTGAATAAAGATAGAATTCATAAAATGCGATTAAGTTATGTAAGCAGATCACATCATCGCAAGAGAAGGAAAAATTGAAATAAAGCCTTACAGTAACACGTTTCTCGTTCATTTTCCGTGTAGTGACGGAGTAAGGATACAATTTACCACACCCTCTCTTGCCTGTGGTTGTCGTAAAAGACTACTAAGGGATCAAATATCACCGTCCTTTCATCGCCCCGGACGGACTGGACCGCGCGTGCGCTTACCATAAAAAAAAAGAAAAAAAAAAAGGATCAAATATGTATTTAGGTCTTTGCAACAAAAGAAAAACATGAAATGAAACTATACCAATACATCTGACCGGTGTGGTAGGTATAGTCAATTTCCCTCCTATTACGAAGGAGGATCTAAGGCATGCTATTGAGAATTTCTTGTATGTAAAATTGTATAAACAGTTTTTGCTCGACCCCATGAGTCTCAGTATCAAAAGGGTGCTGCTGCCAACACCTCAAGTGCCGTATCCTTGTCAGTTAACCGGATTTTACGACTCCCTCTATAAAATAAAGGCCGGCATCTGTCATCACATGATAATTTATGATAAAGGTAAAACGAAATAACTGTTTACGAAATATTTAAACGATAAACAATTATTTTTTTATACAACACCTTCCTCGAACTTTGATGTTAATCAAACAGTTCGTTTCGTCGATATTGCGTAAGCATACGTGACCATATCGGCGTATGCGCAGCAAATACATCGATTTGCGTCAAATAGCAATACCATGTTTTGATTTTCTTCAGATGGAAAGAATTTAATGAACCCTTTGTGATTACTAGTTAAAAATACAAAATATCGTTACCCCTTATACCCTTAGCCGAGGTCGGAGACCAGACCGCGGACATTATTCCGGCACCCGCAGAGAGGCTGACCGCGCGACAGCGACCGACATCCTGGGCTGTCCCGGGACGTCGGACGTCCCTGTGGACGTCGAGAGGCGAGGCTACCCGAAAGGGTATTCCGTCGGGTCAACCACTGAGGACAAGGAACTCTGCACTGGTGGTCGGTCCAACGACGAAGGCGACATGAGTACAGGTGGGTTATGGGCCCGCGCGCCGTCCTTTCGTCGTCCCGGACCGCGTTTGCGCTTACCATAGCCCACCCATAAGAAAAAATAAATAAATAAAAACCCCTTACACCCTTGTGAGTGTGTGTAAAAGAACGACTAAGGGATATAATACGCATATAATATCTATGCCAGAGATGTGATACTCGAAACAAAACCCTATACCAACACGTCTGACCAGCCGTGGTGTAACTTAATTTTATTGTTATTGTACAGTAAGCTCTTGCCCAACAATAGTGGGACGAATATGAGCTGTGATGATGATTACCTCTTACCCTGTGGGGGGACAGAAAAACCGATGGAGAGATCACCAGGAGAATGGACAGCAGTCTTAAAAATTTACATCGCCCCTTCCCGTGTGATGACGGAGTAAGAATACAATTCACCACCCACTCTCTTCCCTGCGGTTGTCGTAAAGGTAGACTAAAAGATTAAATATTACATATATACAAGGTAAGGAACACTCGAAATAAAATTCTAAACCAATACGTTTGACCAGGTTGGTATAGTAGGTCAATGTTCCTCCTATTGTGGAGGAGGTTCGAGCCCTACAGTGCGATATAAATATGACTAGTCCGTTATCGTTAAAGCTCGCAGATAATGCGGTCCTTAGCTTCTCTTACTATCGACCTACTATGAAAGTCTAAGCATTATTTATAAAAACATTAATTGTGATATGACAGTAAACAAGTAATTGTCTCTTGAAAATGAACTGGTATCAATCATAATATAAGTACACACTGCCCTTGTAATAATTAAGATAAGGGTAGTTACGTTTATCGAACGTATAGAACTTTATTCTCAAGAGTTAGGCATTTACCTGCCCTCATCCCACGCTAAGTGGGGTCGGTACATGTTCTTACGTTCCATAACCTCTTACAAGTCGTCATATCTGCACTCACTGTTTTCATATGCATATCCTCATTCACACATCCGTCTCTTTTTGGGTCTCCCACGCTTCTTACGGGGATGGCACAATCATATTGATAACCCGGCTTGTCACATGCCTTTCATCCCTCTTCATCATATGTCCATACTAAGACAATCTCGCGCTCCTAATCTTCTCTATCACTGGTGCCACTTTCAGGCTTCCACTGATATACTCACCATATTGCATGTTGATATTGAAAATTGTCTAGAACTATGGGATATCATCCGTGTGATGACGGAGTAAGAATACAATGGTCATCGTCCGTTCCTTGGTAGATTGTAACAGACGACCAAGAGAAATTTACCACTATGTAGGCCAATTCCTCACAGGCCATGGGAATTTTAGAAGTAAATTATTCTATTTTAAACTAGTAGATTCACCACTTTGTCAATGTTCGACCTCACACTCCGATTTTGAACAAACAGCTCATCACATCCTTTGGGAGTGCATTCTCTGCCGCAACGAGTCACGTCTGGGGTAATATACTATTCGGGTCTTGTAGCAATTCGAGAAAATTTCCGTGCGTTTAGGCGCTTTTGCCATACCTACTATTGTAACCAAACCTAAAGCTCACAAATAGATTCATTAAGCTCTGTCCAATCCGTGGTGCTGTACTGCTGCGTTTCACGTAGTTGTACAGATTCTTATTTACTGGTTTATTAGCCAACTTTGCTTCATGTCTCCCAACTTGAGTAGGGGGGAAGTGGAATCATTCCAACTCCTCCTGTTTTTCTTTTCTAATTAAATTTGTTGCGGGTCCCAAGACAATTAAAAGCGTTTCCCAGGACTTCCTGAGGGTCAAACCTCAGTGTCTTATACGAAGACCATTGTGGAACCTGGCTTACAGGAGTAACAGTGGTGGGATTATGCCCAAAAAAAAAGACGACCAAGAGACGCAAGCAGATAACATAACTGTAAGAGAAGGCAAACTTAAACTATAACAATCCGTCTGACAGGCATGGTACAACAGATCTAATTTCCCTACCATTATAAAGGAGGCTCGAACCTAGCATTGGGACGTATATAAGTCGAGACGATGATGGAGATATAGGAGGCCAAAATCTTATTGATAGTACCATGCTTATATACCATTACATATTCAATTCAGTCTGGTAAGTTTACAAAAAATGCTGTTATTCTGTACTCTATGTTTTAGAATTATTTAATTTTGTAGCGTCTATGGTTTTTTTTTTTAATTTAATTTTATTTAGGGACTTTTGTACACATGTACATATCAGTCCCATCGTAACTCTCACAATACTTACTTACTAATTAGTACTAAGCAATATACATATTTATACAACAATGCCGCTTTCCTTGACATCGGTGATGTTAAGATTTTATGGTACATGCCAATATCATTTCTGTTTAATCTTAAAAGTGTAACAATTCTCTCTCTATCCAACTCATATTGAACACACTCCTACAGAATATGATAAACATCTTGGACCTTACCGCATATCTCACAGTTTGGCGAATGGGTTAACTTCATAAGATGTTTAAATTTATTTAAAGGAATGTGTCCAGCTCTGAGTCGAAGCGCAGTAACAATAAGGTTCCTATTCATGTCCGTGTTCTGAAACCATGGTATACGAGGAGGTTCACTCTGCAATGATCTATACCATATACCTTTCTCTACTGAAACTTTGTTGAAATGTTCGGGCCAAATTTCTCTACACCTAATTCTATATTTTTGTAAAATTTCCGAGTAATTTGGTTTAATTGTCTATGGTTTATTATGATATATTTTATCTATGATATAAATTATCGCCATTACAAATTTGAAAATTTCGTTCCAAAAGCTAATGGAAGAAGTCGGTAAAGATTCTTTTCATTAATTCAATTTGCATTATATAGAAATTGTTGTTTTTTTAGACAATATACGTACATCACTTTTAGACTATACGTATCCTTATGAAGCTCCTTTCTATAGAAGCTTACCACGGACGCCGGACTTGCTGGCCGTCATTAAATTTACTATTTCATTGTTTTTTTTTTCTCGTATTAACGCATCTTAGTCGTGTCTTGCATCAGCGTGAATGTACGATGTGACACACTGTACCTATGCAAATCCTTGCCATAAGTAAATTATACATGCATTTATGGCAAATGAATTCCAATGAAATTATGAATCATGGAGAAACCCACCTGGTATCGCAAACAGAACTGATAATTTCTTAGGAATGCTTCATATTCACTGTGATATAACAATTAAAAATGCATAATGCATCAAATGTTTTATTTATAATACTTGGATTTATTGATGTAGGTTAAAGCCAAAGAATTTTTCATAGAATAGAAGTATGGAAAGGTAGATTTCTATAAGTCTGACAAGATCAGATAGACATATTTGCCTAACTATGGTGCCAATAAAGTAAAGGAAGGAAGGTCGAGTCATTACATATTTAGACGATCTTATTAAAAACTAGCAACCCGCCCTCGCTTCGCTTCGATTTTAGTCGTTTTACCCGCGTAGTTCCCGTTCCCGTGGGAATACCGGGTTAAATATAGCCTAATTTACGCCCTGATATTATAGCTTTCCATTGGTGAAAGAATTTTTGAAATCGGTCCAGCTGTTTTGAAGATTACCCGAAACAAACAGACAGACAGACAAACATTTTTTAATCTGTATTTTAGGCATAGGTGTCGTGCAAACAATCGTGTGAGCATGAAAAAAGCCTATTATTTTGACATTACAAACAGACGCTCCCAATTTTATTTATTGTTATAGATGTTTGTATAATTACGCATCATATTAAGGAAACATCGTTGCAGGAAGTTTGTTTTAGAGCTTACACACAGACACAAATTTTTATGAGAAAAAATACACTGCAACGTAGATTGAAAAAATAATCTAATAATAATAACTTTATTAAAATATAGTAGACGTAGATTGTATTAATATTATTTAACTATTCCTCATTAGACATGTATGATGTTTACGTATTACATATCTATACCAATAAATAAAATTGGAGTGTCTGTTTGTAATGTCAAAATAATAGGCTTTTTTCATGCTCACACGGTTATTTGCACGACACCTATGCCTAAAATAGCAATTAAAAAATTTTTGTCTGTCTGTTTGTTCCGGGTAATCTTCAAAACGGCTGGACAGATTTCAAAAATTCTTTCACCAATGGAAAGCTATAATATCAGGGCGTAAACTAGGCTATATTTTATCCCGGTATTCCCACGGGAACTACGCGGGTAAAACGACTATAACCTATAACCGAAGCAAAGCGAGGGCGGATTGCTAGTATGAAATAAAATTTATCGTCATCATCATCATCGCAGCCCACATACCACTGTTGGGTTCGGACCTACTCCACAATGGGAGGGAATTTAACCTACTATAGCGTGCTTGTCGGACATGTTGGCATAGGGTTTCATTTCGAGTCTTCCTTCTCTTGCAAAGATGTTATGTGCATATTATATCCCACAGTCCTTTTTTACGACATCCACAAGCAAGATAGGGAGTGGTGAATTGTATTCTTACTCCGTCACCACACGGGTAAAATTATTTCTACTAATTTTACCGCTTTAGTAAGTGATGTTTCGAACGTTTTTCAGCATTCATGGTCACTGTAGGACTATTTCATATCCAATAAAGTATCCTTTAGTAGCTTAATGGAATTTGTCAGTGTTTGAAATTGTCATAGTATTATAATTTTAAAATTTAAAATAAGTTTGTTGCCCTCCCAAGAGGAGGCTCGAGTCCAACACTGGACGTACATGAGCTGAAACAAATATGTTATTAGATTAGCTAATTATGTAATAATTGTAGACAAAAGGTTCTTTAAATAGGGACTGAATAAATTTTCCGACTTGCCCGACTTGGTATTACATACAGCTTTTTACTGTAGAACTGAGGGGCGAGACTTGATGTTTTGATGGTATTTAAATTTACAAAAATGGTGAAGTATGGCAGCCCACATTATTTGGGCACCCGCGGAGAGGTTAGCCTCGCGACGGCGATCGGCGTCCCAGTAGGAGACGTCGATGGGAGAGGGTACTCCCTCGGGGTATTCCGTCGGGTCGACCACTGAATTCAAGGAACTCTGCACCGGTGGTCGACCCAACGACGAAGGTGACGTGCTATAAGGGTAGGTTGCGGGTGTGCGTGCTTACGCCCTCTGTCGTCCCGGACGGAGTGGAGCGAGGAGTGCGTCGACCGTAACTAGACCCAAAAAAAAAAGCCCGCATTATTCCACACTTCCTAATTTGATAGATATAAATACTGCCCTGAACTCAATACCATTTTTAATTTTACGCAATCAATAACTTATAACCTTCACAAAAACATAACGAATTTCTCCAACAAAATGTACACATCTGGAAGGCTGTCTAACAATATAATAATCCCATCTTATTATTACATCACAAGTCTGCTCAAAGAATATTTTTGCACAAGAGATCAAATTGAATAAACCTTGGCACTTTCAGGCTAGTCGGCATCGCTCACACGGTGTTTCGCAATATTTTCATCAGTACTTTGCGTAAATTTGCCTTATGTTGTAAAAACATCTTCAAGTAACATTTTGTCAAATTTCAGTAATTCTTTTGGAAATTGCTTCATTATATTGATGTGAAACAACTATTGGTGCGAGTTGGCACTAAAACTGACTGATTGATGTACAAATGGCATAATACTCGTGGCATTATTTGTTTTGGTAAGCGACGAGCAAGCTCAACTGAAGTTAAGTAGGTGAACCACGTGTGGATATCTGCAATACCCGGAGCACGGTGTGTTTGATGCATCTTATAAAGATTGGGCGTCCGGCTCTTTCACTCACTGCATGAATCTACTGCTACACTCGCAATGAATCCCTGGGATGAGAGCCCTCAGCGCTCACCCATACTCCGCGTCAAGCTGTCAAAGCCATCTGCGGCTAACAGCTATACGCTCCAAAAAACAAAAAAAATCGCAATGAATTTATATCAAAAATGTCGATCATAATTTCTAATACTGTATGTAGCGGGTTGTTATAAATCTCTTTAATAACGATGACTTGTTGGACGTGAGACACTTTAGCCATCCCGTGACCTGAAAACTATTCAAAATACTGGGAAGTCAAAAATCAAATACAAACGCGATAAAATCGCCGTAAATTGTTTTATTTGAATTATGCAATGCTCACGTAAACATCAGAAATTCTTCAATAATCATAATAAAAAAATATCTACTATATTAAGGAAAATGTGTGTATTTATTGTACTCCATATTTATTCACCGGTTTTTCTTAATTATTAATTTCTTCATTAAGTATGTACATATATCTGACGAAGGTCCCGTGATATCATGTTTATTGTCAAATAGACTGTACATACATGGAGGGCTCTACTTCTATCTCTATTGCGGCAGGCCAGTCGCACCTAAAATTTTTGGCGTAAGTAAATTGAAGTTCTGTAATATGATGGCAAGGAATTTATATCAAATTATATATTACTTAAAAAATACGTAATAACCTGCAAAAGCCACGTCTCGAATTTCAGTTATAGAGTAAATTCGCATAGCGAATTGGAAAACGTAGAGTTCTTATTAAAATGACAGCATTAGACCTTCTAAACAAAAACAAATAACAATACATATTTAAAATCAAAACTTTGTGTTGTAACTGTAAAAAGACGAAACACTTTTTTACTTGAATTTTAATTAATACATATATTGCATAAGCGATGCTATTATTACATTTATGTTGAATTTTATTTTTCAAACAACATTGAAATAATGAGGTCTCTAGATGAGTAAAAGGCAAAGAGCGTTCGGTATTAATGTTGTTATTACTATCTAATTGAGGTCATAACCTCTAAGAAAAATTAGTGGGCGTATAAACTTTATAAGTGCATAACTAATAGTAATAATAATAAAACATAGCATCATCATCATCATCATCTTGCTCTTATCCCAATTACTTGGGGTCGACACAATATGTCATCTGTTTTGACATATTGCAAAAAGTTTCGGCAATGACTTTTATGACCGGCCGCCTGCCTGACGTCAACCCTCCTTGGGAAATGTAATCGTTGACCCAAATGGTACCAGATGGAGTTGGTCCGGGTCAATCTAGGGCTCTTAGTCGTCTTTTACGACACCCACGAGCAAAGCAAGGGTTGGTAGTATTCGAAGCCGCTACCACACAGCACAATAATAAAAATAAACACAATAATAAAACATAGCATACTCATACATAAATCTCAAACGTTATTAAGATACGGTAATAGAAGACCGTGAGGCTCTGGGTTGCTTGCTGGATCTTAGTAATTGCGGCCGATTTAAGATCCGGTGGTAAATTTTGTATTAATTCAGACATGTAAAATTACCAATATATAAGTGCTCTTGCAGGGTTTACATATATACTTGCACCTCATGCCGCCCCAACCGAGATCGCGGGTGGACGACGGACCAAGAGATTGACCGCGTGATGGCGCCGTCGAAGTAGATGGTAACCGCAAGGGTAATCCGCCGTACCGGCCACGGCGGTCAAAGAATCGGTATCAGTGGTCAACCCAATGGCGATGGTGAGTAAATACGGTAGGTTATGGGGTCGCACACCGCCCTTCCGTCGCCCCTGCCAGATTGGGCGGGGGACCACGAAGAAGAGTAACTCTCTTCTTCGTACACATATTAAGTAATTTAAATTTAACCTGTCGGCCTTACAATTGGGTTTATCACTATTATTTTCTTGACCATGTTACAGAATCCATTCCACGCTGGTTTGTTAACAAATTGATAGTAGGGTGTCGTGTGATTCCAACTACTGTAATTTTACTTAGATTCTTCCACTGGGGAACGTTATTTATTTATTTAAATTCAGTCGTTCACTCAACTGTTCTGCCTCATACATCTTATTGGTCGATACCCCCGATTCAGATATTATTCCATGACTTCATCAAACCTTCAATGTCGTGACACATGATGGTGTTTTCTCTCGTATAAAAAGCATCGAAAGCAAAGGTTTTTAATAGCTATTTACATTTAAAGACACTATAATTGCATTTGAAAAAAAAAACGCTGGCGTCAATAAATTTTGGCATTTTTTTATTTATATACATTGGTATATAACAGATAAGGATATAATATTGAATAATGCTCATAAAATTTCCGCCTGCAATGTATAATCATAGAAAAACATAATTTTACAATAAATATTACGTATAGGCTGAACTTGACCAAGTTTTATCAACTTAAGTATAGCCTTAATGAATATGACATCGGTCTGCAAGCAGATTCTATGGCTTCAACAAGTACCTCCTATATATTACAAAGAATATTAGCAGCGTTTCGCGATTAAATCGATTCATTTATTTTTCTTTTTTCTTAATATTTATTATAGTTACAGTTTACCTTTTTATGGTAGTAGCTTCATTTACTATTGTTAAAATATTAATGACAAAATTAGAAAACGCAGAATTGAACAGAATAATGCAACATTAATATAATAAAATGTTGAAATGACAATGGGAGGGCCTCATCTCCCACCGAACCGACAACCGCATCGGCGAGGGAGTGTGTCGTGATAGAAAATTTCCTCCCGGATCCGCTCCGCCGTCTTCTTCAGCGAGACAACTGCCTCAGTTCTTGACGCTTTTAGCGATGGTCAGCAGCGTTAGGTCAGCATCGATGATTGCGACGAGTTCGCGGCGCTACTCTACCTTGGCCACGCAGACCTCGAGCGTGTGCTGCGCCGTGTGCTCGTCGCAAACGTAGTGGTGGCAGGACAGCGTCCGCTCCCTCCTCGCGACCTTGTTCATGTACTTGCCGAAAGAACGGAAGGAGAGGACCCCGTGCTGCCGACGCAACCACTCCATCAGCACCGGACGAAAGGCTTCGATGATCTGAACACCTAATCGAGCCGTTGCTAGCCGAGCTGCCCAACGGGCAATTTCATCTTAGCGGGCGTCGTCTCGCCAGGCGACCAGCGTGCGGTGCGAGACATAGGCGTCCCCCACCAACGTCATGACTGGCGGCCTGTTCAACATCAAAAAGGGTTTCTCAGGAACGTAATTATTAACCATTCGTTATAATATGGTATTAGTCGTCTTTTACAACACCCAAAAGCAAAATAAGGGTCGGTATTATTCGTTGTTGCTACCACTTAGCTATTGTAAAAGTGTATAATAAGAAATATTTAACGATTTCCGTCAGCGGTAATTGGATGATCATGACTCTTATACTGACAACTGCGCATTAAAAACATGTTCTAGGTTCTAATGATATAGATAACAGTTTTTTTCTTCTATAGCAATGATAATTTAGAATAAGTTATTAAATATCTACATTTTAATGAAACTAATATAGACGTTATAAAACGGTTGTTTTTTTTTAACTACTTGTGGATTACTACTTTTTTTTAAACTATTTATACGACTTTTCAGGTTGGTACATATAATATGACAATGGTGAACAACGATCTCTAGGACTTATTTTTGTTCTTTCATGAGAATTTGTAACTATCTTGAAACTTGAAAAAATTATTAGCGAATTAAATAATAAAAATAATAACATGGCGATTAGCCGTGCTGCGACTGTCAACAGTCGTCTGTCTACAACTGCGTGCTACTCTCTGAGGGTGTTTGCGTGTGGCGGGTTTTGGTGATGCCTTTAGTATCAGCTAACCTCATTGCTCGCATTCAGATTCCCTACATTTTCTTCATGGTAGGCAGCAGTCTAGCAAAGATACACGAGCGGCAGTATCATTTACCATCATCTCTGTCCCCCTTGTATAACATAGTAAATAGTAGATGAAAGGCTTTTTACTGGGTTTTGACTCTCAATGCAAATTTAACATCATGAATGTTTTGGTGATGAAACCATTTATGATCGTTATGGCATCTCTCAACAATATTCTTTTAAATTACCGAAACTAAACAAGTTTTAACGTAACTTAGCATTTAACATGCTAAGTTACTTATAAAAGCTTGTTTTGCAGGCAAAAAATTATTGTCACGCCTAGTATTTGAACCCTTAAACAATTATATTGAAAATCCGTTCCAATTGTAAGATCAATTAGATTGCACAAATGGCGTAGTGGTTAAGATACCCGACTTACCGTACCAGTGTCGCAGGTTCGAATCCCACGCAGTACAACACTTTGTGCGATCCACAAATTGTTGTCCCGAGTCTGGATGTAATTTGTGTCCGTTAATTGTATGTTTGTAAAGTTCCCCGCAATACAAGGATTATTTCCATAATGCAGTCTTAAAAAAAATTAGGCAACCGTGGGCCTACGTATGGCCAACAAATTATTATCGCTCGTACTGTTATCTTTGCGGCAGATGTTCCACGCGCCATCTATATAAACGTTTACATTCCGGTTTATCATTCTTCGTCTACAAAACAAAAAAATATTTAAAACAAAAAATTCTTCGTCTACAAAACAAAAAAATTATTTAAAACAAAAAATTCTTCGTCCACAAAACAAAAAAATTATTTAAAAGAAAAAAAAACTTTATGGTCCACATTTTAGCATAATATTTTAAATACGATACTTAATTTAAATTAAAATAATAAGCACACTTCATTAAATTTCACCTTCGAAATACCTCCGGGTGTAGGCGCCATGCCACTTTCTCTAAAAATATATATATAGTGACTAATGATGACCAAAGAAATTGTTGAATGATTTATAACATTCACTGACCTAATTGGCATTAGTTTTTTTTATAAGTTTAGTCTCACTTTTTCTTTTGAATATATTATGTTAGCGGCTGATAAATATTAATTGATTACTTTTAAAAACGTATAATTTTTATGTTCACGGGCCGCCTGTCGTGGATTCATATGAATAGATAAAAATAATAATTTGTGCGATCCACGCATCTATTCTGTGTATCTGTGAAGAAGGAACACTAGAAATGATACGCTGTGTCGAGGTGGCTAGTATGTCGAAAGGGCATCCTGTCGAAATTTCTTTTATCTACATTAGTTCTGACACGTTTGATATTCATGGTCAACTTTTCTGCGATTGTAGAGGAGGCTAGAACCCCGCAATGGGACTAAAATAAATTAGATTAAAAAGTGGTTATTAATTCAAAATTTTTGCTTTAATACTATGACTAGCAAAAACGGTTTTTTACTTTAGTAGCAAGTACATCTTGTTCTTATCAGCCCATATACGTCCCTCTGCTGGGCCTCCCCACAGTGTAAGGAAAATTGACCATACTGCATTTAATTCTATGCAGTAGTTTCTGCGTAACGCGTGAACAAACGTACATACAATAAATCTACAAATTATTATCTTGACTTCTTTTATTCTACAAATACTCCTCAATGACTGCACAAATAGCGTAATGGTTAAGATAGCGACCTACCGTGCCAGTTTCGCTTCGTTTCGGGTTCGAATCCTACGCAAACAAAGCGCGATCCATACAAATTGTTGTACTAAGTCTGGATGTAAATCGTTAATTATATGTTTGTAAAGTCCCCCGCAATACAAGGATTACTTCCCTAGAACAGGGCGTGGCCTTTAACAAAAAGTTTGTTTTCTTCAATCATGTAATGTCATCGAAACATAGACCGGTTACAATTTTATGTACAGATATTCTGCATCTGCTATTTAACTAACCCTGGCGTAAAACCCCGTACAAATATGAATATTAATGACATTTGTTTAAGATATTTCATTGACAATATGTGTTATGCATATAATAGGTATATATACATTGTATACAAATATACAGTATAATAACATTGAGGTCATGTATTCACAAATGTACGCTACGGTTAATAATTATTATATACATTTATATTTTACTAACCGTGCAAGTAGCTTCGTTTGTATGAATTACTGAAGGCATGTAGCCTTTATTTCATTTGAATCCGTAACACATCAATCACAATTTTTGTTATCTCATTAGTTATCATGACAACAGCATGTGCATAGAACTCTATGCGCATGCCGTTGGCGAAATTTAGTACATTTTTTCCTAACTTGATTACATTACAACCTATATAGATAAGCCTTTAAAAATAGGAGTATTTTTAGCAGCATTATATATTATGACCTTTCTGACACAATTTTCTTTGGAAACCAATAGGTATTTCTTGAGAATTTAAATCAAAGAAACAAAGTCTTAAGCAAGGCAATGTTGTAATAATTTCGTTAGTTAATTATTGTACTACATTAATGATCGTAGTTGCGTTCATTGAACTTCTAGAAACTTCAAACACATCATTAAATTATTGACTATAAAAATAGCTACTAATTGTAAGTCTAACTACCGAATCCACACACCGAATTAGGCTGTTCCAGGGATGTTATAAAGCTCCGTAACTAATTAAAGATATCTAAAAGGTGAATATATGTGAAGCTTGCTAAGATTGACAATTATGGCCCATCCCGCTATTGAAGAAGACTTTATCTAACAGTGATGTTCTATCAGCTCATAGATCATCATCATCATCATTATCATCATTTCAGTTCATATATGTCCCACTGTTGGGCTCAAGCCTCCTCCACAATAAGAGAGAAATTGACCTTACTATTCGAGTTTTCATTCTCTTGCATGTGTTATATGCATATTATATCCCTTAGTCATCTTTTACGACATCTGCGGGCAAGATAGGGAGTGAATAGATGGATGAGTGATATTCAACGTGTGGGTTCTATATGAGCTTATAGATGGATGAGCGATATTCAAAGTGTAGATTCTACAAAACGATATCATCTGCTTTTGAGAAAACGAATTTAAAATTTTCTAATATCTGTAGGCGCTGATTCTTTCCAATATTGTCTAAATTATAATGGCATCCGCTATTAATTCAATCTAAATTTTTATGAGCGCGCTTTATTGGGGTTACCCGAGGTTAAATCTTTTGCATTTAACCATTCGATCTTCTAAATTATGAATATTCATCGTCATAGCGCATTCTCGAACTGGTTCTAATAATAGTTTTAATTATTCAAACCATGTAACTATAAATGTATGTGTAATAGATTGGGAGTCCCCGCCATCAGCTGGTTAAGAACTTCAACAGCTTCTAAATTTTGCTGATTATGTTACAGATGCAATATTGGTTTTATTCAAACTCCTCCTGTTGGTTCCAAGACAATTAAAATTATTTGCCGGGACTTTCTGAAAGTCAAACCTTGGTGTCATTTATAGAGACCATTGTGGATCCTGACCTACAAGAGTTACAGTGATTGGGAGTGTATAATGGGGTCAGTTCTAATATAAAAAATATGCATTTATTGTAGATATATATCCTCATAAATTTTTGCTCGCGCCATCGTCCGCGTAGTAATCATTTGCAACTCACCTGTTCTCATTATTTGTGTTGTACAACGAAGAATGACAACGTCAAAAAACATTCCCTATTTATATTATTATTATCCCTATTTATTCCATATCAAAAATGTTCATGTTTTAGTTTCAGTTATTTTGGTTCAGTATCGATGACTCGACAGACTTCTTTATACAGATACATTGTTGCTTGACTCCAGCATTATAGAGAAGTGAAGATCCATCTTTTCAAGTGTTCCTTCTATTTATATTTTGTAAGTATATTTTCGTACGTTGCATGGCAATTAGAAAATGCTAATAGCAATGCTAGATTCAACTGTATTTGGATTTAATCCCATTCTAAATATAATTTTATTTGTTTGTTACGCTTATACCACCAAATCAATTTTCTAAATTCTTTCACCAATAAATAGATAACTACTCTATTAGTAGGTAATATGTATTTTATGCTGTATTCCCTCGGGAAAGGGAACTACGCAGGTGATACCGCGGCTATTTGCTAGCATATAATTATCCTGATGAAGCAGCAATTAAGATACCGAAAGGGTATTCCGTCGAGCCGACCACTGAGGACAAGGAACTTGGCTCTGGTGGTCGGCCCAACGACGAAGGCGATGTGGTTACGGGTGGATAATGGGCCCGTGCGTCCTTGTCTCGCCCCGGACGCAATGGACCGCGTGTGCGCTTACCATAGCCCACCCATAAAAAAGGACTAAAATAAAAGATATCACATGCAGATCTTTTTTATACAAAAGAAGGAAAATTCCACATAAAATCTTATAGCAACAGGTCTGGCTAGCGCGGTATAGTAGGTCAGTTTCCATCCCACGGTGTAAGAAGCACGAGCCCAATAGTGGGACCTTTGTGGGCTGAAATTATGATAAAAAATAGCTTATCTTATTAGGACAACACAATGTTAAATGGTAGATAAACTTAGTGGTCAACATGTGGGTGCTCAATTATATGAAAGTATTACTAGTGTACCGGAATCTTTCAACGTGTTTCCATCGGCTTGTAATTTGAATATCGGATTAAATTGAAACTGCACATTTATCAAGGACCGATGCAATAATTTTGTCCTATTATCATTAGGAATTTTTCATACCCGTGGCTGAGATTTCGACGTCACACGATAGATGTCGCTATTCGTATTTTCTACATCGTGCTTTTTATTTTATCTATAAAGGCGTTTGTTTTTTTAAGCTTTTTAAACTACACATTTACGGGTTGAGAGCCCTCAGCGCTCACCCACCAGTCCGGGTAAAGTTGTCACAGCCATCTGAGGCTAACAACTAAGTAACACAAAAAAAAAAACTACACATTTTATTATTGATATAAATTATATATATTTTTAATTATATATATTTTCCGTATGGTGACGGAGTAAGAATACAATTCACAACCCCCTATCTTGCCCGTGGATGTCGTAAAAGACGACTATGGGATATGCACTTAGCATCTGTGCAAGAGAAGGAAAACTCGAAATGAAACCCTATACCAACATGTCTGATCAGCTTGGTATAGTAGGTCAAATACCCTCCCATTGTGGAGGAGGCCCGAGCCCAACAGTGGGACGTGGTTGGGCTGATGATGATGATAAATTATATTATTTATCGCTCCATAGAATCAATTATATAACATATGTTTATCACGGTATTGAAGGTCCCATGTTTATAATTACTGCTGTTATGTAAGTATGAACGCAACCTGAATGTAGAATGTCCATCTACCTCGTCTAGTATCAGCCGGGCGTGACAAGAAAACTCAATGGTTTCATAATGTTTTATGTAAGCTTGTTCTAGGGTGAATATTAATTGGTTATATTTTTGGACTGGTTTATCATTTCCGCAAATCGTAGGCTCTATTGTTATTAATAACCTTGGATTGGATACGGTTTTGTTGACGCAAAGATTATTATATTCAATATAGCTTCTGCATTTTAACTATTATATTTTGGGTTTACGGTCGGCGCATTCCTCGCTCCACTCCGTCCGGGGCGACAGAGAAGCGTAAGCACGCACACCCGTAACCTACCCGTATAGCACGTCGCCTTCGTCTTTGGGTCGACCACCAATGCAGAGTTCCTTGACTTCAGTGGTCGACCCGACGGAGTACACCGAGGGAGTACCCTCCCGGGAAGCCGATCACCGTCGCGAGGCTAACCTCTCCGCGTATGCCCGGACTAAGTCCCCACTCACACACTCACCAGCTTCTACTAACTATTACAATATTAAGAAATGTTTTAGTATTTCATTTTGGTGATGGAGTAGAGACTACAGAACACCCGTCCTTTCGTGTCCTAAAAGTTGACTCTTATACTATAACGTCTAAGCAAGAGAAGGAAAATAAAACCCTATAACAATTCGTCTAACCAGCGTGATTTTGTAAGTCAATTTTCCTCGTACTGTGGAGTAGGCTCAAGCCCAGCAATGGGATGTGATGATGATAAATAAGTAATGTATGCTATCAACATCATTACTATATCGCTTAAAAAACTACCCAAAAGTTTGTATGTTACGCTTTGCACTTAAATTATTCAGTCATTTTGAATTTTCACACACACGTTGTCATAGATAACTAGATAACAGCCTGGGTACAGTTCCACATTTTGGACTTGCGATTCAGAATTTTTTTAGCAACCTTTTTATAGAACCCACATTAATTTAAGTACTTGACCAGCAGGTATTCTACTAAAGTGTCACGCAGTCCCGGTTGGTAAATCATCGTTGTTTTGCGTTACGATTCAGTAATTATCCCTCTAGAATTCAGCTGGATTAACAGTATGGCTTACCAAATAGATATTTGTACAAGCCCAACTAAACATTCCGAACAAATACGAACAGTGTAATCGATATTCACGAAATGTAAGACTTACTCCCATAATGGTTTATATGACAATCGCTAAAAAGAATAATAGGTTGGTGATTTTCTATTCTTAATTTAATGATCTGCCCACTAAGTTTCCGTTGCTTTTTCAACGTGGCGGTATCATAATAGCTACATAGTATAATATGACATAATCCAACTCCTAGGAAAGATAAAGCGCACAAAAGAATTTTATCATAACTATAATGTGTGTCTTCACTTCCTATTAACATACAAAAGCAAACTTATGATGATTATAATATAACATAGACTAATAACAGTCGTATGAGAAACGGAAGACGCAACATTGGGGACGGAAGTCGCAAATATTTCCTATAACACTAACCGCGATAGTAAACTGAGCACAATAAGTAATCTATGGTATAATTAAGTTAAACGCCATCCATTAGTTTATTTTTATCATTTGAGACATATTGCGAAGTAACATATGACCGTGACAGCATATGTATCTATTATTGCAAAAAAATATGATGAATCTTATGTAAATTTGCTGTGTACTAACGTGAGTAAAAATTGTTACTGATTTTGATGTCAAACATCTGTAGGCGAGGGTAAAACTGAACGTTGGCGTGGCGTAAAGAGGCTGCAGTGGCGCAATGCCACGTTATATGATAGAATATGCGAGGGTAAACCTGATCGTTGGCGTGGCGTAAACTGGTCGCGGCGACGAAACGCCACGTTATATGCAACTGATTAAAAGTGAAATATTTTTGAATTATTTCTTGTGTTTAATGAAAATAAATGTTTATTGAATAAAAATCATCATTTTCTTGAACAAAATCGTAATATTTTATTTATACATTATGCCCTATTAGTACCTGTCGTAATCTGTTCTTTTATGCATGTATACTTATATAAAATACTGCCGATGTTTTACATACATAGGCATCCTGAGCGACGGCTCACTTTTTTTTCATAAGAACTTGGTGACAAGCGAAGAATAATTGCCATGTGGAACTCGAACCCACACCTTTTCGAAATCCATTTCAATCGCTCTATCAGCTAGTCGATCGCGAGTTTACGTAAAATTTTTCGCTGATAATCAGTTTTTATATGATATGTATATAACATCCATAGAAGAGAAGAAAACTCAAAATAAAACCCTATGACAACACGTCTAGTTGGTGTAATTAGGTGGATTGCCCTCCAATTGTAGAGGAGACTCACGCCCATTATTGGGACATGTATAAGCAGGAGTCTTCATTCTGATGGTAAAAAAAATAAAAACATCTCAAATCACCCACGTTTTGTTCCGCAGTCAATAATCAATTTATTCAAATGATATTACGCGTCAGGTTTCCTAATATGGTTCAACATAATATTAAAAGGCAAACTGAACAATTCGGCGCCATTATAATTGCTATCGCTAATAAGAACATCAAACAAATCGTTTGAATTGTTTAAGATAATAAAACAGATAAAACAAAATATATATTACTAGCAAGCCGCCCTCGCTTCGCTTCGATTTCAGTCGCTTTACCCGCGGCGTAGTTCCCGTTCCTGTGGGAATACTGGGATAAAATATAACATATGTTACTCCCTAATATTATAGCTTTCCATTGGTGAAAGAATTTTTGAAATCGGTTCGGTGGTTTAAGCGTGAAAGCGTTACAAACAAACAAACATCCTTACTTTCGCATTTATAATATTAGTATGGATATAAATTTCTTGTGTACGTGTGTATGTCACTGAACTCCTCCTAAACGGCTGGACCGATGTTGATGAAACTTTTTGTGTGTGTTCAAGAAGATTCGAGAATGGTAGAAATTAGCAATTGGACCCGGTAGGTGTCGCTACTGTCAATTTCAAGGATAATTCCTTTTATTTTATTTGAACAGAACAACGTCTGTTGGATCAGCTAGTGTACTGTATAATCTTATTTTTATATAATGTCAATAATCTATAAGACTTAATGATTTCTGATGTATAGTAAATGTTTATGAAATAAAATAGTTTGTGGGGATTTTTTTCGCCTTTCTTATTTATATTTGTTATAATTACTGTGTGAATGTTAAACTCCTTAGTCTTTCTGTAATTATAAACGATGAAATATGTTCGAAACCAACAAGTAAAACTCAATAACAAACCCGATAAAACCCTTAAAAATTAAATTATATATATACGTGTGAGATATTTACAGTTCCTTTAACAAATTATTAACCTAATAGGTGATACTTCAAACAGGATAAATATTATTCAAAAAAATGAAGACGACATCACGACACAATTATTACTTCAATGTCACATCGCAAATGTCGATATTATTAAAAAATATGACGATATCATTTCCAAGAAAGATTACGTATGTTAGATTTTTTTAAGCAAATAAAATTTCCCCACAAACGAAAGCATACTACGTAATTCACGCTTTTTTACGGCTTGTGGCAAACGTGCAATCAGCACACCTCCTAGTAAGTGATAGGTACTGCCTCGGATCTGTGCAATGCCAGAAGCTCAACTAGGCTGCTGTCTACCATGAAAGTGCTCTTCTAAAACCTCGTTATAGAAGGACATGTCAAAGCGCTCGGGAAACACAGTAGCAGGTAGTTCATTCCAATTCCTGTACGTACGTGGTAGATATCATCGATAGAAACATACCGCTGAAGATCATCGTTTCCATGAGAAATGGATGAACCCTACTACGGCGTTAAGTGCTATAATTAGTTTAAGTAAAGTGGTATAATTCCTATGGAAAAATTATTATTTGCATATTTTTTACACCATAGCACTTAAGAGGATCTTCTCGTCCAACAAAACTCAGTGTCTGAAAACAGGTCTACGACCGGTGTGTGTTACCAGTGATAATTTACGGCACAGAAACGTGGTCCTTAAATGTAGGCCTCATAACAAGACTCAAAGTCGCTCAGCGTGCTATGGAACGGGCTATGCTGGGGATTTCTCTGCGAGATAGAATCCGAACTACAGAAATCCGCAGAAGAACGAGTGTAACCGACATAGCACGAAGAATTAGCATGCTGAAGTGGCAATGGGCAGGCCACATCGCGCGATGAACCGACAACCGCTGGGGAAGAAAGGTTCTCGAGTGGCGACCACGTATCGGACGACGCAGTATAAGACGCCCCCAGGCTAGGTGGATCGACGACCTGGTGAAAGTTGCTGGGTGTCGTTGGATACAGGCAGCACAGGACCGCGCTTTGTGGCGTAACACGAGGGAGGCCTACTGCCAGCAGTGGACGGCGATAGGTTTGAAATGATGATGAATGGTGATTTACACCATATGGAGTGATCATCATCCTGCTCTTATTCCAATTACTTGGGACGGTAACAATGTGTACTCTGCTTCCATCGTGTAAAAGTTTTGGCTATAATTTTATGACTAGCCATCTGGCCGACGTCAACCCTCTAGAAATTTTGACAATACGGCATTATATAGTGTGGTTTAAAGTCTATGTAAAGCTTAACAGTTTGCTATAACTTTGTAACTCACAAAGTTTTTGCTTCCCGTATTAGTAAATACACGTAAATAATAGATGATAAAGCTAGTATTAATTACAATTTTTTTTTCATCAAGTGTTATTGATAGACTATGTTCGCACCGCATCCTGTCCGGCTTTCCGGAGTGTTGTACGGGCTTCCCTAACCCTCTGTGCGCCTGATTGCCGCCCTTTGAATGGCCTATTGTTGTCTACCGCTTAGTACTATATTCCCATTTAAAAGGTAGAATGTTTCCAATCCAAATTTTAATATTAAACGCTATATTGCAACCAATTAGGTTCTACATTCTATAGGATTAGTGACGAAATTTTGTAATGAGAGACCGCACAATAGCAAATTGATGATTCAATGTTACGTATTTAAGTAAAGATAGGTCAAGTCACGAGCTCGTAACGGATCAACAAAAGCTTTATTAGTAATCCTTTTTTCATTGAACTTTAGGAGGAAAACCAAAGACACGACCCGAATCAAGTTTCTTTGAAGTAAAATAAAGTAAATATTATTTTAGTTCATCGTGACTAGTTCTTCTGAATATTGTCATAGTCGTGGCGCATGGCGTTTGCAGGTGGACTAGTCGGTATTATAGATTTCCCAGAAAAGTGCCTATGCTCATTCCTTAGCTGGTTTTTATGACTTCTACGACAAAATAAGTAGTAGAGACACATTGTATTTTATGCCAATCACCACACGGGAACATCTCAGTGCATACACGTCCCAAAGCTAGCCAAGCCAAGTCAAGCCTCCTCTAAAATAACCTTATACCAATCCGCCTAACCAGCGTGGTCATAGCAACCAATATACCCCACTGTTGGGTTTGGGGCTCCTTGTTTACGAGAGCAAATTTAACTATTATACAACGTTGGTCAGATGGGTTTCGTACAAAATTTAATTTCGAGTTTTCCTTTTCTCGCTTAGCTGTTATGCATACTATCTCCCTTAATCCTCTTTTACAATACCCAGGGACGGTTTCTTAAATTATTACTCCGTCACCACACGGAAATATTACTTATTTATCAATACTATTTTTAGTGAGTAATATCTAATATTACCTATCATAAAATAGATCTTCAGATAAACACAATGTTATTAAAGGTGAATCTAAACATATGTATACTATCTTATAATACAGATATTTTTAAACATATTTCGCCGCGCTAATATAAATCCTTCTGTCGTAGAAGCCTTCATAAACAGTTATAAATTACATCCATACTCCTAGAAATCGTTTGCCATTCACATAAAAAAAATCTCGTGCTTGGGGAACGAACTCGCAAAGTAGTTAGACCACTCTGCCTAGGTAAATTATCTTAGATAAAGATTTCTGATGCGCAGGCGTGTATTACAAGTACGAAATAAAACTATTTTACGTGGCCATGAATGCTGGAAAGTCAAAAAACAGGAGGATAGTCCTTCCGCGACTATAAACGCTGAAAAGTGTTGGAACCGTTATAGTAAAAATCAAATACAAACGCGGTAAAATGCGTAAAAATGTTTTTATTATCTTTGATAAGTTTTGTCATTGATGGCCCAACGCGTTGCGGTAAAATATTCTTTATCTTAATAAACGTAATAGTTGTTACCTATTTCGCTATAACATTTATTTATATACTATTTCTTTACGTAACAAAACGCAATAAATCAATATCTTTCGAGAAATCATTGCGTAATACAAAAAATATACATATATTTATTGATTTAGAATATTTGATTTATATCAAAGACTATTTATTCACCAGTAAAGATTGTAGTCATATTTTGAAGCGAATATAAGGATTGAAACTTATTTACGAAATAATAATAGAATGAGTCATCGTTCACAGTCCACCATGCATCATCCTATCAATGTCCACTGTTGAGGAGTCACTGGGTTAATATCATCATCGGCACGCTTAAATATCGAATCTACAATTGATATTAAGGTTGACGTTGCCACGGCACCGTAAAAACCGGCTCTCATGGTAAAGTAAAGGTTGCTATATCCAAATGAATAGGTACTCAGTCCAGCAACGCACAATCCAGACACAGTTGACCATTCATCATCATCATCATTATCGCAGCCCACATATGTCCCACTGTTGGATTTGAGCCTCTTCCACAATCAGAAGGAATTTGACCTACTATAGCATGCTGGTCAGAGATGTTGGTATAAGGTTCCATTTCGAGTTTTCCTTCTCTTGCACAAATGTTATGAACATATTAGATCCCATAGTCGTCTTTTACGACATCCACGGGCAAGATAGGGAGTGGTGAATTGTATTCTTACTCCGTCACCACACGGAAAACATTGTTGACCATTACGAGCATATAAGTCTTTTCAATACTTTCAAAACATTACAAATGACGATAATTGGGAAACCGTACTGACTGGTTTAACAATTAAGCTAGTGTGGGTAGATATCTACTCACACTAGCCTAATAGCATGCATATGTATCACAACCAAATTGTATATCGCATTATCAAATTTAATAAGACTTTACACGCTTATTTATGGTTGGGCTATGGTAAGCGCACACGCCGCCGCGCCGTCCTTTCGTCGGAGGCGACGAAAGGACGGCGCGCGGGATCATAACCCACCCGTACCCACGTCGCCTTCGTCGTTGGGTCGACCGCCAGTGCCGAGTTCCTTGTCCTCAGTGGTCGGCCCGAAAGACTACTACACGCTACACGTATCCTTTTTTTGGGGTCGGCTATGGTCTAGACACACCCCGTCCAATCTATCCGGGGCGACTGATAGATGGAGTGCGACCTTATAACCTACCGTATTCCCTCCCCACCGCGATTGGGCCGACTACTGGTAGCAGTTCCTTGACATCCTTGTCCGGCCCGGACGTTACACGTGCCTAAGTTTTATAAATAGCGCCTATGGTGTCAAATTCTAGATCTCATTAATTTAAATGACGATCATTAGTTTCTAATAGTGATCGCTAATTTACACTCTGTCAAATTTGATCGATATAACGTATCAATTCAGTTTCTCTAAATTAAAAGTATATTTAAAAACATTACACGTTGGTTACACAACATTTTAAATAGTAGTAACAGCATTTAAATAAAAATCAGTGCCACAGGCAAACATAAGAGGCATATATTTTGAAAGTAAACGAACAAATAACGATGAAATTTCATTTTTAGTAACAACTGTCTAAGGTTTAAATCACCTTGTAAGTGAAAGGTGAAATGTGTACGTGTAGTGAACACCGTTAATGGCGGCTGGTCATGCTATTTTTGGACCATAGAACCTGCTTGGTAAGGCAATGGCTGGTTTTGCAGCCTTCTTGCTTGTATAACGCGTATAGCCAATTTTAGTGCTCGCACTGATCTTTGTGATATTAATAGAAAATGTCGAGTAGACTGTCAATTCCCTATATTATTTAAACAAATAAATAAAATTGAAGGGTCTGTTTGTAATATCAAAATACTGGGCTCTTTTCATGCTCACACGGTTAGTTGTACGACAGCCTAAAAACAACAATTTTATATCTGTCTGTCTGTTTGTTTGAGGTAATTTTCAAAACAGTTGGACCGATTTTAATAATATTTTACTACCAGGTATCTGTCTATATAAGGAGTAACTTAGGTTATATTTTGCCCGGTATTCCCACGAGAACGGGAACTATGCGGGTTGGCGACTCAAACCAAAGTGAAGCGAGGACGGGTTGCTAGTACATATATAAATATAGTTTGCTATTACTAACAGCCTGATTTAAAAATAAAATCATTATCATCATTTCAGCTTATGTATGTCCCAATGCTGGGTTCGAGCCTACTTCCCAATGGGTGGCAAATTGACCTACTATATATCAAGCCGGTTAGACGTGTTGGTATTGGGTTTTATATCGATTTTTACTTCTCTTGCATTAACGTTATTGGCATATTATATCACTTAATCGTCTTTTATGATACCTCTGTTCAAGAAAAGGCATGAATTGTATTGTTCTTAAACCGTCACCACAAGAAATAACACATTATGAAATATTTATGGGGTTTACGGAGAGGTTTTTAATCATTTTCTCTTTTCAAAGATTTATTTTCAAAGTTTAGTGAAGTTTTTTAAAACACCAACAAGGTTATTTTAAAATTATAACAAGTTGCAATTATAACAAGTATAAATTGGTTTTAATTTATGCAAATTATAATTAATTCTTTAATAATCTGTTCCATTTAAAAGTCAATTTGCTGAATGTCATCGAACAAAGAATTTCTCGTAAAGGGTTCCATGATTCATTCATATGAACAAAGATGTTGATTGGGTACTTGTAACGGTCTTTATCTGAATGCACGTAGCCCCTTGTAAAGCCATAATTCTTTAACGGAATATAAATTTTTGTTTCTTTCTGAGAACTAAGTCATTTATATCATACTTTAGTATTTACTTATGTGGTGGTAGTTTAAGAATACAAATTGGCATCCTTCATCACTTTCTCGAGGGAGGCTTAAAACCGACTAAGGGAAGTAATAGGAGAATAGGCAGCATCAATCTCCTGAGTAACTCAAAATACCAACTGTCATCGCCAACACGCCGGCCAAGGCTAGCGGTTGTGGTATCAGCATCATTTGTGGGGAGATCTGTATCCAACAGTTCAATGTTGGATATAGGCCTATAATGTCTAATAGTCTGATGATGATAATGTTGATGACTTGAGTATTTATAAAAAACCTAAAAGGGAATATGTTTATTATATTGCTATAGATGTATGTCGGAACATTTAATACACTATTCGCACTCTGATAAAATCTGTAGAGGCTAATAACATTAGATGTATTAGGTTAAAAAAGACATATAAAAATAAAGAACCACATCAAAAAGATCGTCTACCGATAGTAACTAACTGTATGTTTTGCTCCAGTCAGAAGAACTTCAATAAAATGTCTATCAAAACTTTTTACATTGAAATATTTTTTGGAATGCCACAAGGCAACGCGTGATCACCCACGTCATATGAGGTTTTTTTTGGCGGTAACGGAAAGATGTCATGCCGTGGTCTTGTATTATATTCAATATCTTCGGGTTCTTACATGTTATATTAAATCATTGTAATAGCATTTTTGGAAGGTGATGCGCAAGTAGTACTGAGATTTAGTGAATATCATATAACAGTGCACACGTTTTCGTTTTCCACCATAATTCTCAGAAGATATCATTAATAGTGTAATGGTGGCACTGTAGGTGAAGATTTGGCTTACTTACAAACGACTTTAAATTAAGTATTAATTAATATCTAAAAATTACGAGTATACACACGTTTTCGTTTTCCACCATAATTCTCAGAAGATATCATTAATAGTGTAATGGTGGCACTGTAGGTGACGATTTGACTTACAAACGACTTTAAAATTAAGTATTAATTAATATCTAAAAATTACGAGTATACACACGTTTTCGTTTTCCATCATAATTCTCAGAAGATATCATTAATAGTGTAATGGTGGCACAGTAGGTGACGATTTTGACTTACTCACAAACGACTTTAAATTAAGTATTAATTAATATCTAAAAATTGGCTTAAATGTAACAGTGCTTTATATACGTTTTTTATCAAATCTCGTAGAAGATATCATTAAGAGTGCAGTCATGGCACTGTTGAATGCGACGATTTGTTTTTAATGACTAAATGAACTATTAAACAAAGATTTGGTTTAAATGTGGTCTTAATCGAGCCATAAATTAAAAAATAATAATCTCACGTGACTGAAAATCATTTTGAGGTATCGCGTATTTAGTCATTATCATTACTACGGGGCACAAGCTTACTATGATTCATACCTTTTCCTCCAAAGAGGTGGTGACACATACGGTGATACCGTATTAGTAATATATTGTCATGCAAATTTCAGTGAGACATATTATGTGGTAAGTTTATTAACGTATCCAGTATACGCTTCATCATCTTGCATATAAGAATTTTATTAACAGAAAACATATTTTCGTGTGAACCAAGAACCCAAGATTAGAGCGACGACTACCGCATCGCTTATGCCAGTAGACGATAGAAGTCATCATATCTTAGTGCATATCTGCTGAAGTCAAGCCTCGTCCATAATAACTAAGTATATATACCACTGGTCAACGTTGAAGTAGGATTTTGTTTCAATTTTACTTTAGTCGTCTTTTACGATTCCCATAATTGTATTTTATGACATCCAAGGCAAGATAGGAGGGGGGGTGGTGAAATTTATTCTTATTCCGTCACCACATGGAGAATTAAATGATCATCGAAATAGTTATTCACTATTCGTAATCGTTTATTAGTTTTATTAAGGCGTTCGTCCTGTGGTGACGAGGTAAGAATACAATTCACTACCGTCTTTTATTCATGGGTATCGTAAAAGGCGTCTTATTTATTAAAATATGCATACAACATCTATGCAAGAGAAGGAAATCTCGAAATAAAACCCTATACCAATCCGCCTGACTAGTGTAGTAGGTCAATTTCCCTTCCATTGTGGAGGAGGTCTTATTTTGACATCATGGAAGGTATAATAGTACTTGTTTATTTACAATACATATCATGAAGCCCATCTTCATATTTATGTGTGGTGACGGAATAAGAATATAATTCTGGTCTGCTGGCGTCGTAAAAAATGGCTAATTGATAAAATATGCAGATCACATCGATGCTGGAAAAGAAAAAGTGACATAAAACCCTTTGCCAGTGCGTCTCACCAACGTGGTAGCTAAATTACCCACGCAAAGTGGAGGAGGCCCTAGTTTAATTTTTTTTTTTTATTTATTAATTTAAGACAACACCCTGCACTAAAGAAATAATCCTTGTATTGCGGGGGACTTTACAAACATATAATTAACGGACACAAATTACATCCAGACTCAGAATAACAATTTGTGGATCGCACAAAGTGTTGTCCCGCGTGGGATTCGAACCCCCGACACTGGCGCTGTAGGTCGCTATCTTAACCACTACGCAATCTGTGCAGTCGCAAAATTGTACGTATACAGGTTAAAAATGTAAATGTGTTAATATTTTTAGTCTGTACTTCCGTAAATATTAGGACATTTTTTATTTTAATTATTTAATATAACGAAGTCAACAAGACATAATAACTATTTAGTAATAAACAGTGAGAAAAAGCGTAATAAAAATACAAGCGCAACAACTAACAAAACTAGAATAATTGAAGTCGATTTATCGTGAGATAACTCTAATGAGCATTATTATTAGGTAGATAATAAGGAAAAATATTACATTGTTATCGTAATAACTTGGATAATTACAATTATATATTAAATAAAATATATAATATACATATATTATATCTAAAAACATAAAGGAACAGCTCTAATTAAGTTAAATGTATATGCATAATGAGTAAATAATACTCGTGTTTGAATGAATGATCGTAATGAACCTTTTCCGTGGGGTGACGGAGTAAGAATACAATTCACTACACCCTCCCTTGCCTTTAGGTGTCGTAAAAGACGACTAACGAATTTGCATATAACATCTATGCAAGACAAGGAAAACTTGAAATGAAACCCTAAACCAACACGTCTGACCAGCGTGGTATAGTAGGTTAATTTGCCTTCTATTGTGGTGGCTGCTCGAGTCCAATAGTGAGACATGTATGAGTTTAAATTATGATTAATTAACCTTTACGAAAATTATAAATAAACAATATGGAGGGTAGAGGTAAGAAGCACACTGTCAGTGTTACAAAAAATGTCCTGACTTAAATTAGGATAGCGTCGCCAGAGGACCATGTCAATCAACCTTCAACTAATCAGCAAACTTCAAGTCATCTAAAATAGGTAAAACTCAGATCATACCTTCCACTACACCAGCGCCTCTTTATTTAATGCTATTTTGTGGCCACTGAGACAAAAAGCCATTTGAGAGTTAGTCTACCCTCCATAATAAATAAGAAGGCATTTCGTGTGGTGACGAAGTAAGAATACATTTCACCACTCCGTCTTGTCCATGGATGTCGTAAAAGACGACTGGGGAATTATTATGTAGATATACATTTTATCTGCAAGAGAAGGAATACTTGACATAAAACCTTATACAACACGTCTGACCAGCGTGGTATAGTAGGTCAATTTCCCTCCCATTATAGAGGAGGCTCGAACACAACAGTGGGATTTATGTGACTGCGGTAAAATGATGACAAAGAAAGTGCTATAGATTTGCAAAGATAAGACACATAAAAGATCGTTACGATGACGGAGTAACAATGCACCACATCTTCTTGGCCATGGCCGTCATAAAAAATGATTAACTCGATGGCTCCTAAGTATAGTGAGTCAACTAAAATTTTTAGGTATTTTAACTTTTTTGATGAAATGATAAAAAAATAACCTTATTTATCAATCTCGATAATAAAATTAAAAAAAGCATTGAAGAAAATCATTGAAGCTTTTTCACTTGTGGAAGCTCAGTACACCCGCAAAGATACAAATCGTAAATATTTGGATGGACCCTTGTCGTTTCATAAGATGTTTGACCTCTATAAAGAATGGTTTGATCCCGTTAACTACAGTAGAATTCATATATAACGACTTCGCTTATAACGACTAACCGTTTTTAACGACGATAATGTTTACTCAAGTTAGGTTTCATAGTTAGGTACTGAGAAAATATAACCGTTTAGTGCGACTCCGGTTTAAACGACCAACTGCTTATAGAGACCATTTTTTATGATATACGTCCGGTTAAAACGACGCGCAATGTTTTGTTTATACAACCTACGCACCAATACTTCGGCGCCCCGACTTCATCCCGCCTCGCGCGCTTTACCTTTCCTTATTAGCGCGCGTAAATCACAGTTAGTGTTTGTCACTTGTTATGAAAAGTTCTTAAAACTCGACAAAATGAGTTCTGTGAAGCGATAGTGTTTTACAATTGAAGAAAAAAGTGCAATATTACACCGATTAGAAGCCGGGGAATCAAATGCAACCAAACAAACTTTCTCAATTATAATACACGTGTACATATGTATTCGTAAGTTAGGTATGTACTTATGTACATAAGAAATAATCCTGCCGTTTTGTACGTCATTCGGTTAGTACGACATAATAGTGCCGGTCCCTTAAAGGTCGCTATATCCGGATTCTACTGTATTTAAATGTCCAATTAATCACATGGTACAATCAATACAAAAACTTAAAAATCCTAGAATATGAATTTGAAAATTGTAAACATTTTATCTTTGACAACTCCCCTATAAAATTGGAATTTTTCAGATGACTCTATTCGTAGGAGCCATCGAACTAATATAATATGCAGATAACATCTATGCAAAAAAAGGAAACCCTTTACCAATTCATCTAACGAGTTTGTTATAGCAGGTCAATTTGCCTCTTATTGTAGAGAAGACTAAATTTCGGTAGGAATTATGATGAAACAAGCGTACATTACTGCAATAACTGTGAGAAAAAAAAACTCGAAACACTATGCAACTCGTCTAGCCAGCGTGGTAGAGCAGACCAATCTCTCTCCTATAGGTCATTAGAAACCTGAAAAAAAATTCTTTGGTTTGCTTTACCTCATATTCTAAACTGCTACAATACCTGCAATAAAGAAAAACATTAAAATGAAGTATCAAAACATAAAGCTCGTAATGTCTAAATTGACTTCTGACATTTTTCACCAGATTCAATTAACATTTTATTTTTTTTACAAAAACTAAAGTACAAATGACAAACTGACCTTGTGAGAGTGAAATTTATAATTCGAACTCTAATTACTTGCGATAAAGTTGCAATTTAATTACGTTAATTTTTGTTTGCACGCCGTAGCTATGACTACGCCTTTTTTCTTTTTTATATAAGTATATAGTACATGTTTGTGTGTCTATTAGACTTCGCATCGTTCAGTTAGTTTAACCTCTCATATTTTTTTTTTTGATAAAACGACCCGTAACGTCTAATAAATAAAAATTAAATATAAAAACAACATCTAAAAATTTTAAATTTAATCAAAATGAAAAAAAAATGTTTAAAATAAAAATTAATTTACCAAAATACGAAAACAAATATATATATTAAATAGCATCCTGTTATTAAAAATATTTATTTTTCGTAATTATGTATAGAAAGCAATCTCTTTTTCTTTCACAATATGGCGTCTGGCAGTCGCCATATTAGATATTTATTACTCTCATATATTTAGTGACACTCACAGGATTAAGACTCGATTAATGTAAGATAAAATTCGCGCGTTAGGTTCCTAAACTGACACAAAGAAAATCTCAAACATCCATAGTGTGAATGCGTACAAACACATTTTCCTCTTTATATCACGCAGTCGAGTAATAAGAATATAAGCAATTGTGGTCAGTCGATGACCAGTTTCATTTTCTAATGACAAAATAAAACCAGCGGATACAAAGTATCCGGTACGATATTTTTTTACTATTCTAAGTAAATTTTTATGTTCAGCAAATTAAAATACAACGAAAAATGGCGTCCAATAATTGTGACCTAATATGATAGCATAAACTAGCAATTTAATGTTCTGACCTGGTGGTCATGGTAAGAGCAGGTTGGCATAACACAATCCGCCTTTTGAGCGAAGTTTAACCCAAGGGCTACTTAGGATTTCAAGAACATACTCTTCTGAGTGAGATGTTGCCGTAGTTTGAGATGTCACCACTACGAAGTAGGACTTTTGATGGCAGTCCCCATTACGCTGGTCGGACTCTCAGCTAGATAAATAACCCACGCCTCCAGAATAATTACTTAGGTACTATCTACTCTTATTCCGGTGAAGCCGAGGGTAGAATGTAAAACGATGTTAAAAATTCCGTGTGTAAGAATACAATCAATTACCCTGTCTCTTACTCGAAGGTGTCGTATAAGACGACGAAGGAATTATAATATATAATCCCTTCGTCTTCTTTATATGCGGATCATAGCCCTTAGTCGTCTTTTATGACACCCACGAAGGAGTGGTGAACTGAGTTCTTACTTCATCAGCACGCCGAAAAATAAAATTATCACACTCTTATAAAGGCGTAAGTTTGTGTGTGTGAATGTACGTTTTTACCTTTTCAAGCTCTAATGGAGATACGGAGGTAGCCGACACCCTAAATTAACATATCGGATACTTTTTAGCCCGGTAATACGGTCCATTGAGATAAATTTTAAATTTGGTAGTGGTTTTTTATGCGGATGAAGCCACGGGCAGAAGCCAGTTTCAAATAAAAACAAAAGGTTTTTTTTTTTTTTGTGTGTGTATTTAGCTGTTGGTCGCAGATGACCTTGACAGCTTAACGCGGGCAATGGGCGAGCGGAAGGCTCTCAACCCGGTAAGTAAGTTAAGCGAACATCGCCCGAGGGCTCCCCCTGTGGGGAACGGACCTCGGCTCGGGGCGTCGCTGAAAGCAAAGTGGGCGTGGCCACGGATTTCATACGTCTAATGTCTGAAACAACGGATGGTAACACGGCAATCTTGATTATGCTAAACGTGACATTTCAATTAGTTTACACGTGAACCAATTGTTTTTGTAGCCTTCTGTGACAGTGACCTGAAATATTTTTATGTTTCTGTCCATTCGACTCGACATGAATTAAATATATTAACTTGTAATACTAGCTACTATCGACATTCCAACTCTCCGACTGATAATTATGATACTGTCCCTGTATGGAGTCATCATCATCATCTTGCTCTTATCCCAATTACTTGGGGTCGACGCAATATGTCATCTGTTTTGACATATTGCAAAAAGTTTCGGCAATGACTTTTATGACCGGCCGCCTGCCTGACGTCCACCCTCCTTGGGAAATGTAATCGTTGACCCAAATGGTACCAGATGGAGTTGGTCCGGGTCAATCTAGGGCTCTTAGTCATCTTTTACGACACCCACGAGCAAAGCAAGGGTTGGTAGTATTCGAAGCCGCTACCACACAGCACATCCCTGTATGGAGTACCTACATAATATTCAACAATGGACATCCCACGGTGGTTATCGATATGGATGGATGAAAATCCGTTGTTACCTAGTTCATTCAACAGCATAAGACTACTTCAATCGTAAGGCGTGAGTTAAATTTAGGGTCTGAAATATTCGATATATTAGTATGTAGGAATAAAGGTTACATAGTGTAATTTTTCTTTATAGCTTTTGATGGTAGAAGTAAGCGGGCAATCTGATGGGAAGTGGTAACTGCCGTTCAGCAATAGTTACCCAGAATACAGCCAAGTCGCTGCCTCCCATAACAAAGTAAGTATCAAGACTTAGGGATATTCTTCGTCTCCATCACTTCAACCCTTCATAGATGTAACACACGTGGGTTCCAAGATAAAAACCTGACATTATAACATAAAATAAAATTCAAAGAATTGAAATTTTATTTCAAGAAATAAAACGGCGGTTATTTATCGAAGTACAAAAATTATTCTTTTTCATATTAATAATCTCTGAAGACGACGACACAAGAATCAACAAATGAAAATATAATTCACCACCGTTTTTTTATTGCCAATGGTGGCGAACGAGCAAGCAGCACACCTGATGGTAAGTGATACTGCTGCACATGGACCTTTGCAATACCAGGGGCACAGCTGAGCCGTTGCCCATCTTGAAAAGAATGCTCTTCTTAAACCTCGTTTAAAGAAGGACATGTCATACCTGCTATCTTGCCTGTGAGTTTCGTAAACAACAGAGGGATATAATATACATATGTAGCTACACAAAAGATGTATAACTCGAAATTAAGCCCTTATACCAACACATTCAACTTCCCTCCTATTGTGGAGAAGAATCGAGCCTATTATGATGATGAAGAGGTAGATCATCTTCAATAACCAATAAGTCTTAAGTTATTATAGACAACCATCCTAATTCTTCAAATACCGCAATTAAACTTTTAATAATGCGATGACCACTTCATTGGTAGACTATAAATGTTTATATTAAAATCCAAGACACGTTTGAATTTTCGAAATTCGCGTATACTCTAAGATTTTGTGGACGGTAGCAACGTCTTTCTGTGCGTGATCTGGGTAAAATCGTCTAGTTTGCCAATCCACACTAGGCCAGCACGCGATTCAGTAATGGGTTGATGTTGAAATAATCTTGCCTTAAGCTAAGATTGCATATTTCTAACATGTATTTTTATTAAATGGCCGTGTGCTGACGGACTAAGAATATAAAATGTCAGTAGAGCCTTCTAAGTATTCTTAAGTTGTCATAAATAGTGCTCCTTATAGTATAATGAATGTAAAATAGTTTACAGAATTATAACCATCCTTAATTTCTAAAAGAACGGATAAAGTTTTGTTCTTCGCCTATATAAACTTTGCAACTATGTTTCACCCCTTTGGAGTTGAATTTCACAAAATCCTTTTCAGTGAGTCACAAACTACCGTCATGTTTCTAGGTGGTAGTAGTTTAGAGTCGGCGTTGACATCAGTGAAACCGTTTCTCTATTTATTTATATTTAGATTGAAGGGCAGCGCGTTTAGCCTGCAAGACAGGCCACCGAAGAGAAGGACAAGTGCACATGGCCCGCCGATATGGTTGCCGGAGCATAGGCTTGCCCGAAAAATAGCGTGTATTACAGAACGAATTCCGATTTTTATTACTCTCTTGCAAGGTATTTGATTGGCGTGATGGCTGCTCTAGTAGTCAATTTATGATCGGGACTCGCTTGAAGCCTTCTGATTCAGTTCTAAGTTTTTACATTTTACTTTAGAAATATTATATTTGAAGTATACAGTAACTAATACTTAATTTTCATGTTGTATACAATTTAATATAAGTCATTAAAAATCATTTAAAAGACAAGCTCGTCGAGTTTCTTGTTGAATCTTACAAATAATATATATCCGACTGCATTCCGATTCGATGGTGGAGTATTGGATAAATTGAATGTAAAATAGACAATATGTAAGGGTCTCCGTTTATATTCGTCCCACTGCTGGGCTTGAGCCTTACTCCACATTAGAACGGAAATTGACCTTACTATACCACGCTCGGTTGGTATAGGATTTTATTTCGAGTTTTCCTTCTTTTACCCTCAGGGTTTATAATTAATAAATGTATTTGAATTTGATATATTCAGGGTAAACTTCTTTTTCATTCCAAGTCGTCGCCGCCTTGATACGAGAGTCGAGACAACTTGAAGAAAATCGAGCTACTACACAATGCTGGTCAAACGAGTTGGCATATGGTTTTATATCTTCGCAATCCATCGAACCGGACCCGAACAGTGCAAGCAGGGTATATCCAAAACATAGCTTATAAAAACAAATTAATATCACAAATGCTCCTCTTTTGGAGAGATACTATTGTATATCTTGCATTCATTATTTTTCACTTACAACTACCACGAAAAAAGAATATATTATATTCTTAATGGAACTCAATTTCATAATATTGTTAGCAAATTAAAAGGCCGATATTACATTTTGAGAATTTAAATATCGTTAATCAACATACCCGATACGTGTTTAGTGACGGTGTTTAAAATTTAAATTGTAAAAGTATATATGCTTATCTTAAACAAGTTTCAAGCGTAATCGTTTGTATAAATAGTATATTTAAATCAAAATTAAAATTGATATTTGACAATGTAGTTACGAGTTGAGCTTAGTTCTGTGATTCTTGATTTCTAATTCAAATCGCGAAATCCTAGGTAACTAATTTTATAAATGCGAATTGGAGTTTGTTAGTTACGCTTTCAAGCCCAAACAGCTAAAGCGATTTGAAAAATTCTTTCACCAAGTGAAAGCTAAATTACCAGCTAGTACCTATAATAAGATATCTTATTATAGATACTCGCTGATAATAACATATATATGGGATAACAGGGATAACATATATATGTTATCCCTGTATTCCTACAGGAAGGACAATTAGGTTGTTGAAACCGCGGGCATTTCCTAATTTAAGAGATATAAAATATAAAGATGTTAGAAAATTATAAAGATGTTACAGTTTGGATCGAGTATTCAAGAAATCCTATTTCTCCTTGTGCTGAGTTACTAATGCACCTCCCCTGATTTATAAACACCTGGCTGAGGAATCACCAAAAAATTAGCACTTTCATGAGAAAATAAAACTAACTACAATTGCCTACGAACCTTGGGGAAGCCTTTATCCGACAAAGGACGTCAACAGGCAGATGGCTGGATATTTTTTGTGAGAGTAGAACAATTTAAAAGTTTAATAATATCAACTAGTACTTAATTTAACCGGTTTCTGAGAGGTGCAATTTAGGTAGTAATCAAATATGAGATGTTGACACTAAAATATCTATACCAATAAATAAAATTGGAGTGTCTGTTTGTAATGTCAAAATAATAGGCTTTTTTCATGCTCACACGGTTATTTGCACGACACCCATGTATAAAATAGCAATTAAAAAATTTTTGTCTGTCTGTCTGTTTGTTCCGGGTAATCTTCAAAACGGCTAGACCGATTTCAAAAATTCTTTCACCAATGGAAAGCTATATTATCAGGGCGTAAACTAGGCTATATTTTATCCCTGTATTCCCACGGGAACTACGCGGGTAAAACGACTATAACCTATAACCGAAGCGAAGCGAGGGCGGGTTGCTAGTGTAATAATATAGATAAATTATAAGATGTTGATTTAATCTATATCTATACCAATAAATAAAATTGGAGTGTCTGTTTGTAATGTCAAAATAATAGGATTTTTTCATGCTCACACGGTTATTTGCACGACACCTATGCCTAAAATAGCAATTAAAAAATTTTTGTCTGTCTGTCTGTTTGTTCCGGGTAATCTTCAAAACGGCTGGACCGATTTCAAAAATTCTTTCACCAATGGAAAGCTATAATATCAGGGCGTAAACTAGGCTATATTTTATCCCGGTATTCCCACGGGAACGGGAACTACGCGGGTAAAACGACTATAACCTATAACCGAAGCGAAGCGAGGGCGGGTTGCTAGTTTAAAATATATAACTAAAAAATGCAAATTGTCTGACAAGTCCATTTATTTGTCTCATAAAAAAATGCTGATCGTTGATAACTGTTTAAAATAAGAAACGGTATGACGAACTTCTTAATTCGTTTTTCTTTCCTTTTTCATAAAGTCCGCTTTTTTTTTTGGGGTGATAGTTTGGAGCTCTTCGCAGCACTCCGTCCGGGACGACAGAGGGGTGTAAGCACGCACACCCGTAACGTCGCCTTCGTCGTTGGACCGACCACCGGAGCAAGGTGACTTGTCGTCAGTGGTCGACTCGACGAAATACCCCCTGAGGAGTACCCTCCCATCGACCGGTTCCCCTCCTCGGGGAGGACGGTCTTTCCTCGCAGTCGGCCTCTCGGCGGGTGACGGACTAACCCTCCGGTCCAGTCACCAGCGGCCTCGGCTAGGGCGTCATAAATCGCATATAATCGCGCCTGCGCCGCCCCAGTCGCCGGCGGCGGCTCGCATCGTCGAGACGCTCCTCGCGCACGCGCTCCGCCGCCCCCTTCCGCGAGACTACTGCCTCGCAGAAGGCTGATAAAGTCTGCTTAAAGTGCTATTGCCACTAGGCCGGCCACGAATATCAAGGAATCGACTCCAGTGATCGGCAGGGAATACGATACGTAATGAGGCCGCAATCTCGTCGTCCCGGATACATTAGGCGGAATGTGTCCAAACGTTATCACAAATAGGGTGTTGTTGGAATCGAATTTGATGGATTGTAAATCATAGTAGTAGGAGTAGTAATACATAGGTTATTTCGATCGAGTCAAAATATACCTTTGTAGCTATATAAGCTTCTTTTTTTCAGAAGGCTTTGGTGCGACTGCACGCCGTCCGTCCCATCCGGGGTGACGAGAGAGACCCCTTAACCCGCCGTATTCCCTCCTCTTCACTATTGGGCCGACCACTGGTAACGAATCCTTGACGATCGCGGTCAGCCCGGCGGGATACTCTTTCGGGTACCTTCCCTTGCCACCGGTCCTGGAGGCGTCGACCTCACGCGGTCAGCCTCTCCGCGAGTAACGGACTATACTCCGATCCGGTCACCCGCGGCCTCAGCTAGGGCGGCATCAGGCGCAGGTACACTCACTGCGCCGCCCAAGTCGCCGGATTATATAGGCTTGGTCTAATATTGACTATAAACTAGCGACCCGCCCTCAATTCGCTTGGGTTTCAGTCGCTTTGCGATATTACGGTACGCGATTCCAGACCATGAGCCCTCGCGTTACCAGACCGGACCAAATTTTATAGGGTTTATCTGAAAGAACAAATAGCCTTAAATTCTCTAAAATCCTTATAAAAACAGCAACTTGGTAGTAAAATATTATCAAAATAGGTTCAGCCGTTTTGAAAATTATCCGGAACAAACAGACAGACAGACAAACAAACAAAAAAATTTACACCGGTTTTAGGCACAGGTGTCGTGCAAATAACCGCGTGAGCATGAAATAATCCTAATATTTTGACATTACAAACAAACACTTCCATTTTATTTATTTGTATAGATAGATATATGAATGCAATTTAATACAGCTTCCTTCTATTAAGATAATTTAGGTTCTTATTGCAAAATTATGCACTTCAAATATCATGTTCTTGTTCTTATTATATTTCAGAACGTAGTTTAAAATTGGCTCGAGTGAGGCAAAATAAATGTCGACATTACAGACGTCCTTGTATTTTTTTAACTAATAACTGGTTTTGTTGTCCACGTATGTAATAAAAACATAGGAAATTATCCAATTTCCATATTATAAATAACTGATTGGGTATATTCAGCTACACCCACTTATAAGCCGTTGCTTTTGATATTTTAAGTTATAATAAATTATAAAGAATGAAAATAAAATAATATGGAAGCTCCTATTAAAATAAATGCATAAGAAGTATGTGAACCAGTGAGCAATTTTTTTTTTTTTTTTTTGGAGTTTACCAGTGAGCAATATATTTTAAGTTACCAGAGATTCCAAAAAATATTTCAGGATAGATGTTCATAGACAAAATTTTCGCAAATAATATTAAAAAAAATCTACGAGTAATTTTAAATAAAGAAACGAAATTGGAATGTTGCGCTTTTGACCTCATGTCAAACAAAAATCCAGTTCGCCGATCTTGGATTTTTTTGGAAACCCTAAAGATTTTTGCAAAATTTACGTACGTAAATTGCTGTAAAAAGCATTTCACAGCAAGCGTGTGGTGACGGAGTAAGCATACAATTCACCACTCCCTTTCTTGCCAATCAATTCCTTCAATCGTGAATCATTCATAAACTTTTTATTTCCTTCGATTTATTAATTAGAACTGATTGAATGAATTTATGACGCGATAAGAAAAATATATACATTGTATGTAAATTGCATGTTTTCTGTGTTCAAATATCATTGTTTTGACCCCAATTAGTACCTAAGTATTGTGCAATTCATGCATTATATGAATTTTATTGTTAATTTCTGTACGTCAATGCAATCAATGTTATCTTCACGGTGAAATTGGCACGATCGTCTATAATTTCTTATCAATATAGCATTAGATCGTATTTTGGTTAGGGATGTGACTTGGCGGGAAAATAATCAATTAATAAATAATCGATTATTTTTCTTTAAAATAAATTAATTATAAAATAATCGTTTTTTTTTCTGCCAACAGGATTATAACCTTTTTTTAGGAAATGTGAGCTTTATTTTCTAATATAATATGAAACAGTATCGTAATGACCTTTTTTTAGTCAATCTAATACTAAAATAATCGATTAATTTTAATATATTTTTATTTATTAAAATCGACCGATTATTAAAATCGATTATTATCATCATCATCATCATTTCAGCCTATAGCCGTCCACTGCTGGACGTAGGCCTCCCTCATGTTGCGCCACAATGTGCGGTCCTGTGTCGCCTGCATCCAACGACGCCCAGCAACTTTCACTAGGTCATCGGTCCACCTAGTGGGGGGGCGTCCTACACTGCATCGTCCGATACGTGGTCGCCACTCGAGAACCTTTCTTCCCCAGCGGTTGTCGGTTCGTCGAGCGATGTGGCCTGCCCATTGCCACTTCAGCGTGCTAATTCTTCGTGCTATGTCGGTTACACCCGTTCTTCTACGGATTTCCGTATTCCGGATTCTATCTCACTGAGAAATCCCGAGCATAGCCCGCTCCATAGGACGCTGAGCTACTTTGAGCCTTGATATAAGGCCTACATTTAGGGACCACGTTTCCGTGCCGTAAGTCATCACTGGTAACACACACTGGTCGTAGACCTGTTTTCAGACACTGAGGTATGTTGGACGAGAAGATCCTCTTAAGTTTCCCTAACCGATTATTATATAAATCGATTATTTTTCACATCCCTAATTTTGGTCGGGCCGACCACAGAGGGCAAGGAACTCGGTACCGGTAGTCGGCCTAACGACGAAGGCGACGAGCTACGGTGGGTTGTGGGGCCACGCGCCGCCCCTCTGTCGCCCCGGACGGAATCGAGCGGCGGGTACGCTGACCATAGCCCACTTTTGGTTCAAAAATATATGTATAAAAGCTTTGATAAATCATAATTTCAGCTTATATACGTCTCACTGTTGGGTTCGAGCCTCCTCCACAATAGGAGGGTAATTGACGCTAAATCGTGTTGCTATCTTTTTTTTTTAATGGGTGAGCTATCGTAAGCGCACGCGCGGTCCAGTGCGTCCGGGGCGATGAAAGGACGACGCGCGGGCCCATAACCCACCCGTACCCACGTCACCTCGTTGTTGGGCCGACCACCGGAGCAGATGTGACTTGTCGTCAGTGGTCGGCCCAACGGAATACCCTTTCGGGTAACCTCACAAATCGTGTTGCTATAGGGTACGATTTCGGGTTTTCCTTCTCTTGGATAAATGTTAGATATATATTTAATCCCTTTGCCGTCATAATCCGTCACCACACGGAAGAGCCTAATTTGCTCATATCAAATTTAAAACAATGGCCGTCTAGTGTTTTGCACCGGCGCTGTTGTCATGACAACTGCTGAGATAACAAAAAAGGGTGTGTGTACAAAGTCATCTTATTCTATCGCCACCTGAATCCTATACATTTACGTGTGTGTCTCTATGGACTCGCTTTTTCGTTTCATCGAGTTTGAAATCACAACGATTCTAAAGAAGTTTCACTTCAAAAATTGTTCTTAATATTATGTATTACTTATCCGTGTGGTGACGGAGTAAGAATACAATTCACCACCCCCTATCTTACCCGTGGGTGATCGTACGAGACGACTAAGGGATATAAAACGCATATAACATCTATGCGAGAGAAGGAAAACTCGAAATAAAACCCTATACCAACACGTCTGACCAGCGTGGTATAGTAGGTCAATTACCCTTCCATTATAGAGGAGGCCCGAGCCCAACAGTGGGACGTATATGGGCTGAGATGATGATGATGATGATTATGTATTACAAATGTTATTATAATATTTATGTTATTGCTAATGTTAGGGGACAATGTTTGGTTTTCGAATAAAACATCGAAACTCCATAAGAATAAAACTGCTGGTAAATTACGAACTAGGTAGATAGCAAAACTAAGTTAACACTCTATAAAAATAGTTGGATTATTCCAAATAAGATTAGATCGAAGGCTAGCGTCACATTACAAATGAGAACTTTGAAATACCATATGCGGGCTAGATAAAATTACAATAAGAGTCAACAAATGCTACATTATTACATACTATATTTAAAAACATTTCTACCATAAATTTTGGATACTTAATTTACTACGATGCGAAATATCTTGTTCTTTGTCGTATTTTAGCTCAATTTTTTGATGTTATCTATACATCTATACACATAAATAAAATTGCAGTGTCTGTTTCTAATGTCATACTACTGGGCTTTTTTCGTGCTTACACGGTTATTTGCCGAAAATAGTTTAAAATTTTTTTGTCTGTCTGTCGGTTGGTTTGAGGTAATCCTCAAAACGGTCAGACCGACTTTGATAATATTTTACCACCAGGTAGCTGTCTATATAAGGAGTAACTTAGGCTATATTTTATCTCGGTATTCCTACGGAAATGGACACTATGCAGGTAAGGCAAATGAAACCGGAGCGAAGCGAGGGCGGATTGCTATAGTCTGTCTAATCTAAGAAGTGCATTTTGACAGGTGTCAGAGTCAGTTGTCTATGTATGTGAACCAAATAATCGCAATCGAAAATATCCGATTTTAATGAGAAATCGATATTGATTCTCTTTAATTAATAATCGGTTTATTTTTTTTAAATATATAATACTTGCGTAAACATCAAAAATCATTAAAGAAAGTCGTGTTAGTTACACTATTTATAACTCAAGAACTGCTGTACAGATTTGGCTGAAAATTGGTGGGGAGGTAGCTTAGAACCAGGAGACGGATATAGGAACTTTTTGCCCGTTCTTCTTCTTCTTAATGCCAATGAGTTACTTTTTATCCCGTTCGATCGTTCCCGTGTGACGTGACATAAAATGTCAAATAGATTTGTTTTGTTTCTGTTTGCTCATTTGGACAAGCAAAGGGATCAAAGCCCATACAGCCAAGTGTGATACAATTTTCTTCATATTATTTAACATTTCTTTATATAGAATAGCTTATTTATAGTCATGTCCGTCAGTAAGTTAAGTCGTAACAATTAATTAGGCGCTGAAAATCTAATTAAATGTCTTCTCTAGGAATTTTGGTAGAATATGAAAATACACGTAAACCACTCTTATATCACATTCACCATACTTCAGCACCTTTACTGCATTATATTACATAAAATATCAGCAAAATTATTCAATATAACACTATAAAACACAAAAAATGAATATAATACAAAGAAATCAATAATCAGTAATTTGTATTCTCATTGAATCATCATTAACAATGCCGCGACCAAGACGATCGAATTTTTCCCGACAAAGCCGTAATGGTTCCTCCATTAGAGACTATATAATTTAGAAAATATATTCACGAAAAAAATTTTGGCGATACGAAGTTCGCCGGGTCAGCTAGTATGTCATATAATACCACTGACGACAAGTTAACGCTGCTCCTGTGGTCGGCCCAACGACGAAGGCGACGTGGTTTTTGGGTGGGTCGCGGGAGTTGCGTGCTTAAGCCCCTCTGTCGCCCCGGACGGAGTGGTGCGGAGGCGCGCCGACCGCGACCCACCCACAAAAAGAAAAAAAAAAAGTTTGTCATATAATAACATAAATATTTGGTTGACCGAGCTTCGCTCGTAATATTTTTGTTGTATTTTTGTCGAATTTATTTAGATATATATTAATAAAAAACAAATAATGAAAAAAATATAAAAAGAGAATAATAATAATAACACCGAGATTCAAACCGACGCTGTTTGAATGTCAACAAAATCAAAATTAGAACCTGTCAACTTCCCATCTGAGTTATCGTAACTCATGACGTTGACAACGAAATATGAATTCATATTCTTTTGAAATTTAATGTCATTGTTTGTTTTGCTAAAAATACGGACAAAACAACATTTTCTATAAATAAAACCTAGCTAGATCGATTTTTTGGACCCGAAACCTCTAGTATGCCAAGTTTTAACAAAATCGTTGGAGCCGTTTCCGAGATCCTGAATATATCATCATCTTGCTCATATCCCAATTACTTGGGGTCGACGCAATATGTCATCTGTTTTGACATATTGCAAAAAGTTTCGGCAATGACTTTTATGACCGGCCGCCTGCCTGACGTCAACCCTCCTTGGGAATGTAATCGTTGACCCAAATGGTACCAGATGGAGTTGGTCCGGGTCAATCTAGGCCTCTTAGTCGTCTTTTACGACACCCACGAGCAAAGCAAGGGTTGGTAGTATTCGAAGCCGCTACCACACAGCAATATATATATATATATATATATATATATACAAGAATTGCTCGTTGAAAGATATAAGATGTAAGAAATATTAGGTATTGTGACAGTGTTACAAATCTTATTTCTTTAACATCCTAGAATGTCATACTAAACTCATTTGCAAAAAAAACGGGCGGTTTTGATTTTCATTCATATTTAAAAAGATACAATACCAAAAAGGTTTCAATCGTTTGTACACGTTACTGGCCGGTTTTAAAAATGCTGTGGTATTTAAAAAAGTACGTTCTAAATTCAATTTTTCATTTGATGTTCATTTTTACAGAAAACCCCTTTTTATCCTACATTTTTGGCGCGAAGTTCCAGAAGTTAACATCGACTTTCATAACTTTTATTCAATTTTTATCGATTAATTTCATATCCTTGACTGTCAAAGCTTTATTTAATGCTGTTTGGCTGTATCAAAAATGGTAGATAAAGTGGTAAAAGCTACCAAAATTATCGCGCTGCTTGAAGAGGGTTGCAGCCAATGTTTCGTGGCTAGGAGGCTAAATGTTAGTCGCTCGACAGTCCAAAGGACCTGGCAGCGATATCAGGAGACTGGTTCCGTCGAGAGAAGGCCTGGTTCTGGAAGAAAACCATGTACCCAACCACGGGATGATCGTTTTCTTGTGAGTCGCGCATTGAGAAATCGCAAATCTTCGTATGTGGATCTTAAGAACAACCTCCAAGAAGTAAGAAATGTGCATATTAGTCTATGGACGGTCAGGAGGAGGCTTCTCGCTGCCAATATACGCAGTCACCGCCCGGCCCGCGGCCCCAAATTACTCCGTGAGCACAGAGTTCACAGGCTTAGGTTCGCTAGAAATTGTGAATCATGGACTCAAGACGATTGGAATAGGGTTTTGTTCTCTGATGAAGCCAGGATATCTCTGTTCGGTGAAGATCGACGTCGGCGAGTGCTAAGAAGACAAGGAGAACGCTTTGCAGAGGCATGTTTCGAAGAAATCACACCTTATGGTGGGGGCTCTGTTATGTTTTGGGCAGGAATAAATTCAATGGATCGTACAGAGTTAGTCTTCATTGAAAACGGCTCACTGACTGGGCATCGATACATAACGGAAGTTCTAATTTCTCATGCACAACCCGCATTGGCCGCTCTAGGTGAAGACTCGATTTTTATGGACGACAATGCTCGCGCCCACCGATCCCGCGATGTTAATGCGTATGTGCAAGAGGTCGGCATTCGTCGTTTGGATTGGCCAGCTCGAAGTCCCGACCTCAATCCCATAGAGCATGTCTGGGACGTTCTGAAACGGCGTGTGAGATCAGTACACCCGGCTCCGCAGACCATCAGAGAGCTGAAGAATGTGATTACTGCGGAGTGGGAACGTATTCCGCAAGCAAGTATCCGGGATATACTCGCTAGCATGCCCAGACGAATTCAAGCTGTGATTTTAGCTAGAGGGGGTCACACTCGATACTAAACATTTATCTGCTTTTACTTTATTAAAGAAAAACAAACAAAAAAACTTTTTTATTTTTACTTCATGAGCATACGCACTACTAGCGAATATACACTACTAGCGAGGTTTAGCATTATTTCCCATAAATTGTATCTAAATTTTATGAAATACTGATGAAAACGATTATTTTCTTATTAATTTAGCAAATTGTGTGGATAAAACTACCTATAATTATCAAACAAAGAAATATTAACATTTGAAATGGTTCATTGCTTAGGTGCCCGTTTTTTTTGCAAATGAGTGTATGTACTCCTTTTAATATAATAGGAATGTTGTTTGAATTTTATAATAAAAAATAACAACAATGCACTACAATAAAATACGTAACCTAATGGCCAGTGGGAAATCGAAAGTGTTTCCCACACTTTTTTCCGAGCGACGTCTATTAAAGAATAAATAAAGTTGAATTTGTGCAATATGAGTTTTATGTATGCGATTTCTACTATTTAGTGGACTTCTACGTATAAGTGGACCACTGCAAATGGTAGGTATCGTATCCACATATAAACTTTGTTCACCTTTACATACTATAATGTGATTAATATAAATATAATCATCATCATTTTAGCTTATATACGTCCTACTGCTGGGCTCGAGCCTCCTCCACAATAGGAGGGCAATTGACCTACGATACCACGCTAGTCAAATATGTTCGTATAGGGTTTCATTTCAAAATTTCATTCTTTTGCCCAGATGTTATATGCATATTTAATCCTCTAGCCGTCTTTTGCGACACCCAAGAGCAAAAGAGGGGATGGTGAATTGTATTCGTCGTCACTACCCGGAAAATTTAAGAGAAAGAAAGGAGTCTGGGTAGGCGAAATCCTTGGCTCGGATGCCGACCGAGGCAGCATGCGCGTTGCCTGAAATTCCTCCGTGACTCTTGAAGATAGAGATGCTTGGAGTTCTCTCCACCCAGCTGGTACAAATTTGTTGCTTGAACAAAATGGCTATACTTAGTCACAATGCGGGCAAAGACTTCATGCTGCCAGCATTGTGGTTGCAGCGAGGACACAGCATAGCATACGCTTGAGATATGTGTGGCCTGGTTAGAGCAGCGCAGTGAATACTTTGAGGACCCAGTCCGCGCTCTTTTAAAGGCTGCTAAAATGCTACTATCCTAATTAACCCTATTAATGCTCTGGTGGTCGAATGACATAACTGTTACCCACAGACCAGCGTTCATGTAGGCAGAAAAGCATTTTATGACCTTCAACATACAGCGAACCTAGAGCGCTTGAAGCGATGTGATGCTCTCCTGTGTCTTTTCGCAGACTTCTTTCTATAAACCTCCTCACAGAATGAGGCGTTGCGATCCCATTCTTTCACTTAATCTTAGCGTGTATATGCAATGAAATCAACATCATAATTAGATCATCTTGATCCAAAATAGTATGATTGATGACCTACATATTCATTACTAACTGTATTATTGACGTTCCTATTGTTCAATATGCATTGCACTCTGCAATTGATTGTATAGAATCGGGTATAATCTGCATTCGTTATTTGCAAATTTGTACAATCCCCGCGATATAAGTCATTTCTTAAAGCGGCATGTCTTATTAAATGGAGATTTAAGCTAACAGATTTATTTAGAATCTAATAAACCTTTATAAAGATATTGTTAAAAAATTGTTGACAATTAATAATAATGTTTTAAATACATTAAGAATTACATGTTGTTTGCTCTTAAAGTTACTTCCTTTATTTAACAAAATTTGTTTAGTTGAAGTAATCATTATCAGTAGCTGATAGGTATTAGCAGAAAATACAACTAATGGTTTTCTTTTCTTTGATACATAAAACGGCCTTGTTTATCAATTGCTTCCTAAATGTGTTTATTGTTAGAATTTGTTGGGCGTCCTTGCTAACAGTTTTTCGTAACAAACTAAATTTTATTTACAATTATTTTCGAAGCATTTTCCCCGGAAGATTTCCAAACGGAAGACGTAAAGGAAATATCTCTTCCGTGAGTGATTCAAATGTGCTATTTGGATATACACAATTAAATTGGAATTGTCGTTATTTTACATTTTGCAATTTTACAAAACGCTATGATCGTTATATTTTTCTCTGTTCAGCTCATAAACGTTCCACTGTTGGGCTCGGCTTTACGACACCTACGTTGGTCGTAATGAAAAGGCGTGGTAAAATGTATTCTACTCGCGTCGCCGTAAAAAAATATTGCAATTATATTATAATTATAGTTGGCTTTAAATATCTTCTTCGACTGTATGGCTATGAAGATTACCAAGGTCAATCATCCTCACTGATTCGCCTCAAATGCTAAGTTGAAAGGAAACCGAATAAATTTAAGATTAAATTTTGGGTTATGAAAACGCTACTTATCGTCGTGCGATTTCTACGGGGCCGGTCAAATCATAAGCGGTTCAAAAAGATATAATCCAACCTCGAGCTCTCGCCCATGGATGTCGTAAAAGACGACGAAGCCTATATCCCCCCCTTACATATACGCATATAAGATCTATGCAAGAAACGGAAAACTCGAACCAAAACCCTATACCAATCTGTCTGACCAGCATGTTATAGTAAGCTCAATTTTTCTCCTATTATGGCGAAGGCTAGCCCAGCCGTGGGAAGTATAAGGGACGACTTGAATGAAAATATGAATTAATCTAGTTGTCTCTGATGAAGCGAAGCAATAAATTGATGTGAGATAGTCACTTCATATTTATTTATGCAACTGCGTAAACTTATCTAATGGTTTATTTTTATGCCAGCAAACAAAATGTATTCACGTGTCCGTCCACGTTTGAATACTAATACGAGCAAGCAGTCACACCTATAGGAACATTTTTATTTTAAAAAAACTAATTGTTATCTATTTTTAAACTATTTTTCAAGGCCATAACACGTTAGTCTAATGACATGCATATAGTAAGAAATTTGTAAATTTTAAAATTTAAAATTTCATACTACATGCCATTGCATATAGAAAGAAACTTGTTGCTATATTGATAGAAACAGATCTCTGACTGATGAAAGACGCTACTAGAACAATGTGGAAATCCAACTCTATTGGACCATCAATCCGACTTGAAAAGTCTACTGCCGGACATAGAACGCTGAGTTTCTTGCCGGATCTTCTTAGCTTGGTGGTAGGTTATTGGATGGCAAGCGATGTATAAATTTGACAATATGTAAGGCTTAAGGGCCCTATACAGAATAAATGATTTGATTTGACCTCCCAAAGAGGGATGAAGCTCTAATTCTTGGCGGTTATAGCATTTTTTCTTTTTAGCTCGAATTGAAAACCGCAATTGCCACCTCAAATTGCTCAAGAAAGTGCTGCTTTTTTGTGGTTATGGTCTAGTCACAACCTGTCCAATTTGTCCAGGGTAGCAATTGGGTAGCAAACAAAATATTTTCCTAGTGATGCCAGTCAGTTTTAATAATTACCACAGAAACAGTGAGGGTTGTTGATGCATTATATTTTTAACCAATCATCTCATGGAGGAACTTGAATTGAAAACTGCGAAATGTATTTGAGTACCAACTCTTTGGGTACCTCTAGTTAAAAAGGCAGGCAATTACAGAATCGCAAATGTATTTCACTAACTAGGTTACACAGATGATAGCTGGGTTTCAAGTGGCGAATTCCACTGTTTCATTTGCTCACGACAGCCTATTTAGACAACAGCAATATACCAACACAATATCTATACCAATAAATAAAATTGGAGTGTCTGTTTGTAATGTCAAAATAATAGGCTTTTTTCATGCTCACACGGTTATTTGCACGACACCTATGCCTAAAATAGCGATTAAAAAATTTTTGTCTGTCTGTCTGTCTGTTTGTTCCGGGTAATCTTCAAAACGGCTGGACCGATTTCGAAAATTCTTGCACCAATGGAAAGCTATAATATCAGGGCGTAAACTAGGCTATATTTTATCCCAGTATTCCCACGGGAACGGGAACCACGCGGGTAAAACGACTAAAACCGAAGCGAAGCGAGGGCGGGTTGCAAGTTTATAAATAAAATATGTAAGAAACGAGTTCAATGTCAAGCAGATGCTATTTAAACATGAATCTATATTTATATTTTCCTTATTACTGTAGCTATACGTGTTGTGACGTATTAAGAAAGATATATCACTAGTCTTCCTGTTACGCGAGTATTGGAAAAAGTGAGAAAAAGACCCAAAGAAAATAAAATCAATATTAGAGAAATTAAACTCGATATCAAGCCTTATATCAACCAGTGGGAATCGTTGACCAATATTTTTTCAATTTTTTTTTTATTGCAAGCAGTGGCAAACGAGCAAACAGTACACCTGATGGTAAGTGTTGCTGCCGCTCATGGACCTTTACAAGGCCGCTGCCTACCGCGAAGGGAATGAAGGGAGTGTGAATGCGTGCATTGAGGCTCGGTGATACCAAAGGCACCACCAACACCCTCCACACACGAACACCCTCAGAAAGTTGGGCTTCCGGCTCTCTCGCTCACCGAACGAAGCGCAGTAACAAAATGCTACTACTCAGACGTCGATTTTCTGCGAGAGCGTGGTACTACCCCGGTCGGACCGGCCCGCGGCTGTAGACAGATAACTGTCGACAGTGTGGTCCTACCACTATTTGATTATGAAAGATGCTCATTGTTTTAGAGGTGGGCCATGGTCAGCGCACCAGGACCAGTCCGGGGCGACGCGGCCCCATGACCCACCGCCTTTTTCTCTGCACTGATCGACCACAGGTGCAAAGGTAAAAAGCTCATGCCTAACAGTCGAACGAATATGGAAAATAAACTATGAATGATCTGAATTTTTCCGTGTGCTGACGGAATAAGAATACAATTCATCACCCCCCCTCTCTTGCCGGTGGGAGTCGTAAAAGGCGACTAATAGATATCTTGTGCATATAACAACTATGTAAAAGGAAAACTCGAAATAAAATACCAACCCGCTTGACCAACGTGGTATAGTAGATCAATTTCTCTCCCAATATGGACGAGGCTCGCACCCAGTAGTGAGACATATATGAACTGTGATGATGATGATGGCCACAAACGCATTCTATTCTATTTAAATGCGAATGTAAACTTGTTCCTTCACGACGGATAGAAAACAATTTTGACGAAGAAGTAAAGCCTCTGATATAACTAACCTTAGATACAGATATTGTAAAAATGCTGTAACAATTACCTGTTATTCGCGGTCAATACCTTTTTGAGGAAAACTATAGAGATTGCTTGTTACGTTTGTAATAACGTAATTTGATGACGAGACGAAGTTACGACGAGACTTTATGCAAATTTATCTATCGTGGTGAATGATTATATCTAGATAATTTGGTTACTGAATAATTTAAAAAATCGACACTTGTCACCTCTGCCTCCAAAAGCCCCCCTGTTGGCCTCCGCCACAATGAGAAGAAACTTGACTTAATGTTCGACGCTGGTCATACGTGTTGCCATAGGGTTGCATGTTGAGTTTTCCTTCTCTTAGTCGTCTTTTACGACAATCACGGGCAAGAGGGGATGGTAAATTGTATTATTACTACGTCACACGGATGTAAAATGACCATAACTGCTTAAAAATTAGAAGTACTACATGTAGCAAGATTTTTTTTTTTCAAACATGCTATTCTCTAGCTTAGGTATTTATTTTAAAATTTATATCTGGTATGCTTAGAATCATATTGTAACGTTGCGAGTTTCTCTAAATAATTTATGATTTACTTTGCTGTTTCAAGCATTCGCGGCATATGAATGTTAAAAGTTTATAAATGCCATACAATTTTCGAAATTAATTAATTGATACATAAGCTTAACAAGTAACTCCTTCTTTTCTGCTTGACTATGAGTGTCAAGCTGGTTATTTTCAGTCTGGTCGGTATAGACTTAAAATTTTATTTCGAGTTTTCTTTCTCTCGTAGAGATGCTATCTGCATATCATATCTGTGTGTAGTCTTTTACGACACACACTAGCAAAGGTGCTGAATTTTGTTCTTACATCATTACCGCACGGCAAGATTTTTCACGAAATTGATTTTGACTATATGACAATATTTGCATAGATAAATATTCTCGCATTACGCATACAATAGACATACCTTAGTATAAAGACTGCATTAGTCTAATAAACAGTATTGACGCAGCTATACGTGACCGCAATTTCCATTGAAACTAGGAATGTAAAAAAATAATCGATTTTTATAATAATCGATTATTTTTTTGTAATAATCAATTTTTATAATAATGAAAAATCGATTATCTTATAATCGATTATTTATTTTTAATTAATCGATTATTTTCCCTCTAAGTCACATCCCTAATTGAAACATGTTACCCATATCACGGTAATATAATCTACCAGTAATCCAACTTCATACAAACGGACGAAACGCGAGCTATACCTACGCGCGTCGATCTCGGCATGCGCTCGGCATGTAGACAGTCGCGACTGTGCTGCAGTGACGAACGAACTGTTGTTTTTTTAACATTAACTGCGCGAATTTTTCTCTAAAATACAAAATTATACACATATTTAATATGACAAGTAGGGTATATTATGCTGTTTTTGGTTGCATGAATTCGTCAATAACGAATCCAGAGATAACTTTTTTTAGATTACCTGGAAACTCTGAAAGGTAAGATTATAAAATAATTTTACTTACTAGTAGGTAGGTACATAATTTGTGTCGTTTTAATTTCCTTTTATCTCCCGAAAAAAAGTTGTCTGGATTAATAAATAAAGTGATTGACACGAGTGAAATAGGTAGTTATAGGCGGTTCATGAATCATGTTACGGTACGCTTGTGTTAAAACTCATAATGTGTTTTGTTTTGTTAGTTTATATAATTCAAAGAAAAGACGTGGTATTTTATTATTAAGAATATATGTTTATTGTACTATGTGTATGAATAGCACTAGAAAAAAATAATTTGACCGTCTGTCTGTCACTAGATAATTTAAATTTATAGACCGATTTGTTATTTAAACATAAACATGTTTTTTTTTAATTAAAACTACCAATCAAAAATCAACACGCATTCTTATTGAACACTTCCTATTCAATTCACAAAGTATTTTATTTGTTTATATAAGAAAAGTATGTACAAAACTAAATGGCAACACAAAGTAGGCAAATGTAATTAAAATGCTGGAGGCGGGCAGCCCTATCACATGTTTACGTTTAGGCATTTAATTCAAGGTTACGGCCGAGATACATTACTGGATAGAGGACTATACTGTGCCCATATTATCTTTTAAGACATTATAAGCACACACACTCCTTTTGCCGTTGGTGTCAAAAAGCAATCGTGATTAACGGATGACCACGAATGACTTCAAAAATATGGTACAGCATTGGAGGCAATAGAATGAGGCTATCCTTATTCTATGATGCAAGGGAGAGGGAGTTTTTATTCTTAGGCTGTCCCACTATATTATAATGAATCAAGTAACATTAGCGAATTGCTACTAATATGACGTTGATTGTCTGGGATCCCTTAATCGTCTTACTACATCCACGGCCAAGATAGAGGTTGGTGAATTTCATTCTTACGGAATAAGAATCGCCAAAAGGAGGGATTAATTAATTTCTATGAGAAATCTCTAATTCAGTTATGATTCATAATCGTTTAGATAAGCATACTCCATCATTAATCGTACCAACTAGCGATAGATGAGATAATGGTCAAACGCTACGAAAAAGAAAATAAAATGGGCTTAGAAATCACACGCCACATCAATTAAATTACACATTTAATTTTATTAAGAACGCAACCGTTGATATTTATTAAATAAGTATTTAAACCAGTTCTCTCTTTGTTCTGTTATATAGCATTAACTCATTTATTCAGCAATGACACGCAAACAATAATAACGTAACCGATTAACCTCAAAAAATACGTAACTTCTTATAACATTCACAAAAAATATATATTAAGTGGAATAGTTTGGTAATCAGCTGCGTACAACACTTCAAGAATTACCTATTTTCCGAGCGTGAGGTGATTAAAGATTCACGACCCAGTTAATTAATTTAAATATTAACTGTTATGATGCGGATATTATTCATATTTGAGAGAACGTTATCTATACCAATAAATAAAATTGGAGTGTCTGTTTGTAATGTCAAAATAATAGGCTTTTTTCATGCTCACACGGTTATTTGCACGACACCTATGCCTAAAATACAGATTAAAAAATTTTTGTGTCTGTCTGTTTGTTCCGGGTAAACTTTAAAACGACTGGGCCGATTTCAAAAATTCTTTCACCAATGGAAAGCTATAATATCAGGGCGTAAACTAGGCTATATTTTATCCCGGTATTCCCACGGGAACGGGAATTACGTGGGTAAAACGACTAAAACCCACGCGAAGCGAGGGCGGGTTGCTAGTTAATAAATGTAAATGAAAAAGATACTTTAAATATTAATTTTTATTGATTTCTTTTTTATTTTAATCAAAACCCCTCGCATTTAAGAAAGTGTAATAATATATACCAGGATGAGAATACAATTCTTCTTGTCCGTGGGTGTCGTAAAAGGCGACTATGGGATATAATATGCATATAACGCCTATGCAATAGATGGCTCTAAATGATGACTTGCACGTCTGACCAGCGTATTTAGGAAGAATCGGGTAATTATCGAGCGAATTTTGTGAATAAAGTTGTCAATTGAAGATCACGTTTTAATTAGGAAAATAATTGAAGCTCACACATATTAACAAAGACAATATAGCGTAATTAAGCACGTATACTTCGCAATTATTTTCTATAAATAGCTTTTTTATATATAAAAACTATATTTTATAATTGTCACCTCGTAAAGACATGAAAAATTGAATAAGCCAACCATACTGTCGTTTCCATTAGTTATATTATTACATATTAAAGTATTACGTCTAGACTATTGCCCCCAAAACGAAAATAATAACCTATTTATTTGTAAAAAAAACTAGATCGTGACTGTGTCCGGTCTTAAAAAGTTTTTGGGATATCAAACAGATAATTATTTTCGAGAATAATATTATTTAAGGAAAAAAATTATGTGCAATTGCGCTAAATGCGCGCATTTTCTTTTAAAAGTAATGAGCTTTTTTTTATGGGTGGGCTGCGGCCTCCGCACCACTCCGTCCGGGGCGACAGAGGAGCTTAAGCACGCAACTCCCGCAACCCACCCGAAAACCACGTCACCTTCGTCGTTGGGCCGACCACCGGAGCAGGGTTACTTGACATCAGTGGTCGGCCCGACGAAATACCCCCTATTGGGGTACCCTCCCATCGACCGACGTCGGTCTTTCCTCACGCGGTCGGGATCTCGGCGGGTGACGGACTAATCCCCAGTCACGTCACCCGCGGCCTCGGCTAGGGCGGCATGAGGCGCAGGTAGTTGCGCCTACGCCGCCCCAGTCGGAAAGTAATGAGCTGGCAAATATGCTTAGTCGTCCATTGTAGAACATAGGCCTTGCCACGAGAATGCAACTCAGAATGGTCGTATGCCACCTGTATTCAACGGTTGCCTGCAAATTTTAAGATGCGGCCAGTGGGCCTAGTTGTAATATTCGACTTAGAAATATCGTTGATACATTATTCCTCATCAAACTGTTTACAATTCAGAAATGCTACGCAATTTTAAGCCAAGTCAGTTATTGATGTGAAACATCTATAGGTGAGGGTGACCGTGATCGTCGCGTGGCGTTTAACGCCACGCTTCGCGGTCCCTTAATAATTAAATATTAATTTTTTTTTTGTGTGACTTAGTTGTTAGCCTCAGATGGCTGTGACAACTTTACCCAGACTGGTGGGTGAGCGCTGAGGGCTCTCAACCCGTAAATATTAAATAAATATTTGGATGCATATACCTACATTTTTGTAACGAAACCATGGTGCGATTTAAAATTTTGTACAAAGCTATCTAGTGAACTCAAAGTAAATTGTTACTTATAATGTATATTAATGAAAATAAATGTTTATTGAATAAAAATCATAATTTTTTGGAAAAAAATCGCGATATTTTATTAATACTTTATGTCTTAGTTTTATCGTATTAGTTCCTGTCGTAATCTAATGTTCTTTTATGCATATATACTTGTTTTATAAATTAATGTAAAATTCTCTAACTTAGTAATATAAATATACCAGTAGGTATGGTATTTAGTTTACTTTCAGCTACGAAAACTGGAGAACCGTTTTTTATAGGTTTTTATTAGTTTCAGGTGTATATATATTTATATCTTTGTATATTACCAACTTCATAGGAATTGGATTCTGACTCACTTTAAACAGTCAAATTTCATTTAAAAGTTGAAAATTTAAGGAGGACCAATGACGTTAAAATTATTTAGATAGCTTGTCTTATTATCATTACAGGATTAAAAATTTCTTTATTAAATATATTGAAGCTGAGAGTTGGTCGTTAGCTCGATAAATGCCGCCATTTGTTTCCTAAATCACACTCTTCGTGCGGAAAGAATGTCTGTGAACGGATGAAAGCATTTCATTTTTTATAGGCTTTTATTAGTTTCAGCTGTGTATTTATTTGTTTGTATGTCACCAACTCCTTAAGAATTGGATTTTGACTCACTTTAAACAGCTTGTCTTATTATCATTACAGGATTAGAGAGTTCTTTATAAAATATATTGTAGCTTAGAGTCGGTCGTTTGCTCGATAGATGTCGCTATTTCTGGTTTATAAATCGCAAATTATTTCGAGCTATGTTTTAGAAGGTTCACTTCGTTTGTACTAAATGACGTTACCATAAATACGAGTCGTAAAGTCAATTTTAAAATGGATAATTTATTCGATACGATACCTACCAAAAAGTACTTATTGACTAAAATATCTAATACAAAAGTATCGGTATCGAAAGAAAAGTACTCGATACCTAAAGATAAAGTAAATAAAAGTACTCGATACTTTAAACAGTACGTTACTTATCTTTCAATACAATTCATGAGTTCAGTATCGATACTTTATATTCGATACCGTGTCTCTACTCGTACAAAATAGTTTCGATGTTTCACATCTGTCAGGCGTCCTGAGCGACGGTTCACTTTCTTTTTTAAATAATTCGGCAGTTCTATTTAGCTGATCGCCGTTGAAGAATCGACGCATGAACAGAAAGTCTATGTAACAAAACGTCGAGATTTAGACCAAGGATTAGCCTGATTGGCAATGAGTTTTCTATGTATTGGACAATATATACCTGGTTGGCTTTTTACGACGACTAAGAGCAAGGTGTAGCGAATTATGTTTATGCTCCATTACCACATGGAATGCTAACCTATCAGTAAATTATATTATCTTCTCTTGAATTTGGATCACGTTAACAGAATACTGTATTCTTGTTAGCAAGATCTTATTTCTAACAAGCTTCTATATACTGAAAATATCAAAAACTGAATAATGTAAGATAAGTGAACTCGAAATTAAATCTTAAGGCAATCCGTTTCACCAGCAAGTCACACGCTACTTTCTTTATCATTGCCGGCCATCTGGAGTCTAGCATGAACGAATTTAAAGTTTACAATTCTAATAAAATGTTACTGTACCTTAACATCAATGAGTCTGATAGCAAAGGCGGCAGCTTCAGGCGCTGTGAGACTGAGAGAGCAGGGTTTATCAGATGTTGCACTAGAAGGTCGCACTAAGGCTAACGCAAGCGCAGAACCTGCGCCGCTGTTGTTGCCCAATTCTATCTTCTCTGTGCGACCGCATAGCAGACTAGAACACAGACCTGAAAATAAAGAAAACTATTGTTATAATTGTTATGTATTTAGAAATTAGACATTAGTTAGTCATATATAAAGGCCTTCAGATAACAAGACAAAGTTGTTGAACTCAGATAATAGATCTTTTTCGATAAGCAAAATCGTGGTGGATTGTATTCTTACTCCGTTACCACACGGACTTTTTATGTATATATATATATATATATATACCTTTAATTTGAAACTTTGTTTTATTTGCATTACTGTTAGCGGCAATTTAAATATACACTGAAAATTTTCACGGTCTACCTTTTATAGTCGATGAGATAATATCTACTGATAGACAGACGGGTGAACGGAAAGCGGTCTAGTAATATAATTATGTTGGCACGTAATATTCATCATCTGTCTTATAGCAGTTGATAATAATTATAAATAATAAAATTTTAAAGTAGTATTGGCGTATTATGATTCAGCTAGACATAAATAAACGCGCAGAGCGCACACATATGCACACGAGCACGCACACGCACAAACACACATACATGTATAAATTTGACAATATGTAAGTACCCTTAAGGGGTCTACACAGAAAAAATGATTTGATTTGACAGAGATTGTGTGGACTGTGTCTCCATCCCAAGATGTAGGGTTAGATATCGAGTTTTCTCGTTGTCTACATATTTTATCCTTTAGTCGTTTATAACAACGTACTCTGGCACGAATGGGGGTGAGTTCTGTTCCTACTTCGTCACCATACGGAAAAACATATGTACACACAAATATTTAACATATAAACAAACATAGACAAATACTTTAAAATTTATTTTGGCTTGTGTTGCCCTAATAAATATGTAGCATGTTTTGCTTTTATTCAACCTATGTTAAAGTAAGAACACGTGATGTGAAGATAACAAATATATTCTGATAAGGACAGGACCATGACATAAGTGTAAGTAAGGCTTAATAGATTCGTTTATTTAAATGACGTTATTTTGTTTGCGATTAATCAATATCATAGATGCTGCTGACGCTATTGCTTGGAGCCATAAGTGGGCTGGCAAGTAGTACCACATTCTCACAGAAAACCGACCTTCAGGTGGTAGTAAATTGTTACTGCATTTCGTTTGAGGAGTAAGAGTACCGCAGGAGCAATCCCCCATCTTTTCTGTTCTCATTCTATTCCAATCCTACATCAGCAAGTAAGCGGTAACTGACTCTGCTTCCATCGTACATATTGAAAACATTTTGACATAAGTTTTATGACCCACCGCTTGTCTTACATCAATGTTTCTCCGGAATGTAACTTTTGACCAAACGGCGTCAGATGGATTTTACCCAGTTTGATGTAAAGCTCCTAATCGAATTTTACGACACCCACAGGCTATGAAAGGTAGTATTCGTAGTCACCACATGGCAATGTTTTTTGCTCCTCAAATACCAATTCCAACACAGCGCGGCGGCAATGCTTTGGGTTACTGTGTGTGCACTACCAGTTCTTTTATGGGGAGTGTCCTGAGGAACTGTTTGACTTGGTACCAGCCACGCACTTGACTGGAATGAAATATTTGCTGCTGTGTTTCCCGAGCATTATGACATGTCCATTTTTAAATGAGGTTTAAGAAGAGCACTTTCTTAACCGTAGATAGCGAGCTAGTTTTGCTCTTGGTATTGCAAAGATCCAGGTGCGGCAGCAGCCAATAAAAAAATAGTAACCAGAACAAAATAATGACAAACAAAATTATAGGTTATCGTTAAAAACAGCAAATAACAATCACTCCATTTGGTAGTATGACATAATCAATAGAAAAGAACCGGATTTCTTCAAAAGTAATAAACTACAAATATTTAGTAGTACGAGTAGGACTAACATTATGTACTTTCGCATGTCCATGCTAAATTGTAAAGTTATAACGTGTCATCTCTGAGAATTGCCTCTCAATATCATCAACACCTAAGCCATATAAATCCCAATGGGCTCCGGTTACTTCCACAATAGGAGGGAAATATAGAGTACCGAGATGGATGCTTAGAATTTTAAATTGCATTTATTGCAATTACATTGCATCGATGTTATCTGCATATAATATCGCTTTGTCGTCTTTTACGACAGCTACGGGCGAGATAGGGGGTGGTGAATCGTAGCCTTACTCCGTCACCATTTCATAGATAATATAAATGTAAAATAAATAATAGTAACTTTTCTAATAATAATAAAACATTTCATAGTACATTTTATACAAATTGTAATATGTGGCATGATTGCGAACAGGCAAGTGCCATGTTTGCAATGTAATTTACTTATAAATCATAAGTTTCTGGAAACGACTTTACTCAAGCTTAATCGAAATGTTTTATCGCTGCTTAGAAATCTGTTAGACGAAAATAACTAAATAAGTACAGACGCAGTAGGTGCTATTCCTAACTCCATTAGTGATAATTCAAATCAAATGCCTCAAAATAGAGATAATGGTTATCGAAAAAAGACACAGCTTTAATAATATTAGAAATAATGAATTACCGGTATTTATTAAATATTTTCTGGACCGATGCTTACAGTATGAGTAAAATATGAGCTAATTGAAAGTAGTTATTTAAAAATTTTATAAATTTAATTCAATAATTAATTTCACCATCACCATCATCACCCTGTTCTCAATGACTTGGAATCAACTCTATATGTAGGTACTCTTCATCCATTGTATACATATTACAAAAGTGTTTGCAATGTCTTTATGGGCCCCGCGGATATAATTTCTTACGACAATGCCCTTATTATTGCAAAAGTTAGTAACTCAATAAACAACATCTTAAATTTAAGAACTAATTTTTGTAGCGGGAAGATATAAATCACTGTAATAAAGATAACTTGTTGGACGTAAGACATCTCAGTGGGAATTAGTTAGGCGCCCGTGACCATGAACGCTGTAAAGTGTATAAAACGTCGGGCAATCAAAAATTAAATACAAACGCGATAAAATCCTTAAAATAGTTTTATTTATAACTAGCAACCCGCCCTCGCTTCGCTTCAGTTATAGGTTATAGTCGTTTTACCCGCGTAGTTCCCGTTCCGATGGGAATACCGGGATAAAATATAGCCTAGTTTACGTCCTGATATTATAGCTTTCCATTGGTGAAAGAATTTTTGAAATCGGTCCAGCCGTTTTGAAGATTACCCGGAACAAACAGACAGACAGACAGACAGACAGACAGAAAGACAAAAATTTTTGAATTGCTATTTTAGGCATAGGTGTCGTGCAAATAACCGTGTGAGCATGAAAAAAGGCCATTATTTTGACATTACAAACAGACACTCCAATTTTATTTATTGGTATAGATGTGTAAGACTCGCGTAAACATCAGAAATCATTATAATCATTCAGCCGTTCGTTGTACACTGCTGGATGTATGCCTCTGCCACAGAAGGCTACATTTTTTTTTTTATGGGTGGGCTATGGTAAGCGCACGCGCGGTCCGGTTCGTCCGGGGCGATGAAAGGACGGCGCGCGAGCCCATAACCTACCCATACCCACGTCACCTCGTTGTTGGGCCGACCACCGGAGCAGATGTGACTTGGCGTCAGTGGTCGGCCCGACGGAATACCCTTTCGGGTAACCTCACCTCTCGACGTCCTGGGACGTCGGTCGCCGTCGCGCGGTCAGCCTCCCTGCGGGTGACGACAGAAGGCTACATGCACTCATTTTTTAACGAGGTTGAGGTTTGATTAAGGTTTAACAAGCAGGTTAACGATCGCAATGAGAGCTTGAAGTTTCCATGAGTGTTGTTGTCCATCTTTCTGGCGATCCCTCAGCTGATTTTTAGGAGTACTACGGTAATATAAGGGGTTTGAGGCAGATTGTATTCTTAACCCATCACCACATAGGGAACAGAATAATATAATGTGAAATTTTATCAATATATTAATGCAATATTAAGAAATAAATAAAACAGAAAAATCCTAGTCAAGAAATCAGGACCGCGTGATGTACAGGAATCTTTTCACGGCCAGGTAGCCTACCGTTAGGTGTGGTTTACTCCTCCGAATAATTAGCTCACCGCATGGAAAACAACAGCAAATTACAGCTACTCGGGCATCGATTTTCTATGAAAGTATGATACTTACTTCGGTAAAGAATGATCCTTTATGGCTGCAGACAGAAAAAGTTAAGAGCGTTATCAGTAATAAGCGGCCGTAAACCCAAAAATGTGGTTTTTTGAGGACTGGTTACTCGTTCATCATAATAGCTTACTAAAAATTTATATAACCACTACATTAAACACATCTTTATATTGTGCTTGTACAGAATTATAACTCAATATTGTAACTATTTTATTAAAAGGAAAGGGTATTTTGAACTTAAGTAATGAGATTTTACGAAAACGCTGAGTTTTGAAGTTCAGGTACGAATAAACGATAAGTCGTGGCAGCTCGAAAAAATTGTAGATGTTAGGAAAATTACTGTTCTTGGGTATGTATAAAATGAAATTCAAGATTTCTTCCTTTTAAAACTAAAAGAAAAAATATTTCCTTAAGATTAATTTGACGAAAATGGCTCCTGTAAAACATTTAATTTTATGAATAATACTAACCTTGGAATATTTAAAAAAATATCCACTATTTGTTCGACTATTATAGAAGCAGTAAAAAAAAAACCAAATTGAAATACGAATAGTCGTAATTAAATTTTAAATATTACTATAAATTGAACGGCATAATTGTTCATAAGCCACCGGGTTGAGAGCCCTCAGCGCGAACATTTATGCAGCCTCATCTTCTGAAGATTATCAGCTAACTCAAATTTAATGTTTAATAATTACTAACCACACACAATATAATTTTTTCATAGAGAATCATTTTCTTCTTGTACTATCAATAAATATGTAGCAAAATGTGGATCAAAATTTAATAACTAATTTCTGTAGTGGGTAGATTTAAATCTCTGACTGGACTTGTTAGACATCCATGGCCATGGCGACTAGGGCCATACTCGACTACTGCACGGCAGCTACGGAGGCAGCGTGCCTCTTGGCTGGAACTCTCCGGTGGGACCTGCAGGCGGAGGTACTCGCCGAGCTTTACCTGCGAGTATCAGAGACGCGAGCCACATATAGCCTCAATCAAGGTCATTGCCGCCTGGCGGGCCGACGCCCGCCGAGACGCCATTGCTCGTTGGGCAATCGGACTGGAGAAGCCTCAATACGGTATCAGGACTGTCGAGTCCTTTTAGCTGGTGCTGATGGGGTGGTTGGGTCGGCAGTACGGAGTACATTCCTTCCGACTGGTGCAGGTGATGGGTCACGATAGCCAAGTACCTGCGCAAGCTCGTTAGGAGGGAGAGCACACCACCATCCTGCTACCACTGCGATTGCGACGTGAGCACGGCGCAGCACAGGCTCGAGGTGTGTGCCTCGTGGGCAGAGCAGCGCCGTGAACTCGTTGCAATCACCGGTGCCGACCGGACCCTGCCGACCATCACTAGGGAGATGCTCAGCAGCGTCAGGAACTGGAACGCGGTCACCGCCTTCTGTGAGGCTGTCATCTCACGAAAGGAGACGCCGGCTCGTGTGTGATCAATCTTTGGTCACACGTTCCGCCACCGGCGACTCGGGCGGCGCAGATACGAGTATCCGCACCTCACGCCGCCCTAGGCGAGTCCGCGGGTGACCGGACCGGGGACTTTAGTGTCACCCACAGAGAGCCTGACCCTGTGACGGCGACCGACGTCCCGGGATAGGGACGTCGATTGGGGTTTACTTATTTTTTTTAAATTATTACACAATAATGTTTTTTTTTAATTATTACACAATAAAGTGATAATTTAAAAAAAATAAGTTGTCGAGTCTCGAACCCGAGACCAGAGTTCCCGCCGGCGAGTACGTTACCACGAGATTACCGCTTGTTGGCGATTCGACTTTGAATTTTTCTAGTACATAAATTACCCATCCAACTTTGACCCTTAAAATCTTTTTAACGAGGGCCCAGTTGACCCTAATATTTGGTAGTTGTGATACCCTCGTGCCCCCTCTACCACCCCACCAAAAATCATGGAAATCCCCGACCCACACGTCTGAGGGTCTCCTTGTAAGTTATACTCTGTGCCTATATTTTACTATTTCCTGTACTTTGCATATTAAAAATACAATTTTAACCGTTTTACTGTTATGAGATTTGGTTTTAAATTAAAAATTTTAAAATTTACATCATGTTGATTTTTGAAAATCTCCTTCTCCGAAGAATATATTAGAGATTGATTATAAGCGCCAAGGCTCAAGGACTGGTCATTCTATGAACTCGCGTGTGTGTAGTGCATTAGTGTGCGTCGATATCGGACCGTAGCAAAATACCTAAAATGCGAGAAGTGCCGATTACCGATAACGCTCTTAACAGCTTGTTCCTACCACTAGTATAAATAACTATATCGTCCTTATACTGATAAAGAAATATCAACATAACTTACTTAACTTTAAAAGTTAAGTAAGTTATGTTGCAATTATTAAAACATGTTATTGTGACCATAATTTATTTAAACTTTAAGTATAATAGAATGTTTAATAAACGTTTTAAACTTTCTTATATGAAGTAAACTGAGTAATTACTGTAATAGGGCCGATGACTACTCAACCAGTCGCAGTAAGAACGGCTTTCTGTACAAGTAAACTTACGCAAGGCAAGGACAGGCTATAAATAGAAATAGCATAATAAGACCTTTAGGATAACACTAAGAGTATTGCGTCTACATTTCTGTTATAGTCAGAATCTCTGAAAATCGCATAAAGAAGCTCAATAACAGATTTTGTATTTATTACTGAATTTTTTTTTTTTCAAGAAATGTATAATAGAATATTTTTTGACTTAGCCAGTATTTGAAACAGAGATCTTGCGATTGGATATCTGGGCCACAAAAGCTACAGACTATTGATTATTTTAACAGCATCCTAAAGATTTCATCTACATCCTGACTTAAGGCTAACGTTTTTGGGAATACAATTGTTGACTACACATCAGATGAAGTTGCTCTGTTCTATAGAAAAACCCTTAGTCGTCTTTTACAACAATCACGAGAAATGTAAGAGTTGGTAGGATTCATAACCACCACACAATCTTAAATATTTTATACGATAGTATCCTTACAACATATTTGTATCACACAGATATTTAATTGACCAGGTATTTTAATTGACCAGGTATTGATTTAGCAATAATTTTGATTCCAATATTTATAGCCAAAAGATGACTTTGCAACAGAGATGTTGTATGTAGTATAATAAGTATCTGACTACATTAACCGTGCTACTAATACCAATTAAGACAAACAAATCGTTTTATAAAACATCCGCATCTTTAGTAATTGAATCTTAAAAAGAACTATTAGTGGTTTGTTAATAAATGGTCACGGACGGACGGCGTAAAGTGTTTGAAACGTCAGGCAATTAAAAATCAAATCAAACGCGATAAAATCCGTAAAATAGTTTCATTTACAGTGGGAAATATTAGTGCTTCGTTTACATACGTACTTTGTTCTACTAAGTTTGACGCGATAATGTGGCGGCATGAGACTTCATTTGGTATTATAGCTGTTTTAAATGACACTTAAATCGGTACTGATGCCATCAGATGCTCTGATGCTATATAGACATTCGCCATTTTAAAAATAATTTGTCCCCCTTAGGACGAAAAATAAATATTATACAGATTAATGCGTATTCATTCAAAAATCAGCTGATTCTCTCGCGTGTACATTAAAATTTTCTGTTTATCAAAGGGTATAAACATAGCGCTCCTAGATTACATTTATATACTTAATATATTTTCAACGAAGATAAGAAGTATTCATTCGATGCTGCTTTCTATTTACGAGTAACTATTTATCCAAATATTTGTAAAATATCTCTAGATTAAAGTTAAAAACTACGATACGGCTATGTTTAATAATTAAAAAGACGAATAGGTTACTGAATACAACGACAAATTATGCCCGAGTAAATTAATTAGAATCACCTATCAAGGTTGTAAAAGAGGGTAAAAACATTACGTAAGAAATAATAATAAAGTAGTGAATATAACAAAAACGAGCAAAGAAAACATTAAAATTAAAGAAAAATCATACATATTGATAGTATAAAATTTTCTATTTTAGAAAAATAAGTCCGTATTTATAAATATTTTTTTTATTGTTTAAAGCATCTTTGAGTTATATTGACGCTATCTACCTATATGAGCCTTGATTTCTTGATTTCAAAGTTCATATTTAGAATGGGTCTAAGATTAAGCAAAGTTTTAAGAATTATTTTCCGTGTTATGGTGTAAGAAACAATTCACCCTATCTTGCCCGTGGCTGGCGTAAAAGATGACTAAGGGATATGATGGGAACATAAAATCTATTAAACCTTATATCAACATGTCTGACCAGCGTGGTCAATATCCCATAGGTCAACTTCCCTCCTATTATGAAGGAAGCTTGAGCCCGGCAGTAGGACGTATAGGTAGGAGTTGAAATGATGATGAAACTTACTAATTTTTTTGATAGTACATATGTATTTATCTACTTTACTATATATTTATCACACATTATTATGTATAGGATAATAATTTTCATAATTTTTTTAGCGCACTATATGCCGTATCCGCAACTTGAATAGTTGAGCAGGAATGCTCAACTGTTCAAGATGATAGCGGAGCGGTATGGGGCCCCATATGTCATTGTGCATCCATTCTGTGAAACAAAATTGACTGTTCGAGTTGATCCAAGATGTCAAAAGTGAATCCTTAGCTGTATGCCTTTGATATAGCTATTTAAATAATAAGCGCTAAATACAAACAAGTCTTAAGTTATCAAAAGCCTATTTTGGTTAAGAATTCGTAGGAAATTATTGAAATACCTTCACATTAACAAAAAAATGCTAGTTACATGAAACAATGTCAATTAACTCAAGTATGGATTGCTTGCTCTGTAGAAAATGTCGGTGTTTCTCTTATAAATGAATACCTTCAACTGGGGATATTTACGCTGTTAACTCACACACAGTAACGAAATCAGATACCTAAGTATTTCATCATCACAGCTCATGCCACTGCTGGGTTCACCCCTCCTCCACAATCGGAGTAAAATTAACCTACTACACCACCCTGGTCAGGCGAGTTGGTACGGAGTTTTGTTTCTAGTTTTCCTTCTCTTGCATAGATGTTAACTACATTTTATAATCCCTTAGTCGTGTTTTAAGACACCCACGGGCAAGAAAGGGCGTGGGGAAGTAATCTTACTCCGTCACCACACGGATAGTTATAATATTGCTTATGGAAAATTATTAATTTTCCGTAGTTTGAACTATACGTTAATATGTCACTCCCTCTCTTTCTTACCCGTGGGTAATCATAAAAGATAACTAAGAGACAAGCAAAAACAAACACACTGCAAGAGAAAGAAAACTCGAATTAAAACTCTACAATCCCGTCTGACCACCGTGATATAATAGCTCAATTCCTATCCCATTGTGGAGGAGCCTTGAGCCCAGCACTGGCGCTCATATGAGTCGAAATGATAAACATTATTAAAGAAATTCATTGTAGGACTTATTTGAGAGGAAAACGGCAGCCAAATATGTAAATAAAATAGGATAACATGAATTTTTTTCTCAAATGTAATCCTAGACATATATGACGCAACTAAACATACACTAAAATCTACCTGATAAAAACCACCTTCTGTTGTTGTATCACAACTGGTGAGGTCGTTTACCTCTATTGACGTCACTGGTACATTCAAAATCGTTGCCATAGATACCATTGAAAGTTGTGTGAGGCTCTAGGCTATATTGCTTTCACTGCTCGCTAAGTTTAATAAAACCACAGTGTAAATATTAAAGGCGTGGTTATGTATATAAGCTTCAGATTAAATTAGTTTGTGACTTCATTTTCACACTGATTCCATTCACAACACTGTGATAATAAGGTAACAATTTATAATTAATATCTGGTTGACCGAGCTTCGCTCGGAATATTTTTGTTGTATTTTTGTCGAATTTATTTAGTTATATATATTAATAAAAAATAAAAATTAAATAATGAAAAAAATATAAAAAAATACAAAAAGAAAATAATAATAGCACCGAGATTAGATCCGACGCCCTTTGAATGCCAAAACAATATTAAAAGGAAACTGCACTACTTCCCAACTGAGCTATCGTAACTCATGACGTTGACGGCAAAATTTGAATTCATATTCTTTTAAACTTTAATGTTTAATATTGTTTTGCTAAAAACACTGACAAAACTATATATACAAAAATTGCTCGTTTAAAGATATAAGATGAATGTTATTTAAGACTAGCAACCAGTCCTTGCTTCGTTTCGGGTTCAGTCGCCTTACTCGCGTAGTGCCCGTTCCCGTTTGAATACCAGGATAAAATATTGCCTATGTTACTCCCTGATATTATAGCTTTCCATTGGTGAAAGTATTTTTGAAATCAGTTCGGTGGTTTTAGCGTGAAAGCGTAACAAACAAATAAACTTAGTTTCGCATTTATAATATTAGTAAGGATATATGATACAGCGGTCGTAGGTTTATGCTTTAGTAAGTTATTCCATGTGGCGACGGAGTAAGAATACAATCCACCATTCTCTATCTTGTCCTTAGATGTCGTAAAAGACAACTAAGGGATAAAAAAAATACTCGAAATAAAACCCTATATCAACATGTCTGACCAGAATGGTATAGTAGGTTAATTGCCCTCCTATTGGGGAGGAGGCTCGAGCTCAGCAATTGGAGGTTTATGAGCCAAGTCAAATACCATTATTTAACTAATATTTGAACATTCTTTTTCATTTCTTTTTGGTAGGGTAGCTGTGTGCCCATATGGCGTGCGAGAGGTAGGTTTTGAAGTTATCGGGTCGAGCGTCCCTTCTGTATACCTGGACGGATCAGGCGCAGTATGAGCATACTATAGCTTGTTATCAAAAAAAAAACGGCAGCCGTGTTTCTCTTTGTTTAGTGTAATATTTATTGCCGAGTTTTAATACTCGATTAAATTGATAACTATTTCATGTATGGGCTTGTATATATTTTATTCTAGTATATAATTTATTTTATTTTTTTATTAAGACTTATCACGGTCTGAAACACTTAAGCTTAACACAGTCCTGTCACAGCGCTGTGGTTTGTGTTCACGCCGTCTGTTCTGGAGGTTCTGACTACTTCTGACCACAGGGCGGCACGCGACTCCATTACTCATGGCATACCCTCCCAATCGCCATAGGGCCGACCACCAATTCGTGGGCGGCACGGCGGATTAACTCTCCGATAGACCCCGCTAGTTTAACTGGAATTGTAATTCTTGAATGTGAAGAACATTCTCCAAATTTTTTTAGAAAAAAGCAAAAACTAAAACAAGTTTCTAATTTCGAAACTCAAGAATTCTTGCGAAATAATTCGCCCCACATAATAAAAAAATGAGAAGTTGTTCAACATTATAAACTTGTTTCCATTAATGTTATTTTTAGGTTCACTGTACGATGAGCTAAAAACATCTAAAAACTGTTAATGCGATAAGATATAAAAATTACATTAAAAAAATTATTTGTAAAGTCTGGGTAATAAAATTGAAACCCAAAAATGTACTTCTTTTCAGGTTATCTGCGTAAAGCCAACCGTGGATTATCAAGTTACCCATAATGCAGGCAAATTGACCTATTATAACTTAACCACCTGAATAAGGTTAAATTATGATTTTTTCTTCTCTCCTGATGTTAAAAATTCACATGGTGCCATCATGACGTGAGCAAGAATACAATTCTCACCACCCCTTCTTTAGGCGTGGGTACTATACAAATAGCATTACTAAAATAAAAAGAAAACTCAAAATGAAACCTTATTTTTATTTTTATTTTTTTTTATGGGTGGGCTACGGTGAGCGCACGCGCGGTCCATTCCGTCCGGGGCGATAAAAGGACGGCGCGCGGGCCCATAAGCCCATAACCCACCCGTACTCACGTCACCTCGTTGTTGGGCCGACCACCGGAGCAGGGTGACCTGTCGTCAGTGGTCGGCCCGACGAAATATTCTTTCGGGTACCCTCTACTACCTACCTCTCGACGTCCTGGGACGTCGGTCGCCGTCGCACAGTCAGCCTCTCTGCGGGTGACGGACAATTCCCCGGTCCGATCACCCGCGGAAAATGAAACCTTATGCCAAACGATCTAGCCAGTGTGGTATACTAAATTAGTTTATTTTTGCTTCAGGAGGCTGTAAGTCGACGTAATATATAATCCATTTCATGGTACATATTGCAAAAGTTATTAGCAATAAATACAGTCACCGTGTTATAGGTAGGTAAAGGTAGGTCAGTTTCCTTACGTTTGTAGACGAGGCTCGAGCCTAGCAGTACTAATTTATCTGACTGTTTATGCGTGAATCCCCGTAAAAAGATGCGCTGTACTATTTACATTGTCCACTAAACACACGTGCAGAAATAACGAATACGAATATGCATGAGGATATTACCAATTATGGTACAACGTGATTCAGTTGTACTGATCATTAAAGGGATGTACTGCCTTGAACTGCCTCGGAATGAGAATCAATGAATATATATTCAACTCGCAAGCCCATCATTGTATCATGTTAATATTTTATTAATACGCAATTGCGTATACTAGTATTTATATTTAGTGTTCCTCAAACTTTTGCAAATAATTAACTTTATTAGTTCAAACAATTAATATCGAATCGAAAGACATAATATAAAATATTTTCATTTTAAGAGATGTTTTTGGTAAAAATGTGGTAAAGTAAAATGTGTGAAGATAATATATAATTGGATGATGGTTTAGAATACAATGACCACAAACCTGTCTTTCCCGTTAGTATGTATTGTAAAAATCGATAAAAGCCCTTAAGCCAGTCCAGGGAGAACAACAAACAGCAAACAACTTTAAGGCCAGCCTTTAACAGCCTTAAAGTCCAGTTTGGGAGTCATTTGGAGGACAAAGCCAAATGGCCAAGTAAAAAGTTGGACGTCCTGAACAGAGCCAGGCGGTACTTCACATCGAGACAGCGTCTTGTGCTATACAAAGCACAGGTCCGTCCTCATGTGGAGTACTGCTTACATCTCTGGGCAGGTGCGCCCAAATATCAAGTAGACGCACTTGACTCCCTGCAAAGACGGGCTGTTCGAATCGTCGGGGATCCCAATCTTACGGACAGATTGGAGTTGCTGGAGCAGCGAAGAGGCTTTGGGTCACTCTGTGTACTCTACCGACTCTTTCACGGAGAGTACTCCGAAGAACTGTTTGACTTGGTACCATCGTCCCCATTCTACCAACGTACCACTCGACATCGTAGCAGGGTTCATCCATTTCACCTGGAAACGTTATGATCTTCAACTGTACGTTTCCGGCGATCATTTCTCCCACGTACGTGCAAGCTCTAGAATGAACTACCTGCTGCTGTGTTTCCCGAGCGCTATGACATGTCCTTCTTTAAACGTGGTTTGAGAAGAATATTTTCTTCACAGTAGGCAACGGCCTAGATGTGCCCCTGGTATAGCAAAGGTCCATATGCGGCAGGATCACTTACCATCAGGTGTGCTACTTGCTCGTTTGCCATCATTGGCAATAAAAAAGAGCAGAACTCTTCTCGCTTCTCACTTCTAGTTCTTTTGATTTACCCACGTAGTGTAATAGACTAAAACACTATATAACTAAATACTACAATTGCAATAAATATGACATAATTTATGCATGAGCCATGTAACTGAGTACATTTGTTAATATAACGATTTCTAATGATTTTTATATAGAACAATTTTCTTTTTGTACTGACAACAAATTTTGTAAAAACGTGGATCATGATTTACTACAGCGGATAGATATAGGTCTCTATAATAGCTTTGACTTGTTAAACGTAGAACAGCTTAGTCCTCTCGTGACTATGAACGTTGTAAAATGTTCGAAACGTCTAGGTATTAAAAACCAAATACAAAAACGATAAAATGCGTAAAAATAGTTTTATTTAATTTCTACATTTGTTAAGTTTACGCCCTGAATGTTAATAACAGAACTAATCAATAATGCTAATATAAGTTTAAAAAAATAAATCGTATATTTATGCCTCATTGTATAGAATTGGCACTGATGGAGTCACAGATTACAAACTTGAGAAACAATTACAGTAAAACCCGTTTAAGACGATTTCGCAGGGACCCGACCAAAAACGCGTCTTATGCGGGAAAGCGTATTATGCGGGCAAGGGAAAAAACGTGCCATTATTATTTATCTATACTAATATTATAAAGAGGTAAAATTTGTAAGTTTGTATGTAACGAATAAACTCAAAAAGTACTGGACCGATTTTAAAAATTCTTTCACCATTGGAAAGCTATAATATCAGGGAGTAACATAGGCTATATTTTATCCCGGTATTCCCACGGGAACGGGAACTACGCGCGTAAGGCGACTAAATCCGAAGCGAAGCGAGGGCGGATTGCTAGTATATACATAACTTGTATGTATGTTTGTTTTATTAAGGAATGTATCGTGTTTATTAGTACCTAGCGGCTTTATAATCATTATTTTGCTCTCTACCCAGTTACTCGTAATATTGCAAAGTTATTGGCAAATAGTTTTATGACCGACCGTGCTTGACTTGATGGAATTGTAATTGTGAACCATCAAATAGTTGGCCCAGGCTTATGTGAAGCCCTTCCATCGCTACGTGCGATTTGATCAGGCTGTGTCCAAATCATTACCTGTCACGAAGAATATGATGCAGGCAAATTACATAATTTTACATAACTTTTACAACTTCCACAGGAAATGAATGGCTGATAACATTTTGTAATCTGTAGAAGAACGGTAATCGACATAGCCAGAAGAATTAGCATGTTGAAACCGCAATAAGCAGGCCACACCTCGGCGAAACAACAACCAGTGGGGAAGAAAGGAGGAATCGCATGACGCAACGTAGGACGACCCCTCACTAGATGGACTTAAGATATTTTCTAAGTTGCAGGGCGTCGTTGAATGCATGTGGCATAGCACCGTTCTCTGGCATTCTCGCGTTCAGCAGTGGATGTCTAAGCGCTGATAGATGGATAGATGGAACAGTTAGACTTATAGCGTTAGGAGCACACTGTTGACAGTTGTCTCTACAGCCGCGGGCCGGTCCTTCCGGGGTAGTACTACACTCTAGCAGATCGACAAATCGACGTCCGAGTAGTAGCAATTTGTTACTGCGCTTCGTTCGGTGAGCGAGAAAGCCGGAGGCCCAACTTTCTGAGGGCGTTTGCATGTGGTGGATTTTAGTGATGTACCTTATGTACCTTACATGAGCGGCAGCAACACTTACCATCAGGTGTGCAGGTGTTTACCACCATTTGCAATAAACGAAATCATATCAATAAATGAAATATAATTAAATTTTTTTAAATAATCAAAGCTTTCAATTAATATGTAGCATATTAATTGAAAGCTTTGATTAACTCTATCGCCTTTACTTACGTGTGGTTTATAGGATCATAACGTCGAACCATAAAGGGGTGGGCGACAGTTATTACACCACAAACGTTGTCACCGGTGTATTTGCTGAGTCCTAAACAAACATTTGTATAGGCTACACCGCATTTACTTGCACTAAAATGAACAAATAGGGGGGTGTGATTTCACATAACAACAACACCTTTCTTGAGGTATTTATTATAAACTCTTTTTATTAAAAAAAAGGTAAAACGAGTGTGCTTTGAACCACATCGTTGAAGTATGAAATAATCAAGAAATCACCGTTCGCGTAAAGCTAGCAAACGAACTACTATATAATATACATTAAGTACATCCACTGACTATGAAACGAAGAGATAGGAAAAGATGATCCAGACAATAGGTCTGCACTGCGTCTTAGATATACGAAACGTAACTGGCTATGACTGAAAAAGAGGAAGAAAATGTGTGCCCGGACCTCTCTGTTTTGCCCCTATATTAATATATGAAACGTAACTCTCTCTCTCTCTTTCTATCTTCACCTATTTATATCTTCCTTTCAACTTCCGTTCGCCTAGCCCGATCACACTTTCGTAACGATCTCGTCACGCATTCAAAAAAGAAGATTTCCTTTAAAAACCACCTTGCTAAGGACTGCAATGCAAAAACCTAATAGATGGTGTATATATTCTATGCAAGAACAGAAAAACTCAAAATAAAACTCTATACCAACATGTCTGACCAGCGTGATATAATAGGTACATTTACCTCCTGGAAGCTCGTATACGTTCCACTGTTGGGCTAGAGTCACCTCCCTAATGGGAGGGAAATTGACCTCCTACAGATACCACACTCGTCAGACACATTTCTATGAAGTTCTATTTCAAGTTTTCCTTCTCTTGCATAGATGTTATCTGCAAATAATCCCATAATCGTATTTTACGACACCTACGGACAAGGAGGTGGTTGTGAATTGTACAGGGGGTGGGGAATTGTATTCTTAGTCTGTCACCAGATGGAAATACTCGCATTAACATCAGTAATTATTATTAATAACAATTATCTAAAACAAGAACGATATGTGGAATTGCTTCCAGTAGTTGTATGGCGATATGTGAATACATGCGTGAGAGAATGAAAAATAATGGCCGACAATATCTGGTAGTAAAGTAATTACAACTGGTAAATCAAACTGGTTTAGTTAAAAGCCTATTCACCTTTGCTTCATTAGTAGTTTGTATGTTAAAAACTCGATTATTATCTATATCTATACCAATAAATAAAATTGGAGTGTCTGTTTGTAATGTCAAAATAATAGGCTTTTTTCATGCTCACACGGTTATTTGCACGACACCTATGCCTAAAATAGCAATTAAAAAATTTTTGTCTGTCTGTCTGTCTGTCTGTCTGTCTGTCTGTTTGTTCCGGGTAATCTTCAAAACGGCTGGACCGATTTCAAAAATTCTTTCACCAATGGAAAGCTATAATATCAGGGCGTAAACTAGGCTATATTTTATCCCGGTATTCCCACGGGAACGGGAACTACGCGGGTAAAACGACTATAACCTATAACCGAAGCGAAGCGACGGCGGGTTGCTAGTTATATTATAATTTTGAATACCTACGTATTGAATTTAACATTTAAAAATTACCTAAATAAAATGTTGTTTATTATTATTACTTTACTTAAAGTAATCACTTATTTTAGTTTGACAAAAAGATTTTGAGGCATTAGCAATTACGAGATTTTCAACGTACCTAATTTAATTTTCGCAAGATGCTGGGACCGACGCAAAATGACGTATTATGCGGGAAATCGTATTAAACGTGATCGTATTAAACGGGTTCTACTGTACTTGGCTGAATCATAACTAACTGCGTAAATCATAAACAAATACTATAAAACCTTATTTATTCTGTGCCTCGTCTCAATGTAAATAAACTCTTTCCGGTATAACTACCACTGATGCCAGGATTCTATAAATAAATTAATATTATTCAGAATTTATAACTAATAAATACCGGTTTTAATACAAAATTGATTACCGGCTAGACTTAAAACAGGCAGTAGATATAAATCTATACAATTAAATACAATTGAAGGGTCTGTTTGTAATATCAAAATACTAGGATTTTTTCACGCTCACGATTATTTGCACGATACTTAGTCTGTTTGTAATGTCAAAATACTAGGTTTTTTTCACACTCACAGTTATTTGCACGGTACCCATGCCTTAAAACCAGTTTAAAATTGTTTTGTTTCTCTGTTTGTTCTGGGTAATATTCAAAACAGTTGGACCGATATTGATAATATTTCACTACTGGAGTAACTTGGTTATTTTTTCCTCTCAGAAAAACCTGAGCTAAGACGGAAACCTCGGAAGCATGAATATTGAGCACAAATTAAGTCTGGACACCATAAATTGCGGCTAATGAAAGATTTATGGTAGTTTGTATGCCTTAGAAAGCAGTTTCTCATCATCGCAAGATATTAATAGATCTTTAGCTGCTAATATTGTGATGGACGGGCAGCGACAACAAAGCACAACATCCACAAGATTCACGAGGACTGCTTTGGCTTAGAAACCGCAATTCCGTGAACACATTAAGGCTTCATACCGCTGGCGTCCATCATCATAGCAATGATCAACATCGTTAAAAACTGGGCAACGAGAGCGGCTTTTTGCGATACTATGTTGGGAAAGGAGGCGGCGCAGCAACACAGAGTTCTTACGCATGACATAATGATTTGGTTTGAAAATATAAAAGAAAATCTTAAATAATCTAATATTCCTTACGGAAGACCTTTTACAACGCTTTCTATCGAATATTTTTACAAATTAATATACACGTCTAAAATTCGCACTAGGATCGTATAATAATATAATGAAATAAAATAGACTAGTTTAGATTAGATTATATTATATTTATTCGTCGCTCATACCCGTCCTACTGCTGGGCTCGACCCTGATCTCCAATAGGAGAAATTGACCTTACAATACCATGCTGGTCAGACATGTTGGTATAGGGTTTTATTTCAAGTTTTTCTTCTCTTACACAGATGTTGTATGCTTATTATATCCCTTAGTCATCTTTTACAATATGCACAGGCAAAATATTTTATTATATTATAAATATTTTTCTATTTTTGTATTATAAATGTCAGTAAGCACTCGACATGCCTGGTCGATTTTATAATATCAAAGTGTGAAAACCGAAGATAAAAAAAAAATATTTACAATATTTTAACGCGTCATTTAATGTGCTACTGTAATTTTCTTTACAAAAACCAAGGCTGTCATATTATTTTTACATAAATTGCGATATCACCGTAATTAATGGCAACGCGAATTAAAAATACGTCTTAATTAACCTAAACAATACTTTAGTCTACTATTCCAAAAGAATAAGTTATAATGTGAGTTTCATCATCATCATTTTAGCTCATATATGTCCCACTGTCGGGCTCGAGCCTCCTTCACAATTGGAGAAAAACTGACCCACTATACCAAGCTGGTCAGACGTGTTGGTACAGGGTTTAATTTCAAGTTTTCCTTCTCTTGTATAGATGTTATATGCATATTATATCTATTACACGTCTTTTACAATACCCACGGGTAAGATAGGGGGTGATGAATTCTATTCTACTCCGTCACCACACGGAAATATACCAGAATACTACAGTCGAATCGAAACATAGAAACACAGCTCACACAATAACAAAATGTATAAGAACGTACATACTTAAAGGACGCAGGCTGTCATGCCGCTTGCCATCACAGCATTTAAGTCAATTTTACTTGGTCTAAGATCCCGCTATACAACGACCTTCACAGAGGTGTTTATTTGATGAAACTTATTTTTTATTTAATTTAATATGTCAATATAATTAATATAATATATTGCATATGGGTTGCCTAACACATTTTAGACCAGAGTATGATTAGTTAATATTTTTTTTTATACATTACACCGGTTTGAGTATTAGACAAATTCTATACCAATCCAAAGTATGAAGCCCATAGAATATGCAAACGTCGATCAGACCGGTGCAAAATGCTAGTATCGATTTATCTGTTTATACCTGGCTACCCGAGAGTTGTGAACGGAAAAGAATAGGCAATCTAGCGTTTGCATATTCTATGGACTTCATACTTTCGATTGGTATAGAATTTGTCTAATAATCAACCCACAATGTTCAAAAAAAAAATTTTTAATTATTAATTAATCATACTCTGGACTAAAATTTGTTAGGCAACCCATATGCTATATATTTATTGACATATTAAATTAAATAAAAAATAAGTTTCATCAAATAAACATCTCGGTGAAGGTCGTTGTATAGCGGGATCCTATACTAACTGTTAAGGCGCACCAATAGATGTGTTCCATATCAAAATTAGGACAAAAATACATACAATGACGCAGGCAAAACGTACTACTGAATAAAATTTGCCAATATGTGAGTCCAGACTAAGCAATTAGCGATTAATGAGTGAACAAACTATAGTCACATCGCTTGCGTAACATCTGCACCGGCGCACATAAACAGCACGTGCTCATCCACGATGCACAGATAAATATCGCATTAATTAATAAATTACCAACTTCGTTTTAAATAGTTAAGTCTGAGCTAGTCGCTGGGTGATCATAGAATTTTCTTGATAATGATAGTGATGTGACAAGGTAATATCTTTTTATAAATAAATATACACAAAAAATAAACGTGTGTACAAAGTACGCATAGCAGAAGTGAAACTTCTTTATCCTTTGTCCCTTTGTCTCTTTATCCCATTATCCCCTTATCACCTTAACACCTTATCCCTTTATCCCCTTATCACCTTATCTCTTTATCACTTTATCCCCTTACCCACTTATCACCTTATCCCTTTATCACTTTATCCCATTATCCCTTTATACCTTTATCCCTTTATGTCCGCTTAAACGACATGCTATCCCTACTCCACTGGAGAAAGTACTCTTTCTTCGAATCGTCGAATCGACCGTGGTGGGGACGAGGAAAAGATGGCGCGTAACGAAAAAATGTGACGCGTAACCGAAAAATGTGACGGTAAATTTTTTTCCAACGCCGATAAAGAAGTTTCACTTAAAAAAAAAGTAATGCTGTTTTGTTGAGATTTCCATCCATTCTTATAGGAGTTATCTTCTTTCATACTTAAACTCTTTTTTTGGTATTAGGTTATCACCACACCGATTACTATTATTAATACGCTTTTATTAGCTTCAGACGTATGTATGTATTTTGACCCCCCTTCAAAACGTCGGATTAACTCGAAATTTGGCATACTTATTAAGGA